>CM069917.1:48887602-53687602 GCA_036172215.1 Camellia granthamiana | reverse complement strand
TGAGGCAAAATAAGCTAAAGCCAAGGGGTTTCAAACCAACAATAAGCATAAGGAATGGTGGCTAACCCGTCCTCTTTTTTGTGACTTAAAATCACATTTTTGGGCTAAAATAAACTCTGAAAAACTATATGAAAAAACAAAGAAAAGAGATAGAAAAGATGGTATAAAAGCTTAAAGTTTACCTCTTTCAAGGAGAGGATGCTCTTTAGTTCACAAACCACAAGTTGAACACTCTAAAGAGCTGAAATTTGAGTTCAAGAATCTCAGCAGGAGGCCTCAAGTTTAGGCACAAGAAGTACATGTAAAGTGTATGTATATTGTAAGAGAGAAAGGTAGTGTGTTGGACAAGTTTTGGCACATGGAGAATTTTTCTAACCCAAACCATGATGGGAGGTCATATATTTATAGAAAAACAGATTCTCACTTCGGAAATATTGAGCCAATTGCTGCAAGGCGTGCACATGGGGACAGTTGGCAGCTAAAATATCTGTTTGTCACTAAACATGGCCAGCCGGCCAAAAACGGGGATGGCCGGCCAACCAAAAATGGCCTACTGGCCACTAGTTGGCCAGTAGGTCTCTGAGTGGTTAGGCTAGAAAAAATTAGGTTTTGGTTCAAAGGGGGTGAGAGGTTTAGGTTCTGAAGCTCAAAAACTGAAGCCTTTTGCTGAAGAAATTGAACGATTTGTACAGCGTAACAATTCATTATTAAGTGGTCAACGTGAGGCACCCAAGTCTTAAGGGTAGTCGAAAATAGGGTGTCTACAATGTGGTTCAAGGACAGCCAGTTTTGGTTTCTTTACCACCGATTACACGAAAAAGAAGAGCGAAAGCCTTATCAACAATCTAGAGTACCCCTTCTTCACCAGCTAGATTATTCCCACCCAACTCGCCAGAAGTAGTGATGGCCCAAGTTCTAGAGAATATAGTCGACATGCTTTTGGCTCTTCAACGAATCATGGATACCATTGCCAATACGGTTACCACTCAGGGTGATGCTCTCACTGAATTGTGACACCTATCTGAGGCATCCACTACTCAATCACCTCCGGTGACTCATCCAGTTCCAAATCTACCTCCACCAGCTGAGGACCATTCTGAACCAAACTTACTAGAAGACCTAAGGGTCCCCACGCAATCATCGAGAGGACAATTTCCCCTTCCACAACCAATAGGAGGACTTTTTCCCCTATAAACAAATGAATTCAACCCAACTATGCTGAAACTGGCCAAGTTAGAGAAGATGTTCAAAAGGTCGCAAGAGATCAACTCCATTCCAGATATAGAAGATGGGTATATAGACACAGCTATCAAATTGCCAGAATGGTTTAAAATGCCACACATTGACAGGTTTGATGGAGTTGGTGACCCTATGGTCTACATTTGCCTCTTCTCAGATGTCCTAAAACCCATGGGTCTGACTCGACCTCAAAAACTTTGCTTGTTTAGGAGAACTTTATCTGGTGTAGCTGTCATTTGGTATGCTAAATTAGAAGACTCAGTAAAATGGAGTTGGGAGGAGTTAGCCGAGGCTTTCATCACCTAATATATCTATAACACTCAAATCGAAGTGGCCACCCAGGAGTTGGAAGCAACCCGTCAAGAGCCCAACGAAAGTTTTGTGGCCTTCATTACTCGATAGAGGGCCAAGGCGGCAATGATGACCAATAGACCACCCGAGAAAAATCAAATCCACATAGTAGTAAGAAATCTGCAATGCAGAAAATGATAGTCCTTCCACTATTCACTTTCAATGCCAAACCCTCAGAAATCAACGTAGTCACCACCACTGCCGAAACAGTTGATCCCTTTGCCAATATCGGACAACAAACAATTAACCCAGCCCAAACCCAAAACAGAACCTTCAGCCATCTCCATATATCCCCAACCCGTACCATGAAAATTTTGGTAGAAAAGGGGTACCTCAAACCCCTTGATCCCCGACCACTTTTTGATATTCTCCCAGTCAGACATGACCCTACCAAATACTGTGCCTTTCAGCAACAGCATGGTCATGAAACCGATCGTTACTATCGTCTTCGTCATTACACCGATCATTGCTATCCCAAAATGGACGACATAGCATATATTTATTTGCTTCACATAGTAAATTTTAGGATTTATTAAATAAATTAGAATATGAACATATAAAGTTAATAAAAATCATATCATGGCTTAGTAGAGGCCAATCTTTTGATCGGGTGAATAGGGGTGCTCAATCAATGACCTTTCCCTTTCATACCTAAGGTTCCGAGCCAAGTATCCTTAGTTATGACGAACAGTGGCCATGGCACAAGTCACGGGTTTCCTAATTTTTCCAAAATATTAGGTGGCGACTCTAAGATCTGATGATGTAGTCCATTTCTGACAAAGAATTTTTGTAATAAAATGGATTTTCTATAAAAGTTGTCAAATTTGGACTCTCATCTACGTTTCACATTGCACTCGTGAGACTAGATCGAAGAAATTAAGGGTCTAAACTGTTAACGCGCACGGGGTACCCCCCGGGTGATGTTACAAAACCCACAGATACAAATTTAGCCGGATCTTAAGGCATGAAACATGGATGCAAAGCATGGATATAATGACAATTAAAACATACTGCATATGTATAGATATGGAAAACAAATAAAAGAACTAGACAGAAAGAAGCAGAGCGGCAAATTATTACAACGCTATGAATATTACAAATCTAAATAGGAAGGAAAAGGAAAATATTACAACAAAATATATCCTCACAACTCTCTCTAATTAAAATAAGAACAATAAAAATAACAGCTTCAGGAGCTTCGGAGACCATCGGAGTGTTCTGTTCAACACCGGGAGGTTGCTAGGTTCTATCCAAGAGAAAGTGGTTAGCCGACCAAAAGATGAGCTGGTCGGCCAAAAAGATAGCTAGCAGGCCAAAAAGTTAGCCCCCAATTAGGCCAAGCCAAAAACTCTGTTTTGTTCAAACACTAGAAAAACAAACGGAAAATATGTAGGTGGCTTAAGTAACCACTTCCAGTTAGCTTACAATAGATTTATAACATGAAATTGAAGCAAGAAAAGCAATATAAGAAAGAAAATGCAAGAAATACATAAAGGATTTGATTTCTAAACGTCCTTTTGATCACCCTCAAGTTTAGGAAGTGTGTTTTCAATCCTCAGTTTGAAAATTCGAAATTCTTGTTGGAATGGTGTTTTTGGGTGGTTTAACAGTGTGTGTGGGGAGAGTAATACAACTCTCTGTTTTCTCTCTTTTCAAGAACACTCACTCTCTTTTGATCAAAGCTACTTGAATATAGCTCTCACAGAATTTCTGGGATGGTTTTGATGTATGAAAGATAGTATATCAGTGTATCTCTAAATAGTGGAGGTTTATGACTCAAAACTTAAAGTTCTATCTTTTTCTCTCTATTTCTCTTCTCTTAATCCATTCTTCCTCCTAATTCAATTCTATCATCTCTCCATCCTCCATATAGACAATGATGGAAGGCAAAGTCAAGGAGGTGGAAGACAAGGATGATGGGGTAACAAGGGTTGTTGTATTGGATGCTCTCGTTTGGGAAGAAGACAGTTACTCTTTTGACAATGGAGGCCAAAGGAGGATAATGGAGGGGGTGTGTGTGTACCTCATGCATGAATGTATCAACAAAAGATCTGAAATGGCATGACCCACACGCTTTCAACAAAAATTCTACCAAAATTGCCCTGCTTCTGTGCAAATTAGTCGGCCGGCCAAAAAACCTTGGAAGGCCGACCAATTATGTTGGTTGGGCAGCCAAAAAGATGGTTGGCCAACCAAAAAAGTTTATCGTGGCTGACTATTTTGCTCGAAATAGGATTTTTTGATAGAATTATCATCCTTTCCTCATATTTCCACACTGTTCTTTGCTCAATTTCCTCATAAAAAGTCTTATTTCGAAATTTAAAAATGAGCCTCGAAACACTACGAAAATATTCAGAACAAAGCACAGAAAGAAAGTTTCAAAAGAAAGTTTTGAACAGAACTTAAGCACTTGGCCAAAACAGGTTTAGGATTGGAAATGAAGCACAAATTCCATCTTTTCTTACTGAGAATTCTGTGTGAAACACAGTCTTATTTTCATCATCGAGTAATCAAAAAAAAGTGCCCAAATCTTAGGGCCGATCAAAATAGGGTGTCTACACACCCCAGTCACACAAAAAGTAGAAACACTCTCTTGATAATGTACACACCAACACTCTCCTATGATGGCAATCTATCGAAGCCTGGAAATAAGTTAACCAATAGATACCCCAAAATCACATCAAAAGCATGCACATTAAGAACAACAAAATCAAAAGCGAGTCGACGATCTGCGACCTCAATCTCATAGGAGCGGCATACTCAACCAAATCCCACTCTACCCCTAATAAGTGTCTGAACAAACCAAGAAGACTCCAACTAATCAAACTCCAACCCAAAGTAGATGCAAAAAAAGACAAAATGAAGGAATGAGATGCACATGTATCAATCAACACATTGGCTAAGGAATTGAATAGCAAAAGTTACCTCTCACAACAGGAGCTACCGGCAACTGCTCTTGCATGGTAACAGCATACACACACCCTAGAGGCCTCTGATTGGCCTGCTTACCCCTTGGAGCATAGACCTGAAGAACTGATTGAGCTGAAGTGGCTCCCTAATTGGCCCTTGAGGCCTAAACTAACTAAGCTGGTTGATGGGTTTGTGTCTGCCTTGAACTAGACGCAATAGATGTGCCACCCAACTGAGGATAAAACCTCGTCAAATGCCCAAACTGCCCACACTAATAACAGGTAGGCGGCTGCCCTCTCCCTTAGTCTGACTCTAAAAATGAGTCAAAAACGGTGCAGACTGTTGTCCTCTACCTCTCTACAGGCAAGCTGGAGACTTGTGGCCTACCTGACCACACTTGAAGCACATGAATCCACCTTGGTTGCCTTTTCCCAAACCAAAACTTGGCACAGGAAAGGTAGATCTCAACTATAAGGCCTGGGACTACTGCGAGGTAGAACTTCTCTGCCTTTTGTTGTCCCTCACATCCCCCTGAGACTCATGTCCCTCTATTTGGAGCACCTCATCCGTTCCTCCTCTATCTGAATCACCACCTCCAGGTAAGCTGCCGATATAACAAGGCGCACACAATCCCTAATCATAGACCTGGCCACTTTGAAAAGGCGCCAGGTCCTTAATCTCTTCTCAAACTCAATACAATGGCTTTCCTCCATCCCCATAAGTTCTGGTGCAAACTTTGAAAGGCTAATAAAGGTCGCCTCAAACTTGGCCACTAGTGTGCTCAACTATTTGAGCTTCAAAAACTGCTCTCTCAACTTCTCTCTCACTGTGGGTGATAAAAACTTATCCTAGAAGGCTTTAACAAAAGCCTCCCAAGTTACCTCGATACAACCCCTGCAAACTTCTATCATTGACCCGCGTCCGCCTTTCAACTGAAAGGCTGCCAAGGTCACCCTCTAACCGGTGTCGTTGATACCAACCATCTCAAATGTCTTCACCATCTGCTCGAGCCACTCATCAGCCTTCAGTGGCTCTTTTGGATCACCCAAAAACTTATCTGAATTCACCCGAAAGAACTCTCTCTTCAGAAAGGATGACCCTGTCTTTGCAACATGGACTTGATTCTCAACTTCGAGAATGTCCATGGATTCTCTTGTGTTGGAATTTCATCTAGAATCGATACTTGCTGTTGTCTAGGTAAGGTTGCAAATGAACCGAGCTGTTTACAAATAGGCTTGGCTTGGCTCGTTAAGGGCTCAGCTCAACTCGACTCATTTAATAAACGAGTAGAGCTGGAGCTCAAACAAACTCAACTCATTTATCTTTATTTAAATTATATAATAAATATATTATTTATATTATTAAATTAATATAAAAATAATATAAAAAAATATTATCGAGTTGAGTCGAACCAAGCTCGAGTTTCATTAATATAATGAGCCGAGCAGAGCTCGAGCCCAGTTACTTATTGAGCTAAGCTTAAGCAAAATAAACGAGCTCGATAAGCAAACAAACTGAGCTCGAGCTCAGCTCGGCTTGTTTGCAGCCCTACGTCGAGGCCTACCTAGCCTACCACCACTACGTCTGCATCCTGATATACTAACAAAGGTAACACAAAATTTAACACATTCACAATGTGCCATAACTAATTCACACATGTCCCAATACAGCAGGCAACGCATAATTCACTCCACATAAGCACCGAATCATGTATTCAGAAATGAATCTCCCATCTAGATAATAATCGTTTCGCGACATTGCCAGAGTTCCGTTAGAATTAACAGTGATTTTAATGCCCCAAAAATAATAACAACATTCCACCTCATAATATTCAATGGAAAAGCATGAATTCACATGATACTTGTCATGCCCCAAATTTTTATTACTCAGATAACATTACCAATATTCATTAATTGAGTTCATTTACAAATGACAATTCATCCTTTGATAAAATGATAAATAATTAAATATACATGTTCCCTCTCGGGATACAATAAAGACATTTACATACGAATAAAAGAAATGCCCTGAGACTTACAATAAAAGAGAGGACAATACTCTTTACAAGATAATAGCACTCAGCCAAACAAACAAATGAAGTAGTACAATCCATCACTACATTACAATTATGAAATGGTAAAACCCATTGTTTGATCTTAAAATCCGAAAAGCATTCCCTGTACACATGTACAGGCAGGGGGTGAGCAACCACTAGCTTACCAAACAATCTCAAATTAAAACATAGAAGATATGCGGGTACAAAAGTACTCATACATATACATGAAATCATATCATGTCAAACCATAAAATTTTATCACATAATCTCCTAAATCCAATTTATTTAATTAACCACAACTAGTTAACTTAAATAAATAAACATGTTTCAATAGTAATAGGACATCCTTTTTCAATTCGTTCAATTATCCCATTGCCAATTGAATCAAATAACTAAACCATTCATAATGACTATGATGACTGGTTCGAAAACAGTCTTGTTTCTATATCTTTATGTCGGAAAGTTGTTGTTGAGTTTTCTTTCTTAAAACTTTCTCTGTTGTGGTTGTCTCGATTCTGAGTTTTTACACGTTTCAGAAGGTGCGGGGTCGACTCCGGAGTGCCAAGGAGCGAAGCAGGAGTTTTGGGCGGCTGGGCCAGGGCTGCACGTGCGAGGCCCTAGGCCGCACGTGCAGAGAGGGGCCACACGAGCGGTGGGCTAGGCTGCACGTGAACCTCCTGGGCGTGCATTCTGAAATCGACGCTCGCGCGGGGGAAAATGGGCCGCCCGAGCAGCGGAGGTGGACCGCACCGCACGAGCGATGGAGGCCGCCGCACGTGCGGAGCCTGGGCAGTCCAAAACTCTATTTTTTATTTCTTTTTTGTCCGAATGTATCTCACATTTTGCACATTTCTCTCTCACTCTAAACCCTATTTTTCTCCCCCTTCTCTCTAGAAAACTTCCTCAAACATTAAAACTCTTTGATTTTTGCAATCTTTGGGCCAAGATCATCATCATCTTCCTCTAGATCTTAAGGATCAAGAACTAGGGCTTCTCTTGGTGTAGTGAGGGTTAAAGGATCATCCATCAAAGCTAGGGTTTCATTCTCTCCATCCTCTCAAAGACCTTGAGGTAGGGATTTCTTTGATTCTTTTCAATACCTCTACTATAGATAGACATGTGGTAGATTATTATTGCATAAAAACCATGTTGTATGGATCTATTTTTCAAAATCATGATAGATGGCATGAGATTTGGGTGTGAGATTGAAATTTCATGAGATGGGTTGATGTTAGGTTAAACTTGGGGTGTGATGCAATATATTTATGATAGAGAGTGTGAAAGCCCTAATTTTTGCAATAATGTCTAATAAGTAAAATGGGGGTTAACATTGTGGAATAATTATGTTATGAGTTAAAGAAATGTGATGAATAATTTGATAGTGAATTTATTATTAAAATGGGTTTCATAATTTGAGCATTTATTTGTGTTGGATTGACTATGTTTAAAACACAACGAATTGATGAATTTACCATGTTACTAGTTAAGAAACTTGGTTATTGATTTGGTAATAACTTGTGCTTACCGGATTGTTATGAATTTAGTGTTTAACTTGTATTGAGTCAATTTTAGCTAAATCAAACAAATTGATAATTGTTAATTGTTAAAAAGGGATCCAACCATGAGATTAAAATTTATTGAGTTAAACTTTCGTTAAGTAGAAATGGAATAAATTATGATTGTGTGATCAATGTGAGATTTCCTTGTCTAAATGGTGGAAGTTGAGTTGTGGATGGTATAGTTTGTGTATTGTAAATTGGGAAATTCTTGGAATTAAATATCAAAGGAAGAAGAAACGATAACGTTCTTTTAATTGAGAAAAGAACTTCAAGCGATAGATGAAACCTTGGAGTCGTGTTGATTATTGGCCTAAACCTTTGTGAGAATTGGTTAATGGTATCATGTATTATATATATTTATATACTGTTAGAGGTTTTGTCCTTGGTCATCGTGGAGGATGACATTGTAAATGTTGAAATGTTTATGTGTCTGTAGTACTCTTGTGTTATTTGTGGATGTGGTTTGAAGTGATGGTTGGAAGATGTGTGATGCGCTGAGAATCAAAGCTACCATTACCTTCCAACTAGCGCCTGGAGAATTGGCTGCGCTGAGAATCAGAGGTATCATTCCCTTCCAGCTGGTATCTAGTAAATTGGCATGTTATTATGGAGAGATGCATCATTTGGCTTACCGTGCTTCAGGTAGGTAGAGCAGAGGTTATCTATTTTGTGTTCGGTCTAATTATGTATGTCTTGCATTAAGATGAGAATGATTTGGTAAGGTTAAATTTTCTATATGCTAAGAAGATGTGTTCATGTATATTTGGTTGTCCTAGAGAGTGGTTGTGGGGGTTCCCTACCATGAATTATTTTGTCAAGGCGTCTCGTAAATTTTGAATTAAAGGTTAAGAATGTGATGAACGTGTGGAGACGGATCTTGTTATATATTGAGTATAATTAATGTGATGAAAGTCGGATTGGGTGAACATGTTTTTAAGAGGAATAAAATAGAAAATATGGTTATCGAATAATACTTGTTTAAATGGGAAATGGGTAAGGAAAGTGAAAACTTGGTATTGTTTTATGAACTGAATGTTTTTGAGAAAAGTATTATGTAAGTATACTTTGGCTATAAAATGTCACATTATTTATATGGTATGAGATTAGCATTCATGATCATAGCTATCTGTAAGTTGTTATTGTTGAGGATCATGTTGAGATTCCTACTGGACTATATGTTCATCCCACGTTGCTAAATCTTTTTCAGGTGAACATGAAGAGTCCTTTTCAAGGTCATGGATCTTCTTATCTGTTGGCCACGGGGCCTTTATTTGTAGGCGGAATGCCATGTGTGTAAAAAGGATAGAGCCCTTTAACTATTCCTTTTAAGATGTAAGCCCGCGGGGAATTTATTAAATTGTACCTTATATTGCATTCATTTTATCCGAACGAGAGAACTCTTGTCAATGTATTCCATATAAATACAATGAGCTTCCGTACATTATCTTTGAAATTAAATTTATATTAATGGCTTTGGTAATGGATTGCGAGTAATAAAAAGTGGGGCGTGACAATGACATCTGTGGAGAGGTGGTTTGGAAATACTCTTCAGATCCTGGGAGACGCTCGTGATCCTCAGCTAGCCACCTGAAAAGGAATGAACACTCCGGTCGGGGGTGCCGGAATTAGCACTCCGATGGATAAGTCAGTGTATACTCTCTTGATTGCTTGTATCTTAAGTTAAGCATACTAGTTCTCACATACCTTTCTCTGACTGATGATCCTGTATTTATATTATTCTCTTTAGGCCTTAGGGCCAGGCCCATCCTCGATCCTTTGCATGTACTTCTACTCGGTCTTTGTTCTACTGGTTGGAATGCCGATTATTTTATTCTGCTCTTCAATTGACTAGGATCAATGCCGAATAAAGGTTATGTCCCTGACTGGACTCTTCCATTTGTCCCTATTGATCCAATGAAATTCGGCTCCCATAATTGCCGCCCAAACACCCCACTAGCATCAGTTAGTTGGCGTGTTTGGCTTCGAGCCTGGAAAGTCAAAAATTCGGCAGTTAATCCTCTTCCCAATGCGTGTCAGAACGCGCACACGCTTTTTGGTCATTATAACGATTTCCCGCCCCTTCGTACACTGCCTCCATTTAATGTGATTTAAAATTGTCTCTTCTTGATTACTCAAAAATATCTGGTTCGCCTTCTAGTGCAACTCCTTCACTTCGCGGCTTCTGCAACTCCTTGTTTCTCGTTTTCCCCTTCGTCTCCTGTAAGTTTTCTTCTCATTCACTTCCGATCCCACTTCTTTGTTTGCTTTTAGTTTTCCATAATCCTTGGGCTGGCCAAGATGGCAAAATATCTTAAGGAACTCCTTTCAGCGGATCAAATCTCTAGCTTTCGACGCCATTTTTCCATCCCGATAACCATCTGTCACTTTTGGCAGACAGTACCACTGATATGGAGAGGGATGATGAGAGCACAATCGTCTTTCCTCTCCTGTCAATTGCTGAGGGCGGAGTCCGCTTTTCCCTTCACCCATTTTTGAGGGCCGTTCTTCGATATTGGGGTCTAATCCCTTCCTAGCCCAACGTGAATTTTTTTCGTATCATAATGGGGATTGTAGAGCTAAACCGGCGTCTTAGGATTAATTTTGGTATACCTGCCGTTCGGCATTGCTATGTCCTAGCCAAATTTACTGGCCGGCTAGGACGCTACTTTCTTAGAGCCAAGGATACTGATCATCACTTAGTGACTATACTTGCCAGCTCCGGTAAGCGTGTCAATGACGTGATGGTCATTGTCCGAGGCAATTGGGAATTCGGCGAGGGTGAAGATCGCCTAGACACCATGCCAAGGTGAGAAGGCAAACCAGGTGGCCGATTAGATCACTTTTGTTTCTATTGTTACCATATCTGTATTCAACCCCTATATACATCTAATCGTTTGTTTATGCAGGCAGCGACTTGAAGAGAGTGTTGGTTTCAGACGACGACGCTGTGCTTGTAGAAATTAAAACTGTGCTTCAGTTCGTCGGCCGTCCAAACCTTCAAAAACAAGGGAGGGCCGCCCACATTCTCTTGCGGTATGAGCCGACTTACATGACATTTTCGACGGCAGACAACATTCCAATCCCGAGAGGCGACAACCATCTTATAGCCCTTATCTTCTCCAGCTTCAAAAACTTAAGACAGATTGGTTTAGAAACATACGATTCGGAACACGTAGAAGAACAAGCGGCCGAACCAATCGCCAACGACCCGAACCAGTTGGCAGCGGAGGTTGACGAAGCTCTTAATTCGGCCTTTGAGGAAGCCGGACTCAACTCGTCCAACCCTCTATCCACATCAGGCCGAGGGGACGTCTCCTTCGAAGATATTTTTACAAACTTGGGAGACCTTCCCGGCGCTTATTCTGAGGGTATGGCTGGGGAAAGTCTCACGCAATTGGCACGAAAGAAAAACGCCGAACGCATGGCCGCCCGACGGAGAGCCGAGGCCATCCGTTCTGGACCTGCCCCGACTGAATCTTCCGAACCTATTATTGTAGAAGAAACGGCTCAAGTTGATGTGGCCGAGACGAAGAAGGAAGCCGAACGGCCAACTCCAGAAGAACGGCCGATTCTAGAAGATCGGGGAGAAAAACGTACCGCCGAGAGCGAGGCCGGTTCTGAGGAGAACCCCGTTGATAAACGGCCATGCTTAGAGGAATCGGATGTGGTTGCTCCTTTTGTTGTTCAACCAAAGATAAAAAAACATGTCGATCTCCTCTGAAGCGTCGGCCTTGAAAGATCCAGCTGTGGAGTTGAGCTTGGCTGCCTCGGTCTCATTGTCGGCTGACAAGGCAACCTTTCTGGCGGAGCTAGATTTGGTAGCAATAGCATTAGCTGCCCAGTCGGCCCTTCTGGTATGTGACTTGATCCTAACTCCTTGTTTTGGTTTGGTTTACAGATAGTATTTCTTGTTATGATCCCAACTCTTTGTTTTGCAGATGGTCGGAAGGATAGCTGAAATAGGCCGCCGCCAACATAACGCCATTGAAAGAATTGGTCATTTGAAGTCGGAAGTCAAGGGTGAGAGGAGCAGGGCTGAGTTCGAGGCGGTGAAAGCGACAACGGAAAGTGTACGGGCCGAAGCTGATAAGGAAAGGGCGCAGACTGCTGACCAACTCAGATCGAAAGCCGAGGAGAGGGCAAACGTGAGCGAGGAATCGCTCAAGTTAGCCAAGGAGGCGCTTGCCAAGCTGGAGGCCGAATTGGAAGAGTCGAAGAAGGCGAAGAAAAAAGCCGACTCCGAGGCTTCCGAAGCGTTCGAGGCTGGGAAGAGCGCCACCCTTGAAAACCTTTGAAAACTATGTAGAAGAAGTCCCCAAATTCGAGAATCAGGGATTCAAACACGGCTGGCTCAAAGCCCTTGCTGCCGCTGGAGTGACATTGGTCATGCCGATTCCATACGAGTAAGTGGACGTTGAGCCGCTGGAGTCTGATCCCGAGGATTGATTTTGGAGTCAATTTAGTTTTGTCAGGTATTTTTAATGTATGCTCTTGTAAACGTGTTTTGTTTTCTTAGTAGACATCTATTTACCTGGGGTAATCTTCATGTATAAAATGATAACTATCTGTATTCACTTTATGAATGAAAATTTCCCTTGCCTTGCATTATTTCTTGTATTTAATTGTTATTATCAATGAAGATTACTATTTTGTTTTTGCTATTTTGGGTAAAACTACTGTTGTCTGTTGCGCGGCAGATAAACGTTCAAGTATACTTGCCGATTAGATATCTAAGGGTTAATAAATGTGATCAGATTAATAAATGTGATCTAATCGAATATTATTAGTTCATGGGATGGCTATGGCATAAATCGATCGGCATCGGGCTTAGGTATTTGGCCGATCAGATTAATAAATCTGTCCTTGCCCCAGCCAATGTATGAACTCCGAAAGCCGAATATCATTAGTTCATGGAGTGGCTGCGACATGCATTAATCGGCATCGGGCTTAGATATTTGGCCGATCAGATTAATAAATCTGCCCTTGCCCTAGCCAATGTATGAACTCCGAAAGCCGAATATCATTAGTTCATGGGATGACAGGTGCGTGATCCTTTCGGCCAGCCTTTTTGGCCGTTGAGATTCACGAACCTGCCCTTGCCCCAGTTTGGAATGAATCAACAACGCCGAATATCTCTTCTAGATCGGAATAAATTAACAATGTCGAATATCAATGGTTGCAGGAGTGTGCGCATTGATGAGGTCGCCTCGAGAGTGGGGTGCACTCCTGAGTGATTAAAAATGAGGTGAGAGATTCCATCTGAGTTTCATAAAGCGACTTGATTCTACTCGTCCTTCGTGGCCGGAAAAGTGTAAATGTCAACAAAACTTTTCTTTAATAGTAAGGGAGAGGGCAGGACGCTGACGGAGCTAGACTCGTCAATGAATCGAGGTGGCGAGCCTTCTCGTACAGGAGGTAGGGCATCTGCAGAACACGAGAGGCACCACTCTCCGCGTCAACGAAGCAGGTCACTAAGGAAGGAGAAACGCCAGCGGGGGAGCTCCCCTCGTTTGCGCAGTGAGGCCAGTAGACCACCATGCCCATTGAGCTTTTCTGTTTTCGTTGAGAACAAACCGATGACAGAGGCAGATTCTATCATCTGGGACCCAAACGTGGCGGTCGAGTTTGCACAACAGATTTTTCCGCCAGAAGTCCAGCAGTCGATGGTTGGTCGACCTGACTTCGAGGTGTTTCGAGAGGGCATTCATGGGCGATGAAAGGGATGTACACCGCCTATGAAATCGGCATGCGCCTTTATGCTTCGCGACGAGAAATAGAGAAGAATGATGAACGCATTCGAAACTTGGAAGCTCACGCAGAAGCGGCTAAGCGCGAGCTAAGGAAGGTCAAGGCTGCTCAGACACAACCAGCTGGACAAGCTAACCCAGTTGTGGACGAAAGGGTGACCCAGCGGCTTATCAGTAATGCAATTGCCAATCGTGATACGGCGAGCATGTTTGCAATAGAGTCCGCGAAGGGGAGGGCTTATGAAAAAGGCTTCCATGAAGACCGAAAAGCAGGGATAGAAAATACCAGGGAAAAGCTCGCCGAGGAAGTTTGCCAATGTGAAAATCGTGGATTTAAGCACGGTTGGATCAAGGCATTTCAAGCCGCGGAGGCTCATCAAGCAGCGGGCGTTAATTCGGCATTGCCGCTGTACCAACGTGATCACTTCTCCTTTTCCGCCTTCGAAGTCGAGAAGAGTGACGATGAGGGAGACGCCGAATAAAAATAGACATTGTAATGCTCAAACGCAGATTGCGTGCAAGATTATGTAATTATTGGCTAATTGAATAAAATGTTTTGTTTTAAATGTTTGTGTTTCATTTTGAATTTTTACATGCTTAATTAGGCATCTCATTTCGAATGTTTGCATGTTTTGATTTGTTTATGCGGTTGCGCTGGCCCAAGTTAACTAAGCATTTCATTTTGAATGTTTATATGCTTTAACCTTCGTCGTGAAGGGCGCTCCGAATTCGGAGTCTTATTTGGCCAATAAGTGTCATGCACGAAGGGCGCTCCGAATTTGGAGACTTAATTGGCCTAAAGGCATCATGCGCCGATTGGGCTCCGAATCCGGAGACTTTATTTGGCCAGTCGTGATATCCACAAAGGGCGCTCCGAATTCGGAGGCTTAATCGGCCCAAAGGCATCATGCGCCGATGGGGCTCCGAATCCGGAGGCTTAATCGGCCCAAAGGCGTCATGCACCGATGGGGCTCTGAATCCGGAGACTTTGGCCAGTCGTGATATCCACGAAGGGCGCTCCAAATTCGGAGGCTTAATCGGCCCAAAGGCGTCATGCACTGATGGGGCTCCGAATCTAGAAACTTTGGCCAGTCGTGATATCCACGAAGGGCGCTCCAAATCTGGAGGCTTAAATTGGCCAGTCGTGATATCCACGAAGGGCGCTCCGAATCCGGAGGCTTAATCGGCCCAAAGGCATCATGCACCGATAGGGCTCTGAATCCGTATACTTTATTTGGCCAATCGTGATATCCACGAAGGGCGCTCCGAATCCGGAGGCTTTTATTGGCCAATCGTGATATCTATGAAAGGCGCTCCGAATCTGGAGGCTTAAATTGGCCAGTCGTGATATCCACGAAGGGCGCTCCGAATTCGGAGGCTTAATCGGCCCAAAGGCGTCATGCACCGATGGGGCTCCGAATCCGGAGACTTTATTTGGCCAATCGTGATACCCACGAAGGGCGCTCCGAATCCAGAGGCTTTTATTGGAACACTTTTGCACTGGATTTCGCAATGAGTAAACAGGAATCTTTGCATTACAAAAGTGGAATGTGTACATGGTGAACCATTCAAAACTAGTATCATTCCCCACAGGTCGGGTTCAATGATAGAATTTACGCAAGTGCGTTGAATTCTAAGGCCGTGGCAAACTCCTTCCAGACATGTCTTTGAGTCGATATGCCCCTACTCCTGCGATCGAATCGACCTGATAGGGGCCGTCCCAGTTAGGACCCAATTTTCCATCAGCCGATTTCCTGGCAGCTGGAAGTACTTTCTTCAAGACCAACTCTCCTGGTGTGTAGCGGCGCAGCTGGACACGTTGATTATACGACTTAGCAAGCTGTTGCTGGTATCGTGCCATAGATGCAAGGGCACGGTCTTTTCGTTCTTTGATCAGAATCAAATCCAAAGCCAGCATCATGTTGTTTCGGCCCATATCAAAAACTTGCGATTTCAGGGTTGGGTGGCCGATCTCCAGGGATATGATCACCTGGGTTCCAAAGCATCAAGCAAACGGCGTTTCTCCAGTGGATCGCCTCGGCGTAGTTTGATGAGCCCACAATACACTCGGCAATTCTTCGACCCATTTGCCTTTAGCTTTCTCCAGCCTCTTCTTGATACCGTCCAAGATGGATTTGTTAGAGGCTTTGGCTTGACCATTGCTTTGTGGGTAAGCCGGCGTGGAAAAGTAAGGCCGGATACCATACTTGCTGCACAGCTCTTGGTAGACGTCACAAACAAATTGGGTGCCATTGTTTGAGATAAGTGCTCTTGGAATGCCGAATCGTGTTATGATATTTCTCCATACAAAGCGTTTAACATCAGCGTCTTGAATGTGCGTTAATGCCTCCGCTTCGACCCATTTTGTGAAGTAATCTGTCGCGACAATCAAGTATCTCTTATTCCCTAGGGCCCTCGGCAATGGTCCGACGATATCAAGTCCCCACTAGGCGAACGGCCAGGGACTGGTGATAGAGCTTATCTCTTCAGCAGGCAGATGGGTTAACGAAGAGAACTTCTAGCATTGTTCACATTTTTTCACATAACATTCGGCATCAGTTCTCATTGTCGGCCAATAATACCCCTGTGTTATAGCTTGATGGGCCAAAAAGCGCCCGCCAGAATGGGCACCACAACTGCCTTCATGTATTTCAGTCAGAAGCTCTTCGACTTTATCCAGATGTACGCATTCCAGGTATAGACCAGAAAGTGATTTTTTATAAAGCTTTCCTTGCGGATCCAAGTAGCATCGCAGCGCTTTGTTTCACAGCTTGTGTGCTTCTTTCTTGTCCGCTGGGAGCTGTTCGGAAGGCAGGAATGCAGCAATGGGGTCCATATAACTTGGTCCTGACTCTATGACATTGACCTGGACTTCCTCCGAAGGGCCAATGCTCAGCTTCGGGATGAAACCTACTTCGATAGTCCATTTAATCTCTGAGTTAATGGCGGAGGCTAGGCAAGTCAGGGCATCTACATGTGTGTTTTGATCACGTGTTATTTGATTCAATTCATGATGATCAAATTTTGCCAGTAAGGAGCTAGCCGATTTCATGTAAGCCACCATACGGTCATTTTTGGCCGCGTACTCTCCCTTTAGCTGATTGATCACCAGTTTTGAATCGCAAAATATAAGCAAACGCCAAGCGCCCAGAAGATGTGCATTCCGCAAACAGGTCAAAAGGGCTTCGTATTCGGCCTCGTTATTTGATGCTTCGAAGCCGAGTTTGACGGCCTGCTCAATTATTGCGCCGTCGGGAGCCATGATTACTACTCCGGCTCCGCTGCCCCGTTGATTGGATGATCCATCATAGTACAACTGCCAAATGTCCCCAACATAAATTCTCCAGTTCGGCTTAGGTCGAATTTCATCAGACTTGAAGTCAGCGAGACCCCAGTGAATTCGGCCACAAAGTCGGTAAGCACCTGTCCCTTAATGGAGGTTCTAGGCAGAAACTGAATATCGTACTGGCCGAGTTGAAACACGCCCTGATGCTTCTGCACTACGGAGTACCGACCGGAGGAGGTGGTCCGTTAGCACCCCGATGGTATGCCTCTAAAAGTAATGCATCAGCTTTCTCGCTACCATGATGAGGGCCAGAATGAGTTTTTCCAACGGAAGGTAGCGTGTTTCAGCGTCAACCATTGCCTTGCTCACATAATACACCGGCCCCTGCTCCTCCAGCTCTTCCTTTATCAGTACGGCGCTGACAGCCCCGTCGGAAACTGCCAGATACAAGATGAGCGGGTCACCTGCCGAAGGTGTTGTCAAGAGTGGAACTGATCGAATGTAGGTCTTGAGGCCGTTGAAAGCGCCTTCATACTCGGCGGACCATTCAAAAGCCTTGCCCTGCCGTAGTGTATGAAAGAATTGTCGACAGCGGTCCGTGGAACGACTGATGAACCTGTTGAGTGCGGCACCCATCCCCATTAACTTCTGAACCTCCTTGACCGATCAAGGGGAGCCGAGTTCCAGGATTGTTGTGATTTTCCTTGGGTTGGCTTCGATTCCTCGGTGGTTGACAATATAACCCAAGAATTTGCCAGAGCCGATCCCAAACGCACATTTGGAAGCGTTCAGCTCCATTCTATATTTGCGTAGAATGCCGAATGTCTCTTCCAGATCGGCTATATGATTCTGCTCTTCCTTGGACTTGACCACCATATCATCAATGTACACTTCCATAGTGTGGCCGAGTTGCTCCTTGAACATGGCGGTGACTAGTCTCTGGTAAGTTGCCCCTGCATTCTTCAGTCCAAAAGGCATAACCTTATAGCAATGGGTTCCTCTTGGGGTGAGGAATGCAGTTTTGTCTTGGTCCTCTGGATGCATGGCAATTTGATGGTAGCCTCTGTAGGCATCGAGGAAGCTCATACGCTGATGACGTACCGTAGCATCTACAAGTTGGTCTATCCTGGGAAAAGGAAAACAATCTTTGGGGCAGGCTTTGTTTTGGTCCGTGAAATCAATGCAAACTCGCCAAGTCCCATTTTTCTTCTTCACAACCACAATATTCGAGAGCCATGTAGGGTAGGTCACTTCCCTGATTGCCCCAGCATCAAGCAACCGGTCAACCTCTTCAACAACGGCGGCAGTGTGCTCTGTAGTTGACCGCCGGCTTTTCTGAATAATCGGCTTGCATTCAGGGTCAACATTTAAACAGTGCTGCGAAGCAGATGGATCTACACCCAGCATCTCATATGGAGTCCACGCAAATACATCAAGGTTGCCGAGCAGGAAGGAAATTAGCTGCTGTCTATCTGCTTGATTCAGGGAGGCGCCGACCATGAAGAACTTGTCTGGGTTTCTGTCGATTTCAACTCGATCTAGGGCTTCCGTGGCCTTTTCACTTGGGAGCCGCCCAACATCGTCGAGGCTCTCTCGATCCGGCACCTCAATAGAATTCACTTGCAACTCTTTTGGCGTCTTTCCAGCAAGGAGATAACATGTTTGCGCCGATTTCTAGGAGCCACGGATTTGCTCAATGCCGCATTCTATCGGGAAGCGTAGCAGCTGATGATAGGTGCTTGGCACGGCCTGCATAGTGTGCAACCAAGTTCGCCCCATGATGAGATTATACGACGACAGCAGCTTGACGACCAAGAATTCCACTTCCACTGTTCGGGAGCCCGCTCGAACGGGTAATGTGATTTTTCCCAACAGGTATTCTGGATTGGCGTTGAAGCCGAATAGTGGATAAGGTGCCGGAGAAAGATCCGATTCGAAGAAGCCGAGTTTGGTGAATGTCTTGTAATACATAACTTCTGATGTGCTCCCCGGATCAATGAGTACGCGCTCAACGGTGAATCGGTTTATACGTAACTCGATTACCAAGGGATCGATGTGGGGAAGTGTCACTCCGGCCAAATCTGAATCATTAAAAGCAATGCTCGCAGCTTCATGGGGCCGCTTAGCTGGAGTGAGTTGATTTTGAGGGTCGGGATTCGACTGAATCGTATGCACCGCGGATGACATTGGCAGGCTGTATATCATGTAAATCACGCCGAGTGGAGGTGAATCTTGTCGTAATGCTATTGCTTTGGTTGAGTTGCCTTTGTGGACATACTGTTGTAGCCGACCATCTTGTACCAATTCCTCCAGGTGATCCTTCAATACATAACAACTCTCAGTATCATGGCCGTGATCCTTGTGATACTCGCACCGCTTATCCCGTCTTCTTGTTTCGGGAGGTCCCACCATTTTGGACGGCCATTTGAAGAACGGAAGGTGTTGGACTTTGGATATAACCGCGCTGATCGGCTCTGACAACTCCGTGTATTTCTTGTCTAAGCGCCTTGTGCACCTGCCATCAACTTGCAGTTGTTCATTTGCTCGATAGGGGCACTGGTCGCTTGATTGACGAGAATCCCGTCTCTTGTCTCGTTTAGCCGGATGCCGTGGTTCAGGGCTCTGTGGTGGTACAAAATTTAATGGCTGAGCAATTTCAGAAGGGGCAGTCTTGTTGGTCACGTTTCCGACTTTAACCCGCAAGGCATCATCTTCCATTTTGCAGTATTCTTCAACTTTCTTCATCAACGACCAGACTGTTTTGGGGGGTCTTCTAGTCAAGGAGCTGCGGAGAGCACTATCAGGATGCAAACCCATTTTAAAGGTAGTGACGGCCATGGAGTCGTTGCAAGCGTCATCAACAAGATTGAAGCACTCTCAACAGTGCACCGAATACGCTCTTAGTGTTTCTCCTAGCTAGATCTGCATTGCCCAAAGAGAGTCGGCTTGTTTCGGCTGGACCTCGTTGGTGATGAATCTTACCCTGAAGGATTTTTGTAATTGATGGAAACTCTTAATCGACGCCGGCTCCAACTTATAATACCATCTAACTGCCAACGGTCCCAAACTGCTCGGAAATATTCTGCACATGAGAGCTTCGTCGTCTGAATGCAACGTCATGGCTTGCTTATAGTGACGGATATGATCTGTGGGATCCGATTTCCCGTCGTACAAGGTGAACGACGGGGCTTTGAAATTCTTGGGTAGCACTACCTTTGCGATCTGTCGCACAAAGGGGTCATACTGGTCCTCTTCGTCTGAACCCTTTCGTCTTCGCTTACGCCTTGTACGTGGACTCTCTTCAGAGGAACTGGTAGTTTCAGGTCGTCCCTTCTTTCTGGGCTCCGGGGATAATGAGTCGGAGTCGTTGTCAGTGTCTTGTTGTCGGGCTCGAGGTCGTCAACCACCTGCCCTCAGAGGTCGTTCTGAATCTTAGCGTACAGATTGTTTGGACTTCGCCACTTCCAAGGCCAAATCCTGAAGGAGACGTTCGTTCTTAGTGATCATGTTCTCCAACCTCTGTTCGTTTTGCTTTGCTTGTTCCATGATCGCTTGCATTGTCTCATACGCTGAAGTTGAGGCTGAGGCGAAGTTCAAGGCGCATCTTGCAGCGATAGTCTCTAGTCCAAGCATGTTTGTTGGAGTGAGGTCGTCTCTCTGTGTGGTCTCATCAGTGACTAGCGGAGGGTCTTCTGTTACGCCCACCATAGATGTATTTGAGTCTTCCCACAGACGGCGCCAATTGTGGGGAGGTGGTTTGGAAATATTCTTTGGATCCTGGGGGACGCTTGTGATCCTCAGCTATCCACCTAAAAAGGAATGAACACTCCGGTTGGGGGTGCTGGAATTAGCACTTCGACGGATAAGTCAGTGTATACTCTCTTGATTGCTTGTATCTTAAGTTAAGCATACTAGTTCTCACATACCTTTCTCTGACTGATGATCCTGTATTTATATTATTCTCTTTGGGCCTTAGGGCCAGGCCCATCCTCAATCCTTTACATGTACTTCTACTCGGCCTTTGTTCTACTGGTTGGAATGCCGATTATTTTATTCAGCACTTCAATTGACTAGGATCAATGCCGAATAAAGGTTATGTCCCGGACTGGACTCGTCCATTCGTCCCTATTGATCCAATGAAATTCGGCTCCCACAACATCTAACAAGGCATTAAATACATTTTTATACGATCTTATGAGATGAATGCATACGCCATGTCATGCTCAAAATATTTTTCTCATCTTTTGAAAATCTCATGCACAATGCCAATTTAAAAACACATTAATCCAATAATTTCAAGAAAATTTCAAGGTGGTAAATACGACTCTGGTAATCCCTAGGCTGGTGTCTACAAGTAGGCATATCAAGCACTACCAAATCCCCACTTTACCGGTCTCTCACCGGAAGGGCAGTGGTACCTCATCCGCTCGTGTTTTCGGTCTTTCACCATGGATACACAGGCCAACTTAAACAAACATCAAACTACACCCCCTATCCGGACTTACCAACGTATTTACCCAAAACAAATCCAAATGATCTTGTTTTCCAAAAACAATTCCTTTCTCAAAACAATAGTTTTCAATTACAATTCAAAACCCATGATAACAATGAAATGGAATGGCAATGCAATATGTAATAATGCATTAAGATAGTTCCAATTTCAATTCCACCACACAATGTTCCATTGTGATCAAATTTCATATCTTTATCAATGTAATATCATGATACAATTCCAAAAGATAATATAATAATGTCAATGTTCATGTATGTACCACATGTAAATCCACAACTTCCAACTTAGTCTTTTCAAGACAATTCAATAATATTCTTTATATAAAACAAACTTCCAAAAATCAAACATTTTCTTATCTTTCCAAGAATCTCCTCATTTAAATACCAACATGGTAATCCTCTACCGGTTACCAAAACCAAAAACTTCTAAACAATAGATTCATCAATAGCAATAACATATGACACCAAAGCGCGTTCAAGTTTTCATCAATTTTTAACTCACATACTTTATCAATGAAATGTAATTACAATCTTTTCAAAACTCATCCCTATCCCAAACATTAAATAGAATCAAATTCCTAATTTTCTCATGCAAGTAAAATCTCAAGATCTTCAAGTTAAATCATAATTCTTAATAAGCATAAGTGAATATTCCAATACTTGATCAATTATATCAAAACTCTTCTCTTGACTATAATTATAAAATATAACATGAGTATTCACTTTCCAATTATCAACATCAATCCCATCAAATTAAACCCAAGAAAAATAATAAATAAAATAAAAGTTTTTGATAACTCATTCTTGTTTTAATCAAATTCATCCATTTGCTCGCAACGAGCTAAAATCACATTCTTTTCTTTTCTTACCAAAGACCACCAAACCATTCAAATATGTTATAAAAATTTTGAAGTATGAAATTATTATTATAACATTGCTCAACTAGTAAAACTAGGAACCCAACACCATACCACATCAACTTAATCTCGCTTATTTCTCTAAACTTCATACTTGGTCTACTTTGTCATTTCTAATCTCATAATATTAAAGTTAGGAATTAAAAACCCAATAACACTCCTTTAATTACGAAAGATTTAAAATATTAACCAAACTAATTTAATTAATCAAATTAGTAAATTCATTATATTCACCATCTTCCAAATTAATAACACCAACTTAACCTCACATGTCTCATCCCTCTAACATAATCATATCTCAACATAACCATTTTTCATGCCAACTTAAAGAGGTAATATTTGTCCCCAATTCTCTACCAATAACAATTTCACCACCTTTTCTTTTTTTCTTTTTTCTAAAATTACCTAACCAACATGATATTTACAACAAATGTTATGAAATATGCTCAAGAGTAACATTTTCAAAGTTATGAGTTCAAAAGCCCACATTCCATATTTTTATTTTCACAAAAATGAATACAACTAAAACATCAACATATCATTTTTCATAAAATATCATGAATGTAACAAATTTAAAGTTTTTAATCATCAAACAACTTTATAATCCCAACTTAACAATTTACACAATATTCCAAAATATCAATTTATTTTTCCTAAAAATAAATTTCAAAATCAAAGATAAAAAAATATTTCAACTTTATATTTCTCAAAATAAATCATCTAATCATAATATGATATAAATACAATCATACAACCTTTAAATTTTATTTTCGAATTTTTTTTACAAAATTAACAACACAAAATGATTTTTCCAAAATCAATCTCAAAATGCCAACATTCTTAACATTTTAACATAATTTTTCTTCCAAAAATTACCAAACAAAAATCTAAAAATTATATATATGTATGCAATACCTTTTAAAATGACATATTTTCTCAAAATAACCGTAACATAGCTTTAATGTAAAAATATGAAGAAAAGCTAATCCGAAATGCAAACATCACCCGATCATGGATCCGAGACCACCATTGCAAAGATCACGACGAGCTCTCTGACTTTCATTTATAGCACTTTTACAAAATCTCACTTTAGAGACTCACACTCTAAACTTAAAGCTTAAGCCAACAACGGAGGAAAAGAGAGAGAGAGAGAGAGAGAGAGAGAGAGAGACGGACAGAGAGGGAGAGAGCAGGAGCTCTCTGCTCCACACGCCAAAAGAAATGAAAAAAAAAAATGAAAGGAAAGAAGGACGAGGGGCAGCCCACGTGGGTTGCCTTCCTAAGGCCCCTCACACAAACCAACACCAAAACCAAAAATTAATATAAAATACATTATAAAATATTTCAAAATTTTATAATATAAATTATATAATTATATAATTTTTCTCACCACAAAATATAACATTTTTATACACCACAAAATATAATATTTTGTTTACCACGAAATATACACCCATTTTATTCACTATAAAAATATATAATTTTTGACCATATGGTACACACTATAAAATTAACTATTAAATATTTATTATAATCTCATATAATAAATAATAATAACTTACCAATCACATAATTAAAATGGACCAAATAATTAAACATAAATCATAAACAAATTCAAATTAAATTAAATCTAAATCATGGGTCTCACCCATAAGTCAAACATGGTCCAATTATATACCAAATTAGACCCAACTAATTTATCTCAAATCATGGTCCAAACACGCAAAACTCAATTTCAATTTTTGTTATAAATTAAACTGAACACCAATCAGTTTGGAAATTCACATAAAATAAATGCACACCATTAAATTCCAAAATTTTTATCCAACATGCTAGACTCTTATAAGAACACCATAATAAAAAATTTCATAATTTCTGAGATCGAAAATTATATTTTAAAAAAAAAATTATTACAAAATTGAACCATTTTCGCACATAACTTTACACAACACTCCAATCCAAATATTACTCAATTAATTTATACACTGACTATTTTAAAAAAATATTTTGGGACATTACAACCTACCCTCCTTAAAGAAATTTTGTCCTCGAAATTTAAACTCAAGTAATGTAATGCATCCTACAGTTTCCCACAAACTCACTCCAATACTTACCAATGCATCAAAAAAAATTTCTTTGACTATTACATGTGCCTCAACAAGTTACACCGGTAATGAACCAAACCATTATATTCACACAACAATTGGTTATAAAAACCTTTACTAGTATAAACCATTAAGTGATTCTTCTATTCACATCGATAACCCAAAGCAACAAAATAGGATCTAATCCCTCAAGTATAGCAAAAATATCTACAAAACGACTCCTCAAAATACCAAGACACCATACCTTATTGGTGATAACTTAACTTCAACGAACTATCTCCATCGCCTAATGCACGATGCATCACAAGGCCAAAATAACTATCACTACTCCAAGACTTTAACAAAACGAAACAATATCTCTTCAAAAGCACTAACTACCAACTCAAAAGTGACCGCCAACCGTCACAAGACGAACAACACTTAACAAACACTAGGGTGATGCCACACCTCACAATCCAAACAAAATAAAATCAATTCGGACAATGAGCTAAGATTTCCGTCAACAAGGACTACAAATCAACATTAGCGGTTCCACTCTGATGTGGGGTTTACAAAATGGTTTCAACAACATACCTTAAGTCTAAGCAAGACTCAACACAACTAGGTAAACACCCAAACTATACATGGCCCTCAAGCTAAAAATTAATTCAACTCAATTGCTAAGACATTTACTCCGAGTTATAACACAAACTCTACACTAGTATTACGGTGACTCACAAGGTCCGCCCTGAATGCAACCATGATTCGACTAACACAACCTGTGGGATACTTAAAATAACAGTGCCATTCCCCTGGCCAACCAACAAGAGATCCTATTTCTCTTCTTGGACTTATCAAGCATTAAGCACAAGGAAACACCCTCCAAGATTTTGCAAACAAACTAATAATTCATCCCAACTCACCCATTTGCAAGGAAAAGAGAACCTAGTTCTCAAAGCTACTCAATTTACACACAGCCAAAGCAATCAAAATTCCAGATTACACCGCCAAACCATCACACTTGTAAAGTCATTCCAAACTCCATTCGAAGACCACTAAACTAACCAACCAGACACAAGATGTCCCTAAAGGAAGAATACAACCATGGTTCAAAACACAACTCATTCCCTTTAAGATAATTCTATTACCAACGAGTGTTGGACACTTCCTCCCTTGACACCCAGGGACAAAACAATTAAATAAATAAGGATAATACATAGTTTGCACTTTATAGATTTTACAACCAATCTTAAAACAGTCAATCTCTCTTGGGAAATACACTCCTTACCACCATTCACAATCTTTACCATGTCGAGACCACGCCTCTTTCCAAAAACACACAAGGGTATACAACCCAAGGTTTCAAGAACAACTCCTCATATAATCAACTGAATAGAATAATTTCACAATCATGCAAGGCCATACATATACCATTCATAACATTTAGCATCAACACCTCTCACTAAGGTACATTTTCATGTTCCAATACAAAACTCAACTACATCAAATAACATAGAATCGCATAACCACATAACAGATAACAGGCTGTTCCTATAAAGATCGTTAGTCGTTCTAGAAATCCTTTTAGACCTCATATTAGAAATTACGTTGATCAGGGGCATTTCCAATGAGATTTCTAAGAAAATTTCTGGACCCAACACAACATCCTCGAGACTCAAACCCATGTCCACATAAGCATGTAACATCTTAGCACATAAGCATGTTATCACATAGAATGCAAACGTCGCTCACAATCCCGAGGTAAACCCAACTGTGGTCAAAACAACTTCCCATGAGCCAAGGTATTCAAACCCAGTTCGCTCTGATACCAGGTTGTCACGCCCCAAATTTTTATTACTCAGATAACATTACCAATATTCATTAATTAAGTTCATTTGTTCCCTCTCATGATACAATAAATACATTTATATACGAATAAAAGAAATTCCCTAAGGCTTACAATAAAAGAGAGGACACTACTCTTTACAAGATAATAGCACTCAGCCAAATAAACAAATGAAGTAGTACAATTCATCACTACATTACACTTATGAAATGGTAAAACTCATTGTTTGATTTTCAAATGCGAAAAACATTCCCTGTACACATGTATAGACAATGGGTGAGCAACCACTAGCTTGCCAAACAATCTCATATTAAAACATTAGAAGATATGCGGGTACAAAGGTACTCATACATATACATGAAATCATATCATGTCAAACCATAAAATTTTATCACATAATCTTCTAAATCCAATTTATTTAATAACCACAACTAGTTAACTTAAATAAATAAACATGCTTCAATAGTAATAGGACATCCTTTTCCAATTCGTTCAATTATCCCGTTGCCAATTGAATCAAATAACTAAACCATTCATAATGACATCTAACAAGGCATTAAATACATTTTTATACAATCTTATGAGATGAATGTATATGTCATATCATGCTCAAAATATTTTTCTCATCTTTTGAAAATCTCATGCACAATGTCAATTTAAAAACACATTAATCCAACAATTTCAATAAAATTTCAAGGTGGTAAATATGACTCTGGTAATACCTAGGCTAGTGTCTACAAGTAGGCATATCAAACACTACCAAATCCCCACTTTACCGGTCTCTCACCGTAAGGGCAGTGGTACCTCCTCCACGCGTGTTTTCGGTCTTTCACCATGGACACTCAGGCCAACTTAAACCAACATCAAACTACACCCCCTATCTAGACTTACCAACGTATTTACCTAAAACAAATCCAAATGATCTTGTTTCCCAAAAACAATTCCTTTCTCAAAACAGTAGTTTTCAATTACAATTCAAAATCCATGATAACAATGAAATGGAATAGCAATGTAATATGTAACAATGCATTAAGATAGTTCCAATTTCACAATGTCCCACTGTGATCAAATTCCATATCTCTATCAATGTAATATCATGATACAATTCTAAGAGATAACATAATAATGTCAATATTCATGTATGTACCACATGTAAATCAACAACTTCCAACTTAGTCTTTTCAAGACAATTCAACAATATTCTTTATATAAAACAAACTTCTGAAAATCAAACATTTTTTTACCTTTCCAAAAATCTCCTCATTTAAATACCAACATGGTAATCCTCTATCGGTTACCAAAACCAAAAACTTCTAAACAATAGATTCATCAATAGCAATAACATATGACACCAAAGCAGGTTTAAGTTTTCATCAGTTTTTAACTCACATACTTTATCAATGAAATGTAATTACAATCTTTCCAAAACTCATCCCTATCCCAAACATTAAATAGAATCAAATTCCTAATTTTCTCATGCAAGTAAAATCTCGAAATCTTCAAGTTAAATCATAATTCTTAATAAGCATAAGTGAATATTCCAATACTTGATCAATTATATCAAAACTATTCTCTTGACTATAATTATAAAATATAACATGAGTGTTCACTTTCCAATTATCAACATCAACCCCATCAAATTAAACCCAAGAAAAATAATAAATAAAATAAAAGTTTTTGATAACTCAGTCTTGTTTTAATCAAATTCATCCATTTGCTCGCAACGAGCTAAAATCATATTCTTTTCTTTTCTTACCAAAGACCACCAAACCATTCAAATATGTCATAAAAATTTTGAAGTATGAAATTATTATTATAACATTGCTCAACTAGTAAAACTAGGAACCCAACACCATACCACATCAACTTAATCTCGCTTATTTCTCTAAACTTCATACTTGGTCTACTTTGTCATTTCTAATCTCATAATATTAAAGTTAGGAATTAAAAACCCAATAACACTCCTTTAATTACGAAAGATTTAAAATATTAACCAAACTAATTTAATTAATCAAATTAGTAAATTCATTATATTCACAATCTTCCAAATTAATAACACCAACTTAACCTCACATGTCTCATCCCTCTAACATAATCATATCTCAACATAACCATTTTTCATGCCAACTTAAAGAGGTAATATTTGTCCCCAATTCTCTACCAATAACAATTTCACCACCTTTTCTTTTCTTTTTTTTTCTAAAATTACCTAACCAACATGATATTTACAACAAATGTTATGAAATATGCTCAAGAGTAACATTTTCAAAGTTATGAGTTCAAAAGCCCACATTTCATATTTTTATTTTCACAAAAATGAACACAACTAAATCATCAACATATCATTTTTCATAAAATATCATGAATGTAACACTTTTAAATTTTTTAATCCCAAAACAACTCTATAATCCCAACTTAACAATTTACACAATATTCCTCAATATCAATTTATTTTTCCTAAAAATAAATTTCAAAATCAAAGATAAAAAAATATTTCAATTTTATATTTATCAAAATAAATCATCTAATCATAATATGATGTAAATACAATCATTCAACCTTTAAATTTTATTTTCGGATTTTTTTTTTACAAAATTGACAACACAAAATGATTTTTTCAAAATCAATCTCAAAATGCCAACATTCTTAACATTTCAACATAATTTTTCTTCCAAAAATTACCAAACAAAAATCTGAAAATTATATATATATACGAAATATCTCTTAAAATGAAATATTTTCTCAAAATAACTCTAACATAGCTTTAATGTAAAAATACGAAGAACGTCTCTACCTCAAATATGAAGAAAAGCTAATTTGAAAATACAAACATCACACCGATCATGGATCCGAGACCACCATTTTGAAGATCACGATGAGTTCTCCAACTTTCATTTACAACATTTTTACAAAATCTCACTTTAAAGAATCCCACTCTAAACTTAAAGCTTAAGCCAACAACGGAGGAAGAGAGAGAGAGAGAGAAACCAAGAGAGAGACGGACAGTGAGGGAGAGAGCAGGAGCTCTTTGCTCCACACGCCAAAAGAAATGAAAAAAACAAATGAAAGGAAAGAAGGAGGGGAGGCAACCCACCCAAGGCCCTTCACACAAATCAACACCAAAAATTAATATAAAATACATTATAAAATATTTCAAAATTTTGTAATATAAATTTTAAAATTATATAATTTTTCTCACCACAAAATATAACATTTTTGTACACCACAAAATATAATATTTTGCTTACCACGAAATATATGCCCATTTTATTTACTATAAAAATATATAATTTTTCACCATATAGTACACACCATAAAATCAATTATTAAATATTTATTATAATCCCATATAATAAATAATAATAACTTACCAATCACATAATTAAAATGGACCAAATAATTAAATATGAATCATAAACAAATTTAAATTAAATTGAATCTAAATCATGGGTCTCACCCATAAGTCAAACATGGTCCAATTATATACCAAATTAGACCCAACTAATTTATCTCAAATCATGGTCCAAACACCCAAAATTCAATTTCAATTTCTATTATAAATTAAACTGAATACCAATCAGTCTGTAAATTCACATAAAATAAATGCACACCATTAAATTCCAAAATTTTTATCCAACATGCTAGACTTTTATAAGAACAACATAATAAAAATTTTCATAATTTTTGAGATCGAAAATTATATTTTAAAAAATAAATTATTACAAAATTGAACCATTTTCGCACATAACTTTACACAACACTACAATCCAAATATTACTCAATTAATTTATGCACTGACTATTTAAAAAAAATATTTTGGGACATTACAATACTAACCTTTCATTGCTTCTATTTCTTTGTACAAAAGATAACATATGCAATTATACATTCATAAATCCTAGATCCTGAATCTATAGCATATGACATGTGCAAATGAATGGCAATAAAAGGAAGTACAAATAATTTTATGCCCTAGTGGTTACATCTTTCCAAGTCTTTTCTTGGGTACAACAAAAATGAGTTAAATTCAATACATAGAAAGCCCAAGGCTTGTACAAAATAATTACACAAAATAAACAAAACAGAAGCTCTCGGCTCCAAGTCCTCCCAAGCTATGTCCTTGGTGGAGACATATCATCAGCACCTGAAAGTTATTTTCCACGTAGGGTGAGATAAAGCTAGTAAAGATACTTGGACTAAATGTATAAAGCTTAACAAAGTCATCAGGTGAATGCATTTGCATATCATTTTCCAACCATTATGCTTTCTCTTTCAAAACGATGCATTGTCTCAATTATAAGCATACCAAATCTTAAAACGATATTTTTGAGATTAAATCAGAAAATAGGGTAGTGGATACAAAATACTGGGAATCTCTAGGTACGTGTCTACTAGTAGGCTACACAAGCACTACCAAAGCCATTTTATCAGTACTAACCGGAAGGATCGGCACCTAACTGCGCAGGTTTCTGGACTTTCACCAAAGACACATAGGCCAACATAATAAACCACAACTACACCCCCTAACCAGATTCACCAAAATATACACACATTTTCTCAAAACAATACATTTTCAATGTTTAAGTATAAAACAATGCTCAATGTAAGATGTATGAGAAATTAGTTTTAATTAACCTAATCCTCATGCAATTTCTACAACAATCAAAGTCATCCTCTACCGATAGCCCAAAACAAATATCTCTACTCAACAGATAATTTTCTAACAATAGATATAATCTCATAAATTTTAAAATGGGAGCGATAACATATATCCAACTCCACTCTCATCATCAACAGATACATTCATCTCATCTTTTCAAACCTAATATCCTCTTCTTTTCTTTTATAAGTCAAATATCCATGATTTTGATATAAAACATCTTTTGCTTTCAAATCACATTTTAATAGGAATTTCCAGCATTTTAACACAACCCAACAATATTCACACTTCCGCAACCTTTCTCAAGAATCCTTTTGAAAAACTCCTCTTTTACATTTCAAAATCAAACCCTAAATTTAAACCCAAAAATCTCCAAGTCTTTAAACTTTTTTGAAAAACAATAACCAAGCTAAAAATCATACAAAGGTTGAAGAAATCCCTACCTCAAAGATAGAAAAAGAAGAGAGCAAGAGTACAAGTTTGACAGAGCCGAAAATAAAATCTTCTCCGATTAAAACGAAGCTTTCAACAAGCTCTACCTTTTTCTCCAAGGACCTATGGTGGAGAAATCAATGGATTTGGGGTGTATTTGAGGTATTTAGGCAAAAACTAGAGAGAGAGAGAGTGAAGAAATTAGGTTTAGAAGTGTTTTAGAGAGAAAGAGAGATAAAAAGTGACTAAAAAGGGCTTCCCTTCAATCTGATATACGCATAGACTGCTCGAGCGACCAAACCACCGCTCGAGCGTCAAACACAATAAATGCCACTGCTCGAGCAACCAAAACACCGCTCAAGCACACAATAATCCCCTCCCAAAAGTTCAGACTTGCAAAAGACCACTCGAACGAAGATTGCCTTACTCTCAAAAGTTTTACAGACCTACAAAAATACTGGGAGATCTCAAAGACCGATCAAGCGATCAAAGCACCGCGCGAGCGAACAAGAAAGGAAATGGACAACAACTTTTTTCAAAAACTAACTCCCTACTTGTTTCAAACACAACCAATTACTTTAAACAGCCAAAGTCAACTAGCAACAACATGATAAGGGTATAAAATGTATGGAAAACCAATGCCATGCACCCTATCATGAATGGTATAATTTTACCATAAAATTTTAGCATAACAAAATGTCTAAAATTTTGTGATTCATATACTAAAAGTTTGTGGTTTGATTACGATTTTTTTTGTCACACATGGGGTTATCCGAACCACCAAACCCGCCAAACCCAAGCCAATCCACATACAAATGGGCGGTTTCACAGACATAATGCGGATGGATATGGTTTGGAATATGGCATTATTCTTGGTTGCGAGTTTTACCTGCACTCGTAAGAACCTATTCGCACTTAGACTTTTTTTTTAACCTGGAAACTGTTGATTTCATTCATCATATCCTAGATATTTTTGCCCAACAAACCTGTAGGGGGTCAGAAATTAAGGTCCAAATTAAGTATAGGCCTAAGTGTTGAGGTTGTCCCTTTTAAGAATAACTAAAGGAGCATGGGCTAAAGCCCAAGAGAAGTGGGCCAACAGTGGGCCGCAGCAGGTCTGACCCGCTAAAGATCTGAATAGACTCCATGAAGGAAAATGTCTAAATGAAGTTGCAGAGGCAACACTTGTAGCGATCAAGTTATGGAGGTACTATGTCTTAGTGTCGCCATTCCAAGTATTATCGGTACAGCCGTCATTCCTAGTATTGTCGGTTCAGCCGCCATTTCTAGTATTGCCAGTTCTGCCGCCATCTGAAGTTGCTGAGGGAGAGAGAAAACCGAAGCAACTAAGTTGCAGAGGCAACACTTGTAGCAATCAAGTTGTGGAGGCATTTTGTTGGCGCCGCCATCTCTAATATTGTTGGGATTGCCATCTGAACTTGCTGCGGGAAATGATTGCCTTAGCAACTACAGTCGCAATAACTAACTTGTGGAGGGAACATCCCGCCAAGGTGATAGCAGCCTTTGGGAGAAGCTTCCCCTCCACAAGTAGAAGTTGATGCTTGGCACTAATAACAGGTCCTAAGGCATTACTAGCCTAGGGATGATAGTAGGCCCCAAAGTTTATTAGCTTGGCGCTGATAGCAGGCCCTAAGACGTACTGGTTGGAGCTGATAGTAGGCCTAGAGATACCAATGTACCGTGGCAACCCCGCAAAGATGGGAGCAGGGCGCCCCAAGCGTAAGAGGCTCTCTTTCTAGTTTCCCAGGTCATGGATCTGTCTTGGTTGCACATGTAGGACTAAGGAAGCCCCCTTAGGCTTGGTATTAACGTACAACATAACTGATAGTAGGCTTGGTTGCCCTGGGAAGCTGGGGAGTTTGTGGTTAGGTGGCTAAGAGTGGAGGTTTCGTTAAGGTAAACACGAAAACATGACTGATAGTAGGCTATGAAGTCCTGAGAATGCATGTACTGGCTAAATCGAACTAAGAAGGCAAGTGCAGCAGCAAGGTTTTACCGCTGTAAGTGCACTTGCTGAGGTTTGAGCTGAGAAGGCAAGTGCAGCGGCAAACACTCCCGCTGCAACTACACTTGCTGAGGCTCAAAATTTAGTTGTAGCGCCAAACACTTCCGCCGCAACTACACTTGCTGAGGTTAAAAAAGGTAGTTGTGAAGGAAAACAATAGTACACGGTACATGTAAAGGGACACGTGACACCTTCAGCCTGATGGCTCAAAGCAAAATATTCTATTTGATTCTTAGAGATACCTGTCTTCGCTCTATTTGGCCACTTGGTGTCCTCTTGATACCAAGGGAAAGCCCATAAATATAACCCATTTCCCAAGGTCCAAAACGAGGATTATTGAGGATTTGGGGGAGGTGTTGCCTATTTGTGCACTGCCAATTGTAGACACCCCATTTTTGACTGTCCTCAAGACTTGGACGTCATCGTTTGAACACTCGATGATTATCCATGTTCGTGTTCGTCTTGAGTTCTCAGAGGTTTCGACCCCGCGCCTTGCCTCGAGACCTCTCAACTTGTTTGTTTTGTGCTCGGTTGTAGACCAAACACTTGTATGTTTGCTTCTAAGGGCAGGGAATGGCTTGTTGGCCATCCCCACACCCACCGACCACTTTTTGACCTTGGCAGCCACCTACCGGCCATCAATTTAGCTTGCCGGCCAGTAAAATAGCCGGCCGACCATTTATTTGGCCGATTGTCTCCTTTTCTGGCCGGTACCTCCTTTTTGCCTTTTTCAGGCATAGTGCAAGCCAGCTGTGCTAGCTGGAGTGCACGGACCCTCCCCCTTATACACGTGTGTGGCTGTTTTGAACATTTGCACCCTTTTACTCAAGTTTCTCATGGAAGCTTGACCTCTTTTGGTCTAGCTTCTTGGAAAGCTTGACCCCTTTTGGTCTAGCTTCTTGAGGAAGCTTGACCTTTTGTCTTAGCTTCCTCAAGAAGTTTGGACCTTTGGGTTAGCTTCCCTTGGAAACTTGACCCCCTTGACCCTTTTATATTAGCTTCTCTAAGAAGCTTGGAGCCATTACCTTGTCTATATAAGGAGACCTCCCCTCTCATTTGAAGAGGTTCAGCAAAAACCAGACCTAATTACATATATCTATGATATATATCACCCTCTCTCTCTATATCTCCCTCTCTCTCTTGATTTGTATGTGTTTGTGGGCCTAAAAGTGTAGTTTGTTCTTAGTTTTGCACTAGAACACATAGTATTACACCATACTTCGACTTTGGAGGTGTTGAGGGTTTGTTCTTCAAGTTTTTGAGCTGGTTTTGATCAGAAGAAGGTGGCTGCACTTGCTGTTCTTGAAGTGTTCTTCAAGGGTAACACTTTTGCTTTATTTTCCCCAATCTTGCACTAGTCTTTGACCTATCTTGCACACTGATTTAAGCTTTGTGTATAACTGAAAAAAGTCTTGTATTTACATGCTTAAGATCTTTCATTAAGGTCATTTTGGTGTTGGGGGTTGACCTCCCCCTCTTAGGCCTCGTTTGGCCCTTTTTGTGCTCTATTTGTTAAGCTTTGAATACCTTTGTGCATTGGCCTTCTCACCACTGAAATCCAGAGGATTTTCAGTGGTGAAGAAAGGGTTTTGAGGTCTTGCATAGGGGAGGGACACCCCTCTCCCTTTGTCTCTCTTTTGTTTGCATTTTTGGCTCATAAGGGTAGCATGTATGCTTAGTTGCTTTTGGTTTCATTTTAGAGGTTTTTGGGTGTTATTTGGTCATGTTATACCTCTATTTTTGGTCAGATTAATGACCCCTTGCATGCTTAATATACTTGCTTTGTATTCCCTTATTTTGCCTAGAAGTGCATCATGCATTTAGCCTACCATACTCTCATGTTTTTGTCTAGCTTTGTGAAGCTTTTGGTCATGTTTCATCATGCTTGAGGTCTGTTAGGTATTGATTTGGTCATACCTCTCATGCTTTGTATAGTCCCTTTGCATTCTAGCATGTTGGCATCGGGTGTGTGAGTCATTAGCATGCATTACCTTGGCTATTTCAGTGATTTGGAATCACTTATTATGTCATTTCAGTCCATGTTTTGTGCATACATGCTTACATTTGTTCTCCTTTCAATGCCTTGAAGAGGTGTGGTCTTATGCTCCATGTTTGGGTTTTTTTGGCATGCCTTTTGATTTGTGTCCCTTAGCTGCCATATCAGTAGGTTTTGGGGGTCCTTTTTGCATGCTAAAACTCTGTTTTGTGTTGAAAAATTCATGCCATGTTTGCTTGGGGTAGATGTTGAGCAATGCTCTCTTTTGTGGCCTTGAATGCCTTCTATTTTGTATCCATTCCCTAGCATGTTTTGGTATCATCCTCTGCATGCTTTTCAAAGTTTAACATGAGTGTTTAATGTCCGTGCATGTCATCTTTGAGTGACCTTGAAAGGTTGCCCCTTTCTTGCTTAAGTGATGGGCCTTGGTACGTGCATGCTTGCATACATGATTAGTGCCCTCTTGCACCTCTTAGGCCACTGTTTTGGGATGGGCTGAGGCCCTCTCATTTCAGTATAAGTCCATCTTTGCATACTCTACATGTTTTCATGTTGCATTATATTAGTTGCATGCTTGCATTATATCATGTTTGCATTGTATGATAGGTTACATCACATTGCATTTTGCATGCCTGGCACATTGCATGTTTACATGCTTAGTTTGCATTGCATTTGGCATGTTTGCATACTCGAGCCATCTTACATACTTGAGCCACATTGCACCCATGCATGGCATTTTGTTTGGTTTGGGGTATCAAACCAAGCATGAGGGATGAGGCATGTTCGTACTCAAAGTGACGAAATACGTCTCACTCCTCGGTCGCCAATGCCCTTGACCTCAACATGATAGGGCACGAGGCATTCATCTCTTTTATGCATTCATTTTACATCGAATGACAAACTTGGCCTCTCAGGCCATCATGTATCGAAATGCGCAATTGATGGCCCGAAGGTCGAGGGCCACACTCCCTTGAGTCTATAACATGATTGGGAGAGTGGCCATGCACACATTTGCTTGAAAATTCCATGCCATACACTGCTTACCCTCTGCTGTTGTCAACTACAAGATTCTGCAGGAATAAATGGCCGACCGGCCATCTTTAGTGCCGACCGGCCATCAGTGTCCAGCCGATGACACAAGCTTTGGCCGATAATCCCATTCCCATGGCCGGTGGCCTTTTGTTCTGGCCGGTGGCACTCCACAGCACTCAGAAGGAAGCTCAAAGCAGTTTTGGAAACTTTCACAATTTTCAAAGGAGCAAGGCAATGTAAACAGAGGCAACAGTGGCATAGTACGGGTTTCCGAGCAAGGCGAGTCAAGCATGCATCATCCACGCATTCCGAGGTAGGGCTGCGGCCACCTTCCTTCTGCATTTAATTCGTTAATTAATTAGAAGTTCTGTAATAATTAATTTAGTAGTATTCATTTTGTTGTGTAATATTTATTCGGACCCTCCGAGTGAGGGCAATTGTGTAATAAGTGTGCGTGAGTGTGTGTATGTCTTCCAACCCCACGTCTTTCTTCCCTTTTATTTACTAGCTTTCGATGGTTAGTTTAGGGTATGTTTTAATTAGTATACTTCTGATAGCATGTTTGTATACATTCATTCGCAATTCACGCACCGGGCTCGGCGCATCATACTAACTGCATAGTATTTCCATTCCAACTTGAATACGTGTATCGAGTTGTCGCATTTTACATGTCATTCTTAGATTAGCCGAGCCTATTCTAATCGCATTCTGTATGTGTTGCATTAGCCATCTTAACATGAATTAGGATCATGTATTTGATTACTAACTAGTTTCTGTTTTGGCTCGAAGTACTCGGTAAGTGTTTATGCTTTAGCATCCTTGCATGTGTGTGAGTGACTGCCATGATAGCATGCTTACCATGAGGCTATGTGCTTATGTGATATATCTGCCTGAGTGCCTGTGGGTGAAGGTTGGATTATCTAAATTGGAACAATGTATTAACTATGAGTTTTAAGTCCACTAGATAGTGGCAAAACCATATTTTCTAAAGCCCACCCGAGGGTGGCAGAATCTGCATTTTTAGTCTACTTGCGAGTAGCAAACCACTTTAAAAACCAAACATGAAATGTTTTGTTCCAATTCAGGCGATCCAGTCTATACTTGTATGTTGTGCGCATCACGTAGTAATTCTAGGCTAATAAACCGGAATAAGAATGCATAACGTTTTCAAAACTAGATATCATGGTTAGTAGAGGCCGATCTTTGATCGGGCGAGCGGGGGTGCTCATAGCTAACCTTCCCCAATCGTACCCAAGTTCCCGAGCCGAGACAACTTTGGTGATGACGGACACGTGGCCTTAGGCACGAGTCAGGGTTTCCTAAATTCCCCAAAAATAAAATATTTAGGTGGCGACTCTGTATCTGGCAAAGCAATCCATGTTTGGCACTTCTTTCAAAAATCTGTTTTCAAAACGATTTATCGGATTTGGACTCTTTGATGATTCATCGGTCTTGCATTGCACTCTGCGAGATTAGATACAGGACCGTGACATTGAGTCCTGAACTGTAGTGAGCCAAGATGAACAAAACGGGGGTTTCCCTCCCGGGACGTTCGGGGATGTCTACACCAACCATTTTTTCTTCATCTACTTGCTTCACTCTTACCTAGCTACTCATTCTCCAGTCATTCCATTATTGTTGGATCATTAGCATAGTTTTGCCTCTCTAATCATTACTTACACCGAACCTTCCCCTACAAAACCAAACCCTAATCTCTTAACAAATTTTCTTACTATATTGAGATGCAATATATACATATTTGTTTATCTTTTCATTACTTTATTCTTTTACACTTTTTTCTTCAAATGAATTATGAAGATCGAATATTAAATTATATATTTTTCAGTTTTTTTGTGTGCAAGGTTCATCAAACATATGCATGGAATTAGAATTTTTAAAAGTTGAATGTGATTCATGATAGAGTTTGTGAGTATGCAAATGTTTTTATTTTATTTAATGGATTTGAATTGGATGAAATTTGACAACAATTTATTGTTATTTTATTATTGCATTTTGGATGAATATAAAAGTTAATGAAGAATTATTTTTAGGTAAGTTTAGAATTTTGAATGATTTTGCTTTAATTGTATTGTTAGGCAGTGAATGATTTTGATGATTTAGTTTAGAGTTTTGAAAGATGTGCTTGTGTTAGTTTATGATTTTATTTAAAAATTTAGAATTTTGAATGATTTCCTTGTGTAAAAGTTTAGGATTTTGAATGATTTCTTTATGTTCGGAATTGATTTTGTTATGTTTTTAATTTTGTAAGTTTTAATTTATTAATTATTAATATTAAGCATTTTAGAAAATAGAAGAAAAATGACCCAAAACAAATATTTACAAAATAAAAAAAAATTAAGGCTGTGTTTGGTTGTGCTTTTGAAACATGATTCTACACTTGTGTTTCAGTATGATGTTTATTTAGGACTCTCAAATCACGTTTCAAAAGCTCTGCTGAGAGCTCTGTATCAAATCTGTCTTAGCCGCTCTTTTTTTCTGTTTTTTTTTTTCTAAATTTTTGCTAAGGGGACGTCCGGCCGGCTGTCCGAAATAGTAATTTTTTTTTTTTTTGCAATTGATTTATATAATTGTGAAAAATATTTTCTGAATTTTTTTAAATTTTTAATGTGCTTTAAAATAATTTTAAGTTGTATGTTTAGTTATGAGTTATAAATTTTTGTGTCACATATCAAATATCACATCAACAATTCCCCACTCAAATCAAACCTCTTTTTCAAAAATATTTTCAAAACTCTTTACCAAACAAATTTTCTACACTCAAATCACAATTCTACAACACACAAACTCAAAATACACCTCATACTCTTAAATCACATTTACAAAACACAACCAAACACAACCTAAAAAAATTTAGTCCGCAAACCGTCCGCGCATCGCAAATTCTATCTGCGCAAATTATATAACCCACACCCCGGATAATTACGAACGGATTCAAATCACAAATCAGAGTGTCCGAAACCGAATTACGAGCATCCTAATAAAATTATACTAGTTAGAGTTCATACGGTATGTGCTTAGTATGTATGATTTTTTGTGTGCATATACACTGAATACTATTTCCCCTAAAACCAATTGCAGGTAAATTCCACCTATTCCCTCGATAAGCTCGTTCGAACCAAAACCATTTATCCTCTCTCTTCCTCTCTCTGTTTCTTTTGGTAGTTCATATTCAATCACTGTAGTAGAAGAAATTTCTAGGGTTTTACGTTTAATTCAACTCAATGGCATCTCATCCCCATCTCGACGATGTAAGTGCCCTGCTGTTATTTTGCCAATCTTTACAATGTTAGGGTTTCTGAGTACGTTTTTGTTTTTGATTCTGTTTTGTATTTTTATTTGATTTGAATGTATGTTTTGAAAAACACATAGGATGATGATTTCGGAGGCGATTTTCCGGCAAGCCACGCTTCTAGGCGTTCAGGTAGATATATTGATATATTTAATTTAATGTATCTGATTTTATTGTGTGTTCGCTTTATGCTTCCATGTTATCATGTGATTTCAGGCAATAAGAGAAGCTTTGGGGATCTTGAAGATGACGAAGACGACATTTTTGGCTCCAAGAAGGTATTTTTTGGATTCAATACTATGAATTTTATGTTTTATATGAGTGCACATTTTTCTGTTTATGTAGCTCAGATTGGTAATAATGTCTGGGTAGTTCAAGTCCTGATTAGTGGTTATAGTGGCTTTTTATATGTGAATGCTATTGATGACATTTGTTAAAATGGATTCAAATGTGAAATCAAAATTGGTCAACATGTACACTATGAAGGCAGTTTCCCCCTTAGTCTTGCGTACTATGGTGATTCCTCATGCCGGGAAGGAAGAATGAAATGATAATGAGATGTTTGGTAGAACACATATTTTGAGCAAGATGGGCTCTTTCTATCTTAATTTGAATGTTATCACCACCCTATTTGCTTCAGCACGGGCATTTAGAGCTACAGCGAACCAAGCTGAGCTACCTCTATCACTAAACTAGACTTTAATAATTCTTAGGGTACTACACAGGTTCTGGCTATCTGGTACAGCTATGGTATTGTGTAAAGTCAACAATTGCTTTATTGAGTTTCCTTTTAATTAAAGTTATTTCTTGGGAAAAAAAGTAAAAATGATTTAAATTCCGGAAGTGAAGACTGCAGGGCAACTGTTTGTTTGAAATTTCTCACCATAGTGTTTATTTATTTGCTTTTACTGGGTGGGTTAGTGGTCCTTTCTAGTGTTGGCATGGTTCCTCTGGCTTGCGTGAAATGGAAAACATAAAGAGGCTGCATAGGTGGGAGTGAGAGTGTGAGCAGAATGGAAAGTGAGTATAATGTATGGGAAAAGCATTTTAGGTAGCATTGTCACTAAAGTTAGAAATTAATGGAATCTCAATACAGCTCAATTTGGGATCTTGAAATTCAAACTATCATGTTCTGAATTACCTACCTTTAAGTATTGATTGCTATCAGTTAATTAATTAATATTGCTTATACTAATTTAGTTTATGTTGGAATTATGGTTATAAATATCTGAACTTAAAAATTTAAAGATAAGACCATTAGAAAAGGAAAGCATTAGCATTGAAGCTTTAAAGTGTGTTTTGTTGAAAAGCCTCATAACTTATGAAACACAAACGCTACTAGAAGGGAGTCGTATCCATATTGTATTTGTATTAGATACCATTACCCCTTAGATACTTGGAGATATGTATCTAATACTTTGTTGAAAAGCCTCATAACTTATGAAACACAAATGCTACAAGAAGGCAGTTGTATCCATATCGTATCTGTATTAGATACCATTACTCCTTAGATACTTGGTGATACGTATCTAATACTTTCTAAACACGCCCAATACTTAAAATATTAATTTCACACACCCAATACTTAAAATATTAATTTCGAGAAGTGTCAGATACTTCTCGAATACTCTAGAGATAGGGGGCATTGGGGAGGAAGGGAAAGAAGCTTAGAGAGTACGTAGGTTTCCCATAAGTGACTAACTATATGTTCTTTGTGTTGTTGCACTCTAATGGTTCTTGTTTTCGTTTTGGTGCTTGCATTGTTTCTTTACGTGTTTTTAGGGGCAAAATACACCTATAATTCCTAAAGCATGCGTTCCATGTCACTTTAGTCTTCCAAGTTTTAATTTCGTCAACTTCATCCCTAAAGATTTCAATTTGAGTCAAATTGGTCTAATTTCAAGCAGGTCATCTAAATTACTAACCAAATCATTTAAGATTCATGTTCATAAGGGATTTGATAGGGATTTTAATGTGCTGGCTGTTTGACTCCCTAACGCACAACCCTGCATATTTGGGCTTGTGACCAACTGTGTAAACAACAAAAAACTGAGAACAACACAGGCGGAGTTTGCTTAAATCACTAACGGAATAATAATAAAATACACTGAAGTATACTTTCCATTTTCCTTTGGTCCCTAAACTATTTTATTTTGTCAATTTCGTTCCTAAACGTTGATGAAGAAGGCAAAGCATAGTCTTATAATGTTTGGGGACAAAATTGGCATGAAATGCATATTTATGACCATAGGTTTATTTTAGTGTCCTAGGTTTTGATTCAAGATTATCTGACTCTGGGGTCTTTGACATTACAAAAAATGGTTTTGTTATTCCTCTAAGGGGCTGTTTGGCAACTTCCCAGAAAGTCCAAAAATCCATTAAGCTAGGGTGCGTTGGGGAGGAAGGGAAGAAGCTTAGAGAGTACTTAGGTTCCCCATAAGCGACTAACTATATGTTCTTTGTGTTGTTGCACTCTAATGACTCTTGTTATCCTTTTTGGTGCTTCTTTTGTTTCTTTACGTGTTTTTGGGGATAAAATACACCTATAATTCCTAAAGCGTGCATTCCATGTCACTTTAGTCTTCCAAGTTTTAATTTTGTCAATTTCATTCCTAAAGATTTCAATTTGTGTCAAATTGGTCTAATTTCAAACAGGTCGTCTAAATTAGTTTGCCATCAATTAAAAAAGTCAAATGTCATATCAACTTTTTCACTCACAAAAAATTAACTTTTTTAGTAACTTCCCAAACACATTAGCTTTTTTAGCTCCTAAAAAAGGCCCAAAAGTCACAAAAAACGTAACCCCAAACAACCACTAAATTTTAATGATTTTGGTGCCCATTTGAAATTGGACCAATTTGATTCAAATTGAAAACTTTATTGTCGAAATTAGCAAAATTGAAATTTGGAGTACTGAAGGTTTACACAATGCATACTTTATGAACCATAAGTGTATATAATCAATTTTTATTTTGTTTTTGTCCGCCAGTGCCTTTTTTCTTGGCTTTGATGGTCTAGGTTAATCCTTTCAGCTATTATTTTTTAAAATGAAAACCATTCACAAATGGTTAATTCCTATATCCAAACATTGTTCAAATTATATTATGGTCCTAAACAGTGAAACTATGCAATCTCAATTTATTTAGTTAGTACTTAATAGTCTCTTTTCATCTTTGACTAATCACATGATTCATGTCCAATTATTTTAATAAACTAGATGCACTCCCTTTTTAAGGGGTACATTGGCCTTTGAATTAGCTATAAAATTTGGGATTACATTTGAATTTGAATTTGAATTTGAGATACTTTAAGTAAATATGGATGAATAGTAAAATTTGATGACAAGAGATACCTAAGAGTGACATAAGGGAAAACCTTTTGAGATGTATGTGATCTATTTCCATGTGCATTGTAGATCCGTTAATGCACTAATAAGGAGGAAGGATTTAATCCATGTGGGATGGCAAAAGAAATAGAGGGAAGACCAAGTAGAATATGGTTTGAGGTAGTAAAATAGGGTGTGATTATTGTAGATAATGACTTCGAATAGAATCAGCTGGAGGGAACGGACCCCTGGTAATTGGAATAAAGGCTTGTTGAATTGAATATGTAATGTTTTACCTTTGTTTAAAATAATTATCTTAAGAAATTTGTATTTTTAAATCAACTTGTATTATACTTGTATGATTTAATGTTTATTATTAATATTCGAGTTATAACTTCTATCTCTGGCTCTTCATGAAAGCAGGAATCTATGAGTAGTTTGATTATATATTATGCATTGTCTACGTAGGGTGTAGACTATAGTTTCTACTTTTTATGTAAAGGAATAATATCTGGAGTCTCTCAATCTAAGGGAACATTGATTACTATCCTTTACAATTCAGGGTAATGTAAAAGTGGAAGAAACTGCACCTGGTGTGGCAACTGGGATGATTTTGTCCCTTCGTGAGAGGTATTTTTAGATTTTGGATTGCTTCTTAATTTATATTTGAAATATATTATCTCTTTGCTTATTATTTTGTGTCAAATATTATGTATTTGGCCTTTGATACAATTTCTTTCTTTTTATTATTTTTTGTGATTTTACTTTTGCAGCCTTCAAACTTGTAAGGATACCCTTGCAACATGCCAAGTAAGTATCAATATAGCTTTTGATGTTTAGATATCATCTCTTTATTGCTTTATTGGATGTTTATCTGTTCTTTTCACCTTAAATTATCATGCCATGGAACAGTGTTAAGAAAAAGAAATTTAGTTGCAGTTAATATAGTAACTTCTTACTTAAATATATGCTCACGTGGTTCATGCGTGTTGAATTTGTCAATGTTCTTCACTGTGGTTAGGAAAATATCATAAAATTATTTAAAACTTTTGAAGACATGGAGAATTGTTGAGAACACTGCCGGCTACCCATTAAAATTGTAATAGTTTTTTGGAACCATGAAAATGTATTTTGCAACTAAAAAAAATTGGTGTTCATACGTACTCTGAGAAAAAAAATAGAAACTCCGATCCTGTGCTCATCTAAAACTAAACTATTTTTATATTTTATTTTTATTAAATGATTTAGGTTATGTGCAAAAATAAAATGTCTGACAAATGAATGTAGGAGAAAAATCTGAAATAAGCATCCTTTGATGAAAATAGCAAACTATATAAAATTTATAGTAAAACTGTAGTTATTTCTAAGGTCGTCTTCTTCATGTGGTTTGCAACTTATGACAAGATTCTTAGAATTGGTAATTTGGTTAGGAGGAAGCAAGTCCACGTTAAATGGTGTTTTATATGTGATTTGTGATTTTTGATCCTTCTCATGTTTGGCTTAGAGTCAGTTTTGCCCAGAAGGTGGCAGAGTGTTTTCATTCTTGGAGAGGAGCATGAGTGGGGAGGAGGAAGGCTTGATGTTTGGTGCATTTGGCATTGTTGTGGATTGTGTGGGGAGATCATAATAGAAGAGCTTTTGATGGGAAGGAAGAGCTTATTTTTAGGCTAAAGAGTAAATTATTGTCTTTCTTGTATATTTGGTTTTTGGGTGCAGTTAAACTGTTCTTAGACTAATTTTTGGATTTTGTAGAGATCTTTGAATACGTTTTTGATGTATAAATGTTATAAGTTTTACATTTGTACATGGGTTGCACCCCCATGGTGCTTCTTTTTAATAAAATCTTCACTTACAAAAAATAGTGATTTTATAATCAAAGTTTTAAATAGCAGTATTGGGAGAGGAATCAATATCGAGCTATGCAATTATGAATTATTTAAAATCATGAGTCACAAAATATAGTATTATAGCTATCGAATTGGCCATATTGTTTGTGAATCGGCTTGTGAATAGGTTATGAACAAATACATATTGGGAATCGACTGATGCACTAGTGATTTTTATTTCCTTTGGATACTGAGGTGTATTAGTATCGGTAGGAAAAAAACCCAATACTTATTGGACGACAATTAAAACCATATTCATAATAATGATTTTGATATTCTATCAGCCTTTTTTTATTTTTGGGTTCGACAAGTAATCTTGTGGCAAGCAATGAAGAATTTCTTTTTGTACATAGGTTGCACCCCTTTGGTGCTTCCTTAGAGGAAACGATTTCACAATAATAAATTTGATATCATTTAAAAAAAGATAATATTTTGATATTCTTCTATCGGTTTATTTTTTATTTTGAGTAGTGTTGTGTGGCAGTGATTGTTTTCCTGTATTGACTTGAAAGCTCTTGTTTTCTTTGTACAGTTGTATGTATAATTATTTTTTTTATCAGAAGATATGTTTTTCTTATTGATTTTGCGGAACAACTATACAAAGAAAACATCATCAAATGCTTTTCGCAAATGTTTTTTAATTTTGCGGAGGGTGGGGAACAACATCATCATCTTTGAAGGGGTGGAGGAAACTATTTACAGGATTTGGAGTTCCTTTTTGTCTATCTTGTACAGTTGGTTTTTGGGGGGCGTAAATCAATCATTGAACCAATTTTTGGGTTTTGGAGTCTTTTCGGTAGATGTGAATGTATATGTGGTTGACTTTGTTTGTCACTTATTTTTGTATATAGGCGCTAGTGGTCCCTAGTTGATGCCTTTTTGTGTATTGATACTTAATATTACTTAGCAAAAAAAATAAAATATATTGGCCATTTTACTTTCAATGGTTTCCTTCGGTCCTCTTGATCTTCATATACCCATCCTAATTTCTGATTGACGTGGACCCTTGTTAGACCCAACCCAACCCAACCCAACCCAACCCAAATAATTTCAATTAAGAGTCAAATGGCAAGTTATGGCTATGAAAAAATCTTTCTTGATCAAATTATAGGTTACTAACTTGCTAGAAAAATCTATATACCTTCCATCCTGAGAACCTTCAATACATTGTTCACTAATGTGGTGTAGCTGCATTGTGCTCATGGTTGTTAAGTTTTGTGGATCCTTGCATATGTCACACGGACTCAGGTGCGGGTGTCAGATACAGGTACGTGTCTAAGTGTCAGATTCGCCTATTCCTAAAAAGTGAGGGTATGAGGACTCGCCTATAAAGTGTCCAAAAATTAGGTATGGATACGGGGACACGACATATGAAATATTAATAGCTTTTTAAATTTTTTGACTTTATTGATAGCTTTTTGATTTTTTTACTAGTTTTTTGTTCCCAAATCAACCCCAAGTAAAAAAATATTTTTGTATTTAGTTTGTTATATAAATATAATAATTGTTCTTTATTACCATTAAATTCTATTGTATAAGACACAAATATAAATAAATTAGGGTAAATTACAAATACATCCCCTGAGGTTTGATTAAAATACGAATCGCTTCCTGTGGTTTTGAAAATTACATTCCACCCCCTGAGGTTTCTAATTTCATAACCAATCGCCAATTTTATTAATAAATCATCAAGTCAATTAACAGTTTTTAATGATGTTAAAAATATGTTTCAATTACTAATTTAGGTAATTTTATTATTGTATAGGAGAATAATTATGAATTTTATTTTTTTTAGTTAATTCTGTTAAATAAAAAATTCTAATAAGGGGGTATTTGTAATTTTTCAAACCATAGGGGCAATCTGTATTTTAAGCAAACCTCAGGGAGTGTATTTGTAATTTACCCAATAAATTATATATAAATATAGTATTTTTATTTATTTATTTTGTATATAAATATAAAAAAATCACAATATAAAATTAAAAAATATAATGTATATACATTATTTATATGAGTAATACTAGAAATTCTTAATATTTTATTTTTTATTGGCATTATCATATTTGTAGGTCTCACATATCATTCAAATAAGAAATAAAATATTTAGTAAAAATATTTTAAGTTTATGTATATAAACTTTGTTTTTAATTGATATATTATATATATATATATTTATTTATATATGTGTTATAAATGAGATAAGTAGAGTTAGAAAAAGAGAAGTGAAGAAGAGAGAGAAAACGAGAGAGTAGATGGATAGACATAGATAGAGAGACAGAGCAAACAAGAGGAAGATCGAGAGAGAGAGAGAAGAAAATCAATTGACAACAAGAAGGAGATCAAGAGACCGACAGAGAGAAGAAGATGGATCGAGATCGCGAGTGAGAATGAAAGATTGAGATGGCTATGGCGATCGCTTCCTTCTCCATTGTAACTTGCAAGTTTCTCAACAATCCTTCTTCACTCCTCTCATGTCGGCCGTGTCCGAGAAAACCATGCTGAATTTGACACAGATCTCACACCTGCTCCTGTGTCGTGTCGTCACGGGTACTTTTCCCTAAACCGATGAGTCCATGTAACAATGCCCCTTAATTTTAGTAGTGACTTATGCTGAATGTGACTCTGATTTGAGTCAATTTCTTTTTGAATTTGGTGGGTTAAGATAGGATGTTTGAGTGATAGATTTTGTTGGAAATTTTAAATTTTTTTTATAGTTCTAGAAGTGGCTTTGCAATTCTCATGATGAAGGCTTAGTGAACATGATGGTTTTGGAGAATACCAAAGTAGAGCATATGATACTTGTTTCAAGCCCTTGAGCCTGCTGTGGATCTCAAGTATTTGTGCTGTGTGTGTTTCCTTCTTTTGGTCCAATGATGTGGAATACACAATGAAGGTAGCCCTTGTCCTACCAATTAACCTCTTCTACCCCATGCTAAGTAGCAAAAACATGGACATGCGGGCACGCTAATTTTAAAAAAAATGGAGGACACAACATGCTTCGGACATGTTAAAATTTTATATTTGCAAATTTATGATGTCGTATATATGAATAATTTATTGAAAAAAAAAAAATGAAAAATATGTAACATAACGCTAATTACATTAAAAAAAGTATATATTAAATAACTTAAATCTAAAGATATCATTCACATAACAATTACATTCCAAAGAATACAAAATGATTATAGAAACATTGTAATATGTATGATGTATTCATATTATAAATGTTTCAAAACATATTTAGAGTGCATAAGTTGTGTTGTGGAGAACACAAAAGATTGTTATTATGAAGGAACTCATCACATAGGACGTGTTCGGAGGGTTGCTGAAGTGTCAGTAAAGTGTCCGATATTATGAATTTGATTTGATTTTTTATAATTAAGACTAGTTGGAAGTGTCTAGCGCATTTTTAGGAGTGTCTGAAGAGTGTTTGACATGGGTGTTGGACATGACATGCTTCCTCCATAGAAGAAGTGTCCATCCTTTTTAGACCCCATGTTTATCTACTTGAAGTTGAACCCTGCAGTTCCCCCAGTAAGGGAGTAAGATATATGCCTCAGACAGAAATCTGGTGTTTTGTGTGTCTTAACATGGCTAAGACTATTTATAGGGTTTATAGTCCTAATTCACTATGCTTGGTTATCATTTTTCAAAAACACTTTTCAGAAAATTCTACTTTCTTATTTTCCGTGTTTTTTTGTTTTTATTGAATTTTTTTAATATTTTGAGCAATTTTTTTAATTTTTAGACATACCTAACATAAATATACCTAAAAAGTTAAAAAAAATTTGAAAAAAACCTTTTAAAAATTCACTAAATACCAAAAATACAAAAAAAAAAAAAAAACGAGAATTCAGTACATTTTTTGTATTTTTATGTATTTATTAATTTTTAAAAATATTTTTTCACAAATTTTTTACTTTTTAGATACATCTAAGTAAGGTGCATCTAAAAAAGTAAAAAAAATGTTTGAAATTTTAAAAATATTCACTAAAAACAAAAAAACATGAAAACCAAAAAACTCAGTTTTCAAAAAACTTAATTCAAAAAACTCAAGCCAAACACATTGATTTGGTTTTGGTTTCGGTTTCAGACGGAGCTTGAAGCTGTGAAGGCTGAGATTCAAAAGTGGCACTTATCATTTCAGAACGAGTCCTTCATACCTGCAGGAACATCCCCTGGTCAGTCTTTTCATCTGGTGGTTTGAAATGTTTTAATAATTTATCTTTGTGATTATGTTTGTTTCACAGTACTGTTGATTGTCCTATTCTCTCTGTAGAACCTAAATTAGTAGTCAGTTATCTTCAGAGCCTGAAATCCTCAGAGGAGTCATTGAGAGAGCAGGTTTACTGTTTAATTTTGTGCTTTTCTTTGGTTGCATACGAAATTAGCATAAATTATTAAAAACTTTTTCTGTACTTTTTGTTATTATCAGCTAGAAAAGGCAAAAAAGAAGGAAGCTGCATTTATCGTAACTTTTGCAAAACGAGAGCAGGAGATTGCAGAATTGAAGGTGAGAAGTCTAGCTTTGCTTATCCATTTTTATTTGTTTTTGTTGCACATGAAAGAATTAACTTGAAGTTGTAGGCTTGTAGCTACTTGATGCGTTTTCTAAATGGGTAGGTGTTGTACAAGACATACAAAAGAGATTTCCTTGAAAATGAAAACATAAATAGAGAAAAAGGAATTGCCTTAATGAAAGCGACCAAACCAGTGAGACACCGTATCTTTCACCAAGTCCTGTGAAATTCATGCACCCCTTAGCTTGTGATTCTGCTTGGACATTCCAAGATTTTGTTATTTAACTGATTATCAAATCACCTATTTCTATCATGTCCAACACTTAATGGAAGCTGGAGAGCTTCAATGGGCCAGCTGAGATGTTGCTACCCATTCTTTTACTCTAGCCATTTTCTATATAAATGTCATCTGAAAAATCTCTCCCTGTTGCTTCCATCAACCCAATTAAGCTTTAGCTGTTATGGCTGTGATAAATCTAACGTGCCTGAAATTAAGTGTGGAGAATCCTGTTTGTGTGTTCCTGAAAAGTATCTATTTTTAAGTGAGCTGTACTGCAGCACAAACTAATTTTTTTTTTTTTTTGAGCTGAATCAAGTCATCTAAAGGGAGATTGTATATATGCTATAGGATCAGCACTAGGTCTTTCCGTGAAACAAGATTTTGTCTTTAGCCTTGAAACCTTTACCGATAAAACAAAATTGTGATTCCTTGGGAAGGTTTTTCAATTGATGCATGCTGTTTAAGTTCCAAGAGCGCCATATTTCATCTTTTCTTTATTTTATTTTAGGGAAAATTAAACAAATTCCCCCTCAAGCTTTACCCGTTTCTGACTTAGTACCCTGAATGAACTAACAAAACATGACAGATCAACCCCTTTTGTGTATGACATTCTGACACTTTTCCCCTTCTGTTGAAGAATAATGGAAGCTAATCATATGGCCATCATGAGATAGTCTGTTTGAGCTTTTAAGGCCATTTTTGCACTTTGATGATTCACTGATTCGCTGCCTTTAAAAAATAAATTAACCTTATAAATACCTTGAGATTCTCTCTTTACTTATTTGTGTGTATATATTGATCTATATGTTTATATAGACTTGAACTTGTGTATTCAAATCTTCCTACATAGATAAAAGTAAATCTATCTATGTAAGTAAATCCTACATAGGTTACATAAATAGATGTGAAGTTTCCAAGGAAGTTGGCCCTTATTTGTATGAGATGATCTCTGGACGGATCATCTAAAAGCTACTGATTTCAGTGTAAAAAGAGCAACCCGGTTTTTATGTGCACATATACAAATATATATTGAAGTGGCTTTAAATGCTGTCTTCGCTCTCCATCTTTGAAACTGTATGAATAAGGACATGCTGATGCTTATGAGGAAAATTAGAGTCTCAGACACGTGAGGGCTGAATCTTTGGTGGGGAAATTCCAAGGGCCTTTGTAAGCAATTGTTTATGCTATTGGCCTTTCTTTCTCACATGGAAACTGTTGTTGCAGCCAAGTCCCTCAATCCGTATGATAAAAGGCGAATGTAAGCCTCGCTTGCACCCTATGTTACACGGACTCAGGTACGGGTATCGGGTGCGGGTGTGTCTCTAGGGGTCGGACACTTCAAAATTAAAAATTGAGGATACGTGAATATGGATCCAAATTTGGATACGGGTATGGGGATACATTAAATAGTTTTTTTTAAATATATTTATTTTATGAAGATGAGTTAAAAAAAATAAGGAATAAATAACAGATTTTGTTAAAAAAAATAAATAAAATATGAATAACAAATAAAAATTATAAAAATTATTTTAGATATAAAATAAATTATATTGTATATAATAAAATAAGTTATTTTTATTTTAATAAAGATGTTGGCTATATACAAAATACTAAAAAACTAAATAGGCCCAAACTTATTTTATTTAGGCCCAAAATATTAAATAAGCCAGAATAAAACACTCCAGGCCCAGACGAAATAAGGCAAATACAAAACACTAAAGAGGCCCAAACTTTTATTTTATTTATTTGGTTGTAGCCCATTAGCCAAACCTAGCAAATCTCTAGCTGTATATCATTTCTCTTCTCTCTCCCTTTTTCCTCTCTTTGAAATATGTACAGCAGAGTTCAAAAAAAGAAAAAAGAAATACGCACAGATCGAAGCTCTCTTCTCCTTCCCACTTGGTGATTATGACTCTCTCTCTCTCTCTCTCTCTCTCTCTCTCTCTCTCTCTCGGTTCTAACTCTAGATGATGTGGTTATTGTAGCCGACATTCACTTGTCGATGAAGCTATGATCCAACAAATCCAGATCTCGAACCCAACACATCCATGTAAGTATCTCAATCTTCTTCTTCCTTTTCGATTAGCCATGTCCGAGAGAGAGGAGGCGAATCTGACACAGATCCCATACCCGCATCCGTGTCGTGTCGTGTCGTGTCGACACGGGTACTTCGCCTCCAACTGCCGAGTCCATGTAACAAAGCTTGCACCTTCCACATCTCTCTCTCTCTCTCTCTCTCAATCTTGGGATTCGTTGTTTTTTGGGTTTTGATCCATTGGTCCGTGGGAGGGAGTCATGGCTTGTAATAATAATATCCTTGATTTAATTTTGATAATGTGGCTACCGCTTTTCTTCATGAATTAGGGTTTTACTTCTTAGTTTATGTTAATGTTGGTTTGCTCTAGCAAGCTTTGTGATTGATTGATCGACCACCAAAGTGTGGCAGTGGAGAGAAAGGTCTAGAGAGAGAGAGAACGTAACAAAGCATGAGGGAGAGTAGAAGTGATAGAGAGAGTATTCTAGAGAGAATTTGGGGAGGGCAGGATAATGAGAGAGGAAATGGTGTTCTTTAGACACTAACAATGGAGGCTGGCACTAGGTGTGCCAAGGTGGAGCAATGAAAGGGGATTGTATTTGTAATGCTTGGTACTTTTGGTACTTCCATTTGATGTTACCATAAAATGCTAACACTCTTTAACAATTTATGTTTTGGAATGCACATTTCGAAACATGGTACACTTCGTTCTAAAAGAATAAATTTAACAATCCAAAGCAATTCCGAATCTTTTTTCCTGTGCATTTTTCTAAAAATAAATTTAATACGAAAAAAAATCAAATATAATGAACCAAAAGCTAGCGAGAGTAGAGTTTGGCATAACAAACTGTATTAAAAAAAAGGTGCATAATCCTCTCAGAATTCTTTTATTACATGATTAAGGGCTTGTTTGGCATAAGCTATATAAGCTAAAAAGTCAAAAAGTTACTCCAAAATTCAAAAAGATATTACTATTCACCCAAAAAAAATAATTAAAAAATCAATTTTTTTCAACAAAAAGTACAACCGAATTGATTGAAAAGCAGCGGCTGTGTGCGGCAGTTCTGAAAAAAAGAAAAGATTGGGTGTGCTTGGCACACACACCGTTGTTTGGCTTGTGGGGGCTATCGCGGGTCCCGTTTTAATAATCTGAACCGTTAAATGTGTAGAACTCGTCGAGTACTATATGTCTGCAAAAAATCACATTGATCGGATATCGATAACTATATGATCAGATCAGTTATGTACGACAAATGGATGGTGTTATAATTAATTATTGAAAAATAAATATATCTGATCAGATAGCTATCGATATCCGATTAACGTGATTTTTTATAGGTACATAGTATTCGACGAGTTATACACATTCAACGGTTCAGATTATTAAAATGGGACCCGTGATGACCTCCACGAACCAAACAAAACCGTGCAATGCTTTGTAAAAAAAATAGCCAATAATTTCCAACTCCTCCTCACAACTGCCGGTTTGTACTGCTGGGGCCCACCTGTCACTATTCATCTCTTACACACTCTTTTTATACAATTTTTTAATACACATTTTTTCATAAAAATCCAAAAAGTTAACCCAAACCTCCATATTTTTTTCTCAACTTTTTTAGTCCAAAAAGACAAAAAGTGCACTTTTTTAGTACACCCCAAACCAGCCCTAATTTGAAGAATAATATAGTATATTTTATCGGATAGTTAATTATTAAAAGAAAATTGCTCACACATTTATAAGTACCTTAAAATCTAATACTATGAGCTATACAAGCCTACTTCTATCGCACCATATTTAAACCATGTGGCGTACTGCATTACCATTTCCGTTCCTCATACTAGAATGATTTACATTCTAGGTAACATAGCTTCCATTGCTAATGTGTTAGTATGACACGGAGAATATACAAATTTTCAAGATTAGACTTGTAATGTTATGTTTTTCACTAAAGGCAGTGGTCTCATGCCAATTGGAAACTCGTGTATTTTCAGTGTGTGTTTTCCCGTTATTTTAGGACTTTCTAATATTAAGGAAATCACAATTGATCTTAATTTTTCAGTCTGCTGTACGAGATTTGAGAGTGCAACTTAAGCCATCATCAATGCAGGTACGATAAAATTTTTCGGTAGTTCTCTTATAAGATTTTTCATTGTGGGATCTTGGAGTATATTTGCTTGGAAAATCAAAGAATAAGCTGGCTATACTGTATTCTTTATTGTCTTTCTTTTGCTTTCGAATTTAGTAATTCATTAGATTTAAACTTTGGGATTCTATAGACAATGGGCTTCTATACTCTTAGTCATTTACAGTGAATAGGCTTCTTATTGTTTTGTTGTGCTTGTTATGTGATTGATTTCCTATATATTTCTTCCTTCTTTATTTGGAGAGCTTTTTACCTAAATATTTCTTACAATGAATAGACTTATTGTTTATAATCAAATCTCTAATCTTCCGGCTTATGCTTTTTGCATTTCCTAGAATATGTTGAAAGCCTCTCTTTAATTCCCCATCAACTTATCAAAGACTAATTGCTTTTGATATTCTATCTTCAATTGCTTAGATAATAGTATGAATTCGCTTTTTATATTTAACACAGAATAAGTTGTATGAAATAGAAGAGAGGTGCAGAAGTTAAATATAAATATTAAATAATATGACGTATAATAAATATATAAAGTTATACGTTTTGCACAAGTCTCCAGCAAATCGTATCCAGCATTTTTTTAAAATTTGCATGTCAGCATGTTGTGTCATGTGTCCGTGCTTCTTAGGCCCTAATACCTCAATTAGAACACGTACGTTTTATTTAGAAAATTGATTGTTAGCTGTGATGGTTTACCAGTTGTATTACTGTCTTTCTGTCTCTGTGTGAAATGAATCATTTAACAGGAACGAAAACTCTAAAAGATTCTCACCACACGACCTATCTCACCAAAACATCACCCTAGACCCCACCTTAAAGCAATGCCTTTCCAAAACTCCCCCTGACCTACATAGATCCGCTTTCAGAAACCCTGTCCATGTAAACCCCCCCACCACACTTGAAATCCACTCCCCCCTCCCCACCCCACCCCATCCCATCCCATATTTGGCTGGCACAAACTGACGCCACGACCGCTTTCTCTCCCACACAAAGCACCAAAGCCATTTACCTAACAAGGCCAGATTGAATGTCACCAGTCTCCATACCCCTAAACCACACACCTTGGGCATGCAAATCTGATCCCAATCCACCAAAATAGAGACATAAAATAGATTGGAATACTTGACAAAACATTATTTATCAAAGTTAGCCTTCCCCTTTTAGACAAAAATTGTCTCTTCCATCTAGCCAGTCGCCTCTGAACCCTCTTCAACACGCCATCCTACGCCCTCTTTGCCTTAAAAGAAGCTCCCAACGGCAAACCCAAGTACGACACCGGTAAGGTCGACCCTTACATCCCAAAATAGCCACTAGGTTTGACTCCCTATTCACATCCCCTACCGGAATCAATTCCGACTTTGCGAAATTTACCTAGAGCCATGACACTGCCTCAAAACATAAAAGCACACATCACAAATACCCCAATTGTTCCGCATTAGCACCACAAAAGATGAGCGCATCATCAACATACAAGAGATGACAAACAACAATGGATGATGTAGATGTCGGTCTCACCGTAAAACCCTCCAATAGATCACCTTGCACCGCCCGACAGAATAGCCTACTCAATGCCTCCATAATCAAAATAAATGACGAAGATTGTCGCAAGCCCCCAAAAGTTGAGGAAAAAACTTGTCGGTGTTCCGTTCACTAACACAGACACCCAAACCATAGATATACGAAATTGAATCCATCGTCTCCACTGCCCCCAAAACCCATTTTCTCCAAAACAAACAATAAGAACTCCCAGTTTACATTATCATATATGTTTTTTCAATATCCAACTTACAGATGACTCCTGCTTGCCGTTGCTGACTATGAGAATCAACATACTCATTAGCCACCAACACCGCATCCAAAAGCTGACAAGCATTATGTGACTCACCCCCTTCAAAACACCCCTTAGCCTATTAGCTAAGACCTTAGCTAATAACTTATACACGCTCTCAAGCAAGCCCCCTTTCTTTGGAATCAATGCAATGAATGTCGCGTTGAAACTCTTCTTGAACTGCCTAGACTGAAAAAACTGTTCCATCATCGCCATTACATGCGCCTTCAACACTCCCCAGCAGTGTTGGAAACCATTGTAAACCCATCCAGACCTGGGGCCTTATCACCATTCATCATGCTCAACGCCCCTGCCACCTCTTCTGAAAACGGCTGTTCCAGCTCCGAGCTATCAATTGCTGATAGCATGTCAAATTGCACCCCATCTAGCCCCGGAGGCCATACCCCTCTTTGCTCGAAACATGTTCTGATAAAATCCAACAATCCCCACTCCTCCAATGACAGATCCACCCCATATACCAGCATCTTACCTATTTGATTCACCCTTTAATAAGCAGTGGCCATCCGATGAAAATATTTTGTATTACGGTCAACGTCTTTCAACCACAACACCTCGATTTCTGCCTAATAAATATAATTAATAATTTCTAGCATAATTTTGATTTAAAATAAACACCGACTATGTCTAAGACCCATATTAACCCTAATCTTCAATACGTAATGTTCAAGGCTCATTCCTTGCACAATTCCAAATTTTCGATCTCTCTCTTTGTTCCATGTGCTGTGTTAGTTCCTGCTGTTGTTGTTTCTACTTGCAGAAGTCCAGGTACTTCTAATAAAAGACACTTGAGAAAAATGTTCTCCTTTGGGTTGGAGGAGATTATTTGAATACTAGTTTGCAACTAATTATTGAAAGTTGCAGCCCTATATTTACATTCCTGGTTCCAACATTCTGAAATTCTTTGGATACCCAGCCAAAAAAAAAAAAAAACAATCAAGATTGGTATTGAGTGACCAAGCTAGAGCTGACACAGGTAACTCAGCTCACTTCCTTATCCAATTTGTTTAATAATTAATAATGATGTATCATGTTTGCCATACCAATGTGGTCCGACTTTAGCTTTACTCAAGATATAGTCAGTGTCATATTCCCTGCCTCTTAGAGCACCCCATTAACCCTTGGGCACATGCATTGAAGATTTATTTTTAATGAACTGCACTATACTAACAGGAGATTTATCACTTTCTGTATTTAAAAATGTAAATATTTGTAATTTCCAAATGCAGTGTATAATACTATGGCTTAATTGTTGTTTGTTTCCAACATTTCATGATAATGACCCATTATATGATTATTTTATTCTTTTTGTTGTGTTGTCCATAACTTTGCAATGGCTTTCTATTTATATATATCGTTCTGGCTGCAGAATTTTTCATGCTCTTTTCCTATCTTGCTGGTGGCTTAATCTCTCTCCCTCTCTCTTTTTTCTTTCTTCTTCTTCTTCTTCTTCATTATGCTTTTCTCCCCCCTCTTTCTCTCTCTCTCTCTCTCTCTCTCTCATTATTATTTATTCATTTTTTTTTTTTTTTGTGTGTAAATCCTGACAGGCAAGGAGGTTGTTACTAGATCCAGCTATTCATGAAGAGTTCACACGTTTAAAGGTGCATGTTCTGGAGTCTTATTCATGATTCCAACTTGATTTGTTTCTGTTTTTTTTAATTTTTAATTTAATTTTATGTTTTAAGTAGATGCTTTGCTCGCATTTGTTTTCTTATGTATTAAATGCACATGGTTGGCTTGTATAATCAGCTATTATTTAGAATGTTATTGTAGCATATGGTTGTAGCCTATGAAGCACCAACACTTCAAAACGGATGCCATGTCCATGTCGGACATGTATGGGACGCTAACACTCCGGGGACACGCATGTCCACATGTCAGACACACCATGTGGTGTGTCAATTATTTTTTTTTATTATTGTTTTTTTGTAGGACACTTTGGGGACACACATAACCTATGTTTGGACACGCCTCAGGACAACTTTGTGATTTTTTTATATATAATTTTAGATAGATGATTTGGGGTCAAAAGTAAAATATATGAAAACATGGGATAAGTGAAAAAATAAAAATACACCCACATCTACATTAATGCTTCTTGTATCTTTGTGTCTTAAATTTATATTCATATATATAGCAAATAAAAATATATAAAAAATATTTTTTTGGCATATGCCTGCCGTGCATTCTATTTTTTTCAAAATCACCTTTTCTCATGTCCGTAGCTGTGTTTTTGTCCATGTCTGTGTCTATGCTTATTATGTTGTAGCATATAACGTTGGCAAAATACCAATATTTGTGGGTTATGGCGATGAGGTGCATAACTTTTGCTTGTCTATATGCCAGCTCCCAAAGTTTGCAAGTTGACTTTTAGTTGAATTTGCAATTTCCCTTCAAGTTCAAGTAGCTGTGGACTAAGGTTTATGTTTGGAAACACTATGGATTTATATTTTTCATACAAAGAGTTCTAGAGTGAATTATAATTGTTGCATCTATGAGAATCAGTTATCTAGTTAAAGAATAAATTGTTTTTTATTAATAAATCTAGTGAAACTGTGAAAGAATGAATAGTAAAAAGTAGGGTGGTACAAAAACCCAAATCACCTGATGAATCCAACCAATCTGATCCGAAAAATCAAGAAATGGACAGTTTCGTATGAAAGAACGGTTGGCTATGGGTAGTTTGAGGGTTTGTTTGGGAATTGGCTTTTTTAGAGATTTTGATTTTTTACGAAAAGATGTGCAAAAAAGTAGAGAGAATGTGTTGATCTTTTGTAGTGACTTTTTGGCTAATTTTCTTCCCAAACAAACCGAGTAAAAACTCTTGATTATTCGAACGGGCTGCAGTTTAATGCTTATCACAATTGACAAACTTGATCCGACTGATAACCGTGTCACTTATTTGCAGTCCAAATTACACTTATTTATAAACCATCATAACCTGACAAAGAAGTCCTCATCTGACTCTGTCTTCTCACATATTCAATTCCTACTCTCTTTCTTCTCTCTCACACACATTCAATTCTCTCTCTCTCTCTCTCGGATCCCTCCATCACTTGCTCATGCCTCCTCTGCTCTATCGAAAATATCCATCACCCCCCTCTCCCCCAAAATTCCCAACCCACTTTGATTATTCAGTTTCCGGCACCCATCTGGTGACTCAATGATGAGGATCGAAACCCTAGATTGGGTTGTTCGTAGAAAGTTGATGGTAAACAACATGCAATCGGAAACCACTCGCAACATGGATGAGCAATTGTTGAAGTGGCAAAACAAGTTCTGATTCATGGGCAGTTCATTTGTTTCTCTTTTCCCCTTGTTATTATTTTATTATGGGTTTATTACACTTTATATGCCCAAACTATCACTAAATTGTCTACTTTGTTCTTGAACTATCGATTGAGTATACTAAGTCCCTAAAGTCTATAAATCAAAGTCTATTTAGTCCCAAACTATCGATTGAATCTATTAAATTCTTAAAATATTAAATTCAAACCTGTTTAGTCCCTAAAAAGATTACAACAATAAAATATAGGCCTATAAGTAATATAAATTAGTAAAAGGGCCATCTATTTAAAATTTTATCTTAAAAAGACTTTAAATTTTTATTGTGTTTGAAAAGTAGGCATCCGTTCTTATGATGAATTTCTTTTGTAAGGGTCTAGGTAATTTTCTATGAAGCATAGGTACTCCGAAAATGTTGTCATACTCGTACCGGGTACTTACCGAGTATTGGTGCTCATATTGATGGGGGTTGCATGCGTATCGGGTACTTAAAATACGTACTGGATACTTTTTATACATTCTTTGGTAGTTGGGTACTTTGTGAGTACTTCATGGGTACAGCATGGGTACATTGGGGGTACACCAAGCTATGGAATAATGATGGAGATACATTTAATTTATTAGAGAGTTTTGATTTACTTCAAATTACAAATCCTTTACTTGATGTGCCAGAGATAAAAGATGTATTATTCAATGATGAAGTTGATGGAAGTGAAAATTGAAATTTCAAATTTTGCTTAGCTTGCTTTTCGAATGAAACTTTGTTTTGTAATTTCTCCTATTTAATGGCATTAAATTAGCCTATAGACTTTGCTTTGGTATTGGTATTGTTGAATTATGATTTCTCTTTTGATTTTGAAATTTCTCCTTTAAGTTTTGGTATTGAACTTTGATTGCATGTTGATTCTCCAAGTTCTGGTATTGAACTTTTCAAGTTTTTCTCCAAGTTCTTTTTATAACTTAATGTATTATTTTATCCTCTTATTATTTGTAGTGAAGTGTTATGATTTAAATTATCGAATTCTACTTGTTTAGTATATTTAGTACTCATAAATTTTTGTAAGATTGAGAAATTATACTCTAATACTAATTTAAATATACAATGAAATAAAACACATTTTAAAGATAAAATAATGTTTTCTTTTTCCCTAATTTTTCTGTAATAAAATCTTAATTAAGACGGGTATAATATTTGTGGGCATAGTTGTTTGAATCGTACGATCCGTGATACAATTCGTACAATTTGATACGATTTTTGCTTACGACGATACGAATCTCACCTTGGAATCGGAAAATTGAAAGAATCATTCGATTCAAACTCTAAATCGTGTGAACCTCTCGGAATCGCCAATGCATCTGATTCTAAACGATTTAGATTTGATTGTGTTTTTTTTCACTCCGATGTCTGAAATGAAAACTAGTAGACTAGTTGAAGATCAAGCTAGGGCTTGTGAAGAGAGGAATCATAGAAAGAAGCGGAATGAACCTACCATTGAAGAAATTGAGCAATAGTTTTACTTCTTAATACCCAAAATCTAAAGGTGTGTAAAGAAATCAAGTTAGGGATTGTCTTCTTCTCATTGTCGGTAATCTCTCGCTGGGTAAACTATCGGAGCTCATCTCTTCTCCTTCGTCACCCAAAAAGCTGCATTTTTTGTTGCCTACCATGCTGTCTATTTGTGGGTCTCTTTCCTTTAATAATATTATATATATATACTATGAAGCATGGGTACTTCGACAAACATGTCGTATCCGTACCGGATGCTTATCTGTGTATGATACTTCGTATGGTATTTCTGCATACGTAACGGGTATACGAAACACGTACCTAAATTTTTTATTCTTAATTTTTGGCATATCCAAACGTATTAAGTATATACCCAAGTTGTACCGTACCGTACTTCAGTCAAAATAATATTTCTTCTACTACAGAGATAAAATTTCTTTCACTAGACTTGTTTTTTATTTTTGGTGTTATACTTGACATGATTTTAAAATTAAGCTATGGTTTGTAAGTTATTTAATATAATGACATTTAATTTTGGCTTATACCTTTACTTTTGGCATTAAGGCACTATTTGGCATCTCCTATATTAACACACTTTTTGATCTTTTTATTTTTTTGGGTCACTTAACCTCTTTACTTTTTTACACATCTTTTTTTAAAAAGTCTAAAAGTATACTTATTTGGATCATCCCATACACCCTCTAAATGTTAATTATTGGTTGGATCTTAACAAATTAAACCAGCTAATCAATTTTAGCATTACTCCAAATTAAAAATAAATATTTTTTTACAAATGTACCAAGCCCAAGCCCAAGCCGTACCCGTACCCGTACCCGTACCCGTACCCGTACCCTACTTTTTTTGGATTTTACCGTATCGACATACTCATATCGTACCAGTACTCATACTTGTACCCGTAGTTCATAGTATATATATATAGTATATATTATGTAGTTGTACACACCACTTACACTATAATAAATAATATATATAGTACAATATACTTTAGATAAATTATATATTATATATAACAATATAGTGATTCATAAAATTTATATTAAATTATTATTTTTTCATTTTAAGCACTATATTTGTGATTTTATATGTATATATATTTTATAAAAATATATATGTAATAATGTGAATCTTACGATTCATGATTTGATTTGATTTACAATTCCATTTGTGATTTGACAACCATGCTTGTGGGCATATATTTTATTTTTATAGTTCTCTCAGGACTAAATAAGTTTGAATTACATATTTTAAGGACTTAATAGGTTCAATTGATAATTTAAGGACTAAATAGACTTTGATTTATATACTTAAGGGACTAAGAAGACTCAATTGATAGTTCAAGAACTAAATAATCAATTTGACAATAGTTTGAGGGTAGAAAGTGTAATAAACCATTTTATTATTATGTGATTTCTACCTCCATTTGGAATCATTCCTTGAAAACCCTTTTCTTTTCGTTTATTTATTTATTTTTGGTGATATTCTTCTTATCCTTTGTGATTGAAACCACCTTTCTTTTCTTCTTTTTTTCTTCCAGTCTTTCGTGTGAGATTTTCTGTGACCCATGCAACTTGACTGAAGCTGACTGCAAAACCGAATCTTGAAAACGCTCGATTTCAAACGCCACATTGATCGATAACGGTTGAGTACATGTTCAACTCGCCATGGTCGGATCAGTTGGTGGGTTGATGGCCAACCCGACCCGACCCGAGAACCCCAGTAAAAGTGTTTATTATGCACATTGCAAAATCTTGGCATTGTAATGTATTGTGTTACAATAATCTTCGGTTAAAAGAACATTTTTGCTTTAATCACATAAACACAAATGTATAAACAATTATTGGTGTTTTGAGTCAATTGAGGACAAATGTATAAAAGGACGGCACCGGTGGCTGTATAACCAGTTGCTTTTGTGGCAACTGCAATCATGATGGTGATGGTGGTGGTTGGTAGTTAGGTAAGTGGTGGTAAAGGGCCGTCGTGGTAGTGTTGGCAACAAATCGTTGAGTACCTGCTCAATTTGCCATTCAAAACTCTTAAATGTGAGTGCTCTACCTGAAGGACCAGTTGACAGTGAGGCTGGGGACTACCCTTGAAGACCTCGAACCACTTTATGTCCTGAAGGTCTCACGCAGGAAAAAGTTAAGATGTGGTGGTTTTGGAGTGGCTATTATGCTTGTGGTATAGGTTGTGGTAGGTTGGTATTAGTTGCATTGGTGGTCTAAATGCTAAAAGTTGCAATGTTGAAATGCAGACAATTGCATGTGACAAATTCCAGGAGAAAAATAAAAATTAGGTCTATTGTGCTTGGTATCTTATGGTTATTATTATTATTATTTTACTATGATGACTCCTCACCTTGATTAAAATCTTAATCACAGTTCTGAAGCATTAGGAACACTTGGGAAATATGGCACTTTCAGCTTCTGAAGCATGCTTCCCTTTTTTGAGGTGCTTTGATAATATACTTCACACCTATGAAGCACGGACACCTCTCCAGTAGCAATGTATGGGTGTCCGACACGTGTTGGACACGGACATGCGGCGGACACTCTCTAACGTGTCCAGAATTTTTTTTGATTTTTTTCCAGTCGGACACTTTGCGGACACGCTCACAGACACTTGAGGGACACTGTGAGAGAGAGAGAGAGAGAGAGAGAGAGAGAGAGAGAGAGAGAGAGTTAGTTGCTCACCTGTAAACCCTAGGCGAAGCTGTTGAAGCTTTTGAAAGTCCCTATTGAAGCAATTGCAGATTCACAGATAGCTCTCTCTCTCTCTCTCTCTCTCTCTCTCTCTCTCTTCTTCATCTCTCTTCGTCTCATCATCTTTGTTCTTCTCCCTGTTTAGTTGTCTTCTTTTCTTTGTTTTCCTTTAGACTCTGTTTTGTAGTCTCTCTCTCTCTCTCTCTCCTCTGTTTCTCTCTCTCTCTCTCTTTTTCTTTTCTTCTCTCTTTTCTCTTTAATTATATATTTTCTGAACACCTTTTATGAGGTCAGCTATTGGCTAAGAACAAAAATTTGGCAACCCCTCTATTTTTTAATATTCATCTTTGGCCCTAACATGCATAAAGCAAATTAATTTTATTTGAAGAAAAAATAAATTTCTTGAAATTGCTCAATTTATTTATTAGGTAAAGTGCTGAAATTGATGAATAGTTGTATATATATATTTTAAAATATTTATTAATGTTATTTTTGCATTTTTTGTTACTTCTCAATTTTTTTTTTAAATTATAAATTTTATGACAAATAATAAATAAAATTATATATTTTGAGCGTGTCCCCAGTGTGTGGTGTCCTATATTTTGTGTCATGCGTTTCTTAGCTTCACACCACTGTTTTCTCTTACCTAGCTTGATGATACTACTAAGGTGGTTAGGTTGTAGACGTTTCTGTTATCCCAGATAAAAATGATTTTTTCCAAGTAATTTGGCTGCTCTTCTCTCTCATGCATGGACAGTAAATGCATAAGATTAGTTGTGAGACATGTCAGTTTATGGACTCTGGTTTTTTAATCTTGTGATGTCATTTTGGATTACGCAACAGTGGATGATGAATCTGTTTGATTTGATCTGTTCGTGTTATGTGTTTGTGTGCATTTTGCTAGTTATATTACAATTATTTATTTATTTCTTTGTTTATCACAACCACAGAATTTGGTGGAGGAGAAGGATAAGAAAATAAAAGAGTTGCAGGATAATGTTGCTGCTGTCAATTTTACACCACAAAGCAAGATGGGCAAGATGCTGATGGCTAAATGTAGGACCCTGCAGGAGGAAAATGAGGAGATTGGAAACCAGGCTAATGAAGGAAAGGTACTGGGTTATTATATTTGTATAATACATATTTTTTATGTATTCAGATATTGCATGGAGGGGGAGTTCAAATGGATAAATTGTATCAAAGATTAAACTACGTTTATATCAAGTCTCTTTTACTTCTATGAGGAAATTGGAAGATCAAATTTGGGGTTAAATGGGGTGGGATGTGATGTCCGATGTTTCTGCAATCTGCTGAACAAATTATTATTATTATTATTTTTTTAACTTTTATTTTTTTACCATTTTAGCTTTGGGGTTGAAACCAACACGTAATATGATTTTTATGGTCAGTGTCATTTAACTATGTTGAAACTATGTTTATATCAAGTCTCTGTGTGGGATGGCATAATGGACTTTTGCCTCGTATATGCTGAAAAGGTTTGGTTGATGGATGTATTAAACGTTGTTTCCTCTGACAGATTCATGAGTTAGGAATGAAACTTGCTCTGCAGAAATCTCAGAATGCGGAACTCAGAAGTCAATTTGAAGGTCAGCCATTCATCACCTGCTTCTTGAACCATAAATTGGGCCTGTTGTAATTTATTACAGGTTTAATATTTTGTTGCCAGTGATTTCAAAAAATATATATATAAATAAATAAATAAAGAGAAAAGGAACACATTGACAGTTTGCCTGTGTTTTGTTGGGTCTATTAGACTGGGGCAAACATCTGCCTCCATTTGATTGGTTGAGCTTTTTTTGTTTGATAAGTAGGAATAGTTTGTCTTATTGGTTTTTGTTGGAAAATGTTTTATGGTAATCTCACCCTAAAGCAAACCAAAATCCACAGAAAAGGCATGGAAAGGATTCCAAGGTCTACATTAGGATTTAAAATTAGTAAGTAATGCACCCTCATATCTACTCTCAACTGAGATCAAATGGTGTTGCAGTTTACTCACAAAATATAAGGAATCAGATTAACAGAAGAATTACTGCCCTTGTGGTTAAATAAACAGAATAATTTTTCTTCCTTCCTCTAAAAATACAACAATGATTCATCCCACTAAAAACACCACCACTAATAGCACTAATGCATTAAAAAAGTAAAAAAAAAAAAAAAAAATACAACTCCAAGACCAAAACATCACATCATTACTGGCGGGACCCACTGCCACCTAATTAGTGGGAGCACTAATTAGTGCTCCCAAGCATTTTTCCTAAAAATAATGGAAGTAATAGTAATACTGTCTCAAGTTCGACATAAAATGATTAAAATAGGAATAGAATTGGCACCCTATGTTATATTTGATTTGACAGTTAATTTATCAATTTATGTGTATATTGGAAGAAAATATTGTTTTGTATTCCCGTTTGTCTTTGATGAAGTACAACAGAATTTTCGAGGTTCCTTTTTTTATTTTGTTACGTAGTAATGTTGCTTAACAAGTTATATTTCGCATTTTTTTTTGGTACAGTTTTTTTTCATGTTATAGGCTCATCTCATTTATTAATCTTGTGTTGTTGCATTCAGGATTGTGTAAGCTTATGGAGGGATTGACAAATGATATGGAAAAATCGAACGAAATGGTTTTCATCTTACCTGTACATCTTTCCATTTCCCTATTCAATGTTGGGTAAAACATATTATTATGAAATCTCCAAGAGACGTGTTAAGCTCTGATGCTCCTTTGGTTGCCAGTAGTGGACAGGATAGAAATGAAATCTTTGGACATTCATACAAGAATATTATGGGTAGTTTTATATTCCATTTTTATTTGTCGTCTTCTGGACAACTAGCTGGAGCATTAGGGTGTGGGCAACCTTGGGGGTTTTATTCCCTGCATCCAAGTGTAATGCCTCTTTTTTACATCTTTGCAAAAAGTTGGTCCTTTTAGGCCAAGCTTATCAGTCCCACCTGGTTTTGATTGGGAATTTACATGTTTATAAGGTCCATCAAGCGATAATGACACTATTTTGACAGGACCCGTTAATTTTGGGTGATGTTAAAAGATTATACTGCTTTTATTATTACTGTCCAATTTAGCTGCCATTCGTGTTAGGACACTAATGCAGTTTAATATGAGGCTTACATGGTAATGTAACACTAGGTGTGTTAATGTTGCTGGAAAATGATCACGAATATTTCTGTAAAAACTAAGGCATGTGACATTGACCTGTCATCTGCTGTCCAGCTGGTAGGTCATGTGATCGACTTACCACATTAGGACTGTTGGATTGTAGTTTATGAAAAAGCTGCATGTTCAACTTTCAATTGGCCATTTATAATTTAATTTAATTATGGCTGTAGTCTTAAATGTTTTAAATGTTACAGCTTTTTGTTAAAGAATCTGTGGTATGGTTTAGATGGTCCAAATTGGCAAGAAATTATGCGTCTTTTTATCTAACACTAAACACGCAATGAGACGAGCTGAATTTACAATTACACTAGAACTGATGACATTGTGTGCAGCTGAGATTGCTTGATTGAGATGTGCAATTTGAACATGGGTTCTATTCTATTGCAGGTGCTTATCTTGCAAGATAGTGTAGAAGAGAAGGATGATGAGATCACAAGGTTGAAGCAGGAGTTGCAGCAGAGGAGCATAGTGGAAGAGGAGAAGACTGAGGTAGCTTCTGATAAGAAAGATGGTGACAATGACGGAGGGATGCTATGTCCTAAAGCAGAAACAGAGAGTTAGTAAACTTACATATCCGAAAGGACTCCCCCCCACACAAACACACACCCCCCCCCCCCCCCCCCCCCCCCCCGCCGGCCCTTGCTGTCTGTATATTGTACATTAATTTTGGTTTTTTATTTTTCTTGACTTAAATTTTCTATATCTTTTAATAGGCCAATAAATTTTGAGGCCTAGGAATAAATTCCCAAAGCTGTTGTAACATGATGCATAGGCATGATTGTTGAGTGGGACTGCCCCCTTTCCCAACCCTCCCATTAAAATGGTTGATTGTGGAGGCTGCAAAATGGGAATTGGGAAGTTCAGGATAACACTAGGGATGACATTCTTCCTCACGCTAACCTGCTGGACCACATTCCATTTTTGTAGTGTGCATACAGGGATTGTGTTCATTATCAGTTTAGGGTTAGAGAATATATGCTAGAATGAGACCTATACTCTATTATCATATTGATGGGTAGGCAGCCATAAACGTTTTCAAATTTTTGGAATTGGTTTTTGCAGAATTTGAAAATGATGGATGTTTTTGAACTTATCATTGTTTTTGTTTTTGAAAACACAGAACTGAAAATACAACCAAAACAGGTTACTACAGTTCTCTTACAAGTTTATTGTGCATTAAAAAGTTATAGGATCTATTATTTTACTCTTTCTCAATATATTGTAGGGGACGAAATTGTTGAATCCTAACTTATTCTTTGTTTAGGCAGGGTGAATTAGATAGGATTTATATTCGTAAATTTATTAGCTTTAGAATTATCGATGTCTATGGATTTTTTATCCTATTTTATATTTGGATTGGTTTAGGATTGTGAGGAGTTAAAGTTCTTTTCAATTTTGTAATTTAGTTAATTAGTCTAAGCTTTTCCTTAATTTCCCATTTTAAATTTCCCTTATTGGGATTCAATATTGCTGCCATATGGGGGGATGGTATTTCTAGGTGAATTATTATTTTGAATTTTAATTTTTTTAAGTCAAATGTGTGATTATATATTTTATTGGATTATTAATATAAGAGCAAATTTTTTTTATCGTTTGGGGTTGTTTGGGAAGGATTAGATTAGTTTACTTTTTGATTTTTTATGGAAAAACGTAAAATATGGGTTGAGTTTGAAGTGATGTGGTAGAGAGGTGATCTGACTCAAATAAGATGATTGTGACATAAATAGGATAATGTGTTAAAATAGCATAAGCTATTTTAGCACACGTCAAACAAGCACTTTAGTGTATGTGCGGATTAGCCCCTTTCATTTGGAAATACCAATTGAATGAATAAGTTGGTTGGATAATGGGAGACTATCAATTCAATATACATATGATACTTGCATGGAGATATCCTTGCCATAGAATTTTGAAGATGACATAATTATTTGTGATATGTGAATTAAAGTGTACTGTTAGGATTGTTAGTAATTTAATAAAAAAGAATAATCCCTATGTAGGTAATTTAAATGTATGAACTATGAATATTTTTGTTATATGTTTGGAAAACAAAATATATTTTATTCTTTTGTGTTTTATTTAATGTGAGATTTATCTTCTTAAAATTTAAAAATGAGCATATAATCCTGTAATGTTTTGTTTAATGATTAATTTTAGTCTACAAACTATAAGGTAATTATGTGGTTATTTTTAAATGAGATGGGCCTAATCTACAAATAGGCAAAAGCACAAGGGCTAAAGTAAAATTTGTCCTTGATATAAACCCAAGACCATGTGCCCGAAACAAACATGTCACAAGTGTACATGAGTTGTGGCCAATGGCCCACCTGTTAAATTCATGAATCATGTTGAAGCTGAATATGGAATTTAACACTATCGTATTATTAAGTGGAATATTTGGTGTGAAGTGAATCTTGTTTAGCTTTTCAATTTCTCGACACCCTGAATCTGACCTGGATTTTCGGAATGGGGATACTCTCAAAACAAGAATTGACAGTCCCATCACCTTTTGTTGTAGCATTGAGGAAAAAGGAATGTTTGTATAGACATATATTTATGACAACAAAGATTCAATATTATGCCTCCTTCAAAAGTTGCAATGATGCTTATTAAAGATTACTAGAGGGATAAAGTGCATTGCACTGGCTTGCTTTTCCTTTCGAAAGTAAGAGCATCTTCTGCTATTTAAAGTTATTAGCATTAAAGTTAAACAATACAACAAATAAAAACATTCACACATTAGTTCAATGAAATAAAAATAAATTGAAATGGAACGATACTTTTTAGGGTTGAGTATGGTTCGATTTGAAATAAATCGAGATTAAATCACTACCTGTGCTTCCAAAAAATTTGAATTCAAACCGAATCATGATAATTTTGGAATCAAACCAAAGTAAACCAAGATAATGCAGTTTGGTTTAGAATCACGATTTTTATAAATGTTTTAGTCATTCACTACATGATCACAATTTGATCAAATATTAAGCAATATGTCATCATTTTATAAACAAAATTCTTTAAATAGTTGTTTAGAACTAGTTTTACTATTGTACATGAACACACTTGCAAAACAATGTAGGGTTAACAACTTACAAATATATATGAGATACTAATTATATATAAGTATATATTGAATCTGTCTAGTTCAATTCCAAACCAAAACCTTAACTACAAAATTATGGACCAAACCGTGAAGTATGGATCACCTATTTTATGAACCAGGATGGCATCATCACGCATTGAAAAAAAAAGAAAAAGAAAAAGAAAAAGAAAAAAAAAAAAAAAGAGTGTAGTTTTGTCTGATTGGACAGATTTGTGATTTTATTTATTATTTTTTTGCTCATACCTAATCATTTCCTTTTAATGATGGATGATAATTATGTTTGTAATGCATTTTTCATAATTTTTTAAAAATAAATCAAACATGAGAATAAATATTTTGATAGATGATCATTCAATTCTAACTCAATCCAATTAACCAAACATAGCATAATATGTTGTGCTAAAATAGCATTATGTTAATTTATACTACACCTTCAGACTATGTTATATTACACCTTTGGTCAGATGATTTTTGTGATAAAAGTTATGTCTATACTATTATAATTGGAGTTTAATTTATTACTAATTACAACTATGTCAGGTAAAGATAAATTGAGTGAGTGAGAGTTAATTTAACATAAAAATTTTTTTATGCACAAACCCATTTATTATTATTATTATTATTATTATTATTATTTAAGCTTCACATAAAAATTAATAAATTGAAATACTATTAAAACAGTAGTGGTTGAAGAATGGTGATTGATATGTAAATGATTAAAAGCCTATGTTAATCTCTTGCCAAAATAATCCAGCATTTGGCATAATGGTTGTGTAGCATTATTTGTGATGTGAGGCCTTAGGTTCAATTCCTATAGGGAGGAATTGGATAACTTCTTTCTCTTCTGTTATCAACTATGCTACATCCCATCAATAAAGCACCACTATTTTGACCCCCAAGGAGGTGAAAGGGAGAGGGATGAGGAAAATGAGTTCACCTCCTTCACATAGTCCACTACATGTCATTAGGCAGAGAGTGTCACATGTTCATATTTTTTCACCAATCATTACCCAACATATCCTCTCATGTTCCTTAATCACTCAACACAAAATCATAATACTTCATATTTTCCACCAATCATAATATCATGGAGCACCACGTGATTATACTGTTCATACTCTTTCACCAATCATCATCCAACATATCCTCTCATATTTCTCAATCATTCAACACAAAATTATAATACCTCATCTTCTCCACCAATCATAATATCATAGAGTACCACGTAACTGTACTTCCGTAATACCCAATAATCTCCCTAAGTGGTAGGGATTGTATTAATGTCACCCTAAGTGGTAGGGATTGTATTAATGTTCCATCACTTATGTTAATAATCACCCCAAGTGATAGGGATTGTATTAATGTCACCCAAAGTGGTAGGGATTGTATTAATGTCCCATCACTTATGTTTATCTTTAATACATGGCTTGCTTTGGCAAGCTAGCAAAAAGTTAGCTTTTAGTTTTTTTAGCCACAAAAGTTAGCTTTTTTACCCAAGTCATTATCCAAAAAGCCAATTTTTTTGGCTAAAAAAATCAAAAGCCAGCTTTTTACCAACTTCCCAAAACACCACATAAGGTAACTAAAACTAAAATAAGATTATAATCTGTATGGTTGAATTTAAAATTTTTAAATTGAAATGAATTTTAAAAAATCAACATGAGCAATTTGAAAAAATATAATAATAATAATTTAGAGCATAACTGTCTATATAATTGATATTAGAGTATTTTGAAAAAATTCCAAATATAAGACATAAACACAAAGAAAAAGCTTCTCTTTATAGTATAATAAACAATTAAATATATATATATATTTAAGATGATGTAAAAAGATAATAAATGTAACATTATGTATTCCTTCAGCATAAAAGGAATATTAGTTGCCTTTTTTTTTTTTTTTTTTTTTTCACTTATTATAAAAAAACATATAAAAAAGCAGAGAGATAATGTGATTAAATAAATCAATAAGTCAATAATCTATTTATTTTTTTGTGTTACCAAAATGAGCCTTATGAATTGTTTGCTAAGCCTTACGAATTAGGTACTCCAACTAGTCATCACGACTCTTTAAGAAGTTAAGGTTTGCTACTCTCTTCCTTGAGTAACTTCGTATGAGAAAGTGAGAGAGGGAAAAAAAAAAGATTTCTTTAAATTTTTTTCTTAAACTATATATATACAATCATATATCAATAGAGGCTATATGTTTAATTTCTACACAATTCCCTTAAGATTGTATTTGAATTGTGAATTTGAGTGAAAATTTAAAAAGAAAAAAAGAAAAATATGAAGGTAATGTAAATAAAATATAAGTTAAATTGTTTTTTTTTTTTTGTCCATTTCTTTCCAGCTTTTCAATTTCTTATTCAAACTCATGATCTAAAAACACCATAAATAAGTTATTAGATATGATTTAGCAAAAGATGAGGGGTAAGTCTAGTGGATTAAGTAAGCAAGTATCAAGAACTCAAACACAAAAGTTTATGAAAACATGTTCAATTAAAGTGAGGGTTCCATTGTATAAGTGTTGAATTTAAATTACACATTTTTTTTTCTTCTTTAATTTCTGAATTTTTACTCCATGGCATTATTATTAGTAAAAATTATGACTACTACTCTAAATTGTAAGGTATGCATGTATATCAACTGAAATTAATGACCGACTTTTGGTAATAATAATTTATGGAAATTTGATATAATTATATATTTTTTATGAGAGTTTGTTAACCTATGCTTTTAGTTACTTGCTAACAAGATTTATAACTTGTAACCACTACAAAGGAGAAGTGATTTGCATCTCAACAATCTAAGTACTATAAAATGCTAATAAAAGTATTTGAAATTTAAAATGTGTGAGTTAGATTTATTCTAAGTGTCACATTAAATTAAGTTTAAATCTATATTATAAATATAAATTTTTGACACGTTTTTAAATATGTTTTTAGATAGACCACCAAATTAAATTTAAATCTCTATTATGAATTCAAATGGACAGTTGTTCTACGAGAGATGAGAGATTATCCAAAATCCAACTCTGATACCATGTTAGAGAGAGAATTGAGAGTTGTATGTATTGAATTGAATGATTTACAGAATATATTAAGCCCCTTAATATATTAACTAAGTTTGAGTAACTTAAGATTGATAATTTGATATTAAGTCTAACACGTAACATTTGTATTTAAATCTTTGAAAAGAAAAAAGAGAGATATGAAACTTTAGTCTCAATTATGCAAATGGGATTGTGGTCCGATGACATTACCACAACATTCTCTTTGTAGAAGTCGTGAGTTCGATTGCAAATAAGAAAGGTTATTTGATTATTTTTGAAATATTACTTTATACCATTCATCATTGAACACTTAAGTCTCCTTTGAGATCAAGTTATTTTAGAATTTTTTTGACTTTTTGACTAAAAGATGAGGTAAATTTTTTTTATATGTTTGGAATGACTTTTTAATTTTTATAAAAAGTTGTGTAAAAGTAGAGAGAAAAAAGAATCTTTAACTTTTTTGTATAAGTTATAGGTTTTTTTTATTTTTTTAAAAATAATTTTTTGACATTTAAGTTAAAATTTATTACTTCCCAAACGAGGCCTTCGCCTACTTCCCCAAAACAATCAAATTAGAACACCATGGGTGTGTTTGTTTTGAAGGATTGGGATTGGACATTGTTTGTTTGAAAAATTTTGCTCTAGACTATTAGTCCCACAAATATGGGACTATCCTATCCCATGGAAGGGGGGTGGGATAGAAACCATTGGATAACTTATCCCATGGGATTAGACAATGAAATTACATTTTTGCCTACTAGTATTTAATTATGTATTATATTTAGTAAAATTCAAAAAAATTTAAATGTCTCAATTTGAAAATAAAATAATTTTATTTAATTTTTATTTTTGTTTTATTTATTTTATTTTTTAAAATATTTTTTTATAGATATTTTATTGATGTTTTATATTAAAATTTTGTTTATATTTTATTTAATTTCATTATTTAAATTTTAATAGATGTTTTATTTTATTTCATTTTTTAATTATTATTATTATTTAAAATAAATTTATTTGAAATTTTAATTAAAAAAATAACATATATTTTTATTTATATTTAATTTTTAAAAAATAAATTTATTTAATTGTGCAAAAAATAAAATAAAATAAATTTTTATTTAATCTAGCTAAAAATAATTAAAATATTAAAGCTATGTTTAATATTGCTATTACTTAGTAAATAATTAAAAAAAGATAAAATAGTCTTTTGAACATTTATCTTTCTCCATAATATCTCAAACAAACATTGGATAACTAAAAAAAGTCCAATCTAGACATCTAAACCCATGACTAAACAAACATAAGATACAAATTCAGTCCAACCAAATAGTCCCGAGACAATGTATCCTAGGACTAATAGTCCAATGGATTACAATCTCCTTTTATTTAGTCCGTCCAAACAAACGCACCGCATAGGTAAACTTGCGCTGGAAGCACTATAAGTGCACAGAGTTGGGTTAAGTGGGGCGGGACGCCCAGAATCTGAGTTGGGCCGGGGTATCTTCTAAAGTGAAACAATGGGGTATCTTCTAAAGTGAAACAATGGGTTCCAAACTTAAAAAAGGAAAGCAACAGAAAATTATGAATCAGACATAACTTTTTCACATAAATATGAAAACGTATGTATGGAAAGATAAAAAAGTTAAACAGTCAGATTATAAATTTAGAATTATCTATTCAGAATTTATTCAAAAATAAGAATCAGCAGTTCAAATTCATTTCAGTCATAAACTCTATACTTCATCAATTTAATATTTATCACACATAACACATAACCATTATGAATAAATTATGAGTTTCTAATTTTGGTACATGTTTTTGAAAGTTAAAACTCATATTGGGTGAATGGATTTTTTGAAAAAAAAAAACCTCAATTAATCATGTTGATTGGACAATGGGCGTTAGGCGGGGACCTTTCAAATTGATCAACGAGTGCCCACTTCAATGAGACTGATTGGTAACTCCTTAATGGCTGCAGCTTTAATACCATCCACAGATAGAGAGAGAGAGAGCGATCTTAATTCTACAGAAGGACCACAACACACCATCTAGGGCGTGGAAGAGGTAGATGGTGACCAGGCAGGCTTGGAGTAGAGAATAGTGCTGCAATCTGAGTCTCCCTCTCAAACCATGCTCTTATCATTTTTATACCGTGTTTGGTTGGAAGATTTGAGGAGAAATTAGAAAAAAAAAAAAAAAAAAAAGAAGTAAAATACGAATAAAATATACTTAAATTTCATATATTTTTACACATTTTTTTTTTCCTTTCTATTTTCAAATCCTTCAACCAAACACATAGTGTTAACGGGTATATTATTAGCACCAGCCTACATTCTCTTAGAGAATAAGATTAGCATTACTACTGAGCTTTCAAACATCATTCATGGTCCCCCCTCTCCATCTCCCCTTATAGGAAACCTAACTCTACATGCATTCTGCTGATTTTGTGGACCCTAAATTCAGCTTTAGTTGCAGGCGCAACAGAGATGTGGCAGTCCCTCAGCAACCAATCGAATGATTGGGTGATCGTGGTCGTTGATAATCTGGTTGTGTGATCGTATGGTGCTGACTGCACCCAATCGTAATTAGGTGTCTCATCATTACACCCATTCGGGTAAGACAAGATCTAGACCATCTAAACTTGATCCGACGGTCAGATTTAATAAGGTGCGATCAAGAATCATGATCCTCCTGATCAAGTGTATTCAGGTCTATAACTAAAGAAAAATGATTCGGACCCCTACAGGGAACCCCTTTTGGCCTGTGGTTGGCCAGTGTTTTTTTTTTTTTCTTCTCTAATCGCCAATCTTCACGTGTGTGTGGGGGTGATGAAAGTGGAAGGGAGAGGGGTCTCAATCACTTCCGATAACTAAAATCAGAAATCTTTGGCTTTCGTTGGTAACTCGGTGTACACCATTTGATGGTGACAAACACTCTTGGTGCACACGCACACCGAGTGTATGTAAAGCCTCATTTCGATTAGCTTTTTCCATCAACTTTTAAATTCTTTTACGGTATTTATGAATATTTTTTAATTGAATAAATTACACTTTGTTCCTCTAAAATTTTACTCATTTTTCATTTTATCTCTTTAAGTTTGATTTTTTCTACTTTGACCTTATATGTTTACAATCCTTTTCACTTTGGTCTTTCATATTTGCAATTATGTCCATTTTAGTCATTTAAATTTGATTTTTCTCACTTTAGCTATTCATGTTTGTAATTCTTTTCACTTTTACCCTTCAAGTTTGCAATCTTTCCCACTTTATTTCTAGACTAACTTCTATATAAAAAAGTAACAGAATTTGTCACATTATTAACACATCAGCTTCATATGTGATGTAAAAAATTCACTAAAGATGCAAAAAATAAAAAATAAAAAACAAAAAATTAAATTTTTTTTTTTAGTCTTTAGTGAACTTTTTTTTTTTTCAAATTTATTCATAATCATTATTACATTATAGATACATCTAGATTAGATGCAACTAAAAAAATAAAAACAAATTTAACTAAAAAATGAAAAGAAAGTTCACTAAAAAAAGAAAAAAAAAAAAACGATAGTAAATTTTTAATTTTAGAATTGACAATACAGGTGTTTGAGTTAGTATATTTTCATTTTTTTGTCTTTAGTAAACTTTATTTTTTAAAAGTTAAATTTGTTTTATTATTTTAGCTGCATCTAATCAAGATGCATCTATAATGCAATAATGTTTATGAATAAATTTGAAAAAAAAGTTCACTAAAGACAAAAAAATTCTAATTTTTTTGTTTTCTATTTTTTATTTTTTGCATATTTAGTAAATTTTTTTACATTACACATGGAACTGATGTGTTAGTGATGTGGTAGATTCTGTTATTTTTTTGTTGGAAGTTGGTCTAGGAAAGTGGGAATAATTGCAAATATGAAGGGCCAAAGTGGGAATGATTGCAAACAGGAAGGGTCAAAGTGAGAAAAATTAAACTTAAAGAGCCAAAATGGGAAATGGGAGAAATTTTAGGGGGCAAAGTGTAATTTATCATTTTCAATTAGAATTTAATTGTTTTTACACTTTTTTTTAATAGGAAAGCATGAAATGGCCAAGTTTGGGAAGTTTAGAATAAGTGTACTTTTTGACTTTTCTTGTATTATGTGTAGAAAAAATAGCGAGGAGATGTTGATTGATGTGACCCAAAAAAGATAAAAAGATGAAATAACTGCACTTATATTGGGTACCCAAACAAGGCTTTAATACATTGTACATTCGACAATAAATCACCCAATAAAATATATCGGGATACAAAATAGATCTTCAGAAGGATAAAGATAACTTTCAGGGAAGATATAAGTTTCCACATAGGGAGAAAAATAAAGCTCTAAGTCGGGATGAGAAAACCTCAATGAAAGAAGGAAACCACTATAGAGAGGTATTATTGCAACATAAAAAATAAAATAAAACAAAATAAAAAATCAAAACAATCACCATAACCACAAAACAAATATTAATAATCATTTTTACAATTTGTTCAATATCACAACCGATAGTTGTGATAATTTAATTCTCTGCTCTACGTTACAAAATAAAATATTTTGGATCTAAAGTGATCATATAGCGTGTAGAAGCGTATTTAGGAACATTGGATTTCGATCATAAATTAGATCTGAGTTAGATTTGAAAGTCTCGTTTGTAACAAGTTGATGACGAAAACGCGAAGAACAGTAATAGCTATTATGATGATGAATATGAAAAAAAAAAAAAAGAAACATTGGGAGAAGAATACGGAGAGAAGAAGGTTGGAAACACTGCCCTCTGCCCTAAAAAGAAGAGAAATAGAAAGAGAGACAATGTTTGTTCAGAGAAAGAGGGCCTGGGGTTTGTAATTAGTCGGACCAAACACAATTTTTACTTGCATTGGGACAATTTAATTGTTTTCCCACTTGATATGGATAGTATTAGGTTTTATTTTAATTGAATTTTTTTTTTCCTCACTAGATAGAAGTATTTATAATATGAATAGAATTACAATCGAATAATCATAATTTAGAAAATATATTAATTCAACAACTACCCCAACAATGAGTTTGTCTACCCAAGAATAGGAATAAGTAAACAACACAACAAAGCGCTACAACAACACAACGAAGACAACTAAGCGCTATTTTTTTGATCGGCAAAATAAATCTTTATTGATGGAAACATACGAAGTATGATATAGTATATCAATAAAGAGGAGTTCGGAGCTAACTCAAACTCGAAACTCCAGTTGGTGAGAGACCAACAAGAAGAGACAAATAAAAAACCAAAATTAGAAACAACCAAAATACAGCCACAACAAAGCAAACCAAAAATCAGTAGTCAGCATAGCAGCAGATTACAAGACTAGCAAATAACAGATCAGACAGAACAGAGCAGATCAGATCAACCAAGACTAGCAGATAACATATCGCCAAGACTAACAGATTAGCAGGATAATAGATTAGTCACAATTGTTCAATCCTCACACAATTTTGTTAGTCACCAGATCACCAAGATGAAGCAGCTTATTCCAAGACTGAGCAGCAGGGTAACAGATTACCAAAGCAAAGCAGACCAGTAGATAACCATCATATAGCAGAATACCAAGCTACCAGATTACCATGGTTCAAGGAATATAGCCAGTCGGTGTAGGAATGGAAGCCAAGTTTAATCTATTATTATTTTAAAAGTCTGAATAGTATATATGTTTTTTTAACTTTTTTTTTTTTTTTTGGGGTATCCAAAAAATACTCTTCTAAACTTATTAAATATCATACAACAACCTAAATCTACCGAACAACCAAACACCTTCCGGAATTCAAACACCTTCAAGCATCATAATATGATTATTGTTTTTAATAATTTTACTACTGTGGCTTGTTCAATATTTATCTCATCCACTACCTTCTCATGAACGGTAAACATTCAAATATTAAACCACCTTCAAACATTATCATAATATTATTTTTTTAATAATTCCACTAGTGTGGTCTGTTCAATAATTATCTCCTCCACCACCTTCTCATAAACGGTAAGTGAGAAAAATTTTGTGAGATTTAAATCGAGAAAAATCATGAAAATATATAAAGAAAATAAAATTTTTTGCAATTGATCTATTTTGAATGAGTTGTGATGATTCAAAGTGGCCTTACTGGCAAACTGATAGCCCTTGGATTGATTTTTTAATTAGGTTTTGTTTATTAATAATAGACTCTATTTCGAAGAGTTTGGAACAATTGCTGGTCACAATCCACTACAACACTTTCACAAATAATAATCGATACAACACTTTCACAAATAATAATCGATTCTACTCTGGAGGGTTCGGAACAACTCTGTTTCACAATCTAAAATAGATTCTACAATTAGTATTACCTACTCTGTTTCGGATGTTTCGGACCAAATCTGTTACATAGTCCAACAGTTTTAAATCAAAATATAATAGCCCACTTTGTTTTAGAACCAAACAGTTGATCGCATTATCTCTCAATCAACTATGTTTAACTACATTTTGTATTTATTTTCGTTCTTCGTTCATAGTTCTGATATATTGATTTTTAATTTCTTTCTTATTTACTTAATTGATTTGTGTAAAATTTTCATCATCCTTTTTGATGTATTTGCTTTCTTTGTACATAGTTATGGTGTATTGATTTTTAATTGCCTAAGTTTATTTATCATGTACTTCACTTTTGTAGAGAAATCCCAATATATATGAACCAACTATGATACTGATAGTGATGAAAACCAAACAATCGATCGCATTGTCTCTAAATCAACTTTGTTTCACAACCTTTTTGATTTATTTTTATTCTTCATTCGTAGTTCAAGTATATTGATTTTTAATTGTCCAAGTTTCTTTATCATATACTTAACTGATTTGTGAAAAATTATCATCATTTTTGCTCTATTTGCTTTCTTTATACATAGTTTTGGTATGTTGATTTTTAATTGCCTAAATTTCTGTATCATGTATTTCACTTTTGTAGAGAAAACCCAATATATATGAACTGAAGCTTTAAAAAGTGGCCGCAACTATTACATAATGCCATTACGTAACGGTTGTAATGGTTACCGCCACCCGTTACGGCCGCTATAGCGATGTGAAGAAAATTCACATGTAACGGCCGTTTCAGTATTACGTAACAACTGTAACTGTTTGTTACACTTGTTTATAATATTCTGAATATCTTCATTTTGGCAAAAAAAAAAAAAAAAAAAAAGAGCTTATAAAAAAAGAACAAATACTCAAGTGATCCAAATCCAAAGAAAAAATCTTATATGATTTTTTTTAAAAATTTTTATTTCATTACATTAGCATGTAAAATAGAAATATATTAAAGGTGATCGTATTTATTTTTATAATCATTTTATTTAATATTTAATTGTAAATATATTTTTTATTTTGTTAGTATAATATGTTGCTAAAAAATGTCTTTAAAAAAAGAAATAAAATCAATAGCTCAAAAATAATTTTTGTTCATGGCACTATTTTATTTTTACAATCAATTCATTTAATACTTAATCGTAAATAATTTTATTTAGTCAGTTGTAAAGTGTTGTATAAAAAAATGCCTAAAAAATAATTTTTGTTTATAGCATAATTTTTATTTTTATAATTATTTCATTTAATAATTGTGAATATTTTTTATTCAGTTAGTTTATGTATTAGTCAAAAATAATTTGTAGACATTTAAAATCAATTATTTTTAAAGTTGTTAACCATTGAAATAAAATGTAAAAAACTCATTTTATAATGATTTAAAAATATGAAATATATTATATCATACTTAAAAACTAACAAAAATTGATCCAAATCAATTTTAAACCTTAATAAATGTGATTCTGAAAAAAAAAAAAAAAGCGTATCGGTAAGTTTTTTTTCAAATTGTGCGAAATATAAAAAAAATCAAGGTTCTGGTTACCGCAACCATTACGCTACGGCCTTTACATCTGGCAACTGCAACCGTGCCACCGCAACCGTTACGGTGATTGCAAGTGCTTTTCGAAACCTTGATATGAACAAACTATGATAATGTTAACTATGAAAATATGCAGAAAGGTCTTGACCTTCTAAGTAGGTGGTATAAAATATACATTAGTGGCTTTTCAAACTCACATATTAATACATATAAACTGATTGAATTTCCTTGCAAAATAACTAATTCCTACTTTGATCTAAGTTAAAATTTTCAAGTGAAATAAGTTCAGTCTTTTTATTGGTTGATGTCTGTTCATTCTTCTTAATTGAAATTAATTTTTTTTTTCTCTTTGTTTTAATTAATTTTTTTTCTCTAGATTTTCGGTTAGAATAAGGAAAGAAAATACTCCTCCACCAACAAAAAGAGATGGACAAAACTAATGGTATGAACTTGTATGTCAATTTTGATAAAAAAAAAAGAATTTTTTTTTCCTTGATTTGTTACAATTACTAATGAAAAGATTTATCACATGTACAATTTCAGGACATCGTGCTCGACAAAGGAATCGATGTGCTAGATCTACTCCTGAATAGCGAAAACAATATATTGAAAATATTTTAAATAATAGGAAAAGAAAACGCAAAGGCTCAAATACATTTGACAACACAACTTACTTTTTGGAAGAGCAAGATAAGACAACTCCAACGAATGGTAAATATATAAAATTAATTATTATTTTGGACATATTTTACTATATAGACTTAAATCTAATGCCTATAGTTTGTTTTATATATATGAAAAACAGGTAACACATCATCGCAAATTGTTTGCTCTTTGACACATGAATAACATAAAATGACACATTATAACTTTTGTAAGGCTAAAAGGTTTGACTATGACCCTCCAAGCTTTTGTTGCTATAACAGAGAAGTAGTTCTTGCAAGTCCCGAAGTTCCAGAATATCTAAGAACCATATTCACTTCTTGTTTGTACCCTTTTTGGCACCAATTATTGGTGCCACATGGCAATGGAAGCTAAAAAGTCAAAGACTTTATGGGGCCCACCACCAAGGTTAAGGAAAGGGTGGCTGAAGTTGATTTATTTTAATTAATTAAATTAGCCAAGTTATTGGGGTAATTAATTAATCAATTTATATTTGATTTGATTGGATAAAGTGAGCCTTAACTATTCCTAATAATTAAGAGGTTGTTAAGACTTATCTCTTCGAGACTTACCCTCTAAATTGAGGTCTCATCTCCTAGAGGTTTATCTCTTATCTTGGTGCCTTATCTAAGTTGATAAGTGATGAGGCTTGTAAGATTTGAAGATCTTTCATATTAGCTACAATCCTATAAGGGTGGAGTCGTTTTTCCCAAGATCAAGGCGAACATATTTTTCTTTGGGACACATGGCATCTTAAGAGGGCATGGAGGGTCAACACACTCTACAATCAAGGAGTTAGTTTTCCAGATAAGGCAAGATTAGTTTGTTGAATTCCTTGAGAATAGACATGCATAACAAAGAGAGGAAGATCCATGGAACAACAAAAGAAACGTTTTCCACAAATCAAGCAAACTCAAATATAGAAGGACACATAGCAGCCTATGGAAGCTCAATGGACTAAGTCAAGATGATGAAGATAGGCTTTAGCTTTTGAAGATCAAAACCATTCCTACTCTTGGGGAATAAGCATTAGCATCAAGGACACATGTCACCAGGATAGGCTATCACATTTCTAACAGTTAAGCTAGATTTGGGACTTCCCCAACACTATATAAAGGGTTCCAAGTGCTACATTGAAAAGGTCCTTGACCAAGCACTCGACCAAGAGTCTTTTAACACATATTTTTCAATACATTTATCCTAGCTTCATAGCTCATTTATCTTAGTTTTATAGCTTCATTACCTTAGCTTAGCTTCATATCTTATTTATCATAGGTTTATATCTTAGTTCCTTTAGCTTCTTAGCTTAGTTATCATAGATTACCAATTGTATTTCATTTCCAATCAATGCAAGTCACAATTTTAGTTTAATTATCTTTGGCACCTATAAATTTGTTAAAAATCTTCTTCATTGGGGCAAGATCCGAATCAATGACGGTTCTTCTTAGCCACACACAGTCATTTCTCTACGTTAGAAGTCAGAAATATTCAACAATTCCTACACATTGAACTAGGTTCACGAGTTCTGGCACACCCGTATTTAATTAACAAACTTTCTTGTGTTCACACCTGCAATATTTCTTGGGTGGCAACAAGAATTTCTGAGGAGTGCAAACAATTTTGGCACGCCTAGTGAGATTATAGCTATCATCTATATCAAACATTCATTATGGTTGGTAAAGTAAGAGGAAAAGGTGTCATGGGTCAATCAGGAGTGGTGTTGACTCTTAACAGTTCAGGATCAAGAAATTCCAAGCCGTTAGCAGCGCAACAGACTTTTGAAAGATTCCAGGATATGACAGAAAATCTGATACATTGCCTTATCATGGCTAATAAGGAGCTTTCTATGGAACTCTCTCATTCCTTAGCTGTTTTGCTACACGAAATGGGACAATCTCAAACAGATCTAATGCAAGCAATTGCTAATATGACGGTGACTTTGGGAGACAAGCTTTCCGCAGTCCTTCCACTAGCTCTGGTTTTGCCACCAACAAGAATTTTCAATGCTGTTGTGGAGCAGAATCTTCAAAGCAGACTAGTTGCCGATGAACCGCCACCTCTAGGAGTTTTTTCAGGCCTTCTCTTCCAATATCCCTATTCCTAGGGGGTATTGTCACGACCCTAACCCACTCCAAATAGAATGGTGTGGTGATCAGCTAGTAGTCCTTAACTACCAAAGGCCTAACTAAACAAAAGCAAGAAGGACTCTTAATATAATTGGGGCAAAATTTCATTTATAGATGTACGAAAGCCATTATCTGTTATATTGAGTCCATTTACAACATCCATTCAGAGTAGTGCATAACTATATGAAATGAAAGCATATGTTCTATTTAGGGAAATTACATTACATTAATACAAGACATAAATAATAAATATATTACAATACATATGTATTAATTTTGCAAATCAATGCATCAACTAAAGACCGGCTTCTAATTAACTTTTCCTCGAACTTGAACTCTTCATTACCTACATATATATATATATATATAAGGGAGAGGGGTAAGCCATTGCCTAGTGAATAGTAATAAAGTAAGCCGGTAAATGAATGAACATCCATGAGCTTTCGAAATATAACATTTAATGTAACTTGTTCATATATATAACTTGAACAAGGAAAAACATACTTGACTTGTAGACATTACATGGTGATGAACATTTCAAGGATTATAAGGTGCTTAACCAGCCTAGATACCTGTTAAACGTAATAAAATGAGCTCGACCATCATACATGATTGGATATTCCCCTAATAGTGGGCCTAATTAAATATTCCCCCAATTGTGGGCTTGATCCATGAATGTCATCTAAATACATGATAAAAGAATATAGAATGTTCATTCATAGGAAAACATAACGAAGCTTGTAAACATAATCAAGTTTTGCATTGAAAGCATAATTTAACAAACATAGCATTACTGAATTATTACTCACAAATGGCTCTTGAACCAGGGTTTCTTCTTTAATGCTTGACCTACACAAAGCGTGAACAAGGCATTGAAAACAATTCAATTTACAAGCTCCTACTTCAATTCAAGTGTCTAAACTTACCTTAATATTTTGTAATTATTTTCTTAGATTGTTCAAGGTCTTTCTAAGCTTGGTCCAAGTCTAAATCAAGTGTCAAATGCATGCCTAGGAGTGTCTTGGGTGATTAAGGCTTGAGGAATGTTGAAGTGTGTCAAAGACGTACGTTGAAGGCTCTTCCACATCAATTTCCTATACTATGCATTGAAAATTATCATGTTTACATACTTGAGGTTTAAGGAAATAGGAAGAAGTTTAAGGAAACTAAGTTAGGAGAGGAAATAGCATGAAACGGTTATGAAGAAAGTGAGCAGCCTTCGCTAATTTAGACTATCTACTTTTATAGTTATACTTTGGATGTGAGACCACTACCATTGGAAACTAGACTTTCAGGGCATGAATTTAGGCTCAAGAATCTTTTAAAACCGAGTCCAGATGAGAGATATGCTTATTTGAAGTTGGGCTAAAACAGGGGGATTGTGCATGTGTAGGACCAAATCCGCACTTGTGCTTTGGTTAGGGCACGTGCGGGATACACGTGCCTTTTATGCATTCTTGAATTGGATTTTGGGTTGGGTCACCGCATGTGCAGGGATTAATTCTGTACGTGCAGAGGGCAAATTGCATGTGCGGTGCTTGCTGTGCAAGAGATCAATGCAACTTCCGGCTCTTGCTATTCTTGAGGTCCAAAATGCATTTTTCGAGCTTCCAAAACCTAAAACATGTTATATAACTCCCTAATGTATAGAAATATGATGGAAAATCAATAGAAACTCATTTTTATGCATTGATTTTAAGATCAAACAAGTAAAAGATGTGATGTGATTTGATTCAAGTTTGATACCTTTCCTAAACTTTCTTTTATTCAACACTTTTAATTCTTTAAAAACATGATTTTAAGGCTTCTAAGTGTAAACAAAGGGTGTAGGTTTATGGCATAGCATTTGTATAACCCAAATCTAACATAAAACCAATTCAAAACATAATTTTTCAATCAAATCTTCAAACCCTTTTCTTGCTTTCAAACATTTTCATTTCCTCTCATTTTAATCTTTCCAAAACTTGTTCTTAATGAATTTTTAGCTAGGGTTTGATATCCAAATATGAAAGAGGGTTGGATTTCTTACCTTGTTATGATTTTCTTTGGTTTTCTAGGATTAAAACTTGGTTCTCTTGAACTTTCTTTGTTTTCCCCTTCTTTTCTCCCTTGTTGTTCGTCTAATTCTTCAAGAACTCCAACTCTCTCCAACTCTCTCTATCTTTCAAGTATTTGTAGGGGTAATTAGCTTAGTTTACTAATTATCTCATTAGTTTAGTTAATTAGTGTCACGACTCAAACCTGCCCCTAGAGGTTTATGCCATAACTGGCCAGTAATCCCAGATTACCCAACCTCAAAAGACAGAATTTCAAAATATATAATTAAAGGTACGGGCCTGAAGCGGAAACAAAGTATAAAATTGTCCATTGAGTTGTGCATACATGCTATGAACAGAAACAAATAAAACACATCACATATCATACCATAATATTTACAAACATTTATCTTTTATACATAACCCAAGATCAAAACAAAAACAAACGAACTATACAAAACCAAAGCTTTATGAGCTTGGCCAAAATAGAAACTAAGGCCTCAATGCGGAGGCGTATCTCGGGTGGCTTTACAAAAAGGGTTGACTCCAAAGAAGCTTCTAATGCTAGACTTCTGGATGCTCACGTACATACATATATATAAATGGAGTGAGCTGAAAGCCTACTGAGTAATCTCAATGTAAAGGGAGTTGAATGAATGACAAATACAGTTTATCAAAACAATATAAAGTTCTTGGGATAATTAAAGCTTGTTTTGAAAACACATAATAACAAGTACAGTTTATCAAACCTGCCATAACTTAACACATAGCGACGTGCCCGAAGGCCTTATTTTACTTATCAAAATGCCATGCAGAACATTCATATACAATGACTTCATTCGGAACACCCTTATTGGTGTCTCATACAGAACATCACACATGATGATTTATGCAGAACATCACTTTGATGACTTATACAGAATGCGAAACATCACAATGATGCCTTATACAGAATGCGAAACATCACTTTGATGACTTATATGGAACATCACACTTGATGGCTTATACATTTGATGAGCTCATTCGGGACGTCTTTTACATGTAGATACCATATAGAACGATTACCATCGTCAAAGCACATTTTCATAATTGTTGTTCAAAAGGAAACTCATTCGTTCTATAGCAAATCTCATATTTAGAAAACTGATCACATTGTACACAATTCAGTGTTTCAAAGCATAACTTAGAGTCTCAAAGGACTTATTCGAAAATCTTGTCATATCTCATAATTTGTACAAAGTATAGGTTTCATAATTCATCGTATAGCAAAACTAATTCCAAAATAGTTCATACAAAAATACCGTTACAAAGACATTACTCACCCGGACTAGTTCGATGTTCTTCCTCCACATTCGAACCTACACATTACATATAACCATACACATTGTAGCACATATTCAAATTGAATCTCTTCTTATCTTTTCTAATTCAATTCCTCATGTTGGTTTCTTACTTATTAATCCTCAATGAGTGATATTTCATGCCTAAGAATGCTCAGAAAACATGAGGATGGAAATACGAACACAACATTTTTTCAAAATATGCTAAAACAAGGTCTTTGCTCGAGCCAAGCTTTGGTCGCTCGAGTGGTCACAAAGGTCTGCAAAAGTACTAAATGGGTCTAATATGCGCTCGAGCCAACTTTTCATTGCTTGAGCGGATGCAAAGCATACACTCAGTTCGCTTGAGTGGTTTGCAAAGATTGTAAAGATGCTGGAAGCTCGCAAAGTTTGCTTGAGCCACCTCTTGGTCGCTCGAGCGGTTTGTCAAAATTCTGGGTTTCAAAATTGAGAGTTTAAGCTTCCAAACGCCAATTCAAGGCCTTGGGTCATGCATGGCTTGTTCAAAAACATAGAATCATTTTAGAAAACATATATACATAACCCTTAAAAACCATTTGTTCAAAGTCTCTCTGTTTCAACCAAAATTGAACTCAAAAGTTCATGCATGCAAGATTTTCAAAACTCTTTTCCTAAAACTCATATATTAACAAAATTGAGCTCAAAAGCTCCATGCATGTAAGAAACTCCTTTCCAAAACATGAATTTAAGAGTTAAAACATGATGCATCAAAGATGCATGTACAAATTAACTCTCAAACTCAACAAGGAAGATCAAAACCAAACTCAAAATGGCAAAACTCAATATATTCATACATGATGTGAAGTTACAACATTTTCTTGACCTTCTTTAACAAAATACATGCAAATGATCATATCTACTCCATGGACTCAACTCATCTTCAAGAATTGAGTGTACAAAAATCACCGAGAGTCTTCAATTATTCCCATTCTTGCACAATCTAGGTTTCTCTAGCAAAACCTTCAAGTTCTTCTTCAATCTCTACACTTTCTCTCTCTAGAATGAGAGTTCACTCTCTCTCTAAAATGTTCTCTCATTGCACTCAAATGAAAAAGAATGAGCTTATAACACATATATATAGCTAGGATAACTTAATACATTGATTAGAACATTAGGCTAATTAAACACAACTTAATTTATCAAACTGAATCAATTTTTAATCAAACTTAGCAAATGGTTCTAAAAATTCCAATTAGTTTATTCACGTAGCCAATTTCGGTTTTTGATATCATTTAAGTTTTCAATTTCGAATTCTAAACAGAAATCATAACAGGTAGTTTTCAAATTAGACAGATATACACAAATTAATCACAAAGCACATATCACAACTAAAAATTAACACTCAATTAAATAATTAGAATTATGATATGTGTGTTGGGGTCGTCACAATTAGGCTTAGTTCTAATTAACTGTGCTTAAGTCTTAGTCATGGTTAGTCTAATTAACCTTTTTAGGCTTAAGCTAATCTTGTTTAACTTTTGCTAATCCTACTTAATTTTTGATTAGATTTTCATTAAGCTGTACTCATTAGACTAAGTGTATTAAGCTTCTCATTTAAGGTTTTCTAAGTTATCTAGGCATTCAATAATCTAATTCAAGCAAGTTCCCTAACTCTTCATAATTTCCCAACATTTCTTTTCATAAGTTTCTTTTAGTAAGACATGTTTCCCACTTTTATGTTTCTATTAATTATTTCTATATCTCAAGGCTTCCATTTCATTTCTTCATATTTTGATCTCCAGAAGATTGTAAGCTAATTAAATTAGGTGTTTTTTGGAATGAGGTAGTCAATGGAATAATTATTTTGGCCTAAGGTATGCAGATATAGATATGATAAGTTATAACACGTGGTGTGCTTCTGGGTGTCACAGGTATAGAGGACCACGCATTGAATGAGGGAGGCAAGGTGTTGAGACAAAGGGGGTAACTTCCTATGTTTCGGTTGTTCGAGATCAGGGACGGCTAGACTCCTCAAAACTCCCAGAACTTGCAGAATCTACAACATCAGGGACCTCCAAACTGGAGCTTCCTTAACTAGAACCTTCAGAACCAGAGTCTATAGAACATCCAAGGAGTTGGTTCTAGGCCTATTGTAGTTGGTTTTTTGTGCTCCTCGGAAGGGTTTAGTCTCATCCGATGTGATTCCTTACAGTTCAGACTCCCGTGGTTTTGAATTTGGTTTCACGAGTGCAATGTGAAACAAAAGAAAATGAGAGTCCAAATCTGACAAATCTCAGAAAAATTCACTAATTGCAAGAGATGCCAAAAATGGACTACATTACTAGATTTCAGAGTCGCCACCTAATGTATTTTTTTTTTTTTGGGAGAATTAGGAAACTTGTGACTCCTGTGAAAGGCCACTTGTCCGTCATAACCAAAGTTGTCTTGGTTCAGGAACTTAGGTATGAGAAGAGAAGGTCATGAATTGAGCACCCCACTCACCTGATCAAAGATCGATCTCTACTAAATTATGATGTGAATTTTATAGACATTATATACTCATATTCTGATTTATTAAAATGCTAACATTACTATGTGAGGCAAACAAGTATAGACCGCGTCATTTACTTTGGAATGCTTTGATTTCATGCTTTTTAATATGTGCAACTCAAAGGAAAAATAAGCTCATATGTACAGCAATCAAAGTCATTCCAATTTAAGCAAAATAGCCTCTATCCATAGGCATTCATAGAGTTATTTCAAGTAAGAAAATAGCCTCATGGTAATATGCTTGACATGGTAACACACACATATGATATGCTAAAGAAAAAAATGCTCACCTAGTATTCATCTACTGCAAGCCAAAGGAAAGAAGATGATTAGAAAAATGCATGATCCCAAAAATGCACATGACTAATGCAACACATACAAAATGCAATTGCTAGATTCAACTACTACCATGACATGTGAAGTAACTCAAAGCATGAGGTAGCACACATAATCAAGTAGGAAATGATAACAACATCAACTATGATGAGCCGAACTTTACTGCGTGCAAAAATGAAACAAAAACATGATGCTATAAATAGCAATGATAAGCATGTAAATAAAAAGGAGAAAGAAATGGGGATTGAAAGACATACATTAAGTGTTACAAATTTGATCTCTTATAAGAGGGTCCGAATGTTCCGATTAACTACTTATTACATCACTGAATGAATAATTACCTAATTATTACATTTGCAAATATTACAGCAAATAATAATAAAAAAGAAAAAAAAAAAGGACAAGGACCGCACGCGCGTAAATGAAAACATCCTCCAGAAACTGCTCTGTTTGCCCTTGGGAGAACTGTTGTGTTTTACCCTCAGCCACTGCTCTGTTTTGCCAACAACAACACACTATTTGTCCACTTTGAGGTCCAGCCATTCCAAAATGAGGCTCGACCGGGTCCAATAAAAGATGGCCGTGCTTCAATTTTAACCAAAAAACCTGTTTTGTGCAGTGAGGTAATAACAGTGCAGACAGAGTGTTTTCAAAAGATGTTTGTCCTTTCTACCCCTTTATATCATGAAGATACTTAAGGGAGAGGTAGATTTGCTTCCTAAATCATCAACCATCGCAAGGTTGTAGCATAATGATCTTAGAGATGACAAAAATGAGAATTAAAGCTAGAAACTTCAAATGAAGAAATGGCTAAAACCTACCACATCTTATAGTAAATAAGAGTAAATGAGTACTCGAATTAGAGAGAATAGGTTAATGAGAATCATTTTATGTAAAAGTCTTGGAAACAAGAGGTTGCATCATTGAAGAAAGGAATTAGAGACTCCTCTCCCTACTCATGGAACATGAATTGATATCCATTTCCATGCTTCAAAAGAACTAGAAGAGAGTCTCTAATGCTTTATGTTAGGACCCTTTATTGTCAAATCCGGAGACAAAACTTTGTGTTGATAAAGTTGTAATTTTTCTTGTGTTTTTGTTCTTCCCGCTCGAGCGGGGACATTGGCGCTCGAGCGGAGATTGAAGGATCTCAGTATTTTGGCAGGACTGTAAAAGTACTGGGGGTGTGTGATTTCACGCTCGAGCGGAATATCAAGCGCTCGAGCGTACCTCAGTTTAATCACACGCATATTTTGTTGAAGCCGCTCGAGCGGGATGTGGAGCGCTCGAGCGGAGATCGCGGACTCAGATTTTCTATTTATACCTGTTTAGGTTATTTTTAGGATTACTTTTCCTAGATCTTACTCAAGAGTCCTAGGGTTTTGTGTGAAGTTTTCTTCTGAGGTTTTGGTGAGTTTTTCTTGATGTTCTTGAGAGAGTTCTAAACTTATGCATTGAGATTCATACATCAAGGAGGTTGATACTTTATATTCAAGAGAGTGCTCTTCGGTGAATTCCGAAGATTAAGACGTAGAGTTTCAAAAGGCGTTTGATTCTATACGTAGTCGTTAATTCGACAAGTGAAGTTGTGGGTTCAACTTCAGGATCAGTTCCGTGACGAAGGCGTGGCGAAAGAGTCACAGAAGATTCGAAGACAAATTGACTGGGTTGGGTAATTTGTGTATTATCTTTGTAATCTTTCTTCCTTCAGTAGTGGATTGATTAGTGGCGGTTCGCCCGTCGTTTTTTATTACAATTGAAGGTTCTTCAATTGTGGTTTTTCCACGTAAAAAAATCGTTTGTGTCGATTTATTGTTTATTCCGAAAAACAAACAATCTAAAATCACTCTCGTAACTGCTTGTTGATTTTGGATTGAGTGTTTTGGATAATTGGGATTTGGAATATTTTAATCTTGATCTAATCACAAATCACTTAGGATTTTCAATTGGTATCAGAGCAGGTCACTCTTTGTTTTTATCAAAACTATAGGAGTGTGATTTTGTGTGACTAGTATTATGGATTCTATTCGTGAAGGTAACTCAACCCATAGACCACCTTTACTCGATGGTACAAACAATTCTTATTGGAAAGCCCGAATGAGAGCGTTTTTAAAATCTATCGATAAGAAAGTTTGGCACTGCGTGATCTATGGGTGGAGTGAACCTATTGTCACCATTGATGGTATTGATATTCTTAAACCCGCTGATAAATGGGACACAACTGATTACCAAAACTCGAGTTGGAACAGCAAGGCTCTCAACTCCCTCTTTTGCTCCGTCACACCTGAAGAATTTCATCGAATTTGCACGTGTGAGGTAGCAAAAGAGGCTTGGGATATTCTTGAAACAATTCACAAAGGTACTACCTCTGTCAAAAGGTCAAAACTTCAACGTCTCACCTCCGCCTTTGAAACCCTTTTTATGCGAGACGAGGAGACGTTTGATGATTTCTATGCAAAACTCAGTGATATCGTGAATTCTTGTTTCACACTTGGTGAAAAAATCCCGGAAGCTAAAGTTGTTGGAAAAATTTTGAGGTCCCTTCCCGAGAGGTTCCAATCAAAGGTGACAGCCATTGAGGAGGCTCAGAATGTTGATACCCTCAAGCTTGATCAATTGGTTGGAAATTTGCAGACTTATGAAGCCCACCAAGTTTCCAAGAAAAAACAAAAAGAAAGTGTGGCTTTCACTAGTGCTCATGAGATTGCAAAACCTCCGGAGACTGAATTTGATTTAGAGTCTGAGATGACGGCTATGCTTACAAAACAGTTTAAATTTTTTTTGAAAAAGAAGCCTAATTTCAGAGACCCTATTTCAAAAGATAAGAGTAATGATAAACCCAAAACTTTTCTACCAAAATTTGCTCAAAAAACTGAAAAGAAGATTGTAAGGGGGCCAGGGGTCAAGTGCTATGAATGTCAAGGGTTTGGTCATATTTCCCTTGAATGTCCTTCGAAAAAGAATCGGAAGAAAGTCTACACTGTGACTTGGGATGATGAAAGCGGGTCGGAACAAGAACCCGAAGAACCTGAATCCGGTGAAGACGGGGATAGTGCTTTCATGGCATTTTGGACCACTTTTACTCAACTTCTTCCAAAGCCTTCGGAATTAGCTCACGGTCAGAACTTGCATCATGCTCCCACCTTTGATGGGACCAACTACCTGTATTGGAAAATCAGAATGAGGGCTTTTCTGAGAGCCTTTGAACCAGAAGGTTGCCAAGCCATTGAAGAAGACACAGAAAGTGCAGATAATCCGGGCAATCAGAGAGCCCTGATCACTATTTGTGGAGCAATTTCTAATGAAGAACAGCAACGGGTTGTTCACTGCACAAAGGCTAAAGATGCATGGGAAATTTTGAGCCAATTCCATGAAAGAGGCGATTCACCTTCACCTCCATCCGGCAACTTTTCTGCCTTGGTTGCTAGATTGGACGAGGTCAAGGAGAATGAAGAGCAAAAAGAGGATGATGAAACATCTGAAGATAATGATGAGATCAATGGTGATGAACTACAACAAGCCTACGAAAAGCTGTATGAGAAATCTCTAAATTTGTCCAAAAGCAACGACAAACTCTCTCTCAAGCTCAAAACATGTGAGAGCGAGAATGTCCGGCTAAAAGGAGAACTTGTAGCAGCAAAACAGAATGTCATCAAGATCTCAAGTGACAGACAAGACTTATGTGGAAAACTTCTGTCCTGTGAAACTGAAAGGAATGAACTTCTGAAAGTATATTCCACATATGAAGAAAAGCTTGAAAGCCTTGAGTTGTCACAAGCTGCCTTGGAAGAGATAGTATGCCAGAAAGATGAAGAACTTCGTATCGCTCGAGCAACAATTGCCATGTGGAACAAAGGTTCCAGATCTCTAGAAGACATACTTGGGTCTCAACAAATGGGTTCGGACAAAAGTGGGCTAGGCTATGGTGCGACGGCTCACAAAGGACAGGCCTCTACCTCACATAACCTGAAGACTCAAGCAAAGGGAAAATTGAAGGTAGACCAGGATGATTCCTCTCTTCATCTACTGAAAGCAGGTAAGATCAACAAAAGGGAGGTAAAACCTGTTTTTATTTGTCATCACTGTGGTAAGTATGGCCACATTCGTCCTTACTGTTTTGAATTGTTTGGTAAGGGTAGAAATTCGAATACTTTTTGGGTTAGGAGACAACCTTACATGACTAGGCGGAACACCAAGACTAAAAAGATTTGGGTAAGAAAAGATGATTTGACTTGTTTAGTTGTTCACACTGCTCTAAAAGGACGTGACTCACACATGTGGTATCTTGATAGTGGGTGCTCTTGTCATATGTCCGGTAACAAATCCTACTTCACCTCTCTTGAAAAATATGAAGGAGGAATTGTTACCTTTGGAGATGGCGGCACTTCTAGAGTCATTAGTAAGGGCTCTATAAGTGTTGCTGGTCTTCCCAAGCTAGATAATGCCTTACTTGTTGATGGCCTTAAAGCAAATCTTTTGAGCATTAGTCAAATGTGTGATTCCCATCATGAAGTATTGTTTTCAAAAAATAAATGTGAAATTTTGGATAAAAAGGGAAATATTGTCTTACATGGGGTTCGCACATCTGATAACTGCTATGGGATTGTTACTACTAATGATCTCACTTGTCACTCTGCCATCATAAGTAACATTGATCTGTGGCATCAAAGATTAGGTCACATGAATTTCAAAGACCTAACTAAGATAGCCAATAAAGAGCTTGTGAGAGGAGTACCTAAACTGGGTAAGAATTTGAGCCATGTGTGTGGACCATGTCAACTTGGAAAGCAATCTTGTGCCCCTCATAAAAAGGTGAACAGCTTTACAAGCAAACGTTCTCTTGAATTGGTTCACATGGATTTAATGGGTCCTACTCGCACTGAAAGCATTGGAGGTAAAAAAATACATTTTTCTAACTGTTGATGATTTTACTCGGTTTTCATGGGTAAATTTTTTAAGGAAAAAATCTGATACGTTTGATGCTTTCCAGGCTTTAGTCCTTAAAATCCAAAATGAACAGGGTGTTTCCATTGGGCGTATCATAAGAATACGAACTGATCATGGTCGTGAATTTGAAAATAGCTCGTTTTCGAATTTTTGTGATATGCATGGAATTAAGCATGAATTTTCTGCACCTATTACTCCACAACAAAATGGAGTGGTTGAGAGGAAGAACAGAGTTGTTCAAGAAATGGCTAGGGTCATGCTCCTTAGTAAGCAACTTCCTCCAAAGTTTTGGGCTGAAGCCCTAAATACTGCGGTTTATGTCATAAATCGTGTGTATTTAAGGCCCGGCACTTTATAAACTCCTTATGAATTGTGGAAGGGATTGAAACCTAATGTAAAATACTTCAAAACTTTTGGGAGTAAATGTTACATCTTCAAAGATAGGGAGCCCTTGGGCAAATTTGACTCCCGAAGTGATGAAGGTATTTTTTTGGGGTATTCAACCAATAGTAGGGCTTTTCGTGTCTATAACTTGCGAACTTTATCTTTAATGGAATCTATCAATGTGGTTATAGATGACACAGGTGCACCTACTCCAGCAACAAATGAGGATGACAATGGTGAGTCTCCAATCTTGGATACTGAACCACAAAATCAAGGAGAAGCTGCGGTTCAATCGCAAGAAATTGTTACAGCACCATTCTCATAGGTAAGCTCAAGTCTAAAGAGTGCTCAAAGGGGCATCACTCCTGTTGCTTCTGTCACCGCAAGTCCTGAACTTAAACCATCAGCAAGGGTGAAACTGAATCATCCAGCTCAACAGGTGATTGGAAGTGTTTCGGATCGAATGAAAACCCGAAGACAGATTCGGGATGAGGTATCACATATGTGTTATGTTTCTTTAATTAAACCTAAGAATTTTAAAGAGGCCTTGCTAGATGATAGTTGGGTCAATGCTATGCATGAAGAATTAGGTCAATTTGAGCGTAACAAAGTTTGGACTCTTGTTCCCAGACCTAGAGACATGAATGTGATAGGTACCAAGTGGATCTTTAAAAATAAATCTGATGAGAATGGTACTGTTGTAAGGAATAAAGCTAGGTTGGTTGCTCAAGGCTACACACATGTAGAAGGTATTGACTATGATGAGACGTTTGCCCCAGTTGCACGTCTCGAATCTATTCGTATTTTGCTTGGTGTTGCATGTTTTCTTGGCTTTAAACTGTTTCAAATGGATGTGAAAAGTGCCTTTCTGAATGGGTACTTAAAAGAAGAGGCATATGTTGAGCAACCAAAAGGGTTTGAGGACCCTAAATGTCCTAATCATGTCTACAAGTTAGACAAGGCTTTGTATGGATTGAAACAAGCTCCTCGGGCTTGGTATGATAGGCTTACTACCTTTCTTCTTGATAATGATTTTCAAAGGGGTAGTGTGGATAAGACTTTATTTGTGAAACATACTAAGTCTCATATTCTTGTTGCTCAGATATATGTTGATGATATTGTGTTTGGTTCCACTGTTGATCATCTTGTGAAATATTTTTCGGATTGCATGACACATGAGTTTGAGATGAGTATGATGGGAGAGCTGTCTTATTTTTTAGGTCTTCAAATTAAACAGTCTCCTTCGGGTATATTTGTTTCCTAGTCTAAGTATGCAAAAAATCTTGTGTCAAAGTTTGATCTTGAGTCTGCCAAACATGCACGTACTCCCATGAGCACCAGTCTTCACATTTCCAAAGATTCCTCTGGTATTGATGTTGATCCTACCCTTTATTGGAGTATGATAGGGAGTCTTTTGTATCTCACAGCCAGTCGTCCTGATATTTCCTTCAGTGTTGGTGTTTGTGCCCGTTACCAAGCCAGTCCTAAAGAGTCTCACCTTCTTGCGTTAAAACGCATCATCAAATATGTTAATAGGACCTTAGTGTATGGGGTTTGGTTTTCCACTGATACTACAGCTGAAATTATTGGTTTTTCTAATGCCGACTGGGCAGGGTGTGCTGATGATAGGAAAAGTACATCTGGGGGGTGTTTTTACCTTGGGAATAATCTGGTTTCTTGGCATAGTAAAAAGCAAAATGCCATCTCTCTTTCAACTGCTGAGGCTGAGTACATTGCTGCAGGGAGTTGTTGTGGACAAATGCTGTGGATCAAGCAAATGCTTCATGATTATGGAATAGAACAGAACACACTCACTCTTTTTTGTGATAACACAAGTGCCATAAACATTTCAAAAAATCCTGTCCAACACTCTCGCACCAAACATATTGACATCCGTCATCATTTTATTCGAGAGTTAGTGGATGAAGGCCTTGTTATTTTGGAACATGTTCCTACTGAGCATCAAAAAGCTGATATTTTTACAAACCCCTTGATCTTCTTCGATTTGAGTTTCTTAGAAAGACCTTGGGTGTAATGCTCAGTAACTAGGTTGTTTCTTGTTTTTTTCATGTGAGGTGAGTGTGTGTGGTTGGCTTACTGTTCTTGGATATATTAATCTCATTGTTATTAAGTCCTGATATTTTTGCATCAAAAGTTTTTTTTATGAACACTGCTCATGTTTCTTTCAAGAACTCATTCTTCTTTGTTCATAGCTCATTCTGAATGCCCATACTCATTTACTTCATGATCTCATTCTGTACACATCCTTGAGATAAACTGTTGCAGGGGTTTCCGCACAAGTGATCAAAGTTCTCTATGGACCACTGACAGTGTTCCGTGTACTTTTTCAGAGGAATTGACCCATACTAGTATATCATGGGTGATGTTAAGTCTCTTAACCATCTACCATCTTATTTCACTTCCATGGTTTCTCCCTCAGTTCATGACATCCGGGCATTAGGAAAAAGTTACCTCAGAGGCACCAACCAGGCCATCCTTTTGATTTCATTCTTCTCTGGTTTGGTCTCCATACTCTTGAGCGTGTATGCCACCAGTGAGTGCCCACAAGAAAGAAAAGTTAAAAAGAAAAAAATAGGATCATTGCTTGAGGGGGAGCCTCCGCTTTTACTCAACAAAAACCCCGTGATTCCTAGTGGTTTGACTTTTCTCTGTGATGGTCAGTTACTCTAGTTGGAGGTCCAGCCATCCGATCACTACGAGGATTAACTCTAGCTTTGTAGCTCTCAAGGATTGCACACACACACATTTTTTGTGAGCTCTCATGTGTGTTTTTTGAGTTATGCATTCTTATGATGCTTATGGCTTTGATTTAATACTATCTGTTTCATTCATGATCTGGTGTTTCAAATCTTTTCTCAAATTTTCAGGACTCATGATTGATGGATTCTTTTATCCTTGTGGTATAGTCTTTCACTTGGGCACCTTGCTTGTTACAGGACATCCGAGGTGTTTTTGTTTAAAAAAAAAGAAAAAAAAAAAAGTTTTCTGCTTGAGCGGCCTGTTTTACGCTCGAGCGTATTTTTCACCCTTGCAGCATTTTGTTCTTGGTTTTACAGTTCTGAGAGAGGGGTTTTATGCTCGAGCCTTCATATTCACGCTCGAGCTGGCTTCCGCTTGCATTTCCTTACGCTCGAGCGGTATTAAGTACGCTCGAGCGGACCCAATTTGTATTTAAATCCCTCCCTCGACTCTTCAGGTCATTTTTTACTCTCTTTTCATATCTCTCAGACCTAGGGTTCATATTGTGCAAGTTTTGGGCTCGATTCCACCCTCCTCTTTTGTCTTCCTCGCCGATTTGATCCTTGGTAAGTTTTTCCCTCTCTTCTTCGCTATTTTTTATGTAATTTCGGCTACAATGAGAGTTGGATTTCGTGTTTTTGTTGGTATTTTGTGTCTAGTTTTTTTTTTTTTTTCCTTTTCTCATACACTTGCATTGAGTCATACTGTTTTTTTCATGATGGTCTTCTTGTTTTTTTTGTTGTGTCAGTAGGACTAGGGTTTCTCTTTGTTTTCTCTATGGTCTTTCTAGATAGTGGGTTTGTTTTTTGGGTCTGGTTTGCCATGTTTTGGTTTCTCATTAGTGCTTCATAGTGTTTTAACACTCATGCCTTACACTGTGTCTATCATGTTGTGCCATTTCATCATAATGCTATGCCCTGCATCCTGTCTTATACTTTGTGATTTTGGATTTCATTCTTTAATCATTTATACTTGTTACTAATGGTTTGCTCTGGTCCTTGTTTGGTTTGTTTTCTGATTTGATTGGGTTGTTGGGTTGTCGTTGTGTCATCCCTAGTCATGTCTGCCCCTAAGTGCCGAAAGGCTGCAGTGTCTCACCCTGCCTATAATTCTGTTAGGTTTCAGTCAGCTAAACAATCCAAGTCCTTCCATTAATCTTTTGAGGCTCGTACAGTTCACTTAGAATGGAATGTTCAACCTGATACTTTTGAGTCTTTACACATCCGTCCTTTATTTGACCCTCTAGGTGGTGACTTAGTTTTATCTTTTTCTGGGCGTCAGAATCTCGATTGGGTTCGAGAATTCTACTGTAATATGGAGGGTATTCGTGATTTTGAGCCTTCTTTCACAACCTGGGTTAGGTCAAAATCTATTTGTGTCACCCCTAACCTTATACGCCAGCTCCTTAAGATTGAGCAAGTCTTTCTCGAGCACTATCCTTTTCCCGTTCCAGACCGACCTACCTGTAATTTTGATACTATGGCTAAGGAGTTGTGTGGTGTTTCCCGCCATTGGCCGAAAGGTGATTTGATTAAACAGTTTGAACTTCTTCCGGAGTTCAGACTGCTTAATCTTATTGTCTGTGCCAACATCATTGTGACCACCCACTCCTCCGAGATTAAACAAGACCAAGGATTCATTTTATACTGTATTTCCCGTCAGATGTCTTTTGACTTAGCCACCCTTATTATCAACAAGATGATCGGTGTTCATGGGAATAAACAGCTTGGCCTTCCGTATGGTTGTTTGATAAACCGTCTTCTGTCTGATCTTAAGGTCCCGGTCTTAGAAGATGACGAATTTGGCTTTCCTTCACGCCCTTTTACTAAAAAAACTGTGTCACAAAGTAGGGCTCATGTTAAGGGGGAGTCGTCTCGGGCTGGTCCTTCTGCAAGTGTCGCTGCTGGCCTCGCTGAGGAGGCCGAGTTTGATGCCGCTACAGCAGGTGGTGAGGATACTGTTCCTCCTCCAGATCTTCATGTTCAGCTTCAGCAGTTTCAGGAGGTCATGACCTGGCGCTTGGATTTTCTGGATGCACGCTTTGATGCATTTGATGGTCGTCTTGGTCAGATGGAGCAGACTCTCACTCAGCTAGCCCATATCATTTAGTCTCACCAGCCACCGCCTCCTCTTGATGCATGATTTTTGCTTCCCGAACAAAAAGGGGGAGAGTTTTTTTTACAAGAAAGAACTTTGTTACAAGAACTTGAACTTGGACAGATTTGGACATTTTTTGGTTATTGGTAACTATGGACAGTTTTGGTACATCTTTGTTTGTCCTTTGTTAGTTTGGATTTTCTGTTGATAGTTGGATATTTCGATAGTGTTGAAGATTGAATGGATGTGTTGAAGATTGAATGGATGTTTGTTAATCGAGTCCTGTTTTTTTTTTTCTTGTTTAGTGCATGTGTTTCAGGGAAAAATGTTTAGAAAGGTTTTGTCTGGGAATTGACAAAGGGGGAGATTGTTAGGACCCTTTATTGTCAAATCCGGAGACAAAACTTTGTGTTGATAAAGTTGTAATTTTTCTTGTGTTTTTGTTCTTCCCGCTCGAGCGGGGACATTGGCGCTCGAGCGGAGATTGAAGGATCTCAGTATTTTGGCAGGACTGTAAAAGTACTGGGGGTGTGTGATTTCACGCTCGAGCGGAATATCAAGCGCTCGAGCGTACCTCAGTTTAATCACACGCATATTTTGTTGAAGCCGCTCGAGCGGGATGTGGAGCGCTCGAGCGGAGATCGCGGACTCAGATTTTCTATTTATACCTGTTTAGGTTATTTTTAGGATTACTTTTCCTAGATCTTACTCAAGAGTCCTAGGGTTTTGTGTGAAGTTTTCTTCTGAGGTTTTGGTGAGTTTTTCTTGATGTTCTTGAGAGAGTTCTAAACTTATGCATTGAGATTCATACATCAAGGAGGTTGATACTTTATATTCAAGAGAGTGCTCTTCGGTGAATTCCGAAGATTAAGACGTAGAGTTTCAAAAGGCGTTTGATTCTATACGTAGTCGTTAATTCGACAAGTGAAGTTGTGGGTTCAACTTCAGGATCAGTTCCGTGACGAAGGCGTGGCGAAAGAGTCACAGAAGATTCGAAGACAAATTGACTGGGTTGGGTAATTTGTGTATTATCTTTGTAATCTTTCTTCCTTCAGTAGTGGATTGATTAGTGGCGGTTCGCCCGTCGTTTTTTATTACAATTGAAGGTTCTTCAATTGTGGTTTTTCCACGTAAAAAAATCGTTTGTGTCGATTTATTGTTTATTCCGAAAAACAAACAATCTAAAATCACTCTCGTAAGTGCTTGTTGATTTTGGATTGAGTGTTTTGGATAATTGGGATTTGGAATATTTTAATCTTGATCTAATCACAAATCACTTAGGATTTTCACTTTCGATGAAAGAGCTCTTGTTTTGCTTTGAGGAGAACAAAATCAAAAATAAAAGAAAACAAATAGAACAACGAAAACAAAACAAGCTAACTATCAAAGCTTAAACAGACAACTCATCAAAGTTGTTGACAACTCCTCTTTTATTATGGAATAAGGATGAGACATCTATTTTCATGTTTCGAAAATAATCGAGAAGAGAGTTTTTCAACACTTTTAATACGAAAGCTATCACCTAGCTTCAAGGTAAACCACCATATCATGAAAGCAAAATATTTACAACTAGTTAATCAAACTTGTAGCGGGGTGGCTAAGCTCTAAACCTCCCATGACCACAAGGTTCCAGTATACATAGGGAAAGCTAGCTATAAGAACAAAAGTAAAGCGATCAACTCAAATGGATTGACAGCTACATCCTAAACACACGAAACTCATGAGGACTATTATGCTATTATAAAAAGCTATAAAAGCTAAAGAAAAACTATCAACTCAAACAGATTGGCAACTACATTCTAAACACACCAAACCTGCGAGGACTATGACGCTATTACAATAGTGCAACTATAATATTCAAAGCTTAATTATTTAACATACTAAATAGCCCACAAATACAAATACAAAAAAAAAAAAAAAAAAAAAAAAAAAACAGTGTTAAAACTAAAAGAAAACAAGAAAAAAAAAAAAAAAAAAGCAAAGAGAAGCTTTACAACTAGTAATCAAGCCTAAGGAAGAGTGGCCAACCCTTCCACTTTTTGTAACCTTAATCACATATTTTAGCCCCAAAAAACACCTCAAAAGCAGTATACAAAACAAGAAAAAGAGAGAAAAAGAGTAAAAGAGAAGTAGAAGAAAAGAAAGCAAAGCTCTACCTCTTGAAAAGGGGAGTAACTTCTTAGTTATCAAACTTTAATCTCAACACCCTCAAGTATCTGAAATATAGTTTGAAACTTTAACAAAAAGCTTCAAGACCAAGCTCTAATGGTGTATGTATAGCTAAAAGTGGTATGGAGGTCAAGAAAACTTTTGCAAGGAAAAAAGGTATTTTTTAGCTCTCAATATCCTTCAAAGCCTTTGGAAAATTTTTCTAACCCTAAATTCTGAAGGGAGAGGTCTATTTATAGAATTTTAGATGTTTTGCTTGAAAATATCTTCAAAATAGGACAGCTGGCGAAATCTCGCCATATAACCCACGGTCGAGTCTAAAAGCTTCGTACTGCTCTATTATTGTATGGTTAGTGCAGGTTGAAAAATAGGGTTATAAGGCCTAAAACATTTTGGTCAAAATGGGGTGTAAGGTTGGGATTTAGAGCTTGAACTCGGATTTCTTTGCTGAAAATTCAAAAGATTGCACAGTGTAACTTTTCATCATTGGGTGTTTGGAATGAAGTGCCCAAGTCTTAAAGGTGGTCAAAACGAGGTGTCTACACCTATGCAGAACGGTCAACCACAGTTCCAACGAGGTTGGTCAGAAGTTAACCCATTATTCACTACTCAAAAATAGAGAGAATTAAATTTCACTCAAATTCTTGAATAGAGAGGGCATCCCTATGCTCCGATTTTAGACCTGAGAGGATAAAACTTTGCTTCAATTCCTGAACAGAGAGGGTATAATTTTATTCTAGTTTCATAATATAAAAACCAAAATTATGTTTTGATTCCTGAGCTAAGAGGGCAGAACTTTGCTCCTGTTCCTGAACAAAGAGTGTATAATTTCAGTCTAGATCCAAGAGGCTAGAACTTTGCTCTTGTTCCTGAACAGAGAGGGTATCCTTATGTTCCGTTTCTTGAATCAAGAGGGCAGAACTTTGCTCCAATTCTTGAAGGAAGGGGTTAGAATTTCTATAACCAACCATCGTGTGGAGCTTATTAGAGGGCACATCAACCAAATCTGGCCATGAATAGGGATCATGTTATGGATCTCATCCAGGAATAATTTGGTCCTGCACTCAGACGTGTTGGCAGGCCCATCTATTGAAAGCTTTATCCAAAGGCAATCGACAGAAACTACGATTTTCCCAGAGGGTATAAATTTCCTGATTTTGTTTTATTTTCTGGTGAAGATAATCATTCTACTGTTGAGTATGTTTCCAAGTTTACAGTATAATGTGGTGAGGCAGGAAAGAATGACTTTTTGAAGTTAAGGCTATTCGCCAATTCCTTAATTGGAATGGCCTTTACTTGGTACATTAATTTGCAGCCAGACTTAGTCCATTTTTGGCAGTAGATGGAAGAGATGTTCCACCAGTAGTTCTATAGAATCGAACCAGAGGTTACCATGGACGACTTGTCAAGAATCATCCAAGTTCCTGGCGAGACAGTAGAAACCTACATTCCAAGGTTCCAAAGAGCTAGGTTCAAGTGTCATATTGTTCTTCCAGAAATAGAGTATGTCAGGTTGGCTTAAAACAGCCTTGACTTCGAGATTCGCAAGAAATTTGAAGGGAAGGAATTTAGAGATCTCTTTGAATTAGCCACGAGAGTAGACATGTATAAACAGATCCTTAGAAAGGAGCAGGATCGGAGGAATGCATCGAAGGGCACCTATTACAAGGATCCTAATTATCCTGTGAGGCCCCAAACTTTTGTAAATCCTATTAAGTCTCTGACTTTTGAGTTATTATAATAAAGTCGTTAGTTCCTCGTTTATTTGCAAATTTAATGATAGAACCAGAGATGCATCGTGAACGAAACTATACAAATCCTAATCAATCCCAATAGCTTAGTAATCGTTTCTACACTCTAATATTAGTGAGGCCCTTGACCTTTGTAATTTTATTTAGACCCTTACTTTTAAATTATTTCAATAAAGACCCTCGATTCCTTAATTAATTTCAATTTGAACTCTATAATTGAAAATGCGCGTCAACTGAAAACTCACAAGCCCTAATCAAACCCGGAAACTCAGGGATCATTTCCAAAGCCCTAATAATAATTAAATTAATTTTCTAATTATATTTCCTACTTAAAACCCTAGATTTTCAGTTCTCATTACAATTCGCTGTTTAATTGGAAACAAAGAAACTTTAACCGTATTGAATTTCCAAATCCGAATTAAATTAAATATTTAAATAAATGTTCTAATTTATAAATTAAGGCCTTAGCCCTCACATTTTTCTTGAATCACAAATTGACCCCAAGTTAGTACCATTATAATATACATACTTGTACCAATTTTTCCAAATAAATAAGTTAGATCTTTTGTACACAAAATAAATCAATAGAATCCTTCCAAATCCTCACGATGGCCGGCCACCCCCCAGTGTAACGCCCCCAATATATAATACCAATGATCCTTTCCATAAGATCTATGAACGTAATAAAATGATATACTTCATTCATCAGAGTTTCTATTACAAAAAGATATTACATGCATTATACATTCATAAATATTCATTCTAAATCTACAGCATGTAACGCAAGTTAATGATAACAAAATAAATGCCCTACAGGCTTATATCTTTCCAAGATATTACTTGTTTACAATAAAAGAAAGAGTCTTAAGCTCTCTATACATGTAAAGTCCTCGGCTTGAATAAACATTTAAACATGAATATAACAAAATAGAGCCTTCGGCCCCTAGTCCTCCCAAGCTATGTCCTTGGAGGTGGCATGTCACCAATACCTAAAAATGATTTCCCAAGTAGGGTGAGCCAAAGCTCAGTAGAGGTAAACTAGCACAATATATGAGGTTTAACTAAGATATAAATGTCAAGTATATGTTTATTTTTAATATTTATGACAACATACATTCTCCACATAGGTAAACGATATTGATATCCGTATCTCAATTCTTTTCCTTCTATTCCTTTCAATTTAATTCATTTTCTTTAAATTCATAGACCAAGACTATAGCTCCCCGAATGACCCAACTGAGATTTACAACTCAGTGGCTTCCAATCATCACAACAATCACATAGACACTTCAATCTTGCCATTTTATGAAAATTTCGTTCGCGAGATCGGCACCCATGTATACAAATGGTTTCGGGACTTTCACCCTGGACACTCCGGCCAACTTAATTTCAATGGAGTCCATCCCTTATCTCCTCCCAAAACATGGGGTACATCCCCTTTCTTCTCCCAAACAATATACATATACAATGTATTTAAGAGACCGTCATATTCAATGGCAATCAATTTCACATATTCAATGTATCTAACATACCATCATATTCAACGACACAATTAGATGATTAATTTCAATTCACCTAATCCTCATACAGTTTCTACAACAATCATAACTATCCTCCACCGATAGCCCAAAACAGATATTTCTAAACAGATATACAATCTTTACAACAAATAATTTATCAAATTTCCATAGGTGAGTGGTTTAACAATCCCAACCATACTATTCGTTTTTACATCCACTCAATTTCATATTTCTCATACCAATTTCATTGTTTGTACAAAATATCTACTTAACACAATTCAGGGCAAACCTTCCTTTTTTCCAAATATCAACCCCAAGGCTAAATTTCACCCTGTTAACTCAAGTAACCTCATATATACATAGATGGAGCCCAATGTAGAAAACCCCTCTTTCAAATTTTAAACCCAAACCCAAGCTTCACCCAAATCCTTCCAAAATCCACCATTAATACAAAATGACAAATACCTAGGTTAAAAATCATATTAAAGTGTAGAATACCCCTACCTTAAAGAGAGAAGATGAGCCAAGCAAGGATGGAACTTCAAAAGTGATGAAACCAACTTCTACTTGGATCAAACTGAATCGGATCAAAGTGAAGAGCTTGAGGAGTTCTACCTCTTTAATGAAGGCACAAGGGTTGAGAAACCACTAGAACTAGGTGGAAATCTAGAGGGAGAGAGTATTTTAGAGAGAGAGATTCTCACTTTAGGGTTTTGAGATGAATGGATCTGAAAAAGTGATATAAAAAATGCTTTTTGTGATCTGATATACGCGCAGTCCGCTCGAGCGGAGAGTTTGACGCTCGAGCGTTAGACACAAACTTTTGTTCCGCTCGAGCGCAAGAAGAGACCCGCTCGAGCGTAGAATACATACCTCTAGTATTTTTACAGACGATAGACCAGCCGCTCGAGCTCAAGAAAGGATGCTTGAGTGCCTTCCCGCTCGAGCGCAGGAAACGCCGCTCGAGCGTGAAAGACACTCCTCCAGCACTTTTGCAGATGTGCAAAGTACTGAGGGTTTGCAACTCCCGCTCGAGCGCAAGAATGTTCGCTCGAGCGGAGGACCAAAATTTGCATAGCCCGCTCGAGTGTAAGAATGACCGCTTGAGCGGATGACCAAAAATCTGGGCAACACAAGGTTTGAAAACTAAGTAACCAACCTGTTCTAAACGCAACCACAATAACCCAAAAACCAATTTCAAAGGTATACAAGGGAAGAAGGGGATAAACAACAATACGAAAACATTAAACCCGAGTCTGGAACATCACAAAAGTTGGGTCAAAACCGGAATCGCTATACCCAGGATGCACTAGGATGTACAAATGGAATCAAATCCCTTAAATCTTGGAAGAAATAATGACTTTGGTACTAATTTAGATTTTGATATATATATACTTGTAACTAGAAGGTGTTTTAATAAGCCCTAAACCTAACTAGATCATAATTAAGTACATAATTAAGGTCCTAATCATCCCCCATTCCATTACATTCAAAATAAATCAAGGCACTATTCAATTGAATTGAAACTAAGGGTGAAATAGTCTTTTTACCACTTTTTTTTTTTTTTCTTCCTATAAATATGCCATCCATCCCCATTTGTTGAACACATATACACACTCACACACTTCATACTCGACTGAGAGAGAGAAAAGAGAGGAGTTGAGAGCTTGGTGGTGGAGGAGAGGAAAAAAGAGGAAAGAATTGTGCAAACATCTTGTCTAAGCAATGAGTAAGCCACAACACAACCCTTTCTTTTATTTTTCTCTCTCAAATTCATGTTCTTAGAGGTTCTAAACATTATTTTCAGCCATATTTTAATGGTGTTCTTGTGTTAAAAATGAAAAGAGTTGAGCCTTGTTCCACCCTTACTTGTGTTGTCTCTTAATAGATGCAAAACTATATTTTTCTACAGCTATCTCACATAATTTCCAAAGGCACACCTTCAATCCAAAATTCTAAGTTTAATACATGTTATATAGCATGTTTTCATCATAATAGAAGTGAAAAATTATCCATGGTTACCATCTTTTCTTACTTTTTCTCTTATTTCAAGCTTTGTGCTCAAAGAACCGGTATTTACATCATACTTGAAAAAATTCTAGAAAAATGAATAAAAAATATCCTTCACTTAATTTTTATGTCAAAACATTCCTTTGAGTGTTTTCTTTCATGGAAAAAAAGTTCTATCAAAAAAGGGTGAACGGTTTGAGAGAAAATCTGATTTTCGTAATAGTCAACGAATTTAGATAGCGCTGGAATATTGCTTAAACAGCTAAAAATCAAGGAAATATATGCCACTTTTGAAAAATGTTCTGAAAATTAGATAAAATTCTCTACAAACTATAGGAAGGCCAAGTTTAGGAAAAATGTAAAAATGCCTCTTTAATTGCAATCTCTAAAGTTCACTAAATTTGAAAATTTATTTTTGTTAATGAATTTATATTGGGTTTGAAAATGTAAAAATTTATCACTTGTTCATGTCTTGGTATGATATTTTCATGTTATGTTCCTTACCATAGTCCTTTGATGATGCTTATGCTTATGTAGAAATTATTGTCTTTATAAGTTGTTCTAACTTCAAAACTTCTAACTCAAGGGAAACTAAATGGGGGTGGTATTGGGTTTTTGATCACTTGAATAATGATGAAATGATAATGTGTTACGTATGGATTGATGGGATATATTCCCTAATTGAAAGAAAAGTCTTGTGCAAGTGGTTGTTTCAGAACCTTTGAATGGATCGGTTGTATTCGAACCCTAGGTGCTGGGTTTAAGGAGGGAATGAACAAGGCCCTTATTTTTATCGTCTCTTTTGAGCTCCTCGGTTGGTGTTATGCGGTATGTAACCTTTGGTAGGCTTCGGGGTAAGTTTTGCAAAGTAGCAAAATAGGGGCATACCAAATAATCCAAGTCCATAAAATCTCTTTGGGGGATTTTCTGGATTACTAACATCTAACTTTGTAACCCTTTGTTATTGACTTGAATATCATGTTTCATTACTTGCTTGTTATAATTGTGATGGTGTATTGGATTAGAAAAATGGACGGGGTGTGTGCATTTACTAGGCATTCAAAGTTCATGGCATTTCATGCTAGGTATTTACAAAATTTACGCAGACAATGAAGAAGCAGAAATGTTTGAGGACATATGGCTATCCAAGAAGAATTAGAAATTAGTAATTGTGTTTTGGGATTGTAAGTGTTAAAACTCTTGTCGTAATTAAGATATGATCTTGTAACTATTGGTTTGCCTATATATCTATATCTTTTGTAGACTATTCTTATTTTCTATTAACTCATGTAGACCTTGTATTAATACCTTGTTAAGATATGTCAAAAGGGTAGCTTTACTATCTAAGGAGATTGGACCTAGAAGGGAGGCTATTTTGACACCTTTGATCTTTCCTGTGATCTTACTTAGTTTTTGACCAAAGAACTTATTAGTGACGTTTCCTAGACTCGTAACCTCAGATAAACCTTGTATTTATTCGTTATTATATTCTCTGATGTCCCCAATTTTTGGAGCATCACATATCTGGTAGCAAATGTAGACGCATAATTGAACCATAAGGTTGTTGTGGAATTTTTTTTAAATAAAGAGCCTTATGTGTGCAAGGTGTTTGTCAAAGTAGAACCAATGAAGGCCAAGGGAATTCTACAATGGTCAAGACTACTCGTTCCTATACCTTCGATATCATTGAAGCAGAAGAAATTTTTGACCAATTGATGGTAGACAAGATGTTCAGATTCTTAATGGGTCACAAAGTTCCTGCTGTTGACGAAGTCAGGAACAAGGAGTACTATAAGTTTCATAATTCTTGGAATCATGATATTAATACCTGCATTGTTTTCAGAAATGCTATTCAGGATCGTATTGACAAGGGAGAATTCAAATTTCTTGAGAAGAAAAAGCCTACAATGGGAGTAGATTGTGATCATTTTCTAAAGGATTTTGGTGCAAACATGGCAGTGGTCAACATGGTAGGGATGCCACAAACCACTCCTAAGAGAAATATTATTATAGAAGCTACTTCCTGTCGTAGTGGCTTTCCAGTTCATTTCTACAATGGAAGGGAATCAGACAAAAACTTATATGATGATTCCTATCTACGAGGGAAATGAGTGTTTGGAAGAGCTTCTTGGACTTAGAATTACAGGAATGAGCTGCAAGAACTCCACCTTCCAATCCTGAACCCAACATGTACTTAGTGTGGCCATGTTCCTTATAGAAAAGAGCCAACTATTAAGAGTGTGGTTATCAAGTATTGGGCAGAGTCTTATCAGCCCACCAAGAAGATAGAAGAATCCAAGCAGAGAGTTTTTATTTTTCAGCTACTTCGGCCTGTCAAGGATAATTTGCAAGAAGGAATGCAGAACTTGAAGACCACAATCCCTGCCCAAGGCCAAGCCAGAACTATCAAACCTCCTGTCACTTCTCCAAGAAGATGGACAAAGGTTAGACATCCCAAGTTCCCTCATCCCCAATCAGCTTTGTCGAGATCCCAGAAGTGTCGTTTACAACGAAAGAGACAAGCAGGAAGACTGGCCAAGGGGAAAAGTGTGGTAGAGTAAGAGGGTTTAGAAATTCAAAAGGAGGATTTAGAAATTTAGTAGGAAGTTTCAGGAGATTAGCCTAACTAGAAATTCAGGACCTAGTCTCTAGAAAAGAAGAAGGTTAGGAAAGAGTATCGTCCTAAGGAAAGACTTATTGATCCCAGTCCTGTCCGGGAGAATCCCATTCATCATTGGAAGTAAACCAGGCACTTCAATTCATAAATTTTTGGTTAATATGGTGTTTATTCTGCTTCAGTCTTTCAGGGCTAAGGAAGGGCAGCCATCCTACATTCATGGAGATGTTGAAGAGCATGGAGAGACAATAGAAATTCTGAAGGATTCTTATCAGTAGACGTTCATTCAACTTGCAGAAATTAGGTCCCCCTATCATTGTGTTGAAGGATGAATATGAAAATAGAAATGTATCAGTCTAAGAAAATGTCATTTTTGAGAAGCCATGCCCAAAAGCTAGCAATCACCTTTGCCCTCTGTACATCACAGGATTGGTAGATAGTGTTCCTATCAACAAGCTCTTGGTAGATAATGGCTCTGCAGCCAATCTCATACCTAAAGCCTTGATGTAGAAACTAAGCAAGATAGAGAAAGATTTACTACCTTCCAATGCCAGCATTTCAGATTTTGTAGAAGGGTCAACAATTTCTCTAGGAATCTTGATCATAAACTTGGTTGTGGAAGGTAAAACCCTAACTACTCCTTTCTTTATCATTAATTCTAAAGCAACCTATAATGTTCTGTTGGGTAGAGATTGGATACATGTCTGCATGGCTGTTCCCTTCTCTCTTTATCAATGTCTTATATTTTAGAATGATAAAGATATGGAAGTAGTCTAGACAGATAGAAAACCATTTGTAGCTTCTGTAAATCATGCAGGGCAAGACTTTACAATGAAGAAATTGGACCATGTAGTTTTCAGGAAATGACAAGTATGGTCGTCCAAAAACCATGAACTTATTCAACCATTCCTTAGTAGAAGAGTTAGAAAGTGTCTACAAAGAGCTAGTTTGCCCTTTAGTTTTAGAAATCAGTAGGCCAATAACTACATTCGCAGAAAGGTTTAAGAATAGACCCAATGCCCTTAGATACTAGAAAGGCTATGGCCCTTAAAGCCATGATGGCCAGGTTGATAGCCTACCTGGCAGAAAAGAAGTTAATAGGTCTAGATGAGGAAGAAGCTTCGACAAACTCAGCCAAAGTAATTTTTGAAGAAGACATTCTTGACAAAGATTTTATCTGATTAGAGGAATTAGAAACAGCTCCTGCCGAGTTAGATGACCTCAAGGCGGAAGTTCAGGAACCTCTAGAAGAAATTAATCAAAAAATTGTGGAGAAGCTCAAGCGAGTCTACGTTAGCTAGTTTTTCCTCGAACCATACATGATTAGACTTGTTCAACTCTTGTGTGAGTTCAAGGAATGCTTTGCTTGGGATTATACAGAAATGACTGGATTGTACAAAGAACTAGTGGAGCACTATCTGCTTATCAAGGAAGGATTCCTGCTATATAAACAGCCACCGAGGAGGATGTCTAACGAGGTAACTTTACTAGTAAAAGATGAGTTGGAGTGTTTACTTAAAGTTAGATTTATCAGAATTGCTAGTCAAGAAGAATAAAAAGATTAGAGTTTGTACAGACTTCAGAAACTTGAACTTGGCAACCCTTAAGGATGAATACCCTATGCCTGTAGCAGACTTGTTAGTTGATGGTACTACTAGGCACAAGGTTCTGTCTTTTATGGATGACCACTCAGGGTATAATAAGATTTTCATAGTAGAAGAGGATATATCCAAAATAGCTTTCTGTTGTCTTGGTGCATTGGGAACGTACGAATGGGTTGTAATGCCTTTCGGCCTTAAAAATGCTGGGGCTATTTACCAGTGTGCCATGAATTCCTTAGTTCACGACATGATAGGCCAATTTATGGAGATATACATTGATGATGTGGTGGTGAAGTCCAATTCCTATAAGGAACACTTAGCAAGTCTGAAGAAATCTTTTGAGAGGATACAAGAATGCGACTTGAAAATGAATCTTTTGAAATGTGCCTTTGGTGTAATATCAAGCAATTTCTTGGGATTTCTGGTTCATCAGAAAGGAATTGAGGTTAACAAGAACAAGACAAGGGTGATCTAGGAAGCGAAGCTTTTTACTTTCCAAGAAGAAACTATAGAAGCTTTTGGGATAACTCAATTTTCTTAGACGTTTCATTTCCAATCTAGCAAGAAAGGTTCAAGTTTTTTCTTAGTTGCTAAAGTTGAAAGATGAAGAACAGTTCAGATGGGAACCTTACCACCAACATACTTTCGAAGTCATTAAGAGGTACTTAGCACAGCCTCTTGGCCTAACTCCTCTTGTCAAGAATAAAGTTCTGAAGTTGTACATTTTTGCTTTGGAAAAGTCCATTAGGAGTTTGTTAGCTCAGGATTATGAGAGTGGGAAGGAACAAACAGTTTATTAGCTTAGCAGGCTTTTGACTCCTATTGAATGTAAATACAATTCTATAGAGAAACAATATCTTGCACTTTATTTTTCTGCAATAAAATTGAGGCACTACATGCTTCCTTTTTTGGTTTACTTAGTATGCAAAACTGATTTAATTAAGTATTTACTTTCTCGGCCTATAATGAGAGGCTGAATTAGTAAATAAGCCTTAGCCTTAATGGAATTTTCATTTAGTACATTCCTCAAAAGGCTGTAAAAGGCCAAGCCCTAGCAGATTTCCTTGCTGATCATTCTTGTTTAGAAATCGATGATGAATATGGATTTGGCCCTCTTTTTTTTTTTTTTTTTTTTGTCTTACTCCTTAGACTTTGTTATTTGATGGTTCTAAAATTGATTTAGTTTCTGGATGTGGGATCATAATCATTTCTTCCAAAGGCTTGAAGACATAATTCTCTTTTCAGTTTGACTATGAATGTTCAAATAATCAGGCCGAATACGATGCTATGATAATCGGCCTAGAAATATTAAGGGAAATAGGGGCTTCAATAGTAGAAGTGATTGGGGATTCACAACTTGTCATTAATCACTTGGGGGGGCATTTATAGATGCCATAGTGAAGATTTGGCTCCTTACTTTATGGAAGCTAAACAACTCCTTGAAGAATTTGATGATGCTTCACTCAAAACACATTCTTAGAAGATTCAACTATGAAGCTAATGAAATGGCTCAAGTTGCGATCGGAGTAAAGATTCCTCAAGGTTTCTATCAAAGAATCATCACCATCAAGAAAAAATTATTGCCTTCGGTTAAGAGGCGAGAGCAACCTATCTTGGAAGTAAATATGACAGAGATTTTTGAAGAAGATTGACGCTTTCCCATAGCCTAATTCCTAAAACATCCACAACTTTTGGTAGATAGAAAGACTAAAAGAAGAGAAACACATTTTTTCTGGATTGATGGAGAATTGTACAAGAAAAGTCCTAAAGATGACTTGCTCCTATAGTGCCTTTCCAAAGAGGAAGCAATCAAAGTGATGGCTGAGGCATATGAAGGAATTTGTGGGGCTCACTAGGTAGGAAGAAGGATGGGATGCATAATTAGAAGGTATGGATACTATTGGCCTTTTATTCTTTCAGATTGTATTTGCTTTGCCCAAAAATGTCTACCTTGTCAAGTGTAGACTGCCCGAACTCCACTCCGCGCGCGAGGGCGCGAATTGTAGTTCTAGCTACTACAGTTCGGACTCCTGTCACGGTTCTGAATCTAATCTCACAAAGTGCAATGTAAGACTGATAAATCACCAAAGAGTCCAAATCCGGCAAATCGTTTTGGAAAATCGATTTTGATCAAGAAGTGCCAAACATGGACTGCTTTGCCAGATTTCAGAATCGCCACCTAAATATTTTATTTTGGGAAATTTAGGAAACCCTGACTCGTGCCTAAGGCCACGTGTCCATTATCACCAAAGTTGCCTCGGCTCGGAAACTTGGGTACGAGAGGGGAAGGTCTTGAAATGAGCACCCCCGCTTGCCCGATCAAAGGATCAGCTTCTACTAAACATGATATGTTATTTTGAAAACACATGTGTTCTTATTCCAGTTTATTAGCTAACCTTACTATGTGATGCGCACAGCATACAAGTATAGACTGGATCGCCTAAATTGGAACAAAACAACTCATGTTTGCTTTTCGAAAATGGTTTGAAAGTGCTACTCACAAGTAGGCTAAAGCGCGGATTTGCCACCCTTAAGTGGGCTTAAAACAACATGATTTTGTCACCTCAAGTGGGCTTAAAACTCACATTTGATGAATTGTTCCAATTCAAGTAATAAAGCCTTCATCCACAGGCATTCATGCAGTTAATCACTTAAGCACATAGCCTCATGGCAAACATGCTATCATGGCAGCACTTACACTCATGGAAGTATGCTAAAGCGTAAACACTTATAGTGTACTCCAAGCCAAAACAACAACTAGTTAGAAATCAATGCATGATCCTAACTATGTTAAGTGCCTAATGCAACATATGCAAAATGCAACTAAATGGGCTCGGCTATCTAAGATGGCATATGAATGCAACACTTGATAACATGCTGTTAAACACGTATTCAAGAAAGCGTATTGAAAATACGGTGCAGTTTGAATGATGTGCCGAGCCCGGTGCATGCAAGACAAATGAATGATACACGCATGCAAAGCATAAGTATGCTAATCGAAATATATCCTAAACTAACCATCAAAAGCTGATAAGTAAAAAGGAGAAAGAAATGGGGGTTGGACGACATGCACACACGTACGCACCCTTATTACAACAATACACCCTCTCGCAGGAGGGTCCGAATGAATAAGCTAAGCCTCATCTAAGCTAAGCTAGCAACTAATCTAATAATCTAATTAGACTAATTATTACACAACCAAATCGAATAATAAGCAATCTAATCACTAATTATTACAACACTTTAATTAATTAACAAATTAACTAAACATGACAACTAACTAAACATGTAAACTAGGCTGCCACAGCTCTGCCTTGAACAATGAAGGATGCATGCTCTCGGTTGCCGCCTCGAAATGCCTTCTGGATTGCTCTTGAAAGGCTCTGTTTGCAAGGTGTTTTTATGAAGTTTCTGCTCCACCTTACCAAAACCACCCTGAGAAATCCACCAGTGGCCTGCCGGCCATGAAGGCTTGCTGCCGGCCACCTGCCGGCCAAGGGTGTGCACTGCTAGCCAAGAGTGAAGTAGTGCCGGCCATCTACAAGGCACTGCCGGCCACTAGTGTGCTGCAACACCATTCTGCAATAGAGCACAAACTAGAGGAAAAGGGATGGACTCCCAAGGGTATGTACGTACTATGCCCCTCCATATTACCTCAAAACATTAATGGAGAAGCATCATTGGATCCAAGACCATCAATCAAGCATTGCAATGCATGATAGCCAAAGATCCAACATGCATAAATTCGATGAATGCCCAACAAACAAAACAAGCAAAACACTAAGACCACGACCTTATCATGAGTGATCAAAGGCAATGGAGACAAAGGGGATTGACTCACTTTCATCACTTTGAGTATGAAGTGGGCCAATCCACCTTGTGTTCAACATAACGTTCGGTCGAACACGATGCAATGCAACACAACACATGTTTATCTTAGTATGAAATGCAAGACTCTAACATGCAAACAACGCATGCACAACATGTTAAGAGACTTAAGCATTGAAAGCTAGTGAAGGATACAACACTAGGACCATGCAATACAATGCTCAATGGACTAAACCAGCCCTAAACAGATCTCATGCGTGCCAAAACAGTGGCCAAAACGAGCTGAAATGATAGCATGAAAAGCAAGAAAATGCATGCTCATGCATTGGCTTACAAACAAGGCATAAGGCTCAACCCTCAAACACAATGGAAGAGTGATATATGTGAGTGTGTGACAAAGAAATATGCTCTGAAATCACATACTAAATGATGCCAAATCATGCAAACATCACAAGCTAAGCATGCTAAAGGCCTCAAAACACAAGGCTAGTCAAGGAACTTGCACTATAGCTATACAAAACAAGCCTCAAAAGGCCAAGACCATTCAAAACAGACCTAAGGTAGGTCGAAATAGTAGCAAAAACATGCTAGACTCGTAGCATAGATGGCAAGAAAGATATGCTCATGTATTGGCTCACAAACAGGCATAAGGCACAACTCACAAAAGCTATGAAAGAGTGGAATATGTGAGAGTGTGAATATGCTATATACACTGAAATCATGTGAGAAATGAGGCTAAGGCATGCAATCATCACATACAAAGCATGCTAGGGACTCAAAACACAAAGCTAGTCAAGGACCTTTACACTACAACCATACAAGGAAAGCCTTACATGGCCAAGAACACTTCAAATAGAGTTAAAGCATGCAAAATCATGAGTAAGAGTGTGCTGGAGTATAGCCAAAATAAGCTAGAATGATGAGCTAAAGCATCATGCATATAAGGCTAATTAGCAAGATTACACTACAAGTACAAGAAGCATGTAACCAAAAACCAAACCAGCCAAAAACAGAGTTATGGCAGGTTTAAAAAGTCACAAAAAAGTGCTTGAACAAAGCCACAAAGAAGTAGAAACACATGCTCATTTGGTGGGCCATCAAGACAGGCAAACAAGACAAGAGGAGGGGGGACCACCCCCTCCCATTTTGGACCTCAAAACCACCTTTCCACCACTGAAATTCCTTTGGAATTCAGTGGTTTGAAGGTCAAAAAGAGATGGTTTGAAAGGTGATGAAAGATAGCTCAAAAGTCTTTACAAGCCAAGGAGCAAAAGGGAGGAAACATCCCCTAACCAAACAAGGCTTAAACCATCATTTTAGAACCTCAAAATCAGAGTTTTTTACAGTTGAAAACCAGCCTTGAAATGGTGGAAAAAGATGGCAAAGCAAGTGTGAAAGACAAGCTTAAAGGGTGAGAGCTATACCTCTTGGAGGAAAGCACACTTTAAGGCACAAAACCAAGTCAAAATGTAATAACTCGACCCTCGTACATGTTTTTTGATATACTTTCAGTCCGTTTATTCTGCGCAGTTAAATACTTATTGTGAAATTTCATGTGGAATTAAGTCTAATTAAGTGAACCTTATGACTATGGATTCATATTTGTTGAATAAGGAGACATATTTGTCACAATTAAAATGTTTGGATTAAGAATTGAAAGCCTTAATAATCTGAAGTTGACTTGTAGCGATCTGAAATTTTTCCCTCCGCTCGAGCGGGGGAGTTGACGCTCGAGCGGACTTATGGGGTTCCCAGCAATTTTGCAGACGGCTGGAGATTCTGAGAGCTGTCAATCTCCGCTCGAGCGTAAAAGTGGTCGCTCGAGCGGGAGGCTTTGTTGGTCCGTACGCTCGAGCGCAAGGTTGGGCGCTCGAGCGGGTCGTCTGGTTAAGTTTCATTCTGAGGCACGTGGGCTCATTTTGATGTTCTTCTTAGTGTATTTGGAGTGTTTTTATCTTATTTTGGGGTATTGATTGAGATGCTAATATGATGGTAAAGTAAGATTGGACCAAAAACTTTAATTTGAATAATTCGTTTACGACCAACCGTCACTCATTTGCCCTTTTCTTTTTCCACACTTTGATTTTGGATGTGAGGTTAGAACCATTAGAAAGCTTATTTCCGGGGCTTCAATTTGGACACAAGAACGACCTAAAACGGAGTCCGGATGGGAGAGTTATACCTGTTCAAAGTTTTGAAATCTGTGCTGGAAGCAGGTCCGCTCGAGCGGGAATAGGGACGCTCGAGCGGGGATAGCGGACCAGCAGCTTAAAAAACGTGATTTTGAGATCATTTCTTACATTTTTTTCCCCCTCTTCTCTTCTCTCTCCCTAGGTCCGAAAACCCTAGGGTTTTGATCCCAAATCCTCACCATTTCTCTAAGTTTTGATCAAGATTTTCCACCAAGGAATGAAGAAGGCATGAAGATCAACATTTGCAACCGATTGGAATTCCAAAATTATGGAGGAATCTCACCAAGGCTTGCTTAATTCTTGAGGTAAGGAATCTTGAGAGTTAAATTGATGGGTTAAAATGATGGACCATGTATCCTAGGTGTATAATCATTGGAAAAATTGGAATGATAGGTTGAATTACATATGTGCAAGTTTAATTGGAATTTGGTGATACTTGAAAATTATGTTTAAAATCTGCGAATGAACTATGGTATAAACATTGTAATTCATGCGGTAATGTGAAGGGGAAAATTGGGAAATAATCTATTAATGATATAGATGATATGAACTTGGTTTTAGAATGTTGGAATATGATTCAAGGATTTATTTTGCATTATGTTGAATTGCAAATGGTGTTAATGAACTAAGTGGTGTTGATTTTGTTGGATTATATTGTGTTAACTAATATTGAATTGAATAGACCATGATGAATTATGTTTGAATTACGTGAATTGTATAGGGTTAGCTACAGGGGCGGACCAAGCACCTGAACACTGTGAGTAATAGTACTATAAATATACATCAATTACCGTTAATAATTATTGTTACCATTTACATTCTGTTGTTTCATGGCAATTATGCTAACATGTTTGTAATTGAGAATTGGTGTGAACATAGAAGGATTTGGCATCCATTGATATGACTCTGAAACTATTATGTATTCCGCCTACGATTAATGGTTATCGGTAATGTGCCATAACCTATATAGTATTGTGTTTAATTTACTGTTAAAAGACGTTATTAATATTCTGTTATCCGTAGGTTAACCTTAATAATTCATGGTGAACAAATGGAACAATTATGCTTATGTATCCCGAACTATTCAGTTTTATCAAGGATGGTTTAAGACTGTTATGAGATAATTATTTTGTCCCCACAAATAGCATTGTGATGGCACCGGTACAATTTGTAAGATACGTTATACGTATTGCTAATGATTATCATTAGTATTCTGTTACACGTAATCTACTTACATTAACTCATGTAAATGATTGGAATAATCTATGTGCCTCTGAATGACTATAAGACCGGTCTGTTCTGATGATATCTGTGGTTATTCTGTTATGATGTTCGTTTCGTTTATATTATGACATGATGAGACTTATTGATTTATGTTATGGAACAAAGTGCTGTACGGAACTAAGTGTTACACTTTGGTGGGAGCCACCTCTAGAATCCGTACGAGCCACCTCTTGAGTCCATACATATGTTATTTTGGGGCCGATAGGCCGTTCCGACATTTCTAGGCCTATGGTCGTTCTGTATCTACTAGGCCTATGGCCGTTTTGTACATTACTGGGCTTAAAGCCAATTTGTGAAGATATGAAAGGTATAACTTGTGAATTATGAAATTATGAGGCCAAGAGCCAACTTGTGAATTATGAAATTATGAGGCCAAGAGCCAACTTGTGAATTATGAAATTATGGAAACATCGAAAGAGGTTGTGAAGTTATGTACGCTATATGTGACACCTTGTGAAATTATGGAAGGTATCAAAAGAATTGTGAACTATGAACCTATATGGCCAAGGGTCATTTGTGAGCTATGAAGCTATGAGGCCCAGGGCCAATATGTGAAATATGAATGTATGAACTTGTGAACTTGTGAATCCAAAGGACCGAGGTCCAATATGGTAAATTGTGAATCTATGAAACTCAATGGCCTTTTGTAAATGTGTGAACTCCTCATGCCAAGGGCCAAATTGTGGAATTGTGAATTGACAAAGTTGTCCTACAAAGTTACAGAAACAGACTAATCACATGGTTACGGCATGATTTATATACTATTATTCACTGAGTGCGCTCATTTTGTATTTTGTCTGTCTATTCTGTAGGTAATCAACCGGGAGTTCAGGCCTAACCTTTAAGGCTCGTCTTTCTCTTGTCAGCTTTGATGCGTCCAGGCACCACCTGAAGCCGTGCATTTTGTAAAGTATTGTTAGGTTATTGATTTATGCTTTGGTTGTCTTTCCTTGATATTTTCGTTATACGCCCAATTGTGGGTCTAAGTATGAATGTATAAGTGTGTAACCGAAGTTCGGGTGTATGTTTCTATATATATTGTATACCTAATGCAATGATGTGTGCGATCCTGGCATGGTAGTGGTAGCTCAATGGATGATGTTTTATGTTATTTTATATTGATAATACTTCCGCTCAGGCCCCATATGTTATATATAACAGGTTAAGGGTCCGTTTCTGAATAGGTCATGCCCAAAACTTCTAGGGGCGAGTTTATGGGGTGTGACACAAAACCTCCTTAATGAGCTCCAAGAAAGCCTTCTAGCAGCCTCAGCCCAAGGATGATCCACTCTTGTTAAGGGTTGATAGGTTGAAGATGGTTGTATGCAAGCTTCTAGCACAAAAGCTTTAGAGAGAGAGGAATATAGAGAGAAGTTTTTAGAGAGAGAGGCTCCTAAAGCTCTTCCTAAAATGTTCTCAAATGTTATAACCCTTGAATATGAGATATAAGGCTCTCACATATAGAAAAATATCAAGCTTTGGTCGAAATATCTCCAAAAGAGACAGCTGGAACAAGCTGGAGCAAAATATCTGTCCAAAACTGCTTTCTACCATCAGTGGCCGGCACTGTACCACTGTTGGCCGGCACTTGACCATAGATGGCCAGCATGGGTCACTCTTGGACAGCATGGGGCCGGCATTGGCCATTCATGGCCGGCACACTCCCATAGAGGCCGGCAGCAAAAATCAGTCATAGTCCCCGACTTGAAGCAAGCCTAACTCCTTCATCTGAATGCCTTTTCAGGTCGTTCTTGTGTGAAAATTGAAGCCCCGAAAGTAAGCTTTCCAATGGTGGCAGCCTCACATCAAAATTATAACTATGCTAAGAGATACCCCTCTTTTAGTGAGGGCTACTCAGTTTCGGTCCAACCGGATTGATGCCCTACTTCAACCAGTCATATCTCCCTCATCTGGCCTTGGCTTGAGGAGATTCTTGAGTGAAAAATGAAGCCCCAGAAATATTATTTTCAATGGTGGTGGCCTCATAGCTGAAATCCAAATGTACAAAAGGATAGGCCCGATTTAGCGAGGGTTTCTCGACTCTCTCTTAACGATTTATGCCAACTCCTTCCCCAACTGGGTTTCTTCCCTCTTCTCTTATTTTCCTCAACTCCAAACTCCTAAACAAGGTGTTTTGAAAGATTTTTCAAAGATTTCATCTTTCTTTCATTCATTTCCACTTTGTCCTTGCTTGATTTACCGAAAAGCGCAACATTTAACAAAATGCGAGCCTCGGAACATCGTAGGAACTTTGTTTCAAAAGTATTTTGAAAGAGAGGGTTTCAGGGTCTAAAATCTTTTGATCAAGATCGTTTTAGTCCACAAGGGGTATGAAGTTGGGATTTGACTCTCTCATCGCCAAAGAAATCGAACCCTTGCATAGCATAGCTTGCACCATCGAATGATCCAATCAGTGATGCCCAAGTCTTCAAGGCGGTCAAAAATGGGGTGTCTACATCAAGCCTATGGTCTTATCCAGCAAGCTCCATCAACTTTTATGAATTCTATAGTTAAACCATAGCTATTCAGAGGTTGGTCTTTTGATATGATTGGAAATTTTTTTCCTCCTTCTTCTAAGGGTCGACCACAAATTACTTTACTAAGTAGGATAAGGCCATTCCTATGAAATCAGTGAATCAAAGTGACATCATCAAGATGATCAAAGAAAACATTATCCACAGATTCGGCCTACCTCAGCATATTGTGGCAAATAGGGGGGAACAGTTCTCTTTGGTAAGGAAGTCCAGGCCTTTGTGAAAGAGTATGGTATAGAACTTTCTCATTCAACTCCATATTATGCTCATGGCAATGGCTAGGCAGAATCAACAAAAAAGTTCTGAAAGGCATCATTGAAGAAATGATTGAGAATGAACCCATCATTTGGAATGAAGTCTTGTCAGAAGTATTGTGGACCTAGAAAACTTCAAAGAGAACAGCCACATGAATTACACCATTTATGCTTACTTATGGGCATGATGTAGTCTTGCCTATGGAGGCAATTGTGAAATCCTTAAGAGTTGCATTTCAAAATGGTTTAACTCCTGCATAATACAATCAAGCCGTGTTCATGGAACTTGAAGATCTTGATGAAGTAAGTTTAGTAGCTCTAGATTAACTTTTAGTGCAGAAATAGAGAGTAGACATGGCTTATGATTGAAGAGTTAGAAAGAAGAATTTTGCAGAAAATGACTTAGTTTGGAAAGCAGTCTTGCCATTTGGTGCAAAAGATCCTAAGTTTGGAAAATGGTCTCCAAGTTAGAAGGGACCATTCCAAGTTTTTAGAATTTGCAAGGGAGGTGTAGCACTTTGATTTTTTTTTTTTCTTTTCTCATCGCTTGAGTAACAAATTGATTGCTTGAGTGGTCTTGCGAGTCATCCAGTACTTTTGTAGGTCTAAGATTCTGGGAGATATTGATGTTCGCTCAAGCGCAGGGTTAGTCACTCGAGCAGTCTGCCTTTGTTTGTTCTGAAGTTTTGGGCATGTGAGTTCTATGCTCGAGTGAAGGTTTCACCGCTCAAGCGGTGTGGTGTTTCTAATGCTTGAGCGCAAGAGTGGTCGCTCGAGGAGTCTGTCTGGGATCAGCACTTTAAAAAGTCATTTTTGGTCCACTTTTCTTCATTCTTTTTAGATTCTTTCCCTCCTCTCTCTCTTTTCAATCATTTTGAGTGCAAAACTCATAAAAACTTGGTTTTCATCTCTTTTTACCAATTTCCTATCCCATGTTCCTTATATAAAAGGAAAGAGCATGACGAGGGCTTTCTATCCGTCCGAGTGGATCGTGTTTTCATTGAAGTTGGATTTTTGGGTTTCTTTCTCTTCTAGCTCGAGGAAGGGATTTCTTTGTTTTTCTTCAATATTTACTTATAGATAGATGGGTGGTATATTTGTATTGCATAAAAACCTCATGTTGAGGCGATTTTCTTAAAGGCATGAAAAGGAAGTTAGGGTTTTCATAATAAGGGAGTTAAATGTAAGACTAAAGTGGATTAAGGAAGTTTTGAGTAGTTAGAACATGGTTTTGTGCTTTAAAGTAAAAAGCCCTAATTTTTGTCTAACCCTAGTTATGGATTTTTTTTTTATTTTAAATGATGAATTATTTCAATTGGCCTTAAATTCTTGAAATTTAGTTTATATTTGGCTAATTAAATATAGAAATTATGATTATAATCTGTTGCGAGACTTATTATTGTGAAATGGGTTTACGTCATAATAAATTTGTATTGAGAATTGGACTATTGAACTAAGAAGGTGGGTATGATCTTGAATGTGGTGTACAATTGAATAAAATGTGTTAATGTTGATAAATAAGGAATATTGTGGGAAACGAATTGTAATTATTTTTAAGGTTGAATGTTTACTCTTATTATGGAATGTGTTGCTGGGTTAATGTATAATGGAAACAATGAATGAGTGTTGTTGGTTTAATTTATGAGTTGCAAAAATGAATTACATGATGAATTGATGGATTGTGATATTGGAATAAGGGTGGGTCCATTTCCTTCCAGCTTGATAGAGGTTCCGCCTTCCTTTCGGAGTAGTGCTCGGAAAAGCGTGTGGTTTGTTTAGAAATATGGTGGTTCCACATTCCTTTCAGCTTGTGACCGGTAAAGCATGGCGCTTGAGATAGGTTCCAGTGTTCTTTCCGGAGTAGCACCAAGTAAACTGTGTTCGTATGGCTTGGTAATGGAATCGGTTGTTGGCATGTGAACTTTTTGTAAAAGAATTTTAAGGCGACTTGTATATATGAATGTGATGATTGGTAATGGAGAATTGACTTGTGTGATTGGAATAAGATTGTAATGAATTGAGCTTTTATAGATTAATTGTGTGTAGTGTGTTGATAAGTGTGTATGTTTCGAGATTGTGCAAATTATGGCTTAAATGGGTAATTGTGTAATTAATGTGTATCATCTATGTTCAATGGCAGTACATGGTTAAAAGACCTAAGGTTTTGATATAATATTCAAAGAGTTTTTTTTTTTTTTTTTTAAATTAAATTTTTTTTTTAAAAGGAAAATTTCTTTGGGTTTATGGAGATAATAAATGAGTTTTCTTTGAAAGTCTAGTGGAACTTTATGGAGAAAATGCCCACCTATGTATACTCTACTTGGGTATAAAAAGGCACATTATCTATTTATGTATCACTTGTTAGCATTCATGATCGCATATATCTATTGATCTTATTGTTGGAAATTTTTGTAGATCCCTACTGGACATATTTGTTCATCCCACGTTGTTTTACTATTTTCAGGAACGGAGTCGGAAACACCTATTTGAAGATTGAAAAGTTAATTGTCTTTTAGGAGTATTATTTTGCAGAGGGCAAATGAAGATGTATAGTGTGTTGAAGTGTTGAAGTGTCAATGTATACTCCTTTGTAATTATTTATTTTGTAAATTTAAATGTAGGCCACGGAGCATGTGTTTGCAATGTAAATGACATTCTATTATTGTAATCATTTGGAAGAGAACATTTTCTTGTTATTCAATTGTAATTATTCTTATTAATCCTATTGGTGTAATTTAATTGGATTTAAATTAAAGGATTTTGGTAATATATCTGGGTAATAAAAGTTGGGGCGTGACATGAGGTTCCTACCAATTGCAAGACTTAGATGGAGAATTACACAAGCATCCAATAAATGGCAAGTACTTGAACAAATTTTATCCAACAACGTGGGAAATGATGGAATCAACAAAGCAAAGTTTTGTGCCTTAATCAGATCAAAAATAGCCTGAACAGGCCGAACAACGTTAAACATGTATAGAAATATTCAAAACAGCCTGGTCTTGAACTAGGCCAACTAAGAAAAAATGGCCTTAATAGGCCGACCAAAAACAAAAGTGTTGCAGATTCCTAAGCCAAGCAAAAGTTTCAAAATGCAGAAAAAGGAAATTACAGAAGGCTAGTCAATTTGGCCTTGAGAATATTCCAAGGAGCCTCAGCCACTTACAAGTCAATTACCACTCTGGCAAAGTTTCTACAAGTTTAGGAAGTTTGACATCCAATTATGAGGATTTAGTGCTCACTGGTGAGGAGATTGCGTACGATTCTTACTTCTGGACAGCCAAAAAGGTCGCTTCTTTTTCATCATCTTCCAGTTAAACTTGAAGAATAACAAATTGATCCTTCAAATAGGCAATTTGTGTGGGTTTGGCATCAACAGTTTCCTTCAGTTTCTTGTAGGACTCCACGTATTCTTTTATGAGTTCCTGTAAGCAGGCAGATCATTGAAATTTCTTATCAATTTCTCCTTATTCGCAGATAAGGGAAAGGTGAGTCTGGTTGAGGTCAGGAATTTCCTAAAGAAATTCTTGGATAGTTGGCTGGAGGGTAGGATCAAAGGATGTAGAAGTGACAAGAATAGTCAGGGTAGAGGTTAGAACTAGAACCCGTCTTGGGTGTGTAACATCAGAGAAAGAAAAGGCTAGCAGCGACTTCACATCACTCTCGGCCTTCTCAATTTCGGTTGATGAAGGCATGACTTGGCTTGAGAAGGTAGTTCTAATGCTAGAGGCTCTAGAAGCAGTTGGAGTGGTTCTCTGAGACAAAGCCTCAAAGAAAGCATCTAAGTCCACAGATGGCCTTGGGATAAATAGAGCAAGTTTTGGTGCTTTGAAAGCTGAAGTGGTTTCACCATGAGTAATTATAGTTTCTTGGGCCTTTTCTTGTACAAGAAGATCAAAAATAAGAAAGAGGCTATAAAGAAATCAAAGAATGAGGTTGTGGGGTGTTGTAGACCGCTCGAACTCGCTCCGCGCGGCCCTCTTTTCGGAGAGGGCGTGAATTGGGTTCTAACTACTACAGTTCAGACTCCTGTCACGGTTCTGAATCTAATCTCACAAAGTGCAATGTAAGACTGATAAATCACCAAAGAGTCCAAATTCGGCAATTGGTTTTGAAAAATCAATTTTGAATCAAAAGCGCCAAACATGGACTGCTTTGCCAGATTTCAGAATCGCCACCTAAATATTTTATTTTGGAAAATTTAGGAAACCCTGACTCGTGCCTAAGGCCACGTGTCCATTATCACCAAAGTTGCCTCGGCTCGGAAACTTGGGTACGAGAGGGGAAGGTCTTGAAATGAGCACCCCCGCTTGCCTGATCAAAGGATCAGCCTCTACTAAACATGCTATGTTATTTTGAAAACACATGTGTTCTTATTCCGGTTTATTAGCTAACCTTACTATGTGATGCGCACAGCATACAAGTATAGACTAGATCGCCTAAATTGGAACAAAACAACTCATGTTTGCTTTTCGAAAATGGTTTGAAAGTGCTACTCACCAGTAGGCTAAAGCACGGATTTGCCACCTTCAAGTGGGCTTAAAAAAACATAATTTTGCCACTCCGCAAAGTGGGCTTAAAACTCCCATTCATCGAGTTGTTCCAATTCAGGCAATGAAGCCTTCACCCACAGGCATTCATGCAGTTAAACACTTAAGCAAATAGCCTCTTGGCAAGCATGCTAAACATCGTAACACTCACACTCATGCAAGTATGCTAAAGCGTAAACACTTACAGTGTACTCCGAGCCAAAACAGAAAACTAGTTAGAAATCATGCATGATCCTAGCGTATGTTACGATGCCTAATGCAACACATGCAATAATGCAACTAATAGGCTCAGCTATCTAAGATGGCATATGAATGCAACACTTAATAACATGCTTTGGAACACGTATTCAAGAAAGTGTATTGAAATACAATGCAGTTTGAATGATGCGCCGAGCCCGGTGCATGCAAGACAAATGAATGATGCACGCATGCAAAGCATAAGGTATGCTAATTGAAATATGCCCTAAACTAACCATCAAAAGCTGATAAGTAAAAGGGAGAAAGAAATGGGGTTGGAAGACATGCACACACACATGCACACTTATTACAACAATACGCCCTCTCGCATGAGGGTCCGAATAAATAAGAGCTAAGCTAAGCTACTTATTACAAATCAACTAATTAACTATGTTAAGCTAATTAATTACAAGCCGAATTGAAACTAGCTATACTAAGCTAATGAGAATATTACAAAGACGAATTAAATTAGCTAAGCACATTAACTGATTAATTACAAAACCGACAAATTAACTAGCTAAGTAAAGCGGTAAAATGGCCTTGAGGGCGAGGGAGAGATGTATGCTCGGTTCGCTTCCGCTCGGAAATGCACTGCCTTGCCATGAGTTGTCTCTGTTTGCACTCGCAGTGATCTCAGAACATCAAATGAACTTCCAGATTGCATCTGCCCCAACATAGGAAGATTTTGGACAATTTTGCTGTAGGTGGCCGTCGGTAGGCTACCTCAACTGGCCGGCCGGCTAGTGCAAGTGGTCGGTCGGCAGGTGTAAGTGGCCGGCCGGCCACTTCTTTTTCCAGAATCCCATTTTTGCTGCAACAGAGAACAACAAAGGCATGACAATGCATTTGCAAGGAAATGTGTGTGCAACTACTCTCCTTATCATTTCTCAAGCTCAAAGGAGCGTAGTACTTGGCTCTCAAGCCACCAACCACGCATCTCAATGCATGATGGCTGAAGAGTCAAACTTGCACAATGTTAATGAATGCACAAACAACACATAAGAGCCTTCACCTCTATCATGCATGGTCAAGAGGGTCGGCGACCAAGAAATGTGACACATTTCATCACTTGGAGTATGAAACGTCTCACATTTCTTTTGTGTTTGGATTAACGTTCAATCCAAACACAATGCAATGCAAATAACATGCTATCTTGGCATGTTTTACTTGGTTGATTTTGTTTACACATTTTAAAATTACCGATTCATTCTTTAACCGATTAAGTGTAATGTGAGTGTCCTCTAATGGGAAAGATGGCCTAAGCCATGAGCACCTTAAGCATGGAAGAAGCCTCATGCTTTTGGTTAGTAGAAACCTTCAAGAGAAGGCTCAAACCATTAGGCATGAGAGCCTCCATTCCATGCTCAAGCCAACAAGGGGCTTAAGACCACTTTCAAAGCAAAGCAACAAGTGAAGAATGGAGTGATATGGCAAACATTTCAGTGCTGAAATAAGATGCTAAAGACACTAAAACATGCAAGCAACGCATGCACAACATGTTAAGGGCCAAAGGCATTGAAACTAGTGACAAGCATTACACTAGAGGCATGCAATATCAAACTCAAATGGCCAAACTAGCTATGGACAGACCTAAATCATGCCAAATTAGTGGCAAAAAAAACATGCTGAAACTTGGACACAAAAACCAAGAAAAACATGCGCACATGTTGGCTCGCAAGCAAGACATAACGGTCAACTCTCAAAAGCACTTAACGAGTGATATGTGTGATAGTGTGATAGAGGTATACGCTTTGAAATTACATGCTAAAGGATGCTATATCATGCAAACATCACAAGCAAGCATGCTAGGGGCCTTAAAACATAAGGCTAGTAAAGGCCATTACACTATGGCCATACAAGGCAAGCCTCAAAGGGCCAAGATCATTCCAAATAGAGTTTAAGCATGCTAATCAAGGCCAAAATCATGCTGGAGCATAGCCAAGACAAGTTAGAATGAAAGGCCAAAACATCAAGTATATAAAGCTAGTGAGCATGATTGTATTACAAGTACAAAAACCAATTGAAAGGTGACACAACCAACCAAAATCAGAGTTAAAGCATGCCAAAATGGCACCAAAAACATGCTGAGATAGAGCTAATACATGTTAGAATGATGGACTAACGCATTAGGCATTCAAGGCTATTAAGCAAGATCACATTACAAGTGTAAGAAGCATGCACGAGGTGACTCAATCAGGCTAAAATAAAGTTACACCATGCTGAAATTAGGTAAAAAATAGGCTGAGATCAAGTCAAGTGATGGTAGAAAAACATGCTTAACAAGTGGGCCCACAAGACATGCAACCAAGAAGCAAAGAGGGAAGGCCACCCCCTCTTACCTGGGATCTCAAAACATGGTTTCTACCACTGAAATTTCTCTGAGTTTCAGTGGTAGAAAGGCCAAACAAAGGGTGCTTCAAAAGCCTTAAGAGATGGCACAAGGCTTAAGCAAATAAGGCACATAAAGGGATGAAACACCCCTAACTCCCACAGGGCTTCAAACCACCATTTTAACACTTAAAAACAGAGGTTTTTGTAGTTGACAAGTAGGCCTAAAACAATATGCAAAGGTGGCCAAGATTGTGTACAAGAATAAGCTTAAAAGAGGGAGATGCTCACCCTTGAAGAACAACAGCAAGACAGCAGCAACTCTGAGCTAAAACAAAGTCTAAGACCTCAAAACAAGCTTCAATGGACCTTAGCTCCAAAGTGAAGGTGTTTAACTAGGTGTCTTAGTACAAAAATGTGAAGAAAACACACTTTCAAGCTCCATATAGGGAGAGAGAGGGGAATTTCAGCTCTGAAATTTTTTGAACCCCCTCAAATGGGGGAGAGACCCCCCATTATGTAGAAAATGCAAGCTAAAGCTTGCTTGGCAAGCTGGAAACTTGTTTCCATCCCTCCATACACGCGTATGGAGGATGGCTTCAGTGACCAACAGCTGGCACAACTGGCACACAAAATATCTGAAAAACAAGAAAAATGGCCGTCGGCCAGTTAAGGTGGCCGGCCGGCCACCTCCCCTAGCCGACCGACCACTCCAAGTGGCCTATAAGAGAGAAAAGTGGCCGGCAGGTGCCAAAAGTGGCCGGCAGGGCCTTCCCCTCCCTCAGGCAAGAGGCATCAAGGTTTGGCCCAAAAACCAAAGCCAAAACACAAAGTGTTAAGAGGCTCAAAGACACGACACTCAGCCGAGACCCTCGGGCACTCAAAACAAGCACAAACATGCGCAATCATCGAGTGCACAACCGATGACATCAAAGTCTTGAGGTCGGTCAAAAATGGGGTGTCTACAGGTGTGAAGTTCTACCTCATTAACAAAAGGTGGATAAATTATCTCAAGAGGATTGTCTTTTGCTTGAAGAGTTATGGCAGAACTGGAAGAATCCACCAATGGAGTTTGGCCTTTGTGGGCTACCATTTTGAACCTTTTTGGTTTGGTTGGAGTTGATGTTTCTTTGGTTGGAGCTTTGGTTGTCTTGGTTACCGCAACCTCGGGGGATTTCTGGGATAACGAATAAAGGCTCAGTAGATGACCAAAGGAAGAAATTCATAAACGATGGAAAATTCCTACCTAAGGAGGGGAAGAGCTGGAAGGACTGACATCGATTTTTGCTTTGTAGTTTGACCTAGTTCTTTTAGATGGAGGAGTGGCACCTTTCTGGAAGACATGAGTTCAATTTGTCAGAAAAAATTGAGGTTTTCATTTGCCAGAAAAGGATGGCAAATTCTAGACATACCTATTCAGTTATGGGGAATATAATTTTTCTTTTGGCTGGTGGGCTCTTTTTGCTAGTTTCTACTGGCATGTTAGAAGTGATAGGCACAATAACTGCAAGTCCAAAGATAAAGTGTTAGAAGCAAGCATGAATGAGGATAAACAATCAGAAATGAAAGAGACTAACCTGCACTAGGGATAGGAATTGTTCCTTGTTCAATAGCATCCTCAACTTTCTAAGGAGGAATGTTGGTCTTTGCAATAGTAACCTTCTCCTCTTCAAGAAGGAAAGCATCCATCATTTCCTCATGGAGAGTATCAGCAAAGACAGGATATAGTAGGAAATAGAGGAATGCTTCTGTCACAAGGTTTTAGGAAGGTTTCTAGAGAAGGATTTTTGGTACCTAAGGTTTGATAAGTTCTAAGGAAAGCCAAATTCGCTTTGTCTTGTTGTTTATTGGAGATTTCACTTAATTTTTCCTCCCAAAATTTTTCCATTTCTTCAAGTTTTAAAGGATTCCATTGACATTTGAAAAATTCCTCTAAATGAAGGACTAAATTAAAATGGTCAAGAAAGGAAAGGGTACCTTTTTCTGTCCTTTAGGAAGGGCAGGACTTGGGGCGATTGTCTTTTTGGTATCCTTGATCTTAGCAATGCATTATGGAAAGACGCGAATCAGAAGTGCCTTTAGATCAATAGAGGTTTTGTTCATGATGTACATTCCCCATCAAACATCAAATTCTATGGTGGTATTAGGAGCTTTATCGAAGGCCCTGAAATGGAAGTTTTGCTTATTGGTAGGAAAGATAGATCTGAGGGTTTCAATATTTGTGGTGCTTAGGACGAATCTGCCTCTAAGTGTGTCATTTTTGAGTCCAGTATGGAGAAACAAGGGTCATCTGAGACAGGCCAAATTGACGGGCGAATTATGTGGCATTATAGATTTCTGTACCACGTTTGCTATTATTCGGTGTGAAGCTAAGGCCAAATGAAAGGTCCACTGAGATCAGGAAGCTAGCCTAGACTTCAAATTGTTCGTCCTTCTAACCAATGACTTTAGATGAAGGAATTTTGAGCTAGGAAGGAGCAACAGAGTCACATGAGAAAGGTAGAAGAGCAGAGGCATCATATAACTGTTCCGTTTTAGACCCGACCTATTTCTTGCTTTTGAATATGAGAATCCATATCCTTAATTGTTGTTTGTGCCATTTTCATCTTGTTGCTAGTTGAGTTTGGTTCTTTAGGAGTTATTCTTGTGTTTGGAACAAGTTGGGGGATAGTTTTTCAAAAGAGTTGTTGTCCAATTTTCTTCCTGTTCTCTTGAGTGGTGTTTTGGTTGCTCAAGTAGTCTTTAAGATCTCTTAGTATTTTTACAAGTCTGCAAAACTTCTAGAAGTAGGGTATCTTCGCTCAAGCGGTGTTTCTTGTACTCAAGTGGTTTTTTACAAGTCTAAACTTTTGGAGGGTGTAATTGTGCGCTTGAGCAGTGTTTTTGGTCGCTCAAGCAGTGTCACTTTTTGTGTTTGGCGCTTGAGTGGTGTTTTGGTCACTCGAGCTATTTGTACATATATCAAATCGGGAAAAGAGAAATTTCATAACTTTTTCACTCCCTCTCTCTCTCTCTCTCTCTCTCTTTCTAGTTCTTGCTTAAAACCTCAAATACTCCCTCACCCATTGATTTCTCCACCCTAGTTCCTTGGAGAAAAAGGTAGAGCTTGTAAAAAGATTAGTTTTAATCAGAGAAGATATCGCTTTCGGCTCTGTCAAAGTTTCAAACCTTCTTCTCATCTTCTTATAATCTTGAGGTAGGGATTTCTTCAACCTTTTGGTATGATTTTTACCCTAGTTATTTGTTCATTGAAAGGATTTAGTGATTTGGGGATTTTGGGTTAAACCTAGGATTTGATTTTGAAATTTAAAAGAAGGGTTTTCAAATGTGTTGTTGAGAAAGGTTGTGGGGATGTGTTTATGGTTGAGATATGTTGAAACGTTGGAAATTCTTTACTTAAACGTGATTTTGAAAGTAAATGAGGTTTATTGAAAAATCATTGGTATTTGACTTGTGAAAGAAAAGAGAAAGGATGTTGGATTTTGAAAGGATGGAATGAATGTATAATGTTGATAATGAGGGTAGAGTTGGATATGTAATATCGCTCCCATTTTGAAAATGATGATATTTTATCTTTTGTTGGAAATTATCTGTTGAACAAAAATATCTATTTTGGGCTATCGGTGGAGAATATCTTTGATTATTGTAGAAATTGCATAAGGATTAAGTGAATTGAAACTAATTACTCATACATCTTGTATTGAGCATTGTTTCATACTTAAACATTGAAAATGTATTGTTTTGAGAAAAAGAGGTGAATACCTTGGTGAATCTGGTTAGGGGGTGCGGTTGTGGTTATTATGTTGGCCTGTGTGTCCTTGGTGAAAGTCCCAAAACCTGCGCGGTTAGGTGCCTATCCTTCTAGTTAGTACCGGTAAAATGGCTTTGGTAGTACTTGTATAGCCTATTTGCAGACACGTACCTAGAGATTTTTAGTGTTTTGTATCCACTGCCCTATTTTCTGATATAAAAGGATATGTTTTCATGAATTGATATATAATCTGGCATTGCATTGGTTTGAGATGGAAATGTGAAACATTTGACAAATGGCATGCATATTCATTTACCTCATGACTTCGTTAAGATTCATACATTGTGTTAAAGTATCTCTACTTGGCTTTAGCTCACCCTATGTGAAAAACAACTTTCAAGTGCTGATGATATGCCTCCACCAAGGACATAGCTTGGAAGTACTTAGAGTCAAGAGTTTCTTTTTATTTCTTTTGATGTAATTAATTTTGTACAAGCCTTGGGCTTTAACTGTACTGAGTTGAACTCATTTTGTTGTACCCAAGCATTGACTTGGAAAGATCTAGCCATTAGGGCATAAAATTACTTGACTCTCTTTGTAATTCAATTCATGTACACATGTCATATACTACAGATTTAGGATCTAGGATTTATTAATGTATATACACATATGTCATCTATTATATGAACAAGGAGTATAAATGGAAATACTAATTATGATGAAATTGATCAATTGTTCGGGTATTATGATTTGAGTTATTGTTATTATTTCAGGATGTTATAGCTTGGTATCAGAGCTACCGGGTTTGAATACTTTGGGATTGTGGGATGTGGTTTTTACTACAATGGGTTATCTCGCTAGATGATATTAGAAATAGACCAGGTATGCTATGTGATAACATGTTTATGTGACTAGATGAGTATAGGATTTAATTTCTAAGATATTGATTGGGTCTACGAGTTTTTCTAGAAGTTCTATTAGAAGAGCACTTGATTATTGCTATTCCTAACTAGAACTCTGACAATGTCACAGAATGATCATTATCTAGGAAGGAAGTTCGTTTGTGTTTATGTGATTAAATGCTTATGTGGAGTGAATTACTTGTTGTCCACCGTATTAGGACGAGAGTGAATTAGGTTTGACACATTTGTAAATGTGCTAATATGTTGTGTTACCTTTATTAGGATGTCAGGACATGGATGTGGTGGTGGCAAGCATGGCAAGCCTAGGCGACAGGAGGTGCCGTTTCTGGATGATATTCCAGCACAAGAGAAGGGAGTTGGCCAGGCCAACGTGGCCGAACCAGTAGGTTACTAAGCCATGGGCGCTTTGGTCCACAAAATGGCTAGAGCTTTGCGGGAATCGATGGACATTTTTAGGACAGATAGTCAAGTCTAGGCTTATGTTGATGAGACGGGGCTGTCTTTTTTGAAGCAAGAGTTCTTTCGGTCGAATCCGGATGAGTTGAGTGGGGATCCTAAGGAGCCACTGAAGGCTGATGAGTGGTTAAAACAGATAATGAAGACGTTTGAGATGCTTGGCATTGATGACAACAGGTTGAGGGTGACCTTGGCATCTTTCTAGCTGAAGAGAGATACGGGTCAATGGTGGAAGTATGTGCGAGAGTGCATTGGGGTGACTTGGGAGGCCTTTGTCAATGCCTTCCAGGACAAGTTTTTGCCTCTCATTGCTAGAGAGAAGTTGAGAGACTAGTTTCTAAAGCTCAAGCAGCTAAAAGCACCTGTAGCCGAGTTTGAGGTTGCTTTTACTAGCCTTTCTAGATTTGAAACGGAACTTGTAATGATGGAGGAGCGCCATTACATTGAGTTTGAGAACTGATCGAGGACTGGGCTCTTTTTCAAGATGGCTGGATCTATGATTAGGGATTACGGTCGCCTTGTGGAGGCGGCGGCTCACTTAGAGACTGTGATCCAAGTTGAGGAGGAGCGGATAAGAGGCTCCAAGCAGAGGAGTCAGGAGATTCAGGGGAATGTTAGGGACAACAAACGACAGAGGAGTTGGGGTTGAGTTCAGTTTTATAGCATGATTTAGCAGTAATTAGTTGAGCCGGCATGCTGCTGAAATTTTGATTGGGGGTTCCATTTTATTTTTGCAAGGTAGTGTGGCACCATAGCTTCAAAACGGTCTGATATCCCTCAAGTTCTGTGGAATCGCATTGGTAGACTCTGTAAGAATGCAAATTTGGTTCAAGGATAGCCAATGTTAGTTTCTTTACCACCAGCTGCACGAAGAAGAAGAGCGAAAGCCTCATCAACTGTCCAGAGTACTCCTTTCTCACCAGCTAGATCATCCCCGCTCAATTCATCAGAATCAGTGATGGCTTAGGTTCCAAAAAATATAGTGGACATGTTGTTGGCCCTTTAACAAAGTACGAATGATATTGCCAATACAGTTGACACCCATGGTGATGTTCTTGTTGAATTACAACGCCCATCTTGGGCATCTGCTACTCAACCACCTCCAGTGATTCATCCAACCTCACCTCCACCAGCTGAAGAATTTCCTGAATCCAACTTACCAAAAGACCTGAGGGTTCTTGCAATAGTAGTGCCTATTGATTTTTGGTACATAAAAGTGACAACTCGGAGATCCATGTTAATACATTCATTGAGTCAAGGAATGCTTTGTTTTTTGAAAATATTTTTCCTTGCAAATCCACTCAAGAAATTAGTTTTCCTAAATGGACTCGAAACATTGTATTTAACAATAGTCAAGAATTGGTTGAAGAAAGCCAAGGAGGAGAGTTTGAAGAACAAATTAGACGAAGTAAAAGGGCCAGAGTTGAAAAAACTTTTGGTCCTAGCTTCTTAACATTTTTACTTAAGAATGAGCCTCAAACTTTCAGGGAAACAATATTAACTCCTGAAGCTCCTTTATGGAAAGAAGCCATTATCAATGAAATTGAATCCATCTTTCAAAATTATACTTAGGAATTGATGGATCTTTCACCAGGCTGTAAACCTCTTGCATATAAATGGATATTCAAAAGGAAAATAAAACTTGATGGATCAATTGACAAGTACAAAGCATGACTTGTAGTCAAAGGTTATAGGCAAACTGAAAGAGTGGATTACTTCGATACCTATTCGCCTATAACAAGAATTACATCCATTAGAATGTTAATTGCAATTTTTTCTTTAAACAATCTAAAGATACATCAAATAGATATAAAGATTGCATTCTTGAATGGTGATCTGAATGAAGAAATTTACATGGAACAACCATAAGATTTTGTCGTTCTGGGCAAAGAGAAGAAAGTGTGCATATTAGTAAAATCATTTTATGGTTTGAAGCAAGCACCAAAACAATGGCATGAAACATTTGACGTCATGATGTTAAATGGATTTAAAATCAATGAGTGTGACAAATGTGTTTATGTTAGAAATGCTAAGAAAGGTTATGTCATTATTCGCCTATATATAGATAGTATGTTAATTATTGGTATCAATAATGGGATGATCAATTCAACCAATAAAATGTTGAACACTAAGTTTGACATGAAAGATTTAGGAGTAGCATATGTGATTTTAGGAATGAAAATTATTAAAACATCTTAAGGATATGTTTTGTTGCAAACTCATTATCTTGACAAAATTCTTGAGAAATTCAATATGCATGACGACCATCATGTAGAGACACCTGTGGATGCTAACCTTCATTTAATGAAAAATAAATGTGAAAGCATATCACAATTGGAATACTCTCAAATAATTACAAGTCTAATGTATCTCATGAGTTGCACGTGTCCTAATATAGCGCATACAATTAGTAAATTGAGTAGATACACTAGCAGCCCAGGGAAAGACTATTGGACAACAATAGTTAGGGTTCTTAGTTACCTAAGATACACCTGTGACTATGGGTTGTACTATACTAGGTATCCAATCGTCCTAGAAGGATATTGCGACACTAATTGGATATCTAACACTAAAGATTCTAAATCTACAAGTGGATATGTCTTTACCTTGGGAGGTGTAGCGGTCTCTTGGAAATCTTCTAAACAAACTTGCATAACTAGATCCATAATGGAATCTAAATTTCTTGCATTAGATAAAGCAGGAGAAGAAGTAGAGTAGCTTCATCATTTCTTAGAAGATATTCTAATGTGGCCGAAACCTGTACCAACGATTTGCATTCATTGTGATAATCAACCGCAATGGCTATGGTATCATATGTATAATGGTAAGTCTCACCATATCTGTCGTAGACATAATACCGCTAGGTAATTTCTCTTTAATGGAATAATCTCCATTGAGTATATATAAGGTCAAAAAGAAAATATAGTAGATCCGTTGACAAAGGGTTTGACCAGAGAGCAAGTTTTGCAATCATTGAGGGGAATGGGATTAAAATCTATCACTTAAGAGTTATCTTAATGGCAACCTAATCTAGTTGATTGGAGATCCCAAGATCTAGGTTTAAAAGGACTTCCGAATTAAGAATGACTCATTAGAATCACTAAGGATTAAATCTCTTAGCCATTTCTATGATTACTTGCAGCAAAAAATAGGTTAAGCTTTGCTTTTAATGAGAGTCATAGCTTGAAAATCCAAGTGGGGTATAGAAAGATACCCTTAATGAGAATCACCTATATGAGTGTTAACTGGGTTAGTTCTATGAGAATTGAAAAGACTAAATTCTCTAGAGCACTAATGAATCTAGGAATTGTCTAAGGCCACAATGGACACAAATGATACAAAAAATTTGTGTATGGAAATAAAACTGTGTGACAAGCTATTGTATCAGTTTACATCAACGATAGAACAATTCAAGACATCATGTTCACTAATTAGCCAGTAAATCCGATAGTCTTTTATAAGGAAAGATTCAAGGCCAAAAGCTACCTATCCTATGCAGGATATTTTTAGATTTGTACTCACATAGTCTGCATGTTGTTCCATATCTTGTTTCGTCAATTTCATTCATGTAGGGGATTGTTGGAAAAAAATTGTTTTCTATTATTATTTTTCGAAAACTTTCTATTATTGTTTTCTAAAATTGTTTTCTATTAGTATTTTTCAATTTCATTCAAGAGGTAACGTAATCGTTGTCGTGTGAAGAACTAGAATATGTATTTAGTTTATGAAAATCAATTTTCATGTGAATTGAAATTAAAGTGTGCCTCATGAAACATGTTATATGTTTGAATAAGGTACAATTCTCTCATCCCAAATTAGAAATGTAGAACAAGGTTGAAGTATATATAAACTTCAAGTTGGACTTTTGGGTTTGGGTCCTTAGGGGACTACAAGTTTTGTAAGGAGGGGAGTTATGGACCAAGTTGGGTTGGACCAAAAAACAACATATACGCACACGTCGCTCCCACAGGATTGGGCGTGGGTGTGGGTTGGGTTGGGTTGTTGCTTATCTTTTTGGGCCAAAAACTTTTGAATCCCAATTTAAATTTTTTGAGGTAAAATTAGAAATTTTAGATTAAATTTTTGTGCCAAAAATTTTTCAAAATTCAAATTTGAATTCCAAATAGTCTTCTCCGAACAGGTACCTTTCCAGCAAACTGGTACCTTCCTCCGATTATGTTCCTTCTTCGTGCCATTTCTATTCAAACCAAATAGGTACTAACAAGCCTATATAAAGGTTGCCTCCATCCCATTTTTCTTCATTCTGAAATCTTCAAGTTTCCTTACATATTCTATATTCTTCATCATCTGTGTGTTTGTGTTTTTGTGAGTGTGAAACATAACTTTGGTTCACTGTACAATCAAAGAGTGTGCTCTCTTCGTTGTCGTGTTTGTTGGATCTTGGAGACAGAACATCCGAGATTCGTAAGCACCTAGGCAAGGACAAAATTTTGTCTTAAAGACATAGTGTTCATACAATAGCCTCAATCACAAACTTGTTCTAAATAATCTACAGAAGTAGGGGATGTTTGATAACTAGATTCAGCACTTGAAACTAAATATATTAAGTAATAATCAATTAAGCTCTTTTGATAACCATAATTAATATCACTTAAAAATTTAAGTGCCTTTTAAAATGTAGGTTAAAATTTAAGAAAATTTTAAGTCATATGAAACTTACTTAATTTTAACTAAATTTGTAAATACTAAATACAAGCATCAATATACTATTACAAACTCACTACCACCATCATGCCACCGCCACCACTACCACTACCACCACCACCATCGCTACCGCTACCACTACCATCACAACCACCACCACCATCGCTACCGCTACCACTACCATCACAACCACCACCACCACTACCACCATCGCTACTACTACTACTACTACTACTACTACTACTACTACTACTACTGCCACCACCACTACCACCACCATACCACTGTCTCCACCACCACTACCATTGCCACTGCCACTGCCACTGCTATCACCATCACTATCACCACCACCACTATCATCATGCCGTCGCCACCGCCATCGCCACTGCCACCTTCATCACCATTGTTATTGATGCCGTAAGCACCACCATCATTTTACTACCACTACTATCGCTATTACTACCACCATCACCACTATCAACGTTACCACCACCGCCACCACTACCACCATTACTACCACTACCACCACCACCACCGTCACAATATAAAAATTGAAATATATAATTTGAAAATAATAAATTTTAAATTTGATTTTATACATATCAAAGAACTTATTTTTAGTTTAACACTTAAATTTTTATCAAACTGTTTTTCAACTTAAAAATTTCAGCATTCAATTTTTAATACTTAATTTTCAGCCTTCAATTTTCAATTTTTAGCTTTATTAAACAGCACCGTACTGTAAGATTTATTTTAATTTATTTATTTATTTTTATTTACTTAAATTAATTTGTTGTCAAAATTTATTCCCACACTTGATTGGAAATGTATGAATGCATAGTTATATAGATTAAGTGTGTGGTTATCAAACCATCTTATAACAACAATATTTGGTTTTTGACGGGAATTAAGGACTTTACTAAATGAGTAATTTAATTTAATTGATAACTGTTATGAAATATGTGGATAACCATCAAAAGAGATGTAATTCTAATGAGTTTTAGGCCAAAGCGAAAATAGATGAAAGTTTTACCATGTGGGAAGTGTGGTATGCCAGGTGATAAACCATAGAGCGTGATGAATAGTGGTGTATGGTGAAGGTTTTATCACCTATAAATAGGTGAGTTTGCATGGTTATGAAGATATAGAAAAATTGTGTATTACATGTTTAGTCTTATATTTCCTCTTCCATTGTGGTTCTTCCTTCTTTATTTTCTTTAGTTTTATAATGTTATCAGTATGAGATTCTAACCAACTGAGAAAACAAAGCTACTGGGTGGTTGTAGTAAGTATAAATAAATTCTAAAACTAATTTTACATTTCCTTAATATATTTACGTGATACTAAAATATTGTTGTGTTAAATTTAGTAATTATGTCAAATCTTTCAAAATTAAAATTCTCAACTCTTGACATTTCTGGAAAAAATTATTTATCTTGGATTCTTGATGCTGAGATCCACCGTAAGGCAATGAATCTTAGAGATACCATAAAACATAGAAATGAAGCATCCTTGTAGGATCATGCAAAGGCAATGATATTCATTCTCCATCATCTCCAAGAAGAATTAAAAAATGAGTTCCTCACGGTAAAAGAGATACGAGCACCAGAAGACCGTAATCCTCCCAAGAGCCTGTTATGATTGGTTGCACCTGAGGTTGTAAGATTATAAATCAGTTTGTGAGTACAATTTTGTTTTACTTAAAATAATCTCTCAATTAAAATTATATGGAGAAAAAATTGTTGAAGAAGATATGCTTAAAAAAATATTCTCCACATTTCACCCTGATAATGTGCTCTTACAGTAGCAATATAGAGAATGTCGATTTTCAAAGTACTCTAAACTAATTTCATGCCTTCTTGGGGCTGAACAAACTAATCAATTGTTATTGCAAAATCATCTATCCCGTCTAACTGATTCTGCTCCATTCCTTGAAGTGAATAAGGTTGCAGTTCAAGGTCGTGGATGAGGGAGAGGTCATGGTTTTGGAAGTGGCCAAGGTAAACATAATTACCGAATCCATGAGAGATATGTTCAGAAAAATAACATGTCATTCCACTAGAAGTGGAATAATTCTGGAATATCACAAGAAAAGAGAAAAGGTTTACAGAATAAACCTCCCAAGAATCATGAAAATGCTTGTTACAAATGTGACATGACAGGGCATTGGTTGTATACTGGTCGTACACCTAAACATTTGGTGGATCTTTATCAAGCCTCGATAAAAGGAAAAGGAAAAGGAAAAGGAATTGGAGTGCATTTCATAGATCATTACGAACCCATTGATATTAATCATCTTGATGTTTCTAATTTTTTTGAAGATTCTGAAGGAAAAATTGATTATTTAATTGGTGATGCAAATGTTCACACTAATTAACTTGATTTTCTAGATATCATGATGTATTGTCCTATTTTGATTATGATTTTGAAGTTTGTATTTTTGGGTTTAATAGTTTGTATTTTCTTACTTTAAGTTTTGAAAATAATGAATTTCAGTTTTTATAGGCATGGCTTTCATTGATGCATTAACTAACTCCAAAATGATTGGTGATAATATTTGTCTAGTGGACAGTGCAACCACACACATAATCTTACGCGATGCAAAATATTTTATACAATTAGACATGGAAAAAGCTAATGTCAATATAATTTTAGGTTCTGCAAACTTGATTGAGGGCTCTAGAAGAGTCAATATTATGTTGCCAAATGGAACAAAAATTTGTATTGATGAAACTTTGTATTCTACCAGATCCAAAATAATCTGTTAAGTTTCAAAGATATACGTCATAATGGTTATCATATTGAAATGATAAATAAAGGTCAGGAAGAGTATTTATTAATCACTTCAACTAATTCTAGCCAAAAGCTAGCATTAGTAAAACTTCCTGCATTTTCATCTAGATTATATTATTCGACAATAAAAATGATAGAGTCACCTATTGTCATGCACTAGAAATACTCTGACCCAAAAACGTTTATGCTATGGCATAACCGACTCAGGCATCCGAGATTTATAATGATGCGTCGAATAGTTAAAAATTCACATAGGCATCCATTAAACAACCAGAAGATTCTTTTACCAAGTCATTATCCATGTTCTTCCTGTTCACAAGGGAATAATTATCAGACCATCACCCACAAAAGTAATTGTTGAATCTTCATCCTTTTTGCAAAGAATTCAAGGGGATATATGTGGACCTATACACCCTTCTTGTGACAACCTTACTTTGTGTTATGCTAATTAATCCTAATTATGCTTATAATTCAATGCTTGATATGATTTTGAGTGCTAATTATATGATTATATGTGTTTTTGAATTTTTATCTGTTCACTGTAGGAAAATCTGTTTGATTTTCTATTATAAAATTGAAAATTGAGGGCTGTAGATGTGTCAAAAACCAAAATTGATTGTACTATTGTGATTAGCATAATTTTTAGAGTCTATGGTGAAAATTAATTAAAAGTTGATTCGGATCGAATTAATTAGATTAAATTGATTAATTAAGCACAATTAATTAGTTCTAAGTAAGTTTAATTAAGGAAGTGTATAAATAGAAACTAATTGTGCTTAAGCTCATTACATGAGCTCAAAATTTGATGAGAAGAATATATATATAGAGAGAGAGAGAGACGGTTCTAGAGAGAGAGTGAAGGCAAATTTGAATAATTGAGCTAAAAGCTTGAAGATTGAGAAGACTAACTCAAGAACTAGCTAGAATTTGGAAGATTGAAGCTCCTAGGTGAGTAATTAACTCTTAATACTTGAGTAAGAGTTTGTTATTAAGTGAATTCAAGGCATATATGAAGTTAATTACATGAATTAAGCTTAAATGGATGAATTTGAGATCAATATAGACATGCATGCTTGGATTCATAGTGATTTCTCATGTTTGAGCATAAACCTTAATAATCATGTTAAATTAAGGGGTGTTTAATACATGCAGGCATGAATCGTTGAGTTTTGAAAGCCTTGAAGCTTGTAAATGCATGATAAAGAACATGGACTATAATTATCTAAAGTTTTCGGTTCAAAGTTTGATGAATCCATAGAATTTTGAACTATGGTTGAAGTCATCTTCAAATATATGTACTTGGGAGTGTTCTTGCATGTTTGAGTGAGTATAGAATGTGTATTTGAACTTCAAACATAGTTTTGGAAATTTCAGAATTTGACTTGTCCGCGCGAGCGAGGAAAGTGTCGCTTGAGCATAAAAATCAAGCTTCCAGAAGTTTTATAGAGGATTGCACGGTAGCTCGAGTAGCAAACCTTGCCCTCGAGCGAACCCTGTTTCTTATGGCTCGTCGCTCGAGTGACAGAAGTCTTGCTCAAGCATAAATTTATGCAACTAGTACTTTTACAGAGTTTTACAAACCGCTCGAGCAACCAAAGTTGCGCTCGAGTAAGGTGCCCTGTTTCAGAAATTTTTGAAAAGCTGTAATATGTTCCAATTTCCTTTCTCTTCCATTTCTGAGTATTCTTAGGCACACATTAAGCATCCTAAATAAATTAAAGGACACAAAAGAAGCCTAAGAACATTAAGCAAACTAAAGAACGGATTGAATTGTATTATGACCCAATGTGTTATGGTTTATGTAGGGTCAAGTACAAGGAGGAATCAAGCACCGCAACACCGTGAGTAATATCTTAGTAAAGATAATTTGTGCATATATTATTATCTAAATTTACCTTTGTGGTAAGTTTCTAAACTTTTGATTTGATACTATAAATGAGTATTCTATCCGCTTGGTTCACAATGAAATATGTGAAGCATTGATATACGATTATGAAATGGGCCTAAGGCCATTCAGTTTACTCGAAAAGGATATAAAATGGGCCTAAGGCCGTTTTGTATAACTGTGAAATGGGCTAAGGCCATTTCGAATAAAGAAATGATTGGACCTAAGGTCGTTTTGAACGCAAAGGCAAATGTGAACATGATCATCAATCATGAGTGTACACAAACGTGAATATGGATTGGTTGGACCTAAGGTCATTTTGTACATAAATTGGATCCAAGGTTGTCTTACATATGATGGTCCCAAGGTCGTTTCACATATATTGGACCGAAGGTCGTTTTGCAAATACGAGTTGGACCTGAGGTCGTTTGGTATATGAATAAGGATATGATATATGATGTGTTGGACCTAAGGTCGTTATGCGTTGATATCGATCAACAAGTTTAGTTTATAACATATGATTAAACGAATCTCATTCATGAACTCCTTTACTTTGGTATTATTCACTGGGCGTTAGCTCACTCCTTATTTATATGTATGTAGGTGAGCAGCGGGATGTCCAGCCCCAGTCCCAGTGAGCAATGAGAAACCAAGTTTTGAGGAGTCAACCAAGGTCGCCTCATGCAAGAGGCCTTACTTTTGTTTTGCTTTTCCTTTAGTTCTTTTATGGTCACGTATGACCAACCTTGTGTATAACCTTGATCTTTGTTAATACTGATTTTTGAATGATCCTGGACTTATGTAATACATACATAATATGGACGATTGTATAGTGTGAGTTATTACATTTATAAGAATGCTTTGGTTGAGCCATGTATGCACAACTCATTTGACAAACTTTGTAAATTTTGCTTCCGCAGTTTGGCCCCCTATTATTAAATATGATTTGATTTTTTACTGAGGCCACAGGTAATCTCATGATTACTGGCCGGTTATGACTCTAATCCATAGAGGCTGGATTTGGGTCATGACAAAGTTGTATCAGAGCATGAGTAATAACTTACACACCTGTCCAAATGAGCAATAGAGTGTCTAGAAAAGATCTAAGTTGCATTCATATGATAAATGTATGCACATTTTCTAACTAAATCTGCGTATTTTATTTCGTTATTTTATGGTTTTAATAGATGCATCAACCAGATGGTCACATGTTTGTTTACTTTCTACACGTAATGTTGCATTTGCTAGGCTCTTTGCTCAAATAATTAGATTGCGAGCACATTTCCTATCAAGACAATTCATCTTGATAATGCTAGTGAATTTACATCCCAAGCATTTAATAATTATTGCATGTCCATTGGCATTGATATTGAATACCCTGTTGCACACACTCATGCCCAAAAATGGTTTAGCTAAATCTTTCATTAAGAGACTTCAATTGATTGCTCAACCTTTGCTTATGAAAGGCAAATTACCTATTTCAACATGGGGTCATGCTATATTACATTCAGCATCTTTGATTCGTGTCAGACCAACAGCATATCACGAGTACTTGCCATTACAACTTGTATCTGGTCGACCACTAAATGTTAGTCACCTTAGAGTGTTTGGTTGCGCGGTTTATGTTCCTATTTCACCTCCACAGTGCACTAAGATGGGTCCATAACGTAGGCTTAGAATTTATATTGGTTTTGATTCTCCATCAATCATTAGATATCTAAAACCTTTGACTAGTGATGTGTTTAAGGCACAATTTGGGGATTGTCATTTTGATGAAACAATATTTCCATCATTCAAGGGAGACAAGTCGCAGCCTAAAGCTCGACAAGAAATCACTTGCAATACTTTGATGTTATCTCATCTTGATCCTCGTATTAATCAATGTGAACTAGAAGTTTAAAGGATCATTCATTTGCAAAGTATTGTAAATCAGTTATCGGATGCATTTACCAACACAAAAAAATGTGACAAAATCTTACTTACCAACAACTAATACTCTAACAAGAATTGATGTTCCTATTAGGCAATTTGTGGGTATAGTAGCAAATGAGTCTAAGGCATGCCAAAAGCGTAGGAGACCCATCAGTGCAAAAGAAAAAATTTCTCGAAAGAGGAAAACTCAAGAACAAATAGTTGGTACTCTAGAAGAAACTATAAATGGATCTCCTGAAGAGATCATACCTATAAATGAAAGCACCCCTGAAGAGGTTAGAATCACAAAACAGGCTATAGTAAGTCTATCCAAATCTCCTACTTATGAACCTCCAGAAGAAGAACATCTAGAAGAGAAATTTCCTAAAGAATTATTCCCTGAAGTTGAAAAGGTACCTGAAAATGATGAGATCTCAATACATTATATGAGTACAGGAGAAGTTTGGGATATAAATCAAATTGGTGTCAACAACATATTTTTCGTTTAAAGTTGCTCTTGACATTACCAGAAGTAATGCTGAAAACATTATCAAAAGTGATAATGACAATGAGCTACAAACTGTTGAGGAATGTCGACAGAGAAATGATTGGCCAATGTGGAAAGAAGCAATACAAGTAGAGTTAAACTCGCTTACAAAACGTGAAGTATTTGGACCTGTAGTCCAAACGCTTGAAAGGATACTGCCTGTGGAATATAAATGGGTGTTTGTTCGAAAATGCAATGAGCAAAATGAAATTATAAGATATAAAGCACGACTTGTTATGCAAGGTTTCTCACAGAGACCTACTATTGATTATGAGGAAACATATTCACCCGTAATGGATGCAATTACATTCAGATTTTTTATTAGCTTGGTAATCACAGAAAATTTAGATATACGTCTAATGGATGTAGTTACAGTAAATTTATATGGATCACTAGATAGTTATATATATATATATATATGAAACTCCTTGAAGGATTTAAAATGCCAAAAACATCTAATTCAAAACCTATAAGTATTTATTCAATCAAGCTACAGAGATCTCTATATGGATTGAAACAATCTAGACGCATATGGTATAATCGGCTCAGTATATATTTGTTGAAAGAAGGACATGTGAATGATTTGATTTGTCCATGCACTTTTATTAAGAAATCATAATCCGTATTTGCAATTGTTGGAGTATATGTTGATGATTTGAATCTTGTAGGAACTCTAGAAGAGCTTCCAAAAACTGCATAATATTTAAAGAAGGAATTTGAAATAGAAGATCTTGGCAAAATAAAATTTTGTCTCGGCCTACAGATCGAACATTTGACAAATGGGATTTTTGAACATCAATCAACATATATAGAAAAAGTGTTAAAGAACTTTTATATGGATAAAGCTTATCTTTTGAGTACTCCTATGATTGTTCAATCTCTTGATGTGAAAAAGTATTAGTGCAATTGGTACTCTCGTGTATCTTGCAAATTGTATCATGCCTGATATTGCATTCGTTATTAATTTATTAGCAAGATATAGTTCCACACCAACCCGAAGGCATTGGAATGGAGTAAAGTAAATATTACGTTATCTTCGTAGAACAATTGATATGGGTTTATTTTATTTAAATAAATCTAAGCCGTAGTTAATCGGATATGCAGATGTTGGATATCTTTCTGATCCACATAAAGCCGAATCACAAACATGATATGTTTTTATTTATGGGCATATTGCTATATCTTGGCAATTAGTAAAACAAACATTGACTGCTACTTCTTCAAATCACTCAGAGATACTTGCAATTCATGAAGCAAGTCGAGAATGTATTTGGCCTATATCCATAATCCATCATATTCAATAAAGATGTGGATTGTTTTAACAAAATATAGTCCAACCATATTATATGAAGATAATGCTACGTGTATTACACTGATCAAAGGAGGCTATATCAAAGGAGACAGGACTACAAACATTTCACCAAAATTCTTTTACATACATGAGCTCCAGAAGAATGGTGATATTGATGTTCAATAGATACGCACAAGTGATAATCTGTCAGATCTATTTACTAAAGCATTACCGCTTGCAACATTCAAGAAGTTGGTACATAATATTGAGATGCGTCGACATAAAGTCCTATTATGCAGTATTGAGGGGGAGTTATCAATTTTAGTAGATTTGTAAATTGTGTCCTTTTTCCTTTGTCTAAGGTTTTTTCCCACTAGGTTTTTCTTAGCGAGTTTTCAATGAGGCAATCTAAACAAATCACATACATAGATATTGTACTATTTTTTCCTTCACCAAAGGTTTTTTCCTACTGGTTTTTCATTGGTAAGGTTTTAATGAGGCATACTCTTAGTATATGGTTATCTAAGGGGGAGTGTTGTCAAATATTTGGATAACTATCAAAAGAGATATAATTAAAATTCTATTGAGTTTTAGGCTAAAGTGGAAATAGATGAAAGTTTTACCATGTAGGAGGTGTGGTATGCCATGTGATAAACCATATGATATGATAAATAACGGTGTATAGTGAAGGTTTTATCACCTATAAATCAGTGAGTTTGCATGGTTATGAAGATATAAAAAAATTGAATATTAAATGTGTGACCTAATATTTTCTCTTCTATTATGGCTCTTCCTTCTTTATTTTCTTTAGTTTTATAATAATAATAACTACGCGTTTTGAGAAATTTTTTTTTAAGGTCCCTGATATTAAGATTTTATAAGATAAAAGATATATAATATTTTCATAGTAGTTAAGGTCCGTTAACATTTTTACAGAGAAAATTCGACTCAAAGAAATTTGGTCCGACTTAGAGAAATTTGGCCCAACTCAGAGAAATTTCTCTGATTTTCCAAAAAAATTAAAAATTTGAAATTTCCCTGATATGATCACAGAGAAATTTCAAAATTTCTCTGTGAAATCAAAGAAATTTCTTTGTGAAACTCTGAGTCGAAGCCAAAATTTGTCTGAATCGAGCAAAATTTCTCTGAGTTGGGCAAAATTTTTCTGAGTTAAATTTTTTCTATAAAAATATTGAGCGACCTTAGCTAATATTAAAAAACATTTTGAATCTCTCCTACTATACAAAGTTGGAAAGAGATATTTCACTAATTTTTCAAGTGTTTTTTAGATAGGAATTAATAACTAAGTTTAAATAACCTTTTCTAATGCAAATCAACTTAGACTCATCACATATCACTTCATATTATTGTTCTCGTTCAAGGTTTCGGTCTTCGGTCCCAAAGTGTGATAGTCCCTGTTCGATATAGCTTTCATTTTATTTTATTTTGGGGATTTTTTTTAAGGTCCCTGGTATTAAAATTTTATAGCATAAATGACACCAAATATTTTCATAATGTCTAAGGTCCCTCAATAGAGAATTTCTCTGGACTTCCCAGAGAAATTCCCATCCAGAGAAATTTCATCCAGAGAATTTCTCTCCAGAGAAATTTCTCTCCAGAATTTCTCTGAACCTCTGAAAGAATTTCTCTCCAGAGAACTAGAATTTCTCTGGCAGGTTTCTCTATTTCTCTAACCTTCTAGAGAATTTCTCAGAGAAAATTTACACAATGGCCAAAATCCCAGAGAATTTCTCTAGATATAAATTTTTTCCAGAGAAAATAAATGAAGAATTTCTCTGGATCACTTTAAGCCAGAGAAATTCTCTCAAAATCAATGAAATTCCTAAAGAAACATTTCCAGAGAAATTCTCTTTAACCCAGAGAAAATTCAGTTCAAATCAAAAAAAAATTCAGTCCAAACCAAAGAATTTCTCTGGACTAACCTAGAGAAAATTTAGTTCAAATCAGAATTTCTCTAGTCCAAACATACAGCATATATATACAACACATTTATATATATTCATACATATTTGAGTGGGTTAGCCAGGAAGCGGTCTGAACCAGGCCAGGAGTAGGACCCGTGTGGAACAGTGATGAAAGTGCTGAGATTGAGCTTGTTGTTGAGGATTGAGTCAATGTCCCAAGGGAAGAACTCGGTGGTGGAGAATCGGCGGCGGTAAAGGGACTTAGCGTCGGAGGGAGCGAGTCTGAGGATGGCGACTCGATTACTGAGCCGGACATGGTTGGTGAAGACGGGGTGGACCAGGATTGATGAAGTACAGAACTTAGAGTTGCCGCATTTATCGGTGAAGAGCTTGACAGAAGGTTGGTTGCCATTTTCAGTAACAATGTACGAATACTCAACGCCGGAATAGACCTTAGCGACACAGAGCCTTCGTTTCGGCGCTCTCGATCCACTGCAATTCCATTCTTCTGTCCTCGATTCGCCGGAGTCAGCAACATGATGATCATGAGATCGAGATCGATGAGAGCGAACAGAGATCTCTCTGCGTGACGATCTCTTCGATGGCGAACTTGGCAATGACGACGGCCAATGGCGGACTGGCTCCTCCGAATCAGTGTTGAACAACCCTTCGAATCGGTGTTGAAACGGTTCATGGTTGATCGAATTAGAGAGAAAGAGAGAGAGAGCAAGAGGGAGAGAGATTACATCTAATGGTGGAAGTGAAAAGCTTAGAAATGTGTTCATGTATGTAGAAGGAGAAAGCGAGAGACTGGAATTTCTCTAGATATATGGGTGTAGGATTAAGGGACCTTAGACATCACAAAATAATATCGTGGATCTCTTCCATCACCAAAAGTGGAATAAGGACCTTAGACTAATTTTCTCTTTTATTTTTTATAAACAAAAATTATAAAAAAATTTAAAAATTCCTAAAATTCAAAAATATATTTTTGATAAATCATAAAAAGTGAGTTATTTGAAAGAGATAGAGGGGGAAAAATGTTCATTTTCACAAATAAGTTTTCTGTGACTTTAGGTAATAAAAAATAAAAATGGTTCCAAACATAATTTTGTAAATTGTAACTTTTACAAAATTATATAATATAAAGTGCATTTTTTTTTCTTTTCTCGAGACAAAGTTTATTTTTTAGGTCTGGTTTGCCTTTAGTTGGCTAAACAATTGAACCATTGATTAATCTAGCTCATTGTAGGTTTGTTTTGGACTCATCTTGATGATTTGAACTATTCATTTTATAAAGTTTGTCTATCAAATCATCCATGCCTAAATTAAGTTGATCATACTACTAACCACTTGATCAAAATGCATTTGTCTACAAAGATAGATGGATTACTTTCAAAATCATATAAACCATTAATTATTTTTCAACTAAATGTGATCCGATTAAGTAGTTGTACGAGCACGAAATAAACTCCTTGTATGATCTTGTTGATCAAGTTTGCGCTCCTCCAAACGTCATCGCATTACTCCCTGAAAACACAAACGTGAGCTAGCCGGCGGGTGTGTGCCGGATACCTCTCCGATGCCTAAGTCAGCAAAATAGACAAATAGACAAAAGCTTTGTGTATTCGAGAATCAAAGTTGATGTATTTGGTGTGCGAACTTCTGACACTTCTCGCACTTCTTGACATACTTTTCTGAATCTGCTTGCATGTAAGGCCACCAATATCCTTGTGAAATTGCTCTGTAGGCTAAAGATCTTCCCCCTTGGTGGCTTCCGCATACGCCTTCGTGTATCTCGAACAGGAATGCTTCGACCTTGCTGGGATGAACATATTTTAGGTAAGGTCCTGTGAAGGATTTCTTCTACAAGGCCATTGATGGAGAGAGCCAAAATCGCTGTGATTTTGCTCTTACTTTGTTGGCCTCTTTCTTCTCTTCGGGTAAGACGCCGTCTTTTAAGAATATATAATGGGATCCATCCATGAAGAGCCTAGTTCGGTGTAACATACTTCAGCTGCTTGGTCTTGGTAGGAAGTCGATCAGCAATGGATGTGGGATGGATGTATCCGCTATCGACGCAAAGCCTGCTAGTTCATCTGCTCTGCTGTTTTCTTCATGGCCGATCTGCTCTATCTGCATTACTTCGAATTTCATGATCTCCTTTCTGACTAACTCTTGGTACTTAGCCATCCTCTCATCTTTTGCCTCGTAGTCGCCTGAAATCTGGTTTACTACCAGCTGGGAGTCGCTATAAACCATTAGCTCGGTGGCCTTCATGAAAAGTGCTGATTTTAGGCTTGTTAAGAGTGCTTCATACTCCGCCTCATTGTTTGATGCTGGGAAGCCAAGGTTGATTGCTTGTTCCACCACTAGGCCATCTGGTGAGATGAGAACTATGCCAAGTCCTGCACCGTACCTGTTAGATGCTCCATCCACAAAGAGCTTCCACATCTCTCTAACGAATAGCTTCCAGCAGGTAGAGGGGTCAAATGATGTCTTGGGGTTATGAGTATTGCTGATGTCTTCTTTCAAGTCCACACCTACTATTTGCCCCTCAATGTCTGTTTGAACCGAGTTTTTACTTGTTGATGAGTCTTCGCCAAGCATAGTGCGGTCTGCCTCTTCCTTCCTTTCTTCAATTCGGTGTGTCTGGGCATCTTGTTTTGGGGGTTGCGCAGTTCCTGCGGCACTTTCCATCCCCTTTTCTGTTGTGCCAGTCAAGTCAACTGGGCAGATATGGTGATTTCCTAGTGTGAACTCTGCCACAAAGTCTGCCAAAGTTTGATATCAAACTGTCCCAATTCCACCGCCCATTTCAAGATTCACCCAGAAAAGTTCGCCCTCTCAAACAAAGCTTTTAGGAGAAAAGTTGTCAGGACGATTATAGTGTGGGCGTGGAAGTAATGCGACAGCTTCCTTGAGGCCATCATCAAAGCTAAGGCCAGTTTTTTCAATGGTAAGTACCTGGTTTCTGTGCCCAGCAAAGTCTTGCTAACATAAAAGATGGGCAGGTGTTGGATTCCTTCCGCTCTGACCAACACTGCGCTGACTGCGTGCTGTGAAACTGCCAGGTACAAAAAGAGCACTTCTCCAGGTACTGGGGTTACTAGCAAAGGTGGAGAAGACATGTACTCTTTCAAGCTTTCTAGAGCGCGGTCACATTCTTCATCCCACTCAAACTTGGCCTTTAATGCTTGGAAAAATGGTCGACATCTGTCTGACGACTGACTTATGAACCAGTTGAGTGCGGCTGCTAAGCCAGTGAGATGTTGCACTTCTTTGACTATGTTGGGCCTCTCAAGATCCTGAATTGCTTTGATTTTAGAAGGGTCTACTTCTATATCTCCGTTGGTCACCAGGAAGCTTAGGAATTTGCCTGATCCTACGCCGAACGCACACTTGGATGCATTTAGGCGCAACTTGTTCTTCTTCAGAATCTGGAACATTTCATCTAGGTCCCTGAGATGCTCCTTCTCATCTTTGCTCTTGACCACCATGTCGTCTATGTAAGCCTCCATTGTTCTGCCTAACAATGGTTTAAACATCTTGGTGACCATCCGTTGGAATGTTACCCCTGCATTTTTTAGGCTAAAGGGCATGACCTTGTAACAATATAATCCTCTAGGCGTTGTAAAGGATGTGACCTCTTGGTCTAGTTCATACATAGCGATCTGATGGTAACCTCTGTACGCATCAAGGAAGCTAAGTCGATTGTGTCCTTCCGTCAGGTCTACCAGTTGGTCTATCCGTGGTAGGGGAAAGCTGTCTTTTGGGCATGCTTTGTTGACTGTTTTGTAGTCCACGTAGACATGCCATTTTCCATTCTTCTTTGGCACTACTACAGTATTGGAGATCCATCTGGGGTAGCGCACCTCTCTGATAGCTCCTGCCTCCAGCAAGCTTCCCACTTCTTCCGCCACTATCTCGGCATGGTGGAGTGCCGATCTGCGAGTGCGTTGTATAACTGGTTTGGCCGTTGGATCGACGTTCAGTTGGTGATAGATGAAGTTTGGGTCAATGCCAGGGATGTCATACGGTGTCCAGGAAAACACTTCGATATTAGAGATTAAGAATTCCATGACCTCTATTCTCTCGGTGCTGGACAATGACGAGCTGAGCAAAAAGAACTTTTCTAGGTCTTTTTCATCTATTCTTACCTGTACCAAGTCTTTCACTGCCTTTTGTTCAGCTGCCTTGCCAACATCGGCAAATAGTTCATTGCTCTCGGGTTCTTCCACCATCTGTACATAGCCTTTGGCAGCGCGGCTGCCATTTACTGTGACGAAGCACTGTTTTGACATAATTTGGTCTCCAAAGACCTCTTTAATTACTTCGGTTTCGTTGGGGAACCGCAGCACTTGATGGTAGGTTGAGGCTATCGATCGCATGGCGTGCAACCATGCCCTCCCCAAGATTATGTTGTAGGTGGAAGGGACTTTCAATACCCAGAATTCCACCTGTTTTGTCATGGTTCCTGCTTTGACTAGGAGGATTATCTTGCCCACTGGCCACTCTGGCATTGAGTTGAATCCGATTAAGGGAGATGTTGCAGGTGCCATGTCTTTGTCCTCCAGTTTCAGTTGTTGGAAGGTTTCGTAATACATTATCTCACATGAGCTTCCTTGGTCAATCAAAATCCGCTTGACGTCGAAATCCTTGACGCGTAGAGTAACAACCAGTGCATCATTGTGAGTGCAATATATCATTGCCAGGTCTCTGTCTAAAAAAGATATGACATTTGTGGCCTCTGTTCTCCCCTTTTTGATGGCAGGTTGTGCACTTAATACCTCCCTTAAGTGCTCAGCCTTTTTGATCATTCCCCTGAGCTCACAAACCCGCTCATGCTCGAATACTCCATGTATTACGTTAATTACGCCTTGAGGTGGGGCGTCGACTGGCATTCCGTTTGGGTTGTTGTGGTTCTGGGGGGCTGGTTGTGTCCTTCCTTCTATGTACTGGTCCAGGTGCCCCGCTGCTACTAACTTCTCCAAATGCTGCCTCAACAGCGTGCAATTTTCAGTGCGGTGTCCCTTTTCATCATGGAAGGTACATTGAGACCTCTCGTCATAGTCTTTTTGTGCTTCTCCCAACTTTGCTGGCCATCGGATGAAAGGTTCATCGCGTATTTCACTGAGAATTCGGTAGATCGGTTTTTTGAATACCGTGGTAATGGCGGTGCGAACTCTTAACCACATTTTGTCTGGGTCCTCTCTGTTGGCTCGCCTGCCTCACCCATTCCTGTTTGGTCGTTCTACTGTGTTGACTTTTGCTGTAGTCTTTTTATCTGGCATTGCTGTTGTGCCAGATTTTGTTTTAGCACGGGTGCCATCTTCTTTCACGCGAATATGTTGATGCACTCGCTCCATTAAGGCCTCCATCGTAAGGGGTGGCGTCATAGTAATCGAGTCCCTCAACTTGTTTCCGACTGGCATACCCCGTTTGTATTGTGCAATGGCGAGGTTTATAGGGCAATCCCCAATTTGGTTGAAGGTCTCCCAATAACGACTGTTGTAGGATCTCAACGTCTCCTTGTCGCCCATGTCAATGGAGAGTAACTGGTCGATCTCCACGGGTGTTTTGGTGTTCCTTTTGAATCTAGTCACGAACGCCTCTACCAACTGTGCCCATGAGGCGATGTTGCCTTCTGGTAGCCTTTCAAACCAGGTTAAACCTAGGTTGTCGAGGTTGGATGGGAACATAATACACATTAAGGCCTTGTTCCGCCTGTATACTGCCATAACCTGGCAAAAGTGGCTTAGGTGCATGTAGGGGTCTGTCTTCCCTTTGAATTTGGGCTGGAGAAAGCCCAAAGGTAGTGGTGTGTTCTCAATTGTCGGAACGAATGGCGAGCTCTGCAACCTTGCCAATGCTTTGTCCATTGGTTCGTAAGCAAGGCGCGGTATTGGCATTCCTACCTCGACGCTCCCATGCGTCCGAGGAGCCAACCGCTGAAGGGCTGAAACTCTGCGCGGGTCGCGTGCCCTGGTATCTTCCTTCCATCGTGCCCTTTCTTCAAGCACAGTTCGCAAGTCAGATGATCTAGGCAACTCCGTGTGCCTAGATGACGTCTGGTGCGTGTGCGAAGGCCGATAGGTGCTTCCCTCAGTATATGACCTCTCAGTTCTCGTTCTCTCAGACCTGGAGTAACGAGTCCTGGAAGTCCTTCATTGCGTATCGCCTGTTCTAAGGCTCCTACTTTCTGTTTGCGATGGTGTGGCACGCCTATCCCGATCCTTCGAGTGGCGAGGGGGCGTGTTACCTTTGTGCCCCTCTCCTGTCGCCACCCCTTTTCCTTTTATCTGGCGCTTCATCGACTCCATGTCTGTCGCCATCCTCCTTATTAATTCGTCCTGCTCCTTCACGCGATCCTCCTGGACTTGAAGGTCCATCATTCGCCTCTGTCTTTCAGGACTTTGAGAGCGACGGGGGCTGTTAGCCCGCCTCCCCTTTGCATTCCTCAGGGGGTTTTGTCGCCGGAGTTCTAAATCCACCATGGGAGGGATAGAAGGCAAACCTTCGCGCCTCCCACCCCCCTCTGGGGTTTGTCCGTCGATAGCGGATTACGGCAAATCTTCATTGTGCGCCATTGTTTCCAATTAGAGAGAAAAAACTTGATCAAGAGGTTTTGTTCTTTCTGGAATTCCCACAGACGGTGCCAATTGTACGAGCACGAAATAATCTCCTCGTATGATCCTGTTGATCAAGTTTGCGCTCCTCCAAACGTTGTCGCTTTACTCCCTGAAAACACAAACGTGAGCTAGCCGGCGGGTGTGTGCCGGATACCTCTCCGATGCCTAAGTCAGCAAAGTAGACAAATAGACAAAAACTCTGTGTATTCGAAAATCAAAGTTGTGTTACCTCTTCCATAGGTTCTATTATGAGCTTTTATAGGTTCCGTTATGAGTTTTTATAGGTTCCGTATGGCATAATCCTAGTAGGACTCTTATTTCTCCATGTAGAGTCCTCCTAGGAATCACACTCTTGAAAGATAATGCTTATCCTCCAACACCCCCATCACTGCTTAAACCAAGTGAGATGGTTTTACCTCGGTGAAATGACAATATGACCGAGCTAACATGGTCATGCTAAAGCAGCGGATCTGACCGAGCTCCAACTAGCTCGGTTCTTCCCTTCATTGCTTGTATCCCGGTTTGACATACTCTAACTAGGCTAAAAACGGAAGACCGAGCTAACTATGCAAAAATGGCGTCGTTATCTTGGTGCGACTATGTGTGATGCTTAGCTCGGTCTGATCCTCAACTAGGCCCCACTAGTTAGCGCTTGGACCGAGCTATATTTCTTACCCCGGCCCAATGTGCGGCCCAACTTACAAAGAAGGCAATTTCTTAGCTCGGCCTAATTTACTTATAAATTACCCTCTCAGTAGTTATATATTGATATTCAATCAATATGATTTTTTATATAGATAATTTATTGATGAGTTTTACAAAATAAACTGTTCGAATTATTAAAATGAAAAATGAACGGCCTAGTTGGCCTGGCCAAGGAGAAGCAATTCAGTCCCTAATTTTTATAAAACTACAATTTGTAATGCACAACTTTTAATTTTACAAAAGACAAAGTATAACTTTCACATCATTATATTTGGGAAGAGGAAATGAAAGCTTGAACCGATGTTAATATTTTTGTTTCTTATTTTTTGTTTTTATTTTTGAAAAAAATTAAAAATAAAAATTTATTTGATATATTATTTTCATTTTTAAAAAAGTAAAATTAATTTCAAAATTTTAAAATTTTTAAAAACACAAAAAATGTGTTTTCACTTATTTTTAAAATAAGTTTTCATTTTCTCCTCTCACCCATCACCTTCAACCAGCATCCACTACTGCCACCACTACCACCCACCGCCGTTAGGTAACGAACTCCAGCCAACCTCTGACGACTCTCCGATCGATTAGCAGTCACCGTTGTGATCTTCACCTCGGGTGACATCCAACACCTAATCACGGTGGACATTTCTAGTCACTCACCCTGCCAATCATCACATTTGTCCACCTTTCATTTCCGGCTACCAACTCCGACAACTCATCAAATATATTTCTTTATTTGTATTTATATTTATTTTCAAAATATTTTTGTACCCCAAATAAATTTTCTTTTTTATTTTTTACAAAAATAAATAAAAACATATTTCTTGTTTTTTTTTTTTTTTTAAATTAAAAAGAGAGAACGTTAACAAAGGAGACCAATTGTTCTGTGTTCATGCTCTTAATATAGTGTTTAGATCTTTTGGGGCCATCTCTTTCTGGGATGGCTCTGAGATAATTTTCATTACAAGTTTCTGCCTTCCCAATCAATGCTAACTCTATTCTTTGTTCTGACAAAAAAAAGTTGGTCACTCTTTTAATTTCTTTTCTTTTTTTATCTTTTTCTCCATATTCCTCTCTCTCTCTCTCTGTTTTTTTTTTTTTTTTTTTTTGATACTTATATATGTTTACTCGATTAAAAAGTTCCACAAAAAAGTATATGGTTGCTTTTTTAATTTCTTTTCTTTGGTTATCCTTTTCTCTCTATTCTCTTTTCTCTCTCTCTCTCGTATATGTTTACTTAATTAAAAGTTCTAATAGTGCTCATTTGATTTTTGAAAAAGTGAGTAGAAAATTGTAAAAAAACAGTGCGAAAGACAACTTTTTATTTTGTTTAATCGTAGAATAATAATAAAATAAATAAAAATAAAAATAAAAAAGGCACAAGAGAACAAATCCAAAGTCATCCCACTCATGTGCAAACTCACACGTCTTCTTGAAGTCGAAGGAAAATTAAAAGGTTGTGTGTTTCATGCCATGTTAATGATTTTTTTTTTTTTAATGCTAAATTATCAGAATTTATATATTGTTTTTGGAATAATGTGGTAGTGATATACTTATGAATTATAATCATAATTACTATATAATCCGTGCTATGCACGAGTATTGAATAATGATGGATAAATTTATATTTTAATTAAATAAAAAGGGCAAATTACACAAATAGTCCCTATAGTTTGGGGCTTGTGTCACTTTGGTCCCTGACTTTTCAACTGTGACACATTTGACCCTGAATTTTGAATTTTATTCCAAACAAGGACAATTGAATATGTAATTAGATTTTTCAAGGGTAAAATTGTCAATTTGATAAAATATAAACTGATTTGACAAAAATAAATGTCAAACAAATATTTTTGAATTTTTAAAAATTATTTCTGCCTACTAAAAATAAAATTATGTAAAATTGAAAAATCTTTTAGACATTTATTTATTTATTTTTTACCAAATTAATTTTTATTATGTGTTTGGATAATGATCATGTAAAATTAATTTTAAAAAATTAATCATGTAATTTTTATTAATTTTACATAATTTTATCATTGGTGGATAAAAATAACTTTAAAAAAATTAAAAATATTTTTTTGACATTTATTTTTGTCAAATTAGTTTATATTTTATCAAATTGACGATTTTACCCTTGAAAAATTTAATACTATTTTCAATTGTCCTTATTTGGAACAAAATTCAAAATTCAGGGTCAAATGTGTCACAATTGAAAAGTCAGGGATCAAAGTGACACAAGTCTCAAACTATAGGGACTATTAGTATAATTAACCCAAATAAAAAAATTTAAATAAAATAAATAAGTAAATTTGAAGTATGTTTAATTAAGTGGCTGTTTAGAATTAACATTTTAAATAACTTTTTGATTATTTTAAATGATAAGAAAAGTTATTGTGTTTGAAAATAATTTTTTTAATTGTATGAAAAGAAAATCCTTGAGTTTGGTTAAGAATATGAAGTTAACCTCACCCTATGACTTGAATCAATAAAATCTTAAAATCAATTTAAAAAATCATATTTGTTTCTAAATTAAATAATTCAAAAAACATTAGCATATATCTTGATTATCTTTCCCTATCTCTATCTTATAAGATTATGTATATATAAAACATTTTTATAATAATTAAGTTGAGTAAGTTATTCGATTTGTCGCTATGATTTTGTGAGGTTATATGCCATTTGTGGGGCCTTCATATTAATTAGAGATTTAAAGAAATTATGAGCGATTTTTTTAAATGAAAAAAAAAAACAAAAAACAAATTTATTGATGAAAACAAAGCACATAGATCCTAAATCAAACATCAATACATATATTTGTAAGTCCTTGATATTAGTTGGAGATTTTGTACCACAAAAACAAAAAATATATTAAAATAAAAGAAAATCATAATGGTCATAATCATGCACCTATATTATTACTCATCTATGTATGATGATTAAATAATCAATACATATGTCAAACAATTTACAAGAAAAATGTTCAAAGATTGCAAATAATTTTAAAAAGGGGAAAAGAAAAGAGAGGCAATTATCAAAAAATTATCGAAATAATGGGTGTTGCCAAAATTAAAAATTAATATGGTTAGATATGTATAATTCATAATAATATGATAAATAATCATACACATATACTAAGTAATGCTGACTTAAATAAAAACATGTTCTCACATTCACATGCATAAATGATGATCTCATTGACAGATTGCTTTAAGTTGCCTCTTCATTCAAGAACTTCTATGAAAAATTCCAAATGATTTGAAAATACACAAAAGAATAAAATAAAATAAAATAAAATAATAAAACAAAATAAAACAAAACAAAAACAAAACTTACATGTTATCAACCTAAATGACCATCATTATTAGTTTTATTTAAAGTAGTGAAGTTAGAAATAATCAAAATCAACTACTTAAAATCAAAATTGGAGGAATTACAATTAATACATGCATTTTTTATTTTTATTTTTTTATTTTTTTGTGATAAATTCATCGTTGTATCATCAACTTTCTCTGACTGCTATTATAACTAACAAAAAATAAACATATAAATATAAACTAAAACTCTCAAATGCTACAATCCTAAAAATATTGTAATATTTCATGGGTTAACATCCACAATATAAAAAATTAAAATAAATAAAAAATGAAAAATATTTAAAACCTGTATTAGAGAAATTGATAAAACAATTGAAACATGTGTTGATTCCATATTGCGGTGAAGAAGAGGTTGAAATCTTTAAGTAATATAGCTGCTATGGTTGTTTATTATTTTTGAATTGAGAATATGTTCTTTAGTTTTTTTTTTTTTAGAATCATTACATCTTATACTATATATATAGGTACATAAAATCAAAATCATAAATTATGGGATTTACCATAAAAGTGTTATCTTTTTCAAATAGATTAGTATATTTGTTTTTCAAAGATATAAATCTTGAAATAATTACCTAATAGAATTTTTTTAATTGTTTAAAATTTAAAAAAAAAATCAAGAAATTAGATATATGGGATTTTGGAGCTCTAGACTTATCGATAGAATATTTCTTTGGTGTAAGACTTTTTTTAATTGTTATAGATAAATATAAATATAGATAATTTTTTTTTAAATATTTTATTATTTTTAATTTTGTGTGTAACACTTTTTTTTTTTGGGGGGGGGGGGGGGTTTCAAAAAAGATTTGAAAATTTATTCTAAAGAAAAATTATGTGTATGAAAAGATATAAATATATGTGTATAATAAGTAAATCTTTATTTGTTTTTTTTGGAAGTCAATCTTTGAATATTTGAAATTTGACATATTTATTTTTCTTATTATGGTGAATTGCTCTCTATATTTAATATAGCAAAACAACAAATCATTTTGAAAAGCATTAGAGTGTTTTCCTTTTAAAAATCATAAATCATGAACTAATTAAAATTTTATTTTTATATGGTTAAATGAACATAGTCAATGGAGAATTTCTTAATTGTTTAAAAGAATCATAATAAATCAAGGAAAATGATTTGGAACCCTAAAAACACCCCCCCTAATCCCCCTAATTTCCAATTTGGGCAACTGTTTCCTTTTTTTTTTTTTTTTTTTTTACTTGATATGGAAATTAAGGGAATTAGGGGGGGTGTTTTTAGGGGGATGTAGCAAGGTCCATAAATCAAATTATTTGAATAATAATTTTGTGCAATTTTTCTTATATATTCATTCCTATTTTTTTAGATTCTTTCTGTTTGTAGTTATCAAAAGAACCCTGTTTATTTCACACCATTGAAAATGGAAAGGCCGCATAGGCATAACTTTCTGTCCAATACAACAATAATGATGTTTGGATCTGTGTGATTTAGCTTTTTATAACCTTTTTAAAGAAAAATCTATCTCTTAAAGGAGTTGAGTTGTCAAAAAGTTGGCTTGTAAACCGACCATAAATCATTTCTACAGGGTTCCATTAATTAACCAGAGTATGGATTTTCTTTGGTAGGAAGGACGGATCTATACCACTGAGGGTGGTGGTCCAGTGGTGAAGGCATTGTCTTCCCACAGTTATGAGTCAAGTTCGACTCTTGGGAGGTACGAAAATCCTGGATTTTTCAAGGGCTTTCTACGGAGACTTCGCGCTGTACTCCGATCGAAACTTGTCTATGGCTGGGGCGGTTGATGAGCTCCACTGGTGCCTTGGTGGTAGGTCCCTTCCTATGGGTTTGGTTAAATCAGGGCGGCAACCGACTACCCCAGGGCCTGGGCCTATGGAGGTCGTGATGCCCCCACAGAACCTCCTTTTTTCCCAGATCCAAAAAAAAAAAAAAAAAAAAAAAAAGATCTATAATTTCAACAAAAGCGGTTCAACATGCATGCTAATAAACATTTTGAAAAAAACAAAAATGGTATATAACATTAATTTTTGTGGATACAAAAGGTGAAATGTAAACTAAAAACATATACGTTTCTGTCTCAAAATATTAGTCATTTTTAGAAAATTCAACTCTATTTGATATTACAATTATTACACTTCAAAAATATTAACTTTCCAAAATTTCCTTTTAATTTTTTTTAGAAATATCAATTGTCATAATTAATGAATTTAAAAGAAAGATAAAATAGGAAATTCATGTTATTTTAGTCCAGCATTATTGAAAAGGAACTGATATTTTGAAATAATGAAAAATAAAATAAGACACTAATATTTGGGATGAAGGGAGTATAATTAAGTGTGTTCTTGTTTTCATGTTGAGTTACGAAAAGTAGCAACTGCAAGACAATCTATCTACTAAAGTGAAACATCTTGAATCCCAAGGGACTTGGGGGTGTGTTCCTAAGATCTCATGTTCAAAAACCTTTTAGGTACAAATAATTTTTTGGAGTCAATCCATACGGGACTTTACCCTGACTTTACCTGAACCCCTACTAATATACGGTGGGATTGATCTCCAGAATTAGTTGGTCCAATGGGCATCTTACATTATGCTTGATGTTTTTTAATGTCATTAAAAATATTTATAATAAAATCAATATTAAAACTCTCAAATAATATCTTTTTCAATAAATGTGATTAAATAACGTTTTAAATCCCCTTTCACATTAATTCTTCTCTGCTTTATAGGTGAAGGCTTGTAATCAACAATAATTGTGAAAAAAACTACTTGTCTAAATATTTTATGTTTCTACTTCGACCACTATCTTTCATAGATATAGAATACTTTAATTTTTTTATTTTAAAAACCAAGAGAGACAAGTTTGAATAATTTAGAGCTAATTAATAACTAATATTATTATTGTAGTGGGAAGTGTATTTGCTTCTTCTTTTCTCAATAGAGATGTTGTTCAGCAATACCTGTTTTTTAGGAACACAGTCAACAGAGTCTGGCAAGAGGTGCTTACTAGGTTGGCAGAAGACTAATAGTTAGAACTTAGAAAATGTGCATTGCTATTTGTAGAGGAATGAAAAGTCACACTTTGAATTTCCCGCCAAAATTGCATTGGTGGGAGAAATACAGTTTATAAAAGGAGTATAGACAAAACCCTGAGGAAAATGAGCCAACTGTTGGATTTTTGTAATTGGTAATTCCGTTTAACAAAACTCCTATCAATTATAATTTTATTCGCTCTTTTATTTTAGTGAGATTGTGAGTGTTTAGATACGAATCTAATCTGAATTGTGCCTGTATAGAGGAGTTTGTACATTATGTATCTTGAGCATTTCTATTTGCCACTTTGTTGAATATGTACGGAAGCAGTTATTTGTGCACTCAAGCGGTGAAGTGGTACATCTAGTATTTCAGCCTACATTCAAAACTTTTGAAAAACTCATTTTATCGCTCGAGCGGTAGAAGTTGCGCTCGGGCAGTTGGTCTATATGTTTTGTACCGCCTTTACTCACATCGCTTGAGCAGTGAAGTGTGCCCTCGAGCGGTCTTTGTGACTCTGTTTTTCATAAAGTGTGACATTTGCTATTTTTAAGATTTAACCTGTCTCAATTCTCAGAGAGGAGAAAAATACAAAGTGTTATACCTTGGAGGGTGTTTTTATGAGTTCTCTTGATGTATAAAAAGTAATCGATTAATCAACGAATTACAAAGTGTCAAACATCAAGGGTTGAGTTTTGTTCTTTTATTTACATAAAGAGAGAGGTATTCTTCAGTGGATTCCGAGAAAGTTGGGCCTGAAGCTTTTGTGGATTCTAGAGTGGCTCATTATCGTGAATTCGACATTGGCGTTATGGATTCAACGTTAAGCAAAACAGTTCCATGGTGAAGACGGTGTTGGAAGAGGCACATTGGATTTGTTTCAATTCGGGTGTGGATTTGCTAGGTAACTGAGAGTACTCATATGTAATTCCTTTTTAATTTCTTAGTGGATTGTTTTGTGGCTTTGGCCGGTAATTTTTTTATCACAATTGGAGGTGCTCCAATTGTGGTTTTTTCCACGTTAAATCATTGTACAAATTTGTCTTGTTTGTTTGATTAGGATTGGTATTTAATATTTTAAATTGAAACATAATCAAGAATCATTATCTCAAGGGTTATTTAATAAAGAATCGAATAGAGTCTGACTACGAGATCTGAAAATACTAACCGCGGTACAAGTAACCAAGGTACAACTACTTGAGGGAAGACCCATTAAGGTGCCTTCCATGAGGCACAACTATCTAAGGAAAGGCTCTATGAGGTAAGTGTAGCCTTAAAAAGAAGACTTTCTTCTATACAAACGGAGATCACTAGTTGGAGCTGATAACAGACCCCAAAGATATTAGACATACTGTGGCAAGCTAAAATCATGACTCCCGTAAAGTTGGGTGAAGAGAAACCTCAAAGTAAGTGACTTCCTTTCCATTTACCCAAGCTAAGGATCTGCCTTGGTCCGATGGAAAATCCAAGAGAGCCCCTAAGGTACAATTACTTGAGGGAAGACCCATTACGGTTCCTTCCATGAGGCACAACTATCTAAAGAAAGGCCCCATGAGGTAAGTGTAGCCTTAGAGGGAAGACTTTCTTCTATACAAATGAAGATCACAAGTTGGAGCTGAAAACTTTCTAGTGAGTGTTGATACCCAAAGGGATGGTGTGGACACTATAAATACTGCAGCAAGTTAGAATCACGACTCCCATAAAGATGGATGAAGAGAAACCTAAAAGTAAGGGGCTTCCTTTCTATTTACCAATGCTAAGGATCTGCATCGGTCCAGTGGAAAATCCAAGAGAGCCCCTAAGGTTTGGTATGAAGCATAGCTTGATTAAGCTAAGGCCTTGCTATGGTCCGAACTTGGAAAGTTAGGGATCTTGTGGTTTGGTAGCTATGAGTAGGGGAGTCGCCGAGGTAAATTCAAGTATAGCTGAACGAAGGCTATGACTCTTGAGCAAGGTCTATAAAAAGTTGTACCCCGAGTAAGGTGTCACTGAGGTAGGTACTTACCAACATAGTAAGGACCAAGGGAGACACGTGTCCATTGAAGACTAGCATTTAAGATAAAGAATATTCCATGTGACCCTAGAGACACGTTATAACACTTATGTTCTATAAAACCTTTTGAAAGTATATTTAATTTCCATTACTCCTTGTTATTGGATGTTTGGGTTGTTGTATCATGGTATTCGTGGAGCAAGATTTGATTTAAACTTCGCTTTTAGTTTTGTCAGAAGGTGACATGGAAAGCTTGAAATTCTATTCCGGGTGTCAACACTAGGCTTTAGAGGGTCAACACTTGTCTTCTACACTTTTCTTCCCTTTAGTTTCTGGTTTTGGGGTCGATACCACCGTTCTGGGTGTCGACACTTGTTTTTTCTTCTTTTCTTTCTTTTACTATTGGTTTATAGGGTCGACAGTTGGGCTGGAGGGTGTTGACACTCGATATATCTTTAAAGAAGTGTTTCAACACTTTTTTATAGCGTCCACACCATCCCTTTGGGTATCGACACTCACTAGAAAGTGTAGAAAATTTCAGCCACATTTTTGGCTTTTCTTTTTTGGATTTTTGACTTGTTTTCTTGGTTGACTTTGGAAAATATCATACCTTTAACATAATCCTATAAATAGACCCTCAAGGCACTATTTCTTTTTTACTTTTCTCTTTTCTCTCTCTTCCTTTTTCTCTCCATACACCGAACCACCATTTTTGCTCTTTATGCTTTTGTTTTTTCACACAATTTTCAGATCTACTCACTTGAGACCATCTTTTCACCTTACTCCTTTGGGTTAAAACATAGAGCTCGTCAAGGGTTTCGTTCTAGTTAGAGCAAAACTTTGTTTTGTCACTTTTGATTTTGGAGCTTTCTCCTCATCCTCTTTTATATTTGAGGTAGGAATCTTTATTACTCTTGTATATGTGTATTTGCATGAGTATCTGGTATTTCAAAACACTTGGATGTTGGGATTTATTGGAATTTTGTTACATATATATGATATCAAAACTAGGGCTTGATCTCTTTGTTTGGAATTTTGAAGTTTAGCCTTTAAGTTAACAATTGGTGTTTGGATTTCATGTTTTGACTTGTAAAATGAGAAAGCCCTACATTTTTATGGAAACCCTAGAATGGGGAATGTAACGATTCAGGTCGAAACCCAACCTTTATTCCTTTTCGTATAATAGAGGTTGTATTAAAAAGGTTTGCTGTCGAAAATTTGACTTGATATGAAATTTTTCCAAGTGTGAAAATTGGGTTTTTCAAAACTTACGATTTTGAAAATAGTTTTTGGCGGTAATGTTCCTTATATTTTAAATAGTCTAAATTGATTTTATGAAATTTTTATACGAAGTATTAACCCTTTTACTTTAATGTTAAACTTAGAAATTTCAGTCAGAAAATTATTTTGTACTCAAACAGGGAGAACTACTTTTTGATTTAATTAGATTTTGATTTTGATTTTGATTTTTTTTTTTTTTTTTTTTTGTATTTTTCTTTGAATCCAAATGGGAGGTATTTCCTTATTTAATTGTAAACTTAAATAAATGAAATATAAGTACAAGAGGCTAAATGAAAGTATTTACTTAAATGGTTACAAATGGAAATAAAGTTGATGTGTTGGGAGTGTCTTAGGGTTTGTGCCTGTGTAACTAGCTGTGTCCAGGGTGTTCACTCGTGCTGTTAAGTGGTTGCTCAAGTGGAGATGCGAGGCTTCCAGTATCTTCACTGTACACCTGCAAAACTTATGAGAGATTGCGTTCACCGTTTGAGCGGTAAAATGTTTGCTCAAGCGGTTTGTTTAGGTTAGCATATTTAAAAGTCAACTTATATCCATTTTTCTTTCACTTTTTCATCGCTTTCTCTCTCTCTCTCTCTCTCTCTCTCTCTCTCTCTCTCTAACACCCATTTTTGAAACCCTAGCCCCAAAAACACTTGATTCCCCTCATTTCTACTAAGAATCCACCTTAGATCTTTCAAGAGAGTTGAAGAACAAGCCTTGATCAAGATTTGTACAGATTGATTCATGATTTTGTTGGAGCTTCAAGTTGGGTTTTCATCTTTTCATCATCACCTTTGAGGTAGGAATACTTTTGACCTTCTATATCTATATTTTGATTTGATTATGTGATAGTTTTCACATTATGTATAAGGTAGATGATTTGATTTAATGAGTATTTATGAAAAATGGAGGTTTTGCTTCAATAATTTTTGTAATGTTTGAATATTCTTGAATAAAATTAACTTTGATTTCATGATTCCTGGATTGATAGAGAATATGGGGAAAAGCCCTGAATTCTACAAAACCCTAACTATGGATTTTGGTGTTTAAGAGATAATTGGAATTAAATTGATGTTGTGTGGATGTGTTGAGATATTTGGTGATGAAGTAAATTTGGGGTATTGTTGAATAAATATGTTATGTGATGTGTTTGGTACCCAAGCAGGGAAATTTAGGTGCCCACTTACCCGATCGTGTGAGGACGATAAATGTGGGAAATGTTTGAGGTGTCCACGTGCCCAATCGTGTAAGCACGATAAATGTGAAAAGTGTGAGGTGCCCACTGGCCATCCGTGTGAGGACGGAAAAATGTGGAATTGGACAACAAATGTGGAAAGTGTGAGATGCCCACTGACCATATAGCGATCCCGGGTTTACCCTTGTTGCACAGTGATCCGGACTTGTGTCCGTGGATGTTAGTAGTTGATTATTATCTTGTTTACATCCTTTCCTACCTTGTGTTTGAGTTATAGGATGTGTTGGGCAGGTCTGTTACAGGTTGGTTGTGTCTGGGAGCCAAGTGTTGCTGTCCAGAATTTTGGGCCTTCGCTCGAGCGAGGGTTTGGTCGCTCGAGCGAGGGGTATGTTTTGTGTCTGGTGGGTTGAGCCAGGGTGCATTCGCTCGAGCGAGCGATTGCGTCTGGTTCAGATGCTGAGAGTTGCATTTTTTGGCTCGAGCGAGCTTTCTTCGCTCGAGCGATCTGGTTGGTCATCGCTCGAGCGAGCGTTCCGTCGCTCGAGCGTGCGTCTGGTTGCAGACCTGATGGTTCGAGGTTTTGGCTCGAGCGAGCTTTTATTCGCTCGAGCAAGCTTCTAAGTTTTTGGCTCGAGCGAGAGTTTCTGTGTCTGGTCGCTCGAGCGACCAAGTCTTCGCTCGAGCGAGCCTGTTTATATCAGTTAGTAGCAGCCGAGATGAACATCACTTTTTCAAAACTTTTTCATCTTTAAACCCTAGATCTGAGACCCTCTCTCTCTAGACTTGTCTTCTCTCTAAGAAATCATCTCTTTCTTGTGTGAATCTACCATAGGTGCTTTGTTAAAAAGGTAGAGGGTGACTTGGGCTTCGATTTAATCTGAAAATATTTGGATTTGGAGCATTTTGGTTGTTGGGTCTTCATCTCCTTTTGAGTTCAAACTTTGAGGTAGGGGTAACCTACTCCTCTTTATGGATTTTGTCTTTAAATTTTAGCATTTTGATATGTTGGGTGTTGTTGGGTAATTTTGAGAAAGTTTGGGTCTTTTGTGTAATTTTACAAAAGTTGGGGTTTTGTTATTAATAAACCTAAATGCAAGTTTGGCATAGAAAGATGAGTTAGATGATGGATTATGGATGAAAATGGAACCTTAGGGTTGTTTTGTTAATTATGGGAATTTGCCCTAATTGTTTTAATTAATTAATGCATATAATTAATTAAAGAAAATGAGGAATTGAATTGGAAATGTTGAGATTGGAAGTGCATGGGATTAAAGGGTGTAGTTGATTTATTTATCGCTCACCGAATTGAAATGTTGATATATTATCCATTTAGTGCATTTATTTTCTGTTTAGAAATAATTGCTTTGGGCTATCGGTGGAGGATAGTCTTGATTGTTGTAGACAATGCATGATGATTAGGCAAACAAAAACTAATCAATGGAATGTGTCATGGGACTTGACGGCTGATAGAATACATTAACTTTATGTATTGATTGAATGTATGTAGAACCTATGTGTTTATATACATTGTGTGTAGAGGAGGAGATGAGGGATGTACTCCGCGGTTTAGGGGAAGATAGGGGATGTACCTCTAAACCGGATAGTGTTGGGAGGAGATAGGGGATGAACTCTGTAGATATAGCTCATATGCTTGTCTAGAGAAGAGTAGATATAGCTCATATGCTTATCTTTGGTTGCATGATATAGTTCTTATACTTATCTGTTGAGATGGGATATAGCTAATATGCTTATCTACAGAAAATGAGAAAATGAAAAGTAATATGGACTTGTATGTCATATAATTGTAATGTGATATAAGTGGGTGTATCAGGGTTGACCATCTATCAACTGCTAATCTTTTAGTCATTATTCATGGCTGGTTTAGTGTATTTCTACTGGGCTGTGGCTCACCCTATATGGGAACATCATTTTCAGGTACAGGTAGCATGCCACCTCCAAGGACATAGCTTGGGAGGCTAGAGGCGGACAGACTTTTTGTGTCTATGTTCTTTTGATGTATTACATGTATATTCAAGCCAAGGGCTTAAGGTGTAAATGAGTTAGCACTCTTTTGTTGTAACCAAGTGTTAACTTGGAAAGCTGTAAGCCCGTAGGGCATTTGCTTTTGTTGTTAACATGTAATACCTTTTGTAATCAAATACTCTGATGAATAGAAGAATGTTGGACTTTTGTATATCAGTGCATGTTTATAATGTTGGGTTTTATGTTATATTTTGAGGGCGTTACAACTTGGTATCAGAGCGTACCGGGTTCGAATACTTTGGGTACGTGGGAAGTGATTAGGATCACAATGGGTTTGTCTCGCTTGATAAAGACTTAGGTATAGAATCATATGCTATGTGTTTAAATTGATAACATGCTTATGTGGTTATTTGGGTATGAGATTTAATTTCTAGGATGTTGATTGGATCCTTGGGTTTCTGTGAGTCTTGTTGGAAAAGCACTTGATCAATGCTATTTCTAACCGGAACTCTAGTAACGCCTCGGGATTATCATTATCCGGAAATGAAATTCGTAAGTGCATATGTGTTTATGTGCTTACGTGGAATGAATTACAGTTGTCCATGCATTAGGACGCGAGTGTTTAGTTTCGGCACATTTTTAAATGTGCTAATGTTCTTCGTTTCCTTTATTAGGATGTCAGGACGAGGAAGAGGTGGTAGGCGTGGTAGGCCTAGGCAACAGGAAGTGCCTATACCGGATGAGATTCCGGCAATACAGGAGGGAGTTGGTCAGGCCAATGTGGCCGAGCCAGCGGGTCAGCAGGCTATGAGTGCTTTGGCCCGAGAGATAGCGGGAGCTTTGGGTATTCTCAGGGCTGGAAATCAGGCAGTTGAGGTAGGGCCTTCCTTCTTGAAGAGGGAGATCTTCCGATCTAACCTGGATGAGTTTGTTGGGGATCCAAAGGAGCCACTGAAAGCAGACAAGTGGCTGGAACAAATGAGTAAGACGTTCGAGATGCTTGGCATCGAGGACGGAGCACTGAAAGTGACATTGGCATCCTTCCAGCTGAAGGGAGACGCGGGTCAATGGTGGAAGTATGAGAAAGTCCGTGTTGGTGGTACTGGGGAGGCGTTTGTAAATGCTTTCCAGGAGAGGTTCTTATCTGCAGTTGCTAGGGAGAAGCTGAGAGATCAGTTTAGCCGACTTAATCAGCAGGGTTTGTCTGTGGCCGAGTTTGAGGCTACGTTTACTAGCTTGTCCAGGTTTGCACCTGAACTCGTGGCGTTCGAGGAGCGCCGTTGCTACGAGTTTGAGCAGAAGTTGAGGCGTGGCCTCAAGTTGAGGGTTGGTGGTTCTTATATACGAGAGTATAGACATTTGGTGGATGCTGCAGCTCATATGGAGCTCTTGATGCAGGAGGAGGATGAGGAGAAGAGTAGAGGTTCCAAGAGGAGCCAAGATGGCCAGGGAGATGGCAGGAGACAGAGGGGTTATAATCCTCAGCAATCTCAGGTTGGTGTGGCTAGATCGACCTTTCCAGTGCCGAGTGCAGGCTCGGGGAGAGGCAATCAGGGAGAGTTCACCTGTTATAAGTGTGGCCAGCTGGGTCACAAGGCTTTGGTTTGCCCGCAGAAGGGCGGAGGTCAGAGAGCTGCATCTTCTTCAGCTAGACCGTAGAGTCAGAGTTTGGGCAGGGGGCAGCCCTTGTCTTGTTATCAGTGTGGACAGCCTGGGCACCTGAAGAGGTTCTGCCCACAGTTGAGTGCCACTTCAGGGGCGTCTGGTTCTAGGCAGACGCAGAGTTATCAGCCAGCTCAGTCTGTGCAGGCCTCGAGGGCCAATCTGGGAGCTTCGTCTTCCCAGTCTGTGCAGCAGTCGTATGCTCCTAGAGGTGAGCAGGTGGATCAGGGGCCTACAGGGCGCGTGTATGTTGTTACCGCGCAGGACCTAGTACCGACTCCATCAGTAGTAAGAGGTACCTTTCTGTTTTGCAACTCGGTTGCTAGAGTGTTGATTGATACGGGTGCATCTCATTCCTTTGTATCTGCTGCATTTGCATCTGTGTTGGAGTTGGAGTTAGCACTATTGGCATCTCCTATTTGTGTTGTGTCACCTATTGGGGGTGAGTTGATCTTGAAACACGGATGTAGAGGTTGTGATATTGAGGTCGCCGATCATAGGCTTCCGTTTCCATTTGTAGTTATGCCCATGAAGGGCTTTGATGTTATTTTGGGTATGGACTGGTTATCGTCATACCGGGCAGTTATTGATTGCTACCGCCAGAGGGTCACTTGTTGTACCGTGAGCGGGAAGTGTTTCCATTTCTTGGGAGACCGGGTTAGTAGTGTTGTGCCACCGGGGTATGATCCACGAGGGCGGAGTGAGCTTAGTGGTTTACTTGCTAGCTTTGAGAGTGGTGAGTGTGATGAGACCCAGGTTGTGTTGCCGAGGGTAGTTTGTGAGTACTCGGACGTCTTTCCCGAGGACCTGTTAGTTTGCCACCTCACCGGGAGATTGAGTTCTCTATTGATTTAGTGCCCGGCACGGCGCCGATTTCTATGGCACCTTATCGTTTTGCCCCAGCAGAGATGATTGAGTTGAAAGTTCAGCTCCAAGAATTGCTAGATAAGGGCTTCATTCGCCCTAGTGTATCGCCGTGGGGAGCACCGGCCCTCTTTTCTAAAAAGAAAGACGGCGCCTTGAGATTGTGTACCGACTACCGGAAGTTGAATCAGGCTACGGTTAAGAATAAATACCCTATGCCCCGTATAGATGATTTGTTTGACCAGTTGAAGGGTTCCCGTTGTTTCTCTAAGATAGACTTGAGATCGGGTTACCACCAGTTGAGGGTCAGGGAGGAGGATATTCCGAAGACGGCATTCCGTACGCGGTATGGCCATTATGAGTTTCTGGTAATGCCGTTTGGGCTTACCAACGCATCGGCAGTCTTTATGGACTTGATGAACCGAATCTTCCGGGAATTCTTGGATCGTTTTGTAGTCGTTTTTGTGGACGACATTCTTATCTATTCACCTTCGGAGGAGGAGCACGAGGAACACTTGAGAGTGGTACTTGAGTTGCTTAGAGCCCATAGGCTATATGCCAAGTTTGGGAAGTGTGAGTTTTGGCTAGGAGAGGTCAAGTTCTTAGGCCATGTGGTTTCGGGGGAAGGGGTGTCTGTTGATACATCCAAGATTGAGGTAGTGCAAGATTGGGCACAGCCTAAGAGTGTGTTTGAGATCCGTAGTTTTCTGGGATTAGCTGGGTATTACCATCGGTTTGTGAAGGATTTCTCCAGGTTAGCTTCACCGTTGACTAGACTGACTCGAAAGGGAGTCAAATTTGTATGGAGTGAGACTTGTGAAAAGTCGTTTCAGGAGCTGAAAGTTAGATTGACCACCGCTCCGGTCTTGATTATTCCGGAGAGAGGTTTGGGTTATGCGGTCTATTGTGATGCCTCACGAGAGGGTTTGGGTTGTGTGTTGATGCAAGAGGGGAAAGTGGTAGCTTATGGCTCACGTCAGTTGAAAATTCACGAGAAGAATTACCCTACGCATGATCTAGAGTTAGCAGCTGTGATCTTTGCCTTGAAAATCTGGAGGCACTACCTTTATGGTGAGAGATTCGAGGTGTTCTCGGATCATAAGAGTCTGAAGTATCTGTTTACACAGAAAGACTTGAATTTGAGGCAGAGGAGGTGGATGGAGTTTATCGAGGATTACGACTTTGAGTTGCACTATCATCCGGGGAAGGCCAATGTTGTGGCCGATGCCCTTAGCAGAAAATCCATAGGTGATGTAGCTTGTATAGCCATCCGGGAATGGGAGATGTTGGGGGCACTTGGCGAGTTTGATTTGCTTCTGGGCGGATCCGTTGAGGCTGCGGCCTTGTTTTCTATTGTTGCGCAGCCTACACTTGTGACTCGAGTGTTAGAGGCACAAAGAGGTGACCTTGAGGTAGAATCCCTCCGAGAGAAGATCTCCAGTGGGAAGGTTGAGAAGGGTCTGGCTGAGTATCCCGACCAGAGTGTGAGATACCGAGATCGCTTGTTTGTGCCGGAGTCTTGCCGAGAGGAGGTACTCCGAGAGTTTCATCATTCGCGCCTTGCGGTGCATCCGGGAGGTACTAAGATGTACCAGGATTTGGGGCGCCAGTTTTGGTGGTGGGGTATGAAGAGAGATGTGGCAGTTTTCGTGTCTAAGTGCCTTACTTGTCAGCAAGTGAAGGCCAAACATCAGAGGCCAGCGGGTTTGTTGCAACCCTTGCCTATTGCCGGGTGGAAGTGGGAGCATGTCACTATGGACTTCGTTGTAGGTCTTCCGAGGACTCAGCGGGGTAGTGATGCTATTTGGGTGGTTGTAGACCGGCTGACTAAGTCGGCGCACTTCATTCCTATGCGCGTGAGAGATTCGGTAGATCATCTTGCCGACTTGTATATTCGGGACATAGTGAGGTTGCACGGGGTCCCAGTGACGATTGTCTCAGATAGAGACCCTTGTTTTACTGCTAGGTTGTGGCAGAGTTTGTAGAGTGCCTTGGGCACTAAGTTGACCTTTAGTACAGCTTATCATCCTCAGACTAACGGGCAGTCCGAGCGTACTATTCAGATCCTTGAGGATATGCTTCGGGGTTGTGTCCTGGACTTCAGTAGGACGTGGGAGAGGCACTTACCATTAGTGGAGTTTGCCTACAACCACAGTTTTCAGTCTAGTATCGGTATGGCACCGTTTGAGGCCTTGTACGGCCGACCGTGTAGGTCTCCAGTTTGTTGGGCCAAGGTGGGTGATGCACCTTTGTTGGGTCCGGAGTTGGTTAGGGAGACGACGGAGAAAGTTGAGCTTATCCGTGGGAGGCTTGTTACAGCCCAGAGTCGTCAGAAATCTTATGCTGACCGTAGGAGGAGACCGTTGGCATTTGAGATGGGTGATCATGTCTTTCTGAAGATATCACCTAGGCGAGGCCTGATGAGGTTTGGGAAGAGAGGGAAGTTATCCCCTCGGTTTATCGGTCCCTTTGAGATCCTTGAGAGGATTGGGGAAGTTGCTTATCGCTTGGATTTGCCGCCGCAGTTGTCCGGAGTGCATGACGTGTTTCATGTGAGTATGCTTCGGAAGTATGAGCCGGATCCATCACATGGATTGGATTGGACCGACTTAGAGGTAGATGAGGATGCCTCGTATGAGGAGAGACCGGTTCGGGTCTTCGATAGGCGGGATCAAGTCCTGCGTGGCAAGACCATTCCTTTGGTAAAGGTTTTGTGGAAACATCACGGAGTGGAGGAGGCCACTTGGGAACGTGAGTTGGAGGTCCGAGAAAAATATCCGGACCTATTTGTGGACATTTGAACATATGTTATATATTGTTGTATTGTTGAACTTTAAGACCGTTAAATATGTCTTAAGTTGTAAAACATGGCGCATGTTTTGGTTAATGATAGTAGTTGGGAACTTGCCTCAAATGGAAGTTTGTATAACATTGCATATGTTGAATATCTAGTAGAACTGGAAATGTATCATGATTATTGCTTATGATATGAATTGTGAACTATGTATGCTGGAAATGGAAGAGGGATGCATGTTAAAGATGCACTTGTATTATATGTTGTGAAACGCCTCTTGATAAGAGATGGAATGACCGGTAATGGGTCGAGTTGTTAAATGTTGTACTATAACATTGTTTAAAATGGAGAAAAACCTGCTTTCGAAAACTTGTTCTTAATTTCGGGGACGAAATTCTTTAAGGGGGGGAGATTATAGCGATCCCGGGTTTACCCTTGTTGTACAGTGATCCGGACTTGTGTCCGTGGATGTTAGTAGTTGATTATTATCTTGTTTACATCCTTTCCTACCTTGTGTTTGAGTTATAGGATGTGTTGGGCAGGTCTGTTACAGGTTGGTTGTGTCTGGGAGCCAAGTGTTGCTGTCCAGAATTTTGGGCCTTCGCTCGAGCAAGGGTTTCGTCGCTCGAGCGAGGGGTATGTTTTGTGTCTGGTGGGTCGAGCCAGGGTGCATTCGCTCGAGCGAGCGATTGCGTCTGGTTCAGATGCTGAGAGTTGCATTTTTTGGCTAGAGCGAGCGTTCCGTCGCTCGAGCGTGCGTCTGGTTGCAGACTTGATGGTTCGAGTTTTTGGCTCGAGCGAGCTTTTATTCGCTCGAGCGAGCTTCTAAGTTTTTGGCTCGAGCGAGACCTTTTTGGCTCGAGCGAGAGTTTCTATGTCTGGTCGCTCGAGCGACCAAGTCTTCGCTCGAGCGAGCCTGTTTATATCAGTTAGTAGCAGCCGAGATGAACATCACTTTTTCAAAACTTTTTCATCTTTAAACCCTAGATCTGAGACCCTCTCTCTCTAGACTTGTCTTCTCTCTAAGAAATCATCTCTTTCTTGTGTGAATCTACCATAGGTGCTTTGTTAAAAAGGTAGAGGGTGACTTGGGCTTCGATTTAATCTGAAAATATTTGAATTTGGAGCATTTTGGTTGTTGGGTCTTCATCTCCTTTTGAGTTCAAACTTTGAGGTAAGGATAACCTACTCCTCTTTATGGATTTTGTCTTTAAATTTTAGCATTTTGATATGTTGGGTGTTGTTGGGTAATTTTGAGAAAGTTTGGGTCTTTTGTGTAATTTTACAAAAGTTGGGGTTTTGTTATTAATAAACCTAAATGCAAGTTTGGCATAGAAAGATGAGTTAGATGATGGATTATGGATGAAAATGGAACCTTAGGGTTGTTTTGTTAATTATGGGAATTTGCCCTAATTGTTTTAATTAATTAATGCATATAATTAATTAAAGAAAATGAGGAATTGAATTGGAAATGTTGAGATTGGAAGTGTATGGGATTAAAGGGTGTAGTTGATTTATTTATCGCTCACCGAATTGAAATGTTGATATATTATCCATTTAGTGCATTTATTTTCTGTTTAGAAATAATTGCTTTGGGCTATCGGTGGAGGATAGTCTTGATTGTTGTAGACAATGCATGATGATTAGGCAAACAAAAACTAATCAATGGAATGTGTCATGGGACTAGGGGTGCAACTCGGGCGGGCTCAACCCGAGCAACCCGAGCCCAGCCAGAGTTTTTTTAGGGCTTGGGCAACTATATCTTGTAATCTGGACGGGCCTGGGCAGATTTTTGATGCCCGAATTGTAATTCGGGCCGGGCTTGGGCAGAACCAATGGCCAACCCGAGCAACCCGAACCCGAATTAAATTTAATATATTATATAAATTATATAATATATAATATATATAAATTAAGTAAAAGAGTTAGTCTTAATTTTTAATTTTTATTTTTTGGTGACCAGAAAATAACTTTGAATAATTCTCAATTCTTTGTTAATTATCAATTCTACCTACAGGTTTCAAAACAAATCTACCTACAAGTTTCTGGGCAATTCGGGCTAACCCGAGTTCAAAATACAAAGCTTGGGCCGGGCTTGGGCAGCAAAGCTCGGGTTCATGTTCGGGCTTGGGCGGGCTTGGGCACTGCTCTGGGCAATTCGGGTCGGGCTTGGGCAGATCCCCAACCCGACCGAACCCGCCCGAGTTGCACCCCTACATGGGACTTGACGGCTGATAGAATACATTAACTTTATGTATTGATTGAATGTATGTAGAACCTATGTGTTTATATACATTGTGTGTAGAGGAGGAGATGGGGGATGTACTCCGCGGTTTAAGGGAAGATAGGGGATGTACCTCTAAACCGGATAGTGTTGGGAGGAGATAGGGGATGAACTCCGTAGATATAGCTCATATGCTTGTCTAGAGAAGAGTAGATATAGCTCATATGCTTATCTTTGGTTGCATGATATTGTTCTTATACTTATCTGTTGAGATGGGATATAGCTAATATGCTTATCTACAGAAAATGAGAAAATGAAAAGTAATATGGACTTGTATGTCATATAATTGTAATGTGATATAAGTGGGTGTATCAGGGTTGACCATCTATCAACTGCTAATCTTTTAGTCATTGTTCATGGCTGGTTTAGTGTATTTCTACTGGGCTGTGGCTCACCCTATATGGGAACATCATTTTCAGGTACAGGTAGCATGCCACCTCCAAGGACATAGCTTGGGAGGCTAGAGGCGGACAGACTTTTTGTGTCTATGTTCTTTTGATGTATTACATGTATATTCAAGCCAAGGGCTTAAGGTGTAAATGAGTTAGCACTCTTTTGTTGTAACCAAGTGTTAACTTGGAAAGCTGTAAGCCCGTAGGGCATTTGCTTTTGTTGTTAACATGTAATACCTTTTGTAATCAAATACTCTGATGAATAGAAGAATGTTGGACTTTTGTATATCAGTGCATGTTTATAATGTTGGGTTTTATGTTATATTTTGAGGGCGTTACAGACCATTCGTGTGAGGACGAAAAAAATGTGAAATTGGTTAATAAACGTGGGATTATTTGGAAAGGTTTTATATTCTTACATACATATACTCATATGGATGTGTTTTAAATAAAAGTCTTGGAGCAACGGATTTTGGGTTGCACATGATTATATCAAATGTTTATATACCTTGTCAAATGTATTCTCTACTGAGCACTAGCTCATTCATATCATAACAAACATTTCAGGTTGTGATGGTATGCCTCCACTCAGCTAGGGATTGGTCGAGATCTTGATGGAGCACAAAAGCTTATTTTGGATGTTTTAATATGATTACAGCCATCTGGCTTAAGTGTTTGGGATAGAAATTCCACTTATGTGTGTAATCAAGGCCCTAGCCTTGAAAGGTGTAAGTCCTCTTTGGGCATTTTGTTGTTTTTCTTTTGTTTCTTGAACTATAATGTATTATTATTATGTTCGCTAGTGTTGTAAAGGTAAATGTAACATCTATGAGAAGGATAAACATTGGACTTATTAAATGGTTGTCCTTTGATTAATTTTCTATAATCTATTTTTATTCTTTGAAATTGGAGATTAATAAAGGATTGGTAATTATAACATGGGTTAAAATATCAGGGCATTACAAGGAAAGTTAGAGATTTTGATTGTGTGTTGAGATTTGTTTTAGAAAAATGAAAACTTGTGATAGAGATGGAAGATCTCTTTAGAAATGAACTATTGTTGGGTTGTTGGAACTATTTTGTAACAAATGAACATTTTAAAATTGTTGATATTTATATTGATGAACTTGATTTAGTCATGCTCTAGTATTGTCAATTTTGAAATACTTGATAGAGATAAGAAACTGGTGGATGGTTGCATGATTGTTGTAGAAATACTTGGGAAGTAGGGAAATAAAGACTTTTGAACTCATACATCTCATTTGCATTACATGTTTCTTCATTTGTATTGTTGAACATATTTTGAGGAATTTGTCTTTGGAACTTTTGAAAAATGGTTTGGAACTTTGTTAAATTATTAAAGTAAATAACTTGGTTAAATTTGAGATATGTAGAAATGTTTACAAATTGCTTAAGTTGATCTGAGGTCCTCGGTGTAAGTCCTGAAACCCACAGGGAGTCAGGTGCCCAATTGCCCTTCTGGTTAATAGCTAGTAAATGTGAACTTTTAGTAGTTCTAAATAGACTACTTGCAAACACATTGCTTAGGGATTTCTAGGATGTTATTTATGATTTAATAATTTGGTTTATGAATTATGCAAAACTTGTTCCATTTTGTAAGGAGTTGCATTATTGCATTATGAGAAAGGAAAATGTTTTGACTTGACATTGCATCATATGCATTCATGATTGTACTCATGGTAATCCCATATACTATTGTAATGTTATCTCTACTGGGTGTTGTGCTTATCCTTTAGTGGAAAAACAATTTCAGGTGCCAATCAGATGCTTCCTCCTCATTCAAGGATTGGAGCACGAAGGCTTCTTTTCGTTTTATTGATTTTGGTAAAGATTTTGAGCTAAATTGTCTTAGGTTGAAACCCTGTTTTTGTAACAAGGTTTCAACCTTGAATGATGTAAGTCGTAGGGAATTTACTTGTTGTTTCTTTTTCTATAATAGAAGTTCACATACTATAGATTCAGGATATGAATGTCTTGAACGTATTAATGCCTGTGAATCTTTTGAAAATTCTCATATATTTTAATGAATGAAAAACAATGGGAGGAAAGTTATTTTGTAATGAAGAAAGCTTGTTGGTTGTTGAGTATTCTATTATATCAAGCATGTATGTACATTGTGATGTCTAATAAATGGATGAATGTGAGATTATTTAATGTTAATCAAGGTCATGAAAATAGGGACGTTACAGCTTGGTATCAAAACTAATCGAGTTTGAATACCTTGAGCTCTTGGAATGTGATTTTTACCACAATGAGTTTATTTCATAGTAAGGGATGCTTGTATGCATTCTATGCTACTTGATAACATATTTATAAGACTAGATGGGTATGGGATTAAGTATCTTGGATGTGGTTTGAGCCTATGTAAGCCTTTGAAGTATTGTTAGAAGAGCACTTGATCAACACTTATTTTAATAGGAACTCTTAGAACGTTTATTGGACGAACCAACATCTTTGGAATGTAATTCATATGTGATTATGTAAATAAGTGCTTATGCGAAGTGAAATTTCGTGTTGACTGTTATTCTAAGACATGTGAGACTATTTTGCGAGCACCTATACTTGTGAGCTAAATAGTTTGTGCTTGTCTTAAATTAGGATGCTAGGACATGGAGGTAGAGGTAGAAGACGAGGTAAACCTCGTGGAGGTGGCCAAGGAGCACCAGGGCAAGGTGAAATACCTGCACAAGCTAAGGGTATTGGCCATGCCAACATGGCCGAGCAAGTTGGCTAAGTTGGGGTGGGGGAATCAGCTTGAGAAATGGCTAGAACTCTTAAGGAGTCTATCAATATCTTGAGGGCCGAGGACGCGACAAGAGCCAATGAGGTGGAGAAAGGATGGCTGCTTTGACCAAGGAGTTTCTTCAATTAGAGCTAATAGTCTTCTTGATGGACCAAATCCAATTTTAGCACACGATTAGCTTGAGCAAACGGTGAAGGCGTTTGAGATTTTTTGTATCACCAATAATGAACTCTAAGTGACTTTGGGAGGTTACCAGCTGAAAGGGTGACGCAGGCAAATGGTGGAAGTATGCTAAAGGTCAAATTGAGAACACATAGGAGGCCTTCATGCATGCATTTCAAGAGAATTATTTGCCTCCCACTGCTAGAGAGAGATTGAAGAAAGAATTTGAAAAGCGTAAAAAGCTCACTACACCTCTAGCTGAGTTTGAGGCAACTTTCACTAGCCTTTCGAGGTTCGCACCAGAGTTAGTGGCAACTGAGGAATGTCGATGTCTTGAGTTTGAGAAATGGTTGAGGACTTGAATGAAGCTAGGGGTAGTTGATTCTATAATTCGAAACTATGATTGTCTGGTGGAAGCGGCAGCTCACATGGAGATTATGGTGCATAAGAAAGAAGAGCAACTTAAAGGGTTAAAATAGAAAAGACAAAGGTCAAAGGGTGACTTGAGGGATACGAAGAGGTTAAAGAATTCATCCTCATATCACTCTTGGCCTCAATAAACCAAATACACTGTTCTTGTGTCGGGATCGGGCTCTGTAATAACCCCGACCCGTAATTAGCTATTAATTGGTAATTAAGAATGCTAATGAGTGGATTAAAATGAATTGTGAGATTAATATGTAATTTGCATGATAATTGGCTTCTATCTGCTACTTATAGCAATATTTGTTTGAAATTTTGCTTTAATATGTTAATTGGAATTTTTAGAACACTATGGCAAATTTTATAAAAAACTGATTCAGTTTAGTAAAATCGCATGTGATTAAATTAAGTCTTAAGTGGAACTATTTTTGAATAATCGAATTTTGTGCTAATCTTGAATAAATTAAGGTTACTTGTGTTGAATTAAATAATGCATGATTGGTGCCCAAATTAATTCTATTAATAATCCAAGATGTGATTAAGAGTGAGGTGTGCTAGGCCTTGGTGGTGTTGGGTGTAGAGGATTAATCCTTGTGTGTGTGTGTTGGAGTGTGCATGTGTGTGCACGTGTATGTGCTCAATGTGAGAGTGTGTGTGTGTTGTATACATTCTGATGAAAGTTGAAGGAGGGTTGTATCATTCATTTGGCTTTACTGAGTTCATCAATGTCTTGAGCTAGAGTGAGAGAAACTCCATTTTAGAGAGAGAAAGGGGTAGATTCAAGGTGGAAGTTGGAGACTTTGCTAGAATTCATCAATATTGTGCAAGATTTTGGCAAGATCAAGGCTCTAGGTAAGAACTTAAGCTGTAATGCATGTAGATAATGTGTTTAAATGTTGAATTCATGAAGGTACCTTGATCATTTGCATGTATTTCACATGGGTTTGCCATGAAGAGGAAGAATTTGCTCATGATTCTTACATGCATGGAAGTATGAGTGTTATATCATCTTTTTGATCATAAAATTTGTTATTATGTTGATCTGAGACCATGAAATTAGCATGCATCCATGTTAGATCAAGTTTTGAAAGCAAAATTCCATGTTGAAGGGTTTTGAAAAACCATGGAAGAGTTAAAATGTTGCATGAAGAAGTTTTGGTTCAAACCTTTCAAGAATTGATGAGTTTTTGAATAAAAGATGTTTTAAGGGTTTTGTATTGAAGTTTTCTAAAGCTATTTTTGTGTATTTGATCAAATCATGCAAGACCCCAAGGTTTGGAGGTGGTTTGGAAGCCATTTTTGCTAAGCTTTCTGCCCAGAATTTTACAGTTGGCTCGAGCGAAGAAGTGGTGGCTTGAGCCAACATTTCGAGCTCTCAGAATTTTACACTCTGCTAAAGGCTGGCTCGAGCGAAGAAGTCTTGGTTCAAGCGAGCTCTGTTTTTGCCTTCTGCTGGCTCTAGCCAAGAAAAGCTGGCTCCAGGCACCAACCCTTTTTCAGCATGTTTTCAAAAGATGTTTTAAGTACATATCTTCACTCCCATCTCTTTATGGGCATTCTTAGGCATGATTTATGAGCCGTTAAAGATTAATAAGCTAAGAAATAACATATGTAAGTGAATTAGAAAATATGTGTTGAATCCGAGTATATGGGCAATATGAACAAGTTGTGTAGTATGGAATGAATAGGAAATTAAAGTGAGAAAGCTAAGCCATGTTTGACCACATGAATGAATAATAATGAGACATATTTTGTACTATGTATTTTGTGATTGTAGGTCAACGTCCGAGAATTGATTGGCCGCTTATTGGAACCACTGTGAGTAACGTTATCGTAAAGATACGTTTATATAAAATTATGTTCCAAATGAGATAAGATATGCTATGATTTCTGAAATGATATATGTTTTTGTGAACGAACATTCCAAGTTTGAAATCTATTATGGCATCCATAGATAGTCCCAAGTCATGGGGGACGGCATGAAAATGCGGGTCCATGACATTTACGAGATCTCGTTAGCCACTTCATTGTGGTGATATGTGTTTAATCGGTGTCCGGGACCGGTTACTCTAGTCGGAAGACGTTATGTGTTATGTTTGATATGTTCTATGGGATATGCCATTATTATGTTCTGATATGAGATGACTATGATTACGCTATGATCTGTTTTATACGTATGAAATGTTCGGAATTCGTTCACTAACCCCTTTACCTTAATGTTATTCACTGGGCTTTAGCTCATTGTTTGTATATATATGTATTTACGTGAGCATTTTGGAGTTCAAGCCCGAAGGCATTTGCCTGGAGTTCTGTTCTGTTGTCAGCCAGCCTTTGTGCCTCACGAGGAGGTTCCCGAAGTGTCTTGGGTTCAAGTGTTGATTAATTCTGTTTATGCATGGGACTTTATTTTAATTATGTCGTCTGTACGGAAGATACTGTAATGTGTGGGGTATAATATAATGTATGGTTGACTTATGGTTATGTATATAAAGTTTTTAAAATATTCTGTTTCACGTAAGTCAACACAGCTCATTGGACAACTATATTTATGTATTTGCTTCCACTAGCCCCTTATCATATGCTTATCTGTTCAGAGGCCTTCGGTAGTCCAAGGATTACTGGCCGGTTACGATGCTAAACCTATAGGGGCGGGTTTGGGTCGTGACAGGCTCAAAGAGAATGAGCCAGAGTAGGGTAACATGTTACAAATGTGGTTAGCTGGCCACCAGTCATCGGTATGTCCACAGAGGGGAGGGCAACAACAAATTTAGACTCGTGCATCGAGTCAGTCACAAAGGAGAACCTAACTGCCCACTTGTTATCAATGTAGGAAGTAAGGGCATGTGAAGAGACTTTGCCCATAGCTTAGGGGAGCGTTTGGTGCTTCAAGATCCAAGCAAACTCAAAATTCACTAAATGCTTAGGGTCCGAGGTAGTTTCAGTGGCCGGCCCATTCAGGGCAGTGTTATAGGACTATTCAGGGGGTCAAATCTTCATAGTCTATGCATCAAGCCTTTGTGCGAAGGGGAGATCAGGTTGACTAGAGGTTTTAGGGGCATGGGAATGTTGTTACCATGCCGGATCAGTCAACAGGGCCTTCAGTAGTGAGAGTTAACTTTTTAGTATTCAATTCTTGGATCGGTATATTGATAGATTTGGGTGTATCTCATTATTTCATTTCATCAGCTTTTGCATCTATTTTGGGTTAGAGATTGACTTGCTAGAGTTTTCTTTGTTAGTCAAGTCACCAGTTAGGGGTAGAGTGGTGTTGAGTCGAGTATGTAGCTCATGTGAGATTGAGGTCACGAATCGACAACTCTCTTTTCACTTCATTAGTCTAGGCATGGCAGGTTTTGACGTCTTCTTGGGTATAGATTGGTTGACCCTTTATCATCCGACTATAGATTGTCATCGTAGGAGGGTATCAGTGTTTATTTTAGACGGTGATCATTTTTATTTTCTGGGTGATTGGGATAATAGCTCTTTCCCTCCATTATATGACGTTAAGGGTCAGGGCGAGCTTAGTTACTTGTTTGCCATCATCTTAGACGAGAAAGGTAGTATGATTTAGGGTGTTTTTCTGAGAGTGGTTTGTGAATATCCGGACATCTTTCCAAAGGATCTTACAGAGTTACCTCCACACAGAGAGATTGAGTTCTCTATTGACCTTATGCTAGGCACGATACCGATTTCCATGGCACTATATAGATTTGCACCTGTCGAGTTACATGAGTTAAAGACTTAATTTAGGATTTGTCTGATAAAGGCTTTATTCGTCCTAGTACGTCACCTTAGGAAGCATCGGCACTTTTCGGAAAGAAGAAGGATAGATCATTGTGGTTGTGTATTGATTACCGCAAATTGAATCGGGTCACAATGAAGAACAAGTTCCTATTGCCTAAAATAGACGACTTGTTTGACCAACTCAAGGGCTCTTATTATTTTTCGAAGATAGATTTGAGATCAAGGTATCACCAGTTTTGAGTAAAAAAGGAGGACATATCGAAAACAGCCTTTCGTACACGATATGACCACTATGAGTTTTTAGTCATGCTTTTTGGGTAGACGAATTGTCACGACCCAAACCCGTCCATATAGGTTTAGTGTCGTAACCAGCCTGTAATCCTAAGATTACCAAAGGCCTCTGAGACAGATTAGTAAAATAAAGGGCTAGCAGAAGAAAATATCAAAAATACAATGTCCATAGAGTTGAGCAGACTTACTTGGGATGGAAAATTTAAACTTGTATTTACATATATTATGACGTCACTCTTGCGTCACCACATGTATAGATAAACATAAAGGGACTTAGCCCTATATACAAACTAAACAAAAGAAAATAAGAGCTTAAAACTTGGTTCACCACACATTGATTACGAAACTCATCTACAAAAGACTTTTAGGAACCTCCATGTGAGGCACGGTAGTTGGCTTGATAGAACAGATCCAGACTCGAAGTCTCAAGCCTGGTCAGGCGCCTGGTCACCTACATATATAATATTAATAATGAATTGGAGCCTAGTGAATAACAATAGAGCAAAGGTTTTATGAATGATGTCCATAATAGATTCAGAAATCAGAATTCAGATCAGAAACAGATCCTTATACATATTCAGATTTGTAAAATAGTTATACATGGTACATCTAATAGCTAACATATCAGATTGGTCATAAAGACCCACGTACAGAGTAGTTGGTCATAAAGGCCTATATTCACTTGAGATAGCCATTAAGACCCACATGCATAGTAGATAGTTGATTATGCATAATCAGTTCCATGAACGGAACCCACGTGAAACCCTGGTACCAAGTAATAGATAACACATAATAGATTCACATGATGATAAGGATGTCGTGAATACATTTCTAAAAATTGGACATTCATTCATGATTCAAAAAATAGCATTTCAGAAAACAAATCATATCATATCAGTCGGAAAGTACTTATAGTCAAACATAGCTTTACAGAGTTGTTACTTACAGATAGCTCCAGAAGCAGAATAGATAACTTAGATAGATCGGACTGATCAAGCGGACGATAGCACTTGACCTACACAAACACATGATAGATACATATTGAAACATAGGCTCCGTAAACACTTGACTCATTACATTTCTTTCTATGTGTGTTTCTAACTCTTATCCTCATTACTATAGCTTAATCATGGCTTAAGAATGCCTAGGTTGGAATGAGGATGCAGTTATGCACTTTGGAAACACTTTGCAAAATTCAAAAACAGGGTAGTTCGCTTGAGCAATGCTTTGGTCACTCGAGCAAACCCTTTGGTTTGCAAAACTTCTGAGAGTTCTTATTTTACGCTCGAACCAACTTCTTAGTCACTTGAGCCAAGACTGAAAATAAAGGGTGGTCGCTCGAGCCAACCATCAAACTCTACAAAACTTCTGAGAGCTCGCAATGTGTGCTCAAGCGATGGTTTGGTCGCTCGAGCGATGCGACCAAATTCTGGAATTTCCAGAATTTGACTTCAAGTTCAGAACATATGTTTAAAGCTTCAAAACTATTCTTTTGGGCCATAATTTGTAGAAAAAACTTAGACACTTGTATAAAAACATGGAATGAAGATCGATTCTTAAAATCAAGGCCCAAAAGCATGCCAATTATTCAAAATTACACTTGAAACTCTATATGTGTTCCATGCATGTAATGGTATGGAATCTTTTCTCTCAAATCATGAACAATTAAGAAGAAATGGTATGAAACATGATGAATTTTCAAAACAAAGCTAGAATAAGTACATGCATGTAAGAATCCTTTGGAAATAACTTCAAAATGTGATGAAATATACATGCATGTATGGATTGATTCCCAGTTCTACATTCAAAGCTCAATTCTCTTGTTTAATCACTTAAACTTCTTGAATTACATTCTTGATGACTCATACACTTAATTTATAAGTTGAATTCTTATCTCTACTCCTCAATTGGGTTCCAGATTGTTAATTCTTTGAGCTACCAAGTCAATTCTCTCAATTTCTCTTACAATTCCTTCTTTCCTCTTCTTTGATCACTCTCTCTCTCTCTCTCTCTCTCTCTCTCTCTCTCTCTCACGATTTGAGGCTCAAAATGATGAAGGAAGATGAGTTCTAGAACTTATGTCACATATTTATAGCTTGGATTAAGTTAGCTTAAGTAAATTAACTTAAGTTTAATTAAGCTTTCTTATATTTAATTGAATCTAACTAGTTTATTCTAATTATTTGGTTCTGAATCGAAATTTAATTAAAGTTACCATAAAATTCTAAAAATTCTAAATGACAAGTCGACCTAATCAATTTCGCATTCAAATGTCGATAAGGCTGCACCAAAGTAGAAATTCAGACATATATTTCTATAATAGATAGATATAAATTCAAATATCATGCAAAACACACAATTAACACATAATTTCACATAACCCCTTTATTAATATTCTTAATTACGGATTAATAGCTAATTACGGATTAGTGTTATTACAAGAATACCCCAGCTTCCTTTATGGATCTAATGAACCAAGTCTTCCGAGAGTATCTTGATAGGTTTGTAGTAGTCTTTGCGGATAATATTTTGATTTATTCACCTTCAGAGGAGGAACATGAGGGACACCTTAAAATTGTACTTCAGTCACTTAGGGAAAATCGATTGTATGCTGAGTAAGAGAAGTGCTAGTTTTGGCTTCCGAAAGTGAAATTTCAAGGTCATGTGGTGTAAAAAGATAGAGTGATGGTTGATTCTTCTAAGATTGACGCGGTGTAGAATTGGGAACAACCGAAGAATGCATTTGAGATCCGTAGCTTCTTGGGTCAAGCTGGTTACTATCGGTGTTTTGTAAAGGATTTCTCTAGTCTAGCTTTGCCTTTAACTAGATTGACGAGGAAGGGAGTGAAGTTTGTGTGGAGTGAGACTTGTGAGAAGTCTTTCGAGAAGCTTAAGATAAGACTGGCCATCACATCTATTTTGATCATTTCGGAGAGGAGTTTGGGTTATATAATGTATTGTAATGCGTCTTGGGACAATTTGGGTTCTTTCATGACCTAGAGTTAGTTGTTGTAATCTTTTCCTTGAAACTTTGGAAACATTATCTCTATGGAGAAGAGTTTGAAGTGTTTTCAAACCATAAGAGCCTTAAGTCTTTGTTTTCACAGAAAAACCTAAACTTGCGTCAAAGGATGTGGATGGAGTTCATGGAGGATTACGACTTTGAGTTGCACTATCACCTGGGGAAGGCTAATATAATGGCCGATGCCTTGAGTACAAAATTTGTGAGCAGTGTGGCGAGTCTTGGCATTCAAGAGTGTGAGATGTCGAGCATTATTGGCTAGTTTAACTTGCATCTTGGTAGTCCAGTGAGTGTGCCACTTTGTTTACCATGATTGCACAACCTACACTGATTAGCAAAGTTTTAGATGCACAACAACATGATGGGGAAGTAAGAAGGATCTGAGAGAAAATCTCTAATGGGAAGGAAGAGAAGGGTTTGATAATACACTCCAACCTTAGCATCCGTTATCTGGACCTTTTATTTGTGCCAGAGTCTTGTAGAGAAGAGGTACTCTGAGAGTTTCACCATTCATACCTTAAGTTGTATCCAGGAGGCACAAAAATGTATCATGATCTTAGTTGTCAGTTTCGGTAGAGGGATATGAAGAGAGATATGGCGTTGTTTGTCTCTAGGTGTCTAACTTGCCAACAAGTGAAAGCTGAGCACCAAAAACCTGCAAGGTTGTTGTAACCCTTACTCGTAGCCAAGTGGAAACGAGATTATGTTACAATAGATTTTGTTATGGGACTTTCTAGAACTCAAAGAGATAATAATGCAGTTTGGGTAATTGTGGATAGATTGACCAAGTCAACCCATTTCATTGCTGTGTGCACCAGCAACTTAGTAGATGACCTAGCCAAGCTATACTTTAGGGATATCATTCGAATACACGGAGTCCCAATGACTATTGTTTCAGATAGAGATCCTCATTTGATGACCCGTTTGTAACAGAGCCTTCGAAATACTTTGGGGACACAGTTGAACTTTAGTACTACTTACCATCTCCACACTAACGACCAATTCGAGTACACCATTCAAATTTTAGAAGACTTGTTGTGAGTTTGTTTTCTTGACTTTAAGGGTTCTTGGAAGAGAACATTTACCATTAGCAGAGTTTGCTTACAATAATAGCTTCTATTCTAACATTGGTATGGCACCTTTTGAGGCTTTATATGAGCAGCCTTGTAGATCACTAGTGTGTTGAGCCGAGGTGGGTGATGCACCTATGTTGGGGTCAGAATTAGTGTGCGAGATGACCGAGAAGGTTTGTCTTATTTGGAAGAGCCTAATTACGACTCAGAGCTGATAGACGAATTATGCTGATCGGAGGAGGCCGTGATGTCCTAGGACTTGGGATTGACTGGTGTTGAGTAGTAAGATAGTCTGCTTTACTTTCATAATTTTTTATCATATTGGGTCAGTGAGAATTCTTTTCTACTCGTACTTAACCTCTCTTAACATTCTTGGGTTAAAAATTTTGAGTTTTCGGCATTGGAACTTATTTCGGAGTACAAAAATCATTTTCTGAGTTTCTAGGCAAAATTGCTCGTGCGGATTTGGCAACCACTCGAGTGGATTCACATAGGGATTTATGAGTTTTCTGGGCAAAAAACCGCTCGTGTGGATTTCGTAATACGCTCGAGCGAATTTTGTGGAAATTTTTGGGCTCTTTTTGAGAGCAAACAGCCCGTGGAGCATCAGAATCTGCTCGTGCAGAATTTTAACCGCTCATACGAATTTTGATGTGTTTGTCTCAAATTTTGTGCATTTTTCCTCAAACTAATGCCAAAAACATGTTTTGGGCACTTTTTCACTTCTCTCTCTCTCTCTCTCTCTCTCTCTCTCTCTCTCTATACTAATCTTTTCTCTTCCTTCTCACTACAAACACCCCCAAATCCAAAATTCTCTTTGTGATTTAGCAAAATATCAAGAATTTGAGGGGACTTTTTACACCAAATCGAAGAGGGCGACGAGGGCTACGTTTACACCGATTGAATCGAGTTTTCATCAACGTTGAACTTTAGGGTTTTCATCTCGTTCCTTTTCCAAGCTTGAGGTATGGATAATCTTTGAGTTATATATATGTCTTTGCAAGTCTAAACTTGTTTGGAGTATTTCTTCATGTTTGGATCATGATTTTGGGTTGATGAACCCTAGATGATATTAAAAGTGGATTTTCTCTATTTTTCCAAAGCTTTTGAAAGTATGAACTATGTTCTAAGGTGTGGGTGTTGTTTTGGAAAAATCATTTCAAAAATGGAACAAAAACCTAGTTTTGGTGGAAACCCTAGAATTTGGGGATTTTGGAAAAAAGTTATGATATTGTGAAATTTATGCTTGATAAATTGTTATGTGAGTAAATGATAGAGAAAATTTCTATAGTTGTATGAAATGAGAAAAATTCATGAGAAAAATGAGAATTGTTGATTTGGGAAGCTTGAGGAATAGCTTATTGTTGTTTGTCTTGGAAAGACCAAATTTTAAGAATGATGATTAATATGTGAAAAATGCATGAATGATGTTTTTGTTATATTATCTTTTGGAAAATGCATTATGATGTTACAATGATAAGAGATATGGAAGTTGGTCACAATGGGAGATTGTGTGGTGGAAATTGAAAATGAAACTATATTAATGCATTGTTAAGTCTTGCATTGCCATTCCATTTAATCATTGTTGCAATTGATTTTGAATCTTGCATTAAAAAATTATTACTTTGAGAAAGGAGTTCTTTTATGAAACAAGATCATTTTGATATGTTTTGGAGTAAATACATTGGTAAGTTTGGATAGGGAGTGTAGTTGGTATTGGTTAAGTTGGCCTGAGTGTCCATGGTAAAAGATCGCCCCTTGAACTACATTGAAGTTATTGAATTGTTGTATTTTTAAATTGCATTGTGCACAAAAGTTTCAAAAAAGATAGAGATATATGTTTTTGAACATGTCATGACATATGCATTCATCTCAGAAGACTATATAAAATGTATATACTTTGTTAAGATTTTCCTACTAGGCTTTGTGCTCACCTTATGGGATTTTGTGCAGGAAAGGATGTGGTGATCCCGCCAAGTTAAAGGCATGGAATGTGTTTTGGGAGCACAAGACTCTTTCATTTTGTTGTAATTATTTTGACAAGCCAAGGGCTTTATACGTATGGGTTCGCAAACCATTGTTTTGTGTAACCCGGCATAAGCCTTGGAATTTTTAGCCCTTGGGGGCATCAACTTTACTTGATTTATTATGCCACATGCTATAGATTCATATTCTAGGCATGTTGAATGTATAATCGTATGTGGAGTATTTTGTAAATCTCTAGAGTTTAATGATTATAAATGTTAGAGATTGGTGATGATGCTAGTGATGAGGCTTTATATTCATATACTTTAAGAAGTGGAAGCTATTAATTTTGGGAAACAAGATTATGTTGTTGGAAGATAATGAGTCTATTTGTGTTAATTTCTTTGGGGTGTTACATAGGCGACTTCTATCATTTGAGGTCGGAGATTATGTGTTTTTGAAAATCTCTCCTAAACAGGGCTTAATGAGATTCGAGTGGAGTGTCAAGCTTTCTTCTAGGTTCATTGGACTATTTGATGTTATTAACCGAGTTGAGGATGTGGCCTACCATTTAGCTTTGCCGCCACAACTTTTCGAGGTCCATGACGTGTTTCACATTTCAATGCTTAGTAAGTATGAGTCGGACCCACCACATGTTTTGGACTAGGTTAGTATAGAAGTAGATGAAGATGATGCATATGAGGAGCTATCAGCACAAATTCTAGATACTCGTGAACAAGTTTTGAGAGGGAAGGTCATTCCTTTGGTTAAAGTGTTGTGGAGACACAGGGCCGGCCTTGAGATTTAGAGGGCCCAAGGCGACACTTCGGAAATGGGGCCCTCTTACATTAAAAAAAAAATAAAAAATTCGTGGATAAAACGATAAGTTATAACTTTTTTTTTATTTATTTGTAGCCACAAAAAAAATTATTTGCACATATAATCATTAAAATTATAAATAAAAATTTACTTTCATATATTAAGATAGGAAGCAATAATTTCAAATACATAAAAAAAAAAATAAAAAAAAAACAAAAATCTAGTCTTGTTGTTTTTTTTTTGGGCCTCTTGTTCAATTGGGCCTATAGTATTTGAGTCTTTTATATATATATATATATATCTAAAACACAAAAGTATATTTGGGGCCCCTATTTTTAGCCCAAATTAGGGGCCCGAGGCGCAGGCCTATCTTGCCTACCCTCAGAGCCGGCCCTGTGGAGACACCATAGGGTAAAAGAAGCAACTTGGAAACGTGAAGCTGAAGTTCGTTCTAAATACCCAAATTTGTTTATGAATGCTTTGTAGTATGTATTTTGTATATGTTTCAACTTGTGATTTGTATATATGTATATATATTGATTTCGGGAATGAAATTTCCTAAGATGGGGAGGTTGTAACACTCGAGTTCTTTAAAACCTTTTGAAAGTATATTTAATTTTCATTACTTCTTGTTATTGGGTATTTGAGTTGTTGTATCATTGTATTGGTGGAGCGAGATTTGATTTAAACTTGTTCAAAGTGTTCCTTCGCTCTTAGTTTTGTCGGAAGGACTTGGGAACCTTGAAATTCTATTCTGGGTGTCAACACTAGGCTTTAGAGGGTCGGCTCTTGCCTTCTACACTTTTCTTCCCTTTTGTTTCTAGTTTTGGGGTTGACACCACCCTTCCAAGTGTCGACACTTGCTTCTTCTTCTTTTCTTTCTTTTGCTACCAATTTATATGGTTGACACTTGGCCTAAAGGGTGTCGACACCACCCTTTCCGGTGTCGACACTTGCTAGAAAGTGCAAAAAATCTTAGCCATGTTTTTGGCTTTTCCTTTTGGGATTTTTCATTGTTTTCTTGGATGACTTTGGAAAATATCCTATCTTTGACCAAATACTATAAGTAGACCCTCAAGGCACTATTTATTTTTACTTTTTTCTTTTCTCTTTCTTCCTTTTTCTCTCCATACACCAAACCCACCATTTTGCGCCTTAAGCTTTTACTTTTTAGCACTAGCTTCAGATCTACTCACTTGGGACCATCTTCTCACCTTACTTCTTTGGGATAAAACGTAAAGCTCATCAAGGGGTTCATTCTAGTTCGAGCAAAACTTTATGTCGTCACTTTTGATTTTGGAGCTTTCTCCTCATCTTCCATATTTGAGGTAGATCTTTATTACTCTTGTATATGGTATTTGCATGAGTATGTGGTATTTTGAAACACTTGGATGTTGGGATTTATTGGGATTTTGTTCTATATATATGATATCAAAACTAGGGTTTGATCTCTTTGTTTGGAATTTTGAAGTTTAGCCTTTGAATTAACAATTGTTGTTAGGATTTCATGTTTTGACATGTAACATGAGAAAGTCCTAAATTTTTATGGAAACCCTAGAATGGGGAAAGTTAGAGATTTTGATTGTGTGTTGAGATTTGTTCTGAAAAAATGAAAACTTGTGATAAGGATGGAAGATCTCTTTGGAAATGAACTATTGTTGGGTTGTTAGAACTATCTTGTAACAAATGAACAATTGAAAATTATTGATAGTTATAGTGATGAGCTTGATTTAGTCATACTCTAGTATCGTCTGTGACGCCCTGAATCTACACTATTGATTGCAGTCAAGGGAGAGTTACTAATGAGTCCTATGGTCAATGACCAAGTAAGATCCCAGATCGCCGGAGGAGTCAAATTAGCCTCCCTTCTAAGTCCGGCTTTCTTAGGCGGCGCACTACCCTTTTGACAGATCTTAAAAGGTATTGACACAAGGTCTCGTAAGCAACGATAAGGAGTATATGGATAAATATAGAATGAAAGTTCATAACAACCACGAATATCATTAATTTCAAAAGCTTGCTCCATTATATTACATCCCAAAAAGAAAGTTTAAAACTTCACATGAGTCTTACAAAATAATAAAAGGAAATTTCTAGTTTTTCCTAAGATAGCCAAAAGTCTTCGAAGGTTTCTGGTTCGTCGCCTCCAGCTATAAGTTCCTCTTCGCCATCTGGCATGATACACCGTGAGCTTTGAATGCCCAGTAAACACACACACACCCCGTCCCTTTTTTCCAGTCCAATACTCAATCACCATTATAACATCAAGTGTAAAGCATGATACTCAAATAAATAAATAAAGGGTGAAGTTAGATGTTAGTAAACTAGAAATCCCGCAAAGAGACTTCGTCCTCCCAACCACAAGAATCGGATGCGGATTATTCGATATGCCCCCTCTTTTGCTGCTTTGTTGCAGAACTAACCTCGGATGCCTACCAACGGTTATATACCGCGTAGCACCAACCGCAGGACCTCAAAAGAGACGGTAATAATGGGCCTTGCCCAAATCCCTCCTCACACCAAGCTACCTAGGGTCCGAATACAACCGCTCCGTTCAGGGGTTCCGAAAACCACTTGCGCAAGACTTTAACTTCAAATAGGGAACGCATCCCAATAATCCATGTATCACTTATTCTCATCTTTTCATTACTCAAGTGTTCGAAACCCAATACCCTCCCAATTAGGTTTCCCATTGAAGTTAAATGTTTTAAATCAAGGTTAGTCCAACTTACAAGATTATAATATCCACATAAGCATGCATCCTTAAGATGAGAAGGATAAATAATATAACATAACACATACAATATCATGCCAAGATGTGATCATAAGCTATTAAACATTTTCATGAATACAAGGGCAATAAACATCCAAACATAACCAGATTTCCAGATTTAACATCACATAAAGATTAAAAATGAAAGGCTATTTTAGATCCTTCACCGGACTCGGTCTTCCTATGGTTCGTAGAGAATTTGATCTAGTTTCTAGAACATTTTTCAGAAATGGGTTTGCTTTTCCAGATTTTAAGTTATTTAGAAAACATTTCAGCGCTGTCTAGATTCTGTCCAGACCCGTCGATCGTTACGAAAATTTGATTTCCTTGAAAACCGCTTAATGTTTTTTGATGAAACCAATTTTAGTTGAAATCTAACTCCTTAAGGAAGATTTTGACATAAAATAGAGGGCCGGAATAATTTTGTACATTTTTCTAGAATTTTTGAAAGTGGGCTGCAAAAACTGATTCTAAGGTGGAATGTCCAAAACAAGAAGATTTATTAGAAAAGGGTTCCACCAAGGGAAGGTTTTTGTTTATTTTGTGAATAAAACATGCTAACTAACATATTTTTAACCCAAAAAATTTGCTTGAAAGCGTGCCCTTGAAAAGTTGAGAGATTGGTATAAAAAAAGATGGTTTTGAGCCAAGATGGGGAAAATACAAGGGAGATAAAACTAATACTCAACTCTTAGCATTTTTAACACAAGAATTCATAAATAACAGATCTAAAAGGAATTTTTTAGAAACATGTATTGGAAAAAGGAAAATGAAAGAGAAGGTTGTGTTTGTGGCTTACTTGCTACTTTGCACAAGAAGGCTTTCTTCTTCCTCCCTCTTCTTCTCTAGACTTCTCTCTCTCTTGCTCTCCTCCCTCTCTCTAACCGAAATGTGTGTGTGGGTGAGTGTGTTATGTGTGTTTGCAAGCTCGGGGGGTGTGTTGGTATTTATAGACAAACTTTTGAGGCAAAAAGTCCTAAAAGCCCCTTAGTTGGAAATGGATGGAAATGTTAGGATTTGTTTGAATTCTAAAGGAATAGAAGGGATTTGGGAGGCTTGCTCATTGGTTTAGGAAACACTTAGTTGTAATGAAACTAGTTTTTGAAATTAGCAACCTAGGTCTAGGTCTCTAGGTTGGTGTTTTCCTAGAATTTCATGATGGTGGTTCTTGGAAATTGGTTTCTCACTTTCTCCTAGGAAGACTAGCCATAGGGAAGGGTGAAGGGCCAATTTTTTAATTATTTTTTTGTCCTAGGCACACTCCTCAAGGTGTATACATACATATATATATATATATCTCTTGATGATGGTTCTTATGGTACGAGGTACAAGTACTAGTTTTGGGGTAAATTTTGAATTTAATTACAGAGTGAGGGCTTGGTGTTAAATTCTTGTATTGGGACCCTACTTAGGTAGAATTAAATTAAATTAGGTTAGGGAACCTGATTCGGCTAGGAAAATTGATGTTTTGAAAAAAATAAAATAAAATAAATAAAAATGCTAACCGACAATATTCGAATTAATTCAAGTAATCAAGGGCTTTAAGAAAATAATTCAACATTAGGGTCTTAAAAGTGAATACATATTTCAGGGGCTTCACAACCTATCCCCCTTAAAACAATTTCGTCCCCGAAATTTAACTACATACTGCCTTCGAAAAGCTCGGGGTAGTTTGCCTTCACCCAATCCTGGCGTTCCCAAGTAGATTCCTCAATTCCCCGATGACGCCATGGCACTTTCACCAAGTGAACCGTCTTGCCTCTAAGGTTCTTCTCTCGGCGATCTTGTATTGCTACTGGTCCTTGTTTAAACGTAACATCTTTGTCAAGACTGATCTCTTCCCATTTGAGGACGTGTGTCGGGTCAGCGATGTATTTTCTCAACATAGATACATGGAAGACGTTGTGTATCCCTGGTAACTGCGGGGGTAAAGTTAGTCTATATGCTACTTCGCCCACTCTTTCCAATACCTCAAAAGGCCCAATATATCGTGGTGACAACTTCCCTTTTCTCCCAAAACGTAAGACTCCACGTCTGGGTTGTGCCTTTAGGAACACGTGGCTGCCCACTTTAAACATCAACGGTCTTCTCCTCCTGTCTGCATAATTCTTCTGACGGTCCTGAGCAGTCTTTAACCGTTGTCGGATCAATTTGACCTTCTCAGTAGTTTCTAGAATGAGTTCGGGTCCTACCAGATTTGCGTCACCCACTTTCGTCCAACAAATCGGCGGTCTACACGGTCGTTCGTATAATGCTTCAAAGAGTGCCATACTGATGCTAGCTTGAAGGCTGTTGTTGTAGGCGAATTCAATTAGGGGTAGGTGTCGTTCCCAACTTCCTTGAAAATTCATTGCGGAAGCTCTCAACATATCCTCGAGTGTCTGGATGGTGCGTTCAGATTGTCCGTCTGTCTGTGGGTGAAAGGCGGTGCTAAAACATAACTCAGTACCAAGAGCTTCCTGTAGGTTCCCCCAAAATTGAGAGGTGAATCGTGGATCTCAATCTGACACAATAGATACCGGAATTCCATGTAGTCAAATGATCTCCCCAATGTAGAGCCTACACATAGACTCTAAGGTGTCGGTCATCTTATAGGGTAAGAAATGTGCAGACTTGGTGAGGCGGTCCACTATTACCCATATAGCATCGCGCCCTCTAGGTGACTTAGGCAACCCTGTCACAAAATCCATCGTCACGTATTCCCACTTCCATTCGGCTATTGGTAGAGGTTGCAACATTCTTCCTGGTTTCTGATATTCCGCCTTTACTTGTTGGCATGTCAGACATCTTGCTACAAATTTAGCCAATTCCTTCTTCATCCCATTCCACCAATATTGCCTCTTCAAATCTTGGTACATTTTAGTCCCTCCTGGATGTACCGCAAATGCAGAATGATGACATTCCTTCAGTACCTTTTCTCTAAGTAACTCGTCACTTGGTTCAAACAATCTACCTTGGTATCTTAAACTCCCATCAGGCTGAATTACCCAATCGGGCATGGGCTCTCCTGATTCCAGACGTCCCTTGATATAGGCTACCTCTTGATCGTGCTTCTGGGCCTCCATGACCTTATTCATTAACTTAGGCATCACCTTCTGCGTACTAAGATATGCTTTTGTATCTTGAGATTCTACTTGGATCCTAAACTCACTGAGTGTCTTAACCATATCCCATTCCTTGACGGAGATTCTTAGCCAACATCCCTCTGCTCTTACGACTTAGAGCATCTGCTACTACATTGGCTTTACCGGGGTGACATGAGAGAGTGAACTGGAAATCCTCAAGATACTCCATCCATCGTTTCTGTCTCAAGTTAAGGTCCTTCTGTGTGAATAGATACTTCAAGCTTTTGTGATCTGTGAAAATCTCAAATTGTTCCCTATACAGGTAATGTCACCATTACTTTAGGGCAAAAACTACGGCTGCTAACTCCAAGTCGTGTGTGGGGTAGTTGCGCTCATGAGGTTTCAACTGCCTGGATCCATATGCGACTACCTTTCCATTTTGCATGAGCACGCAACCTAGCCCTTCTTTAGACGCATCGCAATACACAGTGTACCCCTCTTCTCGTTCTGGAATGGTCAAAATTAGCGCACTAGTTAACCTCCTCTTTAGCTCTTGTAAGGTTTTTTCACAAGCTTCGTCCCACTCATACTTTTACTCCTTTTTGCGTCAAACGAGTCATTGGTTTTGGAGAAATCTTGGATGAACCTCCGGTAATAACTAGCCAATCCTAAGAAGCTGCGGATTTTTGACACGGTTTTTGGTTGTCTCCAATCTAATATTGCCTCCACCTTGGTTGGATCCACCGCAATCCCATTCTCTAATACCACGTGCCCTAAGAATTTCACTTTATTCAACCAGAACTCACCTTTACTCGCCTTGGCATGTAGTCGATTATCCCTAAGAACTTGGAGGACAGTCCTTAAATGTTGTTCATGCTCTTCTTCAGACCTTGAATATACCAAGATGTCATCAATGAACACTACTACAAACTGGTCAAGGTATGGTCTAAAGATCTTATTCATCAGGCTCATGAATACTGCCGGTGCATTGGTTAGTCCAAAGGGCATTACTACAAACTCATAGTGGCCATATCTAGTACGAAAGGCAGTTTTTGGTATATCCTCCTCCTTGACTTGTAGTTGATGGTAACCTGACCTGGGATCGATCTTTGAATAGCACGTTGAGCCTCTAAGTTGGTCAAAAATGTCATCAATCCTTGGAAGTGGGTATCGGTTCCTAATCGTGACTCGATTGAGTTGACGATAATCGATGCATAGCCTCAACGACCCATCCTTCTTTTTAGTAAACAACACGGGTGCTCGCCATGGCGAAGTACTTGGCCTAATGAATCCTCTCTCGAGCAATTTCCTGTAGTTGTGTCTTCAATTCTCATAGTTCTGCTGGTGCCATGCGATACGGAGTCATGGATATTAGGGTAGTTCCAGGTTGCAGCTTGATGCTAAAGTCTACTTCCTGGGTTGGCAGCAATCCTGGTAATTCCATAGGAAATACGCCTGTATATTTGCATACTACGCGCAAAAGTTCTAGTTCTCCTAGGCCCTTCTTATTTAAAATCAGGCTTGTTATCCTACCCGCAAGCTGATCGCGCCACTGCGTCCTACATTTCGTTGAAGTCATGGAGTCTTGTCTATCCCCCTTAAACTGAAAACATGCTCCGTTGGATGGGTAAATCATCTCTTTCTTTTGGTAACTATCGATAATTGCTAAGGTACGAGTAACGAATCTATTTTTAAGATGAGGTCGGAGTAGGGTATCTTCATGAAGTTGAGTTTCCTTTCCATAAGCTCCAATTCCTCTTGGATTCTACCTCCTTTCATTCTAAAGTCGATGTTGTGTCGATTATTTTCACAAAGATGGTAAGACTCCTCCAAAGTTTGATTCTTGATAGGGTTCAGGATTTTAGCCACGGTTACTAGTCCATTCTTAAGGTTTCAATTTCCTAGTACCGCATTTCTATTGTTGCTTGCAAGCTCATATTATTACTTGTCTCGAGGTATGGTCCACCATTTGTTTTTCTTTGAATGGGGTGAGGCGTAAGTCAAATTCTAACTACAGAGGCAATTCCTTATGGGTAAGCAACTAATCTTAAGTTAGAGTTTAATTATCTTAGGGTGTTCACACAACACAACTTCATGTACATAATAATAATTACAAGATCCAAAGAATACGAAGCAGTTATGGTGATAACATCAAGATTATCTGAAATATGGATAAATGGTATGATGTTATGGTTTCAAACTTCAATGTGATCAAGGTTATAGATGTAGTGACTAAACTAGATATTTAACTTGAAATCGCGTTGGCCATCCGCGTTTCAAACTAAATATCCAAGATTCATCACCGAGTAAAGAAAATGAAATTATTTACAAGAAGCCTTGGGCTAAAGAAAATAATCAAGGGTCAAGGAGGTCAAATTTACAAATAGTAGTATATGAAACAAAACTAGATGGACAAGACTTAATTTTGGGAAAGGATGACATTGAATAAAGGCTACGAATACAAGATGAGGGTACGACAATCGATAGAAGACGCGTAGAACTAATAGTACCCCCCTACTGCGCGATGAGGCCGCACTCAAGGTTAAAACCATTTCACGATCCTGAAGTAGGTCCTCATGAGTTGATGTTGGCATGCCAGAAATTCGAAGAAATTCCCTAAGACAGGTCAAGAAAGATTCTAACATAGTCGGGGAAAGGTAGTCTCTAACCGCAGGTCGAAACGCGTGGGTAAGGGTTGAACCTAGGCTCTGATACCATATTGTGACGCCCCGAATCTACACTATTGATTGCAGTAAAGGGAGAGTCACTAACGAGTCCTATGGTCAATGACCAAGTAAGATCCCAGATCGCCGGAGGAGTCAAATTAGCCTCCCTTCTAAGTCCGGCTTTCTTAGGCAGCGCACTACCCTTTTGACAGATCTTAAAAGGTATTGACACAAGGTCTCGTAAGCAACGATATGGAGTATATGGATAAATATAGAATGAAAGTTCATAACAACCACGAATATCGTTAATTTCAAAAGCTTGCTCCATTACATTACATCTCAAAAAGAAAGTTTAAAACTTCACATGAGTCTTACAAAATAATAAAAGGAAATTTCTATTTTTTCCTAAGATAGCCAAAAGTCTTCGAAGGTTTCTGGTTCGTTGCCTCCAGCTATAAGTTCCTCTTCGTCACCTAGCATGATAAGCCGTGAGCTTTGAATGCCCAGTAAACACACACACACCCCGTCCCCTTTTCCCAGTCCAATACTCAATCACCATTATAACATCAAGTAGTAAAGCATGATACTCAAATAAATAAATAAAGGGTGAAGTTAGATGTTAGTAAACTAGAAATCCCCCAAAGAGACTTCGTCCTCCCAACCACAAGAATCGGACGCAGATTATTCGGTATGCCCCCTCTTTTGCTGCTTTGTTGCAGAACTAACCTCGGATGCCTACCAACGGTTATATACCGCGTAGCACCAACCGCAGGACCTCAAAAGAGACGGTAATAATGGGCCTTGCCCAAATCCCTCCTCACACCAAGCTACCTAGGGTCCGAATACAACCGCTCCCTTCAGGGGTTCCGAAAACCACTTGCGCAAGACTTTAACTTCAAATAGGGAACGCATCCCAATAATCCATGTATCACTTATTCTCATCTTTTCATTACTCAAGTGTTCGAAACCCAATACCCTCCCAATTAGGTTTCCCATTGAAGTTAAATGTTTTAAATCAAGGTTAGTCCAACTTACAAGATTATAATATCCACATAAGCATGCATCCTTAAGATGAGAAGGATAAATAACATAACATAACACATACAATATCATGCCAAGATGTGATCATAAGCTATTAAACATTTTCATGAATACAAGGGCAATAAACATCCAAACATAACCAGATTTCCAGATTTAACATCACATAAAGATTAAAAATGAAAGGCTATTTTAGATCCTTCACCGGACTCGGTCTTCCTATGGTTCGTAGAGAATTTGATCTAGTTTCTAGAACATTTTTCGGAAATGGGTTTGCTTTTCCAGATTTTAAGTTATGTAGAAAACATTTCAGCGCTGTCCAGATTCTGTCCAGACCCGTCGATCGTTACGAAAATTTGATTTCCTTGCAAACCGCTTAATGTTTTTCGATGAAACCAATTTTAGTTGAAATCTAACTCCTTAAGGAAGATTTTGACATAAAATAGAGGGCCGGAATAATTTTGTACATTTTTCTAGAATTTTTGAAAGTGGGCTGCAAAAACTGATTCTAAGGTGGAATGTCCAAAACAAGAAGATTTATGAGAAAAGGGTTCCACCAAGGGAAAGTTTTTGTTTATTTTGTGAATAAAACATGCTAACTAACATATTTTTAACCCAGAAAATTTGCTTGAAAGCGTGCCCTTGAAAAGTTGAGAGATTGGTATAAAAAAAGATGGTTTTGAGCCAAGATGGGGAAAATACAAGGGAGATAAAACTAATACTCAACTCTTAGCATTTTTAACACAAGAATTCATAAATAACAGATCTGAAAGGAATTGTTTAGAAACATGTATTGGAAAAAGGAAAATGAAAGAGAAGGTTGTGTTTGTGGCTTACTTGCTACTTTGCACAAGAAGGCTTTCTTCTTCCTTCCTCTTCTTCTCTAGACTTCTCTCTCTCTTGCTCTCCTCCCTCTCTCTAACCGAAATGTGTGTGTGGGTGAGTGTGTTATGTGTGTTTGCAAGCTAGGGGGGTGTGTTGGTATTTATAGACAAACTTTTGAGGCAAAAAGTCCTAAAAGCCCCTTAGTTGGAAATGGATGGAAATGTTAGGATTTGTTTGAATTCTAAAGGAATAGAAGGGATTTGGGAGGCTTGCTCATTGGTTTAGGAAACACTTAGTTGTAATGAAACTAGTTTTTGAAATTAGCAACCTAGGTCTAGGTCACTAGGTTGGTGTTTTCCTAGAATTTCATGATGGTGGTTCTTGGAAATTGGTTTCTCACTTTCTCCTAGGAAGGCTAGCCATAGGGAAGGGTGAAGGGCCAATTTTTTAATTATTTTTTTGTCCTAGGCACACTCCTCAAGGTGTATACATATATATATATATATCTCTTGATGATGGTTCTTATGATACAAGGTACAAGTACTAGTTTTGGGGTAAATTTTGAATTTAATTAAAGAGTGAGGGCTTGGTGTTAAATTCTTGTACTGGGACCCTACTTAGGTAGAATTAAATTAAATTAGGTTAGGGAACCTGATCCGGCTAGGAAAATTCCTGTTTTGAAAAAAATAAAATAAAATAAATAAAAATGCTAACCGACAATATTCGAATTAATTCAAGTAATCGAGGGCTTTAAGAAAATAATTCAACATTAGAGTCTTAAAAGTGAATACATATTTCAGGGGCTTCACATTGTCAATTTTGAAATACTTGATAGAGATAACTATTTTATGCAACTGGTAGAGGGTTGCATGATTGTTGTGAAAATACTTGGGAACTAGGGAAATGGAGACTTTTGAACTCATACGTCTCATTTGCGGTACATGTTTCCTCATTTGTATTGTTGAACATATTTTAAGGAATTTGTCTTTGCAACTTTTGCAGGTTTGGAACTTTGTTAAATTATTAAAGTAAATAAGTTGATTAAATCCGGGATGTGTAGAAATGTTTACAAATTGTTTAAGTTAGCCTGAGGTCCTTGGTTTAAGTCCAAAAACCCACCCGGAGTCAAGTTTCCAATTGTCCTTCTGGTTAATAGCCAGTAAATGTGGATTTTTAGTAATTTTGAATAGACTACTTGCAGACACATCGCTTAGGGAATTTTAGGATGTTATTTATGATTTAATAATTTGATTTATGAATTATGTGGAACTTGTTCCATTTTTGAAGAAGTTGCATTGTTGCATTATAAGACAGGAAAACGTTTTGACTTGGCATTGCGTCATATGCATTCATGATCATACACATGGTAATCCAATATACTATTGTAATGTCATCTTTACTAGGCGTTGTTCTCATCCCTTAGTGGGAAAACAATTTAAGGTGCTAATGAGATGCTTCCTCCTCGTTGAAGGAATTGAGTAATTAGAGCACCAAGGCTTCTGTTTGTGTTGTTGATTTTTGTAAAGCTTTTGAGCTAAATTGTCTCAAGTCGAAACCCCTCTTTCTGTAACAAGGTTTCAACCTTGAATGATGTAAGCCATAGAGCATTTACTTGCTATTTCTTTTGTTGTAATAGAAGTTCAGATACTATAAATTTAGGATAGGAATGTCTTGAACGTATTAATGCATGTGAATCTTTTGGAAATATTTTAATGAATGAAAAACAATGGAAGGGAAGTTATTTTGTAATGATGAGAGCTTGTTAGTTGTTGAGTATTCTATTATATCAAGCATGTATGTACAAGATGATGTTTAATAAAAGGATGAATGTGAGATTATTTAATGTTAATCAAGGTCCCTTCGGTAGAAGCTCAGCCCTCTGCGACTACTCGATTCCCTAAGAGCCAGGCTTCGATCCAAATGCCGAATCTGCCTTTGTATCCTCAGGCGAATTGTACAACTGCCACTTCAGCTATCCAGGGACAGACTGGTCCCTTCCAACTGAACCACTTCATAACAATAGCAGATGTCTAGATTATGCTCAAGGAAGAGCACAGCAAGAAGAAGCTGTCGTCATTCCCAAATCCTAACATCAAACCCCTATATCCTCATGAGATTCTAGCGTTGCCTTATTCCGTCGAATACACAGTGCCTAAGTTTGTGAAGTTTGATGGGAAACAAAGTAACCCATGATGACATGTTGTTCGCTTCATTGAAACCCTAAGGGTTCACGGTACTGATCATACACTGCACCTCTGTGATTTCTCAAAATACTCATAGAAAGGGCTTACAGCTGGTACGTAAACCTTGCTATCAACTTGATCAAGACTTGGAAGGCGATGATGAACTTTTAAATTTATATTTCATCTTTTCTCTTACATCTTTGCAAATCTAAGATCTAAATATAACATCCATTTGGGGATAAGGGTGATTGACAAATGTGATTTATCATATCATTATGTGAATTTTGACATAGAATAAATTAATATAACAAAACTCGTGGGATGAAATATATTAATTTTTTGTCGTAAATGTACTTTGTGTAATTTATCATTAAAAAAATTGCCAATTAAACTATGATATGTATTTTTTTTATTTCTAACACACAATTAAATTTAGAAAAATAATTTTAAAAAGGTTAAAACTTAATTGATTCTAAATTACTTTTCTTATATATTTTAAACAAATTTTATATTATAATTTAATTTTTTGCATGTGCATAGCATGAATATTATACTATTATACTATAAGCAAAAATATTGTTGGGTTTTTGAATTTAAAGTCTCAATGCAAATTTCTTAAATTATTGAATCATAATTTATAAAAAAAATATACATGTCATAAAAGTATTTGCTTTGATCAAAATGGTAATTTCTCTCAACCATTTAACTTCTAGAAAACCAAAAAATAAAGATTGAGACCACCATTCAAAATAATAATTTCTCTCAGACATTTAACTTATATAAAACCAAAGAATAAAGATTGAGACCACAATTTTTCTTCCCTAAAAAGAGCACCACTTAGGTGGCGTTCCACTTAATCATCCACCTCACCTTTCCACTCACCAAATAATCCCACCCATCTTTCTACTAACTTCAAGTTTCATAAATTAAAAAATGGCCCCAAACTTTAGTATAATTTTATAGTTAAGTTTTTAAGTTAAGTATAATTTTGTAAAATTTAATTTTCACTTGTAAGACATTAAGAGACCCTCAATCTTGGTATCAGAGCCTAGAAATTGAATCTAGGAAAAATTTCAAACATGGAAATTCCATGTTTAATACAAGATATAATAGATGTAAAAAGTTTATACATCTTGATTACGGAAATAGTAAAATTGAAACCACATGACTGTTAAATAGTCTAATAGATGTGAGTAAAAAAGCTTTAAATATTTACAGAAACCAAAATATCATCATTGCTGAACTATCTAAAGAGTTCAGAGAAAAAGAAATTTCTCTTAAAAATCAAAACGAAAGTTTAAAAGATTTAAAAGTTCTTTTATGATTATTGAACAAAATGCAAAAACTACAAAAGATGAAAAAGATAAAGATGGTAGTGGTACATCTGCACCAAAAAATCTTATAGAAAGAATATCCTCAGAAGATCTTCAAAAATATTTAAATCTATATATGGATAATTATGAAAGGGAAAAATTTCTTAAAAAACCAATAAGTGATTCTATTAATCCAGTAAAGTTAAAAGAACAACACTGTTGGAAATTGGGCCGGGTATTGGACTCGGATTTGGGCGCCCATATGACATGACCCACACCCCATTCAGATTACCCATCTTAATTTGAATTTGAATTATTATCTATCCTATTTGGATAACCCACTATCAATATCTATATCTATCATATCTTATCAACTGATATGGATAGATGGTTAGATAGTCAGCCTATATATCTGATACGTTATATGGGATGTGGGATGAATCCAATAATGAATGATTTTTCCCATACTCTCTCTAACTCTCTCCCATTAGAATAACGATCAAGCCTTTGCACTGTAATTAGTGTGGGTGATACTCATACTGTGGTATTACTCCATTGTTGGGTGTTCTTAGTTCATGGTTTGTGAAGCACGTGATTTACCCACAAGGTTCTTCGTTTCATATTCTATCACCTAAGGTATGATTTGAATCTTTTTACCCGTTGCGTTATCTGTATCTTACATTGGTATCAAAGGTATAAATGGGTATTTTCGTGCTTATTTTTATGCATTAAAATATGTATATAATTATATATATACACATGATATATGCATGAAAAATAATATTTTTTTGAACTTTCTCCGATCAACCTGAAATTTATATACGTTGTAGTACATTTCATGTAGAATATATCTGCAAAGTTTCATGAAAATCCAACAGTTAGATTGCAAGAAAAATGGAGACCCATTTTATATTCTCGAAACTTTGTTTGAATGATGGTTTTACATGCTTTAATTTCGGTCTACAAATCTTACATATTTAGAATTCTTGTTTTGAGACCTTTGAAACCATATATTATTTATTAGATTTGGACTTACGATTGATGAGAAAAATCAAACCCTGATTTGGGTTCATTTTGATTTTTTGGTGGCTTAAGGAAGAAGATGAAGTGCAGAGTTTCTGCACTTCCACTCTCACTAGAGAGAGTGCGAGATACATCCCATTATTTCTATTTATTAAATGTCATTTTTTAGACCACCAATGTTTTTATTTTGGAAAATTGAGTCCGACAGTCCCAAAATTGGACCAGAAAACACCCTGGAAGGCGGCACATGAGTTGCACACGCCAAATGACGCCGTCAGCAGGTGGCCACGCGCTTCCACGCATCATCACATGCCAGACGCGCTTTCCACGAGCGCACCACCCATCATCACGTGCTCGCCGTTCGCTGTGCCGACCCGAGCCATGCCGTTTTCTGCACTGGCTTGGCTGCTGGATGCTAAGGCTTTGTTTGTTTTTTTTTAAAAACCTAGAATTGCTCTAAATGGTCATAAGTAATTCGTTATAGCTTTGTTTTAAGTGTGGTTGGTACTGTTCGACTTAAAATTAAATTTTTTATCTAGTGTAAAATTTTCAAAATTTTATGAAAATAAAAAATATTTTTCCTGAAATAATAATTCTTTATTTATGCTTTAAAATGCTTCTGGTGTTGCATGACTAAGTTTCTGGGGCTGAAATTTTTACTGTAGACTACTGTAATGGTTTACTATTTACTGGTATGATTGTTGCATTTTATCAGATTCTGAAATATTTATTTATGATTTTATGTGTGTTTATTAACTATTTAAAATTTCAAAAAATTTTAGAAGTGATGTACTTTCTATAATGGCATAATCTGAACATTAAATACAGCATATTATTGTTTTTGCTAAGAGTTTGTAATATGTTGTGATTAAGAGAAGCATGATTAGTTTTTTATTTATTTAAATTCTATTATTAAATGAATATAGCATGAGTTGATTGTAAATTTACATTAAGATGCTATTGTTTGGAATTAGACTAATTATCATGCTTTATACATGCCATAAATAGTGGGAGGTTGTTTTTTGCGCATGGAATTAAATTAAGTTTTGATAATTGTCACTAGAGACGCAAGAGATGATTACGAGCATAGCAAATTTTCGATCTTGAGACGTGACTAATATTATCATTATTTAATTTAGATTCCTTTGCTGCAAATTTTTTTTGTGTTGCTAACATTAATATCCTTTGCGCATTTGTTCTTTCTCTACTCTACATGTAGAAACGGCAGCTAAGATAGTCGTGGCAGACTTAACTAAGGAAGAGAAATTGGATGGCGACAATTATGACATATGGCGCCGTAAGATCTAATACCTCCTCAATGAGCAAGAAGTTATGACCACACTTGAACAAGTGATGGTTGAGCCTGAGTAGGGCAATATAGCTCAACATCGTTGTGATCTTGAAGTCTTTTAGACTTGGTATAACAAAGATCGGTGTGCGCGCTTTACCATGTTGAGCAACATGCACAACGACTTGATTAGTGAGTTTGAGCATTGCCCAATTGCATTTGAGATGTGGGAAGCTCTCAAGCAAAAGTTTGGTATCACCTCTTTGGCAAAGCTACATGGGCTGACTATGAAGTTTGACTCTTATCAGAAAAAGGCACATCACTTGATAAAACAGCATTTGAGGGTCATGTCAGCCATGATACATGAGCTTGCGGCTACTGGGCACAATTTGACTCAAGAGCAACAAGTACAAGCTGTGATTCACTCTCTACCAAATTCTTGGGAGCAGATGAAGCAGAACATGATGCATAATGAGAGTGTGAAAACATTCGAGGACATATCACGTCATTTGCTAGAGGCTGAGCGCCTAAAGGTAACTATGTCTGAGGGTTCTGCTATGGTGGTTGAGTCAAGCTCAGGTAGGACTTCTTAGTTCAAGCGTGGAAAAGCAAAAGGTGCTCCTAAGATGCAAGCAGCAGCTACACTAAAGCCCAATGATGCTAGAAATTTCAAGTGTAGAGGCAAGAGAGGTGGCAAGAAGGTAAAGGCTATACTAGCATGCTTTAACTATAACAAAGAAGGACACTTCGCTCGAGATTACCCTGAGCATAAGAAGGTACTCTCTTACTTAATTTCTTGCATTCAATGCTTTGTTTCTAGTCAAGAATTAATTGCTCATTCTCCTCATTTTTGGTTGTAGACTTAGGAGCAACCGATATCGCGAGGAACAAAGTAGGGTTCATTGAGTATCGCCGAGTACCTGCGGTGAGCAGAAAAGTTTACATAGACAACAAGTCCAGTGTAGAGGTGCTTGGCATTGGCACATACCAGCTGGAAATGCGACAAGGGCACACCTTGTATCTTCATGATGTTCTTTATGCTCTGGGTATTCGGCGAAACTTAGTTTCAGTTATTAGCATGATGAGCCTTAGTTTTAGCTTTTGTTTTGAGAATAATGGTGTTAGCATTTTTTTGGGAACAATTTTTTTATGGTTTTGGTTATCTTTGATATGGTTTTTTAGTTTTGGATGTGGATGATTCTAGTTTTAATAAAAATGCCAATGGCTCTGTTTCTAATATTGCATCTACTTGTGATAATGATTCTCTGAGATGGCATGCTAAATTAGGCCACATAGGGAAAAACATGATGACTAGATTGGCTAGAGAAGGTCTTCTAGGCCCACTCGCTAGAGTCACTTTGCCTACTTGTGAGCACTGTATTACTGGAAAGGCAACAGGCAAACCATTTGGGAAAGCCAAAAGGGCATCTATCCCATTACAGCTTATTTATTCTGATATATGTGGACCAATGAATGTGAGGGCAAGGCATGGAGCCTCTTATTTTATCACATTTATAGATGATTGCATGCGTTTTGGCCATGTCTATTTGATTTCTCACAAGTCAGAAGCATTGGATTTCTTTAGACGGTATATTAATGAGGTTGAGAATCAATTAGACAAGAGCATTAAGGCTCTAAGGACTGACCGGGGACACGAGTATCTATTTGAGCAATTTAAATTGCTCTATGAGGAAAAAGGAATTATCATGCAATTGACAATTCTCGGGACTCCGCAACAAAATGGTGTAGCTGAGAGAAGGAATCACACATTGCTTGACATGGTTAGATCTATGATGGTGCAAGCTAATCTTCCCATTTCTTATTGAGGAGATGCTTTGTTGACTGCTACCTACATCCTTAACTGTGTGCCCTCCAAATCAGTTATTTCCATCCTATATGAGATGTAGATTGGCAAAAAGCTTGATATGGGCAATTTACGGCCTTGGCATTCAGCAGCTTACATACACAACGCTTCTCATAAGTTTGGGAAGTTGGGCCCTAGAGGAAAGAAGTGTATCTTCATTTGCTATAGTGAGCATTCTAAGGGCTATGTGTTTATTAGGGAGCATCCGGATAGAAGTGTGACTGAAATTGAGTCACGAGATATGGATTTCCTAGAGGAGGATTTCCCTAGCAGAGGTGAGGTAACTAGAGACGTAGAGCTCTATGAGATGGAGGATCGATTTGAAGGCCCTCCTAGTAGCCTAGTAGAGAATAAGGAAATAATCCCTCAAGCTCCTAGGGACAGTGAGAGCGATTTACTTGCCCATGGATTAGATCCAGTGGATGAAGATTCTTAGGACTCTCAACTGCGTAGAAGCAAACATGGAGCTATACCCCGTCGTCATTCTGAGATTGAGGGGGAAGCATTCACGATTGCTTTGAGTGATGAGATGGAGCCTAAGAATCTCAAAGTGGTTCTATCATCCCCTGCTAGTAAAGAATGGAGTGCTACAATGGATGAAGAAATAGAGTCTCTAGAAAAATCATGTCTGGGACTTGGTTGATTTGCCATCAGGGCGCAAGACTATTAGGAACAAATGGGTTCTCAAAATCAAGTGCAAGGCGGATGGTTCCATAGAAAGGTATAAGGCTCGCCTAGTGGCAAAAGGCTACACCCAATTAGAGGGTGTGGACTACGAGGAAACTTTTTCACCAATTGTGAGGCCTCTATTCGCCTAATTCTGGCCATAGTAGCTCAGTTGGACTTAGAGCTATATTAGATAGATGTTAAGACTACATTTCTCAATGAATAATTGGATGAAGAGATCTATATGGATTAACCAGAAGGCTTTGCGGCAGTAGGTCAGGAGCGCAAAGTTTGCAAGCTTCAATAATCTATTTATGGCTTAAAGCAATCATCCAGACAGTGGAATCTGAGATTTCATCGAGCCATTGTTTCAAATGGGTTTACGATGATCGATGAAGATCACTGTGTGTACGTCAAGTGGCCCAAGGACATTTTTTTGATATTGTCATTATATGTGGATGACATATTATTGGCTGGAAATGACAAGGAGATGATTGTCGCCACTAAAAAGTGGTTGTTCTCTACATTTGAGATGAAAGACATGGGTGAAGTGAGCTATGTGCTCGGTGTTAAGATCCTTAGGGATCGCTCTAGGAGACTTCTTAGTTTGTCTCAAGAGATTTATATTAAAACTATCCTAGAGCGATTCTAGATGCAGAGCTGCAAACCCATTGACACTCCTATTGCGAAAGGTGAGAGCCTAAGCTTTGATATGGGTCCTAAGACTCTAGAAGAGAAAGAAGAGATGGCCCATGTACCCTACGTGAATGTTGTTGGAAGCTTGATGTATGCTATGATGTGTACACGCCTTGACATTTGTTATGCAATCGAATTGGTGAGTCGTTACCAATCCAACCTAGGACCAGCTCATTGGAAAGTAGTTAAGAGGATATTACGATATCTTAGAGGGACTTCAGACTACACACTTTGCTACCGAAGTTCAAATCTACGTGTAGTTGGCTATTGTGATGCTGATTGAAGATGAGACTTAGATGAACGTAAGTCCACTTCAGCATATGCTTTCGTGCTTAGTGATGGTGCTATTTCATGGAGCAGTAAAAAGCAATTCTGTATCACCTTATCGACAATGGAGGATAAGTTTGTGGCTTGTTCATCTGCCGTTCAGGAAGCCATTTGGTTGAGGAGATTCCTTCAGCATTTGGATATTTTCACACACACTTTAGGCCCTGTGACTATCCATTGTGATAGCATGGCTGCACTCACTTACATTAAGGATCCTAAGTACCACGGGAGAACCAAACATATTGATGTGAGGTTCAACTTTATCAGAGACATTTTTGTGCCGAAATAAGTGATCCTGGAGCACATCCCTACGAGTTGCATGGTTGCGGACTCTTTGACTAAGCCCATTGCAAAAGATATTTATCTTACTCATGTTAAGGCTTTAGAACTACATAGGTGGTGATATATGTGTATTCAGTTGAACTCTTATTTTTTGGGGGATATTTATGCCATTAGTATTCATATTTGTTTCTATTACACATTTATGTTTACTATTTTTTGCAATGGTTTGTGAATTAGCACACATGGAATAAATAAATTTGATGGTAGCAGGCAAGATTGGCTCACTCATACGAGCAATTGCCCTTAGCGTTAGGTAGCGAGAAAGGATGAGACTAGTGGCTTATTGTATTTGGAGCCAAGAGAGAGGCTAAAATTATCCACTAGCTATGTCGCCTTGGTTGGAGCCAAGATGAGGTCTTATGAAAGGCCGACCATGGATGTAAGAGTACCTACATTTCCATGATATACCTATTATGGATAGCCAAATACGAGATCTCATTTGATGCCTGAGAGGTGAGCAAATAGAGAATTCGAGTTAGACGCTAGGAAGCGACTTGTGTGCTTAAGAGCGACTAGACTAAGATCTGTATGGTGTGTGAGTTTAACATCACTCTTTGGAAGAGTTACTCCACTATAGAATGCATTCGTACTACATGTGCTTATCGACCCATTAGCGAGGTGAGAGAATGGATCCCTGCTTCCTCACTGTGTGAGTCCTAAAAGTCATTTTTCCAATGACTTCACTTTGTGCCTTTTGTGACCTTTGACTATGTCATGAGATGAGGAGTTGATGATCGGCTACTTTGGTATGTTGCTTGCGGTCATATATGATTCGGCTTTAAGGGACATTACTAAGAAAGCTGTCAATTTCGAGTTAAATGATATGAGCGTAAAGGAAAGATTATCTAGTTTTACATCTCTACTCTATATTCACTGTCGACAACTCACATCGCTCTGTATGGGATGCTGATTGGGTGTGAATACAATGCGGGACCAAGGAGGATCAAACATGCTCTTTGAGGGATTAGACATGTTCTGGACCGATGTAACTAGATGGGTCTGGGTACATGAGACACTATTTCTATTCTTTTTGGGTTGATGTCTCTATGCTGGCTCATATTGAGTTTCTAGTATAGAGCTCCCATATATAGGTGTTCTTAGCGTTTGCACAATTCATTGGCTACTATGAGATTGTTCAATATTTGGGGAGATTGAGATGAAGATGTGACAGTGTCATGCCAACTCATCTATGAGTGAGAGATGTTGGAAATTGGGCCAAGTATTGGACCCGGATTTGGGTGCCCATGTGGCATGACCCATGACCTAGTCAGATTACCCATCTTAATTTGAATTTGAATTATTATATATCCTATTTGGATAACCCACTATCAATATCTATATCTATCATATCTTATCAACTGATATGGATAGATGGTTAGATAGTCAGCCTATATATCTGATACGTTATATGGGATGTTGTAGACACCCTATTTTTGACGGCCCTTACGACTTGTATGTCTTCACATGTACACTCGATGATGAGTTTGTTTGCTCGCCAAGTGCTCAAAGTTCTCAGCGGAATGCCACAATTTTGAGCCTTTCAAACCCTGCATCCTATTTGTCTCATTTTTGGACTATGCCTTGGTCTTTCAAGCCTGTAGCTTATGGTGGCGTGCCAGCCACCCCTAAAGGCTACCAGCCATCACTTTTGGGCTGTCGGCCACTGATGTGGCTTACCGGCCACCACTGTTTTCTGCAGATATTTTATGCCAACTGTGCCAGCTGTTTGCATAGATGCTTGCGTCTGTCCACACGTGGAGGGTTGGATCTCCTTGAGGAGATTTCATGTTTTCTATATATAGAGACCCCTTCTCTCTTGTAGTAAGGTTGAAAAATTTTAGACTTAAAAAATTTTCTTCTCTCTCTCTCTCTCTCTCTAGCATTTCTCTACACTTTTGATTATAATTCCTACACCTTTGCCTATACACCCTTAACCAAATCCTCTCATCTTTGAGCTGAGGTGTTCTTGAGCTTGGTTTGAGCTCTAGAGGGTGTACTTGGTTTTGTTGCTTGGAGTTACTTTTCCCCTCAATAGGTATAATACTTGCTTTATTAGCTTGCTTTGCATACTTGTTTTTCTATCTTTTTTCCACTATTTTGGGCTATTTTTGAGCTATAAAAAAAACTCTGTTTTTGTGGGCTGAAATTGATGTTTTGGGCCGTTTAAGGTTAGGGAGTGGTTCACCCTTCTTTATCCCTTGTTTGTAAGGTCATTTCACCTTTGTTTCCCATTTTCAAACCATCTTTTTTTTAGGCCTTTAAACACTGAATTTCAGAGTATTTTCAGTGGTGAAAATCATGCTTTGAGATCCAAATTTGGAGGGGTTAGCCTCCCCTCCTTGTGTCTTGTTTGCTAGTCTAGTTAGCTCTATGTGTTAGCTTATTTTTCTAGCCATTTGTAGCTTAATTCCAGCATGTTTTAGACTTTATTTTGGACTGTTTTGTCTCTGTTTTGGGATGGTTATTGCATTTGAGTCTTGTTTTGCATAGTTATAATGTAATAGTCCTCACAAGCTTGGTGTTTTAGGCCTTTAGGCACCACTTGTTTGACTTGATTGTATGTTTTTAGTGCATTTCATGCTTAATTTCAGCACTAATGATCTTTGCAACCTCCCTCATTTCTTGACTTTTTGTTTACTTTGAGGGTTGTTTCAACCTTCGGATTGTTTAAGCTTGAGATTGTGGTCCATGCTTAATGGTTTAATCCTCTTTTGAGGGTTCATTACCAATGACATGACACTTCTCTCTTGCCTTAAACTACCCCTTGCTTGACACTTCCTTCTCTTTTAGAGGACTTACTCACCAATGGACTTAATTGGTTAAAGGATGGAATGGTAAATTAAAATGGGTAAACAAAAATGAAAACTAAAATTGTGTAAAGATTTGGTTGTGTTTTGGTGTGTTCAAATCGGACGTTAATTTGAACACAAGGAAAATTGGGACATTTCATACTCAAAGTGATGAAATGTGCCAGGTTTCCTAGGTCATCACTTCCCTTAATCTTCCATGAAAGGGAGGTGGTTTGTGTCTTGTTTTGTTGCATTTATCAAGATTGCACACTTGGTCTATGAGCCATCATGCTATGAAATTGCTTGAGTTGATGGTTTGTAAACCAAGGTTTGTCTCCCTTTGATTTGTGCATGAAAAGAGGGATGAATTGTGCAAACAATCCTTGAAAATACCCTATATATGCTCTGTTTGTCCTCTATTGTAACAAGATGAACATGTGCATCAGTGGCCGACAGGCCACTTTGCATGGCCGGCTGGTGGCTGGCAACATTTACCAGTGGCTGGCTGGTCACTGATGCAAGTCTCAGCAGAGTGTTGGTAAGGTGGAGCAAAGTTGTTCTGGAAGTGTTCAACTATGCAAATAGAGGCATCTGGGAGCAAAACGGTGGTTTTTTCGGGTGGAATCCGAGCATGCGTGTGCACATCTCTCATTTCTCGAGGTGGAGTAGTTAATTGCTTAGTTCAATTACTTAGTTTACTTTCACTTGTGTTGTAATTGTTTAATTAATTAGTTTATGAGCTAGTTAATTCAAGTGTTGTAATAATTAGTTAAGTAGTTTAGCTATTTATTCAGTTTGTAATAATTAGCTTAATTAGTTTAGCTTAGTTAGCTAGTTAGCTTAATTTATTCATTCGGACTCTCATTCGTGAGAGCTCAATGTTGTAATAACGTGTATGTCTTCCAATCCCACGTCTTTCTCCCTTTTATTTATCCGCTTTCAATGGTTAGATTAGGAGCATCATATTTCATTTAGCATATCGCATGCTTGCATTCATTCATTCATATTGCATGCACCGAGGCTCAGTTCATCATTCTAACTACATTGTTGGTTCAATACTTCTTTGAATACGTGCTTAGATCGCATGCTATCAAATTGATTCATATGCCATATTAATAGTTGAGCCTATTAATTGCATTCTTTGTATGTGTTGCATTAGTCATCTTGCCTAGTTAAGAATCATGCATTTTTTCTAACTCATTTCTTCTTTTTGACTTGGAGTACTAGGTGAGCCTTTAATCGTTTTAGCATCTTGCATGAAATGTTGATGTTGCCATGCCTAGCATGCTTCCCATGAGGCTAACTGCTTAAATGCTATAACTGTTTGAATGCCTGTAGATGAAGGCTTGTTGCTTGAACTGGAATGATTCAATGAATGTACGTTTTAAGCCCACTATGTCTAGTGGTAAATTCACAAACTTTAAGCCCACTTTGTTAAATGGCAAATTCAAACCCTTTTCGAAAACAAACATGAAATTGAATTGTTCCAACTCGGGCAAACTAGTCCATACCTTGTGTGCGCACATCACATAGTAAATGCTAGCCTAATAAACCGAAACAAGAGCATATAATGTTGATAAAAAACATATCATGATTAGTAGAGGCCGATCTTTGATCAAGCAAGCGAGGGTGCTCAATTCATGACATTCTCCTCTCGTACCTAAGTTCCCAAACCGAGACAATCTTGGTGATGACGGAGACGTGGCCTTTGGCACGAGTCATGGGTTTCCTAAATTTTCCCAAAATAAAATATTTAGGTGGCAACTCTGTATCTGGCAAAGCAATACATTTTTGGCAATTTGATTCAAAATCGACTTTCCAAAAGATTTGCCGGTTTTGGACTCTTTACTGTTTATTAATTTCACATTGCACTTGTGAGAATAGATTCAGAGGCGCGGGAGTCCGAACTGTAGGGCTTTCTTTCGAAGCTTCCGAAAGCGAGTGCGAAACAATCAAGCTACAGATGTATTGGGTGAATCCAATAACGAATGATTTTTCCCATACTCTCTCTCTAACTCTCTCCCATGAGAATAACAATCAAGCCTTTACACTGTGACTAGTATAGGTGATACTCATATTGTGGTATCACTCCATTGTTGGGTGTTTTTAGTTTGTGGTTTGTGAAGCACGTGATTTACCCGCAAGATTCTTCATTTCGGATTTTATCACCTAAGGTATGGTTTGAATCTTTTTACCCGTTGCGTTATCTGTATCTTACAAACGCTATCAATTAGAAAGAAAAACTAAAATATCCGAAATAAACAAAGCATTTGGAAATTTTGGTTTTTGGGGAAATCTCAATTTTATAAATAACTTTGAAGGTAATGAAGGAAAATATTCTAAGAAGGAAATAAAGTTAGGGAAAACCAGGACCATTAAAAACTCATATAAAATATAATTTTATTACTGAAGCTGCAAAAAATGAGTCTATTACTAAATATGGAATATATCTTGATCTCGACTGTGTGACTAACATAGAAGAGGTTATAGATAATTGGGCTTAAGCAATAACAATTGCAGTAGCTGGACAAGCTATAGATGTAAGAGGTCTAAATGTTTTTGTAAAGGCTACTCTAAGAGATCAAGCTGTAAATTTTTGGGATACTCTATTAGATAATGATAACATAAGAGCTCAATGGTTAGCTTTAACTGCTACTAAAGGGAGTATCATGTTTATGGTAGATAACCTTAAACGATAAACAACCCTTAGCCAATTGTGAATTCAAGAAAAAATAGCATTTACAAATCTAACTAAGATACAAATATGTGATATGTGCTATTTTGAAAAATATGCTTGTGAATACAAAAAATGGTTCTATAAACTAAACCTAAAAGATACTATTCATTGGCAAAAACAATTTATAGACAAACTTCATAAACCATGGGATGACCTATCTCAAAAAGAATTTGAAAGGCTATTAGAAAATAATCAAATATGTGATTCTTTAGGTGGATGAATAGTTTCTGTGTGAGAAGTTATAAAGAAATATTATGTAGAATGAAAAGCTATAAAAGATATGGAAAAGGCATATACAGGTTATAGTTACTGTTAAAAAATCGAAGGTATGGTAGGAAGCTATGGTTGTGACAAAAAATCCAAACCATTGGTTAAGAAGAAGAAATTTGTGAAAAAATGAAAAAAATTTCAAAAAACAAAATTTAATCCTTATAAAGAAAAACCAAAACCTTGAGGTAGATATATTAGAAAAAAAATAATAATAAATTCACAAAAGAGAAACAGTCTTCATGTCCAAAAGTAAAATCTCCTGAAGGATACAAATGTTGGCTTTGTGGAGAAAAAGGACATTTCGCAAACAAATATCTTAACAAACAAAGAAAACATGTTAAACAAATATTATTTTTTGAAGAAAAATATGAACCAGTATGAGGAAAAGAAATAGAATCTGACGATGAAGTAGAAGAACTCATGTCAGAATATGAATCAGAATCTGAATATAGTTCTAATAAAAACGATGAACAAAACTTAGAAGAAACTTTAACTGGAACTATTTTTATGATAAAAATACATTCAAATGATGAGAATGAAATGATCCTTCCTAAGAAAGGAGAAAGTGAATCATTTGAAATTGAAAAGCCAGAATTTTTAGTAAAAGATTGGAAAATGCCAAAAAATCCAATTAAGGAAATTTATAAAAACTCAATATTCAAACCTCAAAGTAAACTGAATGTAGAAATCTTTGAAGGAAGAACCTTAGTTGGTAATATAGAAGAAACATCTGTACATATGCCATTGTTTGATATGAATAAGATCAAACAATATCGTAATTAAAAATATAATTACATTCATTTAGGACTTACACAAGTTAGTATATATCCTTTATTTTTAAGCAGAAAAAACATTCTTGTGTTAACATGTGTCATGGATAATAGATGGTATAACTTTGAAAATTCTTTAATCAGAGGAATTCAAAGTAATTTGTATAATAGAGCAATTTGGTTCATTATCAAACCAAATTATTTCTTGGCATTGGAAGATCCTAATCTTAATCGAGCATTAGGATTAAAAATAAAAACTCAAGATATGCAAGACCTTGATACAAGAAGGAAAAATATTGTTATTTATTACAGGCCTATGTATAGAATAGTTAACATAGTTAATCGTCTTAGTAAACCTATACCTGAAGTAGAGCTATTTGAAAAAATGAGTGCTCATACTTGAAAATTTCAATCTAAAAAGGTTAATGTAAAACAATTATCATGGCCTAAGAAATGGATTCTTGAATAAACTCCAGACTGAAAAAATCTCGAAAATTTACAATTCAAGAAAACAAAAGTATTGTTTATCTAGATGAATCTAGATGAAAATCAATTCTTTTTACTAGATCTAATTCTACATATAGCCTAGAAAGAACAAAAAAACAAAGATAAGGCTATCATTGAAAAATCTAGTGTATAAGAATCTTGTGTACAAGAAAATTCAGATAAAGAAATAATAAGATATCAATTGAAGAACACCAAAACCTAAAAATGGTTTCACTCGATAATTACTCCATCACTTTAAATGCAAAATTAAAGGAACGAGGACTGTTCAGAGAGGAACTCCAAAAAGGAGTAGAAGAAATTATCAAAAAACTAAATGAAGAAATGAGTAAAAAATCTCATGAAATTTTTGAAAAGGCTGTTGAAGTTAGCCCTACAAATTCATATGTTGAGTTATTGTTTAACTTTTCGAGCTATCTTTTTTGCGCTATTGATGCATTAGTTGACATTGGTGCTTCATATTGTTTGGCGAAACCTGACAGACAAATGAGTTTTAGCTGAAAATCCAATTGTATTAAAATTAACAAATGGTAAATTGGTAACTATAGAATATGAAAGTTATCATGTTCTAGTTATTCTTAATCAAAAAGAATTTATAATGGACAAAATAATTCAATTTTCATTTTTAGATGAAGATTTTTTAGTTGGCAATGCATTTTTAAAACAAGAAGAAAATAGATTTTTTTTTTTTTTCAAGATCAATCATATATTACTCTTAAAATGCATGAAATCCCATTGCTAAAATATGAATCTCAAAAATGTAAATTTGGTTTTAACCCTGTTAAAATTACATAACCAAATTTATTAACACAAATTGAACCTTTCTACACAGCCCAACATGGTGAGCTTAAAATAATTAATGACAATCAAGAAAAAACTTGGCAACAACTATTTGAAGATAAAATTAGCAGTGAAAGCAGTACTATAGCTGATAATGAATATGAAAGTGATAATAAAGAAGAAGATGAATAATGGATCACTGATATCACAAATCACTATCAGGGCAAATAAGGAAAATAAGGAAAAGATATTCCGATTTTAGATAATATTAAGAAAATTCTAGAAAATAATTTTAGTGACAACCCACTAAAATTATGGAAAAAAGACAAGTCTTGAGCAAAAATAATACTTGAGGATCCAAACTATATGGTCAATGTAAAACCCATTAGACATAGTCTTGAAATAATTAAGGAATTCGAAAACAAATTCCTGACTTATTAAAACCAAGGTTTATACAACCAAGTAAAAGTCTTCATTCTAGTCCTGCATTTATGGTAATAAATCACGTAGAAAAATTAAGAGGAAAGACTCGTATGGTAATAGATTATAGAATTTTAAACAAAAAGACCATAAAAGATGGTTATAAATTGCCTAACAAAGACGTTTTAATTAATAAAATTCAATTAGTCAAATTCTTTTCTAAATTTGATTTAAAAAGTGGTTATTGGAAATTTGAATAGAAGAAAATTATATTCCTCTAACTAATTTTAATGCTCTGCAAGGACATTATGAGTGGTTGGCTTTACCATTTGGCTTAAAACAAGCTCCACATCTCTTTCAAAGAAGAATGGATAATATTTTTCAAAAATATATAAAATATTGTATGATATATATATATATATAGATGATATTTTAGTTTTCTCTAGAACTAAAGAGAAACATAGAAATCATCTTGTGACGACCGGGTCTATTTTGTTTTCTTTTCTTCACTTCGTTCTCCTTTTTCTTTCATTGGGTTTGAAAGCCCGGAAATGGTTCGCTAAATAAAGTCCTCGTTCTTGTTGTGTTCGGTGTTGAACTTCACTTGTTCCGGGGAGTGCGAGGTCAAGTCCGGAGTGCCGAGATTTGAGCTGGGAATTTTCTGGGTTGTTTGGCTTAGCCACACGTGCGGGGGCCACAGGCCATACGTACGAGAGAGGGCCGCACGTGCAGGAGGCTAGGCTGCACGCCGCACGTACGGAATGCAGGGGAGGTTTGGGGTTGCATTCTGTCTAATATGCACGAGCGGAGTGAGGCGCGGGTGAGGAGCACCGCACGTGCGGGGGTAAAGGCCGCACGTGCGGGAGGGGCGCTCCGTACGTACGGGGAAGGGCGCCGCACGTGCGGCAATCTGGGCAGCCGAATCCCTGTTTTTTTTTTTACTCTTTTGGCCGAATTTGTAACACATTTGGGGCTTTTTATTCTCACTCTAAACCTCATTTCTCTCCTCCTTCTCTCTGGAAACCCTCACCAAAACACTAAAAGTTCTTGATTCTTGCTATCCATTGGGTCTAGATCATCATCCTTTCTCACCAATCTTGAAGATCCAAGTTAGGGCTCATCTTGGTGTGGTGGGAGTTGAAGAATCAACCATTTTGACTCTAGGGTTTCATCACTTCATCATCAAACATTGAGGTAGGGATTTCTTGAGTTATATATACATGTTTTGCTATCTAAATGTTGATTTAAAAGTGTTCTTAAGGTTATTGTGTTGAGTTTGATTTTTGCTCCAAATGTAGAGGGAGAGTTTTGAAAAGATGGGTTTAAATCTTAACCCTTTTGTTAACCCTAGAGGGTTTCCTTTTCATTTGACTTAAGAAATGTGATTTTGGGGTGGGTTTCACCATGAGATGGGAAATGTTGGGTTTTTTTTATGAAAACCCTAGAAATTGGGGATTTTGAAAATGCACAAGGGCCTATAGAGTTTTTCTCTCTCCTTGTGCTGAAAGAGTGAATGAGTATTGATTTCATGATGTGGCTTGAAATTGGTAACTTCTTGACATATAGAAAAATGGAGACTTTATGTTTTTTTTAAAAATCTATTGAGAAATGAATGAATGTGTATAATTGTGAGATGATAATTGTTGAGCACCATGGATTATGAGAATTGAAATCTTGGAAATTGATACTTGAAAATGTACATATAATCTTGGAATGACAAGAATGTTAAGAAATGTACATAATGAGAGATTATTACTATGTGTTGATAACATCGGTTGAGCATGTGGTTATTTTGTGAGATGGCATTGGAGGAAAGATGAGTGGAGTAATGTTTGAGATATTAATTGTTGTATCATATTCCCATTTAATTTATTATCATTATTTGCACATCTTGAATTGAATTGAAAAATGTTTACGTTGAGAAAAGATTATATTGTAACGAGAACTATGGAAATGCTTAAGGGGTAAATACGTAGGTAAGTCCGGATAGGAGGTGTAGATGAATTGTTAAGTTGGCCTGAGTGTCTAGCGTGAAAGATCGAAAACACGCGCGGAGGAGGTACCACTTCCCTTCCGGTTAGCAACCGGTAAAGTGGGGTATTGGTAGTGCTTGTTGAGCCTACTTGCAGACACCAACCTAGGGATTACCTGAGTCGTATTTACCACCCCTATTGATTAAAAATTGGAAGTTTCAGAAATTGTTGAGATTGCAAAACTTTTATTGAAACATGATAATCATCAAGAAGAGCATGACATGAAATTTTCTTTATAATGGCACTGACATTTGCATTTTACATTGAGAGTTTGCATAACTGTATATACTTTGTAAGAAATTCTCTACTGGGCTTTATGCTCACCCCTATGGGACTTTGGTACAGGTAAAGGTGTGGTGATCACGCCGAGTTGAGGGCGTGGATTTGTTTTGTGAAGAGTAGATTGCTCTCTTATTTTTGTTGTAAATTTTTGTAAGCCAAGGGCTAAACGTGTATGGGTCCGAGAGACCATTTTGTGTAATCGGGCTATTGCCTTGGAAGATGTAAGCCCTTAAGGGCATTTTAATTGTTTGAGACTAGATGCTTCACATGTTATAGATTCATGTGTTCTTCTCATCATTGAATGTATATCCGCATGTGGAACTTTTGTATAAAACCTTGGAGATTCACGATGTAAAGGTTGGAGAATGGTTATATTTAATTAATGAATGTGGCTTGATGTATTATACATGTTGGGTTATTTTGGGGCATTACACATCTCAAAATAATTGCTCAAGAATTCATAAATCAAGGATTAGTGCTATCTAAAAAGAAAATTGAATGGGAAAAGAATTCCATATAATTTTTGGGATTAGTAATTGATGACAACAAAAAAGTTTTGCTTCAAGATCATATTTCTGAAAATGTCATAGAGTTTCCTAAAGAGATAGGAGATGTCAAACAACTTCAATGATTTTTTGGAATAATTAACTATGCAATTTTTGGAAATAATTAACTACACCAGAAAGTTTGTTCCAAACTTATCTGAACTAGTAAACTCATTAAGTAAAAAGTTTAGGAAAAAAAATTGGAGTTGGAATTAAGAAGATATTAAAAACTAATATCAAGAAGATAGTAAAAAATCTTCCTAAGTTGAGTTTACCTAATCAAGGAGATCTTAGAAGCAAATGCCTCCAAGAATAATTAGGGAACAGTGTTAAAATCAATACCTCATAATAAATTTGAAAAGCAGATATGTGGATATTGGAGTGGTAGTTTTAAAGATACTAAAACATAATACCACAAAAATGAAAAAGGATTTCTTGCTATTCTTTTTATATTTTCTTAGTCTCTGAACATTTCATTATCAAAACAGATAATAAGTGTTTTAAAGCTTTTTTGAAAAAAGATTTAAGAGATGTAAGTCAAAGGTAAACTACATAGATGATAGCAATAGTTTCATTATTTTATCTTTGATATTGAATATATTTCTTCTGGAAAAAATTCATTACAGATTCTTTAACCAAAGAATAAGTTTTATGCATTTCATGGTATGGGAAATCACAACTTCAGTTGACAAAGGGAAAAGACCCATGTTATTTTGCTAGAATTATAACAAACCAGGCCATAAAGTTGAAAACTATTGGTGGAATAATTCAAAAAAATGCTTCAGCTAACAAACCGCATATGGTTGAAACTACGACAACAAAAAGAAGAAATCTGAATTTTAAACCAAAAAATTGAAAGGGATTCTTAAAAGGAGAATCATCAAATGAGCTAAATGGTGAGGAAACCTTTGAACACACTGAACTTGAAGACATATATATAGAAGAACTCCCTGCTATAATGGAAAAACAGTTTTATAATCCTGAACTAGTACCATAAAGTAGCAAGCTTTTCAAAGAATTTTGATTTGCTCTATGCAACAATAAACAAAAAGATGTGCATAGAATTATCAGTGCTTTTACTGATTATGTTGGGTTTCTAGAAAAGGAACTTAACATCATCCGCAATGATGAAAAAAAATGGCGGAAAAAAGAGAAAAAAATAATTTATGTTTTAAAAGAAAGAGAAACATTTTTCCAAAAGAGCTGGCTGAAAAAATTAAACAAATTGCCAAAAAATAATATGAACACGAAAAATGCTTCGTATGTCATCCTTAGCAAAATCCTTAAACTGGGATTATGGTTAGCCAAGTCTTAAGTTATCTGTGGATAAAATTAATATGTAGTGTGTTAAACTTGGAATTGTTGATTTTGTAAAAATTGATAGAGAAGATTTTCAGCTCTTCAACGAATTTCCGACAGTAGTTAAATATGATATTACAATTATGGGAGCAAGCCTGGTGCTTATTACAGCATACACCATGTCCACTATGGCTGTAAGAATTGAAATTCAATTTTATCAACCATATTAGATTTGGTTTCTATACCTAGTAACCAGTCAAAATCCTTTATATCATGGTAAAAACAAAAGATCATGAAAGGGATTGGAAAATCTTCTCCAACATTTAGAACTAGCAATCTTCTGTGATGGGAAGAAAATTGTAGTGCTAAGAAGCGAAAAAGATTTATTGAACCATCTAAGTTAGGAGAAGACAAAGCAAACGAAATAATCAAGATGCTTCAAGAAGAAATAATTGAAGCACCAAACATCTTTCTAGTTGTTTGGGACCTCTACAAAATCAAGAGGAGAGCCCAAATTCACTATGAATCAATGCAAGACATAGGCCTCTGTATTTATAAAAAATAGGTAGAAGTTCACATGACAAATCTGTTGGAAAATGACTTTGTAAATATCTTATTTTTTGCTAACTTTAAGCGTTAATTAAAGTGGGACCCAAGCGTTATTTTTGACATTTGAAAATGGGTTCATATTTAATGTTGCATAATGAATAACATCGTATATTTAGTTGCTCAAAACCATTTACGGATGAATGATAATTCAACGCGCATTTTCGGGTTCATGAACATGGAAGTTGAAAAGACAATGTGGGTTTACTTATTAAAACGGCTTATCCCACATTGAAACAAAGAGAGAGTTTATATGATTATATAAACTCTAGCTTGCCATACTTTGGTTGGGCCCCAAGGGGTACCCCAAGTTTTGTAAGGAGGGGAGATATGGATAAAGTGAGCTTGGCCCAAAACCACCACACGTGCGCGCGCTCGCCGCCGCCGCCGCTGCCACTGTCCGACTGAGTGCGTGGGTCGGTCAAGTCGGGTCCTAACTTTAAGTTTTTGGACAAAATTTGTTTGAATTTTTTCAAATTCTTGCGGGAAAAATTTTGAAATCCTTACGGAAATAATTCAAATTTTGCTCCAAAATTTCGAATTCAAATTTTCTCCTCCTTTCTAAACCAGTATTGCTCCAGTTGCAACTGTCCGGCCATGTCTGAACAGCTACCAAGGCCTACCCGAAAAAGTGCATGGTTGGCTATAAATAGCCTACCATTCCAACATTTCAATCCAACCAGTTTTTCTGAGCATTTTTTCCTTCTTCCTTCTTTTTGTCCTCTTGTCTTCATGCATTTATCCAACATATAATCTTTAGGAAGAGAAAGAAAGAGTTACAACATAGTTTTGATTCGCCAAACTTGATTTTGTAGTGCTGCAAATCAAGCCGTAGTCGTTGTATCCTAGGAAGTAGACGTTAGTAAATCTTGAAGCACCGGAGCGAAGGCGAAATCTACTTTATGGAGATTGTGTCCAACATAAGCCTCGACTTAAAATTTCTATAAGCAATTAATTCAGAATAAATTATATTCTGAATTATTTAATTTTTGTTGTTCATTTTATTTACATTTTACACACACACAACCACTGGGATTAACAATCTTAAAGTAGATTTCTATTTTTTTTTTATTTGTGTGTTAGACAGACGAATATTTTGTTTCGAAAAATTAAATAGTAATCATATGCTATTTAATTTCTTAAATAGCAGCAAGATACTGTTTAATGATTTTTTTGATAACATAGGAGTAATCTACTGTTTATCATTGGAATTTTGTCACAGAATATTTTTCTATCTGTTTTGTGTGTAAATTATATTCTGTATGAATTTGTGATTATTGCTTTATTATTTCGTCAAAACTATGACTACTGAAACAAACAGTATTGAGACTGTTCTTACTCCGACCCCTACGCCCGCTGTGCCTATAATGACTCCGGCAGTATCAATAAATCACGGGGAGAAGCCAGAAAAATTCAATGGAAATGATTTTAAAAGATAGCAACAAAAGATGATGTTTTATCTTACTACAATGAATTTGGCTCACTTTACTCATGAAAAAGCTCCGATACTAAATGAGGAAGAAACTGATCAGCAAGTGTTGTCGTAGTCAACGCATGGAAGCATGGTGATTTTCTATGCCGAAATTATATCCTCAATGGGTTAGATAATACGATGTACAATGTGTATAGTGTCAAAAACACCGCAAAAGAACTGTGGGAATCTCTCGATCTGAAATATAAGACAGAGGTTTCTGATATGAAGAAATTTGTTGTCGGCCATTTTCTGGATTATAAAATGATGGATTCCAAGACGGTTATTAACCAAGTTCAAGACCTCTAATTAATTCTTCTTGACATACATACGGAATGGATGATTCTCAGTGAATCTTTCCAAGTAGCAGCGATCATTGAAAAATTGTCACCATCCTAGAAAGAATTCAAGAATTATTTGAAGTATAAGCACAAGCAGATGAAAATGGAGGAACTAATATTGCAGCTCAAAATTGAGGAGGACAACAGTGGTACCGACAAGAAGTCAAGAAACCATATTATGCAGGCTAAAGCAAATGTTGTAGAACAAGGACAACGGTCAAAATTCAACAACAAGAAGCGGAAGCATGACGGCAATGGTCCCAAACAAAGATCCACTAGTAAGATCAACAATGGGTTCAAGAAGAGGTTCAAAGGCAAGTGTTTTGTGTGGCAAAGATGGACATCGCGCTAAGGATTATCACATTCACAAGGACGAAGGGAGTTCAAGCAAAAAGCCAACACAAGCTAATATAGACGAGGATTTTTATCTTTATGATGGAGTGGCAGACATCAATCTTGTTGCAGCAGTCTATGAGCTAATTTGGTGGGCAATCCCAAGGAGTGGTGGGTGGATACTAGAGCAACCGGCGATATCTGTGCAGATAACAAGATGTTCACAACCTATAAAGTGGTGGAAAATGGAGAACAGTTTTTTATGGGAAACTCCTCCACATCAACTGTGGAATGACAAGGAAAGATTGTGTTGAAAATGAACTCGAGGAAAGAGCTCACTCTTAACAATGTACTCCATGTTGCCAAAGATTCGCAAGAATTTGATTTCTGAGTCATTGTTGATCAAGAATGGGTTTAAATTAGTCTTTAAATTTGACAAGGTTGTACTCTCAAAGAGTGGAATGTATGTGGGGCGAGGTTACATGGGTGGTGGGTTTTTAAGCTCAATGTACTAACTGTTGTACCCAATTTGGCTATTAATAAGAAGAACACATCTTTTGTTTATATTGTTGAGTCTTCTTTTTTATGGCATGGTAGATTAGGACATGTAAATTTTAATTCTTTGTGTAGACTTGTTCTTTTAGAATATTTACCAAACTTAGAGTTTGATCCTAATCATAAGTATGAGATTTGTGTTGAGGCAAAACTCACCAAGGTATCATTTAATAAAGTCAAAAGAAATACTGAACCTCTAAGTTTAATTTACACACATATCTGTGATTTAAAATTTGTTTAAACTAGAGAAGGTAAAAAGTACTTTATTACTTTTATTGACAATTGCACTCGATATTGTTATGTATACTTATTGAGAAGTAAAGATGAAGCCTTAGAAGCTTTTAAACAATATAAGCTTGAGGTTGAAAATTAACTTGGCAAAACTATTAAGGTAGTGAGGAGTGATAGAGGTGGTGAGTATGATGCACCATTTGAGGAATTTTGTTTTGAACATGGTGTTATTCACCAAACCACTGCACCTTATTCTCTTCAGTCTAATGAAGTTGCTAAGAGAAAGAATCAAACTCTTAAAGAGATGATGAACGCCATGTTGATTAGTTCAAGGTTACCTCAAAACTTGAGAGGGAGAGGCGATTTTGTCTGCTAACTTTATCCTTAACTGGGTACACCACAAGAAAATCAATCAAACACCTTATGAAGTATGGAAAGGTCGATGACCTACCTATAATTACCTCAAAGTGTTTGGCCAAAGTGGCAGTCCCTAGTTCTAAAACAACTAAGATAGGACCAAAAACCGTTGATTGTGGGTTCATTGGTTATGCAAATAATAATAGTACATACAAATTCTTAGTTCATAGATCTAAAAAATCTTGATATGCATGTAAACACTATTATTGAGTCAAGGAATGCGTCATTTTTCGAACAGATTTTTCCTTGCAAGGAAATTGAAGAGACAAGTTCAAAGAAAAGAACTTTTCATACTGCTATGGGCGGTAGTAAAGACCAAAATGATAATGAAGAAGATAAACCTAGACGTAACTGTAATATCCTTGTTCTGTAGTATGCTAATTGGTCCTTAACATGAATATGATTATGTATTTGATATGATTTTGCATGTCATTATGTGAAAATATGTGGTTTTGAATTTCTATCTGTTCAGCATAGGAATATCTGTTTGATTGTCTGCTTTGGAAATTAAATTGAAAGCCTTATTGGCCACCGAAACTGAAATTAGTCGCGCCATTGTGATTGACATAATTTTTAGAGCCTACGGTGAAGTTTAATTGAAAAATTGATTCGGACCAAATTAAATTGATTAAATTGATGAATTAGTACCCAATTATTTATTATTATTAAATTGGAATTAGTGGGGCTTTATATAAAGAGCCATATACACTCTCATGGTTTCTTTTTGAGCTCAAAATCTGAGATATACATTTGAGAGGGTGAGAAGGCCGGCTATAGAGAAAGAGAAGGGAGAATTGTGCAATTTTGGCCTTGAAGCTTGATAACTTTGAAGCTATACTCAAGAATTTGCCATTGATTGGAGAAATTGAGCCTCTAGATAGGTAATTGATCTTGAATTCAAGTTTGAATAATGGTCAAGAACATGGATTAAATTCATTATAAGGAAATTGAGTTGATTTTTTTGTATTTGAAGTCATGGAATGCATGCATGTGCATAATAGCCATGAATTTGTATAGTTGAGCATGAAAAGTATGATCCATGTAGAATTGTGGCTAGAATCCATGCTTGTGACCACCATTTGTACAATTTGAGTTGAAATGGAAGTTATATCTCACATGCATGTACCATTCATAAGAAGTATGAGCTTAAATGCATGAAATTGTTATGTTGAAAGTGAATTTGGTGTAGATTGGGACACGTATGTGATTAATTTGTGAAATTGAGCTCCATTGTGTTGTAATTTGGTGTTGGTACCATGTTAGTATATGATTATGTGAAGTTTGAGCCAAAAGCATGCATCTAGAACCATTGAATGTCGAATTGGAGCTCAAGAACATGTTCTGGAAAACCCAGAAAATTTGATGTCCGCTCGAGCAGGGAAACCGCCGCTTGAGCGTGAATTTCATGCTCCCAGTATTTTTGCAGACTTGGATGTCCGCTCGACCAGGGAGCTATGTAGACAGACCTTCAGCTCGAGCGCCAGACTTCACGCTCAAGCGTAATTTTGATGCATCCAGCACTTTTGCAGACCTCATGGGTCCGCTCGAGCAGGGAAGTCCACGCTCGAGCGGGGACCCTATTTTCGAAAATTTTGAAAAGACATTCTGAGTTTCGTTTTCCGTCCTCTTTCACTTCTAAGTACTCTTAGGCATGAATTGAGCATTTTAATTGAGTTAAAGAGATAAGAATGAAGCCTATAGGGGAAAATGTGAATTTAGAACGGATTGAATTGTTTGTGACCCTTTTATGTTCATGGAAAGTGTAGGGTCGAGCTCTAGGGCAAACCAACCAACCGATCACTGTGAGTAATATCTTAACAAAGATATCTGAAATATGTTGTCCAAATTACTTACTTCTATGTAATTTTTATAAGTTCATTGATTCAATTGGTGGACAATGTTGCTATGCAAAATGAATGGGCCAGAGGCTAGTTTGATCTGAATGATAGAGTGAATGGGCCAGAGGCCGTTTTGACAAGAATGAATGGACGGGCCAGAGGCCATTTTGACATGAATGAATGGGCCAGAGGCCGTTTTGACACGAATGAATGAATGGGCAGAGGCCGTTTCGACATGAATAAATAAATGGGCCAAAGGCCAGTTTGATACGAATAAATAAATGGGCTAAAGGCCAGTTTGACATAAATGAAAATATGAATTGGGCCTAAGGCCGTTTGAAGTATGTTATTCTACATACCGTTTGTATAACTCCTTTATTTGATATTATTCACTGGGCTTTCGCTCACGCTCATTCATGTGTTTGTAGGTGAGCCAAGAGAAGTCCAAACCTAGCCCCAGTGAAGTCTGTAAGGAACAACAAAGGTTTTGAAGAGTCAGCCCTTGCGTCTCACGCACGAGACCCGTCTTCGCCTTTTTGTCATTCTGTTTTATTTTGTCATGTGGGCGAAGTCTTTGAATATGTTGTATATAGTTTTCTTAGGTTGACTTAAACTTATATGATCTTGTATGTACAGAACCTTGTGTAGTACATATTTTGTTGTGAGTTATTAATATGCATATGTATGGTTTGTTATGATGTGCCATGTAAGCACAGCTTTATGGACAAAGTTTTAAACTGCTTCTGTTTGGCCGCCATTAACTCTGTTAACATACATTTGGTTTGGTTTGAGGCCGTAGGTAATCTCATGATTACTGGCCGGTTATGTCCTCAACCCATGGGGGTGGGTTCGGGTCATGACAGTAACAAGAGGGCTAGGATCTCTAAAACATTTGGTCCCGATTTTTTGACATACTTGTTCGAAAATGAGTCTCAAAACTTCAAGGAAACAATGCCATGTCACGACCCAAACCTGTCCCTAAAAGTTTGGTCCATGACCGGCCTATACGTAGGCCTCAAAACAAAGTTTCACACAAATACTTAATCGACTACGAGGCCTTAAGCGGAAGCAAAATAAAAATAACGATGTCCATTGAGCTTGTGCATACATGACGACTAAAATACTTAAAACATTTAATTACTCTTTCCAGATTTACATATACAATTACCAAGTTTATACAGATCTCACACACATATACACAAAATTCTAGCAATACAAGGTTAAAGCCTCGACACAGAGGCGCATCTTGGGTGGCTTGACATAGCAGGCTCACAAAAGAACTTCTGAGGTTGACCTAAGGTTGGTTTCCGGATTGAACACCTACATACATATAAAATACAGAGTGAGCGAAGCTCAATGAGTAATAATAAAGTAAAGAGAATCAAGTGAATAATCTAGATTTAAAAGAAACATAACATAATACTCTTCCACAATTACATCATTCACAACATTATTCATAATCATATTTACAAAACGGCCTTAGGCCCACTATATGTCAAAACAGCCTCGGGCCCAATCATATATCAAAACGGCCTCTGGCCCAATCATATATCAAAACGGCCTCGGGCCCAACCATATATTAAAACAACCTCGGGCCTAATCATATATCAAAACGGCCTCGGGCCCACCATATCATATTATAAACAATTCACATTTCATATCCATATTCCATATCATAGGTCCTGTAACTCCTTCATTCACATAAAACATATCTCCAGAACATCACAATAGTTATGTATCAAAATAAATATAAATGAACATATCTTCATAATATTATTACTCACAGTGATGTGGATAAGCAACAGTCACTTCCTGTATGTGACCTACACATAGCATACAACTTACAAGCAAGTCACTTTCCTTTAGCTTTCTCTTTTTATTCAATGTCCAATTCGTTAATTTGTGATAGATTGTAAGCATTTCAGAAGGATCAAATGTACATATTAATAGTTTTAAAGAGACAAACAGACGTAAGAAAGTTGATAGAAATCTCCCCCATGAGCCTCACATGCTGAAGTCTTCTATCGCACGTGCGGGAAGGTGCGCTACACGTGCGGCCTGCACATGCTTTTATTACAGTAAGCTCCAGTCTGTCTCCCATCTTTTCCGTACGTGCGGCTATGCATCCCGCACGTGCGGCTATGGGCCCTGCACGTGTGGTTGTATGCTCTGTTTGAGCAACCGAAACTTCATCAAAATCAACCTTTCCAAAGGCAGGCTAAGACTCTAATTCAAGAAATCTCTCTTCAAAAACATGACATATTATCATAAAAAGAGTAAAATCCAAGCTAGAGTAGATCAAAACTTCTTTTAATTTGACATATAGAACTTGATTTCTATGATTCCTTCATATATTGCATGTTAGATACATATATAGATACATATATTTTAATATGTAAGAACTCAAGATTATGTGACAATTTCTCACAATCTAACCCAAATCAAACTAACAATAAAGGAATCAACTCTTAACTCAAAGAAATGTAAGGAATCTATGATAATTTCATGAGAGTTGCTCAATCAAAACCTTAATCCATAACCCTAACTTCATCTTAGGGCTTGATCCAAGCAAATTGAAGAAAGATTAAGAGGATTCTAGTAGATTTGTACTTACCTTGAGTTATATTCTTGATTTCCCCCTTAAATTCCCAAGCTTCAAGCTCCTATATTAGCTCTCTTCTTCTTCTCCCTTTTCTCTTCTTCCCTCTCTTATCTCTCCACGTTTTCTTTTCCTCTCCCAAGGCCAAAGATGAGCTCACTTATGTATATAACAAATCATATATACATAAATAGGCCAACCAACATTACTTAATGAAGTAGACAAAATTAATTTTCAATTAAACTGCCCAAATGGCTCTAAAAATTTTCATTAGCATGTCCATGTACTCAATTTCGGTTCCTGAACTCATTAAAGTCGTCAATTTCGGTTTCAAAGTGTTAGCTCTAGGAGTTTTAGTCAAATAAAGCTAATTAATTCATTACGAATAAATTTTTTATAAAACTCCATATTATGTCCTAAAAATCATAAGAATCATAACTATAAAGTCAATTCCAGGTTATTGTGTCTCTAAGGCTTTCAATTTGCAGTCTGAAGGTTGTAATCTCAACAGATTTTCTTATAACTGACAGATACAATCTCATAAGCACATAATTCACACATGTAAACATAGAATTCCACATAATGCATATAATCACATATATAATAAACATAGATACTGAAGGAATTAGAACATAGGCAGTATATGAAAGAGTCGGGTTATTACATGTCAAGTCCTGAAACTCCATTATAGAAAAAGGCTATGAATAGTGAAATTGAATCTATTTTGCAAAATCATACTTGGGAACTGGTGGATCTTCCAACAAGATGTAAACCTATTTGATATAAGTGGATATTCAAGAGAAAAATAAAAGCATATGGTTCAATAAATAAATACAAGGCTAGGCTTGTTGTTAAGGGATATAGGTAGAATGAAGGCTTTGATTATTTTGATACCTATTCACCAGTGAGCAGAACAACATCTATTCGCATGTTAATAGTGATTGCAGCATTGTATAATCTGGAGATGCATCAAATGGATGTTAAAATAACCTTTTAAATGGAATTTAGATGAGGAAATCTATATGGAACAACTGAAGGGGCTTCAAATTCCCAACCAAGTGAAAAAGGTTTGTAAACTTGTCAAATCCCTTTATGGATTAAAACAAACTCCGAACCAATGGCATGCAAAGTTTGATCACGCTATACTTTTGGATGGTTTTAAGATAAATGAATGTGACAAATACGTCAATGTTAAAAGCATAGACAACGGATACGTCATAGTTTGTCTTTATGTGGATGACATGCTCATTATTGAAAGCAATAATGACATAATTAAATCCACAAAGAAAACGTTGAACAAAAGGTTTGACATGAAAGATCTAAGAGTAGCAGATGTAATTCTAAGAATAAAAATTACTAGAACAAATGAAGGATATGCTTTATCTCAGTCTCATTATGTTGAAAAGATTTTGGAGAAATTTGGAAAGCATGACAACCATTCTGCTAAAACATCTGTTGACATTAGTCTTCATTTCTCAGAAAATACAGGTGTAGGCACTAGGCCGGATATAGCCTATGTTGTGAGCTAATCGAGTAGGTACACAAGTAATCCAGGGTCTAATCACTGGAAAATGATAATTAGGGTACTTAGGTATCTAAGACATACCCAGAATTATGGCTTACATTATACCAAATATCTAGCAGTACTCGAGGGGCATAGCAATACAAATTAGATATCGGATACTAAAGACTCAAAATCCACTAGTGGATACGTCTTTGCCCTAGGAGGTGTTGCAGTCTCTTGAAAATCCCCCAAGTAAACATGCATGGTAAGGTCGACAATGGAATTTGAGTTTATTAGAAGGCATTCCAATGTGGCCTAAACTTGTGCTAGCTATATACATTCACTGTGATAGTGAAGCAGCAATTGGATGGGCACAAAATCATGTGTATAACGGTAAGTCTCGACACATTCGTCGAAGACATAATACCGTTCAGCATTTTCTCTCACATGGAATAATTTCCATAGAATATGTAAAGTCAAGAGAGAATATTACGGATCCATTGATTAAAGGGCTAGCCAAAGAGCAAGTATACCATTTATCGAGGAGAATGAGATTAAAGCCTATTATTTAAAAATTGCCATAATGGCAACTTAATCTAGTTGACTAGAGATCTAAAGATCTAGGTTGAAAGGAACAACCGAATTATGAGTGACTTCACGTATCATTAAGGAGGTTTACTCCTACCCATTTCTATGATAAGAAAAGTGATACCTGCAGCGTTAGTAGGACAAGCTTTGCTTTTAATGATTCTTATAGCTTGGATATCCAAGTGGGGTATAGCAGGATACTCTTAATAAGAAGTCACATATATAAGTGTGAACTACGCCGATTCAGTGAGAATTAAGAAGGCTAAATTCTCTAGAGCACTCATGAATTAGCAAGTGTTGTTTAGGGCCAAAAAAAAACAACCATGAGAACCAAACTGTGTCTGCGAATACACTATGTGTAGTCTATTGTCTTGGCTTACACAAACAGCTGAACAGTTTAAGGCATCGCGTCCACTGGTTAGCCAGTAAGTCCGATAGGCTTTCACTAGAGGAGGTTCAAAGCCAAAAGTTGCCTATCTCAACGTGGTGTATCTTCTTAATGTACTCTTTCTTTGTCTGCATTTTGTTGCATTCCGTTATCGTGAATTCCATTCATGTGGGGGATTATTGGAAAATGGCTTTGTAAATATTTTATTTTTTTTAACTTTGAGCATTAATTAAGGTGGGACGCAAGTGTTATTTTTGACATTTGAAAATGGGTTCATATTTAATGTCACATAATGAATAACATCGTGTATTTGGTTGCCCAAAACCATTTCTAAATGAATGAGAATTCAACACACATTTTCAGGTTCTTGAACATGGAAGTTGAAGAGACAATGTGGGTTTACTCATTAAAATGGGTTGAAACAAAGAGAGGGTTTATATGAGTATATAAACTCTAGCTTGCCATACTTGGGTTGAGCCCCAAGGGGCATCCCAAGTTTTGTAAGGAATGGAGTTATGGAAAAAGTGGGCTTGGCCCAAAACCACCACACACGCACGCGGGCCGTTATCGCCGTCCGACCGAGCGCAGGTGCGTGGTGTAGGTTATGGGTCAGGTCCTAACTTTAATTTTTTAGACAAAATTCGTTTGAATTTTTTCAAATTCTTGTGGGAAAAATTTTGAAATCCTTATGGAAAATAATTCAAATTTTGCACCAAAATTTCAAATTCAAAATTTTCACCTCATTTTCGAATTGGTACTGCTTCGGTCACAACTTTCTGGCCATGTTCGAACAGCCACCAAGGCCTACCCGAATAGGTGTATAGTTGGCTATAATAGCCTACCATTCCAGCATTTTAATCCATCCAATTTTTTTGAGCATTTCTTCCTTGTTTCTTCTTTTCATCCTCTTGTCTTCCTACATTTATCCAGCATATAATCTTTAGGAAGAGAAAGAAAGAGTTATAGCATAGTTTTGGTTCGCCAGACTTGATTTTGTAGTGTTGTAAATCAAGTCGTAGTCATTGCATCTTGGGAAGTAGATGCTAGTAAATCTTGAAGCACTGGAGAGAGGGCGAAATTTACTTTAAGGAGATTGTGTCCAACACAAGCATCGACTTAAAATTTCTGTAAGCAATTAATTCAAAATATAATTTATTTGATTATTTTCTGAATTATTTAATTTTTGTTGTTCATTTTATTTACATTTTACATACTGTAGACACCCCATTTTTGACCGCCCTTAAGACTTGGACGCTGCTGATGGTTTACTTGGTGGTGAAAGTTGTGCAGTGCAAAGGTTCAATTTCTTCGGCAAGGAGAGAGTCAAATCCCAACCTCACACCCCTTTTTGGACCAAAACTATCTTGATCAAAAGATTTTGAGACCCTGAAACCCTCTCTTTCAAAATATTTTTGAAAATTCTTCTGCGATGTTTCGACGCTCGCATTTTGTTAAATGTCGCGCTTTTCGGTAAACCGAGCAAAGACAAAGTGGAAATAAATGAAGGAGAGATGAAATCTTGTGAAAAATCTTTCAAAACACCTTGTTTAGGGGTTTTGAGTTGAAGAAAAGAGGAGAGGAGAGAAGAAAACGAGTTGGAGAAGCAGTTGGGCATGAATCCCGGCAGGATCAAAACTGAGCAGTCTTCACTCAAATGGGCATAAATTTTTGCACACTTGGAATTTTGAAATGAGGCTGCCACCATTGGAAAGAAGACTTCCAGGGATACAATTTAGGCTCAAGAATGACCTGAAAAGGAGTCCAGATAAAGGAGATATGTCCGGTTGAAATTGGGCTCAAAAAGTAGATTTTTCTGTCCAACCAGAGGTGGAAATTTATGACCATGAATGGGATTTTTGGACCATGTGCTGGCCATGAATGGCCAATGCTGGCCGCCTGCCATCCAGGGGAGTGTGCTATCGGCCAACAATGGTCAAGTGCCGGCCAACAGTGGTACAGTGCCGACCATAGATGGAACAGTGCAGTTTTCTATAGATATTTTGCTTCCAGCTGGCACAGCTGTCCCTTTTGGAGATATTTCGACCAAAACTCGATATTTTTCTATATATGAGAGCCTTCTCTATGATATTGAGGAGAGAACATTGGAGAACAATTGTGGAAGAAGTTTGAGAGCCTCTCTCTCTAAATCCTCTCTCTAGCTTTCACTCTCTCTAAAAGATTTTGTGCTTGAAGGCTTGCATACATCCATCTTCAACCTATCAACCCTTAACAAGAGTTGTTGATCATTGGGATGAGGTTGCTAGAAGGTCTTCTTGGAGCTCATTAAGGAGGTTTTGACTTGGTTTTGTGCCTCAAAGTGTGCTTCTCTCTAAGAGGTAAAACTTTCACCCTTTAAGCTTGTCTTTCATACTTGCTTCACCATCCTTTTTCCATTGTTTTGGAATATTTTGGGGCTGGTTTTGAACCATAAAAAGTTCTGATTTTGAGGTTCTAAAATGGTGGTTTAAGTCTTGTTTGGCTAGGAGGTTGTCTCTCCCTTTTGCTCATTGGCTTGTAAAGCCTTTTGAGCTATCTTTTAAAGCATTTCAAACGATCTCTTTTTGGCCCTTTAACCACTGAATTCTAGAGGAATTTCAGTGGTGGAAAGGTGGTTTTGAGGTCCCAAATGGGAGGGGGGTGGTCCCCTCTCCTCTTGTCTTGTTTGCTTGTGTTATTGGCTCACCAAATGAGCATGCATTTCTCCTTCTTTTGGGCTGAGTTTGAGCATGTTTTTGTGACTTTTTGGACCTGTCATAACTCTGTTTTGGGTTGGTTTGATCACCTCTTGCATGCTTTATACACTTGTAGTGTAATCCTCCTTGTTGGCCTAACATGCTTCATGCTTTAATTCATCATTCTAGCATGTGTTAGCTTTGCTCCAGCACATTTTTGCCACTAATTTAACATTCTTGAGGTCTATTTTAAGTGGTCTTGGTCATGTATGGCTTGTTTTGTATAGCTATGGCATAGTTGGCTTCACTAGTCTTGAGTTTTGAGGCCCTTAGCATGCTATATTTGTGATGTTTGTGATTTGGCATCATTTAGTATGTGATTCAGAGCATATTTCTCCGTCACACACTCACATATATCACTCTTCCATTGTATTTGAGGGTTGAGCCTTATGCCTTGTTTGTAAGTCAATGCATGAACATGCTTTTTCTTGCTTTTCATGCTATCATTTCAGCACATTTTGGCCACTGTTTTGGTGTGCATGAGGTCTGTTTAGGGCTGGTTTAGTCCATTGAGCATGGTATTGCATGGTCCTAGTGTTGTATCATTCACTAGCTTTGATGCTTAAGCCTTTAACATGTATTGCATGTGATGTTTGCATGGTATGGCACCTTTTAGCATGTAATTTCAGTGCATATAGTGTAGTCACACTCTCATATACTTCACTTCTTCATAGTTTTTGAGGGTTGTGTATTATACCTTGCTTATGGGCTAACATGTGTGCATGTTTGTCTAGTCTTTTGAGCTTCATTTCCAGCATGTTTAGGCCATTGTTTTGGCATGATTAAGCTCTGTTCATAGATGGTTTGGTTGTTTGAGCCTTGTATGGCATGCCTCTAGTGTTGTGTCCTTTACTAGTTTCAATACTTTTGTCCCTTAACATGTTGTGCATGCGTTGTTCATATGTTAGAATCTTGCATTTCATACCAAGCATAGCATGTTGCTTGCATTGCATTGTGTTCAACCGAACGTTATGTTGAACACAAGGTGGATTGGCCCACTTTATGCTCAAAGTAATGAAAGTGAGCCAATCCCCTTTGACTCCATTGCCTTTGATCACTCATGATAAGTCCGTGGTCTTAAAGTCTTGCTTGCATTGCATTCATTGAATGTGTACAAGATTGGATCTTAGGCCATCATGCATTGTAATGCTTGATTGATGGTCTTGGACCCAATGGTGCCTCTCTCTTGATGTTTTGAGGTGATATGGAGTGGCATGGTACACACATATCCTTAGGAGACCCTTCATTTTCTCTGTTTTTGTGCTCTGTTGCAGAATGGTGTCACAGCACACCAGTGGCCGGCAGTGCCACATTGATGGCCGGCACCCTTGCATCCTTGGCCGGCAGTGGCCCATCTTTGGCCGGCAGGTGGCCGGCAGAAGCTTCTCATGGCCGGCAGGCCACTAGTGCACTCCCCAGCTATGGTTTGGTAAGTTTCAGCAACAAGTTCTCAAGGACACCCTGCAAACAGAGCCTCAAGAGAGCAACCAGAGAGCTTTCCAGGGCAGCAATCGAGCACACATCCTCTTCATTTTCAAACAGAGCTGAAGTAGTTTAATTTAGTGTTTTTCTTGTTAGTTAGCATTTGGTTTTGTAAATTAATTAATTTGTTAATTAGTTAAGAGTGATGTAATAATTAAGTAGCTCAGTTTTGCTATTTCTTTATTATTTTGTAATAATTAGTCTAATTAGCTTAATTAGATTTATTAGTTTAGCTTAGCTTAGATTAGCTTAGCTTTTATTCGGACCCTCCGTCGCGAGAGCAAATGTTGTAATAAGGGTACGTGTGTGCGTGCATGTCTTCCAATCCCCATTTCTTTCTCCTTTTTACTTATCAGCTTTCGATGGTTAGTTTAGGGCATATTTCAATTAGCACACCTTATGCTATGCATGCATGCATCATTCATCTGTCTTGCATGCACCGGGCTCGGCGCATCATTCAAACTGCATTGAATTTCAATACTTACTTGAATACGTGTTTCAAAGCATGTTATCGAGTGTTGCATTCATATGCCATCTTAGAATAGCCGAGCCTATTTAGCTGCATTTTGCATGTGTTGCATTAGGCATACTAGCATAGTTAGGATCATGTATGATTTCTAACTAGTTTTCTGTTTTGGCTCGGAGTACATTGTAAGTGTTTATACTTTAGCATCCTTGCATCTGTGTAAGTGACTGCCATGATAGCATGCTTGCCATGAGGCTATTTGCTTAAATGTTAAATTGCATGAATGCCTGTGGGTGAAGGCTTCATTGCTTGAATTGGGACAATTCATCAAATGTGCGTTTTTAAGCCCACTTGAAGTGGCAAATCATGTTGTTTTAAGCCCACCTTGTTTGGTGGCAAATCCGCGTTTTAGCCTACTTGCGAGTAGCATCTTCAAACCATTTTCGAAAAACAAACATGAGATGTTTTGTTCCAAATCGAGTGATTTGGTCTATACTTGTGTGCTATGCGCATCACATAGTAAGGTTAGCTAATAAATCGGAATAAGAACACATGTGTTTTCAAAATAACATATCATGTTTAGTAGAGGCCGATCCTTTGATCGGGCGAGCGGGGGTGCTCATTTCAGGACCTTCCCCTCTCGTACCCAAGTTCCCGAGCCAAGACAACTTTGGTGATGATAGACACGTGGCCTTTGGCACGAGTCAGGGTTTCCTAAATTTTCCAAAATAAAATATTTAGGTGGCGACTCTGAAATCTGGCAAAGCAATCCATGTTTGGCGCTTTTTGATTCCAAATTGATTTTTTCAAAACCAATTGCCGAATTTGGATTCTTTGGTGATTTATCAGTGTTACATTGCACATTGTGATATTAGATTCAGAACCGTGACAAGAGTCCGAACTGTAGTAACTAGAATCCAATTCGCGCCTTCTCCCAAAAGGGGGGCGCGTGGAGAGAGTTCCGGGCGGTCTACACGTAAACACAAGCACTGGGAATCATGCCAAAAAAGGAAAGAATCCTTCAGAATAGTCATATGGATAACAAAGCCAAGAAAGGCTCACATAACAGAAGAAGTCAAAAGAGAACTCACATGACGGATACAACCAAACAAACACAATAAAGTGGATCACATGGTGAATACAGACAAGGGAGTCACATGCTGAATAAAATCAACGTGGTAGAGATACCACTGCTAAGTTGTTAGTTTCAATAAATCATAATGTAAAAGGTTTCTTATCTTTTAATTTTATGCATTTTAATTCCAAAGTTGAAATCCACTCTTGGCCTATAAAAGGGTGTGGCTGCATCTTGTAGAAGTAGAATCAAGAAGCAGAGTCTTATAAGTAAGCAAGAGTGTTCTCTCTATCTTTCTTGTAATCTTTGCAATTTTTCAAGTATTTTAATAAAAGTTTTCTATTTCCATATATAATTTGTCTATTGTCTTTTAATTTTCTAGAGGTCTGAGAGTAGTGATACAAGTAGAAGTAATATTCACCAAAAGTGAGAGATTATGCTTTCTACTTGTTGAAAGACTTGAAAAGCATTCGCAGCAAATGAAGCAAGGTGAGCATAGAAAAACAAAATCTTAAGGTAATTTTCTAAATAATCAGTACTTTCTATTTTAATTGCAAATACTATTGTAATTATTATTAAAACAAAATCCACATCATCTATAAAAAAATATTATTTTATTCCACATCATCGCTAACTCGCCGTGCCTAGTCCTTAGTGCACCATAGGGGTCATAAAAATGGTGGGATGTAGCATCACCCACAAACCAAATCAAACTCAGCTTTAAGGGAAATTCTATGGTACATACTCTCAATGCATCCCTAGTAATGACATTTGTGATTTTTGATTATGATCTATTATTGTGTTAGTTATAACTCATTGTAATATTAATTATAGTATTATTTTAATTATGACATGTTATTTTAATCATAATTCAAGAGTTATTTTATTATACCTTGTATGGTATTTGTACCATAGCATTATCCAAGTTTTCAAAAACAAACATATGTCATCATTGATTTATTGAATGTTTTATTTTAACTACTTTATCATATTAACTTGTACTCTACATTCTCATAGTTTATTCTCTGGAAACGCTGTTCAAATTATTTTGATGAATTTCTTACACTCTGCCTATTTTATGATCTCGTTGGAAATCATATAAATAAAATTGTTTTACAGCATCATTTTTTAAAAATGTTTATACAAAAAATAAATTAAGTTATAAAATTTCTGAATATTACTAAAAATGTTATAAGAAAAATAAATTAATCATACTTTTTGTTTACAAGATTTAATTTATCATTATTTTCAAATTCTATTTAAGCCATTCCGTTAGTTATAACAACATTTTCTCTTCTTTTTTTTTTTTCTTTTTTTTTTCTTCTTTTCTTGTCTAAATTGCTTTACATTTTATAATTTTAGAAATAAGTCTAAACAATAATATATAATTTCTACAATAATATTTTAGAGTCTTACAATAATATCTAAGGCTCTAATATATATAGTGGAATTTGGAATATTTTAGAGTCTTACAATAATATTAAGGCTCTAGTATATATAGGGGTATTCGGAAAAAATATATAATTATTGTTTAGACATATTTTCTAAAATTATAAAATGTAAACTAATTTAAAAATAAAAATAAAAATAAAACTATGTTATACATTTTTCCTGAATATCACTTTAAACTAGAATCTTACATTTCTTTCTTTTTCCTGAATCTTACATTGTTCGAATCTCTTTAAAATAATGTAGCAAATGATGACTCCTAGCTATATGTGTCTTTATGATACAATTGATTAGATTTATCCAATTAGATTTTTTCATTTTTTATTTTTTAACAGATATCCAATTTAGTTTATGTTACCAAATTTGTCTTCAGACTCCTCTTTACTTACATCTTGGGGTTCCTATACGTAATTTTTTGAACTTTTTATTTTAGTCCACCATGACTCGAAACGGATTTGGGGTAATTGCTCTGCGGGGTGCACAACAGTGACTGTTGTGCAACCAAATGGGTCCATTTCGGGACCCATTTCGTTCCCGAAATGGGCCCATTTGGCTGCACAACAGTGACTGTTGTGCACCCCCACAGCAACCACCTCAAATCCAACTCGAAACTCATCATGAATTTTTATTAGACTTGGGATGGTTGTTGTGCATAGTGCATAACAGTTACTGTTGTGTGATAAATTAGGCCTATTTTAGAATCTATTTTGATAGTCTGAATTATTCATATTTTATAGTATATCGAGTATAACATACTTATAAAAAATAAGTCAATCAGATATCAGTATCCCTTTTTACTTTGATATATTCTAAAAAGTGAATGGTGTAGATCATCGAAATGGACTCCAAAATAGTCCTAATAAGCCACATAACAGTGGTTGCATAACACACAATAGCCACCCCTATCCCCAAATGGATATTATATTTAGTTCTTGGATCTTCAAAGATGTAAAAGAAAAGCTAATGAAATATAAAAAAAATTCCCACAAGTCCTTGTCATTTTCTTCTCATTCTACAAATTCGTTTACAAATGCAAAATTCAAACACAACACAGATGCAACTTATCAAACACAACATAAATCCTTGTCATTTTCTTTCCCCTCCCTAAATTTATTTATAAATTCAAAATTCAAACACAACATAGATGCAACCTATCGGAAAAAATAATAATAATAATTGTTTTTTTAAGAATTTTTTAGTATTATTGTATTTCAATAATTTATTTTTTCTTATAACTCGGTATCTAGCCTAAAGGACCAATTGCCCACTAACTTATTTTAAGAAATTATTTGCACCTAAAAGGTTTTAAACCTAAGACGATGGATGGAGCACACTTTCAGTGACCTTGGAGTTTGAAAATCCAAAACTAAATATATATCCAAAGTTTAAATATTATTTGCACCTAGAAAGTTTTGAACCTAAGACAATGGAGGAAGCACACTTTTAGGCATTGACCACTAAGTGACCTTGGAGTTTGAAAATCGAAAATTAAATACATATTCAAGGTTTTGAACTTAAGACAATGAAAGGAGCACACTTTCAGGCATTGACAACTAAGGGCGGAATGATGCTGCATTTAGCAGGAAACAATTTAGTTTGTATTCTCTTTGTGAGCTCTCAGTGGTTAATGCCAACATGTTTTTTAGAGCACATGAGAAGCTTGACTTATCTGTTTGGCTGGGTGATGGGGGTAGAGATGAGGTGCTTAACGGATGGTAACATCTGACCAGTGGGTATTATAAAGTAAATTTTGATGGAGAGGTGTCTCCGAATTCAATTTTCAATTCATTAATGAATATGCAAATATGTTACTCCACATATCCGTCAGCGAGTATTGTCTCTTAGTACTCATAGTGTATTTGTAGAAAAACCCCACCACACCTATGTCGGGGCAAAAGCTAAGGCCCCTGTATGGTCTGGGCTCTAAAAAATATGTTTAACCACAATAAGGGACAATGGAGATTCGAACCCAAGTTTTGAGCGAGGAATTCGAATGTATTACCACTGAATCAACCCTCTGTTGGTACTAAGTTACCTTTAGTGACTAGCACAATTCTATCACCTCATGTTAGCCCATGCCATCTGTTGGAAAATTTGGTTTTATAAGCTTATTTTAGGCCAACTTGGTCCATACGTCTTTTGAGGTGGGTCCAAAGAGGTGACGTGTTCCTTGCTGCATGGCAAGTCACACGGTGAAGACAGTTCGTCAAAACATTTATGAGTGAATGGGAAGTTGACGTCGTTTTCGGGTTCGTGGGATGAACAATTAAAGAAATAAATGTGGGTCTCCTTGAAATGGGTTGTCCCACATTGAAACTTTAAGAGAGCTTTTGTGAGTATATAAACTCTTGGGGTACTAACTTGGGTTGGGCCCTAAGGGGCACTCCAAGTTTGTAGAAGGGATGAGTTACGGACAAAGAGAACCTTAGCTCAAACTACCACACACGCGCGCGCCGCTGCCATCGTTCGAGCGCGAGTGTAGGTTGGGTCGGTTCTAACATTAATTTTTTGGACAAAATTTATTTGGATTTTCCAAAAATTCTTGCATGATATTATTTGCATTTCAAATTAAATTTGAATTCAAATTTTGTATCAAAAAATTGTGTTTCTTTCAGATCAATTCCACAACAGATTAGTCCAAACAGGTCTTAAATCTGTTGCCCCCGGATAGATACAATTTCGGACAAATTCAAATTCAAAACTACCCAGGCAGTTTTAGGAATTTCCGGACTGATTCAATTATCTGTTCTAATTTGAAACAACACCTGTTCATTCAAAAAAACCACATGTTCAGTTTGTTTTTCATACCTGTTCGGGACTGTTTGTTTGCCTATAAGTAGAGGCCATTTCCAGCAATCTTTGACATCTGAGAATTCATTACTTTCCTTTTACTTTTGCTCTCTTGCATAATATATTCATCATATTATTTTAGGAAAATTTTAAAGAGAGTATAGAACACAAGGTTTTTGTTCGTCGTACAAATTGTTTGGAGTGCTATTACAATTTGTAAAGATCATTGTATTCTGGGAGATAGACGCCATTTTTCTGTAAGCACCATAACGAGGCGAATCTGTCTTAAGGACAGAGTGTCACACACTCGACTTGATCTTTAAATATTTATTCAATTCGGTAAAATAAATTCGATACATAATTTATTTTATTTGTTTGATTTATTTCAATTTATTTATTATATACAGAAGATTGTTCCAACAATCTTAAGACAAATTCGAATTATTCTGTTTATACAGAATTTTTCGTTTGTTTTGTTTCTTCTTTCTTCTTCTTACAGAAATTAGTTTCTGTGATTTTAAAAAATAATATTCTAGTTGGAAAACAAATAGAAGTAATATACTGTCTATTTTCTTTGACAACTAGTAGTAATATACTGGTGTCATTAACAATTCAGAATATTTATTTGTGGAATTTTGTTAGAAATTAATTTTGGATTTCAGAAATTATTTCTTAGTGTTCATTAATTAAAATTCTGTTTTAGTATTTTAATTATTGAAGTGTTACAGAAATTTAATTTTCTGTGTGGAATTAATTTGGTTATATAAAATTTTATTTTATTTTCAAATTAATTGAAAATAAAAGTACAATTCTTATTTCTTTTATTTTACAGAATTTAATTCTGTGGTCTTGGTTTAAATTTTCTGTGCAGTATAAAATTCTAATTATAATTTTGTTTTATAATTTAGAATTAATAGCTACTGAAACTGGTCAAACTAATGCTCAAACAAGTACTAGTATGGTGGCTGCAATTACGCCTACCCCTCATCCTGTTGTAACTACGCCAGTTAATCACGGTGAGAAGCCAAAGAAGTTCTCAAGAATTGAATTTAAAAGATGGCAACAGAAAATATTGTTCTATCTTACAACTCTAAACCTGGCACGCTTTCTCCGTGAGGATTCTCCTATTCTGAAAGTGGATGAAACCGACCGGCAAATGGTTATTGCGATCGATGCCTGGAAACATGCTAATTTCCTTTGCCGGAACTACATCTTGAACGGACTTGACAACACATTATACAACGTCTACAATCCTATCAAAATAGCAAAGGAACTTTGGGAGTCTTTGGAGAAAAAGTACAAAACAGAAGATGCCGGCTCAAAGAAATTTGTGGTTGGCAAATTCCTAGACTTTGTGATGGTTAATTCTAAGACTGTGATCAGCCAAGTTCAAGATCTCCAACTCATTCTGCATGATATTCACGTAGAAGGCATGTCTCTCAATGAATCATTCCAAGTTGCTGCCTTAATTGAGAAATTACTACAAGGATGGAAAGAATTCAAGAACTACCTCAAACACAAGTGTAAAGAAATTTCTTTAGAAGAATTGATTGTGCGTTTGAGAATTGAAGAAGACAACCGCAATTCTGAAAAGCAGGCTGGTAAGCATCCAATGGAGTCTGAGGCAAATGTGGTGGAACATGCTCCAAAAGCAAAGAAACAGAAGTTTTCTGGAGAAAGTTCATCACAAGGCTCTAAAGAGGAGGAAACTAAAAAGTACAAGTTTAATGGCAAGTGTTACATCTGTGACAAAGAGGGACGTCGGGCCAAAGATTGTCATAGCAAAGGCAAAAGCAAAAGAAGAATAAGGAAGAAGCATGCTCAAGCCCATATGACCGAAGTGAACAATATTTCCAATGGTGTAGATGACATAAATCTTTCTGCAATTGTTTCCGAGGCAAACCTTATCGGAAATCCTAAAGGATGGTTGGTGGACACTGGTGCTACTCGCCACATCTGTGCCAACAAAAAGATGTTTACATCTTATTCAGTGGTAGACAATGGTGAACAACTTTTTATGGACAACTCTTCAACTTCTAAAGTTGAAGGACAAGGAAAGATTATTTTGAAGATGACATTTGGAGGGGAACTCACTCTCAACAATGTGTTGCATGTACCAGACATTCGCAAGAATCTTGTTTCCGAATCTTTGTTGAGTAAAAATGGGTTTAGGCTAGTTTTTGAAAGTGACAAGTTTATACTTACCAAAAACGGGATGTATGTAGGAAAAGGTTACATGTCTGATGGCCTTTTCAAAATGAATGTAATGACTGTTATACCATCTGTTATTAATAAAAATACATCTTCTTCTTACTTGCTTGAGTCTTCAAATTTATGGCATGGCAGACTTGGACATGTTTATTATAGATCTTTGCGTAGATTAATTAATATGGAATATTTACCTAAATTTGATATTGATTCAAATCATAAATGTGAAATTTGCATTGAGGCAAAATTATCCAAAACTCCTTTTCATTCAATTGAAAGAAGTACAGAACCACTTGAATTAATTCATAGTGACATTTGTGATTTTAAATCAATTTAAACTAGAGGTGGGAAAAAGTATTTTATCACTTTTGTAGATGACTATACTAGATATAGTTATGTTTATTTAATTCGAACCAAGCATGAAACTTTGGAAACTTTCATACAATATAAGAATGAAGTTGAAAATCAACTTGGTAAGAAAATTAAGAAACTTAGAAGTGATAGAAGTAGTGAATATGAATCATCTTGTGGTGAGTTTTGTAAAGAACATGGAATAATTCATCAAACCACCGCTCTTTACTTACCTTAGCAAAATGGAATTGCTGAAAGGAAAAATAGGACTTTAAAAGAAATGATGAATGCCATGTTAATAAGTTCTAGATTACCTCAGAACTTGTAGGGGGAAGCAATACTTTCTGCTAATTATATACTTAATAAAGTATCCCGAAAAAAAGTGAATCAAACACCTTATGAAACATGGCATGGGAGAGTACTATCCTACAAATACTTAAAAGTGTGGGGGTGTTTGGCTAAAGTGGCTATTCCTAGTCCTAAAAAGACTAAGATAGGTCCTAAAACTGTTGATTGCATTTTCATTGGTTATGCCATGAATAGTAGTGCATATCGATTCTTGATTCATAAGTCAGAACATTCCGAAATGCATATAAATACTATTATCAAATCTCGGAATGCGTCTTTCTTTGAACATGTGTTTCCAAGCAAGACTGGACAAGAAACTAGTACTAACAAAAGATCTCATGATGCTATTATTAGTCAGGATCAAGAACATGATCAAGAACAAGAGTAAGAGATAGATCAAAATGAGGAAGAGGAACTTAGGCGTAGTAAATGTGCTAGAACCTCAAAATCTTTTGGTCCAGATTTTCTAACTTTTTTGTTAGAAAATGAGCCTTTAACTTTTAAAGAACCTATGTCTAGTCCTGAGGCTCCTTTATGGAAAGAAGCTGTAAATAGTGAAGTTGAATCCATCTTACAAAATCACACTTGGGAATTAATGGACTTACCACCAGGTTGTAAACCTCTTGGGTACAAATGGATTTTCAAAGGAAAAATGAAAGCGGATGGATCAATTGACAAATATAAGGCAAGACATGTGGTCAAAGGTTTTAGACAAAAAGAAGGTCTTGATTACTTTAACACATACTCACCGGTTAGTAGAATAATATCTATTAGAATGCTAATTGCTATTGCATTTTTGTACAATCTAGAAATTCATCAAATGAATGTGAAAACCGCTTTCTTAAATGGTGAGTTAGATGAGGAAATTTACATGGAACAACCAGAAGGATTTTCTATTCCAAGAAAAGAAAAGAAAAGAAAGTGTGTAAATTAGTTAAATCACTATATGGTTTAAAACAAGCGTCAAAGCAATAGCATGAGAAATTTGACAAAACAATGATGTCAAATGGATTTAAAATTAATAAGTGTGACAAATGTGTTTATATTAAAAACACAGACAAATGCTATGTTATCATATTTCTTTATGTGGATGATATGCTCATCATAGATAGTAATAATGACATGATTGAAACTACCAAAAAAATGTTGAATAAACATTTTGACATGAAGGACATGGGCATTGCCGATGTAATTCTTGGTATGAAAATTACCAAAACATCAGAAGGTTATGTTTTGTCACAATCTCATTACATTGAGAAAATACTTGACAAATTTAACAAAGATGATGATCATCTTGCTAGAACACCTGTGGATGTTAATTTGTTTCTTTCTAAGAAGGTACAGGAAAGTATTTCTCAATTAGAGTATGCCCAAATTATTGGAAGTTTAATGTACTTGATGAACTGCACTAGCCCGGATATAGCTTATGCAGTAAGTAAATTAAGTAGATATATGAGTGATCCAGGAGTAGAACACTGGAAAGCAATTATAAGGGTTCTAAACCTCAGATTTACTCATAACATTAGGCTTTATTATACTAGATATCCAGCAGTACTTGAAGGATATTGTGATGCAAATTGGATATCGGATACTAGAGACTCAAAGTCCACCAATGAGCATGTCTTTACTCTTGGTGGTGTGGTTGTATCTTGGAAATCTTCCAAACGGACTTGCATTGCTTGGTCTACTATGGAATCAAAATTCATAACTTTAGATAAAGCTGAGGAAGAAGCAGAATGGCTTCGCCACTTCCTTGAAGATATTCCAATGTGGCTAAAACCGATGTCTGCTATATGCATACATTGTGATAGCCAATCAGCAATTGTTAGAGCACAAAGTCATTAATATAACGGTAATTCACGACATATTCGTTGTCAACATAACACCGTGAGACAACTACTCTCTAATGGAATTATTTCCATTAAATATGTGAAGTCTAAAGACAACATAGTGGATCCACTAACCAAAGGGTTAGCAAGAGAGTTAGTTGAAAATTCATCGAGGGGAATGAGACTTAAGCCTATTAAATAAGAGTTACCACAACGGCAACCCAACCTAGTTGACTGGAGATCCCAAGATATAGGTTCAAAGGGACAATCGAGTTGTGAATGACTCATAAGGATCACTGGGGAGTCAAACTCCTACCCATTTCTATGATAAAATAGTGATGTCTGCAGCGTTTTAGGTTAAATAATACTTTTAATGATTCTTATATCTAGGTATACCTAATGGAGTATGGCAGGATACTCATCATAAGAATCACCTATATGAGTGTGAATTGGGCCGGTTCTATGAGATTTGTAAAGGGCTACAATTCTCTAAAGCACTCGTGAAAGACCAGGTTGTTCAGGGCTAAAATGAACACAATAGTGAGAACTAAACCGTGTCTGGTAATAAAATGTGTGAGTTCTATTGCCTTGGTTTACACAAATGGCTAAACAGTTAAAGACATCATATTCACTGATTAGCTAATAAATCCGATAATGTCTCACAAGGGAAGGTTCAAAGCCAAAAGCTACCTATCTTTGCAGGATATTTCTAATTTCTGTACTCTCTGTAATTAGATCATGTTGTTGCATTTTCTCTCTGTCAAATTCCACTCATGTGGGGGATTGTTAGAAAATTTGGTTTTATAGGCTTATTTTGGGCCAACTTTGAGTCCAAAATTGAGTGGGGTACACACGTCATTTAAGATGGGTTCGAAGAGGTAACGTGTTCCTTGCCGCATGGCAAGTCACACGATGAAGACAGTTCATCAAAACTATTTATGAGTGAATGAGAAGTTGACGTTATTTTCGAGTTTGTGGAATGAACAATTAAAGAAGTAAATGTGGGTTTCCTTGAAATGGATTGTCCCACATTAAAACTTTAAGAGAACTTTTATGAGTATATAAGCTCTTGGTGTACTAACTTGGGTTGGGCCCCAAAGGGCACCCCAAGTTTATAGAAGGGAGGAGTTATGGACAAAATGAACCTTAGTCCAAACCACCACACGCGCACGCACGTCGCCGCCGCCGTTCGTCCGACTAGGCTGAGCCATGCCGAGTGCGGTTGTGGGTTGAGTCGATTCTAATATTAATTTTTTGGACAAAATTTATTTAAATTTTTCCAAAAATTCTTGCAGGAAATTATTTGTATTTCAAATTTAGTTTGAATTCAAATTTTATGTCCAAAAATTGTGCATCTTTCAGATCAATTCCACAACAGATTAAACAATCCAAACAAGTCTTAAATCTGTTACGCCCAGACAGATTCAAATTCAAAACCGCCCAGATAGTTTCAGCAGTTTCTGGACAAATTCAGTTATCTGTTCTAATTTGAAACAGCACCTGTTCATTCAAAAGAACCACCTGTTCAGTTTGTTTTTCATACCTCTTCGAGACTGTTTGTTTGCCTATAAATAGAGGCCATTTCCAGCAATCTTTGACATCTAAAAATTCATTACTTTCCTTCTACATTTGCTCTCTTGCATAATATATTCATCATATTATTTTAGGGAAATTTTAAAGACAGTATAAAACGCAAGGTTTTTGTTTGCCGTACAAATTGTTTGGAGTGTTACTACAATTTGTGAAGATCATTGTATCCTGGGAGATAGACGTCATTTTTGCATAAGCACCGTAGCGAGGCGAATCTGTCTTAAGGATATAGTGTCACACACTCGACTTAATCTTTAAATATTTATTCAGTTCGGTAAAATAAATTCGGTACGTAATTTATTTTATTTGTTTGATTTATTTCAATTTATTTATTGTACACAGAAGATTGTTCTAACACCATCATCATATGTGAAACTATAATTTTCTATTTCTACACCTCTTGGAAGCGTTAAAATCCTTTATTTCTAACCTTTTATGGAACCTTTCCTTATTAATTGGGTGTTACCTCTTACAGCGACGTTTAAATTGAACACATACGATTGTACTAGTGGAGATCCAAGAGAAGAAGGCTTTGGGGGCCTATTTTGAGATGAAAGAGGAGCATGGATACGTGGCTTATTCGGAAAACTAGAGTTCTACTAGCACAAAAGCAAAATTATAGGGCATTTACTGTGGTCTCACCATTGCATGCGAGAAGGAATTTAGGAATTTCACTGTTGAGACTGACTCTAACATGGCTATGGAGTGTTTGCATGAAGGTTCTACCTCAAGCTCACAAATCAGGGGTCTTGTCACTACAACAATCTGCACCATAGGCGACCACTTTTGGCTACTAAAACATTTTTAGTCGTCAAAAGTTAGCCCTTTACAGACAAATTATCCTGTTGGTTAGCAATGTTTTAATTTTTAGCTACTAAATTTTTTTAGTAGCCATATGTTAGTTATTGGCGACTAAAAAAGCATTTAGTCGCTAAAAATATGTCAATAAGCGACTAAAAAAGTTTTAGTCGGCATTTGTTTACATTTTAGGCTACTAATTTTGGTTTTACTTTGTGTACACATCCTTTTGCCGACCAAAATTTCTTTTAGTCACCAAAAATAGGCTTATTTATTGCAACAATCAGTGACTAAAACACTGCAGTCGTAGATGGGTAGTTATTGCCGACAAAAACATTTTTAGTAGCCAATATTAAACAAACAGCTACAAATTTTTAGTTGCTATTGATTACATTTTCCGATCTATTTTTATTTTGTCGCTAAAGGTTGAGAATTTTTTACAGGGAAATATTGGCGCTCTTCCCTCTTTCTTTCACACTTTTGTCTGTGCTGTCTCACAAACACACAGACCACCAGTGCACCAAACTAGATGCACGCTCATTGATGGTCACCACCTCACCGTTGTTGGCTACCGTCGGTCACCACCTCACCGTCGCACGTCGCCACCACCGCAAATCATAGGTTCTTCTCTCTCTCTCTCTCTCTGTCGCTCTCGATCCTCTCCTTCTCTGTCGATCTAGGTCACTCTCTCTCTCTCTCTCTCTCTCCCCCTTCCCCTATTTCCCCATCTCTCACACTTTATCTAGGGTTTATATGATTTTTTTAGTTTAATTTTGTGTTGATTTCGTAAATTAGTTTGGTTGAATTGTTTGATTTCTATGAAATTATGTTATTCTTCATGGCCAAATTTGGTTTGATTTTAGTTTTATGGGTTTGATGGACAAAGGAAATTTGATGTCCAATGGTTGGACCAGTTGTTGACCAATGCTAAGTTTATAGACGAGATATGAGAGGTTGGTGTGAGAGCTAAGGAGGATGGGAAAGGGGTTATGAGGAGAGAAGAGCTCATGTCTTGTTTGAAGCAAGTCATGGAAGGAGAGAGAAGTGATGTCCAATGTCTTGTTTCAAATTCTCCTTTGTAGATTATATGGATGGTTTTAGCTATGTTTAGAGCCTTGTGCACTTTCTGCTACTTGCTTGTCCAACATTATGCTCCATATGTAACATTCTGCTCCCATAGTTGTTCCTCTAGAAATTCCAATTTGATATGATTAGAAAGTGATTGTATCACAATAAAAGACAACAGAGGTCATGATGTTTGTTTTCCCCAGATTTGTGAAATATTTGTCAAGAGGACCAAGGAATTGTTCCTTTGAACAATTATGCGACAGATGTTATAGAAAGATTTGTGAACTTAAGGTGTATATTATTTTTTCCTTAGTTAAAAAGAAAATTATAATTCCTTTCTTGAGGCGAGAATGTTTTACTTTATCCATGATATTTAACAAAAGTAGCTCTCTTAAATACAATGACAATGTAACACCAATCTACTTCTCCCAGTACTTTAGATTAGGATGATTAGCAATGAGTAGTGTGTCTCTTTACAACACTCTAAATATGAGCATTTGTCACAACTAAAATGAATATGCAACATGCTTTTTGGTTTTGTTGCACATTTCGTGCATTATTTAGTTCTGCTTCAAATTTATAAGTTTTTATTTTTCCAGCAATGCAATCAAGTTTACCCATGAAGGGAAGGTTGGAATAAAGCTTTATGTGGTCACGAACTAGATAAATGCGTATCATTGTATCAAAGTTGCTATGATCAAAAAGATTTCATGAAGAGAAACACGGGGAAGGTCCTTTCAAAAACCACAAACTTTATGACGAACCCAAAATCCCAGTTAGAAATGGGGCCTCAACAGATGGAAGTGAAGAGAATCAACTTTGGTGACTAAAATATTTCATAGTTAAAAACAAAAAACTAAATTATAAACACACTTTTGCCGACTAAAATTTTAGTAGCAAAAAATGTAGAACTCGCGGCGACTAAACATTTAGTAGCCAAAAGAGGAACTCTTTGCCAACTAAACATTTAGTAGCCAAAGATAGGGACTTTTGGCGACTAAATTTTTAGTAACTAAAAAAGAACTCTTTGCCAACTAAAATTTTAGTAGCTAAAAAGGTGGGACTTTAGGCGACTAAAAGTTTGGTTGCCGAAAAGGGTCTAATTTAATTTAATGTCCAATCTTTTGGCGACTAAAGATTTAGTCGGCAAATGAATACATTGGGCGACTAAAATAATTTTAGTCGCCAATTAGCTTTCCCGACTACTCTTCGGTTACTAATTTTGCGACTAAAAAATTTAGTCGCTAACCCTTCGACGATTAAAAATTAACTTTTAACGACTAAAAATTTAATCGCCAAAAATAAAAATTCTTGTGGTGTGTGGGAGATTCAAAATTCCTTATAGACAAATGTTACTGCTCAATCCAACATGTCATGAGAGAAGGACATTAATGTGGGGACGGTCTAGCAATATGAGAACTGATCAACAAGAGATGCTGGTTGTGATGGAGGATCCCCCTAATGAGACCAATTATTTGTGGCTGATATGATCGTGACAACATACCTAAGGCAGTAGGTGCTGTATGTCCCTTTTTGTTTGTTTTGTGTTGTTTTAAACCTTCAACTTTCCAAGCGCAAGCGCGCACACACACACAACCCCCCCTCAAAAAAAAAAAAAATTTGTGAAATTATAATATAATTTAAACATAAAATTTAAATTGATTATTATCAAATGTTTACATAAATTGACAAAATATTTTTCTTGGGTAGTCAAATATACAAATTTCTTATCTAAGTTCACAAATTTTAATAAATTTGCACAAGTATGTACACTTTTTTGTTTTCATTACAATTTTACTAACATATATGTGTTAGCAATTTTAAAAATAAAATAAATCAATAAGTGAATCAAATAACTCATTATTTAAGTATAGACTACGGTAATTCTCTAATAGTTGGCCAAAACCACGAAATATTAGCATAAATGAATTAGTTGATCGGCTTTTAAGTAATTTTTAACGTCTAACCTAACCAATGAAGCTATTCCCTACCCATTCTTACACTCATGGTGGCGCCATATAGGTGGATCGTGTCAACTGCCACCACTAGATTCAGAAATATTGAAAAAAAAAAAAAAAAAAAAAAAAAAAAAAAAAAAAAAAAAAATTAATTATATATTTAGGTAAATTTGAGACCACTTATTACAAAAATTGTTCCCATTGTCAATAGTCAAAATTTTTTTTTAAAAAGTTTCAATCTAGTTAATTATGAAGTCAGTTTTTCTTTTGGTTTGTATCTTGAATTTGGATAAAAGTTTGTGAAGAGAAAAGTTGAGAGACTAAAAATATGAGAAAAAAATAATTTATTTTTATTTGCATTTCATTCCACATGTCTTTTTCTAAATCTAAATTCTAAACAGTTTTAAGATGTAGAATCTATCAATCATCTATATACCCACAACATATCGATGTTAGAGAAATTGATCATATGGTAGAAAGAGTATTTGAAATTGTGGATAGGAGAGACTGGATATAAATGATTGATCTCTTGCTTTTACTAATAGGGACTAAAATGATGACTAAAGTCCTTTTAATTTATAAAGAATTAATTGCACAATCGAATGGAAGATCAGTTGATAAATAATTTTTTTAATCACATAAATTAAAAATGAGGTGTTTCATAACATTGAGGTGATTATGAAATAATTTCAAAATATGAAATTTCATTGAGGGTAATGTGGATTTTTATTTATTTATTTATTATTTTTTCTGTAAAAACATTAATATGAATGTATTAAACTCTTGGAAATATAGTGAGAACATAGATATTTATTAAAGTGAAACAAATTCTTGGAAATATAGTGAGAACAAATTCTTAGATATTGATTAAATTAAGTTTTTAATTTTGTCAATTTAAATTCTAAATTTTTAATTTATTTTTAATCTAAACCATCTATGTCACGCCCCCAAAATTATGCAATAAATACAACTAATAAGCAGAAGAATAACAGAAGTAAGATACATTCATCCATCAGAGTTCAAAGTTCATTTGCAAAGGTTAACACATGCGATATACAGTCACCAATATTCATCCTGAATCTATAGCATGTATTACAATGTTAAGTGAAATGAAGCTAAACATGTAGTCAGATGCCCTATAGGCTTCCATCTTTCCAAGTCACTACTTGGTTACACAAAAGTGAGCCTAGCTCAATATAATTAAAGCCCTTGGCTATACAAAAAAATAAGAACAAAATAAAGAAGCTCTTGCTTTCCAAAAGTCTCTCCAAGCTATTGTCTGGACAGAGGCATGTCACCAGTACCTGAAAATATTTTTCCCAAATAGGATGAGCCAAAACCCAGTAGGAATAATCTAACATAATAAATGAGGTTTAACAAAGATATACGTACAATGTACATATACAATGCCTATGACAAAACATTTACATTTTTCATAATCATAACGTATCATGTTCATATCTTATTTTATTTTCCTTCAATTCATTTCAATTCATGAGTCAATTTCATTATCTTTCAACAACCCAACTGAGACTACAATTTAGTGGTTATCTAATCAACACAATTACCACACCGATACTTCAATCTGCCATTTTACGAAAATTTCATCCACGGGATCGGCACCCATGTATACACAAGACTTCGGGACTTTCACCTAGACACTTCGGCCAACTTAATTTCAATGGAGTTCATCCTCTATCTCCTCCCAAACAATAGAGTACATCCCATTTCTTCTCGCAAACATCATACATATACAATGTATTTAAATATAGTCATATTCAATGACAATCAACAATAAATTAGTTTTAATTCACATAATCCTCATATAATTTTTACAACAACCATAGTTATCCTCCACCGATAGCCCAATACAATTATTTCTAAACAGATATTCAATCTTAAGACAGATAATTTGTTCAAAACTTCCAAAGGTAAGAGGTATTGCACACCCAACTCCACCATCTATTTCAATATCTGCCCAATTTCATGTTTACAATACCAATTTCATTTATTTATACAAAATAAATATTATAATCATTTTAGGGCAAACTCCCATTTTTTTCAAAAATCAACCCAAGTTTGAAAATCAACAATTTTGACACAACACAACCTCATTTTCAAACTCCATAACTATCTATTTTCCATTCATCAAAAACCCCTCTTTTTATTTCACACCCAAACCGTAGGTTTGTTCAAACTACTCCCAAATCCCACCATTGTTACACAACGAAAAATAACTAAGCTAAACACCATATGAAAGTGTAGAAAATCTCTACCTCAAGAAGAGAAGACGAGCAAAGCAAGGTTGAAACTCCAAAGACATTGAAACCCACTTTTGTTCGGATGAAAAAAAAGCCCACGACGTGCTCTACCTTTTTCTCAAAGACACTAGGGTGAAGAACCCAATGGATCTAGGTGAAATAGAAGAGAGAATATGAGTTTTAGAGAGAAAAACTCAAGATCTACGGTTTTGGAGAGTTTTAGAGAGATAGAGAGGAGTGAAAAAGTGATGAAAAAGGTTATCCTCGCGATCTGTTATACACGCAGTCCGCTCGAGCATAAGAAGTGATGCTCGAGCGTCGAATACACACTTTCAGAAGTTTTGCAGACGAAGGACATTGCTCAAGTGCAAGATTGGACGCTCGAGCGTAGGAAACGCCGTTCAAACGTAGAATACACTCTTTCAGTATTTGTAGGTCTACAAAAATACTGAGAATTTGCAAATCCCGCTCGAGCGCAAGAATGGCTACTCAAGCGGAGGTGCAAAAATTTGGGCAACAAAGGTTTGGAAAAACAAGCAACCAACATATTCCAAAGACACAACTACAATCCAAATGACCAATCCAAGGAATAATAAGGGGAATAAAAGATGAACAACAACATTAAACCATGAAACCCGAGTCTAGAACATAATAAAATGTCTGGTCAAAACCGGAGTCGCTATAACCTCTCCCCCTTAAGGAATTTCGTCCCTGAAATTATAATTCAAGTTTCAAAACTATGTTTTAAGCCATTACCGTAATGAATATAATTCAATTCCAATACCATGACCCATTTACCGGTCATTCAATCCCATCACATTATGAATATACATTTCATATTTCTAACATATTCAATGCTTATAATAAACTCATATTTCCAAAACTCAAACAACATATACAATGTTTCTAAAAGTGATACAACGCACCCCGATATTTCATATTCTCATAACATATGCAATGTTTATATTGAATTCATGTTTCCAAGCACCCCATAACACTTACAATGTTCTTGTGTTTTAAAACATATACAATGCTTTTACATTTCATTAACATAATCAAAATCTCAATACATATTCAAACACCAACAGATAAGTCCAAATATTTCTCTCGGACTTCTAATTCACACTCCCAAATTGCTTCCTCAATTCCGTGGTGTTTCCATAATACTTTAACCAAGGGAATCGTCCGACCTCGCAAAACTTGGTCCTGAATATCCAAGACTCTCACCGGTCTCTCCTCATACGAGGCATCCTCATCAACTTTTAAGTTGGTCCAATCCAACACATGCGATGGATCTGGCTCATATTTCCAAAGCATGCTAATATGGAACACATCATGAACTCTTGAAAGTTGTGGCTATAACGCCAAATGGTAAGCTACCTCCCCGATCCGCTCAAGAATCTCAAAAGGTTCAATAAATAGAGGGGACAACTTCCTACTTTTCCCAAATCTCATCAAACCCCGCCTAGATGATATCTTCAAAAAGACATGATCTCCCACCTCAAAAGACAAGGGTCTCATTCTACAGTCGACGTAATTTTTCTGGCGACTCTGAGCCGTAACCAATCTCTTACGAATAAGTGTCACTTTCTTTGTCGTTTCTCAAACCAACTCTGGACCCAACAAAGGTGCATTACCCATCTCGACCCAGTACACTGGAGATCTACATGATCGACTATATAAGGCCTCAAATGGTGCCATACCAGTACTCGACTAGAAACTATTATTACAAGAAAACTCCACTAAAGGCAAATGCCTCTCCCATGACCACTTGAAGTTAAGGACACAACCTCGAAGCATATTCTCAAGGACCTGAATAGTATGCTCGGACTGCCTGTCAGTCTGAGGGTGATATGTTGTGCTAAAAGTCAGTTTGGTGCCCAAGGCACTCTACAAACTCTGCCACAACCGAGCTGTAAAACGCGGATCTCTCTCCGAAACAATCGTCACTGGGACCTCATGCAACCTTACTATGTCCCTGATGTAAACATCAGCAATATAATCTACCGAGTCATTTACGCACATAGAAATAAAATGTGCCGACTTGATTAACCGGTCAAATACCACCCAAATGGCGTCACTGCCCCGTTGAGTTTTAGAAAGGCCCACAACAAAATCCATCGTGACATACTCCCACTTCCCCTCGGCTATCGGCAAGGGTTGCAACAAACCCGCTGGCCTCTGATGCTCAGCCTTCACTTGCTGACAAGTAAGGCATTTTGACATAAACACAACTACATCCTTCTTCATACCTCTCCACCAAAACTGGCGACCAAGGTCGTGATACATCTTGGTGCCTCCCGGATGCACCGCAAGGCATGAATGATAAAACTCTCAGAGTACTTCTTCTCGGTAAGACTCCACCGGCACAAACAAAAAGTCACGGTATCTCACACTCTGGTCAGGATACATAGTAAAGCCTCTTTCTACCTTCCCATTGGAAACCTTCTCTCGGAGGGATTCCACTTCAAGGTCACCTCTCTGTGCTTCTAACATTCAGTTCACAAGTGTAGGTTGTGCAACCACTAAAAATAAGGCTGCAGACTCAACAGACTCGCCCAAATGCAAGTCAAACTCACCAAGAGTACCCAACATCTCCCATTCTCAAATGGCGATACAAGATACATTGTTAATTGATTTCCTACTCAAAGCATTGGCCACAACGTTGGCCTTCCCCGGATGATAATATAACTCGAAATCATAATCCTCTATGGACTCCATCCACCTTCTCTGCCTGAAATTCAAGTCCTTCTATGTAAACAGATATTTCAAACTCTTGTGATCAGAAAGCACCTCAAATCTCTCATCATACAGATAGTGCCTCCAAATCTTCAAGGCAAAAATCACTACTGTAACTCTAGGTCATGGGTAGGGTAATTCCTCTCATGTGTCTTCAACTACCGTGAGCCATAGGCTACTACCTTTCCCTCTTGCATCAATACACAACCCAAACCTTCTCGTAAGGCATCACAATATACTAAATAGCCCAAACCCTTCTTCGGAATAATCAAGACTGCAGCAGTGGTAAGTCTAACCTTAAGCTCTTGAAATGACTTCTCACAAGTCTCACTCCACACAAATTTGATTCCTTTCCTCATCAACCTAGTCAAAGGTGAGGCTAGCCTAGAGAAATCCTTCACAAACCGACAATAATACCCAGCCAACCCCAAGAAACTACGAATTTCAAAAGTGTTCTTAGGTTGTGCCTAATCTTTCACTGCATCTATCTTGGATGTATCTACAGTCACCACTTCCCCGGATACCACATGACCTAAGAATTTAACTTTCCTCAGCCAGAACTCACATTTTCCAAACTTAGCATACAGTTTATGGGTTCTAAGCAACTCAAGCATCACTCGCAAGTGTTCTTCGTGCTCCTCCTCGGAGGGTGAGTAAATTAGGATGCCGTCCACAAAGACAACCACAAAATGGTCTAGGAACTCATGGAAGATCCAATTCATCAAATCCATAAACACAGCTGGAGCATTGGTTAGCCCAAAAGGCATCACTAGAAACTCGTAATGGCCATATCGCGTATGGAATGTTGTCTTCGGGATATCCTCCTCCCTTACCCTTAACTGATGATAACCCGATCTCAGGTCTATCTTAGAGAAGCAACAAGACCTCTTTAACTGATCAAACAGATCATCTATACGAGGTATTGGGTACTTGTTCTTAACAGTTACCCGGTTCAACTTCCGGTAATCTATACAAAGTCGCAACACTCCATCTTTCTTCTTAGCAAAGAGAGTCGATGCTTCTCAAGGTGAAGTACTAGGGCGGATGAAACCCTTATCTAATAATTCCTAGAGTTGGATCTTCAACTCACTCAGTTTAGCAGGTGCAAATCTATACGGTGCCATGGAAATCGGTGCCATGCCAGGCACTAAATCAATAAAGAACTCGATCTCTCGATGAGGTGGTAAACTAGTAAGGTCCTCGGGAAAGACATCGGAGTATTCACAAACCACCATTGGCAACTCAACCCGAACTTCATCACACTCACCACCCAAGAAGGTTACAAGAAGGCAACTAAGTTCACTCCGCCCACGCGGATCATATACCGGTGATAAAACTCTATCCACCTGATCCCCCAAGAAATAAAAATAATCACCGCTTAGGGTACATACAGTAACCCTCTGACGGTAGCAATCTATAATAGCCCGGTATGACGATAACCAGTTCATACCCAAAATAACATCAAAACTAGACATATCAAGCAATACGAATGCAAATGGAAGTCGATGATTGACAACTTCTATGTCACAACCCCGACACCCCTGCTTCAAAATAACCTCACCACCGATAGGTGACTCTACACAGATAGGAGATACTAACTGAGCCAACTCTAACACCAAAACCGATGCAAATGCAGACGAGATAAAAGAATGGGATGCACTCATATCAATCAACACATTAGCAACTGAATTGCAAAACAAGAAGGTACCTCTCACTATAGAAGGAGTAGGCACAAGATCTGGCGCTGTAACAGCATACACATGCCCCGTAGGTCTCTGCTCAACCTACTCACCCCTCGGAGCATAAGCCTGATGCATTGACTAAGCCGAAGAGGCTCCCTTGTTAGCCCTCGAGGCCTACGCTGACTGTACAGGCTGGTGGCTTTGTGTCTGCCTCGAACCAGACGCACCAGATGTGCCACCCAACTGTGGGCAAAATCTCTTCAGATGCCTTGCTTGTCCACACTGATAACATATGAGTTGTTTCCCTCTTCCCTAACTCTGGCCCTAAGAACGAGCCAAAGATGATGCTGCTCGCTGCCCTCCTCCTCTCTGCGAGTAAGCTGGAGACTTATGGCCAACTAACCACACTTAAAACAAGCAAAATCTCCCTGGCCACCTCTCCCGAAACCTGAACTCGGCACTGGAAAGGTAGACCTCGACTATGCTCCCTAGGACTGCTGGGGGTTAGAACTCATGTGCCTCTTGCTATCCCTCTAATTATCCTGACTCCTCCTGGAGCCCCTCATCCTCTTTTTCTTTGCTTGCATAATGGTCTCTAGATGGGTTGCCGCCTTCACAAGGCGCGTAGTCTCTAATCATAGATCCATCCACTCTAAACATGAGTCTGGTCCTCAATCACTTCTCAAACTCCAAACAACGGCGCTCTTCAGTTGCCTCTAACTCAGATGCATACCTAAAGAGGCTAGTGAATGTAGCTTCAAACTCAGCCACTGGTGTGTTCAACTACACCAATTTACAGAGCTGATCTCTCAACTTTTCCCTAACCGTGAGAGGTAGAAACTTGTCCTGGAAAGCGTTGACAAAAAGCCTCCCAAGTCACGCCAATGCGCCCACACACATACTTCCACCACTGACCCGCATCTTCCTTTAGCCGGAAAGACGCCAAGGTCATCCTCAACTGGTTGTCCTCGATGTCAAGCATCTCAAACGTCTTCACTATTTGTTCTAGCCACTCATCTGCCTTTAGTGGCTCCTTGGGACTACCCAAAAACTCGTCAGGATTTGATCGGAAAAACTCTCTCTTCAGAAAAGATGGCCCTGCCTCAGCTACTTGGGCCTGGACTTGATTTTCAGCCTTAAGAATGTCCATGAACTCCGGCAATGCTCTGCCCATTTCGCAGGCTAAGGCGCCTATGGCCTGTTGACCAACTGGTTCAGCCACATTGGCTTGGCCAACTCCTTCTTCCTGTGTCAAAATTTATAGCGATTCCAGTTTTGACCCGACTCTTGTGGTATCCCGGACTCGGGTTTAATGCTTTCATATTGTTGTTTATCTCTTGTTCCCCTTGTATCCCTTTAGTATTGGCTTTTAGGTTGTAGTTGTGCATTTGGAACAGGTTGGTTGCTTGTTCTTCCAAACTTTTATTGCCAAGATTTTGGCCCTTTCACTCGAACGGACATTCTTGCGCTCGAGTCGGCTTCACAAATTTCGCTCCTCTGCTCGAGTGACCATTCTTGAGCTCAAGCGGGATTTGTCAAATCTCAGTATTTTTACAAGTCTGCAAATACTGAGAGAGTGCATCAGACGCTCGAGCGTCCAGTTTCACACTCGAGTGGGGTCCTTTGTCTGCAAATATTCTAGAAGTGCACATTCTACGCTTGAGCAGAACTTTGTGTCTGACACTCGAGCAGACTGTGTGTATAACAGTCCGTGAAGATGATGTTTTGAATCACATTTTCATCATTCTCTCTCTCTAAAACTTTCCAAAAAACCAAGTTCTTGAGTTTCTCTCTCTAAAACTCATATTCTCTCTTAGATTTCATCTAGATCCGGCGATCTCTTCACTTTTGTGCCTTTGAGAAAAGGATAGAGCATCTCAAGATCTACATTTTGATCTGAATAGAAGTGGGTTTTGATGTTCTTGGAGTTTCTCTCTTATTTGGCTCATCTTCTTCCTTTGAGGTAGAGATCTTTTCTACACCTTCATATGATATTTAGCTTAGTTATTTGTATCTTGTGTAACAATGATGTGGTTTGAGGATGTTGTAAGCAAACCTAGGGTTTGGGTATGATATGGAAAGAAGAATTTGTTGTTGAATATAAAATAAGTGAGTGGGGTTGTGAAAATGAGATTATGGTGGGTCAAAATAGTTGAGCATGATATTTGGATTGATATTTGGAAAAGGGGAAATTTTGCCCTAAAATGACTATCATAATTATTTGATATAAATAACTAAAATTGACATTGACATTAAAAATGTGAAATTGAGAGGGTATTGATATGAATGGTGGGATTAGTTATGTATTAACTCATTCTTTGGAAGTTTGAATAAATTATCTGTCATGTGATTGAATATCTGTTTAGAAATAACTGTATTGGGCTATCGGTAGAGGATAGCTATGATTGTTGTAGAAATTACATGAGGATTAGGTGAATTGAAACTAATCTCTTGTTGTTTGTTATTGAATATGACTATGTTTATATACATTGTACATGTATGGTTATGTGGGAGTGAAAAGGGGATGTACTACATTGTTTGATTTTATGTTTAAATACATTGCATATGTATGAATGATTGTTTGAGAGGAAAAAGGGGATGGACTCCATTGTTTGGGAGGAGAAATGTGATGGACTCCATTATAATTAAGTTAGCCAGAGTGTCATGGGTGAAAGTCCAAAAATTATACATAGGTGCCTAGCCCACGGATGAAATATTTGTAAAATGGCAATTGTAGTGCTTGTATAGCCTACGTTTACATGGGTCCCGTTTAACGACTGCCCACAGACGAAATATCCGTGAAAAGAAAGCTTGAAGTGCTTATATGTTGATGATGTGGTTATAGAATTGATGAGTTGCAATCTCATTTGGGTTGTTAAGAAACGATGAAATTGGCTTATGTAATGAAATGAATAGAAGGGAAATAGCTTAAGAATTGAGTTTGGTATCTTATGACTATATGAAATGTGGATGTCTTTATCATTGACGTTGTATATGCATAGTGTACTTATACCTTTACTAAATTTTATATATTGTGCTAGATGATTTCTATTAGGCTGTGGCTCACCCTATTTGGGAATAACATTTTTAGGTAATGATGGCGTGCCTTCACCAAGGCAATAGCATTGGAGGGACCTTTGGGAAGCAAGAGCTTCTTGTTTTGTTTTATGTTGTATAGCCAGGGGCTAAATTTGTATTGAGTGAAGCTCATTTTATTGTAACCAAGTAAAGCTTGAAAAGATGTAAGCTAATAGGGCATTTATTTACGTTAAACTCTTTGTATTCTTTAACTTTATGTAATGAAAGAACTAAGACTCTAATTTATGATATCATATATATATGTTTGTGGATGTATTTATGATATTATTTTGAGGGCGTTACAGAATTTCATCCGGTATAGTCACCTCGTGCCTCCTAGGTCTACCGTGCTTACCACAACGACCATGTCCCGACATCTTAATGAAGGTAACACAAGAGATTAGCACATTCACAAATGTGTCAAAGCTAACTCACTCGCATCCTAATATGTTCGACAACAGTAATTCACTCCATCTAAGCACGTAGTCACATAAACACATACGAATTTCATTTCCAGATAGTGACCGTTCCTTAGCGTTCCCAGAGTTCCAATTAGAAATGGCAGTGATCAGGTGCCTTTCCAATAGGACTCCTAAAAACCCATAGACTCGATCAACATCCTAGAAATTAGATCTCATACCCATATAATCACATAAGTATGTTATCACATAAACATACAATACATACTAACGTCTCAACCAAGCGAGACAAACCCATCGTCGTAATAACCACTTCCCACGTACCCGAAGTATTCAAACCCGGTACGCTCTAATACCAAGTTGTCACGCTCCCAAAATTATACAATAAATACAACTAATAAGCGGAAGAATAACAGAAGTAAGATACATTCATCCATCAGAGTTCAGAGTTCGTTTACAAAGGTTAACACATGCGATATACATTCACCAATGTTCATTTTGAATCTATAGCATGTATTACAATGTTAAGAGAAATGAAGCTAAACATATAGTCAGATGCCCTATAGGCTTACATCTTTCCAAGTCATTGCTTAGTTACACGAAAGTGAGCCTAGCTCAATACAATTAAAGCCCTTGGCTATACAAAAGAATAAGAACAAAATAAAGAAACTCTTGCTTCCCAACAGTCCCTCCAAGCAATTGCCTTGGCGGAGGCATGTTGTAGACATCCTATTTTTGACCGCCCTTAAGACTTGGGCGCCACTGATTGCTTACTTGATGGTATAGGCTATGCTATGCAAATGTTCGATTTTTTTGGTAGGGAGAGCGTCAAATCCAAACCTCACACCCCATTTTCGGACTAAAACTATTTTGACTAAAGATTTTAGACCATAAAACCCTCTCTTTCAAAATATTTTTGAAACAAAGTTCCTACGATGTTCCGAGGCTCGCATTTTGTTAAATGTTGCGCTTTTCGGTAAACCGAGCAAGGGCAAATTGGAAATGAATGAAAGAGAGGTGAAATATTTGAAAAATATTCCAAAAAATCTTGTTTAGAGGTTTGGAGTTGAAGAAAAGATGAGGAGAGGAAAGATACCGAGTTGGAGAAGAAATTAGGTATGAATCGTTGAGAGAAAGTCAAACAACCCTCACTAAATCAGACCTATCCATTTGTACACTTGGATTTCAACTATGAGGCCACCACCGTTGGAAAGTGGACTTCCGGGGCTTCATTTTGCACTCAAGAATCTCCTAAGGCCGAGTCCGGATGAGGGAGATATGGTTGGTTGAAGTTGGGCATCAATCTGGTTAGGACCGAAATTGAATAGTCTTCACTAAAAGAGGGATATCTCTCAGCACAGTTGGAATTTTGATGTGAGGCTTCTACCATTGGAAAGCTTACTTCTGGGGCTTCAATTTGGACATAGGAATGACCTGAAAAGGAGTCCATATGAAGGAGATATGCACATTTGAAGTTTGACTTACAGAGCAGATTTTTGCTGTCGACCAGAAAAGTAGCCGATTGGCCACTTGAGGTGGCCGGCTGGCCAGGAAAGGTAGCCGACTGGCCACTTATGTCCAAAACTCAGATATTTTGCATATCTTTTCCCTCCAGCTATTCTATACAACCTCCAGCTATCCCAATTCAGATATTTCGACCAAGGCTTGCATTTTTGCTATATATGGAGGCCATATCTCTCATTTTGGAAGGTTAGCAATTTTGGGAGCCTCTCTCTCTAAAAAATCCTCTCTCTCTACAAAATTTTCAGAGAAAAACTCTGCCTCTCTCTCTAGAGCTCTCTCTCTCTCTTGCCCTTTTGTGCATAGAAGTAGAGAAATACTCCTAGTTTGCCTAGACACCCTTTATCAAAGTTGCATATCTTTGGGCTGAGGTCCCTTGGAGCCTATTTTGAGCTATTGAAAGGTTGTTTGAGCCCAAGAAAGTGGCTGTTTGTTGTTGTGCTTCAAAGGTATAAAACTTATCCCTTTTAAGCTTATTTTTGCACACTTGTTTTGCCACCTTTGCAATCTGTTTTTGCCCTGGTTTTCAACTACAAAAATATCTATTTTTTAGTCCTAAAAATGGTGGTTTAAAGCCATTTTGTGCTAAGGGGTTGTATCTCTCTTCTTGTTGCCTATTTGTATGTGCCTTTGCATCATCTCTTAGCATGTAAAAGTCAAACTTTTTGGACCTTTTAACCACTGAAAATCAGAGGTATTCAAGTGGTAGAAACCTTGTTTTGAAGTCCAAAAATGGAGGGGGTAGCCTCCCCTCCTTGTGTTTTGTCTACTAGCTTAACATGCTCCATGTTTTAGCTTATTTTTCTAGCTTTTGTTAGCTTGATTCAAGCATGTTTTAGGGCTGCTTCAAACCTGTTTTAAAACTATTTGTAAGTGTTTGTTGTGTTTGAGCTTTGTTTTGCATAGTTGTAGTGTAAGTGCCTTAACTAGCTTTGAGTTTTAGGGCCTCTAGCATGCTTTGCTTGAGTTATTTGCATGATATGACATCATTTAGCATGTGATTTCAGAGCATATTCTGTTGTCACACTCTCACATTTATCACTCTTTAAATGCTTTTGGGAGTTGTGCCTTATGCCTTGCTTGTAAGCCATTTTGTGCGTATGATTTTCTTGCCTCTTAAGCTTCAACCTCAGCATGATTTAGCCTTTGTTTTGGCATGCTTTAAGCTATGTTTTGAGCTAGTTTGATCACATGAGCTTTGCTTTGTATGCTTGTAGTGCAATTGTGCTAAATTGCCTAGCATGTGCTATTGTTTTGGCCTCTTAATATAGCTATTCTTAGCTTATTTCAAGCATGTTTTAGAACTCTATTTAGGGTGTTTTAGGACTATTTTGGACTGTTGGTCCCTTTTGAGCTTTGTATTGCATGCTTCTAGTGTTGTGTCCTTCACTAGTTTCAATGCATTGGCCCGTAACATGTTGTACATGAGTTGTTTGCATGTTATAGTCTTATTTGTCATGCCATTTCAGCACTAAAAACATCTGCAACCTCCCCCATTTCTTCTTTTTTCAATTTGATTTGAAGGTTGTTTGGCCTTAAGCTTGTGCTTAAGCATGATGTAGGGTTTGCGCTCAAATGGCTTTAACCCTCTTTTGAGGGTTCGTCCTAGTCCAAGGTATAATCCCTCTCATGTCCTAAATCACCCTCTTGGGTTGACCCCTCTCATTAGAAGACTTTCACATTGGACTAATCGGTTAATGAATGGCTCGGTAATGTAAAATGTGTACACAAGAAATGGACCGAGTAAAACATGAACAAGATAAACATGTATGTTGCATTGCATGTGTTTGGATTGGACGTTAATCCAAACACAAGAAATGTGGGACGTTTCATACTCAAAGTGATGAAATGTGTCACATTTTTTGGTCGCCAACACCCTTAATCATGCATGATAGGGTGGAGGCACTTTGTGTGTTGTTTGTGCATTCACTAAGCTTGTACAAACTTGGTTTTTGAGCCATCATGCATTGAGATGCTTGGTCGGTGGCTTAAGAGCCGAGTGCCTGTAGACGTCCCCAAACGTCCCGGGAGGATGAATTCCCGTTTTGTTCATTTGGGCTCACTACAGTTCAGGACTCAATGTCACGGTCCTGTATCTAATCTCGTAGAGTGTAATGCAAGACCGATGAATCATCAAAGAGTCCAAATCTGGTAAATCTTTTTTGAAAACAGATTTTTTTGAAAGAAATGCCAAACATAGACTGCTTTGCCAGATACAGAGTCGCCACATAAATATTTATTTTTGGGGAATTTAGGAAACCCTGACTCGTTGCCTAAGGCCACGTGTCCGTCATCACCAAAGTTGCTTCAGCTCGGGAACTTGGGTATGATTGGGAAAGGTCACTTCGTGAGCACCCCTGCGCGCCCGATCAAAGATCGGCCTCTACTAATCATGATATCGAGTTTTGAAAATATTATGTGCTCTTATTCCGGTTATTAGCCTAGATTTATTACGTGATGCGCACAGCATACAAATATAGACCGGATCGCCTGAATTGGAACAAAACATCTCATGTTTGTTTTTGAAAGCGGTTTGCTACTCGTGAGTAGGCTAAAATGTGGATTTGCCACCCTCAGGTGGGCTTAGAAAACATGATTTTGCCACTCTCAAGTGGGCTTAAAACTCACAGTCAATGCATTATTCCAATTCAGATAATCCAACCTTCACCCACAGGCATTCAGGCAAGTATATCACATAAGCACATAGCCTCATGGTAAGCATGCTATCATGGCAGTCACTCACACACATGCAAGGATGCTAAAGCATAAACACTTACCGAGTACTCCGAGCCAAAACAGAAACTAGTTAGTAATCATATGCATGATCCTAGTTCATGTTAAGATGGCTAATGCAACACATGCAAAATGCAACTAAGATAGGCTCGGCTATTCTAAACATGGCATATGAAATGCAACAGGAAACATGTATTAAATTTGGAATTGAATACGATGCAGTTAGTATGATGCGCCGAGCCCGGTGTATGCAAGACAAATGTATGGATGCACGCATGCATAGCATAAGGTATGCTAACTTAAATATGCCCTAATGCTAACCATTGAAAGCAGGTAAGTAAAATGGGGGAAGAAGTGGGGTTGGAAGACATTCACACACTCACGCACACTTATTACACAATTGCCCTTGCTCGGAGGGTTCGAAAGAATAATGCAGGCCGAATAATGAATCAACCATCCTAGCTAATTAATTATTACAAAACTTCTAATTAATTAACAAATTAATTACAAAAACAGCCTAAATATGAAACTAAGAGACCGTCGCAGCTCTGCCTTGGAATGCGTGGATGATGCATGCTTGACTCGCCTTGCTCGGAAACCCGGTACCATGCCACTACTGCCTCTGTTTACACTGCCTTACTCCTCTAAAAATTATGAAAGTTTCCAGGACCCTTCTGAATAACTCCTTGAGTGTTGTGGGATGCCACCGGCCATAATAGAGCATTATCGGCTATCAGAATGTGGCCATCGGCCAAAAATTGAACCACCGGCTGGACTTTGGTAGCCGGTCAGCATTGTAAGTGGCCGGCCGGCCATTCCTTCTTGCAGAACCCTGTTTTGACAGCAGCAGAGGACAGACAGTGCATGGCATGGGAATTTCAAAGCAATGTGTGCATGGTCACTCTCCCAATCATGATATGGACTCAAGGGAGTGTGGCCCTTGGTCCTATTGCCACCAATCACGCATTTCGATGCATGATGGCCAAAGGCACCAAGCTTGCAAATCAATGTAAATGCATGCAACAAACAAATGAGTGCCTTACGTCTTATCATGTTGAGATCAAGGGCATCGGCGACCGAGGGTTGAGACGTGTTTCGTCACTTGGAGTACGAACACACCTCACCCCTCTTGCTTGGTTTGACACCCCAAACCAAGCAAGACGTAATGCATGTATGCAACATGGCTCAAACATGCGAAGTGGCTCAAGTATGCCATATGGGACTAAGGTAATGAACATGCCAAATGCAATGTGCCAAACATGCAAGATGCAATGCCATGCAAATCTATCATGTAAGCTAGGATGTGAAATGCAACTAGCTAAACAATATGCAAATGTGCAAACATGATGCAATGCAAGCATGATACCAAAGCAATGCAACACATCAAACATGCGATTATATACAAAGATGGACTTAAACCAAGATGGGAAGGCCTCAGCCCATCCCAAAATAGTGGCCAAGAATACTAAAATAATGGTGCCAATTATGCAAAATAAACATGCCAACCGAAGGGCCTAAGACTAAGGCATGAAAGGCAACTCTCAAGAACACTCAAAGGTGACAAAAATGGACATTAAGCACTCATGTTAAACTCTGAAAAGCATGCGAGGGATGATGCCGAAACATGCTAGGGAATGAGTGCGAGATAGAAAACATTCAAGGCCACAAAGAAAGCATTACTCAACACCTACCCCAAGCAAACATGGCATGGATTTTTTTCAATGCAAAACGGAGTTTTATCATGCAAAAAATGAGCCCAAAAAAAAACTCTGATATGGCAGCCCAAAGCCTCAAACACATAGGCATGCACAAAAGCCCCAAACATGGAGCACAAGACCACATCTCTTCAAGGCATTGAAAGGGTAACAAATGCAAGTATGTAAGCATAAAACATGAACTGAAATGGCATAATAAGTGACTTCGAATCACTGAAATAGCCCAACCAAAGCATGCTTATGACTTACACACCCAAGGCTCACAAGCCAAAATGCATGGAGGCTATACAAATCATGGCAAGCATGGCCAAATCAGTACCCAACAGACCTAAAGCATGGCAAAATAATGCTAAAACCTTCTTGGAACCAAACCAAAATCATGCTAGAATGCCATCTCATAACATAATACATATTAGACCAAAACATGAGATTACAAGGCAAGCATATAATGCATGAAATGGACCATTAATCCGACCAAAAACAGTGATATAATATGACCAAATAACATCCAAAAACCTCTGAAATGGAGCCAAAAACAACATAAGCATGCATGCTACCCTTGTGAGCCAAAAAAAATGAACAAATGAGAGACCAAGGGAGAGGGGTGTCCCTCTCCTATGCAAGACTTTAAGACCCCTTCACCACCACTGAAAATCCACTGGATTTTAGTGGTGAGAAGGCCAATACACAAAAGGTTCCAAAGCTCAACAAAAGAAGGCACAAAAGGGGCCAAACAAGGCCTAAGAGGGGGAGGTCGACCCCAAACACAAAAGAGACCTTAATGAAAGATCTTAAGCATGCAAATACAAGACTTTTTTCAGGTATACACAAAGCTTAAATCAGTATGCAAGATGGGTTAAAAACTAGTGCAAGAATGGGGAATGTAAAGCAACTATACTCACCCTTGAAGAACATTTGAAGAACAGCGAGTCCAGCCCCTTTTTCTGATCAAAACCAACCCAAAACCTCCAAGAACAATCTCTCAACACCTCAAGAACCGAAGTATGGTGTAATACTATGTGTCCTAGTGCAAAACTAAGAACAAAACACACTTTTGAACCCTCTAACACACACAAATGAAGAGAGAGTGAGAGATATAGAGAGAGAGTGGTGTATATATGCTATATAACTCTGATTTACTGAACCTCTTCAAAGGAGAGGGAAGGTCTCCTTATATAGAGCAAGATGAAGGCTTGAAGCTTCTAAGGGAAGCTAAACAAAAGGGTCAAGGGGGTCAAGCTTCTAAGAGAAGCTAAGGCAAATGGTCTGAGCTTCTTGAGAAAGCTAAGACAAAGGGTCAAGCTTCCTCAAGAAGCTTGAGCAAAGGGTGCAAGCTTCTCCAAGAAGCTTGAGCAAAAAGGTGCAAAGGGTGCAATTCCTCCATACACGTGTATGGAGGACAAGTCTGTGCACTCCAGCTGGCACAGCTGGCATGCACAATGCCTGAAAAAGGCAAAAAGGGGACACCGGCCAGAAAAGGAGACCATCAGCCAACTAAATAGCTGACCAGCCAAAAGGTTAAGCCGACCGGCCAAACAAATGGTCGGTAGAGAGAAAGAAAGGCCGGTGGCCTCATGCCACGACCGGTGGGTTTAAGGGATGGCTTACAAGCCACCTCCTACCCTTAGAAGCACAAAACACAAGTCCTTGGTCCACGACCAAGCACAACACAGTCAAGTTGAGAGATCTCAAGGCACAGCGCGCAGCCGAGTCCTTCGGGAACTCAAAACAAACACAAACAAGGAAGATCATCGGGTGTTCAAACGATGACGTCCAAGTCTTGAGGACAGTCAAAAATGGGGTGTCTACATTGCCACTCTCCTTTGAACTTGAGAAATGATGAGGAGAGTTGCAGTACATATATTACCTGCAAAATGCATTGTCTTGGCTCTGTTGTTCTTTGTTCCAACAAAACCAGGAGTTTGGGAAAGGAGGTAGCCGATTGGCCAGTTGAAGTGGTCGGCAGCCACTTTTGGTGGCTGACCGGCCACCAGTCCAGTGTTAGGGCAAAAATGTTCCTGTTTTGGGGCAAAGGCAGTCTAAAGTTAGTACAATGTTCAAAAAACAGAGGCGAGTGTAAATAGAGACAACCGACAGCAAGGCGATGGATTTCTGGGCTGACGCCAACTTATCATGCATGTGTCCCTCGACCGCGAGGCCATTTAATTGCTTTAATTAGTCATGTGTTGTAATTAATTACTCAATTCGTTTTATAATATTTTAGCTAGCTTAAAATAGTTAGTTAATTTATTTCAATTGTGTTGTAATTAATTAGTTAGAATAGTTAATTAGTTGTTTTGTAATAATTAGCTTAGCTTAGATTAGCTTAGCTTATTTATTCGGACCCTCCTTCAACAGGGCGTAATGTTGCAATAAGTGTGTGTGTGTGTGTGCATGTCTTCCAACCCTACGTCTTTCTCCCTTTTATTTAACTGCTTTCGATGGTTAGATTAGGGATCATGTTTAAATTAGCATACCTTATGCTTGCATGTTTGTATCATTCATCTGTCTTGCATGCACCGCGCTCGACGTATCATTTAAACCGCATTGTATTTCAATACCTATTTGAATACATGTATCGAATTGTTGCATTCATATGCCATCTTAGATAGCCGAGCCTATTAATTGCATTTTGCATGTGTTGTATTAGGCATCTTGTATAGTTAAGATTATGCATATTTCTAACTAGCTTTTTGTTTTGGCTCGGAGTACACTGTAAGTTTTTACGCTTTAGCATCCTTGCATGAGTGTGAGTGTTGCCATGATAACATGCTTGCCATGAGGCTATGTGCTTATTTTCTTAACTGTATGAATGCCTGTGGATAGAGGCTTTGTTGCTTGAATTGGGACAATTCGATAAATGCGAGTTTTAAGCCTACTTTGCGAAGTGGCAAAACATCATGTTTTGAGCCCACTTGAGGGCGGCAAATCCGCGCTTTAGCCTATTTGCGAGTAGCACTTTCAAACCATTTTCAAAAATAAACATGAGTTGTTTTGTTCCAATTCTCGTGATTGAGTCTATACTTGTATGCTGTGCGCATCACATAGTAAGTTAGCTAATAATCGGAATAAGAACACATGTGTTTATGAAACAACATATCATGTTAGTAGAGGCCAATCTTTGATCGGGCGAGCAGGGGTGCTCATTTCAGGACCTTTCCCTCTCGTACCCAAGTTCCCGAGCCGAGGTAATTTTGGTGATGACGGACACGTGGCCTTTGACACGAGTAGGTTTCCTAAATTTCCCAAAATAAAATATTTCGGTGGCGACTTTGTAATCTGGCAAAGCAGTCCAGTTTTGGCATTATTTGATTCAAAATCGATTTTCCAAAATGATTTGCCGCATTGGACTCTTTGGTGTTTATCAGTCTCACATTGCACTTTGTGAGATTAGATTCAGAACCGTAACAGGAGTCCGAACTGTAGGAGACCAATTTGCGCCTTCTCCGAAAGTGGGACGCGCGAAGAAAGTCAGGTCTACACATGTCACCAGCACCTGAAAATATTTTTTTCCAAATAGGGTGAGCCAAAGCTCAGTAGGAACAATCTAACACAATAAATGAGGTTTAATAAAGATATAAATACAATAAGCATATACAATGCCCGTAACAAAACATTTACATTTTTCATAATCATAAAGTATCATGTTCATATCTTATTCCATTTTCCTTCAATTTATTTCAATCCATGAGTCAATCTCATTATCTTTCAATAACCCAACTGAGACTACAACTCAGTGGTTATCTAATCAACATAATTACGACACCAACACTTCAATCTGCCATATTACGGAAATTTCGTTCGAGGGATTAGCACCCATATATACACAAGATTTCTTAACTTTCACCCTAGACACTCCGGCTAACTTAATTTCAATAGAGTCCATCCCCTATCTCCTCGCAAATACTGGAGTACATCACCTTTCTCCTCCCAAATATCATACATATACAATGTATTTAAATATAGTCATATTCACTGACAATCAACAATAAATTAGTTTTAATTCACCTAATCCTCATGCAATTTCTACAACAATCATAACTATCCTCCACCGATAGCCCAATACAGTTATTTCTAAACAGATATTCAATCTTAAGGCAGATAATTTGTTCAAAACTTCCAAAAGTAAGAGGTATTCCATACCCAACTCCACTATCTATTTCAATATTTGCCCAATTTCATGTTTACAACACCAATTTCATTTATTTATACAAAATAAATATTATAATCATTTTAGGGAAAACTTCCATTTTTTCAAAAATCAACCCAAGTTCCAAAATCAACAATTTTGACACAACATAATCTCATTTTCAAACTCCATAACTATCTATTTTTCATTCATCAGATACCCCTCTTTTTATTTCACACCCAAACCCTAGGTTTGTTCAAACTACTCCCAAATCCCACCATTGTTACACAACGACAAATAACTAAGCTAAAGACCATATGAAGGTGTAGAAAATCTCTACCTCAAGAAGAGAAGACGAGCAAAGCAAGGTTGAAACTTCCAAAACACTGAAACCCACTTTTGTTCGGATGAAAAGAGAGCCTACGACGTGCTCTACCTTTTTCTCAAAGACACTAGGGTGAAGAACCCAATGGATCTAGGTGATATAGAAGAGAGAATATGATTTTTAGAGAGAGAAACTCAAGATCTAGGGTTTTGGAAAGTGTTAGAGAGAGAGAGAGAGGAGTGAAAAAGTGATGAAAAAGGTCATCATTGCGATCTGTTATACATGTAGTTCGCTCGAGCGTGAAAAGTGACGCTCGAGCGTTAAACACAATATGACGCTCGAGTATAAGAAGTGACGTTCGAGCGTCGAATACACACTTTTAGAAGTTTTGTAGACAAAGGACATCGCTCGAGCGCAAGATTGGACGCTCGAGTATAGAATACACTCTTCTAGTATTTGTAGGTCTGCAAAAATACTGAGAGTTTGCAAATCTTGCTCGAGTGCAAGAATGATCGCTCGAGCAGAGGAGCAAAAATTTCAAAGCCTGATTGAGCGCAAGAATGGCTGCTCGAGCGGAGGAGTAAAAATCTAGGCAACAAAGGTTTGAAAAAATAAGCAACCAACCTGTTCCAAACACACAACTACAATCCAAACAAATTAATTAAGTCCACGCTTTGCAAAGATCAATAAATAGGTTTATATAAAAAGAGTGCTATAAATATTCTGAAATAGGCTATACTTACTTAAAAAATAGCATCTTTCAGAAATTCATACGAATCTAGAGAATTGTTAGAATTTTGATATAAAAGATTTATAGATGGAATTAACCATTTGGTTAATATATCCAAAGCCATTCTTTCATGATTGAAAGAAATTCCAAGGAACAACAAGGGGAATAAAAGATGAACAACAACGTTAAACCATAAAACTCGAACCCGAAACATAATAAAATGTCGGGTCAAAACCAGAGTCACTATAATCTACCTATTTCAATTAAAAAAATTGACAGAAAAAATAGTATTTTAGTCATTAAACTTAATAAAATTTGATATTTTAAATATTTTTTGTATGCCTACATTGAGTTTAATGACTAAAATATATTTTTTTTTAGTGTTTTTACTTAACAAAAATAAGCTAATGATTTAAATTATAAATAAATTAAAAGATTCAAATATAAGACAAAATAAAAAAATTCAGAATTTATTTTATGGTAAGGTGCTCTAGAATTATTAGTATTTTTCTTGCAATTTTTCTTAAATCTGTTAAGCTAATATTCTAAAAACCATAGTAATAAAAGTTGACTTATAAATGATAACAAATGGGGCCATTGACCGTGGGCCATAGAAAAACAAAAAGGTCTGAATAAAAGGGCGATTATGGGCGCGGCTAATGAGTGGAATCAATGACCAATCTGCTCAACTTCGATGCAATTCTATACTGAAGAAAATTAGGGTGCGTTTGTTTAGACGGATTGGATAAAGAAATATTGTAATTCATTGGATTATTAGTTTTGAAATACATTATTTTTGGACTATTTGGTTGGACTGGATTTGTATCCTATATTTGTTTAGTCATGGAATTAGATGTCAGGATTGGATTATTTTTAGTGAATCTAATGTTTGTTTGGGATATTATGGAAAATGATTAATGCTTAAATGACTATTTTATCATTTTCAATTATTTTCTAAGTAATAGTAATATTAAAAATAACTTTAATATTTTAATTATTTTTAGCTAGATTACATAAAAATTTATTTTATTTTATTTTTTGCACAATTAAATAAATTTATTTTTAAAAAATTAAATAAATTAAATATAAATAAAAATATAAGTTATTTTTTAATTAAAATTTTAAATAAATTTATTTTAAATAATAATAATAATAATTAAATAATGAAATACAATAAAACATCTATTAAAATTTAAATAATGAAATTAAATAAAATATAAACAAAATTTTAAAATAAAACATCAATAAAATATCTATAAAAAAATATTTTAAAAAATTAAATAAATAAAAAAAAATAAAAAAATAAAAAATTATTTTATTTTTAAATTGAGAAATTTAAATTTTTTTAAATTTTACTAAATATAATACATAATTAAATACTAGAGGGTAAAAATGTAATTTCATTGGCTAATCCCATGGGATGAGTTATCCCATGATTTCTATCCCACCACCCCCATGGGATAAGATAGTCCCACAAATACTATTAGTCCAGAGCAAAACTTTTGAAACAAACAATGGACTATTAGTCCAGTGAGACTAATAGTCCAATCCCATGGCCTAATCCTTCAAAACAAACATTGCTATTTTTTTTTTAAATTTTTTTCCCCTCATTTGTTAATTTTGCTTTATTGTTGTTGAAGTCGTAAAAAAGTGTATATAGATGTATGCTTTTAATAGACTAGGAAAAATTTTCCTTTGTTCAGGCATTACTTTTTTAATTAATTGATGATTTGGTTGATTGGTCGTAAAATCTTATGTTTTAGACGAAGTGATACATGGTTATAGTATTTTTGTTTCTATTATTATTATTTTTTATTTTCCAACCCTCTATGAAGAATTAAAAATTTCATCTTTTAACTCTCAAATTTGAGATTTCATTGTCAAAAAATAGTGAACATAGAAGTCAGCAAAACTTCACTATTTATAATGAAGAAATTTCTAGTTTTATTATGTTGTAGTGCTCAATTTGGCATCTTTATTATTAAATTTGAAAATAGGTATCTAAATTTTGCAATGGGCCTTTTATTTTTATAATTTTTAACCATCAATTGAAGATTTCACTATCTTGGGAATAGTGAAATTTCACTGTCCCAAATCAGAGAAATTTCTCAGACTTGGGATAGTGAAATTTTATTAATTTTTTCTTTAATTTCATATTTATTATGAATTTTGTTTGATAAATCTTGATTAGAGGATTCTAAATTACAAATTTTATGAAAAATGAACATGTAAATTAAAAATTATTGAATTTTCAAATTTTCAAATCATTCCAAAGATAACAGAATAACCTAACCACTAGTATTTGGGTATTTTAGTCCGAAAATGCCCTTCAAAATCTTAGCAGACTTGAGCTAAAAAACTTTGTTCTTACATTAAACTAGCAAACGTATAATGAAGGACTTGTTGCTAAATCTCCCTATAATTTGAATAGTGTATCTTTAAATTCTTAAATTGTCACGCCCTCAAAAAAAATAACATTAAACCCATCCATAGAGACATGCATTGATACACAAAAGATCCACATTCATCTATTCATCAGAGTGTTTCATTACAAAAGAATTACATATTAACAACAAAAGCAAATGCCCTACGGGCTTACAGCTTTCCAAGTTAACTCTTGGTTACAATAGAGAGTGCTAACTCAATTACACATCAAGCCCTTGGCTGGAATCTACATGTAATACAATCAAGAAAAATAAGACAACGAAAGTGTGACCGCCTCTAGCCTCCCAAGCTATGTCCTTGGAGGTGACGTGCTACCTGTACCTGAAAATGATGTTCCCATATAGGGTGAGCCACAGCCCAGTAGAAATATACTAAACCAACTATGAACAATGACTAAAAGATTAGCAACTGATAGATGGTCAACACTTACACTTCCATTTACATCTTGTTACGATTCCCTAACAGTCAAGTCTATGTTACAATTCACTCTCCATTTCTTTTTCAACATTGAGTTTGAAAACGAGGCTAGGTACTCTGGCCAAAACATTTGATGAGATTATAGTTCATCACTAGAACACTTTCGAAATTCAAGGTGGATACACGTTTTGGTGTTGTATCAATAACACATAAACCACTTCCATACTTCGCAAACGATGATGATATATATTTTAGTGCTATATCAAATCAAACAAACATTTCAATAGATATGCATATGAGCTATATCACAACTGCAACAGATAAGCATATGAGCTGTATCAACACTTCAAAAGATAAGCATATGAGCTGTATCAACACTTCAATAGATAAGCATATGAGCTGTATCATCACTACAATGGGAGAGCATATGAGCTGCATCCCTGGGTCCATCCCCCATCTTCCCTTAACCATTAACCGGTTTAGAGGTACATCCCCCATCTTCCCCTAAACCGTGGAGTGCATTCCCCATCTCCTCCCATACACAAGCAATGCATATAAACACAGAATCATATACGCAATCAATCAATACATAAAGTTAATGTATTCTAGCAACCATCTACACATAATGCATATAAACACATTGGTCATATGCACAATCAATCAATACATAAAGTTAATGTATTCTAGCAACCGTCATACTCTATGACACATCCAATTGATTAGTTTTAGTTTGCCTAATCATCATGCATTGTCTACAACAATCAACACTACCCTCCACCGGTAGCCCAAGCAATTATTTCTAAACAGGAAATAAATGCACAAATGGATAATATATCAACATTTCAACTAGGTGAGCAATAAAAGATTCAACTACACCCTTGAGTCCCATACATTCCCAATTTCCACATTCTCAATTCAATTTCTCATTTTCTTTAATTAATTATATACATTAATTAATTAAACTAATTAGGGCAAATTACCATAATTCACAAAAAAAAACAACCCTAAGGTTCCAATTCCATCAATGTTCCAACATTAATCTCATTTCTCTATGCCTAACATGTATATAGGTTTATATATTTAAAACCTCAACTTTTGTAAAAATTATACAAAGGGCCCAAACTTTCTCAAAATTACCCAACAACACCCAACATATCAAAATGCTAAAATTTAACGACAAAATCCATAAGGAGGAGTAGGATATCCCTACCTCAAATTTGGAGCCCAAAGGAAGAAGATGACGAAACCCAACGTGCTCCAAAACTCGAAATTTTCGGATCAAAGTAAAGCCCTCGACGATCAACCCAACTTTTGTGAAGACCAAAGATGAGAAAAACACCCTAGCTAGATCAATACTTAGAGAAAAGTTATGGTTTTAGAGGGAGGAGCTCTCAAATGGCTTTTGGAAAAGTAAGAGAGAGAAACGGGTGTGAAAAAGTGAGCCAAAAAGCTGAAGCTCGGATTTAAATAGCAGACGCCCCGCTCGAGCGGCAAAAGCCCCGCTCGAGCGTCACTCACAGATCCCCGCTTGAGCGTCCAATACCCCGCTCGAGCGGCGGATGCTCGCTCCCAAAACTTTTGCAGACAGGTCCCCGCTCGAGCGCCCATATCCCCGCTCGAGCGCCCAACACTACACAGGAAATACTGGATGGGTGTATTCCCCGCTCGAGCGCCCAAACTCCCGCTCGAGCGGACGAGAAACAAAAGGGTCCCCGCTCGAGCAGCAAAAGTCCCGCTAGAGCGAACAAGCCAAAAACTGGACAACTAGACTTGGTTCCTAAGCTCAACCAATCACTTTCCAAACCTTCCCAACACAACCCAAGACTCATATATAAAGAGTAAAGGATGCAAACGACATAAATACAATAACCAGCTCCACGGAACTGAGTCCGGAATACAACTGAACAGAAAAGGGAAAAATTGGGATCGCTATAACCTCTCCTCCTTAAAGAATTTCGTCCCCGAAATTAAGGAAATGACAAAACACAAGGCCAATTGATCACAAAGCTCACAATACAAAGATGTTAATCTCTTAACTGATTGTCTACTTACCCTCACACCTGGGAAGGCTTAACAAGGAAACAAGGTCCGAAGGAGAACAATACTCCGGCATACGCAACTTCAACAAAACCAAACTCCCTCCGAGATAACTCACCAAAATCACCGACTAGCGCGCCAAGCTAAGTCACTACTCAACATCACAATCCCGAATAGAATAACTAATGCAAGCTTTTGTATGAATACATAGAAAATTATTCTCTGGTTAAAAGGCATCTTCTCAAAAATAATCAAGTTTTCAACGTTAACATTCTAAAAAAAAATTTTTTTTTTTTTTTTTTTTGCATGCCCCACATGAAATCCAAGAGTTTTGTAAACAATTTTTCATAAACACGGTGTTACTCACAACACCTAACCATTCTCAATTGATTTGGCCAAGACTTCTCATAGAAATTTTTCATAACGTTTAGATTGGATCAATTTCTCCGCAATACACGATTCAGTATTCAACAATCTAACCCATTACCGGTTACCCTATCTCTATTCAAGAGACAATTTACAATATATACTATCACATGCATTATCGATATGCATTCCTTTCAAATTCAATAACTTCTAACATGCATGGTTCACAATTTCGAAACACATTCACTGTTAATGATACATTTGCATTTCCACATCACATTTAACATATATAATGCTAAATTAACTTCCATAATATTACCATAGACTGGAACACATGTAATGCTCGTGCAGTTCATCGATACAACAAGATATTCAATATACGCTCAAATACCTACCAATGGATCCAGATACTTCAACCCCACTACGTTTCCACAACATCTTAATTGATGGGAAGATTCTACTCTCCAAGGCCCGATAACAATGGTAGCAGTAAGACCACGTAATCAATAACGTGTTCTGAGACGTCTACTACGTCTCGACTATCGACAGTACCCAAACCAGTGTTTAGTACATACTACCCCACCCTGGGAAACACGAGAACATTCGCCCACAAGGCTTCCAGTCCACTTTCACAAGACAAGTGTGTAAGACAGTACACGATTAAGGAACAACATTACGGCACACTACTACCTCATAAATTCACGGTCTTGCCAAAAGGACACATGACATATAACCAGCAACTCAGACTAGGTCGAGTCTAACTTTCCGTAAAACATTCAGGTCTATACCGCCACCTACCGAATATACGTCATTTACAACTAGTCACAATCAATCTCAAAGGTTTCCTTCAAATTACATTCCCAAAAAAAAAAAAGGGTCGTAAATTCACGTCTTGATCAAAAATCATTTTAGTTTACGAGGAGTACCCAATGCACCCCAAGTGAAACACAACATCGCCATCCCACAAAACCCATCATACTCACGTTGATGACACTGTACTCAAAACAGAACTTTCAAGAAAGGGACTCCTAAACATTTGAAGTTCCCAACAACGCAACGACCTAAAGGATAACATTGCACACCTTTGTGCCTTACAACGCACAAACAAGAACCGAACGAGTCAAAATGATTCTAACAGAGTGCCTCACTCACTCTTCACAACCTTACCACCTCACTTGTGTTACCACTATCCAAACTGGACGACGGACACTTATAACAAAGTGACCTAACTTTACCAAACATCTAACCTCTCGATTTTAATCAGAAACCACACTATAGCCTTACCAAGGCATTCTTTTGGGATTCTCTAAGACTGAACCCCCTTCTACACATCATCTAATACAACCTGCCAACCACACACCATCAAGTACCGTACTAAGCAAAACCTCTTTATTTTGCAAGCTATCGTACTCCCATATCGAATCCCTCAATAACTCTGAGAGTCCACTCTTTATTTCAAAAAATCATTTGTCACTCAACCCGAGAGTACAATCAAGACACCCTGCCTCCGCGCCAAACCACTAGCCAATGCTACCGCTAGACAACCACCATGAACCAAACCCCGACACCGTTACAAGTCGTCGACAAGGCTTTCAAAGACTCACCCTTCTAACTTTGTAGAGGGGTAAAAGTCCTCGCCTCCTTCGTCATTAACCCACATCTTCATCCGCAAACACCATACCACTGTGACTCCATCCACGGGTTACACCCTAACTACGGGCTATACACCTAATCAACCCTCATGATAGCGTCTCCCGACCTAGCCAGTGTTAAGGTACAAACCTATCACTTTCGATCAAAATAAGGAAGTCCAAAAACTTAGGAAAACGTCCATAAGCTACTACTCGAGATATAGTACAAGCTGCTCACAACACACCACTCCCGGTGCCAACAACGACACCCTTATATAGAGACTTACACCCCTCTATCGAAGCGACCAGTCATTACACATGCCAATTCGGCAACGTTACCCACCACGGAGGTACAAGTCTAATCCTAACAAGGTTATACGCTATGCTCTCATAATACGCCATGTTAATTACATACTATACCTAGTGTTAATCTCACACTTCACATCCTCTCGAGAAGTTCCCGCAACCGTAGACTAACATCACTTTCACATACATACTTAGATAGCACTAATGAAGTTTTGAACACCCGGCAAGTATAACTGTTCTCGCCTCGCTAGTAATTTTGTTTAAAGTACGTACCCCTCAGTAATCCTTTCAAATTTGAAAACATGGCTCATCAGCCCTCATTTTTCCCCAAACCAAATCACACGCCTATGAATGCATCATTACCAAAGGTTTTATGGTCCCTCAACAACCTATTTATATTAATAAAACTTTTAGAGCCGCTACATGCTCTAACTCGCCCATTCCAGGAAAATAGATAAGTACAGGCACACATAACTATATAAACATATATATAGAAACAAACAACCTTGATGTTCTAACATTTCCAAAACACATTGGTTACACAATAGAACCCAATGATTACAAAATGATAATTCACCGATTACAAAACGGATTAGTCAAAACAAAGCCACCCCCTCGGTATTACCACTACTACCGCCCCTCGCTGGACCTCAAAAGTTAGTCATTCTTTGACCCAAGATATTCTATGAGCTTACAAGTCACGAACAAGGACTACTGATGTGCCCTAACCGGCCACACTTGGAACAACGGCGAATTTGCCCCAACTGGGGCTTGGGAACTCGACTCCACTGAGGTCCTCGAAATCTAGCCTGTTTGTCCCCCAAAACGACACTGCCCCTGCCCAATCAAATAAGGCTGGACCCGACTAGGTTGTAAAACCCCCAAAGAAGTCCCCGACTGGTTACAGAAACGTTGGATATGACCCGGCTGATTACACCCCCAACAAGTAAACGACTCCCAAGCACGAGACTGGTTCAAAGTCTGAGCTGATGGAGGCCCCAACAACTGTTTCCCCACTGAACATTCAATCGTCCCAAAACCTGACTGGCTAGAAGGTCCTGGTGGTGCAACTATTGCTTGAACTACTAACCCTGCCCCCTTCCTCTGTGGGCAAACCGAAACTTTATAGCCCAGCAGACCACATCTGAAACAAAAGACACCCTTCTGTTTACTTTCTCCCAAACCCAAATCCGACACTGGAAGGGTAGCTTTAGCCCGACCTCCCTATTGCGGGTTTAAACCCCTCTGCCTCTTAAAAGGCTTACCAACACCCTGAGTTACAGGAGTTGCCGAGATGGCTTCCTCCCCTCTCTGCCCCATAGCTAGCACCGCTGCCTCCACATGAGTCGCAGCCCTAACAAGAACACTGTAACTCCTATGCCAAGACCCCGCAATCCTTTCACGGATGTCGTCACGCAGCTTACTCTCAAACTCAAAACAACTCAAGTCCTCCGTTTCCACCAATTCTGGAGCAAACCTTGACAGGTTAGCAAACCATCTTTCAAACCGCACCAAAGGTGTAGTACCTTGGCGTAACTGCACAAACTGTTTCCGTAACTCTTCCCGAGCGGAAGGAGGGAAATCACAACTTCCTCGCCTAAGCATCCTAGTAAGAGTAACAAACGACATTAGCACATTCATAAATGTGCCGAAACTAAATACTCGCGTCCTAATACACGGACAACTGTAATTCACTCCACGTAAGCACATAAACACATAAGCACTTACGAATTTCATTTCAGGATAATGATAGTCCTGAGGCGTTACTAGAGTTCCAGTTAGAAACAGCATTGATCAAGTGCCTTTCCAACAGGACTCCCAGAAACCCAAGGATCCAATCAACATCCAAGAAACTACATTCCATACCCAAATAATCACATAAACATGTTATCACATAAGTACATAACATTACATCTAAGTCTCTAACAAGCGAGACAAACCCATTGTGATACTAATCACTTCCCACGTACCCAAAGTATTCGAACCCGGTACGCTCTGATACCAAGTTGTCACGCCGTCAAAAAAAATAACATTAAACCCATCCATAGAGACATGCATTGATACACAAAAGATCCACATTCATCTATTCATCAGAGTGTTTCATTACAAAAGTATTACATATTAACAACAAAAGCAAATGCCCTACGGGTTTACAGCTTTCCAAGTTAACTCTTGGTTACAATAGAGAGTGCTAACTCAATTACACATTAAGCCCTTGGCTTGAATCTAAATGTAATACAATCAAGAAAAATAAGACAACGAAAGTGTGACCGCCTCTAGCCTCCCAAGCTATGTCCTTGGAGATGACGTGCTACCTGTACCTGAAAATGATGTTCCCATATAGGGTGAGCCACAGCCCAGTAGAAATATACTAAACCAACTATGAACAATGACTAAAAGATTAGCAACTGATAGATGGTCAACACTTACACTTCCATTTACATCTTGTTACGATTCCCTAACAGTCAAGTCTATGTTACAATTCACTCTCCATTTCTTTTTCAACATTGAGTTTGAAAACGAGGCTAGGTACTCTGGCCAAAACATTTGATGAGATTATAGTTCATCACTAGAACACTTTCGAAATTCAAGGTGGATACACGTTTTGGTGTTGTATCAATAACACATAAACCACTTCCATACTTCGCAAACGACGATGATATATATTTTAGTGCTATATCAAATCAAACAAACATTTCAATAGATATGCATATGAGCTATATCACAACTACAACAGATAAGCATATGAGCTGTATTAACACTTCAATAGATAAGCATATGAGCTGTATCATCACTACAATGGGAGAGCATATGAGCTGCATCCCTGAGTCCATCCCCCATCTTCCCTTAACCATTAACCGGTTTAGAGGTACATCCCCCATCTTTCCCTAAACCGTGGAGTGCATCCCCCATCTCCTCCCATACACAAGCAATGCATATAAACACAGAATCATATACACAATTAATCAATACATAAAGTTAATGTATTCTAGCAACCGTCTACACATAATGCATATAAACACATTGGTCATATGCACAATCAATCAATACATAAAGTTAATGTATTCTAGCAACCGTCATACTCTATGACACATCCAATTGATTAGTTTTAGTTTGCCTAATCATCATGCATTGTCTACAACAATCAACACTGCCCTCCACCGGTAGCCCAAGCAATTATTTCTAAACAGGAAATAAATGCACAAATGGATAATATATCAACATTTCAACTAGGTGAGCAATAAAAGATTCAACTACACCCTTTAGTCCCATACATTCCCAATTTCCACATTCTCAATTCAATTTCTCATTTTCTTTAATTAATTATATACATTAATTAATTAAACTAATTAGGACAAATTACCATAATTCACAAAAAAAAACAACCCTAAGGTTCCAATTCTATCAATGTTCCAACATTAATCTCATTTCTCTATGCCTAACATGCATATAGGTTTATATATTTAAAACCCCAACTTTTGTAAAAATTATACAAAGGGCCCAAACTTTCTCAAAATTACCCAACAACACCCAACATATTAAAATGCTAAAATTTAACGACAAAATCCATAAGGAGGAGTAGGATATCCCTACCTCAAATTCGGAGCCCAAAGGAAGAAGATGACGAAATCCAACGTGCTCCAAAACTCGAAATTTTCTGATCAAAGTAAAGTCCTCGACGATCAACCCAACTTTTGTGAAGACCAAAGATGAGAAAAACACCCTAGCTAGATCAATACTTAGAGAGAAGTTATGGTTTTAGAGGGAGAAGCTCTCAAATGGCTTTTGGAAAAGTAAGAGAGAGAAACGGGTGTGAAAAAGTGAGCCAAAAAGCTGAAGCTCGGATTTAAATAGCAGACGCCCCACTCGAGCGGCAAAAGCCCCGCTCGAGTGTCACTCACAGATCTCCGCTCGAGCGTTCAATCCCCCGCTCGAGCGGCGGATGCGTGCTCCCATAACTTTTGCAGACAGGTCCCCGCTCGAGCGCCCATATCCCCGCTCGAGCGGCCAACACTACACAGGAAATACTGGATGGGTGTATTCCCCGCTCGAGCGCCCAAACTCCCGCTCGAGCGGACGAGAAACAAAAGGGTCCCCGCTCGAGCGGCAAAAGTCCCGCTCGAGCGGACAAGCCAAAAACTGGACAACTAGACTTGGTTCCTAAGCTCAACCAACCACTTTCCAAACCTTCCCAACACAACCCAAGACTCATATATAAAGAGTAAAGGATGCAAACGACATAAATACAATAACCAGCTCCACGGAACTGAGTCCGGAATACAACTGAACAGAAAAGGGAAAAATTGGGATCGCTATATAAATAGTCAAATACTAATTTACATTAGTAGTATTAAAAAATATATGTTTATTATTGGGTAAATTACACTTTTTTCCCTATATGTTTGGCCATTTTAGCCTTTAAAGTTTATTTTTTTTCTCGCTTTAACCCTTCATATTTCAATTTTTCTTAGTTTACACCTAAAGTTAATTTATGTTAAAATTTGACAGAAAATGAGATATTGACAGTCATGTAACATATTTATTATATATAACTCACGCATTGGACATAAACTTAAACTCTAATATAATAATATTTTTTTTATGTTATGTGATAGTTATTGTGGAATTTTTTGTTTAAGCTTGAACAGAAGATGGCTTTAAGAATAAACTGAGAAAAACTTGAAACATGAAGAGCCAAGTTAAGAAAAAAACAAACTTTAAAAGCCAAAGTGGAAAATCGACCATGAAGGGCCAAATTAAGGGAAAAAAACAAACTTTAAGAGCCAAAATGAAAAATAAACTGAATATAAAAGAGCCAAAGTGTAATTTACCGTTTATTATTGTAGCAAATTTTATTAACATAAAAAGGCAAATTCTAAAAAATAAATTAAAAATAAAATTATCTCTCATATAGAGTACAGCACGTTTACTTCACTCTAACATATTTTTATTTTCTTTATTGTTTTTCATAAATTTGTTCATTATCATTTTATTTGATAGAAAATAAATAAATAAATACTAACATATTTCAAAATTGTTAGCGATAAAATAAATTTTTAGTTCATATTAATTACTCAATTCAATAAAAATAAAATAATTAAATCATAAATAACTCTACTAATACGATATATTTTTTGTATTAAAATTTATTATAAATTATTTAAATTTTTAGACGGTAGTATATAGTATATAGCACTTTTTTCTTTTTTACTAAGACTCATGTTTTTCTTTTGTCCAAAACTAGATTAGAGTGTATTGTTGAATCTCTGTAGGTCCATCATATATCCACGTCGATAATTTGAATGTATAGAACTTGTTGAGTACTTCATTCTTATAAAAAATCACATTGATCGAATATCGATAGTAACTTAATGAGATTAAATTTGTATTAACGGTAAGTATGATTTCAAAAATAAATTATTGATACAAAAATAATATAATCAACTGATTATTGATATTCAATTAACGTGATTTTTTATAAGAATAAATTATAAGCCAATATATTGAACAATTTGTATTATTGCTAAAATAACCAATTATAGAGATTCCAAGTCCACTAGAAAAGGTAAAAAGGAAAATAAAACGAAAAGAATGTCTAAAAGAAATGAGGGGTCACTGCGGTGGTGCCCCTGCTGTGCCGTTCAAAACGGCATCGCTTTTTTTTTTTTTTTTTTTAGGATTACATTAACTTCTTATTTCATTACCACAAAAAAAAAAAAAAAAAAAAAAAAACCTAAACCCTAAATCCTAAATCCTAAAATAAAAAAATAAAAAAAATTAAGAATTAAACCTTAAATCCTAAAATTAAAAAAATAAATTTTATCCCAAAATCTTAAAACAAAAAAATAAATTTTAAGAATTGAACCCTAAACCCTAAAATAAAAAAAATAAATTTTAAAAATTAAACCCTGAACCTTAAATCCTAAACTCTAAAATATATAAATAAAAAAAAATCCCTAAACCCGAAAATAAAAAAAATAAATTAAAAAAATTTAACCCTAAACCTTTAAAAAAAAAATTAAGAATTAAAATAAAAAAGTGACCAAATATATGGGCAAAGTGAGATCATGTCAAAAAACATAGTGAGAATATGAAAAAAAAAAAAAAAAAAAAAAAAAAAAGGAAGAAGAAGAAGAAAAATAAGAAGAAAAAATATAAATTTTAAAAATTTAACCCTAAACCTTAAAAAAAAAAAATTAAGAATTAAAATAAAAAAGTGACCAAATATATGGGCAAAGTGAGATCACGTCAAAAAACATAGTGAGAACATTTTTTTTTTTTTTTGTGGTAATGATATAAGAAGTTAATGAAATCCTCAAAAAAAAAAAAACAAAAAACAAAAAACAAAAACAAGAAAAAAACGGTGCCGTTTTGAACGGCACAGCAGTCACAGCCGGGGGCACCACCGCAGTGACCCCTCATGGTGACGCCTCATCCAAGGAGTTCTAATATATCCGTGTGTGTCATATGTTCCATAATTATGTTTTTTTTTTTTTTTTTAGTTGTGATTAATTTTTTAATTATAATATTACTTTAAATATAATTCATGTTATGTTTAATTATAATATATATAATTATGATTTAAAAAAATCAAATTTACGTTTTTTTTTTAATTATAAGATATATATGGAATTGTTTAGAAAGTGTTAGATTAATATATTTTTTGATTTTTTATGAAAAATTATGAAATATGAATTAAATTTAAAACTATGTGATAAAGAAATAATGTAACTCAAATAAAATAATGTGTTAAAATAATATAGGGTAAACTACCAATAGGTCTTAATAGTTTGATTTAATTCCCAACAAGTCCTATTGAAAATAAGTCTTGATAAAATTGTCATTAAAAATAATTTTTTTGTGACAATTTTTTATATATGTCTTTAAAAATTGACAATTAATGACTTTTTTTTTGTCATGATTTTTATAAATTGTCATTAACACTTGTAATTAGTAACTTTTTTATGACAAATTTTTCTTATAGAATCTATTAGAGAATAAATTCACTAAGGCCTCGTTTGGCAAGTGACTTTTTTAGCTAAAAAATCAAAAAATTATTAAAAAAGTCAAAAAGTCAACAACTTATACCAAAAAGTTAAAGATTTTATTTTCTCTCTACCTTTTGTACATCTTTTAATAAAAAATCAAAAAATCATCCCAAACTTATTAACTTTTTCACATTATATTTTAATCACAAAATTAAAAAACACGCCCTCAAACGAGATCTCATTAAAACCTAAATACCTAATAATATAAACTAATTTAACACATGCCAAACAAGCACATGACAAGATGCACGCACTGGGTTCGGTGAGTGTGCACAGAGTGTTCGCATAAAAAAAATAAAAGTAACCAGCACAGCAGAGCACGAGCATCTGAAGCAGAAGAGAAGCAGAAGCAACTTTTCTTTTCTTTCTTTTATTTTTTTAACTACTCTCTCTCCCTCTCTCCCCAAAAGCTGAACCCCAGCTCTCTCTCGCTCTCTCTCTGTTTTTATACAAATATGCGTAACTGTATATAGAGAAAGAGGTTGTGTTTGTGGCTTGTGGTAGAGAGCACTGAAGCTACAACACAACTTTGTTAGTTTCTTTTTCTTTTCTTTTCTTTTCTTTTTTTTTTTTCTTTTTTTATGTACATATAAAAAAAAGTGCGTGTATTTTCGAGATCCGGCATCGGAAATCTGCGATTTTCCGGGAAAATCGTTGGGTTTTTGATTTATTGATTCCTTCAAAAATCTCCTGTCAGACTGCTTTCCACTGGAATCCATCCCACTCGCCTTCATCCGGCGCATTTTAGCCTCTCCCGAGAAAATGGCAATGTGTTTGGTTGGATGGATTGATCTGTGTCGTTCCCTGAATCGCTCTACTCCAATCGACAAAGACTCCATTGCCTATTGGTAACGCATTCTCTTCTCAATACTCTACTACTCTCTATTTAACAAGAACAGACTAGTCAACGAAAGCGTTTGTTTTACACATACACTGGGATTGCCACACTCAAAAACCCACATACATACAAACCCTAGTCACTCACTACCCACAGATACAATAAATAAATAAAGATTTTCAATCTGTTTCGTTATTCGTGTCTCATACTTTGTTGGTGTTTTTTTTCTCAACAGAATCTTTTACACAGACAGACCCACCACAATACTGTTTTGGGTTATTGTGCTCTCTAGTCTTGGAATTGATGCCACTACCATTCATTTGTCACCTCTGCTTTGCGTCCATACTTGGATTGGACATGATTAAATCTCTCTCGCATTTGCTGAGGAGCAATCCATGATATATTCACAGAATCTGCTTGTCCCCTATTTCTTCAAAGTGTAAATCCAACTCTGTATTGTCAATCAAAAAAAGAAAAAGGAAAAAAAGAGAGAGATGGATAAGAGGAGGGTTTTGTCATTGAGGCATGTGTTGATGTTGTCTTTGGCGCTGAACGTTGGGCTGATATTGAGGCTTGGATATGTGGGTGAGAATTGGAGAGCTGAACAGAGTGTTCATGGGCTCTGTTTGGAGGAGAAACAGTACCGGAACATACAGGCTTCCATGGTCGATTGTGACCAAAAAGTGGCGCACGTTAGCAAGACGAAGCTCGTGGAGACGCCGACGTGGTCAACTTCAACTGCTCATACGGAAGTCGAAGATGGTGGAGGGCGAGTCATCAATCTCGACCAGTAAGTCTCACTCTCTGTTTTCATTCCTTAAATATCTAATTACTCAGTATGAAGTTTTGGATTTATCACCAACCCCCTCAGCTTCTCTTATATATGTATGTATGAGATAAAGCTAATTAAAACCCTTTATGGTATATCTCAGTGCTCATTCATTTTCGATTCTCACTTGTTTTCACTAGCGTCAATGCCTAGGCTTAAAACGATATACGTAGTTTGTGAGTGATTGCATATATTCTATGAGAGTCGTCTCGCATTTCAAATCCCAAACTGCTAGTAAGGGCTATATTGTTCATGTTTACAATTTTGGTACGAAACCAGGGACACAACAGTCATTTTGCTACTTTGGTGGCCAAGTCTACAATGTGCTAACACTTGAGTGAAGAAATAACCTTTTTTTTTTTAAAAAAAAAATTGAAAATTCTGAAAACTGTTGGTATTTGTTTGGCAACAAAAACAATTACCAGACTTACTTCGGTTTCCAGCAAAATTATTGATATATATATATATTATCCATGGAGTTTTGAGGTGTTGCCTATGCGGTGACCTTTGCTAGTGCAGTTTTGGCTTTATCAACGCAGTCTCGACTTTGTTAGGACGATTTATTAAGGGGTTGTTTGGGATGACCTAAATAAGTGCACTTTTTGTCTTTTTACGAAAAGATGTGCAGAAAAGTAGAGAGATGATGTGATGGAAAAATGATAAAAAGATAAAAAGTGTGTACTTATTTAGGATAGCCAAACTTGACCTAAGTGTCTTTTTAACAAGGTACAATAAAAAGAGACAAAGAAGTAAAAGAACACGGAGACATTTTCACTAATTGCAAAATTATTTTTCATTTGTTGCAGAATTCTTTTTAATGTTTTCGTTTATTCTTATAGCATTTTCCCTCAATCTGTATGCTAAACAATTCCTTAAGCGTACTCATTATCATTGACATATGAATAGGTAAAATTATTTTTCTAAAAATAATTAGAATATCTTAACGTGGTGTAGTTCTGTCTACTTTGAAAATTTCTTTGGCAACAGAGCCACCTATTGATATTTGAGAAGCCACAGGGAGACGAGTGATATTTCATAATAGAATACTCAGTAGGGATTTATTTATGATTTGTTAAGAGTCTGTTTGACTCTATTGCCCGTACCGGTACACTTCTGTCTGCTGACAATCCCTAACGTGCTCTAAGGGCTTCGCTGCTATGATTCTCTCCAGTTTTGGAGACAAAGAGACAGGTCTTGTGAATTCCCATGGTGCATGTTAGAGTTGAGGTGCCTCTTGGAATCTGCTGTGTCATGCTCTCTCTCTCTCTTCCCAAAGTTGTGGTTGTGGTATACTCTAACATGCACCATTGGTGGTGGTGCTCACCAAAATCGCTCATTGACCAGCATCATTATTCTCTATACTTGTTGGCGGATCTCAAGTTGCTAAAAAACTTCATTATCTTTTTAAGCAATTTGAATTCCGAGGTGACTATGTTAAGCCCAGATGCACTTTTTAGGCTTACTTTTGTGGATGCATGTTTGTGGGTCTTTTTGTGTGGCTTTGTGCTTATGGAGCATGCGGAGTAGTATTTAGTAGTAATTACTACCACATTTGGAACCCCTTGTCCCCTTTGAGAAGTTGTGAAAGACTAAAATTTTGACTTCAATTTTATTACCCCTTTATTATTATATGGAAAGGAAAGTGGGTAGTGTGGATTTAATAATTTATGGGCCCTTATAAGCATTACCAGTTACAATCCCACCTTTAGTCTCTGCCTATTATTACAAACAAACCTTTTAGATATTATGTTTATCAGCGATCCATCCAATCATTGATCTATTATAGAGGACCCACAAGTGCTCTCTTCCATACCTACCTTGCATGTGTTATGTATTTAATCTAATGCATTGGCAGTTTTGCGAATTATTTATTGATCTTCATATGGTGCATATGGACTTGAATATTTGAATGCGAAGACAAAGATCAGGACACTATTGTAGTGGACCATATGTAAATTTGAGTCATATTTGACCGTATTCCACCATCCAATGTGGTCCCACCAATGCTAAAGTTAAAGCATATGGTTGTAAGCTTTTTCTAATTTACCATACATACATTAGCTTGGTGGGATATTGACCTTGTATTGATAATAACATAGTACATCAACTATCAAGCAACCAAAAAAAAAAAAAAAAAAAAGAAAAGAAAAATCATACATCAACTTGCATTCCTTAATTTTGCTAATATGAAGCAAACACCAATTCAATTTGTATTGGTGGACCATCTATAGATTGCACCATGGAGTGTAGCAAACCCCATTGGAAACATCAAATGGATTTAAATAACTTGTGTAGTTAATTTTGTGTTTCTTATGAATCTAGCATGGTGTGTTTGTGTTTCTGATATACGACCGACATTATGAAGTTGTTCCCAATTTCATATATAATTCCATGCAGTGGCGATCCGACAATGTACGAGAGGTTTTGGCAGCAGATGGGTGACAGGACCACAGTTGTGATCTCTGGGTGGCAGTACATCAGTTATTTTTCTGATGTTACAAAACTTTGCTGGTTTTTGGAGCCAGAATTTGCAAGGGCAGTTATTAGATTGCACAAACTGGTTGGAAATGCCATCACTGAAGGCCATCACATTGTGGTTGGAACAGGTTCGACACAACTCTTTCAGGCTGCATTATATGCTCTGTGTCCGCCCAATGCATCTGAGCCCATGAGTGTGGTATCTGCTGCCCCGTATTACTCGGTAAGTTCAATGTGTCATGTTTGATTTAATTATTAATTTAGTAATTACACATTCTTCTATAATTAGAAATCTTGTAACTTGCTGACATACTTGCTAGGGAATCAAATCAAAGTCAACAGTTTTACCAATTGTGAACACTGCGGTTTCTTACCATCTAAGAAGCACGGACACCTCTCCGAGGGCTACGTATCAGTGTCAGACACGCGTCGGACACGGACACGCGTCGGACACGCGGTTGACACGTGTCTGACACGTCTGCAGAGGTGTCCAGATTTTTTTTTATTTTTTTGTTTTTCGGACACGCGACGGACACGCCAGGACACGCTACGGACACGCACGGGGTGAAAAACACAATTTTTGAAACTTAAAACAGGGTCAAAGTGCAAAATTAAAAAAAAAATAAAAGGAAAAGAAAAGAAAAGGGGATCGAAATCGAACCTGGAAGGGGATCGCGAGTGGAACTGATTGAAGAGTCGATCGGAAACCCTAACACCACGATCGCGAGTTGAAGACGATCGCCAGAAGCAGACGATCGCCAGAAGCAAACCCTTTGATCTCTCGTCTGCGATCTGCCTTCGCCATCGTCTCTCTCGTCTGCGATCTGCCTTCGCCATCGTCTTCTCCTTCTGCTTCTTCGCCCTCTTCTTCTCTCTCTCTTCGATCTGATCTGCGTCTTCGCCCTCTTCTTCTCTCGATCTGATCTGCGTCTTCGCCCTCTTCTTCTCTCTCTCTTCGATCTGATCTCGTATCTAACATTTGAAGAGAACTGCGTATCTAACATTTGTTATATTATAATATAACATAATTATAATATAATAAATAATATAATTTGTTATATAATAATATAATTTGTTATATAATTATAATATAATTTGTTAAATAATAAATAATATAATTATAATATAATTTGTTATATAATAAATAATAAATTTGTTATATAATAAATCTAATTAAATCATAAAAATAAATATAAAATAAATAAAATTAGTATATATTTTTTAATTTTACATATAATAAATAAAATAAATAAATATAAATAATATATATTTTTTAATTTTACATATAATATATAAATAAAATTATATATATTAAACGTGTCCCCAGCGTGTCGTGTCCCCCATTTTTTGAAAAATTGCGTGTCCGCGTGTCTGTGTCGTGTCCGTGTCGTATCTCGTATCCGTGTCCGTGCTACTTAGCTTACCATGCTGTTTGATATACACTTAATTATGTGACCTGGCAGGCATGCTTGTCTGCAGATGTGTCCTATTCTAACATTACAAATGATAATGCCACACCTTTCTCGTAGGGACGTAAAAAGACCAAAATAGTTTTGTGGTAAACAAGTGTAAGGCACCACATTTTGGTGCATGACATTAAACATCCATTTCATATGTTTGTTTATTATAACTAACGTTTTTTTGTTGCGATATTGACTTATTTGCAACAATGCAGAATTGGTTACTAACTTACCATTCTGGTTTCTATATATACAATTGCTTGAGCATATGAACTAGTATCTGTAATATTTAATTATAATGTCTTGTCCCCTCTTACACTTCCATTGAGTAGGTGGTAAAATATACTGTAGACAATGGTGTGTCCGTAGCCGGATTCTTGTCTTGCTCTCTCTCTCTCTCTGTGTCAAATACTAGTTCTGCCATGCTTTCTCTGGAAGTCATCTACCTGTTTTGTTTCTGAAGGAAAAGGCAAATAGGTCGTTTTTTTGGAGTCATAGCCCATTGTTACAAGATAAATGCATGTTACTTCAGAGGTTACAAGAGTTGGAAGCATGCCATCCGTGGTGGGTTTAAATGGTGACATGGATATTAATTTCCGATCTTCATGATAATTAAGGCAGATCTACTTGATTTTCTTGCTGTATTTTTAGATCCTCGTATACATCTTTTGTTGCCAAATATAAAACTTAGCTTCTCATTCTTTGACATTTACCAAGAATTGGAAGGTTAGTAATTGGTGATTAAAATTCATAACCTACAGATGTTAAAGTGGACCCATTTAATTAAAAAGAAAAAATTATGGGATTAACAATGAATGGCTGATTGCTTGCAGTCTTACCCATTGATGACAGACTTCCTGGAGTCTGGGCTCTATAAATGGGCTGGCGATGCACACAAATTTAGTAAAGATAGGCCTTACATTGAGCTTGTAACCTCACCTAACAACCCTGATGGATCCACAAGGCAGGCCGTGGTGAACCGAAATCAAGGAATACTGGTTCATGATCTTGCATACTATTGGCCGCAATATACTCCAATCTCTTTTCCTGCAGACCATGACCTTATGCTCTTCACTGTGTCCAAAAGCACCGGCCATGCTGGAACGCGCATTGGGTAAGCTTCTCATTCCATTGTTGTGATTATTTCCAAGAAGACTGGTGATATGAATTATCCTTGTTTTTATTTTTATTTTCACCCAATTTCAAGCTATGAGCTATTTATTATTGAATCTTTGAGAGGGGTTATTGTCAAATGGTAATCTTGCTACATTAAGGCTGTGTTGGGGTCATGGATTTGAGAAAAAAGAAAAAAGTGACATAGATATAGAAGCTACTTTTGTCACTTTTCCCTTTTTTGTTTCCCATCATAAATTTCTATTCAAATCCAAGATCCAAGCACAGCCTAAGAGGGGTGCTAATTGCTCCTGTTGTATTCGCATCTTAATCAACAGAAAGAAAATGCAAAAGTCATTGGATCTAATAATTTTCTTTTTAAACTTGTTCTCCTCATCTTGCAGTTGGGCCCTTGTTAAAGACCAAGAAGTTGCAAGAAAAATGACCAAATTCATAGAGCTCAACACCATAGGCGTGTCCAAAGATTCACAACTTCGAGCAGCCAAGATTTTGCAAGCTGTAGGTGATAGTTGTGACCCTGTTGGCAGTGATGAAGAAGTCCAACCCTTCTTTGACTATAGCTATATCCTCATGGAAAAGAGGTGGAAGCAACTGAGAGCAGCAGTGAAAAGCAGTCGACTATTCAGTCTGCCTGACTTTCCTACTGCTTTCTGCAACTTCAGCAGTCGTAGTTTTGAACCACAGCCCGGTAATTATTATTACTGAGAATCACAGTCATTACTGCTATCGTCATTTTGTTCGGCAATAATCATCATAAATCACAACACGTGCCTTTTTTTTTTTTCTTTTTTTTTTTTCTTCTTATTTTGTAGCATTTGCATGGTTGAAATGTGAAGGGGAAATAGAGGATTGCGAAAGCTTTCTTCGCGGGCACAAGATATTGACTAGAGGAGGGAAGCACTTTGGGGTCTGCCCCAAGTATGTTAGAATTAGCATGTTGGAACGCGAAAAAAATTTCGACCTCTTTACACAGAGGTTGTCTACAATCCAATCTTGGTAGTCCTCAAGTAATCTGGTTACTGTGCACAAGAGGTGAGTATCTGTGAGCCAAAAGTTGTCTCTGTAAAAAGAAGAAACACAATTTTATCGATCAGTTGCCAGATCACCAAATGTTATGTATATAATTTTGGATATTCATCTATCATTATTATTACGTATGATTATTTAACTTCACTGATGATCATCTTCTTGAAAAGGAGAGTAATATTATGGTTAGTAGAAGAATATACTGCTGATGGCAATTGATGTGTTCTCTCTTGCTAAGAACCAGAACGACATGGAAAAAACAATAGAAATTTGGTGCACCTGTTAGAGCATCTCAAACCATTGTTGCTAAAATTCTATTGCTATCGCTATAATTTGACAATGAATAGTGTTATTTTGTCAAATTATAGCAATGGTGCTACAATTGTCATTTGCTATTTTGACAAATCTCAATCAACTTTCCTTCCAAGTTTGGAAGTGTTGTTTGGATATAGGTTTTTTTGTGATTTTTTTTGTTGTTTATTTTTGTAATATTTCAGAAAATGAACGTAGTGCAGCACAACTTGAGACTGATACCAGTAATACCCGTTGTCAAGTGTCACTCGATCTGAATGAGGAATATGCTCAATTTATGTTGAATCGGCAGAGAATTAGATCTACTGAAGCCCATAACGCAATTCATAATGATCTAATTGAGCACTTGTGGTCCCGAACTGGAGAGTTAGATTAAGTTTGTATTTTATCTTTTTAATGTTAGTTAATGTCTTTTTGTTATAATAAAATTATCTTCATTTAATGTCGGTGAATGTATTTTATCTTTTTATTGCCTTTATTTGAAATATATTTATTTTTTCATTTTATTGCCTTCATTTGAAAAAATATTTATTTTTTCATTACATTTTATTAAAAAATTTAAATTATACTAAAAATTAGTCAACATTATACATTGCAAAAATAATATTATATTGTTTTGTAGAAAATATTCAAAAATAAAAAATAAAAAAAAAAACAAAATGAAATTTCATTACAAAATAAAAAATGACATTGCAAATAAGGATTAATAATTACATTAAAAATTAAATGAAATTGCAAAATTTAAAAATATATTATCTCGTAATTATTCATCAGGAGGCAGGAGGAAATAGTAATTTGGGCTGTTGACATTTGAAGACTATTTAGCGAAAATATCATTTTTTTGCATTGTGTAATACGCTTTCATCTGAGAGTCTAAATGAGAAATGTCTGTAGTCATTATCATATGTTCTTCCCTTTTTATCTCATGTTCTTGTCTTCTGATCTCAAAGTTATATTTTTTCATCTCAAGTTCTTTCGATTCCTGCAGTGCTTTAATCCTTTTTTTTTTATTCCTCTTTTTTCTTTTCCTTCTCAGCAGGTGTTGGTTAAATATCTCCAATTGTATGTTCATTTTTTTTATTTCAGTTTCAACGATTTAATTTCTCCGAAATTATTTTTTTGCAGCTTTCCTACTCATAGGCCTTTTACCCCTTTGCAAAGACACTGCCCTCACCAATAGTTGGATTGTTACCAACACTTGGACTGTTGTCGTTTTCAAGAGAAATGCAGTTATCCATAGGGGAATCGGGGGCTGAATTAGGGGTAAACGCCATATGCATCTTTGACTTTACTATATTCGTAGGAGTTATATCTTATTACCTAATATTGTCTTGCAAGATTGGCTAACAATATTCAAAAGCAAAATGTTTGTTTTTATTTTGATGGTATAATTGTTTTGCTTAAAGCATCTGTATCAATAAAATTGAAACATTATTTTATTAGTTAATTTTTATACGATACCAAAATAAGAAACTAAATATAATAACTGAAGATGAAAATTTACTATATCAACTTGAGATATTCCACTTGGGTGAAGATTTTCGATTTGCACTAAACACTCCCGAAATTTGTTATAGGGTCCGTTTGGGAAGAAGATTTGTGGCTAAAACAGCCATAAAAGACAAAATAGGCTATTTTAGCCACAACAAACAAAACATCACATCTAACCCATAATCATTACACTCTTCTCTCACAAAAAAAGTCAAAAAAGCCAAAAAGCCAAAAAGCCCTTCTCAAACCAAACTTTTTAGCCCAAGCTAAAATAGCCAAAAAAACCAAAAAGCCAACCCACTTCCCAAACCAACCCATATCATTTCATGATTATACCCCATTAAGATTGGATAGACACTTGTGTTCTTGACTAATCATTCTGAAGTAAGCAATAATTTTCGTAAATTCTCTCCCAAAAGTGAGTATACGATTGCGAATTACCAACAATTGGGCCTTCCGAAATGTGATACCAAGATTTAGAAATTGTCATATCTTCTTTAATAGTGAATGATTTTCCTCTCTTTGTTTTTGATGAACCTTCCATAGTAATTGTATGAAAAAACCAAAAAGAAAATAATTTTAGAGGTTTGTTGTGAAATCAAATTCAGAGAAATAGAGGAGGAAAAAAAATAATGAAATCCAAATGTTTGCTTTGAAATAAAATTGAGATAGAGGGTTTCAATTTATTGAAATTCAAAGTATTACCGTTTCGGGGAAATAGCTGTTTTAAGATAGCTGTTGTCATAAAAAATTGTTGTTTTTGTCTTTGTTTTTTTTGTTTTTTTTCAAACCAAACAGAGCACAACAACTCTTTTTAGACAGAGTGAGAGAACCACAACTGTCCACGTATAAAACTTCAATGATTGAGATGATTTTCTAGAATCATCCAACCCTCCCTTCAATTGAAATGTATCGTCTTCCTCTCCCTCTCACTCTGTCTTCCCTCTCCTCAAACCAGTCTTCCCATCTGCTCCTTCATGATCAAAACGTCTCTCTCTCTCTCTCTCTCTCTGTTTTCACTTTGCCTCAGTCTCCTCTTTCATTTTCCTCCTCCATCATCCAAACGTCTCTCTCTCTCTCTCTCTCTCTCTCTCTCTCTTTGTGTGTGTGTGTGTGTCTCTGTCCTTGAGCTCAAGTCTTCACTGATCTCTTTACTCTCTAATATGTCTACTCTCCAATCTCTCTCTTTCTCTCTCTTGCTCTTGCTCTTGCTCTGTCCTTGGTTCTAAGTCTTCACCTCCACACAATCGCCTCCCATTTCCTCTCTCTCTCTCTCTCTCTCTCTCTCTCTCTCTCTCTCTTTCTCTCTATGTCTCTAGTACGATCTCCATCTATATACATACTTATATATATATATATATATGCTTTGATTTTTTGTTTATTTTTCTGGTTGTTGATGTGGATCTAAGGTGATTGCGATTTTTGAAACTCAATTCTCGCAATGGCTTCAAACTGGATCTTCAAAGAACTCAAGCATCTCCAGAAGGATCTTCAAAGAACACAATTGCTGGTATGTTTGTTAAAAATTTCTTAATTATTTATTTTAATTTTTGGTTTAATTTTTGTTCATCAATCTATTTTTATTCATCCATTTATTTTATTTTGATATTTATTTTGATCTTCAAAGGACTGAAGCCTATTTTGGTTTGGTTTATTGTGATAATATCCATCTAATTTGATTTGGTTTATTGTGATAATATCCATTTAATTTGAATCGACTGATTTGGTGATAAATGATTAAAAAAATAAAAAATTAAGAGAAACCGAATTTCGGTTTGTCAAATTTATTATGAAATTTGTTAATTTGGCAACAAAATTGAAAATTGGGTTTGATTATGAATTTTTTGGATTTTTTACTATTTCAATTATGTTTTTTCAACTAAATTTGGGACCAAAAATCTGTTGACATTTGCTGATCTGGGAAGTTTGGCAACTGCTATTTAACTTGCTAAATTTGAGAACAAAAATAGTATCTGCTATTTTTGACAAGTAAAATAACAAGTAATTAAAGACTCTTTTTTATTATTTTTATCAAATTTTAATTTTAACAAGTTGAATAACAGCTCCATTAGAGATGCTCCTAATAGATATTGATGTTATATTTGACATCAAGAGCCAAGGAAAACACTATTCTGGAAAGACTGCAACATTTTCAGTCTTTCAGTTAAATTATTAAAGCATTAGAATCATTGGGAGTCTAATTATGTCAAGTGCTTATGTTTGACTTTTGTCGGTTCTCCCGTCTGCTCGGATCATGTGATTAGAGGTGTTACTTGATTCAGATCTACGTTCTTGGAGTGGATCCAAATGGTTTAGGACACAATTCTAGTTTAAAAAAAAAAAAAAAAAAAAAAAAGGTTTATGTAATTTATTAGGACGTCAGTCACTATGTGAGTAGTGGGAGGTGGCTAAAGGGACAGAGACGAGTGGAGCATATAAGAATTATTCGGAGTAATATTATGCAAACAGAAAAACATACCCACAAAAAAAAAAAAAAAAAAAAAAATTGTATAGAATGATGTGACACCATTATAAGTTTGTCATTTAAAAACAAAGAATTCATGAAGTTGACTATTAATATATAAATTAGCAGTTAACTCGGGTAATGTACGTGTTATTAAAAAAATATATATATTTGATGATATAATGTGTTATAAAAGAATAATTTAAAATTAAAATATAATTTTAATTATTTATTTTAATAATATTGACGTTATTGTTTTATAAAATTATTACTTGAATACTTATTTATATATTAATTTTATTTAAATTATTTGTGTATTTTAATAATTTTAGTTCTATCGTATTATAAAAATATAATTATCATATAATAATTTTGTATGATATATATTAAATTATAAAATAGTAAACTAAATACTTATTTTGATATTAAAAATAATAGTTAAATTAAAATAAGAATTAGTAATATAAAAATATGTAGAAATAGAAATTATATAAAATTTATTAAAAGAACTAAATATAAATATGTTGTAGTTGGATTATCATATAATGATTTTATATGATATGTGTGTATATATATATATATATTAAATTATAAGATTGTAAAATAAATACTCTTAATTAAATTAAAATATCAACTATATAAAAGAAATTCAACAATGACTAACCAAAAAAGAATTACATAACAACATTTAAATCCAAAAAGAAAAAATAATAAAAACATTCAAACGATAGATATATATATCTAAGTGTGTAAAGTGATTAATCATCTGTAATATGATGTCAAAACATAAAAGAACTTATTATTCAACAATTGAAAAAGTAATTCAAGCAGTAAATCCAAACTTTAAATATTCATCGAGAGTATCATTGTTATACAGGTTTTTCCTCCTATGAGTTGTGATCATATAAAATAATGTAGGAAGTAAATTATAATTTCATATATAGAATTATTATAAATTTAAACGACAAATTCATAATATAAAATTTATATTGGATATAGAATAATTCACAAAAAAATAAGAAGAAAAAAAAAAAGAGAGGACAATTTAGCTGTAATGACCCAAATTTTTATAGCAGGCTTTCTCTAAAACGCTATGTGAGAGTGATAAGTGGATATTATTTGCTTGCAAGGCAATTGGAATTTTTTTAGAGGGAGGAATAAAATAGGACCCACTACATACACTTTAGTTGATGCTTTGGCAATTGCTCAACATCATGATGCAGGTAGTGGCATCGAAAAGCAGCATGTGGCTGAAGATTACCAGCTCCCTACTTTCACTTTTGTATCTCAAGTTCTTCAGTTCTTTTGCCTCCAATCTGCCTCAACTGATTTTGATTTGACGGGGCATTTGGTGTGGCCTGGTCCAACTCTTTTGAATATTTACCTTTCAAAAAATCCTGAGATGCTTAGCAGATGTTCTGTGATAGAATTACGCTCTGATGTTGGTCTTGAAGTTGAGGATTTATAGAGACCTAGAAAGTGAAGGTGTTTCTCAGAAAATTATTCTTCAATCACTATCCTCTATTCAATGGTGAATTGTTTCTTCCTCTATCAAGGAGTTTTGGGCTTCTTTGTTCCCTTGAAGTTTTTGTGTGATCATATGGACAGCTCTATAAGATAGTATCTTATTCTGGATCAATAAAATGATGAAATTACAGAAGGCTGGTTTTCATAGTCGATGCTCCATATATCTTGGGAGTGTGGAGTAGTCAACCACCTTTCAATTCTAAGGTGTTACTAGAATTCTCTGCAGCAGAGTTTGCTGCAAAGTCATATTAGCAGACCATAATGAGGAAGTTCTCAAGATCCTGAATAAAAATATAGATCTCCACTCGTCTACTGACAATTCTAATGGTTCTGCTGGTTTTAGACCCTAGTTCCATAGATCAAATTGTAGAGGGTTCCGAGGGCTCCGATTTAATCTGAACGAATCGAATTATTGTCGCCGGGAATTTTTATTTTCTTGGAAGCTGTTGGATCGAGGTAGGAATTTTTCCTACACTTCTTTATGCATTTTTACTTGATTATATGGAGTTTAAAGTTGCATATAATTTAATTAGAATTTTTGAAAAATTTGTGATTTATTTGCTTAAAAAAGAAATTTTGAGAAAAATAAAGAGTTGATGCCCAAATTGCGAAAGTATAAACTTGGAATATGTTTGTAAGGTTATGAAAGAGCTATGTTTTAAATTTGAACAAAAACGGAGTTCGACTTGATCGGTTTTGAAATTTTTACCAGTTTGCGACCAAGAGAGTATTTTTAAAGAAAACAAATGAATTATGTTTAACTTTTGAGACTTTTGATCAAAATAGGATGTCATAGTTGAATAATGTTTGGAGAATGAGTTTGGAAAGAGAATGATGTTTTCTTGGGCATTAACGGTATTGTTTTGCTCAATGTATTTGTTAGAATAAAACCGACACGATTAGAAATGGACCTTGAGAGGTTACCGGACGTGATTGTGATATGAAAACTAGTGTAGTTGTTCATATTTGATGAAATGTGGAATAGATTGTATTTATCAATTTTTTTTTGAAATTTAATTGTTTAAATATCTGTTTAGAAATATCTGTTTTGGGCTATTGGTTAATTGCATTACATTCATTTCATTGGAAATGTATCTGTTTTTGAGAAATGTTTGGAAATATATCTGTTTGCGAAAAGATGAATACTTGGTGAATATGGGTGAGGGGTGTAGAATCGTGCGGTTAGGTGTCGAGCCTTTCAGTTTACTGGTAAAAATGACAGTGGTAACGCATTAGGGCCTACTTGCAGACACTCACCTAGAGATTTACAGAGCCTGTATTCATGTAACAGATATAGTTTAAAAATGGAAATAGTTTTATATCTGTTGTTGCATCTCAGCATTGTATGTTTTATAAAAAAAGAGATAAATTGTTTTATTATGAGCATGGCATGAGCATACTCCTCTTTAATCTTGTCATGGTTCATATGTTGTGTAGTATATCTCTATTGGGCTGTGGCTCACCCTATAAGGGAAACCATTTCAGGTACAGGTGTTATGTCTCCGCCAATGCATTGACTTGGGAGGACTCGGAGCTGAGGCTTCATTTTGGTTTTATTGTTATTTGTTGAATGTAAGTCTAAGGCTGTATTTATGTTGAGTTGAAACTCCATTTTGTGTAACCAATAATGTTCTTGGATAAATTTGTAAGCCTGTATGGCACTTATTATCTGTTTGGCTTCCATTTCATACTTGTTGTAAAATGTATGCTTGGGATTGAAACTGGGACATTGAGATGTGAATAACATGTATTTGGCATTTGGGATTTAATAGAAATGGATGTATGGAATAGTTAGCTATATATATGTGTTTGTCTATTAGGTGGGTTTTGTTGCATAAATAGATATATCCTACCCAATTTTCGGGGTGTTACATTAGCATTAAAAAAAAAATTCTAATACTCCTGAAGGAATTAAAAAAAAAAAAAATAAACAAAAAAAATGAAATGCAAAATTGGTATTGGGTTTGTGAATGATCTCAATTTACCATGAAAAATATATGAAAAAATAAATAAATTTGTCAGATAGAGTCCATATAAAATAGGTAAAGTTAATATAATTTAAATTATGTTTGAGTTTGTGTAGAACTTTATATGTAATTAAAAAAATACATGCTGACGTGGCTCTCTTAGAAAAAAAAAAAAGAAAAAAGAAAAAAAAAAGCAAGCCCTTGTAACGTCAACAATTTAAAAAGTAACCCAAGTAATAAATCCAAATTTTAGAAATTCCTCGAGAGTATTATTGTTTTATAGGTTTTTTCTCCTGTAAGTTGTGATTATATAAAATAATATGAAAAATAAAGTATAATTTTATATATAAAATTACTATAAAATTTAAACAACAAATTCATAATATAGAATTGGTATTGGATATAGAATAATACATGAACAAATAAGAGGAAGAAAAAAAAAAAAAAACAGAAAATTTAGCATTAAAAAAATTTCTAATACACTTGAAAGAATTAATATATATATATATATATATATGAAATGCAAAATTGGTATTTGGTTTGTGAATGATCTCAGTTTACCATGAAAAATATATGAAAAAAAAAATATTTGTCAAATAGACTCCATATAAAATAGGTAAAGTTAATATAATTTAAATTAGGTTTGGGTTTGTATAGAATTCTATATGTAATTAAGAAAATGTGGTTCTCTTGGAAAAAAAAACAAACCCTTATAATGTGCTATTCAAACGTGGGAAAAACACTACTTTTAATTATATATATATATATGATTAGTAATTGACTCGTGCAATGTACGAGAATTTATTTTTAAAATAGAAAAAAATGATTTTGAGTGTTAATATTTTACGTGTAGAAAATTTTAACAATTGAAAGTCAAATACAAACAGATTTGTTAATAATTGATGAAAATTTTTGTCATTGTATATGATTTTATGTAAAAGGCTCATAAAAATAATTTCTTTCAAATTCATAAACAAGAAAAAGAAAAAGAAAAAGAAAAATTATTTTCAATCTGAATTTAAATCCTTATTTGTATTAATCAAATTTACCAAAAATTATGAATTCCACTTGTATCAAAATATTTATTTTCTAAAAAAAATAAAATAAAAACATAAGAAACTTCTATAATATACAAATTATTATGGTTATGAATCGAAAAAGTCATTACTAATTTTTTATGTTTTTGGTTATGTCTAAAATGTATGTTGTTGTTTTTTAATATAAATGATTTTCATATTATCAAAAAAGAAAAAGAAAAAAAAATAATGATGCATTTGGTTTTTAATTGTATATACTTCAAATGATGTTTAATTATGATCTATTATAATATTTTTATATAACAATATTTAAATATTTATTACACGGAAAAGTATTTAAGGTGGGTTGCCTCAAATGTAGGATTTATATTTATATTAGTAAAGATTGTAAAAGTTATTTACATTGATGCATAAAAAATTACAAATTCAAATCATAAACAGTGTCTTCAAAGGGAATCAAGCACAAATCTCTATAATCTTAATAATTTTAATTCTGAAAGGGGTTTTGATTAATTATTATTTATATATATATATATGTAGTATTTTTCCTTTGCTTAGGTGGCACATTCTATTTATCATTTTATAGTTGTCAAGTTATCTTTTAAAATTTAACAAAAAGTATTGAGTTCCATTATTTTAATCAATCAATATCAAATTGGGCACTACAAGTGTATGTAAATTAGTTTTAGAAATATGATGTCTGACATAAAATTACAATGGAATTAACTTTAATCAATATAATGACTTTTATATTATGATATATATTACAAAAGAATAATATTAATTTTAATTCAAAATATGATTTTAATTTAAATAATTTATTTTAATAATCTTAGCATTATCATTTTATAAAAGTGTTAGTTGAATACTTATATATACTAAATTTAGTTAAATTATTTGCTTATTTTGATTATTTTAGTTCTATTGCACTATAAAAGTGTAATAATCATATAATGATTTTATATGATATATGCTAAATTATAAGATAGTAAAATAAATACTCATTTTTATATTAAAAATAATAGTTAAATTAGAAAGAGAATTAGTAATATAAAACTAAAACTGATTCTAATTACTTATTTTTATTTTTATTTTATTTGAAAAATAAAAAATATGTATAAATAGAAATACACAAAATTTACTTAAAAGATTAAATATAAATATATTGTGATTGGATTAAAAAGAACATAAATAAATTAATTTTGTATAGCATTAATTTTTTTTCTTTAATATTCTTTTTGAATTATTCATACATATTGTATATAGATATATAAAATTTAAATTAAATATAAATGTTTTGTAATAAATAATTTCATATTAAATAAAAATTAAATATAAATTAATATTAAGATATCATTGAGATAGACAAAAATAAAAAGTATAAAAGAATATTAATTTAATCTATGCGATGCAGATAATTAAGCTCATTTTGTCTTATTTATTTATTAGTATATCAAAATAATTTTTTTTTTCAAATATCATAATAATTAAAATAAAATATCAACTATATAAAAATATATGAAAAATAAATATAGAGTCCATATAAAATTAGTTATTATAATTGAAATTGAGTTTGTGTAGAACTTATATGTAAATAGAAAAGGCAAGCTGATGTGACTTTTTTTTTTTTGTTTTTTTATCTATCTATCTATCTATATATATATATATATATAATAAGCCTTTAGAATGTGTCATTTAAGTAAAAGAAAAATATTACTTTTAATAATATATATATATATATATATGATGTCACTACTATATCATTATTGTGACATATTCTATATAAATTTTTTGTAAGAATATTTTTTTACATGAAGTTAATAAGCTGTTATACCCCCAATCTCACCTTTGAAAATTGAACCCAATTTCTCATGTGAGGGATGGGGTGTAGACACCCTATTTTGAACGACTCTAAAATTTGGATTCTTTCTTTTGATTACTCGATGATGAAAACAAGAATGTATTTTTTACAAAATTCTCAATAAGAAAGATGGAATTTGAGCATTTTTCCTAATCTTGAGCCTGTTTTGATCATGTGTTTAAGTCTCGTTCAAAACTCTTTTTCGAAACTTTCTTTTCACACTTTGTTTCGTGTATTTTCGTAATGTTCCAAGACTCATTTTTAAACTTTAAAATGAAATGTTTTCTTAGGAAATTGAGTAAAGAATAGTACGAAAATAGGAGGACATAATGATAATTCTGTCAAGAAATCCTATTTCATGCAAAATAGTCAGGCCAAGGCCAAAAAGTTGGCTGGTCGGCTGGCCAATTTGTCCAAAACATGGCAGTTTCGTCAGAATTCTTGTTCAATGCGTGTAGGGCATGCTACCTTTTGCATTGTGAATCAGCCTCCACCTACCAAAAGGAATGGCTCTTCAAATAAGAGAGGGTTATGCACATTCCATTAAACTTTCTTTATATTTCCATTAACTCTTCACCAACCTTTGTCTTACACCACCATTGTCCATTGTCTTCCACAATCTCCACCAAAGAGTCATCTCTTCATTGCCTATATAAAGAGAGCTTAAGTCTTGAATGAAAAGAGGAAGAGAAAAAAAGAGAGCGTTGAAACTTTGATCAAAGAGTTGCCAAAATTGAGAGAAAAATACAAAGTGAGCTGTAACCTCCATCTTTCTATTCATACACTGATATATATCCTCATTATAGCCAAGTCCTAAAGCTTTGATAAAAGAGAGAGTAGTTCTTGCCAAGTTCAAAAAAGTTAAAAAGTGATCATTTCCTATAAACACACTATTATATTGTCCAAAGCCGCTGTTATAGCTCAAACTCCAAACTTTTGAATTGAGGATTGAGAACATAATCTACCACCTTGAAGGTGATCAAACAGAGTTTGGAAATTAAGGAGCTCATCCTTTTCTTAGAAGGTGAATTTTATTGATTCTCTTGCTTTAATTTCATATTATAAACCTGTTCTAATCTATTCCGAAGTGGTTGGTTAAGCCACCTATATATATCTTGTTTGGTCTATTTTGGTGTTACTATAAAACAGATTGTGCCAAGCCAAATTGGCCGGCCGGCCAACTGCTTCTGGGACAGAACAGTGCAGTCTTTTGTTGACAAGTAAAACAGTTTCCGGCGATCCCTGAGACATACCTCTTTTGTTTTTATTTTCATTTGAGAGATTTGTGAGGTTTTATTATGTTGTAATATTTTCTCTCTCTCTCTCTGTCTCTCTCTCTCTCTCTCTCTCTCTGTTATTCGATTTGTAATTATTCAAGTGCCGTAATAATTCCTTGCCTCACTTCTTTCTATGCCATTCTTTACTTGCTTTCCTTATTTGTGAATATACTTCAGATTTTGCTTTTCATCATATCCATGCTTTGCATCCATGTTTCATGCATCTTGATTTTCCTAAATTTGTATTTATGGATTTAATCAATTCTTGTGTGAATATGTGTGCTGCCTCATGTTTTTGAGACGATTCACATGTCAGCTATTCGAAGCTGAATCTTTAGTTGTATTTCATAAGTGAATTCATTAGGATTTTGTAGGGGTGCAACTCGGGCGGGTTCGGTCGGGTTGGGGGTTTGCCCAAGCCCAGCCCAAATTGTATTTAGTAGTGCCCAAGCCTGCCCAAGCCCGACCATGAACCCGAGCATTGCTGCCCAAGCCCGGACCAAGCTTTGTATTTTGAACTTGGGTTAGCCCGAATTGCCCGAACTTCACAAGTCCAGAAACCTGTAGATAGACCAAATGAAACTCTCTGCTTGTGTCCACCAGACAATTGAGTCCTATGCTCACCTACCATGGTGTCCAGTCCCTAAATCCAATATTTAAAATACAAAGGTAAAATAAAGAATTAACAAGCTTATGAAAGTGAATAGATAGAATACATAAGAAAGAATGTAATCAAAAGGGCAAAAAAACTTCAAACCTGAGGCAGTTATATATTATAAGATATAGTTGGGTTAATTTAATTTAATTTATTAAACCTCTTTTATTTAATTTATATATATTATATAATTTATATAATATATTAAATTCAATTCGGGTTCGGGTTGCTCGGGTTGGCCATTGATTCTGTCCAAGCCCGGCCCGAATTACAATTCGGGCATCAAAAATCTTCCCAGGCCCGTCCAGATTACAAGATGTAGTTGCCCAAGCCCTAAAAAAACTCGGGCTGGGCTCGGGTTGCTCGGGTTGAGCCCGCCCGAGTTGCACCCCTAGGATTTTGTATATAAAATCATGCATGTTTTACTAACTTTGTTTTGTTACATTCCACTTGTGTGTTTTTTCCTTACTATGTTTAGCATTCTACCATGAGACTATTTGCTTATTTGATATACCTATATGAATGCCAGTGGATGGAGGTTGTGTTATTCAATTTGGAATAATATCGATTTTCATGTTTGTCAACTCAATTTCTTTGAGCTATGCATCTTTAAAACTCCTTCAAAAATACATGAAATTAAATTGTTCCAAAATGAATGACATAGTCTATACTTGTATGCTTTACATAGTAAATTTTAGGATTTCTTAAATAAATTAGAATATAAACATATAAAGTTAATAAAATTCATGGCATGATTTAGTAAAGGCCGATCTTTGATTGGGTGAGCAGGGGTGCTCAATTAAAGATCTTCCTCTCTCATACTTAAGGTTCCCAACTGAGATATCTTTGGTTACAATGAACATTGGCCTTGGCATGAGTGACGAGTTTCATAATTTTCTCAAAATATTAAGTGGCGACTCTGAGATCTGGTGATGCAGTCCATTTCTGAAAAATGTTTTTCAATAAAATGGATTTTTTTTTTATTATAAAATTTGTCATTTCTGGACTCTCATCTATGTTTCACATTGCACTCGTGAGACTAGATCAAAGAAATCAAGGATCCGAACTGTTCAACATTCTTGGGTACCCCTCGGATGATGTTACAGTTTCTGGTGACTCTGCTGTGGACATTAAGAAATCTTGACTCGAACTCCATGATATGAATTTTATTTTGAATTATATGTTCATTGCATTTTATGCATTAGTGCACTTAAAGTCCTTGTGTTGCCCAAGTCTTGGTGGGAACACATGCAAACTTTTTTGTGACAGTATACCCATCTTCGCATTATTTATGAGACCTTATATTAATACCTCCTAAGATCTGTCAAAAAGGTAGCTCTGCTATCTAAGGTTATCGGACTTAGAAGAAAGGCTAAATTGACTTTTCCAACTTCCTGGGATCTTACTTGGTTATTAACCAACAGACTTTTTAGTGACGTCACCTTGACTTCAACTTCTAGGATAGAACTAACCCTGCACATATAGTGAGAGTGAGTTATAGCACCTTTGCAACTTAGGACAGGATGCTCTTTCAAGATGTAATGATATCACTTGTTTGAATAGTGAAACTCTAGATCATTTCAAAGTTAGGACATGGTTACCCTAACCCCTATAGGGGTGTTTGTTCTCTTTTCTGCTATGTGAAATGTATGGATCTATATAGGGATTCTCAAATTTAGATGAGTGGTTCAGGGATTTCAGTTTGTGGGGTTGAGTTCAGTTTTTCAACATGATTTAGCAGTAATCAGTTGAGCCGGAATGCTGCTAAAATTTTGGTTGGGGGTTCCGTTTTATTTTTACAAGTTAGTTTGGCACTATAACTTCAGAATGACCTAATATCCCCCAAGTTCTATGGACTTGCGTTCGTAGACTCTGTAGGACTACAAATTTGGTTCAAGGATAGTCAATATTATTTTCTTTATCGCCAGTTACAAAAGAAGAAGAGTCAAATCCTCACTTACAGTCTAGAGTACCCCTTATTCACCAACCATATCATTCCTACTCAATTCACCATAACCAGTGATGGCGCAAGTTCCAAAAAATATAGTAGACATATTTTTGACTCTTCAACGAAGCATGGATGTCATTGCCAATACGGTTCCCACGCACAGTGATGTTCTCACTGAATTGCAACGCCTATTTGGGGCGTCCACTACTCAACTACCTTCGGTGACTCATCCAATTCCAAATAGCTGAGGAACCTTCTAAAACCAACTTACTAGAAGACTTGAGGGTTCCCATGCAACTGTCGGGAGGACCTTTTTCCTTTCCACAACCAATGGAAGGACTTTTTCTCATGGACATGAATGAGTTCGATCCAACTATGCTAAAACTAGCCAAGTTGGAAAAGATGTTCAAAAGGTCACAAGGAATCAACTTTATCCTAGATATCGAAGATGGGTATACAAAAATAGCCGTGAAATTGCTTGAACCATTCAGGGTGCCACATATTGACAGATTTGATGGGTCTGGTGACCTTATGGTGCATATCCGCCTATTTTCTGATATCTTGAAGCCTATGGGTTTGACCCGTCCTCAAAAGCTATCTGTATTCGAAAAAACTTTGTCAGGAGTGGCTGCCATCTAATATACCAGGCTAGAAGATTCAGTAAAACAAAATTGGGAAGAATTAGCTAAGGCTTTTATCACCCAATATGTATACAACACCCAGATCGAAGTGACCACCCGGGAGTTGGAAGCGACCCGTCAGGAACTAAACGAAAGTTTTGTAGCCTTCATTACCAGATGGAGGGCCAAGGTGGCAATGATGACTAACAGACCACCTAAGAAAGACCAAATCCGTATGGTGGTAAGAAATTTGCATGGTAAGATGTTGCAAAAGATGATAGTCGTTCCACTTTTCATCTTCAAAGAACTACATGAAATGAGAGTCTAGATAGAGGATGCAATCAAGCAAAGAATCATTGTCAATGACAAAGAACTTGCATGGAAAAATTTTGGTTGCGGTTCCAATGCTACTACTAGTAGTGGCACAACTGTGAAGCTGTTTGAAATCAACTCAGTTACTGCCACCACCAAAGTGCCTAATCTTTTTGCCAATGCCAGTCTACAAACGTCAAACTCAGCCCGAACCTTTACCAGAGCCTTCAAGCCTCTCTATATGTCCCTCACCAAAGCTATGAAGGTCTTGGTAGAAAGAGGGTATCTCAAACCTCTTGACCCTCTACCTCTTCCAAATCCTCTACTAACCAAACATGGCCTTGCCAAATACTGTGACTTCCACCAACAACCTGGACATGATATTGACTATTATTTCCGTTTTCGTCATGAGATTCAAGATCTCATTGACAATAAAGTCATAGCTCCCCAGAGCCTCCAAAACCCAATGTCACTACCAACTCATTGCCACCCCACGACAAAGTCTCACCACTTCATCGTCTCAACTTTATCCGTACACTATCACCACTTTCAACCCAAGCCTATACATCACACCCACTCATTTACCTAAACCTAAGGTATATATTCCTGAAAGCGCTGACTTATGCCTGATGGATTGTTTCTAATCAAGTCAAAACCCAAGAGTCTAATGGTGGAAATGGAGCCTGAAAAAGAAACAATTGAAGTGACTATGACTGAAATCAGAAAAATGCCAGAGAAAGGATATGATCCCACCGAATACATTGTACTTGTCAATTAGCCGAAGCCTAACATCGTTTTTCCTAACTCATTTGCTATTAATGCCATCCAGGAGGATGCACCTGAACATGGATTGAATAACTTGGCTGATCTAGAGGAAGACTTGCACAATCTCCACTTCCTTGAAAAGCTAGATTTGGGGAATGTACAAATTGAATGATGGGATCCACGCAGTTTAGAAAGTGGCCATGGATGGACGAGTGGTGAAGATTCCAAAATAGAAGCAACTGAATAAAATAGGATAGAAACATTGACAATGGAACCAAAAGTGGATACCAAAGAAACCAAGGAGGACAATAGAGAAGAAGACGCCAAAAGAAAGAAGGAAAAAGAAAAAGTGAGCAGAGTGGAGATATGCATGGATATCTGATCAAAATCACCCTATTAGCATCATGTGGGGATGATCTATTCAGGGCTAGATATTTGTCTATTAATAAATGAAGGAGAGTGTTGGGAGGATGATGATCTGAACTTTGCTTATACTGACGAAGATTGGAGTACTAACGTTCTTGATGATACCTCATATTCTGACGAAATTGATCATTTAACTAGGAACGGGCTTTACTTCACACCCCCACACCTAGACCAAGGTGAACCATCTAGAAAAGATACCGAGAAAGAAAAAGAGAAAGAGAAATATGTGGAAGAAGATCTGGTTCTTAAATAGTTGAAAAAGATCCAAGCAAATATTTCTATTTTAGGGCTTCTCATGACATATAGGGAACATCGTTAGGCATTGTTAACTGCTTTGAGCAAAGCTAAATTGCCTATTGACACTACTCTAAAACAACTTGTGGCGTTGATTACCTCGAAGGAAACAGTCCCCGTAATGACCTTTGCTGACAAAGAATTACCACCAGAGGGATTAGGACACAGCAAGTCTTTATATGTGTCGCTGGAATGTCGAAAGAAATGGATCCCAGTTGTTTTGGTTGATACCAAGTCAGATATCAATGTTTGTCCTTCACGCATTGCCTATGCCATAGGTCTAAAACCAGTGGATTTGACGCCCACTACTCAGCTGATTCAAGCCTATGATAATACAAGCCAAGAGGTCATGGGAACAATCAAGGTGTAGATAATAGTGGACCCGTCCTAGCACGAAACCAAATTTCATGTCATGGATGTACTCGTGACATTTAATTTGTTGTTGGGAAGGCCATAGCTCTACCAAATGAAAGCAATATCCTCCACAATGCATCAATTGTTGAAATATCCATATGAAGGAGGAATTGCAACGGTTTTTGAAAATTCATCCATTCATCCTTCTCCAGAAGTCACAACGCTACTATTGGAAATACAACATGGATAGAAGGATGTGTTCCACTTAGGCTTTACGTTGGCAAAAGCCTAGCTAGTTCAGACGATCATGGCAGATGGCGAAGGGATGTATGTTAGTGCCCGGTCAATCTACTTCATGAGTAAACTGGGCCATATTCCTGGGATGGGATTAGGAAAAAGTAGTACAAAAGGTATCTCTACGGCAAGTGAAGTATCCCATAACCCACATGCATTTGGACTAGGATATGATTGGAAAAGAAAAAGTGAAGAGATTAAGGAGAGGATCAAGGTAAAGGAAACCGGACGACAATTGAGTTGGTCCATAAGCCAATTCATAGAACCTTGAACGGGCGCTTTGTCCATAAAGGAGAGGATTTCCCCTTTGCGAGTTTCCCGAGCCATGGATTGACCAAATAGAAAAAAAGAGATACCCCGAGTTTGAGATCTTCTTCGATCATTAGCTCTCTGACAATGACGAGGAATGGATGGATCCCAGTATTGATGACATGCAAGACAGAGAAGTCAACTTGGAAAGTAGTCCAAAAAGAGTCCTGGGTCTAACACAGGCTGATTTATTAAAAGAGTCTGATACTAGTGCTGATCTAATGAACTTAAGGAATATTACCATTTCTGTGATCGAGGAAGGATCACTTGTTGATTGCTCAAGCTTCATCGTAGATGTAGTGAATGGCTCGCAAGCAAATTGGCATTTTGGAAAAAGTTTTATTGGGAGTTCTAAATTGGTTATTGAGGCTGAGTCTAATGAGTTTATGGGGTTGGAGTCAGATTCGAGTTTGTCTGGGACGTCAGAGTCTTCTTTTTCTTTTGAGTTTGTTGCAACTGTTGAGACCGAGGTTTTGAATGAAGATGTTGTAACTTCTACTTACTTTTTTGTGCCTTTAGTTCATAGCATTGACCAAAATTTTCAAAATCTTGATGAAAACGAAAAGGAAAAAATTTCTTGGGCTTTGAAAATTTTGATCGATTAGGAGGAAGAGAGGCTTGCTAAGCCATTAATAGATGCAATTGTTTCTGTAAATGTGGGTACTGAGAAAAATCCTCACTTCGTCTAGATTGGTTCTTTATTGTATTTGGAGGAACGCGAGCAATTAGTTGCTTTATTAAAAGATTTCAAAGATGTTTTTGCGTAGTCCTACAAAGACATACCTGGAATTAATCTTGAGATTGTACAGCATATGATCGTTCTCGACCTTGAGGCCTGACCTGTCAAATAGAAGTTTCACAAAATTCGTCCAGATTGGGCCTTGAAAGTCAAAGAAAAGGTTATTAAGCAGATCAATGTCAGGTTCTTGATTGTATCAGAGTATCCTACTTGGTTAACCAATATTGTGCCAGTTCCGAAGAAAGATGACAGAGTCAGAGTTTGCATTGACTTCCAGGATTTAAACAAGGCTAGTCCGAAGGATGAATTTCCATTGCCACACATTGATGAATTGGTAGACTTTACTGCAGGGCATGCCTTATTGTCATTCATGGATGGTTTTTTCGGGTATAACCAGATCCTTATGGCTTCAGAGGATAGAAAAAAATACTACATTTACCACACCATGAGGGACATACTGTTATGGGGTTATGCCATTCAGTTTGAAGAATGCCAGGGCCACTTATTAGAGAGCCGCTACCACACTTTTGCATGTCATGATCCATAAGGAAGTTGAGGTGTATGTAGATGACATGATTGTCAAGTCCAAAGATCGAGAAGGCCATTACATTGCATTGAAGAAATTCTTTGAGAGAATTAGGAAATATAGGCTAAGGCAAAATCCACAGAAATGCACCTTTGGGGTAACTGTAGGCAAGATGTTGAAATTTCTGATCACACAGCTGAGAATCGAAGTCAATCCATCTAAAATTAAGGGCTTCTTAGATATGCCACTACTAGGGACTAAAAAGGAGATGCGGGGCTTTCTGGGAAAAGTACAATTCATAAGGAGGTTTATTTCAAAAGTAACCTTGACTTGTGAACCACTATTTGATCTCCTAAATAAAGGAAAGATGTTCCAATAGGATGATCGATGTCAGTTTGCGTTCAACCAAGTCAAGTAATATCTGCAGAATCCACTTGTGTTATCATCGCCTGAGCTGGGAAAACCACTGATCCTATACTTGTTAATGACTGAATCAACTATGGGATGTATGCTTGCATAAGAGTTAGACAAGAAAGTGGAGAAGACCATTTATTACTTGAGCAAGAAAATACAAGAATATGAGACCCCGTTACACTCCTTTGGAAAAAGCTTGTTTAACCTTGGTTTGGGCTACTAAGAAATTGAGGAACTACCTATTAGCACATTCGGTAATTCTAGTTTCGAGATTAGATCCTGTCTATCTCTTTGAGAAACTAGCGCTTACCAGTAGGCTAGCTTAATGGTTGCTTTTGCTTTCTGAGTTCGACCTCAGATATGTCACTCACAAGTCCATCAAAGGAAGGGCTGTGGTAGAATTTTTGGCCGATCAAGCAGTTGAACGAGGAGAAGATATAGAATACGTATTCCCAGATGAAGAGATCTTGCAGCTCGAAGAGGATACCTGGAGATTGTATTTTGATAGAGCTGCTAATCAATTTGGCTATGGGATAGGGGTGTTACTTATAGCACCGGATGATTTAGACATACCCCTAACTTTCAAACTCCGGTTTAGGGTATCTAACATTTAGGCAGAGTATAAGGGATGCATTGCCGAATTAGAAACTGCCCTAGAAATAGGGGCAATAAGGTTAGATGTGATCGGGGATTCAAACTTAGTCATTTCTTAAGCCAATGGGAACTGAAGGTCAAGGAAAAGAAAATGAAAGTTTACCACCAGACCTTGGATATTCTAATCCTGAGGTTTGGAAGACTGACATTTACACACCTGGTGAGAGAAAACAACCGGTTTGCCGATGTTTTGGAGATCTTGCCCTCAATGATGGATATACCAATTGGGGTCAAAATGCGTCCAATCCTTATAAAGCAAAGGTATGAGCCGGTATACCTTAAATGATAGCCGCGATAGAATAAGTGCAAGATGAAAATCCTTAGTACTTTGATATTTGGAACTTTATGGAGAGTAACACATACCCGCAAGGGGCAAATGCCAAGGACAAAAGGGAAATACGACGTCTGCCCACTTAGTTCATCATCTGCGGAAAATAAGCTATACAAGAGGGGACATCTGGGGATGCACTAGTTGTGCATAGAAAAGGATAAGGCGAAGAGCATTATGGAGGCTGTCCATGGAGGAGGGTACACATGAATGGTATAATGTTGGCCAGGAAGATTCTTAGACAAGGATACTACTGGCTAGCCATGGAAAGTGATTGATTAGCTTTGTTTGGTAGTGCCACATGTGTTAGATTCATGCTAATCGCATGAATATCTTGCCATCGAAACTCTACAATATGACCTCATCGTGGCCTTTCTCAATTTGGGGCATAGATGTCATGTGGGCAATCACACCGAAGGGTTCAAATGGGCATAAGTTCATTATAGTTGCCATTGATTATTTCACCAAGTGGGTAGAAGCACAGTCGTAATTGGTGTTAAAAGCATCTCATGTGGCCAAGTTCATTAGAAATAACATCATCTGTAGATATGGGGTGTCGAACGAAATAATATCAAATAATGGCACATATTTTAAAGGAAAAGTGGCAGTTCTACTTGAAAAATACAATGTGGCTTTTCACAAGTCATCAACCTATGGGCCATAAGCCAATGGAGTTGTTGAAGCTGCAAACAAGAACATTAAAACCATTCTGCGCAAGATGGTGGAAACATACAAAGATTGGCCAAACAAGCTACCTTTCGCACTGTGGGGATACAAGACTTCAATCAAACGTCTATAGGGGCAACCCCTTACTCTTTGGTATATGGAATGGAGGTTATTTTTCTGATCGAGATAGATTGAGGGTTATGACTGAATCTCAGTTAAAAGAAGTTGATTGGCAACATAATAAATTTGAGGAGTTGATGCTATTTGATAAACGGAGGTTAAAGGCTTTATACCACATTTAGGGGTATCAACGCAAGATTGCCCAAGCATTCAATAAGAAAATTAAGTCTAGAAATTTGAGAGAAAGGGATCTAGTGTTGAAAGATAACCGAGCTCCAATACACGATCCTAAGGGCAAATTCAAACCCAATTGGACTGGTCCTTACATCATCAAGTCGGTCTGGTCAGGAGGAGCGGTTGTTTTTATGGACCTTGATGGATTGGAGTTCTCATAGCCAATCAACATGGACAAATTGAAGAATTACCATCATTGAGAGGCTCGTTGGGCTGAACACCCGAAAGAGAGACCTAGGCAAAAGTTAGAGCGTGAATAAAAACAATGAAAAAAAAAAATGAAAAGTTAGCAAGATTGAAAACCCGAAAGGGCGGCTTTGGCAAAAGTTGGAGCACAAAAGGAAAGTGTTAATACCCGAGTAAACCTTAGACATGAACTACATAAGGCCTGATTCCTATTTTTGAGATACGTAGGCAGCTTCATCCTGAAGTTCAGCCCTAACCATTTTCAACTTGCTTGTGTCATCCATGTTTGATTAGTGCACATTTATTCAACTCGGCTATCATATCTATGTTCAATTGGATTATTTTCATTCGATTTGATTGTCTTATCTCTTTTTCATGGAAAATTTAGTTGCATGACAGATCAAGTTTGGGTTATTTGATTTTGAGGTTGTACATCTTAAGGGTTGATTTCATGTTGGTTGGGTAGTGACCGTTTATGAAAATAGGTTATGATGATTTTTAATGAAGTTGACTGATTTTCTCAAAAATTATTTCATTTTTCCAAAACCAAACCATTCATTGGATCCAAAAAAGGAAAATTTTCAATGCTCACAACTTGACTTACATGATTTCAAAATAGAGAGTGGAATACGCATAACTATCATGTTGGTCAAAATCTTTTTAGCAGAAAATAAAAAAAAAGAAAAAGCCAAACCAATGAACTAGGAGTATAATCGAGTCAAGAATTCTGCCTTCTCCTCACACTTTTAAGTCTTATATTACATGTTTCAGGCGATTGGCTAACAATTCAGTTAGTCGTCCAAGTTGTTAGTTGACTTCGGATGCTTCTTGATTGTTTCAGCTGGCCGGCCACTTGTTTAGCCGACTAGCCAATTTTTCAGCAAGTTCATCAGTTTGTTCAGTTGGTTGGTTAATGAATCAACCGATTTGTTAATTTTTCAGCTGGTTGGACAACTAATTAGCTGGCCGACCAATTAATTAACCAGCCAGCCAACTTTGATATCAATCCAAAATAAAATAAAAAAAATTGCAAAATTTGCGTAGGCTCAATGTTTTGTGCTTTAAAGTTGTGTTTTGAGTTCCTTTCATTTCAGCAAGTGTGAATAGATGTGTTTGAATTGCTTTTACTTTATTTTTCTTTCATTGAGTCATTCTTTGATTTTTGGTTAGTTGAAGGCTCGATCTAGTTTAGAACTCATTGAAATTCAATCATTCTCGGTTTCAAATTCAAAAGAAAAATGTTTTCATATTCAAGTGCTGTGACATTCACGCCATGATGTGCAAAAATGAAACTCATTTTATTGAAAATTCAAGGTGAAGCCTCTGATTATAGTAGTACAAAAAAAGAAAAAAACAACAAAGATCATCTAAAGCTAATACATTGGTGCTCGATTCCTTAAGCAAAAATAAAAATAAAAATACAAAAAATAAAGATGAACACCTTCACTCTCGGGAGGCCCTTGAAGACCCTGCCTCAGCATTTGCAATTGACCGTCGAATGAAGAGCACTAAAGGGCTGAGAATCGGGCCATGGTTGTCGCCCATCATTTCAATTCTTTGCTTTGTTTTTTCAGTCGGCTAATCTCTTGCCGAGTGTCTTAGTACAGATGTTGAAAGAGGCGGAGTTGTGCATTTAACCGATGCACTTCATTTGTTCTGTTCTGCAGCCGACGGTACAAATTGGACATTGTCATGAAGACCTCCTCACATGATTTTAGCGTATAGGAGGCTCAGAAAAGCCATTATCAGTTACCTCAATTGGGGAATCATTAAGGTCATGAAAGAGAGTAAGAGAATGATGGGAAGAGGCCATGTTAGAAATGAAAAAGATTCGAGCTATAGCAGACTGAGTTTTATAGCTTTTGGTTTCTGCTCAGCTTTTTGCTTTAACTCTCCCTCACAAGGCATAGCTAACAAGAGAACGAGGAAGAAGAAGAATCCAAAGAGGGAAATTGGAAGCGATCATTGAAGAATTGGGGTTGGTTTGGCTGTGTCGGTTAGGCGCCGCGTTTGTTGAAATCGCGTGCCAGACATGGCGCTCAAAGAAGACGAAGGAGGGAGAGAGAGAGAGAGACAAGAATAGGGGAGATGAGTATATATATGTATATGTATATGTATATAATTTGTCTATGTGTGTATGTATATATGATATAATATGTATATGTATGTAATACGTATTTTGTATATCTTCGTATAATATGTATATAGTATGTATATGTATTTTAATATGTATATAGTATATATATGTATATATATACTGATGTGTGTAGTATGTATATAATGTTTACATAAAATATATGAAAAAAAAGTGAAAAAAGAAAAATACAACATGATTTCAAAAAGAAGGAAAAAAAAATCAAAAATAAATTTGTGCATCCATCAAACTACTTTTGTGCATCCATCAAACCATCTTTGAGCATCGATTGTATGATTAGGCCATTTATGTGCATTGATTTTATGATCAGACTGTTCATGCGCATCGATTTTACGATCACACCTTTTGTTTGCATCGATTGTATAGTAAGACCATTCTTGTGCATGTATCGTATAATCCAACCGCTCTCGTGCTTCCATCGCACGATAACACCAGTCTTGTGCATCTATCGCACAATCCGACCACTCTCATGCATCCATTACATGATCACACCATTCTTGTGCATCTATCACACAATCCGACCACTCTTGTTCATCTATCACACAATCGCACTGCTCTCATGCATTTATTGCACAACATGTTGTATCTATCGCATCACACTCTTTTTTTCTTTTCGTGTGAAATGTGTTAGGATTTCAAGTTTATTGGATTAAAACCTTCCTCATCTCTGTATGAAATACGGTTAGGTACGCCTATTGGTTACACCACCTTTCCTCATTTCGCATGAAACGCGTTAGGATTTCAAGTTTACTTGGTTAAAACCTTCCTGCTCTCTATCTGAAATACAATTAGGTATGCCTGTTGGTTACACCACCTTTCCTCCTTTTGCATGAAATGCGTTAGGATTTCAAGTTTACTAGGTTAAAACATTCTCCCTCTTCATATGAATTATGGTTAGGTATTGTGATATCCCTGTTCCGTAACATGTTAATTGGTCCTTAATATGAGTATAACTATGTGTTTAATATAATTTTGTGTGCCATTATGTGAAAATATGCGGTTTTGAATTTCTATCTGTTCACGGTAGGAATATCTGTTTGATTGTCTACTTTGGAAATTAAATTGAAGGCCTTATCGGCTACAGAACCCGAAATTGATCGCGCCATTGTGATTAGCGTAATTTTTAGAACCTACAATGAAATTTAATTGGAAATTGATTCAGATCAGAATTAATTGATTTAATTAGTGAATTAGTGCCCAATTATTTATTATTATTAAATTGATGCTAGTGGGAACTTATGTAAAGAGGCACTATACACTTAATGGATACACTTGAGCTTAAAAAATCAGATTTTGTGCCTTGAAAGAGTGAGGGCCGGCTGTAGAGAGAGAAAGGGAGAGAATTGTGTAATTTTGACTCAAGGTTTGGGGAATTTGAAGATTAAACTCAAGAATTTGCTATAGTTTGGAAGATCGAGCTCATAGGTAAGGGAATTCATGAGTTTAATGTTGTAAATGGTGAATTCAAGTTTGATTAATGGTCAAGAACATGAGTTAGATTGATTATGATGAAATTGAGTTGGTTTTGTTGAATTTGAAGTCTTAGAACACATGCATGTAAGAAATTGCCATAAATTTCCATGTTTGAACATAAAGTATGTAATCTATGTTGAGTTTTGGATAATGACCATGTATTTGATCATCTCTTCACCAATTAAGTTAAGGATATTGTGTATGTTTCACATGCAAGTGCAAATTATGGAAGTTTGAGTCTTGCATGTTTGAATCTAGTGAGTTGGTGATGAGTTTGAGTTAATTTGAGACATGCATGTGATTAAATTGTGAAATTGAGCTTCATTGTGTTGTAATTTGATGTTTATACCATGTTAGAATATGTATATGTGAAGTTTGAGCCAAAATCATGCATTTGGAACCTTTGAACATCAAATTGAAGCTCAAGAACATGTTCTGGATTTTCCAGAATTTTGAGCGTGAAATTCGTGTTCCCAGTATTTTTTGTAGACATGGTGTCCGCTCGAGCAAGGGAATTTCACGCTCGAGCGGAGAGCCATGTAGAGAGGCCTTCCGCTCGAGCGCCAGAGTTCGCGATCGAGCGTAAATTTGACATATCTAGTACTTTTGCAGGCCTTCAGGGTCCGCTCGAGCAGGGAAGTCCACGCTCGAGCGGGGACCCTATTTTCTGAAATTTTGAAAAGACATTCTGTGTTTCATTTTCTGTTCTCTTTCACTTCCAAGTACTCTTAGGCATGCATTGAGCATTGTAATTGAGTTAAAGAGATAAGAATGAAGCCTATAGAGGAAAATGTGAATTTAGAACGGATCGAATTGTTTGTGACCCTTTTGTGTTCATGGAATGTGTAGGGTCGAGCTCCAGGGCAAACCAACCAACCGATCACTGTGAGTAATATCGATATCTTGAAGCTTGTCATTTGTCCAACTGCTTATTTCCTTATAAGCCTTATAAGTTTGCTAGTTTGAATTATGGACAAATGTTTGACATGAATGGATGGGCCAGAGGCCAGTTTGACATGAATGAATGGGCCAGAGGCCAGTCTGACATGAATGAAAGTCTGAATGGACCAAAGGCCAGTTTGACATGAATGAATGGGCCAGAGGCCAGTTTGACATGAAAGTCTGAATGGGCCAAAGACCGGTTTGACGAATGGAAGATAAATGGGCCAAAGGCCAGTATGTTTGGAACCATAGTCACTTGACTTAAATTGCGTATATATATGTTAAATAGAAATACGAATTGGGCCCAAGGCCGTTTGAAGCATGTTGTTCTACATATCATTTGTATAACTTCTCTACTTGATATTATTCACTGGACTATTGCTCACGCTCATTCATGTGTTTGTAGGTGAGCCAAGAGAAGTCCAAACCCAGCCCCAGTGAAGTTTGTGAGGAACAACAAAGGTTTTGAAGAGTCAGCCCTTGTGTCTTATGCACGAGACCCGTCTTCGCCTTTTTTTGTCATTCTGTTTTATTTTGTCATATGGGCGAAGTCTTTGAGTATGTTGTGCATAGTTTTGTTCGGCTGACTTAGACCTATATGATCCTGTATGTACAGAGCTTTGTGTAGTACATATTTTGATGTGAGTTATTAATGTGCATATGTATGGTTTGTTATGATGTGCCATGTAAGCACAACTCTATGGACAAAGTTTTAAATTGCTTCCATTTGGCCCCCATTAACTCTGTTAAAATACGTTTGGTTTGGTTTGGTTTGAGGCCGTAGGTAATCTCATGATTACTGGCCGGTTATGTCCTTAACCCTTGGGGGCGGGTTCGGGTCATGACAGGTATGCCTTTTGGTTATACCATATTTCATTTCACATGAAACGCGTTTGGAGTTAACGTTTGCTTGCTCCTTTCTATGTGAGACACGGTTGGACATGTTTTGATTAAGCTTGAGGTTTGTTTCATATATTGTCATCTTGCTATATTTATTATCATTGCATTGTGTTGCATGAATCATGAACTTTTGAAACAAAATTGGCTTCGCGAGGTGTGTAAGTCCAACTTTCAATTGTATTAGCATATTATTTGCATTCCGCCCTTGAACTACACTGGTTTGATTCCTTACAAAGGGATATGCAAGCAACCCTCGGGTTCAACCAATTGCATCTACATCTTATTTGTTTGTCCAAATCTTGCGGCCTTGTCAAAAGGGTCGTCTTCGGGTTTTGACATTCACTCACGTCATGAAATGACTTCGAACTCTGTCAAAGAGGAGCAACTGTAGATACCCTATTTTGATCGGCCCTAAGACTTGGGTGCTTTCTTTTGATTACCTGATGATGAAAACAAGAATCTGTTTCTGACAAACTTCTTAATAAGAAAGATGGAATTTGAGCTTTCTTCTTAACCCTAAACTTGTTTTGGTTAAGTGTTTAAATTCCGTTCAAAACTCTCTTTCAAAACTTTTTTTAACGCGCTATGTTCCGAGTATTTTCATAATGTTCCGAGACTCATTTTTAAACTTCAAAATGAAATGTTTTCTGAGGAAATTGAGTTAAGAACAGTATGAAAATAGGAGGACAAGATGATAATTCTGTTGAAAAATCCTGTTTCATGCAAAATAGTCAGGCCAAGGCTAATATTTTGGTTGGCCAACCAATATTTTGGTCGGCTGGCCAATTTGTCCAGAACAGGGCAGTTTCGGCAGAATTTTTATTCAGTGCATGTAGGGCATGCCACCTTTGAATTTTCTGCTATACTCTTGCACAGAATGCATTGTGAATTAGCCTCCACCAACCAAAAAGAGTGGCTCTTCAAAAAAGAGAGGGTTAATGCACATTCCATTAAATTTTCTTTATATTTCCATTAACTCTCCATCATTGTCGATTATCTTCCATCATCTCCACCATAGAGCCATCTTCTCATTGCCTATATAAACAGAGCTTAAGTCTTGAATGAAAAGAGGAAGAGAAAAAAAGAGAGAGTTGAAGCTTTGATCAAATAGTTGCCAAAATTGAGGAAAAAAAAATACAAAGTGAGCCATAACCTCCATCTTCCCATCCATACAAAGATATATCCTCATTATAACCAAGCCCTAAAGCTTTGATAAAAGAGAGAGTAGTTCTTGCCAAGTTCAAGAAAGTTAAAAAGTGATCATTTCTTATAATCACACTGTTATATTGTCCAAAGCCACCGTTATAGCACAAATTCCAAACTTTTGAATTGAGGATTGAGAACATAATCTTCCACCTTGAGGGTGATCAAAAGAGAGTTTGGAAATCAAGAAGTTTATCCTTTCCTTGGAAGGTGAATTTTAATTTCTTTCATTTTTCTTGTATTTTCTTTCTTTTATTGATCATCTTGCTTTGATTTCATATTACAAACCTGTTCTGATCTAATCCGAAGTGATTAATTAAGCCACATACATATATCCTATTTGGTCTATTTTGGTGTTACTGTAAAACAGATTGTGCCAGGCCAAAATTGGCCGGCTGGCTAACTTTTTGGCCGGCCGACCAGCCAACTTCTTTTGGGACAAAACAGTGCAGTCTTCCGTTGATAAGCATAACAGTTTTCGGCGATCCCTGAGACATACATCTTTTGTTTTTATTTTCATTTGAGAGATTTGTGAGGTTTTATTATGTTGTAATAATCTCTCTCTCTCTCTCTCTCTCTTACACACACACACACACACACACACACACACACACACATTCGGTTTGTAATTATTTAAGTGTTGTAATAATTCCCCACCTTGCTTATTTCTATCCCATTCTTTACTTGCTTTCCTTATTTGTGAATATGCATTAGATATATGCATTAGATTTTTCTTTTCATCATATCCATACTTTACATCTATGTTTCGTGCATCTTGATTCGACTAAATTTGTATTTATGAATTTAATCAATTCTTATGTGGTTATGTTCGCTACTTCATATTCTTGAGATGATTCACATGTCATATATTAGAAGTCAAATTTTTAGTTGCATTTCATGAGTGAATTTCATTAGAATTTTGTATATAAGATCATGTATATTTTACTAATTTTGTTTTGTAGCTGTTCGCGGGACATCGGTAAATATGTAAGTTTTTATGTTTTAGCATCCTACATGTGTGTGTTTTCCTTACTATGTTTAGCATTTTATCATGAAACTATTTGCTTATTTGATATATCTCTATGAATGCCAGTAGATGGAGATTGTTTTGTTAAATTTGGAATAATATCGATTTTCGTGTTTGGCAACTCAATTTTTTTGAGTTGTATATCTTCAAAACTTCTTAAAAAATACATGAAATCAAATTGTTCTAAAATGAATAACATAGTCTATACTTGTATCCTTCACATAGTAAAATTTTAGAATTTCTTAAATAAATCAGAATATGAACATATAAAGTTAACAAAATTCATATCATGGTTTAATAGAGGCCGATTTTTGATCGGGTGAGTAGTGGTGCTTAATTAAAGACCTTCTCCTTGCATACTTAAGGTTTTGAACTGAGATATCTTTGGTCACGACGACCAGTGATCATGGCACGAGTCATGAATTTCCTTATTTTTTTAAAATATTAGGTATTGACTCTGAGATTTGATGATGCAGTTCATTTTTGATAAATGTTCTACAATAAAATAAATTTTCTATAAAAGTTATTAAATTTAGATTCTCATTTATATTTCACATTACATCATGAGATTAGATCACGGTTTCAAACTGTTCAACACCCTCGGATACCTTAAGCGGTGTTTTTTTATTTTTTTTATTTTTTTGGGTGAATAACCTTGAGCGATGTTACATGGGGTTAATGCCAGAATTTGGTTAATGAAATAAATTGTGTAATAGACTCATTCAAGATACTTTGGTCAGGATTTTTCGTGTCAGGAGATATTGGATGTCTTAAGATAATTTGTACTTGGAATTGACCATTTTTTTTAATTTTTTTTGAGAAGTAATTATTTTAATTAATTATTTAATTTTTTTAATAAAAAGACGTATGAAAAATAAAAATAATAATTGATTTTTCGGCATGAGGGTTTATTTATTTATTTTTTAAGATTTGAGTTCCTCATGCTAAATAGTAAGGATTCTATATTGCTGGATTTAATAGTTACAATTCAATGTATATTGCATGTGATCTGGTTATGATTTATTAGTATTACTTTTTCAGTCATGTGGGCCTTAACCAAAACCAAATTCCATCTGAAAAACACATGCCTACCTAATTAAGCTACATTGAATTTAATAATTATTTTAAGAATTGACTATTTTTGTTAAACTTTTAATTTTTTTTTATAAAAATACGTGTAAAAAAATAAAAATAATAATTAACATTTATGTAATAACTTTTTAGTTTTAAAAAAATACATTTGAAGATTTATGTCAAACCAAAAAAAAAAAAAAAAAAAGAAAAAAAATTCTCATCACAATCTTGATTTAATAGTTACAATTCAATATTGTTTGATTAATATTGCATGTGATTTATTTATGATTTATTAGTATTACTTTATAGTCATGTGGGCCTTAACCAAAACCAAATTCCATCTAAAAAACACATGCCTACCTAATTAAGCTGAATTTAACATTGAATTTAATAGTTATTTTGAGAATTGACTCTTTTTTTAAAATATTTTTTTTTTAAATTTTAAATTTTTTTTAATAAAAAAATATGTAAATTTTGTTTTTTTAATTTTGTTTCTTGCTAAAAATGTGAGATTTTGTTAAATTAAAATTGCTCTTTATATTAAAACTTTAGAATAATTACATATCTTTCTAAATACAAAGTAGATAAAATCAAAAAAAGTATGTTTTCTTTTATTTATTGTTCATCTAAACAAAATAGGTAAGAAATCACAATATTTTTCTTTTCTTACATAACAATTAAAAAAAAAAAAAAAAAAAAAACGTAAATTACATTCTTCACATGGTGAAATGTGTAACACAAGAATTTTTAAACTTTAGAAGAAACGTTTGAGGTTTGTCTTTTTTAATGACTTTTTAATTTTTTTATACCGTAAAAATAGTTAATTTGTTTGAAAATAAATTTTTTTTTTTTAATTTTATGAAAAAATGTGAATAATCAGGGTATAAGATTGATTTTTTTAATAACATTTTAACTTTTAAATTTTTTTAACTTAAAAACCAAGTTTTCAAGTGAGGCCTTACTTTATTAGGCTTGAGATAATTAAGGCTCTGTTTGGTAATAACTATCCAAGTCATTTTTTTTTCTTTAATGATTTTTGGACGAATTACATTTAGTCCTTACAGTTCGGAGTTTGTGTCACTTTAATTCTTAACTTTTCAATTGTGATATATATTCTTAACTTTTCACTTGAATTTTGAATCTTGTTCCAAAATAAGGACAATCAAATATGTTTTCTTTGCAAATGGGCTATTTCAAGGGTAAAGTCTTCATACAACTTATTTTATGTTGATTAACTTATAGGGAAATTTTATTTTCACACGTCTTTTGTCTCTGTGTATACACTTAATGAAAAAAAAATTAATGATCATTTTATCATAAAGTAAAATGATCATAATAGATATCAATAATCAATATAAATTAAATTCAGATTTTCTCTGTACACATTTAAAAAAAAAAAAAAAATTCTCAATATACATCTTTTGAAAAGACAAAAATTAAAACCTAATTTCTCCATTATTTCTTCGTCTATTGCATTCCATTGCTTACTATAGTCTATTGTTACACTCTATCCATTGCTTCATTGTTCATATGAAATTAATATTAGATATTATATACAGATTTTGTTGCTTTTACTCGATCCAAGGATACCAAGATTCAAGAAACAAAGCTGGGTGGTGCGATTTAGATGGGTTTGAAGGTGCTGTTCTAATGTCATTGTTCTGGATTGTCATTCGTCAACTCACCGAAATTGAAGCAATGGTATAATAAAGGTTGATTAAATTAATTAATTCTATTTGGATACTAAACGACAAACAGAATATAAAAGAAAAATAAGAAAGGAGAGAGAAAGTTTGATTACAAAAATCAAACTAGAAATAGAATTAAATAAATAAAAACAGATTTTATTTTGTTACAAAAACAAAATTAAAATATGATTTAAATAAATAATAAAACAGAAAATAAATAAATAATTTATTTGATTAATATCTTGAATATTATTCTGATCAAGTCCAGTATTCGACATTGTCTCCTTAAGACAGATTCGTCCTCTCCAGGGTGCTTTCTGAATATGGACGTCTAACTCCCAGGATGAAATGATCAACTACAAATAAATGCAGCATTACAATTTATTTGTTCAACGAACACACTAAGTGTTTACACTCTTCCTCACAAATTAAACGCAGCAAAATGAAGAATAAATTTGCAGAACAGAAATACGAAATTTCTGAATCTAAAATATCAAATGAGGGCTGCCTATTTATAAATGTAGTGGTGGCTATTGATTTTGAATTAAACAGGTGCTAACCTGTTTTGAACAGGTATGAAACCTGTTTGGTTTTGAATTAAACAGATTTAAATCTGTTGGGTTCAAAATTCAAACAGATAAAAACGGAAGGGACCTGTTTGGGTGTAGAGAAAAACCGGAACAGATTAATTCCGGAATTAATTTGAATTCTGGACAGTTGGACAGATTTTATTTCAAAAAATAAAATTAAATCCAAATGTTTCTATTGGGCCGAACAAGCCCAACCCAACCACGCACTCGCGCCCAAGCCCAGCCTGCCCGACCGACCGGACAGACGGCGGCGGCGTGCGCATGCGTGGTGATTTTTGGGTCCAATGGGTCTAGCCCATTTTGCCCATAACCTCCCTCTCTACAAAACTTGGGTACCCCTTAGGGCACACCCCAAGTTCCTATCCCATGCCTTATAAACCCATTCAAAACTTCTCATCAAATCAATGTGGGACAAGCCAATTTTCAACCTTAAGGAATTTCCACCAAAACTTCATTTCCATGGAGCACACTTTGGCTTCAATTTCCCATTCACTCGATAATGGTTTTAAGCAACCAAATATACCACGTGAATCACAACGCGGCATAAAACGCGTTACCACTTTGACCCGCGAAAAACGACGCACGGGTCCTACCTAAATAATAGACCAAAGCTCGGAAAAAATCTGTTATAAACCCAGATTTTTTCAAACCATTTCTAACAATCCCCCACATGAATGGAATTTGATGACAACGGAAATGCAACAATATGCAGACTTTATCGAAAGAGTCTAAGTCGAAAATATCTTACATCAGGATAGGTAGCTTTCGGCCTTGAACCTTCCCCAGTGATAACCTATTGGACTTACTAGCTAAATAATGAACGCGATGTCTTGAATTGTTCAGCCGTTTGTGTAAGCCAAGACAATAGATTTCACACAAAATATTTTCTAACACATCGTGGTTCTCACTGTTGTGTTCATTTTGGCATTGAACACTCCTGGTTTTCATAAGTGTTTCTAGAGAATTTAGCCTCTTTCATTCTTATAGAACCGGCCCCAGTTCAACACTCATATAGGTGATTTTTTTTGTAAGTATCTCTTTATACTTGTCTTGATTTTTATACCTAAATCAAGATAGAAGTAATCATTAAAAGTAAAACTTATCCTTATACCCCTGCAGACAACACATGTTGCAGATATCACTCTCACCATAGGAATGGGTAGGGAATTTTAATCCCTTGGCGATTTCTGGTTAACCACACATAACTTAGTTGTCCCTTTGAACTTAGTTCTTGGGATCTCCAGTCATACAAGTAGGGTTACCATTATGATGACTCTTATGTAATAGGCTTTAATCCCATTCCCTTCGATGAACTATACACTAGCTCTTTCGTCAAACCTTTTGTTAACGGATCCGCAATATTCTCTTTAGATTTTATATAATCTATTGAGATTATTTCATTTGACAACAATTGCCTTACAGTATTATGTCGACGGTGAATATGTCGTGACTTACCGTTATACATATGATTCTGTACCCTGCCTATTGTAGATTGACTATCACAATGAATGCAAATAGCTGGCACATGTTTTGGCCACATTGGAATGTCTTCTAAGAAGTGACGAAGCAATTCTGCTTCTTTTCCTGCTTTGTCTAAAGCTATGAACTCGGATTTCATTGTGGATCGCGCAATGCATGTTTGTTTCGTGGATTTCCAAGAAATAGCAGCGCCTCCCGGAGTAAAGACATATCCACTTGTGGATTTTGAATCTTTAGTATCCGATATCCAATTTGCATCACAATAACCTTCAAGTACTGCTGGATATCGAGTAAAGTTCAAACCATGATCACGAGAGAATCTTAGATATCTAAGAACCCGAATGATCGCCTTCCAATGGTCTTCTCCGGGGTTACTAGTGTACCTACTCAATTTACTGATAGCATAAGCTATATCAGGACGAGTACAATTCATTAGGTACATTAGGCTTCCAATGATTTGGGAGTATTTTAACTGAGACACTACATCACCTTTATTTTTCAATAAATAAAGACTGATGTCTACAGGTGTTCTAGCTATATTCAAATCATCCTTGATAAATTTATCAAGAATTTTCTCAATATAATGAGATTGAGATAACACATATCCGTCAGATGTTTTAGTAATTTTCATTCCTAATATAACATCTGCGACCCCCATATCTTTCATATCAAATCTTCTGTTAAACATTTGCTTAGTTGATTTGATCATGTTTTGACTGCTTCCAATGATAAGCATGTCATCCACATAAAGACAAACTATGACATATCCTTGATCAGTGTTTTTAATATAGACGCATTTGTCACATTCATTTATCTTAAACCGATTAGTAAGCATCGCATGATCAAATTTTTCATTCCATTGCTTAGGTACTTGTTTTAATCTATAAAGAGACTTTACAAGCTTACAAACTTTCTTTTCTTACCCCGACACTACAAACCCTTCGGGTTGCTCCATATAGATCTCTTCATTTAGATAACTGTTTACGAAAGCTGTCTTAACATCCATTTGATGTATTTCTAAATTAAACAACGCTGCTATAGAAATAAGCATGCGAATGGATGTTATTCTTGTCACAGGGGAATATGTGTCAAAATAGTCCAGACATTCCTTCTGTCTGTAACCTTTTACTACAAGTCTTGCTTTATACTTGTCTATTGAACCATTTGCCTTCATTTTTCTCTTGAATATCCATTTATATCCAAGAGTTTTAGAACTTAGTGGAAGATCCACCAATTCCCAAGTATGATTTTGCATAATGGACTCAATTTCATTATTAACAACCTCTTTCCACAATGGTGCTTCAGGACCTGTCATTGCTGCCTTAAAGCTTTGAGGTTCATTTTCTAACAGGTATGTTAGGAAATCTGGACCAAAGGATTTTGATGTTCTTACTCTCTTACTTCGTCTTGGTTCATCATTAGTTAAATCCTGTTGGTTGAGACCATTACTAGCCTCTTGTGTTTGATTGTCATTAGTCTTTTGACTTTGTGTACAATCATAAGTTCTTTTCTGTGAACTTAATTCCTGTACTTTCTTGTAAGGAAAGACATGTTCAAAAAACACAGCATTCCTTGACTCTATAATTGTGTTCACATTTATATCAGGTATTTCTGATTTATAAGTCAGAAACCGATATGCACTACTATTCTGAGCATAACCAATAAACACACAATCTACTGTTTTTGTTCCAATCTTAGTCTTTTTAGGAACAGGAGCTTCAACTTTTGCCAAACACCTCCACACTTTTAAGCATTTGTAGGAAGGCGGTCGACCTTTCCACAATTCATAAGGAGTGCTGTTGGTTTTTTTGTGGGGTATTCTGTTAAGAACATAATTAGCAGACAATATTGCTTCCCCCCACAAGTTCTATGGTAAGCCTGAACTTAATAACATGGCATTCATCATTTCTTTTAGGGTTCTATTCTTCCTTTCAGCAATTCCATTTTGCTGTGGAGAATAAGGTGCTATAGTTTGGTGAATAATGCCATGTTGTGCACAAAAATTCATTTAATGGTGCATCATATTCATCACCCCTATCACTTCTAACCATTTTAATGATTTTACCAAGTTCATTTTCAACTTCTGTTTTGTAGAGTTTAAACATTTCTAAGGCTTCATCTTTACTTTTAAGTAAATAAACATAATAATATTTTGTGCAATCATCGATAAATGTTATGAAATACTTTTTTCCTCCTCTAGTTTGAATAAATTTAAGATCACATACATCTGTATGAATTAATTCTAGAGGTTCGGTTTTCCTTTCAACTGATTTAAATGGAGCCTTAGTTAGTTTTGCTTCTATACAAACTTCACATTAATGATTAGGATTAATTTCAAACTTTAGTATATAATCTAAACCAATTAATTTACGCAAAGCATCAAAATTCACATGTCCTAATCTACCATGCCATAAATTCGACTCAAGAATATAAGCAAAAGATGTGTTATTCTTATTCATAGCAACTTTTGGTACAACTATCATTACATTTAATTTGAAGAGACCATCACTCATGTATCCCTTACCAACATACATACCACTCTTTGATAATACAAATTTATCAGACTCAAAGACAAGCCTAAAACCATTTTTACTTAACAAAGAACCAGAAACTAAATTCTTCCGTATGTCAGGTACATGCAGTACGTTGTTGAGGGTCAGTTCTTTCCCTGATGTCATATTCAAGATCATTTTTCCTTGTCCAGCCACAGTAGAAGTAGAAGAATTTCCCATGAAAAGTTGTTCACCATTTACAGCCTCATTGTAGGTAGTGAACATCTTCTTGTCCGCACATATGTGACGAGTTGCTCCAGTGTCAACCCACCATTCTTTGTGATTTCCAACCAAGTTAGCCTCAGACACCACAGCAGAGAGGTTGATGTCATTCTCCCCATCAGAGATGTAATCTAGTTCAGTTACATTGGCCTAATTGGTAGTTTTCTTGTTTGTACTTCCATGATCCTTCTTAGGGTGGCGATAGTCAGAAGCTCGATGTCCAGTCTTGCCACAATTATAGCATTTTCTTTTGAACTTCTTGTTGCTATCGCCTTGTTTAGGACCATCTCCAGTAAACTTCCTCTTTTTGTTATGTGATTTATGAACTTGTTCAACCACATTAGCCTTGGACTCAATGGGATTTTTCCCATTCCTCTTTTCAGCCTTTCGGTTATCTTCCTCAATTCTTAATCTTGCAATCAATTCATCCATTGTCATGACCCGAACCCGCCCCTAAGGGTTAAGGACATAACCGGCCAGTAATCCTTAGATTACCTACGGCCTCAATAGCAACAAATATGAATTATCAGAGGAATAGGGGCCAATCGGAAGCAAAAACTTAAAACTTTGTCCATAGAGCTGTGCTTATATGTACACCAAACGAGCCATACCCATATACGTTAATAACCCACATCAAAAGTGCAGTAGCATAAACTTCTTTACAGACAGGATCATCTAGACTGAGTCAACCCATAGCTAACTATATACAAATATACACAAAATCCTTGCCAACAAGACATAATATAAATATGTAACAAAAGGGCAAGGTTGAGACTCGTGCGTGAGACGCAAGGCTGACTTTCCCAAAATTCCTGCTATTCCTGGCTGACTTCACTGGGGTTGGACCTCACTTGGCTCACCTACAATTACATGAATGAGCGTGAGCGAATGCCCAGTGAATAATATCAAATAAACAAGTTACATAAGCAATTATTGGAACAGTTTAACAAACGGCCTTCGGCCCAATCATTTAATCATTCATGTCAATCGGCCTTTGGCCCAATCATTTATTTCCATCGGCCTCTGGCCCAATTATTCATTCCCATCGGCCTTTGGCCCAATTATTCATTTCCATCGGCCTTTGGCCCAATTATTCATTTCCATCATTGTCCACCAATTAATTTAATGAACTTGCAAACTTACACAAACGTAACAATTGGACAATAACCTACTACAAGTGTCTTGTCAAGATATTACTCACAGTGATCGGTTGATTGGTTCGCCCTGGAACTCGACCCTACACATGCCATGAACATAAGAGGGTCATTAACAATTCAATCCGTTCAAAATTCACATTTTCCTCTTTAGGCTTCATTCTTATCTCTTTAAATCATTCACAATGTTTAATATATGCCTAAGAGTGCTTGCAAGTGAAAGAGAACGGAAAACGAAACACAGAATGCAAAAACAGAATTTCAAAAAATAGGGTCCCCGCTCGAGCGGACCCTTAAGTCTGCAGAAGTACTGGTTGCCTCAAATCCCCGTTCGAGCGTGAACTCCTCCGCTCGAGCGGACTTCCTGTCTACATAGCTCCCCGCTCGAGCGTCAACTTCCCCGCTCGAGCGGGAATCATGTCTGCAGAAAAATATTGGGAGCTCGATTTCTCCGCTCGAGCGGCACTTCCTCCGCTCGAGCGGAAGCCGAAATTCTGGAAGTTCCAGATTGTGTTCTTGAGTTTCAATTCAATTTCCCAGCTACCATTCTTGCATGCAAAGGCTCAAATCTCAAATATACACATATTAATATGATTCCAATGCAAGATCACGACATTAGGAAGCTCAATCTCTTATATCATTTACATGCATGTTTCAAATTAATCCCAATTCATCACCAATATATCAAATTCTATCATGCAAAACTTATTCTTTCATGATCTACTCTTGCATGTAAGAAATACACATCATTCACAACGTATTTGGTGAGGAAATGGTCACACACATGGATTTCCTTCAAACTCCAACATAAATTACACAAACTAAACTCAATTCCCTCACATGCAAACTAATTCATGTTCTTGGCCATCTATTAAACTTAAATTCACAAGGTAGTGACTAAAAATGCATGAATTACTCACCAAGGAGCTTAATCTTCACAATTCATGGCAATTCTTGAGCTTAATCTCCAAAAGGTCCAAGTCTTGAACCACAAATGCACAATTCTCTCCTCTCTCTCTCTAACAGTCGGCTCTCTCTAAGTTTTAGAGCTCAAACTCAGCCAAAATGCAATAAGGAAGGAGAATTGAGGGTGTAGTGCCCCTTTACAACATAACCCACTAATTCAATATAATAATAATAAACAATTGGGCACTAATTCACTAAATTAGTCAACTTAATCTGGCCCGAATCAATTTTTCAATTAAACTTCACCGTAGGCTCTAAAAATTACGCTGATCACAAAGGCGTAATCAATTTTGGTTTCCGTGGCCGATAAGGCCTTCAATTAAATTTCCAAAGCAAATTGTTCAAACAGATATTCCTACGGTGAACAGGTAAAATTCTCAAAACATATAATCACATACATATTAGGGACCGATTAGCATAATACAGAACAGGGGTGTCACAGTCTTCCCCCCTTTAGGAAGTTTGGTCTTTCAAACTTAAGTTACCTTCGTCGGGAAACAAATGTGGATAGCGTAGGCGCATTTCCTCCTCTTTTTCCCATGTAGCATCTGTCCCATAGTGTTCTTTCCATTCAACTTTCATCATTCGGATGGATTTGTTTCTCAATTCTTTCACCTGTCGGTCCACAATTCTCTCTGGCCATTCAGCATATTCCATATTTTCATCAATAGCAACCCGGTGATAATCAATCACATGAAACGGGTCTCGGAGGTAGCCCCTCAACATCGACACATGGAACACATTATGGATTTGCTCGAATCCCGGTGGCAAGGCAACTCTATAAGCAACTGGGCCAAGTCTCTCCAGAATCTGGAACGGCCCGATGTAACGGGGTGACAACTTGCCCTTTTTCCCAAATCTGACTTGGCCTTTCATCGGAGAAACACGGATGAACACATGGTCACCAACCTCATACTCAAGAGGTCTTCTCTGAACGTCTGCATAATTCTTTTGTCGGTCCTGAGCTGTTTTGAGCCTTTGGCGAATGGTCTTGATTTTCTCAGAAGTGTCTTGCACAATTTCTGGCCCAAGCAAAGCTCTATCCCCGACCTCTGTCCAACAAATAGGTGATCTACACCTCCTACCATACAAAGCCACGTATGGTGCCATACCGATGCTGGAGTGGAAGCTGTTATTATAGCAAATTCTGCAAGCGGCAAATAATCTTCCCAACTCCCCTGAAAATCCAAAGCACACATGCGAAGCATATCTTCCAAAGTTTGTATCGTTCTTTCTGACTGTCTATCTGTCTGTGGGTGGAATACAGTACTGAACCTTAGTTCTGTTCCCATAGCTTCCTGCAAACTCTTCCACAATCTAGATACAAATTTCGGATCTCTATCCGATACAATAGACACTGGAACTCCGTGTAAACGGACAATCTCGTCAACATAAATGGTTGCCAATCTATAAGCAGTAAATGTAGTTTTGACAGGCAGAAAATGTGCAGATTTAGTTAGTCTATCAACTATGACCCAAACAGAATCCATACCTCGTGAAGTCCGAGGCAGGCCAACAACGAAATCCATAGCCACATGTTCCCACTTCCATTCAGGAATAGGGAGAGGTTGAAGTAGACCCCCTGGTTTCTGATGTTCAGCTTTAACTTGCTGACACTGAAGGCACTTGGACACGTATTCCGCAATTTCTCTCTTCATTTTAGGCCACCAATAGGTTTGTTTCAAATCCCGATACATTTTATTGTTACCCGGATGCATAGCAAATATAGACCTGTGGGCTTCATCTAAAACTCTCTTCTTTAGTTCCGGGTTATCAGGGACACACATTCTGTTTCGGAATTTCAACAGTTCATTCTCAATGCTGAATTTCGCTTTTGGACTCGTCTCAAATTCATCAATTACCTTTCTAAGGAACTCATCCTCTTTCTGTTTCTGCTTGATTACATCAATGATCGCCGGTTCAGCTGCAATGGCAGCTATCAATCCGCCCTGTTCACATACTACCACTTCAATTTCAGACTTCTCAAAGTCTCGCAAAATCTCCCTCTGCTCAGTAAGCAAGCAAGCCATACTCCCTGTTGATTTTCTGCTCAAAGCATGAGCAACGGTATTAGCCTTCCCGGGGTGGTACTGAATTTCTAGGTCGTAATCTTTTATCAGTTCCAGCCATCTCCTCTGATGCATATTCAACTCCTTCTGCGTGAAGAAGTATTTCAGGCTCTTATGATCCGTGTAGACTTCACACTTTGCCCCATACAAGTAATGCCCCCAGATTTTCAAGGCAAAAACAACCGCGGCCAACTCTAGGTCATGTATTGGATAATTCTTCTCATGTGGCCTCAACTGTCGAGAGGCGTAAGCAATAACCTTCCCGCTCTGCATTAACACACAACCCAAACCTTTATAAGATGCATCACTGAAAATTACAAAATTTTCCGTACCTGAAGGCAAGGTAAAAATTGGTGCAGTGGTCAATCTTGTTTTCAGTTCTTGGAAGGCAGATTCTCTTTCATCATTCCATTCAAACGGTTGCCCTTTACGTGTCAATTGGGTAAGAGGCACGGCTAATTTCGAAAAATCTTTTACAAACCTCCTGTAGTACCCAGCTAAACCCATGAAGCTACGGACTTCTGTCACATTAGTTGGTGTAGGCCAATTCACAATTGCCTCGATTTTCTGCGGGTCTACAGAAATTCCTTCCTTGTTAATCACATGTCCTAAGAAAACAACTTCATCCAACCAAAACTCACATTTCTTTAGTTTAGCAAATAATTTTCTTTCCCGAAGTATTTGTAAAACAGTCCTCAAGTGATGTTCATGCTCAAGTCTATCTTTAGAGTATATCAAAATATCATCAATGAAGACTACAACAAACTCGTCAAGGTAGGTTTTAAAAATTCTATTCATTAGGTCCATAAATGCTGCCGGAGCGTTAGTCACTCCAAATGGCATGACAAGAAACTCAAAATGACCATACCTTGTTCTGAATGTTGTTTTCTCAACATCCTCTGCCTTAACTTTCAGTTGATGATACCCGGACCTCAAATCAATCTTAGAAAACACCTGTGATCGCTGCAGCTGGTCAAATAAATCATCAATACGGGGTAAGGGATATTTGTTCTTCACTGTTACCTTATTCAATTCCCGATAGTCGATGCACAGGCGCAAAGTACCATCCTTCTTTTTCACAAACAGCACTGGTGCACCCCAAGGCGATGTGCTAGGCCGGATAAACCCTTTATTAAGAAGGTCTTGCAACTGTTCCTTCAATTCTTTCATTTCAGCGGTAGCCATCCTGTAGGGAGTTTTAGAAATAGGCTGGGTGCCTGGCACTGTCTCAATAATAAACTCTATCTCCCTGTCTACCAATTCCCCTGGTAATTCATTTGGAAACACATCTGGGAATTCTCTAACAATGGGAATATCATTCAATTCAACATTCACAGATTGTTCAGTCAATACATAACACAAATAACCCTGGCACCCTTTCCTGATCAATTTACATGCTTTCATTGCAGATATCAAATATGGTGGAGGCACTACCCCATTTCCCACAAACACAATCTCTTTCTGTTCTGGTGGTTTAAACACTACCCTCTTTGTCACACAATCTATGGTGGCACAATATTTGGTCAGCCAATCCAAGCCCAAAATTACATCGAAGTGTCTAAAGTTTAAGGGCAACAAATCTACATATAGGGTAGCATCCTCAATATGCATGTCACAAAACCGATATATATAGTCACATAACACAGATTCCCCCGATGGAGCAGACACACATAACAAATATGGCAACAATTCTAGGGGTCTTTTCAGTCTAGATGCAAATGCATATGTCACAAATGAGTGCGTTGATCCAGAATCAATTAACACAAAAGCATCCTGATTACATATAGAGATAGTACCTGAGACAACGGCATTGGTATTCCGTGTATCCCCCGGAACAAGCGCAAAAACTCTCCCCTGTCTCACGGTATCTCCGGTGGGGGTAGGTCCCATAACATTTCCTGGTTTTGGGACTGATGCTGTTGAACTAGCAGCAAACTTTCCCCGGTTCTGCTTATAGTCTCTGGCCATATGCCCTTGTTTACCACAATTAAAACAAGCTCCTGTCACACGGTAGCAAACCCCACGATGCCTATTTCCACAAGTGGTGCACGACGGGGTTGTGTCTCGGGAAGAATTAGAAGTAATTGAGGAGCCCGTATTTTGCTTCTTCGAAAACTTCTTCTTTGAGAAGAAGCCCTGCCTTTTGCTACCCTTCCAATCAGTTGTTGGTTTAGTTTGTCTGGCTATATTAGCCTCAGATATTATGGCCCGGTCTAATACCCCAATGTAAGTCTCCAGCTTCAAGACATTCACCCTCTCTAGAATATCATCTCGGAGCCCACCTTCAAAATGTCGCGCCTTTTTATAATCTATGTCAATCACGTGTGGTACAAACCTGGCCAATTCGGTGAACTTGGCCTCATACTCAGCTACGGTCATGCTGCCCTGTTTCAGTTCCATAAATTCCGCCACTTTCCTATCCCGGACACACTGCGGAAAGTACTTGTCATAAAAGATTTCCAAAAACTTTGCCCAATCAGCATCCTTGTAATTCTCACGCATCAACATCCACCATCTCCTTGCTTTGTCTTCTAGCATAAAAGTGGCTAGAAGCACTTTCTGAGTCTCTGAACAGGGGAATACTTCAAACAATTTCTCAATGCCGAGGACCCACGCTTCGGCCTTCAACGGATCTAATCCCCCGTGGAACTGCGGTGGTTTCATTTTCTTGAATTCCTTGGTGAGAGCTATAATCCGGTCATCATTCTGGTTATCTGGCACGGGTGGTGCCGGAGGTGGAGGTGGCGGGTGTGGTTGCTGTCACAGTCCAAACCCGCCCCTATGGGTTTAGCACTGTAACCGGCCAGTAATCCGAGATTACCGAAGGCCTGCTTAACAGTAGAACAGTAATACAGAGTACAGGGGCATGGCGGAAGCCAATACAGTAAATAAACAATGTCCAATGAGCTGTGACAGTCTGTATGCAAAAAGATTTTTCATACATTTATACTTTCAGTACAGAACAGTATGCATAACATTTACAAACATTCAGTACAGGGACCTAATCCCTATTAACATTACAGTAAATGGTACAGTACAGTGTTATTAGTCCATACAGTACAGTAACAGTCTATACAGTACAATGACAGTTGGGTGAAGCTAAGACACCCCAAAGGCAGTCTAAGCTTGATTATACTCGGAACCTCGCAGTGAGGCACAGTGGTTGGCTTGACAAAACTGGAGATACCTCGACGCCTCTAGCAACGATCTGGTGCCTGGACACCTACATATATATATGAGCAGTGAGCTAAAGCCCAGTGAATAACACAATGCGTAAAGGGGTTAAGAATGAATGTCCTTACAGTATATCGAAAACGATCATTTCAATCAGTTTATCAGTTGTTCAGTACAGTAGACAGTCATATGTGGTACATCCATTAGCATAACAGTACAGTAAACAGTAGGTCTAAAAAGACCGAGCAGTACAATAGGTCTAAAAGACCGAACAGTCGTTGATGGCCAATCAACCAGTAAACAGTGGTGGTTCCAACAAGGGAACCGACAGAGATCTCTGTAACAGTAATCAGTCAGTAACAGTAGTGCTAAGGATGCCACAGTACAGTTTCAGAATATAGGACATACATTCATTCAATAAATAATTACATTTCAGTAAACAGTTCAGTTCAGTAATCAATATCCGTTCAGTAAACAGTTCAGTTTAGTATTCAGAAAATCATCATTTGAACATATCTTTACACAGTTGTTACTCACAGAGTTTTGGGCTACAGTAAGCTAGAGCGCGTCCCCAGTCGCCAACCCTACACAGTACACAGGTTGAACACACACTAAGCTATACAGTTGAGAAAGTAATAACTAAATCCCTAAATTTGCCTCGGTGTGTTCTACATCTATATCCTCATTAAGATGTCTTAAACTAGGCCTAAGAATGCCTAGAATGGGATGAGGATGCAAAGATGCATTCAGAAAGCAGTTTCAGAATTTTCAGAAAAACAGTTCCCCGCTCGAGCGCAGGTTTCCCTGCTCGAGCGGACATGCAACAAAGGTCCCCGCTCGAGCGTCAACTCCCCCGCTCGAGCGTGTGACACAAGCCTCCGCTCGAGCGTACAATACCCCGCTCGAGCGGACTGTAAAGCAGTGAGAGATGCTGGGAGCTCGATTTCCCCGCTCGAGCGACACTTCCTCCGCTCGAGCGGACGGCCAAAATCTGGAAATTCCAGATTTGAACTCCAAGATCAAAATCAACTTTCAATGTATCAAATTCGATCCTTTTGGGCTAATTTTCTGGAAAACACTTTAAAACTCAATGTATAATATGTTTCAAAGATCAATTTGAGAATTCAAAGCCCAAAGGTAGTTCCATTAAACTCATTTTCAAAACAATTTTCATAAACATGAAGAACATGCAATATCCATGAATTCAATCAATTCAAAACCTCAAATGTTAGCTCAACTGAGCTCTTTTCTTCAAGAACAAAATGAAATCATGGTTTTTATCGTGAATATGAACATGCATGCAAGATTTCCATGAAATCCAACCTCACAATGCAAGGATAAACACATGCATGCATGAATTCTAACTCAACTCAACATATGAAGCCATTACATGTCTTTGATGAGTCAATTCTTCTTAAAACATGGTGAAATCATGGGCTTAAACATAAATATGAGCATGCATGTAACATTTGCCATGAAAACAACTTTAAATTCCTCAATACAAGCATGCATGCAAGAGATGAGCCTCAATTCAACATTATAAGCCATATCTTGGCTCTAATCTTTAATAATCCTCTAAACCATGCGAGGAGTGATTCAATTCATAAACAAGAAGGCAATTACTCTACCTTAGATCCTCAATCACAAGACTAGAGGCTCAATTCAGCAATCTACACTTCAATTCTTCAAAGATTCAAGCCAACTCTTATGTGAAATCAATCTTCTTGTTTTCTCTCTCTCTAAGTCGGTTTTGAGCTCAAAATGGGCTGAGGAAATGTTTTGTTTGAAGTGTATAAGGCTCAATATATGTTTTATATGAAAAGGGCCACTAGGTGGCAAAACGGTAAATAAGGCCAACTCTTTGGTTTAGCTTATTTTATCTAATTTAATCGTACCAAATCGATTTTCAATTAAATATACCATTAATTCACATAAATTCTACTGATCATAAAACATCTATCAATTTCAGGTTTGGCCGCCGATAAGGCCTTCGATTAACAGTTTTAAACATATACACCTGAACAGATAGTTAAACAGTTAAACAGATAGGCAATGCAAGTCAAACAAACACAGTCAATTAATCAGTTCCAGTTTTTCAGTCAGTCAGTTCAGTAATTCAGTCGGTTCAATTACCAATCATATTCAGTCTCCGTTTAACAGTAATCGGTAACTAATCGGTAATCAGTATGAAGGTTGTTACAGTTGCTGCCACTGCTGTTGCCACTCTTGTTGCTGTCTCAAAGCCTCTGCCATTTCCTGAATCAGTCTTTCCATTCTGTCCAGTCTGGCAGTAGAAGATTCCTCTATCTCATCACCTCTGGTTCTCACCATCTGATTAAACTTGCATTATATTTTATACAAAAGATACACAAGTGCACATATACTAAGAAGCACGTATATTCAGATAATTTGCAATGCAAGTAGTTCACAACTTATAACATATTCTTGTTCATATCAAACATTTAAGCATATAATCAATGCTTCCAAATTCACGCTTATTACATGAATGCATCCTAGATCTCATCTAGACGCTTATTGCTCTTTTTGGACAAGTGTGTGAGTTATTAACTCGTGCTCTGATACCACTCTGTCATGACCCGAACCCGCCCCGAAGGGTTAAGGACATAACCGGCTAGTAATCCTTAGATTACCTACGGCCTCAATAGCAACAAATATGAATTATCAGAGGAATAAGGGCCAAACGGAAGCAAAAACTTAAAACTTTGTCCATAGAGCTGTGCTTATATGTACACCAAACGAGCCATACCCATATACGTTAATAACCCACATCAAAAGTGCAGTAGCATAAACTTCTTTACAGACAGGATCATCTAGACTGAGTCAACCCATAGCTAACTATATACAAATATACACAAAATCCTTGCAAACAAGACAGAATATAAATATGTAACAAAAGGGCAAGGTTGAGTCTCGTACGTGAGACGCAAGGCTGACTTTCCCAAAATTCCTGCTATTCCTGGCTGACTTCACTGGGGTTGGACCTCACTTGGCTCACCTACAATTACACGAATGAGCGTGAGCGAATGCCCAGTGAATAATATCAAATAAACAAGTTACATAAGCAATTATTGGAACAGTTTAACAAACGGCCTTCGGCCCAATCATTCAATCATTCATGTCAATCGGCCTTTGGCCCAATCATTTATTTCCATCGGCCTCTAGCCCAATTATTCATTCCCATCGGCCTTTGGCCCAATTATTCATTTCCATCGGCCTTTGGCCTAATTATTCATTCCCATCGGCCTTTGGCCCAATTATTCATTTCCATCGGCCTTTGGCCCAATTATTCATTTCCATCATTGTCCACCAATTAATTTAATGAACTTGCAAACTTACACAAACATAACAATTGGACAATAACCTACTACAAGTGTCTTGTCAAGATATTACTCACAGTGATCGGTTGATTGGTTCGCCCTGGAACTCGACCCTACACATGCCATGAACATAAGAGGGTCATTAACAATTCAATCCGTTCAAAATTCACATTTTCCTCTTTAGGCTTCATTCTTATCTCTTTAAATCATTCACAATGTTTAACATATGCCTAAGAGTGCTTGCAAGTGAAAGAGAACGGAAAACGAAACACAGAATGCAAAAACAGAATTTCAGAAAATAGGGTCCCCGCTCGAGCGTGGGATTCTCCGCTCGAGCGGACCCTTAAGTCTACAGAAGTACTGGTTGCCTCAAATCCCCGCTCGAGCGTGAACTCCTCCGCTCGAGCGGACTTCCTGTCTACATAGCTCCCCGCTCGAGCGTCAACTTCCCCGCTCGAGCGGGAATCATGTCTGCAGAAAAATATTGGGAGCTCGATTTCTCCGCTCGAGCGGCACTTCCTCCGCTCGAGCGGAAGCCGAAATTCTGGAAGTTCCAGATTGTGTTCTTGAGCTTCAATTCAATTTCCCAGCTACCATTCTTGCATGCAAAGGCTCAAATCTCAAATATACACATATTAATATGATTCCAATGCAAGATCACGACATTAGGAAGCTCAATCTCTTATATCATTTACATGCATGTTTCAAATTAATCCCAATTCATCACCAATATATCAAATTCTATCATGCAAAACTTATTCTTTCATGATCTACTCTTGCATGTAAGAAATACACATCATTCACAACGTATTTGGTGAGGAAATGGTCACACACATGGATTTCCTTCAAACTCCAACATAAATTACACAAACTAAACTCAATTCCCTCACATGCAAACTAATTCATGTTCTTGGCCATCTATTAAACTTAAATTCACAAGGTAGTGACTAAAAATGCATGAATTACTCACCAAGGAGCTTAATCTTCACAATTCATGGCAATTCTTGAGCTTAATCTCCAAAAGGTCCAAGTCTTGAACCACAAATGCACAATTCTCTCCTCTCTCTCTCTAACAGTCGGCTCTCTCTAAGTTTTAGAGCTCAAACTCAGCCAAAATGCAATAAGGAAGGAGAATTGAGGGTGTAGTGCCCCTTTACAACATAACCCACTAATTCAATATAATAATAATAAACAATTGGGCACTAATTCACTAAATTAGTCAACTTAATCTGGCCCGAATCAATTTTTCAATTAAACTTCACCGTAGGCTCTAAAAATTACGCTGATCACAAAGGCGTAATCAATTTTGGTTTCCGTGGCCGATAAGGCCTTCAATTAAACTTCTAAAGCAAATTGTTCAAACAGATATTCCTACGGTGAACAGGTAAAATTCTCAAAACATATAATCACATACATATTAGGGACCGATTAGCATAATACAGAACAGGGGTGTCACATCCATGGTCATCTCTTTACGTTTATGTTTTAAACAATTTTTGAAATCTTTCCAAGCCGGTGGTAACTTTTCCACTAGAGCAGCAACTTGGAAAGGCTCGCTAAGAGACATACCTTCTGAATGAATATCATGCAAAATTATTTGAAACTTTTAAACTTGAGAAATTACTGTTTGGGAGTCTACCATAACAAAGTCCAAAAATTTACCGACAACAAACTTCTTCGTGCCAGCATCCTCTGTCTTGTACTTCTTCTCCAAAGAATCCCACAATTCTTTTGCTGACTTCAAAGGACTGTAAGCATTATACAACATGTTGTCAAGGCCATTGAGGATGTGGTTTCTGCGCAGGAAATCTGAATGTTTCCAAGCATCTGCAGCGGCAACAACTTGCCGATCACTTTCACCCTCTTTAAGTGCTGGAGCCTCTTCATGGAGAAACCGAGCAAATTAAGAGTTGTAAGATAGAACAATATTTTCTGCTGTTATCTCTTAAACTCAGTATCGTTAAATTTTTTCCGTTTTTCTCCATGATTTATTGGTACTTGAACATGGTTCTGGATAGGGAACGGTGTTGGTGTAACAATTGGAGTACCACTTCCAGTTGCAGTTTCAGTTGTAGTAGCCATAAAATCTGATTACAAAAATCAGAAAAACAAATCACAAATTAATTTTCTAGCTACTAAAACCAGAAAATAAATTATAACACAAAATAATTTTATTTTCCTTGTTACTAAAACTAGAAAAATAAAATACCACAATAATTTTCTATAACACCAAAAAATATTCTGCAATTGTTAATGACACCAGTATATTACTATTAGTTGTCAAAGAAAATAGACAGTATATTACTATTATCTGTCAAATAGTTTATAATACTATTTGTATTTTCCAACCAGAATATCACTTTGAAAACACAGAAAATTAAATACAATAAAGACATCAAAAATAATCTGTCTTAAGAATGTTGGACAATCTTCACTATAATTAAATTAATTAATTTTGTTTGGGTACTAAACGACAAACAGAATATAAAAGAAAAATAGGAAAGGAGAGAGAAAGTTTGATTACAAAAATCAAACTAGAAATAGAATTAAATAAATAAAAACAGATTTTATTTTGTTACAAAAGTAAAATTAAAATCTGATTTAAATAAATAATAAAACAGAAAATAAATAAATAACTTACTTGATTAATATCTTGAATATTATTCTGATCAAGTCCAGTTCGACACTGTCTCCTTAAGACAGATTCGTCCCCTCCAGGGTGCTTTCAGAATACGGACGTCTATCTCCCAGGATGAAATGCTACAATTTATTTGTTCAACGAACACACTAAGTGTTTACACTCTTTCTCACAAAAATTAAATGCAGCAAAATGAAGAATAAATTTGCAGAGGAGAAGTATGAAATTTCTGAATCTAAAACATCAAATGAGGGCTGCCTATTTATAGATATAGTGGTGGCTATTGATTTTGAATTAAACAGGTGCTAACCTGTTTTGAACATGTATGAAACCTGTTTGGTTTTGAATTAAACAGATTTAAATCTGTTGGGTTCAAAATTCAAACAGATAAAAACGGAAGGGACCTGTTTGGGTGTAGAGAAAAACCGGAACAGATTAATTCCGGAATTAATTTGAATTCTGGACAGTTGGACAGATTTTATTTTAAAAAATAAAATTAAATCCAAATGTTTCTATTGGGCCGAACAAGCCCAATCCAACCACACACCACGCACTCGCGCCCAAGCCCAGCCCGCCCGACTAACCGGACAGACGACGGCGGTGTGCGCGTGCGTGGTGATTTTTGGGTCCAATGGGTCTAGCCCATTTTGCCCATAACCTCCCTCTCTACAAAACTTGGGTACCCCTTGGGGCACACCCCAAGTTCCTATCCCATGCCTTATAAACCCATTCAAAACTTCTCATCAAATCAATGTGGGACAAGCCAATTTTCAACCTTAAGGAATTTCCACCAAAACTTCATTTCCATGGAGCACACTTTGGCTTCAATTTCCCATTCACTCGATAATGGTTTTAAGCAACCAAATATACCACGTGAATCACAACGCGGCATAAAACGCGTTACCACTTTGATCCGCGAAAAACGACGCACGGGTCCCATCTAAATAATAGACCAAAGCTCGGAAAAAATCTGTTATAAACCCAGATTTTTTCAAACCATTTCTAACAATCCCCCACATGAATGGAATTTGATGACAACGGAAATGCAAGAATATGCAAACTTTATCGAAAGAGTCTAAGTCGAAAATATCTTGCATCAGGATAGGTAGCTTTCGGCCTTGAACCTTCCCTAGTGATAACCTATCGGACTTACAAGCTAACTAATGGACGCGATGTCTTGAATTGTTCAGCCGTTTGTGTAAGCCAAGACAATAGATTTCACACAAAATATTTTCTAACACATCGTGGTTCTCACTGTTGTGTTCATTTTGGCATTGAACACTCCTGGTTTTCATAAGTGTTTCTAGAGAATTTAGCCTCTTTCATTCTCATAGAACCGGCCCCAGTTCAACACTCATATAGGTGATTTTTATTGTAAGTATCTCTTTATACTTGTCTTGATTTTTATACCTAAATCAAGATAGAAGTAATCATTAAAAGTAAAACTTATCCTTATATCCCTGCAGACAACACATGTTGCAGATATCACTCTCACCATAGGAATGGGTAGGGAATTTTAATCCCTTGGCGATTTCTGGTGAGCCACACATAACTTAGTTGTCCCTTTGAACTTAGTTCTTGGGATCTCCAGTCATATAAGTATGGTTACCATTATGATGACTCTTATGTAATAGGCTTTAATCCCATTCCCTTCGATGAACTATACACTAGCTCTTTCGTCAAACCTTTTGTTAACGGATCCGCAATATTCTCTTTAGATTTTATATAATCTATTGAGATTATTTCATTTGACAACAATTGCCTTACGATATTATGTCGACGGTGAATATGTCGTGACTTACCGTTATACATATGATTCTGTACCCTGCCTATTGTAGATTGACTATCACAATGAATGCAAATAGCTGGCACATGTTTTGGCCACATTGGAATGTCTTCTAAGAAGTGACGAAGCAATTCTGCTTCTTCTCCTGCTTTGTCTAAAGCTATGAACTCGGATTTCATTGTGAATCGCGCAATGCATGTTTGTTTCGTGGATTTCCAAGAAATAGCAGCGCCTCCCGGAGTAAAGACATATCCACTTGTGGATTTTGAATCTTTAGTATCCGATATCCAATTTGCATCACAATAACCTTCAAGTACTGCTGGATATCGAGTAAAGTTCAAACCATGATCACGAGAGAATCTTAGATATCTAAGAACCCGAATGATTGCCTTCCAATGGTCTTCTCCGTGGTTACTAGTGTACTTACTCAATTTACTGATAGCATAAGCTATATCAGGACGAGTACAATTCATTAGGTACATTAGGCTTCCAATGATTTAGGAGTATTTTAACTGAGACACTATATCACCTTTATTTTTCAATAAATAAAGACTGATGTCTACAGGTGTTCTAGCTATATTCAAATCATCATTGATAAATTTATCAAGAATTTTCTCAATATAATGAGATTGAGATAACACATATCCGTCAGATGTTTTAGTAATTTTCATTCCTAATATAACATCTGCGACCCCCATATCTTTCATATCAAATCTTCTGTTAAACATTTGCTTAGTTGATTTGATCATGTTTTGACTGCTTCCAATGATAAGCATGTCATCCACATAAAGACAAACTATGACATATCCTTGATCAGTGTTTTTAATATAGACGCATTTGTCACATTCATTTATCTTAAACCGATTAGTAAGCCTCGCATGATCAAATTTTTCATTCCATTGCTTAGGTACTTGTTTTAATCTATAAAGAGACTTTACAAGCCTACAAACTTTCTTTTCTTACCCCGACACTACAAACCCTTCGGGTTGCTCCATATAGATCTCTTCATTTAGATCACCGTTTAAGAAAGCTGTCTTAACATCCATTTGATGTATTTCTAAATTAAACAACGCTGCTATAGAAATAAGCATGCGAATGGATGTTATTCTTGTCACAGGGGAATATGTGTCAAAATAGTCCAGACATTCCTTCTGTCTGTAACCTTTTACTACAAGTCTTGCTTTATACTTGTCTATTGAACCATTTGCCTTCATTTTTCTCTTGAATATCCATTTATATCCAAGAGGTTTAGAACTTAGTGGAAGATCCACCAATTCCCAAGTATGATTTTGCATAATGGACTCAATTTCATTATTAACAACCTCTTTCCACAATGGTGCTTCAGGACCTGTCATTGCTGCCTTAAAGCTTTGAGGTTCATTTTCTAACAGGTATGTTAGGAAATCTGGACCAAAGGATTTTGATGTTCTTGCTCTCTTACTTCGTTTTGGTTCATCATTAGTTAAATCCTGTTGGTTGAGACCATTACTAGCCTCTTGTGTTCGATTGTCATTAGTCTCTTGACTTTGTGTACAATCATAAGTTCTTTTCTGTGAACTTAATTCCTGTCCCTTCTTGTAAGGAAAGACATGTTCAAAAAACACAGCATTCCTTGACTCTATAATAGTGTTCACATTTATATCAGGTATTTCTGATTTATAAGTCAGAAACCGATATGCACTACTATTCTGAGCATAACCAATAAACATACAATCTACTGTTTTTGTTCCAATCTTAGTCTTTTTAGGAACAGGAACTTCAACTTTTGCCAAACACCTCCACACTTTTAAGTATTTGTAGGAAGGCGGTCGACATTTCCATAATTCATAAGGAGTGCTGTTGGTTTTTTTGTGGGGTATTCTGTTAAGAACATAATTAGCAGACAATATTGCTTCCCCCCACAAGTTCTGTGGTAAGCCTGAACTTAGTAACATGGCATTCATCATTTCTTTTAGGGTTCTATTCTTCCTTTCAGCAATTCCATTTTACTGTGGAGAATAAGGTGCTGTAGTTTGGTGAATAATGCCATGTTGTGCACAAAAATTCATTTAATGGTGCATCATATTCATCACCCCTATCACTTCTAACCATTTTAATGATTTTACGAAGTTGATTTTTAACTTCTGTTTTATAGAGTTTAAACATTTCTAAGGCTTCATCTTTACTTCTAAGTAAATAAACATAATAATATTTTGTGCAATCATCGATAAATGTTATGAAATACTTTTTTCCTCCTCTAGTTTGAACAAATTTAAGATCACATACATCTGTATGAATTAATTCTAGAGGTTCGGTTTTCCTTTCAACTGATTTAAATGGAGCCTTAGTTAGTTTTGCTTCTACACAAACTTCACATTTATGATTAGAATTAATTTCAAACTTGAGTATATAATCTAAACCAATTAATCTACGCAAAGCATCAAAATTCACATGTCCTAATCTACCAAGCCATAAATTCGACTCAAGAATATAAGCAAAAGATGTGTTATTCTTATTCATAGCAACTTTTGGTACAACTGTCATTACATTTAATTTGAAGAGACCATCACTCATGTATCCCTTACCAACATACATACCACTCTTTGATAATACAAATTTATCAGACTCACAGACAAGCCTAAAACCATTTTTACTTAACAAAGAACCAGAAACTAAATTCTTCCGTATGTCAGGTACATGCAGTACGTTGTTGAGGGTCAGTTCTTTCCCTGATGTCATATTCAAGATCACTTTTCCTTGTCTAGCCACAGTAGAAGTAGAAGTAGAAGAATTTCCCATGAAAAGTTGTTCACCATTTGCAGCCTCATTGTAGGTAGTGAACATCTTCTTGTCCGCACATATGTGACGAGTTGCTCCAGTGTCAACCCACCATTCTTTGGGATTTCCAACCAAGTTAGCCTCAGACACCACAGCAGAGAGGTTGATGTCATTCACCCTGTCAGAGATGTAATCTAGTTCAGTTACATTGGCCTGATTGGTAGTCTTCTTGCTTGTACTTCCATGATCCTTCTTAGGGCGGTGACAATCAGAAGCTCGATGTCCAGTCTTGCCACAGTTATAGCATTTTCTTTTGAACTTCTTGTTGCTATCGCCTTGTTTAGGACCATCTCTAGTAAACTTCCTCTTTTTGTTATGTTATTTATGAACTTGTTCAACCACATTAGCCTTGGACTAAATGGGATTTTTCCCATTCCTTTTTTCAGCCTTTCGGTTATCTTCCTCAATTCTTAATCTTACAATCAATTCATCCATGGTCATCTCTTTGCATTTATGTTTTAAATAATTTTTGAAATCTTTTCAAGCCGGTGGTAACTTTTCCACTAGAGCAGCAACTTGGAAAGACTCGCTAAGAGACATACCTTCTGAATGAATATCATGCAAAATTATTTGAAAATTTTGAACTTGAGAAATTACTGTTTGGGAGTCTACCATAACAAAGTCCAAAAATTTACCAACAACAAACTTCTTCGTGCCAGCATCCTCTGTCTTGTACTTCTTCTCCAAAGAATCCCACAATTCTTTTGCTGACTTCAAAGGACTGTAAGCATTATACAACATGTTGTCAAGGCCATTGAGGATGTAGTTTCTGCACAGGAAATCTGAATGTTTCCAAGCATCTGCAGCGGCAACAACTTGCTGATCACTTTCATCCTCTTTAAGTACTGGAGCCTCTTCATGGAGAAACCGAGCAAATTAAGAGTTGTAAGATAGAACAACATCTTCTGCTGCTATCTCTTAAACTCAGTACCGTTAAATTTTTCCCGTTTTTCTCCATGATTTATTGGTACTTGAACATGGTTCTGGATAGGGAACGGTGTTGGTGTAACAATTGGAGTACCACTTCCAGTTGCAGTTTCAGTTGTAGTAGCCATAAAATCTGATTACAAAAATCAGAAAAACAAACCACAAATTAATTTTCTAGCTACTAAAACCAGAAAATAAATTATAACACAAAATAATTTTATTTTCCTTGTTACTAAAACTAGAAAAATAAAATACCACAATAATTTTCTATAACACCAAATAATATTCTGCAATTGTTAATGATACTAGTATATTACTATTAGTTGTCAAAGAAAATAGACAGTATATTACTATTATCTGTCAAATAGTTTATAATACTATTTGTATTTTTCAACCAGAATATCACTTTGAAAACACAGAAAATTAAATACAATAAAGACACCAAAAATAATCTGTCTTAAGAATATTGGACAATTTTCACTATAATTAAATTAATTAATTTTGTTTGGGTACTAAACGACAAACATAATATAAAAGGAAAATATGAAAGGAGAGAGAAAGTTTGATTACAAAAATCAAACTAGAAATAGAATTAAATAAATAAAAACAGATTTTATTTTGTTACAAAAATAAAATTAAAATCTGATTTAAATAAATAATAAAACAGAAAATAAATAAATAATTTACTTGATTAATATCTTGAATATTATTCTGATCAAGTCCAGTTCGACACTGTCTCCTTAAGACAGATTCGTCCTCTCCAGGGTGCTTTAAAAATATGGACGTCTATCTCTCAGGATGAAATGATCAACTACAAATAAATGCAGCACTACAATTTATTTGTTCAACGAACACACTAAGTGTTTACACTCTTTTTCACAAAAATTAAATGCAGCAAAATGAAGAATAAATTTGCAGAGGAGAAGTACGAAATTTCTGAATCTAAAACATCAAATGAGGGCTGCTTATTTATAGATATAGTGGTGGCTATTGATTTTGAATTAAATAGGTGCTAACCTATTTTGAACATGTATGAAACCTGTTTGGTTTTGAATTAAACAGATTTAAATATGTTGGGTTCAAAATTCAAACAGATAAAAATGGAAGGGACCTGTTTGGGTGTAGAGAAAAATCGGAACAGATTAATTCCGAAATTAATTTGAATTCTGGACAGTTGGACAGATTTTATTTCAAAAAATAAAATTAAATCCAAATGTTTCTATTGGGCCGAATAAGCCCAACCCAACCACACACCACGTACCCGCGTCCAAGCCCAGCCCGCCCGACCGGACGGCTAGTGGCGGCGTGCGTGTGTGGTGATTTTTGGGTCCAATGGGTCTAGCCCATTTTGCCCATAACCTCCATCTCTACAAAACTTGGGTACCCCTTGGGGCATACCCCAAGTTCCTATCCCATGCCTTATAAACCCATTTAAAACTTCCCACCAAATCAATGTGGGACAAGCCAATTTTCAACCTTAAGGAATTTCCACCAAAACTTCATTTCCATGGAGCACACTTTGGCTTCAATTTCCCATTCACTCGATAATGGTTTTGAGCAATCAAATATATCACGTGAATCACAACGCGGCATAGAACGCGTTACCACTTTGACCCACGAAAAATGACGCACGGGTCCCACCTAAATAATAGACCAAAGCTAGGAAAAAATCTGCTATAAACCCAGATTTTTTCAAACCATTTCTAACAATAAACACCCAAATTAACCCCCCTTCTTATTCTCATCTTCAAGGTTTTTATTTCAGCTAGTTCTTGATTAGTTTTTAGTTAACAATGAAATGGAGTTTAATGTAGGTCTTCAATGGAGTTATGTTTTGTTGGAGGGGTTTTCAATGGAGTTGTTGTGGTTTGTTGCCGTGGGTGGGTGTGTGGAAAAGTTGAGTCTCTGAAGGGTTTGAAAGGTTTAAAAATGTGAAAAACCTATTTCGGTAGTGTGTACAAAATGTGAGTTAAGGCTATAATTGAAATATGTAGTGTGTGGAATGAGAATAATAACATATAACTATTTTTATAAGTGTGTGAATTGAGATATAATGTGCATAGAGAAGAAAAGGTGTGTGGAAATAGGATTTCCTCAACTTGTATGTTATTTGAAATGTAATAGCTTTTTTTTTAAGGGTAAATTACACTAACACCCCCTGAGATTTATATTTAATACAAATCTCCCCTTCACAGTTGAAAAATTACACTTCTCTCCTTGAGACTTGTAATCTTATTACAAATTGTCTCTGGATTGCTCATGTCATACCCCAAAATTTTCTAAATGACCATCTTGCCCTTTTTCTACCATTTCTTCTTTCTATCATCATGACTACACTCTACAACTTTTCATCATTAAATTCTACTTGAACAAATTCTTATTAAGTGGTGATATACAAGCATAAATTTTATATAGAATTTTTAAACACAATGATATAGTTTAATGGTGACCTTTCACTTTAAAACAAAATAGCCATAAATATGATTTATATTTACAACAATATCACCATCACAATATTTTTATGATATTTTTTTTTGGGTATAAATTTGTATAAATGAATATAATTTTTTATTTTTATTTCCACCATTATATCTAGATTAGATCAATTTAATATAGATATATTTAAGAAGTATAAAATTTGTAAAAAAACTTTTAAAAAATCCATTGAATACAACAAAATAAGATAATGTATTAAATTTTCATAGTTTTGTATATATATATATATATATTTGTGTATTTGGTGAATTTTAAAAAAATCACAAAATATTATACTTCTTAAGTATATCTAGATTAGGTATATCTAAAAAATAAAAAAACTGCTTAAAATATTTAGTAAAAATAAAAAACATGAAAAATAAAAATAAAAAACTCAATTTTTGTGTGAGTTAAATCTAAGAAGATCATTGTTATTTTCCTTGAAATGACATGAACAAAATATTTACATTATTTTATTATTTTATATGTATAAAGGTTAAGGGGCAGATATGTTATTTTAATCTGACAGGGAGTAAGTGTAATTTTTCAAATGTGAGGGAGGGATCTGTATTAGACAAAAATCTCAGGGGATGTCAATGTAATTTATCCCTTTTTTTAATGAATAATGCTAGAATTTTCTTAGTTGAAAATAATTTTTATTTTTTGATATTTATTTTCGTTAAATTAGTTTCTATTTTTTCAAAAGTCCAACATGGCGACAATTTTAATTTCATTATAAAACCAATCCATTAAATGAAAAAATTAAAAATTAAAAATAGTTCATATATTAAACATATCAATTACACATTAAAATTCCAATAACCAAGGACGGAGCCAGTGTAAGACTAGGGAGGCACGTGCCCCTCTGCAATTTTGATAATTATATTGGTACCCCTATATATATTGATTATATCATATATATTCTATATAAAATTACGATAATATCGCTTCTTAAAATTGTGGCAGTCCATCTATTATAATTTTTCCTTTTAATTACAAGGAACCTACTAAAATGGGTCCTTCTATTATACACTTCCAAAAGGCGTGTATCATATACAAGTTATGACATTATGGTATTCATATTATAAATTTTCATAACCAAATTATTTACATTCATAACTAAAATGGCCGCTATATAAATTATAACCAAGCAACACATCTTCAATTATAACAAATAAATAAATAAATAAAAATCACAACATATCATAACTAATATTAGAATGAGTCATAACTAACTATTACTTGATGTACAACGAAAGGCCTCTTCAGTCATGACCAAAATGACAACCATAAAAATTATAACTAAGATATATCCAACACTACAATATGTCATAATTAAAACCCACGAAGATCATAACTGTGGCATATGATAGACACTTTTTTTACGGTGTATTTTATAGAATTTCTTTACTAAAATATATCATTTCTACCTCAACTTTGTTTTTTAATTTTCCAATGCATCTAAAATAGTTACTCCCTAATATTTGTATACATTTAACCTCAAATTTTTAATTGAAAATTCACATTTATCTAAATGGACTCTTAATATTTAAGTTTAGTAATATCTCATTATTATTTATTATAAGAAAAAAAAATTAATGTTGTCATTAATTTGTACCCCATCTTCACTAAATTTATGGCTCCGCCATTGCTAATAGCCATCCATTACATGATAACCATAAAAAAGTATCTATTAACAACAAATATAACCATATATTACATGATAACCATCCAAAAATATCAATAAAAACAACCACCGATTACATGATTATTATCCAAACACATTATAAAAATTAATTTGGTAAAAAAATAAAAATGTAAAAGACTTGTCATTTTTATATAATTTATCTTTGGTGGATGAAAATAATTTTTAAAAATTCAAAAATAATTTTAACATTTATTTTTTTCAAACTAATTTATTTTTATCAAATTGACGGCTTCGCCTTGAATTGACCAATGATGTCTTTAATTGTTATTATTTGGAATGAGATTTAAAATTTAGAGTCAAATGTATAACAATTGGAAAGTCAAGAACTAAAACGACATAAATCCCAAACTATAGGGACCGTTAATGTAATTCGCCATATTTTTTTTAAAAAATTTTTTGTAGAAAAAATATTTTTTAGATCAACCTGGTCTAAAAAATTTTAAAAATAAAAAAAATAAAAAAATAATTACTAAAGATATAAAAAGAAGTAAATGTAAAACGACTACATTTTTTTTATGGTCTTTTATTAAAATTTTCAATTTTATTTTATTTTATATATATTTTTTAAGTCGGTCGAGTCTAGTTGAAGCAAAAAGTAAAAAAAATTTAAAATTCACAGAAGACCGAAAAAAAAAAAAAAAAAAAAAAAAAAAAAAAGTTAAACAAAAAAAACTATTCAAAAAACAATTGACAAACCCAATGGAAGACCACTTTTTCTATTTTAAAAAATTATGCCGAGTATTTGGTGTAATTTTTATTTTAACAATTTATGAGGCACCTCTTACAATCAAAGTGTCTAGTGATGGATGGAATAGATAAAATTAGAGAGCTTTTTAGGGGGAGTTATGGGATCCAACAACTAAATACCCATTAGGTCCTAGCCCAAAATTATAATTCTGTTTTTTCAATTTTACCCTAGCCCAAAACTAGCTATCCTGTGACATCTTGTTTCAGGTGACCGCTAGAGCGAAGAAAATGTTGCTCAAGCGGAGAATTGCTACTTCCAGTATCTTGCAAGTTTACGAGCGAGACCGTTTGAGCGAAGGAATCGTTGCTCGAGCGTAGAATGTGAGCTCTTAGTAGTTTCACTGTAACTCTGCAAAACTTCCAAGACTTCTCATTTTTAGCTCGAGCGGTGTAATAATTGTTCAAGCTATCCTTTCGTAATTGTGTTGTTCGCTCAAGTGAAAGAAGTTGCGCTCGAGCAGTCTATGCGATTTCACCACTTTAAAAAGTACATTTCTAGATCATTCTTTTCTCTCTTCCTCCCTCTCACCCTAAGTTCGAAAACCCTAGGTTTCTCATTCTAAAACACCTCTCATTCCACTAAGATCTAGCCTAAATCAGTCGCAAGGGGTGAAGTACATGTGAAGAGCACCCTTCCTACTAATTGGATTTTTGTTTGGTGAAGCTCATTTAGAAGCTTGGTTCTTGTGCTCATAACCTGAGGAGGGTTATTTTTAATCTAGCATTTCTTTGTTTTGAAGAAGTTTATATGGTATTGTTGTGATTTTAAAGCTTGATTAAATGATTGAGTTGGATTAAACTTTGTATGTAATAAAATAGAACATTTTACTCAATTCTCATTAAAAATTTCATACAATCACAAAAGAGGAACATTGATGTTGAGAATCTATATATATATATATAGATTGGGAGAAAGCCCCAAATTTGACCAACACCCTAATTTCAAATTGAGTAGAAAATAGTATTTAAATTGGAATTTCCTTAAAATCCTAGGAATATTGTGAACAATAAAAATGTAAAAGATGTGGATCTTGTTGAAAAATCTAGAAACCTCCTAGATGTTGATTTGTGATTATGTATCAATTTTAAGCAGAATATAAAAATCCCAATCAAACAATCAAGAGAAAGAGACACAAAGATTTTACGTGGAAAAACCACAATTGGACACCTTCCAATTGTGATCAAAAAACCACGGGCCACAGCCACCAGAACAATCCACTAAGAAGATATAAAGGAATTACACAGGTATCACTCTCAATTATCTAGCGAATCCACAACGCCTAATTGAACCAACCTCTATGTGCCTCTTCCAACCCCATCTTCACCACGGAATTGTCTTTCTGATGAGCCACTCCGGATTCCACCACCGAAGCTTCAGACCGAATTCTTCAGAATCTACAACTGAAGAACAACTTTGATGAGCCACTCCAGAATTCACAACTGAAGCTTCAGGCTCGAATTCTTCAGAATCCACAACTGAAGAACAACTCTCTCTTTTGTGTAACAAACAAAACCTTTGATGTAACCTTTTCAGATCATGAGTTGAATACTCAATAAGACATCAAAGAAAAATAAAATATCCCCAGATATAAACCTTTAAGAACCAAAAAGAAGATCTGGAGGAATAATTAAACAGTAGTCTAGTTTTGGGAGAAAACCAACTACTTATAAAGAACCAAAATAATCCTTGTCAAGGAAGAAATCCAACTTCTTGTAGAACACCAAAAGAAATCCTGTTTCAGAAGAAAACCAACTCTTTGAAAAAAATCCGGATTCTGAGGCTCGCTCGAGCGAGGCTTTCCTGGCTCGAGCAAGGATAGTAAATTTCGTGATTTCTACTAGTGCCTTCGCTCGAGCGACGGATCCTTGGCTCGAGCGACCAATCACTGCTTTCAGGTTTTTGTGCGGACGCAATCCTTCGCTCGAGCGAGCATTCCTTGGCTCGAGCGAGAAAGTCTTGGATCGAGCGAGCACTCCTTGGCTCGGCGAGCAACGGCTGACATGCAATTTTGAATGCAAATTTGAATTTTGCTTCGGCCGCGAGCTGACCGGGCAGCTCGACCCCCGTAATAATCAGCGAAGTGGCAATCTTGAAAGCATTAACATCACAAACTTCTCTGCAAAAGCTCGATTCGGGTTGGATTCGCATCTAATAAACTCATAGCCTCACTGAAACAAAAATGCGAATAAAATTACAACTCAAAGGAGTTTTGTCAAACGGGGTTGCCAATAATAAAAACCTAACACTTGTTATGATAATGAAATTGTGGCTTGGGAATTCATTCTTCTTGAATGTTGTGTTTGGACTTCATCTCATAAAATGTTGAATACTTGTTGATTGAATGGAAGTTTGGTAAATTGAGCATGAGTCCGAGTTAAGAGTCCATTTTGATGTTGTTGAATTGTGTTGGTACTCGTGCGGGGAGTTAAGGTGCCCAATTGCCTTGTTTGAGCTTATCGCTGGACGAATGTGGGAAAATGTTTTTTGGGTGTCCACTGGTCCTGCCATATTGTAGTCGGTAAAAGTGGAAACATGGATGATTTTGGGTGCCCACGTTCTGCCATGTGATAGTCGATAAATGTGGGGATGGTTTTCAATGAAAATGATTTGTATTTGTGATTTTGGACTCTTATAAAGGGACTCAAGGCGTAATTTACCTTCCATTGTTGATGATGGTTTGGTATGAGAAGGCAATGTGATTTATTTTCCTTATTTATTTATCTAATTGATTATCTTTTTATTGATTACATTGTTTAGTTGCAAGGGTGTAGTGAACTTATTCAAATGATCAGATACTTGGTTAAATGTATTCCTACTGGGTATATAGTTCACCTCTATATACTTTACAGGGAATGATAACGCACTACTACAGAATTGACTTGGATTTAGCGGTGTTTCAGTTTGGATGTGATAGCTCAAGAACATTTTGGTTGTTAAGACTTAGAGTTTTGTATTAAGACTTTAAAAACTTACTTTGTTGTATCAGGCAAGTGCCTTATAATGTTGTATGCCCTTGGGGTTTTTCTTTTGTAAAGTCATCTAATTCGTTGAACTGGGAGTCGTGTATGCGGTGTCATGGTTATGTAGACTTGGAAATTGCAATCTTTGAATCTTGTTCAATGAGAAAGATGACTTTTTGGTGTATTGTTATGCTTGTTGGGGGTGCATTCTTGTATGATTTAGCAGGGCGTTACATACCCTACAACTCACTTGCTACCCATCTTCATTATCTCCGATTGCGGGCGATCATATCTAGTGATAGTTTTTGGCAACTACCTCTAGTAACATTTTTTTGGATTTTTTTTCCAACAAAAATAAACATCTATCATCACATCACCATGGTCACCACAAACAACAGTTAATCATTCATTCTCACACATTGTCACGCCCCCACATTTTATCACTCAGATAACTTTGCCAAACCCATTATTATAATACAATTTCAGAGATAATGAATAGAAGTTCTGATATATCAATAAAGATAAATAATTGAAGATTCTCTTATTCGTATATGTAATGAATGCAACATGTGACATAATTAAATAAATTGCCCTCAGGCTTACATCATTACATAAAAGAGAAAGGGTTCAACCCTTTTACAACAACGACATTTCTCGTTAATAAGGCCCCGTGGCCAATAGATGAAGAAGATCCTTGATCTTGAAAACACTTCTCGTTATTCACCTGAAAAATGATTAGTAACATGGGATGAACATAAAGTCCAGTAGGGATTCCAACATGGTCTTAAACAATAATAACTTATAGATGGCTATGATCATGAATGCTTCAACTCATGCTATGTAAATAATGTGAAGGTTTGTACTAAAGTATATTTACATAAGTACTTTTCCTAAAATCATCCAATTCGTTCAACAGTACAGATAGTTCATATTTCCTTCTTATTTTCCATTTCAATAATATCACATATCAAACGTTTTGTTTTTGAAATACATTAACAAAATTTCGATTTCCTCTTTTTACTTACAAACTCAATACGTAACCTACATCCATTTCCAACACGTTTATCACATTTTCTAGGTGTTTAGTACAAAGTTAAAAAGATGCCTTCAACAATTTATCCGATACTCTCACATGTATATATAACATCCCATACTAAAAATGAAAGCAACAAAGACCTGACAACCCAGTCATCCTGAATCATAACCATCATAACACATGATCCACCCAGATACACTGGGACAATAATGATAAACAAAACTCTGCTCTACCTACCTTAAGCACGGCAAGCCAAAAATACACCTTTCCATAACACAAGCGAATTCACTAGTCACCTGCTAGAAGGTAATGGGACCTCTATCAATTTACCAGACACCCGTTGGAAGGTAATGGTATCTCTGCCAATTTACCAGACACCCGCTGGAAGGTAATGGTACCTTTGCTAATTTCTCTAGGCGCTAGTACCTCTTATTCTAAGCGCAACCAATTTCTCCAAGTGCTAGTTGAAAGGTAATGTACCTCTCATTCTCAGCATATGCACAATTTCAACCCTCATGATATACTACAAGCATATATAACCCGAGTGTACTACATACACATAATCTTTTCAACATCACAATGTCATCCTCCACCGATGACTAAGGACAAAACCTCTAAACATATGTAATTCTCACGAGACCTTAAGTCTAACCACAAGCATAATAGTAATATTTAAAGATTTCAAAATCCAACCTCAAGTTCATTCTCAATTTATGAAAGGTTACAATTTCATTTTCCTTCCCAAAACCAATTTCTACATTTCATTAAAATCCAATCCATGATGTCAAAGCCACAACCCATTTTCTTATCTACATAATCAATCCCAATTAGTCCCATCTTCATGGTTAACTCTTCAATTTAATAATTTACACACTTACACAAGCCATAACAAATAAAACATAACCCTTGTTCAACTTTATCCCCTTTTCAATTCGTTAAGCTAATAATACTAAATTAGGGCTTTTTCTCCTTCTTCAACATAAACACGAAAAACTACTCTCCAATTAACCAAAACAATTAGAAACCCCACATTATCAAACCCTAGATCTCTCTTACATGCTTTTCGAAAATTCATAACAAACATACTTTTCGTGCAATAAAATCTACCACACAACTATCTATAGACGGAGTATTAAAAAAGAGGAAAGAAATCCCTACATCTTGAAGCAAACAGAAGATGACCCAAAAATCATTGGTGACGAAACAATGATCCATTCAGATTAAAAGAAAGCTCTCGTCGAGCTCTACATTTTTCTCCAAAGGACTATGGTGAGAAAACCAATGGATTGAGAGTATTTAAAGCTAGAATGTAAGAACTTAGAGAGAAAGTGTGGATTTTGGGTTTTGAAATATTTAGAGAGAGAATGAGATGAAAAAGTGACTCAAAATGGCCGTCTCTTGGATTGATATACGCACATATCGCTCGAGCAACCAAAATACCACTCGAGCAAACTGACACAAAAAGTGGCACCGCTTGAGTGCACAATGACCCATTTTCAGAAGTTCAGGCCTGTAAAAAACCGCTCGAGCGCAAGAAGTATCACTCGAGTGAAAATATCACACATCTAGTAGTTTTGCAGACTGTAAGAGACTGGTCGAGCACAAGAAAGACCGCTTGAGCGAACAAACAAAATCTGGGCAACAACTCATTGAAAAACTGACTTCTCAACCTATTCCAAACACAACCAAAACTCCTAACAACCAAAACTCCTAACAACCAAATTGAACAAGCAACAAAATAGAAATGAGATGAAAAACAGTTAAGTACATGGATTCTCATATCCAGAAGCTGGTAACTGGGTCGGGTCTAAACTAGAATTGTTATACACACTCACTCACTTGCATTTACATACACATACATACACTCACTCACTATCATGTACTTATCTACTTATTCACTTACAAAAATAAAACTACACGTAGACATACACACACGTACACAAAAAAAAAAAAAAAAGTAACAGAGACTAATCTAATAAACTAATCAAAAACACATTCAGTGATAAAGTTATCACTGAAAAACCACTCATAATTTATCAATGATAAATTATCACTAATTGATTTGCAAAAAAAATTACAAACGGAAAATTTTATTCACTCACTCTTACTCATGCTCACTTATAAGAATCTATCATCATTCATCACATACACAAAAGAAAAGAAAAAGTGTGTATGTGTGTGTGTGTGTGTGAGAGAGAGAGAGAGAGAGAGAGAGAGAGAGAGAGAGAGAGAGATCTAAAAAATTACAACTATTTAGAGTTGATTTCATCACTTAAAGCAACTAGATCAGTATAACTCTAAGTCGTGAGTTGGGTGGTTCCACTCATGGGTTTTCAATTGACGCAAACCATATGCCACAACCTTACCTCCTTGGATCAAGACACACCCCAAGCCTTTACTTGAAGCATCATAGTAAATAGTATAACCCAATCCTCTCTCCAGAATAATCAAAATTGGTGTAGTTATCAATCTAGTCTTTAATTCTTTAAAAGATCTCTCACATGCCTCACTTCAAACAAACTTCACTCCTTTTCTGGTTAAGCTAGTTAATGGTGACGTTAGGGTGGAGAAGTCCTTCATAAATCGTCTATAGGAACTAGCAAGACCAAAAAGCTACGGATCTCAAAGGCATTCTTAGGTCGCTCCTAATTTTGCACGGTCTCAATTTTTGAAAAATCGACGGAAACTCCATCCTTGGAAACAACATGACCCAAAACTTTACCTCGGCAAGCAAGAATTCACACTTATCGTAATTAACGTACAATCGGTGCTCCCTAAGAAACTATAGGATGATACAGAGGTGCTCCCCATGCTCCTCCTCGAAAGGTGAGTAAATTAGGATGTCATCCACAAAAACCATTACAAATTTGTTGAGATACTCTCGAAAGACTAGATTCATGAAGTCCATGAAAGTGGCAGGGGCATTGGTTAAGCAAAACGGTAAGATAAGGAACTCATAATGGATTTATCGAGTACAAAAGGTCGTCTTAGGAATATCCTTCTCTTTCACTCACAACTAATGATAGCCTGACCTTAAGTCAATCTTCGAGAAACATTGAGAACCCTTAAGTTGGTCGAAGAGGTCATCTATTCTAGGCAAAAGATACTTGTTCTTAACGGTGACCCTCTTCAACTTGCGGTAGTCAATACATAAATGCAACAAACCATCTTTCTTTTTAGCAAAGAGAGCTGGTGTGTCCTATGGCGAAGTGCTAGGGTGTATAAAGCCTTTGTCTAACAATTCTTGTAATTGGTTTTTCAAAGTGAGCAACTCGATCAGTGCGAACTTATAAGGTGACATGGAGATGGGTGCCGTGCCAGGCACCAAGTCTATGGAAAACTTAACCTCATGATGAGGTCGTAATTTTGTGAGGTCTTCTTGAAAAACATTCGGATACTCGTAAACCACTCTAGGAAATATACCCCAAACGATGCTATCCTCTTTGGAAAGCGAGATAGCAAAGAGAAAACTAAGTTCGCTTCATGTCACAACCCAAGCCCGCCTCCATCGGTTTAGCATCATAACTGGCCAGTAATCCTGGGATTACCGAAGGCCTTTCAAGTAGATAAACAAAATAAAGGGGCAAGCGGAAGCAAATATCAAAATACAATGTCCATAGAGCTGTGTAGACCTACACGGGACAGAAAATTTAAACTTATAATCATATTTATATATAACGTCATATACACATCATGCCATGTACAGATAACCAAAAGGGAATAAAATTGGCATTAATTTCACAAAACTTGACCACTCCAAACACTTAGGAACCTCCTCAGGGGGTACGGTGGTTGGCTTGACAAAACAAAACTCTAGGCTAGCGACTTAGGCTTGGTCCCGCGCCTGATCACCTACATACATAAGTAATATAGTGAGCTGGAGTCCAGTGATTAACAACAGAGTAAATGTTTTATGAATGATGTCTATCACAGATTCAGAAATCGGAGTTCATATCAAAACAAATTTATATTCACATACTCATACAGGTTTCATACATAGTTATATGTGGTACATCCATGAGCTATAGATCACTTGGTCATAAAGACCCACATTCACTTAAGATGGTCACAAGGACCCACTTTCACTTGCGATGGTCATAAAGACCCATTTTCACTTGAGATGGTCATTTAGATGACCCACTTTGACTTGATAAAGACGATTATGCATAACCAATTCCATAAATGGAACCCACTTGAAACCCCGATACCAGGTCACATATATCACATGAACAATTGATGTTAAGGATGCCACAGATACATTTCAAAAAACTAGACAATCATTCATGATTCACAAATAGCATTTTAAAAAACAGATCATATAACATTGTTCAGAAAATACATAAATTCAAACATAACTTTATAGAGTCGTTATTCACAGATAGCTCCAATAATAGAACATATCACTTGGACAGAGCAAACTGATCTGGCGGGTGATAACACGTGACCTACACAAATACGTAACAGATACACATTGAACACATATCCTAAAGGTGCTTAACTTATCATTCTTCTTTCTTAACGTGTGTTTCTAACTCTTATCCTCATTATTATAGCTTAACCATGGCCTAAGAATGCCTAGGATGTAATGAGGATGCAAACATGTACTTTGAAAACACTTGTAAAATTTTGAAAAACAGGGTAGTTCGCTTAAGCAAAGCTTTGGTCACTCAAGCGGTCTGCAAGGTCTGCAAAAGTATTGGGAGCTCTTATTTTACACTCGAGCCAACTTTTGGTTGGTCGAGCCAAGATTGAAAGTAAAGGGTGGTCGCTCGAGAGGTCTTCTAGTTGCTCGAGCCAACCATCAAACTTTGCAAAACTTTTGAGAACTCAAAATTTAGGCTCGAGCAATGGTTTGGTCGCTCGAGCGATGCAACCAAATTCTGGGATTTCTAGAATGCTCTTCAAGGTTTAAAACTTGATTCCAAAGCTTCAATCTTGTTCATTTGGGCCAAAACTTTAGAAAATACTTGGAAACTTGTAGTAAAACATGAAATGAAGGTTAATTCATAAAATTAATGCCCAAACACAAATCAATTCTTCATAATCAAAGTGAAACTTTGTGTATCTTCACATGCATGTAATGATATGGATTCAAAACCTGTAAACCATGCACAAATGAAGTCTTTGAGTGTAGAATCATAGTGAGCTCTCATAACTTGACAAAAATAAACACTCGCATGTAAGAATTAAGTGAAAACTAAACTCAAAATCTATGAACTATGCATGCATACATGGAATGATCTCAATTTCCATAATCTAAGCTTAATTCTCATGGTTAATCACTTGAACCTCTTGAATTCTTACATTATTTGACTCAAATTCATAAATGAAAAGTTGAATTCCTACCTTAAGCCTTGAATTAGCAAGTGTTGAAGCTAAATTCCTCAATTCCTTCATTTTTGCTCTCAATTCTCTAGAATTCCCCTTTTTCTCCTTCTAAAGGTTGAATTCATCCTCCTTTCACTCTCACTCTCACTCTCACTCTCTCTCACACACACACACACACACACACATACACACTCAATCTCTCTCTCTCTCTCTCACATGTTTTTGATCAAGGGAAGTGAAAAATGGAGTGATTCTTGAATGTAGCCCAGCCTTATATAGGCTTGATTAACTTAAGTTAATTAATTATGATTAGATCAACTTAATAATTAATTTATTCTAATTATTTGATTCTGAATCAAATTTTAATTTAACTTACGAGAAAATTCTAAAAATTTCAAAGAACACATAAATTAGTCAATTTCGTGATCAGTGGCCGATAAGGCCTTCAATTCACAGATTCAAGCTGAATTACCGACAGATATTCCTACAACAAACAGATATAAACACAAATAACACATGACACCTTCAATGAACTTAGGATTTCATCTTAATCACTTGTTAAGCACTCTTAATCAAGGGTTATAGACAACTAACAGGTTGGGGTTGTTACACTTTGACTCTATAGGTCATGCAATAGCGGTAACAAGTTATCAATTCGATCTCCTGGAAAATAAAAATAGTCCCCACTCGGTGTGCACATAGTAACCCTTCTACAATGGCACTCTATGGTGGCGTGGTAAGAAGACAACCAATTTATGCCTAGAATGACAACAAATCCAATACAATGAAGTCAAAAGATAGTCAGCAATCGGCGACCTTAATCTTACAACCACGATATACTCGATTTAGGATGACTTTACCCCAAATCGGTAACTTTACCATAAGTAGAGACTCTATTTGATTAATCTTTGACCTATGAATGGATACAAATGTAGATGATATGAATGAGCGGGATGCCTCTGTATCTATCAACACATTGGCCCAACTATTGAAAACAAGATATGTACCTCTCATTACAAATGGCCTAGATAATAGCTCGGATGTGGTGATGACACACATCTGCCCTTGTGATCTTTCTTCACCCTGGTCACTCCTCAAAACATATGCTTGTTACACTGACTGTGCAGAAGTGGCCCCGTGTATTGCCCTGGATGCTTGTCCAGACTGAACAGATTGATGAGTCTTCCTCTGACCTTGATCCACTTGTTGCATCGCTCGAGAGGTACCCGTGCGCTGAACAGTTCGGACCCTCGATTTCTTTGATATAGTCTCACGAGTGCAGTGTGAAACATAGATAAAAGTCCAAATCTGGCAATTTTTATAGAACATCCGTTTTATTGCAAAATATTTGTTAAAAATGGACTACATCACCAGATCTCAGAGTCGCCACCTAATATTTTGGAAAAATTAGAAAACCTGTGACTTGTGCCAAGACCACTGCTTGTGGTAACCAAAGATGTCTTGGTTCAGAACCTTAGGTATGAGAGGGGAAGGTCATTAATTAAGCACCCTTGCTCACCTGATCAAATGATCGGCCTCTGCTAAACCATGATATGAGTTTATTTACTTTATATGTTCATATTCTGATTTATTTAATAAATCTAGGAATTACTATGTGAAACAAACAAGTATAAACTATGCCATTAATTTTGGAACAATTTGATTTCATGTATTTTTGAAAGAGTTTTGAATAATGTACAACTCAAAAGAAATTGAGTTCACAAACATGAAAGTCAATATTATTCCAAATTGAACAACACAACCTCAATCCATTGGCATTCATAGAGATATATCAAATAAGCAAATAGTCTCATGGTAGGATGCTAAACATAGTAAGAAAAACACACACATGTGGGATGCTAAACCAAAAAAAACTTACATAGTTATCGACGTCCCGCGAACAGTTACAAACCAAAGTTAGAAAAACATGCATGATCCTAGATTCAAGATTCTAATGCAATACATACATAAAAATGCAACTGAAAATTCGGCTACTAATACATGAAATGTGAATCATCTCAAGACACGGGGTAGCGCATAAAATCACATAGAAATTGATTAAACCCACAGATGTAAATGAGCCGAATTTGAATGCATGAAATGTGAATGCAAAGCATAAATATGATGAAGAATAAAATATGATGCTTATTTATACATATGAAAAGTGGGTAAATGAAAGGGATAGAAAGAAGCGGGGGCGGAGAATTATTACAATACCGAATATTTATAACACCGAATAAAAGACGTGATGTAGGAATTATTACAATAAATGACTATCTAATTCAAACATAAGCTAAATCTAACAAATCAAATATAGTAATAACAACAACAACAACAACAACAATAATAATAAATGCATACATATATTTGAGAGAAGTGTAATCATTTCTACCATCTTGTATTATATATTTAAAGACAAGATAAATAAAAAAGAAAATGAATGAGGAAAGTGCAAAATCTCACATTTGGAGGAAAAAATGAATTTTTTGATTACCAAACTTTCTTCCTAACACCCTTACGACTATGGAGTATGCTTTGAGTTCTCAGAAAGAAGTTGAATGTTTAATCTTTAATAGAATTTTTGAGTGGTATATATCAGTGGATGGAAAGGTTTAAGGTTTGTTGAAACAAAAATTATTTTTCCAAAATTTTCTCTTCTCAAGATTTTATGAAACAATTTTTTTTTTCAAATTTTCTCTCATTTTTTTTTCTCTTTTCAAACAACAAAATGAGGTGGTATTTATAAAATTTTTAGATCACCAAAACACATGGCTTGCCATGTGGTATCTCAAAAACAAGTGGCTTGCCATGTGGTATGGGAGCCATTTTTTTCCAAAACTATTAAATTTTCTGGAAAAGAAAAAAAAAATTAGAAAAATATTTTTGAATAAGTCTAAAATAATTTGGACAAAACAGGTGTAAGGTTGGAATTAATGCTTAAACTTGACTTTTCTGCTAAGAAATTCATAAAATAGCACATTCCAATTTTCATTACCGGTGTTCGGAAGAAAGTGACCAGGTCTTAAAGCCGGTCAATTGCAAGGAATCAAACCAACGTAGTTTAGAGATAAAATGCAAATGACATACTCGAAATACAATTGAAAGCTGGACTTACACTCTTCGCAAAGCTGATTTTTTTAAAAATTCATAATGTTTGCAATGCAATGCAATATGTGATATATAAGGATGACAATGGTGAGGCAAGCCTCATGCAAATGATATGATGCATAACAAGGGGTACAATCCAAAAACACTTACATAAGATAATGAAATGTAGTGTTAACCATCAACCTGAAAAAGGGAGGTATCAACTGATGGTGGTTTTAACCAACCCAAGAAAGGAGAGGTATTAACCGATGGTGGTTTTAACTGACAACCCGAGAAAATGATAGTATCGTCATCCCAAAGAGGGGCCAATATTAACCGATTGATAGTTTTAACTAACAACCCAAGAAATGAGAGGTATTAACCGATGGTGGTTTTAACCGACAACCTAAGAAAGAGATAGTATCGTCATCCCAAAGAGGGGCCAGTATTAACTGATGGATAGTTTTAACCAACAACCCAAGAAAATGGAGGTACTAATCGAAGGTGGTTTTAATCGACAACCCGAGAAAGGGATAATATCGTCATCCCGAAGACGAGCCAGTATTAACCGAGTGGTTTTAATCATTAACCCAAAAAAGTGGCTAGTATTCATTGATGAAAAAGGTTGTAATCAAATATTAATGTGAATGGATTATAGCCAAGTGATGCAACAGTGTGATAATTGTAATCATGCATGATAGATGTAATAGTTGTGCAAGTGTGATGGTGAATGCAAAAACACGAAGAGTGCGATGTGAGATGTACAATATGCAATGTGATAAATGCACAACAATAACATGATGGATGCACAACAGATAACTACCCAAAATGATATATATTTTTTTGGTTGAAAATTTTCTCTTTTTTTGTTTTTGATTTTTTGTTTTTTCTTATTCTTTTTTTTTTTCTTCTTATTCTTTGAGTGTCGTGTCTAGCTCTCGCAATGTCAATAACTACAGTGCTTGATCAACACAGTTGACTTCGAATCTTTTGTCGTTTGTCCCAACCCTTCCCTTCTTTGTCTTTTTTTTCTCTTTATCTTCTCTTTTTTCTTCTTAAGGATTGTTTGTGGGGGAGAGGCAGAGCACTAACAAAAAAGCTAGAAAATCACTCTGCTATAGCTCGAGTTTTTCATTTCTAACATGGCCTCCGCCCGTTCTCTCACTCTCTTTCCTGACCTTAATGATTCCCCAGTGGAGATACTTGATACTGGTTCCTCAGAGCTTATTCAGAGTGCCCCTGTCCCTGCCCTTGCCCCTGTTTTCAATTTTTTTGTAATGTCAGTAAAACAACTGATGGCAGCACAGTCTGACATTGATACCAACTCTTACACACTAAAATCATGTGTGGAAACTGTGACTGTGGTATCCAATTTGTCGCATCAGTTGCAGAGCAGAACAAATGAGGTGCAGCGACTGACTGCACAACTTTTCCTCTTCCAATGGCCCTGTTTGGTAGAGCTGTGGGAAAGTGCTTATAGCTTATGCCTAAACAGCTTATAACTTATAACTATGAACATAAGCTGATTTCTGACTTATAAATTAAGCATCTCCTGCCCCACTCAAAGAATAAGCTAATTTCTGACTTCCAAAAAGCTATAAGCTATAAGCTATAAGCTAAACCAAACACATCAAAATAGCTTAAATTAAGCTGAAAGCTGAAATAAGCAGCTTTTAAGCTGCACCAAACAGGCACAATGTATGTATCAAGATGCCCAGCGAGAGATAAACTAGATGAAGAGGCATAACAAGGAGTTGAAGCGCTAGGCAACAAACATAAAAAGAGCATTAATGCCTCAGCATGCCCCCTTTGACTGCCAACGGGGGTACATTTCCTTTGAAAGCACTACAAATCTTGAGGCAGGGTTTTCAAGGTGTTCCCCAGAATGAAGATGAGGCGAGGCAATCGATGATAGAGTTGAGCAATGAAGCTGTTTGCAAATGAAGTCAGTTTGTAATCTTCACTGTTGGGCTACTGTCGGAATATGAGAAAATTCCTCTATTTTTCCCTTTCTTTGTATTTTTTTTCTATATTTTTTTTCTTTTGCATTTTTTCTTGGGAGTGGGCACATATAGCTTCAACTCTCTTTGTAAAACTTTCATCAGGGTTTGATCCCTAAAGTTTAATAAAAAGTGTTTGTTTCGCAAATCCGAATAGCACAATGCAGCTAGTTTTTTGCACTCCCTCAAGGGGTTTAGCCTCCTCTGATGTGATTCCCTACAGTTCGGACTCCCATGGTTTTGAATCTGGTTTCACGAGTGCAATGTGAAACAAAAGAAAATGAGAGTTCAAATCTAGCAAATCTTAGAAAAATCCACTAATCGCAAGAGAAATGGATTGCATTGCCAGATTTCAGAGTCGCCACCTAATATTTTTTGGAGAATTAGGAAACTCGTGACTCGTGCCAAAGCCCACTTGTCTTTCATGACAAAAGTTGTCTCGGTTCGAGAACTTAGATATGAGACAAGAAGGTCATGAATTGAGCAGCCCACTCACCTGATCAAAGATCGGTCTCTACTAAGTCACGATGTGAATCTTATAAACATTATATGCTCATATTTTGACTTATTAATAATGCTAACATCACTATGTGAAGCAAATAAGTATAGACTATGTCACTTTCTGTTGAATGCTTTGATCTTATGCGATTTTGAAAGAGTTTTGAATATATACAACTTAAAGGAAAAATAAGCTCACATATACAACAATCAAAGTTGTTCCAACTTAAGCGAAAATAGCCTCCATCCACAGTCATTCGTAGAGTTATTTCAAGTAAGCAAGTAGCCTCATGTTAGTATGCTTGACATCATAACACAAACACACACATATGATATGCTAAGCAAAAAAAATACTCACCTAGCACTTATCCGCAACAAGCCAAATAAAAGAAGATTATTAAAAAAATGCACGATCCTAAAAATGCACTTCACTAATGCAATACATACAAAATGCAACTACTAGATTTGGCTGTTAACATGACATGTGAATCAACTCAAAACATAAGGTAGCAGACATAATCAAGTAAGAAATGATAACAACATCAAGTATGATAAGCCGAACCTTAATACATGCAAAAATGGATACAAAACATGGAAATGATAAAGGAAAACATGATGCATTATATAACTATAGTAAGCGTAAATAAAAAGGAGAAAGAAATGGAGGTTGGAAGATATACATCAAGTGTTACAAATTTGCTCTCTTACAAGAGGGTCTGAATGGCCTAATCAGCTAATTATTACATTACTGAATGAATAATTACCTAATTATTACATTTTCAAATATTACATCAATAACTATTAAAAAAAGGGACAAGAACAACACATGCACAAATGAGAACATCTTCCAAAAATTGCTCTGTCTGTTTTCGAGAAAACTGCTATGTTTTACCGTCAGTAACTGCTCTGTTTAGCTAACAACAGTACTGTTTTTTCACTTTGAGGCTCGGTCGTTCCACAATGAGGCCTGGATGGGTCCAATAAAGGACAGTCATTCTTCAATTTCAACCAAAAAAAAAAAAAAAAACCTATTTTGTGCAGTGAGGTAATAACAGTGCAGACAGAGTGTTTCCAAAAGATGTTTGTCCTTTCTACCCCTTTCTATCATGAAGATACTCAAGGGAGAGGTAGACTTGCTTCACAGACCATCAAACATCACAAGATAGCATACGATGATCATAGAAGTGACTAAAATGGAAAAACAAAAACAAAAACAAATAATGAGAATTAAAGCTAGAAACTTCAAATGAATAAATGGTTCAAACTTACTACAGCTCATAGTGAATAAGAGTAAACGAGTACTTGAATTAGAGAGAATTGGTTAATGAGAACCATTTTAGGTGAAAGCCTTGGAAACAAGAGGTTGCATCATTGAGAAAAGAAATTAGAGACTCCTCTTCCTACTCATGGAATATGGATTGACATCCATTTTCATGCTTCACAAGGAACTAGAAGAGAGTTGCTAATAGTTTTTAATAAAGAGCTCCTGTTTTGCTTCAAAGAGAACAAAATCAAAACTAAAAGAAAACAAATAGAACAACTCAAAATTGGTTATAAGCTCCTTTTATTACTCATGGAATAAGGATGAGACGTCCATTTGTATGCTTCAAAGTGGAACTAGAAGAGAGTTTTCAACAAATTTTGATAAAGAGCTCTATATGAGCAACAATGGAAATAAGGGAGAAAATAAAAAATAAAGCTAACTATCAAAGCTTAAACACACAACTCGTCAAAGTTGTTGATAACTCATTTTTTATTCATGGAATAAGTATGAGACATCTATTTTCATGTTTCAAAAATGATCGAGAAGAGACTTTTTCAACACTTTTGACATGGAAGCTATCACCTGGCTTCGAGGTAAACAACAATATTATGAAAGCAAAAGATTTACAACTACTTAAACAAACTTGTGGCGGGGTGGCTAAGTTCTAAACCTCCATGACCACAAGGTTCCAAAATACTAAGGAAATCTATAAGAACAAAAGTAAAGCGATCAACTCAAATGGATTGGCGGCTATATCCTGAACACACCAAATCCATGAGGACTATTACGTTATTACAATAGTGCAAATATAATATTCAAAGTATAGAAAATAAGAGAACATATTCAACTTGGTCATATCATAGAAGTCACGTAGCGGGGAGTACTAGAACCCTTGTAGTACATATTCAAATTAATTAGCACACTAAACAGCCCACAAACACAAAAAAATAATGCTAAAATTAAGAGAAAACAACAAAGGAAAAAAAAGAAAAAGAAAAGTGAAGGAAAGCTAGAGTTAACAACTAGTAATCAAGCCTAAGGAAGGGTGGCCAACCCCTCTATATTTTATAACCTTAATCACATATTTCACGCCCAAAACAAGTCAAAAACAATTTAAAAAAACAAGAAAAAGAGCGGAAAAGAGTAAAAGAGAAGTAGATAAAAAGGATGCAAAGCTCTACCTCTTAAAGAGAGGATTAACTTCTTAGTTATCACACTTTAATCCCAACACCCTCAAGTATCTGAAATATTGTTTGAAACTTTAACAAAAAGCTTCAAGAACAAGCTCTAATGGTGTATATATTGTGTATGTATAGCTAAAGGTGATATAGAGGTCAAGAAAAGCTTTGCAAGGAAGGGGTATGCTCTAAGCTCTTAATAACCTCAAAAGCCTTTTGAGAATTTTTCTAACCCTAAATTCTGAAGAAAGAGGGTCTATTTACAGAATTTGAGGTGTTTTGGTTGGAAATCTCTTCAAAAATGGTGAAAACCCGCCAGATACATTGCCTATTGCCAATGAAACCTCGGCCGGTTCCCAAAACCCACAGTCGGGCTAAATAACCACGACCGGGTCTAAAAGCTGCCTTCTGGGCTACTGCCGTATGGCCAGTGTAGGTTGAAGGGAGGGACAAGGTTTAAAACATTTTGTTCAAAATGGGGTGTAAGGTTGGGATTAGAGCTTGAATCCGGATTCCTTTGTTGAAGATTTAAAAGATCGCACTGTGTAACTTTTCATCATCGGGTATTCGCAATGAAGCACCCAAGTCTTAAGGGCGGTCAAAATGGGGAAAGAGAGAGCTCGGTATTTAAATGCTTGGGGAGTGAGAGAGCTCTTGGCCTCTACTGTCAGCTTCAGTTGTAGTCTTCCTAGTGAATGCTTGTTCGGGCTTGAGGATGAGGCGTAGGTTAGTCCGTCCTTGGCGGCGGAGACTTCTGAAACTGTAAGGAACAGGCAAAGGACTTCTACCTGACTTGACTATGCCCCTATTTCATTACTTTGACTTTTTTGCTTTTAAGTACTTTGATGTTAAAGGGTTTGAATAACACGAGAGTTAGATTAGCATGTTTGTTTCACTTCTTATTTTGAAATCAAGTAATCAAAGTTGTAGGTACTGAAACTTTTCCCTTTTTGGTCCAAAGAATGGTCTGGTTTGCAAAAAGTTTTACTTTAAGAAAATCAAACAACTTCATTAAAAACTTTCAAAATAGATTTTCACAAGTGGTCATTACTTGATACACATGGAATCAAACCTCAAGATGTACAATCTTAAATCGAAAGGAACAAGACCAATAAAACTGCATTTCCATTTACTAATGCACTATCACTTGACCCATCTTACAACTAGACAATCGAGACAAGCGAAGGTGGGACAACCAAACATAGACAGGACAATTGAGTTATAAATGATTAAGGTCAAACTTAGAGATAAAGTTGCCTACATATCCCCAAGATGGGAATCTGACCTTACGTAGTTCACAGTAAGCGTTCACTCGAGTATTAACTTTCTCCTTTTACGCTCTAACTTTTACCAAAGCCGCCTTTTCGGGTTTTTGTCCTTGCGAGCTCCATTTTTCATTCATTTCTCATTTTTTCATGCTCTAATTTTGCCTAGGTCGCCTCTCAAGGGTATTACTTTTTCAATTTGTCTATGTTGATCGGTTATGAGAATTCCAAGCCATCTAAATCCATGAGAATGATTGTAGCAAATAGATTTGATGATGTAAGGACCAGTCCAATTGGGTCAGAACTTGCCCCTAGGGTCATGGATAGGAGCTCGATTGTCTTTAAGTACTATATCTCTTTCTCTCAGATTTCTAGACTTGACTTTCTTGTTGAATGCCCTAGTAATCCTATGCTGATATCCCTGGATATGATACAATGCCTTCAACCTCCTTTCATCAAACAACATCAACTCTTCAAACCTGTTTTGGTGCCAATCCGCCTCTGCTATCTGACACTTAGCCATGATTCTCAACGATGGCATCTCAATTTCGATCGGTAAAACAGCCTCCATTCCATACACCAAAGAGTAGGGAGTTGCCTCGGTAGATGTACAGATTGATGTCCTATAACCCTACAAGGCAAAAGGCAGCTTGTCCAACCAGTCTTTGTATGTTTCCACCATTTTTCATAGAATATTCTTGATGTTCTTATTTGCTGCCTCAATGACTCCATTGGTTTGTGTCCTATATGTTGATGACTTGTGAAAGGCCACATTGTATTTCTCAAAAGTCCAACACTTCTTTTTTGAAGTGTGAACCATTGTCTGAGATTATCTCATTTGGCACCCCATTTCTGCAAATGATGTTGTTCCTAATGAATTTGGCCACGTGAGAAGCTTTTAACACTAAATAAGACTGCACTTCCACCTATTTGGTGAAATAGTCGATTGCCACCAAAATGAACTTGTGTCCATTTGATCCCTTCAATGAGATTGCTCTGATGATGTCTATGCCCCAGACTAAGAAGGTCCATGGCGATGTCATGTTGTAGAGCTTCGACGATGAGATATTCATGCGGTTAGCATGGATTTGGCATTTATTGCATCGTCGAATGAAGTTGACACAATCGTTCTCCATGGTTGACCAATAGTAACCTTGTTTGAGGATCTTCATGGCTAATATTACACTATTCATGTGTGCTCCACACTCTCCTCTGTGAATTGCTTCCATAAGGCACTTTGACTCCGCCTCTTCTACACACAGTTTGTGCATTCCTAGATGCCCCCTTTTGTACAACTTACTTCCTCAAATGATGAATTGGACGGCTAAACGCTGTATTCTTATATTTCATCTTTTCCATTTGCCCCTTGTGGATACACATCCTCCTCCAGAAAATTCCAAATGTCATGATACCAAGGATTCTTGTCTTGAACCTTTTCTATTGTGGCTATTGTTTCATACGCGAGCGCATACTTGTGTTCAATAATGATCAGGCATATCTTAACCCAAATCGATATTTCCACCATTGAAGCGGCATTGCCAATGCGTCAGCAAATCGATTGTTTTTTCTTAACAAGTGTCTAAATGTCATCTTTTCAAACCTCGGAATCAGGATGTCTAGGGTCTAGTGATAAACTTTCATTTTCTCATCTTTAACCTTCCAATCTCCATTGGCTTGGGAAACAACTAGATTTGAATCTCCGACAGCATCCAACCTTATCGCCCTTAGTTCCAGGGCAACTTCTAATTTGGCAATACATGCCTCATACTGTGCTTCGTTGTTGGGTACTTTGAAACGGAGTCTGAAAGCCAAGGGTACATAGGAACCATCGGGTGCTATAAGCAACACACCTATTCTATAATTGTGTTGGTTAGCCACCCCATCAAAGTACATTTTCCATATCTTTTCTTCTACTTGCATGATCTCCTCATCTAGGAATAGGTACTCTACATCTTCCTCCCCCTCAATTGGGTGGTCTGCCACTGCCAGAAATTCCACTATAGCCCTTCCTTTGATCGACTTGTGAGTGATATACTTAAGGTTGAACTCAGAAAGAAGAAGCAACCAACGAGCTAACCTACCCGTAAGTGCCGATTTCTCAAAGAGATATTTAATGGGATCCAATCTTGAAACCAAAATTATTGAGTGGGCTAACAGGTAATGTCTCAACTTTCTAGTGGCCTAGACCAAAGATAAGCAAGCCTTCTCCAAAGGAATGTAACGAGTCTCATAATCCTGCATCTTTTTACTCAGATAGTAAATGGCCTGTTCCACCCTTGCTTTTGATTCTTGTGCTAGCATGCATCCCATAGTTGACTCTGTCACTGACAGGTACATGATCAGTGGCTTCCCCTAATTTGGTGGTGACAGCATAGGTGGATTCTGAAGATACTGCTTAGCTTGTTCGAAGGCGAATTGACATCGATAGTCCCATTGGAATTTCTTCCCCTTTTTCAAGAGACCAAATAGTGGTTCACAAGTCAAGATTAATTTGGAAATAAACCATCTTATGAATAGAAATTTTTCTAGAAATCCCCGCACCTTCTTTTAAGTCCTTGGTGATGGCATTTCTAAGATGGATCGACCTTAATTCCCCTCTGAGTGATCAAAAATCCCAACATCTTGCCTGTCCCAAAGGTGCATTTCTGTGGATTTAACCTTAGCCTGTACTCCTTGATCCTTTCGCAGAACTTCTCCAGCATGACTTAGTGGCCTTTTCACTCTTTGGATTTCATAATCATATCGTCCACATACACCTCGACTTCTATGTGGATCATGTCATGCAGTATTATGATTGTAGCTCTCTGGTATGTAGCCTTGACATTCTTTAACCCGAATGGCATGACTCTATAGTAGTACGTCCCCCCACTGTGTGGTGAAAGCAGTCTTTTCCATGTCCTCTGGTGCCATCAAGATTTGGTTGTAACCTGAAAAGCCATCCATGAATGACAACAATGCGTGGCCAGCGGTGAAGTCTACCAACTTATCAATGTGTGGCAACGAAAAGTCATCATTAGGACTAGCTTTATTCAAATCCCAGAAGTCGATGAAAACTCTGATTCTACCGTTATTCTTTAGAACTGGAACGATGTTGGCCAACCAAGTCAGATATTTGGACACTATCAAGAACCCTGCATTGATCTACTTGGTGACCTCCTCTTTGATTTTCAATGCCCAGTCTTGACGAATTCTGCGAAGCCTCTGCTTAACTGGTCAGGCCTCGGGGTTGAGAGGGATTATGTGTTGTACAATCTTAGTATTAATTCCAGGCGTGTCTTCGTAGGACCATGCAAAAACATCTTTGAAATCTTTTAACAAAGTGATTAATCACTCGTGCTCCTCTGAAGACAATGTGAAACCAATTTGGACCAAGTGAGGATCCTCCTTAGTACCCACGTTAATTGAAATGATCTCATCCATGAAAAGCCTAGCACGCCTCTCCTCTTCTTGGTCAATCAGGTTTTTTATAGCTTGAGGAATTTCTTCCTTTTCATTTTCATCATAATTTTGAAAATCTCGGTCAATGCAATGAATTAACGGCACAGAGAAGTAAACAGAAACTTTGGCACATTCATTCAAAAGTTCTGGCTCACCGGTTACAACAAACTCAAGGAAAAACGAAAAAGACAACTTTGATAGGACTGTGGTGTCTAGGTTACCACCCTTGGAAGCACCAGACACAGACTCACTAGACGTACTCGAATCTGACTCTGACTCAACAGACTTAGAGGAATCAGTACATCTTGGATGAGGCTGGTGTAGCCTGTTGGTGATCCTTCCCCAATCATGAAAACCGTTGCACTATCTCCCAAGTTTATAGGCTTCACTCCAGCTTCGAAATCCATCAGAAGGTTAGCCAATGCCAATCCCAAGAGCTCCTATGTGCTGCTCTCTGAGTTGCTACTTTTGTCTTGTTAAATCTCAACACTAGGTTTACCCACTCTTCATTGCTACCAGAAAGCTGATGATCAAAGAAAATTTTGAACCTGGGATACCTCCTCTTTGCCCCTTACTCAATCCATGGCTCAGGAAAGTCGCAAAAAGGGAAATCCTCCCCTTACCAGATGAAACATCTATTAAGGGTTCCATTGATTGGCTTGTAGGTCAGCTCATATTGTTTCCTAGTCCTCTTTGCTTTGATCCTTTCCCTTACTTATTCTCTCTTCAGTTTCCAGTCCTCTTTAGTTGGCTTGTATCCTAATCCGAAAGAGTGCGGGTTATGACTTATCTCCAATGCCGCTGTAATGCCTTATCTCACTCTTGCCTAGTCCTGATCTGGGGATGTGCCCCTGTTTGCTCATCATGTAAATGGATGGAGCATTCACATATTCACGATTTTCCTCTGCCATGATGGTTTGCACCAGTCGTGCTTCTGCCAAAGAAAAGCCTGAGAGAAATACATCTTTCTCTCCGTGTTGTATCTCTAACAGTGGCGTTGTAATCTCTGGGGGAGGGTGGATTGAAGAGTTGTCAATACCACAATCTTTCCTTTGTGCGGGTACTTTACCAGCTAATGGACAGTTAAAGAAACTGCTCTCCTCTGGTGTAGCCAAGGCCTACCTAACAGTAGATTAAAGGTTGCTAGCGCATTCATGATGTGGAATTTAGCCTCATGCTCAGATGGACCGACCAAAATTTGGACTTTGATAGTCCCCATAATGTCACGGTTGGTGTTGTCATAAGCTCGGACAACTTGATTTGTAGGTGTGAAGTCAACTGGTTTCAAACCTATGGCATAGGCAGTCCTTGCAGGACACACATTGTTTACAGACCCGGTATCAGCTAGGACCACTGGAATCCACTTCTTTCTGCACTCTAGCGACACATACAAAGGCTTGTTATGGTTGGTCCCCTCGGGTGGTAGTTCTTTATCAGAAAAGGAAAGCGCTGGGTTTGCCTCCCAGGGCATAATCAAAGACACAATCTTATCCGGCACAGCCTCTATTGGCATCTTGGCTTTGTTCATTGCTGACAGTAAAGCTTGGTGTTGCTTTTGGGAAGCCATGAGCAGCCCCTAGATCGAAATATCAACATGGATCTTTTTCAACTACTTTAGCATAAGGTCTTCTTCTTCTTCTACTTCTATTTCTATTTCTACTTCTTTTTTCTTCTCTGTATCCTTACCCGATGGTTCACCCTAATCCAAATGTGGGGGTTTGACATAATGCCCACTCCTGGTCAAGTGGTCAACCTTTTCAGTGTACCATGTATTATCGGGGGCATTGGTCCTCCATCATTCGTCGGTGTAAGTAAAATGTAGGTCATTGTCTTTCCACCATTCCCCTTTAGTTATTGATAGGCAATTGTCTAGCTCCACCTGGATCACGACAACATCATGACTTTTGCCGTCGGGTTAATATGGTGAGGTTAGGTCGATTCTTGAAAAGATTTCTCTTCCTGATCTAGGTCAATGCTCTGTCGGCATTCTGTTTCTCTTCTAAGGTTGGCCCAATTTTCACCTCCCGACGATGTCTTAGTTTCCTAAACATCTTCTCATTGTTCCCAGGTTCCCTTCCAGGTTTTTCTTTAGTTTTGACATCACCCTCTCCTGACTCGACGTTTTCTTTTTCTTTTCCTTTTCCTTTCCTCTGCAAATTCATCTCTTCTAGGTTGGTTCTTGAATTTCCCCCTTGTATATTTCCAAGGTTTCAATCTCTCATCTTCCTGTTTCTTCATCACTGCCCACTTTAGGTTCCTCCATACTGCTTATCCATCTTGTGTTGGTTTCAGACTCTCTCGGATCATACCACCCAAACAGGATGTCTCCAAGGTTCTGCTCTTCAAAGAAGCAGAGATTGTCCAAGTCCTCTTTTAAACCAGCCAGATCATCCAAGTTTTGTTCTGGTCTATTCTTCTTAACCACATTGATGCTGAAGGAATTGGATAGTAAAACTTTTGGTTTTGGCCAGTTAATAGCCATAATGTATCTGCTCGGGTCGTACCTTTCCTCTGGTAACTTCCCTGTTTCTGCTACTGGTGCATCAAATTTCTCAACTTTTACCTTCTCAGGTTGTGCTGCCAATGCCACCATAGGGGTTTGGGGTTTTGACTGCATGTCGGATGCATGCATTGGGCACAAGTCAGTGCACTCTGGAATAACCACTTTCGGCTTAGGTAAGTGGGATGGGGGTGATGTATGTATTGGGGTTGAAGGTAGGTGGTAGTGTGTGGATAAGGTTTGGATTTTCAGGATGAGGTACACGGTCATGTATGGGAAGTGGGTTGTTGGTTACATTGGGTTTCTGGGGTGGAGCTATATTCTTATTGTCAATGAGATCCTCGATCTCATGATGAAAGCGAAAGCAACGGTTAGTGTGATGACCATGCTGCTGATGGTATGCATAATATTGGGTAGGGTCATGCTTAGCCTGAGTGGGGCAAGAAGAGATCAGGGATCAAGGGGTTTAAGATAACCTCTCTCTCCATTAGGACTTTTAGTGCACAGGCTAGGCCCATGTGGAGAGGGGCGAAGGTTCTGAGTTGGGTTTGGGCCGGGTAGGTTGTTTGTGGGCTTATACTTGTGAAAAGATCAACAATTTTGGGATTGGTGGCGACGGTATTGATTTCAGTGGGCTTGGGGATAGTGCTACTACTGGCATTATTACTTCTGGTGAATGCCCTTTTCGTTGATTCGTTTGTTCTCAGGAGGATCCCTTTGTTAAACGCACTCTCGATCTACACCCCAATTTATGTAAATCTTTGAAAGTGAACAGTGAAGCGACTATTAACTTTTGTAACATATCAGGCTCAAGGTTTTGTACCATTATCCGCACTTGGTCCCTTTTAGGAGGTCGATTTGTCACTTGTCTTGCCTTTGCTCCCCAACTTGAAACAAATTCCACAAAAGGTTCCTTGGGATTCTGGTGGGTTGCTTCAAGCTCTCGGGTCGTCATTTCAATTTGTGTGTTGTAAGAATACTGAGCAACAAATGCTTCAACCAATTCTTCCCAGTTCTATTTTACTTTATGTTCTAACTTGGCATACCAAGTGGCTGCTAGAGGGTTCTTCCATACAGAGAGAGTTTCTGAGGCCTAGTCAAACCCATCAGTTTCAAGATGTTTAAGAAAAGCCAGATATGTACCATAGGATCTTCAAACTCATCAAAACGGTCAATGTGTGGCATTTTGAATCTATCTGGGAGCCTTATGGCAGCCTCTGTGTACCCATCCTCAATGTTTGGGATGGAGTTGATCCCCTGTGACCTTTTGAATTGCTTCTCAAGTTTAGCAATTTTTAACAAGGACTGGTTGAGATCATTAATATCAAGGGGAAAAAGCCACTCATTAGGTTACACTAGAGGTCTAAAAACCTGAGCTTGAGCTAACCCTTCTCAACGATCTGGACCCTACAAATCTTCAGTGGGCAGAGCTAGGTCAAGGTTTGGTTGGCGGCCTGAGATGGGATGGACAGTGGATGCCCTATATGGGTGGCGCAATTCAGCAATGGTCTCATCCTGAGCAACGATTGTTTAGCGTATCGATGGCCATTTAAAGGCCATCACCATGGCCACAACTTCTTCTGGACTCTTTGCCATTACACATCTGGGAAAGTTAGCTATCGGAGAGCTAAGTGGGTGGGAACCGGGAGAGGATTGGTGCGTGCTCTGTACTGGCAACAATTGCCTGATTCTTCTTCTTCGGACTACTAACAGGAGAGAGACTAACACTGGCTAGCCTTCAACCAGATCTCTAATCTTGCAAAGCCTACCGATGCGAGTCCACAAAACTTGGGGGATATCAGTTCTTTCCAAAGCTATGATTACAAGAATACCTAGCAAAAGAAATAAAAGAAAAGCAAAAATAACATATATGATCATCACTGAATGATTATTTTCTCCACTGAGGACACTGAATTCTGCTCCACAAGCTAATATAACTGAATGACCGACTTGAGTTCAAGAACCCCTGTATTGATCCAATGCGTAGCACATAGCAAGTAACAAGAACAAAACACCCCTATGAGGAGGTAGGGTTACCCTGTCCTAACTTTGGAATGATCTAGAGTTTCACTAATTCAAATAAGCGGTATCATAACATCCTGAAAATGGGAGAGCATCCTGTCTTAGCTTGAAAGGTCACTAGAGCTCACTATATGCACTAGGTCGATTGGTTAAAAAGGGTACCTCAGCAAGATTACCTAATATACCTCTCACACCTAACATCGAGAAGTGAAAGGAGGATCAAGTGGTAACTCGATAATCTAGATCCAAGGGTTGTGTTCCCAACATGGTAAAGCCCATGACCGGCCAGCCTTTTGGTAAGCTTTAGGAAAGCCTCCGGCAAGCCATCTAAGAATAGCTGATGGCAAACATAGTGACTTAAGAGAACCAATGCAAATGCAATGCAATGAACATGTATATGTAAATAAGATCTCATATCATGAAGTTCAAATCAAGTTCTCTTATTACTTCCCAACAGAGTCACCAGAAACTATAGCTAGTTTTTCATGCTCCTTGTAGGGGCTTAGTCTCCTCAGATGCGATTCCCTACAGTTCAGACTCTCGTGGTTTTGAATCTGGTGTCACGAGTGCAATTTGAAACACAAGAAAATGAGAGTCCAAATCTGACAAATCCTAGTAAAATTCACTAATCTCAAGAGACGTCAAAAATAGACTGCATTGCCAGATTTTAGAGTCACCACCTAATATTTTTAAGAGAATTAGGAAACTCGTGACTTGCGCCAAAGGCCACTTGTCTATCATAACCAAAGTTATCTCGGTTTGGGAACTTAGGTATGAGAGGGGAAGGTCATGAATTGAGCACCCCACTCACCCGATTAAAGATCGGCCTCTACTAAGTCATGATGTGAATCTTATAAACATTATATGCTCATATTTTGATTTATTAATAATGCTAACATTACTATGTGAAGAAAACAGCTATAGACGACGTCACTTTCTTCAGAATGCTTTGATGTTATGTGATTTTGAAAGAGTTTTGAATATGTACAACTCAAAGGAAAAATGAGCTCATATATACAACAATCAAAGTCGTTCCAACTTAAGCAAAAAAAGCCTCTATCCACAGGCATTTGTAGAGTTATTTCAAGTAAGCAAGTAGCCTCATGTTAGTATGCTCGACATCATAACACAAACACACACATATGATGTGCTAAGCAAAAAAGTACTCACCTAGTAGTCATCCACGGCAAGCCAAAGAAAAGAAGATAATTAGAAAAATGCATGATTCTAAAAATGCACATGACTAATGCAACACATACAAAATTCAACGACTAGATTCGGCTATTAACATGACATGTGAATTAACTCAAAGCATGAGGTAGCGCACATAATCAAGTAGGAAATGATAACAACATCAAGTATGATGAGCCAAACCTTAATGCATGAAAAAATGGATACAAAACATGGAAATGATAATGGAAAACATGATGCTCTATGCAACTATGGCAAGCGTAAATAAAAGGGAGAAAGAAATGGATGTTGGAAGACATATCAAGTTTTACAAATTCGCCCTCTTACAAGAGGGTCAAAATGACCTAATTAACTAATTATTACATCACCAAATGAATAGTTACCTAATTCTTATATTTGCAAATATTACAACAATAAATATTTAAAAAAGGGACAAGAACAACACGTACGCAAACGGGAACATCCTCTAGAAACTACTCTGTCTACCTTCGGGAGAACTGCGTTGTTTTACTTTTAGCTACTGCTCTGTTTTGCCAACAATAGTACTGTTTGTTCACTTTGAAGCCCGACTGTTCCACAATAAGGCCCGACCAGGTCCAATAAAGGACGGTCGTGCTTCAATTTCAACAAAAAAAATCTATTTTGTGCAGTGAGAAAATAACAGTGCAGACAGAGTGTTTCCAAAAGAGGTTTGTCCTTTCTACCCCTTTCTATCATGAAGATACTCAAGGAAGAGGTAGACTTGCTTCACAGACCATCAAACATCACAAGATAGTATGCGATGATCATGAAGTGACTAAAATGGAAAAAACTAACAAATAATGAGAATTTAAGCTAGAAACTTCAAATGAAGAAATGGTTCAAACCTACTACATCTCATAGTGAATAAGAGTAAATGAGTACTCGAATTAGAGAGAATAGGTTAATGAGAACTATTTTAGGTGAAAGCCTTAGAAACAAGAGGTTGCATCATTGAGGAAAGAAATTAGAGACTCCTCTTCCTACTTATGGAATATGGATTGACATCAATTTCCATGCTTCACATAGAACTAGAAGAGAGTTTCTAATAGTTTTTGATAAAGAGCTCTTGTTTTGCTTCAAAGAGAACAAAATCAAAACTAAAAAAAAAAAAAAAAAAAAAACGAATAGAACAACTCAAAATTTGTTGTAAGCTCCTCTTCCTACTCATGGAATAAGGATAAGATGTCTATTTCCATGCTTCAAAACACTTTTTGATAAAGAGCTCTATATGAGTAACAATGGGAAGAAGGGAGAAAATCAAAAATCAAGGTAACTATAAACACACAACTCATCAAAGTTGTTGACAACTCCTCTTTTATTCATGGAATAAGGATGAGACATCCATTTCCATGTTTCGAAAATGATCGAGAAGAGAGTTTTCCAACACTTTTGACACGGAAGCTGTCACCTAGCTTCGAGGTAAACAACAATATCATGAAAGTGAAAGATTTATTGCTAGTTAATCAAACTTGTGATGGGGTGGCTAGGCTCTAAAGCTCCCATGACCACAAGGTTCCAAAATACTAAGGAAAGCTATAAGAACAAAAGTAAAGCGATCAACTCAAACGGATTGGCGGCTATATCCTAAACACACCAAATCCTTGAGGACTATTACGCTATTACAACAGTGCAAATATAGTATTCAAAGCATAGAAATAAGAGAACATATTCAACTTGGTCATATCATAGAAGTCATGTAACGGGGAGGACTAGAACCCTTGTAGTCCATATTCAAATTAATTAGCACACTATAGCCCACACACACACACACACACACACACACACACACACAAAGTAGTGCTAAAATTAAGAGAAAACAACAAGGGAAAAAAAAGAAAAGAAAGGAAAAGTGAGGGAAGTTAGAGTTAACAACTAGTAATCAAGCCTAAGGATGGGTAACCAACCCCTGCATTTTTTGTAACCTTAATCACATATTTCAGCTAAAAAAAAAAAAAAAAAAAAAAACTCTAAAACTGTATACAAAACAAGAAAAAGAGAGGAAAAGAGTAAAAGAGAAGTAGATGAAAAGGATGCAAAGCTCTACCTCTTGCAGAGAGGAGTAACTTCTTAGTTATCAAACTTCATTCCCAACACCCTCTAGTATCTGAAATATTGTTTGAAACTTTAACAAAAAGCTTCAAGAACAAGAACAAGCTCTAATGGTGTATATGTTATGTATGTATAGCTAAAGGTGATATAGAGGTTAAGAAAAGCTTTGCAAGGAAGGGGTATGCTCTAAGCTCTTAACAACCTCAAAAGCCTTTTGAGAATTTTTCTAACCTTAAATTCTGAAGGAAGAGGGTCTACTTATAGAATTTGAGGTGTTTTGGTCAAAAATATCTTCAAAAAAGGATAGCTAGCGAAAACCCACTAGATACACTCCATATCGCTAATGTAACCCGGTCAGGTCCTAAAACCCACGGCCAAGCTAAATAAGCTGCCTTCTAGGCTACTGCTGTATGGCCAGTGCAGGTTGGGGAGAGGGACAAGGTTTAATATATTTTGGTCAAAATGGGGTGTAGGTTGGGACTAGAGTTTGAATCCGGATTCCTTTGCTGAAGATTGAAAAGATCGCACAGTGTATCTTTTCATCATCGGGTGCTCGGAATGCAGCACCCAAGTCTTAAAGGTGGTCAAAATGGGTGTCTACACACAAAACCTGAGCATAAAAAACATTTTTCTTTCAAATTTGAAATCGAGAATGGTTGCATTTCAATGAGTTTCGAACTTGATGTCGACCATACAATTGACCAAAACACAAATACAACATAGTGAAAAAAAAGAAGAAGCAAAAACAACCTAAACACACCTATTGACACTCACAGGAATGGAAAGGACAAAAAAACTTCATTGCAGGCGCTGTTATAGACACCGTAGGCATGACCAAGTAAAATAATCGTGGGTGCAGTTTAGAATACTACGGGCTCAATGTCGTAAAACAAGATTCAAAACAAAAAACCCACTGATCCTGCCCTACTTTTGCAAATTTGATCCGGCCGAATCAATAAATGTGCCAGCAGGATGAAGATTTGTATGGCTAGATAGAAAGTTGGCTAGCTAACTGAATGGTTCTGCTACATTGTTGGAGACAACTATTATGCACTTTCCGGTGAGTGATTGACACTATAAATGGAGACTTTTGAGAATACAGGGGAAGGACAAGAAACTTGACTCGACTATGCCCCTAGTTCATTGCTTTGACTATTTTTGTTTGGTTTTCTTGTAAAAAGATTTTGATCAACATGAGAGTTAGATTATTATGCTTGTTCCACTCTCTGTTTTGAAATCATGTAAGCCAAGTTGTGAACAATGAAAATTTTCCTTTTTGGTCCAAAGAATGGTTTGGTTTTGTAAAAATAAAATAATTTTCCAGAAGATTAGTTGACTTCATTAAAAATCATCAAAACCTATCTTCATAAATCATCATTACCTGACCAACATGAAATCAACCCTTGAGATGTACAACCTCAAAATTAGATAACTCAAGCATGATGCACCACTTGATCTATCTTGCAACTGAGCCTTCCATGAAGAAGAGATAGGACAATCAAACTGAATGAAGATAGCCCTATTAAACATGGATAGGATAACCGAGTTGAATAAGGATAAACTAATCAAACATGGATAAGATAAGCAAGTTGAAAATGGTTGGGGCCAAACTTTAGGATGAAGTTGCTTACGTATCCTAAAGATAGAAATCAGGCATCATATAGTTCCCGGGGGAAGGCTCACTCGGGTATTAGCACTCTCCTTTTGTGCTCTAACTTTTGCCAATGCCGCCCTTCCGGGTTTTCAACCTAGCAAGCTTTTCTTCAATTTTTTTCATTTTTCTTTTAAATCCAAAAGAATGATTGCTACTCTTGACTAGATAAATTTGATGACGTAGGGATTCAGCTAATTGAATCTGAATTTGCCCCCAAGGTCGTGGATAGGAGTTCGATTGTCCTTTAGCAACAAATCTTCTTCTCTCATATTCCAGTTTTTGACTTTCTTTCCAATCTCGATTGGCTTGACAAACGATCCAATTTGAATCTTTGATCACATCCAACCATATTGCCCCCTGCGGGGGACCTCGCTACAGTTCGGACTCCCTTTTTTTGTCGGTTCTTAATCATGAACCAAAGAGTCCAAATCCGGCAAATCGTTTTGAGAAAACAGATTTTTGAAAGAAGTGCCAAACATGGACTGCTTTGCCAGATACAGAGTCGCCACCTAAATATTTTTTAATGGGGAAATTTAGGAAACCCTGACTCGGTGCCAAAGGCCACGTGTCCGTCATCACCAAAGTTGCCTCGGCTCGGGAACTTGGGTACGATCGGGGAAGGTCAGCTATGAGCATCCCTGTAGACGCGCCCTTGGGCCTCACTCTACAGTTCGGACTCGCTTTTGTTGTTGGTTCTTAATCTGAACCAAAGAGTCCAAATCCGGCAAATCGTTTTGAGAAAACTGATTTTTGAAAGAAGTGCCAAACATGGACTGCTTTGCCAGATACAGAGTCGCCACCTAAACATTTTTTAATGGGGGAATTTAGGAAACCCTGACTCAGCGCCAAAGGCCACGTGTCCGTCATCACCAAAGTTGCCTCGGCTCGGGAACTTGGGTACGATTGGGGAAGGTCAGCTATGAGCACCCCCTCTCACCCGATCCGAAGATCGGCCTCTACTAATCGTGATATCTAATTTTGAAAACCTTATGTATTCTTATTCCGGTTATTAGCCTAGAATTACTATGTTATGCACACAGCAAACAAGTATAGACCGAATCGCCTAAATTGGAACAAAACATTACATGTTTTGTTTTGAAAATGGTTTGCTACTCGCAAGTAGGCTAAAATGCAGGTTTTGCCACCCTCGAGTGGGCTTGTAGAAAAGATGGTTTTGTCACTGTCTAGTGGGCTTAAAACTCACAGTTTTAAATGCATTATTCCAATTTAGGTAATTCAACCTCCATCCACAGGCATTCAAGCAGTTATATCACATAAGCAGCTAGCCTCATGGTAATCATGCTATCATGGCAACATTCACACGCATGCGATATGCTAAAGCATAAAAGCTTACCTAGTACTCCGTGCCAAAACAGAAACTAGTTAATAATCATATGCATGATCCTAGTTCATGTTAAGGTGGCTAATGCAACACATGCAAGGATGCAATCTAGACAGGCTCGGCTATCCTAAACATGGCATGTGAAATGCCGCAACTGGCAAGTACTCAACTTGGAATTGAAAATACAGTGCAGTTAGTATGATGCGCTGAGCCCGGTGCGTGCGAGACAAATGTATGGATGCACGCATGCATAGCATAAGGTATGCTAGTTTAAATATGCCCTAACCTACCATCATAAGCAGTTAAATAAAAAGGAAGAAAGACGTGGGATTCGAAGACATGCACACACTCACACACCCTTATTACAAATACGCCCTCACTCGGAGGGACCAAATAAATATTACAGTCCGAATAATAAATAAATTAATTATTACAGACCCTTTAATTAATTAACAAATTAATAACAAAAGAAGGTGGCCACAGCCCCGCCTCGGGATGCGTGAATGATGCATGATTGATCTGCCTTGCTCGGAAATCCGCATCATACCACTGTTGCCTCTGTTTACACTGCCCTGTCTCTCCAAAGACTGCCAAAGTCCTGGGACATGTTCCTTGCACACTGTAGAATATCATCGGCTGGAGGAAATGCCCACCGGCCATAGTAAATGACCATCTGCTGTTGATGAAGTTATCAACCATTCACCAATGGCCGGTCGGCACTAGATGTTGCCGGTCGGCAGAAACTTTCTGCAGAAAACAGTTTTGACAGCAACAGAGGACATGCAGTGTATGGCATGAAATTTTGAGCAAATGTATGCACGGCCACACTCCCTATCATGTAATGGACTCAAGGGAGCATGGCCCTCGACCCTCGGGCCACCAATCACGCATTTCGATGCATGATGGCCCAAAAGCCAAGTATGCATTTCAATGTCAAATGCAATGCACACAAAACATACAAGGGACCCAACCTCAATCATGGTTGATCAAGAGGCGAGGCAATGCACAATAATGCACATGTGACCTAAGCATGCAAGCAAACATGCAAACATGCAATGCAACTACATGGCACACACAATGCTAACAACATAACATGCACAACGCATTGGAACATGGCATACACAATGCAAGATGGACTTACACCAATGTGAGTGGACCTCAACCACACTCACATCAGTGGCCATAAGATGAAAATGAGACACTCGAGATGCGTGCACGCGTGCACGCAAACCGAGGACCGATCCTAAGGCACGAATGCCACTCTACCAAAGCATGGTAAGGCATGGAACATGGTATGCACACATGCAAATTTTAGCGCTAAAATATGATGCAAAACAGCCCCGAATCATGGAAACATGGCACCCGATGCATGGAATGATCCCGAAATGCAAAACTAGGTACACGGAATGGCTTACAGCTATACAAAGCATGCATTATTTGAACATGAGACCTAAAGACATAATCAAGGCAGTCCCAAAATAAGCATATTTACAGTTTTAAGAAAGGCCAAACAGTGAACAAAAATGAGGCTAAGCTAGCATGCAAAAATGAGCCAAAAGAGGGACAAAGAAGCAAGTGTTGCTTTCTGGCCTCAAACACAAGAGGGCCCTTCAACAATGTTGAAGAGGGGCCCAAAATATGGCATTTTAGAGTTGATGATCAAACCTAAAACAGTGCACAAGCATGCTCAAAATACTATGCAAAATAAGGCCAAAAGAGGGTATAAGCACAAAGTACAAAAAGGATGCCTCAAACAGTAAAAGACCCTTAATGAAACATGAATAGGGGGTCAAAATAAGACCATTTATAGTTCGGACCAGAACCCAAAAAAAGAAGCACAAGACGCTAACAAATCATGCAAAAATAGGGCCAAGAGATGGATACAAAGGCAAGTGACATATGAAGACCCTGAACAGTGATGAGCCCTTCAACAATATTGAAGAAGGGCTCAAAATAAGCCACATTTAAGTTTACATCATGCCTCAAAACAGTTTAAAAATATGCCAAAAATGCTATGCAAGAAAGAGGGATACAAGAGGGGTAAAGAGGCAAGTGCAAGAAGGAAGCCTCCAACAGGTAAATATCCTTAAACAAACATGAAGGAGAGCTCAAAAGATGAAAATTTTTAGTTCATGATGAAGTCTAGAAATGCTTGCAAGTACGGCTTATAAATGAAGCAAAAAAATGCAAGTTTGAGGGAAATAGACACTTACCCTTGAAGAGCAGCAAATCAGCAGCTTTTGGTCCAAATTTCTGAGCTTCTAACCTCTGCAAATGGCCTCCCAAGTGCTGGAATGGAGGATGGAGGTGTTGTGCTATGGGTTGTAGGGCAAATGGTGCAAGGGCAAGGGTGTTTCGAAGCTTGGATGAGAGAGATGGAGGGTTGTATGTATATATATCAGATATATATGTCTTCTCTCTAGTTTTTTGCTCAAAATCTCCAACCCTCTACAATGGAGGAGGAGAGGCCCTTAAAAAGGCAATGGAAATGGTTCTAAGCTTATAAGACAAGCCTAAGGGAAAGGGTCAAGGGGAGCAAGAGGGCCAAGGCTTCTCAAGGAAGCTAGGACAGCTGGTGAGCTTCTTGAGGAAGCCAAGACAAGGGGTCAAGGCTTCCTCAAGAAGCCTTAAGCAAAGGGTGCAAAAGAGGGGTCAAAGGCTCAAAATAGGCACATATATGCACGGGGAGCAGGGTCTATGCATCCCAGCTGGCACAGCTGGCATGCACCATGCCTGGAAGGTGCAAAAAGGTCAAACCGGCCAGAAAAGGGGGTCGTCAGCTAAAATAAATGGCCGGTCGGCACAATAAATTTCCGGTCGGCTAAATACATTGCCGATATGTGCTTCCAAGGTCAAAAAATGGCCAATGGATGTCCAAATTGAAGCCCCAGAAGTTAGCTTTCCAATGCCGCAAACCTTGCATTAAAATTCCTCCTGTGAAAAAAGTTATGCCCTTTTTGGTAAAGCCGCGCAGATTCAATCCAGCCGAACTGATCCCCTACTTCAACCAACCATATCTCCTCCACTCGGACTTGGCTTTAGGAGATTCTTGAGTGCAAAATGAAGCCCCAGAAGTCTTCTTTCCAATGATGGTGGCCTCATAGCTAAAATCCAAGTATGCAATTAAATAAGCCCGATTCAGCGAGGGCTGCTCGACTCCCTTCTACCCGGATTCATGCCGAACTTCTCCCAAACTAGTTTTCTTCTCTCCTTTCCTCTTTTCTTCAACTTGAAACCCCCAAGTAAAGTGTTTTGAAAGATTTTTCAAAGATTTCATCTCTCTTTCATTGATCTCCACTTTGTCCTTGCTCGATTTATCGAAAAGTGCACCATTTACCGAAATGCGAGCGTCGGAACATCGTGGGAATTTTATTTCAAAAATGTTTTGAAAGAGAGGGTTTTAAGGTCTAAAAACCATTCAAAATAGCTTTGGTCCAAAATGGGGTGTGAAGTTGAGATTTGCCTCTCTCCTTGCTGAAGAAATTGAACCTTTGCCCTGCACACCTTTCAACACCAAGTAAACCATCAGTCGCGCCCAAGTCTTAAGGGCGGTCAAAAATGGGGTGTCTACAGTTGCCCCTCTTTGACAGAACTCGATAGTCATAACAATGACGGGAGTGAATGTCAAAGCCCAGAGACGACCCATTTTTGACAAGGCCGAAGACTTGGACAAAGAAACAAAATACCAATAAATAAATGGTTGCGCCCGCAGGCTGCCTACGTATCCCTATGCAAGGAATCAAACCAGCGTAGTTCAGGGGCAGGGTGAAAATGATATGTAGGAAGACTTTGATGATTGGACTTATACGCTACGCGAAGCCGGTTTTGGCAAGTAAAGTGTAATGTACTAACAAGTACAGGTAAAGTGCGCAAGATAGCGCGAGGCAATGCACAAACAAGTGCAGGTAAGGTACACAAGATAGCGCGATAGAATGCATGCATAATGCAAGTAAGGTGCACAAAATAGTGCGATGCGCAAAATAGCACGAATGAAACAATGTAATGCACAAAACAGTGCGATGCGCAAAAAAGCGCGAAAGATCAGAAACGCGAAAGTGCATAGGACAGTGCGATGCGCAAAATAGCGCGAATAAAACAATGCAATGCACAAAACAGTGCGATGCGCAAAAAGCGTGAAAGTAAATTGCACAAAACAGTGCGATACGCTAGACAGCGCGAATGATAACCTGCACAAAACAGTGCGATACGCAAGAAAGCGCGAATGATTAGAAACGCGAAAGTGCACAGGACAGTGCGATGCGCAAAATAGCGCGAATAAAACAATGCAATGCACAAAACAGTGCGATGCGCAAAAAGCGTGAAAGTAAATTGCACAAAACAGTGCGATGTGGCTTAGATGCACAAAACAGTACGATGCATAAAATAGCACGAATGAAATGCAATGCACTAACAAGTGTAGGTAAGGTACGCAAGATAGCGCGATAAAATGCATGTACAGTGCAAGTAAAGTGCACAAAATAGTGCGATGCGCAAAATAGCGCGAGTGTAAGCTGCACAAAACAGTGCGATGTGAGGTGCGCAAAATAGCGCGAATGATAAACTGCACAAAACAGTGCGATGCGCAAAATAGTGCGAGTAATTTGAAATGCACTAAACAGTGCGATACGCTAAACAGCGCGAGTGATTTTGAAATGCACTAAACAGTGCGAGCGAGATACAACCACAAGATGCACAGGACAGTGCAAGTGAGATACAAAGTGTAAGTGCGCAAGACAGTGCGAGTGAGATACAATGCACAAGAAAGTACGATAAAATGCATGTTCTATGCAAGTATGGAAGAGTGCATTTTCTATGCATGAGACAGGCATATTCTATGCAACATTGAAAGCAAAGGATATTCTATACGGAATCGAAAGCAAGCATATTCTATGCAGAAATCATAACGATGCGCGGCACGCATGCAACAACAACGGATATAAAAGTTCACATTCTATGCAATAGAGGAGTATCAAACATGTACTCTGGTGCCTCCGTTTCACCTCTCAGAGGGCTTTGCAACATGCTCAGCTCAAAAGGGGACACCCTGTTTATATTGGCAAGAGATGACATCTGCATGTGAAAACCACAAATGTTGCTTGGACTGCCATTCTGACTTGAAGCGAGCTTACACTTGGGGTCGAGATACACTCATACTCCAGAGAAATGGCGAGGCCTGAGAAGGTGCACCTGGAGTGCAGTCTCGGAATTTGCCGAAGTTGAAACACACTAAGATGCTCCAAATTTTTCCTCTTTTCTTTTGCTTTGCAGTCTGGAACCCATATAGCCTCAGATAAGTCCTTGTTCTACTGTACTCACATGACCTGGGTTGAACCTTACGGTTTATAAAAGAAAGAATCTTGTTTTGCACAAACGTGAAGAATGGCACAACACTTTGAGCATAAAACGATTTTATTTTTGAAATTGAGAGATGAGTTTTCGACCAGGTATTGAGCCTACGACTGAACACAGCAAGACAACTCAACACGGAAATAAAAGGCACACAACCTAAACACCACTCAACAAAGGAAAAACAAGGTAAACACATCCTAAACACATCGAGACACGCTCGGAACGACTCAAAGCAAGAATCGAGACAAACAAAACAAGAGACATGACACACAGACGTGTTACAAAGACGAGAGACCTCTCAGTGCACGAGGAGCCAGTTTCTCCGGGTATTATTCCCACCCTTTCTCATTTGTGATTCTCACATCACTCGGCTCTCAGGCTCTGTTTTTCTGAAAAAGCCCTTTTCTCACTTTTTCTCTCAGCGCACATCTCTTTATTCTTCAATCTCTCATTCATTTTTTTTATCCCTCCCCTGGGTGGTTGATGGATAAACAGAAAGTTGCGGGGTCTTGCCCCTAGCATTCCACTAGATTCTTCTTCTTGTTCACAACAGTGAGTTTTTTCCGCAGAGGGGCCGCACTACAATTGGGTGTGCAGCAAATCTGCAGCTGACATCGGTCGACGATGCTCTGCTGGGGAATTTGGACGTGATCAGACCTGTCCAGATGAGGGAGTGGAATATCTGGCCCCATTCCAGTTCGTGCTTCGCACTTGGCTTGATACCTTATTGCTTGGAGGATGTGAGAGCTTTCTGCCCTTTTGCTGTTAGCTTCAGTTGTGCCCTCTTCTGGCAGGTAGGGTGTCCTTCTTGACAAGTATGTTGATAAAGAGGAAAAGACAGGGAACCTGACTCAACTGTGTCCCTAGTTCATCATTTTGACCATTTTTTTTGTTTTTACTTTCTACTAAAACAGTTTTGACCAAAATGAGAGTTAGATCAACATGCTTGTTCGATTTTTGATTTAAAATCATGCAAGTTAGGCTATGAGCACTGAAAATTTTCCTTTTTTGGATCCATGAAAAGGGTCCAGTTTTGGAAAAGATAGAATGATTTTTGAGAAAATGGTCAACCTCAGTAAAAATTCTCAAAAAACTAGTTTGCAAACGGCCATTGCTCAACGAGCATGAAACCTACTCCTGAGATGCGCAACCTCGGATCGGAGGCAATGAAAAATTGCCCCTTGTCTGGATGGCACTGCACGACAACGGAAAGTTGCCCCTGGTTTGAATGGCGACTCATGGCAATGGAAAGTTGCCCCTTGTTTGGATAGCGCCGCAGCACCTTATAATCAGTCCTCCCAGTGATGATCACAGCCGAACTCTCGGATACAGAGAAGACAAAGGTGGTCGGAACCATTACATGGACACAATCGATTTTGAAGTGTTTTACGGCTGGACTTCAGAATGAAGTTACCTACGTATCCCAAAGATGGGAATCAAGCCTTACGTAGTTCGGGGTTAAGGTACACTCGGGTATTAACCTCTCACTTTTTAGGCTCTAACTTTTGCCAAGGCGCCCGTTGCAGGTTTTCGACCTTGCGAGCTATGTTTTTCTTTTCATTTCAATTCTTCTCATTTCTTCTTTTTTTCATCTTTTCTTTTCTTTTCTTTTCTTTTCTTTTTTTTGCATTTTTTGTTCTTTTTGTTCTTTTTCTTGCTCTAACTTTTGCCTGGGTCGCCCTTCCGAGTTTTCGGCCCAGCGAGCCTCTCAAGGGTAAAAGTGTAGCTTGGTCCATGCCAAATGGTTGTAGGGTTTTGAAGCCATCCGTATCTAGGAGAGTGGCTGTTGATTTGCAAGAGGACTCATCTTCAGCTTTTCGAGCATGTCTGACATCTTTGCCCCTAGTTCGAAGGGTATTTCTGTTCTACCTTTGCAAGCTTGTTCTGATCTTCTGATCTTCTTGATCCAACTTTCCTGGCCTCTTGTTCGAGGGCTGCTTCAAATCTGGCCACACAGGCCTCACATCGTAGTTGACCGTTGAACTTTCTGAATTCAAGTTCAAGGTTCGGAAGCAAAGGGGTTGAGTCTCGAGGCTGAGAGCGATCCTAGGTTGCACAATCTCAAGAGCGATTCCACACAAGTCTTCGCAAGACTGCGCAAAACATCTTGTTTTTGAAAATTTTGAAGAAAGCGACAAATCGCTCGCGCTGAAGACAGTGTAGGACCAATCTGGATCAAGCCAGGATCCTTCTCAGTACTCACACTAACAAGCATGATCTCATTCATTAAGGGCTTAGCACGCCTCTCTTTCTCTCAATTGATCAAGTTTTGCAAAACCCGAGGAATTCTTTCCTCCTTGTTTTTGTCACAATGTTCAAAAAGTTTTGAAAAACTTAGGTCATTACAATGACTTCAAGGTACAGAAAAGGCAGAGTTCTTAGTCAAATACTGTCATCTCATTCAGAACTTCCGGCATAATTGGCACAAGGCAGAAGCAAATGCGAGAGCGTGAAAATCACTGCTGTTTCATTCAAAATCTGTTGGCACAACTGGCTCCCTGGCAGAAACAGACTCAAAACAAAACGAAAAGACAAACACAAAACAAGATGGTGACGCCCGAGGTAACACCCCCCGGAATCACCCGACTCCTATACAATAGGACTGACTCGATACAACAAGACAGACCCAAAACAAGAGAGACTAACTCAAAACAAAAAGACAGACTCAAAACAAAACTACAGAACTGACTCAACACCCAAGTCAAAAACTACAAAACTAGCATTCGCAAATGCTCAAAACAGTGCGTGCCAAACGCCACATCTGGAGTAAACTGAGCGCTGCCCGCAGGTGGTTCATCCCCTGATCACATAATCACATTATCCCCCACAAGTTCACTGATCCAATGCCGATAGACTTTGCAAGACTGGTGCGGTGATGATCTTGTTGTCAATCAGATCTTGTATTTCATGGGGAAGACGGTAACAACCATCAGTGTCGTGGCCGACTTGTTGATGGAAGGCACAGTACTTGGCCGGATTATGGGAGGAAGGAAGTCTATCTGGCAATGGTCGCTGCTCCAAGGGTTTCAAATCCCCCTCTCTAATCAGGACCCTCAAGGCCGCTGATAGAGACATGTACAGTGGTGCGAACACCCTCTGGCCTCGAGGTGGGTGTTTTGAGGTTCGTGGCTTTTTGCTGGATGCACCAGCAAAGAGATTGGCAGGCGTTGACTGGGTTTGCTGATCTCTTCCGAGCACGGGACTAGGGCTGAAAGGAACATTCCTGGTACAAAGGCCCTTCTCCCGGCTTGCCCCTTGATTCAAACTGCTCTCATTCTGGGTGACGAAAGTGTCATCCACAGTTTTTGTAACAACTGAGAGGACTTGCTCTTTGTTCAATCCCTCAGCTTTCAAAGCCTCAATATCCCACCGAAGGTGTTCATGGGGACCATTGCCTGCCCCTACCTTATTCTTACCAGTCGTTTCCACTTTGTCAAGAGGTTGGCTTTCTTCCAATGCAACCCGTCCCAAAGTTGGGGAGCCGTTAGATATGAACTCCCTGGTACGTGATGTGGTTGATGATGGGGCCAAAACCCCAAAGGCCAGATCTGCCACAGTTCTCTGAAGATCTTCGATCATCCTCATCAGCTCAGAAGTAGTGGGCTCACAGGTTTGAGATGATTGGGGTTCAGATGCACCCATCATGCATAAGTCCAGGCTCTCTAGGATAAACACATTAGGCTTGGGTAGATGGACTGGGGTGATGTATACGCTGGGGTCGTAAGGGACGGCCAGTGTGTGGATTAGGTTGAGATGTGGATGAGGTACTTGGTCATTGGGGGCTAAAGGTGGAGCTATCGTCGGGTTGTCGATGAGATTTTGGACCTCATGACGAAGGCGGTATCAACGGTCGGTGCCATGACCACGCTGCTGATGGTACATACAGTACTTGGCGGGGTTATGTCTGGCTGGGAGTGGGTCGGGAAGAGGTTGAGGATTGAGGGGTTTGAGAAGTCCTTTTTCCATCAGGAGTTTTAGTGCGCTAGTCAGGCTCATATAGAGGGGGGTGAAAGTTCTGCCTTGAGCTCGGGCTAGGCTGGCTGGTTGTAGGCTTGGTTTGGCAAAAGGGTTGGTTGTGACGACTGCATTGACTTCAGTGGGTTCGAGAATAGTGCTACTTCCAGCGTTGGTACTCCCTGAAATCACCCTCCTTGTCGGTTTACTTGTTCTGGGAATGATCTCGCTGTTGAACGCATTCTCGACCTGAACCCCCAGTTCATGCAAACTTTTGAAAGTGAATAGCGGAGCTGCTATCAACTTTTGCAACATATCATGCTCGAGGTTTCGCACCATCATCTGCACTTGATCTCTCTCAGAAGGGCGATTTGTCATCTGTGCTGCCTTTGCCCTCCACCTTGCAACAAATTCCACAAAAGGCTCTGTTGGGTTCTGGCGGGTTGTTTCAAGCTCTTGCATGGTCATTTCAACCTAGGTATTGTAAGAATACTGATCAACAAAGGCCTCAGCCAGTTCTTCCCAGTTTTGTTTCACTTTATCTTCCAACTTAGCGTACCAAGTGGCTGCTATACCCAACAGGGTTCTTCCATACAAAGAGAGTTTCTGTGGCTTAGTCAGACCCATCGGCTTCAGGATATCCAAAAAAAAGTCGGATATGTACCATTGGATCTCCAGACCCCTCGAAACGGTCAATATATGGCATTTTGAATCTGTCTGGGAGCCGGACGGCAGCCTCGATGTGCCCATCCTCAACGTTGGGAATGGAGTTAAGGCCCTGTGCCTTCTTGAATTGCTTCTCAAGGTTCGCAATTTTCGCTGCAGTCGGATCGAGGTCATTAGCATCAAGGGGATAACGCCTCTCATTAGGCTGCACCAGGGGTCTGAAAACTTGGGCTTGAGCCAGCCCTTCTCGAGGATCTGGACCCTGCAAACCTTCAGTTGGCGGAATTGGGTCAAAGTTCGGCTGGGGTCCCAAAGCTGGATGTGAGGCAGATGCCCCAGATGGGCGCTGCGTTTCAATACTGGTCTCAACCTGCATGGCAGTTCCCTGATTTAGTGCTGCTATCACGGCCACAGATTCTTCCAAACCCTATGCCATCACGGTCTGCTGAGTCTGAACAAAGGTGATGTGACTGGCGACTGACGGATCAGATGAACCAGTGAGCCCTGACTGGCCTTTCTTTGCCTTACCACTGGCGAAGAAAAACTGGTTACCCTTAAACCGAATCTCTGACCTGACAAAGTCTATCAACACAAGTTCGGTGTACCCGGGGGATGTTGGAGCCTTCTGAAGCTATGATTCCAGGACTACCTAGCAAAAGAGAAAACATGCAGCATTTCAGCCCAGTTTTGCCAAAACAGTTATGAGCATAACTGATCGACTGTGCCCTCTACTGAATTCTGCCCAAACCTCTGCCCCTACAAACTGATACCCTCAGGTAAAACTGATTCCCCACAATACTGAACTGGTGCCCGCAGGCCTGATGCCCAAACTTGTAAACTGATACATGCATTCCTGTAAAGACGCACTCTAAAGCATATAACAGATAAGTGAGAGCCAAAACACCCCTATGTTGGGGTAGGGTTTCCCTGTCCTACTTTGTCAGGAACTAGGGTTTTACTACGCACGCAGCAGTTTCAAACAACCTATATCGGGTAAGCAACCTGTCCTAGTTTGGAATGGTCACTATGGATTTCGAACATGCACTAGGTCGAATGGTCAAAAAGGGTGCCCCGGTAAAACCGGGGTTTGTGTTCCTATACTGTCAGAGCCCATGACCGATCAGCCTTATGGTCATGCCTTGACAAGACAAGCCTCCGGCAAACCGTTCAGGAATGGCAGATGGCAAACACGGTGTCCTAGGCGCACCAATGCACATGCAATGCAAAGAGACACATAAATGATACATGAATGATCCGCCTTGCTCGGAAATCCGCACCATACCACTGTTGCCTCTGTTTACACTGCCCTGCCTCTCCAAAGACTGCCAAAGTCCTGGGACATGTTCCTTGCACACTGTAGAATATCATCGGCTGGAGGAAATGCGCACCGGCCATAGTAAATGACCATCGGCTGTTGATGAAGTTATCAGCCATTCACCAATGGCCGGTCGGCACTAGATGTTGCCGGTCGGCAGAAACTTCCTGCAGAAAATAGTTTTGACAGCAACAGAGGACATGCAGTGTATGGCATGAAATTTTGAGCAAATGTATGCACGGCCACACTCCCTATCATGTAATGGACTCAAGGGAGCATGGCCCTCGACCCTCGGGCCACCAATCACGCATTTCGATGCATGATGGCCCAAAAGCCAAGTATGCATTTCAATGTCAAATGCAATGCACACAAAACATACAAGGGACCCAACCTCAATCATGGTTGATCAAGAGGCGAGGCAATGCACAATAATGCACATGTGACCTAAGCATGCAAGCAAACATGCAAACATGCAATGCAACTACATGGCACACACAATGCTAACAACATAACATGCACAACGCATTGGAACATGGCATACACAATGCAAGATGGACTTACACCAATGTGAGTGGACCTCAACCACACTCACATCAGTGGCCATAAGATGAAAATGAGACACTCGAGATGCGTGCACGCGTGCACGCAAACCGAGGACTGATCCTAAGGCACGAATGCCACTCTACCAAAGCATGGTAAGGCATGGAACATGGTATGCACACATGCGAATTTCAGCGCTAAAATAAGATGCAAAACAGCCCCGAATCATGGAAACATGGCACCCGATGCATGGAATGATCCCGAAATGCAAAACTAGGTACACGGAATGGCTTACAGCTATACAAAGAATGCATTATTTGAACATGAGACCTAAAGACAGAATCAAGGAAGTCCTAAAATAAGCATATTTACAGTTTTAAGCAAGGCCAAACAGTGAAAAAAAATGAGGCTAAGCTAGCATGGAAAAATGGGCCAAAAGAGGGACAAAGAAGCAAGTGTTGCTTTCTGGCCTCAAACACAAGAGGGCCCTTCAACAATGTTGAAGAGGGGACCAAAATATGGTATTTTACAGTTTATGATCAAACCTAAAACAGTGCAAAAGCATGCTCAAAATACTATGCAAAATAAGGCCAAAAGAGGGTATAAGCACAAAGTACAAAAAGGATGCCTCAAACAGGAAAAGACCCTTAATGAAACATGAATAGGGGGTCAAAATAAGACCATTTATAGTTCGGACCAGCGCCCAAAAATAGAAGCAAAAGAGGCTAACAAATCATGCAAAAATAGGGCCAAGAGATGGATACAAAGGCAAGTGACATATGGAGGCCCCGAACAGTGATGAGCCCTTCAACAATGTTGAATAAGGGCTCAAAATAAGCCACATTTCAGTTTACATCATGCCTCAAAACAGTTTACAAATAGGCCAAAAATGCTATGCAAGAAAGAGGGATACAAGAGGGGTAAAGAGGCAAGTGCAAGAAGGAAGCCTCAAACAGGTAAATACCCTTAAACAAACATGAAGGAGAGCTCAAAATATGAAACTTTTTAGTTCATGATGAAGTCCAGAAATGCTTGAAAGTACGGCTTATAAATGAAGCAAAAAAATGCAAGTTTGAGGGAAATAGACACTTACCCTTGAAGAGCAGCAAATCAGCAGCTTTTGGTCCAAATTTCTGAGCTTCTAACCTCTGCAAATGGCCTCCCAAGTGCTGGAATGGAGGATGGAGGTGTTGTGCTATGGGTTGTAGGGCAAATGGTGCAAGGGCAAGGGTGTTTCGAAGCTTGGATGAGAGAGATGGAGGGTTGTATGTATATATATCAGATATATATGTCTTCTCTCTGGTTTTTTGCTCAAAATCTCCAACCCTCTACAATGGAGGAGGAGAGGCCCTTAAATAGGCAATGGAAATGGTTCTAAGCTTATAAGACAAGCCTAAGGGAAAGGGTCAAGGGGAGCAAGAGGGCCAAGGCTTCTCAAGGAAGCTAGGACAGCTGGTGAGCTTCTTAAGGAAGCCAAGACAAGGGGTCAAGGCTTCCTCAAGAAGCCTTGAGCAAAGGGTGCAAAAGAGGGGTCAAAGGCTCAAAATAGGCACATATATGCACGGGGAGCAGGGTCTATGCATCCCAGCTAGCACAACTGGCATGCACCATGCCTGGAAGGTGCAAAAAGGTCAAACCGGCCAGAAAAGGGGGTCGTCGGCCAAAATAAATGGCCGGTCGGCACAATAAATTTCCGGTCGGGTAAATACATTGCCGATATGTGCTTCCAAGGTCAAAAAATGACCGGTGGATGTCCAAATTGAAGCCCCGGAAGTTAGCTTTCCAATGCCACAAACCTTGCATTAAAATTCCTCCTATGCAAAAAGTTATGCCCTTTTTGGTAAAGCCGCGCAGATTCGATCCAGCCGGACTGATCCCCTACTTCAACCAACCATATCTCCCCCACCCGGACTTGGCTTTAGGAGATTCTTGAGTGCAAAATGAAGCCCCAGAAGTCTTCTTTCCAATGATAGTGGCCTCATAGCTAAAATCCAAGTATGCAATTGAATAAGCCCGATTCAGCGAGAGCTACTCGGCTCCCTTCTACCCGGATTCATGCCGAACTTCTCCCAAACTAGTTTTCTTCTCTCCTTTCCTCTTTTCTTCAACTTGAAACCCCCAAGTAAAGTGTTTTGAAAGATTTTTCAAAGATTTCATCTCTCTTTCATTGATCTCCACTTTGTCCTTGCTCGATTTATCGAAAAGCGCACCATTTACCGAAATGCGAGCGTCGGAACATCGTGGGAATTTTATTTCAAAAATGATTTGAAAGAGAGGGTTTTAGGGTCTAAAAACCATTCAAAATAGCTTTGGTCCAAAATGGGGTGTGAAGTTGAGATTTGTCTCTCTCCTTGCTGAAGAAATTGAACCTTTGCCCTGCACACCTTTCAACACCAAGTAAACCATCAGTCGCGCCCAAGTCTTAAGGGCGGTCAAAAATGGGGTGTCTACAACCCCCTCTCGCCCGGTCCGAAGACCGGCCTCTACTAATCGTGATATCCGATTTGAAAACGTTATGTGTTCTTATTCCGGTTATTAGCCTAGATTTACTACGTTATGCGCACAGCAAAACAAGTATAGACTAGATCGTCTAATTTGGAACAAAGCATTGCATATCCGTTTGTTTGGAAATGTTTTAAGATTTACTACTCGCAAGTAGGCTAAAACACGGATTTCAACGAGCTGTTCCAACTCAAACCATCCAACCTTCACCCACAGGCATTCAGGCAGTTTATAACACATAAGCATCTAGCCACATGGTAAGCATGCTGTCATGTTAACATTCACACGCATGCGATATGCTAAAGCATAAAAGCTTACCTAGTACTCCATGCCAAAACAAGAACGTGTTAACAATCAATGCATGATCCAAGTCCATGTTAAGTGCCTAATGCATTGCATACAAAATGTCACTAGAATAGGCTCGGCTATCCTAAGGATGGCATGTGAAATGTGCAAGTAGCATGTATTCAAGTTAGGTTTGAAATACGATGCAATTAGCATGATGCGCCGAGCCCGGTGCATGCAAGACTGATGAATGATGCACGCATGCATAGCATAAAGTATGCTAAATTAAACATGACCTAGTACTAACCATCAAAGCAGGTAAGTAAAAGGGAGAAAGAGATGGGGGTTGGAAGACATACAAACACTCACCCACACTTATTACAAATTTGCCCTCGCTCGGAGGGGCCGAATAATAATACAAACCGAATAAATAATTAATTGCCCTAGCTAATTAATTATTACAGACCAACTAAATTAATTAAGCAAATTAATTAATCTAATTGAAGCAATGAACAGTCCCGGGATGAAAGCCCAATGCAGTGCGCGCTCGGTTTTGCTCGGAAATCCGCCACCATGCACAAGATGCCTCTGTTTTCCCTGCTCTGCTCCTCTGATGACTGCCAAAGCCTCAGGGTTTACTCTGTGGATGCCAGGAGACACCACCGGCTAAAGGGGGACACCACCGGCCATGCAGAATGGTCACCGGCCATAACTTTGATCCATCGGCCAACAATGGTGGCCGGTCGGCACTAAATGTAGCCGACCGGACAAAAATTCCTGTAGAATCTGGTTTGACAGCAGCAGAGGACAAGACTTGGCATGGCAATGCATTTCAAGCAATGTATGCACCAATCATATCCCTTATCATGTTTATGACTCAAAGGGACATGAACCTTGGTTCTCGGACCACCAATCGCGCATTTCCATGCATGATGGCCCAAGAAACCAAGTGTGCACATTTGATATGTAATGCAATGCACATAATCAAGCCAAGGGGGACTTAACCTCTATCATGGATAGTCAAGAGGCTAAGCATGCATGCCAATGCAATGCAACCTAAGCATGTTAACTAGGCATGCAATATGGCAATGCAAATGAGCATGCAAGATATGTAAGGCATAGAGCAATGCAACTAACAAGTGTGCAAGGCTAATGTAGGCATTCAAGCATGTAAGCCAACATGTGACTTCATTCAATCATGTGATTTCAATCATGCAACAACTCACCAATATGCTACAACATACAAGGAGAGCATGCAACAAACAAAGGGATGGACTTAAACTAAATTAGGCAACTCTGACTAGGCCTAAAACAGTGGCTCAAGAAATGAGACCAAACACACATACACACATGCACATGTTAATGGGCCTATACTTAAGCAAACAAAGGCAACTTTCAAGCACATTTAAAAGAGGCTAAGCATGGACTAATGACATGCAATGTAAGCTCTGGAATCATGTTAAGATGGTGTCAAACCAAGCAAACAAGATAGGCTAAGCATGCAATAAAGGTCCAAAACTTAAGGCTAACAAACCAAAAATGCAAAGGAGCTATGCAATACATGGCAAGTATGACTCAATCAATTTAAAACAGAGCTAAAGCATACAAAAACATGCACTAAAGCTTCACAATGCTAGGCCTAAAATATGCTAGAACAAGGGTTTACAACCTAAGGCATATTAAGGCAACAAAATGGCATTACAAGGCATGTATGCTAAGCAAGCATGGTGTACCAAAACCAACTCAACACAATGCTATTTCATGGCAAAATAAGCATAAATATCAGTCAAGGCATGGTCAACACACACTTAAACTAGATGCTCCCTTAAGAGGCAAAAATGGTCCATTTCAAGGACAACAAGGAGAGGGGGTGGCCCTCTCCTTCTTGGGACCTCAAGGCACCATCCTCACCTCTGAAATCTCTCAAGATTTCAGTGGTGAGGAGGTCCAAACACTATGGTCCCGGAGCTCACACAAAAAGGCACGAAACAAGGGCCAAACAAGGCTTAAGAGGGGTCAAAAAACCCCAAAGCTTAAGGCACTCTTAACAAACTATTTAGAGGCCTTAAAAATAGAACTTTTATGTATTATATGCAAAGCCAAAAAATAGTTGCAAGATAGGTAAAAGTAGTGTGCAAAAATGGGGAATAAAAGGGAAAAGTGATTACCCTTGTAGACCTCTTTCACAAATGAAGCTCCAACAGCTTCTTGAGCTCCAAACCAGCTCCAAAACTCTAAAAACAACCCTCAAGGGCCTCAGCTCCAAGAAAAGGTGTGATGGTGGGTGTTTGTGTGCAAATCTAAGCCTAAACACACACAAGAGAGAGAGAGATAGAGATAGGATATGAACCAAACCCTAACCCTAGAACTCAAACCCTAAAAATATGTTGTCTAAGATGTCTAACCTTTTTCTAAACCTAACCAAGAGAGAAGAAGCTCTCTTTTATAGAGCTTTTGTCTTGTAAGCTTACAAGACAAGCTTCTAATGAGAGGGATCCCTCCATACATGTGTATGGAGGGGAGCCAAGTGCAATCCAGCTATGCCAAAATATCTGCAAAAGCAGATGCACAGTAGTCAGCCGGCCAAAAGTACAATTGACCAAGAAAAGATAGCCGGCCGGCCATCTACAGTGCCGGCCGGCCAAACATTTGGCTGGTGGCCACAAAACACAGCCGGTGGCCTCAAGCCTTGGCCGGTGATAGGTGGGGATGGTCTACAAGCCCTACCCTGCCTCTTAAAGGCAAAACACAAGTGTTTGGTGCAAAACCAGACACAAAACAGTCGAGTCGAGAGATCCTGAGGCAAGGCGCGTAGCCGAAACCTCCAGGAACTCAAGACGAACACCAACGTGGGTGATCACCGAGTGTTCAAGCGGTGACGTCCAAGTCTTGAGGATGGTCAAAAATGGGGTGTCTACACCCCCAGTTCTAAGGTTGTTTCCAATTTCGCTATGGAAGCCTTATACGCTGGTTGATTATTGGACACTCAGAACCAAAGTTTGAAAGCTAAGGGGGTCGGGCCTCAAGTTAAGAGGGATCATATGTTGTACAATCTCAAGATCAATCCCAGGCATGTCTGCGTAGGACCACGCAAAAACATTTTTTGAATTCCTCTTCATTTTTATCAAAGTTTTGGAAAAAGTTTTAAAAATTTTGGTCAATGCAATAAACTAAAGACACAAAGAAGTAGGTGGAATCTACGACATCAAATTCAAAAGGAACTCCTACTCAGTGATGACAACAGACTCAGAAGAAAATGACAAAGAAGACCTAGACAGGACAGAGATATCTAGGTTAGCACTCCCGAAATCAATAGACTTTGACTGGCTAGACTAACTCGAGTTTGACTCCGACTCTACAAACTCGATGGAATCAGACTTAAACTCAACATCCAATTCAAAACTCAGAATAAAACCATTCTCAATAGTTAAAGTGCAGGCCATCAACCACACTCAAAATAAAGCTCGTGCAATCAACAAATGGTCATTCCCTGATCACAGAAACGGTCTGATATCTCACAAATTCTATGGATTCATGCTGGTAGACTTTGTGGGATATCATATTTTTCTAAAGCTATGGTCCTACAATAACTTAGCAAAAACAAAACCAAAAACAAAACCCTTAATCAGAATTCCAGCAGCACTTTAGCTCAATTCGCACAACCAATCACTGTCTACCCCACCAAAAAAAACTCAACCTCAAAAAAAATGTTACGCCTAGACCACTGATTTGAATTTGAGAATCTCTATACAAATTTCCATACATTGCACATAGTAGGAAAGAGAACAAACACTCTATGGAGGGTAAGGTCACCTTGTTCTAGCTTTGAAATGGTCTAGAGTTTCACTATTCAAACAAGTGGTATCATCACATCTTAAAAATGGGAGAGCATCATGTCTTAAGTTGGGAAGGTACTATAACTCACTATATGCACAAGGTCAACTCTACTCTAGGGATTGAAGTCAAGGTGACATCAACAAAGAGTCCTTTGGTTAATAACCCAGTAAGATACTAGGAAGTTGGAAAAGTCAATATAGCCTTTTTTCTAAGTCCTATAACCTTATATAGAGGAGCTACCTTTTTTACCGATCTTAAAAAGTATTAACATAAGGTTTCAAAAGTAACGCGGAGATGGTATAGTGTCACAAAAAGTTTGCCAGTGCTCGCACTAGGACTTGGGCAACATAGGAACTTTAAGTGCACCAATGCATGCAATGATATAAATATATAATTTAAAATAAAATTCATATCATGGGTTTGACTCAAGGTTGCTTAATATCCCTAGCAGAGTCGCCAAGAATTGTAACAATGCCCAGGAGTAGTTGTGCACGTTAAACAGTTTGAACTCTCAATTTATTTGATCTAGTCGCATAAATACAATATGAAACATAGATGGGAGTCCAAATTTGGCAAGTTTTGTAGAAAATCCGTGTTTATTACAAATGCTTTGCCAGAAATAGATTATATCACCAAATCTCAAAGTCGTCACCTAATATTTTAAAAAATTTAGAAAACCCGTGACTCATGTTAAGGCCATTGTTCGTCGTAACCAAAGATATCTCGGTTCAAAACCTTAAGTATGAGAGGGGAAGGTCTTTAATTGAGCATCCCTGCTCACCAGATCAAAGATTGGCCTCTACTAAACCATGATATGAATTTTATTAATTTTATATATTCATATTTTGATTTATCTAAGAAATCCTAAAATTTACTATGTGAAGCATACAAGTATAGACTATGCCATTTATTTTGGAACAACTTGATTTCATGTATTTTAAAAAGAGTTTTGAAGATGCACAACTCAAACAAATTGAATTTACAAACATGAAAATCAATATCATTCAAAATTAAGCGACACAACCTCCATCCACCGGCATTCATGCAGCTATATCAAGTAAGCAAGTAGCCACATGGCAGGATACTTAAACATAGTAAGAAAAACACACACAAGCGGGATGCTAAAGCATAAAAAACTTACATATTTACCAACGTCCTGCGAACAGTTACAAAATAAAGTTAGCAAAACATGCATGATCTTATATACAAAATCCTAATGCAATTCACTCATGACATGCAACTAAAGATTCGACTTCTAATATATGACGTGTGAATCATCTCAAGAACATGAGATAGCGCACATAATCATACAAGAATTGATTAAATCCATAGATGCAACTTAGTCGAATCAAGATGCATGAAACATAAATGCAAAGCATGGATATGATGAAAAGCAAAACATGATGCATATATGCAAATAAAGAAAGCAAGTAAAAAAAGGGGATAGAAAGAATCGGGACGGTAAATTATTACAACACTTTAAATAAATAATTACAAACTAAATGAGAAAGAGAGAGAAAGAAAATATTACAATAAAATAAAACCTCACAAAACTCTCAAATAAAAAGAAAACAGAAGATGCAGATCTTGAGGATCGCCGAAAACCATTATGCTCAACGCCAGAACACTACTATGTTCCTTCTAGAAGAAGTTAGTTGCCCAATCAAATAATTAGCTGGTGGCCAACTAGGCCTAGTGAAACCTGTTTTGTTACAACACTGAGAAAAGAACAAACATAGAAGATGTAGGTGGCTCAGCTAACCACTTCTAGTTAGATGACAACAAGTTTGTAGTATGAAATCAAAGCAAGAAAATTAATATAAGAAGGCTAATACAAGAAAAATGAAAGAAATTGAAAATTCACCTTCGAAAGAAAGGATGAACTTCTTGATTTCCAACTTCCTTTTGATCACCCTCAAGGTGGTGAAGCATGTTCTCAATCCTCACTTCAAAAGCTTGGAATTTGAGTTAGAATGGTGACTTGAATTGTATAACACTATATGTGGAGAAAAATTGGTGAACTCTTTAATTTTCTCTCTTTTAACAACAACCACTCTCTTTTCGATCAAAGCTCTAGAATTTGACTTCAATTACATGGCTTGGATGAATTTTGTAATAGATGATGAGATATGGTGTATAGCTTGAGAAAATGAAAGTTCACAACCAACACTTAATTTTGACCAACTCTTTAATTCAAAGCTTAGACTTTTTCTTTCTCTATCTTTAGCCTTCTCTAATCAATCTATCATATTCCCCCTCTCAACAATCTGATGTGTTTATATAGACAATGTAAGTGGAGAAATGGTGAAAGACAAGAATGAAGCTTTAAGAAAGATAATAGAGCAAATAGAGCACAAATGGAAGACAAAAATGGAGCATTATCTTCAATAGATCAAGCACTAGTCAATGGAGGCTGAGTATGTATGCATTCAATGCATGAATGGGTCAGAAAATGGGGTTGTGAAGTGCCCCACCCAAGCTGACCAAAATTTGGTACAAACTGTCTCTGGGTGGCTGACTGACTAGAGAGAAAAATGCATGTTTTGCTTTTGTTCAATCCAACTTTGTTTTGGTGCCCGACGGGTCTTAACCACTTGGCCAAAACAGGTTTAGGGTTAGGAAGAAAGCTCTAATTTCATCTTTTTTTACAAAAGATTTCGTGAAAAACACATTCTTATTTTCATCATCGGGTAATTAAAAGAAAGTGTCGAAGACGACCCTTTTAACAAGGCCGCGAGACTTAGGCAAACAAACAAAATGCAGATGCAGGTGGTTAAACCTGAAGGTTGCCTACGTATCCCTTTGTAAGGAATCAAACCAGCGTAGTTCAGGGACATGAGGTAAATGATATGCTCAAAATGTAATTGAAAGTTGGACTTACACGCTTCGTGAAGCCGATTGTTTTTTGAAAGTTCATGATTTATGTAATGCAAGGAAAGCCTCGTGCAAATGATACGAAGCATAACAAGGGTATAATCCAAACCCACTCACATGAGAGAAGGAAATGTAGTGTTAGCCATCAACCCCAAAAGGGGAGGTATTAACCGAGGGATAGTTTTAACCAACAACTTAAGAAAATGGAGGTATTAACCAATGGTAGTTTTAACTGAGCACCCGAGAAAGGGATAGTATCGTCATCTCGAAGAGGGGTCAGTATTAACCGAGTAGTTTTAACCGTCAACCCAAAAAAGGGGGCAAATATTAACTAAAAATGTTGTAATCAAATGTTGATATGAATAGATTGTATCCAACTGATGCAATAGTGATAGTTGTAATCATACATGACAGATATAATAGACAGTGCAAGTGTGATGGTGAATGCAGAAGCATGAAGAGGTAATGTGAGACATGTGACATGCAATGATAAATGCACAACAATGATATGATGAATGCACAACAGATGAATACTCAAATGATTTTTTTTTTCTTTTCTGTTTTTTTATTTATATATTTTGTCTTTTTTGTTTTTGATTTTTTGTATTTTTTTTTTCATTGTTTTAATTTTTTAAATTTTTTTCCACTTTTTGATTTTTTTTTCTCTTTTTGATTTTTTTTTTGATTTATATACATACCATATATACATATACGAATACAAACGATATACAAAATACGTGTTACATACATATACATATATATACACATAGACAAACTATATATATATATACAAATATATACATGCATACATATACATGTATAAACTATATACATCTATACATATTATATACATATGGTATACACATACATATATACACATACCTCTCCCTTGTTCCTGTCTCTCTCTTTCTCTTTCGTCTTTGTCGAGCGTTGTGTTTGGCGCGCGATTTCAACAATCACAGGGTTTGATCAACAATAGCTAGACCAACCCTTATCTCTCCAGGATCGCCTCGACCTTCCCCTTCAGTGAGGAAGAGATAGAGTAGAAAGCTACAAAACAAATCTTTCTCTGCTCTTACTCTGTAACTTCTCTTTTTGGCATTACTCTTTTCTAACATGGCCTTTTCTCGTAGTACCCTTTCCCTTTTCCCAGACCTTAATGATTCCCGGATAGAGCTTGCTGACATCAACTCCTTTGAGCCTCTACAGAGTGTCCCTGCCCCTATTTTCAGTTTCCCTGCGATGTCAGTTAAGCAAAACAATTTGGACCCTCGATTTCTTTGATCTAGTCTCACGGGTGTAATGTGAAGCATAGATGAGAGTCCAACTCTGACAATTTTTATAGAAAATCCATTTTATTGCAAAACCTTTGCTAGAAAACCTATAACTCGTGCCAAGGCCACTGTTCGTCGTAACCAAAGATGTCTTGGTTCGGAACCTTACGTATGAGAATGGAAATGACTAATAAAATGAGCTTAAAACCAATGAAACCAGCGTAAAGAAAATGAGTAAGATTACTTGGATTTGGCTGGACGTTATGCCGAGTCCATAGTGTCAAGAGTTATCATGCACCAATTCATGATGTGTTGATGAAACCTAAAGTGTCTCTACCTCTCTCTTTGAGCTCACTTCGTGATAGGAGGGAGGGGTGGTTGTTCATTGCATTGATTGATTTTTGTCCAATTGTCCCCGAAATCATCAAGCGATCAACTTGCTTATTGATGGTTTTGGAACCAACTTCATTCTTCTCTTGAGCCTCTCCATGGCAGAGAAGAGCAGAAAGGACAAACAGAGCTCAGAAAAGTTTTGTCTGCACTGTTTTCACCTCAGAGCACAAAAGCAGACTTTTGCATGAAATCAGGGCATGGTCGGCCTTGTTTGAGCCAGGCCGGGCCTCATTGGGGGCCAGTTGGGCTCCAATGTTTGGTAAACAGTGTGTTTTTGCAAAAATAGAGGGCAGTGGTTGAAGGTGAAACAAGGCAGATTCCAAGGAAAACAGACAGTGATGCTTCTGAAAATAGTCACGTGCATGCAATCCTTGTGCATCTTTGTTTATCAATGTTGTAAATTAATGTTCCCATTATTGTTGTAATTAATTAATTACCATTATAGTTAGCATTGTTATAATTATTATTAATGTTTATTCATAAGTATCATAGTTAGTCAACTTAGCTACTTAGTTCTATTATTAACCTTTGTTGTAATAAATTAGATAGCTAGTTAGTTATTTAGTATTCATTAGCTTAATTAATTTATTTGGTTTTGTAATAGTTAGTTTAATTTCGGACACTGGGACAATTATTCGGACTCTCTTGCATGAGGGCAAACAGTGTAATAAGTGTGTATGTCTTCTAATCCCCATTTCTTTCTCCCTTTTATTTCTCTGCTTACGATGGTAGCATAGAGCATCATGTTTTAATTAGCATTTTTTTTATAACCAAGGTATCCATTTGTCTTCCACGCATCAAAGCTCGGTTCATCATTCTAAACAAAGCACTATCATTTCTTAAATTCTTTGAATACGTGCTTAGACCGCATGCTATCAAATCGCTTCAAACGCCATGTTAGTAGTCGAGCCCATTAATTGCATAATTGTATGTGTTGCATTAGTCATATTGCATTAGTTAGGAGCATGCATGTTTTCTAATTCTTTTGTTTTGTTTGGCTTGCCTTGGAGTACTAGGTGAGCATTTATTGCTTTAGCATATCGCATGCGTGTGATTGTTGCTATGTTATGCATGATCACCATGAGGCTAAATGCTTAATTGATATTACTCTTGCATGCCTGTGGATGAAGGCTAATTGTTTGAATTGGAATAAATTGATTAATGTATATACAAACTCGCCTCTTTCAAGTGATGCATATTCAAACCCATATTTTCAAACAAGCATGAAATCAAAGCGTTCTAACTTTTGCACAATTGGTCTATACTTGTGGGCATTACATAGCAAGTTAGCCTAATAATCAGAACAAGAGCATGTATTGTAAATAAGAATCACATCATGATTAGTAGAGGCCAATATTTGATCAGGCGAGTAGGGTGCTCAATTTATGACATTCCCCTCTCGTACTTAAGTTTCCGAGCCGGGACACTTTGGTGATAACGGATAAGTGGCCTTTGGCACGAGTCTCGGGTTTTCTAAATTTTTCAAAAATATTTAGGTGGCGACTCTGTATCTGGCAAAGCAATCCATTTTTGGCATTTTGATTCAAAATTAATTTTCCAAAAGAATTGCCGGATTTGGACTCATTTGTGTTTATTTATTTCACATTGCACTTGTGGAATTAGACTCAAAACCACGAGAGTTCAAACTGTAGGGCTAGTTGTATCCAAAAGGAGCACAAAAAGCAAGCTACAAATGGATGCAAGTCATACCCTAGAAACTTAACCCCATACCCACATAGTCATATAAATATATAAACATGCAAAACAATTAATGTCCCATTCTAGAATGATAAACCCATTGTGGCAAAGCCATATACCACGAGCTCAAGATATTCAAACCTGATTAGCTTTGATAACAAGTTGTAACACCAAAAAATTTATTCATCATTTTATAGATTTAAAACATAAATATCTTCTATTTAACACTATGAAAACTATTAGAGAATACATTCCATACTTCAAAATAATCTCTCTCATTGAACTATCCAAAGTGATTTCATCATTGTTTGGTTTACATTCGCAAAATAATAACAATAGTTCAAGGAGTGAGAGAAACAAAAAGCATAATGCCCTAATAGCATACATCTTTTCAAGGTTTGTCCTTGAATACACAAAGGAATGGACCTCAGTCCAGAAAAAAAGAATAGCTCTGAAGCTTCACAATTAGCAATCATTGAGCCTTGTGCTCCTATAAAAAATACATCCAACACCAAGTTACTTTGGCAGAATCATATTTCCTAAAATGTTTGTTAGTTTTGGGATGAGCTATTGCCCAGTAGGAAATACTATTAACAAGACATAAATAATGGAGATGCATATGATCATGCCATGTGAGTGATAGGAAAATCTATGTCTTTTCTTTCTAAAATCATGATGTTAGATGCATGAAGTCCATACAAAGTCTTATCCATAACCATAGGGTGTAAATACACTATGATGTCCTAAGCAAGAGCCCTAAAACCAGACGTACATAGATAGACTAATATACAAAAAATAGTTCCACATTTACCGACTCTAGAAACGGCAAGTTGTTGGGCACTAAAAACCTTTTCCTTCCACATTTGCTGACTCCTAAAACAGCAGGCTCGTGGATGCCCAAAATCATATTTTTTTTTCCACATTTTTTGACTTTAAAAATGGCAGGCTTGTGGACAACCAAAAACTTTTCCCTATATTCGTCCGGCGATATACTCTAGACAGGGCAAGTGGGCACCTTAACTCCCTGCGTGGGTAACAATACAACACACCACTCAATTTTCTAAAACCCGACTCAACTGCCCAGACTCATATGCTATTGACCCCTTTCCAATATTTTTCAAACATTCACAAATTTAGATTTACGAGAGAAAATTTGAAGCACATGATACATGAGTTTCCAAATCCCATTTCCCTAAGTTTTGTTCAACTACACAAAAGTAATATCAACCATTAAAGAGTTTCCCTAACCTCACAATTCCCACAATTTCAAAACATAGATTCAAGAAATTTACACCTCCATGTATCAACACAATTGTCTTGTCCAAACATTCAATTTCATGATGTGAGGGTCAATTGAGAAAACCTCCTTTATCAAATCAAATTTAAAAACTAGAATTTTAAAGAAAATTGGGGCCTTTCCTATTTTTATACTCAAGGAATCAACTTTCATCATCAACAACAATTATCAACAAAAATATTCAGTGGTTTTTTTTTTTTTTCCAAAACATGAGGTAAAAACCCCTTTTGTTTATCAAAACTCACTTTAAACCACAAGATCATCTCATACATCTCTACAACTTGAAAAAAATACCGCATATGTATCTCCAATTAAAGATATATCAAGTTAAAAGTAACCCTACCCCAAGAGTGAAGACGAAGAGATGAGAACCCAACTAGAAACTTCAAAAAAGAAAAAAAAAAATGCGAAACAACTGGTAGAACTCTTGAACCAAGCCTGTTCTTCAACTTCCTTGAAAGATCTAGGATGGATCTTGGGTAGAAACAAGAGAAATCAAGCATTTTTGGGCTAGGGTTTCGAAAAAGGTGTTTGAGAGTGAGAGGATATTAAAAAGTGAGGAAAAAAATGAGTAAGGGTCAACTTTTAAGTCAGCTTTCCTGAATAGACCACTCGAGCGAACTTTCCAATACTTGAGCAGTGAACGCAAACTCCAGAGATTTTACATATCTGAACTGAAAGTATGAGCAACCATGCATCTCCGCTTGAGTGAACAAGAGACCGCTTATAGCGGTATCACTCTACACTCAGTTTGCAGAAGAAATACTGGAAACCCCGAATCACCACTCGAGCGATAATTCCACCGCTTGATCGAACCTAAAAATTTAGGATGTTACAGATTAAAAATACTTTTTGTGTAATTTTCAATTGAGTTATACAAATTGAATCGTAAATATTTTACAAATGAAACATTGGTGGCGAATCCTTAATGCCTTAGTTCCTTCACATTATTGTTACTACAAATTATTTTTGTTAATTAATTTTCTCAAATCATAAAGACCTTTTTAATCTATTTTATTTTATATTATTCTTGACCACTTGGTTCTTTATTCGAATATATCAATCCTTGTGGATTCGACCTCAGACTTACCGAGAGTTTATTACTTCACGACAACCTGCACTTGGGTATACACATTCAAAGTTGTAGCATTCCCTATGTTGCATTTCCTTTTCTCCCCTCCCCCCTTTAAAAAGATTTTTGTTTTGGCTGCCTCAAAGAAAAGGGTAATATTATTTCTGGTTTAAGTTGCAATCCATTATTCACCTAAAAAAAAAGTTACAATCCACCATTATTGATGATGCATTGGATGAGTACAGAAAAATAGGAATTGGATTTGATTGATTAACATGTCCTATGTTTAGTTATTTCATTGGATTCTCAGTCTATATTAGTAGTAAAACAGGACCTATAGTCACTGGAAAAGGCACCACTTGAGATCCACTTATATTGATGTAAAGTTGTTTACAAAATAAACCCTAATACTTTTGTGATTTTTGTTTATTTATTGTTCACTTTTAAAACTCTTGTAGTATTTTAAAACAATTTCCCTTATGTAGATGGATGCTGGTCCCAATTAACGTTGGTCAGTAATAGCTTCGAGCAGAAGTCTTCGTGAATTAGAGAATGCTAGATGTGGACGTGGACATGCTCGAGTGCATGATGATGATGTAGACATTGCCATGGATGATGATCCTATACATGATGCACTAGTTATGGATGATATTGCTATGGATGATGACCCTATTGGTGATGATGCTAATATTGTTGATGAAGATATCCTTACTGAGCCATTTTCGGGAGGGCCAATTGATCCATCAATCCTTAAGAGTTTTAAAAGTCATGTTGCCACAACTATTTGGAATGGTGATAATGAAAAGAGGTCCTTGAAGTGTCTTAATCACTCGAGTAAGATTCATTCGTAGGCGTGGTGGGAACAAGGCAACAACGCTACATTTGTAAACATTGTAGAGATGTTAGAACTTGCACACTTAGCTCGTTGCACGTACCGCTTCATGAACAAGATTGTTGTGTCTAGTTTTGTTGAGATATGATAACCGAAAACAAACACCTTCCATTTGACTGTTGAAGAAATGACTGTTATGTTGGACGATGTCGCCACTATCTTAGGGCTTCCCATGGTAGGAAAATCTATTAGCGTGCGTAAGTTGTCAAAAGGGTGGGCGATTGCATTAGTAGTTTATACCTTGGAAATTGAGGAGCAAGAGGCCAGACATGAGATATCTAGTGTAGGGGCAATTCAGTGAGGCTTGAGTGGTTGAGGGCAAACTTTCAAAATGTTACAGACGATGATTTAGTGGAAAGAATTGCATGTGCAGGTAGCGCATACTTGTTATTTTTGTTGGGTTGTACACTTTTCAATGACAAGATTGGTACTAGGGTCCCTATTGTTTATTTAAGTTTGTTGTCCGATTGGACGACTATAAATTCATATGCTTGGAGTGTTGTTGTATTGATATTCTTATGTAGATAGTTGGGGTATGGTAGTAAGTCTAGTGTGAAACAAATAGCTGGTTGCATGACACTCCTTGAGGGTTGGATTTATGAGTACTTTCGTGGATTTCAACCACCTTAATATAAATTATACTAAAGACATGCCACCCGTTTATCGTTGGACTTCTCGAAGAGAGTCAAGTGAAGATACACAGCTGTAGGCTTTTCAAGAGGAGCTTGATAGATTGGGTGTACACGATGTAAGTTAAAAGGCCATTCAAAGTTGAAATTCCATTTAATAAAAAAATTACAAGTTACATCTTACAGTTATTATTGTTTGTAAGTTATTTGTGTGACACCCCAAAAATCGAGAACATCAGAGAATATAGTAACAAATAAATACAGGGTTTTCTAAAGCTACAAGTATAACGCCCCAAAATCGACTCTAAGGTTGAAGTCTAGGAAAGGTCACTAATGAGTCATGTGGTCAATAACCAAGTAAGATCCCAAGAAAGATCGGAGGAGTTAAAATAACCTCTCTTCTAAGTCCAATCTCCTTAGATAGGAAAGCTACCTTTTTGACAGATCTTAACAAGCTATAAACTTAAGGTCTGCATAAGTTGATGAAGAAAATAAAGGATAGGTTTACACAAAGGATATATAGGTATATATATAAGCAAAATAATCATTACAAGATCAAGTCTTAAATACAACAAAAGTTTTAACATTTACAACCCCAAAACATGGTTACAAAAGGGACTTAATAAAACTAGTTTCTTATTCTTTGAGGGTAGCCATTTAAGGGTTCCAAACCAACCACTTACACAAGACTTAACCTTCAATTAGGGAACGCATCCCATTAATTAGTATTTGAAATCAACACAATCATTATCTCATAAAATTATTCAAATGATCGAAACCCTAATACCATCTCTATTAAGTTTCCTGTTGAGTTACGAGTTTTAAGTCAAGGTTAGAGCCAGTTATTGAAATAACAATTTCTATATAGTATGAACATTTCATGGCATAAATTTAAGATAATATAACCACAAATATATGTAGATGCCATACTAGAGATTGAACAAACAATAAGAAGCATATTCAATAAACTAGGAACATGAAACTACTAATAAGAACAAATTTCCAGATTTGTTTTACCTTAGAGATAACTATCAAATGACAATTTTAGATTTTTCCTGAACTTGGACCCTTTAGAGTTTCTAGAGAATTTTGTCTAGTTTCAAAATCAATTTACGGAAGTGGATAACTTTTCTAGATTTTTAGTTATTAATGAATACTCCAACTTTCTTTAGATTCGGTAGCTGTTACGAAAATCAATGTTTCTTTCAAACCACTCATTCATTTTCAATAAAACAATTTTTTTTATTGAAATTAAACACTTTAAGGAAGATTTTGATGTAAAATTTAGTTCAAGGGGATTTTTCTAAATTTTTCTACAATTTTTGGAAGTTGGCTAAAAATACCGGTCATTGGTGCACAAAACTTAAAATAGAAAGAGTTGTAAGAAAAGGGGGTAACCATGGCAAGTTTTGCACTTATTTTGTGATGAAAACATATAATATACTAATAACTCATATTTTTAGTTTGAAGGTTTTCCTTTAAAAAATAATGTAAGATATAGGTAAAAATAGGTGACTTCACTTCAACAAAGAGAGAATACAATTACGGAAGCAATTAAAACTCAACTGCTTTTATTCAAGCACAAGAACACCATGCCTAAACATCTGAAAAAAAAAATTCTATGCATGTAATATAATGTATTTAGTAGAGAAAAGAGAAGGATAGATTGTGTTGCGGCTTACTTTCTCGCCTAGGATTAGTGTTGTGCAAGCTTACTCTATTTTTCTTCATTCTCCTCCCAAAGCTCACACTTTCTCTTATCTACATCTCTCTAGCCAAAATGTGTGTGGGTGTATGTGTTAGGGTGTGTAGAAGTGTTGAGAGAGGTGGGCTATTTATAGAAAAATTGTGGTGAAATCTCCGAAGTCTCCTGTGGTTGGAATGGAATTGAATGGAATGGAGTTGTATTTAGTTGAAAGGTGGTGGAATGAAGTTTGATTAAGATATTTAAGTCATAATCTAGTTGTTGCTTAGTTAGAATGAAACAAGATTGGCATAGGGCACAAGACAAACCTCCTAAACTTTTTGGCCTGAGTTAAAAGTCTTCCATGAATTCATGAACTATGCTTTGAAATTACTAATCAATTTCTTCTAAAGGGGTGGCCAGCCATGTGCATTCTTAGATGTAGGACTTTTATCATCTTTTGTACACTTACATATATACATGTATAGATATTTTGTGGAAAAAGAATATTATAATGAATTGTACCTTATATATATATATAAAGAATGATTTGGGGCTAAAGTGAAATTTTAATTAAGTGTGAGGGCATGGACTCAAGTAAAATATCCATTTCAAATGTAGAATTAATGAAAATAGTGTTAGGGAAAATAATTCGACTTAAGTTACTTCGTTGTAAATTAAAAGGCGAGTAATCAAACGAAAACAGTGACATCGGAAATTAGAGTTTCAAGCGATCAAGCTAAAATTAGGGAGTTAAATAATTAATTTTTAGGGTGTTAGAAATTCTTACTAAGCTACCAAGGTAGATTAGGGTTTGCATGATTTCGCTCGAAATGCATTTTCGATTCTAGAGTTAAAATTGCGAATAAAAGAGAAACGGTGGGCTTTCATTATAATAATTTAAAAGGGCCTTAATAGAATTTACAAAAATCAAGGGCCTCATGATTTGGGACTCTTATCAGAGTTACAAAGATGTCCATCTATGTTACCTAGTTACTTTCTACCACGGTTGCTTGAATTGTTTGGAAGTAGTTGAACCATATCACCTGGATAGAGTTTTGAGATAGTTTGGCAGAGTGAAAACAATCCCAAATCCACCACTTAGCTCTATGCGTGCTTCTGGAGGAGCCGCAGCTCCACGCTACAATGCAATGTATGCATTCTTCGTCACACCTGCATTTTCACTTTAAATAGTTATTTGGAAAAATCTGAGTTTTTAATACCGATGATTGAAATATAGTTTAATTTTATTACTTTACTTAGACCCTTGAAAGATTTATTTAGAGTCACCACCCAACATAGAGTTTGGGTGTGTTAGGCCACCCAAAAAATAAATTTTTAATGAACCAATACTTTTATATTTTCTGTTTACCAATGTGGGTGTGGACGCGCCCCGCGTGAGGGCCTCACCCCACAGTTCGGACTCGATTTGTGTCACGGTTCTTAATCTTGAACCAAAGAGTCCAAATCCGGCAAATCGTTTTGAGAAAACAGATTTTTAGAAAAGAAGTGCCAAACATGGACTGCTTTGCCAGATACAGAGTCGCCACCTAAATATTTTTTAAGGGGAAATTTAGGAAACCCTGACTCGGTGCCAAAGGCCACGTGTCCGTCATCACCAAAGTTGCCTCAGCTCGGGAGCTTGGGTACGATTGGGGAAGGTCAGCTATGAGCACCTCCTCTCGCCCGATCCGAAGATCGGCCTCTACTAACCGTGATATCTTGTTTTGAAAACATTACATGTCCTTATTTCGGTTATTAGCCTAGAATTACTATGTTATGCGCACAGCAAACAAGTATAGACCAAATCGCCCAAATTGGAACAAAACATTTCATGTTTGTTTTGAAAGTGATTTGCTACTTGCGAGTAGGCTAAAATGTAGGTTTTGCCACCCTTAAGTGGGCATTAGAAAAGATGGTTTTGCCACTATCTAGTGGGCTTAAAACTCACAGTTTTAATGCATTATCCCAATTTAGGTAATTGAACCTCCATCCACAGGCATTCAAGCAGTTATATCACATAAGCAGCTAGCCTCATGGTAATCATGCTATTATGGCAACACTCACATGCATGCGGTATGCTAAAGCATAAATGCTTACCGAGTACTCCAAGCCAAAACAGAAGCTAGTTAGTAATCATATGCATGATCCTAGTTCATGTTAAGATGGCTAATGCAACACATGCAAGATGCAACTACAATAGGCTCGGCTATCCTAAAGATGGCATGTGAAATGCTGCAACTAACAGGTATTCAACTTGGAATTGAAATACAAGTGCAGTTAGTATGATGTACCGAGCCCGGTGCATGTAAGACAAATGTATGGATGCACGCATGCATAGCATAAGGTATGCTAATTTAAATATGCCCTAGTCTAACCATCATAAGCGGATAAATAAAAGGAAAGAAAGACATGGGATTGGAAGACATACACACACCCACACACACTTATTACAATACGCCCTCACACGGAGGGACCGAAAGAATAATACAGTCCAAATAAATAATACTAAATTAATTATTACAAAACTCCTAATTAATTAACAAATTAAATGCAAAATTGAAATGGCCACAGCCCCGCCTTCGAAATGTTTGGATGATGCATGCTCGACTCGTACTGCCCGGAAACCCGTTGCCATGGCACTGTTGCCTTTGTTTACACTGCCTTGCCCCTCTGAGGATCATACAAATTTCCAGACCTGCTTTGAATTACTCCCTGAGTGCTCCGGATTGCCATCGGCCAGAACAAAAGGCCACCGGCCATGGTAATTGGAGTATCGGCCAAAACTTGAATCACCGGCCAGCCATTGATGGCCGGTCGGCACTGTATATGGCCGGCCGGCCATAAATTCTTGCAGAACCCTGTTTTTGACAGCAACAAAGGACAAACAGTGCATGGCATGGAAATTTCACAGTAATGTGTGCATGTACACACTCCCTATCATGTGATGAACTCAAGGGAGCATGACCCTCGACCCTCGGGCCACCAATTAGGCATGATGGCCTAAGAAGTCAAGCTTGCCATTCAATGTAAAATGCATGCAACACACAAATGAAAGCTAACACCCTATCATGTTGAGATCAAGGGTCTTGGCGACCGAGGGTTGAGAGGTGTTGCATCACTTGGAGTATGAACACTTCTTACCCCTCAAGTTTGGCTTGACACCCCAAACCAAACAATGCAATGCAATGTAAGCAAGGTGGCTCAAGTATGCAACATGAGCAACGTGATGTGTCAAACATACAAGATGTAATGCCATGTAACTCATCATGCAAACTATGACATGAAATGCAACTAGCTAACAATACGCAAACATGCAATTGTGATACTAGGCAAGCATGAAATCAAAGCAATGCAATATGATCATGCAAGGATGGACCTAAAGTACAAAGGGGCAGACCTCAATCCACCCTCCAAACAGTGGCCAAAATGCCCAAAATGATGAGCCAATGCTTATGCAAACATGCACACCAATAGGTCCAAGACAAGGGGCATTCTACCACAACTACCCCAAGCACTCATGGCATGAACTTTCCAACACAAAATAGAGTTTCAATATGCAAAATGACCCCCCAAAACCCACTGATATGGCAGCCCCAAAACTTAAACACTTAAGCATGTACAATGGCCCCTTTTCAAGGCACAACAAAACAATTCTTCAAGGCATGAAAGGGATGATAAGTGCGGGCATACAAGCATGAATTAGGGACTGAAATGGCATGTGAGATGACCCCAAATCACTTAAACAACCTAACCCAAGCATGCTCATGATTCACATAACCAATGCCAACATGCTAGAATGCTAAGGAGCCATATAAAGCATACCAAATATGACCAAACCAGCACCTAACAGACCCCAAGCATGGAAAAATATGACCAAGAACTTCACAAAGTAAAGTCAAAACATGAGAGCATGGTGGTCAAATGTCATGATACATTTCTAGGCAAAATGAAGGAACACAAAGCAAGTACAAAATGCATGCTAAGGGTCAACAAACCAACATGTAACAGAGATATAATACGACCCAAAACACCCAAAAAGCCTCTGAAATGGAGTCATAAACAACTAAGCATGCATGCTACCATATTGAGCCAAAAACATAGATAAATGAGTCACAAAGGGGAGAGGGATGTCCCTCCCCTATACAAGACCTCAAACCTCCTTCTTCACCACTGAAAATCCACTGGATTTCAGTGGTGAGAACACCAATACACAAGAATAACCAAAGCTTGCCAAAAGAGCACAAAAAGAGACCAAAAGAGGCCTGAGAGGGGGAGGTCGACCCCCAACACCAAAACAACCTCAATGAAGAATCTTAAGCATGAAAATACAAGACTTTTTTTAGTTATACACAAAGCCTAAATCAGCATGCAAGACAGGTAAAAAACTAGTGCAAGATTGGGGAAACTAAAGTAAGATTGTTGCCCTTGAAGAACTCTTGAAGAACAGCAAGATCAACCACCTTCCTCTGGTCAAAACCAGTCTAAAAACTCATGAATAAGCCCTCCAAGCCCCTCAAGGTCGAAGTATGGTGTAATGGTGTGTGTCTTAGTGCAAAACTAAGGCAAAAACACACTTTTTAGGCCTCCAAACACACACAAAGGATGAGAGAGAGGGAGATATAGAGAGAGAATGTATATGACAGATATGTATATGTATGTCTCTGGTTTTTTTGTTCAACCCTTGACAATGGAGGAGGAGGGGTCCTTAAATAGACAAGGGAGATGTTTTGAAGCTTCTCCAAGAAGCTAAACTAAAAAGGGTCAAAGGGGGCAAAAGGGGCAAGGCTTCCTGAGGAAGCTGGGATAGCTGGCCAAGCTTCTTGAGGAAGCTAAGACAAAGGTCCAAGCTTCCTCAAGAAGCTAGACCAAAAGGGTGCAAAAGGTGCATAACAACCACACTATGCACGGGGAAGAGTGTTGGTGCATTCCAGCTGGCACAGCTGGCATGCACCATGCCTGAAGGGTGCAAAAGGGTCACACCGGTCAGCAAAAAAAGTCACTGGCCAAACAAAGTGCCGGCCGGCCACATAAAGTGCTGACCGGCCATTGGTATTAAGAAACCATGGCTGGTGGCAGCAATGAATGGCCGGTGCTGTAAAGGGAAGGCCGGTGGGGTGTGGGGATGGCCAACAATCCATTCCCTGCCCCTCAAAGCAAAAGCACAAGTATTTGGTGCAAAACCAAACACAAAACAAACGAGTTGAGAGATCCTGAGGCAAGGCGCACCGCCGAGGCCTTCGGGAACTCAAAACGAACACGAACATGGATGATCACCGAGTGTTCCAACGGTGACGTCCAAGTCTTGAGGACAGTCAAAAATGGGGTGTCTACAGTGGGGTTTGTTTTATTTTAATGACTCTCATTAATGGTTTGTGTGAATCAGAGATGGGTTCGGGAATTTTCTATTATGAGTAAGGAAGGTGTCAGGCACCCTACATCGCCATTTCGATATTGTTTTCCCCGTATATGCTAAAACCTGTTAGAGTGCATGTGCTTTGGTTTTTTAAATGATCAGTTTACTAGTTTGTAAATTTTATTGTTTGTGGAGATGAGAATGTCTTGATTGTGATGTCTATTAATTTGCTTGTGCACCTGGTGGCGAATGGGTGGTTACTGGTATTAATAGAATGTGCTGATTGTAATATTTATTAATTTTCTTGTGAGCCTAATGACAAGTGGGTGGTTATTGTCATTATAAATTTGCTTGCGAGCCTGGTGGTGAGTGGGTGGTTATTGGTATTATTAGAATGTGATCGTCGTAAGATTTGTTGATTTATTTGTGAACCTGATGGCGAGTGGATGGTTAGTGGAATTAACATACCTAGCCCAATGTATGGGTAATATAGTATAAGTTAGTAGTTAGCTTGTCAGAAGTTCAGGCAATAGTATATTTACTATATGCTATGCTAGGGACAATAATATAGTATGTGGAGAAGTGGTTCGGAAATACTCTTTGGATCTTGTAGGACGCTCGTGATCCTCAGCTAGCCACCTGAAAAGGAATGAACACTTAGGTCGGGGATGCCGGTATTAGCACTCTGACGGATAAATCAGTGTATACTCTCTTGGTTGCTTGTAAGTTAAGTTTTTAATCTTTTTTTTACATACCTCCTTTTTTGTTGCTGTTCTTCTATTTATGTACGCCCCTAATCCTCAAGGTATAGCCTACTCTTAATCCCTCGTATGATTGTTCATTCGGCCTTCTATTTGTTGTATTCCTACTTCTATTCGGCCCTCTGCTCAACTGGCTTTATGGTCGATTAGGATGCTCGGCACCTAGAACATAAGAGACGGACTAATATACTATATATCCTGATTTTGTAAATATGCACTCGGCCTATCTGAGTCCTCTATTATTCGGCTCCCATAATTGCCCCCCGGACACCCCACTAACACCAGTTAGTCGGCGTGTTTGGTTTTGAATTTGGAAAGTCAAAAATTCGGCGGTTAACCTCATTCCAACGTGTGTCAGAACGCACACATTTTTTTTTGTTGTCATCATTACAAGTTCCTGCCCCCTCGTACGATTCCTCCATTTAATGTGATTTAAAAGTTTGTCTCTTCGAATGTATGTTTTGAATACTCGAAGTTTCTGGTTCGCCTTCTAGTATAACTCCTTCACTTCGCGGCCTCTTCAACTTCTTCCTATTTCTCAATATCCCTTCTGCTTCTCATAAGTTTTCTTCTCCTTCACTCCCAATATCATTTCCTTGTTTACTTTTAGTTTTGTATAACCCTTAGGCTTGTTAGGATGGCAAAAAATTTGAAAGATCTTCTTTCTACGGATTGAGTTTCCAGCTTCCAGTGCCACTATTCCATCCCCGATGACGTCCATCTGTTGCTCATGGCAAACAACACTACCGATATCGAGAGGACCGATGAGAGTACAAACATTTTTCCTCTCCTATTGATTGTTGAGGGCAGAGTCCGTTTTCCCCTCCATCTATTTTTAAAGGCTGTCCTTCGACACTGGGGTTTAATTCCTTCCCAGCCTAACGTGAACTTTTTTCGCATCATAATGGGGATTATAGAGTTGAACTGTCGTCTTAGGATTAACCTAGGTATACCTGCAATTCGGCATTGTTATGCCTTAGCCAACTCTACTGGCCGGCTAAGACGCCATTTTCTCAGGGCGAAGGATACCGATCATCACCTAGTGACTATGCTTGCCAGCTTTAGCAAGCGTGTTGACGACGTGATGGTCGTTGTCCGAGACAACTAGGAATTCTGTGAGGGTGAAGATCGCCTAGATCCCGTGCCAAGGTGAAAAGGCGAACCAGGTGGCCGTATAACTCATTCTAGTTTCTCTTATTACCTTATATGTATTCGGCTTTCCTTACATGCATTTACCGTTTTGTTTATGCAGGTAGCGATTTGACAAAAGTATTGGTTTCAGCCGACGACGCTGTACTTGCGGAAATTAAAGTCGCTCTACAGTTCATTGGCCGTCCAAACCTTCAGAAGCAAGGGAGGGCGGCCCACATTCTCTTGCGATACGTGCCGTCTTACGCAACGTTTTCGGCGGCAGACCACATCCCAATTCCGAGAGGCGAGGATCAGCTTACAACCCTTATTTTCCCCAACTTCAAAAACATAAAGGAGGTTGGTTTAGAAACCTCTGATTCGGAACACGAGGAAGAACAAGCAGCCGATCTGGTCGCCGAGGACCTGAACCAGTTGGAAGCCGAGGTAGATGAAGCTCTTAATTCGGCCTTTGAGGAAGCCGGACTCAATTTGTCCGACCCTCCGTCCACCTCAGGCCAAGGGGACGTCTCCTTCGAAGACATTTTTACAAACTTAGGGGACTTACCCAGCTCTTACCCTGATAACATGGCCGGCGAGTCGTTTAACTAATTGGCCAAACGGAAAAACGCCGAGAGGATGGCTGCCCCAAAAAGGGCTGAAGTCGAGCGACACCAACCTCCACCCCCTCCACCTGTTGTTAGGGAAGAAACTCCTCCACCTGTTCCCGTTGAAGAGGTGGTCCAAAATGAAGTGGCCGACGGAACCTATTATCGATGAATAGGAGGGTCAACTGACGGAGCATAGGGGTGAAAAACGCCCGGCTGATCATGAAGCCGTTTATTTAGAAGACCCAGTGGACAAACGGCCACGCTTGGAAGAATCGGACTTGGTTGTGCCGTTCATAGTACAACCAAGGATAAAAAACATGCCGATTGGCTCTGACGCATCGGCTATAAGAGACCCAGCTGTAGCTTTGAGTTTGGCTTCTTTCGTCTCTTTGCCGGCTGACAGAGCAACTTTTAGGGTAGAAGCCGATCTTCTGGCTATCACGTTGGTCACTCAATTGACGATATTGGTACGTGATCCTTTATAGTTTTACAATGCTAACCAAAAGAGTTTCTAAATTAGCCTACTGATCCTTTGTTTTGTAGGCGGTGGGGAGGATAACCGAGATTGAACGTCGCTAACACGACGCTATCGAACAGATCGGCTTTCTTACGGCCGAATTGGAAACCGAGAAGGGGAAGACAGCTGAGGCCTCTCTCCGAGCTGAGTCTGAGGCTGTGAAAGCGGCGGCAGAGAGAGCAAGGGCCGATGAGGAAGCAAATAAGGCGAAGACTACTGACGAACTGAAAGTGGCTGCCGAGGAAAGGGTGAAAGCGAATGAAGAAGCGCTCAGATTGGCCAAGGAGCTGATTGCCAAGCTGGAGGCCGACCTGGAAGAGTCGAAGCGGGCAAAGGAAAACGCCGAGTCCGTACTTTCTGAGTCGTTCCAGGTTGGCAAGGATGCGGCCTTGGCAGACTACGTAGAAGAAGTGCTGAAATTTGAAAATAGGGGTTTAAACACGGTTGGCTCAAAACCTTGGCTGCTGCTAACGTGGTATCAGAACAGCCGATTCCGTATGAGCAGGTAGACGTTGAGCCACTAGAGTCTGACCACGAAGACAGTTGAATATTTTCCATTTTGTTTTTGGTATTAAGCGTATGTAGGTTTTACTAAATGTATTAGGTTTTTGATTATTCATTGTTGTGAGAAGTTGGTGTAGGGTAGTTTTCATTTGTAAAATGAATTCTATTTGTGCTCAATTTACGAATGAAAATTATTTTTGCTATTTGTGCTCAGTTTATGAATGGAAATTATTTGTGCCTTTTGTGCTCAATGAATGTGCATGTTAGTAGCTAAGTGATGTAAGATCATGAAATGAATAGAACAAGCTACCGAATTAAACATAACTGTAAAGTGCTGCAACTTAGCCGAATATATTAGTGAATATGCCCTTGTCCCAGCAAGTTAATGAACCAGACAACCTAAAGATGGCAGTTCGGGGATTTGCTGGGGCACAATGGAAATTCGGCTGAGCTCTGATACTTAAGCCGAATAGATTGATGAATCTGCCTTTGCCCCAGCAAGTTAATGAACCAATCAGCCTAAAAAGGGCAGTTCAGGGATTTGCTGCAGCACAATGGAAATTCGGCTGAGCTTTGATACTTAAGCCAAATAGATTGATGAATTTACCCTAGCCCCAGGCTGAACTCTGATACTTAAGCTAAATAGATTGATGAATCTGCCCTTGCCCCAGCAAGTTAATGAACCAATTGGCCTAAAAAGGGCAGTTCAGGGATTTGTTGGGGCACAATGGAAATTCGACTGAGCTTTAATACTTAAGCCGAATAGATTAATGAATCTGCCCTTGCCCTAGGCTAAAGCATGAGCTAGAAGGCCGAATACTTTTAGTTCACGGCGTAAGGCTTTTGAAGTCTAGCATTAATGAGATCGCTATGGGGGTGCTGCACCCTGTAGACACCCCATTTTTGACCGACCTTAAGACTCAGACATCATCGATTGAGTGCTCGGTGATTGTGCATATTGTGCTTGCTCTGAGGTCACAGAGTCTCGGCTGAGAGCCTTGCCTTCGGACTTCGGGACTCTTTTGTGCTTTGCCTTGGTTTGCGAACCAGGTCCTGTTTTCTCTGTTTTCTCTTCCCGAAGGGAGGGAGAGGTCTCGAAGACCATCTCTCAGTGGCCGTAGCCTACGTTTCGTGGTCGTAGGCCACTATTCCCGTTTGGAGACCAGTTTCCGGTTTTCGAAGCCGTCGGTCGTGCGCCTCGGTTTGGGACCGCTTACCTTTCTCTGTTTGCTCCGGTTTTTGGCACACACCTTGTTCTCTCTCCCTAGAGGGACACTGTGGCCCGGGAGACCACCTTTGTGGTCATACGCCACCTCCGGTGCTTAATAGTCAGTTTTAGGGGCCCCCGGCTGCGCGTTTTGGCCCCCGAACCTTCGTTTCGCATCGGTGTGGGTTCATTTTTGGCATGGACCCTAGTTTCATTGTTAGGAAGGTGGTAGTAGGGTGGGAGACCACCTTTTTTTCTTGGAGACCACCTTTCCCCGGTCGGCCAGTTTTCTTGTCAGGAAGCTGGTCTCCCTCACTTTTGGGCCATATTTTCTGGTCTCCCATACCACCACTGAGTTGCATTCACTTGGGAGACTAGCAATATGGGCTACCGATCACCTAAATCCATTTGACCCTTTTGAACCTGGTCGGTCGACCAGGGGGAGTGGTCGGCCGACCACCTGAACTGGTCGGCCACCTTTCTGCTTTTTTGTCTCACTGAGTGTTAGCCAGCTGTGCCAGCTGGAAGCCTCAGAAGTGATCCTCCATACAGCTTGGTTTTAAGCTTCTTGAGGAAACTTTAGCCCCTCTTCTCTATAAAGGAAGAGGTCATCTTCCATTGCAAGGGTTCAGAACTTTTTGGAAGGCAAAACATATACACCTTTCTATATCTCTCTTTTGTGCTCAAATACTCCTAGTTCTTGGCCCCATTGCACTACACCTCCAAGCACAACACCTCCATGGTCAACCTAAGCACCTAGGAGCTCATTTTCAGAGCTTGAAGAGTTCCTATTTTGGTCCTGAAGCTGCTGGCCTTCTTCTCTACAAGGGTAAGTCTCTCTTTCCCTCTTTGTAGCCGCCTTATTTTGCTTCATAGTTTAGCTCTATTTTTAAGCATATTTAGGCTTTGTCATAAACTAAAAAAGTTATTTTTTGAGCTTCTAAACATGTTTGTTTAAGACTATTTTTCTGTTGGGGGTGATCTACCCCCTTGCATGCTTCATTTCCTCTTGTTTTAGGCCATGCATTAGGGCCTTTGTTGTGAGCTTTCATGGCCCTTTTGACCACTGAAATCCAGCAGATTTTCAGTGGTTATTATGTGTTTTTGAGCCTCAAAATCAGAGAGGGGTGACCCTCTCACCCCTTGTTTTGTTTACTAGCTTTGTTGGCCTTACAAAGGAGCCCCTATTTGCATGTTTCAAAGCCATGTTTCAGGCCACTTTTTGTGAGTTTTGTGACCTTCATAGGCTCTATCCAAAGTCCTTTTTTCCATGTTGAATGTTTATTATGCATGTGTAGAGTAATCCTCTTCAACGCCTTCCAAAGGGGCCTTTACTTGCATGCTTCCTAGACTCATTTCAAGCCCTTTTCAGTGAGGTTTAGGGCCCTCATAACCTCTGTCTAGAGGTAGTTTTGCCATTTTGTGCGTCTATCATACATGTGTAGAACAACCCTCTCATTGGCCTTTCAAAGGAACACTTCATTCTAACATGTGTTGACTGAGTTTCAGTGGGTTTTTGGTCATATTTTGGCATGCCATGTTTCTGTTTTTGGCTGGTTTGGTGGCCCCTCATGTGCTTCATATACATGTAGTGTAAACTATGCTTACTAGCTTGTGTTGCATGCTATTTTGGTCCTTCATGTTAGCACTTTTTGGCCATACCTTAGACTGATTTTGTGCATATTTTGGACTGCCTTAGCTCTGTTTTTGGGTCTCATGGTCGAATGATGTTTTCTTTGCATGCTTGTAGTTCAATGTCCATGCTTAGTTTTGAGTTTCGAGGTCTATTACATGCATATACTGAGGTGTTTTCATGTTTTGGGGCCATTGCATATCATATTTCAGAGCTTACATGTATGCCATATTCCCATAATTTTCACTCTTTAAATGCGTTTGAGAGTTGGGCTTGTATGCCTTGTTTTCGGACCATTGAATGAGCTTCATTTCTTTGCATGTTGAGCCATCATTTTAGGCCATTTTTCCACTATATTGGACCTGCCTAGGGTCTATTTGGGGCTGGTCTTGCCTTTTGTACATTGCTTTGTGTACCTCTAGTGTAACCCGCTTCAGTAGTTTCGGTATTCGAGCCATCTTGCATGCATTGTGTGACATATTTGCATGATTCGGGACCATTGTACATTATGCTTTAGAGCTGGAAAATGTGTGCTTGCATGCCATACTTCATCCTTTTCCATGCTTAGTTAGAGTTGCATGTTGTGCCTTAGGATCGGTCCTTTGCATTCGTGCATGTTTGCATGTATTTCGGTTGTCTCATTTCCATTATATGGCCACTGATTTGAGTGTGGCTGAGGTCCACTCATATTGGTTTAAGTCCACCTTGCATTGTGTATGCCATTTTGTTGATGTTGTTGCATGTTTGACCATCGCATTGTGTATGCTTTGATTATGCCTTTGTGTATGTCCATCTTCGTATGTGTGCATTGTGTATGCAATATAACTCATGTGCATTGTGTATGCAATATAACTCTTTGATTAGGCCTTGTTATGCTTATATGTGCATTCATTTCACATTGAGTCATGCAATTCGACTCCTCGGCCATCATGCATCAAGATGCGTGGTTGGTGGCATGAGGATCGAGGTCTACACTCCCTAGAGCTTGTGCAATGACGGGGAGTGTGGTCATCCACACATGTGTTGAAAATATTTTGCCATGCCCCTTTCTTGCTCTCTGTTGTAGCAAATCGGAATCCAGCAGCAAAAACTAGTCAGCAGCCTTCGGAAGTTTTGTACAGTGTTCTAGGACCAATTGCAAAACAGAGGCAAATCGGGGCATCGCAAGGAATTTCCCGACAAAGCGACTCGAGTACACATGCATCTTTCATCATTCGGAACAAGAGCTGAGGCAGTCCATTTTATAGCTTGCATGCTAGTTTATTCGCTTTCCTAGTTAATTTGTTAATTAATTAGGGTTTTGTAATATTTAATTAGCTAGAGTAGTTAATTATTTATTCAGACTGTATTATTTATTCGGACCCTCCGAGCGAGGGCAATTGTGTAATAAGTGTGCGTGTGTGTGATGTATGTCTTCCAACCGTACGTCTTTCTCCCTTTTATTTACCAGCTTATGATGGTTAGTTTAGGGCATGTTTCAATTAGCATACTTATGCTCGCATGTTTGCATCCATTCATCTGTCTTGAATGCACCGGGCTCGGCGCATCATACTAACTGCATTGTATTTCAATGCCGAGTTGAATACGTGTATCAGTTGTTGCATTTCATATGCCATGTTTAGAATAGCCGAGCCTATCTTAATTGCATTTTTGCATGTGTTGCATTAGGCATCTCAGCATAGTTAGAATTCATGCATGTTTTCTAATTAACTTCTTTCTTTGGCTTGGAGTGCTCGGTAAGTGTTTATGCTTTAGCATCCTTGCATGCGTGTGAGTGACTGCCATGATAGCATGCTTACCATGAGGCTATGTGCTTATGTGATATAACTGCCTGAATGCCTGTGGGTGGAGGTTGGATTATCTGAATTGGAACAATTCATTGATTGCGAGTTTTAAGCCCACTAGATAGTGGCAAATCACCATGTTTTCTAAGCCCACTTGAGGGTGGCAAAATCCGCATTTTAGCCTACTTGCGAGTAGCAAACCGCTTTAAAAAACAAACATGAAATGTCTTGTTCCAACTCAGACGATCCAGCCTATATTTGTATGCTGTGTGCTCTCACATAGTAATTCTAGGCTAATAACCAGAAGAAGAGCACATAATGTTTTCAAAACTCGATATCATGCTTAGTAGTGGCCGATCTTTGATCGGGCGAGTGGGGGTGCTCACGAAGTGACCTTCCCCAATCGTACCCAAGTTCCCGAGCCGAGGCAACTTTGGTGATGACGGACACGTAGCCTTAGGCAACGAGTCAGGGTTTCCTAAATTTCCTAAAATAAATATTTAGGTGGCGACTCTATATCTGGCAAAGCAGTCCATGTTTGGCACTTCTTTCAAAAAATCTGTTTTCAAAAACGATTTGCCGGATTTGGACTCTTTGATGATTCATCGGTCTTGCATTGCACTCTGCGAGATTAGATACAGGACCGTGACATTGAGTCCTGAACTGTAGTGAGCCCAACGAACAAAACGGGATTCCTTCATGGGACGTTCGGGGACGTCTACAGTTTCTGGCGACTTTGCTGGGGACTTAGAGAACTTGACTCGAACTCATGATATTTGGTTTTGACTACACTTATGTGTTTCTTTGCATTCCATTTGCATTGGTGCGCCTAGGACACCGTGTTTGCCGTATGCTATTCCTGAACGGTTTGCCAAAGGCTCGCTTTGTGAAGCATGCCATAAGGCTGACCGGTTGTGGGCTCTGCCACGACGGGAACACAAACCTCGATTTTACCGGGGCACCCTTTTTGACCATTCGACCTAGTGCATATTCGGAATCCATAGTGACCATTCCAAGCTAGGACAGGTTGCTTACCCGTTTATAGGTTGTTTGAAACTGCTGCGTGCGTAGTGAAACCCTAGCTCCTGACAAAATAGGATAGGGAAACCCTACCCCAACATAGGGGTGCTTTGGCTCTCACTTGTTTGCTATGTGTTTTTAGAGTGCGTCTCTACAGGAATGCATGCATCAGTTTACAAGTTTGGGTATCAGGCCTGCGGGCACGAATTCAGTATTTTGGGAATCAGTTATCTGCGGGTATCAGATTCAGTTTTGGGGGCAGTGATTTAGGGACAATGATCAGTGTTTGAGGACAGTCTATTCAGCTTATCAACTGTGTGTTGTGATGCCCAACTGTGTGTTGTGTGTTTATATACGCTGTTATGCTGTCCGCTTGTGTGGTTGTTTATTTCCTTATTATTGCTTTATTTATCTTTTGCTAGGTAGTTTAGCATAATTGCTTCAGACCAAGCAGATATTCCCCAAGCACTCTGGACTAGAGGTCGCCGACTCAATCGATCTGAGGATCTGGTTGACGGACAACCAGTGTTTTGTTCCTTACCCCCGGTTATCAGACGGAGGTCGAGAAAACACAGTGTATCCGAACAGAGGTTGCTAGAACAGTGGTCTACCCCGTCAGTGGATAGTCAGGTTGAGGCTTCAGTTTTTACCACAGAGATAGATATACCAGTCAGTCAGCTGGAACAGCAGAGCATGGCAGGGATGGAGGACATGGTGCGCCAACTTCAAGAAAGTATGAGAGCCATGCAGCAGGACGCTGTTCGTCGAGATGAATTTGCCAAACAACAGGCTGAGATCATGGCCTAGCAGGCAGAGTTAATTGCTAGGCTGCAACAACAAACCGGAGCATCTGCTTCACACCAAGCTCCTCCCCCACCAGGAATTCCAGTGCCCAGGGAGGCACCAAATGTGCAGGGAGATACGGATATTCCGACAGGGCCAGCTCCGCCCCCGATTCTACCTCAACTGTCTAAGGCGCCTACGCCTGTCAATTAACCGGACTCTCCCTTTGAGTTCGAGGTGGACCATACAACGTTAAAGCTGAGCAAGCTTGGGAAGTTGTTCAAGAAATTCCAAGGGGTAAAGTCCATCCCAAACATTGTGGACGGGTACACTGATGTGGCTGTGACGCTGCCAGATAGGTTCAAAATGCCACAAATCGACCGCTTTGACGGATCTAGGGATCCCATGGTGCATCTCTGGTTGTTCTCAGATATACTACGGCCGATGGGCCTCACCAGACCGCAGAAGCTTTCATTATTCGGCCGGACCCTGTCGGGTGTGGCAGCCATCTGGTATGCAAAATTGGAAGACGATGTCAAACGGAACTGGGATGAGATGGCCGAGGCTTTTGTCGTGCAGTACTCCTACAACACGCAAATCGAGATTACAACCCGTGATCTCGAGACAACAAGGCAGGAGCCTAAGGAGAGCTTCTCTGAATTCGTAGCCCGCTGGAGGGACAATGCCTCAATGATGACCCTCAGGCCCACTGACAAAGATCAAATCCAGATGATTGTGCGCAATCTCCAGCCTAAGCTTATGTAGAAAATGATCGTGCTCCCCTTCTTTACCTTTTCAGATCTGCATGAGATGGGAGTACAGATCGAGGATGCCTTGAAGCAGGGCTTGATTGATAATGACAGGGAGCAACCCAGAAGAACCTTCAACCGTAACACCAATATAGGCACCAGCAATGCTGCAAATGCTAGAGCTTCAGAAGTAAGCATGGTCACCACCACTCCCCCTTCAAGACCCATGGTAGCTACACCTTTCTCCGGTGCATCCGGAAGCAACACATAAACAACCAAATACCAACCTCGAAAAGAACCTTCACCCCATTATATATGCCCATGTCCAAAGCTCTAGGGGTTTTAATCAGAAAAGGGCACTTGAAGCCCTTGGAGCCGTGGCCATTGCCAAATCCACTCCCATCCTCTCACAACCCGGCAAAATACTGCGCATATCACTAACAACATGGTCATGACACTGACCAATGTTTTAGATTGCATCACTAGATTCAGGATCTCGTTGACAACAGGGTGATTGTGCCACTAGAGAAACCCAATGTCACAACCAACCCTCTCCCGCGACACAACCAGACTCCACCTCCCAAACGAATCAACTTCATCCATACCGGGGTCACGTCATACGACCCCAGCATATACATTACCCCGACCCACCTACCCAAGCCGGAGGTGTTCCTTCCCGACAGCGCAGACTTGTGCATGTTGGACATCTCTCGAGCCCAACCCGAACCAATGGTGGTGACCATCGAAGATGGAACATGGATGACTTCGGAGGAGAATGAGATTGTCGAGTCAGAGTCTGAGGAAGCTGTGAGCTTTGCTGAGGGGGGGTACAATCCAAGTGGCTACATTGCATCAGCGGGTCAGATTAGGCCAAATGTGGAATTGCCGGCAGGGGCAAAAAATTGTGTGTTGCGGGATGGATTTGATCAGTGGATAGATGACTTAGCAGTTCTGGAAGGGGACATTGCTGACCTTCAGATTTTCAACGAACAAGACCCGGGAGACAGTGCAGTCAACTGGTTCGATTTTGAGGAGTCAGCAGAGGTCACAGGGTGGCTTGATGACCAACCAGATATTGTTGAAGAATCTTGGCTGGAAAAGGGCCTGGCAGGGGCAAGAACATCAGTTGTGGCCGGAAGGGCCGGAAATCAGAATGCATCGTCGGAGAGCGCCGGTGCTAAGAATTTCGCTCAGGACTTGGACATTGTGAATGCGGGAAGTGTTGAACAGCCAGCTGTACTGACGCAGTTGAAACAAGAAAGGTTCAGGGATTCTGAGAGAATCAGGAAAGCTAAGGCCCCTGGGGGGACTGAAACTGCTGTGTGCACGAGGATAGAGAATGCTGCGAGCATCTGGACGGAAATTACTGTGAGTACAATTGTACCGGAGCCAGACAGGTGTCTGTCGGCTGCCGATGGAATGTGGTGGGAGGATGATGACCTATGTCTTGCCCACACGGATGAGGATTGGAGGAGCAACCAGCCAGATGATACCTGGTACATCAGCGAAGTCGATCATATGACTAGAAGCGGGCGGTATTTCAAGCCCCCACATCTAGATCAACCAGAGGCGTCTGGGAAAGATAAGGAGGCAGAGAAATAGAAAGAGAAACAACTCGAAGAGAGACTGTACTGAAGCAGTTGAAAAAGATACAGGCAGACATCTCCATCTGGGGACTGCTTATGGCATCGCGAGTGCATCGACAAGCTATCTTATCGACCGTGGACAAGGCCAAGCTCTCAATAGACACCACGCAAGAACAGCTGGTGGGCTTAGTTTTTCTGGGAGGGGCTACCCCGATGTTGACTTTCTCTGACAAAGAATTGCCACCTGAGGGTGCGAACCATAACAAGCCACTCTACATCTCTGTGGAGTGTAGAAACAAATGGATACTTGTGGTGCTTGTCGACACAGGGTCCGCTATCAATGTGTGCCTGGCAAGGACTGCATATGCAATCGGTTTAAAGACCGTGGACTTTGTGCTGACAGCCCAGGTGATTCAGGCATATGATAACACAAGCAGAGAAGTAATGGGGACAGTGGAAATTCAGACCAAGGTTGGGCCGGGACGGCATGAGGTAGACTTTCACGTCTTAGAAGTTCCTGCGACCTTTAATCTACTTTTGGGGCGGCCGTGGTTGCACCAAGTAAAGGCAGTTTCGTCCACCTTGCATCAGATGGTGAAATACTCCCATGGGAAGGGAGTAGCCATCGTTTTTGGAAATTTGTCGATCTATCCACCGCTAGAAGTATCTATGCCAGTTTTGGAAAATGAGCACGGCATGGAGGATGTATTCATGTCGGGTTTTACCCTGGCTGAGGCTCGGGTCGTGCAGAACATCTTAGCTGTTAATGAGGGGGTGTATGTTAGTGCACAATCAGTATACCTCATGAACAAGCTTCAACACATCCCCGGGATGGGATTGGGAAAGAGCGACCGGAAGGGCGTTGCAGCGTTGGCCGAAGTGCCACACAACCCACACACCTTTAGCTTGGGTTATCTGCCCACCAAAGAGGATTGGATAAGGAAAGGTAAGGAGATAGCTGGGAGAGCCAGAGCGAAGCAGGCGGGGAAGCCTTTTGAGCTAATGCATCGACCCATCCAGGGTACCCTAAACGGACGCTTTGTCCGAGAGGGGGGGACTTTCCATTTTGTGGCTTCCCAAAGCTGTGGATAAACGAAGAGAAGCGTCGTGTGCCAAGGTTTGAGATTTTCTTTGACCTACAGTTATCTGGGGATGACGTTGCTGAAGAGCAGACGGACCCATTAGCTGAGGATGAGCAGAGCAAGAAAGTGGAGTCTGAGGACGTCCAAAGTGAAATGGGGGTAGCGCTGGCGTGTCTACTTTCAGATCCTCCGATCGAGCAGAAGTGCTTGGGGGATAACTTCTCGGTATGCGTGATTGGGAATGAAACGGCTGCGGGCCTACCAGCAAACATTTTGGATGCATCTATCGCACCCTCTCTCATTTGGCAGTATGAAGAGGGATTTTTGTCAAGCAGCACCGGGTCAGGTAGTGAGCCGGAATCTAATTCCACCGAGTCTGTTGAGTCAGAATCAGGTTCCAGCTCCACTGAGTCTGAGTCCGGTATTCCAGGGGGTGATAACCCGGATACCACAGTCCAGTGCAGGTCGTCTTTTTCTTTCTCTTTTGAGTCTGTTGTAACCGAAGAATCAGACGATTTGGATGTGCTTAATAAGAATGATGTGGCTGTGGTTTCTGAGTACTTTTTTGTGCCCTTGATTTATTGCATTAACTCAGACTTTCAGAATTTTGATGAAAACGACGAGGAAGAAATTCCTCCGGTTGTGCAATGCTTAATTGAACAAGAGCAGGAAAGATTTGTTAAACCCTTAATGGATGAAATCACTACTGTGAATATTGGTACTGAGGAGGACCCGCGGCTGGTCCAGATCGGGTCCACGTTGTCTTCGGAGGAACGCGAGCGCTTAGTCGCTTTATTAAAAGATTTCAAAGATGTTTTCACTTGGTCCTACGAAGACATGCCTGGGATCGATCCTAAGACTGTACAGCACCGGATCCCTCTTGACCCCGAGGCCCGACCCGTTAAATAGAAACTCAAAAGGATCCGCTCGGACTGGGCCCTCAAGATTAAAGAAGAGGTCACCAAGCAAATTGACGCAGGGTTCCTACTGGTATCCGAATACCCAACTTGGTTGGCCAACATTGTTCCGGTACCGAAGAAGGATGGCAGGATCCGAGTATGCGTGGATTTCAGGGATTTGAACAGAGCCAGTCCGAAGGACGACTTTCCCTTGCTGCATATTGATGAGTTAGTGGACTTCACAGCGGGGCATGCTTTGCTTTCATTCATGGATAGATTCTCGGGCTACAATCAGATAGTGATGGCACCTGAACACCGGGAGAAGACTACTTTCACCACCCCGTGGGGGACTTACTGTTACAGGGTGATGCCATTTGGGTTGAAGAATGCTGGAGCTACATATCAACAGGCCGCGACCACAATATTGCACGACATGATCCACAAAGAGGTTGAGGTGTACGTGGATAACATGATTGTCAAGTCCAAAGAAAGAGAGGGCCACTACACTGCCTTGCAAAAGTTCTTTCAAAGGATCAGAGAATTTCGGTTGCGACTGAATTCTCAGAAGTGTATGTTTGGTGTTACAGCAGGGAAAATGCAGGGGTTTCTGATTACACAGAGAGGTATCGAAGTCGACCCTTCCAAAATCAAGGCCATCTTAGAAATGCCACCACCAATGACTGAAAAGGAGGTGCGAGGCTTTCTGGGTAAAGTGCAATTCATAAGACGGTTTATCTCAAAATTAACCTTGACTTGTGAACCACTTTTTTGCTTCCTGAAGAAAGGAAAGAAATTCCAATGGGACGGCCGATGCCAAGCTGCTTTTGAACAGATCAAGGAATACTTACAGAACCCACCCGTGTTGTCACCGCCAGAGCCGGGGAGATCGTTGATTTTGTATCTTTCAGTAACTGAGACTAGAATGGGTTGCATGCTCGCGCAAGAATTAGAGGACAAAGTGGAGAGAGCCATCTACTACCTGAGCAAGAAGATGCTGGAGTATGAGACTCGCTACACACCATTGGAAAAGGCTTGCTTAGCCTTCGTATGGGCTACCAGGAAACTGCGGCACTACCTGTTAGCTCACTCTGTAATATTGGTTTCACGACTGGATCTCATCAAATACCTTTTCGAGAAACCGGCACTTCCGGGTAGGCTAGCTCGTTGGTTGCTATTGCTTTTCGAATTTGATCTGAAATATGTGACGCGTAAGTCAGTCAAGGGAAGAGCGGTAACGGAGTTCCTAGCCGATCATCCAGTGGAAGGAGGTGAAGCAGTTGAGTACTTATTCCCAGATGAGGCCATTCTTCATATCGACGATGAATTTTGGACGATGTACTTTGATGGAGCGTCAAACCAATACGGGTATGGGATAGGAGTGTTGCTGATAGCACCCGACAATTCCCGTATCCCTCTAGCATTCAAACTCCGGTTCAAAGTCTCAAACAACGAAGCAGAATATGAGGCATGCATTGCCGGTCTAGAAGCAGCCCTGGAATTAGGGGCAAAACGGTTGGACGTCATCGGGGACTCGAACCTTGTTGTATCTCAAGCGAAAGGAGATTGGAAAGTCAAAAAAGAAAAGATGATTATGTATCACTAGGCCTTGGACTTGTTAATTCCTCGGTTTGAGAAATTAAACTTTGCTCATCTGTTAAGAGAGAACAATAGGTTTGCAGATTCACTAGCAACTCTATCTTCCATGATAGACATCCCATTTGGAGTCCGGATGCGTCCAGTCATTATCGACCAGAAATTTGTGCCAGCTTACGAGTCGATTGCTGCTATAGATGAGGTTCAAGATGAGAACCCCTGGTATTACGATATTTGGAATTTCTTGGAGAAGGAAGCATATCCACCAGGGATAAATGCCAAGGATAAAAGGGCAATCAGAAGAATGGCCATTCAGTTCATCATCTGCGGAGGTAAGTTGTATAAGAGAGGTCATCTGGCAATGCATAAGCTGTGCGTTGAAGCTGAAGAATCAAAACGCCTGATGGAGGCTATTCATGGAGGAGAATATGGAGCGTATATGAACGGGGTAATGTTAGCTTGGAAGATCCTCAGACAGGGTTACTACTGGTCCACCATGGAGGAGGATTGTATCAGCTTTGTTCGGCAATGCCACAAATGTCAGATCCATGCAAACCGCATGAACATCCCGCCGTCGAAGCTATACAATATGACTTTGCCATGGCCATTTTCAGTTTGGGGAATCGACGTGATCGGGGTTGTCACTCCAAAGGGGTCTAATGGGCATGAGTTCATTCTGGCCGCGATAGATTATTTCACAAAGTGGGTTGAGGCCCAATCCTATGCGGTGTTGAAGGCTTCACATGTTGCAAAATTCATCAGAAACAACATCATCTGTCGCTACGGGGTCCCGAAAGAGATCATTTCAGATAACGGTTCCTACTTCAAGAAGGAAGTGATTGATTTGTTGGAAAAATACAATGTGGCTTTTCATAAGTCATCCACCTATCGGCCGCAGACCAATGGAGCGGTTGAGGCCGCCAACAAGAATATCAAACACATATTGCAGAAGATGGTGGAAACCTACCGGGATTGGCCAGATAAACTGCCGTTTGCTCTGTGGGGCTACCGGATGTCAATTCGAACTTCTACTAGGGTGACTCCGTATTCATTAGTTTATGGGATGGAGGCCGTTCTACCTATTGAGATTGAGGTTCCATCTTCACGAGTGTTGGCTGAGTGTCAAATAGCCGAAGTAGATTGGCAGCAGAGCAGATTTGAAGAACTCATGCTCTTTGATGAGAGAAGATTGAAAGCACTGTGCCATGTTCAAGGTTATCAACGCAGAATTGCCAGGGCTTTCAACAAGAAAGTTAAGTCCAGGAATTTGAAAGAAGGAGATTTGGTGCTCAAGGACAACCGAGCTCCCATCCACGACCCTAGGGGCAAGTTCAGACCCAATTGGACTGGCCCTTACATCATCAAGTCTATCTGGTCAGGTAGAGCTGTGGTTCTGATGGACCTAGATGGCCTAGAGTTCTCACAGCTGATCAACATGGACAAGTTGAAGAAATATTACCCCTGAAAGGCTCGCTAGGCCGAAAACCGGAGAGGGAGACCTAAGCAAAAGTCAGAGCACAAAAAATTTGAAATTATAAAAACTGAGCTCGCAAGGTTGAAAACCCGCAAAGGGCGGCCTTGGCAAAAGTTAGAGCGTAAAAGGAGAGTGAAAATACTCGAGTGAACCTGAGCTTGAACTACGTAAGGATTGATTCCCATCTTTGGGATACGTAGGCAACTTCATCCTGAAGTTCAGCCATAAACTTTTCCCCGATCAACTTTGTCCATTTGATCATCTCGGCCATCTTTGTCTATTCAGCATTCAAGAGTTCGGTTATGATCTCCGGTGCAGTGCTTTTCAGACTAGGGGCAACTTTCCGTTGCTGTGCAGTGCCGCGGTACTATTCAGACTAGGGGCAACTTTCCAGTTGCTAGGATCCGAGGTTGTGCATCTCAGTGACAGATTTCAGGCGTGTCCAGTTTTGATCCATGTCGAAAATGGTTTTGAAAAGTTTTAATAAAAGTTGACTTTGTTCAAAATTAATCTTTTTACAACTTAGACTATTTTTGGACCAAAGCGGAAAATTTTCAGTACCCACAACCTTCAATTTCATTGATTTCAATGCAGAGTTCTCCTGCTCTTGCATACAAATTGAAGTTGCTTTTTATTACATTCATAATGAAAACTTGAAAGTACTAATAAAGCAATAAATCCGGGGCATAGATAAGTCAGGTGTTCCTGCGCCTCCCCTAGAGCTGGTCGAAGCCTCTGATGCCAAAGTGGGCTCTTCCTGTGCCTCTTTATTGAGCCAATCCAAGCACTCATTAGACAAAGTGCAACTGAAAGTGGGAGCGGGGGCCAGGAGCTCTCTAGTCCTCCATGTTGTGGCATACAGGGCAAGTTGTGCGCCTCGGGCTGGGAATGCAGCAGGTGTAGACGTCCCCGAACGCCCCGGGAGGGTTAAGTCCCGTTCCGTTCATATTGGGGTCACTACAGTTCGAAGGACTCAAAATGTCACGGTTCTTAATCTGAACCAAAGAGTCCAAATCCGGCAAATCGTTTTGAGAAAACAGATTTTTGAAAAGAAGTGCCAAACATGGACTGCTTTGCCAGATACAGAGTCGCCACCTAAATATTTTTAAAAGGGGAAATTTAGGAAACCCTGACTCAGTGCCGAAGGCCACGTGTCCGTCATCACCAAAGTGGTCTTGGCTCGGGAGCTTAGGTACGATCGGGGAAGGTCAGCTATGAGCACCCCCTTTCGCCCGGTCCGAAGACCGGCCTCTACTAACCGTGATATCCGATTTTGAAAACATTACACGTTCTTATTCCAATTATTAGCCTAGAATTACTATGTTGTGCGCACAGCAAACAAGTATAGACTAGATTGCCTAATTTGGAAATAAACATCGCATATCCGTTGGTTTGGAAAACGCTTTGGAATTTGCTACTCGCAAGTAGGCTAAAATACGGATTTCGATGAGTTTTCCAACTCAAGCAATCCAACCTCCACCCACAGGCATTCAAGCAGTTATATCACATAAGCAACTAGCCTCATGGTAATCATGCTGTCATGGCAACACTCACACACATGCAAGGATGCTAAAGCATAAAAGCTCACCTAGTACTCCAAGCCAAAACAGAAGCTCATTAGAAATCCATGCATGGACCTAAGCATACTGAAATGTCTAATGCAACACATACAAAGATGCAATCTAGGCAGGCTCGGCTATCCTAAACATGGCATGTGAAATGCTACAAATAACACGTATTCAATTTGGAATTGAAATACAATGCAGTTTGTATGATGTACTGAGCCCGGTGCATGTAAACAAATGCATGGATGCACGCATGCATAGCATAAGGTATGCTAAAATAAACGTGCCCTAATCTACCATCGAAGCAGGTAAATAAAAGGGAGAAAGAAGTGGGGGTTGGAAGACATACACACACTCACCCACACTTATTACAAGTATGCCCTCACACGGAGGGACCAAAAGAATAATACAGTCCGAATAATAAATAGTACTGAATTACTTATTACAAAAACCTCTAATCTAATTAAATTAAATGCAAAGAAGAGATGGCCACAGCCTCCGCCTCGGGATGCGCGAATGATGTATGCTCGATCCGACTTGCCCGGAAACCCGCACCGTATCACTGTTGGCTCTGCTTTTACTGTTCTGCTTCTCTGGAAGACTGTAAAAGTCCCAGAATAGGCTCCCTGCATCCTAAGAATCATCATCGGCTGGATAGAATGTCCACCGGCCGTGTATAAAGTCCACCGGCTAGAAATGAAGCTATCGGCACTAAATACATTGCCGGTCGGCACAAAATTCCTGTAGAAGATAGTTTTGACAGCAACAGCAGACCAGCAGTGCAAGGCATAGAATTTCTAGGCAAATGTATGCATGGACACACTCCCTATCATGTAATGGACTCAAGGGAGTATGGCCCTCGACCCCCGGGCCATCAATCACACATTTCAATGCATGATGGCCCAAAAGCCAAGTTAGCAACTTTGATATCAAATGGAATGCAATGCACAAAACAAATCAAAGGGGCCCAACCCCTATCATGATTAGTCAAGAGGCAAGGGATGCATGTTCAATGAAATGCAACCTAGGCATGGCGGCTAAGTATGCAAACATGCGATGCAACTACGTGGCATACACGATGCTAACAACATAACATGCACAACGCATTGAACATGGCATACACAATGCAAGATGGGCTTACACCAATACAAGGAGGCCATTAGAGGAAAATGGGACGCTCGGAATGCGTGCACGTATGCACGCGAACCGAAGACATGGCATACGCAATGTAATGAGACTAAAATGGCATATACAATGCAACATGGACTTACGCTAACATAAGTGGGCCTCAGCCACACTCACATAAGAGGCCATCGGATAAAAAAATGAAGTGCCTCGAAATGCGTGCACACGGGCACGCAAACCGAGGCAATGGCCCTAAGGCATGAAATGACACAAAAAATGATATGCAAACATGCAAATGAAATTTCAGCAGCTAAATGAGGGGGAAAACAGCCCCGAAATGATGTGAAATGAAACCAAATGCACGGAATGGTCCCGAAATGCGATATTAAGCGCCCGAAATGGCCTACGGCTATACTAAACATGCAAAATTGGTACATGACATGCAAAACAGTAGCAAGGCAGCCCCAAAAATAGCATTTTTACAGTACAAAACATGGCCAAATAGTAAGCATAGATAGGGCAACAATGGCATGCAAAAATGGGGGTCAAGAGAGGGGTATTGAAACAAGTGGTATATACAAATCCCAAACTGAAAAATTCCATTCTACAATACTGAAGAGGGACTAAAAAAATGCACATTTACAGTTTATGACAACCCTCAAATCAGCATATAAATATGGCAAAAATGTGATGCAAGATTGAAGCCAACAAAGGGCTATAACATGAGATATGCCAAACATTCATCAAACGGCCTTGGACCCTTAACAAAATATGACAAGAAGGCCAAAATATGACTCTTTCCAGACCTGATCATGGCCAAAAACAGAAGCCAGATAGGCTTAACAAAGCATGCAAGAATGGGGGTCAAGGAGGGATATAATGACAAGTATAACATGGAGACCCCCAACAAAGTTGATCCCTTCTACAATGTTGTAGAGGGACCCAAAATAAGCCCATTCACAGTTCATGACATGCTCCGAAACAGATCACACAGAGGCTAAACAAATCATGCAATTTTACGGTAAATATGAGAGATTATGAAACAAGTGCATGATAGAGAGGCCAAACAGGGTTGAGTCCTTCTTCAATGTTGAAGAAGAGCTCGAAATGAGCCTACTTACAGTTTACATTATGCTCAAAAAAAGATCACACGCAGGCCAGAAATTCCATGCAAAAATGTGGCATATCAAGGAGTATTGAAGCAAGTGCACTATGGAGGGCTCAAACAGGGTTGAGCCCTTAAACAAACATGAAGAATGGCTCAAAAGAGTGCCCCTTTCAGTAGGGGTCGGAGCTCAAAACCACAAGCAAAGAGGATAGAAAAATGGTGCAAGAATGGAGCTCAAAAGGGGAAATGAGTGCTTACCCTTGTAGACCAAGACCTTGGCTGCTTCTAGGACTGAAAATGGTGCCTTTTAGCTGCTGGAAGGCCCTCCTTGCTGCTGGAAATGGTGTAGTGGTGGTGGTGCTAGGTGGTGATGAAGAGGGGGTGTAGAAACTTGGATGATTTTGGTGTTTTAAATATAGAGAGAGAGATTGTATGGAGGAGCTCCCAAATCAGATTTTCTAACCCTAAAAAACACAGCTGGGGCTGCTGTTATATAGACAAAATGAGGGGGAAAATGGAGGGAAAAAAGGGAGGGAAAACATATCAAGTTTCCCGCCAAAAATGGCCAAAAGGGAAAGTGGTAGCTACGGGTTTCAAATGGCCGAGAGTCCTTCAACAAAGTTGAAGAGGGGCTCAAAATAAGACACTTTGTAGTTTTCGACCAAGTCCAACGCAGCCCACAAGTATGCCTAAAATACCGTGCAAAAAGGCCCAAAAAGAGGTAAAAAGGCAAGTGACAGATGGACATGTCAAACAGTAAGAGGTCCTTAATCAAACATGAAAAGGACCTCAAAATATGACTATCTCAGGTTTGGGTCGGAGCCTAAAAATGTAGAATGAAGGTTCGGGAGCCGAAACACGCAGTTCGAGGCCCCGAAAGTGGGCTGTTAGGCACCGGGAGTGGTGCACGACCACGAAGTTGGTCTCTCGGACCACAGTGTCCCTAAAAAGGGAGTAAATAAGATACATGCCAAAAACCAAGGCAAACGGAGGTGGTTAGGCGGTCCCGAACCGAGGCACACGACCTGACGGCTCCGAAAACCAGGAACCGGGCTCCGAAATGGGCAAAATGGCCTATGGCCACGAAATGTAGCCTACGGCCATTGAGAGATGATCTACGAGACCTCTCCCTCCCTTCTCAAAGAGAAAACAGAGAAAACCGAGCCTGGTTCGCAAACCGAGACAAAGCACAAAAGAGTCCGGAAGTCCGGAGGCAAGGCTCGTAGCCGGGACTCTGTAACCTCAGAACGAGCACAATATGCAACATCACCAAGCGCTCAATTGATGACGTCTGAGTCTTAAGGTCGGTCAAAAATGGGGTGTCTACAGTTGCCCCTCTTTGACAGAACTCGGAAGTCATAACAATGACGGGAGTGAGTGTCAAAGCCCAGAGACGTCTCATTTTTGACAAGGCCGAAGACTTAGACAAAGCACACAAGCTACAGATGAAGATATGCGCCCGAAGGCAGGGGCAAAATGCAACTGACAATGCAAGAAGCCGAACATAACTTATGATCATGCAAAGAAGCATAGGGACGTATCCCGGTGTTTCGGAAATATATAAGCATTAGAACGTATTCCGGATGCTCTTAACCAAAGATGGAGAAACATGGGGACGTATCCCGGTGTTTAGGGACGTATCCCAAGGATTAGGGACGTATCCCAAGGATTAGGGACGTATCCCAAAGGTTAGGGACATATCCCAAGGATTAGGGACGTATCCCAGAGATTAGGGACGTATCCCAGAGGATTAGGGACGTATCCCAGAGATTAGGGACGTATCCCGAAGATTAGGGACGTATCCCAAGGATTACGGAGAGAAGATAGAAGAAACATAGGGACGTATCCCGGTGTTTCAGAAAGAAGGTGAAGAAACCTAGGGACGTATCCCGGTGTTTCGAAAAAGAGAGAGAAACGTAGGGACGCATCCCGGTGTTTCGGAAAGAAGGTGAAGAAACCTAGGGACGTATCCCGGTGTTTCGAAAACAGAGTGTGCATAACAATGCGATTGAAACGTGCATCACAATGCAAGTAAAGAGGGTGCATAACAATGCAATTTAGAGTAATCATAACAATGCTATGAAAGTACAAACACATGTAAGTAAAGAACACGCAACGTGTACAATGTGTGTGATGGGAAAATTGAACATGTGAGTAAAACGATGCACGCATGCAAGCAATGTGTAATGAAATCTGGAAATACATATGTAAGTAAAGCATGCAGTCGCGCAGGCAATGTGTAATGAGACTGAAAATTGAACACATGTAAGTAAAGCAAGCGGTCAACGTGAGCAACGTGTATGAAAAGGAACTTGAACACATGTAAGTAAAGCGATGCACGTATGCACGCAATGTGTGTAAAAAGGAACTTGAACACATGTAAGTAAAGCGATGCATGTATGCACGCAATGTGTATGAAAAGGAACTTGAACACATGTAAGTAAAGCGATGCACGTATGCACGCAATGTGTATGAAAAGGAACTTGAACACATGTAAGTAAAGCGATGCACGTATGCACGCAATGTGTATGAAAAGGAACTTGAACACATGTAAGTAAAGCGATGCACGTATGCACGCAATGTGTATGAAAAGGAACTTGAACACATGTAAGTAAAGCGATGCACGTATGCACGCAATGTGTATGAAAAGGAACTTGAACACATGTAAGTAAAGCGATGCACGTATGCACGCAATGTGTATTGAGACTGGAAATATAATGTGCATAACGATGCAGGTGTAACGGTGCATAACAATGCAAGTGGAACGTGCGTCACAACGCATAGTTGAAACAAAATGCCGAATAAGGGTATACAAGCCTTAACGAGACCAGATAAAAACGCGACCTCCGATTTACCTTTCGGAGGGGTTTGCAACACATTCAGCTCAAGAACGGGCACACCCTGTTCATATTAGAGAGAGATAACATCTGCTGTTGCTTTAATTGCCATTCTGACTTGAAGCAGGCTTACACTTGGGGTCGAGATACACTCATACTTCGGAGTAGTGACAAGGCCTGAGGAGGTACATCCGGAGTACAATCACGGAATTCGCTGAAGGTGAAATACACTCAGGTGCTTCAATTTTCCTTCTTTTCTTTTGCTTTGCAGTCCGGAACCTATATAGCTTCAGATAGGCCCTGATTTCACTGTTCACACTTATCGGGGGTGGACCCTGCAGTTTTCGAAAGAACAAATTCCTTTTTTGCACAAATGTGGAGAATGGCACAGCACTCTGAGCACACAACAAATCATTTTTGAAATTGAGGAAATGAGTTCTCGACCGGGTATTGAGCCTACAACTGAACACAGCAAAGACGACCCAACAACGGAAAATAAAGGTAAACAACCTAAACACATCTATTGACACTTGAAACGACTCAAAACAAGAATCGAGACAAACAAAACACAACGAAAGACTCAAATGCGCACAGGGAGCCTGTTTCACCGGGTATTATTTCCCACCCTTTCTCATTTGTGATTCTCACATCACTCGGCATTCAATCTCTTGTTTTCTGAAAAAGCCCTTTTCTCACTTTTTCTCTCATCGCACACCTCTCTATTCTTCAATCTCTCATTTTTCAATCCCTCCCCTGGATGGTTGATGGATAAACAGAAAGTTGTGGGCTCGTGCCCCTAGCATTTCGCTAGACTCTTTTTCTTGTTCACAACAGTGAGTTTCTCCCACAGAGGGGTTGTGCTACAACTGGGTGTGTAGCAAATCTGTGGCTGACATCGGTTGATGATGCTTTGCTGGGGAGTTTGGACGCGGTTAGATCTGTCCAGACGAGGAAGTGGAACATCTTGATCCATTCCAATTCGTGCTTCACACTTGGCTTGATACCTCGTTGCTTGGAGGATGAGAGAGCTTTCAGCCCTTTATTGTTAACTCCAGTTGTGCCCTCTTCTGGCCAGCAGAGTGCCCTTTTTGGCGAGTATGTTGAAAATGGGGGAAAGACAGGAAACCTGACTCAACTGTGCCCCTAGTTCATCATGTTGACCATGTTTTGTTTTTGCTTTCTACTAAAACAATTTTGACCAAAATGAGAGTTCGATTAACATGCTTGTTCGATTTTTGATTTGGGATCATGCAAGTCAGGCTATGAGCACTGAAAATTTTCCTTTTTGGGTCCAAGAAAGTGGTCCAGTTTTAGAAAAATGGAATAATTTTCGAGAGAATTAGTCAACCTCAGTAAAAATTCTCAAAAACTGTTTTTGCAAACGGCCACTGCTCAGCGAGCAGGGAACCTATTCTTGAGATGCACAACCTCAGATCCGAAGGAAAACTGCCCCGTGCTTGAAGAGAGCTGCATGGCAACGGAAAGTTGCCCCTTGTTTGAACGGCACTACGGCGCGTCGAATGGCAACGGAAAGTTGCCCCTTGTTTGAATGGCACCGCAGCGCATGGCAGTCAGTCCTCAGAGCGACGAACACACCAAATCCTCAGATACAGAGAAGACAAAGATGACCAAAACCATCGCATGGACACAGTTGAATTTGAATTGTTTACGGCTGGACTTTAGGATGAAGTTGCCTACGTATCCCAAACATGGGAATCAAGCCTTACGTAGTTCGGGGTTAAGGTACACTCGGGTATTTAACCTCTCCTTTTTAGGCTCTAACTTTTGCCAAGGCGCCTGTTGGAGGTTTTCGACCTTGCGAGCTTTGTTCTTCTTTCTTTTCTTTTTTTTTCTATTCTTTTCATTCCTTTTTCTTCTTCTTTTTGCATTTTTTCTTTTCTTTTCTTTTTTGCATTTTTTCTTTTCTTTTCTTTTTTGCATTTTTTTTGTATCTTTGCATTTTTTCTCTTTTTTCTTTTTCTTCATTCTTTTCTTCGCTCTAACTTTTGCCTGGGTCGCCCTTCCGGGTTTTCGGCCCAGCGAGCCTCTCAAAGGGTAAAAGTGTAACAAGTCCATGCCAAATGGTTTTGAGATTGAAGCCCTCTGTATCCAGGAGAGTGGCTGTTGTATTGATTTGCAGAAAGATCCACCTTTGGCTCTTCGAGCACATCGGATATATTTTTTTTTTGCCCCTAGTTCGAGGGGTGCTTCTGATCTAGCTTTGCAAGCTTCTTTCGATCACAACTGATCTTCTTGATCTGACTTTGGTGCCTCTTGTTCGAGGGTTGCTTCAAAATCTGGCCACACAGGCCTCTCTTGATAATTGATCGTTGAATACTCTGAACCCAAGGTCAAAGTTTTTCGAGAGTAAAGGGATTGAATCTTGAGGCTGAGAGCGATCCTAAGCTACACAATCTCAAGAGCGATTCCACACAAGTCTTCGCAGGACTGCGCAAAACATTTTTTGAATTTTTGAAAGTTTTTAAGGAGGCGACGAATCACTCGCGCTGAAGATGGTGTGGAACCAATCTGGATCAAAGCTAGGGTCCTTCTCAGTACTCACACTAACAAGCATGATTTCATTCATTAAGGGATTAGCACGCCTCTCTTTCTCTCAGTTGATCAAAGTTTTGCAAATCCCGAGGAATTCCTTCCTCTGTGTTTTCACCGTAGTGTTCAAAAAGGTTTTGAAAAACTTAGGTCAATGTAATAATTTCAAGACACAGGAAAGACAGAGTTCTTAGTCAAATACTGCCATCTCATTTAGAATTTCTGGCACAACTGGCACACGGCAGAAGCAAACACAAGAGTGTGAAAATCACTGCTGTTCCATTCAAATCTGTTGGCACAACTGGCTCCTCGGCAGAAACAGACTAAAAAGAAAGTGAAAAGACAAACACAAAACAAAATAGTGAGATCCGAGGTAATATCCCCGGAACCACCCAACTCCAATACAACAGGACTGACTCGAAACCACCACAAGACAGACCCAAAACAAAAAGACTGACTCAAAACAAAGAGACAGACTCGAAATACAACAAGACTGACCCAATACCCAAGTCAGAATGTACAAAAACCAGCATTCACAAATGCTCAAAACGGTGCGTGCCATACGCCACATCTGGAGTAAACTGAGCGCCGCTCGCAGGTGGTCCATCCCCTGATCACATCACATTATCCCCCCACAGGTTCACTGATTAAGTGCCGACAGACTTTGCAGAGCTTGGTGCGGGGATGACCCCATTGTCAATCAAATTTTGTATCTCGTGGCGGAGACGGATGCAACCGTCGGTGTCATGACCGGTTTGTTGATGGAAAGCACAGTACTTAGCCGGGTCATGCTTTGCAGGGAGAGGATCGGGTAGGGGCCGTTGTTCTAACGGTTTCAGATGTCCCTTCCTGAGTAGGACCCCTAAAGCCTTAGACAAAGGCATGAAGAGTGGGGTGAAGACCCTCTTGCCTCGGGGTAGATAGTCTGAAGTTCGGGGGTTTGAAGTGGGCGCACCAACAAAGGGGGTGGCTGCTCCTGGTGTGATGGTGGTGACCATGCCCACGTCTGAAGTCCTAGTAGCTGCATCACCACCGGTGGTTGCATTCGAACTGCGGTTGAATGCCCTCTTGGGCTGCTCTCGGTCTTGGTCAATCAGACCCTGCTTCATCGCATCCTCGATCTGTACTCCCATCTCATGTAGATCTAAAAAGGTGGGAAAGGGGAGCACAATCATCTTTTGCATAAGCTTGGGTTGGAGGTTGCGCACAACCATCCGTATTTGATCCTTATCCGTTGGCCTAATGGTCATCATTGAGGCCTTTGCTCTCCATCGGGTCACAAATTCAGAGAAGCTTTCCTTAACCTCTTGTCTCGTCGTCTCGAGATCACGGGTTGTAATCTCGATTTGTGTGTTATACGAGTATTGTAAAACGAAGGCCTCGGCCATCTCATCCCAATTCCTCTTAACATCGTCTTCCAACTTGGCATACCAGATGGCCGCCACACCCGACAGGGTCCGGCCGAACAGAGACAACTTCTGTAGTCTGGTGAGGCCCATCGGCCTTAAGATATCTGAAAACAATCTCAGGTGCACCATGGGGTCCCCAGACCCATCAAATCGGTCAATTTGAGGCATCTTGAACCAATCTGGCAGCGTCACGGCTGCGTCCATATATCCATCCTCGATGTCGGGAATAGACCTGACTCCTTGGGATTTCTTAAACATTTTCTCCAACTTACTCAGCTTCAGCGCTGTGGGGTTCACTTCGAACTCAAAGGGAGAGTCCGGTGCATTGATAGGCGTGGGCGCCTTGGATAGTTGCGGTAGAATTGGGGGCGGAGCTGGCCCGACTGGAATGTCCGTATCTGCCTGGACATTTGGTGTCTCTCCGGGTGTTGGAGCTCCTGGTGGGGGAGGAGCTTGATGTGAAGTAGATACTCCAGTTTGCTGTTCTAACCTGGCAATTGTCTCTGCCTGTTGGGCTATGACCACAGCCTGTTGCTTGGTGAATTCAGATTGACGGACAGCATCTTGCTGCATGGCTTTCATACTATCCTGGAGTTGGCGCACCATCTCTTCCAAACTCGACATATTGTCCTGATCTAACTGAGCAATCGGTATATCTGTGTCTACGGTAGGCTTGGAAATCTCAACCCGACTGCTCAAAGGTCACTGATCTGGTAGCTGTTATACTGGTGGTCTGTGCCTAACTAGCCTTCTCTGGCCCTGATTACCCTTGAATTGAGTCTCTGACCTAACAGAGTCTATCAGCACAAATCTGATGAACCTCGGGGGATATCGGAGCCTTCTGAAGCTATAGTTCCAGGACTACCTAGCAAAAGACAAAATAGACAGCATCTCAGCTCAATTTCACTAGAACGGATATGAGCAAAGCTGAACGACTGTATTCTATTACCGATCACTGTTCTCCGAAATCACTGCCCCAAATCTGAATCTGATACCCGCAGATATAACTGATTCTCAAAATACTGATACTGGTGCCCGCAGGCCGGATACCCAGACTCGCAAACTGGTATACGCATTCCCTGTAGAGATACACTCTAAAAGCACATAGCATGTAAAAAAAAAAGAGCCAAAACACCCCTATGTTGGGGTAGGGTTTCCCTGTCCTATTTTGTCAGGAGCTAGGGTTTCACTACGCACGCAGCGGTTTCAAACAACCTAACATCGGGTAAGCAACCTGTCCTAGTTTGGAATGGTCACTATGGATTTCGATATGCACTAGGTCGAATGGTCAAAAAGGGTGCCCCGGTAAAACCGGGGTTTGTGTTCCCATACTGGCAGAGCCCGCAACCGGTCAGCCTTATGGACATGCCTTGACAAGACAAGCCTCCGGCAAACCGCTCAGGAATAGCAGATGGCCAACACGGTGTCCTAGGCGCACCAATGCACATGCAATGCAAAGAAACACATAAGTGTAGTCAAAACTGGATATCACGAGTTCGAGTCAAGCTCTCTAAATTTCCCCAGCAGAGTCGCCAGAAACTGTAGACGTCCCCGAACGCCCCGGGAGGGTTAAGTCCCGTTCCGTTCATATTGGGGTCACTACAGTTCGAAGGACTCAAAATGTCACGGTTCTTAATCTGAACCAAAGAGTCCAAATCCGGCAAATCGTTTTGAGAAAACAGATTTTTGAAAAGAAGTGCCAAACATGGACTGCTTTGCCAGATACAGAGTCGCCACCTAAATATTTTTAAAAGGGGAAATTTAGGAAACCCTGACTCGGTGCCGAAGGCCACGTGTCCGTCATCACCAAAGTGGTCTTGGCTCGGGAGCTTAGGTACGATCGGGGAAGGTCAGCTATGAGCACCCCCTTTCGCCCGGTCCGAAGACCGGCCTCTACTAACCGTGATATCCGATTTTGAAAACATTACACGTTCTTATTCCAATTATTAGCCTAGAATTACTATGTTGTGCGCACAGCAAACAAGTATAGACTAGATTGCCTAATTTGGAAATAAACATCGCATATCCGTTGGTTTGGAAAACGCTTTGGAATTTGCTACTCGCAAGTAGGCTAAAATACGGATTTCGATGAGTTTTCCAACTCAAGCAATCCAACCTCCACCCACAGGCATTCAAGCAGTTATATCACATAAGCAACTAGCCTCATGGTAATCATGCTGTCATGGCAACACTCACACACATGCAAGGATGCTAAAGCATAAAAGCTCACCTAGTACTCCAAGCCAAAACAGAAGCTCATTAGAAATCCATGCATGGACCTAAGCATACTGAAATGTCTAATGCAACACATACAAAGATGCAATCTAGGCAGGCTCGGCTATCCTAAACATGGCATGTGAAATGCTACAAATAACACGTATTCAATTTGGAATTGAAATACAATGCAGTTTGTATGATGTACTGAGCCCGGTGCATGTAAACAAATGCATGGATGCACGCATGCATAGCATAAGGTATGCTAAAATAAACGTGCCCTAATCTACCATCGAAGCAGGTAAATAAAAGGGAGAAAGAAGTGGGGGTTGGAAGACATACACACACTCACCCACACTTATTACAAGTATGCCCTCACACGGAGGGACCAAAAGAATAATACAGTCCGAATAATAAATAGTACTGAATTACTTATTACAAAAACCTCTAATCTAATTAAATTAAATGCAAAGAAGAGATGGCCACAGCCTCCGCCTCGGGATGCGTGAATGATGTATGCTCGATCCGACTTGCCCGGAAACCCGCACCGTATCACTGTTGGCTCTGCTTTTACTGTTCTGCTTCTTTGGAAGACTGTAAAAGTCCCAGAATAGGCTCCCTGCATCCTAAGAATCATCATCGGTTGGATAGAATGTCCACCGGCCGTGCATAAAGTCCACCGGCTGGAAATGAAGCTATCGGCACTAAATACATTGCCGGTCGGCACTATATACTGCCGGTCGGCACAAAATTCCTGCAGAAGACAGTTTTGACAGCAATAGCAGACCAGCAGTGCAAGGCATAGAATTTCTAGGCAAATGTATGCATGGACACACTCCCTATCATGTAATGGACTCAAGGGAGTATGGCCCTCGACCCCCGGGCCATCAATCACACATTTCAATGCATGATGGCCCAAAAGCCAAGTTAGCAACTTTGATATCAAATGGAATACAATGCACAAAACAAATCAAAGGGGCCCAACCCCTATCATGATTAGTCAAGAGGCAAGGGATGCATGTTCAATGAAATGCAACCTAGGCATGGCGGCTAAGTATGCAAACATGCGATGCAACTACGTGGCATACACGATGCTAACAACATAACATGCACAACGCATTGAACATGACATACACAATGCAAGATGGGCTTACACCAATACAAGGAGGCCATTAGAGGAAAATGGGACGCTCGGAATGCGTGCACGTATGCACGCGAACCGAAGACAAGGCATACACAATGTAATGAGACTAAAATGGCATATACAATGCAACATGGACTTACGCTAACATAAGTGGGCCTCAGCCACACTCACATAAGAGGCCATCGGATAAAAAAATGAAGTGCCTCGAAATGCGTGCACACGGGCACGCAAACCGAGGCAATGGCCCTAAGGCATGAAATGACACAAAAAATGATATGCAAACATGCAAATGAAATTTCAGCAGCTAAATGAGGGGGAAAACAGCCCCGAAATGATGTGAAATGACACCAAATGCACGGAATGGTCCCGAAATGCGATATTAAGCGCCCGAAATGGCCTACGGCTATACTAAACATGCAAAATTGGTACATGACATGCAAAACAGTAGCAAGGCAGCCCCAAAAATAGCATTTTTACAGTACAAAACCTGGCCAAATAGTAAGCATAGATAGGGCAACAATGGCATGCAAAAATGGGGGTCAAGAGAGGGGTATTGAAACAAGTGGTATATACAAATCCCAAACTGAAAAATTCCCTTCTACAATACTGAAGAGGGACTAAAAAAATGCACATTTACAGTTTATGACAACCCTCAAATCAGCATATAAATATGGAAAAAATGTGATGCAAGATTGAAGCCAACAAAGGGCTATAACATGAGATATGCCAAACATTCATCAAACGGCCTTGGACCCTTAACAAAATATGACAAGAAGGCCAAAATATGACTCTTTCCAGACCTGATCATGGCCAAAAACAGAAGCCAGATAGGCTTAACAAAGCATGCAAGAATGGGGGTCAAGGAGGGATATAATGACAAGTATAACATGGAGACCCCCAACAAAGTTGATCCCTTCTATAATGTTGTAGAGGGACCCAAAATAAGCCTATTCATAGTTCATGACATGCTCCGAAACAGATCACACAGAGGCTAAACAAATCATGCAATTTTATGGTAAATATGAGAGATTATGAAACAAGTGCATGATAGAGAGGCCAAACAGGGTTGATCCCTTCTTCAATGTTGAAGAAGAGCTCGAAATGAGCCTACTTACAGTTTACATTATGTTCAAAAAAAGACCACACGCAGGCCAGAAATTCCATGCAAAAATGTGGCATATCAAGGAGTATTGAAGCAAGTGCACTATGGAGGGCTCAAATAGGGTTGAGCCCTTAAACAAACATGAATAATGGCTCAAAAGAGTGCCCCTTTCAGTAGGGGTCGGAGCTCAAAACCACAAGCAAAGAGGATAGAAAAATGGTGCAAGAATGGAGCTCAAAAGGGGAAATGAGTGCTTACCCTTGTAGACCAAGACCTTGGCTGCTTCTAGGACTGAAAATGGTGCCTTTTAGCTGCTGGAAGGCCCTCCTTGCTTCTGGAAATGGTGTAGTGGTGGTGGTGCTAGGTGGTGATGAAGAGGGGGTGTAGAAACTTGGATGATTTTGGTGTTTTAAATATAGAGAGAGAGATTGTATGGAGGAGCTCCCAAATCAGATTTTCTAACCCTAAAAAACACAGCTGGGGCTGCTGTTATATAGACAAAATGAGGGGGGAAATGGAGGGAAAAAAGGGAGGGAAAACATATCAAGTTTCCCCCCAAAAATGGCCAAAAGGGAAAGTGGTAGCTACGGGTTTCAAATGGCCGAGAGTCCTTCAACAAAGTTGAAGAGGGGCTCAAAATAAGACACTTTGTAGTTTACGACCAAGTCCAACGCAGCCCACAAGTATGCCTAAAATACCGTGCAAAATGGCCCAAAAAGAGGTAAAAAGGCAAGTGACAGATGGAGATGTCAAACAGTAAGAGGTCCTTAATCAAACATGAAAAGGACCTCAAAATATGACTATCTCAAGTTTGGGTCGGAGCCCAAAAATGTAGAATGAAGGTTCGGGAGCCGAAACACGCAGTTCGAGGCCCCGAAAGTGGGCTGTTAGGCACCGGGAGTGGTGCACGACCACGAAGTTGGTCTCTCGGACCACAGTGTCCCTAAAAAGGGAGTAAATAAGATACATGCCAAAAACCGAGGCAAACGGAGGTGGTTAGGCGGTCCCGAACCGAGGCACACGACCTGACGGCTCCGAAAACCGGGAACCGGGCTCCGAAATGGGCAAAATGGCCTATGGCCACGAAATGTAGCCTACGGCCATTGAGAGATGATCTACGAGACCTCTCCCTCCCTTCTCAAAGAGAAAACAGAGAAAACCGAGCCTGGTTCGCAAACCGAGACAAAGCACAAAAGAGTCCGGAAGTCCGGAGGCAAGGCTCGTAGCCGGGACTCTGCAACCTCAGAACGAGCACAATATGCAACATCACCAAGCGCTCAATTGATGACGTCTGAGTCTTAAGGTCGGTCAAAAATGGGGTGTCTACAGCAGGGTACTCCATCCCCTCTGGCGGGCAAGTCTGGTCATGTCCGAACTGGCGCCAGAACCGGAACGGAAAATAGAAGACACAGTGTGTCATGCCAACCAATTGAATCCCAGGTTGACGGGTCATATTGTAACTCATTGCCGGCAGATTGAGCCAAGGGCAACGCCAAGCAATGCGGTCCGCGGACAAACTGCACATCCAGTTGTACCACCACCCCTCATCCAGGGCATCGACTAGACGTCGTCAGAATAAATAGCTGCGAGCTGAATATACCGGACACGAGTCCACTACTCTCAACTTGTCCATCAACCATACTTGGGGAGGGATGAAAAATGAGAGATTAAAGAATAGAGAGACGTACGATGAGAGAAAAGTAAGAAAAGGATTTTGTGAGAAAAAAAAAAAAAAACAAGCCTGAGGGCCGAGTGATGTGAGCAATACATATGTGAGATTGGGTGGGAAACATTACCTGCAATAGTAGTGGGCTCCCCGCAAGCCTAGCTGTCTCTCGGCGATGACAAATGTCTAAGCCCATCAATGTCTCAGCCAATGTCATGGCAATACAGCTCTTGCCCTCCTTCAAACCTTGGGCAACCTCGATCAACTGGACACTGAACCCACAGGAGCCCAGGGCAAGCAAGAAATGAGATAGCAAGCATAAGCAAAGCGCGTGTCGTCGATATCCTTGCCAATGATGGTTGCCGCGGTTACCAAAATCAGAAAACCAGCAAACCAAGCTTGGGATGTCCAGCTCCCCATCGTGAATCAATGATCGAGCGTCATGCAAAGTGAGGCCGCACATTCGTCCTAAGGCTTGTACATGACCAAATCGGAGTTGAGGCAAAATTTCTTCATTACGCTCGGACTCCATCAAAGCTTGGAAATCCTCGAACGTAGGACACATCTCTTGCCCGCTAAAGCTAAAGACGTGTGTTACCGGATTCCAAAACCTTGCCGCGGCATGGAGGAAAGGAAGATGCAGCGGAGTACGGCCCAGCGTGAATAGTGCATTCAAGCCGAAGCCCCGGAAGTTCAACTTTTCCGAGCCATCTAGAGAAGCAATCCAAGCTGTGAGATTTTGGACGGGAAATGCCTCCATTTTGATGCAAAACTAAGGTGAAATGAAAGAACCACGAAGCTGGGACTTTTATAGAGGATAAGACACTGTTTTGGGGACACGTGTCAGAAATCTGGTGGTTGCTAAACCAAGTGGTCGGCCGACCACCTTTTCTGGTAGGCCGACCACCCCTTTGGTCTCCAAGACAAAAAACTGGTCGGCCAGCTTCCTTAGGTGGTCGGCCATGGAGAGAAGTGTGGCTTTGGTCTTATCCTAGTCTCTAGAAGAAACTTCCTAGCATTTCCATGCATTGGGAGTGTTGAAGGTGCGAGTTTTCCTCTGTTTCGGATGCGTTCCGTCACTCTGATCGTCCGAGATACGTCTGTTTATCGAGTTGTTGTTGAGTTTTGTTTATTGAGTTGTTGTTGAGTTTTGATTATCGAGTTGTTGTTGAGTTTTGTTTATTGAGTTGTTAAGTTTATCGAGTTGTTAAGTTTTATCGAGTTGTTGAGTTTTGTCCGTTGAAATTGTTGTTCTTTGTTTATCAACATTTCTGGGATTTGCTTATCGAGTTGTAAGCTTGCTAAGGTCTCGTTGTTTCTTAGTAAGATAAGTTGTTTTGTTTGTTGTGTCGTTTCACTACCTGACTTGGCAAATTTTCGATGCTCAATTCTCGTTCAATCTCATTTTTGTGCAAAATGATGCGATGCGATGCTAAGAACATAAAAAACAACACTTTTTTTCAAAAAGCTATTTCATTCCATCATGCTTCCTTTGTTATAACATTTTACAACAAGGGTACAAGTTTTACAGAAAATAAAACTGCCTAATAATGTACAATGTGCTACAGCTACTAGTAAAAAAGGCAAATAAAGCAAGAACATCTGTATCAATACTCTCAAGTGCAAGAATAAGAGGCCCTCTTCGTCCTCTTTGGCTGAGAAGTCCCTGCACCATCTCCACCAGCACCACCATCTGAATCGGAGCTGCTGTCCTCGGAACCCTCCTTGGCATCACCTCTGCCCTCAGAACCGGACTCAGAGTCATCCTCTCTGCCTGCAATTGTCTCTGACTGAGGATGCACAGACTCCTCATCCTCGCTGGACTCCTCGTCATCTATGACAGGTGCTCTGCGCCTGCCTCGTCTGCGAGACGAGTCCCCTCTCCCAGCCCCTCCAGAAGGCCTAGATGGCCCGGCCTGTGGCCCAGTCTGTAGTGGTGGCATCTGAAAAGGACAATTTGAGTACATTAGCCAACATGTATATCAGATGCAAAGACGAGAATACTACATAGAGTGGGTGTATGCAGATACAATATATGAATGTGGTGTGTGTCAGATGTGCTCTATGCATACAGTTAAGCAGTGTAGTGAAATGGGTAAACACAGCATGTCATCAGAAGTATGATAAATGCAAGGAAATTGAAAAGCACCGGGATGCCGGCAATGAATAGCTATGTCTCCCTCCGCAGAACCATGCCCTCGAGCGAGGCCATCACTCCGAGCATCCTATCCATGTACTCCATGGGGGGCTGCAGATGCAAGTGCAAGTTATCAGTGAATGAGTAAATGTCCAAATATCTGAGTGATAAATCAAAACTGTAAAGCATACCGGTGGCGAGTCAGGGTCTCTTACGTAGGGGTGACTAGGCACTGGGGCCTCCAATGGAATCGGGTAAGGTGACCCGTATCACCATCCAGTCAACTCAGTCGGAAGATCTGGCCACCCGGCGTGAGGTAAGTCAGAGGAATCGGGGGGACCAGTCTAGTCCCACCTCTCGATGTGCCGGCCTTGCTAGTAAAAGGGACACCTGCAGTCCGAGCTCGACTCGATGATGGCATGCCAGCAGACCTCCTCGTGGGAGTACGGACACCTGTCAATGGAGGCATCAAGTATGTATGACGGTAAGTCGCGTACTCCCCCTCCTCCAAATGTAGAAATACGTCGGTACCCAACATGGCACTGTTGACCTCTTGGGGAGTGAGCCCCTCAGTGGATCGCATATCGTCCGGTGGTGCTGCGGGGACACTCTGCTCGGGGAAGCCCATAGTCTGGCGCATGAAGCGGTCCCCCAGAAACCAGGCCCTACCAGCTGGCCCCTCAAATAGGATCCTGTATCGAGAAGCGGCCCATCCCCCAGCAAACTGAAATCGGGTATCTCCACCCAAGGGCGCCTAGGGCTGCCATGTGACCTGCGGATAACCAATGCATAAGCCGATTAGAAATCGTAAATGTGCAAGATAAATCAAATATGAAAACACGGAGAACTGAGAGTTCTGAATTACCTCGGTCGTTCGCACTGTATCGAAGAACTGCCACAGGTAGGGCAGAGTCTCCCGAGCTCTCAGCCGGTATTGGCCCTCAAATACGAGCGAGTAAGGAATCATGAGAGGCACCTCCACCTCAAGCTCTGGGGCTAGCGTCGGGAAGTACGCAAAAACCCATAGCTGTGGAAAACAGGGCAATACCCATCAGAATACAGGATGCTGAGTGCAGAATATGAATGCAGAATGTTGAGAGCCGAGTGTAAAGTACAGAGTTTAAAGTATGCCGTGTGTGCAGTGTACAGATAATGAAAAGCAGAAATGTAAATCAAGAGGGCAGAAAGTACCTCCCAGGCTCTCCAGTAGCCGCCGACTATGTTCTCCCGCCCGCGGGAGGTCGCACTCATGTAACAATAAAGGGTAGCAAGGCCGGCGCCGCCCCAGTCGTACTGACTGACCTGTGATAGGTCTACCAGAGCACTCAGCAGATAAAGCCCAACGATGTTCCCCCTATCAGAGAACAAAGTGGTCCCGAGGAGGAACATCAAAAACCCTCGAGTGCACTGCGCTATCTCCTCGGGAGTCTCGGGCACCCTCTCTCTGAAATGTGTGGAAAACCAAGTGTACCAGACTCTGCCCGAAGATCTGTCAACCGGCGGGTGAGCTCCCAACAGATAGATCCAGGCAGCCTCCCACTCGCCCATGTCCTCATCGTAGGGGATCGGCCAGCCTCCCATGTCAAGGCCCGTCAGCATGGCAAAATCGAACGGGGTCATCGTCATGTCCCTGGTAGCTGAGAAATGGAAGGAGTTGGTGGTGTCCCACCATCTCTCTATGAGGGCACCCATTAGGGTCCTGCTCGCTGGATAACGTGATATCCCCATGCAGAAGGGTCCGAACCCTGCCTGGTCAACCAGATCGCGAATGGCCTCTGGGAGCTCCACGTACCACTCCCTGGCGATGATCGATCCATATCCTCGTGTAATACAGAAAGATACTTGCATTCAGAATGAACACATGTATTCAATTTCAAAATAAAGTATATGAGCTGTGTGCAAATTAAATCAGATACAATGCCATGAGCTGCGTGTTCAACATAAAGTATATGAGATGTGTGTTCAAGATTGAAGTGTGTGAGTTGCGTGTTCAACATAAAGTATATGGGCTGTGTGTCTATCTCAAAGTTCGAGCTGTGTGTTCAACATCAAGTATTCGGGCTGCGTGTTCAGACTTCAAAGACAGTGAGCTGCGTGTTCAACTCTCAACCAGTGTGTGCTGTGTGCTCACCTCAAAATTTGGGCTGTGTGTTAAAAAATACAACAGTTTGGGCTGCGTGTTCAACTCTTAACCAGTGTGTGCTGTGTGTTCACCTCAAAATTTGGGCTGCGTGTTCAGAAAGTCAAGTTTAGGCTGCGTGTTCAAATTTCAAAACAGTGGGCTGTGTGTTCATCTCAAAGTTCGAGCTGTGTGTTCAACATCAAGTGTTTGAGCTGTATGATCAAACTTCAAAAACAGTGGGCTGCGTCTTCATAATCAAAAAGTTTAGGCTGTGTGTTCAGATTTCAGAAAATAGTGGACTGTGTGCTCGCCGTGAAATAGTGGGATGTGCGTTCATCATCAAAGTGTAAGCTGTGTGTTCAAAAATTCAAGTGCTTGAGTTACGTGCTAACCTAACAAAATACTGTGCTGTGAGCTGTATGCTAGAATAAGCAGAAGTATGGTGTGTGAACGCATTCAGAACGAGCAGATAAAAAATACATAGCAAAAGCATGAAATGCACGGAAAATGCAGAATACATTGCAGAAAATGTAAAAGTGAAGTACATACCTCTCGTGCCTGATAAGAGAGGTGGGACTCTGGCTCCCGCAGTAATAGATCTACAGGTGCTCGCTCATCAAAGTTGGTGAAGTGGTAGAAAACGGCCCGAGGAAGGATGTGCGCTGGAGGGTCATACCTCTCGGGAATAAATGGCCGAATCCTCGGAGGTAAAGCCATAATGTCTGGCTCACCCCCGGCACCTAGAAGACCTCTGCCCTGAGGAAAATGACCTGCCATTTCGAGAAATCTGTAAAAGGGAGCGAAAATGAGCAAAATGAGCCAAAATTGGAAAAAGTCAACAAAAGTCAACTCTCGGGAAATAAAAAAGTCAACAAAAGTCAACTCCCGAGAAAATGTTCCAAATGTTGAGACAAACTTACCTCAAGTGGCAAAAATGGGGAAAGAAGCTTCGAAATCAAATTTTAATCGGTCCAAAGTGAAGAAAACTGAAAGATTTCGCGAAACAACTTTGCGTGGGGCGTTGGAAAATGCGTACAGAGTGCAAATCTGAGGGAGAAAATGGTCTAGGAAGGAGTAGGGGCTAATTTCGGACCTGAAGTTGTGAGCAAAAAGTGTTTGGCCAAGTATATTTAAAGAAACAAATGCAAAAGTACCAAACTGCCCCTGTTTTTGGATAGGTGGTCGGCCGACCACCTTTTCTGGTAGGCCGACCACCCCTTTCACTAAACCTGGTCGGTGGCCCTCCCAAGGTGGTCTCCAATGCCTCTTTGAGCTCCCTGCAAATTTTGGTGGTGATCGGAGTCCCCGGTACTCGAGAAAGTACAAGAAAAGTGCACTTTTTAGCACGAAATCCCTCCGCGGGAACTTCAACTCCAACTTTCGATGCGTGTTTCATCGTTACTCACCGAGAGCGAGGTGTATCCTTTTTGAATACGTTGCGACCCTTCCGGGAGGTAAACCGGAGGTCGCGATTTGAGTTGTCCTCGTCGAAGCTTGCATTTCTTTGCTCAAAGTTTTGTTTTAAACATGCTCGTAAAGTCGTACTTATCCAGCAATGTTATGCATGCCACTCGCATTGTTATGAACATCGCTTACATTGTGGTGCACGTTTCACCGGTATTGTCATACCTCCATGGTTAACTTGCGTTGTCACACGCGCTTCTCTCGCATTGCGATGCACTTTCCCATCGGCACCATGTTTGTCTGCATTCGATGTAGTGTTGAACATGTGTTGCTAACTATGTTGTGCTTGTTAAGTTTCTCTCTTTTGCAGACATGATATTGTATGTACGGTTCATTTGAAGCTGGTGCGACCAGACGAACCACGCAGGTATTGTATCTTCTCCGTGTGAGACGTAGCAAGAATTGTGATTCTCTTACATTCTTACTGCATGAAATGTAGTTGTTGCTTTGCATTCTTGGTTAAAACTGTTGCATATGTTGTGAATATTTGCTTCATTACAGTTTGCTGCTTTGCATGATCATGAGTTACGCTCGACTTGGTGCATATCGTTTTGCATTTTGCCCCCTGCCAGCGGGCGCGCCTGCAGGCACATCTCTTCATTTATCTTGCCTGTTTGTCTAAGTCTTCGGCCTTGTCAAAAATGGGTCATCTCTAGGCTTTGACATTCACTCATGTCATTTCATGACTTCGAGCTCTGTCAAAGAGGGGCAACTGTAGACACCCCATTTTTGACCGACCTTAAGACTCAGACGTCATCGATTGAGTGCTCGGTGATTGTGCATATTGTGCTCGCTCTGAGGTCACAGAGTCTCGGCTAAGAGCCTTGCCTCCGGACTTCGGGACTCTTTTGTGCTTCGCCTCGGTTTGTGAACCAGGTCCTGTTTTCTCTATTTTCTCTTCCCAAAGGGAGAGAGAGGTCTCGAAGACCATCTCTCAGTGGCCGTAGGCTACGTTTCGTGGTCGTAGGCCACTATTCCCGTTTGGAGACCAGTTTCTGATTTTCGGAGCCGTCGGTCGTGCACCTTGGTTCGGGACCGCTTAACTTTCTCCGTTTGCTCCGATTTTTGGTACACACCTTGTTCCCTCTCCCTAGAGGGACACTGTGGCCTGGAAGACCACCTTTGTGGTCATACGCTACCTCTGGTTCTTAATAGTCAGTTTTAGGAGCCCCCAGCTGCGCGTTTTGGCCCCCGAACCTTCGTTTCGCATCGGTGTGGGTTCATTTTTGGCATGGACCCTAGTTTCATTGTTAAGAAGGTGGTAGTAGGGTGGGAGACCACCTTTTCTTCTTGGAGACCACCTTTCCCCAGTCGGCCGGTTTTCTTGTCAGGAAGCTGGTCTCCCTCACTTTTGGGCTACATTTTCTGGTCTTCCATACCACCACTGAGTTGCATTCACCTGGGAGACCACCAATATGGGCTGCCGACCACCTAAATCCGTTTGACCCTTTTGAACCTGGTCGGCCGACCAGGGGGAGTAGTCGGCCGACCAGGGGGAGTGGCCGGCCGACCACCTGAACTGGTCGGCCACCTTCCTGCTTTTTTGTCTCACTAAGTGTTAGCTAGTTGTGCTAGCTGGAAGCCTCAGAAGTGATCCTCCATACACGTGTATGGAGGATCTTTGAGCTTGGTTTTAAGCTTCTTGAGGAAGCTTTAGCACCTCTCCTCTATAAAGGAAGAGGTCATCTTCCATTGCAAGGGTTCAGAACTTCTTGGAAGGCAAAACATATACACCTTTCTATATCTCTCTCTTTTGTGCTCAAATACTCTTAGTTCTTGGCCCCATTGCACTACACCTCCAAGCACAACACCTCCATGGTCAACCTAAGCACCTAGGAACTCATTTTTAGAGGTTGAAGAGTTCCTATTTTGGTCCAGAAGCTGCTGGCCTTCTTCTCTACAAGGGCAAGTCTCTATTTCCCTCTTTGTAGCCTTATTTTGCTTCATAGTTTAGCTCTATTTGAAAGCATATTTAGGCTTTGTCACAAACTGAAAAAAGTCTTGTTTTGAGCTTCTAAACATGTTTGTTTAAGACTATGTTTCTGTTGGGGGTCATCTACCTCCTTGCATGCTTCATTTCCTCTTGTTTTAGGCCATGCATTAGGGCCTTTGTTGTGAGCTTTCTTGGCCCTTTTGACCACTGAAATCCAGCGGATTTTTAGTGGTTATTATGTGTTTTTAAGCCTCAAAATCAGAGAGGGGTGACCCTCTCACCCCTTGTTTTGTTTACTAGCTTTGTTGGCCTTACAAAAGAGCCCTATTTGCATGTTTCAAAGCCATGTTTCAAGCCACTTTTTGTGAGTTTTGTGACCTGCATAGGCTCTATCTAGAGCCCTTTTTGCCATGTTGAATGTTTATTATGCATGTGTAGAGTAATCCTCTTCAAGACCTTCCAAAGGGGCCTTTACTTGCATGCTTCCTAAACTCATTTCAGGCCATTTTCAGTGAGTTTTAGGGCCCTCATAACCTCTGTCCAGAGGTAGTTTTTCCATTTTGTGTGTCCATCATACATGTGTAGAACAACCCTCTCATTGGCCTTTCAAAGGAACACTTCATTCTAACATGTGTTGACTAAGTTTCGGTGGGTTTTTGGTCATATTTTGGCATGCCATGTTTCTGTTTTTGGCTGGTTTGGTGGCCCCTCATGTGCTTCATATATACATGTAGTGTAAACCATGCTTACTAGCTTGTGTTGCATGCTATTTTAGTCCTTCATGTTAGCACTTTTTGGCCATACCTTAGACTGATTTTGTACATATTTTGGATTGCCTTAGCTCTGTTTTTGGGTCTCATGGTCAAATGATGTTTGCTTTGCATGCTTGTAGTTCAATGTCCATGCTTAATTTTGAGTTTCGAGGTCTATTACATGCATATATTGAGGTGTTTTCATGTTTTGGGGCCATTGCATATCATATTTCAGAGCATACATGTATGCCATATACCCACAATTTTCACTCTTTAAATGCATTTGAGAGTTGGGCTTGTATGCCTTGTTTTCGGACCATTGAATGAGCTTCATTTCTTTGCATGTTGAGCCATCATTTTAGGCCATTTTCCCACTGTCTTGGACCTGCCCAAGGTCTGTTTGGGGCTGGTCTTGCCTTTTGTACATTGCTTTGTGTACCTATAGTGTAACCTGCTTCACTAGTTTCGGTATTCGAGCCATCTTGCATGCATTGTGTGACATATTTGCATGATTTGGGACCATTGTACATTATGTTTCAGAGCTGGAAAATGTGTGTTTGCATGCCATACTTCATCCTTTACCATGCTTAGTTAGAGTTGCATGTTGTGCCTTAGGATCGGTCCTTTGCATCCGTGCATGTTTGCATGTATTTCGGTTGTCTCATTTCCATCATATGGCCACTAATTTGACTGTGGCTGAGGTCCACTCATATTGGTTTAAGTCCACCTTGCATTGTGTATGCCATTTGGTTCATGTTGTTGCATGTTTGACCATCGCATTGTGTATGCTTTGATTATGCCTTTGTGTATGTCCATCTTCGTATGTGTGCATTGTTTATGCCATTTTAGTCCATAGCATTGCGTATGCTAGGTTGCATGTGTGCATATCATCCCTCGCATGCCAGCATGATTAGGTTGCACTGCATTTAGGGTTGCATGTTAGTCGCATTGTGTATGCCATCTCATTGCATTGTGTTTGGAGTAGGGTTAGTCCAAACACGGGAAACGAGGGACGTTTCGAACTCAAAGTGACAAAACGTGTCTCAATTCCCAGTCGCCAACACTCCGGATTACCCATGATGGAGTTTAGGCCTTGTTATGCTTATATGTGCATTCATTTCACATTGAGTCGTGCAATTCGACTCCTCGGCCATCATGCATCGAGATGTGTGATTGGTGGCCCGAGAATCGAGGTCTACACTCCCTAGAGCTTGTGCAATGACGGGGAGAGTGGTCATGCACACATGTGTTGAAAATACTTTGCCATGCCCCTTTCTTGCTCTCTGTTGCAGCAAATCGGAATCCAGCAGCAAAAACTAGTCAGCAGCCTTCGGAAGTTTTGTACAGTGTTCTAGGACCAACTGCAAAACAGAGGCAAATCGGGGCATCGCAAGGAATTTCCCGACAAAGCGACCCGAGCACGCATGCATCTTTCATCATTCGGAACAAGAGCTGAGGCAATCCATTTTATAGCTTGCATGCTAGTTTATTCGCTTTCCTAATTAATTTGTTAATTAATTAGGGTTTTGTAATATTTAATTAGCTAGAGTAGTTAATTATTTATTCAGACTGTATTATTTATTCGGACCCTCCGAGCGAGGGCAATTGTGTAATAAGTGTGTGTGTGTGTGATGTATGTCTTCCAACCGCACGTCTTTCTCCCTTTTATTTACCAGCTTATGATGGTTAGTTTAGGGCATGTTTCAATTAGCATACTTATGCTCGCATGTTTGCATCCATTTATCTGTCTTGCATGCACCGGGCTCGGCGCATCATACTGACTGCATTGTATTTCAATTCCGAGTTGAATACGTGTATCAGTTGTTGCATTTCATATGCCATGTTTAGAATAGCCGAGCCTATCTTAATTGCATTTTTGCATGTGTTGCATTAGGTATCTCAGCATAGTTAGAATTCATGCATGTTTTCTAATTAACTTCTTTCGTTGGGTTGGAGTACTCGGTAAGTGTTTATGCTTTAGCATCCTTGCATGCGTATGAGTGACTGCCATGATAGCATGCTTACCATGAGGCTATGTGCTTATGTGATATAACTGCTTGAATGCCTGTGGGTGGAGGTTGGATTATCTGAATTGGAACAATTCATTGATTGCGAGTTTTAAGCCCACTAGATAGTGGTAAATCACCATGTTTTCTAAGTCCACTTGAGGGTGGCAAAATCCACATTTTAGCCTACTTGCGAGTAGCAAACCGCTTTAAAAAACAAACATGAAATGTCTTGTTCCAACTCAGACGATCCAGTCTATATTTGTATGCTGTGTGCATCACATAGTAATTCTAGGCTAATAACCGGAACAAGAGCACATAATGTTTTCAAAACTCGATATCATGCTTAGTAGTGGCCGATCTTTGATCGGGCGAACGGGGGTGCTCACGAAGTGACCTTCCCCAATCGTACCCAAGTTCCCAAGCCGAGGCAACTTTGGTGATGACGGACACGTAGCCTTAGGCAACGAGTCAGGGTTTCCTAAATTTCCCAAAATAAATATTTAGGTGGCGACTCTGTATCTGGCAAAGTAGTCCATGTTTGGCACTTCTTTCAAAAAATCTGTTTTCAAAAACGATTTGTCGGATTTGGACTCTTTGATGATTCATCGGTCTTGCATTGCACTTTGTGAGATTAGATACAGGACCGTGACATTGAGTCCTGAACTGTAGTGAGCCCAATGAACAAAATGGGATTCCCTCCCGGGACGTTTGGGGACGTCTACACACCTGTAAGGAATAAATGGGGTGAGTGTTTCGTGCGCGTAGGTCCCTTTAGGGTGTTCAGACTCAATAACCCAACCCAGTCTTTTGAGGAAGGTTGGACAAGTGCGAATGTCAAATAGACTATTCTTCAACAGCAGAGGAGAGGAGAGGACATTGGGTGAACTGGACACAGAGATGAATCGCAGTAGCGAGCCTATGTGCACGAGCAATAGGGCGTCGAGGAAGCGGGAGAGGCGCCAGTCCCCTCGTCGTCAAAGTAGGTCACCCAGAAGGGAAAAGCAGCAACGAGGCAAATCCCCTCAACCGCGCACCAGAGGAGAATCCGGTGCGACACCGCGCCCGTTGAGTTTTGCAGTTTTTGTGGGGAACAAGCCGATGACGGAAGCGGATTCAATCGTTCATGACCCAAATGTGGCAGTCAAGTTCGCACGATAGATTTTTCCACCAGAGGTCCAGCAGTAGATAGTCGGTCGACAGGATTTCGAAGTGTTTTGGGAAGGCATCCATGGGGCGGTGAAGGGGCTATGCACCGCCTACGAAATCGGCATGCGTCTTTGTGCCACACCGCGGGATATAGAGCGGAGAGACGAACGCATTTGAAGCTTGGAAGCTCGCGTAGAGAAGGTCGAGCTCGAGTTAAGAGAGGTCAAGACTGCCGAGGCACAATCGGCAGGAAAATCTAACTCGATCGTAGAGGAAAGGGTGACCCAATAGCTAATAAGTCATGCGCTCGCCGATCGAGATATAACTAGCATGTTTGCAATTGAGACTGCCAAGTCTAGGGCTTAGGAAAAAGGCTTCCATGACGGCCGAAAGGTCAGGATAGAGAAGACCAAAGAAAAACTCGCCGAAGATGCCTGCTGATGTGAGAATCGTGGATTCAAGCACGGTTGGATCAAGGCACTTTAGGCCTCAGACGCTCTCCGGGCAACAGGCGTTGATTCAGCGTTGCTGCTATATCAGGCTCATCATTTTCCTTTTGCGGCCTTTGAAGTCGAGAAGAGTGATGATGAGGGAGATGCCGATTTAAGCTAGATATTGTAAGAGCTCCAACATAGATTGGGAGCAAATTATGTATTTATTGGTTAATTTAATAGAGCACCCTATTTTAAATGTTTGCATGCTTGAATTTATGTCTATACACTCTGAGCCAGTCGATTAATTTAATGAAACATTTCATTTGAACTGCTTGCATGTTTTAACTTTCGCCAACTATGTGTATGCTTTTTAATCGTAATGTTTACGAAAAGCGCGCTGAATCCATGGCTTTTATCTGGGCCAGTCGTGAGACCCACGAATAGCGCTTCGAATCAGGAGACTCATTTGGTTCAAAAGTCGCACTATTGGGGCTCCGAACTCGGAGGCTTTTCACCTTGGCCAATCGTGGTATCCACGATGGGCGCTCCGAATCTGGAGTCTTTATTTGGCCCAAATGTGACCTGTACGGATGGGGCTCCGAATTCAAAGGCTTTTTTTATCTTGGCCAACCGTGATATCCATGAAGGGCGCTCCGAATCCAGAGTTTTTATTCGGCCCAAATGTGACCTGCACGGATGGGGCTCCGAATTCGAAGGCTTTTTTGTCATGGCCAATCGTGATATCCACAAAGGGCGCTGCGAATCCGGAGTCTTTAGTCGGCCCAAACGTGACCTGCATGGAAGGGGCTCCGAATTTAGAGGCTTTTTTTGTCTTGGTCAATCGTGGTATCCACGAAGGGTGCTCTAAATCCGGAGTACAGATGAGGCTCCAAATTCGGAGGCCATTTTTTATCTTTGCCAATCGTGGTATCCACGAAGGGCGCTTCGAATTCGGAGTCTTTATTCGGCCCAAACGTGACCTGCACAGATGGGGCTCCGAATTCAAAGGCTTTTTTTGTCTTGGCCAATCATGGTATCTACGAAGGGCACTCCGAATCCAGAGTCTTTATTCGGCCCAAACGTGACTTACACGGATGGGGGTCCGAATTCGGAGGCTTTTTGTCTTGGCCAATCGTGGTATCCACGAAGGGCACTCTGAATCCGGAGTCTTTATTCGGCCTAAACGTGACCTACACGGATGGGGCTCCGAATTCGGAGGCTTTTTTGGCTTGGCCAATCGTGGTATCCACGAAGGGCGCTCCGAATTCGGAGTTCTTATTCGGCCCAAATGTAACCTGCATGGATGGGGCTCCGAATTCGGAGGCTTTTTTGTCTTGGCCAATCGTGGTATCCACGAAGGGCGCTCCGAATCCGGAGTCTTTATTCGGCCCAAACGTGACTTGCACGGATGGGGCTCTGAATTCGGAGGCTTTTTTTGTCTTGGCCAATCATGGTATCCACGAAGGGTGCTCCGAATCCGGAGTCTTTATTCGGGAGACTTTTGAACTGAATTTCATAATGAGAAAACTAGAGTCTTTGCATTACAAAAAGTGAAATCTGTACATGGTGAATCATTCAAAACAAGTATCATGCCCCACAGGTAGGGTTCAGTGATAGAATTTATGCAAATGCGTGGAGTTCCAAGGGTGTGGCAGACTCCTCCCAAACATGTCTTTTAGCCGATATACCCCTGTTCCCGCGATTGAATCGATCTGGTAGGGGCCGTCCCAATTAGGACCCAATTTTCCATTAGCCGGATTCCTAGCAGCTGGAAGCACTTTCTTCAGGACTAATTCGCCTGGTACATAGCGGCGTAGCTGAACACATTGATTATATGACTTAGCAAGCTGCTGCTGGTACTGTGCCATGGATGCAAGGACACGGTCTCTTCGTTCTTTAATCAGAGTTAGATCCAAGGCCAGCATCATGTCGTTTCGGCCCATATCAAAAAGTTTTGATTTCAAGGTTGGGAGGCCGATCTCCAAGGGGATGATTGCTTGCGTTCCGAAACAGAAAGCGAACGGCGTTTCCCCAGTGTACCGCCTCGGAGTAGTGCGATGAGCCCACAACACACTTGGCAATTCTTCGACCCATTTGTCTTTAGCTTTTTCCAGCCTCTTCTTGATGCCGTCTAAAATGGTTTTGTTGGAGGCTTCAGCTTGGCCATTACTCTATGGATAAGCCGGGGTAGAGAAATAGGGCCGAATACCATGCTTGCTGCACAGTTCTCGATAGACACCGCAATCAAACTGGGTGCCGTTGTCTGAAATAAGTGCTATTGGTATGCCGAATCGCGCTATGATATTTCTCCATATAAAACGCTTCACATTAGTATCTCGAATGTGCGTTAGTGCCTCTGCTTCTACCCATTTTGTGAAATAATCTGTCGTGACAATAAAAAATCGCTTGTTACCCGGGGGCGCGAGGCAATGGTCCGACGATGTCAAGTCCCAATTGGGCGAACGACAAAGGGCTGGTTATAGAGCTTAACTCTTCAGCAGGCAGATGGGTTAAAGGAGAGAACTTTTGGCACTGTTCACATTTCTTCACGTAACATTCGGCATCAGGTCTCATTGTCGGCCAATAATACCCCTGTGTCACAGCTCGATGAGCCAAAGAGCGCCCGCCAGAATGGGCACCACAGCTACCTTCATGTATTTCAGTTAGGAGTTCCTCGACTTTATCCGGATGAACGCATTCTAGGTACGAACTAGAAAGGGATTTTTTGTAAAGTTTTCCTTGCGGATCCAAGTAGTATCGCAGGGCATTGTTTCGCAGCTTGTGTGCTTCTTTCTTATCCGACGGGAGCTATTCGGAAGATAGGAATGCATCAATGGAGTCCATTCAACTCGGACCTGACTCTATGACATTGATCCGGACTTCCTCTGAAGGGGCAATGCTCGGCTTAGGGATGAAACCCACTTCAATTGTCCATTTAATCTCTGAGTTAATGGCGGAGGCTGGGCTAGCCAAGGCATCTGCATGTGTGTTCTGATCATGGGTTAGTTGGTTCAATTCATGATAGTCAAATTTTATCAGCAAGGAATTTGCCATTTTCATGTAAGCTGCCATACGATCGTTTTTGGCTGCGTACTCCCCCTTTAGCTGATTGATCACCAGTTTTGAATCGCAAAATATAAGCAAACGCCGAGCACCCAGGAGATGTGCATTCTGTGAGCCGGTTAGCAGGGCTTCGTATTCGGCCTCATTGTTCGATGCTTCAAAGCCGAGTTTGACAGCCTGCTCAATTATTGCTCTGTCGGCAGCCATGTTCACTACTCCGGCCCCACTGCCGGATTGATTGGACGATCCATCACAGTACAACTGCCAAATGTCCCCAACATAAATTCTCCAGTTCGACTTAGGTTGAGTTTGATCAGACTTGAAGTCAGCAAGACCCCTAGTGAATTCGGCCACAAGGTCGGCAAGCACTTGCCCCTTGATTGAGGTTCTAGGCATAAACTGAATATCGTACTGGCTGAGTTCAAGAGCCCACTTTGAAACACGCCCTGATGCTTCTGTACTACGAAGTACTGACCGGAGGGGGTAGTTCGTTAGTACCCCAATGGTATGCCCCTGAAAGTAATGCATCGGTTTTCTTGCTGCCATGGCGAGGGCTAGGATGAGTTTTTCCAACGGAAGGTAACGTGTTTCGGCATCAACTGTTGCCTTGCTCACATAATACACCGGCCGTTGCTGTCTTGACCCGAACCCGCCCCCGTGGGTTAAGGACATAACCGGCCAGTAATCATGAGATTACCTACGGCCTCAAACCAAACCAAACGTATTTTAACAGAGTTAATGGGGGGCCAAACGGAAGCAATTTAAAACTTTGTCCATAGAGTTGTGCTTACCTGGCACATCATAACAACCATACGTATGCACATTAATAACTTAGAACAAAATATGTACTACATAAGGTTCTGTACATACAGGATCATATAAGTCTAAGTCAACCCATCCCGACTATATATAACAGATGCAAAGTCTTCGCCAACATGACAGAATATAAATACATAACAAAAGGGCGAAGATGGGTCTCGTGCATGAGACACAAGGGCTGACTCTCTCAAAACCTTTGTTGTTCCACATAGACTTCACTAGGGCTGGGTTTGGACTTCTCTTGGCTCACCTACAAACACATGAATGAGCGTGAGCGAAAGCCCAGTGAATAATATCAAATAAAGAAGCTATACAGACGATATATAGAACAACATGCTTAAAACGGCCGTAGGCCCAATTCATATTTCTATTTACATATATGCACAATTTAGGTCAAGTGACTGCGGTTCCAAGTAAACTGGCCTTTGGCCCATTCATTCGTTCATGTCGAAACGGCCTCTGGCCCATTCGTTCATGTCAAAACGGCCTCTGGCCCATTCATTCATGTCAAAACGGCATCTGGCCCATTCATTCTATTATTCAAGTCAGACTGGCCTCTGGCCCACTCATTTGATATAGCAAACATTGTCCACCAATCGAATCAATGAACTTATAAAACTTACATAGAAGTAAGCAATTGGACAGCAACATATTTCAGATATCTCTGTTAAGATATTACTCACAGTGGTCGGTTGGTTGGTTTGCCCTGGAGCTCGACCCTACACATTCCATGAGCATAAAAGGGTCACAAATAATTCAATCCGTTCTAAATTCACATATTCCTCTTTAGGCTTCATTCTTATCTCTTTAACTCATTTATAATGCTCAATGTATGCCTAAGAGTGCTTGCAAGCGAAAAAGAATGGAAAACGGAACACAGAATGCATTTTCAAAATTTCAGAAAACAAGGTCCCCGCTCGAGCGTGGACTTACCCGCTCGAGCGGACCCATGAGGCCTGCAAAAGTACTGGATATGTCAAATTTACGCTCGATCGCGAACTCTGGCACTTGAGCGGAAGGCCTCTCTACATGGCTCCCCGCTCGAGCGTGAACTTCCCCGCTCGAGCGAACACCATATCTGCAGAAAATACTGGGAACACGAATTTCACGCTCGAGCGGACATCAAAATTCTGGAAAATCCAGAACATGTTCTTGAACTTCAAATTGATGTTCAAAGGTCCCAAATGCATGATTTTGGCTCAAACTTGACATATACATATTCTAACATGGTATAAACACCAAATTACAACACAATGAAGCTCAATTTCACAATTTAATCACATGCATGTCTCAAATTAACTCGAACTCATCACCAACACACTAGATTCAAACATGCAAGACTCAAACTCCCATGATTTACACTTGCTTGTGAAACATACATAATATCCTCAACTTAATTGGTGAAGAGATGATCAAATACATGGTCATTAATCAAAACTCAACATGGATTACATACTTTATGCTCAAACATGGAAATTTATGGCAATATCTTACATGCATGTGTTCTAAGACTTCAAATTCAACAAAGCCAACTCAATTTCATGCCAAACTCACTCTTGATTACCCAACTAGCTTGAATATACAAAATTACAAACTATAATCCATGAAATACTCACCTAAGAGCTTTAATTCTCACAATCTATAGCAAATTCTTGAGAAATCTTCAAGGGTTCCAAGCTTTGAGCCAAAATTGCACAATGTCTCTCCCTTTCTCTCTCTATAGCCGGTTCTCTCTCTTTCTAAGGCACAAAATCTGATTTTGAGCTCAAGTGTATGAATTCAGTGTATAGTGCCTCTCTTTACAAGTCCCACTAATCATAATTATTTAACATTAAATAATTTGAGTACTATGCCATTAATTAAATCAATTTAATCTGATCCAAATCAATTTTTAATCAAATTTCACCGTAGGCTCTAAAAATTACGCTAATCACAATGGCGTAATCGATTTCGGGTTCTGTGACCGATAAGGCCTTCAATTTAATTTCCAAAGCAGATAATCAAACAGATATTCCTACGGTGAACAGATAGAAATTCAAAACCACATATTTTCACATAATGGCACACAAAATCATATTAAACACATAATCATACTCATATTAAGGACCAATCAACATATTACGGAACAGGGATATCACAGTCTTCCCCCCTTTAGGAAGTTTGGTTCTCCAAACTTATTTTACCTTCGTCGAGAAACAAATGTGGATAGCGTAGTCGCATTTTCTCCTCTTTTTCCCATGTAGCATCCGTCTCATAGTGTTCTTTCCATTCCACCTTCACCATTGGGATGGACTTGCTTCTCAATTGTTTCACTTGCCGATCAACAATTCGTTCCGGCCATTCGGCGTATTCCACATTTTCATCAATAGCTACCCGGTGATAATCAATCACATGAAATGGGTCCCAGAGGTAACCCCTCAACATCGACACGTGAAACACATTATGGATTTGTTCGAATCCTGGTAGCAAAGCAACTCTATAAGCAACTGGACCAAGCCTTTCCAGAATCTGAAACGACCCAATGTAACGGGGCGATAACTTGCCCTTCTTTTCGAACCTGACTTGGCCTTTCATTGCGGATACACGGATAAACACGTGGTCACCGACCTCATAATCAAGAGGTCTTCTTCGAACGTCTGCATAGTTCTTTTGTCGGTCCTGAGCTGTTTTGAGCCTTTGCCGAATAGTTTTGATTTTCCCAAAAGTATCTTGCACAATTTCAGGCCCAAGTAAAGCTCTATCCCCGACCTCTGTCCAACAATTTGGTGATCTACACCTTCTACCATACAAAGCCTCGTATGGTGTCATACCGATGCTGGAGTGGAAGCTATTATTATAAGCAAATTCCACAAGTGGCAAATAGTCTTCCTAACTCCCCTGAAAATCCAAAGCACACATCCAAAGCATATCTTCCAAAGTATGTATTGTTCATTCTGATTGCCCATCTGTCTGTGGGTGGAATGCAGTACTGAACCTTAGTTCCGTTCCCATAGCTTCCTGCAAACTTTTCCACAATCTAGATACAAATTTCGGATCTCTGTCCGACATAATAGATACCGAAACTCCGTGTAAACGGATGATCTCATCAACATAAATAGTAGCCAATCTATAAGCATTAAATGTAGTTTTGACAGGCAGAAAATGTGCAGATTTAGTCGGTCTATCAACTACAACCCAAATAGAATCCATACCTCGAGGAGTCTGAGGTAGGCCAACACCAAAATCCATAGTCACATGCTCCCACTTCCATTCAGGAATAGGGAGAGGCTGTAGTAGACCGCCTGGTTTCTGATGTTCAGCTTTAACTTGCTGACACTGAAGACATTTGGACACATATTCGGCAATCTCTTTCTTCATCTTAGGCCACCAATAGGTCTGTTTCAAATCCCGATACATTTTATTGTTACCCGAATGCATAACAAACACTGATTTGTGGGCTTCATCTAAAACCCTCTTCTTTAGTTCCGGAATGTCTGGGACACACATTCGGTTTCGAAATCTCAACACTTCATTTACAACGCCAAACTCTGCTTTTGGACTTGTCTCAAATTCATCAATCACTTTCTAGAGAAACTCATCCTCTTTCTGTTTCTGCTTGATTTCATCAATAATTGCCGGCTCGGCTGTAATAGCGGCTATCAATTCACCCTGTTCACACATTACCACTTCAATTTCAGATTTCTCAAAATCTTGCAAGATCTCTTTCTGTTCAGTAAGCAAACAAGCCATACTCCCCGTTGATTTTCTGCTCAAGGCATCAGCAACTATATTAGCTTTCCCGGGGTGATACCGAATCTCTAAATCATAATCCTTTATCAGTTCCAGCCATCTCCTCTGTTGCATATTCAACTCCTTCTACGTGAAGAAGTATTTCAGACTTTTGTGATCCGTGTAGACTTCACACTTTGCTCCACACAGATAATGCCGCCAGATTTTCAAAGCAAAAACAACCGCGACCAATTCTAGGTCATGCGTTGGATAATTCTTCTCGTGTGGCCTTAACTGTCGGAAGGCGTGAGTAATAACCCTTCCGTTCTGCATTAACACACAACCCAAACCTTTATAAGACGCATCACTGAAAATTACAAAATTCTCCGTACCTGAAGGTAGTGTCAAAATTGGTGCAGTGGTCAATCTTGTTTTCAGTTCATGAAAGGCAGCTTCTCTTTCGTCATTCCATTCAAACGGTTGCCCTTTTTGTGTCAATTGGGTAAGAGGCACAACTAATTTCGAAAAGTCCTTCACAAACCTCCTGTAGTACCCGGCCAAGCCCATGATACCACCGACCTCTGTTACATTCGCCGGTGTGGGCGAATTCACAATTGCTTCTATTTTCTGTGGGTCCACTAAAATTCCTTCCTTGTTGATTACATGCCCTAAGAAAACAACTTCATCCAACCAAAACTCACATTTCTTTAGTTTAGCAAATAATTTCCTTTCCCGAAGTATTTGTAGGACAGTTCTCAAATGATGTTCATGTTCAAGTCTATCTTTAGAATATATCAAAATGTCATCGATAAAAACCACAACAAATTCGTCAAGGTAGGTTTTAAAAATTCGGTTCATTAAGTCCATAAATGCTGCCGGAGCATTAGTTACTCCAAATGGCATAACAAGAAACTCAAAATGTCCATACCTCGTTCTGAATGCGGTTTTCTCAACATCTTCTGCCTTAACTTTCAGCTGATGATACCCGGACCTCCAATCAATCTTAGAAAACACCTGTGATCCCTGCAACTGGTCAAATAAGTCATCAATACGGGGTAGGGGATATTTGTTCTTTATTGTTACTTTGTTCAATTCCCGATAATTGATACACAGACGTAGGGTTCCATCCTTCTTTTTCACAAATAATACTGGTGCACCCCAAGGCGAAGTGCTAGGTCGAATAAACCCCTTGTCAAGCAGGTCTTGCAACTGTTCTTTCAATTCTTTCATTTCGGTAGTAGCCATTCTGTAGGGAGTCTTGGAAATAGGCTGGGTGCCTGGCATGGTTTCAATAGTGAACTCTATCTCCCTGTCTACCAATTCCCCTGGTAATTCATTTGGAAACACATCTGGAAATTCTCTAACAATAGGGATACTGTTCAATTCAACATTCACAGATTGTTCAGACAACACATAGCACAAATGGCCCTGGCACCCTTTCCTAATCAGTTTACATGCTTTCATTGTAGATATCAAATAAGGTGGAGGCACTACCCCATTACCCACAAACACAATTTCCTTATGTTCTAGTGGTTTAAACACGACCCATTTTGTTACACAATCAATGGTGGCATAATATTTGGTCAACCAATCCATGCCCAAAATTACATCAAAATGCCTAAAGTTCAAGGGCAACAAATCTACATATAGGATAGCATCCTCAATACGCATGTCACAAAACCGGCATATGGATTCACACAATACAGATTCCCCAGATGGAGAAGACACACGCAGCAGATATGGCAGTAATTCTAGAGGTCTATTTAGTCTAGATGCAAATGCACATCTTACAAAAGAGTGTGTGGATCCGGAGTCAATTAACACAAAAGCATCCTGATTACATATAGAAATAGTACCCGAGACAACTGCGTTGGCATTCCGTGTATCGCCCGGAATAAGCGCAAAAACTCTTCCTTGTCTCACGGTATCCCCAGTGGTAGCAGATCTCAAAGTATTTCTCGGCTTTGGGATTGATGCAGTGGAACTAGCAGCTATCTTTCCACCATTCTGATTACAATCTTAGGCCATATGCCCTTGTTTCCCACATTTGAAACAGGCTCCTGATGCACGATAACAAACTCCACGGTGCCTTTTGCTACAAATGTTGCACATGGGAGCTGGGTCTCGGGAAGAATTTGAAGTATTTGAGGAGCCCGTGTTTTGCTTTTTCAGAAATTTCTTCTTTGAAAAGAAGCCTTGCCTTTTGTTGCCTTTCCATTCTGTCGTTGGCTTAGCCTGTCTAGCTATGTTAGCCTCTGATATGATGGCCCTGTCTAGCACCCCAATGTAGGTTTCTAGTTTCAAACATTCACTCTTTCTAAAATGTCGCTTCGAAGCCCACCTTCAAAATGCCTCGCCTTCTTATGATCCGTATCAATCACGTGTGGTGCAAACCTGGCCAATTCAGCGAATTTGGCCTCATACTCAGCTGCAGTCATATTGTCTTGCTTAAGTTCCATGAACTCTGCTACTTTCCTGTCCCGAACACACTGCGGGAAGTACTTGTCATAGAAAATTTCCAAAAATTTCACCCAGTCAACATCCTTATGATTCTCATACATCAACATCCACCATCTCCTTGCTTCGTCTTCTAGCATAAAAGTGGCTAGAAGTACTTTCTGTGTCTCCGAACACGGGAACACTTCAAATAATTTCTCAATGCCGAGAACCCATGCTTCGGCTTTTAACGGGTCTAATCCACCATGGAACTGTGGTGGTTTCATTTTCTTGAATTCTTTGGTGAGAGCTATTATCCGATCATCATTCTGATTATCTGGCACAGGTGGTGTCAGAGGTGGAGGTGGAGGATGTGGTTGCTGCCACTGTTGTGGCCACTCTTGTTGTTGCCTCAGTGTCTCTGCCATTTCCTAGATCAACCTTTCCATTCTATCCATTCTGGCAGTAGAGGACTCTTCTATCTCATCACCTCTTGTTCTTACCATCTGATTAAACTTGCATTATGCTTTATACAAAAGATTCACAAGTATGCATATAACAAGGGGCATACATATTCAAATAATTTGTAATGCAAGCATTTCACAAACTTATAGCACATAATCGTTCAAATCAAAACATATAAGCGTATTCTAGATGCTTCCAAATTCATACTTATCACATGAATGCATCCTAGATCTTTTCTAGACGTTTATTGTTCTTTTTGGACAAGTGTGTGAGTTATTAACTCGTGCTCTGATACCACTCTGTCATGACCCGAACCCGGCCCCCGTGGGTTAAGGACATAACCGGCTAGTAATCATGAGATTACCTACGACCTCAAACCAAACGAAACGAAACGTATTTTAACAGAGTTAATAGGAGGCCAAACGGAAGCAATTTAAAACTTTGTCCATAGAGCTGTGCTTACCTGGCACATCATAACAACCATACATATGCATATTAATAACTCACAACAAAATATGTACTACATAAGGTTCTGTACATACAGGATCATATAAGTCTAAGTCAACCCATCCCGACTATATATAACAGATGCAATGTCTTCGCCAACAGGATAGAATATAAATACATAACAAAAGGGTGAAGACGGGTCTCGTGCGTGAGACACAAGGGCTGACTCTCCCAAAACCTTTGTTGTTCCACATAGACTTCACTGGGGCTGAGTTTGGACTTTTCTTGGCTCACCTACAAACACATGAATGAGCGTAAGCGAAAGCCCTGTGAATAATATCAATTGAAGAAGCTATACAGACGATATGTAGAACAACATGCTTCAAACGGCCTTAGGCCCAATTCACATTTCTATTTACATATATACACAATTTAGGTCAAGTGATTGCGGTTCCAAGCAAACTGGCCTTTGGCCCATTCAAACTTTCACTTGTGTCAAAATGGCTTTTGGCCCATTCAGATGACAAACTGGCCTTTGGCCTATTCATTCGTTCATGTCGAAACGGCCTCTGGCCCATTTGTTCATGTCAAAACGGCCTTCGGCCCATTCATTCATGTCCAAACGGCCTTTGGCCCATTCATTCATGTCAAAACGGCCTCTGGCCCATTCATTCTATTATTCAGGTTAGACTGGCCTCTGGCCCACTCATTTGATATAGCAAACAATGTCCACCAATCGAATCAATGAACTTATAAAACTTACATAGAAGTAAGCAATTGGACAACAACATATTTCAGATATCTCTATTAAGATATTACTCACAGTGATCGGTTGGTTGGTTTGCCCTGGAGCTCGACCCTACAAATTTCATGAACACAAAAGGGTCACAAACAATTCAATCCGTTCTAAATTCACTTATTTCTCTTTAGGCTTCATTCTTATCTCTTTAACTCATTTATAATGCTCAATGTATGCCTAAGAGTGCTTGCAAGCGAAAAAGAATGGAAAACGGAACACAGAATGCATTTTCAAAATTTCAAAAAACAGGGTCCCCGCTCGAACGTGGACTTACCCGCTCGAGCGGACCCACGAGGCCTGCAAAAATACTGGATATGTTAAATTTATGCTCGATTGCGAACTCTGGCGCTCGAGCGGAAGGCCTCTCTACATGGCTCCCTGCTCAAGCGTGAACTTCTCCGCTCAAGCGGACACCATGTCTGCAGAAAATACTGGGAACGCGAATTTCACGCTCGACCGGTGGTTTCCCCGCTCGAGCGGACATCAAAATTTTGGAAAATCCAAAACATGTTCTTGAGCTTCAAATTGATATTCAAAGGTCCCAAATGCATGATTTTGGCTCAAACTTCACATATACATATTCGAACATGGTATAAACACCAAATTACAACACAATGAAGCTCACTTTTACAATTTAATCACATGCATGTCTCAAATTAACTCGAACTCATCACCAACACACTAGATTCAAACATGCAAGACTCAAACTCCCATGATTTACACTTGCATGTGAAACATACATAATATCCTCAACTTAATTGGTGAAGAGATGATCAAATACATGGTCATTAATCAAAACTCAACATGGATTACATACTTTATGCTCAAACATGGAAATTTATGGCAATATCTTACATGCATGTGTTCTAAGACTTCAAATTCAACAAAACCAACTCAATTTCATGCCAAACTCACTCTTGATTACCCAACTAGCTTGAATACACAAAATTACAAACTAGAATCCACGAAATACTCACCTAGGAGCTTTAATTCTCACAATCTATAGCAAATTCTTGAGAAATCTTCAAGGTTTCCAAGCTTTGAGCCAAAATTGCACAATGTCTCTCCATTTCTCTCTCTATAGCTGGTTCTCTCTCTTTCTAAGGCACAAAATCTGATTTTGAGCTCAAGTGTATGAATTGAGTGTATAGTGCCTCTCTTTACAAGTCCCACTAATCATAATTATTTAACATTAAATAATTTGAGTACTATGCCATTAATTAAATCAATTTAATCTGATCCAAATCAATTTTTAATCAAATTTCACCGTAGGCTCTAAAAATTACGCTAATCATAATGGCGTAGTCGATTTCGGGTTCTGTGGCCGACAAGGCCCTCAATTTAATTTCCAAAGCAGATAATCAAACAGATATTCCTACGGTGAACAGATAGAAATTCAAAACCACATATTTTCACATAATGGCACACAAAAGCATATTAAACACATAATCATACTCATATTAAGGACCAATTAACATATTACGGAACAGGGATATCACAGCTGCTCCCCAAGCTCTTCCTTTAATAGTACGACGTTGATGGCCCGGTCGGAAACTGCCAGATATAAAATGAGTTGGTCGCCTGCTGAAGGTGTTGTCAATAGTGGAACTGATTAGAGGTAAGTCTTCAGGCCGTTGAAAGCGGCTTCGCACTTGGAGGTCCATTCAAAAGCTTTACCCTGCCATAGGGTATGAAAGAATTGTCGGCAGTAATCTGTGGAACGAGTGATGAACCTGTTGACTGTGGCGGCCATCCCTATCAACTTTTGAACCTCCTTCACCAATCGAGGGGAGCCGAGTTCCAGGATTGCTGTGATTTACCTCGGGTTGGCTTCGATTCCTCGATGGTTGACAATGTAGCCAAGGAATTTGCCGGATCCGATCCCAAATGCACATTTGGAAGCGTTCAGCTTCATTTTGTACTTGCGTAAAATGCCGAATGTCTCTTCCAGATCGGCCAAATGAGTTTGCTCTTCTTTGGATTTGACCACCATATCGTCAATGTACACTTCCGTAGTACAACCGATTTGCTCCTTTACCATGGTAGTGACTAGTCTTTGGTAAGTTGCCCCTGCATTCTTCAGCCCAAAAGGCATAACCTTATAGCAATAGGTTCCTCTTAGGGTGAGGAATGCAGTTTTGTCTTGGTCCTCCAGATGCATGGCGATTTGATGGTAGCCTCTGTAGGCATCGAGAAAGCTCATACCTTGATGAGGTGTAGTGGCGTCTACGAGTTGGTCAATTCTGGGGAGAGGAAAACAATCCTTGGGGCAAGCTTTATTTAAGTCTGTGAAGTCCACACAGGCACTCCAAGTCCCATTTTTCTTCTTTACCACCACAGTATTCGACAGCCATGTAGGATAGGTCACTTCCCGAATTGCCCCGGCATCAAGCAACCGGTCAACTTCTTCAACAACGGCATCAATGTGTTCTGCGGCTGACCGCCTGCTTTTTTGAATAATCGGCTTACATTTGGGGTCAATATTTAAACGGTGCAGAGAAACAGATGGATCTTTCCCTGGCATCTCACACGGCGACCATGCAAATACATCAAAGTTGCCGAGTAAGAAGGTAATTAGATGCTGCCTGTCGATTTTATTCAAGGAGGCGCCAACCATGAAGAACCTGTCAGGATCCCGTCAATTTCAACTCGATCCAGGGCTTCCGTGGCCTTTTCACTTGGGAGTCGTCCAACATCGTCGAGGCTTTTGCGATCCGGCACCTCAGTAGAATTCACCTCTTGCTCTCTTGATGTCTTTGCGGCAAGAAGATAACATGCTTGTGCCGATTTTTAGGAGCCACGGATTTGTTCAATGCCGCGTTCAGTCGAGAAGCGGAGCAGTTGATGATAGGTGCTTGGCACGGCATGCATGTGTAGACACCCTATTTTTGACCATCCTCAAGATTTGGATGTCACCGCTTGAACACTCGGTGATCACCCATATTTGTGTTCGTCTTGAGTTCCCGGAGATCTTGGCAATGCGCATTGCCTCAGGATCTCTCGACTCGATTGTTTTGTGTCTGGTTTTGCACCAAACACCTGTGTTTTGCCTTTGAGGGGCAGGGAATGGCTTGTTGGCCATTCTCACACATCACCGGCCATGGCTTGAGGCCACCGGCCACTGGTTTGTTGCCACCGGCCAAATGTTTGGCCGACCGGCACTCTTTGTGACCGGCCGACCATCTATTTTGGTCAAATTACATTTTTGGCCGACCGACCACTGTGCATCTACTTTTGCAGATATTTTTATGCCAGCGGTGCTAGCTGGCATACACCTTTGCTCCCCTCCATACACGTGTATGGAGGGATTTCCCTCTTGACTAGCTTACTTGAGAAGCTTTGCTAGAGGGAGCTCTATAAGAGGAGGCCTCTTCTCCCTCCGTTGGGTTGGACAAAAAAAATACAGAGGGAGCTCTGAGTTAGGGTTAGTTCATAGTTGTAGCTATTCTATCTCTATATCTCTCTCCTTTGCCTTATGGTGTTTTAGTCTTACTATTGCACACAAACACATAGAGTTACACCTTTTCTTGGTTTCTGAGGTGCTGAGGTGTTGTTCTTGGTGTTCTTGAGTGGATTCAAGCTTGAAGAACCAACTGGAGCATTGTTTGTGAAGAGGGTCATCAAGGGTAAGAACTTCACCCTTTATTCCTCATTTTTGCATAGCTTTTTAACCTATCTTGCAACTGTTTTTAGACTTTGTATATAACTAATAAAAGTCTTGTTTTTGAGTGCTTAACATAGTTGTTTAAGAGTGTTTTGTTGTTTGGGGTTGTTTCACCGCTCTTAGGGCTTGTTTGGCCCTATTTTTGTGCTATTTTGGTGAGCTCCAGGACCACCTTGTTTGGGTGCTTTAAGGTCCTAGGAAGGAGAGGGCCACCCCTCTCCTTGTTGTCCTTGAAAAGGGCCATTTTTGCCTCATGTGTGAGCATCTTGTTTAAGTGTATGATGACCATGCCTCAGCTGTTTTTTTGTGCTTATTATGTCATAATATAGCTCTCTTTTTACTTAGTTTAGACACACCATGCATGCTTAGCATACTTGTCTTGTAATGTCATGAAATTGCCTTAACATGTATCTAGCATTTAGACCACTATGCTTGCTTGTTTTGGCTTAGGTTTGAGAAGCTTTTGTGCATGTTTTGATGTGCTTAAGGTCTGTTTTTGGTCATTTGGGTCGTCCATGATTTGCTTTGTATAGCCACCATGTAATCTCCCTTATGAGCCTTGAGTGTTGACCCCTCTAGCATGCTTTACTTGCACTATTTCAGTGGTTTAGAACCATTGGCCATGTCATTTCAGTCCTCATGGCATGCTTGTATGCTTGCATTTGATGCCCCTTTCATGCTTTAAGAGGTTGGTGTTTCATGCTCCATGTTTGTCCATTGTGTATGCCTCTAGGATTAGATCATTTAGATACCATCTAAGTGGTTTTTGGGGCTTACTTTTGCATGATTTGGGACTGTTTTGGTCCACTTTGGTCATTTGCTTCATGTGTCACATGATCATAGTTTAAGTCCTTAGGCTCGGTTGCATGCCTTGTTTGCATTGGTAGGTTGATTTGGCATCATTTTCTACATGATTTTCAGAGCTTACAATGCATGCCTTTAGTCCCATGTTTGGTCTCTTTTAAGTGTGCTTAAAATTTGATTCTATATGTCTAAGTGTTGGACTATGTGTACATGCATGTTTGTATGTCATTTTGCCTTCATGTCCATAGCACTTGGCCACTGTTTTGGGCTTACTATAGAGCTGCCCAAATTAGTTTAAGTCCACTCTTTACATGTTGCTACATGTCTTACAATTTGCATGCTTTGATTGCATCATGTCTTGCATGTCCACTAGCTTGCATACTTGTTGATTGCTTGCTTGTTTGCATTGCCATGTTGCATACTTAGTTCATATGCTTTGGTTGCTTTGGCATGCATGCTTTGCCTCTTGAATTGATTATGATAGAGGTTGAGCCCATTTGTTTGTTTGGTTTGCATTACATTTGAAATCAAAATGCACAACTTGGCTTCTTGGGCCATCACGCATCAAAATGCGCGATTGGTGGTCCAAGAATCAAGGACCATACGCCTTTGAGTCATAAACATGATAAGGGGTGTGGTTGTGCACACATTTGCTTGAAATGCATTGCTATGCCTTGTTTTGCCCTCTGCTGCTGTCAAAACAGGATTCTGTAGGAAGATTTGGCCGGCCGGCTATCTTTAGTGTCGACCAACCAACAATTGATGGCCGGTGACCATTCACCTTGGCTGGTGGCATCCCACAGGGTTCATGTAGTGCATCTTGGGATTTGTGCAATGATCAGAGGAGCAGAGCAAGGAAAACAGAGGCAACTTGTGCATGGCAGTGGGCTTCTGAGCAGAGCCGAGCACGCATTGCATTGGGCCCTCTTCCCGAGGCTGTTTACGGTTTCATTAGATTAGTTAATTTGCTTAACTAGTTTAATTGGTCTGTAATATTTAATTAGCTTGTAGGCTAGTTAAATCTGTATTATTCTTACGGTCCCTCCGAGTGAGGGCTAATTTGTAATAAGTGTGGGTGCGTGTGTGCATGTCTTCCAACCCCCACTTCTTTCTCCTTTATACTTACCTGCTTTTGATGGTTAGTATTAGGACATGTTTAAATTAGCATACCTTATGCTATGCATGCGTGCATCATTCATCAGTATTGCATGCACCGGGCTCGGCGCATCATGCTAACTGCATTGTATTTCAATTCCAAGTTGAATACGTGATAGCTATAGCATCATCATATGCCATATTAGGATAGCCAAGCCTATTCTAGTGACATTCTGTATGTGTTGCATTAGCCGTCTTAACATGAACTAGGATCATGCATATGATTACTAACTAGTTTTTGTTTTGGCTTGGAGTACTCGGTAAGCTTTTATGCTTTAGCATACCGCATGCGTGTGAGTGTTGCCATAATATCATGATTACCATGTGGCTAAATGCTTATTTGATTAACTGCTTGAATGCCTATGGGTGAAGGTTGGATTGTTTGAATTGGAACAACTCGTTGAAATCCGTGTTTTAGCCTACTTGCGAGTAGCAAATTTCAAACCATTTCCTAAACGAAACGGATATGCAATGCTTTGTTCCAAATTAGGCGATCTAGTCTATACTTTTGTGTTGTGCGCATCACATAGTAATTTTCGCTAATTAATCGGAAAAAGAACGCATGTGTTTTCAAAAATGAGATATCACGGTTAGTAGAGGCCGATCTTCGGATTGGGCGAGAGGGGGTGCTCATAGCTGACCTTCCCCAATCGTACCCAAGTTCCCGAGCCGAGGCAACTTTGGTGATGACGGACATGTAGCCTTAGGCAAACGAGTCAGGGTTTCCTAAATTCCCCCATTAAAAAATATTTAGGTAGCGACTCTGTATCTGGCAAAGCAGTCCATATTTGGCACTCCTTTTTCAAAAAATCTGTTTTCTCAAAACGATTTGCTGGATTTGGACTCTTTGGTTCAGATTAAGAACCCTGACAATTTGAGTCCGAACTGTAGGATGAGGCCCTCACGCGGGGCGCGTCCACAGCATGGTATGCAACCAATTTCGTCCCATGATAAGGTTATATGGCAAAGGCAGCTTGACAACCAAGAATTCCACATTCATTGTTCGGGAGCCCGCTCGAACTGATAGTGTGATTTTGCCCAACGAGTATTCTGGATTAGCGTTGAAGCCGAATAACAGATAATGAGCTGGAGACAGGTCCGACTCGGTGAACCCACGTTTGATGAAGGTCTTTTAGTACATAACTTCTGAAGTACTCCCCTAGTCAATGAGAATGCGTTCAACAATGAATCGGCTTACGCGTAGTTCGATGACCAATGGATCAATGTGGGAGAGCGTTACGCCGATCAAATCAGAATCGTCGAAGGTAATACTCGAAGCTTCATGGGACCATTTTGCTGGTGTGATTTACTTTTGGGGGTCAGGATTCGACTGAATTGTATGAACTGCAGATGCCGTCGGCAGGCTGTATATCATATGGATTACGCCGAGTGGAGATGAATCCTGCCTTAAAGCTATTGTTTTGGTTGTGTTGTCTTTTCGGACGTACTGCTTAAGCCGACCGTCTTGTACCAATTCCTCAAGGTGATCCTTCAACACATAACTGTGGTCCTTGTGATATTCGCACCGCCTATCCCGTCTCCTCGTGTTGGGAGGTCCCACCATTTTTTATGGCCATTTGAAGAACGAAAGGTGTTGAACTTTAGACATAACCATGCTGATCGGCTCTAACAGCTCCGTATATTTCTTGTCCGCGCGCCTTGTGCGCCTGCTATCCACTTGAAATTGTTCACTAGCTCGGTGGGAACATTGGTCATTTGGTCGGCGCGAATCCCGTCTTTTGTCTCGTTTAGCCTAATTCCGCAGTTTAGGGCTCCGCGATGGTACAGAATTTATCGGTGGAACGATCTCAGAAAGGGGTCGTCTTGTTGGCCTTGTGCCTGGCTTTAACCCGCAGGGCGTCGTCTTCCACTTTGCAGTATTCCTTGACTTTCTTCATCAACAACCAGACTGTTTTGGGGGGCCTTCTGGTCAAGGAGCTGCGGAGGGCACTATTAGGATGCAACCTCATTTTAAAGGCAGCGATGGCCATGGAGTCGTTGCAGGCGTCATCCACAAGATTAAAGCATTCCCAATAGCGCCGAATACGCTCGTAAGGTTTCCCCTGGTTGGATTTGTATTGCCTAGAGAGAGTCGGCTTGCTTCGGCTGGACCTCATTGGTGATGAATCTTGCCCTGAAGGATTTTCGTAATTGGTGGAAGCTCTTAATCGACGCCGGTTCCAACTTATAATACCATCTGATAGCCAATGGTCCCAAACTGCTTGGAAATATCCAGCATATGAGAGCCTCCCCGTCTGCATGTAGCATCATGGCTTGCTTATAATGACGGATATGGTCAGTGGGATCCAATTTTCCATCGTATAACGTGAATGATGGGGCCTTGAACTTTTTGGGTAGTACTGCCCTTGCGATCCGTCGCACAAAGGGGTCATATTAGTCGTCTTCGTCTGAACCATTTCTTCTTCTCTTACTCCGTGCACGCGGACTTCCTTTAGAAGAACTGGAGAGTTCGACTCGCCCCTTTTTTTGGGGTTCTGGGGATGAGAAGTCAGAATCACTGCCATTATCTTGTCTTCGAACATCGAGGTCGTAGACCATCCTTTTTTAGAGGTTGCGGCAGATCTTGGCGCGCGGCCTGTTGGGATTTTGCCACCTCCAAGGCCAAATCTTGTCGAAGACGCTCGTTCTCAGCCATCATGTTCTCCAACATCTGTTTGTTTTGTTTCGCATGGTCCATAATCGCTTGCATTGTTTCATCAGCTAAATCGAAGTTCAAGGCTCTTCGTGCAACAATGTTTTCTGGTCCAAGCATGGTGCTTGGAGTGGTATCAACTCGTGACGTAAGGTTGTCAATGACTGCCGGAGGATCTTCCGTCACGCCCGCCATGGATGTACTAGAGTATTCCCACAGATGGCGCCAATTGTGGAGAAGTGGTTTGGAAATACTCTTTGGATCCTGTAAGACGCTTGTGATCCTCGGCTAGCCACCTGAAAAGGAATGAACACTCCGGTCGGGGATGCCGGTATTAGCACTCTGACGGATAAATCAGTGTATACTCTCTTGGTTACTTGTAAGTTAAGTTTTTAATCTTTTTTTTACATACCTCCTTTTTGCTTGTTGTTCTTCTATTTATATACGCCTCTGATCCTCAACGTATGGCCCACTCTTAATCCCTCGCATGATTGTTCATTCGGCCTTCTATTTGTTGTATTCCTACTTCTATTCGGCCCTCCGCTCAATTGGCTTTATGGCCGATTAGGATGCTCGGCACCTAGAACGCGAGAGACAGACTAATATACTATATATCCTAATTTTGTAAATATGTACTCGGCCTATCTGAGTCCTCTATTATTCAGCTCCCACATAGTATTATACGTATTTATATATATGGTGCTGGAAATATCAATGAAAGATTGAAAAATTCTGTGCTTGTATATTTACTATACATTCAACTAAGGGACGACATATAATAATAATATGTATTATTTACATATATATAGTACCTGTATTTAAATAATATAAATGTAAATAAAGACTGAAAAAGTCTGTGCCAGTGTATATTTACTATACATTCGACTAAGGGACAATATATAATAATATGTATTATTTACATATATATATTACTGATATTTAAATAACAGAAATGTAAATAAAGACCGAAAAAATCCATGTTGGTGTATTTACTGTACATTCGACTAAGGGACGATATATAGTAATAATATGTATTATTTACATAGATATAATACTGGTATTTAAATGACAAAATGTAAATAAAGTTCAAAAAGTCTGTGTCGGTGTACTTATTATGCATTCAACTAAGGGACGGTATATAATAATAATATGTATTATTCACATATATATATATAGTTAGTGGGGTTAATAGTGTTAGTGTTAATATGGAAATATCTGATGAAGTAACATGATGATGAGAGTCATGAGACGATAACAAATATTATTAATTCTTAACAATGATATGTGATGGAGTAATATGATGATAAGACTCATGTGATGATAACAAATATTACTAACAGTCAACAATGATATGTAGTGAGGTGATATGATGATGATGAGACTCATAAGATGATAATAAATATTACTACCAATCAATAATGATATGTGATGAGATGATATGATGATAATAACTATTATTAACAGTCAGCAATGATATGTTGTGAGGTGATATGATGATGAGACTCATGAGAAGATATTACATATTATTAACAATTAACAATAATACGTGATGATGATGAGATTCAAATATTATAACAAGTTAATAAAATTATTAGATTTTACCTTATTTTGAATTGGGCAGAGGTTTGGCTTGATTTGGTTAGATGGTCTTCCACAAGTTGTGCAGATGTTCGACTTAGGTTGTTTGGATTGACATTTACGCACAGAGGTTTGACTTGCGATTGACCTATACTAATACCTTACGATTTTCTTTTCTTTCTCTTTCTTTTTCTCTCTTGGATCGCTTCTCTTTCTTTCTGTTTTGTTTTTCTATTTAATGCTATTGATCCACTCTACTGCTGAGGAGCTACCTATTTATAGGCAAAGAAGTGAGGCAGCGGCCTTCTATCAGATATTGCGCATGCATAGAATGATTTTATGTTGTTCGCATCAATATATGCGAACTCGTGCTACCTTATCCATTTACTACTTCACTTCATCATTATCTTGCTTTGTTTTATTTATTTTATTATTTACTAACTTCATTCTCCAGGTTTCTCTCGTCATTTGTTTATTTATTTATTTGTTTTACCTCATTATCATTATTATTATTACTATTATTATTATTATTATTATTATTATTATTACTACTACTGCCTTTATTTATTTTGATTGTCTTATTTCTTTTTTTTTTTATTTGGTCTCTTTGTTTATTATTTTTTACTATTTTATTTTTTATATTTCATTTATTTTTTATTCTTACTTTTTATTGCTATTTATTTATTATTTATGTTTCTTTTTATTTTACTTTTCTATTTTTATTTACCAAACCAAACTAAACCAAACCCAACCAAGCCTTAACTCCCATCAAATGGAGTTGGCGGTATGAAACCTTCTTATTCGCTTGACTCTATCCAAAACCATTTCGTTAGTAAAATTAAAGAAATTCATATATCTATTTTTTACATTAGTCCACATCAATGTAAGTCTATCCTTTCCCCTAACACTACCATCTATCATTACTATATTACATCTCTTCACTACTGTCTTTGTTGGTCTACCCCTTTATTATTTTTTTTACTCCATCAAAATTGATAAAAATAAGGTATCAACACCTACTTTGAGATGATGAATTCTATCATGACTTTTGTATTTCAGATTTTTATTTTTAATTTTAATAATAATGTCTATCTAAACGAAATTTGAGTCTATTTTATTAATAGACTCAAAATAGAGTAAAATTAATACTATAAATACATTTTAAATATTATGTACATATTAGTGAATTCTAAAAGTTAAAATTCTATTTTAAATAAAATTAGCCATATGTTATGTGATTGCCTTAGAAAAGTCAAACAAAATGCGGTATCAATATACTTGGACATCATTTGGAAGGCATAGGACAACCGTGTGTTATTTGAGCAGAGGAGTACATCGGTACGGCAGTGTTAGGATTGTGTTCCTGATTATATGGATTGACACCAAACTATTATCCATATGTATGTTCAAAACCAATCCTGTCGTTCTTAGGTGGACCCGAATTTTCATTATTGTTGTTAGGTTTTTGTAATTGGGAATCTCGTTTGACAAAACTCCTTTCAGTTGTAATTTTATTTGATCTTTTATTTCAGTGTGGGTATGAGTATTTAGATGTAAATTCGACCCGAATTGTGCCTATACAGAGGAGTTTATGATCTTAATCATTTGATTTTTGCCACTTCACTGACTAAGTACGGGGATTAAGTTGTCGGTTAGCTCCCGAAGCAAAAAGAAAAAATGTAGTCGATGTTATTTGACCGCTTGAGCGGTCATTTGTGCGTTCGAGCTAAGAAAAGGATCATCTAGTACTTTTGCAGAGCATTTGAACTTCTAGAAATAAAGTTTTACTACTCGAGCGGTCAACCTATATGTTTCGCACCATCTTTAGTCGCACCACTCGAGCGGTGAAATGTGTGCTCGAGCGGTTTGCGTGATTCTGTTTTCTATAAAGTCCGATGTTCGCTGTTTTTAGGGTTTAAACCATCCAGATTTTCAGAGAGGAGCAAGATACAAAGTGTTTTATATTGGAGAGTGCTTTATGAGTGTTTTCATGATAATTTAAGAGTGATCAATGGATCCGTGAATTTCATATCAACATCATCAAGGGTTTGTTTGTTTTCCTTTATTCACAAAAGAAAGAGTCGTTCTTTGGTGGATTCCCCGGAAACTTGGGCCCAAATCTTTGGTGGATTTCAGAGTGGCTCATTGTCATGGATTCAACATCAGTGTTGTGGATTCAACGTTGGGAATAATAATTTTCAAAGTGAAGACGGTGATGGAAGAGGCACATAGGGATTGGTTCAATTCGAGTGTGGATTTCCTAGGTAATTGAGGGTACACTTGTGTAATTCTTGTTTGTCTTCTTAGTGGATTTTTTTGTGGCTTTGACCCGTGATTTTTTATCACAATTGGTGGCGCTCTAATTGTGATGTTTTCATGTTAAATCGTTGTGTCAATTTGTCTTTGATTGTTTGATTGGGGTTATTATTTAACGTTTAAAATTGATATATAATCACAAATTAATATCTCGGGATCTTTAGATTTTTCAATTGCTATCAGAGCAGGTCGCTCTATTTTTATTTTTTCAAAACTATTAAAGTGAGATCTTGTTTGTTTTGTGATAATGGATTCAATTCGTGAGGGTAATTCTATGCTTTGATCACTCCTACTTGATGGATCTAATTATTCTTTTTGAAAAGCACGGATGAGAGCATTTTTTAAATCTATTGATGAAAAAGTTTGGCAATATGTCATGTGTGGGTGGACCGAACCGACGATTACCATTGATGAAGTAAGTTTTCCAAACCAATTGATAAGTGGGACACAATTGATTACCAAATGGTAGCTGGAATAGTAAAGCTATCAATTCTCTCTTTTGTGTCGTCACACTAGAAGAGTTTAGTCATATTTGCAATTGTAAAGTTGCAAAAGAGGCTTGTGATGTCTTACAAACTATTCATGAGGGCACCCCTTCGGTTAAATGCTCACAACTTCAAAGACTCACATTTAGTTTCGAAAACCTTTCAATGAAAAATAGAGAGATCTTTGATGAATTTTATGCGAAGTCCCGTGACATGGTAAATTCTAGCTTTAATTTAGGTGAAAAAATACCGGAATCCAAGATTTTGAGAAATATTTTGAGGTCTTTGCCCGATTGGTTCCAACCAAAAGTTACAGCTATTGAGGAAGCTCAAGATGTTGATAACCTCAAGCTAGATCATTTAGTTGGAAATCTCCAAACCTATGAGGCACAAATGAATTTCAAAAAGGAAACAGAAAGATGATATTGCTTTTAGTAGTGCTCATAGAATTGGAAATAATTCTGATGGGGATTGTGAGATTGATTCTAAGATTACGGATGCTTTTGTAAAACAATTTAAAAAATCTTTTCTGAAAAAGAAACTTGATCTTTTGGAATCAACTAATAAATCCAAAGGCAAAGATAAACACAAAATTTTAGAAGAAGAAAGGAAAAATACAAGGGAACTCTCAAAGAGTCCAATGCTATGAATGCTAAGGATTTGGCCACTTTTCTCAAGAATGCCTTAGTCAATTTAGGAAGAAGAAAGCTTTTGTTATCACTTGGGATAATGAATCAAAGTCTAATAATGATGAAAGTGACAATGAGACTCAAGGCGAAGAGGGGCGTGAACAATTTCTTGCTTTCATGGCAGCTTCCGAAACTAAAGGACAAATGGAGTATTCGAAGAGGCCAGTTGAGAATGTCACTGATGATGAATCCTCGGGGAGTGATGATGAAGAGCTTCAGCAAGCTTATGAAAAGTTGTATAAGGAATCTCTTAACTTATCTAAATTGAATGACAAACTCACTATCAAACTCAAAGCGGTTGAAAGTGAGAATGTCAAACTAAAGGAAAAGATTTCTGAGGCTAGGAATGATGCCATCAAGATCTCTAATGATTGACAAGCTCTTTGTGCAAAACTCTTGACTTGTGAGACAGAGACGAATGAGCTATAGCAAATCTATGCAATATATGACAAAAAGATTGAAACTCTTGAGATGTCTCAAGTTGCCTTGGAAGAGCTAGTCGTCAAGAAAGAGGAAGAACTCAAGTGTGCTATGGCCACCATTGGTCTTTGGAACAAAGGATCACAGACTTTGGACAATATCATTGGGTCTTAACAAATGTATTATGACAAGAGTGTCATTGGCTTTGGTGGTGACAAAAAGAAAAAAATGATGTGTATCTACATGTCATGATACCAGAACTCGAGGAAAAGAGGATCAAAAGATTCAACGAGAGGTTGGACTTCTCAATCTCCCTAGAGTTGGTATGGTGAAAGAAAGAAGGTGCACCCTGTTTTTATTTGTCATCATTGTGGCATGTGTGGTCATATTTGCTCTTATTGTTATGAGTTGTAGGGGAGAGTGTCTCATAGAAGTAGAAGAAATTCTAATACCTCTTGGGGTAAGAGACGTTTCATTAGTCAAAATGAAGTGAAGGGTCAACTTAGACCTTCTTATTTTGATTTGCTTGAGACCAAACATGAAGCGAGTTTGCATTTGCCTAGACCTTGGAGTAGGAGCTTGGAAACCGAGTTGAGACAGGTTCCCATTAAAAGGGAAGGAAACCATAACTTCAAGACATCAACCAAGAACCACAATTCTCATAACATTGTTAATACTAAAGCGGTTTGGGTGAGAAAGCTTGACTTGATCCAACATGTTTAATTAGTTTTTTTTTTTTTTAATTTTTTTCCTCTCTGTTTACTGGTTTCTGTCTAATTTTTTTTTTTTTGGGTTGTTTCTTGTGTGCTTGTTCGTTTTCTGTCTTGCTTTGTTTATATATATATAAACCAAAAAGATTTTCTTAGTATGGTTTTGCAAGCTTGACATTTTTGAGAAGTTCTTGGTGCATATTGGAATTGATAAGAATATCCATTACATGTTAATATGTGTGTGCTTTCTGTGATCATTACTCATTTAAGAGAGTGTGTACTTTGATTCGTATGTCTCATTTTGTATACACTCTTGGATTAGCAAATATCAGACTCTTCTGCATAAGTGATCAAATTTCTCTATGGACTTCTAGCATTGTGTCTTTTGCATTCTAGAGGAATTCACCTATACTAGCACATCATGGGTGATGTTGAGTCTCTTAGCCACCTTCTATCTTTTTGCATCTTCATAGCTTTCCTCTCAGTTCTTTGTAGTGAAGGCATGAGGAAAAGGGTACCTTAGAGTCACCAACCAGGCTATCCTTATTGTATCCATACTTCTTTGGTTCAATTTCCACACTCTTGAGGGTGAAAGCCGCCAATGAGTGTGTAAAAGAAAGAAGGAAAATTTAAAATAAAAAAAATCTGATTCATTGATTGAGGGGGAGCTTTCACATTTACTCAACAAATACCCCTTGATTTCTATGGGTTTGACTTTCCTAAGTTGTGGTTAGATTCTCTTGCCGGAGGTCCAGCTATCAAATCACTATCAGGATTTGAATCTAGTGTTTGTCAAACTCCAAGAGTTCATGGGATCTATGCTTTTCACATGTTGCATCACATTCTTTCATGAGGAATCTTCTAGAGGCTATGCACATTGTGTTTTCAAGTAATTGTATTTCTTGGATAATCTTGTGTATTTTAAGGTACAAATCTGAAATTCCTTGCTTGCTCCTCCATATTATTTTTGTCTTCTTCTTATAGTTCATCGTTTTCAGTGTTTGTGGTTGCTTTTAGTGAGGGAAGTTTGGTTTATCATTGCAAGGATATGTTAGCATGAACTTAAATTGATTGGTTTGGTAAGGGAGATTGGCATTAGTTGGTTTCCATGTTGGTATCCACTGCTTATTTATTGCTTACTTCTCGTAGACTATTAATTTTTACATCATCGTGTCCCTGCTTGTGTGGTTTATGCTCTTGCATTAGTTGATTGAGCTTCCTTTGACAATTCATGACAAAAGGAGGGAGAATTTTGAGGGAGAAATTTTTATTGTTTTTGCATTTTCATCTATTCATATTTCCATCTCATGCTTCAAGAAAATCTTGTCATATGTCTATTGCTTTTTTATATACTCTTGCGGCACTAATAGTTGTTTTGCAGATCATGACCTTGAGAAACAAGTTTTTTTTGTTGGCTGAAATGGGTTAGGGCGATTAGGATTTTGTTTGTTAGGTTTGTTTTGTCATGGAATTGCCAAAGGGAGAGATTGTTAGGTTTTTGTTATTGGCAATCCTATTTGACAAAAGTCATTTCAGTTATAATTTTATTCACTCTTTTATTTCAGTGTGGCTATGAGTATTTAGATGCGAATCCAACCTAAATGGTGCCTATGCAGAGGAGTTTGTGATCTTAATCCTTTCATGTTTGCCACTTCACTGACTAAGTACGGGATCGAGTTGCCCGATCAACTCCCAAAGTAAAAAGCAAAAATGCAGTTGAAATTATTTGACTCCTCGAGCGGTCATTTGTGCGCTCGAGCAAAGAAAATGAGCATCCAGTACTTTTGCAGAGCGTCTTAACTTTTGGAATGAAAGTTTTACCGCTCGAGCAGTCAGCCTATATGTTTCGCACCACCTTTAGTCACATCGCTTGAGTGGTGAAATGTGCACTTGAGCGGTCTGCGTGATCCTATTTTCTATAAAGTGCGTTGTTCGCTGTTTCTAAATTTTCAGAGAAGAACAAGATACAAAGTGTTTTATATTGGAGGGTGCTTTATGAGTGTTTTCTTGATGATTTAAGAGTGATCAATGAATCTGTGAATTTCATATGATTATCAAGGGTTTGTTTGTTTTCCTTTATTCATAAAAGAGAGAGCCGTTCTTCAATGGATTTCAAGGAACTTGGGCCTGAATCTTTGGTAGATTCCCGAGTGGCTCATTATAATGGATTCGACATCAGTATTGTGGATTCAACGTTGGGCAATACAATTCTGAGGTGAAAACCGTGATGGAAGAGGCACATTGGGCTCGATTCAATTCGAGCGTGGATTCAGTAGGTAATTGAAGGTACACTTGTGTAATTCCTTTTTGTCTTCTTGGCGGATTGTTTTGTGGTTTCGACCCGTGATTTTTTTATCATAATTGGTGGCACTCCATTGTGGTTTTTCCACGTTAAATCGTTGTGTCAATTTATCTTTGTTTGTTTGATTAAGATTGTTATTTATTATTTAAAATTGATACATAATCGCAAATCAATATCTCAGGTTTTTAGATTTTTCAATTAGTATCTTAGTCAAGATGCACAGGTATCATCATTTTTCATTAACATTGCAAATTATTTATGTAAAATGTTATAGGTTTGTACATAATGTTTTACTTGTTCTCGTAATGCAATGTATGTCATCGATATATCAGACTACTCATCCTTTCATTGAGGTTGGGTATGGGGATAGTGTTCAACATCCTATAGACTTTACTATGCAATTGATGCAATTGAACGTGCTCTTCAAGATCAGCACATTGGTGAAGCTGCACCCAAAACATCCGCTCAGGGTTGGTCTGTACCTAGATCTTCTACTCAAGGTCATTTTGGAGCACATTACACTCGCTGATCATGTAGTTGATAGTATTGTCAAGGAGACATGCTATTTTAAAACATTCTATATTTTGTGATGGCGTTGGTGGATTGAATAGTACTCGAATATTATTATTGCCCTTTGGATTATGTATTTTGCTATGACTTTGGTGGATTTAGTAGTAGCTGAATATGTTTGTTACTCTTTGATGATGTACAAGGATACATGTTGGTTAATACTATTACTTTTTGGATACTTGTTGGTTGATATTATTACTTTTTTTATAGTAGTTACATTTGGTTGGATAACATAATTCTTGTTGGCGAACATTAATGATATTTTCATTTGTATTTTGTGTTCAAACAAGCTAAATAATATGATATCCATTCCATAAATAAGACCACTATAACTCATATTCATTCTATCAAAAAAAGACCATTACAAAATGATGCAATAACATGATATCCATTTCATAAATCCCTGCTACTATAAATCATATGCATTCCATCACAAAAAAAAATATCTTAAACCTTTTAAATATCTGACAATTACTCCTTAATACATTAATCAATGTCAACTACATCAAATGTCTCTCGAGTAGCTACATTCGGCCCTATGTTGTCTTTTAATTTTTGAATGCAACTAACATATGCATTCTACCATTCTGATGCACAAGTGGTGATGGTGAACTCACCAATACACAACAATGGGAGGAACTGGATGACTATGCTCCAAAAATGCTTACATGAACATCCAATGAGAATTCAACAAAATTAGTATAATCAAAATACAAACTATATATATTTAGCAAATTCATCAAATTTTCAATTATAAAATTGTTAAACTACAATGATATGTAATTTTTGTAGGTTATACCTGCACAAAATGATTTCCATTGACAAATCCAATGGCAATCTCATGACAATCAGTTGGGGATACTGACGATGATCTCAAAGGTAAGAAAGTGAGATATTGTTGCAATGACAAGTGGTACAAGACTACATTATAAAATGATGCAATAAGATGCCCCATGTTGGGCATAGTCATCCAACAATTAAATCCTAGGTTGTTTTCAACATATGACAGGATGTGTGTTAGCTCCTCAACCTTCTCATGTGACCCATATAGTGCAACGTATTCATCTTTGTGGTTATGCAACTCATGTAGCAGATTATGCCTAACTTGAACCTAGTCATTCTCTCCAAGACCAAGTAAACCCGCAATAGCTCTAAAACCACAATTCCCATATCCATCTACATCCTTCAAAAACTTTATGAATGGTTTTAACATAGGTGGGAAGTCGCCAACATATGCATTCGGTAAACATGTTCTAGTACAATATGTCTTTGTCTTCACATTCGGCTTCTTCTAATTTTCCATCGAAGATTGATTTTTCTTTGGTTGACTTGAAGGTAATGTGCTCTGGGTACCCTTAGCTAAGTAACTATCATGCCCATCTTCAACCAACTCAAATGCACATGGGTCACGAGGATAAGATATATCAACTTTCTAATGTCCTTAATGTGCATTAGGCTTAGCATCAGGTTCAATAAGGAAAGTGCTCGTTGGGTTTGCAATTTCCCTCAACTTCAACATATCTAATTGCGTGGCAATATCAGACTCATTGAACCATGGAATACAAGTCAAGTTTTGGGATACAACTCAATGCCAATTTGCCAATGCCAAATTGACATTGAATTATTGTCATTGCCAAATTGTCAATGTCAATGCCAAATTGTCATTCAAAATCAACTCAAGTTTTGGGATACAAGTCAATGCCAATTTGTCAACCATGGAATTATTTTATTGTCCTAATTTGATAGACAAAAAAATAATTTTATAATTCAAACATCATAAATCATATAAAAAAACAAACTTAAATCAGTTTGGGAGTGTAGATTATTCAAAATAATGTGAAAAATGAATGTTTTGTTATATCATTTAAATAATCAAATTTTGAAATATAATTTTTCCATTAAGTTAGGCATCAACTATTAGTGATTTGTATAATCATCAGTAGTTGAAGACGGAATTTCATTTTACCCCTCAAATTATATTTCGATGATTAATTTTACCCCTACACATTTTATAATTTCAATTTTATACCTAAATTATTTGATTTTGGATCAATTTTACTTATGTCGTTAGCTGTCGTTTATAATCAAATGGAAGTTATTGACGTGACACTAAAATTTCGTTTGAAATATTATTTTGCCTCACCAAACTATGTCAAAAATATCAATTAGACCTCCAAACTTCATATTATTTAGTGATCAAATTGCTATTTTAGAGATAATTTGGGGGTAAAATGATAGCAAATATCGTCTAATTATAGACGGTAGCTGATGACATAGGCAAAATTAATCCAAAATTGAATAGTTTAGATACAAAATTAAAAATATAAGTAGTATAAGAGTTAAATTGATTATCGAATTATAATTTGAGAGGCAAAATGAAATTTCCTTCTAATTGAATCGCATAAAAAGAAATTAAAATTTTTAAGAATTACGTAAATAGAATTGATAATTTGGATTTAGGTATGAAATAGAGAAAATGAAAATAATTTACGAAATAAAAGCCAAATTAACCTAACAAAAAAGTATTTGGGAACACAGAACTCAGGAAAATGAAGCTACATGGCAAGAGATTGAGTAAACTCACGAAAGGTAAATATATGTGTGTGCGTGTGTGTATTGATGTATATGTATGTATAGATATTATTTAGAAAAACTTAAATGAGGTGTTTAGGTTAAACAAATATCGTTAAGCTACAATTACTTAAAAAATTCTCTTTCTTAGAAGCTAAGCAAGGTTAGTTTGAGTTAAACTTGGCCACTTAAGCTAATGAAACAATTAGTGGCCTAAGCTAATCAGTTCCTAGAACAAAATAGAAAAGGATGGAGAAGGATGGAGAAAGTCAGAGAGAAACATTCGTCTTGAGAACTGGAAGAGAAAGTTAGAGAAAAGAAAAAGAAATAGAAAGAAAATCAAAGGGAATTGAAATTCATCCATTTGGACTTGAGAATTGAACACTTAGGTGATATAGAAAACCATAAATGAGATGCTTAAGTTAAAAAAATATTGTTAAGCTACAATTACTCAGTAAATTCTCTTTCTTAAAGGCTAGGCAAGATTAGTTTGAGTTAAACTTGGTCACTCAAACAGAGAAGGATGGACAAGGACAGACAAAGTTCGAGAGAAACATTCTTTTTGAGAGCTAGAAGAGAAAGTTAGAGAAAAGAAAGAGAAATAGGAAGAAAATCAAACGGAATTCAAATTTATCATTTTGGACTTGAGAATTGAACAATTAGGTGATTTAGAAAATCATAAATTTAAACTAATATTGTCAAGCTACAATTATTCAGAAAATTTTGTTTCTTAGAGGTTAAGCAAGCTTTGTTTAAGCTAAACTTGGCCACTTAAGCGAATGAAACAATTATTGGCCTAAGCTAATTAGTACATGGAACAAAATAGAGAAGGACGGACAAGGACGGAGAAAGTTAGAGGGAAACATTCGTCTTGAGAACTAGAAGAGAAAGTTAAAGAAAAGAAAGTGAAATCGGATGAAAATCAAAAGGAATTCAAATTTCATCCTTTTGAACTTGAGAATTGAACACTTAGGTGACTTAGAAAACTTTAAATGAGATGCTTAAGTTAAACTAATATCGTTAAACTACAATTACTCAGAAAATTATCTTTCTTAGATGCTAACCAAGGTTAGTTTGAGTTAAACTTGGCCACTTAAGCTAATGGAACAATTAGTGGCCTAAGCTAATTAGTTCCCTAGAATAAAATAGAGAAGGTTGGAGAAGGACGAAGAAAGTTAGAGAGAAACATTCTTCTTGAGAGCTACAAGAAAAAATTAAAGAAAATAAAGAGAAATAGGAAGAAAATCAAAGGGAATTCAAATTCATCATTTTGGACTTGAGAATTGAACACTAAGCTGATTTAGAAAACCTTAAATGAGGTACTTAAGTTAAACTAATATCGTTAAGTTACAATTACTCAGAAAATTCTCTTTCCTAGAGGCCAAGCAAGGTTAGTTTGAGTTAAACTTGGCCACTTAAGCCAATGGAGCAATTAGTGGCCTAAGCTAATTAGTTCCTAGAACAAAATAGAGAAGGACAGAGAAGGACGAAGAAACTTAGAGAAACATTCTTCTTGAGAGCTAGAAGAGAAAGTTAGAGAAAAGAAAGAGAAATAAGAATAAAATCAAAGGGAATTCAAATTCACTCTTTTGGACTTGAGAATTGAACACTTAGGTGATTTAAAAAACCTTAAATGAGGTGCTTAAGTTAAAGTAATATCATTAAGCTATAATTATTCAGAAAATTCTCATTTTTAGAGGCTATGCAAGGTTTGTTTGAGTTAAACTTGGCCACTTAAGCTAATGAAACAATTAGTGGCCTAAACTAATTAGTTCCTAGAACAAAATAAAGAAGGATGGAGACGGACAGAGAAAGTTAGAGAGATACTTTCTTCTTGAGAGCTAAAAGAGAAAGTTTGAGAAAAGAAGGAGAAATAGGAAGAAATTCAAAGAGAATTCAAATTCATCCTTTTGGACTTGAGAATTGAGCACTCAGGTGAATTATAAAAACTTAAATGAGGTGCTTAAGTTAAACTAATATTGTTAAGCTACAATTACTCAGAAAATTCCTTTTCTTAGAGGCTAAGTAAGGTTAGTTTGAGTTAAATTTGGCCACATAAGTTAATGAAATAATTAGTGGCCTAAGCTAATTAGTTCCTAGAACAAAATTGAGAAGGATGGAGAAGGACGGAGAAAGTTAAAGAGAAACTTTGTTCTTGAGAGCTAGAAGAGAAAGTTAGAGAAAAGAAAGAGAAATAGAAAAAAAAAATCAAAGGGAATTGAAATTCATCATTTTAGACTTGAGAATTGAACACTTAGGCGATTTATAAAACCTTAAATGAGGTGCTTAAGTTAAACAAATATCGTTAAGCTAGAATTACTCAAAAATTTTCTTTCTTAGAGGATAGGCAATGTTAGTTTGAGTTAAACTTGGCCACTTAAGCTAATGGAAAAATTAATGGACTAAGCCAATTAGTTCCTAGAATAAAATTGGGACATCGAAAGCTTTGTTTTGATACATCGAAAGCTTCACCTGTAGACCTGCTACATCCATATGGATGACAAAAAAAACAACACGCAAAAGTAGGAAACACAACCCATGCATCACCACCAAGAGTGTGAAACCCACCTTAGCGTTAAGCTTCATCAACCTCAACCCAAACGCAATAATGCTAGACAGCAACCCAGCGCTGGTAAACATGAAACCCATCTGAAAAAGAGCACCCAAAAAAAAAAAAAAAAAAACAGCCATAACGACGACGCGCGGAAAAGCTCCGACAATCGGATCACACCAATCTCCCTTCACCTCAACAACAATGCAAGTAAACCAGAAAACAAACTAGCATTTGAGTAGCAGCTTAGATGAAAAAAGTCCATCAGACTAACGTTTGTCACTTTGAGCTTACAACTTCATGATCGGCGAACAGACCAGCAAACTGAAACTGGATAACAGTCGTAGCTTGGAAATATAAAGCAGTAGCAACCCAAACCTATATCACCACCTCCTCAATTACGAACTTCACCGGTAGCTCCTGGACATTGAAAACCAATCAGTGCCGGAGAAGAAAACACAACACAGGTCACCTCTCAGCGATGATGCTCATCAACCCAGATTACACCTAATTACATCATCCCTCTCTCTTTAGAGAAATAACTAGAGAGAGAGGCTAACAGGAAGTAGACCCACTTCAGCCAAAATAACACCCGTAAAGGGTAAACATAACACCACTGGCGACCTAACTACCATTGACATCAAGCCTGTGAAACAAAGTAGAGCCTAGCCTGAGACAACATCCTGCCGAACTATGAACCAACCCACCGAATGCTAAGGTTGAACCAGTGACGACCACACTGGTGATGGTGACTCAACCCAAGACTAAGGTACAACAGGTAGAACACCCACCTGGTTACCCGAGCTTAATATCTAGGCTTTAGGCTGCACTCCAACACCAGCCTTGATAAAACCGGACTAGAACACACTGATACTTCCATGAAACAGCTAAACAACTCATTGATACAAAAGATGGAGGGCACAAAACACTCCACCCCTTCACCGGAGCTAACAGAACCTAGAACCCATGCTTACTATCACTCAAATTATTGAGTGTAGCAACTAAAACAACTGGGTCATAATGGCACCAGAGAAAAAAAAAAAGGGGGAAGAAAGTAGAGCCTCTCTCTCTAGAAACATTTTTCCTAAGTGTTAAAAGAGAAAGTTAGAGAAAAGAATGAGAAAGGGGAAGAAAATCAAAGGGAATTCAAATTCATCCTTTTGGACTTGGGAATTGAACAATTTGGTGATTTAGAAAACCTTAAATGAGGTGCTTAAGTTAAACTCATATCGTTAACCAAAAATTACTCAGAAAATTCTCTTTCTTAGAGGTAAAGTACGGTTAGTTTGAGTTAAACTTGGCTACTTATGCTAATTAGTTAGTAGAACAAAATATAGAAGGATGGAGAACGACGAAAAAAGTTAGAGAGAAACATTCTTCTTGAGAGTTAGAAGAGAAAGTTAAAGAAAATAAAAAAGATAGGAAGAAAATCAAAGGGAATTCAAATACATCCTTTTAGACATGAGAATTGAACACTTAGGTGATTTAGAAGACCTTAAATGCGGTGCTTAAGTGAAACTAATATTGTTAAGCTACAATTACTTAAAAAATTATCTTTCTTAAAGGCTAAGAAAGGTTAGTTTGAGTTAAACTTGACCATTTAAGCTAATGAAACAACTAGTGGCCAAGCTAATTAGTTTCTAGAACAAAATAAAGAAAGATGAAGAAGGATAGACAAAGTAAGAGAGAAACATTCTTCTTAGAGAAAAGAAAGAGAAAGATGAAGAAAATCAAAGGGAATTCAAATTCATCCTTTTAGACTTGAGAATTGAACATTTAGGTGATTTAGAAAACCTTAAATAAGGTGCTTAAGTTAAACTCATATCGTTAAGTTAAAATTACTCAAAAAATTCTCTTTCTAAGAGGCTAAGTAAGATTAGTTTGAGTTAAATTTTGCCACTTAAGCTAATGAAACAATTTGTGGCTTGAGCTAATTAGTTAGTAGACTCAAATAGAGAAGGATGGAGAACGACGGAAAAAGTTAGAGAGAAACATTCTTCTTGAGAACTATAAGAGAGTTAGAGAAAAGAAAGAGAAATATGAACAAAATCAAAAGGAATTCAAATTCATCCTTTTGGACTTGAGAATTGAGTACTTAGGTGATTTAAAAACCTTAGACAAGATGCTTAAGTTAAACTAATATCGTTAAGCGACAATTGCACAGAAAATTCTCTTTCTTAGAGGCTAAGCAAGGTTAATGACACAATTGGTGGCCTAAGCTAATTAGTTCCTAGAACAAAATAGAGAATAATGGAAAAGGATGGACAAAGTTAGGGAGAAACATTCTTCGTAAGAGCTAGAAGAGAAAGGTAGAGAAAATAAAGAGAAATAGGAAGAAAATCAAATGGAATTTAAATTCATCTTTTTGGACTTGAGAATTGTACATTTAGATTATTTAGAAAACATTAAATAATGAGGTGCTTAAGTTAAACTCATATTGTTAAGCTAAAATTACTTACAAAATTCTCTCTCTTAAAGGCTAAGCACGGATAGTTTGAGTGAAACTTGGCCACCTAAGCTAATGACACAATTGGTGGCCTAAGCTACTTAGTTACTATAACAAAATAGACAAGGATGGAGAACGACGGAGAAAGTTAGAGAGAAATATTCTTCTTGAGAGCTAGAAGTGAAAGTTAGAGAGAGAAAAAAAATGAAAAAAAAAAAAGGAAGAAAATCAAAGGGAATTCAAATTCATCCTTTTGGACTTGAGAATTGGACACTAAGGTGATGTAGAAAACCTTAAATAAGGTTCTTATTCACCCCAAAAATAAATAAATAAATAAAGTTCTTAAGTTAAACTAATATCGTTAAGCTACAATTATTCAGAAAATTCTCTTTTCAAGGGTCTAAGCAAGGTTAGCTTGAGTTAAACTTGGCCACTTAAGCTAATGAAACAATTGGTGGCCTAAGCTAATTAGTTTCTAGAACAAAATAGGGAAGTACAAAGAAAGATAGAGAAAGTTAGATAGAAATATTCTTCTTGAAAGCTAAAAAACAAAGTTAGAGAAAAGAAAGGGAAAGATGAAGAAAATCAAAGGGAATTTAAATTCATCCTTTTGGACTTGAGTATTGAAAACTTATGTGATTTAGAAAACCTTAAATGAGCTACTGTAGTTAAACTCATATTGTTAAGCTAAAATTACTCAGACAATTCTCTTTTTTAGTGGCTAAGAAAGGTTAGTTTGAGTTAAACTTGGCCACCTAAACAAATGAAACAATTGGTGGCCTAAGCTAATTAGATAGTAGAACAAAATAGAGAAGTATGCAGAACGACAGAGAAAATTAGAAAGAAACATTCTTCTTGAGGGCTAGAAGATAAAGTTACAGAAAAGAAAGAGAAATAGAAAAAAAATCAAAGGGAATTAAAATTCATCCTTTTAGACTTGAGAATTGAACACATAGGCAATTTATAAAATTCTGAAAATTACTCTGAAAATTACTTTGAAAATTGAACTTAAGCTACAATTATTCTGAAAATTCTCTTTCTTAGAGGCTAAGTAAGGTTAGTTTGAGTTAAAATTGGCCACTTACACACCAAAAAAAAAAAAAAACTACTTGGCCACTTAAGCTAATGAAACAATTAGTGGCCTAAGCTAATTATTTCCTAGAACAAAGTAGAGAATGATGGAGAAGGACGGAGAAAGTTAGAGAGAAAGATTCTTCTTGACAGCTTGAAGAGAAAGTTAGTGAAAAGAAAGAGAAATAGGAAGAAAATCAAAGGGAATTCAAATTCATCATTTTGGACTTGACAATTGAACACTTAGGTGATTTAGAAGATTTTAAATGCGGTGTTTAAGTTAAACTAATATCGTTAAGTTACAATTACTCAAAAAACTCTATTTCTTAGAGGCTAGGCAAAATTTGTTTGAGTTAAACTTAGTCACTTAAGCTAATGAAACAATTAGTGGCCTAAGCTAATTAGTTCCTAGAAAAAAATAGAGTAGGATGGAGAAGGACAGAGAAAGATAGGGAGAAACACTCGTCTTAAGAACTGGAAGAAAAAGTTAGAGAAAAGAAAGCAAAATAGGAAAAAATCAAATAGAATTCAAATTTCACCCTTTTGGACATGAGAATTGAATACTTAGGTGATTTAGAAAACCTCATATGAGGTGTGTCACGCCCCAAATTTTAATTACTCGGAAACATTACTAAAGCCCGTAATTTAGGTCCATTTAAAAAAAAAAAAAAAAATCCATTACCCTTGAGTAATAGAAACATAATAATATATGTTCTCACTCTCAATGAATACAATAATAACAATAATAAATGTCAAGCTTCTGCTGCGAAGTTACAAATAAATAATTACAAACAACAAGATACATTATTCATTTATTTCACATCTATGAAGAAATTATACATAAAAGATACATGGACTCCATAACTCTTCGACTAATCAATCCGAATTTCTCTTCCTCAAAAAGAATAAAACAACGAGGGGTGAGCACTAAAGCCCAGTAGGAATCTCATAGTTCTACAGCAATAGCTAACACATAAATAGATAATCATGCATGCAGGGTGATACCATATAGTAAGGTAACATGTTGTAAGTTCAAAATATTATACGAAGAGTATCTTTTTCTTAAAATTTCATTTGTACCTTTAAGAAAACTCTCTGCCATAAATGTAGTCTCTCGTCATTAGGAAGCCATAAATTCTCTTTGAAAACAAGTGCACTTAAGAAAGAACATCATCTTAAATTTATTAACCCGATTCCAAATTATTACTCCTTTCATTTCCATTTTAATATTCCTCATTTCATCTCCATTTTTCCCTTATACTATTTCCAATTACTATACTCCATAACATCAAAATCCAAAGGATTAGAGTTCAAACGTAACACAAGAATAACAAACCCTTCTTAATTCAATTTGTTAATTATTTGCAAAACAAAACTCATAATCTTCCTTTATAGTCACAAGCAATCCGTTAAGTGCATCATCACCAATCCCTAATCCAATTACCATTTCATTTTCCATTCTTTCAATTAATTTCATATCAAATACCGGATCCAATAACAAGTCATCTCCATGAATCACACGCATTACTGGTCACAAGTCGGAAAGAATGCGGAACCTTACGCTTTACTGATCACAAGCCGGAAGGAACGCAGAGCCTCACGCTTTACTGGTCACAAGCAGGAAGGAACGTGAAACCTCAACATACCACATGCTTTACCGAGCGCTACTCCGGAAGGAAGGTGGAACCTATTTCAAGTGCCATGCTTTGCTGGTTCAAAATATGACAGGAAACGGACCCCAATGTAACATCACAATCCATCATTATAATTAGTGGGCAATGCCAACACTTCTTCCCTATTTCCATAACATATTAGTTCAATATACATCCACCATATATTAAAATTCCATTCACATAACATGTACACAATATGCTCCACCACCTTCTCCATTATCCATCAAATCATTCATTGTTTTGTTACAAAAATATAACAACACATCCATAGAGGCATAAAGATTCATCTTTAAAGTGTTCACAATTCTTGGATTCAAACCGTTTCTTTAGTTTTCTATAATATTATCAAGTCTTCAAATTCAATTTTTACAACACATTGATTATCAATTACTACCCAAGGTTATAAATTAAATCTTCAACATTTAATTTCTTTGATACAACTCCTTCATATAACACCGTTATATTTCACAATCTCCAATTTATCATTGTTCACACTTATCTTAACCCAACATAGACTTAATTTCATAAATTTAATGTTAATTGAAGTATTCTTCATTTTCCAAAAACAAACTTCATAACTAGAGTTAAGCATAAATTTAGGCTTTTAGTTTTGAGGTATAAAATCACCTTCTAACTACACAATAAAATTCTTAAATCTTCACTTCATCATCTTATCACAAATTCCATATCATCCATATCATTAACAATTTCTTCCCCCAAATTTTGTTTCATATTACCACATGATTTAAAATATCAACAATACGGGTTCAATCACAACTTTTACATAATTTCCAAACACTTTCAAAATTCAATTAAACTTGTATATGTGTAATTTAATACCTTAATTTCATGATACTACTTTCAATTTAAGCAAAACCATCATCTATCTTCATGAACCAAAATAGGGTTTTAAGAAAAATTAAAGCTTGTCATAAAAGCACATTTTTATTCTAATTCTCTTATTGATTATACACCCAAACTCATAACCCTGAATCATAACCCAACAAATAAACCCCAACAATTGAAACCCTAGACCCATACTCTCATGATTTGTCACAATATGCTTAAAATTATGAATTTAGTATTTATATAAAGAAAATACCACAAATCAATCTATAAATGAGAGTATTGAAGAAGAACTAGAAACCCCTACCTCAAAGAACAAGCAAAGAAGCTAGATCAAGAGCATCCTTTTGAAAATCCAAAATCTAATTGGTTGAAAATGTTGAGCTTCATGTATTCTTCACTTTTTTGTAAGAGATCTTGGCCAAATCTTTGAGAAATGAAAGCTACTTGGGTCAAGAAATCTAGGGCTTTTGGACCTAGGGTGAGAGAAGGAAGAGGGAAAAGAAAAGTGGAAAAAATGATCTAGAAAATCACTTTTAAGTTGCTGAATTCGTGCAGTCCGCTCGAGCGCCACTTTCTACGCTCGAGCGCACTTGCTTCTAACACAGATACCAAAATTTCAAACGGACATAACTCTCTCACCCGAACTCCGTTTTAGGTCGTTCTTGTGTCCAATCGAAGCCCCGAAAACAAGCTTTCCAATGGTTCACGCCTCACACACAAATTCAAAGTGTGGAAAAAGAAAAGGGCAAAAGAGTGATGGTTGTTCAAAGAAAAATTATCCGAATCAAAGTTTTTGGTCTAATCTTACTTTACCATTATGTTACCACTTCGATCAACATCCCAAAATGGAACAAGGAGACTCCAAATACACTAATAAAAATGTCAAGGGCAATCTCACTTTCTATGCTCGAGCAACACTTCCTGTGCTTGAGCGGCCCGCCTACAAACACGCAAGATATTGGGAGCAACAATTCTATGCTCGAGCGCCACTTCTTGCGCTCGAGCGGTCACCTGGACAGACTGTCACAAGGTGGTTAAGTTAAACTAATATCGTTAAGTTACAATTACTCAGAAAATTTTATTTTTTAAAGGCCAAACAAGATTATTTTGAGTTAAACTTGGCCACTTAAGCTAATGGAACACTTAGTCCCCTAAGCTAATTAGTTCCCTGAGCAAAATAGAGAAGGATGAAGAAGGACGGAGATAGTTAGAGAGAAACTTTCTTCTTGAAAGCTAGAAGGGAAAGTTAGAGAAAAGAAAGAGAAATAGACAAAAAATCAAAGGAAATTCAAATTCATCCTTTTGGACTTGAGAATTGAACACTTAGGTGATTTAGAAAACCTTAAATAAGGTGCTTAAGTTAAACAAATATCATTAAGCTACAATTACTCAGAAAATTCTCTTTCCTAGAGGCTAAGGAAGCTTAGTTTGAGTTAAACTTAGCCACTTAAGCTATTGAAACAATTAGTGGCCGAAGTGAATTAGTACCTAGAACAAAATAGAGAAGGATGAAGATGGAGGGAGAAAATTAGAGATAAACATTCTTGGCAATTTGAAGAGAAAGTTAGCAAAAACAAAGAGAAATAAGAATAAAATCAAAGGGAATTCAAATTCATCATTTTGGACTTGAGAGTTGAACACTTAGGGTGATTTAGAAAACCTTAAATGAGGTGTTTAATTTAAACAAATATCGTTAAGCTACAATTACTCTGAAAATTCTCTTTCTTATAGGCTAAGCAATGTTAGTTCGAGTTAAAATTGGCCATTTACCCCCCCCCCCCCCCCCCAAAAAAAAAACCTGGCCAGTTAAGCTAATGAAACAATTAGTGGCCTAAGCTCATTATTTCCTAGAACAAAATAGAGAAGGATGGAGAAGGTCGGAGAAAGTTAGAGAGAAACATTCTTCTTGATAGCTAGAAGAGAAAGTGAAAAGAAAGGCAAATAGGAAGAAAATCAAAAGGAATTCAAATTCGTCATTTTGGACTTGAGATATGAACACTTAGGTGATTTAGAAAACTTTAAACGCGGTGTTTAAGTTAAACTAATATCGTTAAGCTACAATAACTCAAAAAGTTCTATTTCTTAGAGGCTAAGTAAGATTTGTTTGAGTTAAACTTAGCCACTTAAGCTAATGAAACAATTACTAGCCTAAGCTAATTTGTTCCTAGAACAAAACAGAGAAGTGTGGAGAACGATGGAAAAAGTTAGAGAGAAACACTCGTCTTAGGAACTGGAAGAGAAAGTTAGTAAAAAGAAAGAAAAATAGGAAGAAAATCAAATGAATTCAAATTTCACCCTTTTGGACTTGAGAATTGAACACTTAGGTGATTTAGAAAATATTAAATGAGGTGGTTAAGTTAAACTAATATCGTTAAGCTACAATTACTCAGAAAATTCTGTTTTTTAAAGGCCAAACAGGATTAGTTTGAGTTAAACTTGGCCACTTAAGCTAATGGAACACTTAGTCCCCTATGCTAATTAGTTCCTAGAACAAAATAGAGAAAGATGGAGAAGGACAGAGATAGTTAAAGAGAAACATTCTTCTTGAGAGTTAGAAGAAAAAGTTAGAGAAAAGAAAGAGAAATAGGCAGAAAATCAAAGGGAATTAAAATTCTTCCTTTTGGACTTAAGAATTGAACACTTTGGTGATTTCGAAAACCTTAAATAAGGTGCTAAAGTTAAACAAATATCATTAAGCTACAATTACTCAGAAAATTCTCTTTCTTAGAGGTGTGGACTCGTCTTTTTCAGCGCCCCGCCTTTCGAAAAGGTTTGAAAAGAAGGTCTCACAGTTCGGACTCCCGCGGTTCTGAATCTAGTCTCACAAGTGCAATGTGAAACTGATAAGCACCGAAGAGTCCAAATTCGGAAAATTGTTTTGAAAAATCGATTTTAAATCAAATAACGCCAAAATTGGACTGCTTTTCCAGCTATAGAGTCGCTACCTAAATATTTTATTTTGGCAAAATTTAGGAAACCCTAACTCGTGCCAAAGGCCACGTGACCGTCGTCACTAAAGTTGCCTCGGCTCGGGAACTTAGGTATGAAGGGAGAAGGTCATTAAATGAGCACCCCTGCTCGCCCGATCAAAGATCGGTCTCTACTAATCACGATATGTTCTTTTGTAAACATTATGTGTTCATATTCCGATTATTAATCTAACCTTACTATGTGATGTGCACAAGCAAATATAGACTAAATCGCAAGAATTGAAACATTTCAAGTCATGTTTGTTTTGTGAAAATGGTTTGAATTTGCACCCTCAAGTGGGCTTAAAGATGCGGATTTGCCACCAAACATAGTGGGCTTAAAACAGGATTTGGCCACGACAAAGTGGGCTTAAAACTTACATTCGTTGAATTGTTCCAATTTAAACAACAAGCCTTCATCCACAGGCATTCATGCAGTTTAGCAAGTAAGCACATAGCCTCATGGCAAGCATGCGAAACATGGCAATATGGCAATCGCACTCATGCAAGTATGCTAAAGCATAAAACTCACCTAGTACTCCAAGTCAAAACAAAAACTAGTTAGAAAAATGCATGATCCAGCCTATACAAGATGCCTAATGCAACACATGCAATAATGCAATTAATAGGCTCAGCTACTAATATGGCATTTGCAACACTTTGATAGCATGCTTTGAAACAAGTATTCAAAGAAGTATTGAATTGACAATGCAGTTTGAATGATGCGGCGAGCCTTAGTGTGTGCAATACGAATGAATGGATGCAAGCATGCGATATGCTAATCGAAATATGACCCTAAACTAACCATCAAAAACGGTTAAATAAAATGGAGAAAGCCGTGGGGTTAGAAGACATGCACACACGCACGTACACTTATTACAACATTATGCCCTTGCGAAGGAGGGTCCGAATGAATAAGCTGAGCTACACTAAGCTAAGCTAATCATTACAACACAAAATGAATTAACTAACTATTCTAAGCTAATTAAATATTACAAACCAATTTAAAGAACTAGTTACACTAACTAATTAATTACAACATTTGCATTAACTATCTATTCTAAACTAATTAAAGCAATTAAATGGCTTCGAAGGGTGAGGGACAAATGCATGCCCGGTTGGTTTCCTTCCAAAAATGCCACTGCCTCATTGCTGCAAGGCGCTATTTACATACTTGAATACCAAAGAAGCCACTAACTCCCAGAATGCCTCTACTTCACTTCAGGAACACATTTTGTAAATTTTCCATCGATGGCTGATTGGCTACCAATGGTGGCCATCAGCTACCATTGGTGGCTAGTCGGCTACTGTTGGTGGCCGGTGGCCGGTCGGCTACCCCTTTCCTAAACTTTCTTTTTTGCTGTAACATAGAGCAAATAGACGCAAAACCGTGTATTCTCAAGGAGTGTCTATACTGTTACCCTCCTTATCATCACACAATTTCAAAGGAGTGTAACTCTTGGCCCTCAAACCATCAACCAAGCATTTTCCATGCATGATGGCTAAGGAACCAAGCTTGTACAAGCTTAATGAATGCACAAACAAGACCAAAACAACCATCACCCTATCATGCATGATCAAGGGCAATGGTGACCAAGGAAAGTGGGATATTTCATCACTTTGAGTATAAAATATTCCATTTTCCTTGTGTTCGAATTAACGTCCGATTCGAACACATGCAACGCAACATGAAAGATGCTTAATCTTGCCTCTTTTACTTGCCATTTTTGTTTACTCATTTTACATTACCAATCCATTCTTTAATTGGTTAAGTCCAAAAGTGAGTGTCCTCTAATAGAAAGAGGGCTTAAACCACAAGTTACTTTGGGCATGAAAGAGACCTCATGCCATTGGTAATGAACCCCTAAAGGGATTAAACCATTAAGCATGAATGTCTCAATTTCACACTTATGCAAACAAGTCGTTTAAAAACCACTTTCAAAGCAAATAAAAGAGTGAAGAATGGACGGAGGTTGCAGAGATTTTAATACTGAAATTAGGCATGAAAAAGCATTAAAGCATGCAACCAAGATACACAAGTGATTCACAAAGCTTAGAAACACTAAGCTAGTAAAGGAAATTGCACCACAACTATACAAAACAAAGCTCAAATGACCCAAACAGCCCAAAGAAAAGCTAAAGCAGGTCAAAACAGAGGCAAAACCATGTTGGACCAAAGCTAAGTTAGGCTAGAAAACATGCTAACATATGAGGTAACTAGGCATGCAAGCAAGACAACAAGGATGGGAGGCTAACCCCTCCAATTTTAGACTTCAAAAGAAGGTTTTTGTCATTGAAAAACCTCTAAATTTATGTGGTTAAAAGGTCCAAAAATTTTGATTTGAATGTGATGAAAAATAGCACAAAAAGCTTCACAAGCTAAGGAGCAAAAAGGGGGGACAACCCCCTAACTCACAAAGGCTCAAACCATCACTTTTATGCCTCAAAAATAGAGTTTTTTACACTTCAAGAACAGCCTTAAAACAGTAGAAAAAGATGGCAAAGCAAGTATGAACAATAAGCTTAAATGAGGTAAGTTTTATACCTTTGAAGCAAAGCACAATTCAGCCACAAATTCAAGCTCAAACCCCCTTCCAAAGCTCAAACACAACTCCAAGGGACCTTAGCTTAACGGTGGTCAAGTTTGGTTAAGGGTTGGTGTGCAAAAGTGTAGAGAAAACTCACTACAGAGCACAAAATATCAAGTGAGAGAGAGGAAGCTAAAAAGAGAGAAATTTTGGTCTAAAATGTCTAGCCCTCCAAAATGGGGGAGGACACCCCTTATATATAGAAAATCAAGGCTTGAGCTTGTATACATCCTACCATACACGTGTATGAAAATGTAGCTCAGTGAGCAATAGCTGGCACTGCTGGCAAACAAATATCTAAAAAAAGGGACCAATGGCTATTGGCCACCAGTGGTGGCCGATAGGCACAAGCCATGGCCGACAGGTCCCAGGGTTGGCCGACAGGTCACCCTCCTCTCCAGGCAAGAGGCAACAAGCTCTTGGTCCAAAAACATGCACAAAACAGACAAAGTTTAGAGGCTCAAAGACAAGGCATTCCCCCGAGGACTTCGGGCGCTCAAAACGAACACACACAAGCACAATCATCGAGTGCACGAATGATGACGTCAAAGTCTTGAGGACGGTCAAAAATGGGGTGTCTATAGATGCCCCTCTTTGACAGAACTCGAAAGTCATGAAATGACGAGAGTGATTGTCAAAGCCCAGAGACGACCCATTTTTGACATAGCCGAAGACTTGGACAAACAAACAAACAAACAAAAAGAATGGTTGCGTCCGTAGGCTACCTCTGTATCCCTTTGCAAGGAATCAAACTAGCGTAGTTCTAGGGCAAAATGCAAGTGATATGCACGATGCGAGCATATAACTTATGATCATACAATGAGGCTGTAATAAAACATCTAGATGCAAATGTTATGCAAAGAAATGCTACATTTAAACCGAAACAAGGTATAGCAAACTCAAACATGAAAAGAAGTAAGTAAACATGAACCAAACCACATTGCATGCAGAAAGAATGTAAGAAAATTATGCAAACTTAACTGCGCATTATGGAGGAAAGGCAAAGAACAACAAAACCATCGAGCACACCCGAGGTGTCAAAAAATATCCCAATACGTTGCACGTGAAAGGAGGGAAGGAATGGTGTGAACACCGGGACGTACCCGACTATTTTGAACCTAAGGGAACGGTGATAAACATCAGAGCGCATCCAAATGTTTGTAACCCAAACAGGATGTGGTGGTAAACAACGGAACACATCTAACTGCTTGTAACCAAAACGGGGTGCGGTATAAACAGTGGAACACGTCCAAATGCTTCTAACCAAAACATGGAGCATCGAAGGACATGAATGACCTAGAATTCCTCTTAATGAACCATACATACAATATCATGCTTGCATAAGAAAGAAACTCAACAAGCATAATCTAGTGAGAGTGCATGTTCTATGCAATACAGATAATCATGACACAATGTTAGCGACGTGTTTTATGCAAAACATGCGAGAAACAAAATGGAAGCAGATTCTATGCAACATCAGAATGCATATTCAATGCGAATATTATAACATGCATGTTCTATGCACGATTAGTGAATGAATGTTCTATGCGAAAACGGAGAAACTCATATTCTATGCAACAATAAAGGAATGCAAATTCCATGCAACAATGTATTGAATAGCAACTTCCAATTTACCTCTCGGAAGATTTACAACAAGTTAAAAAGGATACCCCTCATTCATGTTAATTAGCGATGAATCATCATGCACAGAAGACACGGTTTAGAGCTTCCGCAGAGGCAATTTGAGCCTAAAATGATCCTTCCTTGCACTTTCTTGAGAACCAAGGGCACAAAACAGCAGCAAAACACATAGCGACAGCACTGGAAGCTTGTCGGCCACCCTGGAGAGGTGTCAGCCACCTGTCGGCCACACCTGCTGCATACACCCCATTTTTGACCGCCCTTAAGACTTGGGCGCTACTGATGGTTTACTCGGTGATGAAGGTGTGCAGGGCAAAGGTTCAGTTTCTTCGGCAAGGAGAGAGTCAAATCTCAACTTCATACCCCTTTTGGACCAAAACAATCTTGATCAAAAGATTTTAGACTTGAAACCCTCTCTTTCAAAATGTTTTGAAAATAAAGTTCTACAATGTTCCGACGCTCACATTTTGTTAAATGTCACGCTTTTCGATAAACCGAGCAAGGGCAAAGTGGGAATGAATGAAAGAGAAATGAAATCTATGAAAAATCTTTCAAAACACCTTGTTTAGGGGTTTGGAGTAGAAGAAAAGAAGAGAAGAGGGAAGAAACCCAGTTGCGGGAGAAATGGACATGAATCGCTAAGAGAGAGATGAGCAGTCCTTGCTGAATTAGGTCTATTCATTTTCATACTTGAATTTTAGCTATGAGGCCACCACCATTGGAAAGCTTACTTCTGGGGCTTCATTTTTCACTCAAGAATCTCCTAAAGCCAAGTCCGGACGGGGGAGATATAGTTAGTTGAAGTAGGGCATCAATCCGGTTGGACCGAATCTGCGCGGCTTCACCAAAACAGGCATAACTTTTTGTACAGTTGGAATTTTAATGCAAGGCTGGCGCCATTGGAAAGCTAACTTCTGGGGCTTCATCATAGGGGATGGCTGACCACCTTGGACCTTTTCACCTGGTCAGCCGACCAGGGTAAGTGGTCGGCCGACCACTTGAACTGGTCGGCCAGCTCCCACCATTTTGTCTCCCTGAATGCTTTCCAGCTGTGCCAGCTGGGAGGCACAAGCTGCATCCTCCATACACGTGTATGGAGGATCTTCACTCTTGGTTCTAAGCTTCTAGGAGAAGCTTTGGACCCTTGGCTCTATAAAGGAAGGCCTCTCCTTCCTTTGCAAAGGTTGAGAACTTCTTGGAAGGTAAAACATATATCCCTCTCTATATCTCACAATTTTGGCTCCAAAGTGCATAGTTCTTGACCCTTTATCACTACACCTCATAGCCATACGCTTCCACCATTACTTTGAGGTCCTTGGAGGTCATTTTCAGAGGTTGAAGGTCTGGTTTTTGGGTCCAGAAGTTGCTAGTTTTCTTGAGCTTCAAGGGTAACACACTTTCTCCCATTTTTAAGCCCTATTTTGATCCATCTCTTAGCCTCATTTACAAGCATTTTTGAGCTTCGGTGTAAACTGAAAAAAGTCTTATTCTGAGGTCCTTAACATGTTTGTTTAAGGTCATTTTGTTGTTGAGGGTCATCTACCCCCTTGCATGCTTCATTTTGCCTTGTTTTGAGCCATGCCCTAGGGCTTTTGTATTGAGCTTTGCTTAGCCCTTTAGCCACTGAAATCCAGCAGATTTTCAATGGTTAGGATGTGGTTTTCAGAGCCAAAATCAGAGAGGGGTGACCCTCTCACCCCTTGTTTTTTTTCTAGCCTATTTAGCATATCAAAGGAGCCCTTGTGTGCATGCTTCCAAGCCTCATTTCAGGCCCTTTTCAATGAGTTTTAGGGCCTTCATAACCTCTGTCCAGAGGTGGTTTTTCCATATTAGGTGTCCCCCTTGCATGTGTAGAATAACCCTCTTCATAGCATATCAAAGGAGCATCTCATTCTTGCATGCATAGACCATATTTCAGTGGGTTTTTGGGCTTTATTTGGAATGTCATACCTCTGAGTTTTGCTAGTTTAGTGACCCCTTGAATGCCTCATATGCTTGTAGTATAAATCCTCTTTACTAGCTTATATTGCATGCTATTTTGGTCCTTGATTCTAGCACTTTTTGGCCATTCCTTAAACTGATTCTGTGCATGTTTTGGACTGCCTCAGCTTTGTTTCTATGCCTCATGGTCAAATGATGCTTGCTATGCATGGTTGTAGTGCAACACCCTTGCCTAGCTTTGAGTTTTGAAGCCTATTGCATGCTTATGTTGAGGTGTTTCCATGTTTTGGGGCCATTGTGCATCATATTTCAGAGCTTATATGTATGCCATATTCTCATGTTTTCCACTCTTTAAATGCGTTTGAGAGTTGTGCATAAATGTCTCGTTTTTGGACCATTGCATGAGCTTCATTTCCATGCCTTTCGAGCCATCATTTGAGACCATTTTCCCATTGTCTTGTACCTGCCTAGGGTCTGTTTGGGGCTAGTTTTGCCTTTTCTGCATTGCTTTGTGTACCACTAGTGTAATGCACTTCACTAGTTTCAGTATTCGGGCCATCTAGCATGCATCGTGTGAGGTGTTTGCATGATTCGGGACCATCTTACATGTAATTTCAGAGATTGAAAATGTGTGATTGTATGCCACATTTCATCCCTTGCCATGCTTTGATAGAGTTGCATTCGGTGCCTTATTGCATTGGTGCATGTTTGCATGTGTTTTTGTTGCCTAATTCCATCATGTTTGGCCACTGATTTGAGTGTGGCTGAGGCCCATTCATTTTAGTTTAAGTCCATCTTGCATTGTGTATGCCATGTCCATGTTGTCGCATGCTTGATCGTCGCATTGTGTATGCCTTGATTATGCCTTTGTGTATGTCCATCGTCATATGTGCGTTGTGTATGCCATATAGCGTCATGTGCATTGAGTATGACATTGATAGTTCACAGCATTGCACATGCTAGTTGCACCTTTGCATATCACTCCTTGCATGTTTGCGTGTCTTAGTTGCATTTCGTTTAGGATTGCATGCTAGTTGTTGCATTGTGTTTGCATGCCATGCCATTCTAGTTGTTGCATAGTGTTTGGAGTAGGGTTTAGTCCAAACACGGGAAACGAGGGACGTTTCCTACTCAAAGTGATGAAACGTGCTTCAATTCCCGGTCGCCAACACTCTTGACTATCCATGATAGAGTTGTTGGCTTTAGGTGTCTATTTGCGCATTCATTCACATTGAGTCGTGCAATTTGACTCCTCGGCCATCATGCATCGAGATACGTGATTGGAGGCACGAGGATCGAGGACTACACTCCTTAGAGCTCATGCAATGACGGGGAGAGTGGTTGTGCATACATATGTTGAAAATATTTTGCCATGCTCCTTTCTTGCTCTCTGTTGCAGCAAACCGGAAGCCAGCAGCAAAACTGGTCAGCGGTATCCCTACAAGTTCCCATGGAGTTGTGTACAGTGTTCCGGGGTCAATTGTAAACAGAGTCAAATCGGGGCATCGCGATGGATTTTCCGACAAGGCAACTCGAGCATGCATGCATCTTTCATCATTCCGAACAGAGCTGAGGCAGTCTACTTCATGTAGCATTGCATGCTAGTTTACTCACTTTCTTAGTTAATTTGTTAATTAGCTAGTGTTGTGTAATAATTAGTTATTCATTTTGGTTGTGTAATATTTATTCAGACCCTCTGCGAGAGGGCAATGTTGTAATAAGTGTGTGTGTGTGTGATGCATGTCTTCTAACCCTACGTCTTTCTCCCTTTTATTTACCAGCTTATGATGGTTAGTTTTAGGGCACGTTTCAATTAGCATACTTATGCTCGCATGTGTGCATCCATTCATCTGTCTTGCATGCACCGGGCTCGGCGCATCATACTAACGGCATTGTATTTCAATTCCGAGTTGAATACGTGTATCAGTTGTTGCATTTCATATGCCATTTTAGAATAACCGGGCCTATCTTAGTTGCATTTTCGCATGTGTTGCATTAGGCATTTCGGCATAGTTAGGATTCATGCATGATTTCTAATTAACTTCTTTCTTTGGCTTGGAGTACTCGGTAAGTATTTATGCTTTAGCATCCTTGCATGCGTGTGAGTGACTGCCACGATAGCATGCTTACCATGGGGCTATGTGCTTATGTGATATAACTGCCTAAATGCCTGTGGGTGAAGGTTGGGTTGCTTGAATTGGAATAATTCGTCGAAACCCGTGTTTTAGCCTACTTGCGAGTAGCACCATCAAACCATCTTTCAAAAACGAACATGAGATGTTTTGTTCCAACTCAGGCGATCCAGTCTATACTTGTATACTGTGCGCATCACATAGTAATTCTAGGCTAATAACCGGAATAAGAGCACATAATGTTTTCAAAACTCGATATCATGGTTAGTAGAGGCCGATCGGTGCTCACGAAGTGACCTTCCCCAATCGTACCCAAGTTCCCGAGCTGATGCAACTTTGGTGATGACGGACACGTGGCCTTAGGCACGGGTTAGGGTTTCCTAAATTTTCCAAAAATAAAATATTTTGGTGGCGACTCTATACCTGGCAAAGCAGTCCATGTTTGGCATTTCTTTCTAAAAACCAGTTTTTCAAAAACGATTTGCCAGATTTGGACTCTTTGATGATTCATCGGTCTTGCATTGCACTCTACGAGATTAGACACAGGACCGTGACATTGAGTCCGAACTGTAGTAAGCCCAATGAACAAAACGGGATCCCCTCCCGGGACGTTCGGGGACGTCTACAGTTTCTGGCGACTCTGCTGGGGATTTAGAGAACTTGACTCGAACTCATGATATCTTGTTTTGACTACACTCGTGTGTTTCTTTGCATTGCATGTGCATTGGTGCGCCTAGGACACCGTGTTTGCCATATGTTATTCCTGAACGGTTTGCCGGAGGCTCGCTTTGAGAAGCGTGCCATAAGGCTGACCGGTTACGGGCTCTGCCACGATGGGAACACAAACCCCAGTTTTTACCGGGGCACCATTTTTGACCATTCGACCTAGTACATATTCGGAATCCATAGTGACCATTCCAAGCTAGGACAGGTTGCTTACCCGATTGTAGGTTGTTTGAAACCGCTATGTGCATAATGAAACGCTAGCTCCTGACAAAATAGGACAGTGAAACCCTACGCCAACATAGGGGTGTTTTTGGCTCTCACTTGCATGTTATGTGCTTTTAGAGTGCGTCTCTACAGGAATGCATGTATCAGTTTGCAAGTCTGGGCATTAGGCCTGCGGGCATCAGCATCACTGTTTTGGGAATCAGTTTACCCAAGGGTATCAGATTTGAGGCAGAATTTTGGGGCAGAAATCAGTAACGAGTGCAGTCATTCAGCTATGCTCATATCTATTCTAGTGAAATCAGGCTGAGATGCTCTCTGTTTTCTCTTTTGCTAGGTAGTCTTGGAACCATAGCTTCCGAAGGCTCCGATATCCCCCGGATTCATTGGACTTGTGTTGATAGACTTTGTCAGGTTAGAGATTCAGTTCAAAGCAACCAGTGTTTCCTTCGCTGAGGCAAGGCAAAGAAAGGCCAGTCAGGGCTCACCGGTTCAACTAATCCGATAGTCACCAATCACATCATCAGCAGACCAGTGATGGCACAGGGTTCGGAAGAATTTGCAGCAATGGTAGCAGTGTTAAATCAGGGAACTGCCATGCAGGGTGAGACCAATGCCGAAACGCAATGCCCATCTAGGGCATCTGCCTCACATCCAGCTTCAGGACCCCAGCCGAACTTTGACCCACTTCCGCCAGTTGAAGATTTGCAGGGTCCAGATCCTCGAAAAGGGTTAGCTCAAGCTCGAGTTTTCAGACTCCTGGTGCAGCCTAATGAGAGGCTTTATCCCCTTGATGCTAATGACCTCGATCCAACCGTGGTGAAAATTGCGAACCTTGAGAAGCAATTCAAGAAGGCACAGGGCCTTAACTCCATTCCCGACATTGAGGATGGGTACACCGAGGCTGCCATACGGCTCCTAGACAGATTCAAAATGCCACATATTGACCGTTTCGACGGGTCTGGAGATCCTATGGTACATATCCGGCTTTTCTTGGATGTCCTGAAGCCAATGGGTCTGATTAAGCCACAGAAACTCTCTCTATACGGAAGAACCCTGTCTGGTGTAGCAGCTGCTTGGTATGCCAAGTTAGAGAACACAGTGAAGCAGAACTGGGAAGAGTTGGCTGAGGCCTTTGTCGATCAGTATTCCTACAATACCCAAGTTGAAATGACCATGCAAGAGCTTGAAACAACCCGCCAGAACCCAACAGAGCCTTTTGTGGAATTTGTTGCAAGGTGGAAAGCAAAGGCAGCACAGATGATAGATCGCCCTTCTGAGAGGGATCAAGTGCGGATAGTAGTGCGAAACCTCGAGCATGATATGTTGTAAAAGTTAATAGTCGCTCCACTATTCACTTTTAAAAGTTTGCATGAACTGGGGGTTCAGGTCGAGAATGCGTTCAACAGTGGGATCATTCCCAGAACAAGTGAACCGACAAAGAGGGCGATTTCCGGGAGTACCAATGCAGGTAGTAGCGTTATTCCCAAACCCACCGAAATCAATACAGTTGCCACAGCTGACCCTTTTGCCAATCCAAGCCTACAAACCGTTGGCCCAGCCCGAGCTCAGTGTAGAACCTTCACCCCCCTCTATATGATCTTGACTAGCACACTAAAAGTCTTGATGGAAAGGGGGTATCTTAAACCCCTCGATCCTCAACCTCTGCCTGACCCACTCCCAGCTAGACATAACCCCTCCAAATATTGCGTGTACCATCAGCAGCGCGGTCATGGCACCGACCGTTGCTACCGCCTTCGTCATGAGGTCCAAAATCTCATCGGCAACCGGACGATAGCTCCACCTTCAGACCCCAATGACCAAGTACCTCATCCACACCTTAATCTAATCCACACACTGGCCGTCCCTTACGACCCTAGCATATACATCACCCCAGTCCATCTACCCAAGCCTGAGGTGTTTATCCCAGAAAGTATGGACTTGTGCATGATAGATGCACCTGGACCCCAATCATCTCAAACTTGTGAGCCCACTACTTCTGAGCTGAAGAGAATAATCGAAGATCTCCAGAGAACTGTGGCAGATTTAGCCTTTGGGACATTGGCTCAGTCATCGACCACACCACATACCGAGAATTTCATGTCAAAAGGCTCCCCAATCTCGGGACGGGCTGCATTTGAAGAAAGCCAAACCCTTGGCAAAATGGAGACAGGTGGTAAGAATAAGGTAGGGGCAGGCATTGGTCCCCATGAACACCTTCAGTGGGCTATGGAGGCTTTGAGAGCTGAAGGGCTGAACAAACAGCAAGTGATTGCAATTGTTGCAAAGATTGTGGAGGATACTTTCGTCACTCAGAATGAGAGCAATTCAAGCCAAGGGGAAAACCGGGAGAAGGGCCGTCGTACCAGAAATGATCCTGTTAGCTCTAATCCTCCACTCGGAAGAGATCAGTAAACCAGGCCAGCACCTGCCAATCCCTTTGCTGGTGCGTCCAGCAAAAATCCACAAACCTTGAAGTACCAACCCCGAGGTCAGAGGGTCTTCCATGCCCTCTATATGCCTTTGTCCAAAGCTCTCCAAATCCTTGTTGGACAAGGCCATCTCAAACCCCTTGAGCCTCGGCCTCTCTCGAATCCTCTTCTGGCTACGTATGATGCTGCCCAATACTGTGCCTTCTATCAACAAGCCAGCCATGGCACTGACATATGTTTTCGTCTTAGCCACGAAATACAAGATCTGATTGACGACGGGGTCGTTGCCGCACCAAGCTCTGCAAAGTCTATCGGCACTGGATCGGTGAACTTGGGGGATAATGTCACCATGTGATCGGGGGATGAACCACCTATGGATGGCGCTCAGTTTTACTCCAGATATGGTGGATGGCATGTACTGTTTTGAGCACATTTGCGAATATTGTTAATTTGTACTTTCTGACTTGGGTATTGGGTCAGTCGTGTTGTTTTGTATATAGTTAGTCTCTTTGTACTGAGTCAGTTGGGTCTGTCTTGTTGTATCGAGTCAGTCCTGTTGCGTTGGAGTCGGGTGATTCCGGGGGTGTTGCCTCGGACATCACCATCTCGTTTTGTGTTTGTCTTTTTGCTTTCTTTTGAGTCTGTTTCTGCCTTGGAGCCAGTTATGCCAATAGATCTGAATGAAATAGCAGTGATTTTCACACTCTTGTGTTTGCTTCTGCCTTGCGCCAGTTGTGCCAGAAGTTTGAATGAAACGGCAGTGCATTTCACCTGCTCTTTTGTGCCTTTAAGTCATTGTATTGACCTAAGTTTTTCAAAACTTTTCGAACAATGTGTTGAAAACAAAGAGAAAGGAATTCCTCGGGATTTGTAAAAATTTGATCAAGTGAGAGAAAGAGAGGCATGCTAAGCCCTTAATGAATGAGATCATGCTTGTTAGTGTGAGTACTGGGAAGGATCCTGGCTTGATCCAGATTGGTTCCGCACTGTCTTCAGCGCGAGCGATTTGTCGCTTTCTTAAAAGATTTCAAAAAATGTTTTACGCGGTCCTGCGAAGACCTGTGTGGAATCGCTCTTGAGATTGTGCAGCCTAGGATCGATCTCAGCCTCGAGACTCGGCCCCTCACTTTCAAACCTTAAACTGGGATTCAGAATGTTCAACGGTCAACCACAACGTGAGGCCTGTGTGGCCAGATCAGAAGTAGCCCTTGAACTAGGGGCAAGAAAGTCAGATCAAGAAGGTCGGACGTCGTCAAAAGAAAGCTTGCAAAGCTGGATGAGAAGCACCCCTCGGACTAGGGGCAAAAAACGTCAGATGTGCTCGAAGAGTCAAAAATGGGGTCATTGCTCAAGCTAATGAAGATCGACAATAATGCCAAATCCCAGAAAGGGGAAAGAAGAAAGTATTGCTGAAGGACAACCAAGTTCCTATCCACAACACTATGGGCAAATTCACCCTCCATTGGATGGACTTCTACATCATCAGCGAACAGCAGCCATTCTCCTGGATTCAGATGACTTCGAGATCTCAAACCATTCAACATAGACAAAGCTACACTTTTACCCTTGAGAGGCTCGCTGGGCCGAAAACCCGGATGGGCGACCCAGGCAAAAGTTAGAGCAAGAAAAAGAACAAAAAGAACAAAAAAAATAAAAATGCAAAGAATGAAAAAAAGAAAAGAAGAAAAATGAAGAAAATGAAAAGCAAAAATGAAAAAGAAAAAAGAAGAAAAGAAATGAAAAGAATCGAAAAGAAAAGAAAAACAAAGCTCGCAAGGTTGAAAACCCGGAAGGGCGGCCTTGGCAAAAGTTAGAGCGCAAAAGGAAAGGTTAATACCCGAGTGTACCTTACCCTGAACTACGTAAGACTTGATTCACATCTTTGGGATACGTAGGCAACTTCATTCTGAAGTCCAGTCGTAAAACACTTCAAATTCAATTGTGTCCATGTGATGGTTTTGGTCATCTTTGTCTTCTCTGTATCCGAGAGTTCGGTTGTGATCGTCACTCTGAAGACTGATTACAATGTGCTGCGGTGCCATTCAAACAAGGGGCAACTTTCCGTTGCCATACAATGTGCTACGGTGCTATTCAGACTAGGGGCAACTTTCAGTTGCCATGCAGTGCCGATCAAACAAGGGGCAATTTTCCATTGTTTATGGGTCCGAGGTCGTGCATCTCAAGAGTAGGTTCCGTGCTTGTTGAGCAGTGGCCGTTTGCAAAAATAGTTTTCGAGAATTTTTACTGAGGTTGACTAATTCTCTTGAAAATTATTCCATTTTTCTAAAAATTAGACCATTTCTTGGACCCAAAAAAGGAAAGTTTTCAGTGTTCATAACCTGACTTGCATGATTTCAAATCAAAAAATCGAACAAGCATGTTAATCTAACTCTCATGTTGGTCAAAATTGTTTTAATAGAAAACCAAAACAAAAAATGGTCAAAATGATGAATTAGGGGCACAGTTGAGTCAGGCTTCCTGTCTTTCCCCCGTTGTCAACATACTTGCCAGAAAAGGGCACTCTACTTGCTGGAAAGGGCACCGTATTTGCCAGAAAGGAGGGCACAACAGAAACTACCAGCAAAATGCCGAAGGTTCTCTCATCCTCCGAGCAGCGAGGTATCAAGCCAAGTGCGAAGCACAAACTGGAATGGAGCAGGATATTCCATTCCCTCATCTGGACAGATCTAATCACATCCAAAACCAATGTCAATTGCAGATCTGCTGCACATCCAGCCGCATCACAACCCCTCTGTGGGGGAAGTTCACTGTTGTGAGCAGAAGAAAGAAAATCTAGCAGAATGCTAGAGGCAAGAGCCCGTAACTTCTCGTTTATCCATCAACCACCCAGGGGAGGGATAAAAAATGAGAGATTGAAGAATAGAGAGATGTGCGCTGAGAGAAAAGTGAGAAAAGGGCTTTTCAGAAAAACAGAACCTGAGGGCCGAGTGATGTGAGAATCACAAATGAGAAAGGGTGGGAAACAATACCCAAAGAAACAGGCTCCCTGTGCACGTCTGAGTGTCGTGTCTTTTTGTTTTATCTTGATTCTTGTTTTGAGTCGTTTTGAGTGTTACTCGATGTGTTTAGGTTGTTTACCTTTTGTTTTCCGTTGTTGAGTCGTAGTGCGCTGTGTTCAGTCGTAGGCTCAATACCCCAATCAAGAACTCATCTGTCATTTCAAAAATAAAAATCGTTTTGCGCTCCGAGTGTCGTGCCGTTCTCCACATCTGCGCAAAACAAGATTCGTTCTTTTGTAAAACCGCAAGGTTCAACCCAGGTCGTGTGAGGACAGTAAAACCACGACCTATCTAAAGCTATATGGGTTCCAGACTACAAAGCAAAAGAAAAGAAGGAAAATCAGAGCATCTTAGTGTGTTTCAACTTCGGCATGTGCCGTGATTGTACTCCAGATGTACCTTTTTAGGCCTTGTCAGTGCTCTGAAGAATGAGTGTGCCTCTACTCCAAGCTTAAGCCTGCTTCAAGTCAGAATGGCAATTAAAGCAGTAGCAGATGTTATCTCTCGCCAATATAAACAGGGTGTCCCCTTTTCGAGCAGGGTGTGTTGCAAAGCCCTCTGAGAGATAAATCGGAGGCACCATAGTACATATTTGATGCCCCTCCCTTGAATAGAATGTGCATTTTCATACACTTCTATTGCATGCGTGCCGCACATTATTTATCAGTCATGCATTGAATATGTTTTCAATATTGCATAGAATGCGCTTTCAATATTGCATAGAATCTGCTCTTGTTTCATGCATAGAAAATGCACTCTTCCATACTTGCATAGACAATGCTCGTATCTTTCGCATAGAAAATGCACCTTACTTGCATAGAACATGCATTTTATCGCACTTTCTTGTGCATTGTATCTCATTCGCACTGTCTTGTGCACTTACACTTTGTATCTCACTCGCACTGTCTTGTGCATCTTGTGGTTGTGTTTCACTCGCACTATCTTGTGCATCTCAAATCACTTGCACTGTTTAGCATATCGCACTATTTAGTGCATTTCAAAATCACTCGCACTGTTTAGCGTATCGCACTATGTAGTATATTTCAAAATCACTCACGCTGTTTAGCGTATCGCACTGTTTAGTGCATTTCAAAATCACTCATGCTATTTTGCGCATCGCATTGTTTTGTGCAGTTTACACTCGCGCTATTTTGCGCATCGCACTGTTTTGTGCAGTTTATCACTCGCGCTATTTTGCGCATCGCACTGTTTTGTGCAATTTACACTCGCGCTATGTTGCGCATCGCACTATTTTGTGCAGTTTACACTCGCGCTTTCTTGCGCATCGCACTATTTTGTGCAGTTTACACTCGCGCTGTTTTGTGCATCGCACTGTTTTGTGCAGTTTTCACTCGCGCTCTTTTGCGCATCGCACTGTTTTGTGCAGTTTGCACTCGCCCTATTTTGTGCATCGTACTGTTTTGTGCAGTTTATCACTCGCGCTATTTTGTGCATCGCACTGTTTTGTGCAGTTTACACTCGCGCTGTCTTGCGCATCACACTGTTTTGTGCAGTTTACACTCGCGCTGTCTTGCGCATCACACTGTTTTGTGCAGTTTACACTCGCGCTCTCTTGCGCATCGCACTATTTTGTGCAGTTTATACTCGCACTTTCTCGCGCATCGCACTATCCTGTGCATTTTATTACTTGCTCCCTCTCATCTTGCGTAGAAAATACTAGTAGCACTTGTTAGTGCATTGTTCGCGCTATCTTACGCACCTTTCTTGCACCTATTAGTGCATTGCTCGCGCTGTTCTGCGCACCTGCACTTGTTTGTGCATCGCATTGCGCTATCTTGTGCACATCTGCGTCGCACTGTCTTGTGCACTCTCTGGTCTAAGAGACCTTAAATCCTTTAAAGGTGCAATTCTTTTGGTGTTTGTCGTGCCCGAACGACTTCCGGTGGTCTGGCATAGCCACTTGCCTATGTTTGCGGTGACTTCCTAGGAGACCAACTGAGACGGTGGAAACTAGAGTTCGAATGGCTCATGCCTAGAATGCAAAGGTCCGGGATTTTCGAGACTAAAGTCTGGTTTAAATACCCAGGGGTATATCCTCGGCTTGAAATCTGTATGGTAACCCCATAGATTGAGATAGCATATGAATGCGCCTCAATTCTGGATACTGAACCAACCTAGTCTGTCACCCTGTTGGAGAATAGGAAAAGCTGCGACCATAGTCAGGGAGAAAAGTAGTACCTCTGGTTCAACCAAGAAGAAGCGAAAGATCCCCAACAGCATGAGGTAAGTCATTGCCAATTGCCCCTGTAAGGTACCTTCACCTCTTAGCTATTACATTGCATTTTAGCCACTACATTACAGTGCTTTGCATAAATCCTCAATTTTCAAACCGGCTTCACGTAGCATATAAGTCCAATTATCAAAATCTTCCTGCATATCATTTTGGATCCTGCCCCTGAACTACGCTGGTTTGATTCCTTGCAAAGGGATACGTAGGCAACCTGCGGGCGCAACCATTTATTTATCTGTATTTTGTTTGTTTGTCCAAGTCTTCGGCCTTGTCAAAAATAGGTCGTCTTTGGGCTTTGACATTCACTCCCGTCACTTCTTGACTTTTGAGTTCTGTCAAAGAGGGGCAACTGTAGACACCCCATTTTTAATCGCCCTTAAGACTTGGGCGCTACTGATGGTTTACTCGGTGATGAAGGTGTGCAGGGCAAAGGTTCAGTTTCTTCGGCAAGGAGAGAGTCAAATCTCAACTTCATACCCCTTTTGGACTAAAACAATCTTGATCAAAAGATTTTAGACTTGAAACCCTCTCTTTCAAAATGTTTTGAAAATAAAGTTCTACAATGTTCTGACGCTCGCATTTTGTTAAATGTCGCGCTTTTCGATAAACCGAGCAAGGCCAAAGTGGAAATGAACAAAAGAGAGATGAAATATCTAAAAAATCTTTCAAAACACCTTTTTTAGGGGTTTGGAGTTTAAGAAAAGAAGAGAAGAGGGAAGAAACCCAGTTGGGGGAGAAATGGACATGAATCGCTAAGAGAGGGACGAGCAGTCCTCGCTGAATCAAGCCTATTCATTTGCATACTTGGATTTCAGCTATGAGGCCACCACCATTGGAAAGCATACTTTTGGGGCTTCATTTTTCACTCAAGAATCTCCTAAAGCCAAGTTCGGACGGGGGAGATATAGTTAGTTGAAGTAGGGCATCAATCCGGTTGAACCGAATCAGCGCGGCTTCACCAAAACAGGCATAACTTTTTGTACAGTTGGAATTTTAATGCAAGGCTGGCGCCATTGGAAAGCTAACTTCTGGGGCTTCATCATAGGGGATGGTGGACCACCTTGGACCTTTTTACCTGGTCGGCCGACCAGGGCAAGTGGTCGGCCGACCACTTGAACTGGTCGGCCAGCTCCCACCTTTTTGTCTCCCTGAATGCTTTCCAGCTGTGCTAGCTGGGAGGCACAAGCTGTATCCTCCATACACGTGTATGGAGGATCTTCACTCTTGGTTCTAAGCTTCTAAAAGAAGCTTTGGACCCTTGGCTCTATAAAGGAAGGCCTCTCCTTCCTTTGCAAAGGTTGAGAACTTCTTGGAAGGCAAAACATATATCCCTCTCTATATCTCACCATTTTGGCTCCAAAGTGCATAGTTCTTGACCCTTTATCACTACACCTCATAGCCATACACTTCCACCATTGCTTTGAGGTCCTTGGAGGTCACTTTCAGAGGTTGAATGTCTGGTTTTTGGGCCCAGAAGTTGCTGGTCTTCTTGAGCTTCGAGGGTAACACACTTTCTCTATTTTTAAGCCCTATTTTGATCCATCTCTTAGCCTCATTTGCAAGCATTTTTGAGCTTCGGTGTAAACTGAAAAAAGTCTTATTTTGAGGTCCTTAACATGTTTGTTTAAGGTCATTTTGTTGTTGAGGGTCATCTACCCCCTTGCATGCTTCATTTTGCCTTGTTTTCAGCCATGCCCTAAGGCTTTTGTATTGAGCTTTGCTTGGCCCTTTAGCCACTGAAATCTAGCGGATTTTTAGAGGTTGGGACGTGGTTTTGAGAGCCAAAATCAGAGAGGGGTGACCCTCTCACCCCTTGTTTTGTTTTCTAGCATATTTAGCATATCAAAGGGGCCCTTGTGTGCATGCTTCTAAGCCTCATTTCAAGCCCTTTTCAATGAGTTTTAGGGCCTTCATAACCTCTGTCCAGAGGTGGTTTTTCCATATTAGGTGTCCCCCTTGCATGTGTAGAATAACCCTCTTCATAGCATATCAAAGGAGCATCTCATTCTTGCATGCATAGACCATATTTCAGTGGGTTTTTGGGCTTTATTTGGCATGTCATACGTCTAAGTTTTGCTGGTTTAGTGACCCCTTGAATGCCTCATATGCTTGTAGTATAAATCCTCTTTACTAGCTTATATTTCATGCTATTTTGGTCCTTGATTCTAGCACTTTTTGGCCATGCCTTAAACTGATTTTGTGCATGTTTTGGACTTCCTTAGCTCTGTTTTTATGCCTCATGGTCGAATGATGCTTGCTATGCATGGTTGTAGTGCAATACCCTTGCCTAGCTTTGAGTTTTGAAGCCTATCGCATGCTTATGTTGAGGTGTTTCCATGTTTTGGGGCCATTGTGCATCATATTTCAGAGCTTATATGTATGCCATATTCTCATGTTTTCCACTCTTTAAATGCGTTTGAGAGTTGTGCATAAATGTCTCGTTTTTGGACCATTGCATGAGCTTCATTTCCATGCCTTTCGAGCCATCATTTTAGACCATTTTCCCATTGTCTTGTACCTATCTAGGGTCTGTTTGGGGCTAGTTTTGCCTTTTGTGCATTGCTTTGTGTACCACTAGTGTAATGCGCTTCACTAGTTTCAGTATTCGGGCCATTTAGCATGCATCGTGTGAGGTGTTTGCATGATTCGGGACCATCTTACATGTAATTTCAGAGATTGAAAATGTGTGATTGTATGCCACATTTCATCCCTTGCCATGCTTTGATAGAGTTGCATTCGGTGCCTTATTGCATTGGTGCATGTTTGCGTGTGTTTTTGTTGCCTAATTCCATCATGTTTGGCCACTGATTTGAGTGTGGCTGAGGCCCATTCATTTTAGTTTATGTCCATCTTACATTGTGTATGCCATGTCCATGTTGTCGCATGCTTAATCGTCGCATTGTGTATGCCTTGATTATGCCTTTGTGTATGTCCATCGTCATATGTGCGTTGTGTATGCCATATAGCGTCATGTGCATTGAGTATGCCATTGATAGTTCATAGCATTGCGCATGCTAGTTGCACCTTTGCATATTACTCCTTGCATGTTTGCGTGTCTTAGTTGCATTTCGTTTAGGATTGCATGCTAGTTGTTGCATTGTGTTTGCATGCCATGCCATTCTAGTTGTTGCATAGTGTTTGGAGTAGGGTTTAGTCCAAACACGGGAAACGAGGGACGTTTCGTACTCAAAGTGACGAAACCTGCTTCAATTCCCGGTCGCCGACACTCTTGACTATCCATGATAGAGTTGTTGGCTTTAGGTGGCCATTTGTGCATTCATTTCATATTGAGTCGTACAATTCGACTCCTCGGCCATCATGCATCGAGATGCGTGATTGGTGGCACGAGGATCGAGGACTACACTTCCTAGAGCTGATGCACTGACGGGGAGAGTGGTTGTGCATACATATGTTGAAAATACTTTGCCATGCCCCTTTCTTGCTCTCTGTTGCAGCAAACCGGAAACCAGCAGCAAAAACTGGCCAGCAATATCCCTACAAGTTCCCATGGAGTTGTGTACAGTGTTCCGAGGTCAATTATAAACAAAGGCAAATCAGGGTATCGCGATGGATTTCCCAACAAGGCGACTCGAGCATGCATACATCTTTCATCATTCCGAACAGAGCTGAGGCAGTCTACTTCACGTAGCATTGCATGCTAGTTTACTCGTTTTCTTAGTTAATTTGTTAATTAGCTAGTGTTGTGTAATAATTAGTTATTCATTTTGGTTGTGTAATATTTATTCGGACCCTCTGCGAGAGGGCAATGTTGTAATAAGTGTGTGTGTGTGTGATGCATGTCTTCCAACCCCACGTCTTTCTCCCTTTTATTTACCAGCTTATGATGGTTAGTTTTAGGGCACGTTTCAATTAGCATACTTATGCTCGCATGTTTGCATCCATTCATCTGTCTTGCATGCACCGGGCTCGGCGCATCATACTAACTGCATTGTATTTCAATTCCGAGTTGAATACGTGTATCAGTTGTTGCATTTCATATGCCATTTTGGAATAGCCGGGCTATCTTAGTTGCATTTTCGCATGTGTTGCATTAGGCATTTCGGCATAGTTAGGATTCATGCATGATTTCTAATTAGCTTCTTTCTTTGGTTTGGAGTACTCGGTAAGTATTTATGCTTTAGCATCCTTGCATGCGTGTGAGTGACTACCATGATAGCATGCTTACCATGAGGCTATGTGCTTATGTGATGTAACTGCCTAAATGTCTGTGGGTGAAGGTTGGGTTGCTTGAATTGGAATAATTCGTCGAAACCCGTGTTTTAGCTTACTTGCGAGTAGCACCATCAAACCATCTTTCAAAAACAAACATGAGATGTTTTGTTCCAACTTAGGCGATCCAGTCTATACTTGTATGCTGTGCGCATCACATAGTAATTCTAGGCTAATAACCGGAATAAGAGCACATAATGTTTTCAAAACTCGATATCATGATTAGTAGAGGCCGATCTTTGATCGGGCGAGCGGGGGTGCTCACGAAGTGACCTTCCCCAATCGTACCCAAGTTCCCGAGCCGAGGCAACTTTGGTGATGACGGACACGTGGCCTTAGGCACGAGTCAGGGTTTCCTAAATTTCCCAAAAATAAAATATTTAGTTGGCGACTCTGTATCTGGCAAAGCAGTCCATGTTTGGCACTTCTTTCTAAAAATCTGTTTTTCAAAAACGATTTGCCGGATTTGGACTCTTTGATGATTCATCGGTCTTGCATTGCACTCTGCGAGATTAGATATAGGACCGTGACATTGAGTCTGAACTATAGTAAGCCCAATGAACAAAATCGGATTCCCTCCCGGGACGTTCGGGGACGTCTACGCCTGGAAATTGTCGGCCTGCAAACGGGGATGTCTACACTTGTAGACACCCCGTTTTTGACCGTCCTCAAGGCTTGGACGTCACCGCTTGAACACTCAGTGATCCTCTTTGTTTGTGTTTCGTCTTGAGTTCCCGAAAGTCTTGGCTGCGCGCCTTGCCTCAGGATCTCTCGACTCGAACTGTTCTGTGTTTGGTTTTGGCACCAAACACTTGTGTTCTTAGCTTGAAGGGCAGGGAATGGTTTGTTAGCCATCCCCACATCCCACCGGCGCTACCTTTGCCTCACCGGCTGTTTATGGGTGCCACCGGCCATGGTTTCTTAAAATCAATGGCCAGTCGGCACTATATTTGGCCGGCCGGCACTTTATTTTGCCGGCGACCTCTTTTGCTGGCCGGTGTGACCCCTTTGCACCCTTGAGGCATGGTGCATGCCAGCTGTGCCAGCTGGAATGCACCATCACTCCTCCCCGTGCAGTTTTTGGCTGGTGTGAACCTTTGAACCCCCTTTCCTTCTAGAAGCTTGAACCCTTTGGCCAAGCTTCTTGGGGAAGCTTGGCCAGCTATATTAGCTTCTCCAAGAAGCCAAGAACCCTTTGCACCCTTTGCCCCTTTTGATATAGCTTCTTGGAGAAGCTTGGAGTCTTTTTTTGCCTATATAAGCACCCCTCCTCTCCCATTGTTAGGGGTTGGAGCTTTTGAATCAAAAAACCAGAGCTTCTATATCTATATATCTGATATATCATCCTCTCTCTCTATATCTCCCTCTCTCTCATCCTTAGGGTGTGTTTGGAAGCCTAAAAGTGCATTTTGACCCTACTATTGCACTAATACACACACCATTACACCTTACTTCGAGTTTGAGAGGCATTGAGGGTTGATTCTTGAAGTTTTGGACTGGTTTTGGTCAGAGGAGGGTGGCTGGAGCCCCTGTTCTTGAAGTGTTCTTCAAGGGTGAGATTCTTACTTTATTTTCCCCAATCTTGCACTAGCTTTCTACCTGTCTTGCATGCTGATTTAAGCTTTGTGTATAACATGAAAGAGTCTTATATTTTCATGCTTAACATCTTTCATTAAGGGTGTTTTGGCATTGGGGGTCGAACTCCCCCTCTTAGGCCTCTTTTGGCCTATTTTGGTGCCTTTTCTCTAAGCCTTGTTTACTTTGTTGTATTAGTCTTCTCACCACTGAAATCCAGTGGATTTTCAGTGGTGATGAAGTGATTTTGAGGTCTTGTGTAGGGGAGGGACACCCCTCTCCCTTTGTGTCTCATTTGTTCTAGCTTTTGGCTCATAAAGGTAGCATGCATGCTTAGTTATTTTTGGCTCCATTTCAGAGGTTTTTGGGGATATTTGGTTGTATTATGCCTCTGTTTTTGGTTGGTTTGATGGTCCATTTCATGCATCATATGCTTGCCTTGTAATCCCTTGTTTTGGCCTAATATGCATCATGTTATGAGTTGACATTTTAGCATGATTTTGGCTTGGTTCCAAGAAGGTCTTAGTCATATTTTGCCATGTTTAAGGTCTGACCTTAGTTGTCTTTCCCATATTTGCCATGTTTGGTATAGTCTCTTAGTATTTTTGGCTTGTAAGCTTGATTGTGTGGGTCACCAACATGCTTAGCATAAGCTTATTATCATCATTTGGCATCATTTGATATCAGGTTTCAGTCCATATAATGTGGCCTTACATTGTCCTTTGTGTCTCTTTTAATGCTTGGAAGTGTTGTGATTTCATGCCTTGAAATGTGCGTTGTGTATGCCTATGTGTTTGGATCATTTGGGATGCCATGTGTGTGAGTTTTGGAGCCCATTTTGCATGCTGAAATTCTGTTTTTGGTTGTATAGTTCATGCCATGCTTGTTTGGGTTAGTGGTAGTAGAATGCCCTTTGTTGTGCCTTAGCTTTGGGCCCCTTTTGACTTGCATGTTTGTAGTGCATTTTGTCCATCACTTGAGGCACTTTTAGTCACTGTTTTGGGGGTGCTTGGAGACCTCCCATTTTAGTCTAAGTCCCTTCTTGGACATGGTTGTATGCTTGACTTGTTGCCTCTAATTGCATGCTTGCATTGTACCATATTAGCATTGCATGATGAGTTGCATTGTAGCATTGCATGTTAGGAGCATTGTATACTTAACATGATAGGTTGCATCACATTTGACATGTTTTGCATCTTAGCCTCTTGTTCCATTTTCGAGCCATGTTTGCATAACATACATTGCATTGCTTGGTTTGGGGTGTCAAACCTAGCTTGAGGATTGAGAGGTGTTCATACTACAAATGATGTAACACATCTCAACTCTCGGTCACCGAGGCCCTTGACTTTGACATGATAGGGTCTTGGTCCTCATTTGTGTGTTGCATGCATTTTACATTAAATGGCAAGTTTGGTCCCTTAGGCTATCATGCACAATTGATGGCCCAAGGATCAAGGGCCATGCTCCTCTGAGTTCAATACATGATAGGGAACATGACCATGCTTACACGTGCTTGAAATTCTATGCCATGCACTACCTGTCCTCTGTTGCTGTCAAAACTATTTTCTGCAGGAAGTTTTTGCCGACCGGCAACATTTAGTGCCGACCGGCCATTGGTGAATGGCCGATAACTTCATCAGCAGCCGATGGAATTTTACCATGGCCGGTGGTCATTTCCCTTAGCCGATGGTGTTCTACAGTGTTCATAGAAGATACCCTGGGGACTTTGGCAGTCTTCAGAGAAGCAAGGCAGTGAAAACAGGGGCAGTAGTGCTATGGCTACGGGTTTCCGGGCAAGATGGATTGAGCATGCATCATTCGCGCATCCCGAGGCAGGGCTGCGGCCATCTCTATTCTGCATTTAATTTGTTAAATTAGAGGATCCGTAATTAATTCAGTATTATTTATTCGGACTGTATTATTCTTTCGATCCCTCCGAGTGAGGGTGTATTTGTAATAAGTGTACGTGGGTGTGTGTATGTCTTCCAACCCCACGTCTTTCTTCCCTTTTATTTACCTGCTTACGATGGTAGACTAGGGCATATTTAAATTAGCATACCTTATGCAATGCATGCGTGCATCCATGCATTTGTCTCACATGCACCGGGCTTGGCACATCATTCTAACTGCATTTGTATTCCAATTCCAAATTGAATACGTGCTAGTTGTAGCATTTCACATGCCATCTTTAGGATAGCCGAGCCTATTGTAGTCGCATCTTGTATGCGTTGCATTAGCCATCTTAACATGAACTAGGATCATGCATGATTACTAACTAGTTTCTGTTTTGGCACGGAGTACTAGGTAAGCTTTTATGCTTTCGCATATTGCATGCGTGTGAATGTTGCCATAATAGTATGATTACCATGAGGCTAGCTGCTTATGTGATATAACTGCTTGAATGCTTGTGGATGGAGGTCGAATTACCTAAATTGGGATAATACATTAAAACTGCGAGTTTTAAGCCCACTAGATAGTGGCAAAACCATCTTTTCTAAAGCCCACTTGAGGGTGGCAAAACCTGCATTTTAGCCTACTTGCGAATAGCAAACCATTTTCAAAACAAACATAAAATGTTTTGTTCCAATTTAGGCGATTTGGTCTATATTTGTTTGTTGTGTGCATAACATAGTAATTCTAGGCTAATAACTGGAATAAGAACACATAACGCTTTCAAAATTGGATATCACGGTTAGTAGAGGCCGACTTCGGATCGGGCGAGAGGGGGTGCTCATAGCTGACCTTCCCCAATCGTACCCAAGCTCCCGAGCCGAGGCAACTTTGGTGATGACGGACACGTGGCCTTTGGCACCGAGTCAGGGTTTCCTAAATTTCCCATAAAAAATATTTAGGTGGCGACTCTATTGTAGACGTCCCCGAACACATCCCGGGGGGAGGAGTGCGAATCCCCCCCCGTTCTGGTCCGATATTGGGTCTACTACAGTTCGAAGGACTCAAATGTCACGGTTCTTAATCTTGAACCAAAGAGTCCAACTCTGGCAAATCGTTTTGAAGAAAAACTGATTTTTTGAAAGAAGTACCAAACATGGACTGCTTTGCCAGATACAGAGTCGCCACCTAAATATTTTTAAAATGGGGAAACTTAGGAAACCCTGACTCGGTGCCGAAGGCCACGTGTCCGTCATCACCAAAGTGACTTGGCTCGGGAGCTTGGGTACGATCGGGGAAGGTCAGCTATGAGCACCCCCTTTCGCCTGGTCTGAAGACCGGCCTCTACTAACCGTGATATCCGTTTTTTGAAAACATTACATGTTCTTATTCCAGTTATTAGCCTAGAATTACTATGTTATGCGCACAGCAAACAAGTATAGACTAGATCGCCTAATTTGGAAACAGGCATTGCATATCCGTTGGTTTTGAAAACGCTTTGGAATTTGCTACTCGCAAGTAGGCTAAAACACGGATTTCAACGAGTTTTTCCAACTCAAGTAATCCAACCTCCACCCACAGGCATTCAAGCAGTTATGTCACATAAGCAGCTAACCTCATGGTAATCATGCTATTATGGCAACACTCACACGCATGCGATATGCTAAAGCATAAAAGCTTACCTAGTACTCCAAGCCAAAACAGAAACCAGTTAGTAATCATATGCATGATCCTAGTTCATGTTAAAAATGGCTAATGCAACACATGCAAAGATGCAATCTAGACAGGCTCGGCTATCCTAAGCATGGCATGTGAAATGCTACAAATAGCACGTATTCAATTTGGAAATTGGGATACAATGCAGTTAGCGTGATGTACCGAGCCCGATGCATGTAAACAAATGCATGGATGCACGCATGCATTGCATAAGGTATGCTAAAATAAACGTGCCCTAATCTACCATCATAAGCAGGTAAATAAAAGGGTAGAAAGAAATGGGGGTTAGAAGACATACACCCACACACCCACACTTATTACAGATTTGCCCTCGCTCGGAGGGGCCGAATAAATATTACAAATTAATTAACTACACAAGCTAATTAAATATTACAAATTTACTAAATTAATTAACAAATTAACTAAGTTAATTAAAGCAGTAAATGCCTCGGGAAGAGGGCAAGATGCACCACGCGCCCGGGACTCGCTCGGAATCGCACTGCCATGCATGGTTGCCTTTGTTCCCTGCTTTCCTCCTCCGAAGACTGCCAAAACTTCAGGAATATTTCCCTGGACACTGGAGATCACCACCGGCAGGGGTAGAACACCACCGGCTGAAGGATGTGGCTACCGGCACTGAATTCATCCATCGGCTGCCAGTAGACTGCCGGTCGGCACTAAACAGTGCCGGTCGGCACAAAATGCCTGCAGAACCTGCAACTCACAGCAGCAGAGGACACAACTTGCATGGCAATGTAATTCAAAGCATGTATGCACCAAACACACTCCTTATCATGTTTTTGACTCAAAGGAAGATGTGCCTCGGTTCTCGGACCACCAATCACGCATTTCGATGCATGATGGCCCAAAGAACCAAGGGTGCAATTTTGATTTCAAATACATGCAATGCAAACAAACAAACAAGGGTGCTAAACCTCTATCACACTCACTTCAAGAGGCTTAGCATGCATGCCAATATGGTGCAATCCTAGACATGTCAACTAGTATGCAAAATGGGCAATGCAAGCAAGCAAAAACATGCTAGGTGCACAACCTAAGCAAGGAAGCATACGAACTAAGCGAGGGGGTGAACTCAAACATGGATTAGGCAGCTCCAAATAGGCCTAAAACTATTGGCCAAGATGCTAAATCATGAGGGCCAAACACACATGCACAAGTTAAGGCACCAACACTTAAGCATAATAAGCAACATTCAAGCACACTTGAAATGAGTTAAACATGGACTACTAGCATGCATATAAAGCTCTGAAAATCATGCAAAACATGATGCCAAATCATGCAACAAAGTAGGCTAAACATGCAACAAATGGCCCAAGTACTTGAGGTTCACCAATGAGGCTTTGAACTACACATAGTACAACCACACATGGCAATACTTAACCAACTAAAAACAGAGTTTTAACACATAAAACTAAGCCAAAAGACTACTTAGATGGCATCTAAGAGGCTTGAAATCAAAGGCATGCAACATGACCAAAACATGGAGCATTCAACACATGCTTTTAAAGCATTAAAGAGGCATGCAAGGCAATCAAACAATCATGCTAAATGGACTGAAATGACATGCTAAATGGTTCCAAACCATCAAAATGAGGTAAGCAACACATGCTACACATGCATACTCAAAGGCTAGCAAGCCTAAAATGCAAAGCAGCTACAAGATACATGCTAAGATTGACCAAAATGACTTAGGACAGACCTAAAACATGGCAAAATAAGCATATACACTTCACAAATTTAAGCCTAAAACATGCTCAAACAAAGGCTAACAACCTAAGGCATATTAAGGCAATTACAAGGTATCACATGGTAGGTATGCTAAGCATGCACCAAACTGAAAAATACCCTTCTACAATACTGATGAGGGACCAAAAATATGACTACCCACAGTAGATGACAAGCCCCAAATCAATATGAAAACATGCTCAAAATGCAATGCAAGATTAAGGCCCACAAAGGGGTATAACATGAAGTACCAAAAGGGTGCACCAAACAGCCAAAGACCCTTCATGAGACATGTAGAGGGGGGAAAAATAAGACACTTTTCAGGCCTGTCGAAGGCCCAAAAACAGAAGCATGGTAGGCTAAAGAAACATGCAAAAAAATGGGGACCAAAGAGGGTATTGAAGCAAGTCATACATGCAGGTCCCCAACAGTGTTGAGCCCTTCTTCAATGTTGAAGAAGGGCTCAAAATAAGCCTCTTTGTAGTTTACATCGAAGCTCAAAAATACATGAAACTATGGCTTAGACATGAGCCAAGAAAATGCTAGTTTTGGGGAAAAGTGTGCTTACCCTTGTAGACCAACAAACCAGCACCTCTTGGACCAAGTTTTGGTGCTCCTAAGCTCTGCAAATGACCTCCCAAATTCTAGAAATGGAAGTGGTGGTGTTGTACTATGGGTTGGTGAAGGAATGGCCCAAGAACAAGGGTGTTTGGAGGTTGAATGAGAGAGATATAGTGAGAGATGGAGGGATATATGTATCTATATCAGATGTGTATCTATATCTCTGGTTTTTTGCTTAAGAATCTCCAACCACTACAATAGAGGAGGAAGGCTCTCTTATATAGACAAAGGACCAAGCTCCAAGCTTCTCTAAGAAGCTAAATCAAAGGGGCAAAGGGTGCAAGGCTTATTCAACAAGCTTGGACAGCTGGTAGGCTTCTTGAGGAAGCCAAGACAAGGGGTCAAAGCTTCCTCAGGAAGCCTTGAGCAAAGGGTGCACAAAAGGGGCCAAAAGGTGGTTAAAGGGTGCAAAATAGGCACATGTATGCACGTGGATCTGGTTCTGTGCATCCCAGCTGGCACAGCTGGTATGCACCAGGCTTGGAGGGTGCAAAGGGTGCAAACCGGCCAGAAAATTTGATCATCGGCCAAAATAAAGTGCCGGTCGGCACTATATATTTCTGGTCGGCAAAATATAGTGCCGATAGATGATTCTGAGGTCAAAAAAGTGCCAGTGGGTATGCAAATCGAAGCCCCGGAAGTTAGCTTTCCAATGGCACAAACCTTGCATCAAAATTCCTCCTATGCAAAAAGTTATGCCCTTTTCCGTGAAGTCGCGCAGACTCGATCCAACCGGGATGATGCCCAGCTTCAACCAATCATATCTCCTCCACCCTGACTTGGCTCTAGGAGATTATTGAATGAAAAATGAAGCCCCGGAAGTCTTCTTTCCAATGGTGGTGGCCTCATAGCTCAACTCCAAGTATGCAATTGAATAAGCCTGATTCAGCGAGGGCTGCTCGACTCCCTTCTACCCAGATCTTTGCCGATCTTCTTCTTCAACCTGTTTTCTTCCCTCTTCTCCTCTTTTCTTCAATTCCAAACCTCTAAACAAAGTGTTTTGAAAGACTTGCCCCTCTCCTTGCTGAAGAAACCGGACCTGTGCCCTGCACATCTTTCAACACCGAGCAAATCATCAGTAATGCCCAAGTCTTAAGGGCGGTCAAAAATGGGGTGTCTACATCTATATCTAGCAAAGCAGTCCATGTTTGGCACTTCTTTTCAAAAATCTATTTTCTCAAAACGATTTGCCAGATTTGGACTCTTTGGTTCAGATTTAGAACCGCAAACAAAATCGAGTCCGCACTGTAGAGTGAGGCCCAAGGGCGCGTCTACAGTTTCTGGCGACTCTGCTGGGGAAATTAGAGAGCTTGACTCGCACTCGTGATATCTTGTTTTGATTTCACTTATGTGTTTCTTTGCATTGCATGTGCATTGGTGCGCCTAGGACACCGTGTTTTCCATCTGCCATTCCTGAACGGTTTGCCGGAGGCTTGTCTTGTCAAGGCATGACCATAAGGTTGACTGGTTATGGGCTCTGACAGTATGGGAACACAAACCCCGGTTTTACCGGGGCACCCTTTTTGACCATTCGACCTAGTGCATATTCGGAATCCATAGTGACCATTCCAAACTACGACAGGTTGCTTACCCAATGTTAGGTTGTTTGAAGCCGCTGCATGCGTAGTAAAACCCTAGCTCCTGACAAAATAGGACAGGGAAACCCTACCCCAACATAGGGGTGTTTTGGCTCTCATTTACTTGCTATGTGCTTTTAGCATGTATTTCTACAGGGAATACATATATCAGTTTGCAAGTTTGGGCATCCGGCCTGCGGGCACCAGTATCAGTATTTTGAGAATCAGTTATCTGTGGGTATCAGATTCAGACTTAGGGGCAACGATTCAGAAACAGTGATCAGTGTTTGAGAAACAGTATGTTCAGCTTATTGGCAGCATATTGTGATACACAACCGTGTGTTAAATGTTTATTTTACGCCGTTACCCTGTCCGATTGTCTGTTTATTTATACGCTTTATTTACCTTTTTGCTAGGTAGTTGAGCACAATTGCATCTAACCCAGTAGATATTCCCCAAGCACTCTGGACTAGAGGTCGTCGACTCCATCGATCTGAGGATCTGGTAGACGGACAACCAGTGTACCACTCTCTACCCTCGGTTACTAGACGGAGGACCGTTAGGCAGAGGGCATCAGTACAGCAGTCAGTTCAGAGGGCCTTATCTACCCCACCTGAGTTCAGTAGAGGTCAGAGTCCTGTTTCACCTACAGAAAGGGAGTACATACCGATAATTCAACCAAAGCAGGATAGTATGGCCAGTTTAGAGGGGATGGTGCGCTAGCTCCAAGAGGGTATGAAAATGATGTAGCAGGATGTTGTCCGACAAGCAGAGTTTGCCAAACAGCAGGCTACAGTTATGAATGAACAAGCGGAGTTGATTGTGAGATTACAGCAGCAAAACGGAGCCTCTGCTTCGCAGCAAATTCCTCCCCCACCAGGAGTTCCAACCCTCGGGGAGACCGCCAATGTTCAGAATGATACAGAACTTCCCACAGGACCACCTCCACCCCCGATCCTACCCCAGATCCAACCCCAGTTATCAAAAACACCTACCAACCTACCGGACTCTCCCTTTGAGTTTGAAACTGATCCCACCGCACTGAAGTTGAGCAAGCTTGAAAAGCTGTTCAAGAGATCCCAGGGAGTCAAGACCATCCCCGACATTGAAGACGGATACACCGACGCAGCTGTGACGCTGCCTGACCGATTCAAAATGCCTCATATTGATCGATTTGATGGGTCCGGGGACCCCATGGTGCACTTGAGGTTGTTTTCGGATGTCCTAAGACCAATGGGCCTCAGTAGACTGCAGAAGATGTCTTTATTCGGCCGGACTCTGTCAGGTGTGGCGACCATATGGTATGCCAAACTAGAAGATGATGTCAAGAGAAATTGGGACGAGATGGCTGAGGCCTTCATCGCACAGTACTCATACAATACACAAATCGAGATTACAACCCGTGATCTCGAGACAACCAGACAGGAACCTAAAGAGAGTTTCTCAAAATTCGTAACTAGATGGAGGGCCAAGGATTCGATGATGACCTCAAGGCCTACAGACAAAGACCAGATTCGGATGATTGTGCGTAATCTTTAGCCGAAGTTGATGCAGAAGATGATTGTACTCCCCTTTCCTACTTTTTCTGACCTACATGAAATGGGGGTGCAGATTGAGGATGCCTTGAAGCAAGGCTTAATTGATAACGACCGGGAGCAACCCCGAAGAACTTTCAACCGCAATACTAATGCAGGCCCGAGCGGCACTACAACCACAAGAGCCTCCGAAGTGAGCATGGTCACCACCAACCCCCTTCCGAGAAATATAGCGGCCACACCATTCTCCGGTGCGTCCGGAAGCAACCCACCAACAGCCAAGTACCCACCCAAAAACACCAGAACCTTTGCTCCACTTTATATGCCGCTGTCCAAAGCTCTGGCAGTGCTAATCAGAAAAGGGCACTTGAAGCCCCTAGAGTCGCGGCCCTTACCAGAAAGACTTCCCGCTACCTACAACCCAGCCAAGTATTGCGCATTTCACCAACAGCACGGTCATGACACCGATCTGTGCTTCCGATTACGTCATGAGATTCAAGATCTCATCGATAACAGGGTGATCTTGCCTCCCGAGAAACCCAACGTTACTACAAATCCCCTCCCCGCACATAACCAAGCTTCACCACCCAAAAGAATCAATTTCATCTATACTGGGGTCGTGTCCTACGATCCTAGTATCTATATCACCCCTTCCCACCTGCCTAAGCCGGAGGTGTCCCTTCCCGATTACGCCGATTTGTGCATGATGGACATTTCCATGACCCCACCTAAGCCAGCGGTGGTAACTGTCGAAGACAGGAGAGAAAAGGTCCCAAAGGAGAAGAAGATTGTTGGGCCAGAGTCTGCGGAATCTGGAAGTTGTGTTGAGAAAACGTATAGTCCGGGTGACTACATTTTATCAATAGGCCAGGATGGGCCAGATGTGGAATTCCCAGCAGGAGAAGAACTGTGTGTGATCCAAGCGGATAGTCTGGGACAGGGAACAGATGGTTTAACAGCTATGGAAGAGGACCTCACCAATCTCCGATTTTACAATGATCAAGATCCAGGGGACGTGGCAGTCAACTGGTATGATTACGAGGAGTCGACAGAGACTACAGGATGGTTAGGCGATCAACCAGATGTGGTAGAAGAATTTCAGCCAGAACAGGGCCCAGCAGGGGTGAGAATGTCAGTAACAGCCGGAAAGGTCGAAGAACAGAGTGCATCGCCGGAGAGCGCCGGTGTCAAGAATTTCGCTCGGGATTGGAGCATTTCGAATACGGGAATTATTGAACAGTCGGTTGTATTGACACACCCAGAATAGGAAAGATTCGAAGATTCCGAGAGAATCAGGAAGGCAAAGGCCCATGTGGGGACTGAAACTGCTGTGTGCACAGGAACTGAGAATGCTGCGAACATATGGATGGAAGGTGCTGCGAGTACGAGAACAGTCATGCCGGAGCCAGGCAGGTGTCTATCGGCCCTTGATGGAATGTGGTGGGAGGATGAGGATTTATGTCTTGCCCACACAGACGAAGATTGGGGGGACAACCAACCTGATGACACCTGGTACCTTGGAGAAGTCGACCATATGACACGGAGCAGGCGGTATTTCAAACCCCCGCACCTAGATCAACCAGAGGCTTCTGGGAAGGATAGAGAGGCTGAAAAGCAAAAGGAGAAACAACTTGAGGAAGAAGCTGTGCTCAAACAGCTAAAAAAGATACAAGCAGACATCTCCATCTGGGGACTGCTTATGGCATCACGAGCACACAGACAGGCTGTCCTGTCAGCTATGGATAAGGCCAAGCTTTCGATAGACACCACGCCAGAGCAGCTAGTGGGATTAGTCTTTCCAGGAGGAGCTACCCCGACGCTGACTTTTTCCGACAAGGAATTGCCACCCGAGGGGGCAGATCATAATAAGCCACTCTACATCTCCGTGGAGTGTAGGGATAAATGGATACCGGTGGTTCTTGTTGATATCGGATCTACCATCAACGTCTGGCCGGCAAGGACAGCGTATGCAATCGGCTTGAAAGTCATGGATTTTGTACCAACAGCCCAAGTCATCAGGGCGTATGACAATACAAGTAGAGAAGTGATGGGGATCGTAAAAGTTCAGACTAAAGTTGGGCCGGGACAGCATGAGATAGATTTCCATGTCTTGGAGGTGCCTGCAACTTTCAACTTGCTTTTGGGGCGGCCGTGGCTGCATCAGGTAAAGGCAGTGTCATCCACTTTGCATCAAATGGTGAAGTACCCCTATGGGAAGGGAGTAGCCATTGTTTTCAGGAATTCATCAATCCATCCACCACCAGAAGTATCCATGCCTGCTCTAGAAATCGAGCATGGCATGGAGGATATGTTCATATCAGGTTTTACCCTAGCTGAGGCTCAGGTTGTACAAAACATCATGGCTGCTAACGAGGGGATATATGTCAGTGCCCAAGCAGTGTATCTCATGAACAACCTCCAACACATCCCTGGGATGGGATTAGGAAAGAGCGGCCGCAAGGGTGTCACAGCATTGGCCGAAGTGCCACACAACCCCCATACCTTTGGCTTCGGTTATCTGCCCACCAAAGAGGATTGGGCAAGGAAAGGAAAGGAGATGGCTGGGAGAGCCAGAGCGAAACAAATGGGAAAACCCTTTGACTTAATGCACCGGCCCATTCAAGGTACCCTAAACGGACGCTTCGTCCGGGAGGGGGAGGATTTTCCATTCTGTGGCTTCCCAGAGCCGTGGTTGAACGCAGAAAGGAAGCGCGTACCAGGGTTCGAGATTTTCTTTCACCTACAGTTACCTGGGGATGATGTTGTTGAAGAGCAGACTGACCCAACAGTTGAGATTAAACAGAACAGTAAAATGGAGTCCGAGGACACCGGACTTGAAATGGGGGTAGCACTGGCATGTCTACTTTCAGATCCTTCGATCGACCAGCTGTGCTTGGGGGATAACTTCTCGGTGTCCATGATCGGGAATGAAACGGCTGCGGGCCTACCATCAACTATTTTAGATGCATCCATCGCACCCTCCCTCACTTGGCAGTACGAAGAGGGATTTCTGTCGAGTAGCACCGGGTCAGGTAGTGAGCCGGAATCGGATTCCTCCGAATCTGTTGAGTCGGAATCAGGTCCCAGCTCGACTGAGTCTGAGTCCGGTATTCTTGGGGGTGATAACCCGGATGCCACAGTCCTGTCCAGGTCGTCATTTTCTTTCTCTTTTGAGTCTGTTGTAACAGAAGAATTGGATGGTTCGGAAGCACTTAATGAGAATGAGGTGAATGTGGTTTCTAAGTACTTCTCTGTGCCTTTGATTTATTGCTTAAATCAGGACTTTCAAAATTTTGATAAAAATGACGAGGACGAAATTCCTCCAGTTTTACAACGTTTAATTGAACAAGAGCAGGAGAGGTTTGTCAAACCTTTAGTTGATGAAATCATTACTGTGAATGTTGGTACTGAGAAGGACCCGCGGCTAGTCCAGATCGGGTCCACGTTGTCTTCAGAGGAACGCGAGCGCTTAGTCGCTTTATTAAAAGATTTCAAAGATGTTTTCGCGTGGTCCTACGAAGACATGCCTGGAATCGATCCTGAGATCGTACAGCACCGGATCCCTCTTGACCCCGAGGCCCGACCTATCAAACAGAAACTCAGGAGGATCCGCCCTGATTGGGCCATTAAGATCAAGGAAGAGGTCACCAAGCAAATCAACGCAGGCTTCCTGCTGGTATCCGAATACCCGACTTGGTTGGCCAACATTGTTCCAGTGTCGAAGAAGGATGGCAGAATTCGGGTATGTGTAGATTTTAGGGATTTGAACAGGGCCAGTCCGAAGGACGACTTTCCCTTGCCACACATTGATGAGTTGGTAGATTTCACTGCGGGGCATGCTTTGTTTTCGTTTATGGATGGCTTCTCAGGCTATAATCAGATAGTCATGGCACCCGAAGACCGGGAGAAGACTGCATTCACCACCCCATGGGGTACATACTGCTACAGAGTAATGCCATTTGGGTTGAAGAATGCTGGAGCTACTTATCAACGGGCAGCGACCACAATATTGCACGATATGATCCACAAAGAGGTTGAGGTGTACGTGGACAACATGATTGTCAAATCCAAAGAAAGAGAAGGCCACTACACCGCCTTGCAAAAGTTTTTCCAACGGATCAGAGAATTTCGGCTGCGGTTGAATCCTCAGAAGTGTACATTCGGTGTTACAGCAGGAAAAATGCTAGGGTTTCTGATTACGCAAAGGGGTATCGAAGTCGACCCTTCCAAAATCAAGGCCATCTTAGAAATGCCACCACCAATGACTGAAAAGGAGGTGCGAGGCTTTCTGGGTAAAGTGCAATTCATAAGGCGGTTTATCTCAAAACTAACCTTGACTTGTGAACCACTTTTTGGTCTCCTGAAGAAAGGAAAGAAATTCCTATGGGACGGCCGATGCCAAGCAGCTTTTGAACAGATCAAAGAATATTTGCAGAACCCGCCTGTGTTGTCACCGCCAGAGCCGGGGAAACCATTGATATTGTACCTATCAGTAACCGAAACTACAATGGGCTGTATGCTCGCACAAGAGTCAGAGGACAAAGTAGAAAGGGCCATCCACTATCTGAGCAAGAAGATGCTGGATTACGAGACCCGATACACTCCGCTGGAGAAGGCTTGTTTGGCCTTGGTATGGGCTACCAGGAAGCTGCGACACTACCTGTTAGCTCACTCTGTAATGTTGGTTTCACGCTTGGATCCCATCAAATATCTTTTCGAGAAACCGGCACTTACGGGTAGGCTAGCTCGTTGGCTGCTGTTGCTTTCTGAATTTGATCTGAAGTATGTGACACGCAAGTCAATAAAAGGAAGAGCGGTAGCGGAGTTCCTTGCTGACCACCCGGTTGAAGGGGATGAAGCGGTTGAGTACCTATTCCCAGATGAAGCCATTCTGCACATCGAAGATGAAACTTGGACGATGTACTTTGACGGAGCGTCAAACCAGTACGGGTATGGGATAGGAGTGTTGCTGATAGCACCTGACAATTCCCGTATCCCTTTGGCATTCAAGCTCCAGTTCAAAGTCTCGAACAATGAAGCAGAATATGAGGCATGTATTGCCGGCCTAGAAGCAGCCCTAGAACTAGGGGCAAGACGGTTGGACGTCATTGGGGACTCGAACCTTGTTGTGTCTCAAGCAAAAGGAGACTGGAAAGTCAAAGAGAAAAAGATGATAATTTACCACCAGACCTTGGATTTGTTAATTCCTCGGTTTGAGAAGCTAAATTTCACCCACCTAGTAAGAGAGAACAACAGGTTCGCAGATTCTTTAGCAACTCTATCCTCCATGATAGACATCTCATACGGAGTCCGGATGCGTCCAGTCATTATTGACCAGAAGTTTGCGCCAGCCTACGAGTCGATTGCTGCTATAGATAAAGTTCAGGACGAAAACCCCTGGTATCATGACATTCGGAATTTCCTGGAAAAGGAAGCATACCCGCCAGGGGTAAATGCCAAAGATAAAAGGGCCATCAGAAGAATGGCTGTCTAGTTCATCATCTGCGGGGGTAAGCTGTACAAGAGGGGTCATCTGGGAATGCATAAGCTGTGTGTGGAAGCTGAGGAGTCGAAGCGCCTGATGGAGGCCATCCATGGAGGAGAATGTGGTGCACATATGAATGGAGTCATGTTAGCACGAAAGATCCTCAGACAGGGTTACTACTGGTCCACCATGGAGGAGGATTGTATCGGTTTCGTTCGGCGATGCCACAAATGTCAAATTCATGCAAATCGCATGAATATCCCGCCGTCAAAGCTATACAACATGACTTCACCATGGCCGTTTTCAGTCTGGGGAATTGATGTAATCGGGGCTGTCACTCCGAAGGGGTCAAATGGGCATGAGTTCATCCTGGTTGCGATAGATTATTTTACAAAGTGGGTCGAGGCCTAATCTTATGCGGTGTTGAAGGCTTCACACGTTGCGAAGTTTATCAGAAACAACATCATCTGTCGCTACGGAGTCCCAAATGAAATAATTTCAGATAACGGTTCCCACTTCAAGAAAGAAGTGATAGAATTGTTGGAAAAATACAACGTGGCTTTTCATAAGTCATCCACATACCGGCCGCAGACCAATGGAGCGGTTGAGGCTGCCAACAAGAATATCAAGCACATATTACAGAAGATGGTGGAAACCTACCGGGACTGGCCAGATAAGCTGTCGTTCGCTCTGTGGGGCTACAGGACTTCAATCAGGACTTCTACTGGGGCGACTCCGTATTCATTGGTTTATGGGATGGAGGCCGTTCTACCTATTGAGATTGAGGTTCCGTCATTGCGAGTATTGGCTGAGTGTAAAATAGCCGAGGCAGATTGGCAGCAGAGCAGATTCGAGGAACTCATGCTCTTCGATGAGAGAAGACTGAAAGCACTGTACCACATTCAAGGCTATCAACGCAAAATTGCCCGGGCTTTTAACAAGAAAGTTAAGTCCAGAAATTTGAAGGAAGGAGATCTAGTGCTCAAAGACAACCGAGCTCCCATCCATGACCCAAGGGGCAAATTCAGACCCAATTGGACTGGTCCCTACATCATCAAAGCTATCTGGTCGGGTGGAGCTGTGGTTCTGATGGACCTAGATGGCCTGGAGTTCTCACAACCGATCAACATGGACAAGTTGAAGAAATATTACCCTTGAGAGGCTCGCTAGGCCGAAAACCCGAAAGGGCGACCTAGGCAAAACTCAGAGCACAAAAAAATTTTAAATTATAAAAACTGAGCTCGCAAGGTTGAAAACCCGCAAAGGGCGGCCTTGGCAAAAGTTAGAGCGTAAAAGGAGAGTGAAAATACTCGAGTGAACCTAAGCCGAACTACATAAGGCTTGATTCCCATCTTCGGGATACGTAGGCAACTTCATCCTGAAGTTCAGCCACAAACTTTTCCCCGATCAACTTTGTCCATTTGATCACCTCGGTCATCTTTGTCTATCAGCATTCATCATGATCTCCGGTACATTGCCTTTCAGACTAGGGGCAACTTTCCAGTTGCTAGGATCCGGGGTTGTGCATCTCAGTGACAAATTTCAGGCATGTTCAGTTCTGATCCATATCGAAAATGGTTTTGAAAAGTTTTAATAAAAGTTGACTTTGTTCAAATTAATCTTTTTACAACTCAAACCATTTTTAGACCAAAGCAGAAAATTTTCAGTACCACAATCTTCAAATTCATTGATTTCAATACAGAGTTCTCCTGCTCTTGCATACAATTGAAGTTGCTTTTTATTACATCCATAAGAAAAACTTGAAAGGACTAATAAAGCAATAAATCCGGGGCATAGTCAAGTCAGGTGTCCCTGCGCCCCCTCCCAAAGCTAGTCGAAGTCTCTGATGCCAAGCTAGGCCCGATCTGTGCCTCCTCGTTGAGCCAATCTACGCACTCATCAGACAAAGTGCAATTGAAAATGGGAGCGGGGGCCAGGAGCTCTCTAGCTCTCCACGCTACAGCCTGCCGAACAAGCTGCGCGCCTCGAACCGGGAATGTAGCTGGATATTCTATCCCCTCGGGTGGACAAGTCTGGTCATGACTGAACTGGCGCTGGAACCGGAATGGGAAATAGAACACGCAGTGAGTCAAGCCAACCAATCGAATCCCGGTCTGCTGAGACATATTGTAGCTCATTGCCGGGAAATTGAGCCAAGGGCACCGCCAAGCAATGCGGTCTGCGGACAAGCTGCACATCCAGTCGAACCACCAACCCTCGTCAAGAGCATCGACTAAGCGTCGCCTGAAGAAGTAACCGCGAGTTGAGTAGGTCGGGCAAGAGTCCACAACCTGCAATTTATCCATCAACCATACCTGGGGAGGGATGAAAAATGAGAGAATAAAGAATAGAGAGATGTATGATGAGAGAAAAGTAAGTAAAGGGTTTTGTGAGAAAAACCGAGCCTGAGGGCCGAGTGATGTGAGCAATATATATGTGAGATTGGGTAGGAAACATTACCTGCAGTAATAGTGGACTCCCCGCAAATCTAGCTGTTTCCTGACGATAGAAAGCGTCCAAGCCCATCAGTGTTTCGGCCAACGCCATGGCAATACAGCTCTTTCCTTCTTTCAAACCTTGGACAACTTCAATCAGACGAATGCTAGATCCACCGGAGCCCGAGACAAGCAGAAAGTGAGATAGCATGCACAAACAAAGCGCGTGTTGTCGAAAACCTTGCCAACAACGGTCACTGCGGTCACCAGCATCGGAAAATCGATAAATCAAGCTCGGAATATCCAGCATCCCATCATAGATCAGGGATCGAGCGTTGTACATAGTAAGTCCACACATCCGCCCTAAAGATTGGGCATGGCCAAAGTTAAGTTGGGGCAAGATTTCCTCGTCACGCTCGGACTCCATTAAAGCTTGGAAATCTTCGAAGGTAGGACACACCTCTTGCCCGCTAAAGCTAAAGACGTGTGTTACCGGGTTCCAAAACGTAGCCGCGACACGGAGAAATGGCAAATGCAGCGGGGTACGACCCAAAGTGAATAGTGTATTTATGCCAAAACCCCGGAAATTCAGCTTTTCCGAACCATCCAAGTGGTTAATCCAAGACAAGAGATTTTGGGCAAGAAATTCTTCCATTTGGAGCAAAGCAGTGTGGAGATGAGAAAAACCACGAAGCTGGGGCTTTTTGTAGGGGATAAGGTTAAATGAAGGACAGGTGTCAGCATTCTGCTGGTTTCCTCCATTTTTGGCCGACCGGCCAAGTATAGTGCCGACCGGCCATTACTTTTGGCCGGTGCAGAGTTCTCATGGCCGGTGGCTTTTCCCTGAGGCCGGCGGTCATCCCCCTCATTCCCTGAGCTGTCTATGTTGAATATTGGGGATTTCCACCACTTCCGATACCCTCCAGTAATGATTTCTGCGGAGTCATGCCCGTTTGCTTATCGAGTTGTTGTACGTTTGCTTATCGAGTTGTACTCCACTTTATTTAAGTTTTGATTTGCTTATCGAGTTGTACTCGCGCTTGGTTGGTTATATCAAGTCTCTCTGTTTTGCTTATCGAGTTGTAAGTAGGATTCACTACCTGATTATTACGATGTGAATGCTCTATTTTCACACGAATCTCATTCACACTGTTGTGTGATATCTTGCGATGCGATGAATGTGCAAATATAACATCTTTTGAATCAAATAGCAATTTCATTTCCGTCATGTGTTTTGCAAAGAAATACACAACTTTGAAAAACAATGGTAACAAACCTGCCTGAGGCAGTGCAATGTGCTTGAACTACCAGTAAAAAAGGGAAAGTAAAGTAAAAGAAAAGCAGGGCAACAGAGTATCGGGATTGCTACTGATAACCCCCCCTCCTTTTTCTTGAGGTCGATGCACCACCTACGCCCTTATTCAGGGTCAACCATATGATCTGGCACCTTCATTATTCAAGATTTCGCAAGAAAGCGCACTTTTAAAACATTAGTAGGCTTTCGAGTTGACCTCAGGCCGTATCTTTTTGAGCAACCCTCCGTATGTGCGAGGAACACCCCTTCCCGTATCCTTTTTCATCTTGTGAGCTCCACAACATGCTTCAATTGTATTGTGTTGCAGTGCTTTGCATTACACACCTCAGGTTTTTATACACATTGCTTGCGTAGACCGCACGCTTTACTTGCGTAGACCGCATGTTTTGCTTGCGTAGACCGCATGTTTATAATCAAATTCATTATTTACGTAGACCGCATGTTTTATCATTACTTGCGTAGACCGCATGTTTTATCATTACTTGCGTAGACCGCATGTTATATCATTACTTGCGTAGACCGCATGTTTTGTTTGCGTAGACCGCAGGTTTTACTCGCGTAGACCGCATGTTTGTAATCAATATCATTACTTACGTAGACCGCATGTTTTGTTTGCGTAAACCGCAGGTTTTACTTGCGTAGACCGCATGTTTTGTTTGCGTAAACCGCAGGTTTTACTTGCGTAGACCGCATGTTTGTAATCAATATCATTACTTGCGTAGACCGCATGTTTTGTTTGCGTAGACCGCATGCTTTGCTCGCATAGACCGCGTGTTTGTAATTCAATTCATGACTTGCGTAGACCGCATGTTTTGCTTGCATGGACCACACGTTTCGCTGGCGTGGACCGCATCTTTCGCTTGCGTGGACCGCATGTTTGCAACCGATTTCATTGCCTGCGTAGACCGCATGCTTATGTTCAACTTCATTGTATTGCTTGCGTAGACTGCATGCTTTACGCACATGTGTTTGTGCCTTCACGGCATTGTCATGCCTCTCACTTGATTTGCGTTGTCATGCATTTTCAAGTACATTAATATGCATGTTACTAATCACATTGTACCCGTCAAGTTTGTTTTCTTTACAGGCACGATATTGTACGTACGGTTCATTCACGATTGGTGGAACCAGACTAACCAGACAGGTATTGTATCCTCCACGTGAGACGTCTTGAGAATTGCATAATTCTCTTACATCCTTTCTGCATTGTACTGTAGTTTGGTGTATGCTAGCTTAAAACTGTCGCATGTATGCTTCGTTACAGCTTTCTTTGCATGATCATAAGTTATGCTCGGCTTCGTGCTTGGTCTTGCATTTTGCCCCTGCCTTCGGGCGCATACCTTGTTTGTCTTGCATGCTTTGTCTAAGTCTTCGGCCTTGTCAAAAATGGGTCGTCTCTAGGCTTTGACATTCACTCCCGTCATTGTTATGACTTCCGAGTTCTATCAAAGAGGGGCAACTGTAGACACCCCATTTTTGACCGTCCTCAAGGCTTGGACGTCACCGCTTGAACACTCGGTGATCCTCTTTGTTTGTGTTTCGTCTTGAGTTCCCGAAAGTCTTGGCTGCGTGCCTTGCCTCAAGATCTCTCGACTCGAACTGTTCCGTGTTTGGTTTTGGCACCAAACACTTGTGTTCTTAGCTTGGAGGGCAGGGAATGGCTTGTTAGCCATCCCCACATCCCACCGGCCCTACCTTTGCCTCACCAGCTGTTTATGGGTGCCACCGGCCATGGTTTCTTAAAATCAATGGCCGGTCGGCACTATATTTGGCCGGCCGGCACTTTATTTTGCCGGCGACCTCTTTTGCTGGCCGGTGTGACCCCTTTGCACCCTTGAGGCATGGTTCATGCCAGCTGTGCCAGCTGGAATGCACCATCACTCCTCCCCGTGCAGTTTTTGGCTGGTGTGAACCTTTGAACCCCCTTTCCTTCTAGAAGCTTGAACCCTTTGGCCAAGCTTCTTGGGGAAGCTTGGCCAGCAGTATTAGCTTCTCCGAGAATCCAAGAACCCTTTGCACCCTTTGCCCCCTTTGCCCCTTTTGATATAGCTTCTTGGAGAAGCTTGGAGTCTTTTTTTGCCTATATAAGCACCCCTCCTCTCCCATTGTTAGGGGTTGGAGCTTTTGAATCAAAAAACCAGAGCTTCTATATCTATATATCTGATATATCATCCTCTCTCTCTATATCTCCCTCTCTCTCATCCTTAGGGTGTGTTTGGAAGCCTAAAAGTGCATTTTGACCCTACTATTGCACTAATACACACACCATTACACCTTACTTCAAGTTTGAGAGGCATTGAGGGTTGATTCTTGATGTTTTGGACTAGTTTTGGTCAGAGGAGGGTGGCTGGAGCCCCTGTTCTTGAAGTGTTCTTCAAGGGTGAGATTCTTACTTTATTTTCCCCAATCTTGCACTAGCTTTCTACCTGTCTTGCATGCTGATTTAAGCTTTGTGTATAACATGAAAGAGTCTTATATTTTCATTCTTAACATCTTTCATTAAGGGTGTTTTGGCATTGGGGGTCGAACTCCCCCTCTTAGGCCTCTTTTGGCCTATTTTGGTGCCTTTTCTCTAAGCCTTGTTTACTTTGTTGTATTAGTCTTCTCACCACTGAAATCCAGTGGATTTTCAGTGGTGATGAAGTGATTTTGAGGTCTTGTGTAGGGGAGGGACACCCCTCTCCCTTTGTGTCTCATTTGTTCTTGCTTTTGGCTCATAAAGGTAGCATGCATGCTTAGTTATTTTTGGCTCCATTTCAGAGGTTTTTGGGGATATTTGGTTGTATTATGCCTCTGTTTTTGGTTGGTTTGATGGTCTATTTCATGCATCATATGCTTGCCTTGTAATCCCTTGTTTTGGCCTAATATGCATCATGTTATGAGTTGACATTTTAGCATGATTTTGGCTTGGTTCCAAGAAGGTCTTAGTCATATTTTGCCATGTTTAAGGTCTGACCTTAGTTGTCTTTCCCATATTTGCCATGTTTGGTATAGTCTCTTAGTATTTTTGGCTTGTAAGCTTGATTGTGTGGGTCACCAACATGCTTAGCATAAGCTTATTATCATCATTTGGCATCATTTGATATCAGGTTTCAGTCCATATAATGTGGCCTTACATTGTCCTTTGTGTCTCTTTTAATGCTTGGAAGTGTTGTGATTTCATGCCTTGAAATGTGCGTTGTGTATGCCTATGTGTTTGGATCATTTGGGATGCCATGTGTGTGAGTTTTGGAGCCCATTTTGCATGCTGAAATTCTGTTTTTGGTTGTATAGTTCATGCCATGCTTGTTTGGGTTAGTGGTAGTAGAATGCCCTTTGTTGTGCCTTAGCTTTGGGCCCCTTTTGACTTGCATGTTTGTAGTGCATTTTGTCCATCACTTGAGGCACTTTTAGTCACTGTTTTGGGGGTGCTTGGAGACCTCCCATTTTAGTCTAAGTCCCTTCTTGGACATGGTTGTATGCTTGACTTGTTGCCTCTAATTGCATGCTTGCATTGTACCATACTAGCATTGCATGATGAGTTGCATTGTAGCATTGCATGTTAGGAGCATTGTATACTTAACATGATAGGTTGCATCACATTTGACACGTTTTGCATCTTAGCCTCTTGTTCCATTTTCGAGCCATGTTTGCATAACATACATTGCATTGCTTGGTTTGGGGTGTCAAACCTAGCGTGAGGGTTGAGAGGTGTTCATACTACAAGTGATGTAACACATCTCAACTCTCAGTCACCGAGGCCCTTGACTTTGACATGATAGGGTCTTGGTCCTCATTTGTGTGTTGCATGCATTTTACATTAAATGGCAAGTTTGGTCCATTAGGCTATCATGCACAATTGATGGCCCAAGGATTAAGGGCCATGCTCCCCTGAGTTCAATACATGATAGGGAACATGACCATGCTTACACGTGCTTGAAATTCTATGCCATGCACTACCTGTCCTCTGTTACTGTCAAAACTGTTTTCTGCAGGAAGTTTTTGCCGACCGGCAACATTTAGTGCCGACCGGCCATTGGTGAATGGCCGATAACTTCATCAGCAGCCGATGGAATTTTACCATGGCCGGTGGTCATTTCCCTTAGCCGATGGTGTTCTGCAGTGTTCATAGAAGATACCCTGGGGACTTTGGCAGTCTTCAGAGAAGCAAGGCAGTGAAAACAGGGGCAGTAGTGCTATGGCTACGAGTTTCCGGGCAAGATGGATTGAGCATGCATCATTCGCGCATCCCGAGGCAGGGCTGCGGCCATCTCTATTCTGCATTTAATTTGTTAAATTAGAGGATCTGTAATTAATTCAATATTATTTATTCGGACTGTATTATTCTTTCGATCCCTCCGAGTGAGGGTGTATTTGTAATAAGTGTGTGTGGGTGTGTGTATGTCTTCCAACCCCACGTCTTTCTTCCCTTTTATTTACCTGCTTACGATGGTAGACTAGGGCATATTTAAATTAGCATACCTTATGCAATGCATGCGTGCATCCATGCATTTGTCTCACATGCACCGGGCTTGGCACATCATTCTAACTGCATTTGTATCCCAATTCCAAATTGAATACGTGCTAGTTGCAGCATTTCACATGCCATCTTTAGGATAGCCGAGCCTATTGTAGTCGCATCTTGTATGCGTTGCATTAGCCATCTTAACATGAACTAGGATCATGCATGATTACTAACTAGTTTCTGTTTTGGCACGGAGTACTAGGTAAGCTTTTATGCTTTAGCATATCGCATGCGTGTGAATGTTACCATAATAGTATGATTACCATGAGGCTAGCTGCTTATGTGATATAACTGCTTGAATGCCTGTGGATGGAGGTCGAATTACCTAAATTGGGATAATACATTAAAACTGCGAGTTTTAAGCCCACTAGATAGTGGCAAAACCATCTTTTCTAAAGCCCACTTGAGGGTGGCAAAACCTGCATTTTAGCCTACTTGCGAGTAGCAAACCATTTTCAAAACAAACATAAAATGTTTTGTTCCAATTTAGGCGATTTGGTCTATATTTGTTTGTTGTGCGCATAACATAGTAATTCTAGGCTAATAACCGGAATAAGAACACATAACGTTTTCAAAATTGGATATCACGATTAGTAGAGGCCGACTTCGGATCGGGCGAGAGGGGGTGCTCATAGCTGACCTTCCCCAATCGTACCCAAGCTCCCAAGCCGAGGCAACTTTGGTGATGACGGACACGTGGCCTTTGGCACCGAGTCAGGGTTTCCTAAATTTCCCATAAAAAATATTTAGGTGGCGACTCTATATCTGGCAAAGCAGTCCATGTTTGGCACTTCTTTTCAAAAATCTGTTTTCTCAAAACGATTTGCCAGATTTGGACTCTTTGGTTCAGATTTAGAACCGTAAACAAAATCGAGTCCGCACTGTAGAGTGACGCCTAAGGGCGCGTCTACAACACTGTCGAGCTATATCTCTTGAGTGCCTTACTGGACTTGTCTCGGGTCCGGCATTACGGCTAGGGCGGCGCTGGCCTCGCTACCTTGTACAGCTACATGAGCTTGACATCCCGCATGAGCAGGAACAGAGTGGACGGCTACTGGAGAGCCTGGGAGGTATGCTTTACTTTTCTGCTTTACATTTCCTGCCGTGCATTCTACTTTGCACTTTCTGTACACTACACACACATAGTCTGACCTCTGCTTTGCATTTGTACTTTCTATACGCTGCACTACACACTTTGCTTTCTTTATCTTCTCTGTATTCTGCATTCTCTGCACATTGCACACATTCTGTTTTCTGCATTACCTGTGTTTATCTGGTGGATACTCACTGTCGCCCTTTTGCTTTTTGCAGTTATGGGTATATGCATATTTTCTGGCTCTCGCCCTAGAGCCGGAGGTGGAGATGCCTCCTATTGTACCTTATTCTCACCGATACGACAGTAGGTGCTTGAGGAGGACCAGGGAGACCTTCTCATTCTTCCGCTGGTATTTTGACACGGTGATGGCAACAGAGGTAACTCAAAACTCACAGTTATATCTACTTTACTTCAGCTCTGATTCATATTGCATATCTACTGGCAACTAAAATCTGTGTATTTGTTGTCTGTAGATCTCTTGGCAGCCCTGGGCGACGATGCCTGAGGGTGTTAGATACCAGTTTGCTGGTGCTTGGGGTGCTTCTCGTTACCGGCTTGTGCTTGAGGGACCAGTAGCCCGATCCTGGTTCTTAGGCGAGCGCTTCCTGCGCCAGACCTTGGGTTTGCCGTTGTAGGCGGTTCCCTTACTGCCTCCACCATCCATGAGGGCTACAGAGAGTCTCTCCTCCTAGGAGGTGATCGACTTTACATGAGGCGTGGAGGCTGACTACTTTCTTGGAGAGGAGGACTATGTGACATATATCCAGACACACCTCATGCCTTCCTTGACGGGTATTCGTGATCGTTGAGGGAGAGCAGTAGATGCCCTTTCGACGAGCAGGGCTCGAGCGCCGAGGGGCCGGGCCAGAGGGGTGCCCCCCACCAAATAGAGCTTCGGTTGGCTAGAGCTTCCGACTGAGTTGATAGGTTGGCGGTACACCGGAGAGGCTTACAAGATTCTGATTGAGCCTCTGGTAGCTGGTCACAGATATGTCAAAGTGCTTGATTCATCTCCGGTATGAACAATAGCTTTCATTTTTTTCCACTCTTGCTCAGATACTCAGATATTCATTCCTTCCAGACACTGATCATTCCCAATACACTTGCAGGGTACATTGAGGGATTGCTCGAGATGTTGGCCTCATTCGACGGCATGATCTTGAGAAGGGAGGCACTGCTTGGCTTCCACAGCATCCAGGTAATTTCTTCAGTTTTCTTGCATTTCGGTCATCACATTTCTACTGATACACTGAAACTGACATTTCAACTGAACACTTCCCCACACTACATTGATACACTACATCTGACATACTGCATGTTCATACTATATTCATACTCTGTACCTGACTTCTGTATGTACTCATTCTGCACACCATACTTACATCACATACTGTGGCTGACATATACCAACTACCTTTTCAGGTCCCACCTTTACTGACAGCACCGGCAGCAACAGTAGCAAGACCATCAGCACCCCCTCCAGTAGCAGGGAAGAGAGAGAGAGAGAGAGAGAGAGAGAGAGAGAGAGAGAGAGAAAGAGAGGCTCCGGTATGCGGTCGAGGGAGACATCGTGGTCGGGATGAGAGGAGCCCTTCAAAGCCTATCATAAGCGATGATGACGATGAGACCAGCGAGACTGAGGAGGCTGTGGGTCAGCACACCGAGCCATCTAAGAGCGGAGACGATGATTTCGGCTCGGGTTCCGCTAGTGGTGATGATACTGAGCCAGGCTCTGAGGCAGAGAGCGGTGATGACTCTGGTTCAGATTCTGGTTCAGAGGGAGGTGCAAACAATGGCGCTAACAGAGACAGCTCTAAGTCCGTGCCCAGGAAGAGGACGAAGAGGGCCTCTCGAGACTGAGATAGCTGGTGCTAATTCATATGTTTTTGCTTGGTTTCTTTTTGCTAGTAATGTTAGCACTTTGTACAGCTTAGACAATTTTATTTTGTTTAAAAACTTGTACTCTTTTGTAAAAAGAAACCATAATCGGAACGAAAACAGCTTTTTGATGAAAAAAATGTTGTATTTTACATTATGAGCACCGCATAACATCGCATAGCATAAAAATAAGATTGATGGAAATTGAACACCATACATTGTATTGGCATTTTCTTAATCAGGTAATGAACCAACCAACGCATAACAAACAAAGTAAAACAACTCGATGAACAACTAATGACAACTCGATAATCAAAACAATAACTTGATAAATAGAAACAAAACAAATACAACTCGATAAGTAACACAACAACTCGATAAACAAATCGAAACAACTTAAAAGCGACTCAACAAGACTACTAAAATAAAATAGCAGAATGCACCAAGAGCAGAACAAAACACAAGTTCTCAGCACTCTCGATATACAAATTGACTAGGGGACAAGCCAGGAGGCCATCGGCCATGAACAGAGGCTGTCGGCCACTAATGGTGGCCAGTCAGCTACAAAAGGTAGCCGGTTGGCTACCAGCACTGGCCGGTCTGCCATCAGTGCAAGGGGCCTCCAGATTACTGCCACCTGTCTTCCACTCAGTGCCTTATCTTCTACAAAAGTTGGGACTTCGTAGTTTCTTCATTCCAGCTCTGTTTTTGCCACAAATGGAGCCATTCTTCACCGAAACACTCTCAAATTGGATTGTAACTTTAGATGGCTCGGAAAAAGTGAATTTCTAGAGTTTTGGGATAAATGCACTATTTCCGCTAAGTCGTACCCCACTGTGTTTTTTGTTCCTACATGCTGCGGCTAGGTGTTGGAACCCAATTACACATGTTTTCAGCTTTGGAGGGCAAGAGATATGCCCTACAATTGAAGAATTCCAAGTTTTGATGGAATTCCAGCGTGACGAGGAAATCCTACCCCAGTCTCGTTTTGGTCATATCCAAGCTTTAGGAAGGATGTGTGGGCTCACTTTACATGAATCTCGATCATTGGTTCACAACGGAGAGCTGGATATTCCCAGTCTCATTCATCGATTTTCTGATGACGGTGATCGCGGCAACAGTCTTTGGCAGAGTTTTCGACAGCATGCCTTTTGTTTGTGTATGTTGGCTCATTTTCTACTTGCCCCAAGTTTCGATGGGTCTAGCATTTGCTTGATCGAAGTGGCCCAAGGCTTGAAAGAGGACAAAAGCTGCATTGGCTTGACACTAGCCGAGACTTTGATGGGCTTGGATGCCTTCCATTGGTGGGAGACAACCAAATTGACAGGAAGTCCACTACTTTTACAGGTAATGTTTCCCACCCTATCTCATATGTGTTTCTCACATCACTCTGTACTCATGCTCTATTTTTCTCTCAAAACCCTTCCTCACTTTTTCTCTCCACATACACCTCTCTATTCTTTAATCTCTCTTGTCTTTTATCCCTCCCCTGATATGGCTCATGGATAGGTAGTGGACTCTTGTCCTGCATATTTAGCACGAGGCTATTTCTTTCACGAACGGCTAGTTAATTTCCTGAACGAGGGGTGGTGGTGCCATTGGATGTGCAATAGGTCCGCTGCTGACATTGCTTGGCGTTGCCCCTAATTTGATCTGCCCGAGATGAGCTACAACATGGCTCGGCAACCCGACATTCAGTTGGTTGGCTTGACACACTGTGTCTTCTATTTTCCATTTCAGTTCAGGCATCAGTTCGGATATAACTAGACTTGCCCAGAAGAGGGAGTAGAGTACCCGGTTTCATTTCCAATCTGAGGTTCACAACTAGCTTGATATCCCACTACTTGGAAGACGAGAGAACTTCTGGCTCCTGCCCTTAGTTTCAACTGCGCCTTATCTGTCAAATGCATAGCCTAGCTCAAAGAAGAGGCACAAACCGAGCCTACTTTAGCATCTGAAGCTTCCACAAGCTCTAGAAGGGAATGTAGGAACACCTAACTCATTATGCCCCAAGTTTATTGCTTTGATCTGTACTTTCAAGTTTTTCCTTTCGAATGTAATAAAAAGCAACTTTGATTTGCATCGAGAGATGGAGAACTTTGTATTGAAATCAATGAAATTGGAGTTGTGGGCACTGAAAGTTTTCCTTTTGGTCCAAAAATGGTCTAAGTTGTAAAAAGATTAATTTTGAACAAAATCAACTTTTATTAAAACTGTTCAAAACCATTTTTGATAAGGATCACAACTTGACATACATGGAATCTATCCTCGAGATATACAACCCCGAATCCAGCAAATGGAAAGTTGCCCCTAGATTGAATAGCACTGCTTAGCACTGTAATCAGCTCTTCTGTCAGGGTAAGGATCACAACCGATCTTTCAGATAATGAGTGGACAAAGATGCCTTGATCAAACAAATGGACACAGTTGATTTGGAAGTGTTTACGACTAAGCTTCAGAATGAAGTTGCCTACGTATCCTGAAGATGGGAATCAAGCCTTACGGAGTTCGGATTGGGTTCACTCGGGTATTAACACTTTCCTTTTATGCTCTAACTTTTGCCAAGGCCACCCTTTCTGGACTTTCAACCTTGCGAGCTCAGTTTTTCTTTTTTCAAATTTTTTGTGGTCTAACTTTGCCTAGGTCGCCCTTCTACGTTTTCGGCCTAGCGAGCCACTCAAGGATAGTATTTCTTCAACTTATCCATGTTGATTGGCTGGGAGAATTTGAGGCCATCTAAGTCCATAAGAATGACAGCTCGATCCAACCAAATTGATTTGATGATACAAGGGCCAGTCCAATTGGGTCTGAACTTGCCCCTAGGGTCATAGATGGGAGCTCGACTGTCTTTCAGCACCAAATCTCCTTCCTTAAGATTCCTGGACTAAACTTTCTTGTTAAAAGCCTTGGCAATTCTGCGTTGATATCCTTGGACATGGTACAGTGCTTTTAGTCTCCTCTCGTCGAACAGCATCAGTTCCTCGAACCTGCTCTGCTGCCAATCCGCTTCTGCTATTTAGCACTTAGCCATAACCCGCAGCGACGGAACCTCTAACTCAATCGGCAGATCAGCTTCTATCCCATAAACCAAAGAATACGGAGTTGCCCCAGTAGATGTTCGAATTGAAGTCATGTAACCCCAAAGAGCAAATGGCAATTTGTCTGGCCAGTCCCTGTAAGTCTTAATCATTTTCTGCAAAATGTGCTTGATGTTCTTGTTGGCAGCCTCAACAGCTCTATTGGTTTGCGGCCAATATGTGGATAACTTATGAAAAGTCACGTTGTACTTCTCCAACAAGTCGATCACTTCTCTCTTGAAATGGGAGTCATTGTCTGAAATGATCTCATTCGGGACCCCATAACAACAAATAATGTTATTCCTAATGAACTTGGCTACATGCGACGCTTTCAGCACTGCATAGGATTGGGCCTCGACCCACTTTCTAAAATAGTCTATTGCCACCAGGATATACTCATGCCCATTCAAGCCTTTCGGCGTAACTACCCCAATAACATCAATTTCCCAGACTGAAAAAGGCCATGGTGAAGTCATGTTGTATAGCTTCGACGGCGGAATATTCATGCGATTTGCATGAATTTGGGATTTGTGGCATCGCCGAACAAAACCAATACAATCCTCCTCCATGGTTGACCAGTAATACCCCTGCCTGAGAATCTTTCGGGCTAGCATTACTCTGCTCATGTGCGATCCGCACTCCCCTCCGGTGATGGCTTCCATTAGGCGCTTCGACTCTTCTGCATCAACACACAGCTCGTGCATTCCCAGATGGCCTCGTTTGTACAATTTACCCCTACAGATGATAAACTGAGCAGCCATTTGTCGTATTGCCTTTTATCTTTGGCATTTGCCCCTGGTGGATAAGCCTCATTTTCCAAGAAGTTCCAGATATCATAATACCATGGGTTCTGATCTTGCCCTTCATCTATTGCGCCAATCAACTCGTAAGCCAGCACATACCTCTGTTCAATAATGATCGAACGCATCCAGACTCCTAAAGGGATGCCTATCATGGAAGACACAGTTGATAAAGCGTCAGCGAACCTGTTGTTCTCTCTTAACAGATGCGTGAAGGTTAGCTTCTCAAACCTAGAAATTAGAACATCCAAGGTTTGGTGATAGATTTTCATCCTTTCTTCCTTAACCTTCTAGTCTCCTTTTGCTTGAGACACAACTAGGTTTGAGTCTCCGATGACGTCCAACCTTTTTGCCCCTAGTTCCAGAGCGGCTTCCAGCCCAGCGATACACGCTTTGTATTCTGCCTCGTTGTTGGATACTTTGAACCGGAGTTTCAAGGTTAAAGGTATATGGGAATTGTTAGGTGCTATCAGTAACATCCCTATCCCATAACTGTACTGGTTAGATGCTCCGTCAAAGTACATGGTCCAAATCTCTTCCTCAACCTATAGAATAGCCTCATCTAGGAACAAATACTCTACTGCTTCGCCTACTTCCACTAGGTGATTTGCCAGGAACTCAGCTACCGTTCTCCCCTTGATAGACTTGTCCGTCATGTATTTTAAATCAAATTCGGAGAGAAGAAGTAACCAACGGGCTAGCCTACCCGTAAGCGCTGGTTTCTCGAAGAGATATTTGATGGGATCTAATCTTGAAACTAGAATTACGGAGTGAGCTAACAGGTAGTGCCTCAATGTCCTGGTAGCCCATACCAAGGCTAAGCAAGCCTTCTCCAATGTGGTGTAACAGGTCTCATATTCCAGTATCTTCTTGCTCAGGTAATAGATGGCTTTCTCCACTCTATCCTCAGATTCCTACACAAGCATGCAGCCTGTAGTCATATCGGTTACTGACAGATACAAAATCAGCGGCTTCCCCGACTCTGGCGGTGACAACACGGGTGGGTTCTAGAGGTACTGCTTGATTTGCTCAAAAGCAAACTAGCATTGGTCATCCCATTGAAATTTCTTTCCTTTCTTCAGGAGACCAAATAGTGGTTCACAAGCTAAGGTCAATTTTGCAATAAACCGTCTTATGAACTGCACTTTACCCAGAAAGCCTCGCACCTCCTTTTCAGTCCTTGGTGGTGGCATTTCTAGTATGGCCTTGATTTTGGAAGGATCAACCTCAATGCCCCTCTGTGTGATCAAGAAACTCAGCATTTTCCCTGCCATGACACCAAAAATGCACTTCTGTGGATTCAGCCTCAACCGATATTCTCTGATCCGTTGGAAGAATTTCTTCAAGGCGGTGTAGTGGCCCTCTCTTTCCTTGGACTTGACAATCATGTCATCCACGTACACCTCAACCTCTTTGTGGATCATTTCATGGAAGATTGTGGTTGCAGCCCGTTGACAAGTAGCCCCAGTATTTTTCAGACCGAACGGCATCACCCTGTCGCAGTAGGTTTCCCACGGCGTAGTGAAAGCAGTCTTTTCTCTATCCTTGGGTGCCATCAAGATCTGGTTATACCCGAAAAACCCATCCATAAAGGAGAGTAGTGCATGGCATGTGGCGAAGTCCACCAATTCATCGATGTGTGGTAAAGGAAAGTCGTCCTTCAGACTAGCTTTGTTCAGATCTCTGAAATCCACGCACACCCAAATTCTGCCATCTTTCTTCGGCACTGGAACAATGTTGGCCAACCAAGTCGGATACTCAGATACTAGCAAAAACCCTGCATCTATCTGCTTGGTAACTTCCTCCTTAATTTTCAAAGCCCAATCTAGGCGTATTCTCCGAAGTTTCTGCTTGACGAGTCGGGCCTCAAGGTCAAGAGGGATCCAATGCTGTATAATCTCAGGATCGATTCTAGGCATGTCTTCGTATGACCACGCGAAAACATCTTTGAAATCTTTTAATAAAGCGACTAAGCGCTCGCGTTCCTCTGAAGACAACGTGGACCCGATCTGGACCAGACGCAAATCCTTCTCAGTACCTACATTAATTGGAGTGATTTCATCAATAAGAGGTTTTACAAACCTCTCCTCCTCTCGATCAATCAAATGTTTCAAAACCAGAGGAATTCCTTCCTCATCGTTTTTATCAAAATTTTGAAAGTCATGATCAATGCAATATATAAGTGGCACAGAGAAGTACCCAGAAACAGCAGTGGTATCATTCTCATTCAAAGGTTCAGACTCATCCAATTCCTCGGTTACAACCGACTCAAAAGAAAAGGAAAAAGACGACATGGACAAAACTACGGCATCCGGGTTATCAACCCTAGGAATACTGGGCTCCAACTCAGAAGAACTGGAATCTGTTTCCGACTCCACAGACTCTGTGGAATCAAGTTACGGTTCACTACCTGATTCAGAACTGCTGGACAGAAAGCCCTCATCTAGCTGCTAAATGAGAGAGGGTGTGTTAGATGCATCCAGAATACTACCAGAAGGGTCCACACCCGATTGGACTCCGATCATGGAAACGGTGAAGTCATCCCCCAAGCTCTCTAGATCGATTGGAAGTTCAAAAAGGAGACAAGCCAGTGCTACTCTTATCTCAAGCTCATTGCTGTTGGACTCACCCTCTATACTCTGTTCAGCCTCAGCAGTTAACTTAGTCTATTCCTTTGAGGCTTCATCCTTTTGCAGTTATAGGTCGAAGAAAATCTCAAAGCCAGGCAAACGCTACTTCTCAGAGTTCAACCATGGCTCAGGAAAGCTGCAAAATGGGAAGTCTTCCCCCTTTCAGACAAAGCGGCCATTCAAAGTTCTCTGATTTTTCTATGTACAAGCTCATAGTGCTTTCCACTATGCTTTGCTTTGGCTCTTCCTGCCATTTCCTTCCCTTTTCTCACCCAGTCCTCTTTGGTAGGCGTGTAGCCCAAGCCAAAGGCATGAAGGTTATGTGGCACTTCGGCTTGTTTAGCAACGCCCTTTCGGCCGCTCTTTCCTAATCCCTTCCTGGGTACATGTTGTAGTTTGTTCATAAGGTAGACTAATTGAGCACTAACGTATAACCCCTCATCAATAACTAAAATGTTTTGCACCACCTGGGCCTCAACCAAGGTAAAACCAGACAAGAAAACATCCTCATCACCGTGTACAATCTCCAGTACTGGTATAGTGACCTCCGGTGGAGGATGTATAGAAGAATTTCCAAAAATAGTGGCTACCCCCTTCCCAAAAGGGTACTTCAGTATCTGATGCAAGGTGGAAGAAACAGCTTTTACTTAGTGCAGCTAGGGTTGCCCAAGTAACAAGTTGAAGGTAGCCGGAACATCCAGGACGTTAAACTCAATATCCTGTTGCGCCAGACCAACCTGTGTTCTGATTTGAACTATTCCCATCACCTCTCTACTTGTGTTGTCGTAAGCCCAAATCACCTAGGTCGTTGGTACAAAAGATGCTGGCTTCAAGCCAATAGCTTAGGTCGTGCGCGATGGACAAACATTAATTGCAGACCCAGTATCAACTAATATAGCCAGCACCCACTTCTCTCTGCATTCAACTTAGATGTATAAGGGTTTGTTATGCGCAAAGCCCTCGAGCGGCAATTCCTTATCAGAAAAGGTCAAAGATGGCGCAGCATCCCCTGGAAAGACAAATCCCACCAGTTGCTCTGGAGTTGTGTCGATAGATAGCTTGGCCTTATACATTGCTGACAGGACAGCTTGTCGGTGTACGTGCAAAGCCATGAGTAACCCCCAGATAGATATGTCTGCTTGGATCTTTTTCAACTGCTTTAGTACAGCCTCCTCCTCTAATAGTTTTTCCCTCTATTTTTTAGCTTCCTTATCCTTTTTGGATGCTTCGGGATAGTCCAAGTGTGGGGGCTTGAAGTACCGCCCGCTTCTAGTCATATGATCCATTTCCTCAGAATACCAAGTATCGTCTGACAAGTCCTGACCCCAATCTTCATCGGTGTGGGCAAGATGCAGGTCATCATCTTCCCACCATATTCCTCCGGCAACCGACAGGCAATTGTCCAATTCCGTTGTAAGTATTCCCACATCCACATCACAGTTGTTCCCCGCAGGGCCTTTGGCTTTTCCAGTTTTCTGACTATTCTCATCCCTTTCCTATTTAAACCGCTACAGTGCGGCCTCTTGCTCTGTATCAGTTGTACTAACACTACTTAATTCCTGAGCAAAATTCTTAATACCGGTGCTCTTCAGCAATTTTCCTTTGTCATCGGCCATTCAGGCCCTTGTAGCAATTCCTGTTTCTAGCTCTTCCAGCTTTGGTTGAAGTCCCTCGTCCACATCAGATTCATCACTGAGCCACCCAAAGTTGTCTATCGACCCGTTCAGATCGAACCAGTTAATGTGCACATCTCCCGAATCTTGCTCATCGAAGAACTGCAGATTGCTGATGTCCTCCTCGATGTCGGCTAAGTCATCCAATCTCTAGCTTGGTCCATCCACCCGGACTACACTGACCTCCATCCTCGTTGGCAACTCTATTTCTGGTTTGGCCTGATTGGTTGGCACAATGTAGCGGCATGGGCTATATTCCTCTCCAGCTAAGTCCACAGATCCATCAGGCACTGAACTGACATTCCCATTCTCTTCCAAGGCTACCATACCTTCCTCTTCCACAGTCACCACCACAAGTTTGGGTCGGGATATGGACGCGTTCATCAATCACAGGTTTGTACTTTCCAGGATGAACAGTGCCGGCTTAGGTAGGTGGGAGGGGGTGATGTATATACTAGGGTCGTAAGAGACGGCCAGTGTATGGATGAGGTTTACTTGCCAAGGTAGAGGGACCTGGTTATGTGGTGGGAGAGGATTTACAGTGACGTTAGGCTTTTGAGAAGGTGCTATCACCTTATTACCAATGGGATCCTGAATCTCATGACGCAATCTGAAGCATAGGTCAGTGTTGTGACCATGTTGTTGATGAAAAGCGAAATATTTGGTTAGGTTGTGTTTCGGGAGAAGAGGATCGGGTAGGGGGCGAGGCTTTAAGGGCTTAAGGTGCCCCTTCTTGATCAGGACCCCTAAGGCTTTGGATAAGGACATGTATAGAGAGGTAAAGACCCTTTGGCCTGGGGGTTGGTGCTTCGCAGTTTGTGAGGTTGTACCGGATGTTCCAGCAAAGGGGTTGGCAGTTTTCAGTGTGATGGTGATCATACCCACATCGGAAGGCCTTGCAGCTGCACTACTACTTGTAGTCGTATTAGAACTGTGTGTGAAAGCCCTCTTAGGCTGCTCTTTCTCGTGGTCTATCAGACCTTGCTTCATTGCATCCTCTATCTGCACCCCTATTTCATGGAGGTTAGCAAAAGTGGACAGAGATAGGACTATCATCTTCTATAACAGTCTTGGTTGAAGGTTACTGACCACCATTCTAATCTGGTCCTTTTAAGCTGGCCGGACAGTCATCATAGAGGCCTTGGCCCTTCACCGGGTGACAAAATCCGAGAAGCCCTCCTTCTTCTCCTAGCAAGTTGCTTCGAGATCACGAGTTATGACCTTGATCTGAGTATTGTAGAAGTACTGTGCTATGAAGGCCTCAGCCATTTCCTCCTAGTTTCTCTTCACAGAGTCTTCAAGCTTAACATACTAGATAGCTGTTATACCCGACAGGGTTCGGCCAAAGAGCGACAACTTTTGTAGCCTGGTGAGACCCATGGGTCGTAGGATGTCAAAGAATAGCCGTAGATGGACCATAGGATCCCCGGAACCATCAAACCAATCTATATGTGGCATTTTGAATCTATCTCGCAGTGTCATAGCTGACTCAGTATAGCCATCCTCAATATCAGGGATCGAATTTACACCCTGTGCTCATTTAAAGAGCTTTTCTAGTTTACTCACTTTCAGTGTAGTAGGGTCGACTTAGAATTCAAACAAACTAGTGCCTTGGAAGTCTGAGGTGGAATAGGATCTGCCTGAATGACTACATTTTCCTAGACATTGATTGTGACCCTAGGTGCCAGGATTCCCACTGGGGGTGCATGGGATGCTGAGGCTACCGCAAGTTATGGCTGCTATTGCTGAAGCCTCTCTATTACCTCTGCTTGGCGAGCTACAACCTCGGCTTGGCGAGCGGTGGTCTCAGCTTGTCCGGTAACATCTAGCTGCATGTTCTCATTAGTTTGCTGGAATTGACAAAGCATGTCTTCCATGTTGCCTAGAGGGCTTTGAATTACCGAAACTGGTGAACACTCTCTGTCTGGAGTAGAAGTAGATGATCGGGCCTCACTGGGCACAGGCGAGGTAAACGGTGACTGCTGAATTGGCGAACTCTGCCGAACCCTCCTCCGTCTAGTAACCGGCGGGAGTGACACAAACACTGGTTGTCCTCTGACTAGATCCCCAGATCGGTAAAGTTGCCTTACTCGGGTCCAGAGTGCTTGGGGGTAACAGACTCGTCTGAAATAATGGTGAAAGACTACATTGTAAAAAAGAAAATAAAGCAAAAAAAAAGAAACAAAAATCAGAAACCGCACAACACCTCGGCTCAGACAGAAACAACACGCAGTTGCACACATAAGCTAGAGAACAGTACTCAAACACTGATTTCTGCCTCCAAAACTGATACCCAGACTTGGACTGATACATACATTCCTGCAGAGTTTCACTCCAAAAACACATATCAAGCAAGTGAGAGCCAAAACACCCCTATGATGGGGTAGGGTTACCCTGTCCTAATTTTGTCAGGAGCTAGGGATTCACAACGCAAAACAAGCGATTTCATACAATTCCTGTATTCGGGTGAGCAACCTGTCCTAGTTTGGAACAGTCTCTATGGCTTCCGATATACAACTAGGCCGATTGGTCAAAAAGGGTACCTTAGCAAGACTACCTAATATACCTCTCACACCTAACACCAAGAAGTGAAAAGGAGGATCAAACGATATAGCGGTAATCCAGATCCAAGAGTTGTGTTCCCATCGTGGTAGAGCCCATAACCGATCAGCCTTTTGGCAAGCTTTTCCAAGCAAGCCTCCGGCAAACCACTCAAGAATAGCAGATGGCAAACACTGTGACTTAGGCGCACTGATCCAAATGCAACTGCAAAGAAACACATAAGTATAGATAAAATAACATATCATGAGTTCGAGTCAAATTCTCTAAATCCCTAGTAGAGTCTCCAGAAACTGTGGACTCGCCTTTTTCCGCGCCCCGCCTTTTGGAAAGGTTTGAAAGAAAGGCCTCACAGTTCGAACTCCCGTGGTTCTGAATCTAGTATCACAAGTGCAATGTGAAACTGATAAACACCAAAGAGTCCAAATCCGGCAAATAGTTTTGAAAAATCGATTTTAAATCGAATAATGTCAAAATTGGATTGCTTTGCCAGATGCAGAGTCGCCACCTAAATATTTTATTTTGGAAAAATTTAGGAAACCCTGACTAGTGCCAAAGGCCATGTGTCCATCATCACCAAAGTTGCCTCGGCTCGGGAACTTAGGTACGAAGAGGAAAGGTCATGAAATGAGCACCCTCGCTCTTCCGATCAAAGATCGGCCTATACTAATCATGATATGTTTTTTTATAAACATTATGTGTTCCTATTCCGATTATTAATCTAACCTTACTATGTGATGTGCACAAGCAAATATAGACTAAATCACAAGAATTGGAACATTTCAAGTCATGTTTGTTTTGTGAAAATGGTTTGAATTTGCCACCCTCAAGTGGGCTTAAAGATGCAGATTTGCCACCAAACATAATGGGCTTAAAACAGGATTTGGCCATGACAAAGTGGGCTTAAAACTTACATTCGTTGAATTGTTCCAATTCAAACAACAAGACTTCATCCACAGGCATTCATGCAGTTTAGCAAGTAAGCACATAGCCTTATGGCAAGCATGCGAAACATGGCAATATGGCAATCACACTCATGCAAGTATGCTAAAGCATAAAACTCACCTAGTATTCCAAGCCAAAACAAAAACTAGTTAGAAAAATGCATGATCCAGCCTATACAAGATGCCTAATGCAACACATGCAATAATGCAATTAATAGGCTCGACTACTAATATGGCATTTGCAACACTTTGATAGCATGCTTTGAAACACGTATTCAAAGAAGTATTGAATTGACAATGCAGTTTGAATGATGCGGTGAGCCTTAGTGTGTGCAATACGAATGAATGGATGCAAGCATGCGATATGCTAATCGAAATATGACCCTAAACTAACCATCAAAAATGGTTAAATAAAATGGAGAAAGACGTGGGGTTGGAAGACATGCACACGCGCGCGCACACTTATTACAACATTATGCCCTTGCGAAGGAGGGTCCGAATGAATAAGCTGAGCTACACTAAGCTAAGCTAATCATTACAACACAATATGAATTAACTAACTATTCTAAGCTAATTAAATATTAAAAACTGATTTAAAGAACTAGTTACACTAACTAATTAATTACAACACTTGCATTAACTAGCTATTCTAAACTAATTAAAGTGATTAAATGGCTTCGAAGGGCAAGGGACAAATGCATGCTCGGTTGGTTTCCTCCCGAAAATGCCACTGCCTCACTGCTGCAAGGCTCTATTTGCACACTTGAACACCAAAGAAGCCACCAACTCCCAAAATGCCTCTACTTCACTTTAGGAACACATTTTGCAAAATTTTCATTGATGGCCGGTCGGCTACCAATGGTGGCCGTCGGCTACCATTGGTGGCCGATCGGCTATTGCTGGTGGTCGTCGGCCACTATTGGTGACCGATTGGCTACCCCTTCCCTAAACTTCTTTTTTTGCTGTAACAGAGAGCAAACAGAGGCAAAGTAGTGTATTCTCAAGGAGTGTCTGTACTGTTACCCTCCTTATCATCACACAAGTTCAAAGGAGTGTAACTCTTGGCCCTCAAACCATCAACCAAGCATTTTCCATGCATGATAGCTAAGGAACCAAGCTTGTACAAGCTTAATGAATGCACAAACAAGACCAAAACAACCATCACCTTATCATGCATGATCAAGGGCAATGGTGACCAAAGAAAGTGGGACATTTCATCACTTTGAGTATGAAATGTTCCATTTTCCTTGTGTTCGAATTAACGTTCGATTCGAACACATGCAATGCAACATGAAAGATGCTTAATCTTGTCTCTTTTACTTGCCATTTTTGTTTACTCATTTTACAATACCAATCCATTCTTTAATTGGTTAAGTCCAAAAATAAGTGTCCTCTAATGGAAAGAGGGCTTAAGCCACAAGTTACTTTGGGCTTGAAAGAGACCTCATGCCATTGGTAATGAACCCCCAAAGGGATTAAACCATTAAGCATGAATGTCTCAATTTCACACTTAAGCAAACAATGGGTTTAAAACCACTTTCAAAGCAAATAAAAGGGTGAAGAATGGATAGAGGTTGCAGAGATTTCAGTGCTGAAATTAGGCATGAAAAGCATGCAACCAAGACACACAAATGATTCATAAAGCCTAGAAACACTAAGCTAGTGAAAGGAAATTGCACCACAACTATACAAAACAAAGCTCAAATGACCCAAACAGCCCAAAACAAAGCTAAAGTAGGTCAAAACAAAGGCAAAACCATGCTGGACCAAAGCTAAGTTAGGCTAGAAAAACATGCTAACATATGAGGTAACTAGGCATGCAAGCAAGACAATAAGAAGGAAAGGCTAACCCCTCCAATTTTGGACTTCAAAAGAAGGTTTTTGTCACTGAAATACCTCTGAATTTTAGTGGTTAAAAGGCCCAAAAATTTTGATTTGAATGTGATGAAAAATAGCAAAAAAAAGCTTCACAAGCTAAGGAGCAAAAAGGGGGGACAACCCCCTAACTCACAAAGGCTCAAACCACCACTTTTATGCCTCAAAAACAGAGTTTTTTACACTTCAAGAATAGCCTTAAAACAGTAGGAAAAGATGACAAAGCAAGCATGCACAATAAGCTTAAATGAGGTAAGTTTTATACCTTTGAAGCAAAGCACAATTCAACCACAAATTCAAGCTCAACCCCCCTTCCAAAGCTCAAACACAACTCCAAGGGACCTCAGCTTAATGGTAGTCAAGTTTGGTTAAGGGTTGGTGTATAAAAGTGTAAAGAAAACTAACTACAAAGCACAAAATATCAAGTGAGAGAGAGGAAGCTAGAGAGAGAAAGAGAGAGAGAGAGAGAGAGAGAGAGAGAGAGAGAGAAATTTTTGGTCTAAAATATCTAACCCTCCAAAATGGGAGAGGACACCCCTTATATATAGAAAATCAAGGCTTGAGCTTGTATACATCCTACCATACATGTGTATGAAGATGCAGCTCAGTGAGCAACAGCTAGCACAGCTAGCAAACAAATATATGAAAAAAGAGACCAATGACCATCGGCCACCATTGGTGGCCGCCAGGTACAAGCCAAGGCCAACAGGTCCCAAGGTTGGCCGACAGGTTACCCTCTTCTCTAGGCAAGAGGCAACAAGCTCTTGGTCCAAAAACATGCACAAAACAAACAGCGTTTAGAGGCTCAAAGACAAGGCGTTCTGCTGAGGACTTCGGGCGCTCAAAACGAACACAATCATCGTGTGCATGAATGATGACATCAAAGTCTTGAGGACGGTCAAAAATGGGATGTCTACAGAGGCTATGGAAGGTTAGTTTGAGTTAAATTTAGCCATTTAAGCTAATGGAACAATTAGTGGCCTAAGCTAATTAGTTCCTAGAACAAAATTGAGAAGAATGGAGACTGACGGAGAAAGTTAAAGACAAACATTCTTGAAAGCTAGAAAAGAAAGTTAGAGAAAAGAAAGAGAAATAAGAATAAAATCAAAGGGAATTCAAATTTTTCATTTTGGACTTGAGAATTCAACACTTAGGTGATTAACAAAACCTTAAATGAGGTGCTTATGTTAAACAAATATCGTTAAGCTACAATTAGTCAGAAAATTCTCTTTCTTAGAGGCTAAGGAAGGTTAGTTTGAGTCAAACTTAACCACTTAACACTACAAGAAAAGTGGGCTTAAAAGATGAAAGCATTTGCGACGGCACACTTGCCATCGCAAAAAGTGACTTTTTGCGACAGCACAACTTGTCGTCGTGAAAAATGTGACTTTTTGCGATGGCACAACTTGCTGTCGCGAAAAAATAGAGTATTTGCAACGATAGGAAATTCTATCGCGAAAAAGGAGAATATTTGCGACGACAGAAAATGCTGTCGCAAAAAAGGAGAGTATTTGCCACAGCAGAAATTACTATTGCAAAAAAAAAGAGAGTATTTGCGACGGTAGAGATTACTATCGCAAAAAAAATAAAGTTTTTGCGACTGTACCAGCTGTCGTCGCAAAAAAAAAATGAGTTTTTTGCGACTGTAATAGGTACCGTTGCCCAAAAAAAAAAAGTTTTAAAAAAAAATATTGTGGCTTTGACACGGCTTCATATATATAGTCACAAAATGGTTTAAATAAATGCAATGATATTTTTTTGTCACAAAACAAAATTAAAAAAAACGACGTCTTCTTACTCTTTTGATATAACATTTTTCTTTTCACCCATTTTTTCATCTTTCTGTCTCTTTATCTCTGTCTCTGCCTCTCTTCTCTTTCTCTCTCTCTCTCTCTCTCTCTCTCTCACTCATCACTCTTCTCTGTCTGTCTGTCTCTCACTCTTTCTTTTTGTGTCTCCCGCTCATCTCTCTTCTCTCTATCTCTCTCATCTCTCTGTCTCTCTTCTCTCTCTCTCTTTGTCTTGCTCATCTCCCCTCCCTATCTCTCTCTGTCTCTCTCGTTTATCTCTTTTTGCTGTCTTTGTCTATTTCTCGCTCATCTTTTGTTTCTCTTATTTTCTCTCTCTCTCTCTCTCTCTCTCTCTCTCTCTCTCTCTCTCTCTCTCTCTCTCTTTGTCTACCTGTTTGTTTATTTGTCTGTCTGTCTCTCTCTCCCACCGTGTTCACCTTGCTCACTTTCTCTCTCCCTTCTTCTCTATTTACCGAGCTCCCTCTCGATTTATCGATCCACTACAAGAAAATACACTTTTAGTGACCACTTTGTCTCTCTCTTGCTCATCACTCTGTTTCTCTATATTTCTCTTCTCTATCTGTCTCTCACTCATCTCTCTCTCTCTCACCACCCATCTCCTCTACTACCTTCACCATTACTGCAATGTCATTCCACTACCACCATTGCTACCACTGTTGCCACTCCACCTCTACAATTACCATTACTACCACCATCGCCACTACTCCACCACCACCACCGCCACTACTGCCACTACTACTACCATTATCTCTTTTCCACCACTACCACTCCATTATCTCTACCACTACCACAACTTCATCTATCACACCCCAAACTCGCCCCTAAAAGTTTGGGCATGGCCTATTCAGAAACGGACATAAAATTCGGTTTGTATAACATATGGGGCCTGAACGGAAGCATTTATCAACATAAACAGTCTCCATTGAGCTAACACTAACATGCCAAGATCACAAGTGCTGTATTAGACAAACAACCATACCATATACATACATATGAGGAGCAATTATGTACTTATGTATATAAATACAGGCCCGGCCCTATAACTGGGCATATAACAAAAGTATCGGATAAAAGGGGTTATATACATTTCAACCTTAGGCAGACAATTAGATCATAAAGCCAAAAGCTTAGCAAAATTTCAAAAAAATGAACGGGCTTCGTCTAAGTGCCTGGATACACTGAAGCTGACAAAAGAGACACGAGCGTCATGGGTTAAGACTGACTTCCAGGTTGATTACCTACAGAAACAGATATAACACAGGGTGAGCCAGGCTCAGTGAGTATTAGTACTTAAACAATTCAATAATTAACTTGAACTATAGTGTACATGAGTGCAGAGAACATATGATTAGTTTTATTCTGTAACTATTTCCAGAACGGCCTTGGGCCCAGTCTTTAAACAGAGTGGCTCTAAGCCCAGAGATATACAGAACGGCCTTAGGCCTGGTAGATTTTACAGGTTGGCCGTAGGCCTAACAGATTTTACAGATTGGCCATAGGCCCAGATATCATCAGAGCAGACTAGTTCCAGAGTCATACAGAGTTTCAGAGTTATACGGAGGTACACACATTCTTTCAATCATTCATATAAGTTTACACAGTTAACTTGTGATTAACAGAGTGTTAATAGTAATTATTAGCGGTAAGTAAGCGTACTACTACTCACAGTGCTGTGGTGGAGTGGCTGTTGCTTCCGGTCTGTGCCCTACATACACACACAGTTTAAGAGTTAGTTCATTTTTCGTTTTAATTCGTTTTCTAATTTGTTTTCCTTCGAATGAATTTACAAACATTTAAAGGCATCAAATACAGATTTCAATAATATTAGAGGGTTAAGCACGTAAAACAGAGTAGACGAAATTCCTCAGCATGGGCCGCACGTGCGGCTGTGAGCCCCGAACGTGTGGCAAGGGTTCCCGCACGTGCGGCTGTGAGGTCCCGCACGTGCATATTTTTCAGAATGCAAGGTCCCAAAATGCTCTGTTTTTCTGCACGTGCGGCCATGACTCCCACACGTGCAGCCATGACCCCCGCACGTGCGGCGATTTCCCCTGTGTGAGCAGTCCGAAATTCAAGCAAACCCAATTTTTGGTGAGCATTTACAAGGCTCAAAATAGATTCATTAATTGCTAGGACATGGTTCAAAAATCATGTAAATAGGAAGTACAAACATATAACAATTTGAATATGGATTAGATCTTCACTACTTTTAACTCACAATCACAACTCATTTCCTTCAAGATCTAAATACATACATATATTCATCTCACACATAATTGGATGCAAGCATGTAGAATCAAGAATAGGATGTAATTTCTTGTATATGGTTCAAATTAATCCAAACAACTAAATGATGAAAACACTTATTCAATTCTACAAGTGACACACACACACACACAACAACACAAACCCTAACTTGCATGAATACCCAAGAAATTCTTACCCATATTCAATAGAGGAGTTAATTAAGGTAAAATCTACATACCTTGAGCTTTAAAATCTCTATAAACCCTCTTAATTTTCCCAATTTCTTCCTTGAAGGACTTCTCCTCTTCCTCCCTAATTCTCCTTTCCTAACACTCTCAGGAGATATTTGAGTTCAAGTTCCTAAATCAAATGTCTAGGGAAACAAATATATATAAAAAGTGAATAAGGACAAAATTCAATCAGTTTAATCACTCCAAATTAATTTTTTACAAAAATGCATATTATAAACTAAAAATCATGCTGATCACACGTATAAAGTCAATTTCAGTTAATCAAGGTTCTAAGGCCTTCAATTTCTGATCTAAACATCTTAATTGTAACAGATTTTTCTCTTACTAGACATATATGAATCTATGATCATAAGATTCACTTAATTAAACTTAATTTCACATGAAATTTCACAATAAGCATATAAATGCACAGACTAGGGGACTGAAAGCATACCAGAAAACATATACGAGGGTCGGGTTATTACATCACCACTAATCTCCTTTGCCATCGCCATCACCGCCGGCATCACCTTTTATCCACCACCTTCACCACAATTGTCGCTCCCTCTCCTCTACCACAAAAAAATTAATTCCTGATCTATAGTAACCAAAAAAAAAAATGGGCTGCAAAAAAAAATTTCATTGACCACAAAAAATTAACTTTATTTTAATAGAAAATATTTTTCATTAAAATATTATCCCTACTTCTACCAAATAAAAATAATAATATTAATTTTTTTTTCATTAAAATAAAAATGAAACAAATAAATTTTTAATGAAAAAAAAAAATTTATTAACCAAAAAAAATCAAAAATCAAAAAAATAAATAAATTCATTAACTAAAAAAAACAATTATTGTAACAAAAAAAAAAAAGAACTTTTCGTTTTACCGCAATTTCTATCCGAATTCCCCAATTTCTTCCCCCCTTTTGTTTCTCACGATCTCAAATCCCAAATCCCTAACCCCTAACCTAACACTTCCTCTCACTCTCTTCTCTCTTTATCTCTTCTGCCTAAATCGTCGCCTCTAGTGCCACCACCGGCAACCACCACTGCCGCCGCCACACCTCCTCCCTCACCGCCCTCTCTCTCTTTTCCTATTCTCTTCAGCGATCTTCATCGGTCGTCTACTTCGTCTTCTCCACTCTCGTCGTCGGTTCCAAAACCCTAACCCTACCTTTGATCTTCTCCAATCCCTCCATAAGCCATATGTTCAAATCCAGACCCTACACTCCCCTCAACTGTTTTAGAACCTTTGTCTACAAAGGACTACCGACATTGGTGTTGCTCTTTATGTTCTTCACTCTTTGTACACTTCGCTTTACATCTATTCTTACAACGATTCACAAAACGGTAATGCTTGTTAGTTTCATTTGTTTGTGAGTTGCCTTTGTCTTCTCTTTCATTTGTTATTTGCCCTAACATTGAAGTTTTTAAAATTTCAGTCACCCATCTCCCTCGGTGCTAATTCTTGCTCTTCGTACAGTTGGTGACATTGTCACTAGAGATGACATGCAAACTCAGGTACTAGGCAATTGGAAACATGTTTATTTCTTGTGTTTTCTCATATATAGCCTTTCCACCCGAATATCTTACATACTTTCTCTTTATGTTTATTTTACAAATAGGATTTTTGAAATGGATTTTTCATTCTTGGTTTGAATGAAGTCAATTGGATGGTCACCATGTGATGCTTTGTTTTCATTAGAGTAATGGGTAATTCTTCGATTTAGGGGGGTAGAATAAGTTAGTGCATTTCAGAGATGGGAAATGGCTAGAGCTAGGATTTAAGGTGATACACGTTGCTGAAATTTCATAAAATTTATTGTTGGTATTTATGAACCCAATTTTATATGGATGGTTGATGTTCAAAAAAAAAGGCTTGCCTGGTTGGGAGCGTTGAATTTGGTGATTTGGAATTTTTTATTTTTCTTAAATACAACCTTCACAATATCTTTACAAATTCAATGAACCCTAAAAATTTGACTCCATTCAATTTGGATGATGACACCAAACAGTTTCAAACTCGCACCTCACCTGCACACATATATGTATATATTGTCAAATTGTGAGTTAATGTAGAATGAAACATCAAACGCTTTGTCCCCATAGGCAAAGCCTTATTCATATCAACTACAATAGATCTACTATGGCAAAAGCTGCAAAATGTTTTGGATGACAAATGGATTCCCAATAAATTATAGTTTGGCTGTGGCAAGTGAGATTTTGTAAATCTTTTTCCTTGATATTTGGTTGATAATTATAATATTGATGAGGACTCCGATAATTAATTGTATGGACCGTCTAATATGGTTAATTGTAACCATGTCTTTTATTTTTAGTGATATGAAGTTTGAGAATGCTTCATCAATTTAATTTCATTGTTGTAGCCTATGTTTTTCCTGATATGCTTATTGCTTACATTACATTCATTATTTCTTGCATTTCGTAAACACCAATAAAAACTTCTTCTTCTTTTTTCTTTTCTTTTTTAAAAGTGAAACACCAATATTGGTTATTTTCTTGAATATTGTTCCATGTTTTAGTCTGTCTGTGCAATATACCTCATTAAAATCCAGTTATTTTTTCACCCCTTAAAGTGATCTTCTTTGTTTTAGGTCTAGTCCAATGAAGACTTGCCTAATACAGAAATTTAATGTTCAAGTTCTGAATACTTCTTTATTTTTTGGGTATGCAAATACTTACATAAGTTTTGCTCAAAGCTAATGGGATTTTGTTGCTATTCTTCCACCAGTGTATTATCAACCATCAAACACTACCATGTCTTCTGAACCTGTTGTCAAGTAATTAAAAGAAGAGTATCAAGAAGGAAGCTTGTTGGACAATTTCAAACATTACTGCTGGAAACAAGGAGCAGATTTAGGTAATTGGCAAAACTAAGCCTCATTTTTACATGTGGTTTTAAGTGTCATATTGTTGGCTCATATTTTTAGGTTTCTTGGGTTTGTCTTACTGGCTGTGATTGAGTCCAATGTTCTTCCAGCTCCATACGCCTAGTTTTCATTTGGATTTCTCCAACCCATTTCCTAATTGGAGCTTTTTTCATATACCCAATTCCCCATTTATTATTATTATTATTATTATTATTATTATTATTATTCTAAAAGGAGTTTCTTCTATACAGTTGTCAAGTACACCCCAGATCAGATTAGGAAAATGGAAGATTCAATTCGAATGCAAAAAGCATCTAAACCTGTAGAGCTAATTAAATTGGTAAGACCCGTTTTAGGTTTCAGCGAATCAGTGTACCATGTTTTGAAATTTTTTTGATAAGCTTAATTGGATTGATAAAATATAGTGTAATGAGGAATTTTTTGTTTTGTGTATTTAAGTGATGGGCACACACTTCCTACAAGTATTTGAAGCATGTTTGGTTCTAATTTTTAAAAATAAGACACATTTCAACGGTGTATCCAATATGTATCAAACATAACACAATCCTTTCTTAATGTGATTGTTATCTGACACTTTCTCAGAAGAATATGTGATTCTTACCCTATGCTTGCAGATCGAAAAAATTGTTAGCCTATGTTATTTGATACAAATGGTTATGCATTGTGAAGTGATCTTTTCATGTACAAAATATTTTCAGAACCTGTTTTAGTTAATGGCTAACAAATTAGCATAGTTTATTCAGGCATTTGGCTGTGTTGGTTGTTTTAGAATTTTTAAGAACAAATATGAAACAGGTTTCCATTTATTTTCTTTTATCATAACAAAAGAACATGTTGATACTTATGTCGTGTTGTGCTTGGATTGAGAAAAAAAAAAAACTGATTTGGGAGAGACTTATAGAAGAAGACGGGACTCGAATCGGGTTCCCGATTTGGGAGTTAGAGCCGAATTTCACTCTAGACAAACTAGTTTCTTAAGAAACTTAAAATTTGAGGTGTTAACGCCCCAAAATCACCAAATGGCGTCAGAGTAGCATGAAACTTGGTACACACGACCGCCTAGGTACGGTAGACTTGTGGGAGAAGATGGGACTCGAATCAGGTTCCCGGTTTGGGAGTTAGAGCCGAATTTCACTCTAGGCAAACTAGTCTCTTAAGAAACTTAGAAGTCGAGGTGTTGATGCCCCAAAATCACCAAACGACATCAAATTAACACGAAACTTCGCACACACGACCGCCTAGGCACGAGAGACTTGTGGGAGAAGACGGGGCTCGAATTAGGTTCCTAGTTTGGAAGTTAGAGCCGGATTTCACTCTAGACAAACTAGTTTCTTAATAAATTTAAAATTCGAGGTGTTAACGGCCCAAAACCACCAAATGGCATCGGAGTAGCACGAAACTTGGCACACACGATCGCCTAAGCACGATATACTTGTGGGAGAAGACGAGACTCAAATTGGGTTCCTGGTTTGGGAGTTAGAGCCGGATTTTACTCTAGGCAAACTAGTTTCATAAGAAACTTAGAATTCGAGATGTTGACGCCCCAAAATCACCAAACGGCATCGGATTAGCACGAAACTTGGCACACACGACCGCCTAGGCATGAGAGACTTGTGGAAGAAGATGAAGCTCGAATCGGGTTTCCAGTTTGGGAGTTAGAGCAGGATTTCACTCTAAACAAACTAGTTTCTTAAGAAATTTAAAATCCGTGGTGTTAACGTCCCAAAATCACCAAATAGCATCAGAGTAGCACAGAACTTGGCACACACGACCGCCTAGGCACGATAGACTTGTGGCAGAAGACGGGACTCGAATCGGGTTCCTGGTTTGGGAGTTAGAGCCGGATTTCACTTTGAGCAAACTAGTTTCTTAAGAAACTTAGAATTCGAGGCGTTAACGCCCCAAAATAACCAAACGGCGTTGGATTAGCACGAAACTTGGCACACACGACCATCTAGGCATGAGAGACATGCGAGAGAAGACGGGACTCGAATTGAGTTCCCAGTTTGGGAGTTAGAGTCGGATTTCACTCTAAACAAATTAGTTTCTTAAGAAACTTAGAATTTTAGGTGTTAACGCCCCAAAATCACCAAACGACGTCGGAGTAGCATGAAACTTGGCACACATGACCGCCTAGGCACGAGAGAGTTGTGGGAGAAGACGGGACTCGAATTGGGTTCCCGATTTGAGAGTTAGAGTTGGATTTCACTCTAGACAAACTAGTTTCTTAAGAAAATTAGAATTCGAAGTGTTAACGTACCAAAATCACCAAACGGCGTCGAATTAGCACGAAACTTGGCACACATAACCGCCTAGGCACAAGAGACTTGTGGGAGAAGACGAGACTCGAATCGGATTCCTGGTTTGGGAGTTAGAGCCGGATTTCATTCTAGACAAACTAATTTCTTAAAAAACTTAGATTTTGAGGTGTTAATGCCCCAAAATCACCAAACAGCGTCAGAGTGGCATGAAACTTGGCACACACGACCGCCTAGGCACGAGAGACTTGTAGGAGAAGACGGGACTCGAATTGGGTTCCTGGTATGGGAGTTAGAGTCGAATTTCACTCTAGGCAAACTAGTTTCTTAAAAAACTTAGAATTCGAGGTGTTGATGTCCCAAAATCACCAAACGACGTCGGATTATCATGGAACTTGGCACACACAACCACCTAGGCATGAGAGACTTGTGGGAGAAGATGGGACTCAAATAAAGTTTCCGGTTTGAGAGTTATAACCGGATTTCATGCTAGGCAAAATAGTTCCTTAAGAGACTTAGAATTCGAGGTGTTGACGCCCCAAAATCACCAAACGACGTTGGATTAGCACGAAACTTGGCACACACGACCGCCTAGGCACGAGAGACTTGTGGGAGAGGACGAGACTTGAATCACGCTCTTGGTTTGAGAGTTAGAGTCGAATTTCGGTTTAAGCAAAATCATTTACTTAATTATCTTTATAATTGTATAGTAGTTAAATTTTTTTATTTTTTTGTTATTAACATATTAACACATAATTATATTGTCACTAATTTTATTTTTTTTGCTTTTAGATATTTCCCAAGGAAGAGTTTACTTCTTGTGGAATGTATGCCTACAAAAAAGGCGACTAACTTTTGTTTTTGTTACCTACAGAGAATGATGAGAAAAACTTTTAATTTTGGTTTATGTTATTTTGAATTATGAACAATTTTATGTATTTAAACATTATATATGTATTATGGAACATTATGCAGTGGGGTAATTTTGTTAATGTGTAGTTATAAATGCAAGAATGTTTTTATTATAAAAAAAATTGTTATTTCTATATAGGAATTTTTATATTATTATGCAATTATCGGTTTCTTTTTCAATTGTTTTTCATTTAATACAAGTATTTTTAATATTTTTAATAATTATGTTGCATTTTTTTTTTTTTTTCGTTTTTACAATGGTGTATTGTAGTTTTTTTTTTTTTTTTTTTTTGCAACGGCACCATACCGTCGCCCAAAAAAAAAAAAAAAAAAAAAAAAAAAAAAAAAAAAAAAAATTCACGACAACATTACTTGTCGTCTCAAATAAAACTTTTAGCGACGATAAAACAGTGTCGGCGCAAAAGTTCTCACTTTTTTACATATTATTGGCGACAGTAAAGTGCCGTCGCAAAAAAAAAAAAAAAAAGGCGACGGCATGATGTTATCGTTAAAAAGTTTTTGCAACGCTCTCTGTTGTGACTCCCCTTTTATCGTCGCTAAAAGTTATTTGTCGTCACTAAAAGTTTTTTGAGACGGCCTTAGGAGTATTAACGACGGCATTTTGCCATCGCAAAAACCTGAATTTTTTGTATTGCTATAAGCTAATAAAACAATTAGTGGCAAAGTACAGAAGGATGGAAAAGAACGGAGAAAGTTAGAGAGAAACTTTCTTCTTGAGAGCTAGAAGAGAAAGTAGGAGAAAAGAAAGAAAAATAGGAAGAAAATTAAAGGGAATTTAAATTCATCCTTTTGGACTTGAGAATTGAACACTTAAGTAATTTAGTGCTTAAGTTAAACTAATATCGTTAAACTACAATTACTATAAAAAAAATTTCGTAAAGGCAAAACAAAGCTAGTTTGAATTACATTTGGCCACTTAATTTAATGAAACAATTAGTGACCTATGTTAATTTGTTCATAGAACAAAACGGTGAAGGATGAAAAATGACGGAGAAAATTATAGAGAAACATTCTTCTTGAGAACTACATGAGAAACCCATTACATATCCAAACACTATTAATTAACAAAACCCATTACAAATATATATATATATATGTATGTATATGAGTTAGTCATAACCAATCATTTCAACCACCAAAAAAATGGTTTGTTTTACCCACCAACCAATGTTACAGAAAGTTTGCCCCCATCACTCACACAACCTCATTATTTACAAGTAAAATATATTAAAAATTAAATCATATAGTTGTAAGATCATAAAACAAATAAAAACATTAAAATCTTTTTTTCTACAACATCCCGTATTATATATATATATATATCTTTATTTCGGTAATCAATTTTGTTAAGTTACTCTATATCTAGTGATAAAATGCACCTATAAGTCTTGTGTCTCAATAATAATAATAATGTTTTTAGCATTATTATTGAGTAATTAGGAAAGTAACTTTGTTTAAAGTTAATTATTATAAATTAGTATTAAATGTACCATCTAAAAAAAAGTTTTAAATGGGTAATTGGAAACATCACGAACTAATTTAACTGCCGCTAGTAGCGGGAATTGGATTGGAGCATGGGTGTGCAAGGAAAGGAAAAGCACTGATATAGAATAAAAAAATGAGAAAATTAGTGAAACATTTCTCTCAAATTTTATATAGTAGGAGGGGTTCAAGTTGATTTTTTTTTTTTTATTAATTAAGGTCCTTTAATAGTTTTAAAGAGAAAATTCGATTCAGAGAAATTTTGCTTAACTCAGAGAAATTTCGACCGACTTAATAAAATTTCGATCCCGACCTAGTGAAGTCAGAAAAATTTCTCTGTGAAAATTGACATTTCTTTGAGTCAAAGGCAAATTTCTCTAAGTTAAGTAAAATTTCTATGAATCGAATTTTCTCTATGAAAATATTGAGAGACCTTAACTATTATCTTTTAACTGATAAAATCTGAATATCGTGGATCTTAAACAAAATTCCCCATAAAAAATTGCCTTTTTTATTTATGGGTTTGAATTGATTCAGCTACTAATTATTGATGAGATTAGCCTCCGTTTGCTCCTACGTAATATTTTACATGGCAAGTATTTTTCTTATAAATTGATTTTATATATAAAAAAATATTTTTGTTTTTACTTTTCAGCATGTGGTTGACACTTGAAACAAAAATATTTTATGATAAAAAAAAAATTTAATTCAATAAAGTGTCATTTATGATTTTTTTAGTGAGCTAAAATACTTATTTAAAAGGGCTAAATGAGTTGAAAAGATAATGAATGAAAATTAACTTTGTAAAAATTAACTTATTGAATTTTTGAAGATACGTCATTTTTGAGAAAATAATGCAAAAATATTTTTTTTAAAAATTACTTACTTTTTGTTCAATCAAATAATGAAAAATGAGTAAAATATTTGTGACAAAAACATTTTATGTGAAAACAAACGGAGAATTAGATATAAGAATTTTATATGAATATCAATATTGAAACTAAAAGTTTTACCATACTAAATTTGTAATTATAATGTAAAATTAATTATTTGAAACGTTTCATACTTAAGATTATAATTATACAAAAATGATAGCAGAAATATTAGAGATTCCAAATATTATAATAAAATTTTAACTAAACATTTATATGGGTGTGAGCATCATATAATTTTTTTTTTTGGATCCCTGACTGTGACAACCCTGTCTCGTATTAAGTTATTATTTCATTAATTATGCATGTAATTATGTGCTTAATGTGTTTTTTAAAGCTAATTATGTGTTTTGTAAGAGTTTTGACTCTATCTGTTCATCGTAGGAAAATTTGTTCTGAATTCTGCTAAAATTTGAAATTGAGAGCCATAAAGGCGACAAAACCCAAAATTAATTAATTTATTATTATCAGCATAATTTTTAGAGTCTATTGTGAAGTTTAATTAAAAATTGATTCAGATCAAATTAATTAGATTAAATTCAATTAATCTAAACTCTAATTACTTAGCTTAAGCTTTGATTAACTAATCAACTAATTGAGCCTATATATATATGATGTATATTTGTTTAAGCTCCTATTCTTGAGCTCAAATATGAGGGAGTTAGGGTTCGTTCAGAATGTGAATTGGTTTTTTGGCTTTTTGATTATTTTAACCTTTGGCTAAAAAGCAGCTTTGTTTGGGATGAGTTTTTTGGCTTTTTTGACTTTTCTGAGAGAAAAAATGAAATGATTATGGTTTAGATGTGTCATTTTGTCTTATTGACTTTTTAGTCTATTTTATTTTTTTGTGGCTATTCTTAACCAAGAAGCCCCAAACTTTTTCTTCCCAAGCGAGGGTTTAGTAGGCTTTGTAGAGAGAGAGAGAGATACGACTTGAGAAACAAAGGCTCTATTTGGTAAGTCTCTCAAATTATAGTTTTATCCATTGATTTGAGTATGTTGTTTGTTTTGAGCTTTCAAATTATAATTCTACACTCATTTCTCAAAACTCAATTCAAAACATAATCATTACTTTTCAAAACTTATAACCCAACACATAATTCAAAACTCTTTTCAAAACTCAATTCAAATCAATATTTTAATTTTTTAAATATTTTAAAAATATTTTAATTTTGTTAAGATTTTAAATATTTTAATATTTAAATATGTTAAGATTTTTTTAATTTTTTAATTTTTTGAATATTTTAATTTCAAAGTATTGCGATTTTAATTTTTTAAATTTTAAAATATTTTATTAAAATAAATTTAAACTCTATTTTATAAAAATATTTTTAAATATTTTAATTTTTTTGTTATGTATTTGGTTACGATTTGAATGTAGAGTTGTGAAAGTAATATGGAGTTTTGAGTTATGTGTTTGGTTATGAGTTTTAAAAATAATTTCTTAATTGAGTTTTGTTTTATGTGTTTGGTTACGATTTGAGTGTAGAGTTGTTTTTAAATTTAAAATATTAACATTTTAAATTATTTAAATTTTTTGAATGTTTAAATTATTTAAATTTTTGCGATTTAAATTTTTTGAATATTTATTTTAATTTTTTACTTATTAAATTTTTTAGATTATTTAAATTATTTAAATATTTATGATTTAAATTTTTTGAATATTTATTTTGAAAAAAAATTATTTCCTTTGTAGTATTTTCAATTAAAAAATTGATTAATGTTATTTTCTGTTAATAATAAATTTTTTTAATTGAATTTTAAAAAGAGTTTATTTATGAGTGTTGATCAGAATTTTCAATAGTGTGAAAGTAGTGTGTTTTGTTATGAATTATAATAATTTGAATTCAAAACTCATAACCAAACAAATTTTCTCACTTCACATGTCAAATCAAACTTTCAAAACTCAATTTCACACTCAATTCAACACGCTATTTAAAAACTATAACCAATCAAATTTTCTACACTCAAATCATAATTCCACAACTCACAAAATCAAAATACAACTCATACTCTCAAATCATATTTACAAAACTCTACTAAAAGCAACCAAAGTTTTTTCTAGAGAGCTTAAGGAAGATATTGCACAGCAAGCTTAAAGCGTCATAATCATCAACTCAAGGTAGGAGTTTTATCTCAAGACTTTTTTGTTTGACTGTTTGTCATCGGGATTAAATCCCTAAATCGTATTTTGCTTTTGTAATCAAGCTCAATACTTGGACTCACGTGTGTATAAAAGTTGTTTGTTCATGCAAGTTCTCACAGTTCATTGGACGATATATTTAATTATTTATAGGCTTTCGCTAGGCTTGTTTACTATATTACTGTGAAGCAAGCCTTTGATAATTTCGAATTACTGACCGGTTACGACACTAAATCTATAGGGAATGGTTTGAGTCATGGCACTGACATTAGCCATATGGCATCCACCTTGACTTGGGGCCCACCCAATGTATCATAAAAACAAAATAAAAAATAAAAAATAAAAAATAAATAAAAAGTAAAATAAAGAAAAAGAAGCAGAATGTGACCCCTACTGACCTTGCCCTCATTTGAGGCTTATGCTGTTATTACACTCTATAATTGAATTTGAGGGCAATTGATTTGATTCAATTAGAGAGAAGGAGGGGGAGGGGGTACCCTTATAGATTCTATAGTGAGATATTACTTGTAGGGGAGAGCAATGGTTGGTGCTTTCATCAGTTCAGTGCCCCAAACAATTGGAAAAAGAAAAGAGAAAAAAAGGGGTGGTCCATTTTTGAAGAGGGATCAATAGTCAATGAGATTCGAATATGCATTTGAGTTTAGAGTTATGGAAAGAGGAAAATCATATCACAATATTCATTCGTATAAAATTGTGAAAATTTGAAATTTTTTGAAGATTTGGTTCTGTTTTAATTATTATTATTATTATTTAAATTAAAGATGTGATAATTAATTAGGTTGTGATATTTTGATCAAAGATTTGAATACAAACTTAGGTACATTAAATTATCAATTTTTTTTAACAATCAAAAAAAATTACTATTGATTTCTTTTAGGCCTCGTTTGGGAATCCTCTTTTTTAGCCAAAAAGTTGCTAAAAAGTATTTTAGTTTTTTTTAGCTCGTATTTTAGCCAAATAGTCAAAAAATTACTAAATTAGTCTGTTCCCAAACGAGGCCTAACAAAAATTTAGTGGAGGGCCAGCTTAATGTGAGATCAATACTCGCATATCTTATTAATAAAAAATTGGGATCCGGGTGATTATAGTAAAATTAAACAAATAAATACATTATAAACACAAAAATTGAGTTACATGCATAGATAATAAAAAAATTGATATATTAAAGAAGAAGGCAAAGAAAGTGAGGTGTAATGAGCGTGGCAAACGGCGGAGAATCATCATCTGTGAATGTTCCCTGTGGTGTGGTATGGTGGGTCTGTCTCTGTTTTTGATGGGCTTAACCATACAGGCGTTGACTTTTTTTTATTATTATTATTATTACAGCAGTAATTTAGACCCCTCAAATTTCAACCCCCACCACCCTGCACACACGTGACGGGTAGTGATTGGAGAAGAAGAAAAAAAAAAAAGAAAAAAAAGTGACCAATCAAAAAAAAAGAGGGTCAAAGAGGGTGGGAAAATGGGTCCCAATCTTTATTCTTCTTATTATTACAGCAGTGATTTAAACCCCTTCAAATTACTACCGTTTTCTTTCTTTCTTTTATCTGTTGTTTAATGTTTTTGTTGTTGTTACTATTAGTATTACAACCTTCTGGTTGAAATTGCAATCCTGGGATTGTTCTGATTCATTTTTTATATCTTCATTTACAGAGAAACAATACCAACCATTTTCTCAACGTAATGTTATTCCGACTAAATTGTTGAAACTTTATATGCAAGTGTCAAGCTTTTATATTTGTTTCCTCCTCTGTTTATTATTTAAAAAACCAAATTCATTGGTATAGTTTATGTTAGATATGGTGCTTGCTTTGGATGATTTGGGACAACACTTTTTAATTGGCTCACAATTCCAAGTATATTTGTTGCTGCTTCGATTGTGTCAATGAACTTGTACATTAAGAAAACAGAAAAACCATCTTAGTGGTTCATGTATCGCAAACACTCACTGCATTAGTAGTAATTTAGAGGTGTCAAAAATACAGTTCAAGTCCATCGTTGTCATGCCAACTTTTTCTTGATTGATTTTGTAATAATGCAAACCGGGATGAGTCAATACTGCATTATAAGAGTGACTATTTCTCATTTTTGGTGGTTCTAATTTGACATGGGGTTCCCTTTCTAGTAACATTTCCACGTCAGGCTATAGAATTGTAACAAGTGAAGTTTTTTGTTCAACTAGGATTGATATGCTTTTTGGTTGACGGTACTCTCAAACTAGTTTTTTAAGAATGATCCTATAGTGACCAAAAGTGTTGTTTTACACCTTCACTGGCTCATCCCTCATTCAAATTCGTCAATTTTGAGTGTTTTCCATGTGTATAGAGGAAATTCGGTCAAAGCCTGGCTGATAGAATTTTGATGTACCTTCCTATGTGCATCTTCTGTCTAGCTCGCTCAATGTTAGACCACGATTATCCAAATGGAGTCTGATTAGGGTATATTTGGCGTGGAGTCTTTTTCGGTCATAGGATTTGTCACAACTTATTGTACCACAGGTAGGAATTATAGCAGTTGGATAATGGTTTGCAAATAATTTTGGTTCGATCAGGTCAATTTTCAGTATCAATATATCCAAATGTAGGACCCCACTTCCTTATCTTCATGAATTTGGTCATTTGGGTAATCTGTATGGCCCTGGCAAAGGTATAACCATCTTATTTATTCATTTTGTCAAAGTCAGGTTCTTTGTCTAGTTTAACACATCAATTTTCAGCCCTAGTCAAGCACAGATCTTAACTAGTGCTAAATTGTTTTGGTTATTGATAGTTTCTATCTAAAATTATCGACGTGATTAAAAGAAATAAATAAAGGAATAGCTGAAAATATAAGTGCACACGATCATGGTATCTTTTCTATTTCTTTATGTCTCCTCTATGGGAAGAGGAGATGATAAGTGGCGTGGTATACCTGATCTTTTACTCAACAAAACATATGCAAGTTGACAAAACTCCATGTATATACTCTTTGCAACTGAATAGAATGAAATGAAATATTGGTAAGCCGAGGGCGCACTAAAATTATAACTTGGAGTTTCATCAAAATATAGTACCTTATTTTCTGTGCCAGAAAAATGTACTTTATAGTTTATATAATGTGGAGTTGTGGTTTTGTTGCGCGTTGGGCTAAGCTTTTGTTCCACAGGTGCAACATATGGGACACAACAAACCTGAAACCCCGAGGTGGGAGCTACTACTTCTGATGAAGGACGTAAGCGGAGACGATTTGGTGCAGATGGAGATGAGGAAACAAACACTTTGCAGTGTCAGTTGATTGAAGTTTCAGAAAAGAACGGGAAAATATTGTGTGCACAACTCAAAGCTTAGAACACCAATTTTCAATTGGATAGGAAGCAGCGAAAAGATCACACAGGTAGTTTAGTTACTGTTCTTAATAAGCTGGCGTATGCTTTGGGAAGAATCGCTGATAAGTTATAGGGAAAAAGATGATGAAGAGCCATCAAAACAAAGTGTATATAGCAACAAAAATTATATCAGAGCTCAGTAGCTTGTAGGGAGGCTGAAGGATTTAGTAATTATATAATTTATGTCAGGATCACATTCAGATGACTTTTCACATAATTTTTTGTCTTCTTTTAGTTTAATCTTCTTTTCTTTCTTTTTTTCTTTTTCTTTTTTCCCCCCTTTTTTGTGGCTTATTGCCATTATAGGGTGGTAGTAAAGAGAGAATAAATCATGGAAATTTGGGAGTTACCAGCTTTTACGTTTTCTTTTTTCATGTCATGCAATTCAAGTTGATGTCAAGTTTCTACTGTACAGATTATTTCGAGCTACGTATGTGTTGTTTTGAGCAATTTTATTGAAGCGGATAAAAAAAATGTGTTGTTTGAGCTACGATTCACTTGAAAGGCTCAAAAGTCTTAATACTTTGACATTAGTTAAGGGTATAAGATTATGTCAAATCAGAAAATACTGTCTTAATTGTGAGAGGAATAAGACTCATGGAAGAGTTTTGATAGACACATGATTAATGGTTGCGTAGATAGGTCAGAAAACATTTCAATGCAGAAGAAACCAAATTACAATTCTTTGTTTAATTTTTCTCTAAACCAACTAATAACAACCATAAGGGTGAAAATACGAGGTAAATTCAACCATAAGAATGAGATTGGAGAGGTCAAACCTTGTTAATAAGGCTATGTAAAATATAATTCAATCTGCTAAATTACACAAATCTATGTGAATCCGTCCACTAACTGTGGATTAGTTTGTTCTGCAGTTTGAAATTTATAATCCACCTTTAAAACTGTTCCGCTTCGTTATACATATATGAAAAATATTATACAAATTATTATCAGATATTATATGAGAATGTATGACAATAGTTTAAAATTATTTTTCAATCAATTAATAAATTGAAACTGCTCAAACCGTGATTGATTATTGACCAATCTGTCATTTATAATTTAACAGAAAATCACACTGCACACACGCCCGTAATTGTCAATATAGGTCTTGCGTGTACGTTAATTTTGGTTCAAATATTAATGTACGAAAATGGCAAGTTTTTAAAAGATTCATATATGTGTAATTATTGGCAAGTCAAGTGTATTTTGATTTAGTTTCCAATATTAATATGTATAGCAATCTAATCATATTTAATATATATACTGAGAGGGAGATTTTATGAGCTGGAAATGGGCCATGGTAAGGGCCGGGCAAGTTGAAGGCCTAACGCGTTTGGGCCAGGATGGCTTTGGGCTTGTCCGGAGATGGGGCTGCTCGGTTAAAGCTTAAGACCGAGCTGCTTGAGCTTGCATAGGTGGGAACCATGCTACTTGCGTTGCTCAACTGGAAGGCTCGCGCCTTTAGCTCGGCAGTAAGGTTTCGTGCCTGTAGCTCGGTAGGAAGGCTTCTGTTTTACACGCGTGGCTTATTGCGAGCTCGGCTCTGCCGGAATGCGACTGACCCGGGTCGGTATGGAGCTCGGCTAGTGAGCATTCGGGCATGCGGCGCAGCATGGCCGTGTGAGGCCGAGGTGATTCCGCTGGTCTGCCGGGCTTCGCCAAGATATCCGGACAGTTTGGTTAGGTAGTGATTGCTGGATTTGTGCTGACAAATGGGATAGCAGCACCACGTGTCGAGAGACTAATGGGAGTAGATTTGGGGCACAAAAGGTATATAAGCATGTCTGCGCCCTCCATATGAAGACGGATGATCATTTGGTGAGATACACTTAAACACTAAACTCTCTCCTCTCTCTCTCTTTATCCCTGAGTGTGTGCTAACTTAACCGTCGGAGGGGTTTTCCGGCCACACACCACCGGGTAGCTCATCGTTGTTGTGTTCGCAGGACGATCGGATAGACAAGGAGCCTGGTAGAAAGGAGTACGAGCTTCGCCGGAATATTTGTTCCCCGTACAATTGGCGCCGTCTGTGGGAACTTGATAGACAAAACCTTGTCTTCCCAGCTCATCTGATCGCCGCCCATGGTGAACAACGACGAGATTCCGTTGTTCGCCATCGACGGAGTTACCCCGGAGTCAGCTAGATGGAGAGAAGGACACCTCGCCATTCCTCCGATGGCGGACCTGGAGACTTCTCCAGCCGGACATTCAAAAGACGCGCGGGACAAGCGCGGAAGAAGCTTTGGTCATTCTCAGAGTCCAGACGGTCACCAGCGGCGAAGAAAATCGCATGCCAGACGTCTGGAACACAAGCTAAGGGACCAAGACGCCATCATCCGGAGAATGGCGGCGGAGATGGAGGATCTTAAGCGGCATGTCAAAGGGAAGGGTGTAGCTGGAGTGAGAGACCATAGTGAGCGCACCCAACCCCGCCGTTCAGGCAGTCAGAGCCAACGGCACACTCCGTCTCTCTCAATCACCAGAAGTTACAAGGGTGGAGATTCCGACGCGCCCGTAGAGAAGTCTAGCGTGCAAGACAGCACTTACCAACCCTCACATTCGGTGACAACGTTAAGGTATTCCTACTCCGCTCATTCAGAGGATTTGCGGGTAGTCTTGAAGGAGTGGGCTCGCCGGCTGGAGACTCAGAAGGTGCCGGCGTTCCAGCGGTTATCCTATAGGGGTCGCGCCAGTGAAGAGGTCGTAATGCCTCCACCCCGCCTTGCTGTGCCTCCTCCTCCAGACACGGATTTGGCGAGGCTGAGCGCCACTCCTTTCTCCCTGGAGATAGAAACAACACCGCTTCTCGCAGGCTTCCACCAGTCCAAGTTCACGCTCTACGACAGAAAGACCGATCCATACATGCATGTAAGCCACTTCCGACAGGTCATGACCGGACATAGGCGGAATGACGCTCTTATGTGCCTCATCTTCCCGTCGTGTTTGGGCGAGATGGGCTTGAAATGGTTTGAGAGGCTGCCGGAGGGGAGCATCGAAAGATGGCAGCAGTTGGCAGAAGCCTTTGTGACGCGTTTCAAAACCAATACCAGAACGCCAAAGGAAGTTGATCACCTTCTTAGTGTCAAGATGGAGCCAAGCGACACGCTCAAGGCATACAACTCCAGATACTGGAAACCTTCAATGAGATCTTGGATTGCCCGGTCAACCTGGCAATCACCCAATATAAGCGTGGTCTCCCGGTCGGACATAGACTGCGAGACTAGCTTACCATGCACCAGCCGACATCCATGGGCCAACTCATGCAGCGCATCAATGAGCACATCCGTGTAGAAGATGATGCGGCAGCATCTACCGTGAAGGCAACTCCGGTAGCAACAGACAAGAGGTCGGGTGGCAAGGTGCACGCGGTCGGACAGGAGACTAACCGTTCAAATGATCATGCCGAGGAATCTGACCGAGGTTCAAACCGTCGAAACCGGGGCAGGGGTCGGTGGAACGATCAAGATGAATACCCCCGCGACGACGTAGCTGATGCAAACAGAAGATTGAAGGCTCGGACAGGCATCACCATGGTCTTTAAGATCCCAATCTATCGCATACTTAGCGAAATCCGTGACGAGGATTACGTCCGGTTTCTTGCTAAGTTAGGCGATGCGCAAAAGGGCTTCAATCCGCGGTATCGCTGCACATTCCACCGGGAGCGCAGACACCGGATAGAGGACTGTTTGCCTCTGAAGCAACACTTGGAGGAGCTAGTCACAGCCAGACACCTGGACCTTTACATTGATGGGGGTGTGAAGGCCGCACATCAAGCCCCGGTTGACCCGCGTAGACCGGATGAACTGGAGGCGCCCCCACAAGGAGTTGTTAATGTCATCCACGGCATAGTGGAGCCGGCGCGTGTATGCGAGCTCCGAGGTATGATCAAGAAGGCAGAACATATGAGGGAAGTTTTGTCGGTCCAGCCCGCGATCAAGAGGGGGAAGACCGAAGAGAAAGACGTGATCAGTTTCTCTACAAGGGACTTAGAACGCATTCAGACGCCGTACAACGATGCCTTAGTGGTCACACTCTGCGTCAAGGAATTTGATGTCAAGCACATCTTGATCGACCAGGGAAGCTCGGTCGAGATCATGTATTACGACGCGTTCAAGCAGCTCAAACTCCGAGATACAGACTTGGCTCCGGCAACTTCGCCACTGGTTGGTTTCAACTCGCAACCGGAGTGGCCTTTGGGAAAAATTATTCTGCCGGTCAAAGCGAGATCCGTGGTCAAGCAAGTGGAGTTCTGGGTATTGCAAGTGCCATCTACGTATAACCTAATCCTTGGAAGGGGATGGCTTCACGCTATGTAAGCCGTAGCGTCGACCTACCATCAGGTGATGAGATTCCCCTCGGCTATGGGGGCAATTGAGGAAGTTTGGGGCGATCAGGTCATGTTAAAGCAATGCTTCGTGGCAGTGAACAGGAGCCGAGCTGCCAAAGGCTTCGTCCAAATGATTGAAGGACCAGAAGACCGGGGAGTCCTTGACGATGTGGGCACTAGGGCTGAGGACAAAGCCGTTGAAGAGTTGGTGGAAGTGCAGATTGAAACAGAGAGCCCAAACAAGTTCTTCTTACTCGGATCAAGCCTTACCGCCCAAGAAAGGACCGAGATGGTGGAATTTTTTATGGCAAATGTCGAAGTGTTCACATGGTCGCCTTACGACATGCCCGGCATCGATCTGAGTTTTATTTGCCATCACCTCAATGTTTTCCCCGGGGCAAAGCTGGTCATTCAGAGAACAAGGAGATCGGTGCTACACCATGCCGAGGTAGTTGCAGAAGAGGTGAAGAACCTGCTTGAGGCACGAGCTATTCAGGAAGTGCACTACCCTCGGTGGATTTCAAACACAGTCGTTGTACCTAAGAAGAATGGGAAGTGGCGAGTTTGCGTCGACTACAAGACCGTCAACCGAGCTTGCCCTAAAGACAGCTTTCCTCTGCCCAGAATAGACCAGCTTGTCGATCTAACGGCCGAACATAACAGGCTCAGTTTTTTGGATGCCTACCGCGGCTATCATCAGATTGCCTTGCATGGCCCCGACCGTGAGATCACCTCTTTCACTACTCCAAGGGGACTCTTCTGCTACCGAGTCATGCCTTTTGGTTTGAAGAACGCCGGGGCAACTTTCCAAAGGATGGTGACCAAGATGTTCGCTCCTCTGCTAGGCCGGACAATGGAGGCTTATATTGATGATATTGTGGTCAAAAGCCGGCATCAAGTAGACCACTTATCCGACTTGGCCGAGATGTTCGCCATTCTCAAACGACACAAGCTACGCCTGAATGCATCTAAGTGCGCCTTTAGCGTGGGATCCGAAAAATTCTTAGGCTTCCTAGTCACAAACTGAGGCATCGAGGCAGACCCCACACAAATCAGAGCCGTACAAGAGTTCAAATAGCCAAGCTCGGCTAAGGACGTGCAACATCTGGCCGAAATGGCCGCCGCGCTTAACCGATTCATAAGCCGGTCATCAGATCGCTGCCACCCCTTCTTTCAAGCTTTGAAATCAAAGTTCTCATGGGATGCCGAATGTGACTGGGCTTTGGCCGAGCTCAAGGAGTATCTGTCTTCAGCACCACTTTTGGTAACGCCGAAGCCCGACAAAGACCTGTACCTTTATCTGGCCATTTCTCAGCATGCAATTAGTGCGGTGCTTGTTCGGTTGGAAGGAATCAAGCACCTCCCTATCTTCTACTTAAGCAAAACCTTGCTACCGGCAGAGTCGAGATACTTGCCGCTGGAAAAACTTGCATTGGCATTGATAATGGCTTCCAGGAAGTTGGTGCACTATTTCCATGCTCATACAATCATTATTTTAACCGAGTTCCCCCTCAAAGCTTTGTTTGAGCGGGCGGACTTCTCCGGTCGAATTCTCAAGTGGGCGGTCGAATTGGGATAGTTTGACGTCAAATTCCAGCCACGCACTGCCATCAAGGCCCAGACATTGGTCGATTTTTTTGCTGAATTCTCACCCGGGATTCAACCCGTCTGCCCGATGGATCTTGCGGCGGCAGCCGAAGAGGTGAGTGCAGTTTCAACCAAAGTAACATAGCAAGGTGATGTTGGCGACGCGGAACTTGCGCACCTCGCCAAAGAACCTTCAGCTAGTACAACGCTACAGCTCGGCAATGCGACGACGGAGTTGGGTATTACCAACCAACCTGCTCTGTCCGGTGCCGTATCGCCAGGAGGGGAGGAAGTTGAACCGATCAGTAGTGAACCTGACTTCGCACAGCCGAGCTCCATCCACCTGCAAGCCTCCTAGGACCCCTCAGAATGTTGGAAGCTATTTGTGGGCGAAATGTGGAAACTTTTCGTAGATGGGGCTTCTAACTGCCACGGTACCGGGCTGGGCACCGTTCTGATTTCTCCAGACAGACTGACCATCGAACACTCAATCACCCTTGGATTCCCTGCATCAAACAATGAGGCTGAGTTCGAGGCGCTTTTGGCTGGGCTCAAGAGCGCGCTTCAGATGTACGCATCCGAGCTAATGGTTTATAGTGATTCCCAACTCGTGGTTAACCAAGTTTCTGGAGTTTACGAAGCTAAAGACAACAGAATGGCGAAGTACCAAGCTCTGGTGAGAGACTACATCAAGCGATTCCAGGCAATAAAGGTCCAGCAAATTGGCCGTGAAGAAAACGGCCGAGCTAATGAATTAGCCGGCCTTACTTCCATGGTCGATAGCACATCTCCCAGCCCTCTCCTGATTGAATTCCTTCCGAGGCCCAGCATTTAGGAAGCCGAGCAGACAGAAGTACTCTGCACCGAGCTAGGTCCTTCTTGGATGGACCCAATTATCCTTTTCCTCAAAGATCAGACCCTTCCCACCGACAAAAAGGAAGCACATAAAGTCCAGGTGAAATCAGAGCAGTTTTGGCTCTCTCCATCTGGTGCTTTATATAAGAAGTCTTTCACTGGTCCCTATCTCAAGTGCGTACACCCAAGCAGCGTGGAAGCTTTCCTGTACGAAATTCATGAGGGCATATGCGACAGTCACATAGGGGGCAGATCTCTCGCCTACCGGGCTATCTCGCAAGGATATTGGTGGCCGTGCATGCAAGCAGACGCGCAGAAGTATGTTCGCAAATGTGAGAAGTGCCAGAAGTTTGCCCACCAAATCCCCCAGCTGGCCAGGGAACTTCTTCCCCTCACCAGCCCTTGGCCCTTTGCGATGTGGGGGCTAGATATAGTGGGGCCACTACCAACGGCACCAGGCAACTAGAAGTTCTTCATCGCGGCTACAGACTACTTCACCAAATGGGTTGAAGCCGAGCCTTTGGCGTCCATCAAGGAGAAAGACGTCAAACGGTTTGTCTGGCAGAATGTGGTAACACGGTTTGGCGCCCCCAAAATTCTGATCTCTGATAACGGCACCCAATTTGACGGCCGCCTATTCAGAGGATTTTGTGAGGACTTGAAGATTGAATTCTACAACTCTACCCCGGCTTACCCGTAGTCTAACGACCAAGCCGAAGCATCAAACAAGACCATTCTTGACGGGTTGAAGAAAAGACTTGAGAAAGCCAAGGGAAAATGGGCCGAGGAACTCCCAAGCGTCTTTCAGGCATACCAAACGACCCCGCGGCGATCCACCGGGGAAACTCCTTTTTCCTTGGCATATGGCATGGAGGCAGTCATCCCCTTGGAAGTCGGTATGCCCACCCTCCGCAGTGAAAGTTTTGAGCCTGAGCTGAACGCCAAGGCCATTGCCCAGGAATTGGACCTAGTCGAAGAACGCCGGGAAAAGGCTCTCATCCACATGGCCGCCTACCAACAAGAGCTTTCAAGAAAATACAACAAAACGGTGCACCCCAGACCGTTCAAAGTAGGCGACTGGGTTTTGAGGAAGGTCATGGGCAACACCCTGGTGCTAGGTGAAGGCAAACTAAGGGCAAACTGGAAAGGACCCTACAAGATAACCGGTCTGGCGGGCAGGGGGGCATACCACTTGGAGGAGTTGGAGGGAAGAGGAATACCCTAGCCATGGAATGCGGCCAACCTCAAACTGTACTATTTTTAGCTTTTGCGTTCTTTTTGTGCAAAGGAATTTTTTGCCTCACTTCAGAATGTAATATTCTTTTTGTCAATATAATAGAAGTGTTTCATCTTTAGCATTCAGATTGGTGTTTTTTACTTCGAGATTCCAACCGAGATGTTTTACTCCGGTTCCTTGAGTTGATGATTTGCTCAACTAAGGTTTTCAATCGAGATGTTTCATTCCGGTTGACTAAGTGATGATTTACTCAACTTCATTGAACTCCAACCGAGATGTTTTATTCCGGTTGACTAAGTTGATGATTTGCTCAACTGAGGTTTTCAACCGAGATGTTTTATTCCGGTTGACTAAGTTGATGATTTGCTCAACTGAGGTTTTCAACCGAGATGTTTTATTCTGGTTGACTAAGTTGATGATTTGCTTAACTGATGTTTTCAGCCGAGATGTTTTATTCCGGTTGATTAAGTTCATGATTTACACTTCTTTGAACTCCAACCGAGATGTTTTATTCCGATTGATTAAGTTGATGATCTATTCAACTTTTGTGAAAACTTTAACCGAGATGCTTTATTCCAGTTATTTACTCAACTACATGATTCAAACCGAGATGTATTTCCCGGTTAAATGAGTTAAACAAGATGGTTTGTTTTGTCGAAGTATTTGGTCCGGCTGAAGTTATTTAGCTTGAAGACCGTGCAAACACTTGATGAAAATTGAACTTTTTCATTGATGTGCAAAATAATTACAAGAGGAGGGGCAGATAGCCCGGTTACATTTTCAAACAAAAAAGAAAAGAAAACTAAGCTAAGGGGGAAAGGTTTGTGAATTCATCCTCGGTTGCGGTCGCTTCCAGGTCGACCGTGGTTGTGGGCTGCTCTTGGCCGGGCTGTTTTGGGCGGTTGTCACCCTCTGCATTTTCCTCGGCATCATCTGCTTCTTCTTCCTCGGCCTCAGCCTACAACGCGCTGAAGACGTCGTTGGCATACGACACAAGGTAGGTCGGCAGGAAGGCAACTGGGGAAGAAGCAAACACGTCGGTCCTAGGCCCTTGGCCTAGCTGTTCACAAGCAGCCTTCCATCCCGACTTGAAGAAGATGTCTTGGGTGGCATGGACTTGCTTGGTATAGCTCTCCTCGGCTTCCTTGAAACCGGCGTTGTTGGCATCCTCCAGTTCCTTCTTATTTGATTCTTTCAAAGTCTTCAGCTAGGCCCGGAGCGCGTCCGTTTCTTTCTCGGCGGTCCCAAGCTGGCCGAGCAACCTGGAGTTGTCTGAGTTTGCCATCTTGAGCGAAGCCTTTGATCGCCCCAGCTCGGCTTGAAGGTGTTCGACCTGGCTGGCAGAGTCGGTTGCCTTCTGCCAGAGTTGATGGATCCTTTCCATCACCAAATGTTGTTTCTGGATGGCCTGCAAGAAGAAAGTTTGATTAGAAAGAAAACCAAGCCAATACTTAGAAAAGTTTGAACAAAGTATGCAAAGTGCTTACCCAGGTCATGGACTTGACCGAGGATTTCACCAGCCGGGTGTCCGGTACGTGGTCACTGCCGACCACGTCGCTCGGCAGCAGCAGGGCCTTGGTCAGATCGAAGGCCAGTAGATGCTCTTTGTCACCTTTGACTGAGGCGGTTGCCGGGATTTCCTTGCCCCGGTGCTTGAGTTGCAGCCTCCATGGCGGAGTTGGGTCAGCTACTACAACAGGTTGCTCAGTGTTGAGCTTCGCAACTAGCTTGGTGGAAGGGTCTGCCCGCGGCCTTTTGCCTGCCCGGCGGTTGTCTTTGCTGGCTTGCCCAGCGGCAGGGGACGCCAGCGCAACCACAGTCCCGCTGGATTGCCCGGCAGCGGGAGAGCGGGTTTGGATGCTTGGTATCTCGGTGGAGATGGCAGTGATAAGATTCTTGATACGGCTTCTCTTTGCCATCTCTTCTGCCTCGGTTAACCGGATGAGGGGCACGTCAGGCAATGTGGGGTCTGGAAGAAGAGACAGAGCGTGGAGAAAGTCTGTTACCTTACTCCGGCGAGGGGTTGAATATCGGTATGTCGGTACGTAACCGAGAAGCTCGTGACAATTTTGGTTGCGGTAACGAAGCACGGTCCTGATGGCAGCTTCATTAGGGTAGTGATAGTTGGCTTGTAAAGCTTCGATTGTTGCAAAGGAAACAAGAAGAAAAATGCTAAGTACAAAATAGTGAAGAAAGATAAATTGACCAAGCAGGTTGCATGGCTTACAAGTTGAACCGAAGTTCTTGCTAATAAACCAGCCCGGCACGTCGGCTGTTTCGTAGTTGCCAGACACCCAGAAAAAGTTATCATTGTGTAAGTCCTTGTCCGGGGTGCCGGTCACTATCTTTTCTTTGCCCGGTCTGATCTTTAGATAGTAGGCAAGGCCGTCGCCTGTGTGCCCTAGGGTGTATTGGCGGAGTATCTCGGCCATCCCTAAATTGGTCCCTAGCCGGTTGTTCAGCTCGTGGATCCCGTTGATTATTCTGTATGTGTTGGTTGAGACTTGGGTAGGTGCTAGCCCGGTGCGTCGCAAGAATTCGGTCATCAGTGGGTTAACCGGGAAGTAGAGGCCTCCTTCTATAATGGACAGCACGGTGAAGGGACACTTGTCTAATCTGCCCCATGGGGTTGTGTCCTTCGCGCTGAGCTCTAAATGAACGTCGTCCAGGATACCGTATTCTTCCCGGAACGCGGCTAGAGCGGCCGGGGTGTCGACCAGGAAGCGGCAGCGCCCCATGTGTGGCCGACTGGTTTTAGCTCGACTGAGGTGGTTTGGCACAGACTGGTGGTTGATGGCTGTCGGTCTTTGAGAGCCTCGGTATTGGGGTGTGGTCCCCTTGGACTCTGCAGGAAAATGAGGGTAATTGTAAGTGGAAGCACGGTCGCGCAAAATGAGCTTGACTTTAGCTCAATCAGGAAGAGTACCAGACCACCTCGGTCGCAAAGGCAAACCAAGGAGCTCGGTCGTTCGAACGGACCAGATGTTAGCCCGGTCGAGAGGCCAAGTCCTCTACCTACCTCGGTTTCTACTAAGGTTTTGGCAAACTTGTAATTTGCTCGGTCTTAACGTTTTTTGGGATCAAAAGAAGACCTGGAGCCCGGTCCGGCCCAGATCTTCAGGTGTTCATCAGTGAAGCTGAAGAACAGCAAGGAGAAAAAGGAGCAGGGGAGGGTTTTGTGGAGCTATACCCTAAAATCTATGGTCCTAGTGCCCTAAAACAAGGAACATCAAATGAAACAGCCACAAAAAGATTCAAAGAGCTTACTAGTGAAAGCGAACGCAGATCCTTCAGGCATGAACGCAGAAGCAGGGCAAGAGTGGGAGCTGCTGAGGGCACTGGAGCTCTGGATCGACAAGAATGAAAGAAGGTCAGTAAGAATGAAAAGCGAAGGAGAAGTGACGTATAAATAGAAAGTGAAAGACCGCCAAAAATTTTGAATGTGAAGGGACGTGATGGTTGGCTGTTCGAGGCCAATAAACGAGCGACGCGTGTCCCGATTAATGGCGACGTCAGAGTTGAAGAGACAGGAAGGCAAAATGAGACGTCGACCGAGCAAATCGAGGCACCGAGCACTGGAATTAGTGCGGTTGACGTCTTGCAAACAACAGACCGAGGAAGGGTCTACCACGGTCTGATCATGTAATCCCGGTCACGCTTTCACGGACGGAATTAAGGGGCAATTGAGAGGGAGATTTTATGAGCTGGAAATGGGCCATGGTAAGGGCCGGGCAAGTTGAAGGCCTAACGCGTTTAGGCCAGGATGGCTTTGGGCTTGCCCGGAGATGGGGCTGCTCGGCTAAAGCTTAAGACCAAGCTACTTGAGCTTGCACAGGTGGGAACCATGCTACTTGCGTTGCTCGGCTGGAAGGCTCGCGCCTTTAGCTTGGCAGTAAGGTTTCGCGCCTGTAGCTCAGCAAGAAGGCTTTTGTTTTACCTGCGTGGCTTATTGCGAGCTCGGCTCTGCCGGAATGCGACTGACCCGGGTCAGTATGGAGCTCGGCTAGTGAGCATTCGGGCATGCGGCGCAACATGGTCATGTGAGGCCGAGGTGATTCCGCCGGTCTGCCGGGCTTCGCCAAGATATCCTGACAGTTTGGTTAGGTGGTGATTGCTGGATTTGTGCTGACAGATGGGATAGCAGCACCACGTGTCGAGAGACTAATGGGAGTAGATTTAGGACACAGAAGCTATATAAGCATGTCTGCGTCCCCCATACGAAGACGGACGATCATTTGGTGAGATACACTTAAACACTGAACTCTCTCCTCTCTCTCTTTATCCCTGAGTGTGTGCTAACTTAACCGTCGGAGGGGCTTTCCGGCCACGCACCGCCGGGTAGCTCACCGCCGTTGTGTTCGCAGGACGATCGGATAGACAAGGAGCTTGGTAGAAAGGAATACGGGCTTCGCCGGAATATTTGCTCCCCGTACATATACATACATATTTTTTTATTATTAGACAAGTTAATCTTCTGCTCTACAAAGGTCTTGAAAGAGTAAACCCCTATACCTATTCTTTTGTGTTCTAGGTTTGAGAAGCTGTGGAGAGAGAGAGAGAGAGAGAACTATTAAAACTAAGGTACTTCTTTTTCATTATTGGACTTCTCTCTTCTTTTTTTTTTCTTTTTTTTTTTTTAATTATGTTTTTTAATAAAGTAACCTCCTGATGGCTTTTCCATTGCTTGATCTTGCCTTTATTATATATGTTACACAATTGTGGTTTATAAACTTCTATCTCCCACTGTGAGTGTGTACTCATTGGTTTTCTAAACATTGGCAAGATACTCTACATTCTGATTTATTTATTCTGTTTCCTAGTCATGAATTTCATAAATTTCCATCTTTTATTAGTTTTTCTGTTCAATCAACTTTTAACAGTAGATAAAGGAGTTATATATATATATTTAGGGAGATACACCTTCAAAAAGGTGCACGTGGTATACCTTTCATAATTTTTTCACAAATTTTTATAATTTAAATGCAAACTATTGTAACTTTTTCACTGCAAAAGTTCTTACTTTTTTTTTTTCTCACTAAAAAATATCATAACAAAATCACAAAATGTCATAATAAAAGTCACAAAGTGTCACAATATTATCATTCTAAATTTTAAGATGCACATCATAAATTCAATATTCATAACTTCACTACAAAATATCATAACACACATTATAAACAATCATATCGTTTATCATAAAAAATCATAATTTTTTTTACAATATTTATCATTTTAAAAGATACACATTGTAAATTTCTCCATATATTTATGACTATATTAGAAAATGCAACTAAATAGCATAATTTTTTTTATTTTATTATGTTCATTTTGTAAAATTCTGTGCATCGCACGGGTGACTACTAGTATAATATATAAGCAAAAAAGAGTTTCTAATGAAAAGGTATATCAAAACTCCACATGCACAATCTAAATTTGTTGAATTTTCAATTTTAAAAAATAATTAATAAATCATACTCTCAAACACATATATATGATTTTGCTCATTTTTAATTTTAAATAATGAATTACCAATCCATTGGGCCATCTTTTAAAAATCATTACCTAAATTTTTCATTCCCTACAATGAAATAAGGAAAGAACAATTATTTGTGAGGGAAACACATACACGGTTTTGTAAACTTTCTGATTAAGATAAATAAATTACAACTTTCTAATTTATTGCTGACGACAGCCTTGATTTTGGTCTTCACACATTGGACAAGTCTTGTGCTTTGGTTGAGTTTGTTTCTCTCTAATTAATTTGTGGTTTCTCTCCATATACCTTCAAGGCACCCATACACATAATTATACTTCTCCCATAAACGGATTCTCTCTCACTCTCAACAGGTTAGTCAGTTCTATCACCACACATACATAATACACAAATCTCTTATAAATTGTTGTATGTATATATTATTTTGATTTTCCAGGGAGACTTGCAAATCCCTTTGCTATAATGTGGGTTTTCTTTTTTGTTCTTTTTTTCCCTGTTTTTTTGTTCTTTCTTTCTTTTTCTTTTTTTTGGGTCAACTGTGTAGCTATTGTGGTATATGAATTTCATTAACATCATACAAGGGTTATGGATTTGTCTAAATGTGTAAATAATTTATAAAGCTACAATGGAAATCCCTTTGCTATAATTATTTGTATGTATATATTATTTTGATTTTCCAGGCAGACTTGCAAATCCCTTTGCTACAATGTGGGTTTTCTGTTTTGTTCATTTTTTTTTTCCCCTGTTTTTTGTTCTTTCTTTTTTTTTTTTTGGTCAACTGTGTAACTATTGTGGTATATGAATTTCATTAACATCATACAAGGGTTATGGATTTGTCTAAATGTGTAAGTAATTTATAGAGCTACAATGGAAATCCCTTTGCTATAATTATTTGTATGTATATATTATTTTGATTTTCCAGGCAGGCTTGCAAATCCCTTTGCTATAATGTGGGTTTTCTGTTTTGTTCTCTTTTTTTTTTCCCTGTTTTTTGTTCTTTCTTTTTTTTTTTGGTCAACTGTGTAACTATTGTGGTATATGAATTTCATTAACCCTTAATATTTTTGATTTTCCCTGTTTTTTGTTCTTTCTTTTTTTTTTGGGTCAACTGTCTAAATGTGGTATATGAACAATTATTCGACTTCTAATCCAGAGAAAATTACAATTCAAGATATAAAATCAAAAATATTATCAGAACATGGGAAATTCATGGGCAGGGTATAACTCAAAAAATACACAAACAAAAATAAAGTAATGGACATTGACTCTAAATTGCTATAATATGGGACATTGAATAATTTTCTCTGGATTATGGGTGCCTTGAAGGTATATGGAGAGAAACCACAAATCAATTAAAAAGAAACAAACTCAACCAAAGCACAAGACTTGAATTATAACTATTGTGGTATATGAATTAAATCAAATAAAGTGATGGGCATTGAATTAAATGTGGTATATGAATAATTATTCGACTTCTAATCCAGAGAAAATTATGTTTATGGGTGCCTTGAAGGTATATGGAGAGAAACCACAAATCAATTAAAAAGAAACGAACTCAACCAAAGCACAAGACTTGAATTAAATCAAATAAAGTAATGGACATTGAATTAAATCATATGAACTCTAAATTGCTATAATGTGAGTTTTCTGTTTTGTTCTCTCTCTTTTTTTTCCCTGTTTTTTGTTCTTTCTTTTTTTTTTTTTTTGTTCAACTGTGTAACTATTGTGGTATATGAATTTCATTAACCCTTAATATTTTTTATTTTCCCTGTTTTTTGTTCTTTTTTTTTTTTTTTGGTCAACTGTCTAAATGTGGTGTATGAACAATTATTCGACTTCTAATCCAGAGAAAATTACAATTCAAGATATAAAATCAAAAATATTATCAGAACATGGGAAACTCATGGGCAGGGTATAACTCAAAAAATACACAAACAAAAATAAAGTAATGGACATTGAATTAAATCATATGAACTCTAAATCATATGAACTCTAAATCAGCGAAAAATTGGTCGAATACAAATAAAGTAATGGACATTGAATTAAATCATATGAACTCTAAATTGCTATAATGTGGGTTTTCTGTTTTGTTCTTCTTCTTTTTTTCCCCTGTTTTTTGTTCTTTCTTTTTTTTTTTTTTTTGGTCAACTGTGTAACTATTGTGGTATATGAATTTCATTAACCCTTAATATTTTTGATTTTCCCTGTTTTTTGTTCTTTCTTTTTTTTTTTTTTTGGTCAACTGTCTAAATGTGGTATATGGACAATTATTCGACTTCTAATCCGGAGAAAATTACAATTCAAGATATAAAATCAAAAATATTATCAGAACATGGGAAACTCATGGGCAAGGTATAGCTCAAAAAATACACAAACATTGAGGGGTGTGACTTTGCACCCCTGTTTTTGATTTACACCCCGCCCAAGAGTTGTACTTCCCATGTTCTGCTAATATTTTTGATTTTATATCTTGAATTGTAATTTTCTCTGGATAAGAAGTCGAATCTGGAACAATTATTAAGCCAACAATTCAAATCTTAACAAATTGTTATGGCTGTTGCTAAACTCATGAGTCATTTAGCTCATTTATTTATTTTGTAAATATTTTTTGAATATTTTTTATAAACAAAATAAAAAAATTGTATATATATTTTTGGCATTTTTATTAATTTTTTTTCAACTTTTTGAAAAATAGCAAAGTGATATTTTGCACATGGACAAAAAGAAATTTGTGTAGTTTAGAACTATAAAAAGAAAAAATCAACCATAAAGCATAGGTTGCATGAACTATAAAAAAAATAAATAAATAAATAAAAGTTTACAAATTAAAATTTTAAAGATAAAAAATATGTATTTTCCTCAATTTTTTATTTAATCTCTCTAGCACATATCAATGGTCATAGAATGAGGTAGTGTTTGGTTCACTCAATGATCATTCTATTATATTTAGTTACAAAAATAATAAATAATATATCATACGATTTAAATGTAAAAGCAAAACCACATCACAATATAAATAATTTATATGCATATATATCCGTTGTAGCTTTATAAATTATTTACACATTTAGACAAATCCGTAACCCTTGTATGATGTTAATGAAATTCATACACCACAATAGTTACACAGTTGACCAAAAAAAAAAAAAAAGAAAGAACAAAAAACAGGGGGAAAAAAAAAAAAAACAAAACAAAAAAGAAAACCACATTATAGCAAAGGGATTTGCAAGTCTCCCTGGAAAATCAAAATAATATATACATACAAATAATTTATAAGAGATTTGTGTATTATGTATGTGTGGTGATAGAATTGACTAACCTGTTCAGAGTGAGAGAGAATATGTTTATGGGAGAAGTATAATTATGCTTATGGGTGCCTTGAAGGTATATGGAGAGAAACCACAAATTAATTAGAGAGAAACAAACTCAACCAAAGCACAAGACTTGTCCAATGTGTGAAGACCAAAATCAAGGCTGTCGTCAGCAATAAATTAGAAAGTTGTAATTTATTTATTTTTATTAGAAAGTTTACAAAACCGTATATGTGTTTCCCTCACAAATAATTGTTCTTTCCTTATTTCATTGTAGGGAATGAAAAATTTTAGGCAATGATTTTTAAAAGATGGCCCAATGGATTGGTAATTCATTATTTAAAATTAAAAAATGACCAAAATCATATATATGTGTTTGAGAGTATGATTTATTAATTATTTTTTAAAATTGAAAATTCAACAAATTTAGATTGTGCATGTGGAGTTTTGATATGTCTTCTCATTAGAAATTCCCTTTTACTTATATAATACTTAGCGGTAACCCGTGCGATGCACGAAAAATATAAACTATATATATTTTGTATGATAAATAAATCATTTTAATCTTAAATTATGTCCATGCATAAAAAATTATTAATTACAAAAATTGTCGAGAATAATAGTATCACAATCACTTGATAACATAAATAACTTATATCAAACTAAACAAAATATTAAAAGAGAAAAATTCTATAAACTTAGAAAAGTTATCATAAATTCACTTGGACTTTTAAATCAGTTGTAACACCTTGTCCCACATTGGAAGTTTGCATGGGTGATCTTGGGCATATAAAACACCGCTACCTTGCTAATAAGTAATTTAGACTTAACCTTTTGGGTATTGTTGGTCGACCCACAGGTTACTTGGGCCAGCAAGTGGTGGGGCGTTACAAATTTCCCAACCTATTCGCTAACTTTGAAAATTAAAAACCCACTCCACGCTATTCAAAAAATTCCAAAACCCTCCAGATCTTAACTAATATATCCTACGTTTCAAACCCAATTGGTTTCACTTGATTTGCTTATCAAAATAATTATTTACAATTAATTATATCCAAACAGGTTATTTTTTGCAGCACTTTAAAGAAATTAATGGTTCTCAAAGTACACAAGAGCAATCAACGCAAGGCCAAAAATTTAAGAACCTAGACTCGTAACCGGTTCTAATGGCGCTGATTTGATAATTTTCGGATTTATACCCAAAAAGAACGATACTTCCGAAGTTACTGTTTTATACCAGTTTTCTGGACAGATTTGAACGCACCAATTAATATAGAATTCGACTCCCAAAAATTATGAGAAAATTCAGATATGCAATTCAATATGTAATTAATCTATTGTAAAAATTTCAGTTCAAAATTCATCCAGTTGATATGGTTTCTAGATTTTTAAAGTTTGTGATCCCGTGCAGAATTTGGACAAATTACACAATTCTTTATATATGAATTTAACTCCTCATATATCTTAATAATATATATACACACAAATTACATACACCTATAACCTCCCCATCAAGCAATTAGATCATAAAATAGAATGAGGATAAAGAACAAAAATAAAATAAAGAAGAAAGTTAGAACCCTACCACACTCAAAAGTTCTTTGATTGCAACTTCTTTTTTTTCTTCTCTCAAACCCTCTTCCGTGGCTGCTGTGCTGCTGCCATATGTGGTGAACAAATAATAGAGTAGGGTTTGTATTTATTTTATTTTATACTAGTGATGGGCACACATAGATCAAATAAATAGATAAATATACAAAACATATATGCAAGTTATATGCAACTCAAATGGTAAGAGCCTTATTTAGTAACCTTGTGGTCTAGTGTTTAAATCACACCCTCTCTCTCTCTCTCTCTCTCTCTCTCTCTCTATATATATATATATATATATTTAATAATAAATCTTGCCTCTAAATTAAAGACTTTCACCATAAATTTATTTTAGATTTAAAATTAATTAAAAAATTCTCCAATAATATTTAATTTGTACTTTAGGATTCACCATCAAAATATTTGATATTATAAAATTATTATTATTTAATTATTTACTTTATTTTTATATTCGGGTTCTCACATCAATGGTGTATATTATTGTTGTGGGATCAAATTATGAATAAATATCAACTTTTAATTATACTTTATAATCAGTTTTTAAAAATTTTTAATCTAAGTTTGTTGCTTTGCTCATAAAAGAACTTCTCAAACAAATCATTAATAGATTATGTTAGCAACTCTCTATCTTTGATTTTCTCTATCAATGATACACGCATATCATATCAAAGTATAAATCCTTTTCTATAGTTTGAATAATACTTGCATAGTTCTTACATCATTTTAAAAAAATTAATCAAGATAAGAATTTCGTAAAATTATAAAAATTATATAAGAAAATAGTTTTAATCCATTTTATTTATTAAAAAAATAATGAAAAATTATTTAAATTGTACTTGAAAAAATATAACAAATGATAGCTTTAATCATTATATATATATATAAAAAAGTATATAGGTTACTCAACAAAAAAATGGTTGAATACAAATAATGTAATGGACATTGAATTAAATCGTATGAGCTCTAAATTGATAGTATAATTTAGCAAATCAACTAATAATTAGGGATGACAATGGGGGTTAATGGGGTGGATATTAATTCTCCATCCCATTCCCCTATAATAAATTTTTCCCATTCCCCATTCTCCATTACCCATTCCCCATGGATACCACCCTTCTCATCTCCTAATGGGTTTGGATTTTCCCCAACCCACCATGACTCCCATTTTTTTTTTAATATTTAATGTTAAAAACCAAATTTTTATTATTTTTTATTTTTTTTAAGGTTCACAACAAAAGCTAAATATATATTCAATCTTCTTTTATTTACTTATTTATTTATTTTTTTAAAGATTCACAAAAAAAGCTAAATATACATTTAATCTTATTTTATTTTATTTGGTTCAACAATAAAATCAAATACATATTAATTAATTAATTAAAAAATTTGTTTTAAAATAATCAAATATATAATTTTGAGACAATCAAATAAGTTTTAGTAATTGAAAAAAAAAATGTGGAAGAACGTGGAAGATTAAAAAAAAAATTACAACCATCTCTCTCTCTCTCTCCCCTACAATGTTATAAGAGCCTGTTTGAAGAAATAAAATGTAGAAGAACTTGTTTGAAGAAAGTGTTATAAGACCCATATTAAATTACATCAGGGCATAAATAAGGAATTGTTTGCTAATCTCTACCAATCAACACTAATACAGAGCTACCTAGCACACACACAAAAAAAAAAAAAATTAAAAAATTGTAACAAATCAAAATGCACAGTAAAGATCCTAAAGACAGAACCAACAAAATAATGTCAAAAAACTCTTTGCCAACCAAAACCCACATATGGATAACTTCATTCTAAATACACATGCATGTCAAAGTATCTATTTGTGTAATTCTAAACATCATAAATGAATTGCAAAAAATTATTAAAGTAGTTAGATATGGCGATCCCAGTTTTGCCCCGACCTTCATCGTATTCTGGATTCGGGTTTCGTGGTTTAATATTGCATCCATGTCTTGTTTTTCTCCTTTGACTCTTTGCATTTGAGTTTTGGAACATGTTGAGCGAGTTTGGAACAGGTTGGTTGTCAGTTGGTCTAGATTGTTGTTGCATAGATTTTGGCTTCTTCACTTAAGCGAGATTTCTTGTGCTCGAGCGAGTCTTGTGTAATTTGCTTCTTCACTCGAGTGAGGTTTCTTGCATTCGAGTGTGTTTTGAGGGTTCTCAGGTTTCCTTCCCAGACACAGCATTTCTGGAAAGATGAAGTTCTTCGCTCAAGCGAGGCTTCTTGCGCTCGAGTGAGGGTGTGCGTTTGTGAAATACCTAAAGATATGTATTCTACACTCGAGCGACACTTCTTGTGCTCCAGCGAGGGCGCTTGTTGTGTCTGGTCGCTCGAGCGACCACTCCTTCACTCGAGCGAGGATCGCGTATATCAGTTTGCAGCAGAGCATTTTTGTGTCACTTTTTGTATCTCTTTTCACTCAAAACCCTAATCCGGCACTCTCTCTCTCTCTAAAGTTCTCTCTCTCTCTACAAATACTTCAAGATCTAAGCATCTCTCAACCCTAGTCCCTTTGTTAAAGAGTTAGAGCATCTTGTGGGCTTCCTCTTGATTCGAACAAAATCGAATTTGGAGCATTTTTGAAGTTCTTCATCATCTCCTTTGAGTTTCTACACTTGAGGTAGGGATATTCTACACATAAATATGGTTTTTAACCTAGGTATTTGTTGTTATATATAAATGGTGAGATTTGGGAAGGTTTTGGTGAAGTTAAGGCTTGGATTCAAAATTGAAAGAGGGGTTTTTATATTGGGCTCCATGAATATATATATATATATATATATATGGGGTATTGAATATGAGGTTATATAAGTTAAAATGATGAAATTTGGACTTGAGATTGATATTTGAAAATGGGGGGAAATTGTCCTAATTTGTGCTCAATAAATGATGAGATTGATATGAGAAATATGAAATTAGGAGGATGCATGAATGAATGGTGTAGTTGGATTTGTTAAATCACTCACCTATGGAGATTTGATAAATTATCTATTTGATAATTGCACATTTGTTTAGAAATATTTGTTGAGGCTATCGGTGGAGGATAGCTATAATTGTTGTAGAAACTGTATGTGGATTAGATGAATTGAAACCTATCTTTTAATTTGCCTCATTGAATATAATAGTATGACCAAGATATTGAAAATGTATCGTGGGTAGTCATTATATACGACAATGCTTTTAATACATTGTATATGTATCTTTATTTGGGAGAAGATAGGGGATGTACTCCATTGTTTGGAAGGAGATAGATGATGGACTCGATTTTAAAACTAAGTTGGCTGGAGTATCCAGGGTGAAAGTCCCAGAATCTTATAATTATGGGTGTCGATTCCCTCGGATGTGAATTCCGTAAAATGACATGTTGAAGTGTTTTGATTAGTAGATGTTGTTAAAGTATGAACCAATGAATTGTAATTTCATTTGGTGTATTTAGATGACAATGAACTTGACTCATAAATTGAATTAAAATGGATGGATGGAAACAGATTGAGATGTGAAAATCTACGTTGAATGGCCTTGGAAAGAATATAAGTTGGTCATGAACATTGAATATAATTATACTTGGCATTTATATCTTAGTTAAATCTCATATATTGTGTTAGTTTATCTCTACTAGGCTTTGGCTCACCCTACTTGGGAAACCATTTTCAGGTACAGGTGATATGCCTCCTCCAAGGGCATAGCTTGGGAGGACTAGGGGCTGAAGGCTTTATTTTTGTTATGATATGTTTAAATGTTTATTCAAGCCGAGGCTTTACATGCATAAAGCTTAGGACTCTTCTTTTTGTTGTAACCAAGTGATGACTTGGAAAGATGTAAGCCCGTAGGGAATTTATTTTGTTGTTGTTAATCTACTATTACATGCTATAGATTCAGGATGAACATTTATGAATGTATAATGCATGTAATACCCCTTTTGTAATATAAACTCTGATGAATGAAGTATACCATTTTATTATGTTCATAGATCTTATGGAATGGATTAATTGTATTATATTTTGGGGGCGTTACAACTTGGTATCAGAGCATATCGGGTTTGAATACTTTGGGTACGTAGAAGTGGTTAGTACCACATCGGGTTTGTCTTGCTTGTTAGAGACTTAACTATGGATGCTATGTGCTTATATGATAACATGCTTATATGATTATATAGATATGGGATTTAATTTCTAGGATGTTGATCGGGTCCATGGGTTTCTGGGAGTCCTGTTGGAAAGGCACTTGATCACTGTCGTTTCTAACTGAAACTCTAGCAATGCCACGAGACGGTCATTATCTGGAAATGAAATTCGTATGTGTTTATGTGATTATATGCTTATGTGGAGTGAATTACAGTTGTCCATCGTATTAGGATGTGGGTGAATTAGTTTCGGCACATTTGTAAATGTGCTAATGTCTATCGTTACCTTTATTAGGATGCCAGGACGAGGTCGTGGTGGTAGGGGTGGCAGGCCTAGGAGGCATGAGATGCCTATACCGGATGAAATTTCGGCACAAGAGGAATGAGTGGGTCAGGCCAATGTGGCCGAGCCAGTGGGTCAACAGGCCATAGGCGCCTTAGCTCGTGAAATGGCCGGCGCATTGAGGGAATCCATGGACATTCTCAGGGCTGAAAATCAAGTCCAGGCCCAAGTAGCTAAAACTGGGCCGTCCTTTCTAAAGAGGGAGTTTTTCTGGTTGAATCCAGACAAGTTTTTGGGTGATCCTAAGGAGCCACTGAAGGCTGATGAGTGGCTAGAGTAGATGACAAAGACGTTTGAGATGCTTTGCATCAAAGACAGAGGTTTGAGAGTGACCTTGGCGTCCTTCCAGCTGAAGGGAGACGTGGGTCAGTGGTGGAAATATGCGCGGGGGCGCATTGGAGGGACTTGGGAAGCCTTTGTTGAAGCTTTCCAGGACAAGTACTTACCTGCTACAGTAAGGGAGAAGTTGAGAGATCAATTCTCCAAGTTGGTGCAGTTGAAAACACTAGTGGCTAAGTTTGAGGCCACCTTCACTAGTTTGTCGAGGTTTGCACCAGAGTTAGTGGCGACCGAAGAGTGCCATTGTTTGGAATTTGAGAAGAAACTGCAGACCGAGCTCATGTTTAGAGTGGTCGGATTCATGATTAGAGACTATGGGCGCCTTGTGGAGGCTGCAGCTCATCTTGAGACTATCATGCATGCAGAGGAGGAGAGGATGAGGGGCTCCAAGAGGAGTCAGGATGGTCAGGGGGACAATAAGAGGCAGAGGGGTTCTAACCCTCAACAATCCCAGAGAGCGCATTCGAAATCTACCTTTCTAGTGCTGAGTTCAGGTTTTGGGAGAAGTGGTCAGGGAGATATCACTTGCTTCAAATGTGGTTAGTTGGGCCATAAGTCTCCAGCTTGCCCACAGAGGGGAGGAAGGCAACGAGCGGCTTCATCTTCGGCTCGTTCTCAAGACCAGAGTCAAGGTAGAGGCCAGCCGCTCACTTGTTATCAGTGTGGATAGGCGGGGCACTTGAAGAGGTTTTACCCACAGTCAGGTGGCACACCTGGTGTGTAACGCCCCAAAATAATCCAACATAAATCTAATACATCAACCCACGTCCACTAAATAATAATAACAATACTCCAATCATTACACCATCAATCAACAAGATTTATACAAAAGTTCCACATGCGAATTATACATTCAATGATATAGAAATACATGAATCTATAGCATGTAGAGCATCATGTTCCAAAAAAAATAATAAAATGCCCTCATGGGCTTACAATTTTCAAGGCTTAAGCCCAGTTACACAAAAATGGCCTCTTGGACCCGTACATGAATAGCCCTTGGCTAGCAATTAAATCATAACAAAACAGAATTATTACTCTTCACAACATATCCACGCCCTCAACTTGGCGGGATCACCACGTCTTTTCCTACACCAAAATCCCATAGGGGTGAGCATAAAGCCCGGTAGAGAATCCTTAACAAAGAATATACAGTTATGCAAGGTTTCAAATATTCTATGCGAATGTCATGCAATGCTAAATCAAGAGTATTCCATATACATGCTCTTTCAAAATATCATCATTTTCAACAACATTATGAAATATTAAAAATTTTGAAATTTACAATTCTCTTCAATGGGGGCGCTAAATATGACTCAGGTAATCCCTAGGTTGGTGTTTGCAAGTAGGCTCAACTAGCACTACCAAAAACCCCACTTTACTAGTTGCTAACCAGAAGGGAAGTGGTACCTCCTCCGCGCGTGTTTTCGGTCTTTCACTCCAGACACTCAGGCCAACTTATCAATTTCATCTACCCCTCATATCCGGACTTACTAACGTATTTACCCCCACAACATTTGAATGGTTCTCATTCAAAATGTTCTTTTCCCAAAAAACATGATCGGAATAAAACCTCACAGTTTTTATCAAAAGTGTTGTTATTTTTGCATCATGAGCACCATATTTGCGTGAAAATGAAAATGGAATCGAATTTGAAAATGAAAACTTGCATTGGCACGATGTTCTTAATTGGGTAATGAGACAACCAATGACCAAATACAAATTACAACTTGATAAGCAAAGCAAAACAACTCAAACACAAATATACACACTTGCTAAGACCAAAACACTCAAAACAAGACCTCAAAACACAAAGATCAAGACAAAAAAATAGGCTGCCAACACTGCCCAGCACACAAGTGGACGGCAGGCCAGAAAGGGGGGTTATCGGCCACAAAAGAGGGGTTGCCAGCGACAATTAGTGGCCTGTTGGCCACCACTGGTGGACTGCTGGCCACAGATGTGAGGATCACTAGATTCCTGACAGCTAGCCTCCACTACAGCTTTATCTTCTACAAAAAGGTCCGCCTTCGTGATTTCTTCTCCAGAATGTCATTTTAGCTGTTGTTTCTTCTACAAATGGAGATATTCCTTGCTGAGAAGCTCACAGATTGGATAGCCACTTTAGATGACACGGAAAAGATAAATTTCTAAGGTTTCGGCATAAACGTACTTTTTCCATTAAGCCGTACTCCACTTTGCTGTCCGTTCCTCCATGTTGTGGCCTGATATTGGGACCCAATTACGCATGTATTTCGCTTCGGAACACAAGAAACGTGCCCGACTCTTGAAGAATTTAGGGCATTAATGGAAACCTGGGGCGATGAGAAAATCATGGCTCAACCCCGTTTTGCCTACACCCAAGCTTTGGGATGAATATGTGGGCTCACTTTGCACGAAGATCGATCTTTCGCCCATGACAGGAAGCTAGACATACCTCGCTTGATTCATCGATTTTTTGACATCGGTGACAAAGGCGACCTCCTCTGGCGAGGTTTTTGGCAACATGCCCTCTGTATATGTTTGCTTGCACATTTCCTTCTTGCCCCTAGTTTTGGCGCAACCAGCATACAGTTAATCGAAGTGGCCCAATGTTTGAAAGAAAGTAAGAGTTGTATCGGTTGAACCCTGGTCGAGACCTTGATGGGCTTGGATACTTTTCATCGGCGAGAGACCACCAAGTTTGCGTGGAGTCCACTACTTCTTCAGGTATTGTTTCCCATCCTTTCTCATATGTGTTTCTCACATCACTCAGCATTCATGCTCTATTTTTCTCTCAAAACCCTTTTCTTACTTTTGTCTCAATGCACATCTCTTTATTCTTTAATCTCTCTTATTTTTCATTCCTTCCTAGGTATGGCTCATGGATAAGCTGAAGGTGGTGGATTCTTGCCCCGAGTACTCAGCTCGAGCTTATTTCTTTTGCCAACGACTAGTGGGTTTTCCCAACGAGAGATGGTGGTTCAACTAGATGTGTAGCAGGTCTGCAGATGACATAGCCTGGCACTGCCACTGGCTTCCTCTGACTGAGATGAGTTACATCATGACTCGATAGCCTGGCATACAGTTGATTGGCCCCACGCATTGCATGTTCTACTTTCCCTTCAAGTTCAAACGCTAGTTTGGGCATGATCAGACCCGCCTAGAGAATGGGGTAGAATACTCGGCTTCATTCCCGATTCGTGCTTCACACTTGGCTAGGTACCTTGCTGCTTGGAGGACGAGAGAGCTTCTGGCTCCTACCCTTAGTTTCATTTATGCCCTTTCTGGCGATTGCTTGGCTCGGCTCGAGGATGAGGCACAAACCAGGCCCACTTTGGCTTCAGAAGCTTCAGCAAGCACGAGCAGAGGACGTAAGAGCACCTGACTCACCTATGCCCTTAGTTTATTGCTTTGAATTTTTTTTTTCAAGTTTTATGATGTAAAAGCAACTTTGATTTGTATCTGAGAGTTAGAGAACTTTATGTTTGAAATCAATGGAATTAAAGTTATGAGCACTAAAAGTTTTCCTTTTGGTCCAAAAATGGTCTAAGTTCTAAAAGGTAAAATTTTGAACAAAATCAACTTTTCTTAAAACTTTCCAAAACCATTTTTGAAAATGATCACCACCTAACACACATAGAATCAATCCTCAAGATGTACAACCCCGAATCAAAAGATCATAAATGCCCCTGATTGAATACATTACTGCTTTGTATTGTAACCAGCTTTTCTTGGCAGAAAAAAGATCACAACCAAGCTCTTAGATAATGGACAGACAAAGATGACCTGATTAGACACATGGACAGGACAGTTGAGTTGGAGGTGATTACGGCCGAACTTCAGGATGAAGTTGCCTACGTATCCCAAAGATGGGAATCAACCCTTATGTAGTTTAGTTCAAGTTCACTCGAGTATTAACTCTTTCTTTTTGCGTTCTAACTTTTGCCAAAGTTGCCCTTTAGGATTCAGTTTTTCTTTATTTCTAATTTTTCATGCTCTAACTGTAACAACCCCCATACCGTTTACCGATAAATTACTGAATTACCTACTGATTATTACTAAACTGGACCACTTATGACTGATAATTGAACCAACTGAAGTACTGAATGGACTGATTAAAAATTGAAATCGAATTGACTGAGCATGTCTATTGTATTGCATTTTTTTTTTATCTTTTCGATCATTTGATTATCTGTTCGTGTTTTTATGTTTAGACTGCAAATTGAAGGCCTTATCGGCGGCCGAACTGGAAATTGTTTAGTGCCTCATGATCAGTGGAATTTTTGTGATTTAATGGTATATTTAACTAAAATGTGATTAGGTATGATTAAACTAGATTAATTTAGGCCAATTAAAGAGTTTGTCGAAATTACACTTTTGCCATTGAGTGGGCTTTGTCTATTCTTACTACTTGAGCCTATTACACACTTAATCAAAAACATTTCATCAGCCTCTTTCTCACACTCTAGCCGACCAATAGAGGAATAGGGGAGAATTGAGTTCATTTTGGTGGTTTTGCTTGGAACTTGGAGAATTAGCTTGAATTACTTGGAATTGAAGTATAAGTTGACAAATTAAGCTTCCTCACTTCTTATCCTACACCTAAGGTAGATCATTCATCTTCTTATTGTTGTCATTGAACTAAGTCTTGCATGGTTTATGCTTCATTGTAAAATTAAGTCATGAATTAGTTCATACAAGTTGAATTAGAGCATAATTCATGCATGCATGCTTGTATTGTTGATTCTCAAGGTGTTTTCATGGTAAAATTGTACATGCATGTTATTATTTAGGCTTGAGTCCATGAATTCATCATGTTCTTGAAGAAATGAGTCCAATTGGACAAGCTTTGAAGGTTGAATTTGGTTTGAATCCATGCATGTTTGCATTTCTCCATGTTCATGAAAAATGGGTTTGAAAAATGGTTTTAATTGACTCACCTTTGGGGCTTGAATTCATAAATTGAGCTTTGAAACTTGTTATACATTGAATCTAGATGTGTTTTCCAGGATTTGGGCCCAAGAGGTCGAGCTTTGAGTGAAAGAATGCTTGGTTTGAGCTTAGGAGACAAATCTGGAAATTCCAGAATTTGGCTTCTTCGCTCGAGCGAATGATTCTTCGCTCGAGCGACCAACCTTTGTTCGAAGCTACGCTCGAGCGTGGGATTGGTGGCTCGAGCGTAAAATTCGAGCATCCAGTACTTTTACTGTTTCAGCAGCTCGCTCGAGCGAAGGATTTCTCGCTCGAGCGAAGCCTTTGATTTTGGAAGCTCGCTCGAGCGAAGGAAGGCTCGCTCGAGCGAGGCTCCTATTTTCAGCAAACTTTGCAAAATGTTTTCTAAGTGTATTTTTGCATCCTCATCCCATTCTAGGCATTCTTAGGCCTAGTTTAAGATATCTTAATGAGGATATAGATGTAGAACACACCAAGGCAAATTAGGGATTAAGTTATGATATTTCCCAACTGTGTAGCTTAGTGTGTGTTCAACCTGTGAACTGTGTAGGGTTGGCGACTGGGGAGTCACGCTCTAGCATACTGTAGCCCAAACTCTGTGAGTAACAATTGTGTAAAGATATGTTCAACTGAGAATGTTTTCTGACTGTTTACCAAAACTGTTCCTGACATAATTATTGTTAATTGATTGAATGTATGTCCTATATTCTGAAATGTATTGTGGCATCCTTAGCAACTATGGTATACTGTTATTGTTACTGTTACAGAGATCTCTGTCGGCTCCCTCGTGGAACCATTACTGTTTACTAATTGATGGCCATCACTACTGTTTGGTCTTTAAGACCTATTGTTTACTGCTATGCTAATGGATGTACCACATATGACTGAATAACTGTTCTGACTGAAAGACTGAAATACTGTTTAATGAACTATTTTCATTACTGTAAGGACATTTCATTCTTAACCTCTTTACGCATTATGTTATTCACTGGGCTTTAGCTCACTGTTTATATATATATGTAGGTGCTCAGCCACCAGATCGGAGCTAAGAGCGTGGGTTAGACTCCAGTTTTGTCAAGCCAGCCTATGTGCCTCACTGCGAGGTTCCGAGTTGCCATGTTATGGCTTTGGGGTGTTTTGTTTTTCCCCCGTTTGTCTCCGTACTGTTTTGGATTACTGTATAGACTGTCAGCTGCTAACTGTACTGTTATCAAGGGATTAGGTCCCTTTACTGTGCGACTGTAAATCTTTGTATAGACTGTACTGTTTGAATGTGTGAATGCATGAAAAATCTTTTTGGCATACAGACTGTCACAGCTCAATGGACATTATTTATTTACTGTATTGGCTTCCGCCAGGCCCTAAACTCTGTTTTACTGTACTACTGTTAAGCAGGCCTTCGGTAATCTTGGATTACTGGCCGGTTACGGTGCTAAACCCATAGGGCCGGGTTTGGGTCGTGACACTAACTTTTGCCTAGGTCACCCTTTCGAGTTTTCAGCCTAGCGAGCCTCTCAGGGATAGTATTTCTTCAACTTGTCCTTGTTGATTAGTTGTGAAAATTCTAGGCCATCTAGGTCCATGAGAATAACCGCTTCACCCGACCAGATAGCTTTGATGATGTAAGGACCAATCTAATTGGGTCTGAACTTGCCCCTAGGGTCATAGATGGGAGCTCGGTTGTCTTTCAGCACCATATCTCCCTCCTTGAGATTCCGCGACTTAACTTTCTTGTTAAAAGCCCTAGCAATTCTGCGTTGGTAGCCCTGAACATGATACAATGCTTTTAGTCTCCTTTCATCAAACAACATTAACTCTTCAAATCTACTCTGTTGCCAGTTCGCCTCCGCTATCTGACACTCAGCCATAACTCGTAGCGATGGGACTTTTATTTTAATTGGTAGAACGGCTTCCATCTTGTAGACAAGAGAATAAGGGGTTGCTCCTATAGATGTCCGAATCAAAGTTCAGTAGCCCCAGAGTACGAATGGCAATTTATCTAGCCAGTCCATGTAGGTCTCAACCATATTTTGCAAGATGTTCTTGATATTCTTATTGGTGGCTTCAACAACTCCATTGGTTTGCGGCCTGTATGTAGATGACTTATGAAAAGCTAAGTTGTATTTTTCCAACAAGTCTATCACCTCTTTCTTGAAGTGGGAGCCATTATCTGATATGATCTCATTCGAGACTCCATACCGACAAATGATATTGTTTCTGATAAACTTAGCCACATGCGATGCCTTCAACACTGCATAGGACTGAGCTTCCACCCACTTTGTAAAATAATCAATCGCCACCAAGATATATTCACGTCCATTCGACCCTTTTGGCGTGACTGCACCAATAACGCCGATTCCCCAGACCGAGAAAGGCCATGGTGAAGTCATGTTATAAAGCTTTGATGGAGGAATACTCATGCAATTGGCATGAATTTGATATTTGTTGCATCGCCGGACAAAACCAATACAATCCTCCTCCATGGTGGACTAGTAATAACCTTGCCGGAGAATCTTTCGGGCTAGCATCACACCATTTATATGCGCCCCGCATTCTCCGCCGTGGATAGCCTCCATAAGACGCTTCGATTCCTCTTCCTCCACACACAGTTTATGCATTTCCAGATGACCTCTTTTATACAGCTTACCCTCGCAGATGATAAATTGGAGGGCTATTTGCCGTATTCCTCATTTGTGCTTGGCATTTGCCCCTGGTGGATACACCTCCTTTTCCAAGAAGTTCCAAATATTGTAGTACCAAGGGTTTTTGTCTTGAACTTCATCTATTACGGCAATAGTTTCATAAGTTGGGGTGTATTTCTGCTTGATGATAATCGGACATATCCGGACTCCAAGTGGGATGTCTACCATAGAAGATAGAGTTGCTAAAGCATCAGCAAACCTATTGTTCTCTCTTAGTAGATGCATGAAAGTTAGTTTTTCAAACCTAGGAATCAGAATATCCCGGGTCTGATGGTAAACCTTCATCTTCTCTTCTTTGACTTTCCAGTCTCCATTTGCTTGAGAAACAACTAAGTTTGAGTCCCTGATAACATTCAATCTTATTGCCCCTAGTTCCAGGGCGACTTCTAAACCAGCAATACACGCTTAGATTCTGTTTCGTTATTGGATACCTTGAACCAAAGTTTGAAAGCTAAGGGTATATGGGAATCTTCGGGTGCTATCAGCAACACACCTATCTCATAATCGTGCTGATTAGACGCTCCGTCAAAGTACATCGTCCAAGTTTCCTCCTCAACTTGCAGAATGGCTTCATCTAGGAATAAGTATTCCACTACCTCATCTCCTTCTACTATGTGGTCTACCAGGAACTCCGCTACAGCTCTTCTCTTGATCGACTTGCGGGTGACATATTTGAGATCAAATTTAGAGAGAAGAAGCAACCAATGGGCTAGCCTATCCGTAAGCGCTGGTTTCTCAAAGAGATATTTGATGGGATCTAATCTCGAAACCAGGATTATAGAGTGCTAACAAGTAATGCCTCAACATCCTGGTAGCCCATACCAAGGCTAGGCAAGCTTTCTCCAACGGAGTATAGCGGGTCTTGTAATCTAGCATTTTCTTGCTCAAATAGTAGATGGGTTTCTCCATCCTATCTTCAGATTCCTAAGTGAACATGCATCCCATGGTCATGTCTGTTACTGACAGGTACAGACTCAAAGGCTTCCTCGGCTCTAGCAACGACAACGTAGGTGGATTCTGGAGATACTGCTTAACCTGGTCAAAGGCAAATTGACATCGATCATCCCATTGGATTTTCATCCCTTTCTTCAGGAGACCAAATAGCGGTTCACAAGTCAAGGTTAATTTGGAAATAAACCGTCTTATGAATTGCACTTTACCCACAAAGCCTTGCACCTCCTTTTCAGTCCTTGGTGGTAGCATTTCTAGGATGGCCTTGATTTTGGAAGGATCTACTTCAATGCCCCTCTATGTGATAAAAAAGCCCAGCATTTTTCCTGCCGTTACGCCAAAGGTGCATTTTTGTGGGTTTAACCTCAATATGTATTCCTTGATCCACTGAAAGAATTTCTTCAAGGCAGTGCAGTGGCCCTCTCGTTCTTTGGACTTGACAATCATGTCGTCTACGTACACCTCGACCTCTTTATGGATCATGTCATGCAGAATGGTGGTCGCAGCCCTCTGATAGGTAGCTCCAACATTTTTCAAACCAAACAGCGTAACCCGATAGCAGTAGGTACCCCACGGCATAGTGAATGCGGTATTCTCTCTGTCCTTGGGTGCCATCAGAATCTAGTTGTACTCGAAAAACCCATCCATGAACGATAGCAATGCATGGCCCGCAGTGAAATGCACTAACTCATCAATATGCGGCAGAGGAAAGTCATCATTCGAACTGGCTCTGTTTAAATCTTAGAAGTCTACACACACCCGGATTCTACCATCCTTTTTTGGCACTGGGACGATGTTGGCCAACCAAGTTGGATACTCAGATACTAACAAGAAACCTACCTCGATCTGCTTGGTGACCTCTTCGTTGATTTTTAGCGCCCAATTTGGATGGATTCTATGCAGCTTCTGCTTGACCAGTCAGACCTCGGGGTCAAGAGGGATCCGATGCTGTACAATCTCAGGATCAATTCCAGGCATGTCTTCGTAGGACCATGTGAAAACATCTTTGAAATCTTTTAACAAAGCGATTAAACACTCGTGCTCATCCGAAGACAATGTGGACCCAATCTAGACTAGGCGCAGATCCTTCTCAGTACCCACATTAATGGCAATGATTTCATCAGCACAGGGTTTAGCAAACCTCTCCTCCTCACAATTAATCTAGTTTTTCAATGCTAGGGGAATTTCTTCCCCTTTGTTTTCATTAAAAAATCTTGGTCAATACAATAAACCAACGGCACAGAGAAGTACATAGAATCTGCAGAGTTTTCATTCAAAAGATCCAGATCTTCGATTACAGACTCAAAAGAAAAGTTGAATGAAGACCTAGATAGGGCTTTGGTATTCGGGTTACCACCCCCCAAGAATACCAGACTTAGACTCACAAGAAGTTGAATCTGATCCCGACCCCACAGACTCAGTGGAATCAGATTCTAGCTCATCACCCAATTCAGAACTGGACAAATAGCCTTCCTCCAGCCGTTATATAAGAGATGGTGCCCCTAATGCATCCAAAATGCCGCTGGATGGGTTCGCACCCGGTTCTTCCTCGATCATGGAGATGGTAAGGTTATCTCTCAAGTTCTCTAGGTCGGCCACAAGATCTGTCAGGAGACTAGCCAATAGTGCCCCTACTCCAAGTTCGTTACCATCTGAGTCACCTTCCGTGCTCTATTCGATGCTTGGTTCAGCCCTTTCCTCATCATCACTATACTGCAACTGCAGATTAAAGAAGATTTTGAACCCGGGGAAATGTTGCTTCATGGAATTCACCCAAGGCTCGGGAAAGCCACAAAAAGAGAAATCTTCTCCCTCCTAAACAAAGAGGCCATCCAGTGTCCCTAGGATTAGCCTATGGATAAGCTCATAGTGTTTCCCGGCTTGCTTGGCCTTGGCTCTGCCTTTCATCTCTTCCATCTTTTTGATCCAGTTCTTTTTGGTGGGCACATAGCCCAGACCAAAGGCATATGGGTTGTGTGGCACGTCTATCAATGTCGCAACATCTTTCCTACCATTTCTCCTTAGTCCCATTCCTGGAACATGCTATAGTTTGCTCATGAAATAAATGAACTGGGCACTAATATACATGCCTTCATCTACGGCCAGGATGGTCTGCATTACCCAGGCTTCAACTAGAGTGAATCCCACGAGGAGTACATCCTTCTTGCCATGGGTGAACTCTAGCACTAGTGTAGTTACCTCTAGTGGCAGATGGATGGATGAATTCCTAAAAACCATCATCACTCCACCCCCATGAGGGTATTTCAACATTTGATGGAGAGTAGAGGAGACAGCCTTTACATGATGCAACCAGGGCCTCCTTAATAGTAAATTAAAGGTAGTCGGTACATCCAAAACAAGGAACTGGACCTTCTACTCAGCTAGGCCCACCTAGACTCTGACTTGCACCATGCCCATGACCTCTCTGCTTGTATTATCATATGCCCGTATTACTTGGGCTGTGGGAACAAAGTCCGCTGGTTTAAGGCCAATTGCATAGGCGGTGCAAGAAGGACAGACAATGATGGCCGAACCGGTATCAACCAACACCACCATCACCCATTTCTCCTTGCACTCCACAAATATATACAACAGTTTGTTGTGGGATGAGCCTTCGGGAGGTAATTCTTTGTCAGAGAAGGTTAGAGTTGGTCTGTCACCACTTGGAAAAACCAAACCTAGCAGCTGCTCAGGGGTAGTGTCAATGGACAATTTAGCCTTATCTATTGCCGAGAATACTACCTGCCGATGTACCCAGGAGGCCATAAGAAGACCCCAGATGGAGATGCCAGCTTGGATTTGCTTGAGTTGTTTCAATACTGCCTTTTTTTTCTAGTTGTTTCTCTTTCTGTTTCTAGGCCTCTCTGTCTTTTCCAGACGCCTTTACCTAATCCAGGTGTGGCAACTTAAAATACTGCCCGCTTTTTATCAGATGGTCAATTTCTTCTGCAAACCATGTGTTGTCCGAAAGGCACTCACCCCAGTCTTCGTTGGTGTGGGCCAGATGCAAATCATCATTGGCCCACCATTCACCCTCAGCGGCCGACAAACAGTTTCCGGCTCTGCTTGTATCACTTTCACGTCATAAGTATCCCCCACATGATGTTGAGCCATTACAGTTTCCTGGTTGTCTTTAACCTTTTCTAGTTCAAACTGCCTCAGTGCAGCTTCTTGTTCTGTATCTGCAGTGCTCAAAACAGCTACTTCTTGGGCCACGTTTTCCATACCAGTGTTCTCCGGCAACTTTCTTTTTTTATCAGCCTTTCCGGCTACCATAGCGACTTCTACTTCTTTTCCTTCTGGTTTCATTCCAGTTTCTTCCTCCTTATCTGGCTTATCACTGTAGCTCGACTTTTCGCGCTCCCTTTCGGAAGAATGAATAGCCCTTACAGTTCAAACTATACTTGTGTGTTGGTTCTGATTCTGATTTCACAAGTGCAATGTGAAACAGTGAAAACACAAAAAGAGTCCAAATCCAGCAATTTCTTTTGGAAAATCAATGTTTGAATCAAATGCCAAAAATGGACTGCTTTGCCAGATATCAGAGTCGCCACCTAAAAATTTATTTTGGGAAATTTAGAAAACCCATAACTCGTGCCAAAGGCTATTAGTCCGTCGTTACCAAAGTGTCTTGGTTCGGGAACTTAGGTATAAGAGGGGAAGGTCAATAATTGAACACCCCACTCACCCGATCAAAGATCGGCCTCTACTAATCATGATGTGGTTTTTATGTACAGTATATGCTCTTGTTCTATATGTAACATGCAAGTATAGACTAATTTCACGAAAAGTTGGAATGTTTGATTTCATGTTTGTTTGGAAACAAAAGTATTTTGAATATGTATCACTTAAAATGGTGATCTCATATATACATGAATCAAAGTATCCCAATTCAAGTGATTAGCCTTCATCCATAGGCCTTCAAACAGGTATATCAAATAAGCAGTTAGCCTCATGGTAGTATGTTTGATATGACAACATTCAAACTTACGCAATATGCTAAAGCAAAAATGCTTACCTTAATGTCCGAAGGCGAGTCCAAAAAGAAAGCAAATAGTTAGAAAAAAAAATGCATGATCCTAATTTAATGACTAATGCAACACATGCAACGTGCAATTAATGTTCGGCTACTAGTATGGCATGTGAGTCAATTCAAGGCCTGTGATAGTGCATGTATGCAAGTGAGGAGTTTGAATTTGCCATTTGAATAATATGATGAGTCGAACTTTTATGCATGTAAACGAATGGATGCAAATCATGGAAAATACTAATTAAACATGATGTCCCTAATCTAACCATCATAAGTAGTGAAATAAAAGGAAGAAAGAATGGGGGTTGGAAGACATACAACTTATTACATATTTGTCCGCGCGAAGGATGGTTCGAATGTCCAAATGTCCGAATAAATAATTATTACAAAGCTGAATGACTAATAAATGAAAGGGGCTGTCTAATTTATTACAATAATAATATGCAATGATTCCTCAATGCTGCTCAGAAATTATTCTGTCTGCCTTGCTGGGATTTGTTCTGTTTCACCCCTAGTTATTGCTTTTGACCAAAAGTGTATTGTTTTGATTTTTATTGGAGCCTTGCCAACCCCAAAACGTGACTCAGTCGAGCCCCAAATAAATCCAATACTTTGTTTTCTTGTGGAAATCTGTTTTTTGCACCTGAGGTGAAACGTGCAGATACGGTATTCCTAGCCATGTTTGTCTTTTTATTTTACCCTTCTCTATCATAAAAATACTCAAGAGAGGGTTGGAATCATCTCCAAAACCATCAATTAGCAAGTTGATTGCTTGATGATCTTGGACACAATTTGGACAATGATCAATAAATGCAATGAATAAACAACCATCCCTCCCTCGTATCATGAAGTAAATTTAAGAAGGGAAGTAGAGACGCTTCAAGGTTTATCAAAATATCATGAATTGATGTAAGACAAGCCTTGACACAATAGACTTGGTATAACGTCCGACCGAGTCCAATTAATCTTGTTAATTCTTGATGTCGGTTGTTATCCAATTTTAACCAATTTTTTTAGCCTTTTTTATTACCTTTCCATTTCTTTATTTTTGCTCTTATTTGTGCAAAAGTGATATTTACGTCCACTAAGTCCAAAACGCAATAAAGAGAAACAAGCATCAACTTAACCCGAGAAAAAAATCTTATTTTCTTTGGGGGAAATTACAAAGGAAGAGTCAAACTTATTTACAAGCGATAAGGGATTCCAAGTCAAACTCAAGATGTGCAACAAGGACTAGTCAAACTCAAAAGAGTGATAATGACTTAAAAAACCCAAACTCGAGTGATAATGACTTGAAATCCAAACTTGATAATAAGTGATAATGACACTTTCCTTGGTGATTTCCAAGGGTCAATTAGTCCCTTAAAAGTAAACACACTGATAAATAAACAGAAATGAAAAATAAAAGATTGTGCTTTAGTATAAGAACGTGTATACATTTGGGGTAGTGAACCTCTAAAGAATTTAAACCGTTAAGTATAGAACATTTTATGCTTTTGGTAGTAAATCCCCTAAGAGATTAAATCAGTAAGTATAGAACGTTATATACTTTTGGTAATGAATCTCCTAAGCATAAAGCATTTTATGCCTTTGATAGTGAATCTCCAAAGAGATTAAACCATTAAATATAGAACGTTTTATACCTTTGGTAATGAACCTCCTAAGCATAAAACATTTTATACCTTTGGTAGTGAATCTCTAAAGAGATTAAACCATTAAGCATAGAGCATTTTATACCTTTGGTAATGAATCTCTGAAGAGATTAAACCATTAAGCATGGAAGAGTTCCTTTCTTATACTTGAACCACAATCTTAATTTTTCACAACTTTTTAATCGAAATAAGCAAAGAATGGAGGGAGGTTACAGAGATGATCATGCGAAGTTGATTAATTGGTTAGTACAAACAAACTTGATATTTAAAACATAAATCATTGAAATAAGTTAAATAGCCCCCAAAATAGCATACAATAGTACTGAAATTAAGTTATAGAAAGCGAGCCCCAAAAGAAGGAAGGGTGGCTAACCCCTCCACTTTTATAACTTCAAATCACATAGTTTAGATGTTGAAAAACAGCCCCAAAAGAATTTGAGAGAAACCTACCACTTTTACTATTCACCGCCGAAGGTACTATTTGTCGCCGGGGTAACTATTCACCGCCGGAGGTACTATTCACTGCCGGAGGTTACTATTCATCCGGTGGGGTAAATTATTTAAAGTAATAAATTACGACAATTTATATACAATATTTAAATTACACCAGATATGTGGGTGGTGCAGCCTTCCCATTAAAGCAATAAAAAAATAATTATGAAAAGAAGTAAATGAAGTATTTAAACGAATTATATCACATTTTTAAATTAAATAAAAATTTACAAAAATTCACCTTCTGGGAAATGATAAATTTTATGAGTCACAAACTTTCTTTTGAGTACTCTCAAGTCTGTGGAATGTGTTCTCAATTCTTTGGAATTACAGCTTTAGTGGTTGGTTTTTCAATGGTGTATTGATGAAATGGAAATAAAAATATCAAAGAAGATATTTTATTTTCCCTCTCTCTCTCTCTCAAAAAAAACTAATTTTCTTTCTTTCTGATTCTTTTTCTCTCAAACTCTCTCGCACCACTTCATTTTTCTCTCTCTCTGATTAGCCTCCTCCTCTCCCTTTGATTGCTTTATATAAGGAACAACTAGGACAACACAAGCAAACAAAATATCATATAATAATATAAATATTATATAATATATATCTATAAGCAATTGAGTCTAGCAGGCTAACCAAACTCTCTCCACAAACAAACTATATACAAATAATATAATAAATATCTAATACGATATATATATGCATTATGTGGTTGGATTTGGATGTCGGCAGCCAAGGGCTGACCGACATAAATTTTTTATTATTTTTCTTTTATAATATATATAATATAATATATAATAACAAAAACGTATAATTTATACCAATTTATATAAAAACACAAAAAACATGAACAAACACATAAAATTATGCAAAATTACAAAATACTAAACTAATAAAATATTTAGTAGTTTAAAACAATTGGGCCATAATGGTGAAGGTTAGGATTAAAGTTTAAATTTCATCTCTCTTGAGGATTCTGTGAGAAACACATTTTAATTGTCATCATCGGGTGATTAAAAGAAAGTGCCCAAGTCTTAGGGCCGGTCAAAATTGGGGTGTCTATAGTTGCCCCTCTTTGACAGAGGTCGAAGTCATTTCATGGCGTGAGTGAATGTCAAAGCCCGAAGATGACCCTTTTGACAAGGCCGTAAGACTTGGGCAAACAAACAAATGTGCAAATGCAAGTGGTTGAACCAGAAGATTGCCTACTATGGGGAAGTGGTTCTTGAAATACTCTTCCGATCCTGGGAGACGCTCTTGATCCTCAGCTAGTCACCTGCAAAGACAAACGCTCCGGTCGGGGGTGCTGGGGTTAGCACTCCGACGGGCAAGTCAGTTCTTATACTCAAGAAAGCTTGTCTACTAAGTTTAGTGAAGTGATTCTTACATACCTTTCTAAATCTGAAGCTATTGTATTTATACTCATTCTCTGGACCTCGGGTCCAGAGCCCACTTTTTACTTATTATCCTTTTGTTTATTCCTACATACATCTCCCCGTCTATTCGGCGATCTCAATGTATTCGGTATCTTAGTTGATTAGTACGGAGTCGAACAGTCTCTGACTTCTGGGATACATCCCTTCCGACTCTTCTATTTATTCGGCTCCCACAATTGGCCCCCAAGCATTTTCCCAACGTCTGTTGGCTGGAGTGCTTGGTTCCAAATTTTGAATACCCAACCAAAATTTTGCCTTTTGGTTGTCATACCGACTTCCCGCCTCTTCGTACATACCTATTCATTTCGTTTTTAAAGATTGGCGTCCCTTCGGATTGGCATTCCATGATACTGGTCGTTGGGTTGCCTTTTGGATCGTTCTTGCAATTTTGTCTCCTCCAATATCTTCTTCACCCTCTGTAAGTTTTCCACTTCTTTGCTTCGAGAACTGTTCCCATTTTATTCTTTGGCATATCTGTGTCAACTATTGAGTATGGCGAAACATTTGAAAGACCTCCTCTCATCAGATCGAATTGCTGGCTTTAGACGCCATTTCTCTATTCCTGATGACGTTCGTCTGTCACTTTTGGCAGACGGCACCCTTGACATGGAGAGGGAGGACGAAACCACAATCGTCTTTCCTCTCTTGTCAATCGCAGAGGGTGGAGTTCGCTTCCCTCTACACCCATTTCTAAGGGCTGTGCTTCGCCATTGGGATTTAATCCCTTCTCAACCTAACGTGAATTTCTTTAGAATTATAATGGGGATTGTAGCGTTGAATCGTCGCCTTGGAATTAACCTTGGCATTCCGGCTATCCGGCACTGCTATGCGTTGGCTAAGTCCTCCAGTCGGCAAGGGCGTTATTTCCTTAGAGCTAAGGACACCGACCATCAACTAATCACTATGCTTTCCAGCTCTGGGAAACGAGTTGATGATGTTATGGTCGTTGTCCAGGGCAACTGGGAATTTGGCGAAGGGGAGGATCGTGTTGACCCTATTCCTAGACGGAGGGGCGAGCCAGGTCGCCGAGTATCTCCTTGTTTTTGTCATGTGTTCATTTTTATTGTAAAACCTATTCCATTGAAATCTTACGGCTTCGTCTCGTGCAGGGAGGGGTTTGAAAAAGGTACTATCTTCAACCCACGACGCCGTTCTTTCAGATATTAGGGTTGCTCTCAGGTATTTCGGCCATCGAAGTCTTCAGAAATAGGGGAGGGCGGCTCACATTCTACTTTGTTACGAGCCGACATACACAACCTTCTCGGCGGCGGAAAACATACCGATTCCAAAGGGTGAAGATTCCCTTACTGCTCTTATTCTGTTTGACTTCAAAAACTTGAGGCAGGTAGGCTTTGAAGGGTCCGATTCGGAGCGAAATGAGGTAGTTGATATCGCCGAATCAGATCAATCCAAGACCGAGTCTGAGGAGGTATTGGATCCCGCCGATCCTCCATTTAAATCGAGACCAGGGGATCTTCCTTCTGCCGATGTTTTTCAACGCTTAGAGGATCTTCCTGTCATAGACTCTGCGGATATGGCCGGATTGAGTCTGACAAAGCTTGCCAAAAAGGCGAATGCAGAGAGGTTAGCCGCGCGGCGAAGAGCGGAGGGCCTTTCATCTGAAATACCGCCCGCCACCGAATCTCGACTCCCCCTCCCTGTTGTCGAGTCAGAGTGCTTGGGGGTTGTAGAGGAGACGGAAAAAGGTCAGAATGCCGAATCTCCGTTGGTCGGGGAAGTCGGCCAACAAGTTGAGGAAAAGGCAGAGAAACGCTCTGCTGACCTCAAGGCCGGTTTAGACCAAGAAGGTGGTAAGCGTCCTCGATTGGAGGGATCTAATGAGGTTGTTCCTTTTGTCATTCGTCCAATGGTAAAGGACATGCCGGTTCCCTCTAACGCTTCGGTGCTTAAAGATCCAGAAGTCGCATTCGGTGTTGCTACGTCCGTGTCGTTGCCGTCTGATATGGAGGCTTTCTGGGTGGAACCAGATCTGAATGCGACAGCACTAACTGCACAATCGGCACTTCTGGTAGGTATTTTGACTTTTCTTCACTTTATCCAAGTACTGTTAAGGTTATGTTTTTGGGTTCTTCCTTTGCAGACCGTCGGAAGGATAGCCGACATGGGACGTCGGCATCTCGACGCCGTCAAATAGATTGACCGCTTACAAAAGCAAGTAGAGGGCCAGAGGAAGAAGGCCGAGGATACAGTTTTGAGAGCGAACAAGGAAGCTTCTCGGGCCGAGGCCGAAGTAGAAAAGGCTCGCATTGCAGATCAATCCCGATCGGACGCTGAGAAGAAGGCAGACGCGAGCGAAACTGCGCTGAGATTGTCCCAGACGGCGGTTGCCAGCCTGGAGGCTGAGTTGGCTGACATGAAGGCAGCTGCTTCCAAAGTATTCGAAGCCGGGAAAGATGCTGGGCTCGCCGAATATGTGGACCAGGTCCCGCGGTTTGAAAACAGGGGGTTCAAACATGGCTGGCACAAAGCCCTTGCTGCAGTTGGAGTTTTACTGACTATGCCAGTGCCGTATGAGCAAGTGGATGTCGAGCCGTTGGAGACTGATTCTGAAGGCTGAGCTGGGCAATTTGACTTAGGATTTCACAAATGTATTGTTACAATTGTTTTGTCAGACATTTTTGTGCGGGCTTATAGCTTATTTATTTTGCATATATAAAATGTCATGAGTTGTGCTCGATTTTGCTGATGGAGAATGATATTACTTAATTTTGAGCTCGAACGATCGGACTAAGGAATCTGCCCTTTTCTTAGCCAGGGCACGGGCTCGCGAAGCCGAATGAGCCGATGGCTTTGAATCGTGGGCTGGCTCAGGCATAAGTTACTCGGTGATCTCTTGAAAAGATAGCCGGCTAGATTAATGAATCTGCCCTTGCCTTAGCCAGGGCGCGAGCCTGAGGAACCGAATGAGCCGATGGCTCTGAATCGTGGGCTAGCTGAGGCATAAATTACTCGGTGTTATCATTTGAAAATATAGCCGGCTAGATCAATGAATCCACCCTTGCCCCAGCGATCTTAGGTTAACTGGCGATAGCGCTTGAAATATAGCCGACTAGATTAATGAATCTGCCCTTGCCTTAGCCAGGGCGCGAGCCTGAGGAACCGAATGAGCTGATGGCTCTGAATCGTGGGTTGGCTGAGGCGTAAATTACTCGGCGTTATCGTTTGAAAATATAGCCGGCTAAATCAATGAATCCGCCCTTGCATTAACCAGGGCGCGAGCCTGAGGAACCGAATGAGCCGATGGCTCTGAATCGTGGGCTAGCTGAGGCATAAATTACTCGGTGTTATCATTTGAAAATATAGCCGGCTAGATCAATGAATCCGCCCTTGCCCCAGCGATCTTAGGTTAACCGGCGATAGCGCTTGAAATATAGCCGACTGGATTAATGAATCTGCCCTTGCCTTGGCCAGGGCGCGAGCCTGAGGAACCGAATAAGCCGATGGCTCTGAATCGTGGGCTGGCTGAGGGGTAAATTACTCGGCGTTATCGTTTGAAAATATAACCGGCTAGATTAATGAATCCGCCCTTGCCCCAGCGATCTTAGGTTAACCGGCGATAGCGCTTGAAATATAGCCGACTAGATTAATGAATCTGCCCTTACCTTGGCCAGGGCGCGAGCCTGAGGAACCGAATGAGCCGATGGCTCTGAATCGTGGGCTGGCTGAGGGGTAAATTACTCAGCGTTATCGTTTGAAAATATAGCCGGCTAGATCAATGAATCCACCCTTGCCCCAGTGATCTTAGGTTAACCGGCGATAGCGCTTGAAATATAGCCGACTAGATTAATGAATCTGCCCTTGCCTTGGCCAGGGCGCGAGCCTGAGGAACCGAATGAGCCGATGGCTCTGAATCGTGGGCTGGCTGAGGGGCATACGACGTTTGGCGCTCAGTCTTTCTGACGTTTTCTCGGGGGAGCTGCATGTACCCCAGAATAAATGGGCGAGTTCATGCCAACTTGACTCATTTCTATTCAGGCTTGATGCAGACCTGGCAGGGGCCAACACTGGCTGGGTTTAGCGGTCAAAATGAATCGCAGAAGCGAGCCTATTCACATGGGAAGAAGGGCATCCGTGGATCGGGAAAAAGAGCGGCCCCCTAGTCGTCGAAGCAGATCACCCCGAAAGGACGGACAACGGGGAGATTCCCCGCGCCCACGACCACAAGTTGAGCCTGACGCGGCACCGCGACCGTTGAGTTGTACGGTTCTCATGAAGAATAGACCAATGACGGAGGCAGATTCTATAATTAAAGACCCAGATGTAGCAGTCGAGTTCGCTCGGCAGATTTTTTCGCCGGAGGTCCAACAGTCGATGGTCGGACGTCGAGATTTCGAAGTATTTCGGGATGGCATACATGGGGCTGTCAAGGGACTGTATAGCGCTTAGGAAGTCGGGATGCGTCTGCGCGAAGCCCGACGCGAGAGTGCGAAAAACAACGAAAGGAATCGTAGTTTGGAGGCTCGCGCGAAAAAGGCTGAGAGTGAGCTTCGAGAGCTGAAGAGTGTTCGAGCGGCCGAGTCGGTGGTGGACAGTCAAGCGAAAAGCATAGGGGAGAGGGCGAACCGAGAGGCCTCGGGTTATGAGAGAGGATATCGGGACGGCTTGAAGGCTGGGATCAAGAAGACCAAAACAGACCTAGCTGAGGAAGTCTGCCGATGCGAAAATCGTGGTTTCAAGCATGGCTGGATCAGGGCCCTTCAAACCGTGGAAGCTCTTGGGTTTGTGGGCATAAATTTGGCTTCGCCCCTATATCATCGGCATTACCTTCCGTATCCCGAGTTCGAAATTGAGAAAAGCGACGATGAAGACGCCGACTTAGTGGGCCATAATGTTGAATAAATAGAATTACTTTATCAAATGCTTGAAATGTTTGGCGGCTTTTGAATAAATAGAATTTCTTTATTAGCAGCTTTTGAAATGTTTTGCGCATAATTAAACGACCTATCTCAATTTATTGTTAGCTTTTGTATTGCGTGATGTAAACGTTTGATCATGCATCGATCGGCTCCAATTAGGAACCATGTAGTTGGTCAGTTAAATGGTGATCCCCATGAAGGGTTCTCCGAATCCGGAGACTTCTTCAGCCCTTAGATGTCATGCACTCAAAGGGGCTTCGAATCCGGAGACTTATTCGGCCAATCGTGGTATCCACGAAGGGCGCTCCCAATCCGGAGACTTATTCGGCCAATCGTGGTATCCACGAAGGGCGCTCCGAATCCGAAGACTTGTTCAGCCAATCGTGGTATCCACAAAGGGCGCTCCGAATCCGGAGACTTCTTCGGCCAATCGCGATAACCACGAAGGGCGCTCCGAATCCGGAGACTTAATCGGCCCTAAGGTGTCATGCGCCAAAGGGCGCTCTGAATCCGGAGACTTGATTTGGCCGATCGCGATATCCACGAAGGGCGCTCCGAATCCGGAGACTTAATCGGCCCTAAGGCGTCATGCACCAAAGGGGGCTCCGAACCCGGAGACTTGATTTGGCCCATCGCAATATCCACGAAGGGCGCTTCGAATCCGGAGACATAATCGGCCCTAAGGCGTCATGCGCCAAAGGGGGCTCCAAACCCGGAGACTTGATTTGGCCGATCGTGATATCCACGAAGGGCGCTCCGAATCCGGAGACTTAATCAGCCCTAAGGCATCATGCGCCAAAGGGGGGCTCCGAATCCGGAGACTTGATTTGGCCGATCGAGATATAGACGAAGGGCGCTCCGAATCCGGAGACTTAATTGGCCCTAAGGCGTCATGCGCCAAAGGGGGCTCCGAATCCGGAGACTTGATTTGGCCAATCGCGATATCCACGAAGGGCGCTCTGAATCCGGAGACTTAATCGGCCGTAAGGCATCATGCGCCAAAGGGGGGCTCCGAATCTGGAGACTTGATTTGGCCCATCGCGATATCCACGAAGGGCGCTCCGAATCCGGAGACTTAATCGGCCTTAAGGCGTCATGTGCCAAAGGGGGCTCCGAATCCGGAGACTTGATTTGGCCGATTGTGATATCCACGAAGGGCGCTCCGAATCCGGAGACTTAATCGGCCCTAAGGCGTCATGCGCCAAAGGGGGGCTCCGAATCCGGAGACTTGATTTGGCTGATCGGGATATCCACGAAGGGCGCTCCGAATCCGGAGACTTAATCGGCCCTAAGGCGTCATGCGCCAAAGGGGGCTCTGAATCCGAAGACTTGATTTGGCCGATCGGGATATCCACGAAGGGTGCTTCGAATCCGGAGACTTAATCGGCCCTAAGGAGTCATGCGCCAAAGGGGGTTCTGAATCCAGAGACTTGATTTGGCCAATCCTGGCGAGTGCCCCACTGGGAGTTGACATATGATTTTGAGCGACGAGGAAAAATAGTTCATATTGCAGAGGCGAAATATATTTACAGGTATCAGAGCCCACAGATCGGGTCAGTGATAGGGTTTTCATCAGAACTCTGCTTGTGCCGATTGGGGGGAACCACGTATTTCTTCAATGCCGTGGGTTGTTGGGAAACGCAGGATCTGATGGTAGGTGCTTGGGACGGCCTTCATGACATGTAGCCAGGTTCTTCCCATGATGGCATTATACGGCGAGGGGAGCTTCACGACCAGGAATTCCGCTTCGACCGTTCTGGAACCCGCTCGAACAGGTAATGTGACCTTGCCCAATGGCTATTCGGGATTCATATTAAAGCCGAACAGTGGGTGAGGCGCCAGAGATAGATCCGACTTGTTGAGGCCGAGCTTGATGAAAGCTTGGTAGTACATGACCTCTGAACTACTCCCTAGGTCTATGAGAATTCGTTCAATGATGAACCAGTTTATGCGTAATCCAATGACCAATGGATCAATGTGGGAAGCTATTGAGTCATTGAGGTTGGAGTCGTTGATGGCAATTGTCAGAGCTTCTTCGGACCGGTCAGTCGAAATACGGCGCCCCTGTAGAGTTGGATGCAGTCGAATTGTGTGCACGGCTGGGGGTGTAGGCAGGCTGTAAATTACATGGATCACGCCAAGTGGGGAGAGTCTTGCCTCAATGCTAATGCCTTGATTGGCTTTCCCTGTTTCACATACTGCTGCAGTCGGCCATCTTGCACCAGTTCTTCCAGGTGATCTTTTAATGCGTAGCAACTCTCTGTTTCGTGGCCATGATCTTTGTGATATTCGTACCTCCGGCCCCTTCGTCGTGTATCGGGTGGCCCCACCATCTTTGACGGCCATCTGAAGAATGGAAGGTGTTGAATTTTGGTCATTACCGCGGTGATTGGCTCTGACAGGTCCGTGTACTTTTTGTCGGCGCGCCTCAAGCGTCTATTGTCGACTTGCAATTGTTCATTCGTCGGGTGGGAGCATTGATCACTCGATCGACGAGAGTCCCGCCTTTTGTCTCGTTTAGCACGTTGTCGCGGCTCAGGGCTCGGAGGTGGCACGGAACTTATCGGTTGAGCAATTTCAGGAGGTGCCGGTTTGGTGGACACTTGTCTGGCTTTAATCCTCAAGGCATCGTCTTCCACTTTGCAATACTCTTCAACTTTCTTCATCAACACCCAAACTGTTTTGGGAGGTCTTGTGGTCAGGGAGTTGCGAAGAGCACTGTCAGGATGTAGTCCCATTTTGAAGGCGGTGACGGCCATGGAGTCATTGCAAGCGTCGTCAACGAGATTGAAGCACTCCCAATATCGCGCCGAATATGCTCTCAGCGTTTCTCCTGGTTGGATTTGCATAGCCCAGAGAGAGTCGGCCTGTTTCGGCTGTACCTCGTTGGTAATGAACCTGGCCCTGAAGGATTTTTGTAATTGATGGAAACTTCTGATCGAAGCCGACTCCAGCTTGTAATACCATTTGACAGCTAATGGCCCCAAGCTGCTGGGGAATATTCGGCACATGAGAGCTTCATTGTCTGCATGCAACGTCATGGCCTGCTTGTAGTGACGTATATGATCAGTGGGGTTTGATTTTCCATCGTAGAGAGTAAATGATGGAGCTTTGAACTTCTTGGGCAGGGCCGCCCTCGCAATTCATCGGATAAAAGGATCGTGCCGGTCCTCTTCGTCTGAACTGCTTCTTCTGCGCTTGTCCCTTGTGTGTGCACTTTTTTCAGAGGAGCTGGAAGTGTCTGAGCGTCCCTTGTTATGCTCCGTGGATAATGAGTTGGAGTCGCTATCGGTTTCCCTGGGTCGGGCTTGAGGTCGTTGTCTACCTGCCCTCAGGGGTCGTTCGGGGTCTTGGCGCGCGGCATTTTTGGATTTTGCTACTTCCAGGGCCAAATCTTGACGGAGGCGTTCGTTTTCTGCGATTATATTTTCCAGTCTTTGTTCATTCTGTTTAGCTTGTTCTATGATGGCTTGCATCATCTCCTGCGCTGAAGTCGTTGGCGAGTCAAAATTCAAGGCGCGTCTCGCAGCGATGGTTTCCTTCCCGAGCATATTTGCCGGAGTGATGTCATCTCTCTGTATAGTCTCGTCGGTGGCTATCGGAGGATCTTACGTCATGCCTTCCATGGATGTATTTGAGTATTCCCACAGACGGTGCCAATTGTGGGGAAGTGGTTCTGGAAATATTCTTCTGATCCTGGGAGACGCTCTTAATCCTCAGCTAGTCACCTGCAAAGACAAACGCTCCGGTCGGGGGTGCCGGGGTTAGCACTCCGACGGGCAAGTCAGTTCTTATACTCAAGAAAGCTTGTCTACTAAGTTTAGTGAAGTGATTCTTACATACCTTTCTAAATCTGAAGCTATTGTATTTATACTCATTCTCTGGACCTCGGGTCCAGAGCCCACTTTTTACTTATTATCCTTTTGTTTATTCCCACATACATCTCCCCGTCTATTCGGCGATCTCAATGTATTCGGCATCTTAGTTGATTAGTACAGAGCCGAACAGTCTCTGACTTCTGGGATACATCCCTTCCGACTCTTCTATTTATTCGGCTCCCACATCTACGTATCCCGTTTGCAAGGAATCAAACCTGCGTAGTTCAGGGGTAAGATGCAGAATGATATGTAAAACATAACTTATGATCATGCAATGAAATGCAAAACATAACTTATGATCATGCAATGAAATGCAATCAAGACAATGATGTGACACTGAATGAAAGGATAAATGTTGGATGTAGTGAATGTGAGATCCAAACGCTTCATTCGCGAGAGGAGGAAAATGATCTTGAGATCCAAACGCGTCTTACGCGAGAGAAGTATGTGAACTTGAGATCCAAACGCGCCTTACGCGAGAGGAGTATGTGAACTTGAGATCCAAACGCATCTTACAGGAGAGGAGTATGTGAACTTGAGATCCAAACGCGTCTTACGCGAGAGGAGTATGTGAACTTGAGATCCAAACGCATCTTACGCGAGAGGAGTATGTGAACTTGAGATCTAAATGCGTCTTACGCGAGAGGAGTATGTGAACTTGAGATCCAAACGCGTCTTACGCGAGAGGAGTATGTGAACTTGAGATCTAAACGCGTCTTACACGAGAGGAATAATAATGAACTTGAGATCCAAACGCGTCTTACGCAAGAGGAGCATGTGAACTTGAGATCCAAACGCGTCTTACGCGAGAGAAGTATGTGAACTTGAGATCCAAACGCGTCTTACACGAGAGGAGGAATAGTGAGCTTGAGATCCAAACACGTCTTACACGAGAGGAGTATGTGAACTTGAGATCCAAACGCGTCTTACGCGAGAGGAGTATGCGAACTTGAGTTCCAAACGCGTCTTACGCGAGAGGAGTATGTGAACTTGAAATGATAAACATCAAATCTTAACACGTTTCACGTGAAAAGAGGGAAGGTAAAGTCAAAATCCAAACGTGTTTCGCGTGAACGGAAGAAGGTATAGTAGAATGATTAGGGGTGATCTCTATACGCAGAAGCAATGGATACCCTTCTTTTTTCTTTTTTTTTTTCACAACTTTCCTTATTCTCTAACAGGGTGACAGACTAGGGTGGTTCAGTATCCAGAATTAAGGCGCATACACACTGCCTCAACCTATGGGGCTGCCATACAGATTTCAAGCTGGGGATACACCCCTGGGTATTTAAACCAGACTTTAGTCTTGGAAATTCCAAACCTTTGCGTTCTAGGCATCAACATTCGAACTCTAGTTTCCACCGTTGCAGTTGGTCTCCTAGGAACTCATTGCAAACACAGTCGGGTAGCTATACCAAACCAATTGTAAGTTGTTCGGGCACAACAAACACCAAAGGAATTGCGCCTTTAGAGGATTTAAGGTCTCGTAGACCACGACAAGTGCACAAGATAGTGCAATGCGCAAGATAGTGTGATGGATTGAGATTGTGTGGTAGACGCTTGATTGTGCGATAGATGCACAATATGGTTATGATCGTGCGATAAATGCACGGTGCGGATGGGATCGTGCGATGGATATACGGTGCAGATGTGATCGTGCGATAAATGCACGGTGCGGATGTGATCATGCAATAGATGCATGGTGTGGGTGTGATCATGTATATAAACAAAATATACACATATATGTACATACGGTATACATATATTCATATACAGACATATACACAGACAGAGGTGTAGACGCGCCCTTGGGCTTTACTCTACAGTTCGGACTCCCTTTTGTTTGTTGCGGTTCTAAATCTGAACCAAAGAGTCCAACTCTGGCAAATCATTTTGAGAAAAACAGATTTTTTGAAAAGAAGTGCCAAACATGGACTGCTTTGCCAGATTACAGAGTCGCCACCTAAATGTTTTTAAAATGGGAAATTTAGGAAACCCTGACTCGGTGCCGAAGGCCACGTGTCCGTCATTACCAAAGTGTCTTGGCTCGGGAGCTTGGGTACGATCGGGGAAGGTCAGCTATGAGCACCCCCTTTCGCCCGGTCCGAAGACCGGCCTCTACTAACCGTGATATCCAATTTTGAAAACTTTACGTGTTCTTATACCGGTTATTAGCCTAGATTTACTACGTTATGCGCACAGCAAACAAGTATAGACCAAATCGCCTAAGTTGGAACAAAACACCACATGTTTGTTTTGAAAATGGTTTGCTACTCGTAAGTAGGCTAAAATGCAGGTTTTGCCACCCTTAAGTGGGTTTTTAGAACAGACAGTTTTGCCACTATCTAGTGGGCTTTAAAACTCACAGTTTTAATGTGTTGTCCCAATTTAGGTAATTCAACCTCCATCCACAGGCATTCATGCAGTTATATCACATAAGCACTTAGCCTCATGGTAAGCATGCGATCATGGCAACATTCACACACATGCGATATTCTAAAGCATAAAAGCTCACCTAGTACTCCAAGCCAAAACAGAAGCTCATTAGAAATCCATGCATGGACCTAAGCATACTGAAATGTCTAATGCAATACATACAAAGATGCAATCTAGGTAGGCTCGGCTATCCTAAACATGGCATGTGAAATGCTACAAATAACACGTATTCAATTCGGAATTGAAATACAATGCAGTTTGTATGATGTACCGAGCCCGATGCATGTCAACAAATGCATGGATGCACACATGCATAGCATAAAGTATGCTGAACTAAACGTGCCCTAATCTACCATCATAAGCAGGTAAATAAAAGGGAGAAAGAAAGGGGGGTTGGGAGACATACACACACACACGCACCCTTATTACAAATTTGCCCTCACATAGAGGGACCAAATAAATATACAGACTGAATAAATAATTAACTATCCTAGCTAATTAAATATTACAAACCCTTAACTAATTAACAAATTAATTAAGCTATTTAAAGCAGTAAAAGGCCTCGGGAAGAGGGATGCACGCATGCTCGGATTGGCCTTGCTCGGAAATCCATTGCCATGCACACACCGCCTCTGTTTTCACTGTTTGGCACCTCTGAAGACTGCACAAGTCCCAATGTATGCTCTATGCGCACTGTGGAGTGCCACCGGCTGAAGGGAATGGCCACCGGCCGCAGGATATGATCACCGGCTGCGACTTTTGCTATCGGCCAGACATTTTTTGCCGGTCGGCACTAAACACTGCCGACCGGCCAAGTGTTCCTGCTGAAACCTGCAGTTGACAGCAACAAGAGGCAAGCAAGGTATGGCAATTCATTTCAAGCAAATGTGTGCACCACCACACTCCATATCATGTTTAAGACTCAAGGGAGTATGGTGCTTGACCCTCGGACCACCAATCACGCATTTCAATGCAGGATGGCCCAAGAAGCCAAAGTGTGCAATTTGATTTCAAATGTCATGCAAACCAAATAAACACATAATGCCTAACCTCTATCACTTGATCAAGAGGCAAGACATGCATGCCAATGCCATGCAACCTAGGCATGTGATCTAGTATGCAACATGGACATGAGGCAAGCATGCAAACATATAACATGTACTAGGCACGCAACCTAAGCAAACAAACATGTGAAGTATGCAACAACATATGCAAGCTAAGTATGCAATCAACAAACAAGGTGAGCATATCACAACATGCGATGGAGGGTCTTAGACTAGTTTGGGCAGCTCCTAAACAAGCCCAAAACAGTGGCCAAATGCCAAAGAAATGAGGGCCAAAACACATACAAACATGCATGCACACAAGGTCCAACACTTAGGCACCAAAGAGCAACTTTTAAGTACACTTAAAAGAGGATAAACATGGATACATGGCATGCTTAGGAAGCTCTGAAATCATGTTATAGAAGGTGCAAAACCAAGTAAACAAGACAAGCCTAGCATGCAATGATGTCCAAAACTCAAAGCAAGCCAAGGGGCTTAAACCATGGCTATACAAATTAAGCCTCAATAGGCCAAGAACAACCAAATCAGTCCTAAAGCATGTTAAAACAAACCCCCAAAACCACTTAGATGGCATCTAAAAGGTCTAAGCATGGAAGGATGCACAAAGGGCCAAATATGGAGCATATGACAACAACCTTATAAAGCATTAAAGGAGCATCAAATGCGAGCATTCAAGCATACTATGAGGACTGAAATGACATTATAAGTGACTCCAAATCACCAAAATAGTGCAAGTAAAGCATGCTAGAGGGGTCAATACTCAAGGCTCATAAGGTATACAAGAGAGGTTGCATGGTGGCTATACAAAGCAAAGCATGGATGACCCAAATGACCCAAAACAGTCCTTAAGCATGTCAAAACAAGCATAAAAGCTTCACAAAGCTAAGCCAAAACAAGTAAGCATAGTGGTCCAAATGCTAGATACATGTTAAGGCAATTTCATGGCATTACAAGACAAGTATGCTAAGCATGCATGGTGTGTCTAAACCAAGTAAAAACAAAAGTAATACATGGCAAAATACTACCAAATAACACTTAAGACATGGCCAACATGCACCAAAGAATGATGCTCACACATGAAGCAAAAATGGGACTTTTTGAAGACAACAAGGAGATGGGGTGGCCCTCTCCTTCTTGGGACCTTAAACCACCATCCTCACCACTGAAATCCCTCAAGATTTCAGTGGTGAGGAGGCCCAAACAAGGTGGTCCCGAAGCTCACCAAAAATAGCACAAAATGAGGCCAAACAAGGCCTAAGAGGGGTCAAACAACCCCAAACGACAAAGTGACCTTAAACAACTATTTAAATCACTCAAAAACAAGACTTTTTTATGTTATACACAAAGCTCAAAACAGCCTTCAAGACAGGATAAAAGTGTGTGCAAGAAAGGGTGATTTAAGACTTAAAAACTCACCCTTGATGAACTTCTTCAAAGCTGCGGTTCCAGCAGCTTGTGGACCAAGAATGCTGCTCCTTATGACCTCTAAAGACCCTCCAAGAAGCTTAGGTTGGTGGTGGAGAGGTGTGGTTGTGAGTTGGTATGCAAAGGGCCAAGAACAAGGCCCTTTTGAACCCTTTAAGACACCCAAATGTAGAGAGAGAGGGAGATATAGAGAGGGAGTGATATATATGTATGATATATATCAGATTTTCCAACCTCGGAAATGGGTGGAGGAGCCCTCCTTATATAGAGCTAAACAAAGTGTCAAGCTTCTAAGAGAAGCTAACTCAAAAAGGGTCAAAGGGTGCAAGCTTCTTGGAGAAGCTTGGACCAAAAGGGCCAAGAAGTCCAAGCTTCTTGGAGAAGCTAGACAAAAGAGCCAAGCTTCTTGGAGAAGCTAGGCAAAAGGGTCAAAAGGTGCAAGCTTCTCTTGGAAGCTAGAAAGGTGCAAGCTTCTCCAAGAAGCTAACAAGGTTCAAGCTTCTTGGAGAAGCTAAAAGGGTTCAAGCTTCTTGGAGAAGCTAAAAAGGTTCAAAAGGTTCAAGCTTCCTCAAGAAGCTAAAATCAAGGGGGGTCAAAAGGGCCAAGCTTCCTCAAGAAGCTAAAACAGGGGGTTCAAAAGGTTCAAACTCCCCTTAAGAAGAGGTCTCGGCCAACCAAATAGGTCATCGGCACAAAAAAGTGCCGGTCGGCAACATATAGTGCCGATCGGCCAAAGGTTTTAAGAAAACACTGTCGGTGGTGCACACATGCGGCCGGTGATGGTAGGGGAGGGCCGGTGGGGTGTGAGGATGGCCAACAAGCCATTCCCTACCCTCCAAGAAAAAAACACAGGTGTTTGGTGCCAAAACCGAACATGAAGCAGTCGAGTTCGGAGATCCTGAGGCAAGGCGCGGAGCCGAGACCTCCGGGAACTCCAAACGAACACAAACATGGATAATCACCGAGTGTTCCAACGGTGACGTCCAAGTCTTGAGGACGGTCAAAAATGGGGTGTCTACAGTTGCCCCTCTTTGACAGAACTCGAAAGTCATAACAATGACGGGAGTGAATGTCAAAGCCCACAGACGACCCATTTTTTACCAGGCCGAAGACTTAGACAAACATACAAATCGCAAGTGGTTGAACCCGCAGGCTGCCTACGTATCCCTTAGGAATCAAACCAGCGTAGTTCAGGTGGGAGGCACACGTGCCAAGGATAAGATATGCGCCCGTAGGCAGGGGCAAAATGCAACTGAAAATGCAAGAAGCCGAGCATAACTTATGATCATGCAAAGAAAGCTGTAATGAAGCACACATGCGACAGTTATAAGCTAGCATACGCTAAACTACACTACAATGCAGAAAGGATGTAAGAGAATTATGCAATTCTCGATACGTCTCACTCGGAGGAATACAATACCTGTGCGACTCGTCCGGTTTCACCGGCCTCAAATGAGCCGTACATACAATATCGTGCCTGCCAAGAAAGCAAACTTAACAGGTACAATATTGTTAGCAATATGCATGTCATGCGATGCAAATGCTGAATGATATGCAATATATACAAAACTATGTATGAATAATGCAAATGAAAATGCAATGCAATTGAAACTATATGCAAACTACATGCAGGGCAATTGAATCATGATTCAATCATGAGCGGTTCGAAACCACACAAATGTCAAATAGGTTGATGGAAGTAACGAGTCCGTCTACCATAGGAAAGGTGCCGCAACCTCAAACCAAGCTCGTCAAGGAATAGGCGCGATACACAGACAAAACTATGAGTGATGCAGACGGACACAAGAACAAGTATTGGGTGGAATGACATAAGTGGGGTGACGACCCGCTGAGGAAAGAATAATGATCCTAATGCCGGACGCAACAATTACACTACAATGCAATGGAAATGGATACAATGGATATGGCACGCGGGCCAAACCAAATCTTGCCTAGGAAAGGCATGTACGCATACAAACCATGTCTAACACAGAAAATGTGCCGCAACCCTCAAACCAAGCTCGTCAAGGAATAGGCGCGTACACAAGAACTGTGCTTCAACGTGAAAAGTAAGGGCACATACCAGACCAAGCTCAACCTGGAAAGGCGCAAGCCATAGATGGAAGAAGATGCAATGGATGCATGCAACTAAAATGCGATGGATATGGCACGCGGGCCAAACCAAATCTTGCCTAGGAAAGGCATGTACGCATACAAACCGCGTCTAACACAGAAAATGCACCGCAACCCTCAAACCAAGCTCGTCAAGGAATAGGCGCGTACACAAGAACTGTGCTTTGACGTGAAAAGTAAGGGCACATACCAGACCAAGCTCAACTTGGAAAGGCGCAAGCCATAGATGGAGGGAGATGCAGTGGATGCATGCAACTACAATGCAATATCTACAAATATGCAATGGATGGAATGTAAATGCAGTATTTACAGTGGAATGCATGACCATGCCCAATCTGCTGGGGAAAATGCAATGGATGTATGCAATGCAGTATGATGCAATGACTATGATTGCAGCTTTCCCTATCTTACCAACAGGGCGATATATTAGGTTGGTTCAGTATCCAGAATTGAGGCGTAGACACGCCGCCTCAACCTATGGGGCTTCCATACAGATTTCAAGCCGAGGGTACATCCCCCTGGGTATTTAAACCAGACTTTAGTCTCGGAAATTCCGAACCTTTGTGTTCTAGGCAAAAGCCGTTCGAACTCTAGTCTTCACCGTCCCAGTTGGTCTTCTAGGAACTCACCGCAGACACAGGCAGGTGGCTTTACCAGACCACCGAAAGTCGTTCGGGCACGACAAACACCAAAGGAATTGCACCTTTAGAGGATTTAAGGTCTCCTAGACCGGAATGCAAAATGTATGCATGACAATGCATGTTGTTTTTTTTGTTGTTTTTGAAATGCATATGATGCATGATGTTTTTTTTTGAAATGCAAATGATGTATGAAAATGCAGATGATGCATGTTTTTTGAAATGCGCGCCAACGCGCGGCTTTTGAGATGCATGACAATGCATGAATTTGGAATGCGCGACTAAGCACGGCTTTTGAAATGCATGACAATGCATGAATTTTCTAATGCGCGGCAACACGCGGCTTAAGATGAACGAAGATGCATGAACTGTGTGCACCGAGGCAACGAAGGTCTTGCACCTTCCGAGGATTTAAGGTCTCCTAGACCAGGATGCAAAAGACAGTGCGAGCTAGAGGTGCACAAGACAGTGCGAGTATGGTGAATGCACAAAACAGTGCGACACGAGTAAGGTGCGCAAGATAGCGCGATGCAATGCACCTACAAGTGCAGGTAAGGTGCGCAAGATAGCGCGAATGATGCAGTGCACAAAATAGTGCGATGTGCTAAACAGCGCGATGCGTTAGACAACGCGAGTGCACAAAACAGTGCGATGCGCTAAACAGCGCGATGCATTTAGACAACGCGAGTGCACAAGATAGTGCGATGCGCTAACCAGCGCGATGCGTTAGACAACGCGAGTGCACAAGATAGTGCGATGCGCTAAACAGCGCGATGCGTTAGACAACGCGAGTGCACAAGACAGTGCGATGCGCTAAACAGCGCGATGCGTTAGACAACGCGAGTGCACAAGACAGTGCGATGCGCTAAATAGCGCGATGCGTTAGACAACGCGAGTGCACAAGACAGTGCGATGCGCTAAACAGCGCGAGTGTAATGGAATGCACAAGATAGTGCGAGTGTGATACAAAGTGTGAGTGCACAAGACAGTGCGAGTGAATGCATGTTTTATGCAAACGAGGTGCATTTTCTATGCAATATTGAAAGCAAGCATATTCGATGCATGAATCATAACGATGTGCGGCACGCATGTAACAGAAGTGTATATGAAAGTGCACATTCTATGTAACAGAGAGGCATCAAACATGAACTCTGGTGCCTCTGATTTGCCTCTTAGAGGACTTTGCAACATACTCAGCCCAAAAAGGGAACACCCTGTCTATATCTGTGAGAGATAACACCCGCCGCTGCTTTAACTGCCATTCTGACTCGAAGCAGGCTTACACTTGGAGTAGAGGCACACTCATACTTCGGTAGTATTGACAAGGCTTGAAGAGGCACATCCGGAGTACAATCATGGAATTTGATGAAGGTGAAACACACTCAGATGCTTCGATTTTCCCTCTTTTCTTTTGCTTTGCAGTCTGGAACCTATATAGCTTCAGATAGATCCTGGTTCTATTGTTCTCACATGACCTGGGTTGAACCCTGCGTTTTTTGAAAGAACAAATTCCTTTTTGCACAAATGTGGAGAATGGCACAGCACTCTGAGCACAACAAATCATTTTTGAAATTGAGAAAATGAGTTCTCGACCGGATATTGAGCCTACGACTGGCCATAGCGCACTACGACTCAGCACGGAAATAAAAGGCACATAACCTAGACACATCGAGTGACACTCGAGACGACTCAAAACAAGAATCAAGACAAACAAAAGGACATGACACTCAAACGTGCACAGGGAGCCTGTTTCACCGGGTAGTGTTTCCCACCCTTTCTCATTTGTGATTCTCACATCACTCGGCCCACAAGCTCTGTTTTTCTCTCAAAACCCTTTTCCTCACTTTTTCTCTCAACGCACATCTCTCTATTCTTCAATCTCTCATTTTTCATCCCTCCCCTGGGTGGTTGATGGATAAATAAAAAGTTGCGGGCTCTTGCCCCTAGCATTCCGCTAGATTCTTTTCTTGTTCACAATAGTGAGTTTCTCCCACTGAGGGGTTGTGTTACAACTGGGTGTGTAGTAAATCTGCAGCTAACATCGGTTGATGATGCCCTGCTGGGGAGTTTGGACGTGGTTAGATCTATCCAGATGAGGAAGTGGAACATCTTGATCCACTCCAATTCGTGCTTCGCATTTGACTTAATACCTCATTGCTTGGAGGATGAGAGAGCTTTCAGCCCTTTGCTGTTGACTTCAGTTGTGCCCTCTTCTGGCAGGTAGAGTGCCCTTCTTGGCAAGTATGTTGATGACGGGGAAAAGACAGAACACCTGACTCAACTGTGCCCCTAGTTCATCATTTTGACCATTTTTTTTTGTTTTAAAACAATTTTGACCAACATGAAAGTTAGATTGACATGCTTATTCAACTTTTTGATTTTGAAAATCACGTAAGTTAGGTTGTGAGCACTGAAAATTTTCCTTTTTTTGGGTCCAAGAAAATGGTCCAGTTTTGGAAAAGATGGAATAATTTTCGAGAGAATTGGTCAACCTCAGTAAAAATTCCCAAAAACTGTTTTTGCAAACGGTCACTGCTCAACGAGCACAGAACCTACTCTTGAGATGCACAACCTCGGACCCATAGCAATGGAAAATTGCCCCTTGTCTGAAGGACACCGCATGGCAACGGAAAGTTGCCCCTTGTTTGAAATGACACCGCGGCGCATTGAATGGCAACGGAAAGTTGCCCCTTGTTTGGATGATGCCGCAGCGCATTTGTAGTCAGTCTTCAGAGCGACGAACACAACCAGACTCTCGGATACAGAGGAGGCAAAGATGATCAAAACCATCACATGGACACAATTGAATTTGAAGTGTTTTAGGGCTGGACTTCAGAATGAAGTTGCCTACGTATCCCAAAGATGGGAATCAAGCCTTACGTAGTTCGGGGTTAAGGTACACTCGGGTATTTAACCTCTCCTTTTTTATGCTCTAACTTTTGCCAAGGCGCCCGATGCAGGTTTTCGACCTTGCAAGCTTCTTTTTCAATTCTTTTTCATTTTTTCTTTTTCTTCTTTTTCTCTTTTTTCTTTTTTTTCTCTTTTTTTTCTATATATATATATTTTTTTTTACATTTTTTGTTTGCTCTAACTTTTGCCTGGGTCGCCCTTCCGGGTTTTCGGCCCAGCGAGCCTCTCAAAGGGTAAAAGCGTAACAAGTTCATGCCAAATGGTTTTAGGGTTTTGATGCCATCCGTATCCAGGAGAGTGGCCGTTGTATTTGATTTACTGAAGGATCCATCTTCGGCTCTTCGAAAACATCTGACATCTTTGCCCCTAGTTCAAAGGGTACTTCTGTTCGAGCTTTGCAAACTTCTTCTGATGAGATCTGATCTTCTTGATCTGACTTTGGTGCCTCTTGTTCGAGGGCTGCTTCAAAGCTGGCCACACAGGCCTCACGTTGTAGTTAACCGTTGAACATTCTGAGTTTGAGTCCAAGGTTTGAAAATGAGGGGTCGAGTCTCGAGGCTGAGAGCGATCCTAGGCTGCATAATCTCAAGAGCGATTCCACACATGTCTTCGCAGGACCGCGCAAAACATTTTTTTGAAAGTTTTTAAGAAAGCGACGAATCGCTCGTGCTGAAGACAGTGTAGGACTAATCTGGATCAAAGCTAGGGTCCTTCTCAGTACTCATACTAACAAGCATGATTTCATTCATTAAGGGCTTAGCACGCCTCTCTTTCTTTCAATTTGATCAAAGTTTTGCAAATCCCGAGGAATTCCTTCCTCTTCGTTTTCACCGCAGTGTTCAAAAAGTTTTGAAAAACTTAGGTCGTTACAATGACTTCAAGGCACAAGAGAGCAGGTGGGATGCACTGCCATTTCATTCAAATCCTGGCATAACTAGCACACGGCAGAAGCAAGCGCGAGAGCGTGGAAATCACTGCTGTTTCATTCAAAATCTGTTGGCATAACTGACTCCCTGGCAGAAACAGACTCAAAACAAAACAAAAAGACAAACGCGAAACAAAATGGGTGATGTCCGAGGTAACATCCCCGGAATCACCTGACTCTAACAAAACAGAACTGACTCGATACAGCGAGACAGACTCAACAGGGTTGACTCGATACAACGAGGCAGACTTAACAGGGGTGACCCGATATAACGAGGCAGACTCAACATGGGTGACTCAATACAACGAGACAGACTCAACAAGACTGACTCGATACAACAAGACAGACTCAACATGGCTGACTCGATACAACAAGGCAGACGCAATACCCAAGTAAGAAGGTAGGATAAACAGCATTCACAAATGCTCAAAATAGTGCGTGCCATCCATCACATCTGAAGTAAACTGAGCACCGACAGCAAGTGGTTCATCCCCTGATCACATAACAACACAGGTCTAGAGCACCTGGGGTATATCAGACCCTTCTGGAGCTATGGTTCCAAGACTACTTAGCAGAAGAGAAAACAGACAGCACCTCAGCCTGATTTCACTAGAACAGATGTGAGCACAACTGAATGATTGCACTCTTTGCTGAATTCTGCCCCAAAATTCTGCCTGTGAACTGATACCCTCAGGTAAAACTGATTCCCCAAAATATTGATGCCCTCAGGCCTGATACCCGGACTCGCAAACTGATACATGCATTCCCTGTAGAGATATACTCTAAAAGCACATAGCAAGTAAATGAGAGCCAATACACCCCTATGTTGGGGTAGGGTTTCCCTGTCCTATTTTGTCAGGAGCTAGGGTTTCACTACGCACGCAGCGGTTTCAAACAACCTAACATCGGGTAAGCAACCTGTCCTAGTTTGGAATGGTCACTATGGATCCGAATATGCACTAGGTTGAATGGTCGAAAAGGGTGCCCCGGTAAAACCGGGGTTTGTGTTCCCACACTGGCAGAGCCCGCAACCGGTCAGCCTTATGGACATGCCTTGACAAGACAAGCCTCCGGCAAACCGCTCAGGAATAGCAGATGGCCAAAACGGTGTTCCTAGGCGCACCAATGCACATGCAATGCAAAGAAACACATAAACGTAGTCAAAACAGGATATCACGAGTTCGAGTCAAGCTCTCTAAATTCCCCAGCGGAGTCGCCAGAAACTGTAGACACGCCCTTGGGCTTTACTCTACAGTTCGGACTCCCTTTTGTTTGTTGCGGTTCTAAATCTGAACCAAAGAGTCCAACTCTGGCAAATCGTTTTGAGAAAAACAGATTTTTTGAAAAGAAGTGCCAAACATGGACTGCTTTGCCAGATTACAGAGTCGCCACCTAAATGTTTTTAAAATGGGAAATTTAGGAAACCCTGACTCGGTGCCGAAGGCCACGTGTCCGTCATTACCAAAGTGTCTTGGCTCGGGAGCTTGGGTACGATCGGGGAAGGTCAGCTATGAGCACCCCCTTTCGCCCGGTCCGAAGACCGGCCTCTACTAACCGTGATATCCAATTTTGAAAACTTTACGTGTTCTTATACTGGTTATTAGCCTAGATTTACTACGTTATGCGCACAGCAAACAAGTATAGACCAAATCGCCTAAGTTGGAACAAAACACCACATGTTTGTTTTGAAAATGGTTTGCTACTCGTAAGTAGGCTAAAATGCAGGTTTTGCCACCCTTAAGTGGGTTTTTAGAAAAGATAGTTTTGCCACTATCTAGTGGGCTTTAAAACTCATAGTTTTAATGTGTTGTCCCAATTTAGGTAATTCAACCTCCATCCACAGGCATTCATGCAGTTATATCACATAAGCACTTAGCCTCATGGTAAGCATGCTATCATGGCAACATTCACACACATGCGATATTCTAAAGCATAAAAGCTCACCTAGTACTCCAAGCCAAAACAGAAGCTCATTAGAAATCCATGCATGGACCTAAGCATACTGAAATGTCTAATGCAACACATACAAAGATGCAATCTAGGTAGGCTCGGCTATCCTAAACATGGCATGTGAAATGCTACAAATAACACGTATTCAATTCGGAATTGAAATACAATGCAGTTTGTATGATGTACCGAGCCCGATGCATGTCAACAAATGCATGGATGCACACATGCATAGCATAAAGTATGCTGAACTAAACGTGCCCTAATCTACCATCATAAGCAGGTAAATAAAAGGGAGAAAGAAAGGGGGGTTGGGAGACATACACACACACACGCACCCTTATTACAAATTTGCCCTCACACAGAGGGACCAAATAAATATACAGACTGAATAAATAATTAACTATCCTAGCTAATTAAATATTACAAACCCTTAACTAATTAACAAATTAATTAAGCTATTTAAAGCAGTAAAAGGCCTCGGGAAGAGGGATGCACGCATGCTCGGATTGGCCTTGCTCGGAAATCCATTGCCATGCACACACCGCCTCTGTTTTCACTGTTTGGCACCTCTGAAGACTGCACAAGTCCCAATGTATGCTCTATGCGCACTGTGGAGTGCCACCGGCTGAAGGGAATGGCCACCGGCCGCAGGATATGATCACCGGCTGCGACTTTTGCTATCGGCCAGACATTTTTTGCCGGTCGGCACTAAACACTGCCGACCGGCCAAGTGTTCCTGCTGAAACCTGCAGTTGACAGCAACAAGAGGCAAGCAAGGTATGGCAATTCATTTCAAGCAAATGTGTGCACCACCACACTCCATATCATGTTTAAGACTCAAGGGAGTATGGTGCTTGACCCTCGGACCACCAATCACGCATTTCAATGCAGGATGGCCCAAGAAGCCAAAGTGTGCAATTTGATTTCAAATGTCATGCAAACCAAATAAACACATAATGCCTAACCTCTATCACTTGATCAAGAGGCAAGACATGCATGCCAATGCCATGCAACCTAGGCATGTGATCTAGTATGCAGCATGGACATGAGGCAAGCATGCAAACATATAACATGTACTAGGCACGCAACCTAAGCAAACAAACATGTGAAGTATGCAACAACATATGCAAGCTAAGTATGCAATCAACAAACAAGGTGAGCATATCACAACATGCGATGGAGGGTCTTAGACTAGTTTGGGCAGCTCCTAAACAAGCCCAAAACAGTGGCCAAATGCCAAAGAAATGAGGGCCAAAACACATACAAACATGCATGCACACAAGGTCCAACACTTAGGCACCAAAGAGAAACTTTTAAGTACACTTAAAAGAGGATAAACATGGATACATGGCATGCTTAGGAAGCTCTGAAATCATGTTATAGAATGTGCAAAACCAAGTAAACAAGACAAGCCTAGCATGCAATGATGTCCAAAACTCAAAACAAGCCAAGGGGCTTAAACCATGGCTATACAAATTAAGCCTCAATAGGCCAAGAACAACCAAATCAGTCCTAAAGCATGTTAAAACAAACCCCCAAAACCACTTAGATGGCATCTAAAAGGTCTAAGCATGGAAGCATGCACAAAGGGCCAAATATGGAGCATATGACAACAACCTTATAAAGCATTAAAGGAGCATCAAATGCGAGCATTCAAGCATACTATGAGGACTGAAATGACATTATAAGTGACTCCAAATCACCAAAATAGTGCAAGTAAAGCATGCTAGAGGGGTCAATACTCAAGGCTCATAAGGTATACAAGAGAGGTTGCATGGTGGCTATACAAAGCAAAGCATGGATGACCCAAATGACCCAAAACAGTCCTTAAGCATGTCAAAACAAGCATAAAAGCTTCACAAAGCTAAGCCAAAGCAAGTAAGCATAGTGGTCCAAATGCTAGATACATGTTAAGGCAATTTCATGGCATTACAAGACAAGTATGCTAAGCATGCATGGTGTGTCTAAACCAAGTAAAAACAGAAGTAATACATGGCAAAATACTACCAAATAACACTTAAGACATGGCCAACATGCACCAAAGAATGATGCTCACACATGAGGCAAAAATGGGACTTTTTGAAGACAACAAGGAGAGGGGGTGGCCCTCTCCTTCTTAGGACCTTAAACCACCATCCTCACCACTGAAATCCCTCAAGATTTCAGTGGTGAGGAGGCCCAAACAAGGTGGTCCCGAAGCTCACCAAAAATAGCACAAAATGAGGCCAAACAAGGCCTAAGAGGGGTCAAACAACCCCAAACAAGAAAGTGACCTTAAACAACTATTTAAATCACTCAAAAAGAAGACTTTTTTATGTTATACACAAAGCTCAAAACAGCCTTCAAGACAGGCTAAAAGTGTGTGCAAGAAAGGGTGATTTAAGACTTAAAAACTCACCCTTGATGAACTTCTTCAAAGCTGCGGTTCCAGCAGCTTGTGGACCAAGAATGCTGCTCCTTATGACCTCTAAAGACCCTCCAAGAAGCTTAGGTTGGTGGTGGAGAGGTGTGGTTGTGAGTTGGTATGCAAAGGGCCAAGAACAAGGCCCTTTTGAACCCTCTAAGACACCCAAATGTAGAGAGAGAGGGAGATATAGAGAGGGAGTGATATATATGTATGATATATATCAGATTTTCCAACCTCGGAAATGGGTGGAGGAGCCCTCCTTATATAGAGCTAAACAAAGTGTCAAGCTTCTAAGAGAAGCTAACTCAAAAAGGGTCAAAGGGTGCAAGCTTCTTGGAGAAGCTTGGACCAAAAGGGCCAAGAAGTCCAAGCTTCTTGGAGAAGCTAGACAAAAGAGCCAAGCTTCTTGGAGAAGCTAGGCAAAAGGGTCAAAAGGTGCAAGCTTCTCTTGGAAGCTAGAAAGGTGCAAGCTTCTCCAAGAAGCTAACAAGGTTCAAGCTTCTTGGAGAAGCTAAAAGGGTTCAAGCTTCTTGGAGAAGCTAAAAAGGTTCAAGCTTCTTGGAGAAGCTAAAAAGGTTCAAAAGGTTCAAGCTTCCTCAAGAAGCTAAAATCAAGGGGGGTCAAAAGGGCCAAGCTTCCTCAAGAAGCTAAAACAGGGGGTTCAAAAGGTTCAAACTCCCCTTAAGAAGAGGTCTCGGCCAACCAAATAGGTCATCGGCACAAAAAAGTGCCGGTCGGCAACATATAGTGCCGATCGGCCAAAGGTTTTAAGAAAACACTGCCGGTGGTGCACACATGCGGCCGGTGATGGTAGGGGAGGGCCGGTGGGGTGTGAGGATGGCCAACAAGCCATTCCCTGCCCTCCAAGAAAAAAACACAGGTGTTTGGTGCCAAAACCGAACATGAAGCAGTCGAGTTCGGAGATCCTGAGGCAAGGCGCGGAGCCGAGACCTCCGGGAACTCCAAACGAACACAAACATGGATAATCACCGGGTGTTCCAACGATGACATCCAAGTCTTGAGGACGGTCAAAAATGGGGTGTCTACGCGAGAGGAGTATGCGAACTTGAGTTCCAAACGCGTCTTACGCGAGAGGAGTATGTGAACTTGAAATGATAAACATCAAATCTTAACACGTTTCACGTGAAAAGAGGGAAGGTAAAGTCAAAATCCAAACGTGTTTCGCGTGAACGGAAGAAGGTATAGTAGAATGATTAGGGGTGATCTCTATACGCAGAAGCAATGGATGCCCTTCTTTTTTCTTTTTTTTTTTCACAACTTTCCTTATTCTCTAACAGGGTGACAGACTAGGGTGGTTCAGTATCCAGAATTAAGGCGCATACACACTGCCTCAACCTATGGGGCTGCCATACAGATTTCAAGCTGGGGATACACCCCTGGGTATTTAAACCAGACTTTAGTCTTGGAAATTCCAAACCTTTGCGTTCTAGGCATCAACATTCGAACTCTAGTTTCCACCGTTGCAGTTGGTCTCCTAGGAACTCATTGCAAACACAGTCGGGTAGCTATACCAAACCAATTGTAAGTTGTTCGGGCACAACAAACACCAAAGGAATTGCGCCTTTAGAGGATTTAAGGTCTCGTAGACCACGACAAGTGCACAAGATAGTGCAATGCGCAAGATAGTGTGATGGATTGAGATTGTGTGGTAGACGCTTGATTGTGCGATAGATGCACAATATGGTTATGATCGTGCGATAAATGCACGGTGCGGATGGGATCGTGCGATGGATATACGGTGCAGATGTGATCGTGCGATAAATGCACGGTGCGGATGTGATCATGCAATAGATGCATGGTGTGGGTGTGATCATGTATATAAACAAAATATACACATATATGTACATACGGTATACATATATTCATATACAGACATATACACAGACAGAGGCAAATATATACACAGATATATACGGTATATATACACAGATAGATATGGATATATGCACAGATATATACGGTATAGATACACAGACAGATACAGATATTTACACAGATATATACGGTATATCTATACAAATAATATATGGTATATATGCACAGATATATATGGTATATATGCACAGATATATATGGTATATATACGCACGGATATATACGATATATATACGCACGGATATATATAGGTATATACGACACAGCCATATACAGACCTATATACAAACATGTACGGAGATATACACATGTGGGAAATATTTTGTTTGTAGCCGTCAGCGGGAAGATGCCGTTACTAAGAAGGCATATTTCATTTGCTGACGTCGGCACATGTAATCCAAACACGCAAAAAGAAAGGAAAAACTTAAAATGCATGGATGTGAGGATACGGGGTTTCGAGCCCCTAACCTCAGGCTTAGTCTCTTGGTCCTTCAACCATTGAGCCAAACCACTGCACCAAGCCAGTCTTGTGACAAGATTTGCAAACAAATAGATACATACATATATATGAGACATATACACATAAAACCAAAACAAAACAAAAGAAGCATTTGTTGTGGGGTTCGAACCCCTGACCTTGGGCTTCGTCTCTCAGTCTTCAACCACTGAGCCAAACCACTAAACCTAAGCCACTCTTGTGACCAAAATGTTCAAACAAATATATATGATACATAGATATACAATATATATACATATATGTATAAATATACAATTCTCCCGCTTCTCTCTCTATTTTTGTCTCACTCTCTCTTCCTTCATCTTCTTCGAGGGTCATGTCTGGTGCCCGATTTCAACAATCGCGGCGCCTGACCGACAGGCTATCCAATCCTGCCCTGATTGTCAATGATCGTCTCAACCTTTCTCCCTCTTTGTCTTCTTCTTCGCTCTCTTCTTAAGTTGAGGCCTGTGAGAGAGAGAGAGGAAGAGCAAAAGCCTACAAACTTTCTCTGCCACCACTTTGCAACCTCTTTCTTTTGCATTACTCTACTCTGCCATGGCTTCTTCACACGATTCTCTCACTCTTTTTCTAGACCTGAACGAGTCTACGATAGAGATGACCAATTCTGAGTCCCCTGAACCTCAACCACGAGCTCCTTCTCCTTCCCCTGTTTTCAACTTTCCAGCGATGTCAGTTGAACAAATAATGGCGGCACAGTCTGACATCGAAGCAAACTCATATACGCTGAGGTCATGTGTGGAGACCGTGACTGCGGTCTCCGACTTGTCTCGTCGACTGCAGAACAGGACGTGTAAGGTGCATCGGTTAAATGCACAACTCTCCCTCCTCCAATGTATGTACAAAGACGCTCGAGTAGAAATGAGTGCGCTAAAAAAGCAGAGCAAAGAGCTGAAATGGCAAGCCACCTTCGTGGCTCGATTCAGAGTTTCTTCGCACAACCAATTTGATGGTCGACGAGGAATAATCTCCTTCGGAAGCTCTGCCAAGGCCGAGGCAGAGTCTTCAAGAGTTTCGAAGGAGTAAAGATGAAGCAAGACAACTGATGGTATAGTCGGGCAACGAAGTTGTGTACAAATGAAGCCGGTTGTAATCTTCGCTGCCGGGCTACTACCGAAGAAGAAAGAAGAAAAAGATCCCTCTCTCTCTTTGTTTTTGTTTTTGTTATTATATTTTTTTTCCCTTTATTATTATTATTATTATTTTTCATTTTCTGTTTTTTTTTTCCAGATAAATAAAAACCCTTTCTTTTTTTTTTTTATATTCAGATAAACTAAAACCCCAACAAAACCGCCCCCCTCCCTTTTTTTTATAGACAAACTAAAACCCCAACGAAAAATCCCTTTTGTTTTTTTATATTTGCTTTGTAGTTTAAACACTAGCTTCAGATAGACTCTTTTCTTTTTGAAAGACTTCTCATTTGTTTTTTATTTTTGTAAAACAATGATCGGGGTTGGACCCGCTAGTTTTATCAAGTGTTATTATGGATGATCTCTTCCTGCAAATATCTTGTACTGTGTTTGCATATGATGACTGGATAACACTTCCATGATAGTCTTTGAAGAACACTTGCGCTTGAATTGGTTCATCAATCGGATAATAATATCAACCAGACAAAATGAAAAAACTACAACTTGATAACAAAAGAAACATAATGAAAACAACTTGAACATATTAAAACAAAAGACTTGGTAATAAAACAAGACTTAAAATACAACCACAACACAAGAGGACAAAAGGACACAAGAGGACAAAGGGAATCTTCTGGGAGTGCACTCCACAACTACAACACAATGTTTGGCCCACCCACCACTAAAGGTTATCATTACTACTCCATCTAAATTCTATAAATGGTACTCCCATAATGTTGTTTCTGGCAGAAGAGCAAGGTTTTACATTTTGCTCTCAAAACGGAGATGTTGCCCACCAATAGGCTCCAAGATTGGATAACCACTTTGGATGGCTCGGAAAAGATGAACTTTTGCAGTTTCGGCCTAAATGCTCTTTTTCCGTTGAGCCGCACTTCACTTTGCTTTCCATTTCTCCATGCCACTACTTGGTGCTGGAATCCAATGACACATATATTTCGTTTCGGTTCATAAGAGATGTGTCTGACACTCGAAGAATTTCAAGCATTGATGGAATCTCAATGTGATAAAGAAATCATGCTTCAACCCTATTTTGGCCATGCTCAAGCTTTAGGACGAATGTGTGGGCTTACCTTACACGAAGCTTGATCCTTGGCTCACAATGGGGAGCTAGATATTCCAGATTTGATTCGTCGGTTTTCCATCACTGGTGACAAAGACGACCTCCTTTGGCGAGGTTATTGTCAGCATGCCCTTTGCTTATGCTTACTCGAACACTTCCTTCTTGCCCCTAGTTGCGGTGGAGTTAGCATTAAATTGATTGAAGCAGCCCAATGCCTTAAGGAGGGTAAGAGTTGTATGGGCTTAGTGTTGGCAGAGACTTTGATGGGCTTAGATGCTTTTCAACAGGGAGAGACTACTCGATTTGCGGGAAGTCCATTACTTCTCCATGTATTGTTTCCCACCCTTCTTATTTATGACCCTTACATGTCTCAGCATTCAATCTCTTTTTTCTTTTGTTTCTCTCAAAACCCTTTTCTTACTTTCCTCTCAACGTACATCTCTCTATTCTTTTATCTCTCTTATTTTTCATCCCTTTCCCCAGATATGGTTGATGGATAAGCTGAAAGTGGTGGATCCTTGCCCTGAGTACTCGGCCAGGACTTACTTTCTTCGTCCACAGCTAGTGGAGTTCCCCTCAGAGGGAATATGGTGTGACTGGATGCACAGCAGATCTGCGGCTGACATTGCTGGGCGTAGCCCCTGGCTTAACTTAGCTAAGATGAGTTACAACATGTCCTGGCAACCAGGCATGCAGTTGATTGACCTTACACACTATGTATTCTATTTTCCATTCAAGTTCAGACGCCAGTTTGGACATGATCAGATTTGTCCGGATTAAGGGATAAAGTACCCAGCTTCATTTCCCGTTCGTGGTTCGTACTTACCTCGATACCTCAGTGCTTGGAATACGAGAGAATTTCTGGCTCTTGCCCTTACTTTCAGTTCCATCCTTCCTGATGAATACTTTGTTTGGCTCGAGGATGAGGAACAGATTAGGCCGACCTCGGTTACAGAAACTTCCACAGGCATGAAAAAGAGACGAAGAACTGACACTTGACTCATCTATGCCCCTAGTTTATTGCTTTGTCTTTTCTTTTCAAGTTTTTATGTAAAATCAACTTTCGTTTGGAGAATGTACTTGTGATAAATCAATAAAATTAAAGTGAGTATTGAAAAGTTTCCTTTTGTGTTGTAAACGGTACAGTTTTGAGAGAAAAACAAAAATTGAATTAAAAGTTTTCAAAACAAGGTTTTTTTTTTTCTTCTTCTTCTTCTTCTTCTTTTGGAAATGGTCACCACTGGATAGATACGGAATTAATCCTAAGGCTGTATAGCCCCAAATCAGAAGATCATAACCAAGTCGACAAACGGTGGAGAATGATGGATTGATTAAACCAGATGAACAGGACAGTTGGGTTGAAAAATAGTGATGGCCAAACTTCGGGATGAAGTTGTCTACGTATCCCAAAGATGAGAATCAGGCCTTACGTAGTTCGGAGAGGGTTCACTCGCATATTTATTCTCTTCTTTTGCGCTCTAACTTTTGCCAAGGTTGCCCTTTCGGGTTTTCGGCCTTGCAAGCTCAATTTTTCTTTATTTCTAATTTATTTATTTATTATTATTATTATTATTATTATTATTATTTTATGCTCTAACTTTTGCCTAGGTCGCCCTTTCGGGTTTTTGGCCTAACGAGCCTCTCAGGGGTAACACTTCTTCAACTTGTCCATGTTGATCGGTTGAGAAAACTCCAAGCCATCCAAATCCATAAGAATAATTGCTCCTCCAGACCAGATTGACTTGATGATATAAGGGCCAGGCCAATTGGGTTTGAACTTGCCCCTAGGATCATGGATGAGGGCTCGGTTGTCTTTGAGCACCATGTCTCCTTCCTTGAGATTTCTGGACTTGATTTTTTTTGTTAAAAGCCCTCGCAATTCTACGCTGGTAACCTTGGATATGATACAACGGCTTCAACCTCCTCTCGTCAAACAACATCAATTCTTCAAATCTACTTTGTTGCCAGTCTGCCTCCGCTATCTGACACTCAACCATAATTCTTAGCAACGGCACTTCAATCTCGATTGGCAAAACAGCTTCCATCCCATAAACAAGAGAATAAGGGGTTGCTCTTGTAGATGTTCGGATCGACGTTCTGTAACCCCAGAGTGCGAATGGAAGTTTCTTTGGCCAGTCCCTGTAGGTTTCAACCATTTTCTGCAAAATTCTCTTGATGTTGTTGTTTGCAGCCTCAACAGCTCCATTGGTTTGCGGCCTGTATGTTGATGACTTACAAAAAGCCACGTTATATTTCTCAAGTAGGTCTATCACCTCTTTCTTGTAATGTGAGCCATTATCTGAGATGATCTCGTTGGGTACCCCATACTGACAGATGATGTTGTTTTTGATGAACTTAGCCACATACGACGCCTTTAGAATGGCATAGGATTGGGCCTCCACCCACTTTGTGAAGTAGTCGATTGCTACCAAATGAACTCATGCCTATTTGACCCCTTTGGCGTGATTGCACCGATAACGTGAATTTCCCAGACTGAGAAAGGCCATGGTGAAGTCATATTGTAGAGTTTCGACGGCGGAATGTTCATGTCAAGCATGCAACAACATGCAAAGATTGACTTAAACCAAAATGGACAGACCTCGGCCATGCCCAAATCAGTGGCCAAATGTGATGAAATGATGGAATGAAATGCAAAACAAGCATGCATTCCAATTGGCCTATCACTAGGCAACAATGCACAATCCTCAAATAAGAGCAAGGTGTGACAAACATGAGAGTGTGGCAATGAAATAAGCTCTGAAATCATGTGAGGAATGATGCCAAATCATGCACACAAGTCAAGCATAGCATGCAAGAGAGCTCAAGGCTTAAGGCTAGCAGAGGGGTTTACACCATGGCCATGCAAAGCAAGCCCCAAAGGGCCAAGGGAAACCAAAACAGTCCCAAAGCAAGTCAAGATAAGACCTGTGGGAGCCGAATATGTGGCTAAATCGGAAGGGGTATATTATAGTATAAACATTAACCGGCTGTATCCTGCATGATTAGGATGGGCCGAATACAATACGTAGGCCGATTAAGAAAGGATCCTCGAAGCCGAATAGAAGAACGGGTAATGATTGAAAAGTAGGCCCAGGCCCCGAGGTCCCAAAAAGAACAGATATAAATATAGAAGCAGCGTTCTTGGAAAGGTATGTAAGAATCACTTCACTAAACTTAGTAAACAAGCTTTCTTGAGTATAAGAACTGACTTGCCCATCGGAGTGCTAACCTCGGCACCCCCGACCGGAGTGTTAGTCTTTGCAGGTGACTAGCTGAGGATCAAGAGCGTCTCCCAGGATCTGAAGAGTATTTCCAGAATCACTTCCCCACAATTGGCGCCGTCTGTGGGAATACTCAAAGTACATCCATGGAAGGCGTGACGCAAGATCCTCCGATAGCCACCGACGAGACTACACAGAGAGACGAAATCACTCCGGCAAATATGCTCGGGAAGGAAACCATCGCTGCGAGACGCGCCTTGAATTTTGACTCGCCAACGACTTCAGCACAGGAGACGATGCAAGCCATCATAGAACAAGCTAAACAGAATGAACAAAGGCTAGAAAATATGATCGCAGAAAACGAACGGCTCCGCCAAGATTTGGCCCTGGAAGTAGCAAAATCCAAAGAAGCCGTGCGCCAAGACCCCGAACGACCCTTGAGGGCAGGTAGATAACGACCTCGAGCCCGACCAAGGGAAACCGATAGTGACTCCAACTCATTATCCACGGAGCATAACAAGGGACGCTCAGACACTTCCAACTCCTCTGAAAAAAGTCCACACACAAGGAACAAGCGCAGAAGAAGCAGTTCAAACGAAGAGGACCGGCACGATCCTTTTATCCGACGAATTGCGAGGGCGGCCCTGCCCAAGAAGTTCAAAGCTCCATCATTTACTCTCTACGACGGAAAATCAGACCCCACTGATCATATACATCACTACAAGCAGGCCATGACGTTGCATGCAGACAATGAAGCCCTCATGTGCCGAATATTCCCCAGCAGCTTGGGGCCATTAGCTGTCAGATGGTATTACAAGCTGGAGCCGGCTTCGATCAGAAGTTTCCATCAATTACAAAAATCCTTCAGGGCCAGGTTCATCACCAACGAGGTACAGCCGAAACAGGCCGACTCTCTCTGGACTATGCAAATCCAACCAGGAGAAACGCTGAGAGCATATTCGGCGCGATATTGGGAGTGCTTCAATCTCGTTGACGACGCTTGCAACGACTCCATGGCCGTCACCGCCTTCAAAATGGGACTACATCCCGACAGTGCTCTTCGCAACTCCCTGACCAGAAGGCCCCCCAAAACAGTCTGGGCATTGATGAAGAAAGTCGAAGAGTATTGCAAAATGGAAGACGATGCCTTGAGGATTAAAGCCAGACAAGTGTCCTCCAAACTGGCACCTCCTGAAATTGCTCAACCAATAAGTTCCATGCCACCTCCGAGCCCTGAGCCGCGACAACGTGCTAAACGAGACAAAAGGCTGGACTCTCGCCGATCGAGTAATCAATGCTCCCACCCGACGAATGAACAATTGCAAGTCGACAGTAGACGCTCGAGGCGCGCCGACAAAAAGTACACGGAACTGTCAGAGCCAATCACCGCGGTAATGACCAAAATCCAACACCTTCCATTCTTCAGATGGCCGTCAAAGATGGTGGGGCCACCCGATACACGACGAAGGGACCGGAGGTGTGAATATCACAAAGATCACAGCCACGAAACAGAGAGTTGCTACGCATTAAAAGATCACCTGGAAGAACTGGTGCAAGACGGCCGACTGCAGCAATATGTGAAACAGGGAAAGCTAACCAAGGCATTAGCATTGAGGCAGGACTCTCCCCCACTTGGCGTGATCCATGTAATTTACAGCCTACCTACACCCCCAGCCATGCACACGATTCGAGCGCATCCAACTCTGCAGGGGCGCCGTATTTCGACTGACCGGTCTGAACAAGCTCCGACAATTGCCTTCAACGACTCCGACCTCAATGACGCAACGGCTTCCCACATCGATCCGTTGGTCATTGGATTACGCATACACCTGTTCGTCATTGAACGAATTCTCATAGACCCAGGGAGTAGTTCAGAGGTCATGTACTACCAAGCTTTCACCAAGCTCGGCCTCAACGAGTCGGATCTATCTCTGGTGCCTTACCCACTGTTCGGCTTGAATACGAATCCCGAATATCCATTGGGCAAGGTCACATTACCTGTTCGAGCGGGTTCCAGAACGGTCGAAGCGGAATTCCTGGTCTTGAAGCTCCCCTCGCCGTATAATGCCATCATGGGAAGAAGCTGGCTACATCTCATGAAGGCCGTCCCAAGCACCTACCATCAGATCCTACGTTTCCCAACAACCCACGGCATTGAAGAAATACGTGGTTCCCCCCAATCGGCACAAGCTGAGTTCTGATGAAAACGCTATCACTGACCCGATCTGTGGGCTTCGATACCTGTAAATATATTTCGCCTCTGCAATACGAACTATTTTTCCTCGTCCCTCAAAATCATATGTCAATTCCCAGTGGGGCACTCGCCAGGATTGGCCAAATCAAGTCTCCGGATTTGGAGCGCCCTTCGTGGATATCACGATCGGCCAAATCAAGTCTCCGAATTCGGAGCCCCCTTTGGCGCATGACGCCTTAGGGACGATTAAGTCTCCGGATTCGGAGCCCCCTTTGGTGCATGACGCCTGAGGGCCGATTAAGTCTCCGAATTCGGAGCCCCCTTCGGCGCGTGACGCCTTAGGGCCGATTAAGTCTCCGGATTCGGAGCGCCCTTCGTGGATATCACGATTGGCCAAATCAAGTCTCCGGATTCGGAGCGCCCTTCGTGGATATCACGATCGGCCAAATCAAGTCTCCGAATTCGGAGCCCCCTTTGGCGCATGACGCCTTAGAGCCGATTAAGTCTCCGGATTCGGAGCAGCCTTCGTGGATATCACGATCGGCCAAATCAAGTCTTCGAATTCGGAGCCCCCTTTGGCGCATAATGCCTTAGGGCCGATTAAGTCTCCGAATTCGGAGCCCCCTTCGGTGCGTGACGCCTTAGGGCCAATTAAGTCTCTGGATTCGGAGCGCCCTTCGTGGATATCACGATCGGCCAAATCAAGTCTCCGAATTCGGAGCCCCTTTGGCGCATGACGCCTTAGGGCCGATTAAGTCTCCGGATTCGGAGCGCGCTTCGTGGATATCACGATCGGCCAAATCAAGTCTCCGAATTCGGAGCCCCTTTTGGCACATGACGCCTTAGAGCCAATTAAGTCTCCGGATTCGGAGCGCCATTCGTGGATATCACGATCGGCCAAATCAAGTCTCCGAATTCGGAGCCCCCTTTGGCGCATGACGCCTTAGGGCCGATTAAGTCTCCGAATTCGGAGCCCCCTTCGGCGCGTGATGCCTTGGGGCCGATTAAGTCTCCGGATTCGGAGCGCCCTTCGTGGATATCACGATCGGCCAAATCAAGTCTCCGAATTCGGAGCCCCCTTTGGCGCATGACGCCTTAGGGCCGATTAAGTCTCCGAGTTCGGAGCCCCCTTCGGCGCGTGACGCCTTAGGGCTGATTAAGTCTCCAGATTCGGAGCGCCCTTCGTGAATATCACCATTGGCCAAATCAAGTCTCCGGATTCGGAGCGCCCTTCGTGGATATCACGATCGGTCAAATCAAGTCTCCGAATTCGGAGCCCCCTTTGGCGCATGACGCCTTAGGGCCGATTAAGTCTCCGGATTCGGAGCGCCCTTCGTGGATATCACGATCAGCCAAATCAAGTCTCCGAATTCGGAGCCCCCTTTGGCACATGACGCCTTAGTGCCGATTAAGTCTCCGAATTCGGAGCCCCTTTCGGCGCATGACGCCTTAGGGCCGATTAAGTCTCTGGATTCGGAGCGCCCTTCGTGGATATCACGATCGGCCAAATCAAGTCTCCGAATTCGGAGCCCCCTTTGGCGCATGACGCCTTAGGGCTGATTAAGTCTCCGAATTCGGAGCCCCCTTTGGCGCGTGACGCCTTAGGGCCGATTAAGTCTCCGGATTCGGAGCGCGCATCGTGGATATCACGATTGGCCAAATCAAGTCTCCGGATTCGGAGCGCCCTTCGTGGATATCACGATCGGCCAAATCAAGTCTCCGAATTCGGAGCCCCCTTCGGCGCATGACGCCTTAGGGCCGATTCAGTCTCCTTAAGGCCGAATGGGCCCCGCGTTCAAGCCTCCAAATATGGAGCCCGCTTTAGTGCTTCAAAGGATTATTGCATTAATCCGTTCGGCCATACTAATCGGTCTACAGTGCTAAGCGCTAATTACGTCTCCGAATCCGGAGCAAATGTTGGCACGAACAAAAGATATTGATAATTGATCCTATGCAACACGCTAGAACAGATCATACATTCGAAGTAATGTGCTTTAGTACACAAGCAAAATTCAGAATAACACGCAAATATATTTAAAATAAAACCATTTATTTGATTAAATAGTTGTTACATAAACACAACCCCCATTCGAGCATTACAATATCGAAAGCAAAAAAGGAACAAAACGCGCCGGTAAAGCAGCTTCGCCGGATCGACGACCGTCGCCCTAAACCCCTCCACGGCGTGCAATACCTTGAACCAATTACGCTTAAGCACACGACTTGCATAGCGCCAAACTTCCCCTGACACCATTGACAATGTCAAGGCAAAGATCCAGGACAAGGAAGAATGAACTTGACAGTTGTTGACTCTCCATTCGGGGTGATTTGCTTCGACGACTTGGAGACTCACAGATCTCAAGCTCTTTGGATGACCTAACTCCCTCACGGGTAGGTTTTCTGCTGCAAACCATCTCAACACCAAACTTGACCGAAGTTTGAGCCTTTGTAACCAAAATCACCATCTCACACAAGGAATGATGAGTCAAGTGGGATTATTGGTACGAAGCGCCTACTCCTTTTATTCTCAGCAACGACTGCGATCTCGAGGTCCCAATCCCAAGAAAATTTTATTAACGCCAAAAAACACATTGGCTGAATAAGACAAGCGTCGATTGACATTCGCCACGACCGCCATCCCGACGGCTGGCCGAAACACGCACTGGCTGGGCCAACGCGAAATAGATTAATTAAACCGGTCGGCTAAGTCTTCACATGCCGATCGCCCTCGACCAGCCCACTAATCCAACTGGCCAAGCATCAATGCGCTGACCCAAGCCAAAGATAAATGGCCGTTGAAATAGCCTCAATAAAGCCTTAACGATCGTCACGAATGTGTCGATCCTGCCCATGTGCAGATCCTGCCGATAAGCCCACGTACCGCCGGACAGTTAACAGCTACCTGGGTCAGACAATATTTAGACATTCATTCAAACATTTAAGCAACACGAAATACACATACGCCGAATATGAATGACAATGAAACATTTATAATGAAACATTCTTTATTCAATAAAAAACAAGTCACATAGTTTCAAACGCGCCCTACGTTCCAATCTTACAACTATTAAACTCATACGGCGTCACCCTCATCCTCACTCTTCTCAACTTCGAAAGCAGAAAATGGAAAATCTTTATTCCTGTAGCGTGGTGATGCCGAATCAATTCTCGACGCTCGTAGAGCTTTTGTGGCTTGAGATGCCTTGATCCAACCGTGCCTAAACCCACGGTTTTCACATCGGCACACTTCTTCGGCCAATTTTTCCCTGGTTTTCTCGATTCCCACTTTTCGGCCCTCATGGAAACCTTTCTCATAGGCCCTCCCCTTCGCGCTCTCTATTGCGAACATACTTGCCGTCTCTCGATCGGCAAGTGCGGAGCTGATAAGTCGACTAGTAACCCTCTCTTCCACAATTGGGTTCGCGTGCGCGGTGGATTGTGCCTGAGCCGCCTTGGTCTTCCTTAGTTCCCGCTCGGCTGCCTCCACGCGGGCTTCCAAACTTCGAATACGTTCTTCCTTCTTCTCCATATCTTGACGGGCAGCACGCAGTCGCATGCCGACTTCGTAAGCAGTGTAAAGCCCCTTCACCGCGCCGTGAATGCCCTCGCGAAACACCTCGTAGTCCTGTCGACCCAGCATTGATTGCTGAACCTCAAGAGGAAATATTTGTCGGGCAAAGTCGACCGTTACGTCTGGGTCTCGAACGATCGAGTCCGCCTCCGTCATGGGTCTATTCTTCACAAATACCGCAAAGCTTAATGGGCACGGATTCGCGTCAGACCTCCTCTCGACTCGAGACTGTGGAGATTTACCCTGCGACTGCTTGTCTCGCCTGGGCGATCTGCTGCGACGTCGAGGAGACTGACGCCTCTCGCGACCCCTAGAACTCCTACTTCCTGAGCGCGAGGGTTCACCACCTCGATTCATATCTCCGCCCAGCTCAGCTAGGGTCTTCGATTCCCCTTTACTGTTAAAGAAGAGTCAGTTCGACATTCGCGCAATCAGTCTTCTTACAAGAGCTCAAGTCAGTTGTTTGCCAAGATCATAAAGGATGTACCTTTGTTCACTTACCCTTCATAGAGGCAGCACGATCGAGGCACTCTCATTAATTGAAGAGCCTGAATCGCCCGTCGCCGACTGAGTCGACGGTAGGGGCACGATTTTACCATCAAGTACCCCAACCGGCTCACGAATCAATTATTCAAACCTCTTCAGGAACCGCCTGGGGCAAGGGCAGATTCATCAATCTATCCTTCAGGAACCGCCTGGGGCAAGGGTAGATTCATCAATATATACAGCTCAAGTACCCCAGCCGGCTCGTATATTCCTCAATATATACGGCTCAAGTACCCCAGCCGGCTCACGAATCGAATCGATTCTTCAGACCTCTTCAGGAACCGCCTGGGGCAAGGGCAAATTCATCAATATATACGGCTCAAGTACCCCAGCCGGCTCGTATATTCCTCAATATATACGGCTCACGAATCGAATCGATTCCTCAAACCTCTTCAGGAACCGCCTGGGGCAAGGGCAGATTCATTAATATACTCGGCTCAAGTACCCCAGCCGACTCATGAATCGACTCTTCATAATTCTAATCCAGTCGGCATGTGAAGGACGAATCAATATTGCCACTGGATATTCAACCTCTAAAAGCTGAAACTCAGCAACAATTTTACGCAAAATAGCGAAAGACATCACAATGTTTCATTAACATAACCACACAAATTGTGTATGAGTAGAAGTGAAATTACAAGGAAATTTTCATTAATAAATTGCGTACAAGATAGCAACCAATTTATACATGAAAACTACCCTGAACCAACAAAACTCTACCAAACAAATATCAAAAACTTACACAAAAATCAAAAAACTTAATAAATTTGGAAACGCCTCCCAAATCACTCCTCGGTGTCGGATTCAAGTGGCTCAACATCTACTTGCTCGTAAGGAATTGGCACAACCAACGTAACCCCAGCGGCAGCAAGGGCTTTGAGCCACCCGTGTTTGAACCCCCGATTCTCAAATTTGGGAACTTCATCAACATATTCTGTAAAGGCGGCTCTTTTTCCTGCCTCAAAAGCCTCCGATTCGGCTTTCTCCTGGGCCGCCTTGAGCTCCTCTAACTGAGTCTTCGCCTCGGCAAGTTCGTCTTTAGAGAGCTTGAGCGACTCCTCACTCGCACTCGCTCTAGCCTCAGCATCAGAACGAAGCTATTCAGCAGTGCGAGCCCTCTCATTCTCCGCTTCGGCTCGTGCGCTCTCCATTGCGGCTCTCATTTTCTCAAACTCGGCCCTACTCTTTTGACCATCCACTTCTGTTTGCAAACGGTCAATTCTGCCGAGAGCATCGTGCAGGCGGCGGCCTAAGTCGGCGATCCTGCCGACGATTTGCAAAAACAAGTGATCGTCAGATACCCTTGTAAAAATGGATTCAAGCGAATTTAATACCTACCATAAGTGCCGACTGCGCAGACAGGGCTACGGCCAAAATATCCGGTGCGGCGCAAAAGGCCGCATTGTTTGCCGGCAAGGAAATTGAGGCCGCCAGGCTCAATGCAACGGCCAGATCCTCAATGGCCGAAGCGTTGGAAGAAATCGGCGTATCTCTGATCTTTGGCTGAATTACGAAAGGAGCAACCACGTCCGATTCTTCGAGGCGAGGCCGTTTGTCAGCAGGGCTAATTTCTGAACTAGCCTCCTCCTCGGCGCCACGTTTTTGGCCGCGCTCCTCCGGAATCAGCCGTTCTTCACCGGCCTGCTGTTCAACTTTTTTCGTGCTGACCGGTGTAACCTGAGCCGTTCCTTCAATAATGGGTATAGAGGCCTTAGCCAAGCTAGCATCAGATTCGGCGGCCTCGGCCTTTTTTTGAGCAGCCATTCGCTCGGCATTTCTCTTACGCGCCATTTGCGTAAGGCTTTCCTTTGCCATACCTTCGAAGAAGTCGCCGGGAAGATCTCCCAAATTCGCGAAAATATCTCCGGAAGAGAACTCTGCCCGACCCGAAGCGGATGGAGAGGAAGGCTGGTTGAGTCCGGTAGCCTCAAACGCCGAACGCACGGCCTCGTCGACCTCTTCGGCCTCCTCAGTGAGTTCTCTGGCCGGATCGGCAACTACTATCACCGGCTCTGCGTCTTGCCCCGAATCAGAAGCTTCAAGACCAATTTGCCTAAGGTTCTTGTAGCTAGGGAAGATAAGAGCCGAGAGGTTCTAATCACCGGATGGAATCGGAATGTTGTCCGCAGCCGAGAACGTGGTATAAGTCAGTTCGTACTGAAGTAAAATGTGGGCGACTCTCCCTTATTTTTGCACGTTTTGGCGGCCGAAGTAGTTGAGTGCAGTCTTAATGTCCCTGAGGGCCGCGTCGTCAACAGAAGTCAAAATCTTCTTCAATTTATTACCTGCAAAAGATGAGAGATTAAGGAAAGAGAGCCGATTAGAAGACAAATCAACAAACATAAGATACTACTTGGCAACCTGGATCACCCTTATGTCTGGGAATGGGGTCTAGGCGATCTTCGCCCTCAGCGAACTCCCAATTACCTCGGACATTGACCATTACATTGTCAACCCTCTTACCAGAACTGGCAAGCATAGTTACCAAATGATGGTCAGTATCCTTGGCCCTAAGGAAGTACCGCCCCAGCTGACCGGAGGATTTGGCTAAAGCATAGCAGTGCCGAATGGCCGGAATTCTGAGATTGATCCTAAGGCGTCGATTCAATTCTATAATCCCCATAATGATTCGAAAGAAATTTACATTGGGTTGAGAAGGAATCAGACTCCAATAGCGAAGGACGGCCCTAAGCAATGGATGTAGGGGGAAACGAACTCCGCCCTCCGCAATGGACAGGAGGGGGAATACGATCGTATTCTGATCCTCTCTCTCCATATCTAGAGAACTGTCCGTTACAAGAGACAAATGAACGTCATCGGGAATGGAAAAATGTCGCCTGAATCCGGAAATGCGACTCTCAGAAAGGAGGTCTTTCAAATGTTTAGCCATTTCAACGGGGACCCAAGGATTCGCCGAAAGTAAGAATAATAAACAGAGAATAGGACTACAAAGAAAGGAGAAGAAGACTTACAAAGAGCAGATGAGACGAAGATAGACGGACGAAAGTTGCAGAAAATATGAGTGCGAGGGGAGATGTGCACTGGCGGTCCAAACGTATCAGATGATCGATGAAATGTGTATCCAAAAGGACTGAAGTTTCAAATCGCAATAAATGCGAAAGACGCATGAATAGGGCGGGAAAGTATAATGATAATTGAAAAGGCGTGCGCCTCCTGACATCTTCTGACATCTGTCTTGGGGAAAGCGAGGCCGCCTGATCAATGATAAGCTTTTCGAATTCTAGACCAAACACGCCGATTAACTACCGTCAATGGGGAGTTCGGGGGGCAATTGTGGGAGCCGAATATGTGGCTAAATCGGAAGGGGTATATTATAGTATTAACATTAACCGGCTGTATCCTGCATGATTAGGATGGGCCGAATACAATACGTAGGCCGATTAAGAAAGGATCCTCGAAGCCGAATAGAAGAACGGGTAATGATTGAAAAGTAGGCCCAGGCCCCGAGGTCCCAAAAAGAACAGATATAAATATAGAAGCAGCGTTCTTGGAAAGGTATGTAAGAATCACTTCACTAAACTTAGTAAACAAGCTTTCTTGAGTATAAGAACTGACTTGCCCGTCGGAGTGCTAACCCCGGCACCCCCGACCGGAGTGTTAGTCTTTGCAGTTGACTAGCTGAGGATCAAGAGCGTCTCCCAGGATCTGAAGAGTATTTCCAGAATCACTTCCCCACAAGACCAAAAGCAAGCTTGAACCTAGCCAACACAAGCTAGAACAAGAGTCCAAAAGGCATGAGGCATGCAAGGCTAATAAGGGGTGTTACACTACACCTATTACAACCAAGCATGGCATGACTTAACCAATGAAAATCAGAGTTATGGCATGTCAAAATAAGCCCCAAAACCCACTGAGATGGCATCCCAAAAGCCTAAGTATGATAGCATGCACAATGATTCATTCTTAAGGCATAAAACACCAACTCTCTTAAGCATGGAAAATGTGATAAATGTGAGTGCATTACCATACTATATGGACTGAAATCACATATGAAATGATGCCAAATCATGAAAATGGTCTAAGCAATGCATGCTAATGACTTGGACACTTAAAGCTAACAAGCTAGATTGAACCATGGCTATACAAAACAATGCATGTATGACCAAGACAATACAAATTAGAGCCAGAGCATGGTAAAACATGACTAAAAGCCTCTTTGAGTTGAGCCAAAACATGCAAGAATGATGATCCAAATGCATGATGCATGTGAAGGCAAATGAGAGGATTACACTATAAGTGCATGGTACATGCAAGATGCTATCAAACCAACTTAAAACAAAGGTAAAGCATGCTAAAATAACACCAAATACTTGCTGAAATGGGGCCAAAACATACTAAGCAAGCATGCTACTATTATGAGCCATTTATACTAGCAAATGAGACACAAGAAGAGGGGGGTGTCCCTCTCCTATTCAAGACTCCAAAACTACCTTCCCACCACTAAAAATCCTCTGGATTTCAGTGGTAGAAAGGTCATGTAAAGGTAAGAACAAGGGCCAAAAGGGATGGCTCAAAACAAGGCCAAACAAGGCCTAAGAGGGGGTAGACCACCCCTAACCAAAAAGTGACCTTAACCAAACATCACAAGCATACAAAATCAAAACTTTTTGTAGTTTAGAGTTAAGCTGAAAACAATATGCAAATAGGTCTACAAGCTTAAGCCAAAATGGGGGATTAAAAGGTAGTTTACTCACCCTTGAAGAACACCTTCAAGAACACAACTCCAGCACTCTTCTCTAATCAAAACTAGTCCAAGAACTCCAAAACCAACTCCTAAGGACCTCTGCAACCAAAGGATGGTGTTCTAGTAGGTGTTTGTGTGCAATAGTGTGAAGAATCTACACTTTTGGGCATAAACAAGGGCTAAACAAGAGAGAGAGGCAAAATATAGAGAGAGAGATATAGAACTTGTATATCAAATTTCTAGAACCCCTGGAAAGGGAAGGGAGGCTTCCTTCTTATAGAATTTTAATTCTCAAGCTTGTTGAACAAGCTTGAGTCTTGAATGCAATCCCTCCATACACGTGTATGGAGGATGAGAATTGTGCCCACCAGCTGTCACAGCTGGCAGAAAATATTTACAAAAAGCAGATGGAAAGGCGTCGGCTCAAAAATATGGCCGATCGACCAAAAGGAGTGCCGGTCGGCCAACACTTTTGGCCGATGGCAGGGAAACATGGTCGATGGCACAAAGCCTTAGCCGATGGGTTGAGGGGATGGCTAACAAGCCACCCTCTTCCCTCATAAGCAAAACCACAAGTCCTTGGTCTACAACCAAGTACAAAACAGACAAGTTGAGAGATCCTAAGGCAAGGCACGCAGCCGAGACCTCTGGGAACTCAAAACGAACACGAGCATGGATGATTATCGAGTGTTCAAATGATGACGTCCAAGTCTTAAGAACGGTCAAACATGGGGTGTCTACACTCCTTGGTAACAACGCCTCCTTGCCTGCCACTCCTGCGTAGTCCTGATCCAGGCATATGCCCCTGTTTGTTCATCATGTAGAAGGACTGAGCACTCACATAGATTCCGTCAGCTTTTGCCATGATAGAGTGGACTACCCGGGCTTCTGTTAGTGAGAAGCCAGTGAGGAATACATCTTCTTCCCGATGTATGATTTCCAACACTGGTGTGGCAGTTCCCTAGGGAGGGTGGATCAACAAATTACCGTACACCGTAGCAATCCCACATTTGAAGGGGTATTTCACCAATTGATGGACTGTTGATGACACAGCTTTTATCTGACGCAGCCAAGGCCTTCCCAACAGTAGATTGAAGGCAGCCAGAACATCCATTACATGGAATTCTACCTCATGTTCGGACGGGCTGATCAGGATATGGCTCTTGAATGTTCCCATGACATCCCAGCTTGTATTGTCATAAGCTCGGACAGCTTGAGTTGTGGGTGTGAAGTCAACAGGCCTCAAACCTATGGCATAAGCAGTCCGTGCCGGACACACATTGATTGCCTATCCAGTATCTACTAACACTACCAGAATCCACTTCTTTCGGCTCTCCAGGGTTACATACAAGGGCCAGTTGTGGTTGGCATCCTCATGTGGCAACTCTTTATCTGTGAAAGATATCACTGGCATAACATCGCTGGATGTGACTAACGACACCAGTTGATCAGCGGTAGTGTTGATAGGCAGTTTGGTGCGATTCATTGCCTTTAGCAATGCTTGCCTATGCTCCCAGGAAGCCATTATCAATCCCCAGATTGAGATATCTGCCTGAATCTTCTTGAGCTGTTTCAAAACTAGGTTATCTTCACAGTCCTTCTCTCTGCTGTTATCAACCTCTTTGTTAGAGGATTCTGGTTGATCTACAGCCGCAGGTTTGAAGTGCTGACCACTCCGAGTCATGTGATTGATTTCGTCCGTATACCACATATCGTCGGGGGTATTGGATTTCCACCATTCGTTCGTGTATGCATGACTCAGATCATTATCTTCCCACCACTCTCTAGCAGCCATGGCCAACCTTTTATCAGACTCTACTTGAAGCATGTTCACATCACGCGCCTCAATAACATACCTTTCCTTTCGAACTATGGTTTTGGTTTCTGGCAAGGCCATCTTCCTTTGAATTTGTTCCATTCTCTTCTGCTGGAATTGTTCCAGCACTTGTTCTGTACTAGTAATGGATGTGGTCTCAGATTTTTCCTCCCTGACCCCTTTTGTCTGTTCCACCTCATCTAGCTCTTCATCACCAAACCAACCGTTGTTTGTTTCCGGTTGACTTGAATCCAACCAGCCTATCTGGACATTGATTGTTTCCTCTTCTTCAAAGAAGTAGAGGTTAGCTAGGTCTTCTTCTATCTGAACTAGATCCTCTTCTAGTTTGGCCAAGTCATTTTGATGTTGCCCTAATTGGCCTTCCCCGATAGCATTGACACTGAGAACATCCGGCAATAGGACCACTGGTTTTGGTTGATCATTGGCCACAATGTATAAACTGGGGTCATACTCCTCTATAAGCGAAGCCCCCTTTTCTATGACACAGGTATCAGATAACCTTGTCTTTAATGCACTCTCCTCTTTCTCTGTTCCTGCCACAACCTTTTTGGGTTGGATTTGTAGGGTTAGACCCAACATGCACATATCTGTGCTTTTGGAATAACCGCCTCTGGTTTCGATAGGTGGGACGAAGTAATATATATGCTTGGGTTGAAGGTAGGTGGTAGTGTTTGGATGTGGTTAATATTTCTGGGGGGAGGAACTTGGTTATGTGTAGGAAGTGGGTTGGTTGTCACATTTGGTTTAGGAGGAGCGATGACTTTGTTGTCAATGAGATTCTGAATCTCATGACATAGACGATAGCATGAATCTGTATGATGGCCATGTTGTTGGTGGAAAGTACAATATTGGGTTCCGTCGTGTCTAGCTGGCAGTAGGTCTGGGAGAGGACGAGAATCAAGAGGCTTGAGATGTCCCTTGTCCATCAACATCTTAAGGGTGCCGGTTGGACTCATATGGAGCGGGGTAAAAGGTCTTTGGTTCCAAGGTTGACTATTTTGCGCAGTTTGTCAGTTTGTGGCAGCGGCAAAGGGATCGATCATCTTGGCCGATGATGTAGCAATGGTACTGACATCTGCAGGCCGCAAAATAGTGCTAGTACTAGCATTGGTACTTCGAGTGAATGGCTTTTTTGCAGGTTCACTTGTTCTGTGGATGATGCTATTTTTGAAGGCGCTCTCAATTTGAACCCCTAACTCATGTTAGGAAGCAAATGTGGACAACAGTGCCACTATCATTCTCTGCAACATGTCTGGCTCAAGGTTTTGGACCACTAACCTGACTTGTTCTCTTTCAGAAGTTCGGTTCGTCATTCTGGCTGCCTTTGCCCTCCATCTTACTACAAAGTCAATGAAGGGTTCTTTGGGGTTCTGAGTGGTTGTTTCCAGCTCACTGATTGTTACTTCTATCTGAGTATTGTATGAGTATTGTTTAACAAACCCCTCATAAAGTTCTTCTTAATTCTGCTTCGTTGAGTCCTCCAGTTTGGCGTACCAGATGGCCGCTATATCTAACAAGGTCCTCCCAAATAATGAGAGTTTTTGTGCCCTAGATAAACCCATGGGCCTCAACACATCTGAAAACAGGTGGACATGCACAATCGGATCCCCGCTCCCATCAAATCTATCGATGTGAGACATTTTGAATTTTTCTGGCAACCTGACTGAAGCCTTAGTGTACCCGTCCTCAATGTCGGGAATTGAATTGAAACCCTGGGATTTCTTCAAGGCTTTCTCAAGCCTAACAATTTTGAGCATGACTGAATCAACTTCATTCATATCGAAGGGAATGGTTCCCGTATGAGGTTGTACCGGAGGTCTGTAAGCTAAAGTTGTTGGAAACATCTCCTGAGGATCTAGGACTTGAGGAGTTTCTAGTGGTGGAGAGAGATCAGGATTTGGCTGGGCAGTCGGGACCGGATGTACAGTAGATGCAGATGCCCCAGATGGGCGTCGCAGATCAGCAATGATTTCATCCTGTGCGGCCATCCGTTGGTTGACCATATCCATGGTCCTTTGGACTGCTGCCATCATGGCAGCAACTTCTTCTGTGTTTTGTGCTGGGTTCTGTGCCATTGTTGGACTGGATGAATTAGATGCTGGTGAGTGAACAGGAGTTTTCTGAGTGCTTGATACTGATGCTACTGTCTATTCCTTCTTCATTGAGTAACCGGTGGGAGAGAAACTAACACTGGCTGACCGTCAACAAGATCTTGCATTTTACAAAGCCAACGAGAACGAGTCCAAACAACTCAGGGGATATCGAGTCTTTCTAAAGCTATGATGAAAAACTACCTAGAAAAAAGAAAGAAAGAAAACATATTTTAAAAAAACAGATAGCACTTCGGCCCCAATTCTCAATTAATCACAACACGCAGCTGAACTGTGATCCCCACTGAACTTTGTTCTCAGATTGATTGCTCATTTGTACCACTGCTATGAACCACCCTGTATATTTCACTGTAAAAGCACATACTACATAAAAAGAACCAAAACACCCCTATGAGGGGTAGGGTTACCCTGTCCTAGATTTTGACATGATCTAGGTTTCACTATTTCAAGCAAGTGGTTTCATAACATCCTGTACGGGTAGCATCTTGTCCTAATTTGAATAGTCACTAGAGCGTACTATATGCATTAGGTCAAATAGTCACAAAGGGTACCTCAGCAAGACTACCTAATATACCTCTCACACCTAACACCAAGAAGTGAAAGGAGGATGAAGCAGTACAACGGTAATCCAGATCCAAGGGTTGTGTTCCCAACTTGACAGAGCCCATGACCGGTCAGCCTTTTGGCAAGCTTTGTAGGCAAGCCTCCGGCAAACCATCCAAGAATAACAAATGGCAAACACAGGGACTTAGGCGCATCAATGCAAATGCAATGCAAAAAACATATTTATGTAGATAAAATTTCACATCATGAAGTTTGAGTCAAGTTCTCTAAATCCCCAGCAGAGTCACCAGAAACTGTAGCTCGGCTTTTCGCACTCCCTTTCGGAAGAATGAATAGCCCTTACAGTTCGAACTCTACTTGTGTGTTGGTTCTGATTTTGATTTCACAAGTGCAATGTGGAACAATGAAAACAAAAAAAGAGTCCAAATCCGTCAATTTCTTTTGGAAAATCGATGTTTAAATCAAATGCTAAAAATAGACTGCTTTGCCAGATATCAGAGTCGCCACCTAAATATTTATTTTGGAAAATTTAGGAAACCCATGACTCGTGCCAAAGGCCATTAGTTCGTTGTTACCAAAGTGTCTTGGTTCGAGAACTTAGGTATGAGAGGGGAAGGTCAATAATTGAACACCCCACTCACCCGATCAAAGATCGGCCTCTACTAACCATGATGTGGTTTTTATGTACAATATATGCTCTTGTTCTATATATAACATACAAGTATAGACTAATTTCACGAAAAGTTGGAACGTTTGATTTCATGTTTGTTTTGAAACAAAAGTGTTTTGAATATGTATCACTTAAAATGGTGATCTCATATATACATGAATCAAGTATCCCAATTCAAGTGATTAGCCTTCATCCACAGGCACTCAAATAGGTATATCAAATAAGCAGTTAGCCTCATAGTAGTATGTTTGATATGACAGCATTCACACTTATGCAATATGCTAAAGCAAAAATGCTTATCTTAATGTCTGAAGGCAAGTCCAAAAAGAAAGCAAATAGTTAGAGAAAAAAAAATGCATGATCCTAATTTAATGACTAATGCAACACATGCAACGTGCAATTAAGGTTCGGCTACTAGTATGGCATGTGAGTCAATTCAAGGCCTGTGATAGCGCATGTATGCAAGTAAGGAGTTTGAATTTGACATTTGAATAATATGATGAGCTGAACTTTTATGCATGTAAACGAATAGATGCAAATCATGGAAAATGCTAATTAAACATGATGTCTCTAATCTAACCATCATAAGCAGTGAAATAAAAGGGAGAAAGAATGGGGTTTGGAAGACATACAACTTATTACATATTTGGCCTCGCGAAGGAGGGTTCGAATGTCCAAATGTCCGAATAAATAATTATTACAAAGCTGAATGACTAATAAACGAAAGAGGCTGTCTAATTTATTACAATAATAATATGCAATGATTGCTCGATACTCCTCAGGAATTATTCTGCCTGCCTTGCTGGGATTTGTTCTGTTTCACCCCAGTTACTGCTTTTGGCCAAAAGTGTATTGTTTTGCAATTTATTGGAGCCTTGCCGACCCCAAAACGTGACTCAATCGAGCCCCAAATAAATCCAATACTTTGTTTTCTTATGGAAATCTGTTTTTTGTACCTGAGGTGAAACAGTGCAAACAGGGTATTCCTAGCCATGTTTGTCTTTTTATTTTACCCTTCTCTATCATAAAAATACTCAAGAGAGGGTTGGAATCATATCCAGAACCATCAATTAGTAAGTTGATTGCTTGATGATCTTGGACAAAATTTGGACAACGATCAATAAATGCAATGAATAAACAACCACCCCTCCCTTCTATCATGAAGTGAATTCAAGAAGGGAAGTAGAGACGCTTCAAGGTTCATCAAAATATCATGAATTGATGTATGACAAGCCTTGACACAATAGACTCGGTATAACGTCCGACCGAGTCCAATTAATCTTGTTAATTCTTGATGTCGGTTGTAATCCAATTTTAACCAATTTTTTTAGCCTTTTTTATTACCTTTCCATTTCTTTATCTTTTCTCCTATTTGTGCAAAAGTGATATTTACGTCTACTAAGTCCATAACGCAATAAAGAGAAACAAGCATCAACTTAACCCGAGAAAAAAATCTTATTTTCTTCGGGAGAAATTACAAAGAAAGAGTCAAACTTATTTACAAGCGATAAGGGATTCCAAGTCAAACTCAAGATGTACAACAAGGACTAGTCAAACTCAAAAGAGTGATAACGACTTAGAAAAACCCAAACTCGAGTGATAATGACTTGAAATCCAAACTTGATAATAAGTGATAATGACACTTTCCTTGGTGATTTCCAAGGGTCAATTAATCCCTTAAAAGTAAACATACTGATGAATAAAGAGAAATGAAAAATAAAAAATTGTGCTTTAGTATAAGAACATGTATACATTTGAGGTAGTGAACCTCTAAAGAATTTAAACCGTTAAGTATAGAACGTTTTATACTTTTGGTAGTAAATCCCCTAAGAGATTAAATTAGTAAGCATAGAACGTTGTATATTTTTGGTAATGAATCTCCTAAGCATAAAACGTTTTATGCCTTTGGTAGTGAATCTCCAAAGAGATTAAACCATTAAGCATAGAACGTTTTGTATCTTTGGTAATGAACCTCTGTAGACACCCCATTTTGACCGGCCCTAAGACTTGGGCGCTTTCTTTTGATTACCCGATGATGAAAATAAGAATATGTTATCTCACAAAATTCTCAATGAAAAGATGGAATGTAAACTTTAATCCCAGTCTTACACCTGTTTTTGCCAAATTATTTTAGACTCATTCTCCATTTTCTTTCCCTTTATTATGTATTATATATATATTATGTTATATTGTTATATTATTATATAATATTTTATTAAATTTATTCGGTACCATGGTTTCATCCACGCACTATACGTTTGTATATATATATAATATTATATTATATAAGGGTATTATTCCTCTTTTGAAAAAAATAAAAAAATAATAAAATAAAAAAAATCACTACACTCCCATCGTGTGTCTTTTTGTTTTCAGTGCCTTTAGACCCGCTTTGGTCAAATTATGTTGCATATTTGGCTTACTAAAATATATTTTATTAGCCCATGTATTTTAATTTTACATATTTGTGTGTTTTTATATGTATTTTTGGGTATTTGTACGTATATTATGCTAATAATCCCTTTTATATATTATATTATAAAGTGCATAGTAATTTTACTGTGCAATGCACAGTAAAATCACTGTGCATCTTTTGAAATTGCACCGTTTCTTCTCTTGTCTTTTTCTTCCAATTGTTTTCTATAAAAAGGGAGAGATTAGCGCAGAATGGGGAGGAATTTTTGAGAAGATTTTTTTTGGGGAGGGATTCTGTTTTGGGAGAGAATTTTTGGGCGGGAGAGATAAAAGAAAAAGAAGTCTGAGAGAATAATAAAAAAAAAGAGAAGTAGTGCAAGAGTTTTGAGAGAAAAAAAAAGAATCAGAAAGAGAAGTTGTAATTCCAACTTTTGACTGACAATTGAGAACACATTCCACAAACTTGAGGGTAATCAAAAGAAAGTTTGTGAATCAAAAAAAAAGTCATCATTTCCCCGAAAGGTGAGTTTTCGCAAACTTTCATTTAATTTCAAAATGTGATATAATTTGTTTAAATACTTCATTTGTTGTTTTTCATAACTTTTTTTTTATCGCTTTAAATGGTTGGTTGAACCACCTAATTTTATTATTTTATCTGCTGTGATTTACTGTTGTATATAAACTGTTATAATTTACATAAAATGTTGTAGTTTACTATTTATAAATTGTTGTAATTTTATCGCTTTAAATGGTTGGTTGAACCACCTAATTTTATTATTTTATCTGCTGTGATTTACTGTTGTATATAAACTGTTATAATTTACATAAAAAGTTGTAGTTTACTATCCATAAATTGCTGTAATTTTACCACTTTAAATGGTTGGTCGAACCACCTAATTTGTTAAAAGATGTGACCCCACCGGATGAATAGTGATCGGCGGTGAATAGTAATTTCCGACGGTGAATAGTAACCCCGACAATGAACAGTAGCCCCGTCGATAAATAGTACCTCCGGTGATGAATAGTAACTATGGATGAAAAATGCCCGGTAAGACGAATAATGCTTTAAAAAGGTGAATAGTAATTACTATGATGAATAGTAACTTCCGGCAGTGAATAGTATCTCGGGATGAATAGTGCCCCTGCAAAATAAGTTTTTTTTCCGGACAGAACGGAGCAGTCTTTCTACGTCAAGCAGAACATTTTCCGGCACACATGAAGTTTCCTTATTTTATTTTATTTTATTTTTATTTTATTTTGAGAGTTTGTGAGATTTTTATTTTGTTGTAATATTCCCTTCTCTCTCTCCTATTTGGTTTGTAATAATTTATTCAAAGCATTGTAATAATTCCCCGCCCCACTTCTTTCTATCCCATTCTTTTACTTGCTTTCCTTATTTGTACATAAACATCATATTTATTTTTCATCATATTCATGCTTTGCATCCATGTTTCATGCATCTTGATTCGGCGAAATTTGCATTTGTGGATTTAATCAATTCCTATGTGATTATGTGCGCTACCTCATGTTCTTGAGATGATTCACATGTCATATCTTAGAAGCCGAATCTTTAGTTGCATCTCATGAGTGAATTGCATTAGGATTTTGTATATAAGATCATGCATGTTTTACTAACTTTGTTTTGTAGCTTGTTCGTGGGTCGTCAAACATGTAAGTTTTTATGTTTTAGCATCCCGTTTGTGTGTGTTTTTCTTACTATGTTCAAGCATCCTACCATGTGGCTATTTGCTTATGTGATATAACTGTATGAATGCCAGTGGATGGAGGTTGTGTCGCTTAATTTGGAATGATGTTGATTTTCATGTTTGTAAACTCAATTTATTTGGGTTGTACATTTTCAAAACTCTTTCAAAACTATATGAAATCAAGCTGTTCCAAAATGGGTGACATAGTCTATACTTGTATGTTTCACATAGTAAATTTTAGGATTTATTAAATAATCAGAATATGAACATATAAAGAAAATAAAAGTCATATCATGGTTTAGTAGAGGCCGATCTTTTGATCGGGTGAGCGGGGGTGCTCATTATTGACCTTCCCCTCTCATACCTAAGGTTCCGAGCCAAGCATCCTTGGTTACGACGAACAGTGGCCTTGGCACCGAGTCATGGGTTTCCTAATTTCCCAAAATATTAGGTGGCGACTCTGAGATCTGATGACGCAGTCCATTTTTGACAAAATTGCAATAAAATGGATTTTCAATAAAAGTTGCCAAATCTGGACTCTCATCTACGTTTCACATTGCACTCGTGAGCCTTGAGATCAAAGAGATCTCGGGAGTCCGAACTGTTTAACGCGCGCGGGTACCCCCCGGGCATGTTACAGTTTCTGGCGACTCTGCTGGGGATTTTATGAAACCTTGACTCGAACTCCATGATATGACTTTTATTTTCAATTATATGTTTATTGCATTGCATCCATTGGTGCACTTAAAGTCCCTGTGTTGCCCAGATGCTGGTGGGAGCACAGGCAAGCTTTTTGTGACACTACACCTATCTTTACGATACTTTAGAGGCCTTGTGTTGTAACCTTTTGAGATTTGTCAAAAGGGTAGCTTTGCTATGTAGCCCTGCTATCTAGCTTTGCTATCTAAGGTTCTCAGACTTCGAAGAGAGGCTATTTGACTCTTCTGATTTCCTGGAATCTTTATTGGTTATGACCCAAAGGACTCTTTGGTAACGTCACCTTGACTTCAACCCCTAGAGTAGAGCCAACCTTGTACATATAGTGTGCTATAATACCTTCCAAAATTAGGACAGGATGCTTTCCCATTTCTAGGATGTATGATACCGCTTGTTTGAATAGTGAAACCCTAGATCATTTCAAGCTAGGACAGGATAACCCCACCCTCTTTAGGGGTGCTTGTTCTCTTTCCTGCTTTATGTGCAATGTATTGGATCTATACAGGGATTCTCAAATTCGAATGAGTGGTTCAGGTTGTTCAGTTTAGCACCATTACTTCAAAAACAAAAAAAAAAAAATAACAAAAACATAAAATCAAGAAAAAAAAAAATGCCGATATCCCACAAAGTCGACCATCTCTGTGATAGGGGAGTGACCACCTGTTGATTGCACGGACTTTATTTTGAATGTTGTTGATGGCCCACACTTTGACTGGCAATTTGAGAATGGTTTTATTCTGAGTTCTGAATTGAGTGTTGAGTCTAAGTTTGATTCTACCAAGTTTGTAAAGTTAGAGTCAGGCTCAAGTCAGCCTAATGAGTCAGAGTCTGTTGATTTCGATAGTGCTAACCTAGACATTTCTGTCCTGTCTAGGTTCTCTTTGTCATTTTCTTTTGAGTATGTTGTCAAAAGTCTGTTGCCATTGCTGAGTCATAGTCTCTTTTCAGTAAACATAAAAACAAAAAAACAAAAAAAATGCCATAGAGTCTGCCTACTTCTCTATGCCTTTAATTCATTACATTGACCAAAGTTTTTCAAAACTTTTTCCAAAACTCTAATAAAAACAAAGAGGAAGAATTTCCTTAAGATTTGCAAAGTTTGATCAACTGAGAGGGAGAGAGGTGTGCTAAGCCTTTGATGAATAGAATCATTTCTGTTAATGTGGGTACTAAGAAGGATCCTGGCTTGGTCCAAATTGGTTCTATCTTGTCTTCGTAAAAATACGAGTGATTAGTCACTTTGTGAAAAGATTTCAAAAACTGTTTTTGCGTGGTCCTACGAAGACATGCCTGGAATTGATTATACAGCATAGGATCCCTCTTGATTCGAGGTCCGACCTCCTTAGCTCCTTAGCTTTCAAACCTTGATTCGAAGTATTCAATAATCATTCAAAGTGTAAGGCTTGCATAGCCGAATTGGAAATAGCCCTTGAACTAGGGGCCATGATGTGATTCAAATGGAGGCAGCCCTTCAACTAGGGGCAATAAGGTCGAATATGATTTAGATTGGAAATAGCCCTTGAACTAGGGGCAATGTTGTGATCCAGATTGGAAACAGACCTTGAACTCAGGACAGAGAATGTGATTTCGATTTGAAACAGCCCTTGAACTAGGGGCAAAAGTGTGAGGCTTGCATAGCTGAAATGGAGGTAGCCCTTGAACTAGGGGCAATAAAGTATCACCCTTGAGAGGCTCGCTGGGCCGAAAACCCGGAAGGGCGACCCAGGCAAAAGTTAGAGCACAAAAAAATAAAAAAATAAAAAAAATAAAAATAAAAAATAAAAAATAAAAAAAAAATAAAAAAAGAAGGAAAAATAAAAAAGAAAAATGAAAAGCTCGCAAGGTTGAAAACTCGAAAGGGCGGCTTTGGCAACAGTTAGAGCGTAAAAGGAGAGTGTCAATACTCGAGTGAACCTTAGCCAAAACTATGTAAGCCCAGTGATTCAGATTGGAAGCAACCCTTGAACTAGGGACAAGAAGGTCGGATGTGATTTAGATTTGAAGCAGCCCTTGAACTAGCGGCAAAAGGTTGGATGTGATCAAAGAGTTAAAATTGAATCGTTTCCCAATGAAAACCGCTCCAGAATTTGAGAGAATGAATTTTATCATTGAAGGACAGTCGAGGTCCTATCCACTACACTAGGGGCAAATTCAGACCCAATTAGCCTAGTCCCTACATCATCATATCTACTGATCAAGTGTAGCAGTCGTTCATAGATGGCTTAGAGATTTCACACCCAATCAACATGGACAAGTTAGAATGAAAGTAACCCTTGAGAGGCTCGTTGGGCTGAAAACCCGGAAGGGCGACCCAGGCAAAAGTTAGAGCAGAAAAACAAAAAAAATAGAAACTCAAAATAAATAAAAAAATGAACAAAATAAAAAAAAAATCAAAATCAAAATCAAAAAATCAAAAAAATCAAAAGCTTGCAAGGTTGAAAACCCGAAAGGGTGGCTTTGGCAAAAGTTAGAGCACAAAAGGAGAGTGTGAATACCCGAGTGAACCTTAGCCCGAACTACGGTGGCCTGATTCCTATCTTTGGGATACGTAGGTAGCTTCATCTCGAAGTTCGGCCCTAATAATTTTTCAATTCATTTATTTCGTCCATGTTTGATTGGTGTATCTATAGTCGACTTGGTTGTCCTATCCGTGTTTGATTGGTGTATCTTCATTCTACTCAGTTCAATTGGTTCGATTTAACTTGGTTTAGTTCAGTTCGATTCGGTTTGGCGGTTCGGTTCGGTTCGGTTCGGTCCGGTCCAGTCCGGTTCTGCTCAGCTTCATTCGGTTCGGATTGGCTTGGTTCGGTTGGCTTGGTTCGGATATCACCTTTGATTATCTAGTTTGGGACTATGCACCCCAATGGTTGATTCCATGTTAGTTGAGTAGTGACCATTTGCAAAAATAGGTTTTGATTAATTTGAATGAAGCTGACTAATTTTTATCGAAAAATTGTTCCATTTTTGCAAAACTTGGACCATTCTTTGGATTTGAAAAGGGAAAATTTTCAGTGCCCACAGCTTAGCTTACGTGATTTCAAAACAGAAAATGGAATAAGTATGCTAATCTAACTCTTATGTTGGTCAAAACATTTTTACAAATCAAGAGACAAAAAAGGGTCAAGGCAATGAACTAGGGGCATAGTCAAGTTAGAGATTCTGTCTTCTCCACCGCTCGAATCAATTATTCAGTGTATATAAGTGTGTATTCATACCGATCAGTGTATTTATACCAGTCAGGGTATTCATACTATTCAGTGTATATAAGTGTGTATTCATGCCAGTCAGTGTATTCATACCAATCAGGGTATTCATACCAGTCAGTGTATATAAGTGTGTTCCTTTTATACCAGCTAGTATATTTATACCAGTTGGTGTATTTATACTACTCAGTGTATATAAGTGTGTTTGGATCATTTTGCTTCTTTCTTCTTTCGTTAAGTCATTTTTGATTCAGGTCAGTATATAGTCAATGTCTAATTCAGACTTCAAAAATTCAATCATTCTCAAATTCAATCAAACAAATTGTTTTCAAGCTCAAAGTGATGTGCCAGTCATGCCAGTGATGAGCAAGAAAAAAAAAAAAGAAACTGATTTTATTGAAGTCAGGGGAGGACATCCCCGATTACAGAGACTCAAAAACAAAAAAAACAAAAACAAAAACAAAAACAAAAACAAAACAAAAAAAACAAAAAAAAAAAAAAAACAAAAACAAAGAGAGAGAGAGAGATGGATCTTTTTCTTCTTTCTTCTCTGGCAGCAGGCCAGTGGCGAAGATTACAACTAGCTTTATTTGCACACAACTTCATTGCCTGACTTTACCATCAGCTGCCTCGCTTCGTCTTTACTCCTTCGGAGCTTTTGAAGACTCTGCCTCAGCCTTGGCAGAGCTTTCAAAGGAGATTACTCCTCGCCGGCCATCAAATTGGTTGTGCGAAGGAACTCCGAATCGAGTCACAGAGGTCGTCAGTCGTTTTAGCTCTTTGTTCTGCTTCTTCAGCGCACTAACTTCCCCTCGAGAATCTTTGTACATATGTTGAAGTAAAGAAAGTTGTGCATTCAATCGATGCACCTCACACGTTCTGTTCTGCAGTCGACGGGACAAGTTGGAGACCGCTGTCACGGTCTCCACACATGACCTTAGCGTATACGAGTTTGCTTCGATGTCAGACTGTGCCGCCATGATTTGTTCAACTGACATCGCTGGAAAGTTGAAAACAGGAGAAGGAGGAGGAGCCCATGGTTGAGGTTCAGGGGAGTCAGAATTGGTCATCTCTATCGTGGACTCGTTCAGGTCTGGGAAAAGAGTGAGAGAACCTTGTGAAGAGGCCATGGCAGAGAAGAGTAATGCAAAAGAAAGAGGTTGCAGAGTGGTGGCAGAGAAAATTTGCAGGTTTTCGCTCTGTCTCTCTCTATCGCAGGCCTCAACTTAAGAAGAGGATGAAGCCAAAGAAGAAGACAAAGAGGGAGGAAGGCTCAGGACGATCTTTGACAATCGGGCAGGATTGGATAGCCTGTCGGTCAGGCGCCGCGATTGTTGAAATCGCGCGACAGACACAACGCTCGAAGAAGATGAAGGAAGAGAGAGTGAGACAAAATAGGAAGAGAGAGTGAGACAAAAATAGGAGAGGCGGGAGAGTTGTATATATATATGTATATGTGTTGTATATCTACGTATTATATATATTTGTTTGCATATTTGGTCAAAAGAGTGGCTTGGGTTCAGTGGTTCGGCTCAGTGGTTAAGGGTTGAAAGGTTAAGCCTGAAATCAGGGGTTCGAACCCCACATCAAGTTTTTCTTTGTTTTGTTTTGATTTTGTATATATATGTCTTGTATAAGTATCTATATATATATTTGTTTGCATATCTTATCACAAGAGTGGCGTGGCTCAGTGGGTTGAGGATTTGGAAAGCCTAAGCCCGAGGTCAGGGGTTCGAACTCTACATTAAGTGTTTCTTTTGTTTTGTTTTATGTATAAATATGTCTCATACATATATATATATTTGTTTGAACATTTGGGTCACGGGTGTGGCTTGAGTTTAGTGGTTTGGCCCAGTGGTTGAAAAGTGAGAGGCTGAGCCTGAGGTAAGGGGTTCGAACCCTACATCGAGTGTTTCTTTTGGTTTGTTTTGATTTTGTGTATATATGACTCGTATATGTATATATATTTGTTTGCATATCTTGTCGCAAGAGTGGCGTGGTTCAGTGGTCGAGGACTCGAAGACCAGGCCGAAGGTCAGGGGTTCGAAACCCCGTATCCCCACATCCATGCATTTTGTGTTTTTTCTTTCTTTTTGCGTGTTTTGCGTACGTGTGCTGACGTCAGCAAACGGAATATGCCTTCTCAGTAATGGCATCTTCCCGCTAATGGTTGCAAACGGAATATTCCCCATCTGTGTATATATCCGTATATGTTTGTGTATAGGTCCGTATATGTCTGTGTCGTATATACCTATATATATACTGTATATGTCTGTGTATATATCTGTATATATCTGTCTGTATGTTGTTTGTATATGCATATGTGTATACCATATGTACATATATGTGTGTATTTGTATGAAAATATTTGTGTATTATCTTGGTTGTGTTTGCAATAAGTTCCTAGGAGACCAACTGCGACGGTGGAAATTAGAGCTCGAATGGCCGAGGCCTAGAACGCAAAGGTTTAGAATTTCTGAGACTAAAGTCTGGTTTAAATACCCAGGGGTGTATCCCCGGCTTGAAATCTGTATGGCAGCCCCATAGGTTGAGGTAGCGTGTACGCACCTCGATTCTGGATACTGAACCAATCTAGTCTGTCACCCTGTCGGAGAATAGGGAAAGTTGTGAATATAATAAAAAAAGAAAAGCGGCATCTGTGGCTTCTGCATGTAGAGATTACCCCTTGTCAACAAGAAATCATTCTACCATTCTTCCACTCATGTGAGACGCATTTGGACTTCGAATTTACCTTTGTTCCTTTCACGTGAAACGTGTTAGGATTTGATGTTTACTTGGTTAAAACCTTCCCTCTCTCCGTATGAAATACGTTGAGATACGCATGTTGGTTACACCATTATTTTTCTTCTCGGTTAAAACCTTCCCTCTCTCCGTATGAAATACGTTGAGATACGCATGTTGGTTACACCATTATTTTTCTTCTCGGTTAAAACCTTCCCTCTCTCCGTATGAAATACGTTGAGATACGCCTGTTGGTTACACCATTATTTTCTTCTCGGTTAAAACCTTCCCTCTCTCCGTATGAGATACGTTGAGATACGCCTGTTGGTTATACCATTGTTATTCACCTGGTTAAAACCTTCTCTCTCTCCGTATGAAATACGTTGAGATACAACTGTTGGTTACATCACTATTCCTCCTCTCGCGTGAGACGCGTTTGGATCCCGAGTTTGCCCCCATTTTCATTTGTGCGGTATGCACATTTGTATGCGATGCAACCCCCTTTCACTTGTGCGGTATGCACATGTGTATGCGATGCAACCCCCTTTCATTTGTGCGGTATGCACATTTGTATGCGATGCAACCCCTTTCATTTGTGCAGTATGCACATTTGTATGCGATGCAACCCCCTTTCATTTGTGCGGTATGCACATTTGTATGCGATGCAACCCCTTTCATTTGTGCGGTATGCACATTTGTATGCGATGCAACCCCTTTTCATTTGTGCGGTATGCACATTTGTATGCGATGCAACCCCCCTTTCATTTGTGCGGTATGCACATTTGTATGCGATGCAACCCCCCTTTCATTTGTGCGGTATGCACATTTGTATGCGATGCAACCCCCTTTTCATTTGTGCGGTATGCACATTTGTATGCGATGCAACCCCTTTTCATTTGTGCGGTATGCACATTTGTATGCGATGCAACCCCCCTTTCATTTGTGCGGTATGCACATTTGTATGCGATGCAACCCCCTTTCACTTGTGCGGTATGCACATGTGTATGCGATGCAACCCCCTTTCATTTGTGCGGTATGCACATTTGTATGCGATGCAACCCCCTTTCACTTGTGCGGTATGCACATGTGTATGCGATGCAACCCCTTTCATTTGTGCGGTATGCACATTTGTATGCGATGCAACCCCTTTCATTTGTGCGGTATGCACATTTGTATGCGATGCAACCCCCCTTTCATTTGTGCGGTATGCACATTTGTATGCGATGCAACCCCCTTTCACTTGTGCGGTATGCACATGTGTATGCGATGCAACCCTCTTTCATTTGTGCGGTATGCACATTTGTATGCGATGCAACCCCCTTTCACTTGTGCGGTATGCACATGTGTATGCGATGCAACCCCTTTCATTTGTGCGGTATGCACATTTGTATGCGATGCAACCCCCTTTCATTTGTGCGGTATGCACATTTGTATGCGATGCAACCCCTTTCATTTGTGCTGTATGCACATTTGTATGCGATGCAACCCCCTTTCATTTGTGTGGTATGCACATTTGAATGCGATGCACCCCTTTCTTTCATTTTTGTATGCAATGCACCCCCTGTTATGTTTACTATCATTTGCACGAGGCTTGCCTCCCATGTTGCCATCTTCATATCTTTATCATCACTCCATGACATTGCATTGCATTGTATACATCATGAATTTTTAAACAACCGGCTTCGCGAAGCGTGTAAGTCCAACTTTCAAACTGCATATGTCATGTTACATGCTGCCCCTGAACTACGCAGGTTTGATTCCTTGCAAAGGGATACGTAGGCAACCCTCGGGTTCAACCACTTGCATTGCATCTTGTTTGTTTGCCCAAGTCTTATGGCCTTGTCAAAAGGGTCGTCTTCGGGCTTTGACATTCACTCACGTCAAGAAATGACTTTGAGCTCTGTCAAAGAGGGGCAACTGTAGACACCCCATTTTGACCGGCCCTAAGACTTGGGCGCTTTCTTTTGATTACCCGATGATGAAAATAAGAATATGTTATCTCACAAAATTCTCAATGAAAAGATGGAATGTAAACTTTAATCCCAGTCTTACACCTGTTTTTGCCAAATTATTTTAGACTCATTCTCCATTTTCTTTCCCTTTATTATGTATTATATATATATATTATGTTATATTGTTATATTATTATATAATATTTTATTAAATTTATTCGGTACCATGGTTTTATCCACGCACTATACGTTTGTATATATATATAATATTATATTATATAAGGGTATTATTCCTCTTTTGAAAAAAATAAAAAAATAATAAAATAAAAAAAATCACTACACTCCCATCGTGTGTCTTTTTGTTTTCAGTGCCTTTAGACCCGCTTTGGTCAAATTATGTTGCATATTTGGCTTACTAAAATATATTTTATTAGCCCATGTATTTTAATTTTACATATTTGTGTGTTTTTATATGTATTTTTGGGTATTTGTACGTATATTATGCTAATAATCCCTTTTATATATTATATTATAAAGTGCATAGTAATTTTACTGTGCAATGCACAGTAAAATCACTGTGCATCTTTTGAAATTGCACCGTTTCTTCTCTTGTCTTTTTCTTCCAATTGTTTTCTATAAAAAGGGAGAGATTAGCGCAGAATGGGGAGGAATTTTTGAGAAGATTTTTTTTGGGGAGGGATTCTGTTTTGGGAGAGAATTTTTGGGCGGGAGAGATAAAAGAAAAAGAAGTCTGAGAGAATAATAAAAAAAAAGAGAAGTAGTGCAAGAGTTTTGAGAGAAAAAAAAAGAATCAGAAAGAGAAGTTGTAATTCCAACTTTTGACTGAGAATTGAGAACACATTCCACAAACTTGAGGGTAATCAAAAGAAAGTTTGTGAATCAAAAAAAAAGTCATCATTTCCCCGAAAGGTGAGTTTTCGCAAACTTTCATTTAATTTCAAAATGTGATATAATTTGTTTAAATACTTCATTTGTTGTTTTTCATAACTTTTTTTTTATCGCTTTAAATGGTTGGTTGAACCACCTAATTTTATTATTTTATCTGCTGTGATTTACTGTTGTATATAAACTGTTATAATTTACATAAAATGTTGTAGTTTACTATTTATAAATTGTTGTAATTTTATCGCTTTAAATGGTTGGTTGAACCACCTAATTTTATTATTTTATCTGCTGTGATTTACTGTTGTATATAAACTGTTATAATTTACATAAAATGTTGTAGTTTACTATCCATAAATTGTTGTAATTTTACCACTTTAAATGGTTGGTCGAACCACCTAATTTGTTAAAAGATGTGACCCCACCGGATGAATAGTGATCGGCGGTGAATAGTAATTTCCGACGGTGAATAGTAACCCCGACAATGAACAGTAGCCCCGTCGATAAATAGTACCTCCGGTGATGAATAGTAACTATGGATGAAAAATGCCCGGTAAGACGAATAATGCTTTAAAAAGGTGAATAGTAATTACTATGATGAATAGTAACTTCCGGCAGTGAATAGTATCTCGGGATGAATAGTGCCCCTGCAAAATAAGTTTTTTTTCCGGACAGAACGGAGCAGTCTTTCTACGTCAAGCAGAACATTTTCCGGCACACATGAAGTTTCCTTATTTTATTTTATTTTATTTTTATTTTATTTTGAGAGTTTGTGAGATTTTTATTTTGTTGTAATATTCCCTTCTCTCTCTCCTATTTGGTTTGTAATAATTTATTCAAAGCATTGTAATAATTCCCCGCCCCACTTCTTTCTATCCCATTCTTTTACTTGCTTTCCTTATTTGTACATAAACATCATATTTATTTTTCATCATATTCATGCTTTGCATCCATGTTTCATGCATCTTGATTCGGCGAAATTTGCATTTGTGGATTTAATCAATTCCTATGTGATTATGTGCGCTACCTCATGTTCTTGAGATGATTCACATGTCATATCTTAGAAGCCGAATCTTTAGTTGCATCTCATGAGTGAATTGCATTAGGATTTTGTATATAAGATCATGCATGTTTTACTAACTTTGTTTTGTAGCTTGTTCGTGGGTCGTCAAACATGTAAGTTTTTATGTTTTAGCATCCCGTTTGTGTGTGTTTTTCTTACTATGTTCAAGCATCCTACCATGTGGCTATTTGCTTATGTGATATAACTGTATGAATGCCAGTGGATGGAGGTTGTGTCGCTTAATTTGGAATGATGTTGATTTTCATGTTTGTAAACTCAATTTATTTGGGTTGTACATTTTCAAAACTCTTTCAAAACTATATGAAATCAAGCTGTTCCAAAATGGGTGACATAGTCTATACTTGTATGTTTCACATAGTAAATTTTAGGATTTATTAAATAATCAGAATATGAACATATAAAGAAAATAAAAGTCATATCATGGTTTAGTAGAGGCCGATCTTTTGATCGGGTGAGCGGGGGTGCTCATTATTGACCTTCCCCTCTCATACCTAAGGTTCCGAGCCAAGCATCCTTGGTTACGACGAACAGTGGCCTTGGCACCGAGTCATGGGTTTCCTAATTTCCCAAAATATTAGGTGGCGACTCTGAGATCTGATGACGCAGTCCATTTTTGACAAAATTGCAATAAAATAGATTTTCAATAAAAGTTGCCAAATCTGGACTCTCATCTACGTTTCACATTGCACTCGTGAGCCTTGAGATCAAAGAGATCTCGGGAGTCCGAACTGTTTAACGCGCGCGGGTACCCCCCGGGCATGTTACAACCTCCTAAGCATAAAATGTTTTATGCCTTTGGTAGTGAATCTCTAAAGAGATTAAACCATTAAGCACAGAGCGTTTTATACCTTTGGTAATGAACCTCCGAAGAGATTAAACCATTAAGTATGGAAGAGTTCCTTTCTTATACTTGAACCACAATCTTAATTTTTCACAATTTTTTAATCGAACTAAGCAAAGAAAGGAGGGAGGTTGCAGAGATGATTATGCGAAGTTGATTAATTGGTTAGTACAGACAAACTTGATATTTAAAACATAACTCGTTGAAATAAGTTAAATAGCCCCCTAAATAGCATATAATAGTGCTGAAATTAAGCTATAGAAAATGAGCAAAATTAAATATGATCAAGTTAGTAAACAAGTAGAAGGAAGGGTGGCTAACCCCTCCACTTTTATAACTTCAAATCACATAGTTTAGATGTTGAAAAACAGCCCCAAAAGAATTTGAGAGAAACCTACCACTTTTACTATTCACCGCCGGAGATACTATACATCGTTGGGGTTACTATTCACCGCCGGAGGTTACTATTCATCCAGTGGGGTAAATTATTTAAAGTAATAAATTACAACAGCTTATATACAATATTTAAATTACAGTAGATATATGGGTGGTGCAGCCTTCCCATTAAAGTAATAAAAAAACAATTATGAAAAAAAGTAAATGAAGTATTTAAACAAATTATATCACATTTTTAAATTAAATGAAAATTTGCAAAAACTCACCTTCAGGAGAAATGATAAATTTTCTGAATCACAAACTTTCTTTTGATTACTCTCAAGTCTGTGGAATGTGTTTTCAATTCTCAGTCTAAAATTTGGAATTACAGTTTTAGTGGTTGGTTTTTGAATGGTGTATTGATGAAATAGAAATAAAAATATCAAAGAAAATATTTTATTTTCCCTCTCTCTCTGTAAAAAAAAAACTAATTTTCTTTGTTTTTGATTCTTTTTCTCTCAGACTCTCTCACACCACTTCATTTTTCTCTCTCTGATTAGCCTTCTCCTCTTCCTTTGATTGCTTTATATAAGCAACAACTAGGAAGACACAAACAAACAAAATATAATATAATAATATAAATATTATATAATATATATCTATATGCAATTGAGTCCAGCAGGCCAGCCAAACTCTCTCCACAAACAAACTATATACATATAATACAATAAATATCTAATAGAATATATATATGCATTATGTGCTTGGATTTGGATGTCGGCAGCCAAGGGCTGATCGACATAAATTTTTTATTATTTTTCTTTTATAATATATATAATATAATATATAATAACAAAAATATATAATTTATACCAATTTATATAAAAACACCAAAAATATGAACAAACACATAAAATTATGCAAAATTACAAAATACTAAACTAATAAAATATTTAGTAGTTTAAAACAATTAGGCCATAATGGTGAATGTTGGGATTAAAGTTCAAATTTCATCTCTCTTACTGAGGATTCTGTGAGAAACACATTTTAATTGTCATCATCGGGTAATTAAAAGAAAGCGCCCAAGTCTTAGGGCCGGTCAAAATTGGGGTGTCTACAATGACTCAGCCATCCAAAGTTGTCAATTGATCTGTTCAAGTCAAACCAGTCGATCTGTGCATCCCCTTGATCCTGCTCATCAAAGAATTGCAAATTGTCCAAGTCCTTCTCGAGTTCTACTAGATCGTCCAACCTTTGGCTAGGGTCATCTTTCCTAACCACATTGATGTCTACCAAGGCTAGCAGCACCAATTCAAACTTGGTTTAACCAGTTGGCATAATGTAGCAACTTGGGTCATACACCCCATCGGTTAAGTCCTCAGAACACTCCGGCAACAGACTAGTACCGTCCTCCAAGGTCGACTCCCCTTCCACTGTAAGCATCACCACAGGCTTGGGTTGAGGGCTGGACGTATCCATCATGCACAGATCTGTGCCTTCTAGAATGAATAACGTCAGTTTTCATAGGTGGGATGGGGTAATATATACGCTGGGGTCATAAAGGGTGGCCAGTGTATAGATCAGGTTGAGATTCCAAGGTGGGCGAACTTGATTATGGGTTAGAAGTGGATTTGTGATCACGTTGGGCTTCTGAGGTGGAGCGATCACCTTATTGTCAATGAGATCCTAAATCTCATGACATAACTAAAAGCATTGGTCGATATCATGACCATGTTGTTGGTGAAACGCGTAGTATTTTGCGGGGTTGTGTTTGGATGGAAAAAAATTAGGCAATTGATGGGGTTCTAATGGTATGAGGTGCCCTTTTTTTACTAGTACCTTCATGGCTTGAGATAGGGTCATGTATAGCTGGTTGAAAGTCCTTCGGGATCAGACAGGGTTGGATGGTGTTTGTGAGATTGTATTGGCAAAGGGGTCGGCAGTCTTGGTTGTGGTGATAACGCTTACATCTGACGGCCTCACAACGATGCAACCCCTAGTAGCATTAGAACTGTGTACAAACGGCCTTTTTGCCGGCTTCTTCTCATCTGTAATCAGCCCCTGCTTCATGGCATCTTCGATTTGCACCCCCATCTCATGGAGTTCTGTAAATGTAAACAGAGGTAGGACAATCATCTTTTGCAGCAACTATCGTGCAAATTCTGAATAACTATCCTAATATGATCCTTCTCAGAAGGACTCGTAGTCATCATCGAGGCTTTAGCTCTCCATCTTGTCACAAATTCAGAGAAACCCTCCTTCGGCTCTTCGCATGTTTCTTCGAGATCATGAGTTGTGACCTCAATTTGAGTATTGTATGAATACTACGCAATGAAGGCCTTAGCCATCTTCTCCCAATTCTGCTTGACAGAGTCTTCCAACTTCGCATACCATATGGCCGCTATACCCGACATGGTATGGCTAAAGAGAGACAAATTTTTGTAATCTAGTCAGGCCCATCGGCCGCAAGATGTCTGAAAACAGCCGAAGGTGAACCATTAGATCTCCAGAGCCTTTGAATTGATTGATGTGCAACATTTTGAACCGATCTGGCAATGTCACTGCAGAATCGGTATACCCGTCCTCTATGTCCGGGATGGAGTTAACCCCTTGTGCTCTCTTGAATAACTTCTCCAGTTTATTGACCTTGAGTATAGTTGGGTCAACCTCAAACTCAAACGAAGCCTCAGTCTAATAAACAGGGGTTTTGGAGGCTTGTGCTAGGATTGGCTCTACTGGATTGCCCTGATTTTCTTGGACATTGGCAGTATGAGCAGTGGCTCTAGGTGCTAGGATACCCGTAGGAGGTGCATGGGATGCAGAGGCCGCAGCCGGCTATGGTTGTTATTGTTGTTGTAGCCTAATGGGCCGCTGCTGTTGTTTATAACCTCGACCTGACGGGTCGTGACCTCGACCTGTTGGGCCGTATCTTGCTGTAGGGTTTCAACTGTCTGCTACAAATGATGTATCAATTCTTCCATACTGACTGGGGGATACTTTGTCATCGGAATAGGCGAGTAATCTCGTGCTGGACTAGAAGTAGAAGACTATCCTTGAACCTGACTGCACGATGAGATATGCCTATTGGCTAAAACCTGACTGGACTAGAATAGGCGCGTGTAGACCACCCGAGAACTCCCGGCTCTGCGCGCGAGGGCGCGAATTTGTTTGTTCTTAGTTACTACAATTCGGACTCGTGTCACGGTTCTAAATCTAATCTGAAAGTGCAATGTGAGACCGATAAATCACCAAAGAGTCCAAATACAACAAATCATTTTGGAAAATCGATTTTAATAAAGAAGTGCCAAACATGGACTGCTTTATCAGGTACAGAGTCGCCACTTAAATGGTTTATTTTGGGAAATTTAGGAAACCCTGACTCGTGCCTAAGGCCACGTGTCCGTCATCACCAAAGTTGCCTCAGCTCGAGAACTTGGGTACGAGAGGGGAAGGTCATGCAATGAGCACCCCCGCTCGCCCGATCAAAGATCGGCCTTTACTAACATGATATTTTGTTTTTGAAAACACATGCGTTCTTATTTCGGTTATTAACCTAGAATTTACTGTGTGATGCGCACAGCATACAAGTATAGACTAGATCGCCTAAGTTGGAACAAAACATTTCATGTTCGTTTGTTTGAAAATGGTTTAGAAGTGCTACTCACAAGTAGGCTAAGTCGTGGATTTTGCCACCTTCAAGTGGGCTTAGAAACATGATTTTGATGAATTGTTTCAATTCAAGCAATCCAACATTCACCCACAAGCATTCAAGCAGTTAAATCAAATAAGCAGTTAGCCTCATGGCAACCATGCTTTCATGGCAACGCTAACACACATACAGTATGCTAAAGCGTAAACAGTCACAGTGTACTCCGAGCCAAAACAGAAAACTAGTTAGAAATCATGCATGATCCTAGTTCATGTTAAGATGGCTAATGCAACATATGCAAAAATGCAACTAAAATAGGCTCAGCTATTCTAAGATGGCATAAGAATGCAACACTCAATACATGTATTCAAATAGGAGTTGAAATACAATACAGTTTGTATGATGCGCCGAACCCGGTGCATGCAAGACAGATGAATGAATGCACGCATGCAAAGCATAAGTATGCTAATTGAAAGATGTCCTAAAACTAACCATCAAAAGCTGATAAGTAAAAGGGAGAAAGAAATGGGGGTTGGAAGACATGCATCACACACACGCACGCTTATTACAACAATTGTGCCCTATCGACGGAGGGTCCAAATGAGTACGCTAAGCTAGCTATGCTAAGCTATTCTAACTAATCTAATAATCTAATTAGACTAATTATTACATAATCAAATTGAATAACTAACTAATACTAAGCTAATTATTACAACACGTTAACTAATTAACAAATTAGCTAGTTTAATTACAAATTCAAAAGCTAACTAACAAGTATAGCTAACTACAAATTACAAAGCCTCAGCTCAGTTCTAAGAGTTCGAAGATGCATGCTCGATCGCCTCGCTCGGAAATCCGTTACCATGCCTCATATTGCCTCTGTTTGCACACTTCTACACCTCTAAAAATTATGCCAACTTCTGTGATGCTTCTAACCTACCTTAGGAACCATCTGAGGGGTAGTCGGCCAAAAGGCATGGCCATCGGCCAAAGAATAATGGTCATCGACCAATTTTAAGGCTATCGGCCAATTTTTGATAGCTGATCGGCACACTTGATAGCCGATCGGCCACTTCTTCCTGTAAACTTCTCTTTTTGCTGCAACAGAGCACAAACAGAGGCATGGCAATGTATTTGCAAGAAAATATGTGTGCAACCACACTCCTTATCATGTTCAAAGCTCAAAAGAGTGTAGTGCTCGACTCTCAAGCCATCAATCACGCATTTCAATACATGATGGCCAAAGAGGCCAAGTTGCACAAATCAATATCACATGAATGCACAAAAGACACAAATGCCTTAACCTCTATCATGCATGATCAAGAGGGTCGGCGACCGAGAAATGAGGCACGTTTCGTTACTTCAAGTACGAAACGTCCTTCGTTTCCTGTGTTTGGACTAACTCCCTATCCAAACACAATGCAAAGCACACAACATGGAAATGCAATGCAACTCAACATAAGCATGCCAAATGCAATGCAACTCAAGCATGCAAATGTCATGCAATGCAACAAGCATGCAACAACATGCTAGATGGACTTAAACCGAATATGGACAGACCTTAATCATGTCCAAAACAATTGCCAACAACACCAAAACTAAGGCACCAAAAGGCAATATATGCATGCACACATATTGGTCCACAAACAAAGCATGAAAGCTCCAACTCTCAAGCACATTGAAGGAGTGGAAAGTGTGGGAATGTGGCAGTGAAATAGGCTCTGAAATCACATTCCAAATGAGGCTAAATCATGCACAAATGACAAACAAAGCATGCTAGTGGGTTCAAAGCTTAAAGCTAGCAAAGGGACTTACACCATGACTAAGCAATACATGAAACATATAGCCAAGGCAACCCAAAACAGTCCTAGATCATGCCAAAATGAGTCTAAAACATGCATGGAGCATCACCAAAACAAGCTAACATGAAGGGCATGAGGCATGAACTTGCAAGGCTAATAAGGGGTATTACACTACACCTATCAAAACCGAGCATGAGGTGACTCCAACAACAAAAATCAGAGTTATATTATGGCAAAATGAGACCAAATACACAGTGATATGGCATCTTACAAGCTTAGGCAAAATGGCATATGCAATGGCCCATTCTTAAGGCATAAAGAACCAACCCTACAAAGCATTGAAAGAGTGACAAATGCAAGTGTATGACCACACTACATGTACTGAAATCACATTTCAAATGATGGCAAATCATGAAGATAGTCTAAGTAATGCATGCTAGTGGCTTGAATCATGGCTATACAAAGCAATGCATGCATGACCAAAACAACACAAATCAGAGCTAGTGCATACTAAAACATGAACAAAAGCTTCTTGGAGTTGAGCCAAAACATGCTAGAATGATGGTCTAAACACATGATGCATGTTAGGCTAGCGAATGGAAATGCACTACAAGTGCATGGAGCATGCATGGGGCTATCAAACCAAACCTTAATAGAGGTATATCATGCTAGAATGAGGCCAAAAACATGCTAAGATGGAGCTAAAACAAGCTTGACAAGCATGCTCAATCATGAGGCATACAAAGCAAGTAACCAAGCAACAAGGAGAGGGGATGACCCTCTCCCATTTGGGACCTCAAAACACCCTTTCCACCACTGAAATTCCTCTGAGTTTTAGTGGTGAGAAGGCCAAAAGAAGGTGGTCCCAATAGCTTAAAAGAATAGCATAAAAACAAGGCCTAACAAGGCACAAGAGGGGGTAGACCACCCCCAACACAAAAGAGACCTTAAACAAACATTACAAGCATGCAAAATCAGAACTTTTTACAATAGAAAGTTAGGCCTAAAACAACATGTAAGTAGGGCCAAAAGCTTAATCAAAACAAAGGGTTAAAGGGCTAGTTGACTCACCCTTGTAGAACCACTTCAAAGCTACAACTCCAGCAGCTTTTCTGAGCTCAAACCAGTCCAAGAACTCCAAAACCAACCTCAAGGTACCTCAGCAACAAAAGGATGGTGTTTCACTAGGTGTTTGTGTGCAAAAGTGTGAAGAAAAGTCACTTTCAAGCACAAACAAGCACAATATAGAGAGAGAGGAAGAAAATATAGAGAGAGAGTGATATATAACTTGTACATCAAATTTTTAGACCCTCTGGAAAGGGAGAGAGGTCTCCCTTCTTATAGAAAATCAAATCTCAAGCATGTTGAGCAAGCTTGAGACTTGTTTCAATCCTATGGAGGATGAAATTTGTACTCACCAGCTGTCACAGTTGGCACAAAAATATCTACAAAAGCAGGTGGAAAGGTCTCAGCCAAAAGATATGGCCAATCGACCAAAAAGGGTGTCGATCGGCCACCACCAATGGTCGATGGGAAGAAGACAAGGCCGATAAGCACAAGGCTTAGCTGATGGGTTGTAGGGATGGCCAACAAGCCACCCTCTTCCCTCAGAAGCAAAACCACAAGTCCTTGGTCCACAACCCAGCACAAAACAGACAAGTTGAGAGATCCTAAGGCAAGGCGCGCAGCTGAGACCTTCGGGAACTCAAAATGAACACGAGCATGGATGATCATCGAGTGTTCAAACGATGACGTCCAAGTCTTGAGGACGGTCAAAAATGGGGTGTCTACAGCGAGTAATTTTTTTTTGAAGTCGGTTAAAACCTTCCCTCTCTCCATATGAAATACGATGAGATATGCCTATTGGTTACACCGTCTTTTCTCCTTTCATATGAAATGTGTTTGGAATTGTTGTTTGCTTACCTCTTTTTTGTGTGAAAGATGGTTGGATTTATTTTGATTTAAGCTTTAGGTTTGTTTCTTTCATAAGATGTCGTCTTTTTATTACTCATTGCATTGTCTTGCATGATCATGGATTTTCAAAATAACTAGCTTCGCGAAGCGTGTGAGTCCAATTTCCAAAGTGTGTTATTGTGCATATCATTTGCATTTTGCCCTTGAACTACGCTGGTTTGATTCCTTACAAAGGGATAGGTAGGAAACTTTCGAGTTCAACTAATTGTATTTACATGTTGATTGCTTGCCCGAGTCTTACACCCTTGTCAAATGGGTCGTCTTTGGACTTTGACATTCACTCACGTCATTTCATGGCTTCGAGCTCTACCAAAGAGGGGCAACTGTAGACACCCCATTTTGACCACCCTTAAGACTTGGACGCCTTATGTTGAACACTCGATGATGAAATGTTACACTGTGCAATTGTTTAATTTCTTCAACAAAAGGCTTCGGTTTCAAGTTTGAAAACCTACACCTTGCACCTCTTTTGAACCAAAACCTTTTTTTTTCTAGCCTAACCACTCAGAGAACAAGTGGTCGGCAGGCCATTTTTGATTGGCCGGCCATCCCCCTTCATGGCCGGCCAGCCATGTTTAGCGTAGTCAGATATTTTGCAACAGCCAGCTATCCCTATGTACATGCCTTGGACCAGCTATCTCTCTAGAGATATTTCCGACATGAGAACCTATTTTTCTATATTGGGGTTAGAAAAATTCGCCAAGAGCCAAAAACTTGTCGAGCACACTACCCTCCTCTCTTGCAATATACATACACTATACATACACCTTCTAAGCTAAAACTTAAAGCTTTTGCTGAGGTTCTTGAATCTAAATTCAGTTCTTTGAGAGTGCTTGGTTTGTGGTTTGTTAACTAAGGAGCTTTTCCTCTATTTCAAGAGGTATATCTTGACCTCTTTTACCATCTTTTGTCTCTCTTTTCTTTACCTTTTCATACTGATTTCAGAGCTTTTTTAAGCTTAAAAATGTGATTTAAAGTTGCAAAAAGTAAAGGGGTTAGCCACCTTCCTTAGGCTTGCTTACTAGGCTTGTTCTCTTCCTTTTTTTGTTCATATCTTCTACCTTTTTTTAACTGATTTTCAGCACTGTTTTGTGCTATTTTGGGGCTGTTTTAAGTATTTATTTAGTTTATGCTTTGAATATTATAGTCATGTTGTTGTAAGTCCTCATGGATTTGGTGTATAGGCCATAGTTTCCAATCCATTTGAGTTGATAGTCTTTTCTTCCACTCTTCATAGCTTTCATACATATATTCACACCATTGTACCCATCCACTTTTCATTAGCACTTTGCAATCTCCCTCTTTTCTTTGTTTCTTTGATCAAGAGTTGTATCAAACAAAAGATTGTTGCTTAAAGCATAAGAAAGAAACCCCTCATGTTAAATGGTTTAATCTCTTCGGAGGTTCATTACCAGGGCATTACATCTCTCTTATGCTAAGCATAATTTCTTGTTTGACATTACCCTTTATCACCGGTGCATTACTTCTAAGAGACTAATTTTCTAGTTAGACCCTTGAAAATCACCAAGGAAAGGTTCATTATAGCTTATTATCAAGTTTGAATTTGGAGTCATTATTGCTCATTTTGGGTTTGCTTCCGAATTCATTATTGCTTGTAAATGAGTTTGATCGTTCCTTTGTAATTTTCCTCATAGAAAAGAGCTTGAAAAGCTCATTTCTCGTGTCAAGTCATGCTTGCTACTCTTTAATGCTTTTGGACTTAGTGGACATAATCATTATCTTTGGACAAAAAAAAAAAAAAGAAAAGAAAATAAAAGATAACAAATGGAAAGGTAAAATAGAAAGGGCTAATAAAATTGGAGTAAAAAAGGTAAAAATATATAAAATTTAGATAGGTTCAGTCGGATGTTATACTGAACCTATTGCATCTTGAATCATTGCATACTATTTAAGTGATGTTTGGTGATTTATGAGGCAAGTCTACCCTTTCCCTTGAGGTAATTCCATGATAGGGAAGAGGTGTTGTTTGTCTTTTGTTGCATTTTATTAAGCTCTTATCCTGTCATTTCTAAGATCATCACGCAACAAATCTGCGATAATTGATGATTTGAGAATCAAATATACTCCTCCCTTATCATCTTCATGATAGGGAAGAGTAGAGAGGATAAACATCTCCTAGAAACACTCTGTTTTTGCTCTGTTTCTACTTTGTTGCAGCAAGATATTTCCCAAAAATAGTGGCTGGCTAGCCACTATTCTGTACAGTTGACCATTTCTCAAGGCCGACCGGCCACCTATTTTTTATAGGCAGCAGCATTTTTGCAGTAGAACAGAGTAGAATTTGAGGCCAAAACAGAATAATTTCTGGCAGCAAACAGAGCAGATTCTGGCAGCAAACAGAGAGGTTTTAGGAGGATGTTCTTGGTTGTGCGCATGCAGTTCTTCGTTTCCTGTTCGAATACATTAGATTAATAGCTTTCATATTTGTATGTTGTAATTAATTAGTTGTTTTACTTCTATTCGGATTTGTAATAAATAATTAGTTTAGTTTATTCAATCGGGTTTGTAATAGTTAGTTAATTAGGACATTCATTCGGACCCTCTTGTGTGAGGGCTAACTTGTAATATTTTGTATGTCTTGCAACCCCCCCTTTTTATTTCTCCCTTTTATTTACATGCTTACTGTGGTAGCATCATATTTTTGTTTCATACCATTGCTATGCGTTGTATCCATTTTTGCATGCATTGGGTTCGATTCATCATTCTAATATCATTTTCATCGTCATTTCCTACTTACTTGAATATGTGCATTACCGCATGCTTTGAGTTGATCTATATGACATGATAAATAAGCCGAACCAAGTAGGTGCATTTTGTATGTGTTGCATTAGTCACTTTGCATATTAGGAGCATGCATTTTTTTTTTCTAATTGTTTTCTGTTCTTTGGTTTGCCTAGGTTGAGTAGTAGGTGAGCATTTTTGCTTTAGCATATTGCATGTGTGTTTGTGTTTCCATATCAAGCATATTAGCATGAGGCTAAGTGCTTATTTGAAATAAACTGTTTGGATGCTTGTGGATGAAGGCTATTTTGCTTAAGTTGGGATGACTTTGATAAATGTACATATGAGCTTGCTTTTCAAATATCACATACTCAAAACTCTTTTCAAAGAAACATGAAATCAAAGCATTCCAAAGTGGGTGACGTAGTCTATACTTGTGTGTCTCACATAGCAAACCTAGCATTAATAATCAGAACTAGAGCATATAATGTACATAAAAATCACATCATGATTAGTAGAGGCCGATCTTTGATCGGGTGAGTGGGGTGCTCAATTTATGACCTTCCTCTCTCATACATAAGTTCCCAAGCCAAGACACTTTGGTTATGATGGACAAGTGGTCTTTGGCACGAGACACGGGTTTCCTAAATTTTTCAAAAATATTTAAGTGACGACTCTGAAATCTAACAATGCAATCCATTTCTGGCATCTCTAATGATAAATGGATTTTCTAAACATTTGCCGGATTTGGACTCTCATTTGTGTTTTTCTGTTCCACATTGCACTTGTGACACCAGATTCAGAACCAAGAGAGTCTGAATTATAGGGCTATCGTTTTTTAGGAGACTAAATCCTTCCGAGGAGAACGAAAAACCAGCTACAGGAGCGTAAGGCAGAAATTCGTGAGGAGTATTTGGACCTATTTGTTGATATTTGAGCTTTGTGCTGAGAATTTCATTCATGTTGTAATATGTGAACATTGTAAATGTTTTGAAGACTCAATTTGTAAATTCTGTGGTAAGAAGCATGATTTCAATCATAGTTACTACTTTGATTTCCATTTGAAATGAGTAATGGTGTTAATTGTTTTGATTTAAATTTCAAGGACAAAATTTCTTGAGGAGAGAGATTATAACGGTTCCTATTCTGACTTGACCCTTTTCATGTTCTTAGATCCATAATTTCCATATCTTTAATTGTTGTTTATAACCTCTTACTCTTATTGTTAGTTGAGTTTGGTTGTTTGGGAGTTGTTGGTTGTGTTTGAAACAGGTCAGGAGTTAGTTTTTCAAAAGAGTTGTTGTCCAATACATTATTTCTTCGCTCGAGTGGTATTTTGGTCGCTCGAGCTTTCTTCAAGATCTTTCAATATTTTTGTAGGTTTGTAAAACTTCTAAAAGTAGAGTGATCTTCACTTGAGTGGTCTTTCTTGCACTCGAGTGGTCTTTTGCTAGGTCTAAACTTCTAGCAGGGGATCTTTACGCTCTCGAGCGGTGTTTTTGGTCACTTGAATGGTGTCACTTATTGTGTCTGATGCTCAAGCGGTGGTTTAGTTGCTTGACCGGTCTGTGTGTATATCAGATTGGGAAAAAGGAAATTTTGGTCACTTTTGCACTTCCCCTGTCTCTCTCTAAAGCACTCCAAAACCCTAATTTATTTTCCTCTCTCTCTAATTCTTGCCTTAAAGCCCCAAATACTTCTAATCCATTAATTTCTCCATCCTAGTTCCTTAAAGAAAAGGTGGGGCTCGTAAAAGAGAACATTTTAATTAGTGAAAACTTCCATTTTGACTCCGTCTCAAGTTACAGCTTGCTCTCTTCTTCTCCTAAACTTGAGGTAGGGATTTCTTCAACCTTCTAGTATGATTCTTAATTTAGTTATGTGTTCCTTGTCCTTGAGATTTGGAAAATGGGAATTTTGATTTAGGGTTTTTGATTTTGAAATGTAAAAGAGGGGTTTTCAAATAGGTCATTCAAAAACGTTGTGGGGATGTGTTTATTGTTGAGGTATGTTGAAATGTTGGGAATCCCTTCTTTAAAAGTGTTTTTGAAAGTAAAGGACGTGTGATTTGAAAATCATAAATGTTTGATTTATGAAAGAGAAAAGATTGATGTTGGATTTTTGAAAGGATGAAATGAATGTATATGTTGATAATGAGGGTGGAATTGGATATATGTATTACTCCCATTTTGAAAAATTATGAGATTATACTTGTTGTGGAAATTATCTGTTGAGTAGAAATATCTATTTTGGGCTATCGGTGGAGGATAGCTTTGATTGAGACATAGCACTATTTTTAAAAAGTGGAAGCATGATGTTTTAGAAAAATGGCATGGCATTGCATTGCATTCACCATATGATTTTGTTAAGCTTCATACGTTGTGTTTGAGTATCTCTATTGGGCTTTAGCTCACCCTACGTAGAAAACAACTTTCAGTTGTTGATGATATGCCTCCACCAAGGACATAGCTTGGGAGGACTTGGAGTTAAGAGCTTATTTAGTTTCTTTTGGTGTAATTATTTTTGTACAAGCCATGGGCTTTAACTGTGTTGAGTTGAACTCATTTTGTTATACCCAAGTATTGACTTGGAAAGATGTAGCCATTAGGACATAAACTTATCTGTATCTCCTTTTATTTTAATTTATTTACATGTGACATATGCTATAAATTCAGGATCTAAGATTTATGAATTCATATACGCATATGTCATCTTTTGTACTATTAAGCAATATTAATGAAACGTTATATATATTGTAAGTTATACATTCTACGGAATATCATGCTATAGGTTGTTGTAATTATTTCAGGGCTTTACATAAATTACCAAAAGGGTTAATTAATTTATGTGTTTGCTCATTTTGGTCTAATTCAAAACATCAAAAAATAAGTATCTATTGAGTCAATGGTGATCGTAACACAAAGGGACGATGGAGTTTCAAGGATGGTCTTGTGTATGTATACACATTGTAAACATAATGGAATCAAAGAACTATTTTGGGTTCATCAAACATAATGTAAAATCAAATGGAATCAAGGAATAGACTTATGAAAGGCATTTAGAATTATAAATAAGAAGTTTTTTTTGTTAATTAATTAAATTACCAGTTTGATATTCAGTCTTGTTATACTGATCATCCCTTTTCTATTTATGTTCTCTCTCTTTTTTTTTCCTTTTTGTGTGTGTGTGTGTGACACTTTTGAGAGCTCCTTCATGTCACACCCTAGTTTTTATTATCCTGATTAACATTACCATATCTATAAGCATAAATCCTTTTCCATTAAGAACATGTGGAACTATACATACATTACATCCATAAATAAATGAAAGTTCTCTCAATCGTACATATATGGAATGCAATAGGAATAACATTTACACAAAATGCTTATAGGCTTACATCTTTATATTAAAAGTAAGGGCTTAACCCTTTTTACAATAATGGCATTCCGCCAACAAATACAAGCCCTGTGGCCAACAATTAAGGAAGATCACCGATCTTGAATCATCTCTCAACTTGTACTTGAAAAATGATTAGTAAAATGGGATGAACATAAAGTCCAATAGAGATCCCAACATGATCCTTAACAATAACAACATACAAATATATATGAACATGAATGCACCATGATGTACAATATAAATAATGTGACAATTGTATATTCAAAATATACATATATAAATACATTTTCTCCAAAAACATCCATTTGAACACCACAATGTGTAAAACCATTTGTTTTCTTTCCAATTATCTAGTTTAGTTCCAAAAGCATTCCTTCACAACACAACCTTGTTTCTTTAAACCTCTACGTTAATATAAAAGAATTATGTCTCCACATTTGTTTTGAAAGCGCATTCCCATATACGAGTCATAACCTGATTTCATAACTCAACCTACTATACACACTTATGCAACAAAACATTTACTATCTTCCCTGGCCATAGGCCCAAGGGTAAGGATCACCCATAACAGGATACCGAGAAATATATATTTCTAAATTTAAATAACTAAACGTAATACATACTTCTATTTCCATTGGCCTATAGCACGAATGGCAAATGATACAACCTACATAACACATAACCCTTTACCGACCTCACCCGGAGGGGAACAACTCCAAGGTCAGACTTTACCAAGTGCAAATTGGAAGGGAGAGGAACCTATCTCAAGGCGCCATGCTTTACCGGCCTCCTGAAGAGAAACGAACCTCAATTTTACACTTTACAGGGCGTAAACCAAAAGGGAGAGGAACCTCTATTAGGGCGCCACACTTTATCGGCTTAATCGGAGAGAAACGAACCTCCAACTACATCACAACATGTTAGATCACATAGCTACCACACAAGTGCATTACATACTCATAATCTATTCAATAACAACGATGTCATCCTCTACCGATGACCAAGGACAAAACCTCTAACATTTAAATACAAGAATCTTATAACTCGATTTCACAACTAATTCCACCATTCAAATCAATCATTTTCCATTTCATTAAACCAAAAGAATCACCAACATATTTTTGTTACCAAACCCAATCCATTGTTCCAAAAGCCCCAACACCTTTGTCAAAACCTCTATTCCATTTATAAAACCCTCTTTAAGATATACAACTTCAACCCAACTCAACGCAACACATCAAAACAATTACTAGGCCCAGTTAATCCATTTTAGCAACCAAAACATTAATTCAATCCGCAAAACCATTTGTTAAATCTCATAAGCATTTATTCAATCTCATAACACATAATCCAATTATTACCCAACTTTATCCCTTTTTGTTTATTAATTCTTAATAATAAATTAGAGCTTTTTGCCACAATCAACATAGACATGATTAACTACCTCCCAACATACCAAATCAACCAACAATCATACAATTTGAACTCCCAAAACTCAAACTCCAAATCCCCTTTCATGCTTTTGGAAAGTCTCTTAACAAACATATTTTTAAATGCAATAAAAACTATCACATGCCTATCTATGAAAAGGTCTTGAAGATGAGCAAAAAAATCCCTACCTCTTGAAACAAAGAGAAGACAACCCAAAAACCACCCGCAACGAAACGACAATCAGCTCAAATTAAATGGAAGCCCTCATCGAGCTCTACATTTTGGTATATGGAATGAGGGGTCCAAGATGATCAGAAATAGATGAAATCAAGGTTAAAAAACTTGAAAATTGAAAAATGGTGAAAAGAGGGAAGAGAGTGAAAAGTGAAGAGATTTGACCCAAAAAGTGGTTGTTAAAGATCTGATTCTAGACAAAATGCTCGAGCGGTCAAAAGTGCGCTCAAGTGGTGAATCGAGGCGTCCAGTATCTCAGAAAATTTTGAAAAAATAAAGCTAGAAGGGTCTATAGATTGCTCGAGTGGTGAAAGTTGTGCTCGAGCGAACTATGCATAGCATAGATTCGCAAACTTCAAACATACATAACTCTCTCGTTCGTACTTCGTTTAGGGTCAATCTTGTGTCCAAATTGAAGCTCTGCAAGTAAGTTTTCCAATAGTTTTAGCCTCACATCAAGATTCAAAGTGTGGAGAGAGAAAATGATAAAAGAGTGAAGAATACTCAATAATAACTATTCGAATTTGGAGTTTTTGATCCAATCTCGCCCAACCACTACGGTAACATCTCAACCAAGTCACAAATATTGACTAAGAATGTTTTCTATCATGATAATCAAAGAGTCAAATATAATTCCATTATACCAAGATGTACGGAGTGCTGTACTTTGACTGAATTTGAACAAGATGCACGTGTCATCCTATGAATCTGACTTGAATTCATTTCATAATGTCCTCGAGGTCAATAAAGTCCTCGTTAGGGGCCATGATCTTCTGTTGTTTCGGTTCACCAACCAACATTGTTAGCTGTAGGTCCTTAAAATTTAACAAGAAGAAAACTATTTATGTATGTAAACACACACACAAACATATATATATAGAGAGTTGGAAATAGTAAAGTCACTGGTTAGAGTTTGAGTATTTATTAGGGCAACAATACTACAAACCAAACACAAAAACTATTCTACTGGACGACCGCTTAAATGTCTACTCGGACGATCGTAAGAGATCTTGACAGCTGCGGTCGACACCATGACAGTCGTGGTTGACAAGCTCTAGCCAAGATGATAGCCGCAGTCAACAAGCTCTAGTCAATCGTCCGAGCGATCGTCCGGCCAGATGATTGGATGCACAATTCTGTGTTCAGATCTATATTTGGTCATGCGCCTAGACTTTTTGTTTATTAGGGTTTAGATGTAGAAGATGGAGATAGAATAGCTAGGGTCATTTATGTCTTTTTATCAAATCATTTTTGGTGGGAAAAGAGAAAATGCAGCCATGCATAATTGAGCAAAGTGTGTGTAATCTACATTCTGTCTATTTGAATCGAAAATCTAATAGTTAGAAATTAGTCCAGAATTTGCTTATATTTAAATCACATGGAGTAAAATGCTCTAATCCCAAGCTATAAGAGGGTAAAATGAAATTTTCCCTAAAATAAAAAGGAGAATAACTTATCAGTAGGTGTTCTGATTTTTTATTTTTTTTAAATTAATGATAAATTTTTCAAATTTTAATTATTAAACACATAAAATTTTTCATATATTAATAATTATTTTTTTAAAGCACAACCGATATGTGTATTTTTCTCAATTAAAAAAAAAAAAAGTCTATTTCATAATTAATGATATAAACGATTCACACCATATTTTAAATTAAAATAATTAAAATATGTTTTGAAATTTTATTAACTTATAAACATTAGAGCAATGCTTGGTAGCCCAAAAAGGAGGTTGGCTCGAATGGCTCGAAATTCATCTTGCCGGTCATCCGGGCGGGATGTCTAGCCTGTCGTTTGGCCGATCGTCCGACAAGGAGCTGACAGCCGCAATCGACAAAGGTGATAACTGCGGTAGACAAGTTTTCACCTGGTCGTCCGGGCGGGCGTCCAACCAGTCGTCCAAGCACTAATTCGGCCATTCGAGCCCCTCATTTTCAGGCTACTAAGCATTTTTATAAGCATTAATTTTGATAATTTATTGCAGGCTTTATAAAATTGAGATACTATTTGTTTTATTTATTTATAATATAAAAAACTACAACTAATAATCATAACCCAACACACATATAAGCTGAACAATCAACTCTCACAGACACACCAATGCTCATAATAGAGAGGAAACACCAATGCCCAACAATTACCCTAAGAAAAAGGGTATAATGGGAAAGAAAGAAATAAGAAATTAGTTTTTGCTCTTAGAACAAATTCATGTAGTGCTTCTACTTGATATCCGTTAGTTAAAATAGTAAGACTTAATATTTTTTATTGACATTTTGAGAAATAACTTGACAAGTGTAAGTGATAAATGGTATAAATTAATACTCCAAGATCATCAAATAATCACTCGAACCCCTCTGAATGCCCTAATCCTGTCCCTAGATTGCTCACTTGAAACTCAGTTTGGGCGAGAAGATATATAGGTAGCGCATCTTGCCCTTTCATAATAGCATTTTAAGCCATTTACAAATTACAACACAAGGACACATCCCACATGATTGAAGAGTCATAATAATAATTCAATATAAATCTCAATAATAAAAATTTACGCAAAGGTGACCAAAGATTAATTCCCAAAACCTGCCCCAAAGTTGCTCATTTGAAGCTTAACACTACAACATATAAGAGTTTTAGAGACCAAATTTTTTAATCTCTAAAAGTAAAAATTTTGTTACAAAAGGCATTTAGGAAGCAATTTCTATCATTGTGAGGATAGTCGCTAACAAATTGTCCTGAAAAGTAAAAAACAAGGTTTTCAGCGACAACATTTTGCAAATGTCATTAATAAATAGACTTTTAGTGACAAATAATTTGGTTCCAAAATGGTTTATTTTTTGAGACAAAAAAATTGATCCCAAAATGATAAGAATTCATTACTAATGTTCAATTTTTGTTGTTAAAAATATAATAAAAACACTTTTCGCAACAAAAATATTTAGTCCCTAAAAAAAAAATTTCTTCCCAAATTTTAGCCTCTAAAATATTAATTTTTTGTTGTGTAATTTGGGCGGCGGAAAGCCATATAGGTAGCACACCTACCCCTTTCATAATGATATTTTGAGCCATTTACAGATTTTAACACAATGACACATTTTACAGACTAACACAATGACACATTTCACATATTTGACGATTCATAATAGTAATCCAATAAATCATAATAATAATAATAAAAATTTACACAAAAGTGAGCAAAGGTCAATGCCCAAAACCTGCCCTGCCCTTGGGTTGCTCACTTAAAACCTAGTTTGGTAGAGATTGCTCGCTTGAAGCCTAGTTTGGACAGAAAGACATATAGGTAGCACACCTAACCCTTTCAGAATAGTATTTGAAGTGATTTATAGATTACAACACAAGGACACATCTTACATATTTGAAGAGTGATAATAATAATCCACTAAATCCCAATAATAAAAAAATTTACACAAAAGCGACCAAAGGTTTACATGAAGCCCACCAACGTGAAAGCATGGGCGCACATAATCCACTAAATCCCAATAATAAAAAAATTTACACAAAAGCGCCCAAGGCTTTACTTGAAGCCCCAAAGCTTTACTTGAAGCCCACCAACCTGAAAGCATGGACGGGCATGCGCGCAAAGGTACCGAGTGTGCGTTGAACTATTTGGGACCAATCTGGCAGAATAATATTAGGAATTATGAAAAAAATATTATAAAATACTTCATGAAGATTTTTCATCCCTTAATTAGTGTGTGGTGTTCTTTTATGTGTAATCTAACGGTAGAGAATCTTTCATGATCACTTTCATGATATTTTTTTCATGATACATAGTATTACTCTGCTTTTTCATGATACGTAACATTACTCTGCCGTGACGTCCTTTTGCGACCAACAACCTGCCGTCTTAGGATGCCATGCCACATGCAAGGTGAGTTGAAATCGACTATTAGCTCATGCGTAAGCACTATAATGAAAAAAAATTATCTATTTTTTCAGATTAATCTCCTAACTTTTTAAATAATTTGCCTTGTGACAATTGAACTAATTCAATTATTCTAAAATTGAGAAATTCTCATAAACACAGAAAGTAAGTAATCAAAAATCTATCTGACAAATGACAAATCTTAAATTACAAATATTTATTCGAAGACACCAAATTAAAAGTAGTACATATCATCATATCAAAACAACAAATATTTATTCAAAGACTCCAAATTAAAAAGCACACCATATCATATCAACGTGGACAATTCATGACTACTCACTCACACCATCCATTTTATTACATTGTGCCACCCCCCCACGAAAAGCAGCAATTAAAAGACACAAGGAGACATAAACTAGACAACCCCATCAGTCATATGCATATACTCAAATGGGCCATGGGCCCAAAAAAGCACACTTCCTTGAAACCCTTATGTTCTGACAGATTCCTGGGCCTTCTGGCCCACTTCCCTAGTCTTGTGGCCCATTTGACCCGCGGTGTCATGCACGCGCCGTTTTGCATACTCCATGGGCTCCGGCATGCGGGATTTACGTATATAGTTGATGATCCACGAGAGAGATGACAAAGCGGTGATTCCAAAAGCTCCGGAAGTCAAGAACCCGGCTACGGCCAACGCAACAGTGAGAGCGGCGGGGATGAGAACCGGGCTGCAGATGACGAAAAGCGGGGTGGTGACGGCGAGGCCTATGAGTGTTCCGGTGAGAGTCAGGCCGGAGAGGAGGAGGAGGAAGCCTCCAACAGGGAGGAGGGTGACCACTGCTAGGATTTGAGACTTGGAGGGACCCTTTTCAGGGAGGAAACCCTTGAAGTTGTCGGTGGCTTTTTGCTGGTAGTCTTGAATGCGCTGCTCAGCCATGGAGGGCGGTGTAGAGGGAGGGAGGGAACCCTACTAGATAGAGGGAGAGAGAGAGAGAGAGAGAGTGATGAAGAGGGAGTGATCAAGAGGTGTAAATTTAAAGGGATGAAGGAGTGGACGCGTGGAATGGGGGGTGACAGATGTTTGAGAGATGGGTTGTCGAGGCTTGCATGAGAAACCGATCTAACTCATAGATGGCTTATTGGTATGAGGCAATCTGTTTTGCTGCTACTTTTGTTTTTGTTGTTGGAAAATGCTATCTATTGCAAATAAATTATCAAATTTTTTATAAAACTTTTCGTATAGGTGTGTGATTCATACAAATTATGTGTGTCCTATACTCATGTTAAAGATTTAATAAAAAATTTGATAATTTATTTGAAATCCCGAACATAACTCTTTGTTATTTAGAAATTGTTGTTGTGTGTGCGTGCATGTTGAGTTTATCGAATTCTTAAAATGAGTAATTATGCCAAATCAAAATAATAATAAACAAATTGAGAGATTATTATTATGTTTATTTATTTGTTTATCTATTTATTATTCCATTAATATATTTATCTGCGTGTTATCAATCTATTCACCTATCACTTATATATCCTCTTAATTAATCTACTTATCTGTCCATATCAGCACTATCATCCATCGTCGTTAGTTACCTCCAGGGATTTTTTGGCTGCAATTTAGTGACAGTAGAATAAAAATAAAAAATTAAAACTGAAAAAAAAAAACTTACAAATAAAACAATCTTTGAACTTAATGACATACACTCATTAAAATGGATTTTTCACAAATTTTTCCAATAATTAAAATAACAAAGTACTTATAATTTTTATTTGTTAATATCCACATAAATTCTGTTTATATAAAATTACAAAAATTATATCATAAAATTTAGTCACAGAGATCAAGTTAAAAAATAATATTATAAATACTGAAAAAAATGAAAATATGATTTAGTTGTTTTATAGTTGAGTAAAATTCAATTTACAACAAGAAAAATATTAAAGAAAATCGAAAGTTATAGTACCAAATAAAATTTGAAACAACTATATCACTTAAATCTTACTTTATTGAATTTTTAGATGTATAATACTAATTAAGCTTGTATAAATTTATCTTATTTATTAACAAATTAGGTCTAATCTAATTGGCCATCACGACTCTCTTAAGAGTTTAGTCCCAAGGGCGAGGTAAGCAATTGATGCTTTGTAAGGGTGGAAAGACTAATTTCTATCACTACAGGAAATGACACTTTTGGCGACCAAAATATTGGTCGCCAAAAGCCCCATTTTTGGTCGCCAAATGTGATTAGCGACTACTTTTTTTGGTCGCCAAAGTCGTCGCCTATACTCTGTCGGCGATAGTATTGGCGACTAAACTATTTTTGGTCGCTGAAAGTGAACGTTTTGGCTACTAAATTCTGCTTAGTCGGCAAAGGGTATCTTTTGGCGACTAAAATATTAGTCGCCAAAAGTGAACATTTGGCTACTAAAGTCTGATTAGTCGGAAAAGGGTATCTTTTGGCGACTAAAATATTAGTCGCCAAAAGTGAACATTTGGCTACTAAAGTCTGCTTAGTCGGCAAAGGGTATATTTGGCGACTAAATATTTAGTCGCCAAAAGTGTTCGAATAAAATTAATTTGATTTTCAGCGACTAAATAATTTAGTAGCCAAAAAATTATTTTTCATTTTATTTTATTTTTGGCTACTAACTATTTGGTAGCGGAAAGTCTTCATTTATTTTTAGCTACTAACTTTTTAGTCACCAAAACTCTTTGGGTTCTTTATGGCTACCAAATATTTAGTCACTAAAAATATTAATTTCCTTTTTGGCTACCAATTTGTTAGTCACTAACAAATTCACTTCTTTTTTTTCTCACTACTAAACATTTAATTGCCAAAAACTTTATTTTGTGTTTTTTTTAATTATAATTAATTTTTTCACAACCTGTATTTATTTCGTGCAACCTGAATCCTGTATTTAAACAAAATAATACATATATCTATTTCTATTTCGTTTCAACAATATAAAAATTTGATCTTTTAACATCAAATTCTATACAAATCAAATACAATCCAACCCAAAATAATAATTCCATACAAACACAAAATCATACAAAAAAGACATTCTCTGTACAAAAAATTCTACATCAAATGTCATTTACAGAATATTTTGAAGGTGTAAACATGATGGGAAAATTAAATTTATTTACTAAAACACTTGCTTAATTTAACATACAATCAAATTTGCTAGAGCAATCCCAATAATGTCTCGGTTTGTTGCAATGTCCAATCCTGAAAGTGAATAAACATTTAAATCAGAGGCCTTTGATCTTGGGTCATTCACGCACCTTCCATTAACAACCCCAAACAAACTGTGTCCTGAAGTTATCTTGAAAAGCTCCTAAAATGACAAAAAATTTAGGAGCACTGAGAATCTGTATGACCATCATATACTAGTATTTTCCCCCATGATATGGAACATCCATTTGCTGCTTCAATAGAGCATAAAATAAATAAATAAATCGAGTACACAATACATATAGGAATAAATAACAATTAAACATTACTTTGTGCATGAAAATATAAGAATACCACCACTCCAATTAATGAGAATAATATTATGACTCCTGAACTTCCTCCATTTGTCAAATCAGAAACCAAACAGTCTTCTCAAATTCTAGCACACCCAAATTCAAAATAACAAAAAATGATGAGGAAAACATATAAAAAGCATAGATAATGGTAAAATTAAATTAGATTAAATACAAATCTTCACTCAACTCAGTTCATTTTAACAACTTAGCCCAGTTCTCCTTTCCTTTTTATTTATTTATTTATTTATTGTTGGGTACTGGCAATAAAACAACAAAGCCTTGTTGATGTAGCATTAAAAGCCTCTGATAACTCGTACATGAGTAAAACATTTTCAACTGAAATGTCCTGGAGAAAGAAAAATAAAAATAATCAATTCAGTTCGTGATATTCATTGACTCACCTGTGCAATGGCATACTCACAAAGACGTTTGAGACCTTCCAAAAGATACTGATCAGCTGCTCTGAGAATCTCCTGTGCAATATCTAAATTGACATCCACTGATCCTGTGTATATGTATCTGCAAGCAAAAGGAAGGTACATTTATCCTGAAAACATTTTCCACCATCCATGTGTTGATTTGAAGACAAAGTGAAGCAAAAGGAAGGTACATTTAAGCTTATTAGCAAAGGTCACCAAGTGTGTGCGTGTGTGTTAAGATTCACCAAGTGTGTGCGTGTGTGTGTTTGTGTTAAAAACAGAACTACCTTCTGTTGTCCAAGTTGTCCAAGTTTGAGTTGATAACTTAGCTATTACATCTCAATTTTAAATCCAAATAATTCTAAAATTCAGGTTATGAAATTCAGTTTTGCTCTGCTGTATTGTTTTTTCCTTCACTCCTTTTCAAGTAATCATATCTTTGAGGAAAGGTGAAACCAACATAGTCATGGACAGCAATTAAATTCTTCTTTGAGGCATTTCATCAACATAGTCATGTATGATTCAACTGAATCAAGAAAGTATATGAGAGGCTAACCATGTATGAATATTGTTGTCAAAAAAATCATTTTAAGCAAAGGATTTAACTATCTAAGGTCATGGTATGCACTATATGGAAAGAACAACTCATGGGGTTACCTGAAATTTGCAGTATATAATAATGCTTTGAACTTCCGCAAAGGGGGAAGACTTGATTAACATCATCAGATAAGTTCATTGAGCAGCCACCTTCATCCCAAACATTGAATCAATAATGTATAAAATAAGTTCATTGCGGAATGAAAATTCAGTAGAGAGTCACATCTTCATCCCAAACATTGAATCAATAATGTATAAAATAAGTTCATTGCGGAATGAAAATTCAGCATCCAAAGTTATTAATGAGAGCTCAGTTTTTTCTTTTTCTTTTTTTTTTAATGGTCTTTTTTTAATGCTGGACAATACATGAGAGTTTCATCTTATGAGTTATGACAGGTTATATATCTCTACTGGACATGCACATAAATATGTGAAATAGCAAAATATTAAACTAGAATAGGCATATAAATTACCAAATCTTACTCAACTAGCTTATTTCTAAATGCAATGCTTAGAATAAAGATACACAGAATATGCATATGGATAGAGAAGATGTGAAAAAGGACAACATATTTGAGGATCCAAGAAAATACTCTCTCTCTCTCTCTCTCTCTCTCTCTCTCTCTCTCTCTAAAATATTCTCTGATTGAAGTGGAAATATCACTCACAGATCCTTTTTCTACTAACAATATCAGAAACCATATAAAATATTTATGAACTGTATGGCGTACCTCATCATATTTATGAACTGTATGGCGTATTCTCTGATTCAACTTGTGAAGCTTTGAGATGTCAGAATTCCTTGCTGCCTAGTTGACCAGCAAAGTGACAGCAAGAAGGATTAGAAGAGAGGAGGAGAGAAGATAAAATAAAGAGAGAAGATAAGAAATGGGGAACACATTCCCAATTCAATATCAGTTCTTCAATATTCAATCAATGCCCAAAACTGATAGTTCATTACACCAAAGCCATATATATAGGCAAACCAAATTAATAAATTCCAATGAGGAAACAAATTTAAACTAAGAAACAAAATCCTACACAAATTCAACTTCATTACCCAGATGTCAACCTTGACCAGCCAAATGTCCTTTTAAACACATGGGGACTGACAACAACTTCATACAGCTGATAGGTTTGATTCAAAATAACTATATGAATGTCATTTTCACTACACGGCATTTGGATACTGAAAGTAGAAACATCTGCACATCAGAACTACCGTGCACAGTAAAGCATCATTAATCCAAATAGATTTTATGAAACTAGGACCCAGAGTTTTCTTTCCCATAGCCTAGAGTTATAGAAGTCATCACATACGAACTTTCTCATGCCAGCACAATCACAATGCAGAGAAAATATTTGCTTTTAAACATGATATAAATGGCAGGTTTATTAAACATTAATAATCAAAAAGGAAAACAAATAAAGCAATTCCCAAAAGAGAACAACATTATATTTCACCTTTACTATCACTTATTGAACAGCTGAACATAATTTAAAATTTCAAAGATGAGCAAGTGAAGCCATTTAACCATATCCGAGCATCATACCAACAGATCAAGATAAATTATTAGCACTCCACAAAGTTAAATTAGATCCAATAATTTAACCATAATTTAACCATAAATGCACAAACCAAAGATTAAAGTTGACTACAATAAGCATACCATTGTATCCTGCATTTTCTCAAACAATATTGATTTCACTGGTTCTTTTCCAATCCAACGACAAAGCTCAAGTGTCAATCCTTTCGATGAAGAACGAACATTTTGGGGGGTACTATCTTTGCCCCAAATTCACTAATTAGAAACAAAACAAAATATAGAATTCCCCAAAATCTGCAAAACACAGAAAAATCAACATCACATTCTGCTATCTTTCTTTTTTTTCAAATGGTAAAATATGCCAAGTGCTAACCTTAAAGCTTGAAACATGACATCAATTGCCGGAACAACTGCTTTAGTAACTTTGTTTTTAATAGCTTTCTCCATTACACAATTTTTGTATGATGCCATTCATACCTTAGATATACAAGAAATACTTGAGATTGAAAGGTAAATGTAAAAGAATCTAATTGCTACTATATGCATACATATATATATATATATCATAGCATCAAGTAAAGCAATTTCGTTAGTGACATTTTAAAACAAAGGTCCTTGTGTTTTAAATCACAATTACTTCTTCAGGTTACACACTCCTCAAAAATTGAATTGTGTTCCTAAATAATAATAATAATCCCAATAGAGAAGAGGGTAAGATGTACCTAGCCTTAACCCCATTCATGGAAATGTTGCTTCTGTAACAGGTAGGTATATGGATACATAGAGATTAAGATACAGAGAAAGAGGGTTCTTACTTCTGACCAGCGAGAGAGAAATGAGAGATGGTGATGATAACGATGTGACCCACTTGATGGTGAAAGGTGTCGCCTAATTTGGGTTCTCTCTGTTTGTGGAATCTGGCAAATTTACCATCAATCTGCACCAAATATGTGTCCATTAGATCATTAATTTAAGAGACTTTCCATAATAAAGAACAGAAAAAACTAAAAGACCATCGAAAGAGAAAGAAATGGGGGTTTGGTCGTCGTCTTTGGCGGAGGAGGGTCGTCGCCACTCTCTCTTCTCGACCTCGTCGTCGGTGAGAGACCACGGAGGGCTTAGCGATGATGATGATGATGAGAGAGACCCGAAGATCTTCTACGCCTAGAACTCCTGCTCTTCCTCTTCCTCCTCGACCGTGAATCATCCGAATCAGCATCTGAAACAAATTGAGACGGAGAGAGAGAGAGACGTAAGAAGAGATTAGGGATTCTGGTTCAATAGATTGGGGATTTTGGGTTTGGGGTGGGGGGAAACCCGAGCGGGAATGGAAAAAGGGAGGGGGCGGAAAGAGATTAGGGATTTTTGAGGTTGGGGATTTTGGGTTTGGGGTGGGGGGACCCGAGCGGGAATTTGGGAGGGGGGGATTTTGGGTTTGAGGTTGGGAATTTTTTTTTATTTTTTTTTCATTATAAATGAATATTTAAATAATAAAATAAATTTTTTTTTTGCAACAGAGGATGTCGTTGTCAAAAAAATTATTTTTTATTAAAATAATTTTATTTTATACTTAATGAATTTTTTTTTTCATTTAATAAGGTTGAAAATGTATTTGTTTCATATTTATTTTAATGAATAAAAAATTATTAAATTTTTTTATTTGGTAGAGAGAGAGACAGGGAGACAGAGAGAGAGAGACATACAGAAAAATAGAGAGTAACAAAAAAAATTCATTATTTAAAAAAAAATTTAAATAAAAGTAACAAATATATTAAAATGATATTTAAATAAAAGTTAATTTTCTGTAGTCAATGACAAATATTTTTCTGCGGCCTTTTTTTTTATTACTAAATATCATGAACTAATTTTTTGTAGTAGAGGAAAAGGAGCGGCAGTAGTAGTGAAGGTGATGGATAAGAGATGATGGTGGTGGTGGTGGTGATGGTGATGGCGAAAGAGATTAGTGGTGAAGTTGTGGTAGTGGTAGTGTAAATGGAGTGGCAGGGGTGAAAGAGAGGTAATGGTAGTAGTAGTAGCAGTAGTAGTAGTGGTGGTAGTAGAGTGGTAGCGATAGTAGTAGTAATGGTAGTCGTAGAGGTGAAGTAGCGACAGTAGAAGTAAGAGTGGTAGTGGAATGGTGTTTGCAGTAGTGGTGAAGGTGGTAGAGGAGATGGGTGGTGAGAGAGAGTGATAGACAGAAAAGAAACATAGAGAGAAAAGAGCTGGACGAGAGAGATAGAGAGAGATAGCGAGAAGAGAAATGAGCAAGAGAGACATAAAGAGAAGAGAGATGAACGAAAGAGACAGAGAGAAAGATAGAGAGAAGAGAGATGAGCGAGAGAGACAGAGAGAGATAGAGAGAAGAGAGATGAGCAAAAGAGACATAAAGAGAAGAGAAATGAACGAAAGAGACAGAGAGAAAGATAGAGAGAAGAGAGATGAGCGAGAGAGACAGAGAGAGATAGAGAGAAGAGAGATGAGCAAAAGAGACATAAAGAGAAGAGAAATGAACGAGAGAGACAGAGAGAAAGATAGAGAGAAGAGAGATGAGCGAGAGAGATAAAGAGAAGAGAGATGAGTGAGAGACACAGAGAGACACAGAGATGAGGGAGAGAGTGAGCAATATGAACATAATGGGGGAGAGAGATAAACAGACAGATAGACACATAGAAAGAAGAGAAAGAGAGAGAAGAGTGAGAGACAGACAAACAGACGCATAGAGAGAAAGAAAGAGAGAAGAGTGATAAGTGAGAGAGAGATAAAGAGAGAAAGAGATATAGAGAGAGACAGACAGAGAGACAGAGAGAGAAAGAGATGTGAAAAATAGATCAGGCTTGTTAAATTCATCAATGAGTCATCGTAATTTCAAAAAAAATAAAAATAAATCACATTAATTCATCAATGAGTCATCGTAATTTCAAAAACAATGGCAAGATGACATACTTCCAATTATAAGTGTTTGATCCACAATGCTTAATGTCCCAAGTTCATCGCAGTCCAGGACATTTCGGATCAATTTTGAGCCGAAAGTAAATGATGAGAGAGATAGAGAGAAGAAAGATGAGCGAGAGAGACAGAGGGAGAAGACAGATGAGAGAGATAGAGAGAAGAAAGATATGCGAGAGACAGAGAGAAAATGAGAGAGAGAAACAGACATGCTCTCTCTCTCTCTCAATTAATCTATAACTAAGCTTGTTTAGTGTCCCAAATATTTGACATGATCTAATGGACTGACTCTAGCCTGGAAGGTTTGATATCAAATCATATTAACACTATGTAAAGTTGATTTGCAATTAAGATGAGTTATTCTTTGAGGCATTTCATCAAACACCCTGTCCACCATTGGATCTCCCCCTTGATATGAGAAGCTGAAAACCACTCTGCTATCAAATATGAGAAGCTTCCACACTATTGGTCATTTTTGCTCAGTTCACACTTCCACACCATTGGTGTTTCGGATATCAACTATTGAATGAAAACCCATGGTTTGAATATGAACTACTAAACCAGAGGTGGGAGGGATAATGGTCCATGTAACACAAGTGCAATGGAAAGGAAAGAAATAATATGTCAGGTAGTTCAAGTTAAAGCACTCCAAAGTTTCCCTCCGAAGTTTCCCTCCAAAGTCTGAAGCACAAATTTTCAATTTTGTAAGACTAATCGCCGACTAAAATTTAGTCGGTAAATAATGAATTAAAAATATATATTAAAAGTTACAAACAAAATTCATTATTTAAAAAAAATTTAAATAAAAGTAACAAATATATTAAAATTATATTTAAATAAAAATATAAGTAATAAAATTATAAATTACAAATATTAAATTATCTTAAATATTTGTCATAATATTTTTTTTACTGAAAAATATAATAATATATTTAAAAATTTTATATTCTTATATTCTTATATTATATATATATATATAATAAGAAAGAAAAGAAAGAAAGAAAATTAAAAATAAAAGAAGGAAAAAAAAAAAATTTAAATTCTGAGCCAACTCAACCCGTGTTTTTTTAGTCGCCAATTACTTTTATAAATCCCTCAAATTTAAATTAGAAATGTCTCCCTCCAAATTTAAATTAACAACAGTGTTTGATTATTGTTAACCGTGTATAACGTAAAAATAATTTTAAAAAGTTGAAAAAATTAATTATTAAAAAATTAAGAAAAAATTTAAAATCTGAAATAATATCAATAAGTCTTACAAATAATTGGGATATTTTGTCTTCTATTAGTACTGGTAATAATATTGAAAAATTTATTGAAATGATAAATAATTGGGATATTTTGTCTTTTATTTGTGAATTTTGATTTATTCTTAATTTATTAGTGTTATTGAAATATGATGATGTAAAAAATATAAATAGTTTAATTGTACTTTTCATCTCAAAATAATAGTCTATTTTTAGAATTTCATTTCTTTTTATAATACAATTATTACATTTTAAAAATATTAATTTATCAAAATTACCTTTTGATAGTATATTTTTTTAGAAATATCAATTGTCATAATTGTAAATTTTTTATTATTAATGGATTTAAAAAAAGGACAAAATAAGAAATTCATATTATTTTAATAATTAATTTTTTTTAAAAATTAATATTTTTGGATGGTGGGTGTACAACCTCTTCATAAAAATAAAAATATAAATATAAATATAAATATAAATATAAATAATTAATTTTTTTTATTTTCATTCAGCTACCAAAGATTTAGTAGCCGAAAGTAGATTTTTAGCGACTAAAATAAATTTGGTCGCCGAAACTTGACATTTGGCGACCAAAATTTGGTCGGGAAAGATTAAAAATTAATTTTTTTTTATTTTCATTCGGCTACCAAAGATTTAGTAGCCGAAAGTAGGTTTTTAGCGACTAAAATAAATTTGGTCGCCAAAACTTGACATTTGGCGACCAAAACTTTGGTCGGGAAAGATTAAAAATTAATTTTTTTTATTTTCATTCGGCTACCAAAGATTTAGTAGCCGAAAGTAGATTTTTAGCGACTAAAATAAATTTGGTCGCCGAAACTTGACATTTGGCGACCAAAACTTTGGTCGGGAAAGATTAAAAATTAATTTTTTTATTTTCATTCGGCTACCAAAGATTTAGTAGCCGAAAGTAGATTTTTAGCGACTAAAATAAATTTGGTCGCCGAAACTTGACATTTGGCGACCAAAAATTTGGTCGGCAAAGATTAAAAATTAATTTTTTTATTTTCATTCGGCTACTAAACAATTTAGTAGCTAAAGGTACCTCTACGGCTACTAAATTTTTTTTTAGTCGCCAATTGTGATATGTTTAGCTACTAAAAATTTTTTTAGTAGCCAATTGTAATATCTTTAGCTACTAAATTTTTTTTAGTAGCCAATAATCAACATTCCCCTACTAAAAAAAATTAGTAGCTAAAAAGTTGACTTTTGCCGACTAAAATTAATTTTGGTAGCCAATTCCCACACTTTTGGCGACTAAATTTGTTTTGGTAGCCAAAAGTGGTAGCCAAAAGTGTGTTTTCTTGTAGTGTATTGAAGCTAATCTAACAACTAACAACTAACTTTCGCCTATAAAAATAAATAAATAAGTAAAATTAACTTATTCATTGTATTGTTTTCAAGAAGTATAACTAATTAATGCAATATTTTTGTGACATGGTTGAATCAAGTAAGATTTAATCAATTTCAATTTTGAAAAATAAAAAATAAAAAATCTCATCTTAATATATTTTGACTCGTGGTAAGATTTTGATACTCTCAAGTATTTTCCAAAGATGAAAATGTCACATTTCTAGTGCAACGGTGCTTTTGAACTCCTAATAGACTTTCTGAATTAACCTCCAAAACTGAACCCGAGTTTTCAAAATATTTTGTGGTCTTAAGCAAGAGCAATGTTTTCAAAGTGTTAGGAGAAATGGTAATTCGTACATCCGACCAACCATGAGTCGCCGATGTTTAATAAAAATATCTAAAATAAGTTTTTCTCTTAAAAACCTACGATAAAAGGTTGATTGGATGCGTGGATAGTAAACAAAACCGCTCAAAACAAGGATTGCATCCCAAATTAAGTGGGACGCACATGCCAAAAACATGAAGCCGCGTGTATTGGGACAAACTGCACGTTTGAGTTGCGTCCGGATCCTCTAGAGTGGAAGACCCTGAAGTGATCCCTGGAGTGACTCATCCAACGGCTGAGAATAAAACTCACCAAAACGACGTCGTTTTGGTGAGTATTTTGAAAAAAAAAATAAAAAAAAAAATGCAGATTCAGGGCTGAGACGGACGAGGTAGGGGAGAGAGAAGAGGAAGTCGGGGATTGGGCCGGAGAAGAGGTTGTCTTGGAGGTAGTAGAGGTTGCGGAGGGAGGAGAGGGAGGAGAAGTCGGAGGGGAGTGGGCCGGAGAGGGAGTTGAAGCGGAGGCTGAGGGTGTGGAGGTGGGTCAGATTGGAGATGGAGTTGGGAGGGAGTTGGCCGGAGAGGCCCATGGCGGGGAGGCGGGAAGGCGGAGCTGGGTGACGGAGGAGGAGGAGGAGGAGTTGCAGGAGGGCCAGGAGGGCTGCTCTGTAGGAGGCCAGGTCGGGTTTAGCGGTGGGGAAGAGCAGGAGGAGGAAGGGAGGAGAAGGGGAGGAGATGGAGAATTATTCCGGTGACTCTTCTCTCACGTTCACATTCGCGATCTGTCCATTTCTCTCATCCAATTCTTCCTCAATTTTCAATAACATCTCTCAACCCTAACCCTAATTCCTCATTTCTCCATTTCCCAGATCCCCAATTTCTCTCTCTCTCTCTCTCTCTCTCTCTCTCTCTCTCTCTCTCTCTCTCTCTCTCTCTATATATATATATATATATCTGTGTTTGTATCTATAGGTTTTGGTGGTGGTGGTTATGGCGTGTGTGAAGGGGGTTAACAGATCGGCGTCGGTGCCGTTCGCGCCGGACGCCCCATACATGGCGGCGGGGACGATGGGCGGGGCGGTGGATTCGTCTCAGCCCTGAATCTGCATTTTTTTTTTTTATTTTTTTTTTTCAAAATACTCACCAAAACGACGTCGTTTTGGTGAGTTTTATTCTCAGCCGTTGGATGAGTCACTCCAGGGATCACTTCAGGGTCTTCCACTCTAGAGGATCCGGACGCGTTTGAGTTAGACGGTCGTAAAAGCGGGTTCACAGTAGTCATAAAAAGTTGCGACCGTAACTCCCGACATGCAACTGTGCACATTCTTACTATTTTATATTTTTTTATTGCCGAAAGTAAGTAGTTAGTTGTTAAATTAATTAACTCTCACCTCCCCTTGCAAACATTTAAATTTTACTTCTCATTTCACTCCTAATAACGGAGCTGAAGACCTCCTTTAAGAGAGATTTAATGGCTAGCCACATATGTAACAATACCTTGGTTCCACACATCCCTATCTGTAAGCGTGCAGACCAAACTTTGCAAGATTTGTTTCCCTTTTTAGTTTTGGCAAGGCAATATATGATCTTGGTATATAGATATAAGATTTGGCTTGCACACTAAGTACATACCCTTTGCCTCCCAAGTCTTGTTCACCTATATATACCTCTTCCCTCTCAAAAGGAGATCCAACTTTTACATGCCCAAACTCAATCCAACAAAAAGTCATCCCACGTATAGCTCCAAAATTTACCCTAAATCTAGAGGTTAGGAGTGTTCTTGAGCCACCAAAATACGATCTGATTCATGCGCCGTAATCATCACTCCATCATATGTCGTCTCTGATAGCTATAGCTTCAAGAGAAAGGTTTTGGGAGAAGAAGCATTATCATCAACCGGAAAAGAGGAGCTTAAGTTCTATAAGTAAAACTAAAGACAATGAAATCAAATCTAACTTCCCAGGCATATACAAATCAAGAATAGGGAAGCAAAGGCACTAGGGGTCAAATACCTAAGATGTAGACACCCCATTTTGACCTCCTTAAGACTTGGACGCTTCTTTTGATTATCCGATGATGAAAATAAGTTTGTGTTTTTTACAAATCTTCAGTAAAAAAAGATGAAATTTAAGCTTTACTCTCCATCCTAAGTCTATTTTGGCCAAGTGTTTAGGTCCCGTCAGGCACTGGAGCAAAGCTGGACTAAATCAAAGCACAATGGGCAAAATTCTCTCTGGCCGGTCAATCACCCAGAGTCAATTTTGCCCAGATTTTGGTTGGTTCAGGTGGGGCACTTTACAACCCCATTTTCTAACCTATTTATGCATTAAATGCATGTACACTTAGCCTCCATTACCTAGTGCTTGATCCATTGAAGGTAATGCTCAATTTTTGTCTTTTATTAGCTCCATTTATGTTCTATTTGCTCCATTATCTTTCTTAATGCTCCATTATTGTCTTCCACCATTACTCCACTCGTATTGCCTATATAAGGAGAGCTTAAGTCTTGAGTATTGGGAGATGAATTTGTGAGAAGAAGTGTAGAGAGAATGATGAGTTTGAATTAGAGTTTGAGAAATAAAATAAAGCTTTGAAAACAAGAGTGTTGTCTTGCCAAAATAGAGAAGTTGTCTAGCCTTCATATATCTCATCTTTCATTACAAAACCTCCAAAGAAACTCATTAAAACCATGTCACGACCCAAACCTACCACTAAAAGTTTATACCATGACCGACCTATACTTAGGCCTCAAAACAAAATGTTTTATTCAATAACGGGGCCTAAAACGGAAGTCAATAAATAACAGAACGTCTATTGAGCAGTGCTTAAATGTCAGGATCTTGTACACCATGCCATATATAGAGAATTCATATACACAATTCATAGTTCGTGTACAAATAAGTCTAAGTCATGCCAGTCTATATAAAGAGGTACAACCCAAAATTTACATATTGGCAATGTATCCAAAATATACCAGTCTCGAAAGACTAGACATAATGTGACATCAAAGGAACCCCACAAAAAGGCAAAAGGCTCTAATTTGGGAGGCTTAACAAAATAGGTCTAACAAAAGGCTCTTGGAGCTGACCTAGGACTGGCCTCTGAGATGGTCACCTACATAGATATACATAAATACAGAGTGAACAAAGGTCAGTGAATAATAGCAATGTAAGGAGGTTCATGTGAATGAGCATAAGCCTTGGAGAATAGAATGACTCATTATGAATTCGATGATATTTACTCAAGTATGATCATCATTATTTCAAAACCCTAATTTATATGAGTGTAAAACTTCATTTTAAAGCTTGATGCTAATCAATTGAAGAGAGACTTTTAGGGTATTTTAGTTGATTTACACTCACCTTAAACTCTATTCTCTAAATCCCCCTCCAATTTCGTCAAGCTCTTGGTTGATCTCTTTTTCCTCTCTCTCTTTTCTCTTCTTTTCTTCTATAGAAACTCTCCAGGAGATATTTTTAATGTTTTGTTGAGGTTAAGTCCTCTAAAGCTCATATAAGTGGCTCTTATATCTATCAAGACTTAAGTTATGGGCCAAGCTAGTTTAATTAAGACTTGAGCCTAAATTAAAATAATTTAATTTGTTATGAATCAAATTTTTACAAAATTTCATAATGTCCTAACAATCATGCTAATCATCATTGTAAGATCAATTTTGATTTATCGCGCCTTTAAGGCCTTCAATTGTAGTCCAAATGTTGTAATTTCAACAGATTTTCTTCTAACCGACAGATACAATTTCATAATCATTTAATTCATATAATTGAACATGGAATTCACATCAAACACATAAACACACATATAATCACACATATAATGAGGAAATTAAAGCATATTAAGGCATATAAGAGGGTCGGGTTATTGCTAACCAAGTCCTAGAGCATTGATTAAGGAGAGAGTAATCATTGCCAAGTTTAAGAAGATTAGAGAGTGATCATCTCCTAGTCCAAAGACATCATTCTAGTTCAAATTCAAAATTTTTGAATTGAAGATTAAGAACATAATTCACAACCTTAAATATGATCAAAAGGCAATTTGAAAATCAAGAAATTCAATCTTTCTTTGGAATATGAATTTTTAATTCTTTTATTTTCTTGTATTTTCTATCTTATATTTGCTTTCTTACTTTAATTTCATATTAATTTTGTTATAATCTAACCTAAAGTGGTTAGTTGAGCCACCTACATATTCCTTGTTTGTTCTTTTCTCGGTGTTGCAACAAGACAAGTTTTGCTAGGCCTAGTTGGTCGGCCGGGCTAGTTGATTGGCTGTCTAACTTCTTCTAAATAGAACAAAGCAGTTGTCCTGCATTGAGCATGATAGTTTCTGGCGATCCTCAAGACACATGAAGTTTTTATTTTGTTTTTCATTTGAGTGTTTTGTGAGGTTTTATTTTGTTGTAATATTTTCTTCCTCACACACACACACACACACACACACATACACACACACACACATTTGGTTTGTAATTATTTATTCAAGTATTGTAATAATTTCCTACACCATTTCTTTCTATCCCGCTCTTTTACTTGTTTTCTTTATTTGTACATAAGTACCATACTTTGCTTTTCACCATATCCATGTTTTGCATCCATGTTTCATGTATCTTGATTCGACTAAGTTTGCATATATGGTTTAATCAATTCTTATGTAATTATGTGCGCTACCTCATATTCTTGAGATGATTCGCATGTCATATATTAGAAACTCAATCTTTAGTTGCATTATTGCATTAGGATTTTGAATATAAGATCACGTAAGTTTTACTAACTTTGTTTTGTAGCTGTTCGCGGAATGTCGAAAAATATGTAAGTTTTTATGTTTTAGCATCCCGCTTGTGTGTGTTTTTCTTACTATATTTAAGCATACCATATGGCTACTTGCTTACTTGATATAACTATATGAATGCCGGTAGATGGAGGTTGTGTTGCTTAATTTGAAACGATGTTGATTTTTATGTTTGTAAACTCAATTTCTTCGAGTTATATATTTTCCAAACTCTTTCAAAATACATGAAATTAAATTGTTCCAAAATAAATGACATAGTCTATACTTGTATGTTTCACATAGTAAATTCTAAGATTTATTAAATAATCGGGATATGAACATATAAAGTAAATAAAACTAATATCATGTTTTAATAGAGGCCGATTTTTGATCAGGTGAGCGGGGGTACTCAATTAAAGATCTCTCCCTCTCATACTTAAGATTCTAAGTCAAACATCCTTGGTTATGACAAACAGTGGCATTGGCATGAATCACGGGTTTCCTAATTTTTTCAAAATATTAGGTGCCGACTCTAAGATCTGATAATGTAGTCCATTTCTGGAAAAAAATTTGCAATAAAATGGATTTTCTATACAATTTGCTAAATCTGTACTCTCATCTATATTTCGCATTACACTCGTAAGACCATATCAAAGAAATCGAGTATCCGAGCTCTTACGCGCACAGGTACCCACGGGCGTCTTACATAAGGTGAACACCCATTGGTTCTACCTCTCAACTCTTTTGTGTGTTTCTTTGGTTCGATCATACAAACCAAAGGTTAATTGTCTATTGTCTGCATTTTTAAAATATAATTTTCTTGTTTGATAATGGTTACTAGTTAGTTATAGTTTCATGCATATCTCATAATTTTAGCACATACTTTGCCACTTTTTATTCACATTTCATTCAATTTATTTCACATCCATAGATTGGGCATGGTAACATGATTTGGATGCATTAGGGATATCGGTTCAGATCATGTTTTTATTTATTTAAATTTGCTCTTCGTTTATTGCTCAATTCCAGTATGTTCATGGCATGTTTTGCATAATACCGAACCTTAGACTCCTGTAATGTATGTTTGCATTAGAAATAACATGTAGGATCACACATATACGTATAATCATGATGCTTGGTGCTGAGTCTTCCTCCCTTCTTGCATCTTTTTGAGTTTGAATGCATTAGGCCATATTTTCCAGTCGATTTGCTTATCATATTTGCCTACTTGTGAAGTAGCAATTTCACACTTGTAGTTTTCTATGACACTATAATGTTTTGTAAGCAGAATGAGTGGATTTTCTTAACCTCAAAAGAATTTTCAAGTGTTTTGAGGTAATGTCAAGGCTAAAGATCAATTTTCACAAAAGTGGTCTATGTGGAATAGGAGTGTTAGATGATATTATTGCCAATTTTACCACAAAGTTAAATTGCCCCCAGTCAAAAATTGGCAATAAATTATCTTGGCTTGCCTCTTGGTGCCACTCCAAAAAGGAAGAGTACATGAAGCCAGTTATTGACAAGTTTAGGCTTAAACTTGCTATATAGAAAAAGATTTTATATTTTCGTTTGGCGGCACAGTAACTCTGATAAGAGCAATGCTTCCAAGTTTACCAGTTAGTTTATGTCCATCTTCAAGTTGTTTGAGGGTATTGCAAAGGAAATTGATAAAATTCAGGTAGCCTTTCTATGGGGGACTCAGATCTAAGAAGAAAAATGCACATATTTGGTAATTGAAAGGAGGTTACTAAAACTATTTCTCATATTTGGTAATTGTTGACTTTTTAGTTATTGTTGAGCTAGTGGATTCTATTTACATCCAAAAAAATAATTAGATACTCCTAATTTTTAAGTACACCTTGTTTAATTGTTTAAAATTTTATTTTACTCTCATTACACCATATTATTTTTTCCAAATTCCCCTCAAGATAAACCCAAATAATAAATAATAAACAAACTAAAAGAACTAAATTATTTCAAAAACTTTTCAATATAGAAAATAATTCTAAAATACAGGTAAAAAAAAAAAAACCAAACTTATAAGCACATAAACATTATAAATACAGAAAAAAAAACTCAAACTTTTACATAAGTATTATAAAACTTTTCAATACAGAAAAAAAACTTTTAGATTATAAATTGTCCACAAGAATGCTTGTAGAAAAATAAAAACCAAACTTATAAGTACATAAGTATTAGACACTGACAAGAAAGAGTAAGTTTTAAAATAATGTACTATTTAAATGACAAAATAAGAACAACTGCAATAGGGTTCGTTTGGAAAGTGGGTTGGCTTCTTGGCTTTTTTACCTTTTTTTTTCACTATTTTAGCATGGGGCTAAAAAGTCTCGTTTGTAAAAGGTATTTGGCTTTTTTTTGGCTTTTTTAGATTTTTTGTAAGAGAAATAATGTAATGATTGTAGGTTGGATATGATGTTTTGTCCTATTGGGCTAAAAAACCTATTTTGCTTTTTTGTGGCTATTTTAGCCAAAAAAGCCTCAAAACTACCTTCCTAAACGGAGGCATGATATGTTATTGTTAATTTAACTACTGGGCCATTTAATTTTTATCAAAAAAATGATATATAAAATAATTGTTGGTACTCTACAAAAATTGTAAAACCACTTTATATGAATACTTACCTCCTTTTTGATAGGTTTGCTTTTAAAACACTATTTCGATTATTACTCTCATCCATTATTTGATTTTATTCAAACTTAATTCTAATAGGGCTTAGGGTTTCAAAATAATAAAAGACAATGATATCGATGATGAGGGTGAGTTTTGGTAGAGTGGATTGGAGTTGTGGAGGGAAGAAGAAGAAGAAGAAGAAGAATAAGAGAATAACTTCGATCTCTTAGGGAAGAAGATACAGATATTTGAATAAGAATAACTAATTATAATGTACCATAAGAAGAAAAAAAGAAATTTTAGATTTAATATGTGTTGTTCTTATTAATAAATTCATATTAGGATATAATAGGAATTAAAATTTATGAATTTAAATTGGGCATACAAACACATAATTTGGGTTCAAATAGAATCCACTGTCTATTTGATATAATATTTCTAATGAAAAATTGATATACAAGCCTACTTTTTAGACTAATTTTCTAGACCCAATGATGTTTAAGTGATATGATTATTTGATAATAGAAAATATATGAGAGAGAATGTTACTTTTAATATCCTAATTGATTACCATATCACAAGGTTTGAAAATTGGATATAATTTTTGGTCTTGAATAGTAATGCTCATTTCTAATATTTGTAACAAAAAAAGTGATTATTTGGAGGTTTTATTTTTATTTTGCTTGTATAACCTTTTTTTTTTTTTTTAAAACTCTAGAAAAATTACAAATAAAACTGTAGAGTTTTTTTTTTTTTTTTTGAGTGAATTAAAACTCTAGAGTTTGGCTATTATAACAAAATAAATCTTGAATCTTTAATTTTATCAATTTAAATTTTAATATTTTTTATTTATTTTCAATTAAAATCATTCACCTATTTACATTAAGTAAAACTAACAAAAAATGAATATTTTAATCATTAAACTCAATTTAGGTTTACATAAACCTGCCTAAAATACCACTTTTTCTTAAGTTTAATTACTAAAATACCTTTTTATGGTCAGTTTTACTTACAAAAATAGACAGATGATTTAAATTGAAAATAAATTAAAGATTAAGTTTTAAATTGACAAAATTATAAATTCATGATTTATTTTGTTACAATGGTCAAACCATATATATATATTGTGTGGTAATTTTCCCAAAAACTTTTAATTTTTAAAATAAATCTACACCATTAATGTCACTAAAAATGTTTCTTCTCAATTAAGATAAAACTACACGCACCAATTGATATATCAATTAGTGTACTAACGGATGATGTGACATAATTTTAAAGGTTTGGGGTCTTTATAGTTTATATAATAGGTGGAGTTCATAATTTTAAAGTAATAATATCATAACATATATTAGTACATTAATATACTAGTAGGTGTGTGTAACACCATTAACTATCATCATTAATAATTATTTTATTTTTACAAATAAATAGAAAAAAAAATTGCTCATGTACATACTCTCAATTAAAAAGAAAAAAAACAAGAAAAAACAAATATTAATTTCTGTAGCTCGAATTCGGCAAAGACGGAATTCCCCAAGTTCTAATTGGAACATACACATCACACACCTCACTCCACCTCATAAAGCCCAATTATATTCAAATCTTATATTTTACAAATTGACCCCAGAAGTTTAAAATTTTTCAAAAAATTTATAAATATTAAGAAAATTATAATTGTAGACTCTAATAAGTAATAATTATATGCATTTAATTACAGCACTAAGAGCTGAAATAAAAGATAGTTTAAACTATACTTTTAAATTAGAAAGTGAGTTAAGTAGATTATTATCTCTTGACTATTATTTCCGGACAATCTATAATAAATTATAGTCAGAAAATTGTTAGTGTTAAAAATAAAATATCCTTAAAAAAGACAAGTATATGATACCACCAACAACTTTCACAAGAGTTAATATTAAATTAGATCTGTAGATCCACAAGCCCGCGTTGAAATTAGTATCAGAGTCCGATTTCTTGACATTGCCAATAACATTTGCATGGGTATTAAATATAGTGACGAAGTAGAACCTAATAACTTAAATAATGGTGCTTCCTTACAAATAATAATAGAACAAAATAATATTTTAATTAGGCTATCAAAAGAAATTAGCGAAAGACTTAGAACTAATCAATTAGAAATAATAAATGAAATTAGACATTTTATACCAGATCTAGAAAAACAAGTAGCTGTTTTTGAAGAAAAATAAAAAGAATTAGATCTATACCCATACCCAATAAAGGAAATAATCAAGAAAAGCCATTTGAATTAGTTTCATTTGAAAACTAAAAAGATAATGGAGTTAAGTAATTATAGCTTAAAATAGTTAAAAGAACAAAGATCGTCAAGAATGAAAAACTTGAATTTAACGAGAACATAATTGAAGTTAGGATAAGATAATCGGATAGTGTTAAAGATTTGAAATTGAAAGCACAAAAAAATAAATAAATAAATACATAAATAAAATAAAATAAAAAATTCCACCACAGGAGATATAAGTTTAATAATAACAATAATTTTATTTAAGTGTGTAACAGAAACGAATCACTTTTCTAAGGATCAATTTCGAGGATGAAATTTTTAGAGGAAAGAATATAACGACCCGAATAATACTACTTATGGAGAATATACCATAATCCATATTTTAATACTTTAAACCAAATTGGTTATTTTACAATATAAAATAGTTAAATAAATGGTTGGAAAAAAATATAGATACCAAGTTTTGACTATATAAGCTCTCTTGTCAATTGACAAAAGTTAAAAAGTAATCACTTCTTAAGCTGTCAGATTAAAAACATATACCACACCAAACACAGTATTACATGACATAAATAAATATATATGTATTCTAATTTAATAATTATATAATATTCTAGAAATAAAAATATGAATTATTAAGATGGAATATTCAAATATAAATATAATGGTAAAGAATTTAAAAGAAGCATATGTGATTAAAATTGTGGGAGTTAAACAAATTGGATCAATTTTAAGGGAAGCATTATAAAATTGAGCTAGAGGATAACTTCAAACTTGAAACTGAAATATTTACGCATCTTAGAGACTTTAACTTTAATTTGACGTTGAGAATATTTTAGATGTTCGTCGAAAAATTAATTAGGTTAACAGAAATTAGGCAAGCTTAAATTAATTTAATTAGAATTAAATAGGTAATGAAGATTTAAAATTGAATCTGATTAATTAAACTGAATCAAGATTAATGAGTTAATGAATGGAATTAAATTAATAAAGTTTTGTTTTGAATAAATTTTTTTTTGATGATTATCTAATTAAGAAGCCATAATGAGGAATTTAATAAGTTTGGTCTAATGTGTAAAGCTCGTGGGAAGTTAATTAAATTTAATTAAAATTAAAATAAATTAAGAGTTAGTTGAAATTGAATAGATTTATTAACATGAGAATTATACATAATTAATTAAAATTAATAAGTGATTAATTAAGTTAAGGAATAATTAGTATGTTTATCTAGCTTGAATTAAATGAAAGATCGAGAAACTTAATAAATTCAATTTTAAATGTAAAGCTTTTATTTAGAATTAGAAATTGAAAGCTAGAATGATTTCAGAAATCATAAATGACGAGCTTAATTGAATGAATTTAATATGTAAAATTTTCTGGGAGTTTAACTAAAAAATTTGATTCAGATTAATAAAATTAGGAATAATTAAATTAAAGATTTAATTTGAGATTAATTATAAGAATTAAGTTAAGTAGTAATTATAATTAACTAGGATTAAGTGGTGATTGACTGTCACGACCCCATTGCACGCCTAGTAGAATGATGTCGTGATGGCCAGTAGTCCAAGATTGCTAAAGGCCAACTTACAAAGATTCACACAACCAGAGTATACATACGGGGCATACATGTGCGGAAGCATAAATTTAATTTTATTTAGTCCATAAGAGCTGTGCATAGATCAAATGAAATGGCATTCATATTAACATGGCTTACAACCTGAATACAAAATGAAGTAAAGTTCACATTACATCTTGATCAAAAGGTTTCTCAAGCCCGAATATACAAAATGAATGATCTACAAAGTTAAGAAACATAATCTTCAAGATGTCACAAAAAACAGGAACCAAAACATCTTCCACATAAAGCTTAGGCGACAGCACCTTCTTGTTCATCACATACATATATATAAAGGAGAGAGGTGAGCTGAAAACTCAGTGAATGTTATAAGTAACAACGGTTTGAATGAATCATATTTGAGATTTTGCCAAAACCATACGTATCATAACTTGTAACAAAACAAGGGATGAACTGAGTCCATCAATTAAAGTCTTTCAAAGCTTATTGGGATGTTTACTAACATCTACATAATACCAAGGGATGACATTCATTGACAAAACAAGGGAATAACTGACCTGGAATCGGTTAGACAAACCCACCCGCCGAAGCCGTTGGTGGCAAGGGAGATATCTCAAACAAGGGTGCTAGTTGCCTTAAAGTCCCCTAGCATTGAGGACCTTTCAAGAATGTCATCAAAACAAACATAATCCTTAATACAAAAACTAATGGATAATCAGTCATGCTTGATCAAATACTTTTCCAAAACAAAGCAAAGTTTTTATCAAAACTTTATAACATAGCTTTATTAAAAATACCATTCACAATAACTCTTTAGATGTAGGGAATTAGGGTAAGAATCCAAGACCTACAAATACATAGCAAGGTAGGATCACACATATACATATAATCATGATGCTTGGTGCTGAGTCTTCCTCCCTTCTTGCATCTTTTTGAGTTTGAATGCGTTAGGCCATATTTTCCATTCGATTTGCTTATCATATTTGCCTACTTGTGAAGTAGCAATTTCACACTTGTAGTTTTCTATGACACTATAATGTTTTGTAAGCAGAATGAGTGGATTTTCTTAACCTCAAAAGAATTTTTAAGTGTTTTGAGGTAATGTCAAGACTAAAGATCAATTTTAAAAAAAGTGGTCTATGTGGAATAGGAGTGTTACATGATATTATTGCTAATTTTACCACAAAGTTAAATTGCCCCCAGTCAAAAATTGGCAATAAATTATCTTGGCTTGCCTCTTGGTGCCACTCCAAAAAGGAAGAGTACATGAAGCCAGTTATTGACAAGTTTAGGCTTAAACTTGCTATATAGAAAAAGATTTTATATTTTCGTTTGGCGGCACAGTAACTCTGATAAGAGCAATGCTTCCAAGTTTACCAGTTAGTTCATGTCCATCTTCAAGTTGTTTGAGGGTATTGCAAAGGAAATTGATAAAATTCAGGTAGCTTTTCTATGGGGGACTCAGATCTAAGAAGAAAAATGCACATATTTGGTAATTGAAAGGAGGTTACTAAAACTATTTCTCATATTTGGTAATTGTTGACTTTTTAGTTATTGTTGAGCTAGTGGATTCTATTTACATCCAAAAAATAATTAGATACTCCCAATTTTTAAGTACACCTTGTTTAATTGTTTAAAATTTCATTTTACTCTCATTACACCCTATTATTTTTTCGAAATTTCCCTCAAGGTAAACCCAAATAATAAATAATAAACAAACTAAAAGAACTAAATTATTTCAAAAACTTTTCAATATAGAAAATAATTCTAAAATGCGGGAAAAAAAAAAAAAACCAAACTTATAAGCACATAAACATTATAAATACAGGAAAAAAAAAAAAAAACCAAACTTTTACATAAGCATCATAAAACTTTTCAATACAGAAAAAAAAACTTTTAGATTATAAATTGTCCACAAGAATGCTTGTAGAAAAATAAAAACCAAACTTATTAAGTACATAAGTATCAGACATTAACAAGAAAGAGTAAGTTCTAAAATAATATACTATTTAAATGACAAAATAAGAACAACTACAATAGGGTTCGTTTGGAAAGTGGGCTAACTTCTTGACTTTTTGACTTTTTTTTTCCACTATTTTAGCATGGGGCTAAAAAGTCTCGTTTGTAAAAGGTATTTGGCTTTTTTTTGGCTTTTTTAGATTTTTTGTAAGAGAAATAATGTAATGATTATAGGTTTGACGTGATGTTTTGTCCTATTGGGCTAAAAAACTTATTTTGTTTTTTGTGGCTATTTTAGCCAAAAAAGCCTCAAAACTACCTTTCTAAACGAAGGCATAATATGTTATCATTAATTTAACTACTGGGCCATTTAATTTTTGTCAAAAAAAATGATATATAAAATAATTGTTGATACTCTACAAAAATTGTAAAACCACTTTATATGAATACTTATCTCCGTTTTGATGGGTTTCCTTTTAAAACACTATTTCGATTATTACTTTCATCCATTATTTGATTTTATTCAAACTTTCTTCTAATAGGGCTTAGGGTTTCAAAATAATAAAAGACAATGATATCGATGATGATGGTGAGTTTTGGTAGAGTGGATTGGAGTTGTGGAGGGAAGAAGAAGAAGAAGAAGAAGAAGAAGAAGAAGAAGGAATAACTTCGATCTCTTAGGGAAGAAGATACAGAGATTTGAATAAGAATAACTGATTATGATGTACCATAAGAAGAAAAAAAGAAATTTTAGATTTAATATTTGTTGTTCTTATTAATAAATTCATATTAGGATATAATAGGAATTAAAATTTATGAATTTAAATTGAGCGTACAAACACATAATTTGGGTTCAAATAGAATCCACTGTCTATTTGATATAATATTTCTAATGAAAAATGATATACAAGCCTACTTTTTAGACTAATTTTCTAGACCCAATGATGTGTAAGTGATATGATTATTTGATAATAGAAAATATATGAGAGAGAATGTTACTTTTAATATCCTAATTGATTACCATATCACAAGGTTTGAAAATTGGATATAATTTTTGATCTTGAATAGTAATGCTCATTTCTAATATTTGTAACAAAAAAAGTGATTATTTGGAGGTTTTATTTTTATTTTGCTTGTATAACTTTTTTTTTTTTTTAAAACTCTAGAAAAATTACAAATAAAACTCTAGAGTTTTTTTTTTTTTTTTTGAGTGAATTAAAACTCTAGAGTTTGGCTATTATAACAAAATAAATCTTGAATCTTTAATTTTATCAATTTAAATTTTAATATTTTTTATTTATTTTCAATTAAAATCATTCACCTATTTACATTGAGTAAAACTGACAAAAAATGAATATTTTAATCATTAAACTCAATTTAGGTTTACATAAAACTGCCTAAAATACCACTTTTTCTTAAGTTTAATTACTAAAATACCTTTTTTATGGTCAGTTTTACTTAACAAAAATCGACAAATGATTTAAATTGAAAATAAATTAAAGATTAAGTTTTAAATTGACAAAATTATAAATTCATGATTTATTTTGTTACAATGGTCAAACCATATATATATATTGTGTGGTAATTTTCCCAAAAACTTTTAATTTTTAAAATAAATCTACACCATTAATGTCACTAAAAATGTTTCTTCTCAATTAAGATAAAACTACATGCACAAATTGGTATATCAATTAGTGTACTAACGGATGATGTGACATAATTTTAAAGATTTGGGGTCTTTATAGTTTGTATAATGGGTGAAATTCATAATTTTAAAGTAATAATATCATAACATATGTTAGTACATTAATATACTAATAGGTGTGTGTAACACCATTAACTATCATCATTAATAATTATTTTATTTTTACTAATAAATAGAAAAAAAATTGCTCATACAATTAAATATGTTTTAACATACTCTCAATTAAAAAGAAAAAAACAAGAAAAAACAAATATTAATTTCTGTAGCTCGAATTCGGCAAAGACGGAATTCCGCAAGTTGTAATTGGAACATACACATCACACGCCTCACTCCACCTCATCAAGCCCAGTTATATTCAAATATTATATTTTACAAATTGACCCCAAAAGTTTACAATTTTTCAAAAAAACATATAAATATTAAGAAAATTATAATTGTAGACTCTAATAAGTAATAATTATATGCATTTAATTACAACACTAAGAGCTGAAATAAAAGATAGTTTAAACTGTACTTTTAAATTAGAAAGTGAGTTAAGTAGATTAAATTATCTCTTTACTATTGTTTCCGGACAATCTATAATAAATTATAGTCAGAAAATTGTTAGTGTTAAAAATAAAATATCCTTAAAAAAACAAGTATATAATACCACCAAAAACTTTCACAAGAGTTAATATTAAATTAGATCTGTAGATCCACAAGCCCGCTTTGAAATTGGTATGAGAGTCCGATTTCTCGACATTGTCAATAACATTTGCATGAGTATTAAATATAGTGACGAAGTAGAATCTAATAACTTTAATAATAGTGCTTCCTTACAAATAATAATAGAACAAAATAATATTTTAATTAGGCTATCAAAAGAAATTAGCGAAAGACTTGGAACTAATCAATTAGAAATAATAAATGAAATCAGACATTTTATACCAGATCTAGAAAAGCAAGTAGCTATTTTTGAAGAAAAATAAAAAGAATTAGATCTATACCCATACCCAATAAAGGAAATAATCAAGAAAAACCATTTGAATTAGTTTCATTTGAAAACTAAAAAAATAATGGAGTTAAATAACTATAACTTAAAATAGTTAAAAGAACAAAGATCGTCAAGAACGAAAAACTTGAATTTAACGAGAACATAATTGAAGTTAGGATAAGATAATCGGATAGTGTTAAAGATTTGAAATTGAAAGCACAAAAAAAAATAAAAATAAATAAATAAATACATAAATAAAATAAAATAAAAAATTCCACCACAGGAGATATAAGTTTAATAGCAACAATAATTTTATTTAAGTGCGTAACAGAAATGAATCACTTTTCTAAGGATCAATTTCGAGGACGAAATTTTTAGAGGGAAGAATATAACGGTCCGAATAAAACTACTTATGGAGAATATACCATAATTCATATTTTAATACTTTAAATCAAATTGGTTATTTTACAATATAAAATAGTTAAATAAATGGTTGGAAAAAATATATAGATACCAAGTTTTGACTATATAAGCTCTCTTGTCAATTGACAAAAGTTAAAAAGTAATCACCTCTTAAGCTGTCAGAATAAAAACATATACCACACCAAACACAGTATTATATGACATAAATAAATATATATGTATTCTAATTTAATAATTATATAATATTCTAGAAATAGAAATATGAATTATCAAGATGGAACATTCAAATATAAATATAATGGTAAAGAATTTAAAAGAAGCATATGTGATTAAAATTGTGGGAGTTAAACAAATTGGATCAATTTTAAGGGAAGCATTTAATAAAATTGAGCTAGAGGATAACTTCAAACTTGAAACTGAAATATTTACGCATCTTAGAGACTTTAACTTTAATTTGATGTTCAGAATATTTTAGATGTTCGTGGAAAAATTAATCAGGTTAATAGAAATTAGGCAAGCTTAAATTAATTGGAATTAAATAGGTAATGAAGATTTAAAATTGAATCTGATTAATTAAACTGAATCAAGATTAATGAGTTAATGAATGGAACTAAATTAATAAATTTTTGTTTTGAATAATTTTTTTTTTTTTTTTTTTTTTGATGATTATCTAATTAAGAACCATAATGAGGAATTTAATAAGTTTGGTCTAATGTGTAAAGCTCGTGAGAAGTTAATTAAATTTAATTAAAATTAAAATAAATTAAGAGTTGGTTGAAATTGATTAGATTTATTAACATGAGAATTATACATAATTAATTAAAATTAATAAGTGATTAATTAAGTTAAGGAATAATTAGGCATAGTTTGGGAAGTTGGTTTTGGTGGGTTAGGGGCTAAAATAGCCACAAAAAACAAAATAGACTATTTTAGCCACAAAAAACAAAATATCAAATCCAACCCATAATCATTATACTCCTCTCTCACAAAAAAAAGGTCAAAAAGCCAAAAAGCCCTTCCCAAACCAGGCTTTTTAGTCCTAGGTTAAAATAGCCAAAAAGCCAAAAAAGTCGAAAAGCCAACCCACTTCCCAAACGGAGGCTTAGTATGTTAATCTAGCTTGAATTAAATGAAAGATCGAGAAACTTAATAAATTCAATTTTAAATGTAAAGCTTTTATTTAGAATTAGAAATTGAAAGCCGGACTGATTTCAAAAATCATAAATGACGAGCTTAATTGAATCAATTTAATATGTAAAATTTTTTGGGAGTTTAACTAAAAAATTTGGTTCAGATTAATAAAATTAGGAATAATTAAATTAAAGATTTAATTTGAGATTAATTATAAGAATTAAGTTAAGTAGTAATTATAATTAACTAGGATTAAGTGGTGATTGACTGTCACAACCCCATTGCGTGCCTAGTAGAATGATGTCGTGATGGCCAGTAGTCCGAGATTGCTAAATGCCAACTTACAAAGATTCACACAACCAGAGTATATATACGGGGCATACATGTGCGGAAGCATAAATTCAATTTTATTTAATCCATAAGAGTTGTGCATAGATCAAATGAAATGGCATTCATATTAACATGGCTTACAACCTGAATACAAAATGAAGTAAAGTTCACATTACATCTTGATTAAAAGGTTTCTCAAGCCCGAATATACAAAATGAATGATTTACAAAGTTAAGAAACATAATCTTCAAGATATCACAAAAACAAGAACCAAAACATCTTCCACATAAAGCTTAGGCGACATCACCTTCTTGTTCATCACATACATATATATAAAGGAGAGAGGTGAGCTGAAAACTCAGTGAATGATATAAGTAACAAAGGTTTGAATGAATGATATTTGAGATTTTGCCAAAACCATACGTATCATAACTTGTAACAAAACAAGGGATGAACTGAGTTCATCAATTAAAGTCTTTCAAAGCTTCTTGGGATGTTTACTAACATCTACATAATACCAAGGGATGACATTCATTGACAAAACAAGGGAATAACTGACCTGGAATCGGTTAGACAAGCCCACCCGCCAAAGCCGTTGGTGGCAAGTGAGATATCTCAAACAAGGGTGCTAGTTGCCTTAAAGTTCCCTAGCACTGAGGACCTTTCAAGAATGTCATCAAAACAAACATAATACTTGATACAAAAACTAATGGATAATCAGTCATGCTTGATCAAATACTTTTCTAAAATAAAACAAAGCTTTTATCAAAACTTTATAATATAGCTTTATTAAAAATACCACTCACAATAGCTCTTCAGATGTAGGGAATTAGGGCAAGAATCCAAGACCTACAAATACATAGCAAGGTCTACTGAATGCATTTCAAGAAGACAAAATGGGTGTTTGTTTCAGCTTTTCAAAGCTAACTTATAGCTTTTAGCTTTAAAAAAGTTATTTTTGACTGTTTGGTTAAACTTATTTCAAATAGCTTCTGATTCTAACAGCTTATTTTAACTCAAAAAAGTTGTTTCTGAGAAGCTGCTCACCCCCTACTTCTGATTATCAGCTTCTGCTATGGACATGTTAATATATGGTTATACTCTTAGATTTTTTTATTTTTTATTTTTTTTTTAAATAAAAAAAGACCCAAATGGACTATAGATTATTATTATTATTATTTTATGAGAAATGTAGACAAGTAGTAAATAACAAAAAATAAAAATTAATTGAAAAAGCTATTTCACAACTTATTTAAACAAACACTACTCAGCAACTTAAATCTATAATCTAATAGCTACACCAAACAGATTAACAACTTCTGATTAAAGTCATAATCTATAATCTGTTAAGCTATAATCTATAAGTTGTTTTAACAGCTACACCAAACGGGGCCACAAAGAGATGCTCAAGGATGTGTATGCAATGCACTCTCAAAACAAGCTTCAAATGAGCAAAATAGATCCCGACATTTCTTTCCAAAACCAAGTCAAGACAAGGAAAACATTTGCTGGGAGTCAAATCACTGTTTTTCTTCTTGGAAAATCATGTTGGGTACAAACCAGGTCTCGCAATGGACGCACACAGATGAGCTAGGCTGAAATGGCCTAGCTAGGTGAACTTAGGAGGTCTTGGCCGAGGTGTGGTCTCCTTGGCCTAGGTGTAAGGCTGCCTGCCGAGATGTTACAAGGTGCCGACGAAGGTGTGCAGTGGTCGACCTAAGTGCTCATGCAAGGTAGAATAAGGTCTAAGTGATCATGCAGGGCAGGCCAATGTGAGATGCAATGCTTGGCCTAGGTGTGAAGTCTAGACAAGGGTGGGCCTCGGTGACCACACTTAGGGAACTAGTGAACCTTGGAAATTTGGGTTTCCTTTGGAAGAACATGAAAAACATGAATGCTAAAATCATAACTTTTTATTCAAAATCTGAGATTTCATGATATGAGTTCAAAAACATAGACCTGGGTATCCATACTTGAAGATTTCATGGAAACAAACACAAAAACATGGAACTTGATACAGACTTTTGGATCAAAACATGATTTTTCTTCAAGAACACAAGAACATCACTTTCTCTCTCTAAAACAAAACTTTAAATCAATGCATGACTCATGAATCATGACAGATCATGCAATGTAATCAGATTAACATAAAGAACAACAAGAATCGATCAAGAATCTAACCTCAAAACACAAATCCAACGGTTCAAGATACGAAAATCAAGCTTGGAAATCTACTTATATCACTCTAAGAACTTCTTCTTCTTCCTCCTAGAGCTTATCTCTCTACAAGGAAAAGATATGACAAATGATATGGGTTTCTCACTACTAACTGACTTAAACCCACTACTAGGATATGTGGCATCATCTTGTCAAATCTCCTCAAAAGGTGCCAGAATGAAAAGACAAGAGTTGGTCAAAGTGTGTATAACAAGTAAGGTGGCATGAGTACTCTGACAAGGCAATGATCCCAAATCAAAACATAGGCTTCGAACAAGTAAGGTCTCTCTGATCTCAGCTAGGAAGGATAACACTTGGCCTAGGCGTGCAACACCTCGGCCTAAGTTGTACAACTCAAGGAACAATATTGCTAGGTGTTGGCTAAGGTGCACAACGAGGCTGCAAGGTTCAATGATCAAAGATGTTGGATGCCTAGATGATAAACATCTCAGCCTAGATGATACACATCTCGTGTAGCGATCCCGATTTTGACCCGGTCAATTTCGGGGGTTGAGCTGCCTAGTCAGCTCGTCGAAAGCAAAAATGCAAAATGCATTCGGAATTGCTTACGGGAAAGTGTATTTCACGCTCGAGTGACCTTGTTATATCAGTCCACAAATTAGGGTTTCAGATCACTTTTTGTAGCCCCCTCTCTCTCTAAAAATCTCCAAATTTCTAGGTCTAGAGCTTCTCTATCTAGAAGTCATCTTCTCTCTTTGATTTCTCCAAATCCATTTGGATTTAGGCCTAAGTTCTTCACCAAAGTTGGTTATCACCTCGAGGGCTTCATTGTGTACGGTGGAGATCGAGTTTCGACACCGTAGATTTTGGGGTTTCATTTCAGATTCTCTTCAAAACTTGAGGTAGAGATTTTCTACACTATAATATGATTTTTAGCTTAGTTATTTTCTATTGTGTATAGATGATGAGATTTGGTTATGGTTGGACAAATCTAGGATTTAGGTGTGAAATAAAAAGAGGGGCTTTGATGAATATGAGGTAAACAAGTATGAGGCTTGAATATAAGATCATGTTGTGGCAAAATAGTTGATTTTGGTGTTTGGGTTGATATTTGGTGAAAGGGGGATTCTGCCCTAATTTTGATTAAATTATTATTTTGCATAAATAATTGGGATTAACATTGAAAACGTGAAATTGGAAGGTTGTGATTATAAATGGTGATATTGGATATGTATTATCTCACCTATGGAGGTTTTGAATAAACTATTTATTTTGATATTCAACATCTCTTTAGAAATAATTGCATTGGGCTATCGGTGGAGGATAGTTATGATTGTTGTAGAAATTACATGAAGATTAGGCGATTTAATGCTAATCCATTGTTGGTGTCATTGAATATGACCATGTTATAGATACATTATATATGTATGTTTATTGGGAGGAGAAATGTGATGTACTCCATATGTGATTATGTTTATAAATACATTGCCTATGTATATTTGTTTGGGATGAGAAAGGGGATGGACTCCATTTAAAGCAAGTTGGCCGGAGTGTCGTGGGTGAAAGACTCGAAATTTTATATATAAATGGATGCCGATTCCTTCGGATGAAATATCCGTAAAATGGTAGGTTTGAAGTGTTTATGTGAGTTTTGCATAATTGGAAAATCATTGAGTTATAGTCTTATTTTGATTGTTGAATGATAACGAATTTAACTCATGAATTGAGTAGCATATGTGAACTAGAAATGAAATTAAAGGAAAATGGAATAAGGTTGGTCTTAGTGGCATATGGATATGCAGGTCTTGTAGATGTTTCAAGATCGGTATTGTTTATGTACGTGGTATTTATACTTTTGCTAAATCTCATAAATTGTGCTAAATTATTTCCACTGGGTTGTTGGCTCACCCTATATGGGAATGCCATTTTCAGGTATAGGTGAGATGCTTCTTCCAAGGCAATAGCGTGGATGTAGTTTTGGGAAGCAAGAGCCTCTTAATTATACCTTATGTGTGTATGTTTGTTATTTGTAAAGCCAAGGGCTTAAGATGTAATGAGCGAGAGTCAATTTGTGCAACCAAGCAATGACTTGGAAACATGTAAGCCTACATGGCATTTAACTGGTTGTTAAATAGTGAACTATGATATATGAAAGTATGTTGTTTTTCATATTTATTCCGTATATGAGTTATCTTTATTGTATTATTTTGGGGGCGTGACAACTTAGTATCAGAGTGTACCGGGTTTGAATACTTTGGGTACGTGGGAAGTAGTTAGTACCACAATGGGTTCGTCTCGCTTGTTAGAGACTTATGTATGATGTTATGTGCTTATATGATAACATGCTTATGTGACTATATGGGTATGAAATTTAGTTTCGAGGATGTTGATCGAATCTATGGGTTTCTGGGAGTTCTGTTGGAAAGGCACTTGATCACTGCCGTTTCTAACTGGAACTCTAGCAACGCCACGGGACGGTCATTATCCGAAAATGAAATTCGTAAGTGCTTATGTGATTATGTGCTTATGTGGAGTAAATTACAGTTGTCCAATGTATTAGGACTCGAGTGAAATAGCTTCGACACATTTGTGAATGTGCTAATCCTTTGTTACCTTTATTAGGATGTCAGGACGAGGACGTGGTGGTAGGCGTGGTAAGCCTAGGAGGCAGGAGATGCCTATACCGGATGAAATTCTGGCGCAGGAGGAGGGAGTTGGTCAGGCCAACGTGGCCAAGCCAGTAGATCAGCAGGCCATGGACACCTTAGCCTTCGAGATGATAGGAGCATTGAGGGAACCCATGGACATTCTTAGGGCTGAGAATCAAGTCCAGGCCCATGTAGCTGAAGCAAGGCTATCTTTTCTGAAGAGAGAGTTCTTCCGGTTGAATCCGGATGAGTTTTTGGGTGACCCTAAGGAGCCACTGAAGGCTGATAAGTGGCTTGAACAGTTAGCGAAGACATTCGAGATGCTTGGCATCGAGGATGATCAGTTGAAAGTGACCTTGGCGTCTTTTCAATTAAAGAGGGATGCAGGGCAATGGTGGAAGTATGCGCGGGGGCGCATTGGAGGGACTTGGGAGGCATTTGTTGATGCCTTTGAGGAGAAGTTTTTGCCTCCTACTGTTAGGGAGAAGTTGAGGGATCAATTCTGTCAGCTCAAGTAGCTGAATACACCAGTGGCGGAGTTTGAGGCCACATTTACTAGTCTATCCAGGTTTGCACCTGAGTTAGTGGCGACTGAGGAACGCCGTTGTCTGGAGTTTGAGAAGAAATTGAGGACCGGAATCATGTTTCGAGTGGCCGATTCCATGATTAGAGATTATGGGCGCCTTGTGCAGTCTGCAGTCCACCTTGAAACTATTATGCAAGCAGAAGATGAAAGGATGAGGGGCTCTAGGAGGAGCCAGCATAGTCAGGGAGACAGTAAGAGGTAGAGGGGTTCCTACCCTCAGCAGTCACAGGGAACTCAGTTGAGGTCCACTTTTCTAATACCAAGTTCAGGTTCTGGGAGAGGTGGGCAGGGAGATTTTACTTGCTCTAAGTGTGGTCAGTTGGGCCACAAGTCTCCAGCTTGTCCTCAAAGAGGAGGAGGACAGCAAACAGCATCATCTTTGGCTCGTTTTCAGAGCCAGAGTCAGGGAAGAGGTCAACCGCTCACTTGTTATCAGTGCGGGCAGGCGGGGCACCTGAAGAGGTTTTGCCGACAATTGGGTGGTACACCTGGTGCGTCTGGTTTGAGACAGACATAGAGTCACCAGCCAGCACAGTCAGCACAAGCCTCAAGGGCCAATCAGGGAGTCTCTTCGGCTTAGTCTGTGCATCAGGCTTATACTCCAAGGGGTGAGCAGGTTGAGCAGAGGCCTACTGGACATATGTATACAGTTGTAGGGCCAGATCTTGTACCTGATCCTTCTGTAGTGAGAGGTACCTTTTTGTTTTGCAATTCAGTTGCTAATGTGCTGATTGATACGAGTGCATCCCATTCTTTTATTTCGTATGCGTTTGCATCAGTTTTGGGTTTGGAGTTGGCACAGTTAGCATCTCCTATTTGTGTAGAGTCACCTGTTGGTGGTCAGACTGTTTTGAGACAAGGATGTCGGGGTTGTGACATCGAGGTTGCTAGTCGTCGATTACCTTTTGCATTTGTATTGATTGACATGCTTAGTTTTGATGTCATATTGGGTATGGACTGGTTATCTTCATACCGTGCTGTTATAGATTGCTACTATCAGAAAGTTATTGTATGTATCTTGAGTGGCGATTGCTTTTATTTCTTGGGGGACCGGGTGGATAGAGTCTTATCACTGGTATATGACCCGCATGGGCGGAGTGAACTTAGTTGTCTCATTGCTAGCTTTTTGAGTAGTGAGTGTGATGAAATTTGGGTTGAATTGCCGAGGGTAGTTTGTGAATACTCGGATGTTTTTCCTGAGGATCTTGTCAGTTTACCGTCTCACCGAGAGATCGAGTTCTCTATTGATTTAGTACCTGGCACGGCACCGGTTTCTATGGCTCCATATAGATTTGCACCTACTGAATTGAGTGAGTCGAAGATTTAACTCCAGGAATTGTTAGATAAGGGTTTTATTCGCCCTAGTACTTCACCTTGGGGAGCGCCGGCTCTCTTTGTTAAAAAAAAAGATGGAGCATTACGGCTTTGTATTGATTATCGAAAGTTGAACCGGGCTACTATTAAGAATAAGTACCCAATGCCTCGTATAGATGATCTGTTTGATCAGTTGAAGGGGTCTTGTTATTTCTCTAAGATAGACCTGAGATCGGGTTATCATCAGTTGAGAGTAAAGGAAGAGGATATCCCGAAGACGGCATTTCATACGTGGTATGGCCATTATGAGTTTCTTGTAATGCCTTTTGGGCTAACTAATGCTCCACCTGTGTTTATGGATTTAATGAATCAGATCTTCCGTGAATTCTTAGATCGTTTTGTGGTTGTCTTTGTGGACGACATTTTGATTTATTCACCTTCTAAGGAGGAGCATGAGGAACATTTACGTGTAGTACTTGAGTTACTTAGAGCCCATAAGCTGTATGCTAAGTTTGGGGAATGTGACTTTTGGCTGGAAGGGGTTAAATTCTTAGGGCATGTAGTATCAAGGGAAGGGGTGACTGTAGATTCATATGGAGTGAGAATTGTGAGAGGTCATTCCAAGAGCTTAAGATTAGACTCACCATTGCTCCAGTATTGATTATACTGGAGAGGGGTTTAAGTTATTCAGTTTATTATGATGCTTCACAAGAAGGTCTAGGTTGTGTATTGATGCAAGAGGGTAAAGTAGTAGCCTATGGCTCACGGCAGTTGAAAACACATAAGAGAAATTATCCCACCCATGACTTAGAGTTAGCAGCAGTGATATTTGCCTTGAAGATTTGGAGGCACTATCTGTATGGTGAGAAATTTGAAGTGTTGTCTGATCAGAAGAGTCTAAAAATCTGTTTACACAAAAAGACTTGAATTTGAGACAGAGGAGGTAGATGGAATTCATAGAGGATTATGATTTTGAGTTGCATTATCATCCTGGGAAGGCCAATGTTGTGGTCGATGCTTTGAGTAGAAAGCCAGTTAGCAGTGTAGTTTCTATCGCCATCTGAGAACGGGAAATGTTGGGTACTCATAATGAGTTTGACTTGCATCTGGGCGAGTCTGTTAAGTCTGCAGCTTTGTTTTCAGTAGTTGCACAACCTACACTTGTGAACCGAGTGTTGGAAGCGCAAAATGGTGACCTTAAGGTAGAGTCATTCCAAGGTTGAGTCATTCCGAGAGAAGATTTCCAATGGGAAGGTAGAAAGAGGTTTAACTGTGTATCCCGACCAAAGTGTGATATACCGTGACCGTTTGTTTGTAGCGTTGTCTTGCCGAGAGGAAGTACTCCGAGAGTTTCATCATTCGCACCTTGCGGTGCATCCAGGAGGCACAAAGATGTATCGCAATCTTAGTCACCAATTTTGGTGGAGAGGTATGAAAAAGGATGTGGCTGTGTTTGTATCAAAGTGCCTTACTTGTCAACAAGTGAAGGCTGAGCATCAGAGACCAGCGAGTTTGTTACAACCTTTACCTATAGCCGAGTGGAAATGAGAGCGTATTACCATGGATTTTGTAGTTGGGCTTCCTAGAACACAACAAGGCAATGACGCCGTTTGGGTGATTGTTGATAGGTTGAGTAAGTCTACCCATTTCATTCTGATGTGCACCAGCGACTCAGCTGAACGCTTGGCAGAGTTGTACATTAGAGAGAGAGTTCGACTTCATGGAGTCCCTGTGACTATTGTGTCGGATAGGGATCCTCGTTTTACTGCTCAGTTATGGCAAAGCCTTCAAGAGGCGTTAGGAACTAAGTTGACTCTTAGCACCGCTTATCATCCTCAAACCAATGGGCGTCGGAACGTACCATTCAGACTTTGGAGGACATGCTTAGAGTTTGTGTCCTTGATTTTAAGGGGTTTTGGGAGAAGCACTTACTGTTGGTTGAGTTCGCCTATAACAATAGTTATCAAGCTAGTATTGGGATGGCACCATTTGAGGGGTTGTATGGCCGACCTTGTAGATCATCAGTTTGTTGGGCTGAAGTGGGTGACGCACCGTTACTGGGTCCGGAAATTGTTAGAGAGACAACCAAGAAAGTGGTTTTCATTCGAAAGAGGTTAGCTACGGCCCAAAGTCGACAAAAGAGTTATGCCGATAAGAGGAGACAACCTTTATCTTTTGAAGTTGGTGACCATGTGTTTCTAAAAATCTCACCAAGGCAGGGTTTGATGAGATTTGGTAAGAGTGGTAAATTATCTCCAAGGTTCATTGGGCCTTTTGAGATCTTAGAGCGAATTGGGGAAGTGGCATACCGGTTAGCTTTACTGCCACAACTTTCGAGAGTTCACAACGTATTTTATGTAGCTATGCTTAGAAAGTATGAACCCAACCCTTCTTATGTGCTTGATTGGATTGACTTGGAGGTAGATGAGGATGCCTCTTACGAAGAATGACCAGTTCAAATATTAGATACCCGGGAGCAAGTGCTACAGGGAAAAACTATACCGTTGGTAAAAGTGTGATGGAGACACCATGGGGTTGAAGAAGCGACGTGGGAACGGGAGGTGGAAGTCCGCTCTAAGTATCTGGATTTGTTTGAAAATGCTTAAGTTGTTTTCCTTGTAATATTCCCTAGCGTTTGAGGGAAATGTGTTAAAATTGTTGACCACATGTTGTTAAGTATATTGTTATGTTAAGCATGAAGTAGTTACGGATTGTCATTTCTTTGCTTTATGTTTAGGTTGATGTGGACGGTTGTTGTTGATGAGATAACCACGGTGGAAATGGCAAAAAAAAAATTAGTTGAGAGTTAATATTGTGATTTAAAAATGAAATAGTGTGGTTTTGATCGCTAGAAACCTCTTTGTTTGGGTAGTTTGATTTGAAATTTCGGGGACAAAATTCTTTAAGGGGGGGAGGTTATAGCGATCCCGATTTTGACCCGGTCAACTTTGGGGGTCGAGCTGCCCGGTCAGCTCGTTGACAGCAAAAATGCAAAATGCATTCAAAATTGCTTACGAGAAAGTGCATTTCACGCTCGAGTGACCTTGTTATATTAGTCCGTAAATTAGGGTTTCAGATCACTTTTTGTAGCCCCCTTGCTCTCTAAAACTCTCCAAATTTCCAGGTCTAGAGCTTCTCTCTCTAGAAGTCATCTTCTCTCTTTGATTTCTCCAAATCCATTGGGATTTAGGCCTAAGTTCTTCACCAAAGTTGGTTATCACCTCGAGGGCTTCATTGTGTATGGTGGAGATCGAGTTTCGACACCATAGATTTTGGGGTTTCATCTCAGATTCTCTTCAAAACTTGAGGTAGGGATTTTCTACACTCTAATATGATTTTTAGCTTAGTTATTTTCTATTGTGTATAAATGATGAGATTTGATTATAGTTTGGACAAATCTAGGATTTGGGTGTGAAATAAAAAGAGGGGCTTTGATGAATATGAGGTAAACAAGTATGAGGCTTGAATATAAGATCATGTTGTGGCAAAATAGTTGATTTTGGTGTTTGGGTTGATATTTGGTGAAAGGGGGATTCTGCTCTAATTTTGATTAAATTATTATTTTGCATAAATAATTGGGATTAACATTGAAAACGTGAAATTGGAAGGTTGTGATTATAAATGGTGATATTGGATATGTATTATCTCACATATGGAAGTTTTGAATAAACTACTTATTTTGATATTGAACATCTCTTTAGAAATAATTGCATTGGGCTATCGGTGGAGGATAGTTATGATTGTCGTAGAAATTACATGAAGATTAGGCGATTTAATGCTAATCCATTGTTGGTGTCATTGAATATGACCATGTTATAGGTACATTGTATACGTATGTTTATTGGGAGGAGAAATGGGATGTACTCCATATGTGATTATGTTTATAAATACATTGCATATGTATATTTGTTTGGAAGGAGAAAGGGGATGGACTCCATTTAAAGCAAGTTGCCGGAGTGTCGTGGGTGAAAGACTCAAAATTTTATATATAAATGGGTACCGATTCCTTCGGACAAAATATCCGTAAAATGGCAGGTTTGAAGTGTTTATGTGAGTTTTGCATAATTGGAAAATCATTGAGTTGTAGTCTGTAGACACCCCATTTTTGACCGACCTTAAGACTCAGATGTCACCGATTGAGCGCTCGGTGATATTGCCTACTGTGCTCGTTCAGAAGTCTCAGAGTCGCGGCCGTGCGCCCTGCCTCCGGACTTCCGAACTCTCTTCTGTGCCTTGTCTCGGTTTGCGAACCAGGCTCGGTTTTCTCTGTTTTCTTTCCTGAGGGGAGGGAGTGGTCCCGTAGACTATCTCTCAGTGGCCGTAGGCTACGTTTTGTGGCCGTAGGCCATTTTGCCCATTTCGGAGCCCGGTTCCCGGTTTTCGGGACCGTCAGGCCGTGTGCCTCGGTTCGGGACCGCCCAACCATCTCCGATTTCTCCGATTTTTGGTAAGTGCCTCTGTTTTAGCATAACGAGGGACACTGGGGTCTCTGATACCCACTTCGCAGCTGAACACCACTTCCGGTGCCCGGCAGCCCATTTTCGGGACCCCGAACTTCGCGGTTTAGGCCCCGAGCATTCATTTTGCATCGATGTCTGTTCATTTTTGGCAGACACCTCTGTTTGGTCCTTCCGAGGGACACTGAGGTCGCAGATACCCACTTCGCAGCTGAACACCACTTCCGGTGCCCGGCAGCCCATTTTCGGGACCCCGAACTTCGCGGTTTAGGCCCCGAGCATTCATTTTGCATCGATGTCTGTTCATTTTTGGCAGACACCTCTGTTTGGTCCTTCCGAGGGACACTGGGGTCTCTGATACCCACTTCGCAGCCGAACACCACTTCCGGTGCCCGGCAGCCCATTTTCGGGACCCCGCGCGGTTTTGGTCCCTGAGCTTTCGTTTTGCATTAGTTTTTGTTCAATTTTGGCAGGTATCTCTGTTTCATCATTCCGAGGAACACTGCGGTCTCAGATGCCCACTTCGTGGCCGAACAAAATCTTTTTTTTTTGCCCTCAAAATATCTAGATATTTTGCCCTCAAAATATCTAGATATTTGGGGAAAGATATTTCCACCTTTTTGGCCATAAAAACCAGCAGCTTCCAGCTGGTGGGAGGGTTAGAAAAAAACCTTTGAGAGCTCCATACACACCTCTCCTCTCCCTCTCCATTTCCAAGCTTCAAACATCCAAGTTTGCTTCCATTTTCTTCATCAACTCCAAGCTCTATCATCACCATAACATTTCCAGCAGCAAGGGAAGAATTCCAGCAGCTAGAAAGCCTCCATTCTTCAAGCAAAAGGGAGCCAAGAAGTTGTCTACAAGGGTAAGTCCTCTTTCCCTCTTTTCTAGCCCTATTTTGGCTCATTTCTTAGACCTATTTGCTTGTGGTTTTGGGCTCCGAGATTAACTGGAAATGTCACTATTTTGAGGTGTTCTTCATGTTTGTTTAAGGTCTCAACATCATTTGGGGTCCCTATCTCATACTTGTTTCAATATCTCATCATATGCCATTTTTTTTGCAAGCTTTCTTTGACTCATGAGTAATCTGATTTTGAACATGACATAAACTGTAAAAGTGCATATTTTGAGCCCCTCTTCAACATTGAAGAAGGGCTCAACCTTTTTTGGTGAAAGCTAGTACCACCTCTCTTTGTGGCCTCTTTTGTGGCCCTATTTTGCATGGCATTTCTAGCATGATTTTATTCTGATTTTGAGGCTTCCATCTACTGTAAATATGCATATCTTGGGCTCCTCTTCAATGTTGTAGAAGGAAATTTTGCTGTTTGAATTTTCTATATACTACTTGTTTCAATACCCCTCTTTAGGCCATTAATTTGCATGCTTTGCTAGACTCATTTGGCTCCGGATTTTGGCCTTCACCAGGCCTAGATAAAGCCTTATTTTTGTCTCCTTGTCATGTTTTGTTTAGGGTCTTAAGACATTTGGTGTATATTTTTGGTACTTCCTTTGAAATCCTTTCATTTTACCGTAAATTTGCATGCTTTGTTAGACTTGTTTAGCTACTGTTTTGAGCCTCCATCAGGCTTAGAGAGTGTCTTTTTTTGGTCTATTCTACACTTTTTGTCAAGGGTCTTAAGTGGTTTGGTCATTGCTCATGATACCTCTCTTTATAGCCCCTTTTTGCATGCTATGTTTAGCATATATACATACTGATTTAGAGGTTGTCATCTCTTGCATTTGTGCATATTTTTGTTCCATCTTCAATGTTGTAGAACTGATTTTTTGGGTTTGAGCATTGTACATATCACTTGCTTTGTAATTCCCCTCTTTTACCGTTTTTTTGCAAGCTTTTGTTTCCATACTTGTGAGCATTATTTGGCCTTGCTTTGTGCTGATAAAATGCTAGTTTAGGGGCTGCCTTGCCACTGTTTTACATTCCATGTCCATATTCTGTATGTTTAATAGGGCTGTAGGCCGTTTCGAGTGCATTTCATCGCATTTTGGGCATCGGTTGCAATTTTATCATAATTTGGGGGCTGTTTTTGCATTATTTTAGTTGCTGAGTTTTGCATCTTCCTTATGCCATTCGCCACATCTCATTCGCATGTCATTTTGGTGCTTTAGAGCCTCGCCTCGGTTTGCGTGCCCGTGTGCGCGCATTTCGAGGCAGCCTCGTTTTATCCGCCGGCAGCCTATGTGAGTATGGTTGAGGCCCTCTCATGTTGGCGTAAGCCCAATTTTCATTTCATCATTGCCTCGGTTTGCGTGCCAGTGGGCACGCATTTCGAGGCACCTCATTCTTATCATTCCGGCATCCTATGTGAGTGTGGCTGAGGCCCCTTTCATGTTGGTATAAGCCCATCATTACATTTCGCATGTCATTCCGGCATCCCGTGTGAGTGTGGCTGAGGCCCTCTCATATTGGTGTAAGCCCATCATTGCATTTCGTGCCTTTATGTCATCGCCTCGGTTTGCGTGCCAGTGGGCACGCATTTCGAGGCATCTCATTTTCATAGCATTGCGCATGCTAGGATTGTATGTTAGTTGCATTTCACGCATATCATGCATATTGCATCGTGTCCGGGATAGGTGTTAGCCCGGGCACGGGAAACGAGGCGCGTTTCGCACTCCGAGTGGCGGAGCATGTCTCAAATCCCAAGTCACCGACACTCCGGATTACCCATGATGGAGTTAGGTTTTTGCTGTAGCATTCATCCGCATTCATCCTACATTGAGTTGTGCAACCCGATTCTTCGGCCATTATGCATTGATACGCGTGATTGGTGGCACGAGGATCGAGGCATGCATATATTTGTGAAATACATTGCTTTGCCCCTTTCCTGCTCTCTGTTGCAGCAAAATCAAGGATCAGCAATTTTTCAGATCTGGCACGCATTTCGAGAAAAATTGCAAACAGAGGCTAATTGGGGCATCCTAGTGGATTTCCGCGCCAAGCAGCCCAACATGCATCATCCATCCGAAGCAAGGCAGTCCCTGGCTTGCATGCCAGTTTTACAGTTTTTCTTAGTTAATTTGTCAATTAATTAGGAATCTGTATATTTATTCGGACTGTATTATTCTTTTATTTTCGGACTGTAATATTCTTTTATTCGGGTCTGTATTATTATTTATTTGGACCCTCTGCGCGAGGGCAAAATTGTAATAAGGGTGGGTGAGTGTGATGTATGTCTTCCAACCCCCATTTCTTTCTCCCTTTTATTTATCCGCTTATGTTGGTTAGATTAGGGCATATTTTGATTAGCATACAGTATGACAGCATGTCTGCATCATTCATCTGTTTTGCATGCACCGGGCTCGGCGCATCATACAAACTGCATTGTATTTCAATTCCAAATTGAATACGTGATAGTTGTAGCATTCCACATGCCATGTTTAGAACAGCCGAGCCTGCCATTCGTTTGCATTTTTGCATGTGTTGCATTAGGCATTTCAGCATATTTAGGATCATGCATGATTTCTAATAAGCTTCGGTTTTGGCTTGGAGTACTTGGTGAGTTTTATGCTTTAGCATCCTTGCATGTGTGTGAGTGTTGCCATGATAGCATGCTTGCCATGAGGCTATTTGCTTATGTGATATAACTGCCTTGAATACCTGTGGGTGGAGGTTGAGTTATTTGAATTGGGACAATGCACTGACTGTTTGTTAAGCCCACTAGATAGTGGCAAAATCATGTTTTACTAAGCCCACCTGAGGGTGGCAAATCCGCATTTTAGCCTACCTGAGGGTAGCACCTTCACACCACTTTCAAACAGACAAACATGAAATGTTTTGTTCCAATTCAGGCGATTCGGTCTATACTTGTATGCTGTGCGCATCACATAGTAACCTAGGCTAATAATCGGAATAAGAACTCACAATGTTTTCAAAAACAGATATCATGGTTAGTAGAGGCCGGTCTTTGACCGGGCGAGAGGGGGTGCTCACGATGTGACCTTCCCCAATCGTACCCAAGTTCCCGAGCCAACTTTGGTGATGACGGACACGTGGCCTTTTGGCACCGAGTCAGGGTTTCCTAAATTTCCCATTTCAAAATATTTAGGTGGCGACTCTGTTATCTGGCAAAGCAGTCCATGTTTGGCACTTCTTTCAAAAAATCAGTTTTCTCAAAACGATTTGCCGGATTTGGACTCTTTGGTTCAGATTTAGAACCACAACAAAAATCGAGTCCGAACTGTAGCGAGGTCCCTCGCGGGCTTGTTACAGTTTCTGGCGACTCTGCTAGGGAGTTAGAGAACTTGACTCGAATTCATGATATCTGGTTTTGACTACACTTGTGTGTTTCTTTGCATTGCATTTGCATTGGTGCGCCTAGGACACCGTGTTTGCCATATGCCATTCCCAAACGATTTGCCGGAGGCTTGTCTTGTCAAGTCATGTCCGTAAGGCTGATCGGCTCTGGGCTCTGACAGCATGGGAACACAAACCCCGGTTTTACTGGGGCACCCTTTTTGACCATTCGACCTAGTGCATATTCGGATCCATAGTGACCATTCCAAACTAGGACAGGTTGCTTACCCGTTTATAGGTTGTTTGAAGCCGCTGCGTGCGTAGTAAAACCCTAGCTCCTGACAAAATAGGACAGGGAAACCCTACCCCTCCATAGGGGTGTTTTGGCTCTCACTTATCTGTTATGTGCTTGTTAGAGTGCGTCTCTACAGGGAATGCATGTATCAGTTGAGTTTGGGCATCAGGCCTGCGGGCATCATTCAGTGTCTAAGAATCAGTTGTCTGCGGATATCAGATTCAGTTCAGGGGAACAGTGATACAGGAACAGTGATCAGTGGTTGAGGACAGTGTATTTCCAGCCTATTTAAACTGCGTGTTATATGCCCGACTGTGTGTTGTGTGTATTTAAATTAAGCTGTTATGCTGCCCGTTTTTCTGGTCATTTATTTCCTTTTTGCTTTATTATCTTTTTGCTAGGGCAGGTTTGTAGCACGATTGCTTCAGAGCCAGTCGATACTCCCCAAGCAATCTGGACACGAGGTCGCCGACTTAACCGATCCGAGGATCTAGTTGACGGACATCCAGTGTTCCATTCTTTACCCCCAGTCACCAGAAGAAGGCCGAGGAGGCGCAGTCCGTCAGAACAGAGATCACCGGAACAGCAGTCTACTCTAGTGTCAGATAGTCGGGTTGAGATTCCTGTTTCTGCTATAGAGATACACTTGCCGGTTATTCAGATGGAACAACAGAATACAGCCATGGAGGCGATGATGCGCCAGATGAGTGAGAGCATGAAACAGATGCAAGATGATGCAATCCGCCAGGCGGAATTTTCTAAACAGCAGGCCGCTGTCATGGCCCAGCAGTCTGAACTGATTACCAGATTACAACAGCAGAACGCAGCGTTTGCTTCACAACAGGTCCCTCCTCCACCCGGGGCCCCCTTACCTGAACAGACCCCTGCTGGTCAAAATCCCCAGAATGCCCCCTCAAATCCCCAGAATCCCCAGAATACCCAAAATACCCTCCCAAATCTACAGAACACCCTGCCACACCTTCAGAACACTCAAGAGGACACGAGTCTTCCAACGGGGCTGGCTCCGCCCCCGCTTCTACCGCAACTGTCTAAGAACCTGACACCTAACCACCCGGACTCTCCATTTGAGTTCGAAGCAGACCAGACAGCTCTGAAATTGAGCAAGTTGGAAAAACTCTTCAAGAAATCCCAGGGGGTAAAGGCCATCCCAGACATTGAAGACGGCTATACTGATGTAGCCGTGACATTGCCGGACAGATTTAAGATGCCCCAGATCGATCGCTTTGATGGATCCGGGGCCCCCATGGTTCACCTCCGGCTATTTTCAGACATCCTAAGACCAATGGGCCTAACCCGACCGCAAAAGCTTTCCCTGTTCGGTCGAACTTTATCGGGTGTGGCATCCACTTGGTACGCAAAGCTGGAAGATGATGTGAAAACAAACTGGGATGAGATGGCTGAGGCCTTCCTTGCACAATATTCGTACAACACACAAATCGAGGTCACAACTCGTGATCTCGAGACAACGAGGCAGGAACAGAAAGAGAGTTTCTCTGATTTTGTAACTCGGTGGAGAGCCAAGGCATCGATGATGACCTTGAGGCCAACAGATAAAGACCAAATTCGGATGATTGTGCGCAATCTTCAGCCGAAGTTGATGCAAAAGATGATAGTAGTCCCCTTCCCTACCTTTTCAGACTTACATGAGATGGGAGAACAGATCGAGGATGCTATGAAGCAGGGCCTCATTGACCAGGAAAAAGAGCAGCCCAGGAGGGCGTTTACCCGCAGTTCGAATGCGACCACTAGTGGTGATGCAGCTGCAAGATCTTCTGAAGTGGGCATGGTCACTACCACCACATCAAGAAAGGCCACCCCATTCACCGGTGCGTCCGGGAGTAACTCACAGACGGCCAAATATCCACCCCGAGTCAAGAGGGTTTTCACTCCACTTCATATGCCTCTGTCAAAGGCTCTAGAGGTCTTACTCCGGGAAGGACATTTGAAACCGTTGGAACAACGGCCCCTACCCGATCCTATCCCTGCAAAGCATGACCAGACTAAATACTGTGCCTACCATCAGCAAACCGGTCATGACACCAACAGTTGCTTTCGTCTGCGCCATGATGTACAAGATCTGTTTGACAAAGGGGTCATTGCTGCACCAGGTCCTGCAAAGTCTATCGGCACTTGATCAGTGAACTTGAGGGGGATAATGTGATTATGTGATCGGGGGATGAACCAGCTGTGGATGGCGCTCGATCAACTCCAGACGTGGGAATGGCACGCACTGTTCTGAGCGATGTGCAAATACCAGTTTTTGTGCTTTCTGACTTGGGTATTGGGTCAGTTTTGTTGTTTTGTTTTGAGTCTGTCTTTTTATTTTGAGTCAGTCTCTTTTGTTTTGGGTCTGTCTTGTTGTATCGAGTCAGTCCTGTTGTATAGGAGTCGGGTGATTCCGGGGGTGTTACCTCGGACATCACTGTTTTGTTTTCTATTTGTCTTTTTGTTTTGTTTTGAGTCTGTTTCTGCCAGGGAGCCAGTTGTGCCAACAGATTTTGAATGAAACAGCAGTGATTTTCACATTCTTGTGTTCGCTTCTGCCTTGTGCCAGTTGTGCCAGAAGTTCTGAATGAAATGGCAGTGCATTCCACCTGCTCTCTTGTACCTTGAAGTCATTGTATTGACCTAAGTTTTTCAAAACTTTTTGAACACTGCGGTGAAAACGAAGAGGAAGGAATTCCTCGGGATTTACAAAACTTTGACCAATTGAGAGAAAGAGAGGTGTGCTAAGCCCTTAATGAATAAAATCATGCTTGTTAGCGTGAGTACTGAGAAGGACCCTGGCTTGATCCAGACTGGTTTCACACTATCTTCAACGCGAGCGATTTGTCGCTTTCTTAAAAATTTTCAAAAACAAAATGTTTTGCGCGGTCCTGCAAAGACATGTGTGGAATCGCTCTTGAGATTGTGCAGCTTAGGATCTCTCTCAGCCTCAAGACTCGACCCCCCATTGCTTTCAAACCTTGAACGTGCATTCAGAATGTTCAACGGTTAACCACAATGCAAGGCCTGTGTGGCCAGATTTGAAGCAGCCCTCGAACAAGAGGCACCAAAGTCAGATCAAGAAGGTCAGACCTCATCAGAAGAAGCTTGCAAAGCTAGAACAGTAGTACCCTTCGAACTAGGGGCAAAATGTGTCAGATGTGCTCGAAGAGCCGAAGATGAATCCTTCTGCAAGTCAATACAGTAGTCATTCCCCTGGATACGGATGGCTTCAATCTCAAAACCATTTGGCATGGACTTGTTACACTTCTATCCTTTGAGAGGCTCGCTGGGCCGAAAACCCGGAAGGGCGACCCAGGCAAAAGTTAGAGCGAAGAAAAGAACAAAAAAAAGAAAGATTCAAAAGAAAAGAAAAGAAAAATGCAAAAAAATGAAAAAGAAATGAACAGAATAAGAAAAAGAAAAAAAAAGAGAACAAAGCTCGCAAGGTCGAAAACCTGCAACAGGCGCCTTGGCAAAAGTTAGAGCATAAAAAGGAGAGGTTAAATACCCGAGTGTACCTTAACCCCGAACTACGTAAGGCTTGATTTCCATCTTTGGGATACGTAGGCAACTTCATTTTGAAGTCCAGCCGTAAAACAATTCAAATTCAATTGTGTCCATGTGATGGTTTTGATCATCTTTGCCTCCTCTGTATCCGAGAGACTGGTTGTGTTCGTCGCTCTGAGGACTGACTACAAGTACATTGCGATGCTATCCAAACAAGGGGCAACTTTCCGTTGCCATTCAGTGTGCTGCGGCGCCAGTCAAACAAGGGGCAACTTTCCGTTGCCATTTAATGCGCCGTGGTGCCGTTCAAACAAGGGGCAACTTTCCGTTGCCATGCAGCTCTCTTCAAGCACGGGGCAGTTTTCCCTTGGATCCGAGGTTGTGCATCTCAGGAGTAGGTTTCATGCTCGTTGAGCAAGTGGCCGTGTGCAAAAATAGTTTTTGAGAATTTTTACTGAGGTTGACTATTTTCTCGAAAATTGTTCCATCTTCTCCAAAAATTGGACCATTTCTTGGACTCAAAAAAGGAAAATTTTCAGTGCTCATAGCCTAACTTGCATGATTTCAAATCAAAAATTGAACAAGCATGTTAATCAACTCTCATTTTGGTCAAATTTTTTTTTTAGAAAGCCAAAAACAAAAAATGGTCAAAATGATGAACTAAGGGCACAGCTGAGTCAAGTGTTCTGTCTTTTCCTCTTTATCAACATACTCGCCAAGAAGGGCACTTTACCTGTCAGAAAAGGGCACAACTGAAGCAGACCGCAAATGGGCTGAAAGCTCTCTCACATCCTCCAAGCAGCGAGGTATCAAGCCAAGTGCGAAGCACGAACTGGAATGGGCCAAGACATTCCACTCCATCATCTGGACAGATCTAATCACGTTCAAACTCCCCAGCAAAGCATCGTCAATCGATGTCAGCTACAGATTTGCTACACATCCTGTTGTAGCACAACCCCTCTGTAGGAGAAACTCGCTGTTGTGAGCAGAAGAAGAAGAATCTAGCAGAATGCCAGGGGCCCGAGCCTTCAACTTGCTGTTTATCCATCAACCACCCATGGGAGGGATGAAAAATGAGAGATTTAAGAATAGAGAGATGTGCGATGAGAGGAAAAGTGAGAAAAGGGCTTTTTCAGAAAAACCGAGCTTGAGGGCCGAGTGATGTGAGAATCACAAATAAGAAAGGGTGGGACATATACCCGGTGAAACAGGCTCCCTGTGCACGTCTGAGTGTCGTGTCTTTTTATTTATCTCGATCCTTGTTTTGAGTCGTCTCGAGTGTTACTCGATGTGTCTAGGTTGTGTGCCTTTTGTTTTCTTGTTGAGTCGTAGTGTGCTGTATTCAGTTGTAGGCTCAATACCCGGTTGAGAATCATTTTCTCATTTTCAAAAAATAAAAATCGTTTTGTGCTCCGAGTGCCGTGCCGTTCTCCACATTTGTGCAAAATAGAATTTGTTCTTTCATAAAACTGCAGGGTTTCAACCCAGGTCATGTGAGAATAGTAAAACTAGGATCTATCTGAAGCTATGAGTTTCGGGCTGCAAAGCAAAAGCAAAAGAGGAAAATATCGGGCATCTGAGTTTGTTCCAACTTCAGTAAGTTCCGCGACTATATTCCGTGTGTACCTCTTCAGGTCTTGCCAATGTTCTGAAGTATGAGTGTGCCTCTACCTCAAGCTCAAGATCAAGTCTACTTCAAGCCAGAATGGCAATCAGAAATGCTCTCTCAGTTTTTCCCCTGCCAGATGCATCTTGACTGTGTTTGCGATGAGTTCCTAGGAGACCAACTGCGACGGTGGAAACTAGAGTTCGAATGGTCGTGGCCTAGAACGCAAAGGTTCGGGATTTCCGAGACTAAAGTCTGGTTTAAATACCCAGAGGCGCGCCCTCGGCTTGAAATCTGTATGGAAGCCCCATAGGTTGAGACAGCGTGTATGCACCTCAATCCTGGATACTGAACCAACCTAGTCTGTCACCCCGTTGGAGAATAGGGAAAGTTGTGAATATGATCAGGAAAACAAGCAGCAGCCGTAGCTCCTACGTACAGATGTTGTTACTTGTCAACATTTTAGAGCCTTTGTACTGTGAGTTCAAGGTAAAGTGTTCGAAGAGCACGAGGGGAGATCCCCGTCGGAGTAGAGCGGTTCACCGCCACTCACCTCATGAGGTGTTTTCTAAAGCGCCGCTTTGTCCATTTATTGCTTTCCTTAAGCATCATGCATTGTAATGCATTGTACCTGTCAAGTTTCTTTCTCAGTCATGCACGATATTGTATGTACGGTTCATTCAAAGAAGCTCCGTTTAAGATCATTCATTTAGTGTATCAATCACACTTTATTTGCTTCACTCAGTGTATCTAACACACTTCATTTGCTTTAGTGTATCAATCACACTTCATTCATTTTGTGTATCTATCACACACATTTTCACTTAGTGTGTCACTCACACTCTCTTCACTTTAGTGTATCAATCACACTTCATTCATTTTGTGTATCTATCACACACATTTTCACTTAGTGTGTCACTCACACTCTCTTCACTTTAGTGTATCAATCACACTTCATCCATTTTGTGTATCTATCACGCACATATTCACACACCTTTAGTGTATCAATCACACTTGTTCACATAGTGCATCTATCACACTTTGTGTTCACTTTTAGTGTATCCATCACACTCTGTTCACTAAGTGCATCTATCACACTTTGTGTTCGTATTCAGTATATCTATCATACTCTGTTCACTAAGTGCATCTATCACACTTCGTGTTCACTTTTAGTATATCCATCATACTCTGTTCACATAGTGCATCTATCACACTTTGTGTTTGTATTCAGTATATCTATCATACTCTGTTCACTAAGTGCATCTATCACACTTCGTGTTCACTTTTAGTATATCCATCATACTCTGTTCACATAGTGCATCTATCACACTTTGTGTTTGTATTCAGTATATCTATCATACTCTGTTCACTAAGTGCATCTATCACACTTCGTGTTCACTTTTAGTGTATCAATCACACTCTGTTCACATAGTGCATCTATCACACTTTGTGTTTGTATTCAGTATATCTATCATACTCTGTTCACTAAGTGCATCTATCACACTTCGTGTTCACTTTTAGTATATCCATCATACTCTGTTCACATAGTGCATCTATCACACTTTGTGTTCGTTTTCAGTGTATCAATCACACTCTGTTCATTAAGTGCATCTATCACACTTCGTGTTCACTTTTAGTGTATCAATCACACTCTGTTCACATAGTGCATCTATCACACTTTGTGTTCGTATTCAGCATATCTATCATACTCTGTTCACTAAGTGCATCTATCACACTTCGTGTTCACTTTTAGTGTATCAATCACACTCTGTTCACATAGTGCATCTATCACACTTTGTGTTCGTATTCAGTATATCTATCATACTCTGTTCACTAAGTGCATCTATCACACTTCGTGTTCACTTTTAGTGTATCAATCACACTCTGTTCACTAAGTGCATCCATCATGCTTCGTGTTCACCTTTAGTGTATCCATCACACTCTGCTCACTTCATTCATTTGGTGTATCAATCACACACTCACACCTGTTCATTAAGTGCATCTATCACACTTTGTTCATATAGTGTATCAATCACATACACTCGCTTTGTATCTATCACACTATGCCTACCTTGTGTATCAATCACACACACTCGCTTTGTGTATCAATCACACACGTTCTTTTGGTGTATCAATCACACACTCACACCTGTTCATTAAGTGCATCTATCACACTTTGTTCATATAGTGTATCCATCACACTTTGCTCACTTCAATCGTCAACCGGCTTCGCGTAGCGTGTAAGTCCAATTTTCAAACCGGCTTCGCGTAGCGTGTAAGTCCAATCTTCAAACCGGCTTCGCGTAGCGTATAAGTCCAATCTTCAAACCGGCTTCGCGTAGCGTACAAGTCCAATTATCAAAATCTTCCTGCATATCGTTTTGCATTTTGCCCCCTTTGCCTGCGGGCACGCCTGCGGGCACACATTCTCTGTTTATCTTGTTTGATTGTCTCAGTCTTCGGCCTTGTCAAAAATGGGTCGTCTCTGGGCTTTGACATTCACTCCCGTCATTCTTATGACTTCCGAGTTCTGTCAAAGAGGGGCAACTGTAGGCACCCCATTTTTGACCGACCTTAAGACTCAGATGTCACCGATTGAGCGCTCGGTGATATTGCCTACTGTGCTCGTTCAGAAGTCTCAGAGTCGCGGCCGTGCGCCCTGCCTCCGGACTTCCGAACTCTCTTCTGTGCCTTGTCTCGGTTTGCGAACCAGGCTCGGTTTTCTCTGTTTTCTTTCCTGAGGGGAGGGAGTGGTCCCGTAGACTATCTCTCAGTGGCCGTAGGCTACGTTTTGTAGCCGTAGGCCATTTTGCCCATTTCGGAGCCCGGTTCCTGGTTTTCGGGACCGTCAGGCCGTGTGCCTCGGTTCGGGACCGCCCAACCATCTCCGATTTCTCCGATTTTTGGTAAGTGCCTCTGTTTTAGCATAACGAGGGACACTGGGGTCTCTGATACCCACTTCGCAGCTGAACACCACTTCCGGTGCCCGGCAGCCCATTTTCGGGACCCCGAACTTCGCGGTTTAGGCCCCGAGCATTCATTTTGCATCGATGTCTGTTCATTTTTGGCAGGCACCTCTGTTTGGTCCTTCCGAGGGACACTGAGGTCGCAGATACCCACTTCGCAGCTGAACACCACTTCCGGTGCCCGGCAGCCCATTTTCGGGACCCCGAACTTCGCGGTTTAGGCCCCGAGCATTCATTTTGCATCGATGTCTGTTCATTTTTGGCAGACACCTCTGTTTGGTCCTTCCGAGGGACACTGGGGTCTCTGATACCCACTTCGCAGCCGAACACCACTTCTGGTGCCCGGCAGCCCATTTTCGGGACCCCGCGCGGTTTTGGTCCCCGAGCTTTCGTTTTGCATTAGTTTTTGTTCAATTTTGGCAGGTATCTCTGTTTCATCATTCCGAGGAACACTGCAGTCTCAGATGCCCACTTCGTGGCCGAACAAAATCTTTTTTTTTTGCCCTCAAAATATCTAGATATTTTGCCCTCAAAATATCTAGATATTTGGGGAAAGATATTTCCACCTTTTTGGCCATAAAAACCAGCAGCTTCCAGCTGGTGGGAGGGTTAGAAAAAAACCTTTGAGAGCTCCATACACACCTCTCCTCTCCCTCTCCATTTCCAAGCTTCAAACATCCAAGTTTGCTTCCATTTTCTTCATCAACTCCAAGCTCTATCATCACCATACCATTTCCAGCAGCAAGGGAAGAATTCCAGCAGCTAGGAAGCCTCCATTCTTCAAGCAAAAGGGAGCCAAGAAGTTGTCTACAAGGGTAAGTCCTCTTTCCCTCTTTTCTAGCCCTATTTTGGCTCATTTCTTAGACCTATTTGCTTGTGGTTTTGGGCTCCGAGATTAACTGGAAATGTCACTATTTTGAGGTGTTCTTCATGTTTGTTTAAGGTCTCAACATCATTTGGGGTCCCTATCTCATACTTGTTTCAATATCTCATCATATGCCATTTTTTTTGCAAGCTTTCTTTGACTCATGAGTAATCTGATTTTGAACATGACATAAACTGTAAAAGTGCATATTTTGATCCCCTCTTCAACATTGAAGAAGGGCTCAACCTTGTTTGGTGAAAGCTAGTACCACCTCTCTTTGTGGCCTCTTTGGTGGCCCTATTTTGCATGGCATTTCTAGCATGATTTTATTCTGATTTTGAGGCTTCCATCTACTGTAAATATGCATATCTTGGGCTCCTCTTCAATGTTGTAGAAGGAAATTTTGCTGTTTGAATTTTCTATATACTACTTGTTTCAATACCCCTCTTTAGGCCATTAATTTGCATGCTTTGCTAGACTCATTTGGCTCTGGATTTTGGCCTTCATCAGGCCTAGATAAAGCCTTATTTTTGTCTCCTTGTAATGTTTTGTTTAGGGTCTTAAGACATTTGGTGTATATTTTTGGTACTTCCTTTGAAATCCTTTCATTTTACCGTAAATTTGCATGCTTTGTTAGACTTGTTTAGCTACTGTTTTGAGCCTCCATCAGGCTTAGAGAGTGTCTTTTTTTGGTCTATTCTACACTTTTTGTCAAGGGTCTTAAGTGGTTTGGTCATTGCTCATGATACCTCTCTTTATAGCCCCTTTTTGCATGCTATGTTTAGCATATATACATACTGATTTAGAGGTTGTCATCTCTTGCATTTGTGCATATTTTTGTTCCATCTTCAATGTTGTAGAACTGATTTTTTGGGTTTGAGCATTGTACATATCACTTGCTTTGTAATTCCCCTCTTTTACCGTTTTTTTGCAAGCTTTTGTTTCCATACTTGTGAGCATTATTTGGCCTTGCTTTGTGCTGATAAAATGCTAGTTTAGGGGCTGCCTTGCCACTGTTTTGCATTCCATGTCCATATTCTGTATGTTTAATAGGGCTGTAGGCCGTTTCGAGTGCATTTCATCGCATTTTGGGCATCGGTTGCAATTTTATCATAATTTGGGGGCTGTTTTTGCATTATTTTAGTTGCTGAGTTTTGCATCTTCCTTATGCCATTTGCCACATCTCATTCGCATGTCATTTTGGTGCTTTAGAGCCTCGCCTCGGTTTGCGTGCCCGTGTGCGCGCATTTCGAGGCAGCCTCGTTTTATCCGCCGGCAGCCTATGTGAGTATGGTTGAGGCCCTCTCATGTTGGCGTAAGCCCAATTTGCATTTCATCATTGCCTTGGTTTGCGTGCCAGTGGGCACGCATTTCGAGGCACCTCATTCTTATCATTCCGGCATCCTATGTGAGTGTGGCTGAGGCCCCTTTCATGTTGGTATAAGCCCATCATTACATTTCGCATGTCATTCCGACATCCCGTGTGAGTGTGGCTGAGGCCCTCTCATATTGGTGTAAGCCCATCATTGCATTTCGTGCCTTCATGTCATCGCCTCGGTTTGCGTGCCAGTGGGCACGCATTTCGAGGCATCTCATTTTCATAGCATTGCGCATGCTAGGATTGTATGTTAGTTGCATTTCACGCATATCATGCATATTGCATCGTGTCCGGGATAGGTGTTAGCCCGGGCACGGGAAACGAGGCGCGTTTCGCACTCCGAGTGGCGGAGCATGTCTCAAATCCCAAGTCACCGACACTCCGGATTACCCATGATGGAGTTAGGTTTTTGCTGTAGCATTCATCCGCATTCATCCTACATTGAGTTGTGCAACCCGATTCTTCGGCCATTATGCATTGATACGCGTGATTGGTGGCACGAGGATCGAGGCATGCATATATTTGTGAAATACATTGCTTTGTCCCTTTCCTGCTCTCTGTTGCAGCAAAATCAAGGATCAGCAATTTTTCAGATCTGGCACGCATTTCGAGAAAAATTACAAACAGAGGCTAATTGGGGCATCCTAGTGGATTTCCGCGCCAAGCAGCCCAACATGCATCATCCATCCGAAGCAAGGCAGTCCCTGGCTTGCATGCCAGTTTTACAGTTTTTCTTAGTTAATTTGTCAATTAATTAGGAATCTGTATATTTATTCGGACTGTATTATTCTTTTATTTTCGGACTGTAATATTCTTTTATTCGGGTCTGTATTATTATTTAGTTGGACCCTCTGCACGAGGGCAAAATTGTAATAAGGGTGGGTGAGTGTGATGTATGTCTTCCAACCTCCATTTCTTTCTCCCTTTTATTTATCCGCTTATGTTGGTTAGATTAGGGCATATTTTGATTAGCATACAGTATGACAGCATGTTTGCATCATTCATCTGTTTTGCATGCACCGGGCTCGGCGCATCATACAAACTGCATTGTATTTCAATTCCAAATTGAATACGTGATAGTTGTAGCATTCCACATGCCATGTTTAGAACAGCCGAGCCTGCCATTCGTTTGCATTTTTGCACGTGTTGCATTAGGCATTTCAGCATATTTAGGATCATGCATGATTTCTAATAAGCTTCGGTTTTGGCTTGGAGTACTTGGTGAGTTTTATGCTTTAGCATCCTTGCATGTGTGTGAGTGTTGCCATGATAGCATGCTTGCCATGAGGCTATTTGCTTATGTGATATAACTGCCTTGAATGCCTGTGGGTGGAGGTTGAGTTATTTGAATTGGGACAATGCACTGACTGTTTGTTAAGCCCACTAGATAGTGGCAAAATCATGTTTTACTAAGCCCACCTGAGGGTGGCAAATCCGCATTTTAGCCTACCTGAGGGTAGCACCTTCACACCACTTTCAAACAGACAAACATGAAATGTTTTGTTCCAATTCAGGCGATTCGGTCTATACTTGTATGCTGTGCGCATCACATAGTAACCTAGGCTAATAATTGGAATAAGAACTCACAATGTTTTAAAAAACAGATATCATGGTTAGTAGAGGCCGGTCTTTGACCGGGCGAGAGGGGGTGCTCACGATGTGACCTTCCCCAATCGTACCCAAGTTCCCGAGCCAACTTTGGTGATGACGGACACGTGGCCTTTTGGCACCGAGTCAGGGTTTCCTAAATTTCCCATTTCAAAATATTTAGGTGGCGACTCTGTTATCTGGCAAAGCAGTCCATGTTTGGCACTTCTTTCAAAAAATCAGTTTTCTCAAAACGATTTGCCGGATTTGGACTCTTTGGTTCAGATTTAGAACCACAACAAAAATCGAGTCCGAACTGTAGCGAGGTCCCTCGCGGGCTTGTTACATAGTCTCATTTTGATTGTTGAAAGATAACGAATTTAACTCATGAATTGAGTAGCATATATGAACTGGAAATGAAATTAAAGGAAAATAGAATAAGGTTGGTCTTAGTGGCATATGGATATGCAGGTCTTGTGGATGTTTCAGGATTGGTATTGTTTATGTACGTGGTATTTATACCTTTGCTAAACCTCATAAATTGTGTTAGATTATTTCCACTGGGCTGTTAGCTCACCCTATATGGGAATGCCATTTTCAGGTACAGGTGAGATGCTTCTTCCAAGGCAATAGCATGGATAGAGTTTTGGGAAGCAAGAGCTTCTTAATTATGCCTTATGTGTGTATGTTTATTATTTGTAAAGCCAAGGGCTTAAGATATAATGAGCGAGACTCAATTTGTGTAACCAAGCAATGACTTGGAAACATGTAAGCCTACATGACATTTAACTGGTTGTTAAACAGTGAACTATGATATATGAAAGTATGTTGTTTTTTATATTTATTCTACATATGAGTTATCTTTATTGTATTATTTTGGGGGCGTGATGTCTCGACCTAGGTGATGCACATCTCGGTCAGGATGCCAAGGTAAAGGTGGAGGTCAATCAAGATGGTTCCAAGATGATCCTAGGTGTTGACGCTCAATGGCCTAGGTGTAAGAAGTTCAAAGGTGTGACTTAGCCATGAGATACCAAGGGTAGATAGCCTAGGTTCAATTCACAAAACCAGGAACAAAGCATGCATACGTAATAGTGCAAAACCAGACGGAACCTTTACTTAGACAAAACAAATCAAAGTCTGCAGATGAAAGCTTAACAAGGCAAAATCATGTAAATTCATATGAGCATGACTAAGGCAAGAATGAGGGTTGTTATAGTCTACCCCCCTTAAAGAAGTTTGGTCCCCAAACTTAAGTTACCTTACCCCAAAAACAACTCCGAATGTCAGATTTTCATCTCCTCTTCCATTTCCCATGTAGCATCCTTGCCATAATGCTCCTTCCATTCAATTTTCATCGTCAGTATCGGCTTATTCCTCAACTGTTTCACTTGCCTATCAATAATTCGTATCGGCTTCTCCTCGTAGCCTAAATCTTCATTAACCACAATCTCGAAATGATCAATCACATGCACTGGATCCCGAATATACTTCCTCAACATCGAGACATGAAACACATTGTGGACTCAACTTAGTTCTGGTGGAAAAGCAAGTCGGTAGGCAACGGGGTTAACTCTCTCAAGAATTTCAAATGGCCCGATGTAACGAAGGCGCTAACTTACCTTTCTTCCCAAACCTTGAAACTCCTTTCTTCAGCGAAACTTTCAAAAATACGTGATCTCCAACTTCAGACTCTAATTCTCTTCTTCTTTGATTGGCATAACTCTTTTGTTGACTCTGAGCCGTTTTGATTCTTTGCTAAATAAGCTTAGTCTTCTCAGTTATCACTTGAACTATCTCGGGACCAATCAAAGCTTTATCTCCTACTTCGGTCTAACATATTGGCGATTTGCACTTCCTCTCGTACAAAGCTTCATACGGCGCCATGCCAATGGTAGCTTGGAAACTATTGTTGTAAGCAAATTCTACTAATGGCAAATGTAATTCCCAACTTCCCTTGAAGTCCAATACACATAACTTGAGCATATCTTCAAGTGTCTAAATCGTTCTCTCTGTTTGCCCATTGGTTTGGGGATGAAATGCTGTGCTAAATATCAACTCGGTTCCCAAAGCTCTTTGTAAACTTTGCCAACATCTAGAAACAAATTTTGGGTCTCGGTCTGACACAGTAGACATCAGTAACCCATGAAGTCTAACAATCTCATTCAAATACAACAAAGCAAGTCGATCGGCAATAAATGTAGTCTTAACAGGTAAAAAGTGTACTAACTTAGTTAATCTATCAACTATAACCCAAATCGAATCCATACCATTTTGTGTCCTCGGCAAACCCACAAAAAAATCCATGGAGATGTGTTCCCATTTCCACTCTCGAATTGACAAAGATTGAAGAAGTACGGTTGGCCTTTGATGTTCTGCTTTCACTTGTTGACAGTACAAACACTGTGATACAAACTCGGCTATTTCTCTTTTCATATTCGGCCACCAAAAAGTTTTCTTCACATCTTGGTACATCTTGGTATTTCCTAGATGAACAACAAATCTGGAACTACGGGTTTCCTACAAAATTCTCCTTTTCAACTCTGGAATGTCGGCCATGCACATCTTCCCTCAAACTTAAGTACCTGATTTTCAAAGGTGTATCCTGGTCTCAGCTTTGTGATAATCTCATCAACTGCCTTCTTGAAAAATTCATCCCCCATCTGTCTTGTCTTTACTTCCTCAATAATAGTCAGCTCTGCTGAAATCGTTGCTAAGATTCCCTTATCTCGGCAAAGTACAACATCAATATCTAAGTCTTGCAAATCCCGAAGTATGCTCTTCTACTCAGTTAGTAAACCTGCTAAACTCCCTATAGATTTTATGCTCAATGCGTCGATCATTGAGTTAGCTTTACCTGGGTGATACTGAATCTGCATGTCATAGTCTTTCAACAACTCAAGCCATTTTCTCTGTCACATATTCAATTCTTTCTGAGTGAACAAATACTTAAAACTCTTGTGATTTGTGAAAACTTGACCAGAAGCTCCATACAAGTGATGATGCCAAATCTTCAAAGAAAATACCATGGCTGTTAATTCTAAATCATGGGTAGGATAATTCTTTTCATGAGATTTCAACTGACGAGATGCATATGCTATGACCCTACCCCCTTGCATTAACACATAACCCAAACCCTTATGTGAAGCATCACTGTAAATCTGAAATTCCTCATTATCCGACGATAGTACAAAAATTGGTGTTGTGACTAACCTCGTCTTTAGCTCCTGGAAAGCAGATTCTCTATCCTTGGTCCATTCATATACCACTCCTTTTTGAGCCAATTGTGTCAATGGGACTACAATCTTTGAGAAGTCCTTTACAAACTTTCTGTAGTAACCTACCAAACCCAGAAAACTACGAACCTTGGTCACATTAGTCAGCCTCGGCAAGTTCACAATGGCCTTAATTTTGCTAGGATCAACCAAAATACCCTCTTCATTAATCACATGGCCTAAAAATGAAATACTGGAAAGCCAAAACTCACACTTGCTAAGCTTAGCAAACAATTTTCTGTCTCTCACAATTTGTAAGACAAGCTTCAAATGCTTCTCATGCTCATCTCTACTCTTGGAATAGATCAATATATCATAAATAAAAACAACTACAAACTTATCTAAGTATGGCTTAAAGACTCTGTTCATCAAATCCATAAATGCTGCGGGAGCATTGGTTACTCCAAAAGTCATTACCAAAAATTTGTAGTGGCCATACCTTGTCCGAAAAGCAATCCTCTCAATATCCTCGGCTTTAATCTTGAGTTGATGGTAGCCTGACCTGAGATCAATTTTAGAAAAGAATTGTGCTTCCTGTAGCTAATCAAACAAATCATCGAACCTCAGTAATGGATATTTATTCTTAATGGTTACCTTATTCAGTTCTCGGTAATCAATACAAAGACAAAGTGCATTTTCTTTTTTCTTAACAAATAAAACTGGTGCTCCCTAAGGTGAAGTGCTCAGCCTAATAAAACCCTTATCCAACAACTCTTGTAATTGAACTTTTAACTCCTTAAGCTTAGCTGGGGCCATGCTATAGGGTGTTTTGAAAATAGGCTATGTTCTTGGTATAACATCAATAGTAAATTCTATCTCCCTATCAACCAAATGGCCAGGCAGATCATTTGGAAAAACATTGGGAAATTCATTAACAACTGGGATATCGACCAATCCAACGTTTTCATTTAGATTACTTAGTACACTACACAAATAACATTGACATCCTTTTTGGACCAACTTATAAGCTTTCATGGATGAAATCAAGTAAGGTGCGGATACTAATCTTTTACTCTGAAATGTAACCTCTGCTTGGTTTGGGGGTTTAAAAGTGACACTTTTGGAAACACAATTAATGGAAGCATCATTTGCTACTAACTAATCCATTCCCAATATAACATCAAAATGAGTTATGTTCAATTGCATCAAATCAACTAATAATTCAACATTCTCAATCACAACAACACATGCTCTATAAATGGATGCAACAATCATAGTTCTCCTAGATGGAGTAAACACAGATTATAAATAGCTAAGGGGTTCTAGTTCTCTGTCTAATTTCTCGGCAAACTTAGCATATACAAATGAATGTGTAAAACCCGAATCAATCAATATACATGCATCTTGAGTGCAAATAGGAAGTGTCGCAACCCAAATTCGCCCCTATAGGTTTAGCGTCGTAACCGGCCAGTAATCCTAGATTACCTTCGGCCTCAAATACAAAATTCAAAATATTTATAATCTTATCGGGGCCTAAAGCAGAAGCAAAACAAAAATAAAAGGGTCCATTGAGCTTGTACCTACATGATACAATAATAATTTATATACATATACAAATCTTATATATCTCACACACATATACATTTAAGACTCAGCAAAATACAAAACTCTGGCAAAGCTAAGGGGCTGATTTTCTTGGCTCTACATGGGCCTAACTTGCTCAATTCTGGAAGCTCTTCAAAAGGTTGACATGGGTAGACTCCAAGGCTTTCTTTGTCCTTGTTGCTGAATTTGCTCACCTACATATACATATAAAGAGTGAGCTAAAGCCCATTAAGTAATAGCAGAATAAAGGGGTTCAATGAATGAAGTTCGACGATAATACAAAAACCCGTCTTACGATTTCAAAACAAATCTTAACTCATTTTCAAAGTAAGGCATTTGTCATATTATATCAAACTTTATAACAAAACATTTTCCGTGTCAAATCATATATTTTAATTTCCGAATCAATCCATGTCAATAGGCAAAACAATTCGATTAGCGATCATATCAATTCTTTGCAACAACAAAAACCATTGTTCGATAGCATTTTCAATACAATTCTAATTTCAATTCAATTCTCAATGATCCATGTTATCTCAATATCAATACTCATTCAATGAAAATTTACGTGGAACATCCAATATAGTAACAATGTATTAATAGCAATGGGACCTCAAGGGTTAATCAATGGGACCGCAATGGGTAAATCAATAAATCTTATCCAATGTGACCGTTAAGGTCTAACTACAGAGATCTCTATATTTCAATTATCCAATGGGCCACGGTATTGTTTCCCCCAGGCGAGGGCTAATGGGCCATGGTATTTATTTCCCCCAAGCAAGGGCCTATTAAGCAATAGGCCATGGTATTATATCCCCCAGGCGAGGGCCTCACTAAAGGATGCCACGAATACATTTTCAAAAGGAAACTTCATTCATTCATAAGAAACTAAAGTTTCAAGAAACTATTCGATGAACAATAATAGGTTTGATAAATCATCACGACGTTTCAATAAACCATTCGTTTCAATAAGCCATTCAATCATTCATACATCAATTTTGATAACAATAACATTTTCAAAAATAAATATAACTCAAACATATCTTTATAGAGTTATTATTCACAGTGGGTTAAGTAGATATAAGGCCTCGAACGCCCACCTATACAAATCACATAACAAAAACACAATAAAAGCGCCATTCAATATCAATTTCATTTTAATTCAACTCTCTTTCTATGAGTTTCTAGCTCATATCATGTCTATGTGATGCAATTGGTGCCTAAGAATACTTAGATTGTCACAAGGATGCAATAGACATTTAAAAGAGTTAGTAAAATAAAAAAAAAAAAAGATTGCTGAAAATAGGGTCTTCGCTCGAGAGATCTGCAAAACTCTGTAAAAATATTAGATGGCCTCAATGTTCGCTCAAGCGGTGACTCTTCCGCCCGAGCGGTTTGCAAATTTTCTATGTTTTTTGAAAACCAACAAAAATAATTTCCAAACACATTTTCAAAACTTAGACTCTTGTACGAACCAATTTAAACATGTAATTTTATTAATAAAGATGAACCCATGACTAATTTTTCAATTTTTAATACAAAAATCTCTTTGATCATTAAGATTAAAACCAATAATTTCATGAATATAATAATTCCAACATTCTTCTTTGTCTTATAAAACATAAATTAAAGCTATAAAGCCCTTTCAAAAATATTTACATGTAAGAAATTTAAATCAAAATCAAACTAACTTTTGATTCTCAAATATAAATTATAATTTATTTCCAAATTTATCCAAATTTAGATTTAATTCATTTTCTCCATATAGACCCAATTTCAAACCCACAAATTTTAAAACATGAATTGAACTTTCAAAACTCTTGAAAAATTCATGATGCATGTACAATTGAAATTCAATTTCACGTTAAGACAACTAAATTCAAACCCAAAGTGATTAATCCAGGAATTAATTTTCATGAATTTGAACCTAACTCCATTGCATGGATCAAATCTTCAAATAAATCTTGTTGCATGCAATTTATGGGACTCAATTCAAGAATAATTCTCAAAATTAAACTCAAACGTAACCAATCTTAAGAATTATAACTCATATTCTTCAACCTAACTTGATTTTACATGCAAAATCCAAATTTTATCAATTTATATAATTGATCTTCAAATCTTTATTTTTAATCATCTCAAAATCCACCTTGAATCAATTTGTCTAGATTAATTGAACAATACTAGAAAAAGAATGGAATTCCTTACCCTATGACAAATTTTCCATAATTTTTAGCTTGAATTTTGATATCCCACAAACTTTCTTCTTTTCTTCTTCCTAGGGTTGAACTCTCTCTCTCTTTCGGCTGCTTCCAGCATCCTTGTATCCCCCCCTCTTTGAATCTCATTCATTCTTGAATTCTTCTCTCTGTCTCTCTCTTCCTCTTTCAGCCTCTCTCTTTCTCTTCTCTATGTTTTTGAATCTAATTTCCAACACATATATCTCACACACACACACACACACACACAACTTCTCTTGATGCATCCACACAACACACGTGCACATGATCCAAGCTGCCAACACAACACCTATACACACATATCTGATTTTTCTGCACACCCATACACACTCACAATTCTAGATTCTTCCTTAATTTGATTTATGATTAAGATTAGCACTACCACAAAAACAGATAAAGATCACACTTTTTTTGTGTGATGTATGTTATTTAATCACACCTTTTAAATTTTATTAAAGTGTGATCTTTGGGAGTGTGATTAAAAATAGTCATTTTTAATCACACTTTTTAAGTGTGATTAAAAACATTTAGATCACACCTTTTAAGTGTGATCTTTGGAAGTGTGATTAAAAAGGGTCATTTTTAATCACACTTTTTAAGTGTGATTAATAACATTTAGATCACACCTTTTAAGTGTAATATTTGAAAGTGTGATTAAAAATGGTCATTTTTAATCACACTTTTAAGTGTGATTAATAACATTTAGATCACACTTTTTAAATGTGATTAATAACATTTAGATCACACCTTTTAAGTGTGATTAATAACTAATAAAATCTGTAATAAAAAAAAGATTCGACATATTTGAAAAATAATCAATATTATTTTTATATGCACATTTGAAGAATGTAATACACACTATATACTATATTTTGAATCATAACCACATATTGAATAGAATAACGTCATATATTTCATAAATGAAAATTAAATATTCAAAAGTATATACAAAGGAATTAAATAAAAAAAAATTAACTGTGCTTACATATATTAAAAAATAAAAAAACTTAAAAAACTAAGTTCTTTAATTCTTGGACCATATTTTGCATCTCTCCAAAAAATTTCTGACCTGAAAAATAAAAACACAAATTAATCCAGAAACTGCTGATGCATATGAATAAACTAAAAAGTTAATTCAGCAAACCAAAATAGGAACATTAATCATTTCTGCTTGATCTTAATCCTTTTAGAAGTAACTTCCCTGTTAACAATTAGATGCCATAGCAGCTCAGTGTCAATGACATTGTAATTAGGTCACTAATGAGCACAGTATTTTAAAATTATAAATCTCAATACAGCTTGTATACAATCTTTTTGTGAATGTATATTATTATTACTGTTGAACCATAATTCTAGGTACCCATAAATAAATAAATTACGAAAATTATTTAGGTCGCAAAACCAAAGAACATAAGCAATCGATAAAAAACCAAACAGAGCAATATACCTTTTCTCCTCTTAACTGGTATAAAAGAAGATTCAGCACCGATAATCAAATGATTTTAGATGAATCGCCCTCATCACATCTTCAACTAAAATCTGTATAGCATCTTTCATCAAAATCAGGAAAGAAAACATTGAGCATGCTTGTGGCATGTGCGACTTCAAAAAATAATATTAAACTATACAGGATGCATAGAAAACAGTTTAAAAACAACTAGGCCTCAAGTTTTGTCCAAATTCAGGAGTTCTACCAAACAGAAACCAAAAAGTGTAGTAATAAAATATATTGATTAGAAATAACATGAGTATATCGGACTCCATTCACAAGGACTTGGAAGAATAGAATAGTCTCTTGAGTTGCATAGTCAAGATTTACTACAACTGTAGTAATAATATAGGATGCGTGCATCTTTTACCTGTGAGAAAATCTCGAAGTCCAGGTTTTATATGTGTTTTCAAGCATAACTGTATGTCATATCAAATCCCCGTAAAACTGGCAGATCCATTAATCAACAAAAAGGTACCAAATCGCTTCTACTTCTCTCTATATTGTATTTTAAGCTACATTTCACTTGTTTTGGCAACTAAGGGATATATTTGTTATTGATGTCAGGAATTGGTTCTCCAAAAGATGTTGTTCTGATGGGTAAAATGTAGCACCTTGACTGCTATCTCTCATGGCTAGCATATACAGTAGCAAGAAACACAACAATGTCTTTTGAGTCCTGATTAGCTAGAATTCATTTCAAAATCCACTTTTTTCACATTACGCATTGTTTTTCATTACAACACCACCTAATACAAGGAATTAGTGGACATGACTGGCTGATAATGCTCAATTTTATGATCTGCAGTTTTTACTTTTCTAAAAAAAATCTCCCAGAAAATTACAATATGAGTACCTTCTTGTTGCTTGTTAAAGCACAACAGAGCTTTCTTTCTAGAGTCCAGTATTCCTCTCCATGCCTAAACTCCTCCCTTATCCTGAACATATAAAGCAGACTACAAAAACAAAATCCACTGTGCAAACTTGACACCTGTTTTCTTTTATAAAAAGCAAGCAAGAGCTCGAACCGCTCTGTCAAAAGTCCATGATGCTCAAGTAGAAGAACAAGAGGTCCGAATGGATTGGTTTTGAACAGCTCTATGAACTTAACAACCCAGCTCTAATTAGCTTCCTGCATCCAGTCAAAATCAGTGGGCCAAGTAATAGTTGATAAACTACTTAACAAAAATTGTACTTTATTTTTTTCTTTTAAAGTTCTGAGTATTACCAAATGAAACCCTCTTTCTAAAACTGTAACTTCTTCAGTTGGTATTTTGAGCATTTTCTCATTTAATCTATCCAACTGCATCACCAAAACCAAGAGAATATTGAGAAATAAGAAAGACAAAGAGATCTACTACCGCATGATCAATGATATCAAATTTTTCATAGGTTGCAGCACTCTAAACCATAATTGCATAAAATCACAACCATGCTTGCAGAAGTTCTATTGGATAGCTCAAGCAACAAAATCCTTCTGCCCCTCTAGGCCAATAAAGAAAAGAAGATGGTGAAGAAATATAGGCCACTTGTGACGATTCATTAAAATAATGGCAACACATACTTCAATTTGGAAGTACAGATATGTAATACCACAACATCAAGTCACAAATGATCACAGCCTGCACAGCTATTATTTGGAAACTCTCAACAGAACTTCAACAAATTAATCAAGCATTATTCATTGTTTCTCCATTTATGAATAAGATAGCCTAAGATGATAGCCTTACACAGATTGTTACCTGATAAATATAACTTTCTGTGAATGAAAGTATTGGCAAATATCTGAAGATTGATTGCGGCCTGTTAACATCCATGTCATGAAACATAAAATAAGATCTGCACTGTTGACAATCATTACATGACTTTCATAACCAATTGGAAAATTTAGGTGAGAAAGAGTCTGCAACTAGGAAAAGAACATAAATTTATTAACATTCCAAGACTACATTTGTCTTAAAAAGCTCCTAATGAGGATTGACGGAAACTAAAAATTGGAGTTCTTATATATATATAGTTCATTAAATATAATTTAAAACAATAATTGGTTCTGTTGTATTGGCAACGGAGCATCACAAAGGAGAAATGGGGTGATTAAGTGATTTTAAATGGCATTATTTTGGAAATGTATTAATGAATAAATAGAGACACACCTGAATGTTTGTAAAATGAGAAGATTCTCATTTGAAAAATGTAAGGTCAAACACACTGAACATAACAAATTTCACATGATACATGCACCTATCGAATAGACGTTTCATTTATTAATGATTCAGAGAATTGCATCAATAAATATGTGTCTTGTCTGACAAAAGCTTATACATCAGCTAATCAGATGTTAGCTAACATCAATTTAGTACAAATCCCCTTAAGAAAGAAAAACTGTCTCATTAGGTAACTGTGAACATAAAATGCAGCTAAATATCATTACTTAAGTAATCAAGCCCAAATCCCATTATTCACAAAGGAATACTCAATAGTGCAAGAGCATGGCCACATGTGAAGCCAAATACGAAATGATTAGTTTATAACCTTTTCTTCTGACTTTCAACAGTCAGTCTAATACTAAAATCTGTTACTTAATAACCAAGTATTGCTTACAAAATCTTCCAGAGTAGAATTTGTGTTCAACAAATTTATAATAATAATAATAATAATAATAATAATAATAATAATAATAATAATAATAATAAAATTTGTGTTCAACCCAAGAACCTAATTTCACATTTCGGTATTAATTTTTCCAATTCAGATTCAAATATTTTCCCCAACTCGCATTCAAGAAATTTTTAAAAAAAATAATAATAATAATAATAATTTCACAACCCAAAACACAATTCTAATTTTTGATTTGCTCAATCAAAACCCTAATTTTTCAATGAGAGAGAGAGGGACCTGAAACAGAGTGGTAGCATAAATAATGTAGTTCCTCATCCTCTCCTGAGTGGTTAAACAAATCTCATTCTCGTTAATCGGCGTCTCTGGCCTCGGTTTCTCTACCCTCTGATACCGATCCATCTAAACACTAAACCCAAAATCAAAAACAATTTTTTCTCCAAAAAATCAAAAACCCAACAAGAAAACAGCAAAAGGGTACACAGAAATTAGATCTGAAGAAGGGAATAGGAAGAGGGGTAACCGTGGTGAGTGTTGAGCGAGTTCGGAATGGGTAAAAGGCAATAGAAGTCTCTAAAAACCCGCTCTTGTCTTTTGCTAGTCTCCATGGCAGCTCTGGATCGATGAATTTGGTGAGAGAAGAGCCATGGCCGTTGTGGATTGTAGAGAGAGAAATTGGAGGAGAGAGAGTGAAATTGGTCAGAATATGATTTAGGGTTTGAAATGGAAGAGTGTGGTGGAGGAGTAGAGAGTAGTAGTAACTTCTGCAGATTGGAGATCACTGTTAAGTTGAGGAGTTTTTAGCATTCGTGTAGAGAGAGAGAGAGAGAGAGAGAGATACAGCTATGCCCAACTGAAGAGTATTTCATTTTATCATTTGGCTCCAGAATATTTCATTTTGGCGCCTATTTTTATTCTGGTCGTATTATACACGATAGAAATTGCGTGTCGTGAAAAGTAAATGTTGTGTTTGGTAACATTTATGTTTTCAATTTATATTTATAAAATTTTTATAAATTGATTTTTATTTATTTTTAGAAAAATATAAACTACAAACACGTTTGATAATTGACAAAATATTTAAAAAAATTTAAAAATATAAAAAAGAGTGAGAAATGGCAAGTAGTGGCAGAAGGCGGTGGTGAAAAGTAGTGACGGTGGGTGGTGGGTAGCTGGTGGTGGCGGGTGGTGGGTGGTAGCGAGTGGGTGGTGGCGGGTGGTGGGTGGTAGCGAGTGGGTGGTGGTGGTGGTGGCGGTGGCGGTGGCGGGTGGTGGATGGCGGTGGCAGGTGGGTGGCAGATGGCCGGTGGTAGTGGGTGGTGGCAGGTGGGTGGTGATGGTGGGTGGGTGATAGTGGCAAGTGGTAGCGAGTGGGTGGTGGTGGTGGCGAGTGGTGGGTGGCGGTGGCAGGTGGGTGGCGGATGGCGAGTAATGATGGGTGGTGGTAGTGGTGGATGGGTGACGGTAGCGGATGGTAGGTGGTAGCGAGTGGGTGGTGGTGGCGGGTGGGTGGCAGGTGGCTGGTGGTGGTGGGTAGTTGGTGGTGGTAGGTGGTGGATGGTGGTGACGGGTGGGTGGTGAGTGGTGGTGGCAAGTAGGCGGCGGGTGGTGGTGGCAGGCGATGGATGGTAGTCGCGGGTGGTGGCGGGTAGATGGCAGGTGGGTGGTGGTGGCTAGTGGGTAGTGGTGGCAAGTGGTGGGTTGTGGAGGCAGGTGGGTGGTGAGTGGTGGTGGCAGGTGGTGGTGAGGGGTGGGTTGTAGGTGGTGGGTGGTGGTGGAGGAAGACGGTGGTGGAAAATGGTGGCGGATGGTGACTAGTGTTGGGTGGTAAAAAAAAAAAAACTCAAAACTCAAAACGGAAGCACATTTTTTGTATTTCTATTTTTTGACCAAATTTATAAACTGAGACTACTGATTTATAAATCAAAAATTTTACTAAATAAGTTTTTATTTAAGTTTTTAAAATTTTTGTAAATATAAACAGAAAACTGAAAATGTAAGTGTTACCAAACGGCACCTAGGGTCTGTTTGGTAACGTTTACGTTTTCAGTTTATATTTACAAAAAATTTATAAAGTGGTTTTTGTTTATTTTTTGTTTATTTTTAGAAAAACATAAACTACAAACGCGTTTGGTAATTGACAAAATGTTTAAAAAAATTTAAAAATATAAAAAAGATGGAAAAATGGCAAGTGGTGGCGGAAAACGGTGGTGGAAAGTGGTGACGGTGGGTTGTGGGTAGCGGATGGTGGTGGGTGGTGGCGAGTGGGTGGTGGTCGGTGGGTGGGTGGGTGATGGTGATGAGTGGTGGGTGGTGGTGGTGGTGGTGGCGGGTGGTGGGCGATGGTGGGTGGCGGGTGGTGGTAGGTGGTGGCGGGTAGGTGGCGGTGGGTGATGGTGTTGGTGGTGGTGGTGGTGGGTGGGTGGGTGACAGTGGTGGTGGTGGTGGTGGTGGGTGGGTGGGTGACGGTGGCGAGTGGTAGCGAGTGGGTGGTGGTAGTGGTGGTGGCGAGTGGTGGGTGGCGGGTGGTGGAGGGTGGGTGGTGGTGGCAGGTAGGTGGCGGGTGGTGATGGTGGGTGGTGGGTGGTGACAGGTGGGTGGCGGGTAGGTGGCGGGTGGCGGTGACGGGTGATGGGTGGTGGTGGCAGGTGGGTGGCGGATGGCGGGTGGTGGTGGATGGGTGGGTGACGGTAGCAGGTGGTAGCGAGTGGGTGGTGCTGGTGGTGGGTGGGTGGGTGACGGTAGCAGGTGGTAGCGAGTGGGTAGTGGTGGGTGGTGGGTGGTGGTGGCATGTGCGTGGCGGGTGGGTGGTAGGTGGGTGATGGTAGTAGGTGGTGGTGGCAGGTGGTGGTGGGTGGCTGGTGGTGGTAGATGGGTGCTGAGTGGTGGTAGCGGGTACTGGTGGTGGCAGGTGGGTGGCGGATGGCGGATGGCGGGTGGTGGTGGTTGTGGGTGGGTGAAGGTGGCAGGTGGAAGCGAGTGGATGATTGTGGTGGTGGGTGGTGGTGACAGGTGGGTGGCGGGTGGTTGGTAGGTGGTGGTGGTGGTGGCGGGTGGGTGGCAGGGTAGCTGGTGGTGGTGAGTGGCTAGTGGTGGATGGTGGTGGTAGATGAGTGCTGAGTGGTAGTAGCGGGTAGGTGGCGGGCGGTGGATGGTAGTGGCGGGTGGCAGGTGTGTGGCAGGTGGGTGGTGGTGGGGGATGGGTGGTGGGTGGTGATGGCGGAAGACGGTGGTGGAAAATGGTGGCGGGTGGTGGCTAGTGTTGGGTGGTGTGTGTGGCAGGTGGGTGGTGGTGGGGGATGGGTGGTGGGTGGTGATGGTGGAAGACGGTGGTGGAAAATGGTGGCGGGTGGTGGCTAGTGTTGGGTGGTGAAAAAAAAAAAACTAAAAACTCAAAACGGAAACACATTTTTTGAGTTTACATTTTTTGGCCAAATTTATAAATTAAGACCACTGATTTATAAATCAAAAATTTACCAAACAAGTTTTTATTTGAGTTTTTAAAATTTTTGTAAATATAAACAGAAAATTGAAAACGAAAATGTTACCAAATGACACCTTAGCAAACAGGCTTTAGATAGTAAAAATGTTGTAAAATTAAAAAATAATTAAATAAGTTACCAACGTAAGAAATGACTTATCAAAAGATTCTTAGGCCATATATGGTTTGATTTTTAGAAAAAAATTTTAAAAATTAAAAATTAATTTGGTTAAGAAATAAAAACTAAAAAATAATTATCATTTAAGGGTAAAAAATAATTATCATTTTAACTTTTGGGCAGGTTATATACATACGTATGACTGTTTCAATTTAATTTGTAAAAAATTATTTCTAACCACTCAAAAGATAAAAATTATATAAAAATGATAATTATTTTTTATTTTTTATTTCTTAACCAAAATAATTTTTAATTTTTAATTTTTTTTTTCTAAAAATCAAACCATACATAGCCTAAGAATTTTTTGATAAGTCATTTCTTATGTTGGTAACTTATTTAATTATTTGTTAATTTTACGACATTTTTACCATCTGAAACCTGTTTGGTAACCATTTCGTTTTCAGTTTTCAATTTATATTTACAAAAATTTTAAAAATTGTCATAAAAACTTATTTGATAATTTTTTTGATTTATAAATGGTTGTCTCAGTTTGTAAACGTAAGGAAAAAACGTAAATTCAAAAAATAAGTTTATATTGGTTTTTAAACAGAAATTTAAAAATTTTACTAACAATTTTTTTTTCAATTAATTTTTTTCAATTAATTTTTTTTCCAATTAATTTTTTTTCAATGGAATTTTTTTTTCCAACTAATACTAACTGAGGGGGCAATTGGTAATGCTACTTTAAACCTTAGGGAGGGGATTGTAATTTCTAAAATGTAAGGGGTGTCAATGTAATTTACCTAGTAAGGGCAAAATTAGTATTTAAAAAAATTAAATTGCTAAGAGGGAAATTTGTAATGAAACTTTAAATCTCAGGAAGGGGGATGTAATTTCCAAAACGTGAAGGGAGAACTGTAATAAACATAAACCTTAGGGGTATCAGTGTAATTTACCCTATTAGAAAGTGAAATAAAAAATAAATATTATCACACTCAATCAGATTAAGTGTGATTAAAAATTTGGGAATTGTATATTTTATATAAAAACCAATTTGAAATATTTTATACAATCACACCTATTTAGGAAGTGTGATTAAATATATATATATAATCACACTTATTTAAAAAGTAGTAATGCATATATAATCACATTTTAATTACATTGTATGATTAAAAAATATATAAATAATCACACTTTAATTAGAATGTGTGATTAAAAAATATATAAATAATCACACTTATTTAAAAAGTGTGATTAAAAAGTAATAGTGTATATATAATCACACTTTAATTAGAATAAAAAATATATATAAATAATCACACTTAAATTAGAATTAAAAAAAATATATATAATCACACTTATTTAAAAAGTGTGATTAAAAAGTAGTAATCTATATATAATCACACTTTAATTAGAAAGTGTGATTAAAAAATATATAAATAATCACACTTTAATTAGAATGTGTGATTAAAAAATATATATATAATCACACTTATTTAAAAAGTGTGATTAAAAAGTAGTAGTGTATATATAATCACACTTTAATTAGAAGGTGTGATTAAAAAATATATAAATAATCACACTTTAATTAGAATGTGTGATTAAAAAATATATATATAATCACACTTGTTTAAAAAGTGTGATTAAAAAGTAGTAGTGTATATATAATCACACTTTAATTAGAAGGTGTGATTAAAAAATATATAAATAATCACACTTTAATTAGAATGTTTGATTAAAATATATATATATATATAATCACACTTGTTTAAAAAGTGTGATTAAAAAGTAGTAGTGTATATATAATCACACTTTAATTAGAAGGTGTGATTAAAAATATATATATATAATCACACTTAATTGAAAAGTGACATAAAAAATAAATATTATCACACTCAATCAAATAAAGTGTGATTAAAATATCAATCTAATTTTTTTTATCACACTTTCAATAAAAATGAGATCTTTTTTTTTTTTTTCAAAGTGTGATCTTTAACTATTTTTATAGTAGTGTAGCTTAATTAAATAACACATAGTCTTCATAAATCTTAATTAACACATAATTAAATTAATTACAGCTAATCATAAATTCCACATAATTTAATTAGTCTAATTTGACTTCCATTAAGGCCCAATTAAGTATAATTAAATTTATCAACTGAATTAGATTTTTAATCAGTTTCTCAAAAAGGCTCCAAATATTAAATTAAAGTCATTTCCAGCATCAATTTTGGTTTCTTAGATCTTTAAGGCCGTCAATTTCTAATCAAACCCAAAATCCTTGTCAATAAATTTCATATTCAAGTTGGATACCTCATAAATAGATTTAATTCATAATAATCTCAATTCCCAATATTCATAACTTTATCATCTCCAATTTGGACCCAATTAATAAAATCTCAATTTTACTAAACTGAATCGAATATTTAATTAAACTCTCATATGGTCTGATACTCGAAATTAAAATATTTCAATTTATCAATTTCACCTTCTCGAGCCACTCAAGCTTTTAATTTCTAATTCCAAAATAACTCTTTTATAAAATTGTATATGAATCAACCTCAACATTGTTCATCAATTCCACAATTAAATCGAAATAATAATTAACTAAAATCCAAATCACTTTGATTAATTAAATGTAAAATATTATATGTGGTGGGGTCATCACAGGAAATGTACCTGACATTACAGTCTCGGCATTTTGAGTGTCTCCTGGAACTAATGTGAAGATTCTACCCTGCTTCATCTGTCCTTTCCCGATGTTGCTTTTCTGTACAAAACCCGATGTGCTCTCATTTTTCTTACCATCCTTAGCCTTTGTCTTGGGACAATCCGTAACATGATGACCCATCTCACCGTATTCAAAACATGCTCCAGATGCCCAACGACAAACTCCAAAATGTTGTTTCCCGTATCTTGTACATGTCGGCCTAGTGCCACTTTCCCGATTTGAGTTGCTTGAACTGCCTACATTCACTTTCTTCTTGGCATCAGACGGTGCTCGGTGGTTGTCGTAATTTTGTCTCTTTCTCTGATTTTATCCTGAACTCTAATATCTAGTCAAGTTATCTTTTGCCATAATGGCTTTGTCCAATACTTTGGCGTAAGTTGGCATGTTGAGCATATTAACCCGATCTTGTATCGGTTCACCAAGCCCACTCTTAAACTTCCTAGCTTTTCTATATTCGGTATTGATAGTGTGGGAGTCGAATATTATTAGATCCATAGAGACGGATGAGCGTGTCTGGTCCGAAACGTAACCTCTATTCGGCATATAGCCCAGCCAATCAAGGAGCCGAATAAAATAACCAGTATCCCAGCTAGTAGAACTGACGCCGAGTAGAGATACATGTGACGGAACAAGGATGGGCCCAACCCAAAAGCCCAAAGAAAATACTATAAATACGGGATCACTCATCAGAGAAAGGTATGTGAGAACTGTTACACCTTACTTAAAATATAAGCAATTTAGAGATTAGAGACTGACTTGTCCGTCGGAGTGCTAATTCCGGCACCCCCGATTGGAGTGTTTATCCCTTTTCAGGTGACTAGAAGAGGATCACTAGCGTCTCCCGGGATCAGAAGAGTATTTCTAAACCACTTCTCTACAATTGGCGCCGTCTGTGGGAATACTCAAATATATCCATGGCAGGTGTAACAGAAGATCCTCCAATAGTCACTGATGAAACCACGCAAAAGGACGACCTCACTCCAACAAACACGCTTGGACCGGAGACTATCGCCGCGAGACGTGTCTTGAACTTCGCCTCACCCTCGACTTCAGAGCATGAGACAATGCAGGCGATCATGGAACAAGCAAAGAAAAATGAACAGAGGTTGGAGAACATGATCGCTAAGAACGAACGTCTTCGTGAAGATTTGGCCTTGGAAGTGGCGAAATCCAAACAAGTTGTACACTAAAATCTGGAACGATCTCCGAAGGCAGGTGGTCGAAGACCTCGAGCCCGACAAGACGACACTGATAGCGACTCTGACTCGTTATCCCCGGAGCCCAGGAAGAAGGGGCGACCTGAAACTACTAGTTCTTCTGAAGAAAGTCCCCGTATAAGGCACAAGCGAAGAAGGAACAGTTCGGACGAAGATTAACACGATCCCTTCGTACGACGGATTGCAAAGGCAATGCTACCCAAGAAATTCAAAGCACCGTCATTCACCTTGTACGACGGCAAATCAGACCCCACCGACCACATCTGCTATTACAAGCAAGCCATAACATTGCATGCAGACGACGAGGCCCTCATGTGCCGAATATTTCCCAGCAGTTTGGGACCATTGGCTGTCAGGTGGTATTATAAACTGGAGCCGGCTTCGATCAAAACCTTCCACCAATTACAGAAATCCTTCAAGGCTAGATTCATCACCAACGAGGTCCAGCCGAAACAAGCTGACTCTCTCTGGGCAATGCAAATCCTGCCAGGAGAAACACTAAGAGCATATTCGGCGCGATATTGGGAATGCTTTAATCTTGTTGATGATGCTTGCAACGACTCCTTGGCCATCACCGCCTTCAAAATGGGATTACATCCAGATAGTGCCCTCCGTAGTTCCTTGACTAGAAGACCCCCCAAAACAGTCTGGGGGTTAATGAAGAAAGTAGAGGAATACTGCAAAGTGGAAGATGATGCCTTGTAGGTAAGCCGGACACAAGGCCAACAAAACGGCCCCTCTTGAAATTGCTCAGCCAATAAGTTCCGTACCACCTTAGAGCCCTGAACCACGACAGCGGGCTAAACGAGACAAGAGACGGGATTCTCACCGATCAAGCGATCAATGCTCACACCAAGCAAACGACCAACTACAAGTTGATAGTAGGCGCACAAAGCACGCCGACAAGAAATATACGGAGCTGTCAGAGCCAATCAGCTCAGCTATGTCCAAAATCCAACATCTTTCGTTCTTCAAATGACCGTCTAAAATGGTGGGACCTCCTGACACGAGAAGACGGGACAGGCGGTGTGAATATCACAAAGATCATGGTCATGATACGGATAGTTGCTATGCTTTGAAAGACCACCTTGAGGAATTGGTGCAAGATGGTCAGCTCCAACAACATGTCCGAAAGAGCGCAATCAAAACAGTTGCCTTTCGGCAGGATTCACCTCCGCTCGGCATCATTCATATGATATACAGCCTTCCAACGCCTCTTACCATATGCGCAATTCAGTCAGCCCCCCAGAAGCAACACACACCAACGAAACGGCCCCACGAAACTCCGAGTATTATCTTCGACGATTCCGAATTTATCGGCATAACACTCTCCCAAATTGATCCATTGGTCATTGAACTACACGTAAACCGATTTACCGTTGAACGCGTCCTCATAGACCAGGGGAGCACTTCGGAGGTTATGTATTACGAGACCTTCATCAAACTTGGCTTCAACGAATCAGACCTGTCTCCGGCTCCTTATCCGTTATTCGGCTTCATCGCAAATCCAAAGTACCCGTTGGAGAAAATCACACTGCCCGTTCGAGCAGGCTCCCAAACAGTGGATGTGGAATTCTTGGTTGTCAAGCTCCCTTCGCCGTATAATCTCATCATGGCGTGAACTTGGTTGCGTACTATTCAGGCCGTGCCAAGAACCTATCATCAACTGCTACACTTCCCAACCAAACACGGCATTGAGCAAATCCGTGGTTCCTAGCAATCTGCACAAGCATGTTATCTCCTTTCTGGAAAGACATCAACGGAGTCGCACGTCAGACGGCTCCGTAGCGAAAAGCCACGGAAGTGCTGAATATAAACAGCCTCGACGATGTCGGACGGCTCCCTAGCAAAAAGCCACGGAAGCCCTAGGCGATACCAGCAGCAGCTTGCCAAGTAGTATAATCAACGCGTTCAGTTACGCCGCTACACACCGAGAGAGTTGATCCTGAAGGTACTTCCGGATGACAAGAAACCGATTGATGGAAAATTGGGTCCTAACTGAGACGACCATTATCGGATAGATTCCATATCGGCTCAGAAATATGTCCGGAAGGAGTCTGCCACGGCCTTGGAACTCGATGCACTTGCGAAAATTCTGTCATTAAACCCGACTTGTGGGGAATGATCCTAGTTCTAAATGATTCGCCATGTATACATTCCACTTTTGTAATGCAAGGCTTCTTGTTGAAAAGTTGTAATCCCACCCACTGCGAAATCCAGTTAAAAAGTCCTTCAACGAAAAAGCCTCCGAATTCGGAGTGCCCTTCGTGGATATCACGATTGGCCAAAAAGCCTCCAGATTCGGAGCCCCATCGGCGTATGACGTCTTTAGGCCGAAAAAGCCTCCGGATTCGAAGCGCCCTTCGTGGATATCACGATCGGCCAAAAAGTCTCCGGATTCGGAGCCCCATTGGCGCATGACGTCTTTGGGTCGAAAAAGCCTCCGGATTCGGAGCGCCCTTCGTGGATATCACGATCGGCCAAAAAGTCTCCGGATTCGGAGCCCCATCAGTGCACGATGTCTTTGGGCTGAAAAAGCCTCCGGATTTGGAGCGCCCTTCCTGGATATCACGATGAGCCAAAAAGCCTTCGAAGTCGGAGCCCCATCGGCGCATGACGTCTTTGGGCCGAAAAAGCCTCCGGATTCAGAGCGCCCTTCGTGGATATCCCGATCGGCCAAAAAGTCTCCGGATTCGGAGCCCTATCGGCGCATGATGTCTTCGGGCCGAAAAAGCCTCCGGATTCAGAGCGCCCTTCGTGGATATCGCGATCGGCTTAAATGTCTCCGGATTTGGAGCCCTATCGGCGCATGACATCTTTGGGTCAAAAAAGCCTCCGGATTCGGAGTGCCCTTCGTGGATATCGTGATCGGCCAAAAAGTCTCTGGATTCAGAGCCCCATCGGCGCATGACGTCTTTGGGCCGAAAAAGCCTCCGGATTTGGAGCACCCTTCGTGGATATCGCGATTGGCCAGACTCCAGATTTGGAGCCCTATCGGCACATGACATCTTTGGCCGATAAAGCCTCCAAATTCGACTGACCAAATAGTGTCCCACTGGGCGACGCTCAAGGGACGAGTAACATTCCGAATTCAGAGCACCCTCCAAAATGAAAACAATATTTACACCAAAGCAGGGATATGTAAGTTGAGCCGGCACAACCGCATGAACAAAACAAAACGTGCCAACATTCAAAATAAGATGCTTAATTAAGCATATAAAAATTCAGAATGAAATATAAACTTTTAAAATAAAACATTTTATCCGATTAAACAGTAATTACAAAATCGCAATCCGCGTTCGAGCATTACAATATCTATTTTTATACGACGCCGCCTTCATCCTCACCCTTCTCAACTTCGAAGGTGAAAAAGGGGAAGTGGTCGCGTTGGTACAGCGGCAGCGCCGAATCAACGCCCACTGCTCGGAGAGCATCCGCAACTTGAAATGCTTTGATCTGACCGCACTTGAATCCACGATGTTCACACCGGTGGGACAATCACCCTCGAGGTGGAGGGCTTTGACACCATAGGCAACGTCAAGGCCAAGATCCAGGGCAAGAGAGGAATTCCCCACGAAAACAGTAAAACTCAACAGTCACGGCGCTACGTCGGCCTCATTTTTCCGTCGCGGTTGCGGAGAACTTCCCCGTTGTTGTTTCTCCCTTCGGGGTGATCTGCTTTGATGACTTAGAAGCTGACGTTTTTCCCGTTCTCTGAACGTCCTACCTCTCGCACAGGTGGGTTCTCTGCTGCGATTCATTGCGGTATCAAGCTCAGCCAAAGTTCGAGCTTCTCCTCTACTGTTGAAGAAAACTCCATTTGATATTCACACTTATCTAACCCCACGCAACAAAATTGTTTTAAACCGAGTCTAAACACAGTAAGTGAAGTTACTGGCGCGAAGAGTCCGAGGCAATTTATTTCTAATCCTTGCAGTGACCCCGAGGCGATTTCATTAACACTGAACTCCAAAAGACGGACGCCGATCGATATTAGCCATAGCCACTCCATGTACTAATTTTTGGCTTTTTGGAGTTAAAATGGCCTAATTATCTAAACGACAATTATAGATGGGCTGATAGTCTCCGGATTCGGAGCCCCTGGTGCATGACACCTTTGTCCCGATTAAGCCTCTGAATTCGGAGCCTCGTTGGCGCATGATGCCATTGGGCCGATAAAAGCCTCCGAATTTGGAGCCTCATCGGCGCATTGACCGTGCGTGACACGTATGCCAAATATATATTTAATGAAGAATGCTCATGACAAGCCGGCATATAACCGTTCGGAATTAAATGCCTAGTTGACTCGGGCCGGTCAATGTTTATACAATGAAACACATGCAAATACGTGTGTGCCGAATGCAAATTACAATGAAACATTTAAAATAGGACGTTTTATTCAATCAGGCAATAATTACATAATTGCATAGTATTTTTATACAGCATCGCCCTCATCCTCACTCTTCTCGACTTCAAAGTCGGAAAAAGGAAAATGATTACGTCGGTAGAGCAGCAATGCCGAATCAATGCCCAACACTCGGAGAGCTTCCGCGGCTTGAGATGCCTTGATCCAACCATGCTTAAAGCCACGATTTTCACATCGGCAAACTTCTTCGGCGAGTTTCTCTTTCGTCTTCCGAATTCCGATCAGTCGGCCATCATGGAAGCCTTTTTCATAAGCCATGGCTCTCGTAGTCCCAATCGCGAACATGCTAGCTGTATTACTATCGGTGATCGCATCACTAATCAGCCTTTGAGTAACCCTCTCTTCGACAACCGGGTTGGGGTGGCTGGTTGATTGGGGCCCGGCAGACTTGATTTTCCTTAGCTCACACTCGGCCTTCTCGGCGTGAGCTTCTAACTTCCGAATACGTTCATCTCCCTGTTCTATGTCACGTCGAGCGGCGCGGAGACGTATGCCAATCTCATAAGCCGTATATAGTCCCCTCACCGCCCCGTGAACGCCTTCACGAAACACTTCAATGTCCGGCCGACCTACCATCGACTGCTGAACTTCGGGTGGAAAAATCTGTCGAGCAAACTCGACTGCGACATTTGGATCTCGAATGATCGAATCCACCTCTGTCATTGGTCTATTACCCATAAAGACCGCAAAACTCAATGGGTGAGGAGTCGCGTCGGATTCCCTACCACGACAGGGTTGCGGAGACTTACGCTGTGGCTGTTTGTCCCTCCTGGGCGACCTACTTCGACGACGAGGAGATTAGTGTCTCTCCCGATCCCTCGAAGTCCTACTGCCCGTGTGTGAAGGTTCACCGCTTCGACTCATGGCACCTCCCAGCTCAGCTAGCGTCTTTGCTTCGCCTCTGCTGTTGAAGAAAAGCCTATTTGACATTCGCACTTGTTTAATCTTCCTCAAAGAACTGGACTGAGTTGCTGACTGAGCACATAAGTAGGACCCTCGTTCACGAAGTATACGCCCATTTATTCCCTACGAGGGCAGCACCTCCGAGGCAATCTCATTAATATTAAAGCATCAACATCCCGGTGCCGACTGAGTCATGCCCCAATCGCCCCATCAACCACTGATATTCGGTAATCTACGTTCATGAACCAGCTGGGGCAAGGGCAGATTCATCAATCTAGACGGCTTGAGTGCCCCAGCCATTCCACGAATTGATTCTTCAGTACAAGATTCATAAATAACGTGTTATTCGGCTTTCTACATTCATGAACCAGCTGGGGCAAGGGCAGATTCATCAATGTAGACGGCTTGAGTGCCCTAGCCGTTCCACGAATCGATTCTTCAGTATGAGATTCATAAATAACGTGTTATTCGGCAAACCTATGTTCATGAACCAGTTGGGGCAAAGGCAAATTCATCAATCTAGATGGCTTGAGTGCCCCAGCCATTCCACGAATTGATTTATCTGTATAGTAGTCATCAATTCATTTTGTTTATGATTAAATCAGATCCCTAATTTTAATCGGCTTTTAAGTCTGTCGTCTCACGTAATCTTGACATTTTGTTCTAACTACTGATTCTCCTAACTATATACTCATACAACAAACAATACGAGAAATAATTTGAGAGCACATAAAATTTTCATTCATAAATTGGGCGCTAGCAGCGGACATTTTACAAATGAAAATCCAAAAAAGATGAAAGTCAACTAACAAAAAACATACATTGAAATTGGGTAAAGCCTAACAAAACTAGAATGTCACCCAAATCAAGTCTCAAGATCAGACTCAAGCGGCTCAATGTCCACTTGCTCGTATGGAATTGGCATGGCCAATGTAACTCCAGCGGTAGCAAGGGCTTTGAGCTAGCCGTGTCTGAATCCCCGATTTTCAAATTTGGGGACTTCTTCTACATGGTCATTAAAAGCGGCGCTCTTCCCAGCCTCGAACGCCGTGGAAGCCTCAGATTCAGCTTTTTCCTTGGCCTGGTTCAACCCTTCCAACTTGGCCTCCAGTTTTGCAAGCGCCTTATTGGCTAACTTGTGCGATTTCTCAATCACGTTTGCCATCTCCCCGGCGTCAGACCTGAGTTGATCAGCAATCCTGGCCCTTTCCTTCTTAGCCTCCGCCCGTGCACTTTCCATTGCGACTCTCATTGCCTCAAACTCTGCCCTGCTCCTTTGGCCATCGATTTCCGATTGCAAATGGCCAATCCTTTCGTCAGCGTCACGCTGGCGTCGGCCTAATTCGGTGATCCTTCCAACTGTCTGCAAAACAAAGGATCATCACATTCCAAGAAACATCGAGTTCAAACCAAAAGATCGTCACATTCTAAGGATAAACACGTACCAGAAGGGCCGACTGAGCAGCTAATGCTACCGTTGCCAAGTCCGGCTCGGCACGAAAGGTCACCTTGTCAGCTGGCAAGGAGACCACGGTGGCCAAGCTCAATGCCACAGCTGCATCTTTCAAAGCCGACGCTTCAGAGGAGATCGGCATGTTTTTTTATCTTTGGTTCAATGATGAAAGGAGCAACCACAGCTGACTCCTCTAAGCGTGGCCGCTTATCAACAGGGCCCTCTTCGGAGCCGTCCTTATCCTCGACACTTCTTTTTTCGCCTCGATCCTCCGAAATCGGCCGCTCTTCTATAATCGGGTGCTCGACATCCTTCTCCATCTCGGCGACGACAACCTGAGCCAATTCCTCTACAACAGTATGTTGAACAGTAGGTTGAACAGATTCAGTCGGGACAAATCCAGAACGGATGGCCTTGGCCTTTTTTCAGGTGGCCATGCATTTGGCGTTCCTCTTCCGTGCCATCTGCGTAAGATTTTCCCCAGCCATATCTTCAGAGTAATCGCCGAGAAGGTCTCCCAAGTTCGAAAAAATATTTTCGAAGGCGTCCCCTCGGCCTGATGTAGACGGAGGGTCAGAAGAGTTCAATCTAGCTTCCTCAAAGGCCAAATTAATCGCTTCGTCAACTTCCGCGGCCAACCGGTCCGAATCCTCAGCGATTGGTTTGGCAACCTGTTCTTTCGTGTGTTCAGAATTAGATGACTCTAAACTGATCTGCCTCAAGTTTTTGAAGCTGGGGAAGATGAGGGCAGCAAGTTGATTGTCGCCTCGCGCGATTGGAATGTTGTCTGCCGCCGAGAATGTTATGTAAGTCAGCTCGTACCGCAGGAGAATATGGGCTGCCCTCCCATGTTTTTGAAGGTTTGGACGGCTGACGAACTGTAGTGCGGTTTTGATTTCTGCGAGCACGACGTCATCGTCAGAAACCAACACTCTCTTCAAAACGCTGCCTGCACAAACAAAACGATAAGATGAACATAGTGCCGAGTACATATACATGCAAATATGAAAAGGAAAGCAATCTAATCGGCCACCTGGTTCTCCTTTTTTCCTCGGCACCAGGTCTAGGCTATCTTCGCCTTCGCCGAACTCCCAATTGCCGCGGACAACGACCATTACGCCTTGACACGCTTGCCAGAGCTGGCGAGCATAGTCACTAAGTGATGATCAGTATCCTTAGCTCTAAGAAAGTAGCGCCCTAGTCGGCCAGTAGATTTGGCTAGGGCGTAACAGTGCCGAATGGCAGGAATACCTAAATTGGTCCTAAGACGACGATTTAGTTCTACAATTTCCATTATGATGCGAAAGAAATTGACGTTGGGCTGGGAAGGGATTAGACCCCAATATCTAAGAACGGCCCTCAAAAGTAGGTGAAGAGGAAAGCGGACTCCGCCCTCAGCAATTGATAGGAGAGGAAAGACGATTGTGTTCTCATCTTCCCTCTACATATCAGTGATGCTGTCTGCCAAAAGTGACAGATGGACGTCATCAGGGAGGGAGAAATAGCGTCGAAAGCCGGAGATTCGATTTGCCGAAAGGAGCTCTTTCAGATGTTTTGCTATTGTTTTTAAGCCAAACCCAAGGATTATGGAAAGTTAAAAACAAATAAGGAAGCAGGATAAAAAATGAAGGAGAAGAAGACTTACAAGAGATAAAGGGAGAAGCGAGAAACAAGGAGTTGTAGAAGCCACAAAGAGATAGAGTTGCACTAGAGGGCGAGCAAGATATCTTTTGAATATTCAGGACATACACTCGAAGAAACAATTTCAAATCATATTAAATGGAAGCAGTGTACGAAGGGGCGGGAAAGCGTTACAACGACTAAGATGTGTGTGCGCATTCTGACACGCATTGGGAAGCGGGTTAACTGCCGAATTTTTGACTTCCCAGGCTAAAAGCCAAACACGCCGACTAACTGATGCTAGTAGGGTGTTTGGGGGGCAATTGTGGGAGCCGAATATTATTAGATCCATAGGGACGGATGAGCGTGTCCGACCCGAAACGTAACGTCTATTCGGCATATACCCCAGCCAATCAAGGAGCCGAATAAAATAACCAGTATCCCAGCCAGTAGAACTGACGCCGAGTAGAGGTACATATGACGGAACAAGGATGGGCCCAACCCAAAGGCCCAAAGAAAATACTATAAATACGGGATCACCCATCAGAGAAAGGTATGTGAGAACTGTTACACCTTACTTAAAATATAATCAATTCAGAGATTAGAGACTGACTTGTCCGTCGGAGTGCTAATTTCGGCACCCCTAACCGGAGTGTTTATCCCTTTTCAGGTGACTAGAAGAGGATCACTAGCATCTCCCGGGATCAGAAAAGTATTTCTAAACCACTTCTCCATAGATAGTGTGAGGTGCATACCTAGCCAACTCGGTGAAAACGCAATCATATTTAGCTACTGTTCTGTTACCCTGTGTCAAAGTCTGGAATTCTATAGTCTTGTGATATCGGACACTAAGGGGAAAATGCTTGTCATAAAATAACTCCAAAAATCTAGCCCAAGTCAAACCTGAATTACCTTCTCAGATCATCATCCACCACCTATGAGCATCGTCGTCTAGCGTGAATGTTACCAATGACACCCTCTAGGTGTCGGTACAAGGAAAGACTTCAAATAACTTCTCTATTTCAAGAACCCATGCTTCTTCTTTCAATAACTTATACCCCTATGGAATCTCGGCGGATTCATTTTCTTAAATTCTTTGATCAAGGTTAAAGTGTCATTCCCATATAAAGCAGGCTGTGGGGTCCCTTGCGGTACTGGAGGAGGTGGAGGTGGAACTGTATTTCGGCCGTTTGTCTGCTCAGCCTGAGTAGAGGCAGTACTAGTGTTTTGTTACCTTGCTTGCCTCAACTCATGGGTCAAACCCTCTACCAACCTTTCCAATTTGTCCAGCCTGCCCTCAGAATGATCTCGCCTAATTGGAGGTCTTCCCATTCTCATGATGTTAGGAGTACGCAAAATGTGACTTTAAAACAAAATGAACAAATAAGCAACTAGCCAAGTAACAAATAAACATGCCGAGATAATGCACAGCTTGTCAAATAGCAAGCAACATGATGCAATCCTAACATCATTCTAAGGAAAATCCTATGCGCTTTAGGACCAAAAGTGTGTGAAAAACGTACTTTAAGGAACTTGTGCTCTAATACCAATTTGTCACGACCCCATTCTGCCCCTAGTAGAATGATGCCATGATAACCAGTAATCCGAGATTACTAAAGACCAACTTACAAAGATTCACACAATCAGAGTATACATATGGGGCATACATGTGCAGAAGCATAAATTCAATTCAATTTAGTCCACAAGAGTTGTGCATAGATCAAGCGAAATGGCATTCATATTAACATGGCTTACAACCTGAATACAAAATGAAGTAAAGTTCACATTACATCTTGATCAAAATGCTTCTCAAGCCCGAATATACAAAACGAATGATCTACAAAGCTAAGAAGCATAATCTTCAAGATGCTACAAAAACAAGAACTAAAACATCTTCCACATAAAGCTTAGGCGATATCATCTTCTTGTTCATCACCTACATATATATAAGGGAGAGGGGTGAGTTACAAACTCAGTGAATGATATAAGTAATAAAGGTTTGAATGAATGATACGTATCATAACTTGTAACAAAATAAGGGATGAACCGAGCCCATCAATTAAAGTCTTTCAAAGCTTCTTGGGATGTTTACTAACATCTACATAATACCAAAGAATGACATTCATTGACAAAACAAGGGAATAACTGACCCAGAATCGGTTAGACCAGCCTACCCACTGAAGCCATCGGTGGCAAGGGAGATATCTCAAACGAGGGTGCTAGTTGCATTTAAGTCCCCTAGCACTAAGGACATTTCATGAATGTCATCAAAACAAACATAATACTTGATACAAAAGCTAGGGGATAATCAACCATGCTTGATCAAATACTTTTACAAAATAAAGCAAAGCTTTCATCAAAACTTTATAACATAGCTTTATTAAAAATACCACTCACAATTGCTCTTTGGTTGTAGGGAATTAGGGCAAGAATCCAAGACCTACAAATACATAGCAAAGTCCATCGAATGCATTACCCGAAGACAAGAAGAGATGCTCAAGGATGTACATACAATGCACTCTCAAAACAAGCTTCAAATGAGCAAAATACATCCCGACATTTCTTTCAAAAACCAAGTCAAGACAAGGAAAACATGTGCTGGGAATCAAATCACTGTTTTTCTTCTTCGAAAAGCATGCTGGGTATAAACCAAGTCTCGGAATGGATGCACACAGATAAGCTGGGCCAAAATGGCCTAGTTGGGTGAACTCAGGAGGTCTTGGTCGAGATTCCACACCTCTTGGCCGAGGTGTGGTCTCCTTGGCCTAGGTGTGGGGCTGTCTGATGAGATGTTACAAGGAGCTGGCAAAGGTGTGCGGTGGTCAACCTAGGTGTGCATGCAAGGTAGACTAAGGTGCAAGTGATCATGCTGGGTAGGCCAATGTGAGATGAAATGCTTGGCCTAGGTGTGAAGTCTAAACAAGGGTGGGCCTCAGTGGCCACACTTACGGAACTAGTGAAGTTTCGAAATCTGGGTTTCCTCTGGAAGAACATGAAGAACATGAGCATGAAGAACATGATTGCTAAAATCATAACTTTGATTCAAAATCTGAGATTTCATGATATGAGTTCAAAAACATGGACCTGGGTAGCCATACTTGAAGATTTCATGGAAACAAACACAAAAATATGGAACTTGATACAAACTTTTTGATCAAAACATGGTTTTTCTTTAAGAACACAAGAACATCACTTTCTCTCTCTAAAACAAAACTTTAAATTAATACATGGCTCATGAATCATGCTTGATCATGCAATGTGATTAGATTAACATAAATAACAACAAGAATAGATCAAGAATCTATCCTCAAAACACAAATCCAACGGTTCAAGATATGAAAATCAAGTTTGGAAATCTAGTTCTCACTCTAAAAACTTCTTCTTCTTCCTCCTAGAGCTTCTCTCTCTACAAGGCAAAGATATGACAAATTATATGGGTTTTTCACTACTAACTGACTTAAACCCACTACTAGGACACGTGGCATCATCTGGTCAAATCTCCTCAAAAGGTGCTAGAATGAAAAGGCAAGAGTAGATCAAAGGTTGTATAACAAGTAAGGTGGCATGGGTACTCTAACAAGGCAATGATCCCGGATCAAAACATAGGCTTTGGAGAAGTAAGGTCTCCCTGAATTGGACTAGGAAGGATAACACTTGGCCTAGGTGTGCCACACCTCAGCCTAGATTTTCCACACCTTGGCCTAGGTTATACAGGTCAAGGAGTAGGATTGCTAGGTGTTGGCTAAGGTGCGTAACAAGGCTGCAAGGTTCAACGATCAAAGATATTGGATGCCTAGATGATAAACATCTCAGCCTAGGTGATGCACACCTCGACCTAGGTGATGCACATCTCGACCAAGATACCAAGGTGAAGGTGGAGCTCAATCAAGATGGTTCCAAGATGATCCTAGGTGTTGACGCTCAACGGCCTAGGTGTAAGATGTTCAAAGGTGTGACCTAGGCATGACATAGCAAGGATAGATAGCCTAGGTTCAACGCATAAAGCAAGGAACAAAGCATACGTATAATACTTAGGCAAAACATAATAGCACAAAACCAGACGGAACCTTTACTTAGGCAGAGCAAATCAAAGTCTGCAGATACAAGCTTAACAAGGAAAAATCATGTAAATTCATATGAGCATGATTAAGACAAGAATGAGGGTTGTTATATTGATGAACCTAATATATAATTAGTGAATAAACCAATCGTAAATAATTAAATATAAGAAATTGAAAGGGTTGAAAGTAATCTGGAAAGTTTGAGAGGGTGTGTTATTTGGCTCAAAACATTTTTGTAAGAGAGAGAGAGAGAGAGAGAGAGAGAGAGAGAGAGAGAGAGAGGAGAATGAGGAGGCTCAAGAATTTGTGAAGGGATTCACCAAATTGAAGATTATAGGTAAGAAATTTTATCCTCTTTCTAGTATTGTTTTAATAATCTAGACATAAATTGATTCAAGATGGATTTGTAAAGAATTAAAAATAAAGATTTGAAGAAACTTTGAGTTGAGATGGGTTTCAAGAAAATTTCATGGAAAGTATTTTTTAAGTCAATTAATCTCCAAATTCTTTGTACACAAATGAATATAATCTTCTATATATGGATTAAACATATAAAGCTGAATTTGAGGGTTAATTTAAGAAGATGGAAGAAAATTCAATTAATTTAAGAACAAAGAAGTGAGTTTGGAAATTTATTATTTGAGTTTGATTTCTATTAATTTTTCATGAATTTGAACTCAAACTTTAGATATCTCACAATTTCTACATGTTTTGGAACTTTAATATCATGCTTTTAAAGAAAAATGAAGAAGGGTTTTGGAGGATTTCAAGTTCATGAGATTTTTAGATTAATTACAAAATTAAAAATGTTTTGATGCAAAGGATTTGGGAATAAGTCTTGTTCTCATGTTATATTGTAAAATTACATGTTTTTAATCAAGTCTTGCATGAAACTTATCCTTGAAATTGTATTTTTGGAACTTGAATTTTTTAGATTTTCGAAGCAAAATTTTCACAAACTGCTCGAGCGGACTATTTACCACTCAAGCGAAGTTATGAAGAACCCAATACTATTTTTGCAAACCAAATTTCTGTGAACTCATGTTCACCACTCAAGCGGTGAAAGAACTCGCTCGAGAGGACTGCCTATTTCAGCCAAATTTTGAATTGTACCTTCTTGCTTATATTTTCTTTCTCTTCTTCCTCTAAACATCCAAATGCACAAAATAAGTCCAATTAAGGATTAAGTAAGCTAGAGTCAACGTAAATTAATTGATTAGGAAAATTAAAGTAGGAATTTAATTAAGTTAATTAGAAAGTAAAAGTAGGTTCAATTAATTATAATTTGTTACCAATGTTTATGTGTATATGCATCATGTAGTTCGGACCATCAGAAAGCATTATCGGGACCATGCCCACTGTGAATAGTAATAGTATAGTAAAGTTATATTTCTTAAAAAAATTATGATTCGAAATGCAAACATATGATATGTTTATGAAAGCTAAGATGTTATGTTCGTTTTGAATGAACATCCTATATTTTTGTATCAAGTTTTAAGATGACTTCTTGGAATCTGTTAGTTATTGGGAATCAAGCCAATAATCTTTTGCTAACTGAACTCTTTAGCCACTTGTTGTGGACCACGTTCTGTTCCAAAATCCTTTGAGAATGTCATCTCTATGTATATGCTTGCAAGTTTGATTTTATTATCATGTGCAAATTATATTACGTTCAAAATGAGCTTGTGCTTGGTTTTAATAAAATTTATCGGTGTTCATTCATTTACCATTTTATTGTATTACTATTCTCTGGGCTTTAACTCACCCCTTTCCCTATATATATATATATGTAGGTGAGGAACACGAAGGGCAACGATAGAGTTTGCATTTGAAGATTCTTATGATAGCCTTCTTGGAGTTGTCGCTTAGGCAGAGTCTACATTATCAAATTGTGTATTGTGAATGGTTGTATTTAATTTACTTGTGTGGGTAATGTAGACATAATATATATGTAATATTTTCATGTTAGTTACGCACTGCTCGATGGACAGGTTCATTTTCTGATTAGTTGTTAAAAAAAAAAATTACTTTTGCTTGCGGTCTTATTATTCTATTAAATATTTGTGTTTTGTCAAGATAGGCCTTCGGTAATCTAAGATTACTAGGCAGTTACCTCTCTAACCTTTATGGGGGGGGGGGGTTGGGGACGTGCCATTCTTAGAGCAAACAATACTCTAATAATCTAATAGTCTATAGGAGCCTATTTCCTTGTAAATTTTTGTTCAATAAATATATATAGAAAAAAAAGTTTGTCATTTCTAGAAAGAATGTGTTACTACTTTATAACGCCCTCAAAAGTATACAATAAATACTACTCAAAAGTGGAAGAATAACATAAATAAGATACATTCATCCATTAGAGTTCAAAGTTCGTTTACAAAGGTTAACACATGCGATATATATTTACGAATGTTCATCCTGAATCTATAGCATGTGTTACAATGTTGAGAGAAATGAAACTAAACATATAGTCAGATGCCCTATAGGCTTACATCTTTCCAAATCATTGCTTGGTTACACAAAAGTGAGCTTAGCTTAATACAATTAAAGCCCATGGGTATACAAAAGAACAAAAGCAAAATAAAGATGCTCTTGCTTCCCAAAAGTCCCTCCAAGCTATTGCCTTGGTTGAGGCATGTCACCAGCACCTGAAAATGGTTTTTCCCAAATAGGGTGAGCTAAAGCCCTGTAGGAATAATCTAACACTATATATGAGGTTTAACAAAAATATAAGTACAATGTGCATATACAATGTCTGTGACAAAACATTCACGTTTTTAATAATCATAAAGTATCATGTTTATATCTTATTCCATTTTTCTTAAATTCATTTCAATCCACGAGCCAATTTCATTATCTTTCAACAACCCAACTGAGACTACAACTCAGTGGTTATCTAATCAACACAATTACTACACCAAAACTTCCATCTGCCATTTTATGGAAATTTCATCCGTGAGACGGCATCCATGTATACGCAAGATTTTGGGAATTTCACCTTGCACACTTCGGCTAACTTAATTTCAATTGAGTCTATTCTCTATCTCCTCCCAAATAATGGAGTACATCCCCTTTCTCCTCCCAAACATCATACATATACAATGTATTTAAATATAATTATATTCAATCACAATCAACAATAGATTAGTTTTAATTCACCTAATCCTCATGCAATTTCTACAACAATCATAGCTATCCTCCACCGATAGCCCAATACAGTTATTTCTAAACAGATATTCAATCTCAAGATTGATAATTTATTCAAACTTCCAAAGGTGAGAGGTATTACATACTCAACTCCACCATCTATTTCAATATTCACCCAATTTCATGTTTACAACACCAATTTCATTTATTTATACAAAATAAATATTATAATCAGTTTAGGGCAAACTCCCATTTTTCAAATATCAACCTAAGTTCCAAAATCCACAATTTTGACACAACACAACCTCATTTTCAAACTCCATAACTAACTATTTTCCATTCATCAAAAACTCCTCTTTTATTTCACATGCAAACCCTTGGTTTGTTCAAACTACTCCGAAATCCCACCATCATTACACAACGACAAATAACTAAGCTAAAGACCATATGAAAGTGTAGAAAATTTCTACCTTAAGAAGAGAAGACGAGCAAAGTAAGGTTAAAAGTCCAAAGACGCCGAAACCCCATTTTGTTCAGATGAAAAGAGAGCCCACAACGTGCTCTACCTTTTTCTTAAAGGCACTAGGGTGAAGAACCCATTGGATCTAGGTGAGATAGAAGAGAGAAGATGAGTTTTAGAGAGAAAAACTCAAGATCTAGGGTTTTTGAGAGTTTTAGAGAGAGAGAGAGGAATGAAAAAGTGATGAAACAAGTCATCTCCACGGACTGTTATACACGTAGTCTGCTCAAGCGTGAGAAGTGACGCTCGAGCGTAGAATGCACACTTTCAGAAGTTTTACAGACGAAGGACATCGCTCGAGCGCAAGACTAGAAGCTCAAGCATCCACTCGCTCAAGCGTAGGAAATGCCACTCAAGCATAGAATACACTCTTCCAGTATTTGCAGGTCTCAAAAATAATGAGAGTTTGCAAAGCTTGCTAGAGCGGAGGAGCAAAAATTTCAAAGCCCGCTCGAGCGCAAGAATGGTCGCTTGAGCAGAGGAGCAAAAATCTAGGCAATAAAGGTTTGGAAAAACAAGCAACCAACCTATTTCAAACACACAACTACAATCCAAATGACCAAACCAAGGAGCAACAAGGGGAATAAGAGATGGACAACAACATTAAACCATAAAACCTGAGTCCGGAACAGAATAAAATGTCGGGTCACAATTAGAGTCGCTATAACCTCCCCCCTTAAGGAATTTCGTTACCGAAATTACAATTCAAGTTTCAATACTATGTTTTAAGACATTACCACAATGATTATAATTCAATTCCAACACCATGACCCATCTACTAGTCATTCAATCCCATCACATTATGAATATACATTTCATATTTCCAACATATTCAATGCTTATAATAAACTCATATTTCCAAAACTTAAACAACATATACAATGTTTCCAAAAGTGATACAATGCACCCGATATTCCATATTCTCAAAACATATGCAATGCTTATATTGGATTCATATTTTCAAACACTCCCTAACACATACAATGTTCTCGTGTTTTAAAACATATACAGTGCTTTTACATTTCATTAGCATAATCAAAATCTCAATATATATTCAAACACCAACAAATAAGTCCGAATATTTCTCTCAGAATTCTAATTCATGCTCCCAAGTTGCTTCCTCAACTCCGTGGTGTTTCCACAATACCTTAACTAAGGAAATTGTCTTGCCTAGCAAAACTTGGTCTTGGTCTTGGGTATCCAAGACCCTCACCGGTCTCTCCTCATACGAGGCATCCTCATCTACCTTTAAGTCGGTCCAATCCAACACGTGCAATGGCGGTAGCACCAAATGGTAAGCAACCTCTTTGACCGGCTCAAGGATCTCATTGAACCTTGTCTAGGTGATACTTTCAAAAAGACATGATCTCCCACCTCGAAAGACAAGGGTCTCCTCCTACGATCGGCGCAATTTTTCTGGCGACTCTGAGCCGTAACCAACCTTTTACGAATAAGTGCCACTTTCTCTGCCGTTTCTCGAACCAATTATGGACCAAACAAATGTGCATAACCTACCTTGGCCCAACACACTGGAGATCTACCCGGTCGGCCGTATAAGGCCTCAAATGGTGCCATACCAATACTCGATTGGAAACTATTATCATAGGCAAACTCCACTAAGGGCAAGTGCCTTTCCTACAACCCCTTGAAGTCAAGGACACAATCTCGAAGCATATTCTTAAGGATCTGAATAGCATGCTTCGACTGCCCGTCAGTCTAAGGGTGATACGCTGTGCTAAAAGTCAGTCTGGTGCCCAAGGCACTCTGCAAGCTCTGCCACAATCGAGCTATGAAAGGTAGATCTCTATCCAAAACAATCGTCACAGGGACCCCATGCAACCTCACTATGTCCCTAATGTAAAGGTCAGCAAGGTAATCTACCGAGTCACTTACGTGCATAAGAATAAAATGCGCCGACTTAGTCAGCCAGTCAACTACCACCCAAATTGCATCACTGCCCCGTTGAGTTTTAGGAAGACCCACAACAAAATCCATCGTGACATGCTCCCACTTCCACTCGGCTATAGGCAGGGGTTGCAACAAACCTGCTGGCCTCTGATGCTCGACCTTCACTTGTTGACAAGTAAGGCATTTCGACACAAACAGAGCTATATCCTTCTTCATACCCCTCCACCAAAATTAGCAACTAAGGTCATGATACATCTTTGTGCCCCTCGGCGCAAGGCGTGAATGGTGAAACTCTCGAAGTACTTCCTCTCGGCAAGACTCCGGCATGAGCAAACAGTCAAGGTATCTCACACTCTGGTCGGGATACACAGTCAAGCCTCTTTCTACCTTCCCATTGGAAACCTTCTCCATGAGGGATTCTACCTCAAGGTCACCCCTCTGTGCTTCTATCACTCAGTTCAGAAGTGTGGGTTAGGCAACTACTGAAAATAAGGTTGCAGACTCAACAGACTCACCTAGAAGCAAGTCAAACTCACCAAGAGTACTCAACATCTCCCATTCTCAGATGACGATACAAGCCACACTACTAATTGATTTCCTACTCAAGGCATCGGCCATAATATTGGCCTTCCCCGGATGATAATGCAACTCGAAATCATAATCCTCTATGAACTTCATCCATCTTCTCTGCCTCAAATTCAAGTCCTTCTGTGTAGACAGATATTTCAAATTCTTCTGATCAGAAAACACTTCAAATCTCTCACCATACAGATAGTGCCTCCAAATCTTCAGAGCAAATATCATCGCTGCTAACTCCAGGTCATGGGTAGGATAATTGTAAATTTTCATCTCATTCAAATTTACTACAAATGTTTCCTCCTATCAAGGTTTCGTTTGACTTGAATGACCTTCTTGGATTATTAATTGGCTTTCATTTGCATAGTTGATTCCTTTTTTTTGGTCCATTTTCCGTTTGTGATGGGAGGATGTCCTTTCCTATGTACTAGGGAATATAAAATTACCCAGTTTGATTGGTTCCTGACACTCTTGCTATGGACTTGGTACCAAAGTCTAGAGGGGTTTTGCATTACATAGTCCCAGTATTAATTCCATGCATGTATTCGTAGAATCTCACAAAAATATGTTTTTGAATTCTTGTTAAAAGAGAGAGACTAAGCGCTCGCTCGCATTAAAAAAAAAATGTATAGCTCAATGGATGACATATGTATATGATAAAAATGTATAGCTCAATGTCTAGCTCGCTAAGTTTTCTATTTTGTTAAAAGTCTTACATGTGTGTGACATATGTATATGATATGTCCTTGTATGTGTAATATGAATGTTTTAATTATTTGAGTCTATCATGTACACACAGCTCAATGGACATTCTTATTTTTGTTTTGCTTCTGCTTCAAGCCCCGATATTAATTAAATATTTTCAAAATTTTTCTTTGAGGGCTAAGTATAGGCTAGTCATGGCCTAAACCTCTAGGAGCAAGTTTGCGGCCGTGATAGAGTGGTATCAGAGTGTGAGTTAATATATCACACGCGTATCCATTAGGCATTAGAATGCCTAGAATGGATTTAAGTTGCATGCATCTAGTAAGTAAGTGATAAGTTGTACATTCAGAAAAATGTATACGTGTTTGTTTAATAAGGCTAAGTACTGAGATTAAGAATTAAGAGTTATTATGGAATTTTGACAATAATAAGAAAATGGAAATGTGTTTATTTAATAAGTTCAATAATGAAGTTATGAGCTATTGTGGAATTTTTAATTCAGAATTTTTGACTAGAACATTGGAGAGTACAAGTATATTGATTTCTGAAAATATGATATTACGAGGAATTAGAATCTTTGACAGAAGCCATGAAAGTCATATGGTTTATATGAGAAATTAGACTATGAGACTATTTGGGAAATTGAGGTATTTGCTGATCAATGAAGTGTGTGCAACTATGGTAATTGACAATAAGAAAATTATTTGATATGTAAGATGGTATGTTTTGGCCTATTATGTGAAATGTTAAATCGTATAGTCTCATACCTTTGTTGAATCACCTTGAAAGTCCGATTGGAATCACGTTCAGTCGGCGTAGCTTCGAAACAAAAATTCTCGGTCAACTCCATGGGAATGAATAGTTTTCCCTGCTGATGGCTTTGTATGAATGTTTGACTTATGGTTGAATATATGATGTTACATTCCAAGCTAGCAAATATAACCCCAAATGTTACTTACCCTTGTCTTGTGACTTTAGGAAAAGATAATGGGAAATAAGAACAAAACGAAAGTTGAGTCATTGTCAGAGCAATTTGATAAAGTGGAAGAAGTGCTAGAAAATATGATGGAACCTAGGCAATCATGTCATGAGAAATGACAAGATCAAAAGAAAAAGTTAAATGTGAAATCAACGAAAGAATCAAATAATGAGTTTGGAAATTTTGTGGTAGGAGAGATCAATAAGAATATGTTTAATAAATGCATGAAGTATTGAGTTGGAATTGATATTCTTATATTTGCTGATTAACTGTTGGTGAGTTAAGAATTCATTTGTATGGATGGTTGAAACTTAATCTGAGGTTGCTAAGATACTTAGAATGAGAACACTTCATTGTACCAAGACCGCTATTTCGAGTATCCAAAATATTTGTGAGAAAAATGTCTGTATATTAGCTTATTCAAAACCCAATTTGTTTGCTATTGTATAATAAATATATCTTTGTCAGTCGGGAGATCTATATCATTTGGGGAATGCGATACTATGATTATGACTTAGCACCTTAGACATGAATCGCAAAAAAGTAATGTTGTGTATGAATAGCTGTAGCTCAACTTTTTCGCGCCCCCCCCTTTCGAGAGGTTCAAAATAAGCCCTATAGTTCGAACTCCCGTGGTTTTGAATCTAATCTCACAAGTGCAATGTGAAATTGAGAAACACCAAAGAGTCCAAATCTGGCAAATCTTTTAGAAAATCGATTTTGAATCAAATTGCCAAAACTGGACTGCTTTGCCAGATACAGAGTCGCCACCTAAATATTTTATTTTAGGAAAATTTAAGAAACTCATGACTCGTGCCAAAGGCCACGTGTCCATCATCACCAAGATTGTCTCGGCTCGGGAACTTAGGTACGAGAGGAGAAAGTCATGAATTGAGCACCACTGCTCGCCCGATCAAAGATCGGCCTCTACTATTCATGATATGATTTTTATCAACATTATATGCTCCTGTTCCGATTTATTAGACTAGTATTTACTATGTGATGTGCGCACACAAGGTATAGACTAGTTTGCTTGAATTGGAATAATTCAATTTCATGTTTGTTTTTCAAAAAGGGTTTGATTTTTCCATTTAACAAAGTGGGCTTAAAGTTTTTGAATTTGCCACTTGACAAAGTGGCCTTAAACTTACATTCATCGAATCCTTCCAATTCTAGCAACAAGCCTTCATCCACAGGCACTCAAACATTTTAACAAGTAAGCACTTAGCTTTATGGCAAGCATGCTAAACATAGCAATCACTCACACTCATGCAAGTATGCTAAAGCACTAAAAACTCACCTAGTACTCCAAGCTAAGATTCAACAAAAAGTTAGAAAAATGTGCATGATACCTAACTATACAAGATGGCTAATGCAACTAAAAGGCTCGGCTACTTAACATGTTATTTGCAACAATTTCATAGCATGCGTTTAAACACGTATTCAACGAGGTAATAAACGATAATGCAAGTTTGAATGATGAACCGAGCCTCGGTGCATGCAATACAAATGCATGCAAACATGCGATATGCTAATTGAAATGTGATGTCCCTAATCTAACCATCATAAGCTGGTAAATAAAAGGGAGAAAGACGTGGGGTTGGAAGACATACACATTATTATAACATTGATGCCCTCGGGTAGGAGGGTCCGAATGATTAAACTAGCTAAGCTAAACTACTTAACTAATTATTACAAAACTTGAATAAATAAGCTAGGTATCTAAGCTAATTAAATATTACAACAACACAAACTAATTTAATTAATCAATCTAAACTAATTAAATAAGTACAAAACAAACTAATTAACTACAACTAATTAATTACAACAAATAAATAACTAATTGCTAATTAGACTAATTGCTAATTAAACTAATTAACTAGTCCCGGGAAGCGAGGGAGGCCCATGCGTGCTCGGTTTCCACCCGAGGAACATCCACTGTCTACCTCTGAAAGCCTCTATTGCACAACCTTACATTGGTTTTCCTTCTCCAGATCAACTCTTCTTTGCTCCACAAACATTCTACTCAAAATTCACTGGTGGCCAGCAGGCCAGAAGTGGTGGTCGGCCGGCCACTAGTAGGGGGTTGCTATCCAACACTGATGGCTTGCCGGCTAGAAATAGTGGCCAGCTGGCCTGCCACTGACGATGCATCATTTCTTGCTGTAACAGAGAGCAAACAAAGCAAAGAGAGGGTATTCTCACAGGTTGTTTGCACTATGTATCCCTCCTTATCATCAAAACAAGCTCAAATGAGTGATACACTTGGTCCTCAAACCATCAATTCAAGCAATTTCATTGCATGATGGCTAAGGAACCAAGATGTGCAAGTTTAATAGATGCACAAACAAGACCAAAAACCATCACCCTATCATGCATGATCAAGGGCAATGAAGACTTAGGAAACTTAGCACATTTCATCACTTTGAGTATGAAATGTCCCAATTTTCCTTGTGTTCAATTAACGTCCTATTGAACACACCAAAACACAACCAAATTCTTATCTTTGCACAATTTCAGTTTCAACTTTTAGTTGCTCATTTTAATTACCCTTCCATTCTTTAACCAATTAAGTCCATTGGTGAGTTAAGTTCTCTAAAAGAGAAGGAAGTGTCAAACAAGGGGTAGTTTAAGGCAAGAGAGAGGTGTCATGCTGTTGATAATGAACCCACAAAAGAGGATTAAACCATTAAACATGGACCTCAATCTCAAGCTTAAACAATCCTAAGGTTGAAACAACCCTCAAAGCAAATAAAGAGTCAAGAAATGAGGGAGATTGCAGAGATTATGCTTGCTGAAATTAAGTGAGAAAAACACTAAAGCAATGTAATCAACTAAAACAAGTGGTGTCTAAAGGCTTAGAACACCAAGCTTGTGAGTACACTTACGCTACAAGCATGCAACACAAGACTCAAATGACTTAACCAATCCAAAATAGAGTTAAAATAGTCCAAATTATGAGCCTAAAACATGCTAGAATTAAGCTATAAATGGCTAAAAAAAATAAGCTAATACATAGAGCTATCTAGGCTAGCAAATAAGACACACATAGGGGAGGCTAACCCCTCCAAATTTTGACTTCAAAACATGATTTTCACCACTGAAAATACTCTGAAATTTAGTTTTCAAAAGCCTAAAAAAAGATAGTTTGAAAGTGGGAAACAAAGGTGGAAAGGCCTTGCAAACAAGGAATAAAGAAGGGTGAACCACCCCGTAACCTTAAATGGCCTAAAACCACAAATTTCAAGCCACAAAAATAGAGGTTTTATAGCCTAAAATCAGTGGGAAAAAGATAGAAAAACAAGTATGGAAAACAAGCTAAAAGGACAAGTGTTACACACCTCTTGAAGCAAAGATTAATTCTAGGCAATAATTCAACCCAAAACCAACTTCAAGAGCTCCAAAAAGGCCTCAAGGAACCTTATTCTAAAGGTGATCAACTTTGATTAAGGAGGTGCAGGCAAAAGTGTAGTGTATGTAGGTTAAAGTGCACAAATTTGCAAGAGAGGGAGAGAGAGAGAGAGAGAGAGACAGATTTTCACTCCAAAAATTCTAACCTTTAAAAATGGTGGAGGAGACCCCCTATATATAGAAAAACATGCATTTGGATGAGATATATCCCCCCATACACGTGTAGAGAGATGCAGTCAATTGTGCCAACAGCTGGCATAGTTGTCAACAAAATATCTAAAAAAAGACACTGATGGCCAGCAGGCCACTTGGATGGCCGGCAAAGCACAATTGGTGGCCGGCAGCTTCAAATAGTGGTCGGCTGGCCACCAGGGGTTACAAGCTTGAAGGTTTTGGTCCAAAATAAGGCATAGAATGGATAGGGTTTAAAAGCTCAAAAACAGGGCATTCCACCAAGGACTTCGGGCACTAAAACGAGCACATGCAGTCATAATCATCGAGTGCACAAGCGATGATGTCCAAGTCTTGAGGACGGTCAAAATGGGGTGTCTACAATAGCTTTTCTACTTACGAAGCAAACATTGATGTTGTGTTCGACCTCCGAGATTAAACAGTTTTCTTGTGGAACAAATAGAGTAAATCCTCACCCTATTTAATTTGCAAGTGATGACCTATGACTTGTATAAGAATGAATATCCGGATTCTTGTTGCAAATGAATTGGTGGACCGAGAAATTGAATTTGTTATTAATGATGTGTCAACACTTAGCTATTTGGAATTTGATTTATTTGAAGTTAAGTAGAATCATGAACATCATTTGAGACTAATCCTCAACTATTTGGAGACATGTGGATTATTTGGAAATATATGAATTATATGAAGATGTGTGAATTATTGGTGATATGTAAATAGATGAACAAAAGCATATTAGTTATGTGATTGATGGAACAGTGTGTTAATAATTCATGTAGGTAATGTTTGATGTTATGAGGCCAATTCTGAGATCCACTTCCTATTATTGAGTATTACTAAATAGTTTTTGGTGACAACATAGACTATGATGAATCATAATTTGGGTTATTAACCATTAGATGAATAGGGAACGAATCAAACTTCGGTGAAGAAAGTCAAGCTATTTTTGGAAAAGACAAGAAAAATGAAATGAGACGAAATTGTGTAATTTGTTTTCGGTACAAGTGCCTTAAGTTTGGAGGACCAAACTTTCTAGGGAGGGAGGGGGGAGATTGTGACAACCCCACCACGTATAATGTTTTACATTTAATTAATTAAAGAGATTTGGAATTTAATTAGTCATTATTTTGATTTAATTTGGGATTTATGAGAATTATGGAATTTGATTTGTACATGATTCTATTAAGGATTTATTTTGGAATTAGAAATTGAATGTCCAAATGGCTTAAGAGGATAAAATTAATGAGTTGAATCAGTTTAATTTTGAGTATAGGACCACATGAGAGTTCAATTAAATATTCGATTCAGTTTAGTGATATTAAGATTTGATCAATTGAGTCCTAATTGGAGATAATTAAGTTAGGAGGATTGAGAATTGTGATTACTATGAATTAAATTTACTTATGAGGTGTGCAATTTGAATATGTAATTTATTGACAGAGATTTTTAGTTTAATCTAAAATTGAAGGCCTTAGTGATTTGAGAAACCAAAAATGATGATGAAAATAAGCTTAATTTGATATTTGGAACCTTTTGGGAGTTTGACTAAAGATCTTATTCAAATTGGTAAAAATAAATACAATTAAATAGGCCTTAATGGAAGTCCAATTAGACTAATTAAATTATGTGAGATTTGTGATTAGTTATGATCAATTAAGTTATGTGCTAATCAAGATTAATTAAGGATAATTGTTTCTTAATTAAGCTAATCTTGAATATAAACTAAATTGTAGGATGATCTAGAATTTGAGGGGGTGTGTGTGGTGTGGGTGTGCAGAGAAATTCTGTGTGTGCAGAGAGAAAGGTGTAGACAAATCTAGAGAACTTGTGTGTGTGAGATTTATATGTGCTGGGGCCAATTCTCAGCTTTGTTGCCTATAACATTCCGAGAGAGAGAGAGAGAGAGAGAGAGAGAGAGAGAGAGAGAGAGAGAGAGATTTGTGCTGAAACCCAATTTAAGTGTCCAAGAAGAAGAAGAACTAAGGAAGGAAAAGCTCGGAACATGAAGAATTGAGGAGGAGTACAAGAATTTGAGAGATTTGTGCTAGAAACCTAATTCAAGAGTCCAAGAAGAAGAAGAATTAAGGAAGGAAAAGCTATGAAAGTGAAGAATTTAAGAGGAGTTCAAGAATTTATCAAAGATTCATCAAATTGAAGATTTTAGGTAAGAAATTAAAGCTTAAATTTTGTTGATAAATCACCTAAAAGCTGAAATTAAGAAGTAATTGAGTTCAATCTTGTGTAATTACAAAGAAATTAGCAAAAAGATGGAGAAATTAAGTAAGATTCATGATTATGGAAATTAATTTGGAAATTAATTACTTTTGGGTTTGATTTTTGTAGTCTTGCATGAAATTAAGTTCCATTGTTACATGCATGAGTGAATTCTATAAGTATTTGAGTTTATATTTACATGCATCATGGATTTTGAAGAATTTGAGGCATTCAGGTTCATATTTTGAAGAGAAATAGGAAAAGTTTTGACAAAAATCAAGTTTATGGAAATTTGGAATTAATCCGAAAGTTAGATAAGGTTTTGATTTTATAATGAAAATTAGAAATTGATTTGATTTTGATCTTTAATCTATGCATGTAATGTAATTTAAGAGTTTTACTCAAATTAAACATATTTTGGAACAACTATGATTATGAATTAAGTTTTGAGTTAAAAATTGAGTTAAATTCAAAATTCTAAGAGATTGATCTTGTAATTTATCATTTGAGTTTTGATTTTTATTATTTTCATGAAATTGGATTCCATTTTTACATACATCATTGTTTTTCAAAAGTTTTGAAGATTTAATTCATATTTTAAAAGAAGAAGAACAAAGTTTTGAAAATTATAAGTTTATGAACATTTTAAGTTTAATTATGAAATCGAAGGAGTTTTAATGTAAATGATATGAAATTGATCAAATATTTAGACTTTCTGAAGTGTTTTCATATTTTTAATCCAGCCATGCAAGACCCCAAGTTTTGAAAATGTGTTTGGAAAATATTTTTGTTGATTTTTGAAACTCGGAATTTTTCAGACCATTTGAGCGATATAGTCACCGCTCAAGCACACTTTACGAGCTCTCTGTATTTTGCAGATTGTGAGCGGTCAAGCCTTTTTGGCATGTTTTTAGAAAATTACATCTTGATCATATCGTCATCCTCTTCTCTTCCTGAACATTCCTAGGCATGATTTATGATTCATTAAGGATCAATAAGCTAGGAACCAAGATAAATTAACTGGTTAAATAATAATTCATTGATTAAGTAATTAATTAAGAAAGAGGAAATAAAGTAAGGATTCAGTTTATTTAGGAAGAAAGATAAGAGAAGTAGAATTGGATCAAGAGAGTGATATTGTGTTTCAATGTGTTTGTTTATGAGATTTGTGTAGGTTGGACATCCGAGGAGTTACATTCGAGTCATGCCCACTGTTTGTAGTATCTTTGTAGTGATATATTATTAAAATGTCTTTAATTTACTGCAAGAATATTATTTTGAAATGCTACTTTAATAAGAATAACTGATTGCCTCTTTTGAAAAGTAATTGTGGCATCCTTAGTGTAGCCCACGCCTAGGGTAACAATACCATGGCCCTTCGCTGTAAGGCCCTTGCCCGAGGAAAGCAATACTGTGGCCCTTTGATATAAGGCCCTAGCCCGGGGGAAATAATACTGTGGCCCTTTGTTATATGTGCACAGAGATCTCTAATGTTGACCTAAGTGGTCCATTTGCTTGACCTATATGGTCCCTTTGTTATGCTTTCGGGCCCTTTGTTTACTCTATTGGATGTACCACATATGAATATGATTTGTGAACTTTGATACGACAAGTACTCATCTATGCTTTATTTTGGAACTCGTGTAATATGATTTTGTATTCCGATAGACATCATTCATTTAACCTCTTTACACTAATATTAATCACTAGGCTCTAGCTCACCAATTTCCCTTGTCTATATATATATATATATATGTGTGTGTGTGTGTGTGTGTGTAGGTGAGGAATTTAAGGATCAACATTAGAGTTTTCCACGGAGTCTGCCCCTTGTCAAGCCACCCAAGTGTGCCTCCCTGTCGAGGCTCTAGCTTTTGCTTTTGTCTAGCTCGCTAAGTTTTGTATTTTTTTAAATGTCTTACGTGTGTTTGAGATATTATATGTCCTTGTATTTGTAACACGAATCTTTTAATTATTTCAGTCTGTCATGTACACACAGCTCAATGGACATTCTTATTTTTGTTTTGCTTCCGCTTTAGGCCCCGATACTAATTAAATATTTTTGAAATTTTGCCTTCGAGGCCTAAGTATAGGCTGGTCATGGCCTAAATCTCTAGGGGCGGGTTTCGGGCCGTGACATATGGAGTGGATGGAAGGCTCTTTGGGTGGAGTTTTCACATGGTCCCTGACAGAATTGCACGGAGAGTGCTTGCGTAATCTTGGCTTTCCATCTTGCGACATGATCACTAGAATTTTTTTGTAATTCTAGTTGTGATGCGGCCATCTAGGTTTTTAGAATTTAGACCAGAGCATTCACAGTCATGGTTAGGGCATCAATTGACTTCCGAAGTTCCTAGATCAAGTCTGTCATCACTTGGGCTTGGGCCATCAACATTTTTTGTTCTAGACTCAGAAAGATGAAGTGCTCTGGGCTAGGCAGGGCTAACAAATGCGGGCTAGCCTGTTCTGTATCCACTAACTCTAAATTGGGCCGAACTACTGGAATGAGCTTGGGCTTGTGGATTTTTTTTCTGGTGGCTTCAATGAGATTAACATGGATTTTTCGTCAACTAGATCTTGAGTACGAGACAACCAACAGAGTCTTGCCCACTTAGCTTGGAGAACTTGTCTACACTTCATACTTCTTGGATTAATGGGATTGCTCTAAACACCTTACATTCATTTTGGAATATTGATTGAGGTGATATCATGTTTGGGAAATAGAATTGAACCAAAAACTTTGATTCGGATAATTGTCTTATGAGCAGTCCTCGACTCTTTTGCCCTTTTGTTTTTCCACACTTTGAGTTTAGATGTGAGGATAGAGCCATTGGAAAGTTTATTTCCAGGGCTTTGATTTGGATACAAGAACGACCTAAAACGGAGTCTGGACGAGGGAGTTATGCCTGTTTTAATTTCGAGTATCTGTGGTGGAAGCAAGTCTGCTTGAGCGTAGGAAGTTGCCCTCCAGTGGTCTGCGAGAAATTCAAAGATTCTAGGAGCACTTTTTCTATGCTCGAGCCTACCTTTCTTTGCTCGAGCAAACTGGTCGATATCAGTCACTTTAAAGTGCGTTTTTGGCCAAAAAACTTTATTTTTTCTTCCTCTCTTCTCCCCCTCTTCTCCATACCCAAAACCCTAGCCTCAAAAAAACCTTGATTTCAACCATTTTTCACCTAGAATCCACCATGGATCTTGCATTAAAGATGAAGAACAAGTGAAGATGAGCATTTTTAGCCAATTGGATCTTGGTTTTGTGAAGGATTCTCTTAGAAGTCTTTCTCTCTTGCTCTTTTCTTGAGGTAGGATTACTTTTAGCTTTGTATCTCTATATTTTGAGGATGATTATTTGGTATTATTGTGACATTGATGCTATAATTAGAATTTTGAGTTTACAAGATTGAGTTTTGTTTCAAAAATGAGATTTCCTCTACTTTCCCCTGAGATTTTTATTAATGGCTATGGATTATGGAGATTTTAGTTTGAAGATAGCATTTTACATGGTTTACAGGTAAAAGCCCCAAATTCATGAAAACCCTAGTTGTCAAATTTGGAGAAAAGATGAAATTGATTTCAAATCTTTAAATTGATGAATGAATTATGATATTTTGAATATGTATTACTTGAGATTTATGAATTTGAAAGCCTTTGATATTTTTTCTTGAAAATATGATGATTATGTATCTATAATAGTGCAATTATTTGCATGGTGATATTTACCTTTGTTCTCATGGATGTATAAATGTTTGGAATTTGTGGAAACATTGGAAAGGTTGTTTTAAGGGGGTGGTAAATAGCATGTGAGTCTGGGTAGAGAGTCAGTTTTGAAAAGAGTTGTGTATAGTATCTGCGTGGGGAGTTAAAGTTGCCCAATTTCCCTGTCTAGGCTTATCGTTGGACGAATGTGGGAAAATATTTTTGGGTGTCCACTGGTCATGTCGTATTATATTTGGCGAAAGTGGAAAAACAGATGATTTTGGGCGCCCACATCCTGCCGTATAATAGTCAGTAAATGTGGGAGTATTTTGGATACAAAACTATATATATGTATGTATGTACTGGGGCTCTCTTTAGAGACTTCACGGCTCATTTACCCCCGGCTTTGAAATGTGACTTCTCATGGAAATGATAATATTTGATTTTTGATGCTTAAACATTTATCATGTGTTTAAAAAGGAAAATGTTTTGGTTGTGATAATGCCACATGGATTTTTAGGTAATTAGATACTTTGTTAAAAGTATTTCTACTGGGCATCTAGCTCATTCCTGTCTAACATTTTAGGAATTATTGGTGTGATTCCACCCAAGTGACAAGGCGGTGAAGATTTTTGAATAGAGCACGTGGGCTCATTGAGTGTTAATTGTTGAAGATTCGGGGCTGATGTGTATTGGGACCATGTGTCCGTTTTGTTGTACTAAGGCTATGCCTTGCTATTTGTACGCCATTAAGGCATTATTATTTTTATTTTCTAGTTTCTTGGATTATGTAAATGTTATTATTACAAGGACAAGAACATGAAATTTTTAATATTTGGTATGTAGATCAATTGAAAAGAGGACTTTTGAGATTATTATTATTGGTTTAGAACGATATCAGATTAAGTAGATTAGGAGCTATGTTTTAGTTTAATAAATTTGGGGGCATTACAAGTTGGTATCAGAGCTAACCGGGGTTTGAATACCTTGGGCTCATGGGAAGTGATGTTTGTCACAATAGGCTTACTAGGCTAGGATGAGGCGCTTATGTGCTTTGTATGCTTTGTGTGTTTATGTGGTTATATGGTATGGGGTTAAGCTTCTAGGATATGACTAGTGTCCATTGCAATCATCGAAATCCTTTTGGAAAGGCACCTAATTAATGATTTTCCCACTTGGAGGTCTTTCAGCGCCGTGGGACTAGTTGGTATCTTAGGAGAGTAACTAGTATGTGCTATATGTGATTATGTGCTTATGTGGTTTTCCTTCTATGGAAGTAGATACATGTATAAGAACATGGGTAACTCGCATATGGCTTGTGAGAGCTCATGTGGAGTATTTAAGCGTGGGTTAAACCTTATCTCTATTTTTATTTTTATAAGATAGAAGCATTTGAATGACCCCAAATAGGGGAAAACTTTTGGGACTTAAGTCTTTGGCATCAGTTTTATTAGTAGGATACATCGTTTTGGGATCACGTAAGAACGTGATTATGAGATTGGTGTGGAACCTTAGTTTATCGGTTTTGTAAGTTCATGAGAAGCAATTGTGATCTTATGATGGTAAAGTTTTTTTTTTTTTTTTTTTTTTTTATTGTATGGTGAATGGTTTGTGGTTATGAAAAGTTGAAATTATCTCATAGACACACATTGAAATTTTGGAAAATAGGCTCGAAGGGAGGTCTTGGAAGTGGAGTGAGGTCAGGATTAAATCTTATGGAAATGTACATTGATTGAGACCTTAAGGACGATTAGAGTGACCTAAGGGTAAGCGTTTTGGACTGTTAATATCGGAATATATGAACTAGTTTTAAAACTTTCTCAACTAGGTGAAGTTAGTTATATCTAACTAGGTTGATCGAGTAGCATAAGGAAGAGGCTATGTGATGGGTGTCTTAAGGGGTTGGTTTCGATGCATACCAAGACAGAGCGAGTATAACTATGTTCTTGACATACCAGATTATAGTACCCTTGAGTTTAGCCCAGAATTTCAATTTAGAATGATTGATAATTGTTAAATTATGACTGTTTCAGATTATGAATCCAAGTTATATAAGAGTTATATATATGAAAAAGTTATGAAGGGAAAGGGTGTAAATTGTGGCGATACAGGTTATATGGTTAGAACTAAGGTTGACTTCTTCATTGTGTTTCATAGACTACGATATTTTTTAAATTACATTGAGTTGTTGTTAATAGTAATGTCAATTATCTAGTGGTCTCACCCTAAATTTGTCTTATTGTTAAAGATGAAGAAATTTTGTGTAGTAAGGGATGTGTTTCTTAGAGAGTTTGTTTTATTCAGAATTTTGTTGTAAATCATAGGTGAACGAATTAGGTAAAGAATATTGGAATAGATTGGGATGAGATTAAATTTAATTGGGATTGCACCATTTGGTGAAATTACTAGTAGTGAATATAGTGGTTTGTGAGTAGACATTTTGGATTGTGTAGTCATGTTTTGAATGTTTTCGGGTTTGATGGAGTCAATTCCCTCAGAGTTGGTTGTTGATGCACTAAGTGTAATATATGAATGTTTAGGGATATGATGTGATTGGTATCTCGGGGAATTGTATTAGCAAACAAATGACTTTAGAGAAATTTTTTAAACTGATCTTGTGGGAATGTTGTGATTTTATGGAGACTATGATTAGGTGCTTAGAGATGGTTGATATGACTGTGATTTGAGTATTTTCATGGAAATTTGTCCTTGGTCCACTGCTAGTGATTGGTGTTAATTCTTAGAGTTACTCTTACTTAAGGGTTAGGAATTGTGAATGTGAGAAGTATATATGAGCATTTTGGGTTAAGTTTGGCATGTGTGGTGATGGTGTTCTTTCATGCAGTTGAAGTGGAGGTTATTTCGTATCCATTGTCCTCTAGTTATAAAATTGTTTTGTGTCCTTGGGGTAAGTGTTGTAAACCCCTTATATTGATAATTCGTTTTGTTATAAGGATGGTGAGAATTTATGTTGCTGGTAAGTTGATGTAATATTATTATTCGGTTTAACTTGGGTGTATTTGATCTTGAGTGGTAAGTGGTTTTCTTAATTAAAGGATATTTAGTTTTGCCTAATAGAGGGTGACTCTTGATTTCAATTTTATTCCATGATGTTTTGTGATGGTATCATCTTATATGAAGATATTCAGCGGACACTTCATCAAGAAAATCAATTTGGGGCGAAGTACCTTTGTTTTGTGGTCGGAGATTGTTTTGGAATGACCGTTGTTGATAGAGAAAATCTCTTCGAGTGAATAAGTGACATTATGACCTATGGTAGTATCTTTAGAATTTGAGTACTGGTGAACTAATCAAAGACTTCAGATGAGATTTCAAAGTAAGTATAACTATGGACATTTGTTGGTGTAGCCGGATGTCTTGAGTTGTGTAGGCTTTTGTGGTGGATTTAAGATGGTAGTTGGTGTCGTGTCTTGTGATTTGAGCAGCTTAAATAGTAATTAGATTGAAGTACTGAAAATGTGATTTTGTTAGAATTTTGTAATAGAAGCATAGTACTATTTTGGTGAGAGAGGTATCTTAAAGTTCGTTAGGAGATATTTTATTGTAAACGGAGATCAATTTACTAACGGTATGACAATTTGTCATTGAGTAAGTTTGCGTTATAGAAGGTATTGAATTCAGATTTGATCTCATGGGCCATCATAATATGGGTGTGGTGAGGGGCCGTGTTTCAGCTTTGGAGTTAATATTGTGGCATTGACTTTAGGGAGTGTGGTGTGTTGTGCAAGTATAGGCTGATGATTCTTTTCCTTACGGGGTGTTAGTGATTGTTGTGGCGTTAGGGGAGGTCGATTAGGACTCACCTCAGAACTTTTCTTAAGTCTAGAAATGAGGTGGGTGAATAAGAATTAATGGTTTGATCCGCAAGTGTGTCACTTAGAGGAGTGACAAGTCATGTAAATTAATTGGTAATTGTTTTTAGTTGATTGTGTGTGATCCCCCAAAATGGGATTAATCATGAAAATTGTGATGCAAACATAAGATAAATAATGTGTAGTTGGTGGATTACCATAGTAGTCATGAATGGGATGTGGCGTACCAAATTTGTGATGTTTAGTCTGTTTGTCTTGTTATGTGTGGTTATTGCTTGAATAACTATAAAGGGATTGTGGCATCACTATAGTGATAGGATCATTGGTGGGGTGACATTTGAGAGTCACCGGTTGGAAAATGTTTGAGAAAAAGAGATGAGAATGGAGTTCTCCCGTTAAGCATGACCTTGTTTTTTTATTAAAATTGGGAATATAACGTTATGTATAGACCAGTTAGTAAATGAGAAATAATTATGAACAAGGCATATTGGGTCTTATGATGTGTATGATTTTTAACAATTTCAAAAGAAATAAATAAATGTCTTTTCCTAAAACCCACTACTTTTACAAATCATTTGTATATATCTAAAACATTTTCATATAAATTCTTCTACCAAGAATGATCTTTTTTAAAATTCAAAAGTCAGAAAATATATTTTTGGATGTTCTTTTTTTTTTTTTTTTTTTTTTGGTTCTTAAGTATTTTAAAATTGCAAGTGAGTAATGTGAAGGCATGGAATACTAGTAATGTTGCAAGCATGAAGTTTGTGGTGCTTGGTTTTGTTCAGTTGCATTTTGTTGAAGGCCATGATTAGAGGATGAAACTTTTATCAGAATCTTTTCTTCTCATGAAAAGGGATTGAGGACTCGTGTAGTAATGTGAGGTAATTATTTAGAAATTTGGTTGCTGAGTGATCGGTAGTTGTTTCTTGGGGTGTGAATGTGAAGTGGAAGCTTATTTTTGTAAGGTTCTAGTTTGTTAGACAATTGAAGGTTATTTCATTGAGGTGGAGTCTGGTTGAGACGCGAGCATGGTTGGATATGTTAGTGAGATCTTTTGTTTGACTTTTGTTTCGTTGGATCGATAGGTTCATATGGCTCATAGAGGTAATTCTTGTGAATGGGTTGAAAAAGAGGTTCACTACTTTGGAATTATTGTCATAACATTTGGGTGCTAACAGAATATCAGTGTGGGACTGAATGATGAAAGTTTCCTTTAGATTTCAAATTAGACTTTGGTGTAGTGATTGTAAATCAATTGAGAATTGTTTCTTGTATAACTCGTGAAATTAGTTGCATTGGGAGACCCTTCTAGAAACTTGTGATTGAGTAGAGATTGTTCATGATTAGTTAGAGTGAGTGTTAATTCCAATATCCGTTCCATTTTGGCTGTCCAAAACTTTGATTCTTGAACTGTTTAATTTCGGGTGTGAAATTTCCTAAGGTGGGGAGATTGTGACACTTCGTACTTCTTGGATTAATGGGATTGCTCTGAACACCTTTATTATCATACTTGGAGTCTTTTAGATGCATTTTGGAATATTGATTGAGGTGGTATCATGTTTGGGAAATAGGATTGAACAAAAAACTTTGATTCGGATAACTGTCCTATGAGCAGTCATCACTCTTTTTCCCTTTTCTTTTTCCACACTTTGAATTTGGATGAGAGACTAGAACCATTAGAAAGCTTATTTTTGGGGCTTCATTTTGGACATAAGAATGACCTAAAATAGAGTCCGGATGAGGAAATTATGCTCGTTTGAATTTCAAGTATCTGTATTGGAAGCAAGTCCGCTCGAGCGCAAGAAGTTGCACTCGAGCGATCTGTGCAAAATTTAGAGATTTTGGGAGCTCTTTTTCTACACTTGAGCCTAGCTTTCTTCACTTGAGTGAACTGGTCGATATCAGTAACTTTAAACTGATTTTTTGGCCCAAAAACTTTATTTTTTCTTCATCTCTTCTCCCCCTCTCCTCCATACCCGAAACCCTAGCCCTAAAAAAACCTTGATTTCATCCATTTTTCACCTAGAATCCACCATTGATCTTGCATTAAAGATGAAGAGCAAGTGAAGATGAGCATTTTTAACCGATTGGATCTTGGTTATGTGAATGATTCTCTTAGAAGTCTTGCTTTGTAATAACCCGACCATGTTATATGTTTTCTGGTATGCTTTCAGCTCCTTACGGTGTGCATTTGCATGTTTAATGTGAAATTCCATGTGACATTAAGTTTACTTGTGTGAATCATATGATTATGGCTTTATATCTGTTAATTATGAGAAAAATCTATTACAATTGCGATATTTGGATCAGTAATTGAAAGCCTTAAAAGCTTAGTAATCTGAAATTGACTTCATAATAATGATAAGCATGATTTTTAGATCATAATATGAATTTTTGTAAAAATCCGATTCGGAATGATTAAACTGATTAAATTTCTTTTGTCAACTTTTATATGACTCTTATATACCTCTTCTAACCTCTTAACTTAGAAAACTCATCACATAAAAATATCTCCTGAGAGAGAGGGAGAGTTAAAGAGGGAGAACAAGAGGAAAAAGCTTCAACAAGAGGAAACATTGGAGAATTGAGTAAAATTTTGGAGATTTGAGCTCAAGGTAGGTTCAATCTACCTAAAATTGCCCCTCACTTGAACTTGAGTAAGGTTTTCTTTTGTATTCATGTGATTAGGGTTGTAATTGAAGCCATGTGTGTGATAATTGACTAATAGTGTGGATGTTTGTATCAATTGGTTACTTTGAGTTAGATTAAGGTTATGGAGGAATTACACCTTGTTCTTGATTTTTCATGTTGAAGTCACATGGTTAAATATGTATATAACTCATATATCAAATATAATCAAACATAAGAATATTGAGTTGTGTTATGAATGTGAAGGGATTAAAGACCTAATTGAGCTCATGATTCATGTTAATGTAGTATTATACCATCATGTTGTGTTAAATTCCTTTATTTGGTGCCTTGAGATGGTGTAACCTAGTTGGGTGTGTGCTTTGGTTCGGATTGCACAAAACAGGGATAACGACCGCACATGCGGAGGCTCACAGCCGCACGTGCGGGGCTCACAGCCGCACATGTGGAAAATAGGGGAGACCAAAGTTGAGGCACTGAAATAAAAGCACGTGCGAGGGAGGATTACCACACGTGTGGCCCACCTTCCCGCACGTGCAGTGGAGGGCTGCCGCATGTGCGGCCCATGTGGAAAAATACTGTGTGCTCCTTTTCTCTTGTTTGACCCTTTGGAATCGCTAAAATATGTGTTTGGGACTTTTAAGTTGTTTGTAAATTGAATGGAAGTTAAACGAATCGAATGTTGGTTAAAAAGGAAATGGACTAATGTATGAATTGCATGTGTGTGTAGGTTCCATCCCAAAAGGGACTATCGCTTCGCCACAGCATTGTGAGTAATAGTACTGTAGTGACATATTGCGTTTACTGTTATTAGTTAATATTAACATTTTGTTATTCGTAAGTTATGTTAACTCGTGAGGAGCAATTGGAAGACTTATGTGCATTATTGAGCAATAATACCTTCATGGACTTGAGGTCATTCTGCTTTGCTAATGATGGACCCAAGGCCCTTCAGTTATAAGCCACTGAGTGTGGACAAATCTAATGAAAAGGGAGGTGAGGATATATCAATGTCTCACCAATCGTAATGTGATTTAAATTAAATATGATTCATGGCCTATGGCCGAGGGAGGTGGTGTACATGTCGATGTACCACCTACCTTTCAATGTTCTGACATCTGTTGATATGTGGGCCCGAGGCCGTTCCGTGTGATATGTTGGGCCTAAGGCCGTTCTGCATGATGTTGGGCCCGAGGCCATTTTGTGTAATATTGGGCCCAAGGCCGTTTTGGAAATGTTTACAGAATAAGATCAAACATGTGACCTATGCATTTATATACGTTGTAATTCAAGATTATTCCTTTGAATTTGCTATGTACTATTATTCACTGAGCCTTGCTCACTCCGTGTTATGTCTGTCTCTGTAGGTAATCAACTTGGAGGTCAGTCCTAGTTCAGCCTAACAGCTACTTTTGATCATCCTGCTGTGTCCAGGCAGTCCAGTGAAATTACCCATTTTTGTGAAGCTCCTTTCATAGCTCATAGCATTGGTCTGGCCTTTTGGTCAAATGTTGTTAAGCATGTATAACTTTTACTTTGATGCTTTAGTTATACCCAAGAGGCGGGGTTGGGACTCTATATATGTGTGTGTGTAACTGTCTCTATGTGTATGCTCTTTATACGTTAGGCTATTTGATGGAATGTTTTGTGATCCTGGCATGTAAGCGTTAGCTCAATGGATGTTGTTTTAAGTTGATAATTGCTTCCGTTCAGGCCCCATATTTATAACTACTGAGTTTCGAGACCGTTATCGAGTTGGTCATGCCCAAACTTTTGGGGTGAGTTTGGGACGTGACATGCTCTCTTGCTCTTTTCTTGAGGTAGGATTACTTTTAGCTTTGTATCTCTTTATTTGGAGGATGATTAGTTGGTATTATTGTGACATTGATGCTACAATTAAAATTTTGTGTTTACAAAATTGGGTTTTGTTTCAAAAAGAGATTTCCTCTACTTTCTCTTGAGATTTTTATTAATGGCTATGGATTATGGAGATTTTAGTTTGAAGATAGCATTTTACATGGTTTATGGGCAAAAGCCCCAAATTTATGAAAACCCTAGTTGTCAAAGCAAAAAATGAAATTGATTTCAAATCTTTAAATTGATGAATGGATTATGATATTTTGAATATGTATTGCTTGAGATTTATGAATTTGAAAGCCTTTGAGATTTTTCTTTGGAAATATGATGATTATGTATCTATAATAGTGCAATTATTTGCTTGGTGATATTTACCTTTGTTCTCATGGATTTATAAATGTTTGGAATTTGTGGAAACATTGGAAAGGTTGTTTTAAGGGGGTGGTAAATTGCATGTGAGTCTGGGTAGAAAGTCAGTTTTGAAAAGAGTTGTCTAGGCTTATCGCTGGACAAATCTAGGATAATGTTTGTGGGCATCCACTGTTCCTGTCGTATTGTAGTCGGCAAAAGTGGAAAAACGGATAATTTTGGGTGCCCACGTCCTGCCGTATAATAGTTTGTAAATGTAGGGGTATTTTTGGATACAAAATGATACAAATGTATGTACATACTGGGGCTCTCTTTAGGGACATCACAACTCATTTACCACCATTTTTGAAATGTGATTTCTCATGGAAATGATAATATTTGATTTTCGATGCTTAAACATTTATCATGTGTTTAAAAAGGAAAATGTTTTGGTTGTGATAATGCCACATGGATTTTCAAATAATTGGATACTTTGTTAAAAGTATTTCTATTGGGCATGTACCTCATTCCTATCTAACATTTCAGGAATGGTTGGTGTGATTCCGCCCAAGTGACAAGGCGATGAAGATTTTTGAGCGGAGCGTGGGCTCATTGAGTGTTAATTGTTGAAGCTTTGGGCCTGATGTGTATTGGGACCACGTGTCCATTTTGTTGTACCAAGGCAATGCCTTGCTGTTTGTATGCCATTAAGGCATTATTATTTTTATTTTCTAGTTTCTTGGATTATGTAAATGTTATTATTACAAGGACAAGAACATGAAAATTGTAATATTTGATATGTAGATCAATGGAAAAGAGGACTTTTGAGATTATTGTTATTATTGGTTTGGAAAGATATCAGATTAAACAGATTAGGAGTGATGTTTTAGTTTAATAAATTTGGGGGCGTTACAGAACTTCCTTTCTAGAAGCGATGGTTACAACAAACTTGTTGGTTAAGTGAATGGACCCAGTCAAATTCTAATTAAAACTTACCATGGCTCTTCAAAATCATCATCACCATAAATTAGGTGACAGTTTCCCAACCAAGGAATTTTGGGAAATTTTAGAATTCTTACTAGAGTAACCCATCAACCAATTGCATTTCCATTGTTTATTGCTTGTCAACGGAGAATGCCCCATTTTCATTTTAAAAGCATATGATGAAATTACAACTCCCTTTTTTTTTTTTTTTTTTTTCTCAAAATTATTATTCAAAAAAGAGTTATTCTTTTCTTCTAAAAGTTTTAAGGAGTTTAGATTTTATTTCAAGTGATCAATCAAACAATTATCTCTTAGCTAAATATCTCAGAGAGGAACTAGAATTTTATTCCAAATAGCAGACATGGTCACCATTTTCATATCTACCATTGTTCCAATAAAATTAAGCTTTCTCTGAAGTTAGCTGCCCAAATATTTTTATTTAACTATAACACTTTCCATAATTTCTGAACTTTACTCAATTTTTATTTCAAAATTTTCTAAGGAATCTCGGATTTTAATCCAAGTTCCAATCAAACAATTATCTTCTAGTCAAATGCCTTCTAAAAAATTCAAAATTTTATTTCAAAGTGAAAGATTCGGTCATTACCTACTTATCTAACACTTTTCCATAAAATCAAATTCCCTCTAAAGCCAATAACTTAAAGATTTTCATTCAATCAAAAACTTTTCTTAATTTTCAAAATTATACTTGGATTTTTTTTTTCAAAATTTTTTTGAAGGAATTTTAGATATTATTCCAAGCGTCTAATCAAACAATCATCTTCTAGTCAAATGCCTTCTAAAGAAATTTAAAATTTTAGTCAAATTGAAAAACTTGGGCATCACTTCCTTGTCTAACCCTTTTTCATAAAATCAATTTCATCCAAAGTCTAACTTAATGATTTTCAGTCGATCAAAAACATTCCATTTCTAAAATTCTACTTAGACGTTACTTTTCAAAATTCTTTCCTCCCCTAAAGGAGCTTTGGATTTTATTCTAAGTATTCAATAAAATAATTATCTTCTAGTCAAATACCTTAAAAGGAAATTGGAATTTCATTCAAAATCGAAGATTTGGCCATCACTTCCTTATCTATCATTTTTTCTATAAAATTTTAAATTCCCCCAAAGTCAATAAGTTAAAGGCTCTCGTTCAATCAAATATGTTCCATGATCACTAAGGTAGGATTCAAATTCAAAACCAAATCCTTTAACTTGGGAAACTATCCCCTAATTTACAACTAATTGTTCGAATCATAATTACGATCGAATCACTGTCCAAATTGAACTCCTCACATTTTGGAATTGAATCACTGCCCAAAATACACTCAGATTGCTCCAAAATCAAATCATTGCCTTTTTTATTAGTGATCCTCGAAATCAAATCAAATCATTTCCATACAAGACAAAATACCATATAAGCACATAATTTGCATTCATGCCTATTTGGGGGGTAAAGTTGCCCTGTCCTAATTTGGAAATAGGATCTAAGATTCACTAAATCACACAATAAGGTAACAATACAATCCTAGAAAATGAGGGTATCTTTCCTCGTTTGGAAGGTGCTAAAACTTTCTATATGCAAATGGTAGGTTTAGTCAAAAGGGTACATCAATTATGATTATCCATATACCTCTCATGCCACCTTGGACTGCAAGGGGATGATCAAATAGTCCTAATAGGATAATACGACTTGATTGTTGACATAACATAGTCGGAAATAATGTCCGGGATATCATGCAACGAAGCTAGGTTTTCCGAACCCACAATGACGCAATTCAATTTAATAATGAACCAAGAATCTGAAAAAATAGAAATTTTCAAGTCAACCTAACTTAATTCACCAACAGAGTTGCCAATAGTGGGCGCTGTGCCTTTTTCGAGTCTAAGGTTCATTTTCCACACCAACTCGCTTTGACCAACAAAGAGTCACCACTTAATTTTTAAAGGGGAATGAAGAAATCTTTAACAACGAAAACTAAGTTAAGGACCAGTCCATCATAACCAAGAAAAATTATGGGTTCAAGAGCTTAGGTACAGTAGGGGAAGGGGAGGTCATTGAATGATAGCACCCCCATTCGCCCAATCCGAAGATTAGCCTCAACTAACTTTCTATATTATGATTTTAATAGTTAACTATTCACACATTAATTTTTAACTCTAAAACCCTTAACTAAACTAAAGCTATGAGATTTAAATAAAATAAAAATTATTTACTTTAGATTAAGAGAATAAAGCCATATTTTCCAAAAATGATGATTTCTAATGAAAAATATTGATCTTGCCAACCTATGACCATAAACTCAACCTATTATAAAATAATTTTCATAAAAAGCATTCAAAACATATAATTTTGCAAGAAAAAACATATAGACTTGGATTATTAAATAGGCAATGCAACAAGACAGGTTGCCCACTTTCAATATCTTACACGTAATACTTTTAAAATAAACATGACCTAAACATGCAACTAATCATACAAAATGTGAACCTAGGCCCGGTTTAAGGTTCTAACATGATTTAATGCGCAAAAAGACAAATAACTCATCAAATAATAGAAAACTAATATACACGATGATTAAACTGGGCCATATCCATATATAGATAAAGACTAAGACAACCTAAGCATGCTATTCCAAAGAAAATAAATGGAACCTGCAAAAAAAATGCAAGAAAGTGAGTAAAACTAAAAGCTTACATGATGCTATGATGGATTAATGTCCTAGCATGCTTGAATACTGAAAATAAATAGAGAATAGGTACTAAAATACAAAAGGTGAAGAAGTTTACCTATTGATTTGATTAAACTATTAAGCACGCAAAAGAAATAACAAGAAAAGCAAGATTTCTTTTCAAGCTACCCTTACGAAAATGTTCTGAATGCGTTCGAGTTCTTTAAACCTTAGAGTATTTTTAGAGGTTTAGAGTTTGTCACGACCCTATCCCACTCCAAACAAGATAGTATTTATGACCGGTCAGTAGTGTTTGACTACCAAATGCCTAACAATACACGACAACGATAGACTAAAACATTGGGGTTTATGTGGAAGAAAATTTGCCCATTAATTTCTAGAAGACCATCCAGAGCTTGTGCATAAATCATATGATACAAAACAAGAAACTTTATTTATTTATCCTTGACATTGACATGCTGAACATCCAAAAGGAAAGAACAATATTTAAAAATATACAACCAACAAAAGCAAAAACTCATATACAAAATCTTCATTCACAAACTCCAACTTCCAAAAGTAGAAAAAGTAAAGAAAAAGACTCCTGACATGATCTCCCATCCATAACTGGATGCTCACCATCACCTAAATACTGATGAATTTTATTAAAACCAAGCACAAGCTCATTTCAAACATCACATAATTTGCATGTAGCAGTTTAGTAAAGTGAAATATGAATGAACACCGATAGATTTTCTTAAAACCAAGCACAAACTCATTTCAAACATAACATAATTTGCACATGGTAACAAAGCTTAACTTGCATGCATATACATAGCGATGAACATTCCAAACTTTGCAAATAACTTATCCACAACATGTGGCGAAAAGCTCAGTTAGCTAATGATCATTGGCATGATTCCCAATAATCAACTTGTTCCAAGAAGTCATCTTAATACATGATACAAGAGTACATGATGTTCATTCATAGTAAAACAATATCTCAATTTTCATAAACATAACATATGTTTACATTTCGAATCATAATTTAAATGAACATAACTTTACTACACTACTACTCACTATTGGCTCCTTGCTCAATGGCTTAACTTCTTCAAGACTTGGCCTACAAAAACAAGAACAAAACATATTGGACTTCCTACATATTAACATAGAATATCAATTCCTAACTTAATCGGTTCTGAAATTAGTTTTCTTTCTTATTCTAACTTGATTTAGATTGGTTTCTAAGTTTATTTGACTTCCAATTAGGTTCAAAATGTGTGTAAGGAGGCCCAAGGTTTGAAGAAAACGAAATTGGCACCTCTTGTGATGACCCGAACTCGCCCCTAGAGGTTTAGGCCGTGACCAACCAATAATCCCAGATTAACTCAGGCCTCAAACACAAAACTGATAATTAAAAATAATGATGGAGCACTGCGGAAACAATAACAAAAATACAACCATGTCCATCGAGCAGTGCATACATGAGATTTTTATAAGTAATTAAAACTTCAACCTTCTTCATAGATGTGATCACATAGTTACATCAACATCTTAACACTTATAAAAAATATCCATACATAACAAGTTGCAAAAACAAAGGAAAACTAAACAAAATAACTTAGTTCACAACGTTGACACAACTTGGCTCCACATGAGACCAAGATCGTCCCATCACAGAGGCACTCTGAAGTGGCTTGAGAAAAGGGTGGACTCCAGAGGTTTCTCTAAGCTTGACGCTCCAATTGCTCGCCTACATATATATAAGGAAAGGGGGTGAGCTAAATCCTAATGAGTAATACCAATATAAAGAGGTTAAATGAATTATGTCTATTGTAATACAAAATCATATCACATGGGCTTCGAAGCAAATCATAACTGAATACTTGTTGTGTCAATGTTCACAAATCATAATCATATGTGCTATATCCAATAGTGCAAAAAGGGCCCAAAGGCATAACAAAAGGACCACATGGTTCTAACGAAGGGACCATATAGGTCAAGCAAAGGGACCACTTGGGTCAACATTAGAGATCTCTGCGCACTTATAACAAATGGTCACGGTATTGTTTCCCCCGGGCGAGGGTCTTATGGCAAAGGGCCATGGTATTATTTCCCCCAGGCGAGGGTCTTATAGCAAAGGGCCATGGTATTGGTACCCCTAGGTAAGGGCTACACTAAGGATACCATAATTACATTTCAACTAAGATAATCATTCATTGTATCAAAATATCATTTCAAAATAATGATCTTGTGGTAAACCAACACACACTTTAATAATGTATCATTACAAAGAACTACTCATAGTGGGCTGGTATTGATGTTAAACCTCAGTTGACCACCTACACAATACATATAACACAGATACACATTGAAACACATGTTCGAAACAGATAATGTATCTTAATTTGATTCTTTCCCCCAGGCGAGGGTCTTATTCCACGATTAAGGATGTTTAAATGATGCAAAAGAATGCCTAAAAGGGCATGAGCATGCACTAATAAGTGTTAGTCAAAATTTTCTGAAAATAGGGTCTTCACTCAAGCGCACACTTGGTTGCTCGAGCGGTGTGGCTTGACTGTAAAAGTATTTGATGCTCAAAATGTGCACTCGATGGTCGCCCGAGCCAAGTTCTAAACAAAGGTGAGTTGGCTCGAGTGCACACTTGGTCACTTAAACCAACTACCAAAAGTCTGTAAAAATACTAGATGCCTGCAATGTTCACGTGAGCCAAGGATCCTTCACTCGAGCGCGGATTCTGGGCTTTCCAGAATTGAGTTTCAAGTTTAAAAACTCCCTCTCTTTTTTTTTTTTGGTTCAAAGCTTGCACGGTTAGTCTCAAAAGGTTATAAATGCTTTATAAAGCATGAGTACTTGGAAATTATGAAGCCATGATCCTAAATTCTTTTTCAATTCTTCAAAAAAAAATTCAAAACACTATGTTCTTGCCATGCATGTAGGAAACTCTAGAAATAACTTGTGTAAATCCCACGCATGTATGTATTTGTAGAAAACTATGTTCAAATATGGAGAAGTATGCATGTATGTACACAATTCACTCAAATTCACTACACTTGTGGTAATTCTAACTATTTCTTTCAAATTATGAAGCCATGTAGCTTCCTTTCCATAATGTTCCTTCTATTCAACTTTTACCATAGAAATTGATTTGTTCCTCAACTACTTGACTTGTCGATCAACAATCTGAATTGGCTTTTCTTCATAGACCATGTCATCATCAAGTGCTATTCGGTGGTAATCTATGACATGGAATGGATCTCTAAAGTGTCTGTGGAGCATTGATACATGAAAGACATTGTCCATCTGTTCCATTCCCGACAGTAAAGCAACACAAGAAGAAATAAGGCCAAGTCTTTCTAGAATCTGAAACGGCCCAATGTATCGTGGAGTTAACTTCGCTTTTTCTGCCAAACCGTGTTTGACCCTTCATTGGTGTTACTCTGATAAATACATGATCTCCCACTTCAGATTTCAAATCTCTCCTTCTCTGATCAGCATCACTTTTCTGTCGGCTCTAGGCGGTCTTGAGCCTCTGTTGGATGATCTTTATTTTCTCGGTTGTTTCTTGCACAAGTTCAAACCCATACAAGGTTCTATCACCAACCTCGGTCCAACAAACGAGACCCACATTTCCTTCTGTACAATGCCTCATAAGCTGCCATGCCGATACTTGAGTGGAAATTGTTGTTATAAGTAAACTCATCCAGTAGTAAGTAAGTTTTCCAACTGCCTTGAAATTCTAAGACACACATACGAAGCAAATCTTCCAACGTTTGGATAGTTCTCTCAGCTTGCCCATCGGTTTATGGACGAAAGGTTGTGGTGAATCTCAACTCCGTGCCCATTGCCTATTGCAAACTTTGCCAAAATCTAGAAACAAATTTAGGAACCCTATCTAACACAATAGATACTAGAACCCCATGTAATCGAATGATCTCATTAATGTAAATAGTGGCAAGTCTATAAGCATTAAACGAAGTTTTCATAGCAAGAAAGTGAGTAGATTTCATCAATCTATCAACAATAACCAAAATAGCATTCATACCTCTAGATTTTTTAGGTAAACTAACAATGAAGTCCATGGTTATATGTTCCCCCTTCCATTCTGGAATGGTAAGAGACTGAAGTAAACTTGCGGGTTTCTGGTGTTCAACTTTTACTTGTTGACATTGAAGGCATTTGGAATTGTAGTCGGCAATTTCCTCTTCATGTTTGGCCACCAGTATACTAGTTTTAAGTCATGGTACATTTTGGTATTCCCCAGATGCATAGCAAACATTAACTTGTGAGCTTCTTCTAGAATTCTTCTTTTTCAACTTTGAATCATTAGAAACACAAAGTCTTCCTTGGAATTTCAATACTTGTTCTTCAATGGTGAATCCCGAACTAGCTTAGTTTCAATCTCATTGCACATTTTCTTAAGAAACTGATCTTCTCTCTGTTTTTGTTTGATCTCTTCAATAATAGCTGATTGTGCAAACATTGCAACTAAAATACTGTCTTGCCCATGGTACACCACTGCTCTCTCAAGTCTGTCTAGATCTTGTAACAGCTCCTTTCGGTCAATCAACAAACATGAAAAGGTCCCCATATTCTTTCTGCTCAATGCATCAACTACTGTATTAGCTTTACCCGAATGATAATGAATCTGTAGGTCATAATCTTTGATCAGTTCAAGCCAACGTCTCTATTACATATTTGGTTCTTTCTAGGTAAAGAAATACTTTAAACTTATGTGGTCTGTATACACTTCACCCTTAGCCCCATACAAATAATGGCTCCAGATTTTCAATGCAAATATAACAGAGGCAAGCTCCAAATCATGTGTTGGGTAATTTTTTTCATGTGGTTTAAACTGTTGGGATGCATAAGCAATCACTTTGTCGTTCTACATTAAAACACAAACCAAACCTCTATGAGAAGCATCACTGAAAATTACAAACCCTTTAGTACCTGACGGTAAGGTAAGGACTGGAGCTGTAGTCAATCTCGTCTTCAATTTTTGGAATGCAGATTCCCTCTAATCCATCCACATGAATAGCAGTCCCTTTCGGGTCAATTGTGTTAATGGTATGACAATCTTAGACAAGTCTTTGATAAATCTCCTGTAGTAACCTGCCAAACCCATAAAACTAAGAATTTATGTTACATTAGTTGGAGTAGGCCAATTAACAATTGTCTTAATTTTCTGTGGATCAACAGATATCCCTTCTCTATTAATGACATACCCCAAAAATGTAACTTCATTTAACCAAAATTCGCATTTCTTGAATTTCCCAAATAGTTGTTTCTTCCTGAATGTTTGTAGAATTATTCTAAAGTGTTGTTCATGTTCTTCCCTATTCTTTGAATAAATCAAAATGTCATCAATAAAACCACAACAAATTCATCCAAAAATGGTTTAAAGATTCGCTAACCCATGAATGTTGTAGGTGCATTAGTAACTCCAAATGGCATGACTAAAAATTCATAGTGTCCATACCTGGTTCAGAAAGTAGTTTTCTCTATATCTTCAGCCTTAACTTTTAACTGCTGATATCTTGATCTCAAATCAATCTTTGAAATACTTGAGCCCCCTATGATTGATCAAACAAATCATCAATCCGATGCAAATGATATTTATTTTTAATGGTTACTTTATTGAGTTCCCTATAGTCAATACACAAGCAGAGTGTTCTATTCTTCTTCTTCACAAACAACATAGGTGCACTCGACAGTGTTGTGCTTGGTAGAATGAACCCCTTATCAAGTAATTCCTGTAATTGTACTTTCAATTCTTCATTTCAGTAGTTGACATTCGATATGGAGTTTTGGATATGGGTTAAGTACCAGGCATCACATCAATCACAAATTCATTTTTTTTTATCAACTAATTTCCTAGGCAACTCTTTTGGAAACACATCAGAAAAATCTTTCACAATCGAAATATCATCTAAAACAACATTTGTTGTTTGAGCACTCAAAATACTACACAAATACCCCTGACACTACTTGTTAATCAGTTTACATGCTTTCATGGCAGAAATTAAGTATGGTAGGGGAACTACACGTCTCCCCCCAAAATAAAACTCATTTTGTCCCGAAGGTTGGAATATTACACGTTTAAACACACAATCAATGGTCACATAATATTTAAACAACCAGTCCATACCCAAGATAATGTCCAAAATGAGTCATGTCTAAGGGCAGTAAATCAACATACAATGTAACATTCTCAAGTAGGATTTCACATGGAGGGTAAATAGTTGAACATAGTATGGATCCCACTGACGGTGATGACATACATAACATATATCTCAAGGTTTCCAAAGGTCTATTCAATTTAGGAGCAAATTGCATAGAAACAAAAGAGTGGGTAGACCCTGAATCAATCAAAACATACGCATATTGCCCACAAATAGAGAGTGTACCTGAGACTATAGTTTATGTATTTTTGGTGTCCCCTAGTATAAGAGCAAAAACCCTTCCTTGTCTCTGATTGTCCCTTATTATAGTTGGAGTTGCATTGTCCCTTATATTTGGTGCCGATGCGATTGATCTTGTAGCACCTCGATTATCACGTTGTTGTGGTTGTGGACATTCCCTCACTATGTGTCCTGTCTTTCTACACATAAAACAAGCCCAGTAATCAGATAACAAACCTTGGTGCTTTCTCTCACAATCTAGACAAACGTGTGTTGAATTACCACTCTGATTGGAGCTACTTGAATTTTTCGACTTTGCTTTCTTAGTCATTACTAAAGTTGCCCATGTGTTCACATTCAAATTCTACCTTTTACCCTTCCATTCAAAATTCCGATGTCTTGTTAGTAGTCTGTATCGACTATATGTGCCACAAACCGTGCTAGTTCAGTAAACTAGGCTTCATACTCTGCCACTAACTTATTCCCTTGCTTTAGTTGTTCAAACTCTGTTACTTTCCTATCTCGAACGCACTGCAGAAAGTACTTTTTGTAGAAAATCTCTAAGAACTAAGCCTAACTAAGTCCCTTGTTAGTATCTCATACTAACATCCACCATCTCCTCATTTCATTTTCTAAAGTAAAGGCGGCTAACAGAACCTATTGTGTCTCTATGCACGAAAATACCTCAAACAGTTTTTCAATCCCCAACACCCAGGCCTCAACCTTTAATGGATCAATTTCTACATGAAACAAGGACGGCTTCATATTTTTGAACTCTCTAGTGAGGGCAATGGTTCGGTCATTTATTTGATGATCTGGTACAGATGGTACGGGGATCAGAGGTGGGTGTGGTGGTTATTGTTGCTGCCATTGTTGTTGTTCCCTTTGCTTTTCAGCCATATTGTGCATCATTCTTTCCATCCGATCAAGTCAGCTAGAGGTAGACTCCTCCAATTCATCCCCTCTTGTTCTCACCATTATATATATGAAACTTGTATCATAAGAAATACAATGTATGCACACATATACGTATACACACATATACGTATACACATTTTCAAAAGTTACCTCATTTCGATATTCAAATGCAAATGAATGCAATCATTAAGTACTTTCTAGACACCTTATTGCTCAATGGACAAATATGTGATGTATAACTCATGCTTTGAGACCAAACTACCAAGACCCAAATCTGCCCCGAGAGGTTTAGGCTGTGACCAGCCACTAATCCCAGATTACCTCTGGCCTTAAAGACAAAACTGATAATTAAAAATAATGACGGGACACTGCAGAAGCAATAATAAAAATACAACCATGCCCATCGAGCGGTGCATACATGAGATTTTCATAAGTAATTAAAACTTCAACATTCTTCATAGATGTGATCACATAGTTACATCAACGTCTTAACACTTACACAAAATTTCCATACAGAACAATTGCAAAAACAAAGGAAAATTAAACAAAATAACTTGGTTCACAAGGTTGACACAACTTGCCTCCACATGAGACCAAGATCGCCCCATCATGGAGGCACTTTGAAGCGGCTAGACAGAAAGGTTGACTCCCAAGGTTGCTCTATGCTTGACGCTCTAATTGCTCACTTACATAAATATAGGGGAAGGGGGTGAGCTAAAGCCCAGTGAGTAATACCAATATAAATAGGTTAAATGAATGATGTCTATCATAATACAAAATCGTATCACATGGGTTTTGAAGCAAATCATAACTGAATACTTGTCATGTCAATCTTCACAAATCATAATCATATATGGTATATCCAATAGTGCAACAAAGGGCCCGAATGCATAACAAATGGACCACATAGGTCTAATGAAGGAACCATGTAGGTCAAGCAAAGGGACCACTTGGGTCAACATCAGAGATATCTACGCATTTATAACAAAGCGTCGCGGTATTGTTTCTCCCAGGCAAGGGTCTTATAGCAAAAGGCCACGGTATTGTTTCCCCCGGGCAAGGGTCTTGTAGCAAAGGGAATGGTATTGGTACACCCAGCGAGGGCTACACTAAGGATGCCACAATTACATTTCAAAAGTGACAATCATTCATTTGTATCAAAATAGCATTTCAAAATAACAATCTTGTGATAAACCAAAACAAACTTTAATAGCATATGTTTACAAAGATACTACTCACAATGGGTTGGTACTGATGTTAAACCTCGGTTAATCACCTACACAAGCCACATAACACAATTACACATTGAATGCTAGTTTAGTAAACTGGGCTTCATACACTACCACTGACTTATTCGCTTACTGTAGATGTTCAAACTCTGTGACTTTCCTATCCCGAACACACTGTAAGAAGTACTTCTCATAGAAAATCTCTAGGAACTGAGCCCAACTAAGTCCCCAGTTAGTATCTCCTACTAACATCCACCATTTCCTCACTTCATCTTCTAAAGTAAAGGCGGCTAACAAAACCTTTTGTGTCTCTGTGCACGGAAACACCTCAAACAATTTTTCAATCCCCAATAGCCAGGCCTCAACCTTTAATAGATCAATTCCCCATGAAATAAGGGCGGCTTCATCTTTTTGAACTGTCTGGTGAAGGAAATGGTTCGGTCATCTATTTGGTGATCCAATACTAGTGGTACGGGCATCGAGGTGGGGGTGGTGGTTGTTGTTTCTGCTATTGTTGTTGTTGTCTTAGGCTTTCAGCCATATCGTGCATCATTTTTATATTCAGTGAAGTCGGTTGGAAATATACTCTAATTCATCCCCTCTTGTTCTCACCATTATTTATATGAAACTTGTATCATAACAAATACATTGTATGCACACATATAAATATGCACATTTTCAAAAGTAACCTCATTCAAAGTTTCAAATGCAAATGAATACAATCCTTATGTCCTTATTAGACACCTTATTGCTCAATAGACAAGTGAGTAAGGTATAAGTTATGCTCTGATACCAAACTGTCATGCCCAGAACCTGTCCCTAAACGTTTAGGCCATGAGCGACCAATAATCTCAGATTACCTTCAGCCTCTAACACAAAGCTGATAATTAAAAATAATAACAAAGCACAGTGGAAGCATTAACAAAAACACAACCATATCCATCAAACGATGCATATATGAGATTTTCATAAGTGATTAAAACTTCAACCTTCTTAATAGACTGTGATCACATAGTTACATCAACATCTTAACACTTATGCAAAGTATTCTTACATAACAAGTTTCAAAAACAAAGGAAAACTAAACAAAACAACTTGGCTCCACATAAGACCAAGATCGCCCTATCACGGAGGCAATTCGAAGCGGCTTGACAGAAGGGTGGACCCCCGAGGCTACTCTAAGCTTGATGCGCTAATTGCTCACCTACATATATATAGGGGAAGAGGTGAGCTAAAGCCCAGTGAGTAATACCAGTATAAAGAGGTCAAATGAATGATGTATATTATAATACAAAATCATATCACATGGGTTTCGAAGAAAATCATTGCTGAATACTTGTTGTACTGGTGTTCACAAATCATAATCATATGTGGTACATCCAGTAGTGCAACAAAGTGCCTGAAGGCATAATAAAGACACCACATAGGTCTAACGAAGGGATCATCTAGGTCAAGCAAAGCGACCACTTGGGTTAACATCAGAGATCTCTATGCACTTATAACAAAGGACCGGGTGAGGGTCTTGCAGCAAAGGGCCATGGTATTGGTACCTCTAGGCAAGGGCTACACTGAGAATTCCACAATTACATTTCAAAAGGGACAATCATTCATTTGTATCAAAATAGCATATCAAAATAATGATCTTGCGATAAACCAAAATACACTTTAATAACATATCTTTACAAAGATACTAGTCACTGTGCGCTAGTACTGATGTTAAACCTCGGTTGACCAGCTACACAAAACACATAACACAGATACACATTGAAGCACACGTTCGAAATAGATAACGTATCTTAATTTGATTCTTCTACGCGTGTTTCTAGCTTTTTCCATGATAACGGATGTTTAAATGATGCAAAAGTATGCCTAAAAGGGCATGAGGATGCAAATATAAACTTAAAAGTGTTAGTTAAAATTTGCTAAAAATAGGGTCTTCGCTCGAGCGCACACTTAGTCGCTCGAGCAATGTGGTTTGACTACAAAAGTACTAGATGCTCAAAATGTGCGCTCAATGGTCGCTTCAGCCAAGTGCTGAACAAAGGTGAGTTTGCTAGAGCACACACTTGGTCGCCCGAGCCAACTATCAAAAATTTGTAAAAATATTGGATGCTTGTAATGTTCACTCAAGACAAGGATCCTTCGCTCGAGCGATCTGGGCGAATTCTGGGTGTTCCAGAATTGAGTTTAAAGTTCCAAAACTCCCTGTTTTTGTTCAAAGCTTGCATGGTTAGTCCCAAAAGTTTAGAAATTCTTTATAAAGCATGAGCACTTGGAAATTATGAAGCCATGATCCCAAATTCTTTTTCAATTCTTCGAAACAAAGTTCAAAACACTATGTTCTTGTCATCCATGTAAGAAACTCAATTGTTTTCTTCACAAAACATGTTATATAAGATGTTGAGTATAAAATCATGGAGAATCTCAAGAAATAAGTTGTGTAAATCACATGCATGTATGAATTTGTAGAAAACTAAGTTCAAATATGGAGAATTATGCATGCATGTACACAATTCACCCAAACTCACTACACTCATGTTGATTCTAACTCTTTTCTTTCAAATTCATGCAAATGGTCTAACAACTTGACGAATTCATCTTCCTACATTGATTATTCTCATGAATTAAGGGTAAGGATCATACCTAGAGCTTGAATTTGGGCTGAGATTAGCTTAACCTCTTCAAACTCTCTTGAATTCTCTTGAATTCCTCTTCTCTCTCTCTCTCTCTCTCTCTCTCTATCTCTAATTTTCAGCTCAAGATTTGACGTAAATGAGCTCCTAAGCTTGATTAAGAAATATATATAGGTGGATTAAGGCTTAACTAATCAAAAGGGATTAAGACTAATCAATTGGGCTTAAGTCTAATCATTTGTAATTAATTTATTCTAATTATTTTGATCTGAATCAAATTTTAATTAAATTTACTATATGGTTCTAAATATTCCAACTAACTTATCGAACTAGTCAATTTCAGTTTCTAAATCCGTATGGGCTTTCAATTTTGAATTCTAAGTCAACATTTAAAGAGATAATTCACAAATAAACAAATAAGCATCAATTAAGCACATAATCATGCAAATATGATCAATGAAATAATATTTAAAAATAATACTGAGGACGGGGTCGTCACATCTGCTGAGCCAAACCTAATGAATGAGAATCATGTGGATTGTGCTTACTTTTCTACGCCCTTGATTTATTGCATTGATAAAGATTTTCAAAATTTTGATGAAAATGAAGAGGAAGAAATTCCTCGGGCTTTGAAAATTTTGATTAATTGGGAGAAGGAGAGGCGTGCAAAACCTTTGATGGATGAGATTGTTCGAATTAATGTGGGTATTGAAGAGGATCCTCAATTGGTCCAGATTGGTTCCACGTTGTCTTTGGAGGAACGCAAATGATTTGTACCTTTGTTAAAATAATTTAAAGATGTTTTTGCATGGTCCTACGAAGACATGCTTGGAATCGATCCTGAGATTATCTAACACATGATCCTTTGAATTTGGCTAGATTAGGCAATGAAGATCAAAGAGGAGGTCACTAAGCAGATCAATGTGGGATTTTATATTGTGTTAGAATATTCGACGTGGTTAGCAAATATCATTCCGGTTTGAAAAACGGATAGTAGAATTCGAGTTGCCATTGATTGCAGATATCTAAGCAAGGCTAGCCCTAAAGATGATTTCCTACTGCCACTTATTAAGGAATTGGTAGACTTCACTGTGGGTCATGCTCTGCTTTCATTCATAGACGGGTTTTCAGGGTATAATCAGATCTCCATGGCACCTAAGGACCGAGAGAATACAACATTCACTGCCCAATGGGGGACTTACTGCTATCGGGTTATGCCATTCGGGTTGAAAAATACTGAAGCCACCTACCAAGGAGTAGCAATTTCCATATTGCATGACATGATTCGTAGGGAGGTTGAAGTGTATGTGGATGATATGATTGTCATGTCCAAGGAACAAGAAGGTCACTATAATACATTGAGAAGGTTCTTTGAAATAATTCGAGAGTACAAGTTAAGGCTAAACCTACAAAAATTGGGGTGACTACAGGAAAGATGCTGGGGTTCTTAATCACACAACGTGAAATCGAAGTCGACCCATCCAAAATCGAGGCCATCTTTGGAATGCCCCCGCCAATGATTGAAAAGGAGGTGCGAGGTTTTCTAGGAAAAGTGCAATTCATAAGAAGGTTTATTTCTAAATTAGCCTCTACTTCTGAACCACTATTTGGCTTGCTGAAGAAATGGAAGAAGTTCCAATGAGATGACCGATGAGCTCCTCTTTGCGAAGCACATTGCTCAAGTGACCAAAAAGTTGACTTGAGCCTAGATTTATAACATCCAGAAGTTTTGCAGACATTTGCAGATTGCTCGAGCGACCAAAGGTGCGCTCGAGCGAACTGCCTTGTTTTTCGAAATTTTGCAATGCATACCTAAGTGCATACATCCATCCTCATTCCATGACAGGCATTCTTAAGCTATTATTAGGCCACAATAATGAGGAAATGAGTTAGAAACACACTAAAGAAAGTTTAATTAGGTTAAGCATTAATCGAAATGTGTGTTTCAATCTGTATCTATTATGTATCTAAGTAGGTCAGGCGTTGCAGTCCGTCCAATCTGTCCCAAAAGCCATCTGTAAGTAACAACTCTATAAAGATATATTTGTTCACAAGTATTTTCTAATTATGAGTTATACTCAGTTTTCTGAAATGTTATTTTCTGAACTGAATGAATGATTGTCCAATTTTTTAACTGTAATCGTGGCATCCTTACCATCTGTTATCTAAGATCTGCTATTTGTTATTTGGTACCAACGATCTCTGTGGGTTCTAATTTTTGGAACTATCTGGCTGAAACCGTAAAGGTTATCTGATACGATTTTGTGTAATCATCTGTCTGATCTTAACAAGTCTATAAGACCATCTGCTCTATTAGCTAATGGATGTACCACGTATGATTAATGCTAATTCTAAATATGAATATGATTCTAATATGATCTGAACTCTGATTTCTGAATCTGCAATGGGACATCATTCATTAACCTTTTACTCTGTTATTGTTCACTGGTTTCTAGCTCACTGTTATATTTATGTATGTAGATGATCAGGCACGTGACTAGGCCTAGATGTTCCAGTCTGGACTTCTATTTTGTCAGCCAACCTTTGTGCCTCACGTGGAGGTTCCGAGATTGTCTAGTGATTAAGGCTTTGTGATCTTGGTTTAAGTTTTTGTTTTCTTTTGTTAAGACGTTTGTTTGTTAAACAAGTTTATGTTCATCGGGTTAAATCTCTTTTGTCTTATCTATAATATGTGATGAAGTAATGATGATGTTAATATATGTATGTAAAGACGAAGGATGTGTTTGGTTTGTGGCTTGAGATGTATTTTCAAAAAAAAAAAAAATTTGAGGAGAGTGTTTAGAAATTTTTTTGGTTTGTTTGGTTGTATATTTTGAAAATAGTTTTGGAGTTTGGGAGTTCGGGATGATTTAATATTTTGTTGTAGTTGAGTAGATGTGTGTGAGAGGAAAAGTGATTGGAAAGGAGTGAGGGGAGAGAAAAGGTGATTGATTTATGTGTAGGAGAAAGAAAGTGATTTTGGAAAAAAAAATTCAAAAAATTTGAACCAAACAAAATTTTGTAAATTTTTCTAAAAAATTGTATCTTGAGATACAAACCAAACAAGCACAAAAATTTATGTCTCATATAACTTAGCACAGCTCATTGGACTATGTATGTTTATATATTTGTTTCTGCTAGCCCATATTATTATGATTCTGTTTATGAGGGCTTTGGTAATCGTAGGATTGTTGGCCGGTCACTTAACTCATCCCTTGGGGTGGGGGTTAGGTCGTGACATCTTATTTGTTTAATTCCCCAACCACCGTTATTATAGATCGTCATGATGCTTCCCAATCAATCTTTGTTATTCTTGACGGCTCCAATTATGTGTTGTGGGCCTAAGCCATGATGGTTAATTGAAAGGGAAGAAACTTTGGCAAATTATCACTGAGGATGTAACTAAACCAGTAAAAGAGGCTGATGAAACAACCATCAAATATGAAGACTGTTTAGAGGATTGGGATAGTAATAACTACCAGATCATTATGTGGCTTCACAATACATCTATTACCTCTATTAGTCTGCAGTTTGGTCATTTTCAATTTGATTTTATGCTTACTCATGCCAAAGACATCTGGGATTTTTTGAAAAAACGATATCAAACTACTGATCTTACTTATTAGTATTAACGTCAGAGTCAGCTTCATCGCATGCATCAAGAGCCTGGTCAGTCCGTTAATGATTTTCTTTCTCAGATCTATTCTATTTGGGATCAGCTTGCTCTCTCTGAACTTGAATGGCCTCATCCTGAAGATGCTTCTTTATTCACTAAGTATCGCAATCAGCAACGGTTGGTTCAGTTTCTCATGGCTCTCACTTCCCATTTTGAGCCTCGTGCGTACCTCTCCACTTCATCGCACTCCATTGCCCACTCTTAAGCTAGCTATTGTTAGAGGAGACTTGCTTTGGTACTCTCCACACTCATCACGTGGACACTATTCTTGCCACTCCTCAATCCCTGAGTTGCTCTTCACAACCACCCAACGGTCCACTTTCTAAATCAATCCCGAGGATAAAAATCCATATTTTCATCATAACTCCATAATAAATACATTTCCTCAATCATTTCCAACAATTCATTTGAAAACCCTCTTTTTTATTTCAACCCAAAACCCTAGGTCTATCCAAAAATTCCCAAATCACAATATTGTTTCAAAAACACAAATAACTAAGTTAAAAATCATAAGAAAGTGCAAAGATATCCCTACCTTGAAGCTAGAAGGCAAGAGAGAGAGTGATGGAACCTCAACAACGCTGAAACCCAACTTTGTTCCAATCAAAAGAAAGTTCTCAGAGTGATCTACCTTTTTGTCAAAGAGACTAGGGTGAAGAAATCAACGGATCTAGGTGTATTTGTAGAGAGAATGTGAGCTCTAGAGAGAGAGAGAGAGTCTCAACTTAGGGTTTTGAAATGTTTAGAGAGAGAGAGAGATGAAAAAGTGAGTCAAGAGGGTGACTTTACAGTTTGATATACGAGTAAAATCCTCGAGCACAAAAAGCGTCGCTCGAACGACCAGACATAATAAGTGGGATCGCTCGAGTGCACAAAATTACCACTCGAGCGAAGAATATCAACTCTCAAAAGTTTTACAGATAGAGGACCATCGCTCGAGCGCAAAAAATACTGGTCGAGCCAACACTACTTGAGCGCAAGAAAGACCGCTCGAGCAAAGAATGCCATCTCCCAGTATCTCTGCAGACCTGCAAAAGTACTAGAAGTTCACAAAGGCCGTTCGAGTGCAGGAATCATCGCTCGAGTGAAGAGGCAGAATTCTGGGCAACAATAGTTTTGAAAAACAAGCTACCAACCTGTTCCAAAAAGGAGAAACAAAACATGAACATCCGTATAAGACAATGAAACTCAGGTCCAAAATATCAAATGGGTCGGGTCTAAACCAAAATCGCTATAGATATATTGATGCACTTACAGTAATATATAATTAATAGTAACTTTTATACAAAGAGGTGGCAGGCAACAAATAAACCATACATATATCATTTTGACCAAAAACAAAAAAAATTGTCAAAATACCTTAAATTCAAGAGAAAATTAAACATATGAATTATGAATAAAAACAAATTTTTATTGAATTGTTAAAATTCATATTTGCATACAATTTTTCAAATATCTTAGACGGACTAATATATACTTAATTCATGTTCAAAATACTTTGTTGTGAAGTGCATGATTCAAATTAAACGATAGACTAAGATCCATGCAAACTAAGAGTTGTCTACTTTTAGAGAGAGAATGGCTGGTTGACAATTTATTGAACTCTAGTTCAAAGTCAATTTCTCAAAATTGAAGTTCAAACTCTTTTCCATTCCTCAAAACCAAGTTTTAAACTTTATATATAACACTTGCATATAATGATTTGAACTTTTTGCTTCCAAAACATGAACAAATGAAGTGATAAATGTAAATTCATGTAGAATTCTCAAAACTTACCAAAAATAACTCCATGCATGTGAGGCATGAGATGCAATTCAAGCTTATAGGGATGAATTATGCATGCATATACGGATTGATCTTTAATTCTACATTCTTAGCTCAATTCTTGACTTAATCTTTTCCTACCTTCTTGAATTCACATAGATGATAACTAGAATTCATAAAATAGGATTCAAAAGCTCACCTAAGTTCTTCAATTAACTTGAATTAGCAAGAATCGTGATTTACTCTTCTCAAACTTCATGTCTCTAGCTTAGATTCTTAGTTGTCTTTCCTTTCTCTCTCTAATTCAAGTTCTCTCTCTCTCTCTCTCTCTCTCTCTCTCTCTCTCTCTACACTTGAGCTCAAAAAGAAGATGGATAAATTAATTTATGAACTCATAGTTGACTTATATAGGCTAGATTAGTGTAGCTTAATCAAAATAATATTATTTTTTCACTAGTTAAAAAAAAAAACCAATTAAATTGATATCTGATTTAGGAAACAATTTAAGACACTACCACTTGACAACTAAAATAATATTAAACAATTTAAGAAAAAAACAAAGTTGTTTTTTCACTTATAGTGTAACACCCCCAAAATATGACCATAAGTTCAACCCAAATTTATATAAATAAGTACATGAATCAGACTGTAAGATTCTTTCATTTCATAATGTTAACAGTACAAAAGAGCTTAGCATAAACAAATGTCCTATAGACTTACACCTTTCCAAGTCTTGGCTAGGTTACAACAAAAGTGAGACTAACTCATACAATTTAAGCCCTAAGATATACAAAAAGTGAAACAAAACAATGAAGCTCTTCCTTCCCAAAAGTCCCTCTAATGCTATTGCCTTGGTGGAGGCATGCCAACAGCACCTGAAAATGGTTTTCCCCAAATAGGGTGAGCCACAGCCCAGTATGAATAATCTTGCACAATATATGAGATCTAACGAAGATATAAGTGCAATGTGCATATACAATGCCAGAGATAAAACATTCACATTTTTATATAGTCATAGAACACCAAGTCCATATTTCATTTCATTTTCCTTCAATTCATTTCAATACATGAGCCAATTTCATTATTTTTCAATAACCCAAATGAGATTGCAACTCAATAGTTCTACAATCACACCATTAACACACAAACACTTCAATATGCCATTTTACAGAAATTTTGCCTACGGGATCAGCACCCATGTATAAATTTCGGGACTTTCACCTAGGACACTCCGGCCAACGTAATTATAATGGAGTCCATCCCCTTTCTCATCCCAAACAATGGAGTACATCCCATTTCTCCTCCCAAACAATCATACATATGCAATGTATTTAAATACATAATCACACATGGAGTACATCCCATTTCTCCTCCCAAACAACCATACATACACAATGTATTTACAACATGATCATATTCAATGATAATCAACCATTGATTAGTTTTAATTCACCTAGTCTTCATGCAATTTTTACAACAATCATAACTATCCTCCACTGATAGCCCAATACAGTTATTTCTAAATAGATATACAATCTCAAGATAAATATATATATATATAATTTATTTAAGATTTTCCAAAGATGAGACGTATCATCTACTCAATTCCACTATGTATTTCAATACTCGTCCAATTTCATGTTTACAATAACAATTTCATTTATTTATACAAAATAAATATCATAATCATTTTAGGACAAACTCCATCTCTTCCCAAGTCTCAACGTAGTACCAAAATCAACAATTTTGACACTATACAATATCATTTTCATGCCCCACAATCATTTACCTCTCATTCACCAAACCCCTCTTTCCATTTTATAGCCAAACCCTAGGCTTGTTCACATTACCCCCAAATCCCACCATTGTTACACAATGACAAATAACTAAGTTAAAAGCCATATTAAAGTGTAGAAAATCCCTACCTCAAGTTAGATGACCAAGCAAAGCAAAGGTGAAACTCCAAGGATTCTCAAATCCAACTTTGTTTGGATCCAAACGAAGATCTAGAGACGTCCTACCTTTTTCTCAAAGGCACTAGGGTAAAGAACCCAAAGGATCTAGGTCAAAATGTAGAGAGAGAGAGTGTGTGTTTTAGAGAGAGAAGGTCAAGATCTAGGTTTATAGAAAGCTTTAGAGAAAGAAAAGAATGAAAAAGTGATATAAAATGTCATTTTCGCGATCTGATATACGCACAGTCTGCTCGAGCGGGAGATTTGACGCTCGAGCGGCAGGCACAATAAGTTCTTCCGCTTGAGCAACAAGACACAATGAACGCTCACTGCACGAGCGCAAGAATTTTCCGCTCGAGCATAGAAAACACACATCTGGAAGTTTTGCAAAGAAAAACCAATGCTCGAGTGCAGGAAAGGCCGCTCGAGCGTAGGAAATACCGCTCGAGCGTAGAAAACACTCTCCCAGTAGTTTTGCAGAGCTGCAAAGTACTAAGAGTTTGCAAAGCCCACTTGAGCGCGAGAAGTGCCGCTCAAGCGGAGGAGTAAAGATTACAAAGCCCGCTCGAGCGCAATAATGGCCGCTCGAGCGAAGGAGCGAAAATCGAGGGAACAAAGGTTTGGAAAAACAAGTAACCAACGTATTCCAAACGCACAACTACAATCCAATAACCAAAATAGAGGGGAGACAAGGGTAACGAGATATGAATCACCATTCAAAACCATGCAAACCAGAGTACGAAATACAACAAGTCATGGGTTAAAATAGGAATTGCTATAACCTCCCCCCTTTAAGAATTTCGTCCCCGAAATTATAAATCAAGTTCAAAATCAACATTAGACCATTCATAACAATGTTATTCTCAGATATTCAATACCATGACCCATTCTCCGGTCATCCATTCTCATTAACTCGATACACAAGTCTCATTTTAAAATGAAATTTACAGTTTCCCAAAACATTTACAATGTTCAATCAAAATCCAAGTTTTCCAAAATTTTCACAATATATATAATGCTTCCAAAAGTGATACAACACTCACAATATTCCATGTTCTCAAGACACCCATAACATATATAATGTTCTCGTATTTTAAAACATATACAATGCTTTTACATTTCATTTACATAATGAAAATCTCAATATAAAATTAAATATCAACAAATAAGTCTGGATATTTCTCTCGAACTTCCAATTCACGTTCCCAAGTCGCTTCCTCGACCCCGTGATGTTTCCACAATACCTTTACCAAGGGGATTGTCTGGCCTCGCAAGACTTGGTCCCGTCTATCCAAGACACTCACAGGTCTCTCCTCATACGAGGCATCCTCATCTACTCTAAGTTGGTCCAATCCAATACGTGCAATGGATCCAGCTCATACTTCCGAAGCATAGTAACATGAAACACATCATGAACCCCGAAAAATTGTGACAGTAACGCCAAACGGTAAGCTACCTCCCCGATCCGCTCAAAGATCTCAAAAGGCCCAACAAACTGATGGGAGAACTTCCCACTCTTCCCAAACCTCATCAAACCCCGTCTAGGTGATATTTTCAAAAAGACATGACCTCCCACCTCAAAAGACAAGGGTCTCCTCCTACGGTCGATATAACTTTTCTGAAGACTTTGAGCTGTAACCAATCTCTTACGAATAAGTGCTACCTTCTCCGTCGTTTCCCGAACTAACTCTGGGCCCAACAAAGGTGCATCACTCACCTTAGCCCAATACACCAAAGATCTACACGATCAGCTATACAAGGCCTCAAATGGTGCCATGCCAATACTCGATTGGAAACTGTTATTATAGGCAAACTCCACTAAGGGAAGGTGTCTCTTCCACGACCCGTTAAAGTCAAGGACACAACCTCGAAGCATATCCTCAAGGATCTGAATAATACGCTTGGGCTACCCGTCAGTCCGAGGGTGATATGCTGTGCTAAAAGTCAGTCTAGTGCCCAAGGCATTCTACAAACTCAGCCACAATCGAGCCGTGAAATGTGGATCTCTATCTGAAACAATCATTACAGGAACCTCGTGCAACCTCACTATGTCCCTAATGTAAAGGTCGGCAAGATAGGCTACTGAATCGCTCATACGCATGGCTATAAAGTGCGCCGACTTGGCCAGTCGGTCAACTACCACCCAAATGGCATCACTACCGCGTTGAGTCCTTGGAAGGCCCACAACAAAATCAATTGTGACATACTACCACTTCCATTCGGCTATAAGCAAAGGTTGCAACAAACCCGCTGGCCTCTGATGCTCAGCCTTCGCTTGCTAACAAGGCATTTTGATACAAACACAGATACATCCTTCTTCATACCTCTCTACCAAAACTGACGACTAAGGTCGTGATATATCTTTGTGCCTCCCGGATGCACCGCAAGGCGTAAATGGTGAAACTCTCGGAGTACTTCCTCTCGGCAAGACTCTGACACAAACAAACAGTCACGGTATCTCACACTCTGGTCGGGATATACGGTCAAGCCTCTTTCTACTTTCCCATTGGAAATCTTCTCTCAGAAGGATTCCATCTCCAAGTTACCTTTCTGCACTTCCAATACTCGGTTTACAAATGTAGGTTGTGTAACCACTGAAAACAATGCTACAGATTCAACAGACTCGCCCTGAAGCAAGTCAAACTCGCCAAGGATACCCAACATCTTCCATTCTCGGATGGCGACACAGGCCACACTGCTAGTAGACTTCCTACTCAAGGCATCAGCCACTATATTGGCCTTCCTAAGATGATAATGCAACTCAAAGTCATAGTCTTCTATGAACTCCATCCACATTCTCTGCCTTAAATTCAAGTCTTTCTGAGTAAACAGATACTTCAGACTCTTGTGATAAAAAAATACCTCGAATTTCTCACCATACAGATAGTGCCTCCAAATCTTCAAAGCAAAGATCACCACCGCTAACTCTAGATCATGGGTAGGGTAATTCCTCTCATGTGTTTTCAATTACCGTGAGCCATAGGCTACTACATTCCCTTCTTGCATCAATACACACCCCAAACCTTCTCGTGAGCCATCACAATATACCGAATAGCCCAAATCCCTCTCCGGAATAATCAAGACTGGAGCAGTGGTAAGTCTCACCTTAAGCTCTTGAAATGACTTCTTACAGGTCTCATTCCACACAAACTTAACTTTCTTCCTCGTCAGTCTAGTTAACGGTGAAGCTAATCTAGAGAAATCCTTCACAAATCTTCGATAATACCCGGCCAACCCCAGGAAACTACGGATATCAAAAGCATTCTCAGGTTGTGCCCAATCCTGTACTACCTCTATCTTGATGAATCCAGAGTCACCCCTTCCCTGAATACTACATGGCCTAAGAATTTAACTTCATTCAGCCAGAACTCACACTTTCCAAACTTAGCATACAACTTATGGGTCCCAAGCAACTCAAGCACTACTCGTAAGTGTTCCTCGTGTTCCTCCTCGAAGGGCGAATAAATCAAGATGTCGTCCACAAACCGGTCTAGAAACTTACGGAAGATCCGATTCATCAAATCCATAAACACCACTAAAGCATTAATCAGCCCAAAAGGCATCACTAGGAACTCATAATGGTCATACCGCGTACGGAATACCATCTTCGAGATATCCTCCTCCCTTACCCTCAACTGATGATAACCCGATCTCAGGTCTATCTTAGAGAAACAACAAGACCCCTTAAACTGATCAAACAGATCATCTATACAAGGCGTTGGGTACTTGTTATTGACAGTTACCCGGTTCAACTTCCGGTAATCTATACAAAGTCGCAACGCTCCGTCTTTCTTTTTAGTAAAGAGAGCTAGCGCTCCCCAAGGTGAAGTACTATGGTGAATAAAACCCTTATCTAACAATTCCTAGAGTTGAATCTTCAACTCACTCAATTTAGCAGGTGCAAACCTCTATGGAGCCATAGAGATCGGTGTCGTGCCAAGCACTAAATCAATAGAGAACTTGATCTCTCGGTGAGGGGGTAAACTAGTAAGATCCTCGGGAAACACATCCGGGTATTCACAAACCACCCTTGGCAACTCAACCCAGCCTTCATCACACTCACTCCTCAAAAAGCTAGCAAGGAGACAACTAAGTTCACTCCACCCACGCGGATCGTACACTGTTGATAAGACTCTATCCACCCGGTCCCCTAAGAAATAGAAGCAATCACTGCTCAAGGCACATACAGTGACCCTCTGACGGTAACAATCTATAACAGTCTGGTATGACGATAACCAATCCATACCCAAAATAACATAAAAACTAGTCATTATCAATAAACACAAATACAAATGGAAGTCGACAACCGGCAACCTCTATGTCACAACCCCGACATCCCTGTTTCAGAATAACTTCACCACCAATAGGTGACTCTACACAAATAGGAGATGCTAACTGTGCCAACTCTAACCCCAAAACTGATGCAAATGCAGACAAGATTAAAGAATGGGATGCACCCGTATCAATCAACACATTAGCAACTGAATTGCAAAACAAGAAGATACCTCTAACTACTGAAGGCGCTAGTACAAGATCTGGCACAGTAACAGCATACACACGTCTAATAAGTCTCTGCTCAACCTGCTCACCTCTCGGAGCATATGCCTGATGCATTGACTGAGCCAAAGAGGCTCCCTGATTGGCCCTCGAGGCATGTTCTGACTGTGTAGGCTGGTGACTCTACGTCTGCCTCGAACTAGATGCACCAGATGTGCCACCCAACTGTGGGCAAAATCTCTTCAGGTGCCCTGCCTGCCCACACTGATAACAAGTGGGTGGTTGCCCTCTACCCTGATTCTAGCCCTGAGAACGAGCTGAAGACGGTGCAGACCGTTGCCCTCCTCCTCTCTACGAGCAAGTTGGAGACTTGTGGCCCAACTAACCACATTTGCAACAAGTCACATCTCTCTAACCACCTCTCCCAGAACCCGAACTCGGTACTGGAAAAATGGACCTCGACTGAGCTCCTTGGGACAACTGAGGGTTAGAACCCCTCTGCTTCTTACCATCTTCCTGACTGTCCTGACTCCTCCTGGAGCCCTTATCCTCTCATCCTCTGTCTGCATAATGGTCTCAAGATGGCCCGCCACCTTCATAAGGCGCCCATAGTCTCTAATCATGGATCCGATCACTCTAAACATGAGCCTGGTCCTCAGCCTCTTCTCAAACTCCAAACAACGGCGCTCCTCTGTCGCCACCAACTCGAATGCAAACCTAAAGAGGGTAGTAAATGTGGCTTCAAACTCAGCCACTGGTGTATTCAACTACACCATCTTGGAAAATTGGCCCCTCAACTTCTCCCTAACAGTAGGAGGCAAAAACTTGTCTTGGATGGCATCGACAAAAGCCTCCCAAGTCCCTCCAATGCGTCCCCTCACATACTTCCACCATTGACCTGTGTCTCCCTTTAACTGGAAGGACGCCAAGGTCACTCTCAAACCCCCGTCTTCGACGCTGAGCATTTGAAAAGTCTTCACCATCTGCTCTAACCACTCATTTGCTTTCAGGGGTTCCTTAGGATCGGCCAAAAACTCATCCGAATTTGACCGAAAAAACTTCCTCTTTAGAAAAGATGGCCCTGCCTCAGTAACCTGGGCTTGGACTTGATTCTCAGCTCTAAAGATGTCCATAGATTCCTGTAAAGCTCTAGCCATTTCCCAGGCTAAGGTGTCCATGGCCTGTTGGCCAACTGGTTCAGCCATATTGGCCTGACCAACCCCTTCTTCTTGTGCCGGAATATCATCCGATAAAGGCACCTCTTGCCTTCTAGGCCTACCACGCCTACCACCACGACCACATCCTGACATCCTAATGAAGCTAAACAAGAGATTAGCACATTTACAAATGTACCGAAGCTAACCCACTCACGTTCTAATTCGTTGGACAACAATAATTCACTCCACATAAGCATATAATCCCTTAAACACAAACGAATTTCCTTTCTAGATAATAATCGTCCCGCGGTGTTGCTATAGTTCCAATTAGAAATAACAATGATCAAGTGCTCTTCTAATAGGACTTCCAGAAACCCGTAGATCCACTCAACATCTTAGGAACTAAATCTTATACCCATATAATCATACAAGCAAAGCATACAATGCATACTAACGTCTCAACCAAGTGAGACAAACCCATTGTGGTACTAACTACTTCCCACGTACCCAAAGTATTCAAATCCGGTACGCTCTAATACCAAGTTGTAACGGCCCCAAAATATAACCATAAGTTCAACCCAAATTTATATAAATAACTGCATGAATCAGAGTGTAAGGCTCTTTCATTTCATAATGTTAATAGTACAAAAGAAATTAGCATAAACAAATGCCCTATAGGCATACACCTTTCCAGGTCTTGGCTTGGTTACAACAAAAGTGAGACTAGCTTATACAATTTAAGCCCTAAGCCATACAAAAAGTGAAACAAAACAATGAAGTTCTTGCTTTCCAAAAGTCCCTCCAATGCTATTGCCTTGGTGGAGGCATGCCATCAGCATCTGAAAATAATTTTTCCCATATAGGGTAAGCCACAGCCCAGTAGAAATAATCTAGCACAATATATGAGATCTAACAAAGATATAAGTGCAATGTGCATATACAATGCCAGGGATAAAACATTCATGTTTTTATATAGTCATAGAACACCAAGTCCTTATTTCATTTCATTTTCTTTCAATTCATTTCAATACATGAGCCAATTTCATTATTATTCAATAACCCAAATGCGACTACAACTCAATGGTTCTACAATCACATCATTAACACACAAACACTTCAATCTGCCATTTTACGAAAATTTCAACCACGGGATCGGCGCCCATGCATAAATTTCGGGACTTTCACCTAGGATACTCCGGCCAACTTAATTATAATGGAGTCCATCCACTTTCTCCTTCCAAATAATCACACATATGCAATGTATTTAAGCACATAATCACGCATGGAGCACATCCCCTTTCTCCTCCCAAACAACCATACATACACAATGTATTTAAAACATGATCATATTCAATGATAATCAACCATGGATTAGTTTTAATTCACCTAATCTTTATGCAATTTCTACAACAATCATAGCTATCCTCCACCGATAGCCCAATACAGTTATTTCTAAACAGATATACAATCTCAAGATATATATATATGTAATTTATTTAAGATTTTATGAAGATGAGACGTATCACCTACTCAATTCCACCATGTATTTCAATACTCATCCAATTTCATGTTTACAATACCAATTTCATTTATTTATACAAAATAATATCATAATCATTTTAGGACAAACTCCCTCTCTTCCCAAGTCTCAACCTAGTACCAAAATCAACAATTTTGACACCATACAACATCATTTTCAAACCTCACAATCATTTACCTCTCATTCACCAAACCCCTCTTTTCATTTTACACTCAAACCCTAGGTTTGTTCACATTACCCCCAAATCTCACCATTGTTACACAATGACAAATAACTAAGTTAAAAACCATATTAAAGTGTAAAAAATCCCTACCTCAAGTTAGATGACCAAGCAAAGCAAAGGTGAAACTCCAAGGATGCTCAAATCCAACTTTGTTCGGAACCAAACAAAGATCTAGAGACGCTCTACCTTTTTCTCAAAGGCACTAGGGTAGAGAACCCAAAGGATCTAGGTCAAAATATAGAGAGAGTGTGTGTTTTAGAGAGAGAGGGTCAAGATCTAGGTTTTTAGAAAGTTTTAGAGAGAGAAAAGAATGAAAAAGTTATATAAAATGTCATTTTCGCGATCTGATATACGCACAGTCCGCTTGAGCGGGAGATTTGATACTCGAGCGTCAGGCACAATAAGTTGTTCCGCTTGAGCGCAAGAAAGGCCGCTCGAGCGTCAAGACACAACGAATGTTCACTGCTCGAGTGCAAGAATTTTTCGCTCGAGCGTAGAAAACACACATCCGGAAGTTTTGCAAACAAACCAACACTCGAGCGCAGGTAATGTCGTTCGAGCGCCCACCCGCTTGAGCGTAAAAAACACTCTCCTAGTAGTTTTGCAGGCCTACAAAGTACTGAGAGTTCGCAAAGCTCACTCAAGCGCGAGAAGTGCCGCTCGAGCGGAGGAGCAAAGATTGCAAAGCCCGCTCAAGCGCAATAATGGCCGCTGGAGCGAAGAAGCAAAAATCTGGGCAACAAAGGTTTGGAAAAACAAGTAACCATCTTGTTCCAAATGCACAACTACAATCCAATAACCAAAATAGATGGGAGACAAGGGTAACCAGATATGAATCACCATTCAAAACCATGCAAACCCGAGTTCGGAATACAACAAGTGATGGGTCAAAACCGAAATCGCTATATATAGTCCAGTGATATCTAATTTAATTAATTTTCTGTACAACTCATCTTTATCTTTTAGGTCTATAAGATGAACAAGTCAGATTATCGTTTTGGGTTAAGAGTGAGACTTACAAAATAAAATATGAAAAAATATATATGATAATTGTGTAAAAGTAGGGCTACAAACGAACCGAGTTGTTCAGCTCGAGCTCGGCTCGTTTAAAGCTCATTTGAGATCAACTCGTGTACTAAATGAACGAGAGCTCGATTTTTAGACTCGTTTATTAATCGAGTCAACCTCGAGTAGGCCTAAGCTCGGATCGATGAGGCTTGTGAATATAAAAATAAATAAATTAATATTTATTTTTAATAGTATATTAAGTAAATTTTCAATAATCTATTTTATTTTTTATTTATGTTTAGTGTTTGTGTAAATTTACATATTTGATTGATGAAATTTATTATTAATATAAATATTATTATATATTTTACTTACAATTTTGTATTTTTTTACCTTGATAAGTAAATTAATTTAAATTTAATTTTTTTTCAAGCTTGAGCACAAGCGAAGTCGAACCGAGCTCGAGTTCCATAAATATTTGTCAAGCTGAGCTCGAGGTTGAACACGATTTTTGAAACTCGACTAGAGTTTGGTTCGAGTTCAAACTCGACTAATTCTTAATAAACAAGTTTGAACTTTCAAAAACTCGACTGAATTCATTTGCAGCTCTGTGGAGGTGAGTAAAGGATAAAATACAATTAAAGTAACAAAATAATATTAATATAATAGCACGTCCGCTGTAGCATATTTGGAATGATGTTCTGTTTATCATCCGGGTTCAACTCCGGGATGCGGAATTTTCTGGATTTTTACAATTACTATTTCTTCTTCTTTTTTTCTTTTTTTTTCTTTTTTTCTTTTTCATGTGATCTTGTTAGTTAGGTGAAAAATATTTTATATTTTATATTTTTCAAAGTGATAATATTTATCAGACTAAAAATCTTATCAATGTCACCACATTCACCACTGCCCTACCATTATTGCCACCACCACTACCACTACCACTACCACTAATCCAATTCACTAGCATATTAATTTTGAAATTATAACTAAATATAGAAAAAAAAAAAAAAAATAGACTAAGCTTAAGCATAAAATATGTTTAGTTACAATTTATTTTTATTTTTATTACTATTATTAATTTTTTTACTGAAACAAATTGATAATGTTCCTAGAATAACGATGCCTAATTTGTTCCTTGAACATCATATTGTTCACATATGTATTGAAGTCATAACTAAAATTTATTAAAATCATAATTAAAAAAATATCGACAAAAAATTTTAAAAATAAAAATAAACCACATATAAAACAAAAATATATATTTACTTTTATAAACAAATAAAAATAAAAATTTCGTTAAAAACAAATGCATGAAAAGATGATTGTACGTATAATTACCATTTTCACATTATACACAAAAAAAATATTAAAAGAGAATTACATATATATTTGTGATGGAGACACCTCAGAAATATTTGCTTTTGCATTTATAATGGTGTAAATGATATATAAATAAAAAATATATATATAATAATTTGCATACAAAATAACATTAAGATTTATCATTTTCAAATAAAATATTCATTAAAATGATTACAACAAATAATCTCATAACGAGAAAGAAAATTATTTTATAATATGTAAAGAATTGTATTCAAATAATCATAATTCAATGATTAACCTAATAAAGAGCCTCCCTGATGTGAACAAATGACAAACGCAATAGCCAACCAAACTAAAATAGTGCATTGTAATGAGGAGGGGGATACAACAAAAACATCCAAAATGAGAGAGAAATAAATAATTTTTTATAAGATTGACTATTTGATCTCCAAAATAGAAATATTACAGCATAAAAATATGATAATTTGATAATATTACTCTAACAATGTAAATGTTCTTTTTTATAATTTTAATATAAATGACATTTGTTAATCTCGTCATGAAATAAATATAGACAAAAACTATCGTCAAATTTGATATTACTAATTTTGACATGAGGATAGATGAATTTAGTGAAACTGTTACTGTTATTAAAGAAGTTTTTAGATTAAGATCTCTGATATTAAAATTTTATAAGATAAATGGCACACAATATTTTCATAATAGTTGGGATCCCTCAATATTTTCATAGAGAAAGTTCAACACAAAAATTTCAATACAGAGAAATTTATCTTCATTGAGAAATTTTAGTTTTTCAAAAAAAAAAATTCCCAGAGAAATTTCAGCTTGTCATAGAGAAATTTTCTCTGTGACGAGCTGAAATTTCTCTAATAATATTATTAAGGAACCTTAACTATTAAAGAAAAATATATTGGACCTCTCCTACTATCAAAAGTTAGAGAGAAATGTTTTACTAGTTGTTCCATTACTAAATCCCAAACCCACAATGATGATTCAATCGTTCATATCATAAAATATTGAAGTAAAAATTGGTTATGAAGAATAATAATCTTTATCAAATATTGATAAACATATGGACATATTACATTTTGTTTTATAAAATTGACAATTTAAGTTTAAGCTCATAGTTACTTTCCATTAAAAAAAAAAAAATGTTTCTTTTTTCATTAGTAATATTAAATTATTTTTTTTTGTAAAACTCATCTTTATTATTGAACTTATGAAAATAACGGTTTAGATCGTTGTTATGACCCAAAAGTTAGACTTACAAAATATAAATGATAATTGTATGGAAATGAGTAAAGGATAACATACAATTAAAGTTAATTAAACAAGCAAAAGAATATTAATAAAGACATTAAATATCAAATCCGCTGTAGCACATCTGGAATGATTATCAATTTGTCATCCGGGTTCAACTCCCGGCAGCGGAATCTTACATTTTGTTTGTTTTTTTTTTTTTTTCGTTTTTTTTTTTGTTTTTGTTTTTGTTTTTGTGATCTTGTTAGTTAAGTGAAAAATATTTTATGTTTTTCAAATATCAAAAATATTTTCGGGACTATTGTTGCTGTAATTTTTTTTTTCCTGATCTTGTTTGTTAAATGAAAAATATTTTATATTTTTCAAATATCGAAAATATTTTCCAGACTATTGTTGCTGTAATGAGAGGGAAATAATTAAATTTTTATAAGATTTGACACTTCAATTTCCCACATATAGGTGCTACAATACAAAAATATCATAATTTGATAACTCTACTCTAAGCTGTATAAATGTTATTTTTATAATATTTAACAAATTTTTTAATATAAATATCATTTGTTAATCTCGCCATGAAAAAAAGTTAGTATATATAAACTCTGGTCAAATATAAGTAGTTAGAAATTTCAAAAAGCTCCCACAATAATGTGTTATGATAGGTGTTCATTTTTTATTTGTTACACATTCAATGATATATGGTATAACTCTTTTGCGACATCTGTAACCTCATCAAAAATATTAACATCCGATATATCTAAATTAACTCATAGACATAATCTAAATCTCATCACTTCTCATTATTACATAGAAGAATATTGAATAATATAGACGTTTCAATAGTAAATATTCATACTAAGTCTCCATTTTTCCATTAACAATATCTAACATGAAATTTCACAAAAGAGAGACCACGAGCATTAATATATTCATCATCCTTCATATATGAATTTGTAGCATGTGATAACAAGAAGTTAAAGTAACAAAATACAAATTAATGCCTTAATGGCTACATGTTCCAAGGTTTTGTCTGGTTACAACAAAGTGATTTTCAAACCCATACATAAATAGCCCTTGGCTTGCAAAAGAAAACAAAACAAATAAATAAATGAGCCTTTTACTCTAAAAAGATCCTACACAGCCTTCATTTTGGTGGAGACACACTACAATCACTTGAAAAATGGTTTCCACTAAGGGATGAGTATAGAACCTAACAGAGATAATCTAAATAAAATGCACGCAGTTTAACAGTATCATGATATGCAATGCATATGAGATGCCAACGCCAAAATCATAAGTTGTCTCATTTTGAAATTCTCATACCATGCACTTATTCAAAAACATAACCAATTTAATCATCCATTTGACAAAATAAGAGGCGATAAATACGACTCTGGTAATCCTTAGGCTGGTGTTTGCAAGTAGGCATAACTAGCACTACTAATCTCCACTTTACCGGCTCCTAACCGAAAGGCACATGACATCTACTCCGTGAGTGTTTTCGATCTTTCACCCTAGACACTCAAACCAACTTAAACAATACCAATCTACACCCCCTATCTGGACTTACCAAATGTATTTATCCCATAACTTTAACACATTTCAAATATTCTCAATGAATCAATTTGAAAATCAATTTCTCAAATCCAATGTGAAGATTAAATCCTAAGTTATGCAATGTTCAATCCTATATATGAATTTGCAAATATTTCAATTTACCTAATTCACATACAATTTCTACAACAATCAATACAATCCTTCACCAATTGCCTAAACATTTATCTCTATACAAAATATAAATTTTAAGAGACAAATATAACTCATAATCTTAATTTTTCACATATCCAATCTCCTATTTCCCAACTCAATCAAGAATCATAATATTCTTCCAAAACTTTTTATTAATTTTTTCCTTTTTATTCAAACTCAAGAATTCACCAAAAATTTCCATAGTGCCAAAAACAACATATGTTTCTTTCAACTTTTTGTAATACCTCAACATGATAAATATTTTCATCTTTCTCAAGAGTTAATATTTTCAAATTAAACAATTTCCAAGAGGAACCTCAATGCTTTCCAATATTCCCAACAACATTCTCATCAATCTCATCCTTTTAAATATCCAATTTCAAATTCTCATTTGTTCAAATAAACATATGTTTTTAACACTTATAATCTTTTCACAAACTTAGTCCAAAAATCTAAATCTTAACATTTTAAATTTCTAGGGTTTTATTAAAATTTAGGGATTTCTCATTTTAAAAAAAATACATTCTTCAAAATCCATGAGTCATGCAAAAATCACTCTCAACTAATAAGAGATCTTGAAAAAGTTTACAACTTCTTCCTTTTTATGCATTTAATAAACTATTAATAAAACCATAATATTATCAAACATCACAATATCAAAATAACACATAACAAAGTTAAAATGCATACATAATGTTTAGAAAATTCCAACCTCAAAAGCTAGAAAAAGAGACAAGTAAAAACCCCAATTTTTAACTTTGTTGGATTTCAACCTCCACAGGTCAAAATATTTCCCTTGAGATGCTTGTCAAAATAACCTTAAGAACTATGGCCAAAAATTAATGGATTTGTGTGGATTAAACAAAATGCAAATATTTTGTGCTTTGGTTAGAGAGTGGGAGAGACAGAGCCGAGAGAAAAGTGGAGGCAAAAAAAAATGAAGTAAAGAAAAAGAAAGAAGGAATAAGGGAATGAGGGAGAGCAGCACCCAGGTGGGTCTGCCTTTTTTATTCAATTTAATTTAATTTAATTTTTTTCTTTCAAATATCTATCTATATAGATATACATACACTCATATATATATATATAAAATAAAAGTATATTTTAATAACAATATATATCTTGCAATATAAATGAAGAAAAGATTATCACAAAATATATATTTAGCTTGATGGTACATACTATAAATATTCCTAACTCTTTTATGGTAATAAAATAAATAATAACAATAATAATGATAATAACAACAATACTAGATGGTTACAAACGAGTCGTAATTCAATCAATCGAGTCTAATTCAACCAAAATGATCGAGTATGGGTTAATTAAATAAGTCCCAAAAATTAAATTTATATCACATTTATAACTCAAGACCCAAGAATAATTAAAACTTAAAAAAGTTTCCATGCAGGCTTTATGGAATCGAAATCAAGAAATAATATAATTTGTTTTTACCAATTTAAGTAGAATGGTTCACAATATCACAACTATAATAATAAGGGCATTCAATTTGATTCAATTCGTTACAATCTTCCCTCCTTAAGGAATTTCACCCCTAAAATTTGCCTAGATAAAGAATAAAGAAATTTACTCTTAAACATAATCACCTGAGCTTTAAACTCTCAGCAATTGTTTTCTCATTGAAACATTCACTCAATACCCCCAAACACTTATCAAACTCACTCTTAAGAACCCAACGTTGTCTTGCCTCCTATTGTAAAAGACACCACAATCAAAATCGACAACACTTCAAATGTAGAAGTGTAAACACAACAATAATTCCTCACAAATGGTAGTACTACGTATAACTTAAATCAAACAAGAATGATGAACATCCTAGTCCAATTAGCCCTACAAACGTGATAACATCTCGTTCTATTTGTATATGCAAAATTATTTTACCAATATGAAGTAACGAATTTTCAATAGACTCAAAAATAAAATTTCTACACCCACTAGCTATCCATAATATTAAGATGCACTACTCTATAGAAGCCATTCCTCAACTTAAAACCATCGTACTAGAATTTCAACCCATAATTCGTAATAGGAAGGGAAAATATAGGTGACTTTTGCAACATATAAAAGGTTAATTAAAACCTGTCAAACTCACAATTGGAATACAACCGTACTCACCATCTCACTTGAATACGTTCAAACACATCCACAAAATTTGCTCACTCCACACAACTATTTCAACATGTGACAGCAACAAAAGAATCCAACTATTTTCAAGAGCACTCAGAAAAGTATTCAAACGTTATACAACATTAAAGATGACTCACCACAAACTATCTTTTCCATAATCTAGTGCAACAATCTACTTAAAATCAATCCAAGCTTATTATCTCAAGACTCTTAACCAATGAGAACACCCTCTCTTTAAAGATACAAATCAATAATATATTTTGTAATTGCAACCATCACACAACAACTAGCGCATCTCAATATTCAAACGAATCTGCATCAGGTTACTCAATTTGAACAAAGCTAACACAAACAATGACTTAAAATATTTCATCCCATAGGAACCTCCGTTCATCCCCTAGTACAATCATATTCTTCCCTAAATTATTCCAAAAAAAAAAAAAAAAAATTAGAGATCACGTTAGCCTCAAGTACATCACTTAGAATAACAAGAAACATAGACTCTTATGAAATATAATGCAATCACACCACACACTACTCGAAAAGTCTAAACCATAATCTTAATTGCCTAACCAAAAAAAATTTATGCATCCTTTGTTTTTTTTTTTTTTCCCCCACTCTATCCTTTTCACTCGACGAACCGGTTAACAGTTTATGCAAATTTGTCTACATCCACTCAAACAATCTCACTCCAACGTATAGAATTTACCCAAATGCTCACACAATGCACTTCGTGTCCACATAGAATTCATGAAGACTAGATACACATTCTAATCATACTAAGGTACTCCCCACAAAAGTTAACTTAAAGCCACTCTCATTCTTTAAAACCAAAGCCCACTAACTCCAAAGTTGCAATGCAATTCCACATCACACTAATATTACGACAGCCCAAAAGATCAAACTCAAATTCAACAACTCTTACTATACGAACTCGAGCACACACTTGGTCGCTCGAGCCAACTGCAAAGCCTGCAAAAGTACTGAGACCTCGTAAAGTGCGCTCGAGCGGTAAAACCTCTGCTCAAGCGATGTGACCAGATTCTGAAAATTCCAAAATTGTGTTCCAAGTTCAAAACATGTTTTCTAAGCTCCAAACTTGCACATATGAGTCAAAACTTTGTAATAACCCTTAGAAACTCATTCAAAATCATGAATATTGAGCAAATCCAACAACAAATGCAGAATCCGCCTGTCTTATCACCCTCTGAGCTAGGGAAACCATTGATCTTGTACCAGCCAGTGATTGAGTCTACTATGGGCTGCATGCTAACGCAAGAATCGAAGGAGAAAGTGGAAAAGGCCATATACTATATGAGCAAGAAGATGTTGGAATACGAAATATGTTACACCCCTCTAGAAAAGGCTTATCTAGCCTTGGTGTGGGCCACCAGAAAGTTAAGGCACTACTTGTTAGCACACTCAGTAATCTGGTTTTTCAAGGTTAGATCCCATCAAATAACTCTTTGAGAAACCAGCGCTTACTGGTAGGCTTGCTTGATGGCTGCTTTTGCTTTCTAAGTTCGATCTTTGATATGTCACTCGCAAATCTGTCAAGGAGAGAGTCGTAGAAGAGTTCTTGGCAAACCACCCAATCAATGGAAAAGAGGATGGGAAGTATGAATTCTCAAATGAAGAGATCTTGCAATTAGAAAAAGACACTTGGAAGTTGTATTTTGACAAAACTGGCAATTAGTATGAATACGGGACATCCAATGACTCCCACGTACCTCTGGCCTTCAAACTTCATTTTAAAGTATCCAACAATCAAGCAAAGTATGAGGTATGCATAACAAGACTGGAAGTCGCCCTAGAAGTTAGGGCAATAAGATTGGATGTGATTGGAGATTCAAACCTAGTTGTGTCTCAAGCCAATGGGGATTAGAAAGTGAAGGAAGAGAAAATGAAAGTCTATCATCAAACCCTTGATATGCTAATTTCGAAGTTTGAGTGATTGACATTTACACATTTGGTGAGGGAGAATAATAGGTTCATTGGTGCTTTGGCAACCTAAGCTTCAATGGTGGACATACCAATTGGGGTGAGGATGCGTCCAATTATCATAGAGCGAAGATACGCACTGGCATACGAGATGATTGCCGCGACAGAAGAAGCCCAAGATGAGGGTCCTTAGTAATTTGACATTTGGAATTTTCTAGAAAAAGAAGTATACCCACAAGGGGCAAATCCTAAAGACAAAAGGGGGATACGGCATCTGGCCGTGTAATTCATCATTTGCTGAGATAAGTTGCCCAGAATGGGTCATCTAGGAATGCATAAATTGTGTGTGGAGGAAGATGAGGCAAAGCACATCATGGAATCTATCCATGAAGAGGAATGCAGGGCTCATATGAATGGTATAATGTTAGCAAGAAAAATCCTTAGACTAGGATATTACTGGTTGACTACGGAAAATGATTGTGTCAACCTTGTCCAGCGATGCCACAAGTGTCAGATTCACGCCAATCGCATAAACATCCCGCCATCAAAGTTGAATAACATGACTTCGCCGTGGCCTCTTTCAGTCTAGGGAATCGATGTGATTGGGGCAATAACACCAAAAGGGTCAAATGGACACAAGATTATCTTAATGGCAATTGATTACTTTACCATGTGGGCAGAGGCGCAATCGTACACATTCTTAAAGGCATCGTACATAGCCAAGTTTATCAAAAACAACCTCATTTGTAGGTATGGGGTTCCAAATGAGATTATTTCGAACAATGGGTCGCACTTTAGGAGAGAAGTGATTGATCGGCTCGAGAAATATACTGTCACCTCTCACATGTCATCAACCTATAGGCATCAAACCAATGAAACCGTAGAAGCAACAAACAAAAATATCAAGAACATCTTACGAAAGATGGTGGAAACATGTAAGAATTGGTCAGATATGCTACCTTTCGCATTACATGACCCTCGATCCAGACATCTATTAGGACAACCCCCTATTCTCTGGTCTATGGGATGGAGGCAGTGCTACCGATTGAGGTAGAGGTACCTTTGTTGAGAATCATGGTTGGGTGTCAGATAGCAGAGGTTGATTGGCAACAAAATTGATTCGAAGAGCTAATGTTATTCGATGAGAGAAGATTGAAGGCTCTGTACCATATGCAGGGATATCAGCATAGGACTACTTGAGCATTCAACAAGAAGGTTAAGTTTAGGAATCTGAATGAGGGAGATCTAGTGTTGAAGGAAAATCGGGCTCTAATTTATGATCCTAGGGACAAGTTCAGACCCAATTGAACTGGTCCTTACATCATCAAATCAATTTGGTCAGAAGGAGTGGTTATCCTGATGGATCTAGATGGACTAGAGTTTTCACAACCAATCAACATGGACAAGCTGAAGAAATACTATCCGGAAGAGGCACGTTGGGCCAAAAACTTGGAAGGGTGACCTAGACAAAAGTTAGAGCAAGAAAAAGGAAAATAAATAAAGTGGAGCTCGCAAGGTTGAAAACTTGAAATGGCAGATTTGACAAAAATTAGAGTGCAAAACGAGAGAGTGAAAACTCGAGTGAACCCAAACCATGAACTATATAAGGCCTGATTCCCATTTTTTGGATACATAGTCAACTTCATTTTGATGTTCAGCCCTAACCATTTACAACTCGGTTGTGTAGACGTGCCTGAACGTCCACGGCTCCGCGCACGAAGGCGCGAAATCGTTTTGTTCATTAGCTACTGCAGTTCGGACTCAAAGTCACGATTCTGAATCTAATCTTACAAAGTGCGATGTGAGACTAATAAATCACCAAATAGTCCAAATCTGGCAAATCGTTTTGGAAAATCGATTTTAATAAAGAAGTGCCTAACATGGACTGCTTTGCCACATACAGAGTCGCCACCTAAATATTTTGTTTTGGGAAATTTAGGAAACCCTGACTCGTGCCAAAGGCCACGTGTCCGTCATCACCAAAGTTGCCTCAGCTCGAGAACTTGGGTACGAGGGGGGAAGGTAATGAAATGAGCACCCCCGCTCACCCAATCAAAGGATCAGCCTTTACTAACATGATATGTTGTTTTTGAAAACACATGCATTCTTATTCTGATTTATTAGCTATCTTACTATATGATGCGCACAGCATACAAGTATAGACTCTATCACACGGATTGGAACAAAACAACTCATGTTTGTTTGTGAAAGTAGTTTGAAAGTGCTACTTGCAAGTAGGCTAAGACGCGGATTTGCCACCCTTAAGTGGGCTTAGAAAACATGATTTTGCCACTTCAAGTGGGCTTAAAAAGTCACAATCATCGAGTTGTTCCAATCCAAGCAATCAAGCCTTCACCCACAGGCATTCAGACAGTTATGGCAGTTAAGCACATAGCCTCATGGCAAGCATGCTAAACATGGCAGTCACTTACACTCATGCAAGGATGCTAAAGCGTAAAAGCTTACCTAGTGCTCTGAGCCAAAACAGAAGCTAGTTAGTAATCATGCATGATCCTAGCTATGTCAAGATGTCTAATGCAATGCATGCAAAATGCAACTAAGATAGGCTCGGCTATTCTAAGATGTCATGTGAAATGCAACAATTGATGCATGTATTCAAATTGGTATTGAAATACAATGCAGTTTGTATGATGCACCGAGCCCGGTGCATGCAAGACAGATGAGTGAATGCAAACATGCTAGCATAAGGATGCTAATTGAAACATGCCCTAAAACTAACCATCGAAAGCTGGTAAATAAAATGAAGAAAGAAATGGGGTTGGAAGACATGCATCACAAGCACGCACGCTTATTACAAAATTCGCCCTCTCGACGGAGGGTTCAAATGAATCATCTAACTAGCTATGCTAAGCTAAGCTAAACTACTTAGTTACAAACCGAAACTAATTAACTAACAAGCTAATTAATTATTACAAATCAGGTTGAAACAAATAACTATTCTAAGTTAACAAAAGCACTGAAATGGTCTCGTGACGAGGGATGCATGCGTGCTCGGCCGACATCGCTCGGAAATCCACTACTGTGCCTCATATTGCCTCTGTTTGCACTATTTTGGATTTCTGAAAATTGTGCCAACTTCCAAGATACTTCTGATCCACCTTAGGACCATGCTGAGAGGTGGTCGGCCAAGAGGAATGGCCATCGGCCAGTGTTTATGGCTATTGGCCAAATTTATAGCCGATCGGCAGACTTTGATGGTCGATCGGCCACTACTTCCTGCAAATTCTCCTTTTGCTGCAACAGAGCACTAACAGAGGCATGTCAGTATATTTGCAAGAAAATGTGTGTACAACCACACTCCTTATCATGTTTAAAGCTCCAAGGAGTGTAGAGCTCGGCTCTCAAGCCATCAATCATGCATCTCAATGCATGATGGCCAAAGAGGCCGAGTTGCACAAATCAATGTCAATGAATGCACACAAATACCACATAAGACTCAATGAACCTCCACCTTATCATGCATGATCAAAAGTGTCGGTGACCGAGAAATGACGCGCGTTTCATCACTTCAAGTATGAAACGCCCCCCATTTCTCGTGTTTGGATCAACACCCTATCCAAACACAATGCAAAGCAACAACATGGAAATACAATGCAATGCAACATGAGCATGCCAAACACAATGCAAACAACAAGCATGCAAATAAAGTCCTTAAGCATTGAGGCACACAACACTAAGGCTATACAATGCAATGCACAATGGACTAAACCAACCCCAAATAGAATTTATGCATGCCAAGACAATGGCCAAAACACTCTTAAAAGATGGCATGAAAGGCTAGAAAATGCATGCTCATGCATTGACTCACCAATTAAGCATAAGAGCACAACTCTCAAAAGTGCTCAAGGAGTAACAAACATGGAAGTGTGACAACACTAAATGCTCTGAAATAACATGTGAAATGATGCCAAATCATCCTAACAACATAAGCATGGCGTGCTAGAAGGCTCAAAGCTTGACGCTAGCATAGACACTTGCACTATAGCTATGCAATACATGAAGCGTGTGGCCAAGGCTACCCAAAACAGTCCTAGAGCATACCAAAATGATGCTAAAACATACATGGACCAAAGCTAAAACATGCTAGCATAAAGGGTTAAAACAACAAGCATGCGAGGCCAAAATGGAGGATTACACTACACCTACCAAGACCAAGCATGAGGTGACTATATCAGCACAAATCAGAGTTATGGCATGTCAAAATAACACCAAAAATGCACTGAAATGATAGCCCCAAAGGCCTAAGCATGGTGACATGCACAATGACCCATACTTGAGGCATAAAGAACCAAACCTCCAAAGCATCAAAAGAGTGAAAGATGTGAGTGTACGACCACACTACATGGACTGAAATCACATAGGAAATGATGCCAAATCATGGAAATGGTCCAAGTAATACATGCTAGTGACTTGGAAACTCAAAGCTAACAAGCTAGAATGCACTATGACTATACAAAACATGGCATGTATGACCAAAACAACATAAATCAGAGCTTAAGCATGGTAAAACAAGGCTAAAAGCTTCTTAGAGTTGAGCGAAAACATGCAAGAATGATGATCCAAACACATGATGCATGTTATGCTAGCATGCAAAATGCTATCAAACCAACCTAAAACAGAGGTATAGCATGGCCAAACAACACCAAAAACAAGCTGAGATATGGCCAACATATGCTAGATAAACATGCCACTTTGATGAGCCATCTATACAAGCATGCAAGACACAAGGAGAGGGGATGACCCTCTCCTATTTGGGACCTTAAAACACAGTTTCCATCAATGAAATTCCTCTGAGTTTCAGTGGTGAGAAGGCCAAAACAAGGTGATCCCAATAGCTTATAAAGATGGCACAAGAACAAGGCCAAACAAGGCGTAAGAGGGGGTAGACTACCCCCAACACAAAAGTGACCTTAAACAAATATGTTAAGCATGCAAAATCAGAACTTTTTTCAGTAGAAGGTTAAGCTTAAATCAACATGCAAATAGGTCCACCAAAATAAGGGTTTAAAGGCTACTCACCCTTGAAGAACACCTTCAAAACCACAACTCCAGCAGCTTTTCTGAGCTCAAACCAACCCAAAAACACTAACACCAGCTCCTAATTACCTCAGCAACAAAAGGATGGTGTTCTAGTAGGTGCTTTAGTGCAAAAGTGTGAAGAAATTACACTTTTGAGCACAAATGAGTGCAAATATAGAGATATATATATAACTTGTATCTCAACTTTTCAGAACCTCTGGAAAGGGAGAGGGATCTCCCTTCTTATAGAAATTCAATTCCTAAGCTTGTTGAGCAAGCTAAGGACTTGAATCAATGGAGGATGAAAACTGTGCTCACCAGCTGTCACAGCTGGCAAGAAAATATCTGCAAAAGCAGGTAGAAAGGTCTCGGCCAGAAAATATGGCCGATCGACCAAAAAGAGTGCTGATCGGCCAACACTTATGGCCGATGGCATAAGGCCTTGGCCGATGGGTTGTAGGGATGGCCAACAAGCCACCCTCTTCCCTCAGAAGCAAAACCACAAGTCCTTGGTCCACAACCAAGCACAAAACAGACAAGTTGATAGATCTTAAGGCAAGGCGCGTGGCCGAGACCTTCGGGAACTCAAAACGAACATGAGCATGGATGATCATCGAGTGTTCAAACGATGACATCCAAGTATTGAGGACGGTCAAAAATGGGGTGTCTACAGGTTGTCTTAACCATGATCGATCGATTCATTTTTACTCTGATTTAGATCCGATTATCTAGACCTACTTTTCTGTGGTGAATAGGGTTGCCAGGTAGAACCGATTGGAACATAATGGTGGAAAAGGTACGGAGAATCCTGTCTAAGGAATTGATTCAAGGTTGTGTAAGCTTCAAAGGTTGATTTTGGGTATGTAAAGTAGTGGTTGTTTCTGAAAATGTGTTTGGTTTTTTTTTTAAAAAAAAAATTTTTCCAACAAAATCAATGGATTTTCTCAAATATTTTTTGGCAAAATGAACTTTTCATCAGACTTGAGAGAAAGCTTTTCAATACCCAAAATCTTTCTTACATGATTTCAAAACAAAAGTGGAACAAGCATGCTTAACTCCACTCCCAAATTAATTAAAGTATTTTACATCATAAAGCTAAAGGTCAAAGCAATAAACTAGAGGCATGGTCAAGTCAAGTCTGTGGCCCTCTTCCCACAGCATCAGAAGATTCCGCTACCAAGGATGCGCCCATCTGAGCCTACACATTGAGCCAAAGCAAGCACTAACGGGAAAGAGCAAGACTGAAACACCGGTAGGAGCCAAGTGTCATGACTCGTACCCGTCGCTATAGGTTTAGGTCATGGCCGGCTTGTAATCTCATATTACCTTCGGCCTCAATGACAAAATCCATCATAATATAATAATGGGGCTTAGTGGAAGTAATAACAAAATATAACTAAGTCCATTGAGCGGTGCATACATGCCAAATTCATCAATATTTAAAACTTTAAACTTTATACAAGCTTATATACAATACAACAAAGATGGACTTCTCATATAACATTCATCCTTAATAGGTTTCAAAATAACAAAGTTAACAAAACAAAAAGGAGGATTGATAAAGCCTGACACATCTCAAGTCCAAGTACGCCGACCCCATCACATAGGCACTTCAAAAATGGCTTCACAGGGTTAGACTCTGAGGCTACCTTAGGCTTGACGTTCCACTTGCTCACCTACATATATATAAGGGAGAGGGGTGAGCTGGAGCCTAGTGAGTAATATCAATATAAAGGTTTTATATGAATGAAGTTCAACATGATACAAAACATATCTTTCTTTTTTCGAAACAATCCATTTCAATAAACAAAACAATTGGAATAACAATCATATCAATAATTTTTTATAACAATAATCATTCAAATCATTATGCATGGTACATGCAATAGAGTAACAATGAAATGATGTGTCAAAGCCAATAGGACCACGAGGGTCAATCCAATGGGACCACAATGGGTCAATCAATAATTCATAATTCAATGTGGACCATTAAGGTCGAATATTAGAGATCTCTGTGTTTCAATTAATCCAATGGCCATGGTATTGTTTTCCCTAGGGAAAGGCCTATTAATCAATGGGTCATGGTATTATTTCTCTCAGGCAAGGACCTCACTAATAGATGCCAATATTACAATTTCAAAAAGGACATTCATTCATAGATAATAAAATAGGACTCAAAATATCAATCTTGAACACTTTCAAAATACTTTTCGAACATAGCTTTATAAAGACATTACTCATATTGGGTTGTACCGATATTAGGCCCTGGGTGTCCACCCACAAAATACACATAACAAAGCACACATTGAAACATAGGTCTTAATCAAACATCCTATCTTAATTCAATTCCCTTTTACGTGCTTCTAATGTATTTCCTTATTAATGTTGTCTAAACAATGTTCGTGAATGCTTAAGAGAGAATGAGAATGAAAACATGCACATGGGATTGTGTTTAAAAAATGCTAAAAATTGGGCAGTTCGCTCGAGTACACCTTTGGTCGCTCGATCGGTGTTGCCTATCTTGAAAAATACTGAATGGTCGAAATCTAGGCACGATGGTCACTCGAGCCAACTATGAAAATGAACCAAGTTCGCTCGAGTGAACCTATTGTCACTCGAGTGGTCTATAAGACTTTACAAAACTTCTAGACGCATGCAAAGTGCACTCGAGGGACAGATGCATCGCTCGAGCAAAGTGAATGAATTCTAGAGTTTCCAAAATTGCATTTGAAGTTCACAAGCATGAGTTTCAAGTCCAAAGCCTGCATGGCTAAAGAAAACATGAACACTTTATGAAACATGAATACTTAACAATTACAATCTATAATTCAAAATCTCTTTCAAATTTTCCAAAACAAAACCCAAAAATCATAAATTTTACCATGCATGTAATGAATTCAACTCTTTTCCTTCAAATCATGAATTTGTGAAGTGATGACTAGAGAATTATGTAAAATCCTTTAAGATATCAAGCACATACCCTATGCGTGTATGAATTGTTGGAAAATCAAGCTTGAAGATGATGGAATGTATATGCATGTCTAATTTTAACTCATTCCTACAAAATTCAAGGTGATTCTAGCATTCTCTCTCAATTCTTGCAAATGATCCCACGACCTCATGAATTCAACTTCTACGTGGACTTTATAGTTAAGTTTCATGCCTAGAGCTTGAATTTGGTGATAATCTAGCTTAATGTAGACTCGACTTTCTTCACGCGCCCCCCTTTCTGAGAGGTGCGAATTGGTCTCCTACAGTTCGGACTCCTATCATGGTTTTGAATCTAATCTCACAAAGTGCAATGTGAGACTGATAAACACCAAAGAGTCCAATCCGACAAATCATTTTGGAAAATCGATTTTGAATCAAATAATGTCAAAACTGGACTGCTTTGCCAGATTACAGAGTCACCACCTAAATATTTTATTTTTGAGAAATTTAGGAAACCCTGACTCGTGCCAAAGGCCACGTGTCCATCATCACCAAAGTTGCCTCGGTTTGGGAACTTGGGTACGAGAGGGGAAGGTCTTGAAATGAGCACCCCCCATTCACCTGATCAAAGATCGGCCTCTACTAAACATGATATGTTGTTTTATAAGCCTCGTGTGTTCTTATCCAGTTATTAGCTAACTTTACTATGTGGCGCACACATACAAGTATAGACTAAGTCGCAAGAATTGGAATAAATCAACTCATGTTTGTTTTCAAAAATGGTTTGAAAGTGCCACTCGCAAGTGGGCTAAAGTCTGGATTTGCCACCCTTAAGTGGGCTTGAAAACATGATTTGCCACTTTGCAAAGTGGGTTTAAAACTCACATTTATCGAATTGGTCCAATTCAAGCAACAAAGCCTTCATCCACAGGCATTCATGCAGTTAATCACTTAAGCAAATAAGCACGTAGCCTCATGGCAAGCATGCGAAACATGGCAACACTCACACTCATGCAAGTATGCTAAAGCGTAACACTTACAGTGTACTCCAAGCCAAAACAAAAACTAGTTAGAAGTATGCATGATCATAACTATACAGAATGCCTAATGCGACACATGCAATATGCAATTTAATAGGCTCGGCTATCTAAGATGGCATATGAATGCAATAACTTGGTACACGTATTCAAATAAGTATTGAAATTGCAATGCAGTTTGAATGATGCGCCGAGCCCGATGCATGCAAGACAAATGAATGATGCAAACATGCAAGCATAAGGTATGCTAATCAAAACTTGCCCTAATCTAACCATCGAAAGCGGTTAAGTAAAAGGGAGAAAGACGTGGGGTTGAAAGACATGCACACACACACGCACGCTTATTACAACAGTGCGCCCTCACAAAGGAGGGTCCGAATAATTAAGCTAAGTTACACTAAGCGACGCTAATTATTACAAATCAACTAATTAACTATTCTAGCTAATTAATTATTACAACACAAATTAACTAGCTATGCTAAGCTAATTAAAATCTTACAAAACAAATTGAATGATTAATTACAACACATGTAATATTCAACTACAACTAGCTATTAAAGCAATGAATTGGTCTCGTGAGCAAAGGAGACATGCATGCTCGGTTGCTTCTCTTCCAAAAATCCATCGCCTTGCCATCGGTTGCCTCTATTTGCACTCGTCTTGATTGCTAAACATTGAACCAACATTCCAAACTGCTTCTGCTCCAAAACAGGAACACTTTTGCAACAAAAATGGGCTGGTGGCCGATCGGCCACAAAAGGTGGCTGTCGGCCATAAGCACTGGCCGGTCAGCTACCTCAAGTGGCCGGTTAGCCACCCCTTTTTCCAAAATTTTGTTTTTGCTGCAACAGAGAGCAATAGAGGCAAAGCAATGTATTTGTAAGGAAATGTGTGTATTGCCACCCTCCTCATCATTTCTCAAGCTCAAAGGAGTGTGGCACTTGGCTCTCAAGCCACCAATCAAGCATTTTCATGCATGATGGCCAAGGAACCAAACATGTACAAGCTTAATGAATGCACACATAAAACTCAAATGGCCATCACCCTATCATGTAGGATCAAGGGTGACGGCGACCAAGAAATGTGACACGTTTCATCACTTGGAGTATGAAACGTCCCACATTTCTTGTGTTTGGATTAACGTCCGATCCAAACACATGCAATGCAACACACATGTTTATCTTGGTCATGTTTTACTTTGCTCATTTTGTTTACACATTTTAGCATTGCCAAGCCATTCTTTAATCGGTTAAGTCCAAAATGAGTGTCCTCTAATGAGAGAGGGGTCGACCAAAGGATGATTTAAGACATGAGAGAGTTCATGTCTTTGACTAGTAGAAACCCTCAAAAAGAGAGTTAAAGCCATTGAGCACAAGCTCTATCTCAAGCTTAAACAAAACCTTGAGGTTAACCAACCCTCAAAATAAATGAAAAATGAAGAAATGAGGGAGGTTGCAGATTTTTCAGTGCTGAAATGGCATGAAAAATAATGCTACAACATGCAAGCAACACATGCACAACATGTTTAAAACCAAAACATTAAAGCTAGTGAAGAGCATTACACTAGAGGCATGCAATATCAAGTCATAATGACCAAACCAGCTCTAGATAGAGCTTAAACATGCCAAAATAATGGCCTAAACATGCTGAGATGGAAGCATAGAAAGCAGAAAAACATGCTCATGTATTGGCTCACAAGCAAGGCTCAAAGCACAACTCTCAAAATCAATGAAAGAGTGGAATATGTGTGCACATGACAGAGGTTATGGTACTGAAATTACATGCATAATGAGGCTATAACATGCAAATAACTCAAACACTTCATGCTCAAGGCCTCAAAGCAATGGACTAGTGAAGACCGTTACACTATAGCCATACAAACCAAGCCTCGAAGGACTTAACCGACTCCAAACAGATTTAAAGCATGTCAAAATAGTAGCTAAAATGTGCTAAAATCAAGCTAACACAAGCTACAAAAACATGCTACTTTGTAATGCTAACTAGGCATGAAAGAGAGAAACAAGGAGGGGAGGCTAACCCCTCTATTTTTGGACTTCAAAACACTTTTTACCACTGAAATAACTCTGAATTTCAGTGGTTTAAAGGCCCAAAAAGTTTGACTTTTACATGCTAAGAGATGATGCAAAGGCACATACAAATAGGCAATAAGAAGGGGGATACAACCCCTTAGCACAAAATGGCTTTAAACCAACATGTTTAGGCCCAAAATTCAGAGCTTTTTGTAGTTGAAAACTAGGCTCCAAACAGCACAAAAATATGACAAAACAACTATGTACAAAGAGCTTAAAAGAGGTAATACTTATACCTTTGAAGCACAGCACTTAAACAGCCACTTTCTGAGCTTAAACCACCCTTCCAACAGCCCAAAATAGGTTCCAAGGGACCTCAGCCCAAAGATATGCAACTTTGGTTAAGGATGCCTAGGCAAAGGAAAGGTGTATCTCTACTTCTATGCACAAAAGGGCAAGAGAAAGAGAAGTCTAGAGAGAGAGAAATCTAGAGAGAGAGATTTTTTAGAGAGAGAGGCTCCCAAACTTTGCCAACCTTCCAAAATGAGAGATATAGCCTCCATATATACAAAAGTACAAGCCTTGGGTTGAAATATCTAATTTAGAGACAGCTGGAGCATTTGGAAGATAGTTTGAGCAAAATATCTGCAAATTCTGAGCTTTCTGCACACTTATGGCCGATCGGCCACCATTGGTGGCTGACCTATGGCCGGCAAGCTCCATTTGTGGCCGGCACACTCCACCAGTGGCCGACAGAAAAAACTGGTCCCTGTGCCCAACTTCAAACAGGCATATCTCCTTCATCTAGACCTCTTTTTAGGTCATTCTTGAGCGTAAACTGATGCCCCGAAAGTCTTTTTTCCAATGATACAGCCTCACATCAAAATTCCAAGTATGCTAAGAGATATCTCTCTTTTAGTGAAGACTGGTTAGTTTCAATCCAACCGCATTGATGCCTAACTTTAACCAGCCATATCTCCCTCATTCGGACACGGTTTTAAGAGATTCTTGAGTGCAAAATGAAGCCCCGAAAGTCCACTTTCCAATGGTGGTGGTGTCATAGCTGAAATCCAAGTGTACAAATGGATAGGCCTGATTTAGCGAGGGCTGTTCGACTCTCTCTTACTGATTCATGCCCAACTTCTTCCCCAACTTGGTTTCTTCCCTCTCCTCTAATTTTCTTCAACCCTAAACCCCTAAACAAGATGTTTTAAAGATTTTTTTCAAAGAGTTCACCTCTCTTTCATTCATTTCCACTTTGTCTTTGCTCAGTTTACCGAAAAGCGCAACATTTAATGAAATGCGAGCCTCAGAACATTATAGGAACTTTGTTTCAAAAATACTTTGAAAGAGAGGGTTTTAAGGTCTAAAATCTTTGGTCAAAATAGTTTTGGTCCAAAATGGGGTGTAAGGTTGGGATTTGATGCTCTCCTTGCCGAAGAAATCGAACCTTTGCACTGCACAACTTTTATCACCAAGTAAGCAATCAGTAGCACCCAAGTCTTAAGGGCGGTCAAAAATGGGGTGTCTACACTTAATCCATACAATTCTTTACAATTCACCCTCTTCCTTTCTCTAGAAGTTGAGCTCTCAACTCACTCTCTAATTTTCAACTCAAGAATGATGAGAAATATGAGTTCATTAAGCTTATATTACCTATATATAGGCTTGATTAGGTTAAGCTAAATAAGTAAGATTAGGTCTAATTAATTAATCTTAATTCTAATCAAGTCTAATTGATTTAATCTAATTATTTTAATCCGATTCAAATTTTAATCAAACTTGTCATATGATTCTACATATTCCAATTAACCTACTAAACTAGTAAATTTTGGTTTTCTGAATCTGTTTGAGCTATCAATTTCAAATTCTAAGTTGGTACTCTAACAGATATTCCATAGACAAACAGATAAACACAAATTAAACACATAATTATGCAAATATGCTCAATGAAATAATATATAAAAATAATATGTATGTCGGGATTGTCACAGCCTCTGTGTTCTGAGTATCCTCTAGAATAAGTACAAAGACTCTTCCTTGCCTTAAATAATTTCTTGTTATAGAAGTGTTGCATTTGATCTCACTATTAGGCATAACCCGGTCAAACTTGTGGTGCCTCGGTTACCATCTCATTGAGGTTGTGTACAATCTCTTGCCATATTCCCAACTTTCCCATACTGATAGCATGCTCCATAGTACAGTTACAAACATCAATGCTTCTTTCCACATACAGTGCTAGTGGGTACTGAATTTCCATTCTGATTTGAACCTAAATTATTGAAAGTCCCTAACTCTGATTTCTTATTCATTGAAGACGTTGCCCCCTTATTGAAATTTTTTCTTTTGCCGCTCCATTCAAAATTTCAGTTGTGAGCCACCAACTTTGGCAATTTAAGTACATCAGCACTCTGTCCAATACGTCAACATACTTTGGTAATTTAAGTACGGTAATTCTCTCGATGATTGAATCATGAAGACCTCCCCCAAACTTCCAAGCCTTTTTGTAATCTGTGTCAATCATATGCGGTGCAAAACATGCCAATTTTGTAAATTGGGCTTCATATTCAGCCATTGTCTTGTTTCCTCGCTTTAGTGGATCAAACTTAGATACCTTTTTGTCCTGAAGACATTGTGGGAAATACTTCTCATAAAAGATTTCTAGGAATGAAGCCAACCCAATTTCTTTATAATCGTCACGGATTAACAATCACCATCTTCTCGTTTCATCCTCCAAAGTAAATGTGGCTAACAGGACTTTTTGCTCCTCGGTATAAGGAAACACCTCAAATAAATTCTCAATCCCCAAGGCCCAAGCTTCATCCTTGAGTGGGTCTACTCTCCTATGAAATAATGATGGCTTCATCCTTCTAAATTCCTTGGTAAGGGCAATGGTTTAGTTATCGAATTGATGGTCCTGTACCTATAGCTCGACTTTTTCGCCCCCCCTTCAGAGAGCTCGAATTGGTCCTATAGTTCGGACTCCTGTCACAGTTCTGAATATAATCTCACAAAGTGCAATGTGAAACTGATAAACACCAAAGAGTCCAATCCGGCAAATCATTTTGGAAAATTGATTTTAGATCAAATAATGCCAAAACTGGACTGTTTTGCCAGATTACAGAGTCACCACCTAAATATTTTGTTTTTGGGAAATTTAGGAAACCCTAACTCATGCCAAAGGCCACGTGTTCGTCATCACCAAAGTTGCCTCGGCTCGGGAACTTGGGTACGAGAGGGGAAGGTCCTGAAATGAGCACCCCCCCTCGCCCGATCAAAGATCGGCCTCTACTAATCATGATATGTTGTTTTATAAACCTCGTATGTTCTTTTTCCAGTTATTTAGCTAACTTTACTATGTGACGCACACAAGCAAATATAAACTAAGTCGCAAGGTTTGGAACAACTCAATTCATGTTTGTTTTTTAAAATAGTTTGAAGTTGCCACCCTCAAGTGGGCTAAAACGCGGATTTGCCACCTCAAGTGGGCTTAAAACATGATTTTGCCACTCAACAAAGTGGGCCTAAAACATACACTTGTTGAATTGTTCAAATTCAAGCAACAACGCCTTCATCCACAGGCATTCACGCAATTTAGCAAATAAGCACATAGCCTCATGGCAAGCATGCTAAACATGATAATATGGCAATCACACTCATGCAAGTATGCTAAAACATAAAACTCACTGAGTACTCCAAGCCAAAACAAAAACTAGTTAGAATGAATGTATGATCCTAACTATATTAAGTGTTTAATGCAACACATGTAATAATGCGATTAATAGGCTCGACTACTAATATGGCATTTGCAACACTTTGATAGCATGCTTTGAAACACGTATTCAAGGAAGTATTGAATTGATGATGCAGTTTGAATGATGCACCGAGCCTCGGTGCATGCAAGACAAATGAATGATGCAAACATGCAACCATAAGGTATGCTAATCGAAACATGGTCCCCAATCTAACCATCAAAAGCGGATAAATAAAGGGAAGAAAAACGTGGGGTTGGAAGACATGCACACACACGCACACTTATTACAACAGCATGCCCTCGCGAAGGACGGTCCGAATGAATAAGCTACCTAACTAGCTACGCTAATTAAGCTAAGCTATTACAACACAATTAATTAACTATTCTAGTTAACTAATTATAATATTACAAACCGAATTAATTAATTAAGCGCTTAACTAATTAATTACAAAAATGACTTAGCTAATGAACTAATTAGCTAGAGAATTTAAATGAACGGCCTCGGGAAACGAGGGATACATGCATGCTCGGTTTTCTTCCTCCTGAAAATCCACCGCCTTGCCTTTGGATGCCTCTGTTTGCACTCGTTTGATCTCTGAAAATTGTGCCAACTCCCAGAATGCGACTGCTCCAACTCAAGAACACACCGGTGCAAAATTCATTACTAGCCGGTCGGCTACCAATGGTGGCTGTGGGCTACCATTAGTGGCCGGTCGGCTGCTGATGGTCGCCGGTCGGCCACTGCTTTCCTGGACTTCTCTTTTTTACTGCAATAGAGAGCAAACAGAGGCAAAGCAGTGTATTCCAAGAAACATACGTGTACTATTACCCTCCTTATCATTACACAAAGTCAAAGGAGTGTAATTCTTGGCTCCAAAACCACCAACCAAGCATTCTCAATGCATGATGGCCAAAGAACCAAGAAGTACAACTTCATTATATGCAAAACAAGACTCAAGACCATCACCTTATCATGTGTGATCAAAAGCAATGGAGACCAAAGAGATTGGCTCATTTCATCACATTGAGTATGAAATGCTCCAATCTTCCTTGTGTTCAATATAACGTCCGATTGAACACATGAAATGCAACACAACATGTTTATCTTGCTCAAGCTCTACTTGCCACTTTTGTTTACACGTTTTACATTACCAACTCATTCTTTAGCTGATTAAGTCCAAGGTGAGTGTCCTCTAATGGAAGAGGTGTCAACCAAGGGAGGATTTAAGGCAAGAAAGAGAGATCAACCGTTAAAAGAGGATTAAAACCATTGAGCACAAATCTCAATCTCAAGCTTAAACATAACCCTAAGGCTAACCAACCCTCAAAGCAAATGAAAAAAGTGATGAAATGAGGGAGATTACAGATATTTCAGTGCTAAAATGGAGTGCAAAATGACACTATGACATGTAAGCAACTCATGCAATTCATGCTAAAAACCTAACACATTAAGCTAGTGAAAGAGGTTGCACTACAACCACACAATACGAGCCTCAAAATAACTTCACCACCAATAGATAACTCTACACAAATAGGAGATGCTAATTGTGCCAACTCCAACCCCAAAACCGATGCAAATGCAGACGAGATAAAAGAATGGGATGCACCCATATCAATCAATACATTAGCAACTTAATTACAAAACAAGAAGGCACCTCTCACTATTGAAAGCGCTGGTATAAGATCTGGTGTAGTAACCGCATACACACGTCCAGTAGGTCTCTGCTCAACCTACTCACCTCTCGGAGCATATGCCTGATGCACTGACTGAGCCGAAGACGCTCCCTGATTAGCCCTAGAGGCCTGTGCTAACTGTGCAGGTTGGTGACTCTACATCTGTCTCGAACCAAATACACCAGATGTGCCACCCAACTGTAGGCAAAGTCTCTTCAGGTGCCCTGCCTGCCCACACTGATAACAAGTGGGCGGTTGCCCTCTACCCTAATTTTGGCCCTAAGAAGTAGCCGAAGACAGTGCAGACCGTTGCCCTCCTCCTCTCTGCGGGCAAGCTGGAGACTTGTGGCCTAACTGACCATATTTGTAACAAGTCACATCTCCCTGACCACCTCTCCCAGAACCCGAACTTGGTATTAGAAAGGTGGACCTCGACTGATCTACCTGGGATGACTGAGGGTTAGAACCCCTCTACCTCTTACCATCCCCCTGACTGTCCTGACTCCTCTTGGAGCCCCTCATCCTCTCCTCATCTGCATACATAATGGTCTCAAGATGGGCTGCTGCCTCCACAAAGTGCCCATAGTCTCTAATCATGGATCCACCCACACTGAACATGAGCCCAATCCTCAGCCTCTTCTCAAACTCCAAACAAGGGCGCTCCTCCATCGCCATCAACTCAGGTGCAAACCTAGAGAGGCTAGTGAATGGGGCTTTAAACTCAGACATTGGTGTATTCAACTGCACCAGCTTGGAAAATTGGTCCCTCAACTTCTCCCTAACAGTGGGAGGTAAAAACTTGCCCTAGAAGGCATCGACAAAAGCCTCCTAAGTCCCTCCAATGCGTCCCCTCGTATACTTCCACCATTAACCTACGTCTCCCTTTAACTGGAAGGATGCCAAGGTCACTCTCAAACACCCATCTTCGATGTCGAGCATTTCAAAAGTCTTCACCATCTGCTCTAACCACTCATTCGCTTTCAGTGGTTCCTTAGGATCGCCCAAAAACTCATCCGAATTCGACCGAAAAAACTCCCTCTTCAGAAAAGATGGCCCTGCCTCAGCAACCTGGGCCTGGACTTGATTCTCAGCTTTGAGGATGTCTATAGATTCTCGCAAAGCTTCGGCCATTTCACGGGCTAAGGTGCCCATGGCCTGTTAACCAACTGGTTCGGCCATATTGGCCTGATCAACCCCTTCTTCTTGTGCCGGAATATCATCCAGTAAAGGCACCTCGTGCCTTCTAGGCCTACCACGCCTACCACCACGACCACGTCCTGACATCCCAATGAAGGTAAATAAGAGATCAGCACATTCACAAATGTACCGAAGCTAACTCACTTGCATCCTAATTCGTTGGACAACAATAATTCACTCCACATAAGCATATAATCCCTTAAACACAAACCATAAATTCAACCCAAATTTATATAAATAACTGCATGAATCAGAGTGTAAGGTTCTTTCATTTCATAATGTTAATAGTACAAAAGAGCCTAGCATAAACAAATGCCCTATAGGCTTACACCTTTCCAAGTCTTGGCTTGGTTACAACAAAAGTGAGACTAGCTTATACAATTTAAGCCCTAGGCTATACAAAAACTGAAACAAAACAATGCAGCTCTTGCTTCCCAAAAGTCCTTCCAATGCTATTGCCTTGGTGGAGGCATGCCATCAGTACCTGAAAATGGTTTTCCCCAAATAAGGTAAGCCACAGCCTAGTAGGAATAATATAGCACAATATATGAGATCTAACGAAGATATAAGTGCAATGTGCATATACAATGCCAGGGATAAAACATTTACATTTTTATATAGTCATAGAACACCAAGTCCATATTTCATTTCATTTTCTTTCAATTAGTTTCAATACATGAGCCAATTTCATTATTTTTCAATAACCCAAATGAGACTACAACTCAATGGTTCTACAATCCCACCATTGGCACACAAACACTTCAATCTGCCATTTTATGGAAATTTCGTCCGCGGGATCGGCACCCATGTATAAATTTCGAGACTTTCACCCAGGATACTCCAGCCAACTTAATTATAATGGAGCCTATCCCCTTTTTCCTCCCAAACAATAGAGTACATCCTCTTTCTCCTCCCAAACAATCATACATATGCAATGTATTTAAACACATAATCACACATGGAGTACATCCCCTTTCTCCTCCCAAACAACCGTACATACACAATGTATTTACAACATGATCATATTCAATGATAATCAACCATGGATTAGTTTTAATTCACTTACTCCTCATACAATCTTTACAACAATCATAGCTATCCTCCACCGATAGCCCAATACAGTTATTTCTAAACAGATATACAATCTCAATATATATATATAATTTATTTAAGATTTTCCGAACATGAGACGTGTCATCTACTCAATTCTACCAAGTATTTCGATACTCGTCCAATTTCATATTTACAACACCAATTTCATTTATTTATACCAAATAATATCATTAGCATTTTAGGACAGACTCCCTCTCTTCCCAAGTCTCAACCTAGTACCAAAATCAACAATTTTGACACCATACAACATCATTTTCAAATCCCACAATCATTTACCTCTCATTCACCAAAAACCTCTTTCCATTTTACACCCAAACCCTAGGTTTGTTCACATTATCCCCAAATCCCACCATTGTTACACAATGATAAACAACTAAGTTAAAAACCATATTAAAGTGTAAAAAAATTCCTAACTCAAGTTAGATGACCAAGCAAAGCAAAGGTGAAACTCCAAGGATGCTTAAATCCAACTTTGTTCAGATCCAAACAAAGATCTAGAGACACTCTACCTTTTTCTCAAAGGCTCTAGAGTAGAGAACCCAAAGGATCTAAGTCAAAATGTAGAGAGAGTGTGTGTTTTAGAGAGAAAGGGTCAAGATCTAGGTATTTAGAAAGTTTTAGAGAGAGAAAAGAATGAAAAAGTGATATAAGATGTCCTTTTCGCGATCTGACATACGCATAGTCCACTCGAGCGGGAGATTTGATGCTCGAGCATCATGCACAATAAGTTGTTCCGTTCGAGTGGAAGAAAGGCCGCTTGAGCTTCAATTCATAACGAACGCTCACCGCTCGAGCGCAAGAATTTTTCAGTTGAGCGTAGAAAACACACATCCAGAAGTTTTGCAGACAACAAACCAACACTCGAGCGCAGGAAAGGCCGTTCGAGCGCCTACCCGCTCGAGCGTAAAAAACACTCTCCCAGTAGTTTTGCAGACTTGCAAAGTACTAAGAGTTCACAAAGCCCGCTCGAGCGGGGGGAAGTGCCCCTCGAGCGGAGGAGCAAACATTGCAAAGCCCGCTTGAGCGCAATAATGGCCCGCTCGAGCGGAGGAGCAAAAATCTGGACAACAAAGGTTTAGAAAAAATAAGCAATCAACATGTTCCAAACGCACAACTACAATCCAATAACCAAAATAGAGGGGAGACAAGGGTAATGAGATATGAATCATCATTCAAAACCATGTAAACCCAAGTCCGGAATACAACAAGTGACGGGTCAAAACCGAAATCACTATATATAGTCCAGTGATATCCGATTAAATTAATTTTTTGTACAACTCATCTTTATCTTTCAAGTCTATAAGATGAACAAGTCAGATTATCATTATGGGTTAAGAGTGAGACTTACAAAATAAAATATGAAAAAAATATATATTATAATTGTGTAGAAGTAGAACTGTAAACGAACTGAGTTGTTCATGAACAGCTCGAACTCAGCTCCTTTAAAGCTCATTTGAGCTCGACTCGTGTACTAAATGAACGAGCTCGAGCTCGATTTTTAGACTCGTTTATTATCGAGTCGAGCTCTAGTAGCCCTAAGCTTGGATTTGCTGAGGCTCGTGAATATAAAAATAAATAAACTAATATTTATTTTTAATATTATATTAAATAAATTTTCAATAATCTATTTTATTTTTTATTTATGTTTAGTGTTTGTGTAAATTTACATATTTGATTGATGAAATTTATTATTAATATAAATATTATTATATATTTTACTTATAATTTTGTATTTTTTTTTTATCTTGATAAGTATTTTTTTTTTTTTCACGCTTGAGCTCGAGCCAGGTCGAACCGAGCTCGAGTTCCATAAATATTTGTCAAGCCAAGCTCGAGGATGAACACGATTTTTGAAACTAAACTAGAGTTTAGTTCAAGTTCAAACTCGACTAATTTTTAATAAACGAGTTTAGCATTCAAAAACTCGGTTTAATTCATTTGCAACCACATGTAGAAGTGAGTAAAGGATTAAATACAATTAAAGTAACAACATAGTATTAACATAATAGCACGTCCGCTGTAGCATATTTGGAATGATGTTCTGTTCATCATCCGGGTTCAACTCCCGGATATGGAATTTTTGGGATTTTTACAATTATTATTTCTTTTTCTTTTTTTTTTTTTTTTTTTTTTTTTTTTTTGCTTTTTCATGTGATCTTGTTAGTTAGGTGAAAAATATTTTATATTTTATATTTTTCAAAGTGATAATATTTTTCAAACTAAAAATTTTATCAATGTCACCATATTCACCACTGCCCTATCATTATTGCCACCACCACCACTAATCCAATTCACTAGCATGCTAATTTTGAAATTATAACTAAATATAGAAAAAGAAAATAAAACAATTAGACTAAGCTTAAGCATAAAATATGTTTAATTACGATTTATTTTTATTTTATTTATTTATTTATTTATTTATTTATTTTTACTGAAACAAATTGATAATGTTGCCTAATTTGTTCCTTGAACATCATATTGTTTACAAATGTATTGAAGTCACGACTAAAATTTATTAAAATCATAATTAAAAAGATATGGACAAAAAATTTTAAAAATAAAAATAAACCAAATATAAAACAAAAATATATATTTACTTTTATAAACAAATAAAAAAAAAATTTCATTAAAACCAAATGCATGAAAAGATGATTGTACGTATAATTACCATTTTCACATTATACACAAAAAAAAGATTAAAAGAGAATTACATATATATTAGTGATGGACACCTCAGAAATATTTGCTTTTGCATTTATAATGGTGTAAATGATATATAAATAAAAAATAATAATAATTTGCATACAAAATAACATAGTTACATTAAGATTTATCATTTTCAAATAAAATATTCATTAAAATGATTACAACAAATAATCTCATAACGAGAAAGAAAATTATTTTATAATATGTAAAGAATTATATTCAAATAATCATAATTCAATGTTTCTTTTTTCATAATTTCTTTAAGTTTAAACTCATAGTTACTTTCCATTTGAAAAAACAAAAAAAAACAAAATGTTTCCTTTTTCGTTAGTAATATTAATTTTTTTTTTTTGTAAAACTCATCTTTATTATTGAACTTATGAAAATAACGGTTTAGATCGTTGTTATGACCCAAAAGTTAGACTTACAAAATATAAATGATAATTGTATGGAAATGAGTAAAGGATAACATACAATTAAAGTTAATTAAACAAACAAAAGAATATTAATAAAGGCATTAATTATCAAATCCGCTGTAGCACATCTGGAATGATTATCAATTTATCATCCGGGTTCAACTCCCGGCAGCGGAATTTTACATTTTTTTTTTTTTTTTTTTTTTTTTTTTTTTTTTTTTGTGATCTTGTTAGTTAAGTGAAAAATATTTTATGTTTTTCAAATATCCAAAATATTTTTGGACTATTGTTGCAGTAAATTTTTTTTTTTCCTGATCTTGTTTGTTAAGTGAAAAATATTTTATATTTTTCAAATATCAAAAATATTTTCTAGACTATTGTTACTGTAATGAAAGGGAAATAATTAAATTTTTATAAGATTTGACACTTCGATTTCCCACATATATGTTTAAATGATGCAAAAGTATGCCTCCCAAGTCCCTCCAATGCGTCCCCTCACATACTTCCACTATTGACCTGCGTCTCCCTTTAACTAGAAGGTCGCCAAGGTCACTCTCAAACCCCTGTCTTCGATGCCGAGCATTTGAAAAGTTTTCACTATCTGCTCTAACCACTTATCTGCTTTCAGGGGTTCCTTAGGATCGCCCAAAAACTCATCCGGATTTGACCGAAAAAACTTCCTCTTTAGAAAAGATGGCTCTGCCTCAGCAACCTGGGCTTAGACTTGATTCTCAGCTCTGAAGATGTCCATAGATTCCTGTAAAGCTTCAGCCATTTCGCAGGCTAAGGTGTCCATGGCCTGTTGACCAACTGGTTCAGCCATATTGGCCTGGCCAACCCCTTCTTCTTGTGCCGGAATATCATCCGATAAAGGCACCTCTTGCCTTCTAGGCCTACCACGCCTACCACCACGACCACATCCTGACATCCTAATGAAGCTAAATAAGAGATCAGCACATTTGCAAATGTACCGAAGCCCCACTCACGTTCTAATTCGTTTGACAACAATAATTCACTCCACATAAGCATATAATCCCTTAAACACAAACGAATTTCCTTTTTAGATAATGATCGTCCCGCGGTGTTGCTAGAGTTCCAATTAGAAATAACAGTGATCAAGTGCTCTTCTAGTAGGACTTCCAGAAACCCGTAGATCCACTCAACATCTTAGGAACTAAATCTTATACCCATATAATCATACAAGCAAAGCATACAATGCATACTGACGTCTCAACTAAGTGAGACAAACTCATTGTGGTACTAACTACTTCTCACGTACCCAAAGTATTCAAACCCGGTACGCTCTGATACCAAGTTGTAACAGCCCTAAAATATAACCATAAGTTCAACCCAAATTTATATAAATAACTGCATGAATCAGAGTGTAAGGCTCTTTCATTTCATAATGTTAATAGTACAAAAGAAATTAGCATAAACAAATGCCCAATAGGCTTACACCTTTCCAGGTCTTGGCTTGGTTACAACAAAAGTGAGACTAGCTTATACAATTTAAGCCCTAAGCTATACAAAAAGCGAAACAAAACAATGAAGTTCTTGCTTTCCAAAAGTCCCTCCAATGCTATTGCCTTGGTGGAGGCATGCCATCAGCATCTGAAAATGGTTTTTCCCAAATAGGGTGAGTCACAGCCTAGTAGGAATAATCTAGCACAATATATGAGATCTAACGAAGATATAAGTGCAATGTGCATATATAATGCCAGGGATAAAACATTTACGTTTTTATATAGGCATGGAACACCAAGCCCATATTTCATTTCATTTTCTTTCAATTCATTTCAATACATGAGCCAATTTCATTATTTTTCAATAACCCAAATGCAACTACAACTCAATGTTCTACAATCACACCATTAACACACAAACACTTCAATCTGCCATTTTACGGAAATTTCAACCGCGGGATCGGCACCCATGTATAAATTTTGGAACTTTCACCTAGGATACTCCGGCCAACTTAATTATAATGGAGTCCATCCCCTTTCTTCTCCCAAATAATCACATATATGCAATGTATTTAAACACATAATCAGACATGGAGTACATCCCCTTTCTCCTCCCAAACAACCATACATACACAATGTATTTAAATCATGATCATATTCAATGATAATCAACCATGGATTAGTTTTAATTCACTTAATCCTTATGCAATTTTTACAACAATCATAACTATCCTCCACCGATAGCCCAATACAGTTATTTCTAAACAGATATACAATCTCAAGATATATATATAATTTATTTAAGATTTTACGAAGATGAGACGTATCACCTACTCAATTCCACCATGTATTTCAATACTCTTCCAATTTCATGTTTACAACACCAATTTCATTTATTTATACAAAATAATATCATAATCATTTTAGGACAAACTCCCTATCTTCCCAAGTCTCAACCTAGTACCAAAATTGACAATTTTGACACCATACAACATCATTTTCACACCTCAGAATCATTTACCTCTCATTCACCAAACCCCTCTTTTCATTTTACACTCAAACCCTAGGTTTGTTCATATTACCCCCAAATCTCACCATTGTTATACAATGACAAATAACTAAGTTAAAAACCATATTAAAGTATAGAAAATCCCTACCTCAAGTTAGATGACCAAGCAAAGCAAAGGTGAAACTCCAAGGATGCTCAAATCCAACTTTGTTTGGATCCAAACAAAGATCTAGAGACGCTCTACTTTTTTCTCAAAGGCACTAGGGTAGAGAACCCAAAGGATCTAGGTCAAAATGTAGAGAGAGTGTGTGTTTTAGAGAGAGAGGGTCAAGATCTAGGTTTTTAGAAAGTTTTAGAGAGAGAAAAGAATGAAAAAGTGATATAAAATGTCGTTTTTGCGATTTGATATACGCATAGTCCGCTCGAGCGGGAGATTTGATGCTCGAGCGTCAGGCACAATAAGTTGTTCCGCTCGAGCGCAAGAAAGGCCACTCGAGCGTCAAGACACAACGAATGTTCATTGCTCGAGCGCAAGAATTTTTCGCTCGAGCGTAGAAAACACACATCCAGAAGTTCTACAGACAACAAACCAACACTCGAGCCCAAATAATGTCGTTTGAGCGCCCACCTGCTTGAGCGTAAAAAACACTCTCCTAGTAGTTTTGCAAACCTACAAAGTACTGAGAGTTCGCAAAGCCCACTCGAGCGCGAGAAGTGCCGCTCGAGCGGAGGAGCAAAGATTGCAAAGCCTGCTCAAGCGCAATAATGGCCGCTGGAGCGGAGAAGCAAAAATCTGGGCAACAAAGGTTTGGAAAAACAAGTAACCATCTTGTTCCAAACACACAACTACAATCCAATAACCAAAATAGATGGGAGACAAGGGTAACGAGATATGAATCACCATTCAAAACCATGTAAACCCGAGTTCGGAATACAACAAATGATGGGTCAAAACCGAAATCGCTATATAGTCCAGTGATATCTGATTTAATTAATTTTCTGTACAACTGATCTTTATCTTTCAGGTCTATAAGATGAACAAGCCAGATTATCGATTTGGGTTGAGAGTGAGACTTACAAAATAAAATATGAAAAAATATATATGATAATTGTGTAGAAGTAGGGCTACAAACGAACCGAGCTGTTCATGAACAGCTCGAGCTCGGCTCGTTTAAAGCTCATTTGAGCTCAACTCGTGTACTAAATGAACGAGCTCGAGCTCGATTTTTAGACTCGTTTATTAATCAAGTCAACCTCGAGTAGGCCTGAGCTCAGATCGATGAGGCTCGTGAATATAAAAATTAATAAATCAATATTTATTTTTAATAGTATATTAAATAAATTTTCAATAATCTATTTTATTTTTTATTTATGTTTAGTGTTTGTGTAAATTTACATATTTGATTGATGAAATTTATTATTAATATAAATATTATTATATATTTTACTTATAATTTTGTATTTTTTTACCTTGATAAGTAAATTAATTTAAATTTAATTCTTTTTCAAGCTTGAGCTCAAGCGAGGTCGAATCGAGCTCGAGTTCCATAAATATTTGTTGAGCTGAGCTCGAGGTTGAACACGATTTTTGAAACTCAACTAGAGTTTGGTTCGAGTTCAAACTCGACTAATTCTTAATAAATGAGTTTGCACTTTTAAAAACTCGACTCAATTCATTTGCAGCTCTATGTGAAGGTGAGTAAAAGATAAAATACAATTAAAGTAACAAAATAATATTAATATAATAGCACGTCCGCTGTAGCATGTTTGGAATGATGTTCTGTTTATCATCCGGGTTCAACTCCCGGATGCGGAATTTTTTGGATTTTACAATTACTATTTCTTCTTCTTCTTCTTCTTCTTCTTCTTCTTCTTCTTTTTTTTTTTTTTTTTCTTTTTCATGTGATCTTGTTAGTTAGGTGAAAAATATTTTATATTTTATATTTTTCAAAGTGATAATATTTTTCAGACTAAAAATCTTAGGGAAAATCGGTCTAAGGTCCCTATCCAACTTTTAGTAATAGATTAGATCCACAATCTATTCTTTTGTAGTCTAAGGTCCTCACCCCATCCCCTCACCAACACCAACACCAACACCATCCATCGTTGCTATTCCACAGCATGAATATATCACTCACTCTCACTCGATCAATTCCTAAATCGACTGAAAACACTCTATTTCAGTTCCCAGGTGGAGGTGAGATCAAAGTCATGAATCTTTAGCTTAGGCTCCATCTGTCGAATATCAACTAGAAACGTTGAATCAATTTCAGTTCTTAACCAACAATCAAGCTTAAATCTGAATAGGAGCTTCAGAACTAGTTCAGATCTGAAAAGGAACTTCCAAATGAGTTCATATCTCAACCAGCGATTCAGATCTCAATGATCGATCGTGGTTGGCTAGGGCTTCCGTAAACTAGAAGATCGCGAATCGACTTCATACTTCGATTCAAGGCTCAAACAGGTTCGCAATCTCACACTGGTTCGACTTGGGGATTCTGCGAGAGATGCTCAGTTCTTCGCCGGAGAAGAAGAATAAGAAGAACAAGTGGTGAAGGAGCCGAGTTTCTTTGATTTCGTCAGTTCGGAGAGAATGAAGGTGGTGGCGATGATTGCCTTGGCTTTGGCACTCTGTAATGCGGATCGAGTAGTTATGTCGATCGCCATTGTTCCTCTCTCACTTGCCAACGGCTAGCGTCAATCTTTCGCCGGCGTTGTCCAGGTTTCCTCTACTATTTGGTTCATAGATTTGTAACTGAAATTAACAATTTTTTTGGAAAGATTTGTCTGGGAATTTCTTTGGGTTGTGAAGTCCAGAGAAATTCTTTGGGATGTGGAGTGTGCCGCCGGAGCTGCCTCCGTTCGATTACGTCCCCAAACCCTACAATGGACCCTCTGCCGATGAAGTACTCGCCAAGCGCAAGAAGTTTCTTGGCTCCTCTCTCTTCTACTATTACTAGAAGCCTGTAAGATTGCAACATACATATATATATATATGAATGATTATTTGATGATTTGTAGATCAACTTATATTCAATTGGAAGGAAACAAACTTGTATATGAATGATTATTTGATGATTTGTAGATCAACTTATATTCAATTGGAAGGAAACAAACTTGTATATATATGTATGATATGTATTTGAAATGTTTAGTTGGATTAATACTTGTTGAAATCTGATCAAGTTTTTGTTATGTTAAATCTAAGATTTCGACTTTCGAATTGGTCATGATAGCAAAAAGCATTCACATTTATTTGTTATTTATTTATTTATTTATTTTAGATTTTTGATCATTTGATCAAACTGTCCTAAAATCTTGTGTATCTCCTTGTGTGATTGAGTTAAAAGAGCTTTTCCAAGAGCACAAATTTTATTCTATTTGTTTCAATTTGAGATATGAAGCTTGTTTCTAACCTGAATGTTTTAGAGAGGCTGATTTAGGTTCTCTAATTACATGGTTCAGAAAATGGAATTTTGAATTTGAGATATGAAGCTTGTTTCTATTTGTTTCACTTTTGGTGTTGGTCCAGAGAAATTTGGAATTTTCTGTGTGATTTTGAATTTTCTCTGGATCGATTTTCTCTGGATTGATATTGAGGGACCTTACATTTTCTCTGATATTACATTTTCTTTTCATTCAAGTTAATGCTCTTCTAGTTGTTAAGAATGAATTTTGACAAATTTTCTGCATTCTACTAATTTAGCTAATGAATTTGGCGAATGAGAACTTCATTGCTATACTATTTTGGATCCTTCCATCTTATTAAATAATTTTTAGTCCTAGAACAGTAGGTATCCTATCAAGTTCATTCCTTCGACTTGTTACTCATTTTAACTATAAAATTTGGTGACCTGCTATGATGAGGTTAGCTTGATGTTGTGTGTTAGAATATGATCATGCATTCAAGCGCTAACATGGCCTTAATCTAGTGGCAAGATTATTGCTAGGGTCATTTAGATTGAAGGGCACCAAAAATGCTTGTCTGTAGTGGTATTATGGATAAAAAGGCTAATATATATATATATGTATTTTTTTGTTGATAAACTTAACTACCTTGATATTGACACTTCATGCTTACTACTTCAATGTTAACACAAATCATGCAATTATTGCTTTTCGTTCTAGGAGTTCATTCCCATGATGGATTAGAGTTGTCTCCTATGGTTGTTTATACACAATTTCTTCCGTGCTTACTATTGATTATGCATATACTTGGGTTTTATTCACTTCCTCTGCTCTCTTATGTTATTTTGGTTTAGAAGTGCTGTCTGTTGTGCTACATGTTGAATTATTTACTGGAAATCTTGTGTGCATGCCATACATCCCACAATTGTTACAGCAGCAAGATTGTCATTCTTCTACTTATATTGATGCTGTTAATTAAGGATATAGGCAGGAAGAAGACTGGGCACATAGATTACCTTCAGCATCTCTGGAAATATTTGTCTGAAAATTTTCTCTGGGTTGTGGAGTCCAGAGAAATTCTCTGGGTGATATGTAATACACACACATATTTAGTAGTCAGTCGTTGAATATTCTTCATAAATAATTTTCATATGTTATGTAGGTATCTGGTAGAATAAGTAATCAATGCTTAAATTCTAATCTGAAACATTTGATGGTTTGGGCAAAAGGGAAGGGGATACATCCAAAATTCTTAATATTTCAATAACAAACCAGAGAAATTCTCAGATTTTTCCAGAATTTCTCTGGTTCTGGTAAGTTGCCATTGTTCATCCAGAGAAATTTGGTCCAGAGAAATTTCTCTGGGCCAGAATTTATTTAACCAATTTTCTCTAGACTGAAATTTCTCTGGACCAAATTTCTCTGGGCCAGAATTTCTCTGGACCAATTTTCTCTAAACTGAAATTTCTCTGGACTGAAATTTCTCTGGATCAAGGTTGAGGGACCTTAGACATTATGAAAATATTGTTGATGGACCTTAGACATTATGAAAATATTTGGTATCCTTTATGCTATAAAATCATAATACCAAGGACCTGAAAAAAAATACCCCAAAATCTTATCAATGTCACCACATTCACCGCTGCCCTACCATTATTGCCACCACCACCACCACTAATCCAATTCACTAGCATGTTAATTTTGAAATTATAACTAAATATAGAAAAAAAAAAAAAAAAACAATTAGACTAAGCTTAAGCATAAAATATGTTTAGTTACAATTTATTTTTATTTTTATTTTTATTATTATTATTTTTACTGAAACAAATTGATAATGTTACTATAATAAGGATGCCTAATTTGTTCCTTGAACATCATATTGTTCACATATGTATTGAAGTCATAACTAAAATTTATTAAAATCATAATTAAAAAAATATCGACAAAAAATTTTAAAAATAAAAATAAACCACATATAAAACAAAAATATATATTTACTTTTATAAACAAATAAAAATAAAAATTTCATTAAAAACAAATGCTTGAAATGATGATTGTACGTATAATTACCATTTTCACATTATACACACACAGAAAAAAAAAAAAAAAAAAAAAAGGGATTAAAAGAGAATGACAAATGTATTAGTGATGGACACCTCAGAAATACTTGCTTTTGCATATATAATGGTGTAAATGATATATAAATAAATAAAAAAAATATAATAATTTGTATACAAAATGACATAATTACATTAAGATTTATCATTTTCAAATAAAATATTCATTAAAATGATTACAACAAATAATCTCATAACGAGAAAGAAAATTATTTTATAATATGTAAAGAATCATATTCAAATAATCATAATTCAATGATTAACCAAATAATGAGCCTCCCTGATGTGAATAAATGACAAACGCAATAGCCAACCAAACTAAAATAGTGCATTGTAATGAGGAGGGGGATACAACAAAAACATCCAAAATTAGAGAGAAATAAATAATTTTTTATAAGATTGACTATTTGATCTCCAAAATAGAAGTATTACGGCATCAAAATATGATAATTTGATAATATTACTCTAACAATGTAAATGTTCTTTTTTATAATTTTAATATAAATGACATTTGTTAATCTCGTCATGAAATAAATATAGACAAAAACTCTCGTCAAATTTGATATTACTAATTTTGACATGAGGATAGATGAATTTAGTGAAACTATTACTGTTATTAAAGAAGTTTTTAGATTAAGATCTCTGATATTAAAATTTTATAAGATAAATGGCACACAATATTTTCATAATAGTTGGGATCCCTCAATATCTTCATAGAGAAATTTCAACACAAAAATTTCAATACAGAGAAATTTATCTTCATTGAGAAATTTTAGTTTTTCAAAAAAAAAATTCCCAGAGAAATTTCAGCTTGTCATAGAAAAATTCTCTTTGTGACGAGCTGAAATTCTCTAATAATATTATTAAGGAACCTTAACTATTAAAGAAAAATATATTGAACCTCTCCTACTATCAAACGTTGGAGAGGAATGTTTTACTAGTTGTTCCATTACTAAATCCCAAACCCACAATGATGATTCAATCGTTCATATCATAAAATATTGAAGTAAAAATTGGTTACGAAGAATAATAATCTTTATCAAATGTTGATAAACATATGGACATATTACATTTTGTTTTATAAAATTGACAATTTAAGTTTAAACTCATAGTTACTTTCCATTAAAAAAAAAAAAAAAAAAACAAAATGTTTCTTTTTTCATTAGTAATATTAAATTATTTTTTTTTGTAAAACTCATCTTTATTACTGAACTTATGAAAACAACGGTTTAGATCGTTGTTATGACCCAAAAGTTAGACTCACAAATATAAATGATAATTGTATGGAAATGAGTAAAGGATAACGTACAATTAAAGTTAATTAAACAAACAAAAGAATATTAATAAAGACATTGAATATCAAATCCGCTGTAGCACATCTGGAATGATTATCAATTTATCATCCGGGTTCAACTCCCGGCAGCGGAATTTTACATTTTGTTTGTCTGATTATTTATTTATTTATTTATTTTTTTGTCATCTTGTTAGTTAAGTGAAAAATATTTTGGGCTTGTTGCTGTAATTTTTCAAATATCAAAAATATCTTCGGGACTATTGTTGCTGTAATTTTTTTTTTCCTGATCTTGTTTGTTAAGTGAAAAACATTTTATATTTTTGAAATATCGAAAATATTTTCCAGACTATTGTTGCTGTAATGAGAGGGAAATAATTAAATTTTTATAATATTTGACACTTCGATTTCCCCCATATAGGTGTTACAATATAAAAATATCATAATTTGATAACAATACTCTAAGCTGTATAAGTGTTATTTTTATAATATTTAACAAATTTTTTTAATATAAATATCATTTGTTAATCTCGCCATGAAAAAAAGTTAGTATACATAAACCCTGGTCAAATCTAATTACTAAAAGAAAATGTTAGAAATTCCGAAAAGGTCCCACAATAATGTGTTATGATAGGTGTTCATTTTTTATTTGTTACACATTCAATGATATATGGTCTAACTCTTTTGCGACATCTGTAACCTCATCAAAAATATTGACATCCGATATATCTAAATTAACTCATAGACATAATCTAAATCTCATCACTTCTCATTATTACATACAAGAATATTAAATAATATAGACGTTTCAATAGTAAATATTCATACTAAGTCTCCATTTTTTCATTAACAATATCTAACATGAGATTTCACAAAAGAGAGACCACAAGCATTAATATATTCATCATCCTTCATATGAATTTGTAGCATGTGATAACAAGAAGTTAAAGCAACAAAATACAAATTAATGTCTTAATGGCTACATGTTCCAAGGTTTTGTCTGGTTACAATAAAGTGATTTTCAAACCCACACATAGATAGCCCTTGGCTTGCAAAAGAAAACAAAACAAATAAATAAATGAACTTTTTACTCTAAAAAGATCCTACACAGCCTTCACTTTGGTGGAGACACACTACAATCACCTGAAAAATGGTTTCCACTAAGGGATGAGTATAGAGCCTAACAGAGATAATCTAAATAAAATGCACGCAGTTTAACAGTATCATGATATGCAATGCATATGAGATGCCAACGCCAAAATCATAAGTTGTCTCATTTTGAAATTCTCATACCATGCACTTGTTCAAAAACATAATCAATTTAATCATCCATTTGACAGAATAAGAGGCGGTAAATACGACTCTGGTAATCCTTAAGCTGGTGTTTGCAAGTAGGCATAACTAGCACTACTAATCTCCACTTTACCAGCTCCTAACCGAAAGGCATGTGGCATCTACGCCGTGAGTGTTTTCGATCTTTCATCCTGGACACTCAAACCAACTTAAACAAAACCAATCTACACCCCCTATCTGGACTTACCAAATGTATTTATCCCATAACTTTAACACATTTCAAATATTCTCAATGAATCAATTTGAAAATCAATTTCTCAAATCCAATGCGAGGATTAAATCCTAAGTTATGCAATGTTCAATCCTATATATGAATTTGCAAATATTTCAATTTACCTAATTCACATACAATTTCTACAACAATCAATACAATCCTTCACCAGTTGCCTAAACATTTATCTATATACAAAATATAAATTTTAAGAGACAAATATAACTCATAATCTTAAATTTTCACATATCCAATCTCCTATTTCCCAACTCAATCAAGAATCATAATATTCTTCCAAAACTTTTTATTAATTTTTTCCTTTTTATTCAAACTCAAGAATTCACCAAAAATTTCCATAGTGCTAAAAACATCATATGTTTCTTTCAACTTTTTGTAATACCTCAACATGATAAATATTTTCATCTTTCTCAAGAGTTAATATTTTCAAATTAAACAATTTCCAAGAGGAACTTCAATGGTTTCCAATATTCCCAACAACATTCTCATCAATCTCATCCTTTTAAATATCCAATTTCAAATTCTCATTTGTCAAATAAACATATGTTTTTAACACTTATAATCTTTTCACAAACTTAGTCCAAAAATCTAAATCTTAACATTTTAAATTTCTAGGGTTTTATTAAAATTTAGGGATTTCTCATTTCAAAAAAATACATTCTTCAAAATCCATGAGTCATACAAAAATCACTCTCAACTAATAAGAGATTTTCAAAAAGTTTACAACTTCTTCCTTTTTATGCATTTAATAAACTACTAATAAAACCATAATATTATCAAACATCACAATATCAAAATAACACATAACAAAGTTAAAATGCATACATAATGTTTAGAAAATTCCAACCTCAAAAGCTAGAAAAAGAGACAAGTAAAAACGCCAATTTTTAACTTTGTTGGATTTCAACCTCCACGGGTCAAAATATTTCCCTTGAGATGCTTGTCCAAATAACCTTAAGAACTATGGCCAAAAATTAATGGATTTGTGTGGATTAAACAAAATACAAATATTTTGTGCTTTGGTTAGAGAGTGGGAGAGACAGAGCCGAGAGAGAAGTGGAGGCAAAAAAAAATGAAGTAAAGAAAAAGAAAGAAGGATTAAGGGAATGAGGGAATGAGGGAGAGCAGCACCCACGTGGGTCTGCCTTTTTTATTCAATTTAATTTAATTTAATTTTTTTCTTTCAAATATCTATCTATATAGATATACATACACTCATATATATATATAATAATAATAAAAGTATATTTTAATAACAATATATATCTTGCAATATAAATGAAGAAAAGATTATCACAAAATATATATTTAGCTTGATGGTACATATTATAAATATTCCTAACTCTTTTATGGTAATAAAATAAATAATAACAATAATAATGATAATAACAACAATACTAGATGGTTACAAATGAGTCGTAATTCAATCAATTGAGTCTAATTCAACCAAAATGATCAAGTATGGGTTAATTAAATAAGTCCCAAAAATTAAATTTATATCACATTTGTAACTCAAGACCCAAGAATAATTAATACTAAAAAAAGTTTCCATGCGGGCTTTATGGAATCGAAATCAAGAAATAATATAATTTGTTTTTGCCAATTTAAGTAGAATGGTTCACAATATCACAACTATAACAATAAGGGCATTCAATTTGATTCAATTCGTTACAATCTTCCCTCCTTGAGGAATTTCACCCCTAAAATTCGCCTAGATAAAGAACAATGAAATTTACTCTTAAACATAATCACCGGAGCTTTAAACTCTCAATAATTGTTTTCTCATTGAAACATTCCCTCAATACCCCCAAACACTTATCAAATTCACTCTTAAGAATTCAACGTTGTCTTGCCTCCTATTGTAAAAGACACCGCAATCAAAATCGAAAACACTTCAAATGTAGAAGTGTAAACACAACAATAATTCCTCACGAATGGTACTACTACGTATAACTTAAATCAAACAAGAATGACGAACATCCTAATCCAATCAGCCCTACAAACGTGATAACATCTCGTTCTATTTATATATGCAAAATTATTTTACCAATATGAAGTAACAAATTTTCAATAGACTCAAAAATAAAATTTCTACACCCACTAGCTATCCATAATATTAAGATACACTACTCTATAGAAGCCATTCCTCAACTTAAAACCATCGTACTAGAATTTCAACCCATAATTCGTAATAGGAAGGGAAAATATAGGTGACTTTTGCAACACATAAAAGGTTAATTAAAACCTGTCAAACTCACAATTGGAATACAACCGTACTCACCATCTCACTTGAATACGTTCAAACACCTCCACAAAATTTGCTCACTCCACACAACTATTTCAACATGTGACAGCAACAAAAGAATCCAACTATTTTCAAGAGCACTCAGAAAATTATTCAAACGTTATACAACATTAAAGATGACTCACCACAAACTATCTTTTCCATAATCTAGTGCAACAATCTACTTAAAATCAATCCAAGCTGATTATCTCAAGACTCTTAACCAATGAGAACACCCTCTCTTTAAAGATACAAATCAATAATATATTTTGTAATTACAACCGTCACACAACAACTAGCGCATCTCAATATTCAAACGAATCTGCATCAGGTTACTCAATTGAACAAAACTAACACAAACAATGACTTAAAATATTTCATCCCATAGGAACCTCCATTCATCCCCTAGTACAATCATATTCTTTCCTGAATTATTCCAAAAAAAAAAAAATTAGAGATCACGTTAGCCTCAAGTACATCACTTAGAACAACAAGAAACATAGACTCTTATGAAATATAATGCAATCACACCACACACTACTCGAAAAGTCTAAACCATAATCTTAATTGCCTAACCAAAAAAAATTTATGCTTCCTTTGTTTTTTTTTCCCCACTCTATCCTTTTCACTCGCCGAACCGGCTAACAGTTTATGCAAATTTGTCTACATCCACTCAAACAATCTCACTCCAACGTATAGAATTTACCCAAATGCTCACACAATGCACTTCGTGTCCACATAGAATTCATGAAGACTAGATACACATTCTAATCATACTAAGGTACTCCCAACAAAAGTTAACTTAAAGCCACTCTCATTCTTTAAAACCAAAGCCCACTAACTCCAAAGTTGCAACGCAATTCCACATCACACTAATATTACGACAGCCCAAAAGATCAAACTTAAATTCAACAACTCTTACTGTACGAACTCGAGCACATACTTGGTCGATCGAGCCAACTGCAAAGCTTGCAAAAGTACTGACACCTCGTAAAGTGCGCTCGAGCGGTAAAACCTCTGCTCAAGCGATGTGACCAGATTCTGAAAATTCCAGAATTGTGTTCCGAGTTCAAAACATGTTTTCTAAGCTCCAAACTTGCACATATGAGTCAAAACTTTGTAATAACCCTTAGAAACTCATTCAAAATCATGAATATTGAGCAAATCGAACAACAAATGCAGAATCCACCTGTCTTATCACCCTCTAAGCTAGGGAAACCATTGATTTTGTACCTGTCAGTGACTGAGTCTACTATGGGCTACATGCTAACGCAAGAATCGAAGGAGAAAGTGGAAAACGCCATATACTATCTGAGCAAGAAGATGTTGGAATACGAAATATGTTACACCCCTCTAGAAAAGGCTTATCTAGCCTTGGTGTGGGCCATCGGAAAGTTAAGGCACTACTTGTTAGCACACTCAGTAATCTTGGTTTTTCAAGGTTAGATCCCATCAAATAACTCTTTGAGAAACCAGCGCTTACTGGTAGGCTTGCTTGATGGCTGCTTTTGCTTTCTAAGTTCGATCTTTGATATGTCACTCACAAATCTGTCTAGGGGAGAGTCGTAGAAGAGTTCTTGGCAAACCACCCAATCAATGGAAAAGAGGATGGGAAGTATGAATTCTCGAATGAAGAGATCTTGCAATTAGAAGAAGACACTTGGAAGTTGTATTTTGACAAAACTGGTAATCAGCATGAATACGGGACATCCGATGACTCCCACATACCTCTGGCCTTCAAACTTCGTTTTAAAGTATCCAACAATCAAGCAAAGTATGAGGCATGCATAACAAGACTAGAAATCGCCCTAGAAGTTAGGGCAATAAGATTGGATGTGATTGGAGATTCAAACCTAGTTGTGTCTCAAGCCAATGGGGATTAGAAAGTGAAGGAAGAGAAAATGAAAGTCTATCATCAAACCCTTGATATGCTAATTTCGAAGTTTGAGTGATTGACATTTACACATTTGGTGAGGGAGAATAATAGGTTCATTGGTGCTTTGGCAACCTAAGCTTCAATGGTGGACACACCAATGGGGGTGAGGATGCGTCCAGTTATCATAGAGCGAAGGTATGCACTGGCATACGAGATGATTGCCGCGACAGAAGAAGCCCAAGATGAAGGTCCTTAGTAATTTGACATTTGGAATTTTCTAGAAAAAGAAGCATACCCACAAGGGGCAAATGCTAAAGACAAAAGGGGGATACGGCATCTGGCCGTGCAATTCATCATTTGCTGAGATAAGTTGCCCAGAATGGGTCATCTAAAAATGCATAAGTTGTGCATGGAGGAAGATGAGGCAAAGCACATCATGGAATCTATCCATGAAGGGGAATGCAGGGCTCATATGAATGGTATAATGTTAGCAAGAAAAATCCTTAGACTAGGATATTACTGGTTGACTACGGAAAATGATTGTGTCATCTTTGTCCAGCGATGCCACAAGTGTCAGATTCACGCCAATCGCATAAACATCCCACCATCAAAGTTGAATAACATGACTTCGCTGTGGCCTCTTTCAGTCTAGGAAATCGATGTGATTGGGGCAATAACACCAAAAGGGTCAAATGGACACAAGATTATCTTAGTGGCAATTGATTACTTTACCATGTAGGTGGAGGCACAATCGTACACAATGTTAAAGGCATCGTACATGGCCAAGTTTATCAAAAACAACCTCATTTGTAGGTATGGGGTTCCAAATAAGATTATTTCGAACAATGGGTCGCACTTCAGGGGGGAAGTGATTGATCAGCTCGAGAAATATACTGTCACCTCTCATATGTCATCAACCTATAGGCATCAAACCAATGAAGCTGTTGAAGCAACAAAAAAAATATCAAGAACATCTTACGAAAGATGGTGGAAACATGTAAGAATTGGTCAGATATGCTACCTTTTGCATTGTGGGGCTACATGACCCTCGATCCAGACATCTATTAGGACAACCCCCTATTCTCTGGTCTATGGGATGGAGGCAGTGCTACCGATTGAGGTAGAGGTACCTTTGTTGAGAATCATGGTTAAGTGGCAACAAAATTGATTCGAAGAGCTAATGTTATTCGATGAGAGAAGATTGAAGGCTCTATACCATATGCAGGGATATCAGCATAGGACTACTTGAGCATTCAACAAGAAGGTCAAGTTTACGAATCTGAATGAGGGAGATCTAGTGTTGAAGGAAAATCGGGCTCTAATTTACGATCCTAGGAACAAGTTCAAACCCAATTGAACTGGTCCTTACATCATCAAATCAATTTGGTCAGAAGGAGTGGTTATCCTGATGGATCTAGATGGACTAGAGTTTTCACAACCAATCAACATGGACAAGTTGAAGAAATACTATCCCTAAGAGGCACGTTGGGCCGAAAACTTGGAAGGGTGACCTAGACAAAAGTCAGAGCAAGAAAAAGGAAAATAAATAAAGTGGAGCTCGCAAGGTTGAAAACTTGAAATGGTAGATTTGACAAAAATTAGAGTGCAAAACGAGAGAGTGAAAACTCAAGTGAACCCTAGCCTATGTAAGGCCTGATTCCCATTTTTTGGATACGTAGGCAACTTTATTTTGATGTTCAGCCCTAACCATTTACAACTCGATTGTGTAGACGTGCCCGAACGTCCACGGCTCCGCGCGCGAAGGCGCGAAATTGTTTTGTTCATTAGCTACTACAGTTCGGACTCAAAGTTATAGTTCTGAATCTAATCTTACAAAGTGCGATATGAGACCGATAAATCACCAAAGAGTCCAAATCCAGCAAATCTTTTTGGAAAATCGATTTTAATAAAGAAGTGCCTAACATGGACTGTTTTGCCAGATACAGAGTCGCCACCTAAATATTTTGTTTTGGGAAATTTAGGAAACCCTGACTCGTGCCGAAGGCCACGTATCCGTCATCACCAAAGTTGCCTCGGCTCGGGAACTTGGGTACGAGGGAGGAAGGTCATGAAATGAGCACCCCTGCTCGCCCGATCAAAGGATCAGCCTTTACTAACATGATATGTTGCTTTTGAAAACACATGCATTCTTATTCTGATTTATTAGCTATCTTACTATGTGATGCGCACAGCATACAAGTATAGACTCTATCACGCGGATTGGAACAAAACAACTTATGTCTGTTTGTGAAAGTAGTTTGAACGTGCTACTCGCAAGTAGGCTAAGATGTGGATTTGCCACCCTCAAGTGGGCTTAGAAAACATGATTTTGCCACTTCAAATGGGCTTAAAAACTCACAATCATCGAGTTATTCCAATCCAAGCAATCAAGCCTTCACCCACAGGCATTCAGACAGTTATGGCAGTTAAGCACATAGCCTCATGGCAAGCATGCTAAACATCACAGTCACTTACACTCATGCAAGGATGCTAAAGCGTAGAAGCTTACCAAGTACTCCGAGCCAAAACATAAGCTAGTTAGTAATCATGCATGATCCTAGCTATGTCAAGATGTCTAATGCAATGCATGCAAAATGCAACTAAGATAGGCTCGGCTATTCTAAGATGTCATGTGAAATGCAATAATTGATACATGTATTCAAATTGGTATTGAAATACAATGCAATTTGTATGATGCGCTGAGCCCTGTGCATACAAGACAGATGAATGAATGCAAACATGCTAGCATAAGGATGCTAATTGAAACATGCCCTGAAACTAACCATCGAAAGCTGGTGAATAAAAGGGAGAAAGAAATGGGGTTGGAAGACATGCATCACAAACATGCACGCTTATTACAAAATTCACCCTCTCGACGGAGGGTCCGAATGAATCATCTAACTAGCTATGCTAAGCTAAGCTAAACTACTTAGTTACAAACTGAAACTAATTAACTAACAAGCTAATTAATTATTACAAATCAGGTTGAAACAAATAACTATTCTAAGTTAACAAAAGCACTGAAATGGCCTCATGACGAGGGATACATGCGTGCTCGGTCAGCTTCGCTCGGAAATCCACTACCGTGCCTCATATTGCCTCTATTTGCACTGTTTTGGACTTCTGAAAATTGTGCCAACTTCCAAGTTACTTTTGATCCACCTTAGGACCATGCTGAGAGGTGGTCGGCCAAGAGGAATGGCCATCGGCCAGTGTTTATGGCTATCGGCCAAATTTATAGCCGATCGGCAGACTTTGATGGTCGATCGGCCACTGCTTCCTGCAAATTCTCCTTTTGCTGCAACAGAGCACTAACAGAGGCATGACAGTGTATTTCCAAGAAAATGTGTGTACAACCACACTCCTTATCATGTTTAAAGCTCCAAGGAGTGTAGAGCTCGGCTCTCGAGCCATCAATCACGCATCTCAATGCATGATGGCCAAAGTGGCCGAGTTGCACAAATCAATGTTAATGAATGCACACAAATACCATATAAGACTCAATGAACCTCCACCTTATCATGCATGATCAAAAGTGTCGGTGACCGAGAAATGAGGCGCGTTTCATCACTTAAAGGCTAGTTGACTCACCCTTGAAGAACACCTTCAAGACCACAACTCCAGCAGCTTTTCTAAGCTCAAACCAACCCAAAAACACTAACACCAGCTCCTAAGTACCTCAGCAACAAAAGGATGGTGTTCTAGTAGGTGCTTTAGTGCAAAAGTGTGAAGAAATTACACTTTTAAGCACAAATGAGTGCAAATATATATATATATAGAGAGAGAGAGAAAATATAGAGAGATATATAACTTGTATCTCAACTTTTCAGAACCTCTGGAAAGGGAGAGGGGTCTCCATTCTTATAGAAATTTAATTCCTAAGCTTGTTGAGCAAGCTAAGGACTTGAATCAATCCCTCCATACACGTGTATGGAGGATGAAAATTGTGCTTACCTGCTGTCACAGCTGGCAAGAAAATATCTGCAAAAGCAGGTAGAAAGGTCTCGGCAAGAAAATATGGCCGATCGACCAAAAAGAGTGCCGATCGGCCAACACTTATGGCCGATGGCAAGAAAACAAGGCTGATGGCATAAGGCCTTGGCCGATGGGTTATAGGGACAGCCAACAAGCCACCCTCTTCCCTCAGAAGCAAAACCACAAGTCCTTGGTCCAGAACCAAGCACAAAACAGACAAGTTGAGAGATCCTAAGGCAAGGCGCATGGCCGAGACCTTCAGGAACTCAAAACAAACACGAGCATGGATGATCATCGAGTGTTCAAACGATGACGTCCAAGTCTTGAGGACGGTCAAAAATGGGGTGTCTACTGTTGCCCCTCTTTGACAGAACTCGAAAGTCATAAGATGACGGAAGTGAATGTCAAAGCCCAGAGACGACCCATTTTTGTTGAGGCCGAAGACTTAGACAAGCATACAAGATAACAAAGAGATGCGCCCGCAGGCAAGGGCAAGATGCAAATGACATGCACGATGCTGAGCATAACTTATGATATGCAAAGAGAGCTGTAATGAAGCATTCATGCAAAACAAATACAATATTTTAAGCAAGCGAGTAAGAAATAACAGTTCTACACATTCCAACAGAGAGGATATAAGAAAATTATGCAATTCTCACTGCGTCTCACGCGGAGAAGACTAAAAGCGTTTATCGAGGATACCCGGAGTCTTAAACACAACATCTCTCAGCGTATCACACGCGGGAGAGGAAAGGACTGTGCAAGAAAGCGCAGTCATCCAGACGCGTGCCAAACGCGAGAGGGGAGAGATATGTCCAAACGCATGCCAAACGCGAGTAGAGAAGGGTAACTGTCAAACTGAACCGGGGCTTCTCTTGAATGAACCATACATACAATATCGTGCCTGCAAAAGAAAGAAATTCAACAGGTACAATATAGTAGAAACACATGTTCAATCGTTAGATCAAGAAATCATTTCAATATGAGATAAACATATGCATATTCAATGCGAGTGAGAAGGTGCATAGCAATGCAAGTGAAAAGATGCATGACAATGCAACTAGAATGAGCATAACAATGCAAGTAGGGCATGCGCGACAACACAAATGAAGAGTGCATAACAATGCAAGTAAAGCATGCGCAACAACGCAAGTAAGGGGATGCATGGCAATGCAACCTAAGTGTGCGTGACAACGCGGATAAAAAGTGCATAACAATGCAAGAAAGATATGCGTGACAACGCAAGCTGAGGGGTGCATAACAATGCAAGAAAGGCATGCGCGACAACGCAAGCCAAGGGGTGCATAACAATGCAAGTAAAGCATGCGCGACAATGCAAGTAAGGGGATGCATAAACACATGTAAGTAAAGCATGCGCGACAACGCAAGAGAGGCACACGTTCAACGTAAGCATGGTAAAGGCATGTTATCCGCAATGTTGGGATGCAACTTTAAAACGAGATGAGGCATGCTCAATGCACGAGCGAAAAGACGTATAACAAATGCGCGCGCCTTACAAGCATGATGAAACACTCGTAAGGCAAGACATTCAAAAGCAATTTTCGAGCAATTCTTGAATCTTGCAATATACAAAAGGATGTGAAAAAGGATACACCTCGTGCGTATCGAGTGCTACACACGAAAGACACGGTTCGAGGCCACTGCGAAGGCCGCTTAAGCTTCATAAGTGTATTTTCTTGCACTTTCTTGAAAGATGAGGGCACCAATCAACAGAACTGACCCAAACAAGGGAATTGGAGGTCTATCGGCCACAAGGGGGAGCCATCGGCCATAAAATGAGCTTATCGGCCAATAATTTAGCCGATCGGCTAACAATTTGGCCGATCGGCCAAAAGTGGCAGATTCGAGGCAATTTTGTCCATTTGCTTCGGGTCTTTAAGTATAGGGTTCCAAACCCTATTTCCTCACTTCTCCTTAGCCGAAAATCATTCCCCTCTCTCTCTAGGTCATTTTCCTCCCTTCGATCCGAGCTTTTCTTCCGTTTTCAAGCCTCCCATGACTTTCGATTCGCGAAACCCTCTTTGTTCCAAACACTTTGAACCAAACGAAACGTGATTTCGGTGCCATGTTCTTGATTTCCATCACTTGGGGTTTGTTTTCCCCGAATTTACCTTGATTTTCGTGCCCTCTTTCGAGCCTTGTGATTTTCCTTCATTTTTCACCCCTTGGGGTTGACTTTCGGTTGACTTTTGGCATTCTTGCCCACTTTCCATACCCTCGGCAATTTTTGCACTCTTCTCGAGATGGTGGACGATATTCCACGGGGTGGGACTCCCCCAGAGGTGGATACGGATCCCGAGGTAGAGCTCTTACCTCTCAGTGTTTGACCGTTCGACCCGGCGACATACCGGCCCGCGATACATGTATTGCCTCCAGACAGTATTCGCCAGTTCAGGAGTTACGCGCGAGGTGCACCATTGGAGCTCCTGCAACGCGAGCCGGAGTCGCACCTTTCTTACGGCGCTGTTGAGGTACACTCTTCCTCTTTACTTTCTGTAATGTAGATCGTATATCTTGGATAGTCAATACTGTCCTTTATCTGATCATTACAAACACACTTGTAGATCACATACTTAGTCCACCGTGAGCACACTCATACACGATATCTGTGTAAACTCGAACACATGTACACACATTGCATTTTCATCAATTCTGAACATATTCAAACACTGTATTTCTGACACTGCTTCGCATCTGTTTGTCTTGAACACAGGGAGATTCCCATGCCTTCCGGGGGTATGGGAATACCATCGCCTGAGGTTGGTACATGGAGTTACCCGACGAGGTTCGCCATATCGTTGACGAGGCCGGTTTTGGCGCATTCTGTGTGGGACTCTCACGCCTCACTGCGAGTAAGACCTTTCTAGGCGCGCTAGTGGAGAGGTGGTGGGACACCACCGATTCCTTTCACCTTTCCGTAGCGGAGGAGATGACGATGACCCCCTTTGACTTCTCCATGCTCATCGGCATTGGAGTAGGGGGTGATCCGATTCCCTTCAACACCGACATGGGCGAGTGGGATGCTGCCCAGATCTTCTTGCTTGGCGCTCGCCCACCTCTCTCCCGGCCAGGGTTCGTGAGGTATTCCTGGTTCGAGGACCATTTCAGAGTGCAGATGCCGATGACTTGCGAGGAGGTCGAGCAGTATGCCCGAGGGTTCATTATGTTCTTGCTGGGCACCACCCTCTTCGTTGACCGAGCGAACACAGTTGCCCTCTATCTACTGAGCGCACTGGTGGACGTGACCAGGATCCGACGCTATGACTGTGGTGGCGCAGGTTTAGCCACGTTTTACGGGTACATGAGCTCTTCATCCCGCCGCAGTAGACATCTGCTAGGAGGCTACTGGCGAGCCTGGGAGGTACACCTTCCCTTCATGTTTTACAGTTTTGCCTTACACTATCTGTACACCATACACACTGCATACACGCAATCTGCTTTACATTGGCTGTACACTGCACACATTGCACAATACATTGCACACCATTCTCCTATTTCTATTTTATCTGCATACTGCCTTACTGATAAACATACTTATTCTTACCCTGTTACATTCTGTAGTTGTGGGTGTATGCCTACTTTCCGAGGCTTGCTCTAGAGCCAGAGGTGGAGATGCCCCTTGCTGTCCCATATTCTCATTGATACGATGTGAGGTGCGAGCGGAGACCACGAGAGTCTTTCCTGTTCTTTTGCAGATACTTCGACACCATTACCGCAGCTGAGGTATTTCAAACATTACAGTTTATTTAAGCTTCGCTTTGCATTGTACTTTCAACAGCAGATAACCAACTGTATATCCTGTCATTTGTAGAGCACCTGGCAACCCTGGGCCGCGTTGCCTAATGCAGTGAGAGACCAGTACATGGGTGCTCGGGAGACTGCCCGATTCCGAGTATTGCTGGAGGGTCCGGTCTACCGGGCTTGGTACTTGGGAGAGCGCTTCTTGCGGCAGACCCTTGGTTTACCTAAGTAGATAGTTCCGAAGCCACCTCCCACCCATATGAGGCATACAGAGAGGTACACCCTGCAGGAGATGACCGATTTCACGATCGGTTAGGACGCTGACTTTTTCAGAGATGAAGGCGACTACACCGACTTTATTCAAACTCATTTCATGCGACCTCTGGCCAGTGCTCGTCGAGTCGAGAGGGAGAGCCCTGCAGCCCCTGTGGGAGGAGCGGGAGCACCGAGGGCGACTCAGGCCCGCGACAGGAGTGGGTCCCGGAGGGGACGAAGAGCGGAGTGGCCAGAGCTGCCCACCACCATGACATACCGAGGACAGGGTGGGGAGACTTATCAAATACCCATAGCTCCTTCTCCGGCTGATCATGAGCTCGTCGGAGTTCGCGGCTTGACCCCGGTATGTGCTATACTCTTCATGCTGTACAGTCATTTCAATTCAGTTGATATCCTGTAGAATATTAATTACCTCAACACCTTTGCAGGCTTCGATCGAGTACACTGGGCAGGCATTGGAGCTGACAGCCTCGGTGATGGGGATACTTCAGAGGAGCATGGACCTGCTCAGCATTTATAGTATCTCGGTAAGTTCTTTCAACCTCGGTCCCAAAACCTTGCATAATATGTTCCATACATGATCTGATACATCACATTATCAATACGGCACTTGATACACTGCAGTCACATGCCACTCACGGCACTGATACACTGTAACTCATATACTGCTCACGGCATTCATACACTGTACTCATACACTGCTCACGGCATTCATACACTATACTCATACACTACTCACGGCATTCATACACTGTACTCATACACTGTATTTGATACCATACTCGACTTTGCATAGCATAACTGATGCATTTGCCAATTGTTCTTTACAGGCCCCATTCCAGATACCGGTCGTAGGGGGTGCTTCAGCAGGACCTTCAGTACCTAGCCGAGGAGCGGAGGGAGCAAGACGAAGGATCTCAGTACGCAGCCGCAGCAGAGTCGGGCATACTCACTCTAGGAGTAGCTCACGGGCGCCTGCCCCAGATGATGATGAGTCTGACACAGAAGCGGAGTCATATCAGGATGAGGCTAGGGATGGTTCCGATTCAGGCTTAGACAGCGGAGCTGATGGTGGCGATCCTGGACCTTCGTCCAGGAAGAGGACGAGGACCGACTCCCGCACTTGAGGCGATTGGCGCCGATCCAGATGCTGCTCTTCTTTTTTTGCTTTATTTTTCTTTTTACTAGTAGTTTTGCACATTGTACTGCCTCAGGCAGGTTTTATGTTCTTCAAAACTATGTACTCTTGCAAAAGAAAACATAATGGAATGAAACAGCTCTTTTTGTTAAAAAAAGTGTTATATTTGTACATTCTAAGCATCGCATCGCATCGCATTACATAACAATGTAAATGAGATTGAACTTTGTTTTGAAAACTAAACACTCGAATTGCATTAATCAAGTAGTGAACTGACCAACAACAAAACAACTCGATAAGCAAAACAAAAGAACTTGACATACTAATCAAACGCAAATACAACTCGATAAGCAAGACAAGGATTAAAGAACATGAAATGCAACTCGATAAACAAAAGTACAACAACTCGATAAACAAATTAAAGTAACACAAGCGCGACTTCGCAAAATCATCATCGGAAGGCATTCGAAGTGGAACAAATCACAAGTTCTCAACATCTCCAACACATGGACAGCCTAGAGAACAAAAGGGAAGGTCATCGGCCAAGGTGAGAGGCCATCGGCCACAACAAATGACCATCGGCCATCATTACTAGCCGATCGGCTTAAAAATATGATCGGTCAGCACCATTTTTGGCCGATCAGCCAACAATGGCAAGAACATCCAGAATGCTGTCACCTGTCTTCCACTCAACACCTTATCTTTTACAAAAGCCCCAGCTTCGTATTTCTCCATTTCAGCTCAGTTTTTGCACCAAATGGAAGCATTTCTTGCCCAAAATCTCACAAATGGGATTGCCAACTTAGATGGCTCGGAAAAGTTGAATTTTCGAGGCTTTAGCATAAATGCACTATTCACGTTGAGTCGCACCCCGCTGCGTTTTCCTTCCTTCATGCCGTGGCAAGGTTTTGGAATCCGGTGACACACGTCTTTAGCTTTGGTAGACAAGAGATATGCCCCACTTTCAAGGACTTCCAAGCTTTAATGGAATCCAAGCGCGATGAAGAAATCTTGCCTCAATTCTGCTTCGGCTACATCCAAGCCTTAGGACGGATGTGCGGCCTTACTTTGCATGACGCTTGGTCATTGATTCACGACAGAGAGCTGGACATTCCAAGCTTGATTCGTCGTTTTTTTGATGCCGGTGACCGCGGCGATCATCATTGGCAGGGTTATCGGCGACATATGCTTGGCTTGTGCATGTTGTCTCATTTCTTCCTTGCCCCAGGCTCCGGTGGGTTTAGCACTCGTTTGATTGAAGTCGCCGAGGGCTTAAAAGAGGGCAAGAGCTGCATCGTCATGACACTAGCTGAGACATTGATGGGTTTGGACGCTTTTCATCGCCGGGAGATGACTAGATTCGCGGGGAGTCCACTACTACTGCAGGTAATGTTTCCCACCCCATCTCACATATATTTCTCACATCACTTGGCCCTCAGGCTCGGTTTTTCTCTCAAAACCCTTTTCTCACTTTTTCTCTCAACGTACACCTCTCTATTCTTTAATCTCTCATTTTTCATCCCTTCCCAGATATAGTTGATGGACAAGTTGAAGATTGTGGACTCATGCCCAGCATATTCAGCTCGCAACTATTTCTTCTGATGATGCCTAGTCGATGCCCCTGATGAGGGATGGTGGTGCGATTGGATGTGCAGTTTGTCGGCTACCAGTATTGTTTGGCGTTGCCCCTGGCTTAATTTACCAGCGATGAGCTACAGCATGACCCGCCAGCCAGGGATTCAGTTGATTGACCTGACACACTGTGTCCTTTACTTCCCGTTCCGATTCCGGCACCAGTTCGGACATGATTAGACTTTCCTGGAAGAGGGGATAGAGTACCCTGCTGCATTTCTGGTCCGAGGCGTACAGCTAGCTCGGTATGCCACAGCATGGAGGACGAGAGAGCTTCTGGCTCCCGCTCTCACTTTCAGTTACACCCTCTCTGATGAGTGCATAGCTTGGCTTGATGAAGAGGCGCACGTTGGGCCTACTTTAGCATCAGAGGCTTCCACAAGCTCTGGGAGGGGACGTAAGAACACCTGACTATGCCCCGAATTTATTTGCTTTAATCAGTACTTTCAAGTTTTCTTTATGAATGTAATAAAAAGCAACTTCAATTTGTATTCAAGAGTAGGAGAACTCTGTACTTAAATCAATGTAATTGAAGGTTGTGGGTACTGAAAATTTTCCGTTTGCTCCAAAAATGGTCTAAGTTGTAAAAAGATTAATTTGAGCAAAATCAACTTTTATTAAAACTTTTCAAAACCATTTTCAATATGGATCACAACTGGACACGCCTGAGATCTATCACTGAGATGTACAACCCTAGATCCAAGCAACTGGAAAGTTGCCCCTACTCTGAATAGCACTGCACTGGAGATCACAACTGAGCTCTTGAATGCAGAATAGACAAAGATGACCAAACATGATCACACGGACAAAGTTGATCAGGGAAGTGTTTATGGCTGGACTTCAGAATGAAGTTGCCTACGTATCCCAAAGATGGGAATCAAGCCTTACGTAGTTCGACTCGGGTTCACTCGTGTATTAACACTCTCCTTTTGCGCTCTAACTTTTGCCAAGGCTGCCCTTTCTGGGTTTTCAACCTTGCGAGCTCAGTTTTTATAATTTCAAATTTTCTGTGCTCTAACTTTTGCCTAGGTCGCCCTTTCGGGTTTTCGGCCTAGCGAGCTACTCAGGGAAAGAAAGTATTTCTTCAACTTGTCCATGTTGATCGGCTGGGAGAACTCTAGGCCATCTAGGTCCATCAGAACGACAACTCAACCCGACCAGATAGACTTAATGATGTAAGGGCCAATCCAATTGGGTCTGAACTTGCCCCTAGAGTCATGGATGGGAGCTCGATTGTCTTTGAGCACCAAATCTCCTTCTTTCAAATTCCTAGACTTAACCTTCTTGTTGAAAGCCCTAGCAATTCTTTGTTGATAACCCTGAACGTGATACAGTGCTTTCAGCCTTCTTTTATCAAAGAGCATGAGTTCTTCAAACCTGCTTTGCTGCCAATCTGCCTCAGCTATCTGACACTCAGCCAATATCCATAATGACGGAACCTCAACTTTGATAGGCAGAACAGCCTCCATCCCATAGACCAAGGAATACGGAGTTGCTCCAGTAGAAGTTCGAATTGAAGTTCGGTAGCCCCACAGAGCAAATGGTAGCTTATCTGGCCAGTCCCGGTAGGTTTCCACCATCTTCTGCAGAATACGCTTGATGTTCTTGTTGGCGGCCTCAACTGCTCCATTGGTTTGCGGCCGACAAGTAGATGACTTATGAAAAGCCATGTTGTACTTCTCCAACAAATCGATCACCTCCTTCTTGAAGTGGGAACCATTATCTGAAATAATCTCATTCGAGACCCCATAGTGACAAATTATGTTGTTTCTGATGAACTTTGCAACGTCCGATGCCTTCAACACCGCATAAGATTGGGCCTCAACCCACTTCGTGAAATAGTCTATCGCGACCAGAATGAACTCATGCCCATTGGACCCCTTTGGAGTGACAGCCCCAATTACATCAATTCCCCAGACCGAAAATGGCCATGGTGAAGTCATGTTGTATAGCTTCGACGGCAGAATGTTCATGCGGTTTGCATGGATCTGACATTTGTGGCATCGTCAGACAAAGCCTATACAATCCTCCTCCATGGTGGACCAGTAGTAACCCTGTCTAAGGATCTTCCGAGCTAACATCACCCCATTCATGTGCGCTCCGCACTCTTCTCCATGGATGGCCTCTATCAGGCGCTTGGATTCTTCAACATCAACACACAGCTTATGCATCCCGAGATGACCTCTCTTGTACAGTTTACCCCCACAGACGATGAACTGAGCAGCCATTCTTCGAATTGCCCTCTTATATTTGGCATTTGCCTCTGGTGGATACGCTTCCTTCTCCAAGAAGTTCGAAACATCGTAATACCAGGGATTCTTATCTTGTACCTCATCTATGGTGGCAATCAACTCGTAGGCCAGCACGAATTTCTGTTCAATGATAATCGGACGCATCCAAACTTCGACAGGGATGTCTATCATAGAAGATAGAGTTGCTAGTGAATCAGCGAACCTGTTGTTCTCTCTTAACAGATGGGCGAAATTCAGTTTCTCAAACCAAGGAATCAGCACGTCCAAGGTCTAGTGATAGATTCTTATCTTTTCTTCTTTAACTTTCCAATCTCCTTTGGCTTGAGATACAACAATGTCACGACCCCAACCCGCCCCTAGTAGGATGGTGCCGTGATGGCCAGTAATCCGAGATTACCGAAGGCCAACTTTCAAAATTCACACACAATCAGAGTATAATATATGGGGCTCACAATGCGGAAGCAATACATCAAGATACAAGTGGTCCATAAGAGCCGTGCATAGATCCAATGAAATGACATACATCTTTACATAACTTACAACTTGGCTATAAGCAGATAAAATATACATTACATCTTGACAAAAGGCTTCACAAGCCGACATATACAAAATATAATGAATGCAAGTCAAGGAACATCATCATCAGAACTGCCGACGTAAATACAAGGTTGCCGACATAAACACAAGTTACATAATCCTTAAGATTTGCCGACGTGAACATAGGGCCGAAATAAGATGCCGACGTAACATGCATACAAAACACACATCTCGGCGTAGCCGACTTCTTGCTTGTTACCTACATATATACATAGAGAGGGTGAGCTTGGATACTCAGTGAATGGTATAAGTAATAAAGGGGTTAAATGAATGATTCCCGAGGTCTTGTCAAAACATTACATATATCATAGCTTCTTCAAAACATGTACATATAACATAACTTGTTCAAAACATATACTTAGCATAACTTGTATCAAAACATACCCACCCGTTCATAGACCGTCGGTGGCAAAACAAGGGAGATACCTCAAACAAGGGTGCTACAAAAGTTTAGAGTCCTCTAGCACAAGGGACCTATGTTACAAAGGACCGTATCCTTTGAACACGATACTTGGTACTGCGAAAGTTTAGAGTCCTCCAGCACGAGGGACCTATGTTACAAAGGACCGTATCCTTTGAACACGATACTTGGTACTGCGAAAGTTTAGAGTCCTCCAGCACGAGGGACCTATGTTACAAAGGACCGTATCCTTTGAACACGATACTTGGTACTGCGAAAGTTTAGAGTCCTCCAGCACGAGGGACCTATGTTACAAAGGACCGTATCCTTTGAACACGAGAGTCTTACCAAGAAAGGACCGTATCCTTTTATACTTAATGCTGCGAAAGTTTAGAGTCCTCCAGCCAAGGGACTTTCATACTTCGTACTGCGAAAGTTTAGAGTCCTCCAGCCAAGGGACTTTCATACTTAACATCAAAACAAAGCTTATACTTGATACGTCAAAATAAGGGTAATCACTCATGCTTAACAAATACTTTTCAAACAAGACAAAACAAAGCTTATCAAAACCTTATAACATAACTTTATTAAAAATACCACTCACTTAGTTCTTGGGATGTCGGGATCAAGGCAGAGGTCCAAGTCCTACAAACACATGGCAAAGCCTATTGAATGCACTCTTAAAAACAAGCTTCACATGAATGCAAATGATCTAGGGAAAACATGCTGGCAAACATCTAGAGAAAACATGCTGGTAAACATCTAGAGAAAACATGCTGGAAGTCAAAACACTGTTTTACATGTCAGGAAGACATGCTGGGTACTAACCAGGTCTAAGCCGAGGTCCCACACCTCTTGGCCGAGGTGTGTCACCAAGGCTTCGGCGTGCGGCTGCATGCCAAGGTGTTCATGCAAGACAGACTAAAGGTGCAAGTGATCATGCAAGGTAGGCCAAGGTGAAATACGATGCTTGGCCTAAGCGTGAGGTCTAGGTAAGGGTGATCTCGGCGACTACACTTCGGGAAGTGAAGTCTGGAAATCTGGGTTGAAGAACATGAAGAACATGAACATGAACATGAACATGAAGAATATGGATGCTAAAAATCATAACTTGTTTATTACAAAATCTGAGATTTCATGCCATGAGTTCGAAAACATGGACCTGGGTACCCATACTTGAAGATCATACAAAAACAAACATGAAAACATGAATCTTGGCATGGGCTTTCGGATCAAAACATGACTTTTCTTGAAGAACACATGAATGCTATTTTCTCTTTCTAAAACCGAACTTCAAAACAATGCATGGCTTACAAATCATATTCGATCATGCAATGCAATAACATAAACATAAAGAACAACATGAGCAGATCAAGAATCTAACCTTAGAACACGGATCTAACGGTTCGATCTCTAGGAATCAAGCTTGGAAATCTACTCTCTCTCAAGAACTCCTCCTTCTCTCCTCTAGAGCTTCTCTCTCCTCTTCAAAACAAAGATATAACAAATGATAGGTTTCTTTCTCTGCCGGCTGATTTAACACTCAGCTCGGACACGTGGCAACGGCTGGTTGGTTCTTCTCAAAAGGTGATAGATTGACAAGACAGGTATAAGACAAAGCGTATTCAACAAGCTTGGTGGCAAGGGCACTTCGGCAAGTGATGACATCGGCTAAGGACAAGGCTTCGGCAAGTCAGGGAACAATGATCTCGGCTAGGAAGGACAACACTTGGCCTAGCTGTGCCACACCTCGGCCTAGATGTGCCACACCTCGGTCTAGGTCATACCTGTCCAGGAACAAGATCACTTGGGTTCAAGGATGACATCTCGGCCTAGATAATACACATCTCGGCCTTAGTGACACACACCTCGGCCTAAATGACAATCATCTCGGCCAATATGCCAGGATGAAGATGGAGGTCAATCAAAGTGGTTCCAAGATAGTTCTAGGCTTAAGGTGACCTCGGCTTGGAATAACCTAGGCTTCACACGACCTAGGCTTGACATAACCTCGGCTTAACAGCAAGGAGGGAACAAACATGCAATCAACACTTAAACAAAACAAGGAAAGACTTGTAATGCAGCTTAATCATGGCAAAAAACATAAATGCATGCAAGCATGACTAAGATATGAATGTGGGTCTTTACAAACAAGGTTCGAGTCCCCGATGACATCCAACCGTTTTGCCCCTAGTTCTAGGGAGGCTTCTAAACCAGCAATATATGCCTCATACTCTGCTTCATACTTTGAACCGGAGTTTGAATGCTAGAGGTATACGGGAATTGTCGGGTGCTATCAGCAACACCCCTATCCCATACCCGTATTGGTTTGACGCTTCGTCAAAGTACATCGTCCAAGTCTCTTCTTCGACATGCAGAATGGCCTCGTCTGGGAATAGGTACTCAACTGCTTCATCCCCTTTCACTGGGTGACCGGCTAGGAACTCCGCTACCGCTCTCCCGTTCACTGACTTGCGCGTCATGTACTTCAAATCGAATTCAGAAAGCAGAAGCAACCAATGGGCTAGCCTACCTGTAAGTGCCAGTTTCTCGAAGAGATATTTTGATAGGATCTAATCTCGAAACCCGTATTACAGAGTGAGCTAACAGATAGTGCCGCTGTCACGCCCCAAACTTGCCCCTAAAAGTTCGGGCATGACCTACTCAGAAACAGACACTTAACCTGATATACATATCATATGGGGCCTGAACGGAAGCATAAATATCCTACAATGACATAAAATAACATCCATTGAGCTACCACTACCATACCAAGATCATAAAATTGCATAAGCGAGTAACATACAGTGACATGCATCAGCAGAACCAGTTAAGTACATTTACATATACAGACCCTACCCCAAGATTGGGCGTATAACAAAATCATAGGAGGGTCAAGGGTTTATATACAATTCAACCTTAAACAGGCAATTAGAATACAAGCCAAAGCTTGACAAAAGTCCACAAAAATGAGACGGCTCCACCTAAGTGCCTGGACACATTGAGGTTGACAAAAGATAGACGAGCCTCAGGAATTAAGACTAGCTCCCAGGTTGATTACCTACAGAAACAGACAAGATACAGAGTGAGCGACGCTCAGTGAATAATAGTACTAAACAAATAGTGATTATCTTGAATGATAAAGCACGTAACTGCAGAGGCATATCATTAACTTTATCTTGTAATTATTTCCAGAACGGCCATAGGCCCAGTTTTTTTAAACAGAGTGGCTTAAGCCCAGTAATATCCAGAACGGCCATCGGCCTAACAGAATTTACAGAACGACCATTGGCCTAACAGAATTTACAGAATGGCCATTGGCCAAGCAGAATTTACAGAACGGCCATCAGCCTAACAGAATTTACAGAATGGAGTAATTCTAGAGTGATACCGATGCACACCACTCCTTCAACATTACATGAATTCACACCGATTTCCAACCAATATACATGTTAACGTAATTATTTACGGGAAACAAAACATTAATAACAATAGTTATTAACGATAAAGAAATGTACATTTATAGTACTGTTACTCACAGTGTTGTGGCGGAGCGTTAGTCCTTCCCGGAGTATGTCCTGCATACATACACAACTCATGAATTATTTCCTTTTCCTTTGTTAATCATTTTCGGGTTTGCTTCGTTTCACATGAATTTACAGATATCAAAAAGGCTTCAAATACGTATTTTAAAAATATCCAAGGGACAAGCACGTAAAACGGAGCAAGCAAATTTTCCCGACCTGGGCCGCATGTGCGGCCGTCCCCTCCGCACGTGCGTACATGGACCGCACATGCGGTGCCCCTTCTCCGCTCAAGCGGCCAAAAATAGTATGCAAATCCAGTTTTCGTCCTCTTTTCCGCACGTGTAGCCATGACCTCCGCACGTGCGGCCTGGCCCTTGTTTGACAGTTCGAAATTCATAGAAAATCCAATTTTTTGTGGGCATCAACAAGATCCAAAATAGATCCTTTAATTGCTAAAACATGGTGCAAAAATCATGTAATTAGGGGGTACAACATATGATGATCTAAATATAAACTAGATCTTTATTCCATCACCAAAAACATAACTCAATTCATGAGATTCTAACTTCATACACACATAAACATATACACACACATGGCTATATCCACATAATTGAGTTCAAACATGTTAATAGAAGGAATAGAGTGTAACTTCCTATACATATAACACCAAAGTAGTTCCAAAACAGCAAAGTGATAACCCATGTTCCAAATTAAGCAAGAATCAAATACTAACTTCCCTCTCATACCCTAAGTCACATGATTGTGAGGAATCCCTCTCAAATTCAAAAGAAGAATCATAGATGATGAATAAATTTACCTTAGGCTTGAGTCTCTCAAATTCCCAACCTTCTTGATGATCTTCTCCCCTTACTTCCCAAACCCTTCTCTAATCTTTTCTCTTAGGAGATATTTTTCAATGAAGCTTCTTAGTCAAAGTGTTTAAAGAGCATTGGTACATAGATATGTATAAAATGTGCATAGAACAAAAATCAATCGTTTAATCATCCCAAATTGAAATTTCACAGAAATGCTTATTATTACCCAAAAATTATGCTGATCTCAAATGTAAAATCAATTTTGGATTATCAAGCCTCTAAGGCTCTCAATTTCTGATCCTAACATTTTAATTGTGACAGATACTTCCTTATTAAACAGATATGAATCAATATTCATACGTTTTGCTTAATTAAACCTCATTTCACATGAAATTTCACAGTAAACAATTAAGTGCACAGAATAAAGGACTAAAAATATACCAGAAACAGATATGAGGGTTGGGTTATTGCAGCCGTAGCTTCCTGGTAGCCCATACCAAGGCCAGGCAAGCCTTCTCCAGCGGAGTGTAGCGGGTCTCGTAATCCAGCATTTTCTTGCTCAGGTAGTAGATAGCTTTCTCTACTTTGTCCTCAGACTCTTGTGCGAGCATGCAGCCCATTGTAGTTTCAGTCACTGAAAGGTACAGAATCAACAGTTTTCCCGGCTCAAGCGGTGACAACACAGGTGGGTTCTATAAATATTGTTTGATCTGTTCAAAAGCAGCTTGGCATCGGCCGTCCCATTAGAACTTCTTTCCTTTCTTCAGGAGACCAAAGAGTGGTTCACAAGTCAAGGTTAATTTTGCAATAAATCGTCTTATGAATTGCACTTTACCTAGAAAGCCTCACACCTCCTTTTCAGTCCTCGGTAGTGGCATTTCTAAGATGGCCTTGATTTTAGAAGGATCGACCTCGATACCTCTCTGTGTGATCAAGAACCCCAGCATTTTCCCTGCTGTAACACCAAACATACATTTCTGAGGATTCAGCCACAACCGATACTCTCTGATCCGTTGAAAGAATTTCTGCAAGGTGGTGTAGTAGCCCTCTCTTTCCTTGGACTTGACAATCATGTCGTCCACGTACACCTCAACCTCTTTATGGATCATGTCATGCAAAATTGTGGTCGCAGCCCTTTGATATGTAGCCCTAGCATTCTTCAGCCCAAACGGCATCACCCTATAACAATAGGTCCCCCACGGAGTGGTGAAAGCAGTCTTCTCTCGGTCTTCAGGTGCAATCAAAATCTGATTGTAGCCTGAAAACCCATCCATGAATGAGAGCAACGCATGCCCCGCAGTAAAATCCACTAATTCGTCGATATGCGGCAAAGAAAAGTCGTCATTCGAACTGGCTTTGTTCAACTCCCTGAAGTCCACACATACCCGAATTTTGCCATCCTTCTTCGGCACCAAAACTATATGGGCCAACCAAGTTGGGTATTCAGATACCAGCAGGAACCCTCCATCAATTTGCTTGGTGACCTCTTCTTTGATCTTGAGAGCCCAGTCCGGGCGGATCTTTTTGAGCTTCTGCTTAACAGGTCAAACCTCTAGGTCAAGGGGGATCCGGTGCTGTACAATCTCAGGATCGATTCCAGGCATATCTTTGTAGGACCATACGAAAACATCTTTGAAATCTTTTAACAAAGCGACTAAGTGCTCGCGCTCCTCCGAAGACAACGTGGACCCGATCTGGACCAGCCACAGGTACTTCTTAGTACCAACATTAATTGTGGTGATTTCATCAACCAAGGGTTTTATAAACCTCTCCTGCTCTTGATCAAGCAAATATTTCAAAACCGAAGGAATTTCTTCCTCGTTGTTTTCATCGAAATTTTGAAAATCCTGATTAATGCAATAAATTAAGGGCACAGAAAAGTACTCAGAAGCCACAGCCATTCCATTCTCATTAATCACTTCCAAATCGCCTGATTCCTCTGTTACAACAGACTCAAAGGAAAAAGAAAAAGACGACCTAGACAGGACTATGGCATCCGGGTTGTCACCCCCAAGAATACCGGACTCAGACTCAGACGAGCTGGAACCTGATTTTAACTCCACAGACTCAGTGGAATCAGATTCCAACACACTACCTGACCTGGTGCTGCTCGATAGAAATTTCTCCTCGTATTGCCAAACGAGGGAGGGTGCGATGGACGCGTCCAGAATGTTTGCAGATGGGCTCACAGCCGCTTCATTCCCAATCATGGACACCGAGAAGTTATCCCCCAAACACTCATGTACGATCGGAGGATCTAAAAGTAGACAAGCCAGTGCTACCCCCATTTCAATCTATGTGCTCTCGAAAACCTCCTCTTTGCATCGCTCAGCCTCAGCTGGTGGGTCTGTCTGCTCTTCGGCAACATTATCCCCGGACAACTGCAAGTCGAAGAAAATCTCGAACCCCGGCAAGCACCGCCTCTCTACATTTAACCATGGCTCTGGGAAGCCGCAGAATGAAAAGTCCTCGCCCTCCCGGACAAAGCGTCCGTTTAGGGTATCCTGGATAGGCCGATGCATCAACTCATAAGGCTTGCCGACTTGCTTGGCTCTGGCTCTTCCGGCCATCTCTTTGTCTTTCCTCACCCAATCATCTTTGGTAGGCAGATAACCTAAACCAAAGGTATACGGGTTGTGTGGCACTTCGGCCGATGCTGTAATGCCCTTCCGGCCACTTTTCCCTAATCCCATCCCAGGGATGTGCTGGAGCTTGTTCATGAGGTACACAGACTGCGCACTGACATATAACCCCTCATCAACAGCTAGGATATTCTGAACAACCCAAGCCTCGGCTAGGGTGAATCCTGATAGGAACACATCCTCCGCGCCATGCTCAATATCCAGAGTGAATCCTGATAGGAACACATCCTCCGCGCCATGGTCAATATCCAGAACTGGTGTAGAAACCTCTGGCGACGAATAAATTGAAGAATTCCCAAAGACAATTGCCACCCCCTTCCCGTGGGGGTACTTCAGCATTTGATGTAGGGTGGAAGAGACCGCCTTCACCTGGTGCAGCCACGGCCGTCCTAGGAGTAGATTAAAGGTTGCGGGAATGTCCAAGACATGAAAGTCAATATCCTGTTGTCCTGGACCAACCTGAGTCCGAATCTTCACGGTCCCCATCAGCTCTCTGCTAGTATTGTCATAGGCCCTTATCACTTGGGCAGTTGGCACAAAATCCACGGGCTTCAACCCAATTGCATATGCCGTCCTTGACGGGCACACGTTAATGGTGGATCCCGTGTCGACAAGAACCACCGGTATCCATTTGTCTCTATACTCCACAGAGATATAGAGTGGTTTGTTGTGATCCGAGCCCTCAGGGGGCAGTTCCTTGTTAGTGAAGGTCAACGTCGGGGAAGCTTCTCCCAGAAAAACCAATCCTACCAGCTGCTCAGGCGTGGTCTCGATTGAAAGTTTGGCCTTGTCTATGGCAGAAAAGACAGCCTTCCTGTGAACTTTTGAGGCCAAAAGCAGTCCCCAGATGGAGATGTCTGCTTGTATCTTCTTAAGCCTTTTCAGTACAGCCTCCTCCTCGAGCAGTTTATCTTTCTGCCTCTCTGCCTCTTTGTCCTTTCAGGACGCCTCTGGTTGATCTAAGTGTGGGGGCTTGAAATACCACCCACTCCTAGTCATGTGGTCTACCTTGCCAACATACCAGGTATCATTCGGCTGGTTTTGCCCCCAGTCTTCGCCTGTGTGGGCAAGACATAAGTCATCGTCTTCCCACCACATGCCATCGGCAGCTAACAGACACCTGTTCGGCTCCGTTACAACTATTCCTGTGCCCACAGCACCTTCCATTCATGTGCTCGCAACTCTTTCCGTTCTTGTGCACATAGCACGTTCTATCCCCGCAGGGACTTTGGCCTTTCTGGCCCTCTCAAGATCTTCAACCCTTTCCCGCTCAAACTGCTTCAGTGCGGCCTACTGTTTAGTATGTTCCGTACGGAGCAAAATTCTTAATATCAGTGCTCTCCGACGGTGCAGACTGATTCCCGGCCCTTTCGGCCACTGTTGACATCCCAGCTCCTGGTTGCCCCTGCTCTGGCTGAGGTGCCTCAACAACATCCGGCTTGTCGCTGAGCCACCCAGTAGCTTCTGCTGACCCTTCCAGAGCAAACCAGTTAACAGTCACGTCCCCCGGATCCTGTTCATTGAAGAATTACAGATTTGCGATATCCTCCTCCAGTTCTGCAAGGTCATCCAGCCCCTGATTAGGTCCATTCTCTCAAACTACACAAATCTCTGCCCCTACTGGTAATTCCATATTCGGCCTAGCCTGGCCTACTGATGTGATGTGACCCCTCGGGTTGTATATGAAGCTCGCAGACCCCTCAGGCTCTGTATCATCATTCCCATCTGCCTCCGCAGTCGACCCAATTCTATCTTCGATAGTCACCACCACCATTTCAGGTTGGGTTTGGGAGATGTCCAACATGCACAAGTCAGTGCTGTCAGGAACAAACACCTCCGGCTTGGGTAGGTGAGAAGGGGTGATATATATGCTACGGTCATATGACACAACCCCAGTTTGGATTAGGTTGATGCGTTTGGGAGGTAGAGCTTGGTTATGTGGTGGGAGAGGATTGGTTGTAACATTTGGTTTTTCCGGGGATGCGATCACCCTATTGTCAACGAGATCTTGGATTCCATGACGCAATCTGAAGCACTGGTCAGTGTTGTGACCATGCTGTTGGTGAAACGCACAGTATTTAGCCGGGTTGTGGGAGGAAGGAAGTTTTTCTGGCAATGTTCGCGGCTCTAGGGGCTTCAAGTGCCCTTTCTTGATCAAAACCCCCAGAGCTTTGGACAGAGACATATACAGCAGGGTAAAGGTTCTCTGGCCTCGGGGTGGAAACTTGGTTGTTTGTGAGCTACTTCCGGACACACCGGTGAATGGTGTAGCTGTAAGGGTTCTTGGGGTGGTGGTGGTGACCATGCCCACGTCTGAAGTCCTGGCAGCTGCAGCACTGCTTGTGCCTGCATTCATACTGCGGTTGAATGCTCTCTTGGGCTGCTCTCTCTCATGATCAATAAGGCCCTGTTTCATGGCATCCTCAATCTGCACCCCAATCTCATGTAGATCCACAAAGGTGGGAAGGGGGAGGACGATCATCTTCTACATAAGCTTGGGCTGGAGGTTGCGCACAACCATCCGTATTTGGTCCTTGTCAGCCGGCCTGATGGTCATCATCGAGGCTTTAGCCCTCCAGCGGGTCACAAAATCAGAGAAGCTCTCCTTTGGCTCTTGTCTAGTTGTCTCGAGATCACGAGTTATGACCTCGATCTATGTATTGTAGGAGTATTGAGCTGCAAAGGCCTTAGCCATCTCCTCCTAGTTCCTCTTAACAGAGTCCTCCAGCTTTGCATACCAAATAGCCGCTGCACCCAACAGGGTCTGGCCAAACAAGGAAAGCTTCTGCAATCTGGAGAGGCCCATTGGCCTTAGTATATCCGAGAACAGCCGCAAATGCACCATAGGATCTCCAGACCCGTCAACACGGTCTATGTGCGGCATTTTAAACTGGTCTGGCAGAGTCACGGCCGAATCGGTGTACCCATCCTCTATATCCGGAATGGATTTCATGCCTTGAGACTTCTTGAACAGCTTTTCTAGCTTGCTCACTTTTAGCACTGTGGGGTCCACCTCGAACTCAAATGGTGTATCCCCCGGGTTGGTCTGTGCTTTGGATAGCTGGGGTAAGATTGGGGGCGGAGCTGGCCCTGTTAAAACGTCCGTATTTTCCTGGACCTGTGCGGTCTCCCTGAGTATTGGAACTCTAGGTGGGGGAGGAGGTGGGTGCGAAGCAGATGCTCCGGCTTGCTGTGGTTGTTGCTGTTGCTGAAGTCTAGCAATCAGCTCTGCTTGTTGAGCCATCACCTCGGCCTGGCGTGCGGCAAACTCTGCTTGGCGGGTAGCATCCTGCTGCATGGCTTGCATACTTTCCTGGAGCTGACGCATCATCTCTTCCATACCTACCATAGGGTGTTGGTCTATCTGAACAACCGGTATATCTGAACAACCGGTATATCTATCCCTGCAATAGAAACTGAGACCTCAGCGTTATTGTTTACTGGTGGGGTGGACCACTGATCTGGCGACCGCTGTACCGATACACTGCGCTCTACTGACCTCCATCTAGTAACCGGGGGTAAAGAAAGGAACACTGCTTGTCCGTTTATTAGATCCGCAGATCGATAAGTCTTCGACCTCTAACCCAGAGTGCTCGGGAATATCTGCCTGGTCGGATGCAATGGTGCTAAACTACCTTGCAAAAAGATAAATAAAACATAATAAAGAAACAGATAACCAGAAAAACGGACAGCATAACAGCTTAAATAAAGACAACACACAGTTGACAAACACAAGCTGAAAGAACTGTTCTCAACCATTGATCACTGTTCTCAAATCACTGCCCCGAATCTGAGTCTGATACCCACAGGTAAAACTGATTCCCCAAATACTGATGCCCGCAGGCCTGATACCCAGATTTGCAAACTGATACATTCATTCCTGTAGAGGCACACTCTAAAAGCACATAATCAAGCAAGTAAGAGCCAAAACAACCCTTTGGAGGGGTAGGGTTTCCCTGTCCAATCTTGTCAGGAGCTAGGGTTTCACTACGCACACAACAGTTTCAAACAACCAATAATCGTGGTAAGCAACCTGCCCTAGCTTTGGAATGGTCACTACAGTTTCTGATATGCACTAGGTCAAATGGTCAAAAAGGGTACCCCGATAAAAACCGGGGTTTGTGTTCCCGTCGTGGCAGAGCCCGCAACCGGTCAGCCTTATGGCACGCTTCTCAAAGCGGGCCTCCGGCAAACTGTTCAGGAATAGCATACGGCAAACACTGTGACTTAAGCGCACCAATGCAGATGCAATGCAAAGAAACACATAAGTGTAAACAAAACAATATATCATGAGTTCGAGTCAAGTTCTCTAAATCCCCAGCAGAGTTGCCAGAAACTATAGACGTGCCCAAACATCCATGGCTCCGCGCGCGAAGGCGTGAAATCGTTTTGTTCATTAGCTACTACAGTTCGGACTCAAAGTCACGGTTCTGAATCTAATCTTATAAAGTGCGATACGAGACCGATAAATCACCAAAGAGTCCAAATCCGGCAAATCGTTTTGGAAAATCGATTTTAATAAAAAAAGTGCCTAGCATAGACTGCTTTGCCAGATACAGAGTCCCCACCTAAATATTTTGTTTTGGGAAATTTAGAAAACCTTGACTCGTGCCGAAAGCCACGTGTCCGTCATCACCAAAGTTGCCTCGGCTCGGGAACTTGGGTACGAGGAGGGAAGGTCATGAAATGAGCACCCCCGCTCGCCCGATCAAAGGATCGGCCTTTACTAACATGATATGTTGCTTTTGAAAACACATGCATTCTTATTCTGATTTATTAGCTATCTTACTATGTGATGCGCACAGCATACAAGTATAGACTCTATCACGCGGATTGGAACAAAACAACTCATGTTTGTTTGTGAAAGTAGTTTGAAAGTCTACTCGCAAGTAGGCTAAGACGCAGATTTGCCACCCTCAAGTGGGCTTAGAAAACATGATTTTGCCACTTCAAGTGGGCTTAAAAACTCACAATCATCGAGTTGTTCCAATCCAGGCAATCAAGCCTTCACCCACAGGCATTCAGACAGTTATGGCAGTTAAGCACATAGCCTCATGGCAAGCATGCTAAACATGGCAGTCACTTACACTCATGCAAGGACGCTAAAGCGTAGAAGCTTACCTAGTACTCCGAGCCAAAACAGAAGCTAGTTAGTAATCATGCATGATCCAAGCTATGTCAAGATGTCCAATGCAACGCATGCAAAATGCAACTAAGATAGGCTCGGCTATTCTAAGATGTCATGTGAAATGTAACAATTGATGCATGTATTCAAATTGGTATTAAAATACAATGCAGTTTGTATGATGCGCCGAGCCCGGTGCATGCAAGACAGATGAATGAATGCAAACATGCTAGCATAAAGATGCTAATTGAAACATGCCCTAAAACTAACCATCGAAAGCTGGTAAATAAAAAGGAGAAAGAAATGGGGTTGGAAGACATGCATCACAAACACGCACGCTTATTACAAAATTCGCCCTCTCGACGGAGGGTCCGAATGAATCATCTAACTAACTATGCTAAGCTAAGCTAAACTACTTAGTTACAAACCGAAACTAATTAACTAACAAGCTAATTAATCATTACAAATCAGGTTGAAACAAATAACTATTCTAAGTTAACAAAAGCACTAAAATGGGCTCGTGACGAGAGATACATGCGTGCTCAGTCGGCTTCGCTCGGAAATCCACTATCGTGCCTTATATTGCCTCTGTTTGCACTGTTTTGGACTTCTGAAAATTGTGCCAACTTCCAAGATACTTCTGATCCACCTTAGGACCATGCTGAGAGGTGGTTGGCCAAGAGGAATGGCCATCGGCCAATGTTTATGGCTATCGGCCAAATTTATAGCCGATCGGCAGACTTTGATGGTCGATTAGCAGACTGTGATGGTCGATCGGCCACTGCTTCCTGCAAATTCTCCTTTTGCTGCAACAGAGCACTAACAGAGGCATGGCAGTGTATTTGCAAGAAAATGTGTGTACAACCACACTCCTTATCGTGTTTAAAGCTTCGAGGAGTGTAGAGCTCGGCTCTCGAGCCATCAATCACGCATCTCAATGCATGATGGCCAAAGAGGCCGAGTTGAACAAATCAATGTCAATGAATGCACACAAATACCACATAAGACTCAATGAACCTCCACCTTATCATGCATGATCAAAAGTGTCGGTGACCGAGAAATGAGGCGCGTTTCATCACTTCAAGTATGAAACGCCCCCCCGTTTCTCGTGTTTGGATTAACACCCTATCCAAACACAATGCAAAGCAACATCATGGACATGCAATACAATGCAACATGAGCATGCCAAACACAATGCAAACAACAAGCATGCAAATAAAGTCCTTAAGCATCAAGGCACACAACACTAAGGCTATACAATGCAATGCACAATGGACTAAACCAACCCCAAATAGAATTCATGCATGCCAAGACAATGGCCAAAACACTCTTAAAAGAAGGCATGAAAGGCTAGAAAATGCATACTCATGCATTGACTCACCAATTAAGCATAAGAGCACAACTCTCAAAAGTGCTCAAGGAGTGACAAACATGGAAGTGTGACAACACTAAATGCTCTGAAATAACATGTGAAATGATGCCAAATCATCCTAACAACATAAGCATGGCATGCTAAAAGGCTCAAAGCTTGAAGCTAGCATAGGCACTTGCACTATAGCTATGCAATACATGAAGCGTGTGGCCAAGGCTACCCAAAATAGTCCTAGAACATACCAAAATGATGCCAAAACATGCACGGACCAAAGCTAAAACATGCTAGCATAAAGGGTTAAAACAACAAGCATGCGAGGCCAAAATGGAGGATTACACTACACCTACCAAGACCAAGCATGAGGTGACTATACCAACACAAATCAGAGTTATGGCATGTCAAAATAACACCAAAAATGCACTGAAATGATAGCCCCAAAGGCCTAAGCATGGTGGCATGCACAATGACCCATACTTAAGGCATAAAGAACCAAACCTCCAAAGCATCAAAAGAGTGAAAGATGTGAGTGTACGACCACGCTACATGGACTGAAATCACGTAGGAAATGATGCCAAATCATGGAAATGGTCCAAGCAATACATGCTAGTGACTTGGAAACTCAAAGCTAACAAGCTAGAATGCACTATGGCTATACAAAACATGGCATGTATGACCAAAACAACATAAATCAGAGCTTAAGCATGGTAAAACAAGGCTAAAAGCTTCGTGGAGTTGAGCCAAAACATGCAAGAATGATGGTCCAAACACATGATGCATGTTATACTAGCATGCAAGATGCTATCAAACCAACCTAAAACAGAGGTATAACATGGCAAAACAACACCAAAAACAAGCTGAGATATGGCCAACATATGCTAGATAAACATGCCACTTTGATGAGCCATCTATACAAGCATGCAAGACACAAGGAGAGGGGATGACCCTCTCCTATTTGGGACCTTAAAACACGTTTCCACCACTGAAATTCCTATGAGTTTCAGTAGTGAGAAGGCCAAAACAAGGTGATCCCAATAGCTTATAAAGATGGCACAAGAACAAGGCCAAATAAGGCCTAAGAGGGGGTAGACTACCTCCAACACAAAAGTGACCTTAAACAAACATGTTAAGCATGGAAAATCAGAACTTTTTTCAGTAGAAGGTTAAGCTTAAATCAGCATGCAAATAGGTCCAAAAGCTTAAACCAAAATAAGGGTTTAAAGGCTAGTTGACTCACCCTTGAAGAACACCTTCAAAACCACAACTCCAGCAGCTTTTTTGAGCTCAAACCAACCTAAAAACACTAACACTAGCTCCTAAGTACCTCAGCAACAAAAGGATGGTGTTCTAGTAGGTGCTTTAGTGCAAAAGTGTGAAGAAATTACACTTTTGAGCACAAATGAGTGCAAATATAGAGAGATATATATAACTCATATCTCAACTTTTCAAAACCTCTGGAAAGGGAGAGGGGTCTCCATTCTTATAGAAATTCAATTCCTTATCAATCCCTCCATACACATGTATGGAGGATGAAAACTGTGCTCACCAGCTGTCACAACTGGCAAGAAAATATCTGCAAAAGCAGGTAGAAAGGTCTCGGCCAAAAAATATGGCCGATCGACCAAAAAGAGTGCCGATCGGCCAACACTTATGGCCAATGGCATAAGGCCTTGGCCAATGGGTTGTAGGGATGGCCAACAAGCCACCCTTTTCCCTCAGAAGCAAAACCACAAGTCCTTGGTCCACAACCAAGCACAAAACAGACAAGTTGAGAGATCATAAGGCAAGGCGCGCGGCCGAGACCTTCGGGAACTCAAAACGAACACAAGCATGGATGATCATCGAGTGTTCAAATGATGACGTCCAAGTCTTGAGGACGGTCAAAAATGGGGTGTCTACAGGTTGTCTTAACCATGATCGATCGATTCATTTTTACTCTGATTTAGATCCGATTATCTAGACCTACTTTTCTATAGTGAATAGGGTTGCCAGGTAGAACCGATTGGGACATAATGGGGGAAGAGGTACAGAGAATCCTGTCTAAGGAATTGATTCAAGGTTATGCAAGCTTCAAAGGTTGATTTTGGGTATGTAAAGTAGTGGTTGTTTCCAAAAATGTATTTGGTTTTTTTTTTTAATTTTTTTTCTAACAAAATCAATGGATTTTCTCAAATATTTTTTGGCAAAATGAACTTTTCATCAGGCTTGAGAGAAAGCTTTTCAATACCCAAAATCTTTCTTACATGATTTCAAAACAAAAGTGGAACAAGCATGCTTAACTCCACTCCCAAACTAATTAAAGTATTTTACATCATAAAGCTAAAGGTCAAAGCAATAAACTAGAGGCATGGTCAAGTCAAGTCTGTGGCCCTCTTCCCACAGCATCAGAAGATTCCACTACCAAGGATGCACCCATCTGAGCCTCCACATTGAGCCAAAGCAAGCACTCACGGGAAAGAGCAAGACTGAAACACCGGAGCCAAGTGTCATGACTCGTACCCGCCGCTATAGGTTTAGGTCATGGCCGGCTTGTAATCTTAGATTACCTTCGGCCTCAATGACAAAATCCATCATAATATAATAATGGGGCTTAGCTGAAGTAATAATAAAATATAACTAATACATGCCAAATTCATCAATATTTAAAACTTTAAACTTTATACAAGCTTATATACAATACAACAAAGATGGACTTCTCATATAACATTCATCCTTAATAGGTTTCAAAATAACAAAAGTTAACAAAACAAAAAGGAGGATTGATAAAGCTTGACACCTCTCAAGTCCAAGTACGCCGGCCCCATCACATAGGCACTTCAAAAATGGCTTCACAGGGGTAGACTCTGAGGCTACCTTAGGCTTGACGTTCCATTTGCTCACCTACATATATATAAGGGAGAGGGGTGAGCTGAAGCCCAGTGAGTAATATCAATATAAAGGTTTTATATGAATGAAGTTCAACATGATACAAAACATATCTTTCTTTTTTCGAAACAATCCATTTCAATAAACAAAACAATTGGAATAACAATCATATCAATAATTTTTTATAACAATAATCATTCAAATCATTATACATGGTACATCCAATGGAGTAACAATGAAATGATGTGTCAAAGCCAATAGGAGCGCGAGGGTCAATCCAATGGGACCACAATGGGTCAATCAATAATTCATAATTCAATGTGAACCATTAAGGTCTAATATTAGAGATCTCTGTGTTTCAATTAATCCAATGGCCATGGTATTGTTTTCCCCAGGGAAAGGCCTGTTAATCAATGGGTCATGGTATTATTTCTCCCAGGCAAGGGCCTCACTAATGGATGCCAATATTACAATTTCAAAAAGGACATTCATTCATAGATAATAAAATAGGACTCAAAATATCAATCTTGAACACTTTCAAAATACTTTTCGAACATAGCTTTATAAAGACATTACTCATACTGGGTTGTACCGATATTAGGCCTTGGGTGTCCACCCACAAAATACACATAACAAAGCACACATTGAAACATAGGTCTTAATCAAACATCCTATCTTAATTCAATTCCCTTTTACGTGTTTCTAATGTATTTCCTTATTAATGTTGTCTAAACAATGTCCGTGAATGCTGAAGAGAGAATGAGAATGAAAACATGCACATGGGATTGTGTTTCAAAAATGCTAAAAATTGGGCAGTTCGATCGAGTACACCTTTGGTCGCTCGATCGGTGTTGCCTATCTTGAAAAATACTGAATGGTCGAAATCTAGGCACGATGGTCACTCGAGCCAACTATGAAAATGAACCAAGTTCGCTCGAGCTTACCTGTTGTCACTCGAGTGGTCTATAAGACTCTACAAAACTTCTAGACGCATGCAAAGTGCACTCGAGGGACAGATGCATCGCTCGAGCTGTAGTGACCCCGGTCTTTTACCATTCGATTATTGTATCCGGACTTATGTTCCGAGGATTCTATTGTCATATTATTGTTGTTGTTGTCCTTTGATTCCTTATTTTGGGTTATAGGATGTTTTGGGCAGGTTGATTGCAGGTTGGTTGGGTTTAGAAACCAAGAGTTGATGTTCAGTTTTTGGCTTGGTCGCTCGAGCGAGCTTATCTTCGCTCGAGCGAGGTCTTTGTTTTTGGTCCGTCGCTCGAGCGAGCATTTCTTGGCTCGAGCGGGGTTTGCGTCCAGTGCTAGACCTGAGAGCAGTAGTTGTTGGCTCGAGCGAGCTTCTTGTCGCTCGAGCGAGCTGGTCTGTCTTGTCGCTCGAGCGAGCTTCTTGTCGCTCGAGCGAGGTCTGTTTCTGTGTCTGGTCGCTCGAGCGACCAGGTCTTCGCTCGAGCGAGCCTGTCCAGTATTTAAACGCAGCAGCGGGATTTTTAGGGCAGTTTTTCATGCTTTTTGATCCCAAACCCTAAAGTCCGACTTCTCTTCTTCTCTAAACACATTCTCTCCTAGGTTTCATCTAGTTAGAGTGTATATCTAACCTAGTTCCTTCATTAAAAAGGTAGAGGAGAGTGAGGGCTACATTTTAATCTGAAGAATAGTAGATTTGGAGCACTTTGTTTCAGGGTCATCTTCTCCTTTGGATTCTTTGCTTCGAGGTAGGGATTCTCCTTGCTCTTTTTCAATATTTCATCTATAGATAGACATGTGGTAATTTTTGTATTGCATGAAAACTATATCATGTTGGATTTTTGTATAAATTCATGAGGTTGATCTTTGGGTTGGTTGTGGGTTTTAGATCCATGATTATTAGATGTGTTTTGGGGCTAATTGGGTGTTAATTAGCTAGTTGTTGTTGAAAGGAGAGGAAACCCTAATATTTATTGATTTAATAATAAGATAGAGGGGTTTGATCTTTGGGTAAATACTTGGGTATTTGGATTTAATTGAAGCCATTATTGGTTATTATAGATGATTGAGGCATTTTGTTCAATATTGAGAAAGAGGGAGTAAAACCCTAATTTAATAGTTATGATTTAATTTATAAAATTAAATTGGAATGGCTTTGAAAGGAATGTGGTAGATTAAAATGAGTTTTGGCTTTGTTGCCTTTGGATTTGGTTTTGTGGAAACAAAAGGAATGAAAACGGTTTTGTGAAAACAAAAGGGAGCAAGATTGGTTTTGTGGAATGGGAAAGACACTTTGAAATAAGTATGAATGTTGGATTGTTGTATCTTATACCACTATGCTAGTATTAGTGATAAGTTGATAATCTCATGACAATTGAGTATGTTTATAGATGTACAATATACCTGCATCTAGAGGTTTTGTCCTTGGTCATCGGTGGAGGATGACACGGTTGCGTTGAACTGTTGTGTATGCATTACACTATTGATTGATTGTGTATATGACGTTGTGTTTAAATGCATTACTTGTGTATGGGAGGAGATAGGGGATGCACTCCCGGTTTAGGGGAAGATGGGGGATGGACCTCTAAACCGGAATTGTTGGAGGGTTTAGGGGAAGAAAGGGGATGGACCTCTAAACCAGATTTGTTGGGAGGAGAAAGGGGATGGACTCCACTAGCATCACATATATGTGTGCTTATTGTTAATAGAAGTATTTCTATTTATTGTTGATATGATACATCACCAAAATGTGTATCAGTTGGGAAGTATGGAAGTGAATGTGGTTATGATTGATACAATACCAGCATGTGTATTTGTTATGTTATAGAGAGGTTTAACTTAAAGTGTTTGTTTATTTGATATGATACATCACCAAAATGTGTATCAGTTGGGAAGTATGGAAGTGAGTTTGATTGTGATTGTTACGATACCAACATGTGTATTCGTTATGTTATCAGACATGTTTAACTTGATTTGTTATCCCTGTTGAATTTGGAAATATTGTTAATGAGAGACGGAACCCTTGTTGAGTTATTTGGCCAGGTTCTGAGCCATAATTGGAAGGTGGATTGTGCCATAGACTATGTGTCATAGGCAATGTAGACATTCGTGTCATGAAATTGTAATTGGATTATCTTGTGTTAATCTTGTATTAGTTGCTACCCCTTGTCTTTTAGAAGTGTAAAGAGAATCAAACATTTTAGAAATATGTTCTAGAAAGGCACATCTGTTGTATGTGTGGAAATTGGAGAATAGTAGTGGTCTTAGTGAATTTATTTCCTAAGTAATTGCTTATGTGTAAAAGGTTGGGTACGGGGTTAATGAAAGGAAAAAGGGAAAGATGAAACGCTTATAGCATTGAATGAAATAGTTGTTTTTGAGAAAAGTTTATATACATATATATTTTGTCTAAACTGTCACATTACTATTCTAGTATGAGAATGAGTGTGCATGATCATAGCTATCTGTACTGTTGTTATTGTTGAGGATAAAGTTGAGATCCCTACTGGACTATATGTTCATCCCACGTTGTTGAATCTTTTTCAGGTATTAAGCAGGTTGAGCTGCAAGATTTGGATCTACTTATTTGTTGGCCACGGGGCCTCTTTCTTGTTGGCGGAACGCCATATGTGTAAAAGGGTTACACCCTTCAGTTGTTTATTTAAAAGTTGTAAGCCTAAGGGCAATTTATTAGTATGTTCATGTAACATTTACTTGCATACGAATGAGAGTACTGATATTCATTGCTATGGATTAAATGCATGAGTTTATTTTTGCATATTATCTCTGAAATTGAATTAAGTTAATGAACTTGGTAATGATCTCGAGTAATAAAAAGTGGGGCGTGACAACTTGGTATCAGAGCTACCGGGTTTGAATACCTTGAGCTCGTGGGAAGTGGTTTTTACCACAGTGGGTTTACTACGTGTAGTGTAGTGAGGACGTTGCATATAGTTAACATGAGAATTAGGACTTATGTGTTGCATTTATGTGAGCATGGGATTCAGTCTCTTGGATAGTATTCATAGCCGGTGAACTTGCTTTGAGGTCCTTTTGGAAACGCGCCTGATCAACGTGGTTTCTGATAGGAATTCCTTGAGAGTTCCGGGATGAGTGGTTATCTTTGTGGACTTGATTCGATTATGTGTTTATATGTTTAGATGTTTATATGCAATAGAGATGTATGTGTTGTGACTAAGTGTGTCTTGTGACTTAACAGTAGTGGAGTGTGCCTCGGAGAAGGCTATGGTGTTTGGCACTAAGTGTATTTTACTTTGTGCTTTATAGGATGTCTACACGAGGGAGTAGAGGTCGGTTGAGTAGTAGGAACGCCGGGAGAGGCACAGCAGTTCCTTTAGTACCTGTCGTTGCAGCACCGGCTGTCGGCGAGGATATCGCACGTGAGATTGTGAGAGCAGTGCAAGGCGCCCTAGCTCGCACTGAGGGCGGCAGCGGGCATGCTCTCAAACTTACTAAGGAGTTCTTTCGCTCCAGTCCACCAGAGTTTGTGGGGGAGGCTAAACCGTTGGAGGCAGAGAGTTGGTTGGAGCAGATTACCAAGACTCTTGATATGCTCAGAGTCGAAGATGAGGAGTTGAGGGTTTCTTTGGCGACCTTTCAGTTAAAGAGTGATGCGAGTTATTGGTGGAAGAATGCTAAGAATAATGTAGGTAGCACGTGGGTTGCTTTTACCGAGGCCTTTTTGGCTAAGTATTTCCCTCCTTCTGCTCGGGAAAGGTTGAGGGAACAGTTTTGGAGTTGCGTCAGGATGATACTCCTGTGGCACAGTTTGAGATGCGGTTTGATAGTTTGTCGAGGTTTGCTCCAGAGTTGGTGACAACAGAGGAGCGTCGTTGTTTTGAGTTCGAACGGCGGTTGTGTTTTGATATTCGGGAGAAGGTAGCTGGATCCTTGTGGAAGGATTACTATACTTTAGTTGAGGCAGCGGCCCATGAGGAGGCCCTGATTGCGAGTGATGATGGGGTTAAGGAGGGGACCATTGCGGTAAGTTCCTCGGTTCCTAAGCGCTCTAGGCTCAGTAAGGGGTGGAGGCGGAAACATGCTCAGTCGGGAGCTGGTTCCTTTTCTTCACCAGAGGTTTCGGATCCTTCTGTTGGGGGTTCCGGGGAGGTGCAGGTTACAGACCAGTCTCAGAGTAGAGGGTCTGGTGGTTGTTTTGTTTGTGGTCAGCTGGGCCATGGTAGACGTTCTTGTCCTTTGCGTGCAAATTCTTCGGGGATATTAAAACCTAGTCAGACTCGGTCGTACCCGTCCAGTCGGGGGCGTTATCGGTACCAGAAACAGGCAGGCCAGGCTTCGGAAGCCTCGCGAGGGGCAACTTATTAGTTAGCCCTACAGTGTTACCCTGGAGAGGGACCTTTTGTAATGTTGGCCGGTGGTGTGTCACGTTTATTGATTTTGTCGTTGACCGGTGTACTGTGGATGCTGAGGCACCATGTTTATGTATTGCATTTATATGCATAGTATTGTTTGTTTAATCCTCATGTATTGGGGAGTATGTATGGAATTTTGAACTCTCTATTTTATGTATCGAGAAGTTGTTAATGGGGTCAATGATCCTAGTGTTGTTGCTTGCTTGGTACTGTATGTTGAGATAATCTTGTGGCGGCCTGTGGGCCCTGTTCACTTTTGAGATTAATTGTTGAGAGCGGGAATCCATGGGTGTATGGGTTAGACGTGATGGTTTCGAGAGTTGTGTGGTATCAGCAAGGTTATGTGAGATTTGTATCTCGGGTTAGCGGGAATGGTACCTGTTTGTTGGTTTGTGTTTTGGGCTTTGCTAGTTAGCGAGTCTGTAGTGACCCCATCGGTTGTATGGGGGTAGTGTTCGTGTTGTGATTGGTTATCAATTGTGGAGTATGGTTTGTGAGTGAATGCTGGCAGCGTTTGTGTTCTAGAATAACGAGAATAACGTTGGTCAAATTGTCCTTCGTGATTGGGTTGGTATGATTGAGGTTGACCTTGTCGATTTTGAGTTGAGGGGATGAGCAGGCTTGTTGTGTGGCCATAGAGGGTGGTGATACCCTTAGGCACAGTGTTGATGTGGTTTAAATTTGAGGCGATCCAGTGAGATTCCAAAATTTGGGGATTTATGTAGAGAACTCCGTGTTTGGGGTTAGTAATTTGAGTGGCACATCAGTGTGTGGATTACTGAGTGTGGGGTTTGTTGAGTTGATTAGTCAGCTTATTGGTATTGTGTTTTGGGTTGATATTGGTCACCTTGAGGATAGTCTTCATTGTTATAGACCTTGCGAGTGGCTTAGGTATAACTGAAATTAAGTCATTTATGTTGACTGTTGAATTAATACAGAACATTACTTGTATTGATTATGTGTTGTATATGGCAATCGTGTGTTTCATTGCATATGCATGTTGTTTGGAGAAGATAGGGGATGAACTCCATTAACATCACTTATGTGTGTGCTCACTGATAATAGAAATATTTCTATTTGTTGTTAATATGATATAGCTAATATGCTTATCTGTGGTGAGGTGAAAAATGCTTTATATGGGTTGCTATCTCATTTTATTGTTTGGCCAGGTGTATGTTATTAAACTGGTTAAGTAAAGGGAGGCGGGATGAAATTGCAAAACCATGAAATTCTTATGCCTTATGTGTTGATAGTATTGTTGTTATTTCTATTAACTATCATTATAGAAATGTCATGTTCTGTGTTGGTTGTGGCATCACTGTGTGCGTGATGGTTGTTGATAGCGCTATTTTGGAAAGAAATGGAAAACAAAAAAAAAAAATTTCATAGTGTTTGGGCCACCTAAGGGTGTTGTTGAGAAATTGATTTAATTCAAGGGTTTTGAGGAATTCCAAATGAATCTTTTTAGTAAATGAACAGTGGATGATTTTGTGTTTTGGATAGCACTGTATTTGTGAAAAATATTTACAAAACTGTTGAGCTTCGCATGGAAAATGAAAGATTTATTTTGGAATATTCACATTGAAAATTTGACTATCTTTGAGAAATGTCTCTTGAACAAGAAAATGTTTTCTTATTTGTTTTACTCATAAGATTTGCTTGAGCTGGCTTTCGGGAATCTTGTTGTTGAGTAGTGACTTAGCTGGAAGCGCTAGTCGGTTGTTGGTAATTGTTTCAGGAAAGGTTTGGTTTGAAGGGTTTTCGTACCTAAGTGTGGTCGTTTGGAACGTATTCCCTTAGTGAGTCTCTTCCTAGGTAAGAGCGACTTGATGGTTTGTTGTGAGAGCGGTTTCACTCCTTGTGTTGGGGGGAATGTTGGTGTGTGTAATCAGTTGGTCTTGTATTTTGACGTATCCTTAATTTCGGGGACGAAATTCTTTAAGGGGGGGAGGTTGTAGTGACCCCGGTCTTTTACCATTCGATTATTGTATCCGGACTTATGTTCCGAGGATTCTATTGTCATATTATTGTTGTTGTTGTCCTTTGATTCCTTATTTTGGGTTATAGGATGTTTTGGGCAGGTTGATTGCAGGTTGGTTGGGTTTAGAAACCAAGAGTTGATGTTCAGTTTTTGGCTTGGTCGCTCGAGCGAGCTTATCTTCGCTCGAGCGAGGTCTTTGTTTTTGGTCCGTCGCTCGAGCGAGCATTTCTTGGCTCGAGCGGGGTTTGCGTCCAGTGCTAGACCTGAGAGCAGTAGTTGTTGGCTCGAGCGAGCTTCTTGTCGCTCGAGCGAGCTGGTCTGTCTTGTCGCTCGAGCGAGCTTCTTGTCGCTCGAGCGAGGTCTGTTTCTGTGTCTGGTCGCTCGAGCGACCAGGTCTTCGCTCGAGCGAGCCTGTCCAGTATTTAAACGCAGCAGCGGGATTTTTAGGGCAGTTTTTCATGCTTTTTGATCCCAAACCCTAAAGTCCGACTTCTCTTCTTCTCTAAACACATTCTCTCCTAGGTTTCATCTAGTTAGAGTGTATATCTAACCTAGTTCCTTCATTAAAAAGGTAGAGGAGAGTGAGGGCTACATTTTAATCTGAAGAATAGTAGATTTGGAGCACTTTGTTTCAGGGTCATCTTCTCCTTTGGATTCTTTGCTTCGAGGTAGGGATTCTCCTTGCTCTTTTTCAATATTTCATCTATAGATAGACATGTGGTAATTTTTGTATTGCATGAAAACTATATCATGTTGGATTTTTGTATAAATTCATGAGGTTGATCTTTGGGTTGGTTGTGGGTTTTAGATCCATGATTATTAGATGTGTTTTGGGGCTAATTGGGTGTTAATTAGCTAGTTGTTGTTGAAAGGAGAGGAAACCCTAATATTTATTGATTTAATAATAAGATAGAGGGGTTTGATCTTTGGGTAAATACTTGGGTATTTGGATTTAATTGAAGCCATTATTGGTTATTATAGATGATTGAGGCATTTTGTTCAATATTGAGAAAGAGGGAGTAAAACCCTAATTTAATAGTTATGATTTAATTTATAAAATTAAATTGGAATGGCTTTGAAAGGAATGTGGTAGATTAAAATGAGTTTTGGCTTTGTTGCCTTTGGATTTGGTTTTGTGGAAACAAAAGGAATGAAAACGGTTTTGTGAAAACAAAAGGGAGCAAGATTGGTTTTGTGGAATGGGAAAGACACTTTGAAATAAGTATGAATGTTGGATTGTTGTATCTTATACCACTATGCTAGTATTAGTGATAAGTTGATAATCTCATGACAATTGAGTATGTTTATAGATGTACAATATACCTGCATCTAGAGGTTTTGTCCTTGGTCATCGGTGGAGGATGACACGGTTGCGTTGAACTGTTGTGTATGCATTACACTATTGATTGATTGTGTATATGACGTTGTGTTTAAATGCATTACTTGTGTATGGGAGGAGATAGGGGATGCACTCCCGGTTTAGGGGAAGATGGGGGATGGACCTCTAAACCGGAATTGTTGGAGGGTTTAGGGGAAGAAAGGGGATGGACCTCTAAACCAGATTTGTTGGGAGGAGAAAGGGGATGGACTCCACTAGCATCACATATATGTGTGCTTATTGTTAATAGAAGTATTTCTATTTATTGTTGATATGATACATCACCAAAATGTGTATCAGTTGGGAAGTATGGAAGTGAATGTGGTTATGATTGATACAATACCAGCATGTGTATTTGTTATGTTATAGAGAGGTTTAACTTAAAGTGTTTGTTTATTTGATATGATACATCACCAAAATGTGTATCAGTTGGGAAGTATGGAAGTGAGTTTGATTGTGATTGTTACGATACCAACATGTGTATTCGTTATGTTATCAGACATGTTTAACTTGATTTGTTATCCCTGTTGAATTTGGAAATATTGTTAATGAGAGACGGAACCCTTGTTGAGTTATTTGGCCAGGTTCTGAGCCATAATTGGAAGGTGGATTGTGCCATAGACTATGTGTCATAGGCAATGTAGACATTCGTGTCATGAAATTGTAATTGGATTATCTTGTGTTAATCTTGTATTAGTTGCTACCCCTTGTCTTTTAGAAGTGTAAAGAGAATCAAACATTTTAGAAATATGTTCTAGAAAGGCACATCTGTTGTATGTGTGGAAATTGGAGAATAGTAGTGGTCTTAGTGAATTTATTTCCTAAGTAATTGCTTATGTGTAAAAGGTTGGGTACGGGGTTAATGAAAGGAAAAAGGGAAAGATGAAACGCTTATAGCATTGAATGAAATAGTTGTTTTTGAGAAAAGTTTATATACATATATATTTTGTCTAAACTGTCACATTACTATTCTAGTATGAGAATGAGTGTGCATGATCATAGCTATCTGTACTGTTGTTATTGTTGAGGATCAAGTTGAGATCCCTACTGGACTATATGTTCATCCCACGTTGTTGAATCTTTTTCAGGTATTAAGCAGGTTGAGCTGCAAGATTTGGATCTACTTATTTGTTGGCCACGGGGCCTCTTTTTTGTTGGCGGAACGCCATATGTGTAAAAGGGTTACACCCTTCAGTTGTTTATTTAAAAGTTGTAAGCCTAAGGGCAATTTATTAGTATGTTCATGTAACATTTACTTGCATACGAATGAGAGTACTGATATTCATTGCTATGGATTAAATGCATGAGTTTATTTTTGCATATTATCTCTGAAATTGAATTAAGTTAATGAACTTGGTAATGATCTCGAGTAATAAAAAGTGGGGCGTGACACGAGCAAAGTGAATGAATTCTAGAGTTTCCAGAATTGCATTTGAAGTTCATAGGCATGAGTTTCAAGTCCAAAGCTTGTATGGCTAAAGAAAACATGAAGGAACACTTTATGAAACATGAATACTTAACAATTACAAACGATAATTCAAAATCTCTTTCAAATTTTCCAAATCAAAACCCAAAAATCATAAATTTTACCATGCATGTAATGAATTCAATTATTTTCCTTCAAATCATGAATTTGTGAAGTGATGACTGGAGAATTATGTAAAATCCTTTAAGATATCAAGCACATACCCTATGCGTGTATGAAGTGTTGGAAAATCAAGCTTGAAGATGATGGAATGTATATGCATGTCTAATTTTAACTCATTCCTACAAAATTTAAGGTGATTCTAGCATTCTCTCTCAATTCTTGCAAATGATCCTACGACCTCATGAATTCAACTTCTACATGGACTTTATAGTTAACTTTCATGCCTAGAGCTTGAATTTGGTGATAATCTAGCTTAATGTAGACTCGACTTTCTTCGCGCCCCCCTTTCCGAGAAGCGCGAATCGGTCTCCTACAGTTCAGACTCCTATCAGGGTTTTGGATCTAATCTCACAAAGTGCAATGTGAGACTGATAAACACCAAAGAGTCCAATCCGGCAAATCATTTTTGAAAATCGATTTTGAATCAAATAATGTCAAAACTGGACTACTTTGCCAGATTACAGAGTCGCCACCTAAATATTTTATTTTTGGAAAATTTAGGAAACCCTGACTCGTGCCAAAGGCCACGTGTCCGTCATCACCAAAGTTGCCTCGGTTTGGGAATTTGGGTACGAGAGGGGAAGGTCTTGAAATGAGCACCCCCACTCACCTGATCAAAGATCGGCCTCTACTAAACATGATATGTTGTTTTATAAGCCTCATGTGTTCTTATCCAGTTATTAGCTAACTTTACTATGTGGCGCACACATACAAGTATAGACTAAGTCGCAAGAATTGGAACAAATCGATTCATGTTTGTTTTCGAAAATGGTTTGAAAGTGCCACTCGCAAGTGGGCTAAAGCGTGGATTTGCCACCCTCAAGTGGACTGAAAAACATGATTTGCCACTTTGCAAAGTGGGTTTAAAACTCACATTTATCGAATTGGTCCAATTCAAGCAACAAAGCCTTCATCCATAGGCATTCATGCAGTTAATCACTTAAGCAAATAAGCACATAGTCTCATGGCAAGCATCTGAAACATGACAACACTCACACTCATGCAAGTATGCTAAAGTGTAACACTTACAGTGTACTCCAAGCCAAAACAAAAGCTAGTTAGAAGTATGCATGATCCTAACTATACAGAATGCCTAATGCAACACATGCAATATGCAATTTAATAGGCTCAGCTATCTAAGATGGCATTTGAATGCAACAACTTGGTACATGTATTCAAATAAGTATTAAAATTGCAATGCAGTTTGAATGATGCGCCGAGCCCGGTGCATGCAAGACAAATGAATGATGCAAACATGCAAGCATAAGGTATGCTAATCAAAACTTGCCCTAATCTAACCATCGAAAGCGGTTGAGTAAAAGGGAGAAAGACTTGGGGTTGGAAGACATGCACACACACACGCACGCTTATTACAACATTGCGCCCTCACAAAGGAGGGTCCGAATAATTAAGCTAAGCTACACTAAGCTAAGCTAATTATTACAAATCAACTAATTAACTATTCTAGCTAATTAATTATTACAATACAAATTAACTAGCTATGCTAAGCTAATTAAAATATTACAAAACAAATTGAATGATTAATTACAACACATGTAATATTCAACTACAACTAGCTATTAAAGCAATGAATTGGCCTCGCGGGTGAGGGAGACATGCATGCTCGGTTACTTCTCTCCCGAAAATCCATCGCCTTGCCATCGATTGCCTCTATTTGCACTCACCTTGATTGCTAAACATTAAACCAACATTCCAAACTGCTTCTGCTCTAAAATAGGAACACTTTTGCACCAAAAATGGGCTGGTGGCCGATCGGCCACAAAAGGTGGCTGTCAGCCATAAGCATTGGCCAGTCGGCTACCTCAAGTGGCCGGTCAGCCACCCATTTTTCCAAAATTTTGTTTTCGCTGCAACAGAGAGCAACAGAGGCAAAACAATGTATTTGCAAGGAAATGTGTGTACTGCCACCCTCCTCATCATTTCTCAAGCTCAAAGGAGTGTGGCACTTGGCTCTCAAGCCACCAATCAAGCATTTTCATGCATGATGGTTGAGGAACCAAGCTTGTACAAGCTTAATGAATGCACACATAAGACTCAAATGGCCATCACCCTATCATGCAGGATCAAGGGTGACGGCGACAAAGAAACGTGACACGTTTCATCACTTGGAGTATGAAACGTCCCACATTTCTTGTGTTTGGATTAACATCCCATCCAAACACATGTAATGCAACACACATATTTATCTTGGTCATGTTTTACTTTGCTCATTTTGTTTACACATTTTAGCATTACTAAGCCATTCTTTAATTAGTTAAGTCCAAAATGAGTGTCCTCTAATGAGAAAAGGGTCAACCAAGGGATAATTTAAGACATGAGAGAGTTCATGTCTTTAACTAGTAGAAACCCTCAAAAGAGAGTTAATGCCATTGAGCACAAGCTCTATCTCAAGCTTAAACACAACCTTGAGGTTAACCAACCCTCAAAACAAATGAAAAATGAATAAATGAGGGAGGTTGCAGATTTTTTAGTGCTGAAATGGCATGAAAAATAACTCTACAACATGCAAGCAACACATGCACAACATGTTTAAAACCAAAACATTAAAGCTAGTGAAGAGCATTACACTAGAGGCATGCAATATCAAGTCATAATGACCAAACCAGCTCTAGACAGAGATTAAACGTGCCAAAACAGTGGCCTAAACATGCTGAGATAGAAGCATAGAAAGCAGAAAAACATGCTCATGTATTGGCTCACAAGCAAGGCTAAAGCACAACTCTCAAAATCAATGAAAGAGTGGAATATGTGCGCACATGACAGAGGTTATGGTACTGAAATTATATGCATAAAGAGGCTATAACATGCAAATAACTCAAACACTTCATGCTCAAGGCCTCAAAGCAATGGACTAGTGAAGACCGTTACACTATATTCATGCAAACCAAGCCTCGAAGGACTTAACCGACTCCAAACAGATTTAAAGCATGTCAAAATAGTTGCTAAAATGAGCTGGAATCAAGCTAACACAAGCTACAAAAACATGTTACTTTGTAGTGCTAACTAGGCATGGAAGAGAGAAACAAGGAGGGGAGGCTAACCCCTTCATTTTTGGACTTCAAAACACTTTTTAACACTAAAATAACTCTGAATTTCAGTGGTTTAAAGGCCCAAAAAGTTTGACTTTTACATGCTAAGAGATGATGCAAAGGCACATACAAATAGGCAACAAGAAGGGGGATACAACCCCTTAGCACAAAATGGCTTTAAACCAACATGTTTAGGCCCAAAATTCAGAGCTTTTTGTAGTTGAAAACTAGGCTCAAAATAGCACAAAAAGATGACAAAACAACTATGTACAAAGAGTTTAAAAGAGGTAATACTTATACCTTTGAAGCACAACACTTAAACGGCCACTTTCTGAGCTTAAACCACCCTTCCAATAGCCCAAAATAGGTTCCAAGGGACCTCAGCCCAAAGATATGCAACTTTGATTAAGGATGTCTAGGCAAATGACAGGTGTATCTCTACTTCTATGCACAAAAGGGCAAGAGAGAGAGAAGTCTAGAGAGAGAGAAATCTAGAGAGAGATTTTTTAGAGAGAGAGGCTCCCAAAATTTGCTAACTTTCCAAAATGAGAGATATGCCTCCATATATACAAAAATACAAGCCTTGGGTTGAAATATCTAATTTGGAAGATAGTTGGAGCAAAATATCTGCAAATTCTGAGCTTTCTGCACACTTATGGCCGACTGGCCACCATTGGTGGCCGACCAGCCACTAATGGTGGCCAACTAGGGTCACTTCTGGCCGACCTATGGCCGGCAAGCTCCATTTGTGGCCAGCACACTACACCAGTGGCCGACAGAAAAAACTGGTCCCTGTGCCCGACTTCAAACAGGCATATCTCCTTCATCTAGACCCCTTTTTAGGTCATTATTGAGCCTAAACTGAAGCCCCAGAAGTCTTCTTTCCAATTATGGAAGCCTCACATCAAAATTCCAAGTATGCTAAGAGATATCTTTCTTTTAGTGAAGACTACTTAGTTTTAGTCCAACAGCATTGATGTCTAACTTTAACCAGCCATATCTCCCTCATCCGGACACGGTTTTAAGAGATTCTTGAGTGTAAAATGAAGCCCCAGAAGTCCACTTTCCAATGGTGGTGGTCTCATAGCTGAAATCCAAGTGTACAAATTGATAGGCCCGATTTAGCGAGGGCTGTTCGACTCTCTCTTAATGATTCATGCCCAACTTCTTCCCCAACTTGGTTTCTTCCCTCTCCTCCAATTTTCTTCAACCCTAAACAAGATGTTTTAAAGATTTTTTTCAAAGAGTTCACCTCTCTTTCATTCATTTCCACTTTGTCCTTGCTCAGTTTACCGAAAAACACAACATTTAATGAAATGCAAGCCTCGGAACATTATAGGAACTTTGTTTCAAAAATATTTTGAAAGAGAGGGTTTTAACGTCTAAAATCTTTGGTCAAAATAGTTTTGGTCCAAAATGGGGTGTAAGGTTGGGATTTGACGCTCTCCTTACCGAAGAAATCGAACTTTTGCACTGCACAACTTTCATCACCAAGTAAGCAATCAGTAGCACCCAAGTCTTAAGGGCGGTCAAAAATGGGTTGTCTACACTTAATCCATACAATTCTTTACAATTCACCCTCTTCCTTTCTCTAGAAGTTGAGCTCTCAACTCACTCTCTAATTTTCAACTCAAGAATGATGAGAAATATGAGTTCATTAAGCTTATATTACCTATATATAGGCTTGATTAGGTTAAGCTAAATAAGTGAGATTAGGTCTAATTAATTAATCTTAATTCTAATCAAGTCTAATTGATTTAATCTAATTATTTTAATCCGATTCAAATTTTAATCAAACTTGTCATATGATTCTACATATTCCAATTAACCTACTAAACTAGTAAATTTTGGTTTTCTGAATCTGTTTGAGCTATCAATTTCAAATTCTAAGTTGGTACTCTAACAGATATTCCATAGACAAATAGATAAACACAAATTAAACACATAATTATGCAAATATGCTCAATGAAATAATATATAAAAATAATATGTATGTCGGGATCGTCATAGCCTCTGTGTTCTGAGTATCCTCCAGAATAAGTACAAAGACTCTTCCTTGCCTTAAATAATTTCTTGTTACAGAAGTGTTGCATTTGATCTCACTATTAGGCATAACCCGATCAAACTTGTGGTGCCTCGGTTACCATCTCGTCGAGGTTGTGTACAATCTCTTGCCATATTCCCAACTTTTCCATACTGATAGCATGCTCCATAGTACAGTTACAAACATCAATGCTTCTTTCCACATACAGTCCTAGTGGGTACTGAATTTCCATTCTGATTTGAACCTGAATTACTGAAAGTCCCTAACTCTGATTTCTTATTCATTGAAGGCGTTGCCCCCTTATTGAATTTTTTTCTTTTGCCGCTCTATTCAAAATTTCAGTTGTGAGCCACCATACTTTGGCAATTTAAGTACATCAGCACTCTGTCCAGTACGTCAACATACTTTGGTAATTTAAGTACGTTAATTCTCTCGATGATTGAATCATGAAGAACTCTCCCAAACTTCCAAGCCTTTTTGTAATCTGTGTCAACCATATGCGGTGCAAAACATGCCAATTTTGTAAATTGGGCTTCATATTCAGCCACTGTCCTGTTTCCTCGCTTTAGTGGCTCAAACTTAGATACCTTTTTGTCCTGAAGACATTGTGGGCAATACTTCTCATAAAAGATTTCTAGGAATCAAGCCAACCCAATTTCTTTATAATCGTCACAGATTAACAATCACCATCTTCTCGTTTCATCCTCCAAAGTAAATATGGCTAACAGGACTTTTTGCTCCTCGGAATAAGGAAACACCTCAAATAACTTCTCAATCCCCAAGGCCCAAGCTTCATCCTTGACTGGGTCTACTCTCCTATGAAATGAAGGTGGCTTCATCCTTTTAAATTCCTTGGTAAGGGCAATGGTTTAGTTATCGGATGGATGGTCCTGTACCTATAGCTCGACTTTTTCACGCCCCCTTTCAGAGAGCTCGAATTGGTCCTATGTTCGGACTCCTATCACAGTTCTGAATCTAATCTCACAAAGTACAATGTGAAACTGATAAACACCAAAGAGTCCAATCCGGCAAATCATTTTGGAAAATTGATTTTGGATCAAATAATGCAAAAACTGGACTGCTTTGCCAGATTACAAAGTCGCCACCTAAATATTTTATTTTTGGAAAATTTGGGAAACCTTGACTCATGCCAAAGGCCACGTGTCCGTCATCACCAAAGTTGCCTCGGCTTGGGAACTTGGATACGAGAGGGAAAGGTCCTAAAATGAGCACCCCCACTCGCCCGATCAAAGATTGGCCTCTACTAATCATGATATGTTGTTTTATAAACCTCGTGTGTTCTTTTTCCAGTTATTTAGCTAACTTTACTATGTGACGCACACAAGCAAGTATAGACTAAGTCGCAAGATTTGGAACAACTCAATTCATGTTTGTTTTTTAAAATGGTTTGAAGTTGCCACCCTCAAGTGGGCTAAAAAGCGGATTTGCCACCTCAAGTGGGCTTAAAATATGATTTTGCCACTCAACAAAGTGGGCTTAAAACATACACTCGTTGAATTGTTCCAATTCAAGCAACAAAGCCTTCATCCACATGCATTCATGCAATTTAGCAAATAAGCACATAGCCTCATGGCAAGCATGCTAAACATGATAATATGGCAATCACACTCATGCAAGTATGCTAAAGCGTAAAACTCACTGAGTACTCCAAGTCAAAACAAAAACTAGTTAGAAAGAATGCATGATCCTAACTATGTTAAGTGTCTAATGCAACACATTCAATAATGCGATTAATAGGCTCGCCTACTAATATGGCATTTGCAACACTTTGATAGCATGCTTTGAAACAGGTATTCAAGGAAGTATTGAATTGACGATGCAGTTTGAGTGATGCGCCGAGCCTTAGTGCGTGCAAGACAAATGAATGATGTAAACATGTAAGCATAAGGTATGCTAATCGAAACATGACCCTAATCTAACCATCAAAAGCGGATAAATAAAATGGAGAAAGATGTGGGGTTGGAAGACATGCACACACACTCACACTTATTACAACATCATGCCATCGCGAAGGAGGGTCCAAATGAATAAGCTACCTAACTAGCTACGCTAATTAAGCTAAGCTATTACAACACAATTAATTAACTATTCTAGTTGACTAATTATAATATTACAAATCGAATTAATTAATTAAACGCTTAACTAATTAATTACAAAACCGACTAAGCTAATGAACTAATTAGCTAGACAATTTAAATGAATGGCCTCGGGAAATGAGGGATACATGCATGCTTGGTTTTCTTCCTCCAGAAAATCCACCGTCTTGCCTTTGGATGCCTCTGTTTGCACTCGTTTGATCTCTGAAAATTGTGCCAACTCCCAGAATGCCACTGCTCCAACTCAGGAACACACCGGCGCCAAATTCATTTCTGGCCGGTCGGCTACCAATGGTGGCTGTCGGCTACCATTGGTGGCCGGTCGGCTACTGATGGTCGCCGGTCCGCCACTGCTTTCCTGGACTTCCCTTTTTTGCTGCAACAGAGAGCAAACAGAGGCAAAGTAGTGTATTCCAAGGAACATATGTGTACTATTACCCTCCTTATCATTACACAAAGTCAAAGGAGTGTAATTCTTGGCTCCAAAACCACCAACCAAGCATTCTTAATGCATGATGGCCAAAGATCCAAGAAGTACAACTTCATTATATGCAAAACAAGACTCAAGACCATCACCTTATCATGTGTGATCAAAAGCAACGGAGACCAAAGAGATTGGCTCATTTCATCACATTGAGTATGAAATGCTCCAATCTTCCTTGTGTTCAATATAACATCCGATTGAACACATGCAATGCAACACAACATGCTTATCTTGCTCAAGTTTTACTTGCCACTTTTGTTTACACGTTTTACATTATCAACTCATTCTTTAGTTGATTAAGTCCAAGGTGAGTGTCCTCTAATGGAAGAGGTGTCAACCAAGGGAGGATTTAAGGCAAGAGAGAGAGATCAACCCTTAAAAGAGGATTAAAACCATTGTGCACAAATCTCAATCTCAAGCTTAAACCAACCCTAAGGCTAACCAACCCTCAAAGCAAATGAAAAAAGTGATAAAATGAGGGAGATTGCAGATATTTCAGTGCTGAAATGGAGTGCAAAATCATACTATGACATGTAAGCAACTCATGCAATTCATGCTAAAAACCTAACACATTAAGCTAGTAAAAGAGGTTGCACTACAACCACATAATACGAGCCTCAAAGGGCCAAACCAGCTCAAAATAGAGCTGAGACTAGCCAAAATAGTAGCAACATCATGCAAAGATTAAGGTACAAAATGCTAGAAAAACATGCTCGTATGTTGGCTTGCAAATAAGAATCAAAAGCAACTCTCAAAAGCAATGATAGAGTGAAACAAGTGAGCATGTGACAGAGCTATATATGCTGAAATTGCATGTAACAAGACACTACAACATGCAACCCTCTCAAGCAAATCATATTTGAAGGCCTAAAACACTAAACTAGTGATGGCATTTACACTACAACTATGCAAAACAAGACTCATATGACCAAAGCAGCCCAAAACAGACCAAAAACAGTCAAAATTAGAGGCAAAAATATGCTGGAAATAAGCTAAGTTAAGCTACAAAAACATGCTACGTTGTGAAGCTAACTAGGCATGCAAGTGAGACACAAGGAGGGAAGGCTAACCCCTCATATTTTGGACTTCAAAACAAAGTTTTTGCCACTAAAATAACACTGTTTTTCAGTGGTTAAAAGGGCCAAAAGGTTTCATTTAAATGTGAGAGAAAATGGCACAAAAGGCTTCACAAGCAAAAACACCAAATGGGGGGAACAACCCGCTAGCTCCCAAAGACTCAAACTACTATTTTTACGCCTCAAAAATGGAGTTTTTTATACCTCAAAAACAGCCTTAAAGCAGTTAAAAAAGATGGTAAATCAAGTATATACAATAAGCTTAAACAAGATAGATTTAATACCTTTGAATCAAAGAGCACTTCAGCCACAAATTCAAGCTCAAAACCTTTTTCAAAACTCAAATAAAGCTCCAAGGAACCTTAGCTCCAAGGGGGTGGTGTTTGGTTAAGAGCTTATGTGCAAAAGTGTAGAGGAAACCAACTACAAGGCACAAAATAAGAAGAGAGAGAGAGAGAGAAAAGAGAGAAAATTTTGCTCCAAATTATCTAACCCTCCAAAATGGAGGAGAGACCCCCCTATATATAGAAAAACAAGCTTAGAGCTTGTATTCATCCCCCCATACACGTGTATGGAGATGGCCTTCAGTGAGCAACAGCTGGCACAACTGGCAAACAAATATCTGAAAAATGAGAAAAATGGCCGCCGGCCATCAGTGTGGCCGACCAGCCACCACTGATGGCCGACAGGCACAAGACATGGCCGATGGACTGTGGGGATGGCCGACAGGCCACCCTCTCCTCCAGATTTGAAACGACAAGCTCTTGGTCCACAACCAAGCACAAAACAGACAAGTTGAGAGGCTCGAAGACAAAGCACACCACTAAGAACTTCAGGCACTCAAAACGAACATAAGCATACAAGATCATTGAGTATTCAAACGATGACGTCCAAATCTTGAGGACGGTCAAAATTAGGGTGTCTACAGTTGCCCCTCTTTGACAGAACTCGAAAGTCATGAAATGACGAGAGTAAATGTCAAAGCCCAGAGACGATCCATTTTTGACAAGGCCGAAGACTTGGACTAACAAGCAAGCCAACAAAACAAAGAACGGTTGCGCCCGCAGGCTGCCTATGTATCCCTTTGTAAGGAATCAAACCAGCGTAGTTCCGGGGTAAGATGCAAATGACATGCATGATGTAGAATATAACTTATGATCATGCAATGCGGCTACAATGAGATATCAAGATACCAATGCCATGCAAAGAAATGCTACAGCAAACCTATACATAAGCAAGTAAGCATGAACCAAACCACATTTCATGCAGAAAGGATGTAAGAAAATTATTCAATCTTAACTGCGCATCACGCAAGAAAGGCAAAGAACAACACATCCTTCGGGCGCACTCGAGGTGTGAAACAAGATCCCAACGCTTGGCACACGCGAGGAGAGAGATGGCGCAAACACGAGGACACACCCTAATGTTCCAGACCAAAGAGAACAGTGATAACAATTGAAACACATCCAAATATTATGAAACCAAGGCAAAGAGTGGTATAAGCAGGCAAAGAGCGGCAAAAGCATTGGAGTCCTTCTGAATGCTTTTAACCAAAGCATCCTGACGTGTCACGCGCAAAAGGGAAGAGAGAGCGGTGCAAACGCTGGAGGGTGGTACAAACATCGGAGCACGTCCTAATGTTTCTAACCAAAACACGGTGGTATAAGCATCGGAACATGTTCCAAACGCTTCTAACCGGAAGGGTGGTATAAACATCGGGACACGCCCCAATGTTTCTAACCAAAGCAAGGAATAAGTGTCGGAACAAGTCCCAAACGCTTCTAACCAGGGGGGTGGTATAAACATCAGGAACATGTCCAAATGCTTTTAACCGGAGCGAGGTATAAGCGTCAAAACACGTCCCAAACGCTTCTAACCAGGGGGGTGGTATAAACATCGGGGACACACCCCAACGCTTCTAACCAAGATAAGGTGTGGTGTAAACACCGAGCGTACCTAAGTGTTTCTAACCAAAACAAGGTGTGGTGTAAACACCGGGCATACCCGAGTGTTTCTAACCAAAACAAGGTGTGGTGTAAACACCAGGCATAACCGAGTGTTTCTAACCAAAACAAGGTGTCGTCGGGCATACCCGAGTGTTTTTAACCAAAACAAGGTGTCCAAGGGACAGGAATGATCTTACCTGGAGTTCCTTTGAATGAACCATACATACAATATCGTCTGGTTGCGCCGGCTCTAAATGAACCGTACATACAATATCGTGCTTGCATAAGAAAGGAACTTAACAGGTACAACACAATAAGAATACATGTTCTATGCAAATGTATTTGGAAGCACGTTCTATGCAAATGTGGTGAATGCATGTTCTATGCAAAATAACAACAATGCACATTCTATACAAGATTAATGAATGCATGTTCCATGCGAGGGTAGCAAATGCATGTTCTATGCAAGTCGAATAACCATGGCATACCGTTAGAAACATGTTTTATGCACCACATGCAAGAAACAAAACTGAAGCATATCCTATGCAACGAAAATTGAGGCATGCTCCATGCAACATCAAAATGCATATTCTATGCCACACTAGCAAACACATGTTCTATGCAAGAGACACAAACATTTTTATGCGAATGTGAGAGCACATACAATGTAATGAACATGAGAATTTTCTATGCGAGGTGAAGAGCATATACAATGCAATGAATACGAGCATTTTCTATGCGAGATGAAGAGCATATACAATGCAATGAATATGAGCATTTTTTATGCGAGAACAAAACTGACTCGATCGCAACCTCCAACTTACCTTTGGAAGGGGTCACAACAAGTTTAAAGGATACACCTCGTTCGTGTTGAGCACCTCACACTGCAGACATGGCTCGGAGCTCCCGCGAAGGCCATTTGAGCTTAAACATCAACTCTCCTTGCATTCTCTTGAGGGATGAGAGCACAAAACAACAGAAAAACACAAAGGGAGAGCATTGGAGGTATGTCGGCCACTCTGGGAATCCATCGGCCACCCATCGGCCAGAAAAAGATATTGTCGGCCACAAATGGTGGCCGTCAGCCACCGATGACAGTTTCAGGGCAGTTTCGGCATTTCACTACGAGCCTTTAAGTGTAGGGCATCAACCCTCATTTCCTCACCTTTCCATTGCCAAAAATCACTCCCTTCCCTCTCTAGACACTTTTCGCCTTCTGATCCATGCTTTATATGCGTTTTCAAACACCCTACGATCGTTCGATTCGCTAAAACCTCTTTGCACCCTTCGTTTTGAACCGATTAAAAAGTGACTTCGGTACTTCTTTCTTGATTTCCACCACTTGGGGTTTGTTTTCCCCAAGTTTCTCTTGGATTCGGTGCCCTTTCCCGGACTCCATCCTTTTCTTCCATTTTCTCCTTCCGAGAGTTGACTTTTGTTGACTTTTAGCGTTCCTTGCCCTTTCTCCACATTTTCGATCATTTTCTCATTTTCTCTAGGGATAGCGGATGACATTCCACACGATGGAGCTTCTCCGGAGATGGAGGTGGATCCAGAGTTCGAGCCACTACCACTGAGCATTCGACCTTTCGACCCGGCGGCGTATCATCCCGAGATATACGTGCTACCACCCGATAGCATTTGCCAGTTCAGGGGGTTTGCACGAGGTGCACCGGAGGACCTCGTACTGCACGAGCTGGAGTCACATTTATCTCATGGCGCCTCCGAGGTATACACTTCTTCTTCATTTTCCCTAATGTACGTCGCATTTCTTGCACAGCTCACACTGTCTTTCATCTGTTCATCCCAAACATATTTATGCACTGTATTTCTTACACTGCCTTGCATCTGCTTATCCTGTTTATAGGGGGATTCACACGCCATCCGAGGATACGGGACCATCTCCGCGAGGGAGTGGTATATGGAGCTTTCCGACGCAGTTCGCCACATCATCGACGAGGCCGGCTTTGGCTCATTCTGCATGGGGCTCTCACGTCTCATAGCAAGCCGGCCTTTGCTAGGCACTTTGGTAGAGAGGTAGTGAGATACCACCGATTCCTTTCACTTTTGTACCGCAGGGGAGATGACGATGACTTCCTTCAACTTCTCAATGCTCACCGGCATAAAGGTAGGGGGTCATCCGATTCCTTATGACACAGACATGGGCGAGTGGGGGCTACTCAGATTTACTTACTAGGGACTCACCCACCTGTCTCTCGATCAGGGATGGTCCAATACACATGGTTCGTAGATTACTACAGAGGGACGATGCCGACGACCCGAGAGGAGACCGAGTAGTATGCTCGAGGTTTCCTGATGTTTCTCCTTGGCACTACTCTATTTGCCGACCAGGCGAACACTGTCGGGTTATACCTCCTGAGTGCTCTGGTGGACCTGTCTCAAGTTCGACTCTATGATTGGGGCGGTGTTGGCTTGGCCACCTTGTACGAGTACGTGAGCTCGACCTCTTGCAGGAGCGAGCATCTGATAGGAGGCTACTAGAGGGCCTGGGAGGTATGCCTTACTTCTCTATTTTGCATTTCGTGTTGTGCTTTCTATTTAACATTCTCTGTATACTGCACACACACACTGCATACTGTACACACACAATCTGCTTTCTGCTTTACATACTCTGTACACTACACACACTGTACACCACACATGCACAGTCTGCTTTCTGCTATACATATTCTATACACTGCACACACTGTACACTGCACACGCACAATCTCCTTTCTGTTTTACATATTCTGTACACTACATACTCACTATTGCCCTTTCCGCTTTCCGCAACTATGGGTGTACGCCTACTTTCCGAGACTTGCCCCAGAGCCAGAGGTGGAGATGCCACTTGTTGTGCCATACTCTCACCGGTACGACGGGAGATGCCAGCGGAGGTCTCGGGAGTCCTTCTCCTTTTTCTGCCGATACTTCGATATCGTGGCCGCGACTAAGGTAACTCAAGCTTCTCTATTCATTTCCGTTTTCCTTCGATTCCGATTCATATTGCAATACCCGATGATAACTAACAATCTGTACCTCCTCTATTTACAGATCACTTGGCAGCCCTGGGCTATGATGCCTGAGGGAGTCAGAGATCAGTTCGCTGGTGCACGAAAGGCTTCCTGCTTCTGGATCCTGCTCGAGGGCCCAGTTTGCCGAGCATGGTTCTTAGGAGAGTGATTCTTGCGTCAGACCATCGGTTTGCCTGAGCCAGTAGTTCCGATGCCGCCTCCGACATACATAAGAGTCACAGAGAGGTACACTTTCTAGGAGATGATTGACTTCACCCAAGGCTGGGACACCGACTTCTTCCGAGTCGAGGGTGACTACACAGTCTTCATCCAGACATACCTTATGCCCCCTCTGACCGAGGTCCGTGGAGATGAGAGACCGAGGGCTCTAGCTACAGGAGAGAGAGGCAGAGGGGTTGGGGCGACCAGGACCCACGGCAGGAGGGAGTCTAGGACGAGACAGAGGGCTAGGTGACTGGAGCTGCCTACCACACTCACCTACCAGTGACTTTCCGGGGAGGCTTGCCAGATTCCCATCGAGCCCGCGCCAGCCGGGCATGAGCTTGTAGGGGTTCGAGGCCCTACTCCAGTATGTACCATACTTTTCATTTTGCATATTTACTTCATTTCAGTTATGCTTTATAGAACACTAATCTTCTTATCACACTTGCAGGTATCCATAGAGTACACCGGGCAGGCCCTCGAGCTAGTAGCTTCCCTGACGGAGATGGTGCAAAGGAGCATGAACCTGCTCAGCCTTTACAGGATTCCGGTAATTTACTTCAGTTTGCACTTCATGCTATGAAATTTCCTGCCGATACATCAGCATTTCACACATACTCTGTTCCACACTACACCGATCTAACACACTGCACTTGAAACACGACACTCAATCACTGCATTTAGACACTGCACTGAAGCACTGCATTTGAAACACTGCACTCAATCATTGCATTTGAAACACTGCACTCAATCACTGCATTTGAAACACGGCACTTAATCACTGCATTCAAACACTGCACTCAAGCACTGCATTTGAAACACTGCACTCTTTTTGCGTCAGGTATACATCGTGACTGATGTATGTGACAAATTCCCCTTTTCAGATCCCAGGCACATTGGATGTTCCAGCGGGAGCTGCAGCAGGACCATCAGCACCTCCTCCGGCAGCAGGGAGAGGGAGACGGAAGGCTCCAGCTCGCAGCCGAGATAGAACTAGGGGCACTCGTGATGAGAATGGCCCCTCAGAGCCCATTCCAGACGATGATGATGATGAGACGAGTGAGGACGAGGAGGCAGCGAGTCCAAAGTCAGAGTCATCTAAGGACGGAGAGAGCGATGCTGGCTCAGATTCTGAGGGCGGAGATGATACTGAGGCCGGTTCAACAGCTAGCTCAGACTCGGGGGCCTCTAACAGTGGTGCTAATGGTGATAGCTCTGAGTCCATGCCCAGGAAGAGGACGAAGTGGGCCTCTCGATCCTGAGGTGGATGGCACTGATTTAGATGTTTTGCTTAGTCTCTTTTGCCCTTTTTCTTTCAGCTAGTAGTGTTAGCACATTACACAGTTTTATTTTCATAAAAACTTGTACTCTTTTGTGAAAAAAAGAAACCATGATTAGAATGAAAATAAGCTTTTTTGATGAAACGTGTTGTGTTTTACATTCTGAACATCGCATTGCACCATTTTACACAAAAACGGGATTTGATGGAATTTGAACATTGTAAACTACATTGGAAACTTCTTAATCAGGTAATGAACCAACCAACAACTAACAAACGGAGTAAAACAACTCAATGAACAACTAATGCAACAACTCGATAAACAATGCAACAACTCGATAAGCAAAACAACATCAATACAACTCGATAAGCAACAACAAAACAACTCGATAAACAAAGCGAAACAACATAAAAAGTGACTCAACAAAACTCTTAAAACAAGGCGGCAAAATGCACCAAGAGTATAACAAAACACAGGTTCCCAAAATTCCAAACACTTAGGAAGGCCATAGGAATTATGTCGGCCAAAGGCAGAGACTGTCAGCCACCAAAAGTGGCTGCTTGCCACTAGCACTGGCCGGTCGCCTACAAAAGTGGGCGATCGGCCACAAAAACTGGCCGGTCGGCCACTAGTGCAGGGAACCTCCAGATTGCTACCACCTGTCTTCCACTCAGCATCTTATCTTCTACAAAAGTTGGGACTTCGTAGCTTCTTCATTCCAGCTCTGTTTTTGCCACAAATGGAGCCATTCTTCACTGAAAAACTCTCATCATGGATTGCAACTCTGGATGGCTCGGAAAAAGTGAATTTCTGGGGTTTCGGGATAAATGCACTATTCCCGCTGAGTCGTACCCCACTGTGTTTTCCATTCCTTCATGCCGCAGCTAGATGTTGGAACCCAGTTACACATGTTTTCAACTTTGGGGGACAAGAGATATGTCTGACAACGGAAGAATTCCACATTTTGATGGAATCCTGGCGCGACGAGGAAATCTTGCCCCAGTCCCGTTTCAGCCACATCTAGGCTTTAGGAAGCATGTGTGGGCTCACTCTACATGAGGCTCGATCCTTAGTTCACAACGGAGAGTTGGATATTCCGAATCTCATTCACCGATTTTCAGATGCCGGCGACCGCAGCGACCGTCTTTGGCAAAGTTCTCAGCATCATGCCCTTTGCTTGGGTATGTTGGCTCATTTCCTGCTTGCCCCTAGCTTCGGAGGGTCTAGTATTCACTTGATCGAAGTGGCCCAAGGCTTGAAAGAGGGCAAGAGTTGCATTGGCTTGACACTAGCCGAGACTTTGATGGGCTTGGATGCTTTCCATAGGCGAGAGACGATCAAGTTCGCAGGAAGTCCACTACTCTTGTAGGTAATGTTTCCCACCCTATCTCACATGTGTTCCTCACATCACTTGGCCCTCAAGCTCTATTTTTCTCTCAAAATCTTTTTTCACTTTTTCTCTCCACATACACCTCTCTATTCTTTAATCTCTCTTATTTTTCATCCCTCCCGAGATATGGCTCATGGACAGGTTGAAAGTAGTGGACTCTTGCCCTGCATATTCAACACGAGGCTATTTTTTGGCATTGCCCCTGGTTTGATCTACCCGAGATGAGCTACAACATGTCTCCCCAGCCTGGCATTCAGTTGATTGGTTTGACACATCGTGTCTTCTACTTTCCATTCCGGTTTAGGCGTCAGTTCGGACATGACCAGACTTGGCCAGAAGAGGGGGTAGAGTACCCAGCTCCATTTCCAATCCAAGGTTCACAACTAGCTCGATATCCCACTGCTTAAAGGACAAGGGGACTTCTAGCTCCTGCTCCCAATTTCAGTTGCATAGCTTCCACAAGTTTGGCGAATGCATAGCTTGGCTCAAGGATGAAGCGCAAAACGAGCCTATTTTAGCATCTGAAGCTTCCACAAGCTCTGGGAAGGGAGGCAAAAACACCTGACTTATCAATGTCCCAAGTTTATTACTTTAATCTGTACTTTCAAGTTTTCCTTTTACTTGTAATAAAAAATAACTTTGATTTGTTTCAAGAGTTGGAGAACTGTGTATTGAAATCAAAGAAATTGAAGGTTATGGGCACTAAAAATTTTCCGTTTGGACCAAAAATGGTCTAAGTTGTAAAAAGATTAATTTGAACCAAATCAACTTTTATTAAAACTTTTCAAAACCATTTTCGATAAGGATCACAACTGGACACACTCGGAATCTATCCTTGAGATGTACAACCCCAAATCTAGCAAATGGAAAGTTGCCCCTTGTCTGAAGAGCATTGTACTGTAACTAGCTCTCATAGTGAAGATCACAACCAAACTCTTGGATGCAAAAAAGACAAAGATGACCAAAACAAACTCATGGACATAATTGATTTGAAAGTGTTTATGGTTGGACTTCAGGATGAAGTTGCCTACGTATCCCGAAGATGGGAATCAAGCCTTATGTAGTTCGGTTCGGGTTCACTCGAGTATTAACACTCTCCTTTTGTACTCTAACTTTTGCCAAGGCCGCCCTTTTCGGGTTTTCAACCTTGCGAGCTCAATTTTTCTTTTTTTCTAATTTTTTGTGCTCTAACTTTTGCCTAGGTTGCCCTTTCAGGTTTTTGGCCTAGCAAGCCACTCAATGGTAGTATTTCTTCAACTTGTCCATGTTGATTGGTTGGGAGAATTTGAGGCCATCTAAATCCATAAGAATGACGGCTTCACCCGACCAAATGGATTTGATGATGTAAGGACCAGTCCAATTAGGTCTGAACTTGCCCCTGGGTCATGGATGGGAGCTCGGTTGTCTTTGAGCACCAAATCCCCTTCTTTCAGATTCCTAGACTTAACTTTCTTGTTAAAAGCCCTGGCGATTCTGCGTTGATAACCTTGGACGTGGTACAATGCTTTCAGCCTCCTCTTGTCGAACAACATTAGTTCCTTAAACCTGCTCTACTGCCAATCCGCTTCTGCTATCTGGCACTTAGCCATAACCTGTAGTGACGGAACTTCAACTTCGATTAGCAGAACAGCCTCCATCCCATAAACCAGAGAATATGGAGTTGCCCCAGTAGATGTTCAGATTGACGTCCGGTAGCCCCAGAGAGCAAATGGCAATTTATCTGGCCAGTCCCTGTAGGTTTCCACCATCTTTTGTAGAATGTGATTGATGTTCTTATTGGTGGCCTCAACAGCTCCGTTGGTTTGCGGCCGATATGTGGATGACTTATGAAAAGCCACATTGCATTTCTCCAACAAGTCGATCACTTCCTTCTTGAAGTAGGAACCATTGTCCGAGATGATCTCATTCGGGACCCCATAGCGACAAATGATGTTATTTCTAATGAACTTGGCTACGTGTGACGCTTTCAGCAATGCGTAGGATTGGGCCTCGACCCACTTTGTAAAATAGTCTATTGCCACCAGGATGTACTCATGCCCATTTGACCCCTTCGGAGTAACTGCCCCAATAACATCAATTCCTCAGACTGAAAAAGGCCATGGCGAAGTCATGTTGTACAGCTTCGATGGTGGGATATTCATGCGATTTGCATGGATTTCACATTTGTGGCATCGCCAAACAAAACCAATACAATCCTCCTCCATGGTTGACCAGTAGTAACCCTATCTGGGAATCTTCCGAGCTAGCATCACCCCGCTCATATGCTATCCACACTCTCCTCCGTAAATGGCCTCCATTAGGCGCTTCAACTCTTCTTCATCAACACACGGCTTGTGCATTCCCAGATGGCCTTGTTTGTACAATTTACCCCCACAGATGATAAACTGAGCAGCCATTCGCCATATTGCCCTCTTATCTTTAGCATTTGCCCCTAGTGGATAAGCATCATTTTCCAAGAAGTTCCAGATATCATGATACCAGAGGTTCTGATCTTGTACTTCATCTATTGCCGCAATCAGCTCATAGGCCAGCACATACCTCTGTTCGATAATGATTGGATGCATCCGGACTCCCAAGGGATGTCTATCATGGAAGATAGAGTTGATAAAGCGTCAGCGAACCTGTTGCTCTCTCTTAACAGATGCGTGAAGGTTAGCTTCTCAAACCTGGGAATGAGAACATCCAGGGTTTGGTGATAGATTTTCATCCTTTCTTCCTTAATCTTCCAATCTCCTTTCCCTTGAGATACAACCAGGTTCGAGGCCCCAATGACGTCCAACCATTTTGCCTCTAGTTCCAGGGCGGCTTCCAAGCCAGCGATACATGCCTCGTATTCTGCTTCGTTGTTCGATACCTTGAACTGGAGTTTGAAAGCTAAAGGTATGTAGGAATTGTTGGGTGCTATCAGCAACACCCTTATCCCATAACCGTACTGGTTAGACGCTCCCTCAAAGTACATAGTCCAAATCTCTTCTTCGACCTACAGAATGGCCTCATCTAGGAATAGATACTCTACTGCATCGTCTCCCTCCACTGGGTGATCGGCTAGGAAGTTCACTACTGCTCTCCCTTTCACAGACTTGCGAGTCATGTGCTTCAAATCAAATTCGGAGTAAAGAAGCAACCAATGGGCTAGCCTACCCGTAAGCGCTGGTTTTTCGAAGAGATATTTGATGGGATCTAATCTCGAAACCAGAATTACGGAGTGAGCTAACAGGTAGTGCCTCAACTTCCTGGTAGCCCATACCAAGGCCAAGCAAACCTTCTCGAGCGGAGTGTAACAGGTCTCATATTCCAGCATCTTCTTGCTCGAGTAATAGATGGCCTTCTCCATTCTATCCTCAGATTCCTGCGCAAGCATGCAGCCCATTGTCATGTCGGTTACTGACAGATACAAAATCAACGGCTTTCTCGGCTATGGCAGTGACAACACGAGTGGGTTCTGTAGATACTGCTTGATCTGCTCAAAAGCAACCTGGCATCAGTCATCCCATTAGAATTTCTTTCCTTTATTTAGGAGACCAAATAATGGTTCACAAGTCAAGGTTAATTTGGCAATAAACCGTCTTATGAATTGCACTTTTCCCAGAAAGCCTCACAGCTCCTTTTCAGTCCTTGGTGGTGGCATTTCTAGTATGGCCTTGATTTTGGAAGGATCGACTTCGATGCCCCTTTGTGTAATCAAGAACCCCAGCATTTTCCCTGCTGTGACACCAAAAGTGCACTTTTGTGGATTCAGTCGCAACCGATATTCTCTGATCCATTGGAAAATTTTCTTCAAGGCGGTGCAGTGACCCTCTCTTTCCTTGGACTTGACAATCATGTCATCCACATACACCTCAACCTTTTTGTGGATCATATCATGCAAGATCGAGGTTGTAGCCCGTTGATAAGTAACCCCAGCATTTTTTAGACCAAACAGCATCACCCTGTAGCAGTAGGTTCCCCATGGTGTGATGAAGGCAGTCTTCTCCCTATCCTCGAGTGCCATCCAGATCTGGTTGTACCCGAAAAACCCATCCATAAAGGAGAGTAATGGATGGCCTGCGGTGAAGTCCACCAATTCATCGATGTGCAGTAGAGGAAAGTCGGCCTTCGGACTAGCTTTGTTCAGATCTCTGAAATCCACACACACCCGAATTCTGCCATCTTTCTTTGGTATTGGAACAATGTTGGCCAACCAAGTAGGATACTCAGCTACTAGCAAGAACCCTGCATCTATCTGCTTGGTGACCCCTTCCTTGATTTTCAGAGCCCAATCCGGGCGTATTCTCCGAAGCTTCTGCTTGACGGGTCGGGCGTCAGGGTCAAGAGGGATCCAATACTGTACAATCTCAGGATCGATCCCAGGCTTGTCTTCGTAGGACCACGCAAAAACATCTTTGAAATATTTTAATAAAGCGACTAAGCGCTCGCGTTCCTCCGAAGACAACGTGGACCCAATCTGGACCAGACGCGGATCCTTCTCAGTACCCACATTAATTGAAATGATTTCATCAACTAAAGGTTTTACAAACCTCTCCTCCTCTCGATCAATCAAATGTTTTAAAACCAGAGGAATTTCTTCCTCGTCGTTTTCATCAAAATTTTGAAAGTCATGATCCATGCAATACACAAGTGGCGCAGAAAAGTACTCAGAAGCAGTAGTGGTACCATTCTCATTCACAACTTCCAGCTCGTCTAATTCCTCGGTTACAACCGACTCAAAAGAAAAGGAAAAAGACGACCTGGACAAAACAACAGCATCCAGGTTATCAATCCCAGGAATACCGGACTCTGACTCCACAGACTCTATGGAATCAGATTCCAGTTCACTACCTAATTCAGAATTGCTGGACAAAAAGCCCTCCTCGAACTGCGAAACGAGGGTGGGTGCGATAGATGGGTCCAGAATGCCACCGAAAGGGTCCACAACCGATTGATCCCCAATCATGGAAACAGAGAAGTCATCCCCCAAGCTCTCCGGTGTGATTTTAGGATCTGAAAGGAGACAAGCCAGCGCTACTCCTATCTCAAGTTCTATGCCATCGGACTCATCCTCTATACACTGTTCAACCTCAGCTGGTAGGTCAGTTTATTCTTCTATAACTTCATCCCCTTGCAACTATAGGTCGAAAAAGATCTCAAAGCCGGGCAAATGCCGCTTCTCAGAGTTCAGCCATGGCTCAGGAAAGTCGTAGAATGGAAAATCTTACCCCTCCTGGACAAAGCGGCCGTTCAGGGTTCCTTGAATAGGTCTATGCACCATCTCATAGTGCTTTCCAGTTTGCTTAGCTTTGGCTCTTCCTGCCATTTCCTTTCCCTTTCTTACCTAGTCCTCTTTGGTAGGCGTGTAACCCAGACCAAAGGTATGAGGGTTATGTGGCACTTCGGCTAATGCGACAACGCCCTTCTGGCCGCTCCTTCCCAATCCCATTCCGAGTACATGTTGCAGCTTATACATGAGGTAGACAGATTGAGCACTGACATACAACCCCTCATCAATAGCCAGAATATCTTGCACTACCAGGGCCTCGACCAAGGTAAACCCAGACAAAAAGACATCCTCCTCCTCGTTCACAATTTCTAGTACCGATGTAGTGACTTCCGGCGGAGGGTGTATGGAAGAGTTCCCAAAAACAATAGCAACTCCCTTCCCATGGGGGTACTTCAGCATTTGATGTAGAGTGGAAGAGACAGCTCTCCATTGGTGCAGCCACGACCGTCCAAGAAGTGAATTAAAGGTGGCCGAAACATCCAAGACGTGGAACTCAATGTCCTGTTGCGCCGGGCCAACCTAGGTTCTGATCCGAACTGTCCCCATCACTTCCCAACTTGTATTGTCATAAGCTCGAATCACCTGGGCCGTCGGTACAAAGTCTGCTAGCTTCAACCAATATCATAGACTGTACGCGACAGACACACATTATTGCAGACCCGGTATCAACCAAGACAACTGGTATCCACTTCTCTTTACATTCAACAGAGATGTATATCAGAGCCCTCAGGCGGCAATTCCTTATCTGTAAAAGTCAAAGTCGACGAAGCCCCTCCCGAGAAGACCAGTCCCACTAACTGCTCGGGGGTTGTATCGATAAAGAGCTTAGCCTTATCCATTGCTAATAGGATAGCTTGTCTATGCACCCGTGAAGCCATGAGCAATCCCCAAATGGATATGTCTGCTTCTATCTTTTTCAGCTGCTTCAGTACAGCTTCCTCCTCCAACAATTTATCTTTCTATTTCTCAGCTTCCTTATCTTTCCCAGATGCTTTTGGATGGTCTAGGTATGGGGGCTTAAAGTACCGCCCGCTCCGAGTCATGTGATCGACTTCCTCGAAATACCATGTATCATCTGGCAGATTATGTCCCCAATCTTCATCCGTGTGGGCAAGATGCAAATCATCATCTTCCCACCACATTCCTTCGGCAACCGATAAGCAACTATCTAGTTCCGTTGTAAGTACTCCTGTATCTGCAACATAATTAGTCTCCATAGGGCCTTTGGCTTTTCTAGCCTTCTGATCATTCTCAGTTCTTTCATACTCGAACCGCTTCAGCGTGGCCTCCTGTTCTGTATCGGCTATACCATTGCTACCCAATTCTTGAGCAAAATTCTTAGTACCGGTGCTCCCCGGCAACTTTCCCTTGTCATCGATTGTTTCGGCCGTTACAAAAATTCCCGTTTCCAACTGTCCCTGCTTTGGTTAAGACCCCTCATCAACATCTGGTTTATCACTGAACCACTCCATATTATTCGTTGATCTGTTCATATCAAACCAACCAATCTGTACATTCCCCAGATCCTGTTCATCGAAGAATTGCAGATTACTGATGTCCTCCTCAAACTCGGCTAAGTCATCCAGTCCCTGGCTTGGTCCATCCTCCCGGACTACATTAACCTTCATTCCCATCGGCAACTCCATCCCTGGTCTGTCCTGACTCATTAGCACAATGTAGCGACAAGGGTTATATGCCTCTTCAGTTAAGCTCACGGAGCCCTCAGTCATGCCTTCTTCTACCACAGCCACCACCACAGGTTCAGGTTGGGATATGGACGCACTCATCATGCACAAGTTTGTGCTTTCTGGAATGAACAGCGCCGACTTAGGCAGATGGGAGGGGGTGATGTATATGCTTGGGTCGTGTGGAACGATCAGTGTTTGGATAAGGTTTACTTGCCTGGGTGGTGGAGGTTGGTTATGTGGTGGGAGAGGATTTATAGTGACATTAGGCTTTTCAGGAGGCGCTATCACTTTGTTGTCAATGAGATCCTGAATCTCATGACATAATCTAAAGCATAGGTCGGTATCATGACGATGCTGCTGGTGGAAGACGCAATACTTGGCCGGGTTGTATATAGGAGTGAGGGGATTAGGCAATAGGTGCGACTCTAGGGGCTTCAGATGCCCCTTTCTGATCAAGACCCTCAAGGCCGCAGATAGAGACATGTAGAGTGGGGTGAAAACCCTCTGGCCCCGGGGTTGGTCTTTTGCAGGTTGTGAGGTGGTTTCGGATGTACCGGTAGAGAGGGTGGCTGTTTTCGGTGTTGTGGTGACCATACCAACATCAGAAGCCCTTGCAGCTGCATTACTACTCGTAGCCACATTTGACCTACGTATAAAAGCCCTCTTGGGCTGCTCTTTTTCATGGTTTATCAGACCCTGTTTCATTGCATCCTCTATCTGCACCCCTATCTTATGGAGGTCGGCAAATGTAGGCAGAGATAAGACTATCATCTTTTGTAGTAGCCTTGGTTGCAGATTACGGACGACCATTCTTATCTAGTCCTTTTCAGCTGGCCGAGTGGTCATCATGGAGGCCCTGGCCCTCCACCGAGTGACGAAATCAGAGAAGCCCTCCTTCGGCTCTTGACGAGTTGCCTTGAGCTCATGAGTTGTGACCTCGATTTGAGTATTATAGGAGTATTGAGCAATAAAGGCCTCGGCCATCTCTTCCTGACTCCTCTTCACAGAATCCTCAAGTTTAGCATACCAAATGGCCGCGATACCTGACAAGGTCCGGCCGAAGAGGGATAACTTCTGCAGTCTAGTTAGGCTCATCGGTCGCAGAGTATCTAAAAATAGCCGCAAGTGGACCATGGGATCACCTGAACCGCCAAAGCGGTCTATATGTGGCATTTTAAACCTATCTGGGAAGGTCACCGCCGCATCAGTATAGCCATCCTCTATATCTGGAATCAAATTAACACCTTGAGCTTGTTTGAAAAGCTTCTCAAGCTTACTTACTTTTAAAGCAGTATGGTCGACCTCAAACTCAAACGGTGCCTCCGTTGGTTAGACCGGTGCTTTGGAAATCTAAGGTGGGACTGGCCCTGCCAGAATGTCTGTATTCTCCTGGACATTAGTTGTATCCCCGGGTATTGGAACCCTGACTGGAGGTGGATGTGAAGCAGAAGCTGCTGCTTGTTGTGGTTGTTGTTGCTGTCGAAGCCTAGCGATTAACTCAGCCGGCTGGGTTGCAATTTCTGCTTGGTGGGTGGTGACTTCCGCTTGGCGGGCAGCGTCTAGCTGCATTGCCTCAATGGTCTGTTGAAGTTGACGCAACATATCCTCCATGCTGTCTGAGGGGTGCTGGTGGGTGGTGACTTTCGTTTGGCGGGCAGCATCTAGCTGCATTGCCTTAATGGTCTGTTGAATTTGACGCAACATATCCTCCATGTTGTCTGAGGGGTGCTGATCTATCAAGATCGGTGTATACTCTCTTTCTGAGGTGGAAGCAGAAAACTAGGCCCCACTGAGCACAGGTGACGTAGATAGTGACCATTGAATTGGCAATTGCTAAACCGGTGATCTATGCATAACTCTCCTCCGTCTAGTAACCGGGGGTAGCGAAGCAAACACTGGTTGTCCTCCAATAAGATCCTCAGATCGGTTAATCCTCCTGACTCGAGTCCAAAGTGCTCGGGGGGTAACTGCCTCGTCAGAAGCAATTGTGAAATACTACCTTGCAAAAAGAAAATAAAGCAAAAAAGAAACAACAATTAGCAAACGCACAGCACCTCGGCTTAGACAGAAATAACATGCAGTTGTAATCATAAGCTGGACAATCTGTACTCAAACACTGATTTCTGTCCCAAATTTCTGCCTGAAAACTGATACTCTCAAACTGATACCCAGACTTGTAACTGATACATACATTCCTGCAAAATCACACTCTAAAAGCACATATCAAGCAAGTGAAAGCCAAAACACCCCTATGATGGGGTGGGGTTACCCTGTCCTAATCTTGTCAGGAGCTAGGGATTCACTATGCAAACAAGCAGTTAGTTACATACAATCCTGTATTCCGGTGAGCAACATGTCCTAGTTTGGAACAGTCTCTATGGCTTCCGATATACAACTAGGTCAATTGGTCAAAAAGGGTACCTCAGCAAGACCACCTAATATACCTCTCGTTCCTAACACCAAGAAGTGAAAGGAGGATCAAACGGTACAGCGCTAGTCCAAATCCAAGGCTTGTGTTCCCATCGTGGTAGACCCTGCAACCGGTCAGCCTTATGGCACGCTTTTCTAAGCAAGCCTTCGACAAACCACTCAGGAATGGCAGATGGCAAACACTGTGACTTAGGCGCACCGATGCAAATGCAATGCAAAAAACACATAAGCGTAGATAAAACAAAATATCATGAGTTCGAGTCAAGTTCTCTAAATCCCCAGCAGAGTCGCCAGAAACTATAGCTCGACTTTTTCGCGCCCCCTTTTGAAGAGCTCGAATTGGTCCTACAGTTTGGACTCCTATCATTGTTCTAAATCTAATCTCACAAAGTGCAATGTGAAACTGATAAACACCAAAGAGTCCAATCCGGCAAATCATTTTGGAAAATTGATTTTAGATCAAATAATGCCAAAACTAGACTGCTTTTCCAGATTACAGAGTCGCCACCTAAATATTTTGTTTTTGGGAAATTTAGGAAACCCTGACTCGTGCCAAAGGCCACGTGTCCGTCATCGCCAAAGTTGGCTCGGCTTGGGAACTTGGGTACGAGAGGAGAAGGTCCTGAAATGAGAACCCTGCCTCACCCGATCAAAGATCGGCCTCTACTAATCATGATATGTTGTTTTATAAACCTCATGTGTTCTTATTCCGGTTATTTAGCTAACTTTACTATGTGACGCACACAAGCAAGTATAGACTAAGTCGCAAGATTTGGAACAAGTCAATTCATGTTTGTTTTTGAAAATGGTTTGAAGTTGCCACCCTCAAGTGGGCTAAAACGCGGATTTGCCACCTTCATCCACATGCATTCATGCAATTTAGCAAATAAGCACATAGCCTCATGGCAAGCATGCTAAACATGATAATATGGCAATCACACTCATGCAAGTATGCTAAAGCGTAAAACTCACTGAGTACTCCAAGTCAAAACAAAAACTAGTTAGAAAGAATGCATGATCCTAACTATGTTAAGTGTCTAATGCAACACATTCAATAATGCGATTAATAGGCTCGCCTACTAATATGGCATTTGCAACACTTTGATAGCATGCTTTGAAACAGGTATTCAAGGAAGTATTGAATTGACGATGCAGTTTGAGTGATGCGCCAAGCCTTGGTGCGTGCAAGACAAATGAATGATGTAAACATGTAAGCATAAGGTATGCTAATCGAAACATGACCCTAATCTAACCATCAAAAGCGGATAAATAAAATGGAGAAAGATGTGGGGTTGGAAGACATGTACACACACTCACACTTATTACAACATCATGCCCTCGCGAAGGATGGTCCAAATGAATAAGCTACCTAACTAGCTACGCTAATTAAGCTAAGCTATTACAACACAATTAATTAACTATTCTAGTTGACTAATTATAATATTACAAATCGAATTAATTAATTAAACGCTTAACTAATTAATTACAAAACCGACTAAGCTAATGAACTAATTAGCTAGACAATTTAAATGAATGGCCTCGGGAAACGAGGGATACATGCATGCTCGGTTTTCTTCCTCCCGAAAATCCACTGCCTTTCCTTTGGATGCCTCTGTTTGCACTCGTTTGATCTCTAAAAATTGTGCCAACTTCCAGAATGCCACTGCTCCAACTCAGGAACACACTGGTGCAAAATTCATTTCTGGCCGGTCAGCTACCAATGGTGGCTATCGGCTACCATTAGTGGTCGGTCGGCTGCTGATGGTGGCCGGTCAGCCACTGATTTCCTAGACTTCCCTTTTTTGCTGCAACAGAGAGCAAATAGAGGCAAAGCAGTGTATTCCAAGGAACATATGTGTACTATTACCCTCCTTATCATTACACAAAGTCAAAGGAGTGTAATTCTTGGCTCCAAAACCACCAACCAAGCATTCTTAATGCATGATGACCAAAGATCCAAGAAGTACAACTTCATTATATGCAAAACAAGACTCAAGACCATCACCTTATCATGTGTGATCAAAGGCAATGGAGACCAAAGAGATTGGCTCATTTCATCACATTGAGTATGAAATGCTCCAATCTTCCCTGTGTTCAATATAACATCCGATTGAACACATGCAATGCAACATAACATACTTATCTTGCTCAAGTTTTACTTGCCACTTTTGTTTACACATTTTACATTACCAACTCATTCTTTAGTTGATTAAGTCCAAGGTGAGTGTCCTCTAATGGAAGAGGTGTCAACCAAGGGAGGATTTAAGGCAAGAGAGAGAGAGAGATCAAGCCTTAAAAGAGGATTAAAACCATTGAGCACAAATCTCAATCTCAAGCTTAAACATAACCCTAAGGCTAACCAACCCTCAAAGCAAATGAAAAAAGTGATGAAATGAGGGAGATTGCAGATATTTCAGTGCTGAAGTGGAGTGCAAAATGACACTATGACATGTAAGTAACTCTTGCAATTCATGCTAAAAACCTAACACATTAAGCTAGTGAAAGAGGTTGCACTACAAGCACACAATATGAGCCTCAAAGGGCCAAACCAGCTCAAAGCAGAGCTGAGACTAGCCAAAATAGTAGCAAAATCATGCTGAGATTAAGGTACAAAATGCTAGAAAAACATGCTCGCATGTTGGCATGCAAATAAGACTCAAAAGCAACTCTCAAAAGCAATGATGGAGTGAAACAAGTGAGCATGTGACAGAGTTATATATGCTGAAATTACATGTAAAAAGACACTACAACATGCAACCCTCTCAAGCAAATCATATTTGAAGGCCTAAAACACTATACTAGTGAAGGCATTTACACTACAACTACGCAAAACAGGACTCATATGACCAAAGCAGCCCAAAACAGACCAAAAATAGTCAAAATTAGAGGCAAAAATATGCTGGAAATAAGCTAAGTTAAGCTACAAAAACATGCTACTATGTGAAGCTAACTAGGCATGCAAGTGAGACACAAGGAAGGGAGGCTAACCCCTCCTATTTTGGACTTCAAAACAAAGTTTTTGCCACTGAAATAGCACTATTTTTCAATGGTTAAAAGGGCCAAAAGGTTTGATTTAAATGTGAGAGAAAATGGCACAAAAGGCTTCACAAGCAAAGAGACGAAATAGGGGGGGGGGGAACAACCCCCTAGCTCACAAAGACTCAAACTACCATTATTATGCCTCAAAAATAGAGTTTTTTATACCTCAAAAAAAACCTTAAAGCAGTTGAAAAAGATGGTAAATCAAGTATATACAATAAGCTTAAACAAGATAGATTTAATACCTTTGAAGCAAAGAGCACTTCAGCCACAAATTCAAGCTCAAAACCTCTTTCAAGACTCAAATAAAGCTCCAAGGAACCTCAGCTCCAAAGGGGTGGTGTTTGGTTAAGAGCTTATGTGCAAAAGTGTAGAGGAAACCAACTACAAGGCACAAAATAAGAAGAGAGAGCGAGAATTCTAGAGAGAGAGAGAAAATTTTGCTCTAAATTATCTAACCCTCCAAAATGGGGGAGAGACCCCCCTATATATAGAAAAACAAGCTTAGAGCTTGTATTCATCCCCCATACACGTGTATGGAAATGGCCTTCAGTGAGCAACAGCTGGCACAGCAGCAAACAAATATCTGAAAAATGAGAAAAATGGCCACTAGCCATCACCAGTGGCCGACCGGCCATCAGTGTGGCCGACCGGCCACCACTGATGGCAGACAAGCACAAGACATGGCCGATGGACTGTGGGGATGGCCGACATGCCACCCTCTCCTCCAGATTTGAAACAACAAGCTCTTGGTCCACAACCAAGCACAAAACAGACAAGTTAAGAGGCTCGAAGACAAGGCACTCCACCAAGAACTTCAGGCACTCAAAACGAACACAAGCATACAAGATCATCGAGTATTCAAACGATGTCATCCAAATCTTGATGACGGTAAAAAATGGGGTGTCTACAGTACCCGATGGTGGTACAAGCATTGGAGGTGGGGTGGTGGTTGTTGTTACTACCATTGTTGTTGTTGTCTTAAGCTTTCAGCCATATCATGCATCATTCTTTCCATTCAATCAAGTCGGGAGCATGTAGATTCCTCCAATTCGCCCCTATAGTTCTCACCAACATCTATATAAACTTGATATTATAATAAACACAATGTATGCACACATAATCATATATACAATTACAAAAGTCACATTTCTTGTACTAAAATGCACATGGATGCAATCCTTAAGTCTTTTCCAGACACCTTATTACTCAATGGACAAGTGAGTGAGATATAACTTGTGCTCTAATACCACTCTGCCACGACCCGTACCCGCCACTATAGGTTTAGGTCATGACCGACAAGTAATCTTGGATTACCTTCGACCTCAATGATAGAAATCAACCATAATATAATAACGGGGTTTAGCGGAAGCAATAATGAAATATAACTAAGTCCATTGAGCAATGCATACATGCCAAATTCATCAATATTTAAAACTTTTAAACTTTATACAAGCTTATATACAATACACCAAAGATAGACTTCTCATATAAAATTCATCCTTAACAGGTTTCAAAATAACAATCTTCAACAATTTTGAAATACTTTTTGAACATAGCTTTATAAAGACATTACTCGCAGTAGGTTGAACCGATATTAGGCCTTGGGTGTCCACCTACACAATACATATACAAAGCAAACATTGAAACAGAAGCCTCAATCAAACGTTCTATCTTAATTTAATTCCCTTTTATGTGTTTCCAATGCATTTCCTTATAAATGTTGTCTAAACAATGTCTAAGAATGTTTAAGCGAACATGAGAATGAAAATGTCCACATGGGAGTATGTTTCGAGAATGCTGAAAATAGGGCAGTTCACTCAATGACACCTTTGGTTGCTCAAGCGATGTGGTCTGTCTATAAAAATACTAGATGGTCGAAATCTGGGCTCAATGGTCACTTGAGCCAACTATGAAAATAAACTTAGGTTGCTCGAGGGAACCCTTTGTCGCTCTACTGGCCTGTAAGACTCTTCAAAACTTCTGGATGCATGCAAAGTGCGCTCAAGCAACAAATGCATTGCTCAAGCGAAGTGGATGAATTTTGGAATTTCCAAAATTGCATTTGAAGTTCAAAGGCATGAGTTTCAAGTCCAAAGCTTGCATGGCTAAAGAAAACATGAAGGAACACTTTATAAAACATGAATACTTAATAATTACAAACTATAATTCAAAATCTCTTTTAAATTTTCTAAAACAAAACCCAAAACTCATAATTTTCACCATGCATATAATGAACTCAATTCTTTTCCTTCAAATCATGAATATATGAAGTGATGACTGGAGAATTATGTAAAATCCTTCAGGATATCAAGTACAAACCCCATGCATGTATGAATTGTTGGAAAATTATGCTTGAAGATGATGGAATGTACATGCATGTCCAATTTTAACTCATTCCTACAAAATTCAAGGTGATTCTAGCATTCTCTCCTAAATTCATGCAAATGATCCTACGACCACATGAATTCAACTTCTACATGGACTAATTGCAAGGATTATATTTAAGTTTCATACCTAGAGCTTGAATTTGTTGATAATCTAGCTTAATCCCTACAATTCTTCATAATTCATCATTTTCCTTTCTCTAGAAGTTGAGCTCTCAACTCACTCTCTAATTTTCAGCTCAAGAATGATAAGAAACATGAGTTCATTAAGCTTATATTACCTATATATAGGCTTGATTAGGTTAAGCTAATTAAGTGAGATTAAGGCTAGTTAATTAATCTTAATTTTAATCAAGTCTATTTGATTTAATCTAATTATTTTGATCCGAATCAAATTTTAATCAAACTTGTCATATGATTCTAAATATTCCAATTAACCTATTGAACTAGTAAATTTTGCTTTCTGAATCTGTTTGAGCTTTTAATTTCAAATTCTAAATCAGTACTCTAACAGATATTCAATAGACAAATAGATAAACACAAATTAAACACATAATTATGCAAATATGCTCAATGAAATAATATAAGAAAATAATATGTATGTCAGGATCGTCACACCAAGAGCTCCCTCATTCTTCAGATAATTGCGTACTGAGGAAGTTGTCTAGCTCGAAGTGAAAATGAAGTTGGATACTCAATCGCATAAGTATGGTGGGTTTGATCATGTCCAAACTATCGGATGAATTGGAAAGGGAAGTAGATGACGCAGTGTCTTAGGCCGATCAATTACATACCCGATTGATGGAACATACTGTATGTCATTGGAGACAAGTCTAGCCAAGGGCAACGCCAAGTAACTTGCTAAGAATTAGAAGAAAGAGGAAGTTATTATGGTACCTTAAGTGTAGAAATTATTTGCTTTATGCTTTGAGTTAGGGAATTTATCTTGAACTTGAGTATTGAACACTTAGATAATTTAGGAAACCCTAAGTGAGGAGCTTAATGATCTTACTCTAACAAATAGAGTTTAATGAGTACTTAATTAAAAATTAAGTGAGATTAGCGAAATTTCAGAGAGATTAATTAAGCCTAAGCAAGATTAATTAAACTAATACAGATTAGGAACTAAACATGGTTAATTTGAACTAAGCATGGTTAACTAAACTAATGGAGCAATTAGTGATTTAATCTAATCAAATCATATAAAATGAAAGAGAAGAATAGAGAAAGATGAAGAACAATAGAGAGGGCTCAAGAGTTCTTGAGAAAAGAAAGAGAAAAGGGAGAGAATCAAGAAAAGGCTTGGAAAAATTCAAACCATCAACCTAGAAATCAAGGACAATTCACTAATAGGTATGAAACTTCATCCTCTATCTTGTGTTGTTAACCCTAATCTAGCCAGAAAATCATTTGAGATAGGTTTTGGAAGATTAAGAGTGAAGAAATTAAAAAGAGTTTAAAGAATTTGTAAGAAAAACCATGTTTTGATTCGATTAATCTTAGAATTCATAGCATATAAATGTTTATCTATGAAACACTTACTCGTGTTTTGGAACCTTAAACATTAAGTTTTGAAGAATTGAGATGAAGAAAATAAGAAAGGGTTGGAAAGTGTAACGCCCCCAAAAAAATAACAATAACCCACATCATAATATTCCATAGAATGAATCGCTAGAATTATATTTAACATTCCATTGATACTCCTTAATCATGCAAAAGATGACATATGCATGTATACATTTATAATTCCTAGATCCTAAATCTATAGCATATGACATGTGTACATGAATTAAAATAGAAGGAGAATCAAGTAATTTTATGCCCTAATGGCCACATCTTTCCAAGTTAATGCTTGGATACAACAAAAATGAGTTCAACTCAATACAGTTAAAGCCCAAGGCTTGTACAAAAATAATTACATCAAAAGAAACAAAAGACGCTCTTGGCTCCAAGTCCTCCCAAGCTATGTCCTTGGTAGAGGCATATCAACAGCACCTGAAAGTTATTTTTCACATAGAGTGAACTAAAGCCCAGTAGAGATAGTTTAACACAATGTATAAATCTTAACAAAGTTGTAAGGTGAATGCATGCCATTTGTCAAACATTTTACATTTCCATCTCAAAACAATACAATGTCCGGATTATATATATCAATTCATGAAAAATATCATTTTACATCAGAAAACAGGGCAATGGATACAAAACACTAGCAATCTCTACGTACGTGTCTACCAATAAGATATACAAGCACTGCCAAAACCATTTTACCGGTACTAATAGGAAGGATCAGCACCCAACCGCGCGGGTTTCTGAACTTTCACCAAGGATACACAAGCCAACATAACAACCACAACCACAACCCCTAACCAGATTCACCAAGGTATTCACCATTTTTTCTCAAAACAATACATTTTCAATGCTTAAGTATGAAATAATGCTCAATGTAAGATGTATGAGTAAATAGTTTCAATTCACCTAATCCTCATGCAATTTGTATAACATTCAAAACTATTCTCCCCAGTAGCCCAAAATAGATATTTCTACTCAACAGATAATTTTTCAACAATATATATAATCTCATCATTTTCAAAATGGGAGTGATACATATATCCAACTCCATTCTCATTATGAACATACACATTCATTTCATCCTTTCAAAAACCCAACATCATTCCTTTTTCTTTTATAAACCAAACATTTATAATTTTCAAATCACAGGCCCTCTTCTTCAAGAAAAACACTTTTAAAGAAAGGATTTCCAACAATTCAACATATCTCAACCATAAAAACATCCCCACCATAAAAACATCTCCACAACCTTTTTCAAGAACCCATTTGAAAAGCCATCTTTTATATTTCAAAATCCCTACATTTAACCCAAGATCCCCAAATCACTAACCCTTTTCAAAGAGAAAATAACTAGGCTAAGAATCATACCAAAGGTTGAACGAATCCCTTCCTCAAGAATGGAATAGGATGAGAGCAAGGGTAAAACTTTGACAGAGTCGAAAACAAGATCCTCTCTGATTAGAATGAACCTTTTGACAAGCTCTACATTTTTCTCCAAGGAGCTATGGTAGAGAAATCAATGGGTGAGGGTGTATTTGAGGTTTTAATCAAAAACTAGAGAGAGGTGAAGAATTAGAGTTAGAGGCATTTTAGAGAGAGAGAGAGGGAGAGAGAAGAATGAAAAAGTGATTAAAATTTCCCTTTTCCCGATCTGATATATACATCGACCACTTGATTGACCAAACCACCGCTCGAGCATCAAACACAATAAGTGACACTGCTCAAGCAACCAAGAACACCGCTCGAGCCCACAATAACCCCTTTCTAGAAGTTTTGCAGACTGCATAAGACCGCTCAAGCACAAGAAATATCGCTCGAGTGAAGATCACCCTACTCCCAGAAGTTTTGCAGAATTACAAAATACTGGGAGATCTCAAAGACCGCTTTAGTGACAAAACACCACTCTAGTAAACAAGAAGAAAACTGGATAACAACTCTTTTGAAAAACTAACTACCAACCTATTTCAAACATAACCAACACTCAACCCACTACCAACAATATGAAAAAGGCATGAACAACAATTAAAGACACGAAATACCGGATCCAGGAACATTAAATAGGTCGGGTCTAAACCGAAATTGTTATACAAAGAAGCTTAGTTGAGAAATTCTTGAATTAATTCTTGATTTAGTTAGTTTTTATTTGAAATAATTGCATACAAATGATTTTCCTTGGACCTTGCCTCATATCTTCATGTTTTGGAACATCATATATCATGTTTTCAAGATTTAGGTGAAAGAAATGAAACCAAGAACACTAAGAACACCTTCAGCCCGATATTCTACTCGACAGTTGCACGTGAGGCCAAACCCATGGCACGAGCGGCCAAAACCCAAATAGCCACCGCATGTGCGGCCATTACCACCGTACGTGTGGCACCCCTATTTCAGCCTAATTTCAAATTGTCAGAACCTTGTTCTCTATTATACTATTAAGTCATAATTACACTTGTGATTATATGCTTTATGTGATCTTAGATGCTAATCATGTGATTATGTATGTTTTTGAATTCATATATGTTCATCGTAGGAAAATTTGTTATATATTCTATAATAAACTGAAATTGAGGGTCGTAGAGGCTACAGAAACCAAAATTGACTGTACCATTGTGATTAGCATAATTTTTAGAGCCTACGGTGAGATTTAATTAAAAATTGATTCGTATCAAAATAATTAGACTAAGTTGATTAATTTATGAAGGATTGATTAGTCTTAATCAAGTTTGATTAGCCTAAGCTAATTACCTTATGTAAATAGGATGAGATAGTGCTTAGGCTCATGTAATTGAGCTCTTCTTCAATACTTTGCTGAGATTATACACAATATATATAGAGAAGTGAGAATTCAAGGGAGAGAAGAGGAAAGCTTTGCTCAAGGAATTGAAGGATAGTAAAGCTAGGCTCAAGAATTTGCTAGGATTAGAGGAGTCATTGGCTCTAGGTAAGAACTTGAAGTCTAAGTCATATAAATGTGTACTCAAGAAGAATGTGTAATTAAATATGTGAATTGAGCAAAGATTGTAGGAACTGTGATCAATTTGGGCATGCATGCATGAATTTGTTTTGATTCTTCAAATTTGAGAGTGAACCTTGTAAATTATAATGAATTGGAAATTGTATCTAACATGCATGCATGAATTATCATGGTTTAGAGCCCAACTCTAAGTTTAAAAGACTATGAATGCAAGATTTGAGAAATGGTCCGCACACATGAAGTTTACGGTTTGAATTTTGATGAATTCATGCAATTTTGAACTATGGGTTGAAGTTAGCTTCAAATATATGTATTTGGGAGTGTTCTTGCATATTTGAGTGAGTCATGCATGAGTTTGGAACCTTAAAAGTGTGTTTGAAGCTCAAAAAAGAATTATGGAAATTCCAAAAATTCAACAGACCACTTGAGCGACCAAAAGATGGCTCGAGCGCATAATTCGAGCATGCAATACTTTGGCAGACATTGGAGGTTGGCTTGAGTGACCACCCTTTATTTTTAGTCTTGGCTCAAGCAACCAAAAAGTTTGCTCGAGCATAAAATGAGAGCATCCAATACTTTTACAGACTGAGGGGTTCGTTCGAGTGACCAATGTTGCACTCAAACGTAGTGCTCTGTTTCAGGAAACTTTGAAAAGTTATTTTATGTTTCAATGTCCATTCTATTTAATTTCTAAGCATTCTTAGGCACACATTGAGTATCCTAAATGAACTACAGAGTTAGAAAGAAGCCTAAGAAAGATAATCGAATTAAGAACGGATTGAATTGTATTGTGATCCAATTTTTGCATGTGTTACAAATTGTGTAGGGTCAACTCTGAGGATGAATTAGCCAACTGAACTTTGTGAGTAATATCTTAGTAAAGACATTTTAATTATACTCTATTTTCTGACTATTAACATGTGGTAAGCTTTTCTGAACCTATGATTTGATAAGTGTGAACGAGTTACCATCTTCTGTCTAAACAACATGATATTAATGAGAGTATTATCTATACAAGTGAATGACATGACATACACATGAACAGTGGACCTGAGGTCATTCTGTATATATCTGAATAATGGAGCGAAGTCGCTCGAAATATCTGAATTAGGCCTAAGGCCGTTTGTGTATTTGATAAAGTGAACCCAAGGTCATTCTAGATCTCTGATAAGACTGATTGACTGTTATGATATGATTGAATCTCTAACTGGTCTAAATGACTAATATGCAATTGCAATAATTGAATGGCCATTATAGTATTGTAAATGATTCGACCCAAGGTCGTTCTGATAAGAGATGACTGAATCTGATCGGTGAGTCTGTTAACTATCGGACCTGAGGTCTTTCTATACACTGTTGGGCCCAAGGTCATTATGTTGAGTAATGATTGAACTCATACTGTATATTCTACTCTCTGTTGAACCTAAGGTCGTTCTGTGGTCATTCCGATGTAAAACACTCACTGATTATATATGCTTAATGATCAAATATGCTTGTCTATTAAAAGGAGCTCGTTCATTTAACCCCCTTTACTTTGGTATTATTCACTAGGTGTTAGCTCGCTCTATATTTATATGTATGTAAGTGAGCAGCGGGATGTCCATCCTCAGGCCTAATGAACCCATTAAGGATATCCGATACCGTGGAGTCTGCTTTGGACGCCTCACATTTGAGGCCTTGTTTATGATTTTTCCTTTTGTTTACTTTTGTGGTTCCATTGGACCAAGTCTGTATCTAAGTATATAACTTAGTTTTTGTTAAGATTGTTTTTTAATGATCTTGGACTTATGTATATATATATTCAACATGACTGTTTGGTGTGTGTTATTTATATAATGTGAAAAGTTTGTGTAATGCCACATATGCACAACTCATTGGACAAAATTTCTAATTCTGCTTTCACTTCTGGCCCTTGTTAATATTAAATGTGACTGATTTCTGACTGAGGCCATAGGTAATCTCATGATTACTGGCTGGTTATGATCCTAACCTCTAAGGGTAGGTTATGATCGTGACAAAGTGGTATCAAAGCATGAGTAATAACTCACACACTTGTCCAAATGAGCAATAGAGTGTCTAGAAAATACTTAAGTTGCATTCATGTGATAAATATATGCTTGAATGCATTAAGAATATGCTAAGGTGTTCTGAACTATGTGACTACATGATATATGAAATGTTGTCTATCTATATATGCATGCTCTTTCTATCTATGTATATTATGTACATTATTTTTGTATGAAATATAATGCCAGTCTCATCAGATAATGGTGAGAACAAGATCCGACGAAATAGAAGAATCTTCTATTGCCAGGCTACACCGAACGGAAAGACTGATACGGGACATGGCAGAAACATTGAGGCACCAACAGCAATGGCAATAACAACCACCCCCACCTCCAATACAACCTGTGCATGAGTTACAAAATGATGACCGAACAATTGCAATCACCAAAGAGTTTAAGAAAATGAAACCACCACTGTTTCACAGGGGTGTGGACCCATTGAAGGCAGAAGCTCGGGTCCTCGGTATTGAAAAGTTGTTTGAAGTATTTCCATGCCTTAAAGGACAGAAAGTATAGTTGGCCACCTCTATACTGGAGGATGAAGTAAGAATGTGGTGGATGCTAATTTGATATGATAACAAGGGCATAGACTGGACACAATTTCTTGAGCTCTTTTATGATAAATATTTTTCGCAGTGTGTCCGTGATAGAAAGGAGCCTGAATTTGAGGGGCTGAAACAAGGCAATATGACTGTGGCTGAGTATGAGGCCAAGTTTACTAAACTGGTTAGGTTTACACCGCATATGGTCTAGATCGACTATAAAAAGGAGAGAAAAATTGAGGGCGGTCTCCGTAATAATATCCCGAAAAGGGTGAATGTACTGAAATTGCCTACTTATGTCGATGTGCTAGACCGGGCTTTAATGTCAAAAACTAATATGACCAATAAAAATAAACCGTCTGAACGGAAAGGCAAGAGGCAAGGCTTCTTTTCAAGGAAGAAGATGTTTAAGAAGCAAAGTACGAGTTCATCAAGTTCTAGTTCTTCAAGGGACTCTGCACCAAAATGTAACATATGTGGTAGAAAACACCAGGGAGTTTGTTACCACACATCTGGGGTATGTTTTCGGTGTGGCAAAACTGGGCATATGGTTAAAGACTGTCCTCGGAATGACTAAAGAGGTGGAAGGCCATCCGCTAGCTCAACTAAATCTATCTTTGTACCAGGGAACACTGTGAGACCTACCGCTACTAGAGACACATTAAGGCAAGAAAGAGTCTTTGCACTCGTCCCAGGTGACACACGGAATACTGAAGCCATTGTCTTAGGTACTATCTCTATATGTAATCAGGATGCTTCTTTGTTAATTGATTTCGAATCCACACATTCCTTTGTGTCTACTACATTTGCATCTAGATTGAATAGACCCTTAGAATCATTGCCATACATGTTGTGTTTATCCACTCCATCTGGGAAGCCTGTGTTATGTACATCTGTGTACTGTGGTTGTGATATGCATATTGTTAGTGTTACCTTATGTGTAGATTTGTTACCTTTGGATATTAGACACTTTGATGTAATTTTGGGAATGGATTGGTTGTCTAAGTACTGTGCTACTACTGAATGTGTAACAAAACGGGTTATATTTAGACCACTAGGACATGATGAATTTGAATTTGTTGGTAATGGTGTAGTGCCTCCACCTTATCTAATTTCAGTAATGAAAGCATGTAAAATGCTTAGGAAGGGGTGTCAGGGTTACTTGTGTAGTATCTTGACTGAGTAATCTATGAATGTTGAATTAGAAAGTATTCCTATTGTTAGAGACTTTCCAGATGTATTTCCTGATGAACTGCCAGGGGAATTGGTTGACAGAGAAATAGAGTTTCTTATTGATGTTGTACCAGGCACCCAACTTATCTCAAAAACTCCTTACATAATGGCTACCGTTGAAATAAAAGAATTAAAGGAACAGTTGCAAGACATGCTTGATAAAAGGTTTATCCGACCGAGCACTTCACCATTGGGTGCACCAGTTTTATTTGTAAAGAAAAAAGGCGGGACTTTACGTTTGTGCATTGACTATCCAGAATTGAACAAGGTAACAATTAAGAATAAATATCCATTGCCCCGAATTGATGATTTATTTGACCAGTTGCAAGGTTCACAAGTATTCTCAAAGATCGATTTGAGATCCAGATACCACTAGTTAAAGGTAAAAGTAAAGGACATTGAAAAGACTGCATTTCGAACAAGGTATGGTCACTACGAATTTCTTGTAATGCCATTTAGAGTGACTAATGCACCTGCAACATTTATGGATCTTATTAACTGAATTTTTAAATCCTACCTTGATGAATTTGTTATGCTTTTTATTGATGATATTCTAGTATATTCAAAGAGTAGAACTGAACATGAACAACATCTGAGAACTATCTTGCAAACACTTAGAGAAAAAAAATTACTTGCTAAACTAAAGATATGTGAATTTTGGTTGGATGAGGTTGTCTTCTCAGGGCATGTCATCAACAGAGATGGGATTTCTGTAGACCGCCAGAAGATAGAGGCAATTGTGAACTGGCCTACACCGACGAATGTAACGGAAGTCCGTTGTTTCATGGTCATAGCTAGATACTAAAGACGGTTTGTTAAAGACTTTTCAAAAATAATTGTACCGCTTGCCCAACTAACTCAGAAAGGGCAACCATTTGAGTGGAATGATGAGAGGGGATCTGTCTTCCAAGAACTAAAAACGAGATTGACTACTGCACCAGTGTTGACATTGCCTTTAAGTACAAAAAATTTTGTGATATTTAGTGATGCTTCTTACGAGAGTCTGGGTTGTGTGTTAATGTAGAATGGAAAAGTAATTGCCCATGCCTCTCGACAATTGAGACCGCATGAAAAGAATTATCCAACACATGACTTAGAATTGGCTGCAGTTGTATTTGCTTTGAAAATTTGGAGGCATTACCTATATGGAGCAAAATGTGAAGTTTACACGGATCACAAAAGTTTAAAGTACTTCACTCAAAAAGAACTGAATATATGGCAGCGAAGGTGGCTAGAATTTATCAAAGACTATGATCTTTAGATTTAGTATCACCCGGAGAAAGTCAATAGGGATTTGAGTAGAAAATCCCTGTTTATTGTTGCTGATGCTTTGAGTAGAAAATCAACAGGGAATTTGGCTTGTTTGTTTATTTAACAAAGTGGATTGATGCCCGCCATTGTAGTTTAACCGGTGATCATTGACGAGATTAAACAAAAACAAAGGAAGAATGAGTTCCTTAAGAAGTTAATTGATGAATTCAAAGTGAATCCAAAACCAAGGTATAGTGTTGAAACTACAGAATGTGTGTTCCGAACATTTCTGATTTAACGAAAAGAATTATAGATGAAACCCACAAGTTGAAATTTGCTATGCCCCCAGGTAACAATAAAATGTATCGGGACTTGAAACAAAACTACTGGTGGCCAAATATGAAGCGGGAAATTGCAGAATATGTGTCCAAGTGCCTTCAATGTTAGCAAGTAAAAACTGAACACCAGAAACCACCAAGCCTACTTCAACCCCTCCCTATTCTGGAATGAAAGTGGGAGCACATAACCATGGACTTTATTATCAGGCTACCTTGGACCCTGAGAGGTATGAATGCTATCTGGGTTATAGTTGATAGACTGACTAAATTTGCACATTTTCCTCATGTTCGAACCATTTATGATGCAGTTAGATTGGCTACAATTTATATTGATGAAATTGTTCATTTACATGGAGTACCGGTGTCTATTGTGTCAGATATAGATTCGAAATTTGTGTCTAGACTCTGGAGAAGCCTCCAGAGAGCAATGGGGACGAAATTGAGACTTAGTACCGCATTCCATCCACAAATTGATAGGCAATCGAAACGGACTATACAGACCTTGGAGGATATCCTCCGAATGTGTGCCGTAGATTTTCAGAGTAGTTGGGAAGACTACTTATCATTGGCAAAATGTGCATATAATAACAGCTACCACTCCAGCATTGGCATGGCACCGTATGAAGCCTTGTATGGTAGAAAATGTATATCACCGGTCTGTTGGATAGAAGTTGGGGATAAGTCTTGCTTGGCCCTGAAATTGTGTAAACCACTACCGAAAAGATCAAAGTTATTCAACAAAGGCTCCAGACAGTTAAAAGTCGACAAAAGAGCTATGCAGATGTTAGAAGAAGGCCACTTGAATATGAATTTGGCAACCATGTATTAATCCATGTAATTCCAATGAAAGGCCAATCAAGATTTGGCAATAAGGGTAAGTTGTCACCCTGTACATTGGGCCGTTTCAAATTCTGGAATGACTGGGCTCAGTTGCCTACCGAGTTGCTCTACCACTGTGACTGGAACAAACGCATAACATGTTCCATGTATCGATGTTGAGGAGTTATCTCTGAGATCCATTTCATGTCATTGATTACCACCAGATAGCTCTTGACAAGGATATGGAATATGAAGAATGGCCAAAACAAATCCTTGACCGACAAGTAAAACAACTAAGAAACAAATCCATTCCAATGGTGAAAGTGGAATGAAAGGGAAGCCACATAGGAAAAAGAAGATGAGATGCGAAAGCGCCACCCACATCTGTTTCCGAACGGAGGTAACATAAGTTTGGAGGACCAAACTTCCTAAAGGGGAAAAATGCGACAACCCCGCTTCATATTATACTATTAAGTCGTAATTATACTGGAGAGTATATGCTTTATGTGATCTTGGATGCTGATCATGTGATTTTGTATGTTTCTGAATTCATATATGTTCATCGTAGGAAAATATGTTCTATATTCTGTAATGAACTGAAATTGAGGGTCGTAGAGGCGACAAAAACCAAAATTGATTATACCATTGTGGTTAGCATAATTTTTAGAGCCTACAGTGAAATTTAATTAAAAATTGATTCAGATCAAAATAATTACATTAAGTTGATTAATTTATGAAGGATTGATTAGTCTTAATCAAGTTTGATTGGCCTAAGCTAATTACCTTATATAAATATGATGATATAGTGCTTAGGCTCATGTAATTGAGCTATTCTTTAATAATTTGCTGAGATTATACACAATATAGAGAGAGAAGTGAGAATTCAAGGGAGGGAATAGGAAAGCTTGGGGATTCGCTCAAGGAATTGAAGGATAGTAAAGCTAGGCTCAAGAACTTGCTAAGATTAGAGGAGTTAAAGGCTCTAGGTAAGTACTTGAACTTTAAATTCATGAACTTAAGTCATATAAATGTTAACTCAAGAAGAATGTGTAGTTAAATATGTGGATTGAGCAAAGATTGTAGGAATTATGATCAATTTGGGCATGCATGAATGAATTTGTTTTGATTCTTCAACTTTGAGCATGAACCTTGTAAATTATAATGAATTGGAAACTGTATCTAGCGTGCATGCATGAATTATCATGGTTTAGAGTCCAACTCTACATTTAAAAGTCTATGGATGCAAGATTTGAAAAATGGTCCACATACATTAAGTTTACGGTTTGAATTTTGATGAATTCATGAAATTTTGAACTATGGGTTGAAGTTAGCTTCAAATATATGTATTTTGGAGTGTTCTTGCATATTTGAGTGTTTAAAGCTCAAAACATAATTCTGGAAATTCCATAAATTCGATACAGCGCTCGAGCGACCAAAAGGTGATTCGAGCGCACAATCCGAGCATCTAGTACTTTTGCAGACATTGAAGGTTGGCTCAAGCGATCGAAAGACCGCTTGAGCGACCACTCTTTATTTTTAGTTTTGGCTCGAGCAACCAAGAAGTTGGCTTGAGCGTAAAATGAGAGCATCCAATACTTTTGCAGACTGAGGGGTTTGCTCTAGTGACCAATGTTGCACTCAAGCGAAGTGCCCTATTTCAGGAAACTTTGAAAAGTTGTTTTATGTTTCAATTTCCGTTCTTTTTCATTTCTGAGCATTCTTAGGCCCACATTGAGAATCCTAAATAAACAAAAGAGTTAGAAAGAAGCCTAAGAAAGATAAACGAATTAAAGAACGAATTGAATTGTATTGTGACCCAATTTATGCGTGTGTTTCAAATTGTGTAGGATCAACTCTGAGGATGAATCAGCCAACTGAACGCTGTGAGTAATATCTTAGTAAAGATATTTTACTTATACTCTATTTTCTAGCTATTCACATGTGGTAAGCTTTTCTGAACCTTTGATTTGATAAGTGTGAATGAGTTACCATCTTCTGTCTGAACAATATGATATTAACGAGAGTATTACCTATACAAGTGAATGACATGGCATAAACATGAACAATGGACCTAAGGTCATTCTGTATATATCTGAATAATGGAGCTTACTCGCTCGAAATATCTAATTGGGCCCAAGGCAATTTGTGTATCTAATAAAGTGGACCTAAGGTCGTTTTGGATCTCTAATAAGACTGATTAACTAATATGATATAAGTGAATTTCTAACTATTCTGAATGACTGATATGCAATTACAATAATTGAATGTCCATTATACTGCTGTAAATGATTCAACCCAAGGTCGTTTTGGTAAGAGATGACTGAATCCGATCGATGAGTCTATTAACTATTGGACTTGAGGTCATTCTGTGCACTGTTGGGCCCAAGCCTGTTCTGTTGAGTAATGATTGAACTCATACTGTATATTCTACTATCTGTTGGACCTAAGGTTGTTCCATCACATGTTGGCCTCGAGGTCGTTCTAATGTAAAACGCTTACTAATTATATATGCTTATTGATCAGATATGCTTATCTGTTAAAAGGAGCTCATTCACTCAACCCCTTTACTTTGGTATAATTCACTGGGCACTAGCTCACTCTATATTTATATATATGTAGGTGAGCAGCGAAATGTCCATCCTCAACCCTAGTGAACCCGTTAAGGATATCCGATACCATGGAGTCTACTTTGGACGCCTCACGTGCGAGGCATTGTTTATGATTTTTCCTTTTGTTTACTTTTGTGGTCCCGTAAGACCAAGTCTGTATCTATGTATATAACTTAGTTTCGATTAAGATTGTTTTTGAATGATCCTGGACTTATGTGTATATATATATATTCTAAATGACTGTCTGGTGTGAGTTATTAATATAATGTGAAAAGTTTGTGTGATGCCACATATGCACTGCTCATTGGACAAAATTTCAAATTCTACTTCCGCTTCTGGCCCTCTATTAGTGTGGGAACCAGAAAAAAATATATATCAGCTTATTGAGGCTAACCCAAATAAGGCTTACATTGGGCCTAGCCCAAACAAATATCACACAGCCTGTCACGCCCCAAACTCGCCCCTAAAAGTTCAAGCATGACCTATGCAGATACGGACACATAACCTGATATACATAATATATGGGGCCTGAACGGAAGCATTTAATAAAACAAAGTAACATAGAATAACATCCATTGAGCTAAAACTAACATGCCAGGATCACATACGTGAGAGCCATTTATCTATATACATACCCATACACATAAATGAGCGTATATCTGAACATTGGTAAAGAAATGGGGTATATACATACATTTTAACCTTAGGTAAACAATTATAGTGCAAGCCAAAATCTTAACAAAACTTCACATAAATGCATGGGCTTGGTCTGGGTGTCTGGGCATACTAAGGTTGACAATTGAAGGGTGAGCATCAAGGGGTAAAACGGACTCCCAAAGTGATTACCTACAGAACATACAGAACATACATAACACAAAGTGAGCGAAGCTCAGTGAATAATAGTACATATATGATTCAATGCTCAACTTGAAGTATAATACATATCAATGCATACATAAATAAAAAGGGCATAAGGTTAATTGATTCTGCACTAATTTCATAACGGCCTTAGGCCCAGTCTTGAAACATAATGACTTAAAACATAATATCTTGAAACATAATGGCTTTAAGCCTTTGAACAGAGTGGCAATAAGCCCTTAAACATATTGGCATTAAGCCCTTAAACGTGTTGGCATTGAGCCCTTGAACATGTTGGCATTAAGCCCTTGAACTTGTGTGTATGAACTCAAGAGGTGGCTCGCACGGATTCTAGAGGTGACTTGCATTGCAGCACTTAGTTCCGTACAGCACGTTGTTTCATACTAACAGATCTTATAGATCATACAATATGGCCATAGGCCTCATAACTTTCACAGAACAGCTTTCAGCCTCATAACTTTCATATATGTATGGACTCAAGAGGTGGCTCGTACGGATTCTAGAGGTAACTCGCATTGCAGCACTTAGTTCCGTACAGCACATTGCTCCATACCAAAAATACATAATGGCCTCTGGCCTAACAGATCATATACCATGGCCATAGGCCCGGATTGGCTTTAAGCCTAGTTCATATATGTATGGATTCAAGAGGTGTCTCACATGGACTCTAGAGGTGGCTCACAATGTAGCACTTAGTTCCAAGTAGCACTTTGTTCCATACCAGTAAGTAATCATGTCATGCCATAAACGGAAACAAATTCATACATATGCATTATACTTGAATCATAAACAGAAATCAGAATTCATACTTGATTATACTTGGCACTTCGATAGCGCTAACAAATCAATATAAAGCATTCTTGTTAGTTCCATAAAGGAATTCCCCGATACTGAGAACTTATAACATACGTGAACTTGTAACATACTTAAACTTGTACATACTTGAACTTGTAACATCCTTGAACCACGGTATTTTTACCCCCGGGTAAGGGCCGTGTGTTACAGATGTCATAATTACTTTATATATATGATCAACTGTTTATTAAGTCAAAATGTAACATATCAGATCATAGAGCATTTCTTGTCACATCATGTCATTACAGTATACTTAACAAAGACAGAACTGTTTACATCATAATGTGAGTCACATGACAAGGTCATTGATATTTAATTCTGTCTTCAGGTTGGGTCATCCATAAGTCATTCTGTTGTTTATCATAATGCTCAGCAGGTATTAACGTATAAAACAATCTGTGGTCTTAACTAATTATTCATTAAGAAACAGCGTAGTTTACTTGACCTATTAATAGCATATAGAAGCATACACCTTTGTTTGACCGTTCATACATGTTAACATAGTTGACTTGTACTTAACAGAGTACTAATGGTAGCCGTTACATCATTCATGAGTTAACATAGTCAACTTAAGTTTTACAGGACATTCCTGATAATAATTAATGAGAGATAAGCACACTTACAGATTGAATGATTTCAGAAATACATGAATACCATGGTTCCATAGTGCTTATACGTTCCTTTTATTCATCATGAATCACTCTAGCTAACTTGCAAATAACAGAATGTTAGTCTTCTTTGTCAACAGTAATACCGCTCAATAATGCCTCTAGATTTTCCAATCAACACTTTGTTAACTTAATTACTTGCAAGGAACAGAACATTAACGATAAAAATCATTAACGATAATTGAACGTACAACTACCGTACTACTACTCACAGTGCTACAACGGAGTGCTTGCCCCTTCTGGAGTGTGCCTTGTACACATACATAACTTAGTCATTAGTTCTTTTTCTTTCTTAATTCACTTCCTGCTTCATTTTACTTCGAACGAATTTACAGGCATCTTAAGGACATCAAACACATATTTCAAAAATACCAGAGGTATAAGCACGCAAAACGGAGCGACTAAATTTTTGCAGCTTGGGCCGCACGTGCGGCTGTGAGCCCCGCACGTGCGGCAGTGCTTCCCGCACGTGCGGCAAGAAGCCCCGCACGTGCAGCGATTCTGGCAGACTGCAGTTCGAAAATGCAGAAAAACCCAATTTTTGGTACACTTTTCAAGGCTCAAAATAGGTTCTTTTAATGGTAGAATATGGTTTAACAATCATGTATATAAACATTATAACATATCTCAACCCCAACATAACTTGGATCTTTAATCTGTAAAACTTATGAACATAATCTAATTCAACAATATTTCCACTTTCCTTACACATACACACATATATACAACCATGTATCCATATAAATAGGTTCAAGTTTGATAATTGAGGAAATAAGGTGAAATTCTCACTAGATAATCCAACACAATTCCAAATCCATTAAGCATTTAGCACAACAACATAGAGGAATTCCTTGGAGTCAATTAGAAATAGTTAGACATACCTTGAAATCCTTTAAATTTTCCCCAATTCCTTCTTTGAAGAGCCTTCTTCTCCTCCTCTCAAACTTTCCCCTTCTTTCTAACCCTCTCCAGGAGATATTTATTTATTTATTTTCTTTCTTTTTATTTTTGAGTGATGGTTTCCCCCATGTCAAAGATATAAAAAGCATTGATATAGATAAAAGTAAATAAAGACAAAATTTAATCATTCCTAAATGAAATTTCACAGAAAATCATACTATAACCTAAAAATCATGCTGATCTCAAATGCAAATTCAATTTCAAATTATCAAGCCTCTAAGGCTCTCAATTTCCGATCTGAACACCTCAGTTATAACAGATTTTTCTCTTGTTAATTAAACTTAATTTCACATGGAATTTCACGATAAACATTTAAATGTACAGAATAAGGGACTGAAAGTATACCAGAATCATAGATGAGGGTCGGGTCATTACACACCCCCCCCTCCAAAAAAAATCTATATAAAGGGAAGGCATCCCAAGTGGAGGTATGTTCAACTCTCTGCCAGATAGCACACAAACACCCTTTATTTTTTCATTTTCTTTCTCTGATTCTGGGGCTAACTTTACCATCGGAGTGTCTCCGACCGGCAACCCCGGTTGGGTGGTGCCGATCATGTTCATCTTTACAGATATACAGGGACAAAGTTCATCTCTTTGTTGGATCTCTATAATCCATGTGAGAGGATATTTCATGGTCTCACAATTGGCGCCGTCTGTAGGAAACGTCTGCAAGAATTCGATGAAGGAGATGACAAACACCACACTTAAGATGCTCAAATCATCATTACACGTTACTAAAAACAAGACCCACAGTTGATCCTATCCTTTTCCTCTTTGTTTAAATTTATTTTTGAAATTCAATCTTGCTGTCTATATGCATATATATACACACAGATATATCTATATATATATGTATACATTTATGCTCATAGATTTAGTCCAAACATTTGTTTAATATCTATCTCGACATTCTCTCTAGAAGAGCAGTCGGCACATATTAGTTGGATTTACTTTTGCATTTTCATTTTCTCTCTCTAAAAACGGGTTTCACACTTTTCTTGGTGAAAGCTTCTTTTCGGCATTACTAACGGGTTTCTCGGCCAAATTCATATATGGTCTATCCATTTATTTATTTATTCTTTGTTTCTCAAACTTATCTTGGAGTTGGTTCTTAACATGTACGCGCGTGTACCTATGCTAAACAAGTTGGTCCTCACTTTTTCTCTCTCTAAATGAAATTGACATAAATAAGGCCATGAATTATTATAACAAGTTAAAATGTTTTACTTCATAATTTGTGAGAGTATGAGGCAATCTATACTGTGACTTTATTCATAATTTTACTTCATTAGTGTTGTTGATGCTCAAAATAAATAAATAAATAAATAAAAATAATGAAGTAAAACTTCGACAATCTTTCAGCTAATGTGGTTGCCTAGTAATTTCTTTATTTCTCTTTGATTTAATTTAGTTTTTAGTTTACTTCTTGAGATTATGCGAACACAATCGGCCTCATACACAGAAAGTTCGGCCTGTCATAGAGACTGACACTACAAAGCTCGACACTGCTCCTTAGTATAGCACCAGCACCTCGACTTCATTGCTCAGCAGTTTAGTTTGGTATCAAGACCAACCATCTTGCCAAGCCAAGCTATTCGGCAAACTAGTGCCGAAGTCAATAACATGGAACCTCTATTCTTTTCTCTTTATAACTGTTGTCCTCTAGTATGATTTCTATATACATATATGCTTACAATCTTCAATTTAATTAAAATGTTATGCCTTGCTAGAAGATGTTTACCGATATAGAGTTCAGTACTCCACCATTTCTCTGATGGCCAACCAAGTGATATCAAAGAGCAAAATTCAAGAACTGTTGCCCAAGTGTTTCGGCACGCTAAGAGATGCCGACTAGTGTTTCAATGAGCCAAGAGGAATGTCGATCGACACCAACAATTGGGTCAAGCTCAGCAAGCACCAAGAGGATGGCCATGGAAATCGAAGTATTGCCAACACAAGTGATTAAATTAAGCGACTGCAAAGCTGATTGACGACACCATTGTCATGTGTAGTCATAGTTCATACGCCATCAAGTTCATGAGTTTAACAACAATGGAACTGTTCAACAATTCAACAAAGCTACTCGGTAGCTCTATAACCCTGAGCTCTATTCTTTGGCAACGAGAACGGCTCGAATTTTCACTACTGAGTGCATAGCCAACAACGTAAACCACCAAGCTCTTTTGCCGAGTACATTATTTGGCAAACCAAAAAAGTGTAGTGCTGAAATCAAGAGATTGCATGCTAGGTTATGCCATAGATAACATTATTCGGCTCATTGATTACTCAGCAGTAGAGCAACATTATTTGGCTAACATTATTCCACATTACTTGGTAATAGATTCGACTAACATTATTCCGCATTACTCGGCAATAGAAAACCTTATTTGGCAAACATTTTCGGCAACATTATTCGCTCATTGATTACTCAGCAGTAGAGCAACATTATTCGACTAACATTATTCCACATTACTCAACAATAGAAAACCTTGGCAAACATTTTCGGCAACATTATTAAGCTCATTAATTACTCGGCAAGAGTATTCGGCCACACATACGTCGCTCCACATCATTGGATATTCTCGGCAACCAACTATACAATATTGCCCGATGCTACTATCTCGGCATCGGCACAAAACTAGCATCTCAGCTTGCCGAAATACACATCAGACAATACCTAAGGATTCACGTCGACTCAAGGAGTCCAAACCCACCAACCCGACGAGCCAAAAAGTAACCAAAGTCCGCCAAAAGTTACGAAACGGATCACATGGGCCGAAAACTAAAATTTTTGAAGCTGTCAAACTCAAGTTTTGAGTATACTAGGGTGAAGTACTCATTGAGACGAGTCCAACGCTACCAACCGCGTCGAAATCAAAGCTAAAACGAAGCCGTATGAGCCAGTCAAACTTTGCCTAGCAATTTCACTTCAGCTGGAGCAAACGACCCAAAGTTGGCACATATAAGAAATTATTCAGTGCATTGCGGCTAAATTTCATCCTATCACAATCAAGTTCCAATATATATCTTGCCGAATACTAACAAATGGATCTGTAAGGGCCAAGGGATTAAGAGCAACTCAGCAAAATAAGAGCAATTATCCACTGCTTCGTGGAGCACAATTCTTAACCGATCTGAGCCATCAACTTTATTTTTGCTACTACTATTTAGTTTGATTATATTTAAGTCTGATTACAACGATCCAATGGTCATTTCCAACTATTTGGAGCCTTGTAAACACATTCGTACGGTCTGATTTTTCAAATTCTGAGTCGCATATTGAGATCAATACATCGGCCAATCAGGAACATTAAATGCCAAATCAACGGTCAAATCATATCTGATCGACATGCAATTTCAGCGGCAGGATCTTGGGGCTACGAAATAATCCTCCGTCTTCCCCGATCATTCATTTCATTACCTTGGCCATTTATTGTCCACTGGGACATCTTTTCCGCTTTCTAATTGGGGCATATCCGCTGATCATCATCTCGGCACCTCTACTATGCATGCATACTCGGCCAACTTGGTACAAGCATTACAATGAAATTTACTTGAGTTACAAACTCCCACTCCTTTTCATACCACTCCAAGCAAGCGTCAGTTTTGGGGCAATACATTACACACTTGGCAGTCAGCCGTTCACATTTGGCAGTCAACAGTTTGCATATTTTTACGCGCCATCATTTTACCAAAGCCGAATCTTCCCTGCAACATAGGGCAATGGAGCGAGTCCAATATGCATTCCTTTCGACTAACACTCGTCATTCAAAAGCAATGGGGCAAACTAAAGGCAAACCAAGCAATGCTAATTGGCCCAAATTTTACTCAACAATTAAATAGTTGGCCAAATATCTACTTTCTTGGAAATTCCTTACAAGCAGAGTAATATTATTGGTGATTAACACGTCTACCTCATTCGGTACAGGTCATCACTAACAGGATGCATTATTCAAAATCCTTGCAATATTGGCACTTGATCGCCACTTAAAATCAACAAAAGTTTTGCACTCGGCACGGAACGCCATCAGCAAAGTCCTACACCTACGCCCGAAGGTTAGAATATCATGGCCTACAACCTCACCCAGGGGTTATAATACCGCAGGTCTACATCTTCACCCGGGGGTAATAGTACCGTGGTCCATTTTTTGGCTGATATATCTACTTTATTTAATTTACATTATTTGGTTCAGGAAATCATTTTCGTGCTCGGTACATAGAAATATCTCTAGCTCGGCTCGGAAATCCATATTTTGAAGCGCTCTTTGCACTCGGCAATATACTACACCCTCGCCTGGAGGTCATAATACCGTGGCCTACGACCCTTGCCCGGGGGTAACAATACCGTGGCCCATCATTATGATTTGTTTGGAACTCATGTGATATAATTTCATACTATGATCACCATCATTGATTTAATCTCTCTCCCTTGTATACATATATTTGTACATGCATTCAAAATATACATGCATTCATACAATCATCCATTCATTTGTCAAAAGACCTAATATTTATTTGAACAGGGTAACTCGGCAATAAAAAAAACTCTCATTTCTTCTACCGCAGACAATGAAAGTTTTGGGGCAATTGTGGGAGTCAGAAAAAAATATATATCAACTTATTGGGGCTAACCCAAACAAGGCCTACATTGGGCCCAGCCCAAACACATATCACACCCCCCCTCTCCAATCTATATAAAGGGGAGGCATCCCAAGTAAAGGTGTGTTCAACTCTCTGCCAGACAGCACACAAAAACCCTTCATTTTTTCATCTTCCTTCTCTGATTCAGGGGCTAACTTTACCATCGGAGTGTCTCTGGCCGGCAACCCCGATTGGGTGGCGCCGATCATGCTCATCTTTACAAATATACAGGGACAAAGTTCATCTCTTCATTGGATCTCTACAATCCATGTGAGAGGATATTTCATAGTCTCACAATTAGTATTAAATATGACTGATTTTTGACTGAGGCCATAGGTAATCTCATGATTATTGGCCGGTTATGATCCTAATCTCTAGGGGCGGGTTATGGTTGTGACACAAATGGACCTATCTCTCTCATCTGAACTCGATTTTAAGCGATTCTTGAGTCTAAATTAAGCTCGGAAGTCTAGTTTTCAATGGTCATGGTCTTACATCCAAATTTTAAGTATACAAAAAGTTCAGTTTATTTCAGTGAAAACTGCTCACTTTCTTCTTTACTATTTCATCCAAAGTTTAAGTTATGTTTAATCAAGCCCAAGAAGACTACTCACTTTTTAGATTTTTCCCAAACTCGACCTCTTTAGGGTTTGTAGAGAATTTTGTCTAGTTTCAAAAAAAATTTACGAAAGTTGGATAGATTTTCTAGATTTTTAGTTATTATTGAAATACTCCATCTCTGTCTAGATTCGTCGATAGTTATGAAAATCGGATTTTCTCCTAAACCACTCACTCTTCTTCAATAAAACCATTTTTGCTTGAAATATAACACCTTGAGGGAAGTTTTGATATAAAAATGACAACAATATGATGTTTATACATTTTTGTTTAATTTTTGAATTAGGCTGAAAATACCGGTCGTCCTTGCACAAAACTTGAAATAAGAAGAGTAATAGAAAAAGAGGGAAACCATGAGTAAATTTACACTTATTTTATGATAAAAGCATGCTAAATATTATAAAAATAACTCAGATTTTTAGAAATGAGGTATGCCTTTGGAAATAATGTGAGAAGTGCATTGAAAAAAGATAGTTTTGCTTCCATTAAGTGAAAGTGCAAGTAAGAAAAAAAAACATGGCTCTAACTATTCTATTCAAACAAAAGAACACTATGAATTCACATCTGAAATTGTTACTTTAAACCTCTAAGATCATGTATTTGAATGAGAAAATAAAATAGAGGGTTGTGTTATGGCTTGCTTGAATGCCTAGTGAGGTGTTGCTCAAGAATTTCTTTCCTTTTTCTCTCCTCCACCTCCAAAGCTTTCTCTTCCTCTCCTCTCCCTTTCTAACCGTGTAAGTGTGTGTGTGTTTGTGGTGTTTTGATTTGTGAAGAAAATGCAAAAGGGTGGTGGGGTATTTATAGGGAAAATGGTGTGAAAAGTCTATAATGCCCATTGGTTGGAAATGAATTGAATAGTTTGGATTTGGATTGAATTCAAGGGAATATAGGATGGTTAGGGACCTTAATTGTATCCTTAAACATGATCCAGTTAGGATTAGAGCCTCAACAAACTAGAGGTACAAACAAAGTTCCTAATTTTAGAGGTACTAGAATTTTTTTTTTTTTTCCCCCATGATTTCATGGATATTGTTTCACCAAGTACACTACAAGGATCCTCTAGGGGTGGAAGGCCATGTGGGCTTGGATTTAAGGAAGATTTTGTTTGATTTTCAAGTACAAATTGTATCTAATTAGAAGATATTTGTGTACCAAAAAAAAAATATCTAAATATATTGAAAGGTACAAATGTGTTTATCTATATAATGGTACTAGTTAGGGTCAAAATGTAATTAAATTTAAATATGAGGGCTAGGGCTTTAATTTATGATTTGAGAAATCTATTCAAGTGCAGAATTTAATAAAATTAGAGCTTGGGAATTTAATTCGACAAAAGTTTTTTGTTTCGAATTAAACGGTAATCAATCGAACGAACGTAATGTAAACCAAAATTTAGGGCTTTGAGTGACCAATCCTTAATTAGGGAATTAATTAATTATTATTAGGGAATTAGAAATAATTTCTATGTTATCAGTACTGGTTAGGGTTCTCACGACTCTGATTGGGACACGTTCTTAATTCTAGGGTTAAAATTGTAAGTAAATGAGGGAATCGAGGGTTCTCATTGAAAGAGTCCAAAGGTAAGGGCCTTAAATGGAAATACAAAAGTCAGGGGTCTCACAATTGTGTTTTAGCTTACTTGTTTGCCTAAGGGTGGTGTTGTGCAAGCATGCTCACTTTTTCTTCCTCCTCCTCCCAAAGCTCTCACTCTCTCTCCTCTCTCTCTCTCTCTCTCTCTCTCTCTCTCTCTCAAATATAGTGTGTGTGTGTGTGTGTGTGTGTGTGTGTGTGTGTGTGTGACTGTGTGTGCATGTGTGTGTGTGTGTGTGTGTGATGTGCAAAAATGCTAAAGGATAAGTTATTTATAGGGAAAAGAAATGTGGTGAAAGGTCCTAAGTGCACTTGGTTCCAATGAAATGGAAAAGTTTTGTATTAAGTTTGAATGTAATGGAATATAGGAAGATTAGGAGGTCTAATTTTGTGTTAAGACATGATTCGGTTATGATTTAGTCAATATAGAACTAGATTGATGCAGGGTACAAACAGAACTCCTAGATTTATGGAACTTAGGTCAATATTCCTCCAAGATTCAAGCAATTTGTTTCCAAAAGTACACTCATATATGTATGAATAGGATAGTTGGCCATGTGGGGGAAGATTTGAGTGATTTTTCAAATTATTTTTATATACAAATTCCTATATATAATGTAGATATTTTGAGGATAAAGAATATAATAATGATTTGTACTTTATATATATATATATAAAGAATGATTTGGGGTTAAAGTGCAATTTTAAAAAAGTGTGAGAGCATGGGCTCAATTAAAATACCTATTTCAATGTAGAATTAATAAAAATAGTATTAGGACAAATAATTCAGTTTGAGTTGCTTCGCTTTGAATTAAAAGGAGAGTAATCAAACAAAAAGGATGAAAATTGGAAACTAGGGTTTTGAACAATCAATCTACAATTATAGAGTTAAATAATTAATATTAGAGTGTTAGAAATGATTACTAAGCTACTGGTGTCGATTAGGGTTTGCATGATTTCGTCTGTGATACATTTTTTATTCTAGGGTTAAAATTGCAAGTAAACGAGGAATTAAGGGCTTTCATTATAATAATTCAAGAGTGAGGGCCTAAATAGGATTTACAAAAGTTAGGGGTCTCATAGGTTGTCAAGACCCCAACCCGCCCCTATAGGTAGGAGTGGTGATCGGCCAGTAATCCCCGATTACCAAAGGCCTACCATAACAAATCTCAAAGGACTATGATATATAGGGCTTAACAGCAGAATTTCATCACTAATCCATTAAGTCCTCAGAGTGGTGCATAAGTAATATGGAATGAATATACAATCTTTCATTGAGTTATCTTCAAAATAATTTACATCAAATACATAAAAAAAAGGATAGTACAATATTTACATCCATAGGTAAGAAACTTGTTACATACAAACTCATCTCTCAAAAACTTTCTTTGTCAAAAGGGTAAAGGAAAATAAAAGAGGAAATAAAAGAAAAGAAAATCAAAAGAAGCTCAAGGATTCAACCTAAAATCAAACGAAAATCATTACTAGGTAAGGAACTCAATCCTCTTCCATGTTTTGTTATCATAACCAAGCTAGAAACCCATTTGATCCATGTTTTGGAAATATTTAAATAAAAGAAAATAGGGAAATTTAGAACCTAAGAAAATGATTTGAAGAATTCATTCAAAAATCATGTTTTGAATTGGTTTTATGTTAGATTTGAACTATACAATTGTTATGCTATGAACCTATACCATTTATTTGAGTTTAGGAAGCCTTCGAACTTGTTTTTGAAGGGTTGAAAGTGTAGGAGAGTTAAGAAAAGATTTGGAACATGGATTAAATCCATCTTTTACTTGTTTTGATCTTCAAATTCATGAGTTTTGATTAGCTTCACATCATATATATGCAAATTAGGATGTTATGGAACATGGGCCAAGAACACTCAAGAATAGCCTAGCCCTGACCTGCTATAGTTCTCTCGCACGTACGGCATGAGGAACAGCACCTACAGCACCTCCCCCGTACATGCGGAATTGGTCCACACACGTGCAGCAACCAAACCCAAAAACCAAATTCATGACTGCATTAATTGCACCTGTAAGCCGCACATGCGCCTGGGGTTCCACACCTGCTGCCCTGTTCCACCGCACGTGCGGTTTGCAAAGCATTGCTCCTTTTCATTTTCTTCGACCCTCAAACACCCTTCCATGCATTTTGAACCTATTTGAAAGTCAAATACACTTAGAAACCAATCTAAATCAAATTAAGTTAAGAAAGGAAAACTAAAACTATGTTAGTTCGATTCTTAAACGTTTGTTATAACAGTATTTATAGTCTATTGTGTAGGTCAGGACTATTAAAAAGTTTCTTGTGAGTAATATCTCTGTAAAGTTATGTTTGAAAAGTGTTTTGTTAAATGAAAAGTACCTTGCTTGTGAAATGTTTACTTTATTCAGAATGAATGATTGTTCCATATTTCTATAAATCTAGTAATGGCATCCTTTAGTTAGTCCTAGCCATTGGAGGACGTTTATTTTTGTGCCATAGATATTATTGAGATCTTTCCATGACAACCACGTATGGTTGGATTGTTTACTCTATTGGATGTACCATGTTATCACATATTCGATTATCTCCTATGAAATGTTTGAATGCCTTTTGAATTGTGAACTGGAATGGATCTTTGTAAATGTTTGGAACTCATTTATCTACCCTTTACTTTGGTATTATTCATTGGGTTTGGCTCATTCTTTTATATATATATATATGTAGGTGATCAGTAGGAGGACCACCACTAGAGTCGTGGACTTGATATGGAGTTTTCTTTTCTTTTATTTTCTTCTTTTGTTTCCCTTTACCCTTTTGGAAGCAGAGTTTTTGAGAGATGAGCTTTGTATATATTCAAGCAAGTTTTGTACTTATGGATGCTATGTTGTACTTTTCTCTTTTTTTTCTTTGTATATGATGTAAATTATTCAAAGATAATCAATGAAAGGTTATGCGTTCATTCCATATTACTCATGTAATGCTCTATGGACTTAATGAATTAATGAAGATATTTCTACTGTTAAGCCCTATATATAACTAATCCTTTTGGAATTGGTTAAAGCACGCCTTTGGTAATCAGAGATTACTGGACGATCACCACTCCAACCTAGAGGGCCAAGTTGGGGTCATGACATATGTACTCCTTGAATCCAGGGATGTCGACTTCTTAGAGGAGGACCTCATCAAAAAGAACCTTTCAGCTCTTGGGGACTTTAGCATTCCGAACCACCCCGGCGATTTTGATGGTTTCCAACATGTAGAAAACCAAGGATGGGGAGGTGAGTTAGATGAAGCAAAACATGACAATGAGGAGTGAGAGTAAAAAAGTGAACAACAGAATGAGGAAACTGAAGTCTACCTTGAGTTAGAGGAGTGGAAAGTAATTGACATTCGAGAGTCCATTTAGGGCACTTGGAAAAGGAAATTGCCAACCCTTGGCCGCTATAATGAAAGGGAAATACTGAAATAGAGGGATGTTGGGTTGGCTGAAATCCATTATACTCTAAAGTTCGTTGCTATAGTGCTATAGGAAGAACAAGAAAAAAGAAAACTGAGCAGAGGTGGATGAGGACTAGTTTATATGAGCCTTATTCAAAGAAGATGAGTAAAGAATAAGAGAATGGGCAAAGCAATCTAACATGGGCTGACTTTGCAACTGGCTTGAGTACTAAGACTAACCACATTAGCTTGGGGAACTTCAATTCATTAATGATGCAGAAAATAGAAGCATTGGAAGAGGATGCCGCCAAGCATGTAATGGATGCAATGAGACACTAACTGACAAACTGGCCTACTAAAAATTGTTTTCCTCATGGATTTGGTAGTAATAAAATAAGTCAATTGAGTTGGAAATCTGGCCTGTCGGATTCTGAAGCGTCAGTCTTTTCAAGTAATAAGTTGAGTCTATCCTTTTGTTTTGATTTATTTTGATTTGTTTTCTTTTGATTCAAAGTTGGATGTCAGAATCCCCATTTTTATCAATAATATAGCTAGTAATTCTGGATACTTCATGGTGCCAAAAGTTGATTACGATAATCCCAAGATTTCTAAAAAATATATATATATTCTTCAAGGCTTAAAAAAAGATCTAATTCAACGGGGAAAAAGAAGATAAGTCAAATTTGAAATGGACACAATAAGGTCAATAAACTTAGGTAGTGAGGGAAAACCCTTGCCTAGTCTAGATCGAACCCATGCTGTCTTTTTGAATACGAGCACTTAGTCGCTCTTCTAAAAAGAATTCAAAAACATATTTTTGTGATATCATATGAAGACATGCCTCAAGTCAATCATGTGACTATGTAACACAAAACCCCTCTAGACTTCGGAACCAAATCCATAGCAAGGGTGTCGGGCATTAATCAGACTGGGCAATTTTTATTCCTTAGTACATAGTAAGGGACATCCTCCCATCAATCAACCATGCAAAGGAAATCCAATTCATGATCCAAGGAAGAAATTCAAATAAAAAGGAGCAAGGTCACCATGACAGGAAAAAACCATTATTGCAGCAAATCTGAACGGGATGAAATACACATAATATATTGACCTTGAGAGAGCTCGTCAGGTCAAAAACCCCAAAAGGTGACCTAAGAAAAAAAAATTAGAGCCTGGAAAAAGAGAGAGAAAAAAAATAAATATAAAGAGAGAGATAGAGGGAGAGAGAGAGAGAGAGAGAGAGGGAGAGAAAGAAACGGGAAAAAAAAAGAAGAAAATGAAAGCTCGCAAAATTGAAAACTCGAAAGAGCAATCTTAGCAAAAGTTAGAGCACAAAAGAGGAGAGTTAACACCCTAGTGGACCTCACATCGAACTATAGACGGTCTTATTCCCATCTGAGGGATACGTAGGCAGCTCCACATTGGAGTTCGGCCACGTCTCATTCAAATTTCAACATCCATGACTACTTGTCATCAATTTGAGCACTTGAATGTAACCTTTTTTCCAAGGAGGGGGTTTAGTTGCGCAATTCATTGGATTCAACTACAAAACTATCTAATTAGTGAGCTTGTGAAAATTGTCATTTGGATGGTTTTTAAATGAGAAGAGTGAGTGAGCTTGCGAAAATTGCCATTTGGATTGTTTTTAAATGAGAAGATTGAGTGATTTGTGTTCCTTTTCTGATTGACCATTTACACAACATTTTCAAAACAAAAGGAATGAACTTCATTGCGCCATTTTATTGATAATAAATGGGATTCAAACTTTAAACTAGAGGCACTATGAGCCAAGTCAAAATTACTCAGCCTTTTATCCTCTATGTGTCGCGACCCACTAAATCTCGAGTTCATGCCACTCAATGAATGCCCTACCAAGCTTTGGCATTTGCTTTCAAGTGAGAAGCCGGGAAAAAAAAAAGAGGGTACGAAGGGGAACCCAAATGAGCCACCTGCTCACTTCCAAACTGCCGCAAAATCTGATGAAGAAAATAATAGGCTATGTGAGATAGGCCAACTACCTCTATGCCTAAAATGAGGACATCTCTCTAGTCATGATTGGAAGTCCTAACTAAAGAAACTCCAAGGTATGTCTCTGTAAGTTCGGGAACTCAACCAACCATACCAGTCTTTAATAGAATCCATCATCACCAACTAGGCACAGGTATGGTATAAGATTGCCGAGTAATGGGTAGAAGTCACCCACACCTTCAATTTGTCCATAAGTCAATTTAGAAAAAATAAAGAAAAATAAAAGAGAGACAAAAGAATAGAGAATTGTGAGATGAGTAGAAAAAATGAGTTAGGGTGTGCTAAAAACATAATAGAGACAAAAGAATAGAGAGGTGAAAGATGAGAAACCAAGTTAGATGCGTGGTACCTGAAGTAATAATGGACTCCCAGGAAAATCCGCAGTCCTATCAGCAAGGTTTCTGCCAAGACCAGCCCAACAAAGCTCTTCCCGTCCCTAACCTGTTTGGCCACGTCAACGAAGACAGGGCAAATTGTCCCATTACTCGGTGCTACCAAGAATCGAGCAAGCAAGCAAATACACAGAGTAGCCCGCTTGCACTCCTAGAATTTCTAATCCCTCATATCTCACCCATTGGTAAACTTATCAATCAAAATGATGATTGATAGTTTACCATTCCAAACACAGGCCTTGTCCTCTCTTGGAAGCAACCCGCAAATCTTTCTGGGCAGCTTAGGATAGCCTACCAACAGAGTTGGACAAACCAAGTCAACCGTTAGAGGACACTCCAACAAAGGTTTGAATTGCTCAAAAGTAAAGCAAAGCTCTGGATGACCAAACCTGAAAACATGGACGTTCGGATCCCAAAATCAAGCCACCGCACTAAGTAAAGGCAAGTCAATGTTCAACTTGCTAAGAGGAAACATAGAGTTCAAACCATAACTACGAAAGTTGACACGCTCGGCGCCGTCCAAGCTATCCATCCATGTTGATAAACCATTTTGGGAAAACATGGCTACAAACTAAAGATAAAAAGCAAGGTTTGGTGCCAAAAACTATTTAGAGGAGACTTATGTGGAGAAACCTTCATGCAGGAGGGAGTATTTATAGGCCAAAACAGAGCAACAACGACTTAAAGAAGCAAAACCCTAAAACTTGAATACTGCGACTAGTTATGCGAGCACATGTGACTTATGCGTGCGCACATTCTTGGTGCATACACACATCCATGGCGCGTGTGCACATCCTATGCTGACAAAGGAAGTGTAACGCCCCCAAATAATTTCCAATAAGACATCAATTACAAGCATGCTCCATATTCCCAAACAAATGCAAGATCAATCCCAATAATTCTCTTTCTCATTGAACTATAGATTTCAACCTACACAAATTACATATTAACTGTTCACAATTCAATAAGTTCGAGAAAACTAAACCATTGTCCTTTAGGTTAACACATTTCAAACGTGGCCATTAAAACAAGAGGACATGTATAACAAAAGAGAATAATACAAAAGTTCGACAGTTCAATTACAACTTCAAAAGATCACAACTTTTTTTTAAAAAATAAAAATAAAATAAAAAGGGTTGTCATCTCCTTCTTCACTGGTGTGATTGCGATTTGTCGAGTCCTGAAATGTTGTTAGATAGGAATGAGCAATTGCCAAGTACAGAATATATTTAACTGAGTATATAAACATTTAATGTAAAATATGCATGATCACTACTAATGCCCATGGGTACTATGTGTCCAATTTTTCTAAAACAAAACACAACTTTATCTTCATTTCCACATTTCTCCGTCCTTACACAGATGGCTAGTGGGAACCTCAACTATTCTATATTTGTCATCCTCACATGACCAGGCAAGTGGACACCTCAAAACATCCCCACATTTGTCATCCTCACACGACTAGGCAAGTGGGTACCTCAATTTCCCCGCGTGGGTAAGGCCATAGCACACAACAAGTACATTCCACAACTAATTTCTTATCACAATACAAGAATCTCAATACCCTTCCAATTTACTCATCTATGTCTCTTCCATTGTTAATCATGATCCATGAACAACATTTAGGGTTTCACAATAATTTTAGGACTTTTCCTTTCATGCCTTTATATTCCTTGATTTATGCTTTTTACACTATTTTCATTAGTAGATACTCAAATCTTTCACCAATTTTGGGCAAAACTCACTATCATCACAAATATCCATATATATGTATATATATCACCCATTCCAAATCATATACCCATACCATAAGATTTACACACATTTAACCCAAATTATAAATATACAAGGATAAAAATATTCCTACCTCGAGAGTTATGAGAGAGAGATGAAGACCCAAAAGATGAAATTCCACAATAGCAAGATCCAATCGGTTCAAAATGTAGCCCTTGATGAGATGAACGACTTTGATGAAGGAGCAAGGATGGATTCTAACTCAAAATATATGAAATTTAGTGTTTAGAGGCCAGGTCTTCAGAAAAAGGGGTTTAGAGAAAGAATAAGTGTGAAAAGTGAGTTCGAAAAGTGTTTGGATTGAAATTTAATGTTCCTGTCCCGAACAGACCGCTCGAGCAAACTTTTCATCGCTCGAGTGATGCGCACAACATAAGGAGACCGCTCGAGCGAACTATCAACCGCTTGAGCGGTAAACACATGTTCGTAGAAGTTTTGTAGAGCTACAATGAAACTACTGGAAGCTTGATATCTTCGCTCAAGCGACCACCTGACTGCTCGAGCTATCTCACCTACAAACAAGCAAGATACTAGGAGCTCTGCTTATCCACTCAAGCGACCAATTGACCGCTCAAGCGGTCACTCGAAATAGGTTGTTATAGGAAGTTTGGCTCATTCGGGGCATGGCACTTCAGAGACAATGGGGGCATTTCGGCATGTATGTTAGGGTCATGTTAGGTCGTCAGGTTATTTGTACAGTATTTTCAAGTTGTAATTTTGTTTTCTTTGAGTCCTGTTTATAGAGTCATTACTAGATTAATGAGAGAAGCACAAAAGGCCAAGCACTTGAGAGAAATAAAAGTTTTTTGATAAAAAGAAATTGGATTTCATTGAATATACTATAAATTTTGATCTCTACAAAGAGTTTTCACTAAAGGCATGGGACATCCTCCCAAAAGCATCCTATACAATTGTAGACAACCCATTTTTTACTAGCCTTGAGACTTGGGTTCTCCCTTTTGAGTTCCAAATGATAAAAATGAAAGATGTTAATCTTTGCAAGTTCCACAGCAGGAGGTCTAAGGATCGAGTATTAAATCCTCTAACGACCTGTTTTGGACAAAATGTTTTTCGAACAAAATGGAAACCTCTTTCAAAATGAGTTTTAGTGCTGCAACTTCAGATGTTACCGTAATGTTCTGAGGCTCATATTTGCAAAATCAGGGCATTGTATTCTTTCAAACAAACTAAGCGAAGAATATAGTGGAAGTGAATAAAAATGATGAAATCCTCTGAAATACCTATTTCCCGCTTTCAATTTAGACTAGCCTACTTTTGTTGATCTAACGATTTTCCCATTGGCTAGTCGGACACCATATGATAGCCGGCCACAAAAGCACTCGGCCAATTAGTAGGAAGCTCGGCCGACTGAATGTTCCGGGTATAGAGCATTTTCGAGAATTTTAGCTTTTTTTGCTTACCTACCCCAAATATCTCAAATATAAGTGACATGAGCTCTATATATAGAGCTCGCCAACTCATTTCAAAGGGTTAAAAAAAACTTACCCAAGGCATAGGGAGGCTTGAGAGCTCTCTCTCTCTCTCCTTCTTCTCTTACCTTTCACCTACCACATTCAACTTTTAACACTAAATTCTCATTAAAGCTTGATCCTAAGCTCTGGACTAACGACTTTTGGATATTAAAGAGTGCACCTAAGAGTTCTTGACGGGCCTTAAAGGGAGTTTGTGAACAAAAAGAACTTATCCTTGTAAAGAGATGAATCCTTTGCTTCTTTGATCATCCTCTCACCATTTTTCTTTAGTTCTAACTATATTCTCAATTATGTGATTGTTGTAAGTCCTCATAGATGTGAAAGGATTAACCTTAGCCACCCATCCATTAAGTTGATAGTCATTTCCATGCTTCATTGCTTTCCTTAGCTTTAAATTCATAGTTGTTATATGTTTTCGGATCCTTTTTGATGAGATTGGGAGTAGTTTTAGCCATCCATTCACAAGTTCAATAAGTATGGTAGTTTTTATTATTATTACACTCCTTATCCTCACTTATTCTATCTCTCAAGTGTGTTAACCCATGTGGTTCAACTCCTTACTCCATTACCATGAGTGTTACGGGTTATTCCATGGGATTGCTTGGGTGATCTATGGGATTTGATGTGGATAAGTGGTGACTCTCCCTTTTTCATTGAGTTTTTGGAAATAAAACAAGAGATTTTTGGTCAAAGGAAGTTGAAACCTCTCTTTTCAATCATTTGTGGACATAGAAAGGGATGTTATCATCCTTGTTTTATGACTAGATAAGGAGTTTTATAATGAATTTGATGAATCTCTTGTTTTAATAGGCCAAGCTTCTACAAATAAATGATTTGCATTAATCTATGCTCTCCATTTGATAGCATGGATTTGGGTATTAATTTACCCCTATTCACAAAGAGAAGATGTAGGTTCCTATTCCTTTTTGGGCTTGAATTTGTTCTTGATTTTGATCCGCTTAATCGTTGATTTATTGTAAAATATCTATTATATATACCTGTTTTACCATTGTTAAGGATTTTGGCATATTTGCCTCTTCTTCAAGCGGTCCTTATCAGCAGAAGAGGCAGTGGAGTCGAGCATCCCCTAGAAAGTACCCTTTTAGCTTCTGTCCTGGAATTCTACACTAACCTATTCCCTAGCCGAAGGAGAAATTTGGCCGGTCACTTCCTCGTGCAGCCGACTCACTTTGTGTTTGCCCGGTCATCTCCTTTAAGAACAAAATATACAGTTTATGGGAAATGTTCCCCTAAGCAGTTCTGATGCTCCTGGATTATTTCTTTTCTTTATTCCTTATGATTTACTAGATTCAGCACTAGTTATGCTGAATCGATTCATGAATGTAACAATCTCTCTCTCTCTCTCTCTCTCTCTCTCCCCCCTCCCCCTCCCTTTCCTTATTCAAATTGTTATAATAACCTTCCAACCCTACGTCTTTCTAACCTTTTTATTTACCTGTTTTCGGTATTACATCGTGTTTTCTTTATCATGCCTATATAATTGTGGGAGCCGAATATGTGGCTAAATCGGAAGGGGTATATTATAGTATTAACATTAACCGGCTGTATCCTGCATGACTAGGATGGGCCGAATACAATATGTAGGCCGATTAAGAAAGGATCCTCGAAGCCGAATAGAAGAACGGGTAATGATTGAAAAGTAGGCCCAGGCCCCGAGGTCCCAAAAAGAACAGATATAAATATAGAAGCAGCGTTCTTAGAAAGGTATGTAAGAATAACTCCACTTAACTTAGTGAACAAGCTTTCTTGACCATTGAGACTGACTTGCCCATCGGAGTGCTAACCCCGGCACCCCCGACCGGAGTGTTGGTGCTTTTACAGGTGACTAGCTGAGGATCAAGAGCGTCTCCCAGGATCTGAAGAGTATTTCCAAACCACTTCCCCACAATTGGCGCCGTCTGTGGGAATACTCAAAGTACATCCATGGAAGGCGTGACGCAAGATCCTCCGATAGCCACCGACGAGACTACACAGAAAGACGAAATCACTCCGGCAAATATGCTCGAGAAGGAAACCATCGCTGCGAGACGCGCCTTGAATCTTGACTCGCTAACGACTTCAGCGCAGGAGACGATGCAAGCCATCATAGAACAAGCTAAACAGAATGAACAAAGGCTGGAAAATATGATCGCAGAAAACGAACGCCTCCATCAAGATTTGGCCCTGGAAGTAGCAAAATCCAAAGAAGCCGCGCGCCAAGACCCCGAACGACCCCTGAGGGCAGGCAGACAAGGACCTCGAGCCCGACCAAGGGAAACCGATAGTGACTCCAACTCATTATCCACGGAGCATAACAAGGGACGCTCAGACACTGCCAGCTCCTCTGAAAAAAGTCCACACACAAGGAACAAGCGCAGAAGAAGCAATTCAGACGAAGAGGACCGGCACGATCCTTTTATCCGAGGAATTGCGAGGGCGGCCTTGCCCAAGAAGTTCAAAGCTCCATCATTTACTCTCTACGACGGAAAATCAGACCCCACTGATCATATACGTCACTACAAGCAAGCAATGACGTTGCATGCAGACAATGAAGCCCTCATGTGCCGAATATTCCCCAGCAGCTTGGGGCCATTAGCTGTCAGATGGTATTACAAGCTGGAGCCGGCTTCGATCAGAAGTTTCCATCAATTACAAAAATCCTTCAGGGCCAGGTTCATCACCAACGAGGTACAGCCGAAACAGGCCGACTCTCTCTGGGCTATGCAAATCCAACCAGGAGAAACGCTGAGAGCATATTCGGCGCGATATTGGGAGTGCTTCAATCTCGTTGACGACGCTTGCAACGACTCCATGGCCGTCACCGCCTTCAAAATGGGACTACATCCCAACAGTGCTCTTCGCAACTCCTTGACCAGAAGACCCCCCAAAACAGTCTGGGCGTTGATGAAGAAAGTCGAAGAGTATTGCAAAGTGGAAGACGATGCCTTGAGGATTAAAGCCAGACAAGTGTCCTCCAAACCGGCACCTCCTGAAATTGCTCAACCAATAAGTTCCATGCCACCTCCGAGCCCTGAGCCGCGACAACGTGCTAAACGAGACAAAAGGCGGGACTCTCGCCGATCGAGTAATCAATGCTCCCACCCGACGAATGAACAATTGCAAGCCGACAGTAGACGCTCGAGGCGCGCCGACAAAAAGTACACGGAACTGTCAGAGCCAATCACCGCGGTAATGACCAAAATCCAACACCTTCCATTCTTCAGATGGCCGTCAAAGATGGTGGGGCCACCCGATACACGACGAAGGGACCGGAGGTGCGAATATCACAAAGATCACGGCCACGAAAGAGAGAGTTGCTACGCATTAAAAGATCACCTGGAAGAACTGGTGCAAGACGGCCGACTGCAGCAGTATGTGAAACAGGGAAAGCCAACCAAGGCATTAGCATTGAGGCAGGACTCTCCCCTACTTGGCGTGATCCATGTAATTTACAGCCTGCCTACACCCCCAGCCGTGCACACAATTCGATCGCATCCAACTCTGCAGGGGCGCCGTATTTCGACTGACCGGTCCGAACAAGCTCCGACAATTGCCTTCGACAACTCCGACCTCAATGACGCAACGGCTTCCCACATCGATCCGTTGGTCATTGGATTACGCATAAACCGGTTCGTCATTGAACGAATTCTCATAGACCCAGGGAGTAGTTCAGAGGTCATGTACTACCAAGCTTTCACCAAGCTCGGCCTCAACGAGCCGGATCTATCTCCGGCGCCTCACCCACTGTTCGGCTTTAATACGAATCCCGAATATCCATTGGGCAAGGTCACATTACCTGTTCGAGCGGGTTCCAGAACAGTCGAAGCGGAATTCCTGGTCGTGAAGCTCCCCTCGCCGTATAATGCCATCATGGGAAGAAGCTGGCTACATCTCATGAAGGCCGTCCCAAGCACCTACCATCAGATCCTGCGTTTCCCAATAACCCACGGCACTGAAGAAATATGTGGTTCCCCCCAATCGGCACAAGCTGAGTTCTGATGAAAACCCTATCACTGACCCGATCTGTGGGCTCTGATACCTGTAAATATATTTCGCCTCTGCAATACGAACTATTTTTCCTCGTCCCTCAAAATCATATGTCAATTCCCAGTGGGGCACTCGCCAGGATTGGCCAAATCAAGTCTCCGAATTCGGAGCCCCCTTTGACGCATGACGCCTTAGGGCCGATTAAGTCTCCGGATTCGGAGTGCCCTTCGTGGATATCACGATCGGCCAAATCAAGTCTCCGAATTCGGAGCCCCCTTTGGCGCATGACGCCTTAGGGCCGATTAAGTCTCCGAATTCGGAGCCCCCTTCGGCGCATGACGCCTTAGGGCCGATTAAGTCTTCGGATTCGAAGCGCCCTTCGTGGATATCACGATTGGCCAAATCAAGTCTCCGGATTCGGAGCGCCCTTCGTGGATATCACGATCAGCCAAATCAAGTCTCCGAATTCGGAGCCCCCTTTGGCGCATGACGCCTTAGGGCCGATTAAGTCTCCGGATTCGGAGCGCCCTTCATGGATATCACGATCGGCCAAATCAAGTCTCCGAATTCGAAGCCCCCTTTGGCGCATGACGCCTTAGGGCCGATTAAGTCTCCGAATTCGGAGCCCCCTTTGGCGCATGACGCCTTAGGGCCGATTAAGTCTCCGAATTCGGAGCCCCCTTCGGCGCATGACGCCTTAGGGCAGATTAAGTCTCCGGATTCGGAGCGCCCTTCGTGGATATCACGATTGGCCAAATCAAGTCTCCGGATTTGAAGTGTCCTTCGTGGATATCACGATCGGCCAAATCAAGTCTCCGAATCCGGAGCCCCCTTTGGCGCATGACGCCTTAGGGCCGATTAAGTCTCCGGATTCGGAGCGCCCTTCGTGGATATCACAATCGGCCAAATCAAGTCTCCGAATTCGAAGCCCCCTTTGGCGCATGACGCCTTAGGGCCGATTAAGTCTCCGGATTCGGAGCGCCCTTCGTGGATATCACGATCGGCCAAATCAAGTCTCCGAATTCGGAGCCCCCTTTGGCGCATGACGCCTTAGGGCCGATTAAGTCTCCGAATTCGGAGCCCACTTCGGCGCATGACCCCTTAGGGCCGATTAAGTCTCCGGATTCGGAGCGCCCTTCGTGGATATCATGATTGGCCAAATCAAGTCTCCGGATTCGGAGCGCCCTTCGTGGATATCACGATCGGCCAAATCAAGTCTCCGAATTCGAAGCCCCCTTTGGCGCATAACGCCTTAGGGCCGATTAAGTCACCGGATTCGGAGCGCCCTTCGTGGATATCACGATCGGCCAAATCAAGTCTCCGAATTCGGAGCCCCCTTTGGCGCATGACGCCTTAGGGCCGATTAAGTCTCCGAATTCGGAGCCCCCTTCGGCGCATGACGCCTTAGGGCCGATTCAGTCTCATTAAGGCCGAATGGGCCCCGGGTTCAAGCCTCCAAATATGGAGCCCGCTTTAGTGCTTCAAAGGATTATTGCATTAATCCGTTCGGCCATACTAATCGGTCTACAGTGCTATGCGCTAATTACGTCTCCGAATCCGGAGCAAACGTTGGCACGAACAAAAGATATTGATAATTGATCCTATGCAACACGCTAGAACAGATCATACATTCGAAGTAATGTGCTTTAGTACACAAGCAAAATTCAGAATAACACGCAAATATATTTAAAATAAAACCATTTATTTTATTAAACAGTTGTTACATAAACACAACCCCCATTCGAGCATTACAATATCGAAAACAAAAAAGGAACAAAACGCGCCGGTAAAGCAGCTTCGTCGGATCGACGACCGTCGCCCTAAACCCCTCCACGGCGGGCAATACCTTGAACCAGTTACGCTTAAGCCCATGACTTGCATAGCGCCAAACTTCCCCTGACACCATTGACAATGTCAAGGCAAAGATCCAGGACAAGGAAGAGTGAACTTGACGGTTGTTGACTCTCCATTCGAGGTGATTTGCTTCGACGACTTGGAGACTCACAGATCTCAAGCTCTTTGGATGACCTAACTCCCTCACGGGTAGGTTTTCTGCTGCAAACCATCTCAACACCAAACTTGACCGAAGTTTGAGCCTCTGTAACCAAAATCACCATCTCACACAAGGAATGATGAGTCAAGTGGGATTATTGGTGCGAAGCGCCTACTCCTTTTATTCTCAGCAACGACCGCGATCTCGAGGTCCCAATCCCAAGAAAATTTTATTAACGCCAAAAAACGCATTGGCTGAATAAGACGAGCATCGATTGACATTCGCCACGACCGCCATCCCGACAGCTGGCCGAAACGCGCACTGGCTGGGGCCAAAGCGAAATAGATTAATTAAACCGGTCGGCCAAGTTTTCACATGCCGATCGCCCTCGACCAGCCCACTAATCCAACTGGCCAAGCATCAATGCGCTGACCCAAGTCAAAGATAAATGGCCGTTGAAATAGCCTCAATAAAACTTTAACGATCGTCACGAATGTGTCGATCCTGCCCATGTGCAGATCCTGCCGATAAGCCCACGTACCACCGGACAGTTAACAGCTACCTGGGTCGGACAATATTTAGACATTCATTCAAACATTTAAGCAACACGAAATACACATATGCCGAATATGAATGACAACGAAACATTTATAATGAAACGTTCTTTATTCAATAAAACAACAAGTTACACAGTTTCAAGCGCGCCCTGCGTTCCAATCTTACAACTATTAAACTCATACGGCGTCACCCTCATCCTCACTCTTCTCAACTTCGAAAGTAGAAAACGGAAAATCTTTATTCCTGTAGCGCGGTGATGCCGAATCAATTCCTAACGCTCGTAGAGCTTCTGCGGCTTGAGATGCCTTGATCCAACCGTGCCTAAACCCACGGTTTTCACATCGGCACACTTCTTCAGCCAATTTTTCCCTGGTTTTCTCGATTCCCACTTTTCGGCCCTCATGGAAACCTTTCTCATAGGCCCTCCCCTTCGCGCTCTCTATTGCGAACATACTTGCCGTCTCTCGATCGGCAAGTGCGGAGCTGATAAGCCGACTAGTAACCCTCTCTTCTACAATTGGGTTCGCGTGCATGGTGGATTGTGCCTGAGCCGCCTTGGTCTTCCTTAGTTCCCGTTCGGCCGCCTCCACACGGGCTTCCAAACTTCGAATACGTTCTTCCTTTTTCTCCATCTCTTGACGGGCAGCGCGCAGTCGCATGCCGACTTCGTAAGCAGTGTAAAGCCCCTTCACCGCGCCGTGAATGCCCTCGCGAAACACCTCGTAGTCCTGTCGACCCAGCATTGATTGCTGAACCTCAGAAGGAAATATTTGTCGGGCAAAGTCGACCGCTACGTCTGGGTCTCGAACGATCGAGTCCGCCTCCGTCATGGGTCTATTCTTCACAAATACCGCAAAGCTTAATGGGCACGGATTCGCGTCAGACCTCCTCTCGACTCGGGACTGTGGAGATTTACCCTGGGACTGCTTGTCTCTCCTGGGCGATCTGCTGCGACGTCGAGGAGACTGACGCCTCTCACGACCCCTAGAACACCTACTTCCTGAGCGCGAGGGTTCACCACCTCGATTCATATCTCCGCCCAGCTCAGCTAGGGTCTTCGCTTCCCCTTTACTGTTAAAGAAGAGTCGGTTCGACATTCGCGCAATCAGTCTTCTTACAAGAGCTCAAGTCAGTTGTTTGCCAAGATCATAAAGGATGTACCTTTGTTCACTTACCCTTCATAGAGGCAGCACGATCGAGGCACTCTCATTAATTGAAGAGCCTGAATCGCCCGTCGCCGACTGAGTCGACGGCAGGGGCACGATTTTAGCATCAAGTACCCCAACCGGCTCACGAATCGATTCTTCAAACCTCTTCAGGAACCGCCTGGGGCAAGGGCAGATTCATCAATATATACGGCTCAAGTACCCCAACCGGCTCGTATATTCCTCAATATATACGGCTCAAGTACCCCAGCCGGCTCACGAATCGAATCGATTCCTCAAACCTCTTCAGGAACCACCTGGGGCAAGGGCAGATTCATTAATATACTCGGCTCAAGTACCCCATTCGGCGCATGAATCGACTGTTCATAATTCTAATCCAGTCGGCATGTGAAGGACGAATCAATATTGCCACTGGATATTCAACCTCTAAAAGCTGAAACTCAGCAACAATTTTACGCAAAATAGCGAAAGACATCACAATGTTTCATTAACATAACCACACAAATTGTGTACGAGTAGAAGTGAAATTACAAGGAAATTTTCATTAATAAATTGCGTACAAGATAGCAACCAATTTATACATGAAAACTACCCTGAACCAACAAAACTCTACCAAACAAATATCAAAAACTTACACAAAAATCAAAAAACTTAATAAATTTGGAAACGCCTCCCAAATCACTCCTTGGTGTCGGATTCAAGTGGCTCAACATCTACTTGCTCGTAAGGAATTGGCACAGCCAACGTAACCCCAGCGGCAGCAAGGGCTTTGAGCCACCCGTGTTTGAACCCCCGATTCTCAAATTTGGGAACTTCATCAACATATTCCGTAAAGGCGGCTCTTTTTCCTGCCTCAAAAGCCTCCAATTCGACTTTCTCCTAGGCCGCCTTGAGCTCTTCTAACTGAGTCTTCGCCTCGGCAAGTTCGTCTTTAGAGAGCTTGAGCGACTCCTCACTCACACTCGCTCTAGCCTCAGCATCAGAACGAAGCTGTTCAGCAGTGCGAGCCCTCTCCTTCTCCGCTTCGGCTCGTGCGCTCTCCATTGCGGCTCTCATTTTCTCAAACTCGGCCCTACTCTTCTGACCGTCCACTTCTGTTTGCAAATGGTCAATTCTGCCAAGAGCATCGTGCAGGCGGCGGCCTAAGTCGGCAATCCTGCCGACGGTCTGCAAAAACAAGTGATCGTCAGATACCCTTGTAAAAATGGATTCAAGCGAATTTAATACCTACCAGAAATGCCGACTGCGCAGACAGGGCTACGGCCAAAATATCCAGCGCGGCGCAAAAGGCCGCATTGTCGGCCGGCAAGGAAATTGAGGCCGCCAGGCTCAATGCAACGGCCGGATCCTCAATGGCCGAAGCGTTGGAAGAAATCGGCGTATCTCTGATCTTTGGCTGAATTACGAAAGGAGCAACCACGTCCGATTCTTCGAAGCGAGGCCGTTTGTCAGCAGGGCTAATTTCTGAACTAGCCTCCTCCTCGGCACCACGTTTTTGGCCGCGCTCCTCCGGAATCAGCCGTTCTTCACCGGCCTGCTGTTCAACTTTTTCCGTGCCGACCGGTGTAACCTGAGCCGTTCCTTCAATAATGGGTATAGAGGCCTTAGCCAAGCTGGCGTCAGATTCGGCGGCCTTGGCCTTTTTTCGAGCAGCCATTCGCTCGGCATTTCTCTTACGCGCCATCTGCGTAAGGCTTTCCTTTGCCATACCTTCGAAGAAGTCGCCGGGAAGATCTCCCAAATTCGCGAAAATATCTCCGGAAGAGAACTCTACCCGACCCGAAGCGGATGGAGAGGAAGGTTGGTTGAGTCCGGCAGCCTCAAACGCCGAACGCACGGCCTCGTCGACCTCTTCGGCCTCCTCAGTGAGTTCTCTGGCCGGATCGGCAACTACTATCACCGGCTCTGCGTCTTGCCTCGAATCAGAAGCTTCAAGACCAATTTGCCTAAGGTTCTTGTCGCTGGGGAAGATAAGAGCCAAGAGGTTCTGATCGCCGGATGGAATAGGAATGTTGTCCGCAGCCGAGAACGTGGTATAAGTCGGTTCGTACCGAAGTAAAATGTGGGCGGCTCTCCCTTGTTTTTGCACATTTTGGCGGCCGAAGTAGTTGAGTGCAATCTTAATGTCCTTGAGGACCGCGTCGTCAACAGAAGTCAGAATCTTCTTCAATTTATTACCTGCAAAAGATGAGAGATTAAGGAAAGAGAGCCGATTAAAAGACAGATCAACAAACATAAGATACTACTTGGCAACCTGGATCACCCTTATGTCTGGGAATGGGGTCTAGGCGATCTTCGCCCTCAGCGAACTCCCAATTACCTCAGACATTGACCATTACATCGTCAACCCTCTTACCAGAACTGGCAAGCATAGTCACCAAATGATGGTCAGTATCCTTGGCCCTAAGGAAGTACCGCCCCAGCCGACCGGAGGATTTGGCTAAAGCATAGCAGTACCGAATGGCCGAAATTCCGAGATTGATCCAAAGGCGTCGATTCAATTCTATAATCCCCATAATGATTCGAAAGAAATTTACATTGGGTTGAGAAGGAATCAGACTCAAATAGCGAATGACGGCCCTAAGCATTGGATGTAGGGGGAAACGAACTCCGCCCTCCGCAATGGACAAGAGGGGGAATACCATCGTATTCTGATCCTCTCTCTCCATATCTAGAGAACTGTCTGTTACAAGAGACAAATGAACATCATCGAGAATGGAACAATGTCGCCGGAATCCAGAAATGCGACTCTCAGAAAGGAGGTCTCTCAAATGTTTAGCCATTTCAACGGGGACCCAAGGATTCGCCGAAAGTAAGAACAATAAACAGAGAATAGGACTACAAAGAAAGGAGAAGAAGACTTACGAAGAGCAGATGAGACGAAGATAGACGGATGAAAGTTGCAGAAAATATGAGTGCGAGGGGAGATGCGCGCTGGCGGTCCAAACGTATCAGATGATCGACGAAATGTGTATCCAAAAGGACTGAAGTTTCAAATCGCAATAAATGCGAAAGACGCATGAATAGGGCGGAAAAGTATAATGATAAACGAAAAGGCGTGCGCCTCCTGACATCTGTCTTGGGGAACGCGAGGCCGCCTGATCAATGATAAGCTTTTCGAATTCTAGACCAAACACGCCGATTAACTATCGTCAATGGGGAATTCGGGGGGCAATTGTGGGAGCCGAATATGTGGCTAAATCGGAAGGGGTATATTATAGTATTAACATTAACCGGCTGTATCCTGCATGATTAGGATGGGCCGAATACAATACGTAGGCCGATTAAGAAAGGATCCTCGAAGCCGAATAGAAGAACGGGTAATGATTGAAAAGTAGGCCCAGGCCCCGAGGTCCCAAAAAGAACAGATATAAATATAGAAGCAGCGTTCTTGGAAAGGTATGTAAGAATAACTCCACTTAACTTAGTGAACAAGCTTTCTTGACCATTGAGACTGACTTGCCCGTCGGAGTGCTAACCCCGGCACCCCCGACCGGAGTGTTGGTGCTTTTACAGGTGACTAGCTGAGGATCAAGAGCGTCTCCCAGGATCTGAAGAGTATTTCCAAACCACTTCCCCACAATAATGCATCCATTTTTCATGCATTTGGGTTAGGATTATCCGCATTGGTGGGATTTACTATCTTCAAAGATGAATACATGCATAAATCCATGTCTTGAGATGATACTCATGCCACATCCTAGCATCCGAACTCCTAGATGCATGGTCTGTGTGTATTGCATTAGTAAATTGCATATAGGATCATGCATATTTGTGTATATCTACATATGTGTTGGGACTCGTCTTGAAGTAGAAGGTAAGAGTTTTGGGCTTTAGCACATTGCATGTGTATATTCCTTATCATATCATGAAGCTAAGTGCTTAAGTGAGATACATGTTCGAATGTCGGTGGATGGAGGTTGTGTTATTTATTTTGGAATGTAGATGATTCTTACGTTGTAGATTTTATCTAAGAAAACCCTTTTCAAAATGCATGAAGTCAGAGCATAACCAAAATTAACGGCACAATCTATATTTACATGTCTCAGATAGTAATGGTAGCATTATTAATAATCAGAACATGGATATACATTGATTATAAAAACCACATTATGACTGGAAGCCGATCTTTGATCAAGTGAGTATGGTGCTCAATTAATTACATTCCCCTCTCATGCCTAGATTACCAAGCCAAGACACTTTGGTTATGACATACAGTGGCCTTTGGAATGAGTCGCGGGCTTCCAAATTCTCTCAAAAAATTAGGTGGCAACTCTAAAATCTGGGGATGTAATCCATTTCTGGCAATGTTTTGCAATAAAATGGATTTTCTATAAAAGTTACCAGATTTGAGCTCTTATTTTCTATTTCACATTGTACTAGTGATATGAAATCAAAAATCGGGAGTCCAAACTGTCGAGCGCACTTGGTAACCCTAAAAAGGCATCCCACAGCAATGTTTTCAAATAAAGGTGGTGTTTGGGAACTTGGGTTTGGGATTTTTTTTTTTTTTTTTTTTTCCACCAAAAGACAAACTTTTTGCAAAACCAAAAAAAACACATCCAAACAAAATATCACATCCAACCCCATAATCATTTTACTTTTTTTCTCACAAACATCACATCTAACCACAAAAAAATTCAATTATCTTCCCGAATACCAAAATTTTTTTATCCAATAATATTTTACAACTAAAAAAATTTACATAAAAACTTACTCTCCAAACATCCACAAAGAGGAAAAATACAAAAATACAAACCGCCACTATGTCACCAGTGGGCACCATCACCAAGATAGCAGTGGGCACCTTTGGCAAGTTCTCAACAGCCGCAGTAGCACCAACACCTCATATGCGCGGCTGCACTTGCTCAGTGGACAGACATGTGGCCCACATGCCCCACATGTGTACCAACCCAGTTCACCCACGGGTGACCTTCCAAGGCATGCCTTTCGAGGCACGTCATTTTAATTGGAAATTCAATCATCTATCTCCTGGCATCGCACAACACAAATCTTTGGTACCCGCGTGGAAAATGGACCCCTAACTTCCCCAGCTGTATTGTTAATTAGAAAGGAAAAATGTTTCAAAGTCAGACTTGGCAGTTGGCACTAGAAAATTGCATGGTCAGATTTCCTGCCTTGATAACTCAAGACTTCGAAAAATCTAAATCGTTGGAAACGGAATTTTGAAAAATTTTGGCAAGCACCTGGAGTCACTTGGAAAATTTTGGAAAAACTTGGTATCACTTGGGACATAAATGGTCAGGGTTTTAATATTTGTTGGCTAATAAAAATGAATTATTTGATTTCATCTATATTCACTTGATAATTTGATAATAGACCCGTGCCAAGCCTTTACACAAATAGTTGGCACATTTTTTTAACATTATTAATGAAATGCATAGTGTAATTGTTTTTCTTTTTCTTTTTTTTTTTACAATTACAACTTGTTAATTTTTAATAAAAATTTATATTTGTTTTAGATATTTTTTTAATATGTAAATTATTTTTTTAGATTTTCTATAAAAATAATTTAATAATTCCATTACTAACATTAGTTTATTGGAGAAATTAAAAAAAGTTGAAGACTTATGGGTTAGGAAAAGTCAATAAATGCTGTGGGTTAGAAACTTCTTTTTTCTTATATAATATGTAGATTTGAAAATGGACACGTGTCAAGTCTTTATACAAACACTTTACACATTTTTTTAGCATTATTAATGAAATGCATAGTGTAATTTTTTTTTCTCTTTTTATTTTTATTTTTTTTTACAATTGCAACCTGTTATTTTTTAATAAGAATTAATATTTGTTTTAGATTTTTTTAATATACAAATTATTTTTTTTTAGATTTTTTTATGAAAATAATTTAATAATCTCATCACTAACCATAACGTATGAGAAAAGTTGAAAAGTGCGGTAGTAGGTACGGGATAAGTCAAAAAAACTTGTGAGTTAAGAGAAGTCAATAAATGTTGAGATTTTTTTATTTTAAATCAAAAAATTAGAAAATTAAGATTGAAATATTAAAACTCCCACAAATCTTGTAGATTAGAAACATTATTTTTTTCATACAATATATAGACATGGTAAAATATGTGCACATCTGGACGAAGCCCCAACCATTTTGGACAGACTTTTGAAATTACCATTTGATTTTGGAGTTATTATGAAATTATTTATAATAGAAATAATATTCTAACTTTTTTAGTTTGGATGTGAAAAATTGTATGAAACGTTTTTATGTGATATATTAATGCGAGACTTGGTTACTGTTGTTTATTTATTTATTTATAGGAAGAGCATAATATTCTATTTTATCTTATTCTGTTTTTGGTGTGTTTGGTTTGTGAATTTTGAAATTTTTATTTTTATTTTTTTCCCAAAATCACTGCCATGAGCAAAGCTTGTGAAGAAATATAGATGAAGCAAAGATTCGGAAAAAATATTGATGGATGGTAAGATTGGAAAATGAGACAAATATAATTTTAATCCTATAATTCAGTGTAAAACAAATAATAGACAAGGGGATTATTTACCCGACTAATCCAATTGGATAACAAAGAAGGCTTGAGTGCACAAAAGCAACAATTCTTTAACATTCCGAATGCATAACTATATATATATACATTTTTTAGTGAAATGAAATCAAACGCCTAGGTCATTATTTTGAAGATTTAAATGACCAACTCAACGGCATATAATACAAGCAATACCAAACTTGTATTTATGTGATCTGGGGGGGGTAAGAAGTAATTGCACAGCATGATACCTCTACAAATCCCCCCATCCCATCTAATTCAAGCAATACCAAACTTGTATTTATGTGATCTAGGGGTGAAAGAAGTAATTGCACAGCATGATATCTCTACAAGTCCCCCCCATATACCTAGAGTGTGAAATTTAGAGACTGGAAACTGAAGTATGGCTTCTTTCTATGAGTATCCAACACCCTGATACCACCTTCAGAATTCATCTGGCACATTAAAGCGATCGACTCCTTCATTGTTTCAGGTCCACACACCAATACCCCTATATCAGATCCACCTGTTTCGTTTTGAAACTGGGAAAATACATCTGTATCCAATTCACCATATGACAATATATTTCGTTATGTTCTTGAATAATGCTTAATGTGTAGTGTATAATGGGTTAAGAGTACGTACCTTGGAAATTAGGCCTTCCTCCAAAATGAATTTCATGTTCCTCAAGAGCATGACTTGTTTCCATGGAATTTGGTTTGATTTCTCTGCTGTGTTTCTGTGAGCGGGGTGGAAGCTCCTTCTTTATCTTTCTCCATCTTAGCATAATAGCCACCAAGGTGCCACATATGATAGCGATAGCAAAAGAACAGATAAGAAAGAGATCAATTATTGAAGAGGGATATGCCTTCTTAACAGGATGGATAAAGGCACAGTTGAAGCAACAAAGAACAACGAGGAACATAATTGAAGAAAACCCAACAATGACAGCCATCCAGAGTAAATTCTCGAGTCCATGTACGGCATAATTTGAAAATTGGGTGTCGAAGTTTATGGTTTCCACTTGAGAAAACTCATTCAGTAGTTCTGGAAGAGTTGAACCAGATTTCTCTTGGGTTACGAACACTTTGAGTTTCAGATGGAATTGTTCTGCCGCTTGGTTCAGCAACAAAGGAAAAACTGAATCCAAAAGGCATACATCTTGGGACTTCTTCACAACATAAATAAGTTGCATCTGTGCAGGAAGTCTATTTCTGCCACTACTTTGACCAAGCTCAAATTCTTGAAAAATGCTTAGAAATGGTGTTATCCCTATTCCTCCCGCAACCAGGAGTAGACTATCATAACTGCCATAGAAAATAAAAATAAATAAATAAAACATCAGTAAGCCAAAATTCTATTCATGTAACTTGGCTGATTCCAACTTTATAGTACCATAGAAAGTCCAGTGAAGCCGGTCCATATGGCCCTTCAATTGAAACTGGGATACACTTCATTTGATTAGGATCAGAGCCTAGCTCAGTTTGTTGTACTATGTTGTATAGAGAGCTTGTCCACCATCCTTCACATTTCATTATAACAGACATGGTGTGCTCATCAACACTAGAGCTAGAAGATATAGTAAAGGAGTGCCACTGTAAGTTAGATATGCTTGGTATTTTCATGAATATCACACTTGCTGGAGTATACTTCAATCCTGAAATTATTAGAAAATATAGGTACATGAGTTAATTTCTAGTCTTCTCGATTAAACTTTATGATAACTTGAAGAACTTGAAATTTTACTTGGGTCTTTGGGCAGAACAAGCTCCATAGCTTTGCAGGGGAAGACTCGTGCGGAAAGTATGCAAGTTTGTGGTCTTGATTGTATGATCCGGAGTAGCTTATCAAGGGCGAAGAGAAAAATCCCGGGGAAAACCATGTAGAAATGCCTATCTCCAACATGGAACAAGAAAAATACTAAGAAGACTATGTAAAGATGGTGTGTGTAGTAGAAGATTTCAAACTGTTTCCTTCTTATTTGCGGAAGTGATGTGATCCAGATGACTAGCCCTGTAACAAGAGCAATCTCACCAGCAAGGTATATGCGGCCTGTTTTCTGCCATTTCCACATCTGTTGCCAAGTCAAAAAGAAATTTAACACAAATTTCAATATACTGAAGAAATTTACATTTGATGGAACATTAGGGATGGGCTCAGAATCACCTCATCCTGAATGTGGTGTTTGAGACCCCATATAAAGATGGTGCCTGAACCATGCAAGGTGGCAAAAAGTATCATAGCAGTCCCAAGCCAGACATGGTATCTTACTGAAGCTTCAAACTGGAGGCCGAGTAAACGAAATACTGCCAGACCCCTCAAGACAGGCAGAAGCAGCAGTGCCAGGCTGGCTTCTGCCAACAAACCAAACCGGATTGACATCTTATAAATTTTGAATTGCCACCTGAAATTTAGGGGTAACATCAGTAAATTTGGAATTTTTATTTTCCACTCTTCACAGTACCTTCTATGGAATGATTGGAATCAAGATAAATGTTAGTACTCACATGTTCAATTTCAAGTTTTTGACTGGCATAAATTTTTTGAAATCATTAGAGACGTGGGCATAGAAAGTCCATGCTAGGAAGAGGATGAAGAGTAGTACAGCAAGAATCTCAATTGTGGAGAAGATACCCAAATAACTGTTGACAATGAGTGGGTTTGAGAGAGCTTTTACTGGACTTGCTTGTCTGTCATCAAAATTGAACAGAAAGTTATGTGACATGTCCAAAACAGAATACAAAATACAAGCACAATACAAAGTATCAAAGTATTGTTGACAAACTCACAAATAAAAGTGTATACAATTACAAGTACTTGACACGCACTCACATCTCTTTTCAATAGCTCACACGAAAATAAATCCAATTAAATAATTCCTACCTGCTTCTTTGATCCTTTGGTTTTAATTCCAAGTAAATAAATCCAATTATAGCCACAGCAATAACAGGAAATGTATAGACAGCCAAATCAAGCCCTGCAAAGGAGCCGTTGTGAGATCAGTGTTCCAAAAAACAACATTCATATTTGTAACTTTTTTTTTTTTTTTCTATTTTTAAATGATTATTCTTGATTCAGTGCAAATTACTTACAACTAACAAAACCAATCATTGAAAGAATATATATTTATATATGAAAGGGGGATTTTTGGTAGCATGTTGACTCATGTAGATAATTTTTTAATGAAATAAGTTCGTACCATTGTAGCTGAAGACAGTATTTGATGCATTATCTTCAGCTCCTTTCCATTTGGTTGCCCATAAATCTGTGGGCTTGAGAAGCCAAAGTGAAATCCAACCAGCACATAATAAGATCATCAGCAGTTTAAGAATGACAATAAGAGAGGTGCTTGCCATGTCTGCTTCCTAAATTTGATGCTGTAGAGCAGAGTGAGCACTGCAGTTCATTTAGTATGAGACTAATCTGTTTATATATAGAAGTTTGATTCAATAATAACAACAATGATGCATCCTCTAAAATTAGAGCTCTAATTGAGCTTTAATGAGGTAAAAGTCAAATAATAATAATAATAAATAAAAAAGAAAAAATAAGATCAAAACATCACTTCAGGTGAACTCCACATACACATTAAAGCTATTAAAACTCAGAGTTCTAAAACATTTTTGGAATAATAAAGACTGCCACTCACCGAGTTCGGGTCGTCGGCCGCACTTTCCTGCGGCCTTCCCTGCAGCGCATCCAAAACGACTTCGTTTTGGTGTTTTTTTTTTTCCTTCATCTTCCTACTTTTTCTTTTTAGCCCGTTTGATTGATTGGTTTCTCATCATCATCTTCAAAATCTTTGGTTCTTTACAGAGAGTGTTTCCACTGAATATATGGAGCCTCATATCAAACTTCAAGCTAGCTTACAACATGCTTTGCCGCCTGGACGGCACATTCAACCATGATCTAGCACTTAGAAGAAAAAAAGTGTTGGAAAATTTGAATTTAAATTTACTCCAATAGTTGTGTCTCTTGAGATAGAAGGGTGTGTCTTTTTAAAGGATCACAACCTTTCTGAAGAGTCACATAGAAGTCCATATATTCCATCTCCCTCACTTCATTTTGGATGGTGAATTGCCATTCTTCTTCACTTTGCATTTAATCTTCATATTTCCTGAGTCTAATTTTCCTATAAAGAGAGTACATGCACAGCAAAATTCGCTAGACTTGCAATAGTAGTTCTGCTAGTGCAAGACATTGATCGATGTATCTTGAGAGATAGACGTCCATTGAATCCTAAGCACCGGTGGGATGACGAATCTGTCTTAAGGAAAAAGTGTCACACACTCGACTCGATCAGGTTTTATCTATTTATGTGTTGTAAGTTTGGTTACATTATTTTGTCAATTTATTTCAGTTTTGGTTTTGCCCAAAAACCATTTACATATTTATAAATTATATTTTCCTTATAGTTTGGTACTATAATTTTTTCTAACAATCTTAAGACAGATTCGATCATGTTTATGATTTTAGGAAAATATAATTGTTTATTATTATAGAACTGGAAACTTGCAGTGTGAATAGATCTTACTATGATAAATATTTGCTTCTATGATGTTAGTCATCATTCGAATATATGGTATTAAAAAAAAAATGATTTGTTCAAATCACTTATGTTTTGTGCATTGTTTATTTGGAAAACAAATGGCGTTTTATTGCTTATTTGTGTAAATAATTGTTTGAAATTTACTTCCATGCACCTATGAGTTTTACACAGGTTAATGTGGTAGACCTTTGCACCCCTCTCTCCCTTACCGTTTTCCTAAAAAGTTGTGTTGATCCCCTCAATCAAAGATGTTGAAAAAACCGGTGAGGGTGTGCCTGCAGTTCCCATCCCTGCTTTAATCAGGGAAAAGTGGAGAACACAATTGCAAAGTGCACGTCGAATTGCTTTGATTCATGGAAAGAATAAGGACCCATCGGCTTTTGCTACCTCTTTTTCAAAATCATGATTGGTGATAATTTTTCAAATGTTCTGGTATAGTTACATTTCTACTATTCCTTGTTAGTTATTTAAAAATACTGTTTCTCTAACACTTTGGCGTCGGTTCAAGGAGTTTAGGGTTTGGTCCCAACACCAGTACACCCCCATTCCCAAAATGTATGGTAACTGCATACTTCATAATCTAAACAAAAAATAGTACCATGTTTCCAAGGGTCTGATTAGGATGGGTGGCCTTTTGGGGTTTGGAGGTGATGAGAATTGATGCTGCAATTTTATTTGTAAAATGTTTGAAGGTTATGTTTTGAGATTCGGTTTCTCTCAGAAATCTTCCCCTATGAGGAAGAAGATCCATATGATAGGAAGTGCCATATGACACTCCAAACAGCAGCAGTATACAATGGTCACTCTCCCCCACATACACCACATACTAAATTGAATAAACACAAGCACCGTGAGGGAAATATAAACGTTGCTCACACACTGTTTGACGGAAACCCCTTTTCGAGAGACATCAGTTTTCTTACTTTTTATCTCAAAAACTACTCTACAAACACAAACCAAACACACCCATCATCTCTTGGAATTTGATGGTTTCCGGATACAAAAAACACAACCATACCAAAACACACCATCAGATATACATATTTTACGATTCAGAGCATCAAATAAAATCTGGAAATGCTTCTTACTGACTCGGCGGTCCTCGAAGACGAAATCGCAGTGTCGATGGGCTCGGCCGATGGTATCGGGTCTGTAGGGCTCGAGATTGATCGATTCCGATGAAGAAGTTTGGGTTGTTGAAACCAGAGGCAATCCGAGAGGTTGTATATGTATAGAAGCTGTGTTGATAACCAAAGGTCTGTGCTTTTTGCGAGAAAATTGAGAAGAATTGGGCAAATGATCAAATCGATGTCGCTTACTGCGCGTTGAATCTGAATTTTTCATGTTATTCCATAAGACTCAATTTGAATAAACCTATCAATGTGTGTAAAAAAATTATCTATATATATATATATAGAGAGAGAGAGAGAGAGAGAGAGAATTTGAATAAGAATAACAAGTGATTAAATTATTTTTTGAAATACTGTGTGATATGTTTTTTTTTTTTTTTTTTTTTTTTTTGACTGATTTAGTTTCAAAACTATGAATGAAATTTAATTAGAGTTTATTTAAAGTTTGTGAACTTTTAAATTGTGGTGGTGTTGTTCTATTTAATTGGAAATAGATTGAGAAATCTTTTGTATTGATTATTATTTTGTTAATAATTAAGTTGAAAGTTATTTTTTTAAAAATAACTTTGACATAAGTTGTCATTATTTATTATGAAACTTGTGAACTAGAGTTGTTTTATTTGGATTAGTGACAGTGACACTCGTCTGGAAATGAATTATATTATTTGTGCTAATTTATATATTATCACAAATGTGGGGGAAAGAGATTAATGGGAAATTATGATTATGATTGACTTGTTAATCTTGCCCATGTCTACATATGTTATAGAGTTGACAATTAATAGCATCATTTTTTTTATGATGTCATTAATACCAATTTGGTATGTGGTGTTTTATAAATGGATTTCAATTAGTTATCAAAAATGGATGTCAATCAGTTATCAAAGTATTGATAAAAATGTGAACCTATTTGTTTTGACATAAGAGGAATTCTAACTATTCTTTGGAATAATGACTAAAATTGGTGCGGTGACTAATAACTCCGTAATGAAATATTATATGAGTTAAAATATTTCATGGGTGAAAGACACTTTGGTAATTGTCGACATAATCACCAATACAAGATAAGACAAATAAGATGTAAATATATTTATACAGTGATATTTGTATATTCCATATTGAGATTGGAATTAAGGGTTGCAGTAAACAAAAAGAAATTAATCATGGCTAAAGAAGCGTTATTTGACAAAGTGTTGTGACCACAACAGGTATTAGTCATTTCTTCCTTGTACTACAAAAGCAAGTTATGAAGTCTAATTATATTTTAGACAAATTAGTATTGTGATTATATTCACAAAACAATTTACGTCTTGTTACTTAGTTCAAGCACGCCAATTAATGATAGATTCTAATTTATCTCAAAATTGTGGGGGTGTATTAATATTTTTGTGTAATTATACACCAGCAAGAGAAATTAAGTTTCCTTGGAATGCTTAAATGAGGGAATGCTTGGAGGATTTTACCAAAGTATTGGTTCCGTTTGTAGGTCCACAAGTCCACAAAGAATCTCAATTCTTTTTATAAGACAAAGTTAGAGTAGAAGCAAAAATGGTTTTATTAACTCCTAAGGAACAACTCTATGTTTATTATTTAAATTTGAAAATGGGAGTAACATAGAGTAATGGTAAGTCTTGATGTAGTCAAAGACTTAATACCGTAGAGCATTTGCTTTCAATTGTGAATATTGTCTAAAGATAATATAATGGATCCACTAATGATATATAATTGAGAAGGTCAAACGAAATATAGCGGCCGCTAAACAAAAAGTTTAACCAGAGAGCAAATGAGGAAAAGTTCATCAAGGGGAATGTGATTAAAGACTATTACATCAGAGTCATCATAATAATAACCCTACTTAGATGACTGGAGATCCCAAGAACTAAGTTCAAAGGGACAACTAAGTTATGTGTGGCTCGCCAGAAATCACTAAAGGAGTCTAACTCCTATCCATTTCTATGATAAGAGTAATATCTACAACATGTGTTATATGCAGGGAACTTAGGGTAAGCTATGCTTTTAATGATCACGTATATCTTGAAAACCTTAGAGGGGTATCCTTTAAGAGGAGTATTAAAGAGACTCGAAATAAGGATCACCTATATGAGTGTGAAGGGGCCGCTTCTATGAGAATTGATAAGGCAAAATTCCCTAAAGCATTCATGAAATACCAGGAGATGCCCAATGCCAAAATGGGCACAACCGTAAGAACTAAACTGTGTCTGGAGATATTCTGTGTGAATTCTATTGTCTTGGCTTACACAAACGGCTGAACAGTTCAAGGCATCACATTCACTGATTAGCTAGTAAGTCCGAAAGGCTTTCACTAGGGAAGGTTCAAAGCCGAAAGCTACCTATCCTGATGCAGGGGTATTTCTTTAATGTACTCTCTTTTTGTCTGCATGTTGTTACATGTCCTTTTCGCAAATTTCATTCATGTGGGGGATTGTTGGAAATTTTGAATTTAAATTTACTCCAATGGTTGTGTCTCTTGAGATGGAAGGGTGTGTCCTTTTAAAAGATCACAACCTTTCTGAAGAGTCACATAGAAGTCTATATATTCCATCTCCCTTACTTCATTTTGGATGGTGAATTGTCATTCTTCTTCACTTTGCATTTATTCTTCATATTTCTTGAGTCTAATTTTCCTATAAAGAGAGTATATGCACAACAAAGTTCACTAGGCTTGCAATAGTAGTGCTGCTAATGCAAGACATTGATCGTTGTATCCTGGGAGATAGACATCCATTGAATCCTAAGCACCGGTGGGAAGACGAATCTGTCTTAAGGAAAGAATGTCACACACTCGACTCGATCAGGTTTTATCTATTTATGTGCTGTAAGTTTGGTTATATTATTTTGTCAATTTATTTCAATTTTGGTTTTGCCCAAAAACCATTTACATATTTATAAATTATATTTTCCTTATAGTTTGGCACTATAATTTTTTCTAACAAAAAGAAAGAAGAAAGAAAATATTTAGCAGGAAAAAATTAGAAGTAGATGCAAGAGTGCAGAGAGAAGAATGAAGGAAGAGACATCACCGAAAAATTATTAGAAGGAAAGGGCAACCAAATTGATACCTGTGCAACTCGATCGGACTCATAAACAACCAGATTAGACAAAAAATTATTTCATTTGGTTTGAGATTTTATTAGACACGTGGGTCTTTATGTGATTTGTTGCAGATTTGAGATTGCATCTATATTGAATCTATATTTGAGAAACTTTTAGGTTTGCGATTTTTCTTTTTGGGTTTGAATCTCGGTTTATTTTTTAGTGGGTGTGATTTGGTAGTTTTTAGAGAGAGAAAAGAGGAAGAAGAAGGAGATGGAGAAGAAGAGAGGATGGGTTAGGTAGTTTTTATAGATAGAAAGGAAGAAGAAAGAGATGGAGAAGAAGAGGTGGTGGGTTTGGTTTGTAGATTTGAGATTGCATCTATATTGAATCTATTTTTGAGAAGCTTGAGGGTTTGCAAATTTTCTTTTTGGGTTTGAATCTGGGTTTATTTTGCAGTGGGTGTGATTTGGTAGTTTTTAGAGAGAGAATAGAGCAAGAAGAAGGAGATGGAGAACAAGCGATGGTGGGTTTGGTAGTTTCTGTAGATAGAAAGGAAGAAGAAGGAGATAGAGAAAAAGAGGTACGAAAAGGGGCTAAGAAAAAAAAACAAAACAAAACAAAATGACGTCGTTTTGGATGTGCAGCAGGAAAGGCCGCAGAAAAGTGCGACTGACGATCCGAACTCCCTTTATATCTTGTTTGTAATTAATTTTATAAATTATTTCTGTACACTTAGTTTTTTCTTGAATAAACCACAATATTAGGTGACAATACGATAAAATAAAAATTGTAATAGAAAGTACAACGTTGTTAGATTTTTGGGCAAATTACAAACACCCCCCTCGAGATTTGGTGAAAATACAGATTCCCCCTGAGGTTTGAAAAATTACAAATTACCCCCTGAAGGTCAAATTTTCATAACAAATTAGGGGAAATTATAGGGGAATCTGTGTGAAAATAAAAACCTCAGGGGGGAATGCGTTATGAAAATATAAACATCAGGGGGGCGGGATGTAATTTCTCAAATCTCAGGGAGGAATCTGTATTTTCACCAAACCTCGAGGGGGGTGTTTGTAATTTGCCCTAGATTTTTCATTTAATTTTATTTGTCATTTTTTATTGGCCAAGTTAAGATAGTATTATGATTGCACTTGATATTTTTCCTCCCATTGGATATGTAAAAAATAAATAAATAAAAATAGAGATTCAACGCATAAAATTTTCGTTAAAGTGAGATTTAGAAATGTCAGCCTGCTTTTGAAGAGGTTACTTTTAATTTTATTTTGTTTTATTTGTTTGGAAAATCCTTTTTCCTGTGAGGAAAAGGCAAATGAAGTGATGGGCACTCCTGGTATAAACGGTGGACACATGGGGGATTTATGTTTGTCTATGATTGATTCAGAAAATCGATTATGTAGTTTAGCAAAGCTCTTTCTTCAATATTTTTTTTTTGGGGGGGGGGGGGGGGGTGAATTGAAGCCACCAACCGGCGGTAGGCTAACAGCTAGCTCACGCAACAACGAAGTTGAATTTCGCTCTGACCGACTGAAGGGGGACTCCTCATGATCATGAAAATGACGTTACAAAAACGGGAAAGACTATTATAACTAAAAAAAAAATTAGTATAATTTCATATTTTCTTAATTATAATTAAAAAATAAAAAAGTCTTAATTAAATAATATATTAGACATAATTAAAGATTTTATGAGTTATAACTAAATAAAGCTATAACTAAATAAAAAAATTAACCGCAACTAAAGAAAAAAATAGCATAATATAATATTGCATATGGTAGGTGATGTGTATAGTAAATTTCCCTACAAAAACACATGGGCGGAGTGAAAGGGTCAGTGATAAAACTTTAATACCTTGTTCGGATGGAGTGATTTGGTAAGAAATAATGAGAAAATAATTTTTTTGTCATGTTTAATTTATAAGTTGAGTAACAAAGTGTAAGAAATGATGATAATTAGTGAAAAAGGCAACTCTCTTACTAAATCTATTTCATTTTTACCAAAATTGTGAGATTTGATGAGAAACTGGTTATTGTTGGTGCTAAATTTTGGAAATCCTCTGTCTACAAGTTGCTAACGTGGCAGGATGGTTGATGTTGCATAAGCTGTTGACATAGCACAAAAAAGGGATGTGACGTGTGATTATTTTTAAAGGTTCCCAAAGAAGGAAGATGGTTGCTAAAAATCAAGAGAGAAATCAAAATTCAAAGATCAAGGGGAGCCGTCCCTAAAATGTTGGGATAAAAATGCAAAGAGATAGTGGATAAGGGAAGATCATAACTGAAATCTGAGCAGGTCAAGTATAAAAAGGGAGCTGGACGAAATCAAAAGGATCATCAACAACCACTCACAAATCGTGAAGAATTATTTAAGAGTAATTTAAGTTAGCCATTTTAGGAGTAGATTAAATGATAGTTTTCTAACCCTCATTTCACTTCTTCTTGTCGATTGTTGTATTTTTCATTAACTTTTTTCTTACTTAAGTTCTTGTAACTAGTAACAAGTGATAATTTAATTGAATAAATACATATTCTTTTATGTTTGATTCCTTCTCTACTTAATTACCTCCGAAAAAGTCATTAATCTGTTTAAGGCATAGAACTCAACCACAAAGCCTGATTTTTATTTGTGTTTATTTAAAATTTGTTTGTTTAAGTCTATCAATCAATTACCATCGATTGGGCCTAAACCAAATTTTTACCAATATAAATTGGCACCCCGGTGGGACCATTCTAACTTGGAGTGATGAGGAAAAAGAAAATTGAGAAAATTGAGACAACTGACACCAGCAAGAAAGTTGCTAATGAGGCAGGCCTTCTTGGGCATCCAAGTAAGAGGCCTGTCAAAGATGTAGTTTTCCCTCTTGGTTTTCCTAAATTTGAAGAGGACGTGAAAGTCATTGCAGATAGCCAATTAGTGACAACCGAGTATGGAGAATGACTGAAATCAGGATACAACCAATGAAGGCCACTATCATGGCCTGACAACTAAGCAAGTGGAAGAAATGATTGCCCAGCTTGGTCATACTTTTGAAATGAGGCCTGAACAGTTCATAGAAAGCATGAGGGCTAACCTCAAAATGCTTGGGGGATTCAGCCCCACTCCTAGTCCTTCACCTCTAGCCAAAGTAGAAGCACAAGTGACTAAGGTACAATTTCAAACCCCTAGAATAAGTAAAATTCATCAGGATAGTGCCTCCTTTTATAGGCCTCCAACTCTCTACGAAGAGGAGCAAAAGAGGTTTCAAATGAACTCCAATCAAACATATAAAGAAGCTAAGACTAGGATTAGTTATAGAGGACAATCTAGTCCTTCTAGGCCTTCTACTCATAGAGAGGCCATGGAAGGAAAATCACATTATAATCCAACTTTTGAGATAAATAATGAAGAAAGAAATAGACCAATACAAGGGGGGCAAATTGGCTTCCAGGGTATGGAGAACCAATGAGTGATAAGGCCAGGCCTGTACCAGGGGGACAGTTTAGGACCCCAAGGTATAAGGAACCTGTCATCGATAGACCAAGCTTAGGGAATTACAACTTGTTGACCAAAGGTTTAGACAACCAAATTATGATAACCTTAGGCCAAGAGGTAACCGACAACCTAGGTAGTAAAATTATCAGGAGCAGGGCTTTAAAAATCATGAGCAACAGTATGTGGAGCAAAGACCCAAAGAGCTTGTGCCACCCCCTCAGTATTTTGAAGAAGGCAGTTTTGGTTATCAACCACTTCAACAGCAGTACTTCTAACCTTATAAGGGGTTTGCTTCACCAAACCCCCAGCCACAAATAAATAAAAGGGTAGGGTATGGTGCCTATAATGAGAAGCCAAACTTTGAGCCTACCCAGATTAACAGACACTAGATAATAGAGGTAATTTAAGAAATGTATGGCCCAGGCCTAAGAAGGCCTAATAGGCCAATGTTTAAAAAACCATACCCCTATTGGGTGGATGAGACTCCCCTTTCCAGAAATTTCAATATGCCTGAATTCTCATTGTTCATATGGGAAGAGAGTTAGTCTACTATAGAACATATAGGAAGGTTCACCATGCAATGTGGATACGCTAATTTAGATGACCAAAAACTTAGACTTTTTCCACACTCACTGTCAAAAGTAGCTTTTACATGGTTTATCAATCTACAAGAAAACTCAGTACCCACATGGTAGGACATGGAAAGCAAGTTCCATGCACAATTCTATAGGACTGAACCTGATATAAGCATGGTGGATTTAGCTAAGTTTAGACAAAAGCAAAGGGAATCTGCAGTACAGTATATCAATAGGTTCAAAAAGGCTAAAAATAGGTGCCATGTTTATATGCCTGAGATAGAGGTGATAAGGTTGGCCTAGAATGGCCTTGACTTTGAAGTAAGGAAAAATTTGAGGGAATGGAATATCAGGATTTATTTGAACTTTCATCTAGAGAAACCATGTATGAGTCCATCCTTAGGGCAAAACAGCAAATGAGGGTTACTTCTCTAGGAACATATTTCCAAGTCATAGAATTTGAAACAGAAATGGACATAGGCATTGCCCATATAATTAGTAAAACACCAATGACTTATGAAGCCTTAAGAAAGGCAGAAAAACCAGTAAACATGCCTTATATTCAGCCAGTTAGGAAAAATGTGTAAATAAGACATCAATAGTACTCCTTTGATCTATCAAATGTAGATGCTTTGTTTGATGAGTTGTTGGCTAGGAGGTTCTTGACCTTGTCCCAGGCCACAGTATCCTAAAGGAAAAAGATAGAATTGGCAAAGAATACTGTAAATGACACAATTCATTCAGACATTCAACTAATGATTGTGTAACCTTTCGTAATTGTGTGCAGGATCTAATCTAAAAGGGAATGCTGAAGTATGCTAAGAAGGACAAAGGAGTTATAGCTGTTAATGGGAACCCTTTTCTAGAAGTGGTGGGCATAAATATAGGGTCTACCAATTTGAGTGATCAAAGTAAGAATCCAAGAGTGCTGCTAAGTGAGCTGCAAAGAGTTCACAGCCTGAGGAAAAAACTTCTTACTGAAGAAAAGAAGCTAGCTGTTCACCAAGAATAGTCTGTTTGCTTAAGATGTGGGACTAAAAGGGAGAAAGCACAGGCTATTGTGGCCAACAAGGTACCGAAACAAATGAAGGATTGTGGCCTAAGGTTTAACACCATAGGCCAAAATGATTTGCAGATATTCAATGGTGCAAAGTTGTTATATGATGGACTGGATCTAAGTGTTTATATAGAAGAAGTAGCGGATTATGGGAAGTAGGATAAGCCTTTTCTTTATCGAGGATTGCCAATGAGTCCTTGACTGGAAAGGGCCAATGACATTAAAGCCTATTTGAGGCAGCACAAACAACAAGAGAAGAATAGCTAGGTCAAGGATTTCAAGCCACAAAAAGAACTTACAGTGAGCCAAGATTTGTAAGGAATCAAAGGGTTTGGACATACGCATTTGGCCTGAAGAAGAGACCAGAAGAGGGTATTGTTGCCAGGCCATATAGTGGCCCAGCAGAACCAAGATCAGTAAGAGAGTCAGGGTTGGAGCAGCCCAAAATGATCAAGCCTCCAGTGCAACCACAATATGGTTGGCAGGGAGTGGTACATCCAAAATTCCCTAGGGGTGGTTAAAGGCCTATGAGGGAAACAAGAACATAAAATATGAAAGAGGAAAGGAAATTCCATGCAATGATGTCTGGGTTTGAAAGCCAAGGCATAAAACTACCAAGGGTTCAAAACATGACTTGGTCTAGGGAAAAAGGAGGTGAAGGAACTTATACACAAAAGGATGCAATGATACTAACCCCAAAGAATAGCATAGAGGGAGTTTCTAAACCAATAATGACATATGAAGAGCCTATACCTATAATAAAGGAGGCTCTGCTAAGGTAGAGAATTAGAGAGCTGGAAAAAGAGTTGCAAGTTGATGATGAGGCCATGAACGAATGAAGAAGTGGCTCTAGAAATGAAGATGGCATAGCCTGTCGACATGGATAAAGATGAAGTTAAATTTGAGAGTTCTAGGGATTTTGGAGAAATAATGGCCATCAAGTTTGGCAATTTTTCCTTTACTAATTGTAATGTGGTCATGGCCATTCCTAAAAGGTTTCAGGCTAGACCAGACCAGTTGTAGACACCAATGCTTCTTAAGTGAAGATAAGGCTTAGTAGAGAATACCATACCCCTGTGTCTGTATAGTACTATATAAGGAATCACCCACTCTACCCCAAAAGCCATGAATACCACACCCCTATGTTACATGGACTCGGGTGAGGGTGTCTGATACAGGTATGTGTCTAAGTGTCAGATTCGCCTAATCCTAAAAAGTGAGGGTACTGGACTGGACAAAAAAGAGCCCAAAAAATAGATACAAATACAGGGACACGGCACATGAAATATTAATAGCTTTTTAAATTTTTTGACTTTATTACTATTTTTTTTTTTGTTCCCAAATCAGCAAAATGCAACTTAGATTACATATACATAATCAAGTTCGGCTTTTTTCTCGAGTTAGAGAGAAATCTAATTTGTTTATCTCCCTATGAAGAAAAATCGGATCCTATATAGAATTAAACTATAAAAAAAAGTATTTAAAAAATATGCATGTCAGCACGATGGCTTCATCTTAAAAGTATTAGAGTCCTATATTATGTTAACATGCTATTGTTTTTGGATACATTTTTATTGTTTAATTCTACATATATTATCCAATAATTATTTTTGTTGATGGTGTATTGCGATCTTCATTTGAAGTTGCAAGCAAAACATTGCAATTTTCTCTTCCACTTTATTTGTTGGTTGTAAAAGTTGAAAATAAATGAATGATTAAAAGTCCCAATTATGTGGGCTTCCAGTGTTTAGTCAACTTTAGCTAGATGAGGGGACAATCAAAGCCCAAGGTATAGGCTTGGCCCATATCCAAAGCCCACCCTTGTGGTCCGGGGGATTCTATTTGAACCCAAAATATATCTCAATACGCCTAATTTAAATTCATAAATTTTAATTCCTAATATGTCCTAATATGAATTTAGTAATAAGGATAATACATATTAAACCCCAAAATAATTTTTTTTTCCCCTCATGGTACACCCTTATCAGTTATTCCTATTCCTATTCCTATTCCTATTCAAATATCTATACCTTCTTTCTCAAGAGATCAAAGTTTCTTCTTCTTCTTCTTCTTCTTCTTCTTCTTCTTTCTAAAACTCCAATCCACCCTACCAAAACTCACCATCATCATCAACATCATTTTTTTTTATTATTATTTTGAAACCTTAAACCGTAGAAGAAAGTTTGAACAAAATCAAATAATGGATTAGAGTAATAATCAAAATAATTTTTTGAAACAACCCATCAAAAAAGAGGTAAGTATTCATATTAAAAGGGTTTCACAATTTTTGTAGAGTATCATCGATCAATTATTTTCTATATCATTTATTTGACAAAAATTAAAGGGCACAGTAATTAAATTAATAATAATATTATATTATTGGAGTTGTTCTTATTTTTTCATTTAAATAATACATTATTTGAGAACTACTCTTTCCTGTTAGTGCCGGATGCTTATGTGCTTATAAGTTTGGTTTTTACTTTTCTGTGAGCGTTCTTATGAATAATTTATAATGTAAAAGTTTTTTTTTTTCTGTATTGAAAAGTTTTATAATGCTTATATAAAAGTTTGGTTTTTTCTGTATTTATAATGTTCATGTGCTTATAAGTTTGGGTTTTTTTTTTTTTTTTTTTTTCCTTCCCTATATTTGAGAATTATTTTATGTATTGAAAAGATTTGAAATAATTTAGTTTTTTTAATTTGTTTATTATTTATTATTTGGGTTTACCTTGAGGGTAATTTGGAAAAACTAATAGGGTGTAATGAGAGTAAAATAAAATTTTAAATAATTAAATAGGGTGTACTTAAAAATTAGGAATACTTAATATTTTTTGGGTGTAAATAAAATCTCCCTTGTGGTCCCATGCTTTAGGTTGGGCTTGGGTCTGAACCCACTTGTGCAAGGACCAGGCCAGGCTAGAAGCAAAATAGGCTAGAACAAGGCATTATTATACCTCTACTCAATTGGGCATCCATTGATACACTTTAGCCATATATAGTATGACAGCCTTCTGAAAAATGCTTCGTGTAAAAATTAAGACCTCTTCACTCTTCAGCCCTTAATTTAATTTAATTATCTATCTTCTGTCATTTACTAATTTGTTGGACCTATATTTATGGACTTTATAGGACTTACATTGGGTCATGTTGTGGATTTTCCAAGTTCCTGATTAGCGAATTAGTTTTTGAAAAATGTGAGTACACACAAATAAAACAAAGAGAAGAGCAAAGAAAGTACAAAATGTGCAGCTCAAATTGATCTTCGGTGCAATGTGGGAAGACAAATCCCAGCCACAGTATGCACTTTCTGTGTTCTAATTTTGTGCACCTAACATTTTGTCAATTTTCAACTTGATCATCATTGATAATGCATTTGTAATTGAGAGCATGCTAATAAAGAACAAGGGATAAGAAAATGTGTTCATGATTGTTGGAGGATTCATGAGCCACTACTCTACCATGACGGCCAAGAACCCAAGGAAACAACACCAAAAACAAATGTTTTGCAGATAATTCCCACAGTTTAGCTATAATGCATCTTATTTAGAAATAGTTTTAGTTTTGAGATACAATTCACGGTCAATGTTTTGCATATTTCAATGAAAGCCTGCATGAATTTCACATGCAACTGGTCTGCAAAGAGATATGTTGAGCTCGAAACATAAAAACACTTTCATGAATTTCACACACTACTAGTGTGCAAATAGATATGTTGAGCCTAAAACACAAAAACAAATGTCTGCATAAAGACATGGCAATTTAGCGAACAATATATAATCAGCATGACATACTAAGTTGTTTTAAATTTTGCTGCAAGTCCCACAATAGGAAGGGAAACGAACCACGAGGGAGAACACCAATGTTGCTCCATTGGCTATATATCCATTATTTGAACACGTATAAGTACTTAAATTGAACAACCACACGTACTAAAGCAACATGAACAACCACAAGTAATATAACTTCAAGTGTTCACAGAAGACTTTTGCTTGAAAATCCATAAAGTTTCCTGCAGATGCCAACCAACAAAATGGGAATCGATATGAAGAACAGAGCTGGACATTCATTGGGTGATACTGCCTTCAACGAGAACATATAAGAACCAAATAGAGCCAAAATTGAGATATGAGGCCAAGGCTTTAGTGGGAATTCATGCAGAAGGAATATAATAATGCCCACCGATGTGATGAACACCATGGAATTCAAAATGAGCAAGCGGGACATGATTGAATCATGTATATAGCCATCTTTGGAAGTGCTTCCAAGGAGGTGAAAAGGTACTTGGAAGGTCATTGTTGCAAACAGGGTGGCTATCAGCAGCAAAACATTTCTGAATCCAACAATGCGCATAACAGTGCTTATTTCTGATAACCCGTTGGACAACCCTCTATGACTATAATCATCATTGTGCTTCATTTTTTGTGTGGTTAATTCCCTTGAGCCGTTGGACAATCCTCCATGACTATAATCATCACTGTGCTTGATTTTTTGTTTGGTTAAATCCGAGGCTATCATAGCCTTGGGTTCTTGACGGATCTTGCCATTTCCGATATCCATATTCTCTGATTGAGGTAGATCATATGAGCCATTGTCACCATAAACATCATTGTGCTTGATTTTTTGTTTGGTTAAATCCCAAGCTAACGTAGCTCTACCTTGTTGAAGAGTCCCATCAATTTCGATATCCATATTCTCTGATTGAGGTATATCATATGAACCATTGTCACTATAAAGATCACTGTGGATGATTTTTTGTTTGGTTAAATCTGAATCTATCATAGCCTTAGGTTCTTCACCGATTCCGTCAATTTCGAAATCTGTATTCTCTGAATGAGGTAGATCATATGAGATGTCGAGAGCCACAAAACCACTAGAGTTCAAGGGAAGCGACACTCTTATAGTCTGCAATTACATTTAACTGTGAATTCCTCCGTTTGTGAAAGCAGAGCACGATAATATGAGAAACAACATACAAAAAAATGATGAAAAACATAGTAAAATATGCAGATTGTCTATTTTTTCTTTAATTTTTTATTTTATTTTTTCAATTTTTCCTCTGTTTCTAAGACTATGTTTAGTTTGATGTAAAATGTTTTTCTTTGAAAAAAAATAAAAATTCCCATGTAAAACATTTTATAAAACTTTATAATATTTCTTATTTTACGTTAAAACAAATTCAACAAAGGGAAAAAAAAAATAAATAAATAAAATAAAATCTCAGATAAATGGCGTGAATAGAACCAAAAAAACTAACTTTCAAAGACAAGTTTTCAAGAACCCAAAAACCCAGAAACAAGCTTTGTGCAAAGTTTTCTTCCTGCGAAATCTGAGTTTGACAGGCAGAATCACCCAGGAATGTACGTTCTTTACTTGACGCTCCATAAGACGATGAAATTGATCATCGATCATCTTCGAAAAAACCTCAAAGAAATGAAATCTCCAACTGCGTTCTTCTCTGTTGTTTGCAGATGCATCGATCTCCATTTTCATAAAAGCCAGAGAGACAGACAATTGGGAATTTTTTCCAAGCTTTATCTGTTTGTTTGTAACGATTCTGAGATGATTAAAAAAGAAAATCAATTATTCTCCTTTATTTCCAAGCTTGATATGTTTGTTTGTAACGATTCTGCGATGATTAAAAAGGAAAATTAATTATTCTCCTTTATTTCATTATAGTAATACTTTAAGATGATTAAAAAAGAAAATAATTTTTTACATGATCACACTTCAAATTTTCTAACGTCATGCCTACATTTTTCGGACAGGATTATCTGCCATAAATTATTTTGGAATTATAATTTAGACAAATAACATAAAAGTAGTTGTAGAAATAATAATAATAATAATAAAATATTTAAAATATTACATATATATTAATAATAAAAGTTATAAAAAGAATTTTAGTAATTTCCCATTATAATTTCATGATAAATTATTTTAAAACTATTACTTACATAATTGTGAGAATATGTGTCATTAATAATGTATAATTATTTAATATTTTGTTAATCAATATTTACAGAATATTTATTAACAAAGTTCTATAAATATTTGTTATCTTATTATAATAATCAGAGTATTGTTAATGTATGTCCTTAAATCAGAGGATTTAAAACATCTCCAACTCGCTTTTTAAAAAAAGTTTATAGGCTATTATAGGTAATCTCATCATCTTTTTCTCTACAATAGCTATTTTAATTATAAAAAAAAATAGAATAAATATACAAAGTTTTCGTTTGGAAAGAAGGGTTAGATTGAGTTTGAGGCTATTTTAGTCATAAAAAGAAAAAATAGACTTTTTAACCTAATAAAACAAAACATCATATCTAACCTATAATTATTATATTCTTTCTCTAATAAAAAGTCAAAAAATCCTTCCCAAATGAGATTTTTTAACCTCAGGCTAAAAAAGTTAAAAGCCAACCCATTTTCCAAACAAATTCAAAATAAACAATAACGTTAAAATACATAGATAAAAAATTAGTTAAGTAAAAAAAAAAAAAAATGCATTTGTCATACTAAAGCTAATAAAAAATGAAGAGTTAACCTTGAAAAAGTAGCATTAAAGTTACTAATTATTAAATTTTAATCGTTTCAATATTTATTTTAAGAAAACACATTAAAAAAATTTAATTAATTACTAAGAAAACACATTAACAAAATTTAATTAATTACTAAGTCAAAAAATAAATAAATTAAATATAAAATTAATTGTTTAGTCCAAGTTGGTTCGGATCACACGTGTTGTTTCTGCCAAATTTCATTTGCTTATAGAAGTGGAAATGTACACTTGTTATTAATCAAACCGCGTGGAATTTGTACCTGGAATTTGATCAGCTTTTATATTCGACTTTATCGTTTGAAAAAATAAAAAGGCAAATTTCATTTTATCTCCTTATAGTTTAGGTTATGTGTGAATTATTTTTTAACTTTTAAATATCACCACATAACCTCCTGTGGTTAATAAAATAATGTGCATCGTTAACACCGTAAATGACGGACATAAAAAGAGCAATTTGCCCTTGTATATATATATCGAAACTTGCTTACTAGTTTCACTTCCAAAAGTCGTGTATCTGAGAAGAGAAAAGTGAAGTGAACTAGGGTTGTTCGATTGAACGATCCAACAAATTAGGGTTGTTTGATTGAACAAATTAAGGTTTCAATCGAACGAAATAGTGTGTAGATTTGAGAAAGTAAGGCTTCGATTGTTCGATTGTCACTGATTTAGAGATTTACGAAGCAAACAAAGCCTAAAAGTTCACAAAGAATAAGTTGTAAGGTATTTTTTCGATCATTGCTTTTTATTTTGTGTTTCATTCGGTTCGATTTGCTGATATATATATATAAAATGTTAGTTGATGTACTTTTTGTTGTTGTATACTGTGGTTCCGTATGTTTTATATATTAAGGTTTGTGTGCCTCCCTTTTTCGTACCATTAGTGGTTAACTTTTTGTCATGGTACTGTGTGTGATGCAGTTGTTCATATCCTGTTGCTACGGTGGTTTTTTTTGTATATATAAAGTTATTCATATACTGTGGTCCCCTATAGTTGTTTGTTTATTTGTAGTGAATGATGTCAGTGTATTACTTTGTTTGTTTATTGTCATTGTGTTTTGTGTGGGGTATGCACTGAAAATGTGAAGTTTATCCCTAATCCTCAGTAGATTACTTTGTTTGTTGCATTTTTCAATTAACTTTTTGTCCCTAATTCTCAGTGTGTTACTTTGTTTGTTTTCTTCTTCAATTAACTTTTAACTTTATGACTGAAGAATAGGTTTTTTTATTCTATTACTTTATGCTTTTATATTCTGTTTCTGTTTTGTGTGATTTGTTTGAGAATTAGGGATTATTTATTATTTTAGTTTATGTTGGTTACATGCATGACTATATCTTTGTTTAGGGTTTAGGGGTGTGGGTTATGGGTTGTGGTCCCAAAATGTATTGATGAAAGTCTTTTCTACTTTAAGATGTAGTAGTTTATGTAGAGAAGGGTGTAGATCCTATTATGGTTTTGTCATCCAATGGTAAGTTGTTGTCAGATCCCAATGGTGCAGAACAGAGTGGTAATGCTATAGGTAGTGGTGACACAGAACAGGGTGATAATGCCATATGTGGTACTGACACATACATTATTGATATAAACTTGTCTAATATTGACATCATAGTTGATGACATTGGAAATGACTCAGATGATAGTGCAGAGGTAGCTGAGGGTGAGGATGTGGGTCAGGGATGTGAAGGTAGTGATACATAACATGAGGGTAATGATACACAACATGAGGAGGGCTTGCAGCATACTACTGACAATGAGTCTGTAGAAAGTAATGAGGCTAATGAAAGTGACAGTGCACAGAGTGAGACTGAATTTTTGGCTGATGAAGAGAGAACTGATAGTGATGATTCTGAAGACTTGGACTATATAGTTAGTGAAGAATTTAGTGATACTGAGACTTCTAAGGATAGTGTAGAGAAAAGTGACCTAGAGGGTCCAAACGATGACATTTTTGATGAAACCTCACACAAAAGAACTGAAGGACCACCACCTAAAGTTAATCTACCAGGTGATGTTGGTTGGTATTCAGATGTTGATGATGATGATGAATTGATTAGTCTGAAAGGGTCATCAGATGAGGCAGACGATGCTGGATACCCAGAATACAAAGAAGGGATGATGAAGGATCCCAAACTTGTAGTTGGAATGAAATTTCCCAATCCTCAAGTTTTCAGAGAGTATTTGAGGGAGTTTAATGTGGTGCATGGTTATGATATAAGGTAGATAAAAAATGAGAGTGCTAGGATCACTGTTGTTTGTAGGCATGGTTGTACTTGGAGGATACATGCCTCTCTATTTGGGGGAACCCCAACCTTTCAGATCAAAACTCTAGAGGGAAAACACACATGTGGGAGGAATTACAGCAACAAACAGGCCAGCTCTAAGTACTTAGGGAAAAAGTTTGTAGATGAGGTGAGAGATGACCCTTCCATTAACATAGCCTCTTTCAAGAAAAAAAATTAGAAGAGAGATAATGGTGGATGCAAGTAGGTTTCAAACATATAGGGCAAAGAGAAAGGCAAGGGAGATAATTGTAGGGGATTTGGCAAAACAATATCACAAGATTAGGGATTATGCAGCTACAGTTGTTAGGAAAAATCTAACCTCATACATTTCAATAACAACTAATCTTGAAAAGACAGAGCCTACATTTGAAAGAATGTATTTTAGACTTGGTGCACAGAAAGATGGATTTTTAGCAGGGTGTAGACCAATAACAGGACTAGATGGTTGTCATTTGAAAGGGATTTTTGGAGGGCAACTACTCAGTGCTATTGGGAGAGATGGAAATAACAATATGTATCCTATTGCAGTGGCTTTGGTTAAGATAGAATGTAAAGCCTCTTGGTCTTGGTTTCTTCAGGAATTGATGAGTGATATTGGGAGTGTTGAAGAGATGGGCGAACATTTATATCAGATAGACAAAAGGGGTTGGTTGAAACATTTGTAGAGTTATACCCTACTGCAGATCACAGATATTGCTTAAGACATATGTATAGCAACTTTAAGACAAAATACAGTGGTTGTGTGTTAAAAGACTTATTCTGGAAAGCTGCATCAATTGGAAATGTGCACGAATTCAATTATTGGATGAAGAAGATTGAAGAAGCTAATCCTAAGACTGGAAATAGGAAGACAGCTGTGGAGTGGTTGAGGGAGACTGACCCTACTTGTGGGCAAGGTCACAATTTTCTCTAAGGAGCAAGTGTGACATCCTTGTGAACAATTTGAGTGAGTCATTCAATTCTTACATTTTAGAAGCTAGAGAGCTACCAATAATCTCTATGTTTGAATGGATCAGAAGAAAATTGATGCAAAGGATTCAAGTTAAAAAGGCTGGAATGGCAAAATACAGTGGTGAAATTTGTCCCAATATTCATGACAAACTTGAGAAGTTGAAGGTGGAATCAAGGAACTGCTTTGCAACCTAGTGTGGACAATTGGAATTTGAGGTTGATCATTTTCAGAGGAGGTACATAGTGGACCTAAGTACTAGGACATGTAGTTGCAAGAGATGGGATTTGTTTGGTTTGCCTTGTAGTCATGCCATCAGTGCCACTTAAATCAATCATGAGCAGCCAGAAGCCTATGTGCAGATGAGCTAAGAAATCCACACAAGGCATCAAGGAAGAACATCAATGTCACATATGCTAAGTGTCTGCAGAAGGGGCACAATCAGAGATCATGCAAGAACAAACTGCATCCTAAGTCCAAAATGGTGAAGGTTAGTGTACACTTATGCATTCATTATTGTACACATGTTGTTATTTGTTTGTTGTATACTTAATTGTTTGTTGTAGTAGAGATGTACTAGTGGGCAATCATCTCAACCTGTATCAACTCATACTCCTACTCCTATTCTTACTCTTACTGCAACAACAAACATCCCATCAAATGAGGTAACCAACTTTTAATGTTTACTTGTAACTTCAAGTAGGAAACTAACAATAGTTTGCCCAATTTGTTCTTAACTGGAAATTTTTTTGCCTCAGATGTCCAGTAACATCCAAACTAGAAAATGAGGCCAAGCAGCGTCTCAGCCACCAATGAGTACTGCTTCTATTGGACTGAAAAGAATGAGTGTAACGCCCTCAAAATATTATACAAATCAGCCATTCATAAAGTCTATAAGCATAGTAGAAATATTATATTTTCATTCATCAGAGTCTTCTTTACAAAAAGTATTGCGTACATTACATGTTCATAAATATTCATAACTGATAACAAGTAAAATAATGCCTTACGGGCTTACAGCTTTCCAAGTTATCACTTGGTTACAACAAAAGAAGAGTTCTTACTCTTTTACATATAAAGCCCTTGGCTTGAAATTTTACATTACACACCAAATAAAATATACAAAATGGAGCCTTCAACCCCTCAACCTCCCAAGCTATATCCTTGGATGTGGCATATCACCTGTACTTGAAAATGGTGTCCCAAGTAGGGTGAGTTAAAGCCCAGTAGAGATATGCTAAACCAAATATGAGAATTAACTAAAATATGAGTATCAAATAAATGTGAGATGCTCTTAACCGACATATATATATATATATATTCTTTTCAAGACCAATCAACATAGATAACCAATATCTCAATTCATTTCCATTTATCCATTCCGGGTAAATTCATTAACCAAATTCATTATTATCAAACAACCAAAATGAGACTACAACTCAATGGTTCCCAATTCAACACATTCAACAATCCAACACTTCTATTTCTTGCCATTTTACGGAACGATGTACGAGAGAATTGGCACCCATAAATATAAGATTTGAGGACTTTCACCCTGGACACTCCGGCCAACTTAATTATTAGTGGAGTCCATCCCCTATCTCCTCACATTCAAAGATACATATACAATGCATTTAAACACATGTCATACATAATGACTCATTCATCCACATATTCAATGGTTTAAACCAAACCGTCATATTCAATGACATAATTCAATTGATTAGTTTCAATTTTCCTAATCCTCATGCATTTTGTACAACAATCATAGATATCCTCCACCGATAGCACAAAACAGATATTTCTAAACAGATAAATAAATCTATCAACAGATAATTTATCAAATTTTCCATAGGTAAGTGATTTATCAATCTAACTACACTATTTGATCACATTTTCCCCCAATTTCATAATTCTCAAACCAATTTCATATTTCCACCTTTATTTCACTATTTATACAAAATAGTTATTTAATTCAAATTAGGATATTTTCCCCTTTTAACATACATTGTACCCAAGACCAAATTTTACCAAATATACCCAAGCAATAACATGTTCAAGGCCTTTCATACCCATAGGGAACCCAAAAATAGAAAACCCTTCTTTCATAAATCAAGACCCAAACCCTAACTTCACCCAAACTTCCCAACTCCACCATTTATGCAAAGATGACACACATCTAGGTTAAGACTCATAATAAAGAGTAGAACATCCCTACCTCAAATGGAGAAGCTCAAAGAGAAAGAAGGAGAAACTTGAAGATGCTCCAAACTTGAACTTTTTCGAATCAAAAGGAAGCCCACGCCAAACTCAAGCCTTTTTACAAAGGGAGTAGAGTAGAGAGGCTCTAGATCAAGGAGTATTTGTAGAGAGATGGGGTATTTTAGAGAGAGAGGCAGCCGATCTAGGGTTTTGGGTGAAGAAGGGACCAAAAAGTGATATAAAATCACGCTGCTGCGAACTGATATATGCGAGGTTCGCTCGAGCGACCAAACTCAACAAGTGGTCTTGCTCGAGCGCACAATGCAAAGCTTCAGGTCTGCCACCAACGTAGACGCATGCTTTAGCGCAAGAGTTCTTGCTCGAGCGAAGGAACAAATAACACACGACTCACTCGAGCGCAAGAGTGCTCTCTCGAGCAAAAGCTCCATCTAAGAAAGAAACCTGAGGACTCTCAATTCTCACTCGAGCGCAAGAACCCTCGCTCGAGCGAAGAAGCAAATACCCAAGGCTCGCTCGAGTGAAGAAGCCAAAACCTGGGCAGCAACCATTTGTAACAACTCACAACCAACCTGTTCCAAACTCATCCAATAAGTCCCAAAACTCAATTTCAAAGAATTAAAGGGAGGGAGCAAGACAAAGACAAAGACAACAACATACAACCACGGAACCCGAGTCCGAAACACAACAAAGGTCGGGGTAAAACCTGGATCGCTATAAGGAGTACTAGGTCATTCACTCAAGTAACTCACTTGTTTATATAACCGACTTTTTAATTTTGTAAATTTTCAGTTTGTTAATTGAAAATGTTGTTGCAGCCCACAAAACTACCAACCTACGGTGGAAAGACATCAAGTGGTCTTGGCAAAGGACCTGAAATCACAGTTGATGGGAGGAGTAAAGGACCAATTAATGCATCTGCATCTGCAGTCAATGTTGGAAGAACTGGAGTAAATGCTGGAGTGAATGCTAATGTCAGAGGGCATGCTGTTTCAGTAACTTCTATACTAGAGACAATCAAAGCAAGGAGACTGGATAAAAAACTGGCAACTGGGTCAAAGTAGACTATAGGATTACGTATTATTATTTATGTTTTTGTAATGAAACAATACCGTGGGATGTGTTGTGTTTGTATTTAAGTTAAGAAAGGATAGACACACACTTATAGTTATGGTTTATGTATATAGAGTTATGTTTTGTATTTAGAGTTATGGTTTTTGTATTTAAGCTATGTTTTGTATTAGAGTTATGGTTTTTGAGAATGGTTTTCAAATGCAGCATACTTTTGTAAATAGATTGGTATTGAATAGCATTGTTAGCATACTTCTGTAAATTGATTAGTATTGAATAGCATTGTGGATCTCAGTTTTTTTTTTTTTTTGGTCATTTTTGTTCCATTGCCTCAAGTGCATTGATTTGGAATGAGGCATGTTGTTTTGCAAATCAACTCAGTAGGGTTACCATTGCTTCAAGTATATAGTCAGTTTGTTTGTGTGGGAAATGTTGGTTGTATATTTTGCATTGGAATACAATAAAAGAAATTAAGAATTTGTTGATTTTTTTCCAATTAAACTCAGCAGGGTTGATTTTTTCCAATTAAGAATTTGTAAGAATTTTTTTCTAGTAAAAGAAATTATGAATTTGTTGGAATAATTTTCAATATTGCAGTAAAAAAAAAAAATTGAATTTATTTTCATGCTGCAGTAAAAAAAAATACAAAAATCACAAGTTTCGTAAACATAATTTCATTTCTTTCAAATATACATCAAGTACATAAAGCACCTTACAAATTCTTACAAATTCATTTCATACTGAACATTAACATGCTGGAAATGAAACACACAAATAAAACCACCATAGATGTCTTCATCATCATGGTCAGTGCCTCCATCTTCATTTCTAGCTTCATCAGTCTTCCATTAAATTGCACACCTTTCTCAACTCTTGGCTTCTCATCATCAATCTCAGCTCTTCCATAGATGAGAGCATATCCAACTAGGTTGCACCAAGCCCAGAAATCACAACCCCCCAAACCCGTATTTTCACAAACATAGTATAACATACCTTTTGAAGGCTTCTCGGACTCCATGATTCTAATGGCTGCTTTTCTCCCACAACGATATTTCTTGGTCATGAACCTCAGCATTTGTCCTTCTCCACCTCCAATGCTTGAAGATGACATTTTTGCTGGATAGACTAGCCTGTAACTCAACATACAAAGTAATGAGGCAATATAAAAAACAAGGTAAGCTTTTATGTTTAACCCTAGGGGCATTTTGGTCTTTTCATTGCAAGGGAACATCATCAGTTCATGTCCACTTGCACCACACTCGCGTGCACTGCACAGCCGGTTAGAATACACAGAAAAGCTAATAGTACACATTACTCCATTAACCACAGGGGGGTTATGTGGTGATATTTGAAAGTCAGGGGGGTAATCCACACATGGCCTAAACCATAGGGGTAAAGTGAAGTTTGCCCAAAATAAAATGTGCCATTCCGGATAATTCTTCCGACAATGCAACAGATAGATAAGATTTTGAACAAGATATATAAATATGAGATAAAAAAAAATATTTATACATTTAGGGTAAATTACAATGATACTTCTTGAGATTTTTTTTTAATATAGATTTTCTTCACATTGTAATCTCATTACAAATTACCCCCTAAATTACTGATGTCATGCCCTAAAATTTTTTAAATAACCATGTTGCCCTTTTTTCTATTATTTTTTCTTCCTATCATTATGATTATATTTTATAATTTTTCATTATTAAATTTTATCTGAACATATTTGTATAGAGTAATGATATACAAACATAAATTTTATATAGAATTTTCAAACATAATGATATAGCTTAATGGTGACATTTCACTTTAAAACAAAACACTCATAAACATGATTTATATTTACAATAATATCACTATCACAATATCTTTATGATTTTTTTTTTATAAATTTTTATATATGAACATAATTTTTCATTTTTATTTCCACCATTATATCTAGATTAGATCAATTTAATCTAGATATATTTAAAAAGTATAAAATTTGTACAAAAAACTTTTAAAAAATCCATTGAATACAATAAAATAAGATAATGTATTGAATTTTTCTTAAAATTTTTTGTATTTAGTGAATTAAAAAAACACAAAATATTATATTTCTTAAGTATATCTAGATTGTGTGTATCTAAAATATAAAAATAAAATATTACTTAAAATATTAAAAAGATTCAGTAAAAATTAAAAAAAAATGAGGAAAAAAAAACTCATTTTTTGTGTGAATTAAATTAAAGAAGATGATTGTTATTTTTATTAAAATGAAATGAACAAAATATCTATATTATTTTATTATTTTATATGTATAAAGGTTAAAGGGCAAATATGTCATTTTAATCTGACAGAGAGTAAATGTAATTTTTCAAATATGAAGGGAATCTATATTAAACAGAAATCTCAGGGGTATCAGTATAATTGACCAGTATATATATATATGTCATTTATGTATATTTTGTGTTTGGAATTTTCTATTGCACTTAAGACTTTTTCCAATTGTTTGCATATTGTGCACTGTTTTGAAATTACATAGAATTTTTTTCCCAATTATCTCCCTTTTATCTTTTTCCTTTTTAAGTGGATGTTTGACATTCCCTAAAAAATTTAAAAAGTTAAAAAGTCACTAAAAAAGTCAAAAAGTTAACAGTATTCCCATGTTTGGGCGGGAAAAAAATGATGAATAAATAGAGTGCAAAATTATGAATTTGCCTTTTTGAATTCAACAGCCAAAAGTGCATGGCAATGTACCTATCTTTACACATTTTACCAAATGCACTGACGTGGCTAATTGTAAGCCACGAATTCCCAAAGTCAACAAAATTGGACAATGCACTGAATGCACACAGTATGTGTCAGGAAGGGTACAAGAGTAATTTGGATATTTGATATAATATTTTATTACACATTTTTCGTAAAAAGTTAAAAGTTATCCCAAATATACATCTTTTTTCTCTTTACTTTTTTAGCCAAAAAGTCAAAAAGTGTACTTATATAGATCATTCCAAACAATCCTAAGTCTTTCTCTTTTCTCTTTTTGTCAAATTCTTCTTTCCCTTCCCTCTCTTCTACAATGGTTTTTTTTTTTTTTTCTTCTTCTTTATGCCAGGAAATTCTAATGTATACTTCTTTAAAAATTATAGCGATTCGGGTTTGACCTGACTTTTGTTATATTCCAGACTCGGGTTTCATGGTTTAATATTGTATCCATGTCTTGTTTTCCTCATTTAACTCTTTGAATTTGGGTTTTGGAATATGTTGGGCATGTTTGAAACAGGTTGGTTGTTGGTTGGTCTAGATTATTGTTGCCCATATTTTGGCTTCTTCGCTCGAACGAGATTTCTTACGTTCGAGCGAGTTTTGAGAGTTCTCAGGTTTCCTTCCTAGACACAGCATTTCTGGGAAGATGAAGTTCTTCGTTCGAGCGTGGCTTCTTGCGCTCGAGCGAGGGTGTGCGTCTGTGAAATATCTGAAGGTATGTGTTCTACGCTCGAGCGAAACTTTTTGCGCTCAAGCGAGGTCACTTGTTGTGTCTAGTCGCTCGAGCGACTACTCCTTCGCTTGAGCAAGGATCGCGTATATCAGTTCGCAGTAGAGCATTTTTGTATCTTTTTTCACTCAAAACCCTAATCCTGTATCCTCTCTCTCTAAAACACACACACACACTTTCTCTCTCTACAAATACTTCAAGATCCAAGCATCTCTCAACCCTAGTCCCTTTGTTAAAGAGTTAGAGCATCTTGTGAGCTTCCTCTTGATCTGAACAAAATCAAATTTGGAGCATTTTTGAAGGTCTTCATCATCTCCTTTGAGCTTCTACTCTTGAGGTAGAGATATTCTACACTTTGTTATGATTTTTAACCTAGCCATTCGTTGTTATGTATAAATGATAAGATTTGGGAGTGATTTGGGTAAAGTTAGGGTTTGGATCAAATTTGAAAGAGGGATTTCTATGTTGGGTCCTATGAATGAAAATAGGGTTTCGAATATGAGGTTACCTTGGGTTAAAATGATGAATTTGACCTTGGGGTTGATATTTGAGAAGGAGGAAAATTCGTCCTAATTTGTGTTGAATAATTATTTTATAAATAATGAAATTGATATGGGGAAAGCAAAATTGGTAGGACATGTAAAAAAATGGTGTAGTTGGATTTGATAAATCACTTACCTATGGAAATTTGATAAATTATCTGTTTAAAAGATTGTATATCTGTTTAGAAATGTTTGTTTTGGGTTATCGATGGAATATAGCCATGATTGTTGTAGAAATTGCATGAGGACTAGGGGAATTGAAACTAATCATTTAAATTATGTCAATGAATATGACGGTATGATTGGAACATTGAATATGTGTTGTGGATAGTCATTGTATATGAATGTGCTTTTAATACATTGTATATGTATTATTGTTTGGGAGGAAATAGGAGATGTGCTTCATTGTTTGGAAGGAGATAGGGGATGGACTCCATTTAAAATTAAGTTGGTCGGAGTATTCAGGGTGAAAGTCCCGAAATCTTGTGTATATATGGGTGCCGATTCCCTCGGATGAAAATTTCGTAAAATGGCAAAATTGAAATCTTGTGTATATATATGGGTGCTGATTCCCTAGATGAAAATTCCGTAAAATGGCAAAATTGAAGTGTTTGAATAATAGTTGTATTGAATTGTGAATCATTGAGTTGTAGTCTCTTTTGGATTGTTTAGATAACAATGAACTTGTCTCATGAATTGACTTAGAATTAATTGTATTAATATGAATTGAATAGATGGAAATAGATTGAGATATGAGTATCAGTATTGAATGATCAAGGAAAGAATGCAAGTTGGTTATGAGTGTAGAAAATTTATCTGGCACTTATATCTTAGTTAAACCTCATATATTGTGTTAGTTTATCTCTACTGGGTTTTGGCTCATCCTACTTGGGAAACCATTTTCAGGTACTAGTGATATATTTCCTCCAAGGACGTAGCTTGGGAGGACTTAGGAGTTGGAGGATTTACTTTGTTATTTTGTGTTTAAATATTTATTCAAGCTAAGGGCTTTATATGTATAGAGCTTATAACTCTTATTTGTTGTAACCAAGTTATGTCTTGGAAAGATGTAAGCCCGTAAGGAATTTATTTTGTTGTTATTAACAAATGTTATATGTTGTAGATTCAGAATGAATATCTATGAATGTATAATACATGTAACACCTGTTGTAATACAAACTCTGATGAATGAAGTATATCATTTCTATTATGTTCATAAATCTTATGGAATGGATTATTTGTATTATTTTGGGGGCGTGACAAAAATGGTGTATCATATATATTCTTAATTATGCCTTTTTTTATTTATTTATAATTATGATAAAAAAATTTTCCTTAGTTATGACATTTTTTAGTTATAACTAATGAGTTCTTTAATTATGTCTCATATTATATTTAGTTATGACATTTTTCTTAGTTACTACTCAAAAAATTAAAATTATATTATTTTTCTTTTTAATTATAAGGTGCATGGTATGCATCATAGTCTTTCCCTTTTATGTCAATTTTAAAAAAATTAAAAACAATATATTATGGTAGCTAAAAGAAAAGTTTGATATTACAGTTGCAAATTTTATTGGGCACAAGTGAAAATTATACATTAGGATACTTTAAAAAAAAAAAAATCTAATCAATGAAAAACTTTATACATATTAATAATTAAATTTATAATTTTTTTTATTAATTTATAAATATTTTATACAAACTCCACCGGCATGTAATTTACCCAAAAAATTATGCCCCAATGAAAGTGATAGTTATTGATAGTCAATATTTTAGAGAAATCACAAAACAAATCTTAAGGTTTCAAATTTATAACAAAATAAATTTTTAATTTTTTCAATTTAAATCCTAATTTTTTAATTTATTTTCAATTTCGTTAAGTAAATTTAACGGAAAAGAAGTATTTTAGATATTATATTCAGTTTAGGGTATATGAAAAATTTCTAAAATATTCTTTTTCATTGAGTTTAATGACTTTTTCATCAATTTTACTTAACAAAAATAAGCAAATAATTTAGATTAAAAATTAATTAAACGATTAAGATTTAAATCGATAAAATTAAAAATTTATTTTGTTACAATGTTCAAATCTTAGAGTTTTTATTGTAATTTTTCCTATTATTTTTATATAGTGCAAGTTTAATTTGTATGCAATGTAAATATGACAACGCATGGAGTTTGCACCTGTACCGAAAACAATTTTCATATGCACCCAAAATGACTTGTAAATTCTACTATTCAATTGAAATATATTTTAATTTTAGATAATTTTATTATTCATATGATACTTTTATTTAAAGATAAATTATAAATATACCTCTTAAAATTTACTTAAAATATAAATTATTCTCTGTAATTTTAGAAATTACATCTCACCCCTGAAGTTTTTAATTTTATACAAATAGTCCATTTTATTAATAAATCATCAAATTAATTAATAGTTTTTAATGATGTAAGCAATTTATTTTATTTAATAATTCCAATAATTTTATTATTGCTATAAAATAACAGTTAAAATTTTTATTTTTTCAATTAATTATATTAAATAAAAAAAATTGATAATAAAACATTTATAATTTTTTGAATCACAAAAAATAATATATATTTTAAATAAAACAAAAAACGAACTAGGCAAGACGGGAAATGGATCCGACACTGCTTGAGCTCGCAAAAAATGACGATGACTCTGATTTGGAAGCGAAGTTTTCTAGAGATGTTCTTGATGAGTTGCTCCCTGCCAAGGCAAATCTTCCTAATGATATTATTGAAATTAACATAATGGAGGTGTTCTCTTTCTCTCTCTCTCTTAAAATTTTGGATAATTACATTTTAGTCTATGAAATTTGTCCTCAAAATACGAATAAACGAAAACTAGCAGTAGTGTAATATCTTCTTCTTTTTTCTTTTTTTTTTTTATTAGTAAAGAAAAACGATATTGCTAGTATGTTGCAACTTGTAAGCTAATTAGATCGGATGAGTTTGCATTTTAATGAAAAAAGAGCATACTACAATGTTATTGCATTTAAATGAATAGATCCCACCTCATGTCTAATTCTGTGATCAAATTTTATGCACGTAAAAACAATGTTTAGAATAAAGTCTCAACAAAATTTTGCTATGTTCAAGTTCAAATGTTTTAAGCAATCTAGTTAAACTTGATGCAGATTCCAATGGAAAAACATGAAGTCAGCTCTAGCCCTACAAATGAGAAGGAAGTCTTGGCCTTGGAGTTGGATGTCCATCCTCCAAATAACACTGAAATCGACGACAATGATGATGATGATGATGATGATGGGGATATTGCTGATCACCTCCTTATTCCAAACAGTACGACCGATCAAGGAATCGACGTCTCAAAAGCAGCTCTGCTAATCACATTCTTCACTTTAATATCAGGTTCTACAATTTCAGCTCTTAGCAATTTAAAGGATGCTGGAAGAACCAAAACTAAACTCACCCTTAGATTCAAAGATATATTCTTGCATCTAGACAAGTTACTAGATGCTTTCTACGACATCCTGTTACTGACAATTGCGTTTACAGTTAGCATCGTATTGGCAGTGGCTTCGTTGTGGCCGATCATTAAGGACCACTCATTTTTTTACCAGACACTTCTGTTTGCAGGTGTGGCTGCTTTTCTTTATTAGTTTTGGTTATATATTGAAGGACAAGGTGCCTAAATTCTGGTTAAGTGTTGTAGAACAGCATTCCAAGCTTTTGGTTGGTGTGTGTGTATGGCTTTTCTCTTGTCCTCTTGGCTGTCACAATATCAAGTGCAGCACATCTTCTTCTTTCTGCATTTCGCCGTATGGGTTAAATTTACTCGTGCTCTTATACTTTAGATCAAATCTCACTTTGTCGTATGATCTTTTAATTGTTCCAATCAATTCCTAGACTTCATGTCAAGCTGCAATTGAGCCCGGTCTCACTATTTTGAAAAATGACAGAGAAATTAAAGCAAAAGGACTAAAGTGGGAATTTTGATAAAAGTATATGGGTGTTTAAGACTAGAGAAAAGGGGCTGAAATGAGATTTTGGTGAAAATGCAGAAGTACTAATTGTAATTAATACTATCATGCGACTGTTCTCCGTTAGTTTTCGAAATGATGTTATAGGAAGGGACTCAATTGCCACTTGATTCAAAGTTTAAGAGGTTGAAACAGTTACAATTTTAGGAGACAAAGTGGGATTTGATGTAAAGTATACGGCTGTGAAATGAAATTTACCCTTTCTAAAATAATATGTTTATAAGTTTCAAATTAAATTTTACATTTTAAGATTATCTGAAGAGGTTTTTTTTCCATTTCAAATTTGTCATCTTGGTAATTTTTTTTTTGAATTTTTTTGTAATTACAAAATAATGTGCCAATAATTTCTGTAATTGGGGCACGAATTATTGTGTGCTTAGCAAACAATTGTGTTGTTAGTCTTTTGAGACTAATCAGCTGTTGTTTGAATAGTAAAAATTCAAATGATTCCTTTCTTAAGTTGTATTCCTTTGTGGGGTAATGGTTTACCTCCAAAGGTTTAGTTCTTTGGTTGGTTGGCATGGAAGAGAAGAGTGAAAACAACATCATACCTTCAAAGGATAGGAGTTCTGGATTCCAATGTTAACAATCTTTGTCCATTTTGTAGGGAGGAAGTGAAATCTCTTAATCACATACTTTTATTTTGTCCTTTGGTATGGAGGTTGTGGTTTGAAATTTTGGACTAGTGGAATTTATCTTGGGTTATACTTGGGTCTATTGGAGCCCAAACCTGGGTCTATTGGAGCCCTCTTGGAGTGGTGGTCTGGTATGAGGTTCAACAGATTTGAAAAGAGGTTATGACAGTCTATTCCTTTCACTTTCATGTGGTCTATATGGAAGAGAAGAAATGAGTGTGTGTTCCAAGGATTTCATCCAGATTTCAAGGGACTCGGGGAGATTATTAAAATCAGAAGTGCTTTTTGGTTGAAATATAGCACAGTAGGTGGGCCTTATTCTGTCCAAGATGTGGTCTTCAATCTGCAACAATTGAGATTTTGTTCAAGAAAATAGAGTTAGTGCAGAGATCAGGGATGATATATGGGTTGTGAGGGTGGGTTGGTTGGGTATGGTGTCTGATTTATCTTATCAGTTTGGTTAGGTGTCATAGTGGATGCTTTGGTGCTTTGTGTGTGTGTGGGTGCTCTCGGTTTTTGTCTGGTGTTGTTGTCTTGTTTTGGTTATGTTGGTTTCTCATCAACATCTTATCCTGAGCTTACATTTGATCGGGTGTCTCTTTTGGTGCCAACCTAGTTGGGATTAGCGGGAGATGCTTGGTTAATGTTGCTCTTGGTCTTTTCTTTATTGATGTTTGTTCATATGTAATATATGTTTGTCATTATCAATAAAGTTTTTTTTCTTTGCCAATCAAAGAAAAAAAAAAAGAAAAGGTTGTATTCAGTATGTTTGGTTTCAGTTTTCAAAATTCAATTTTTTGAAAATTAAGTTTTTTATTTTTTGTGTTATTTATTTATTTTTTGTTTTTAGTGAATAATTTTAAAATTCTTTTTAAAAAATTTACTTTTTAAGATGCACCTTATTTAGATGTATCTAAATAGTAAAATATTTATGAAAAAATATTTTTAAAAATTAATAAATATACAAAAATACAAAAAAATGTACTGAATTTTCATAATTTTTTTTGTATTTTTGGCATTTAGTGAATTTTTTAAATATTTTTTTCACAAATATTATACTTTTTAAGTGTATTTATGTTATGTGCGTCTAAAAATTTTAAAAATTGCTTAAAATATTAAAAAAAATTATTGAAAACAAAAAAATATGAAAAATAAAAAAGTAAAATTTTCTGAAAAGTGTTTTCTGGAAACCAAAACCAAACAAGCAGTTTGTTTTCCTTGTATTTTCCCTTTTATTTCATACTAACGTAAAATCTGCGCATATAATGAAATGTGATAAATAATACTAAATAAGTTAAAAATTAATTAAATATTATTATATTGAATTATATGGATATTTCAATAATAAATTTGAATGATTTCACTATATTTATATAGATATGTAGAACTAATTAATTTTTTTGAAATACACTCAATCAAATAAACTCAATTGAAAATAAAGAGTAAGAGTGAAATTCTATAAATAAAAGATAAAGATAAAAATAAAAAAAATAAAGTTTAAATTTGATGATAAATATAGAAAGAGAAAATTAAATAAATTTTCTAAAAAGAATATACTCAATTGAAAATCAAGAGTGAGAGTAGATTCTATAAATATAAGATAAAGATAAAAAAAATCAAATTCAAATTTGAGGATGAACTATAAGAATATAGAAAGAGAAAAATTAAATAAATTCTAGAAAAATAAGATAGAGAGAAATTCAATAAACATCAAATGAAAATTGAAAAAAGAAAATCAACTTGAAATTTAAAAATTCAAAAATAAAATAAGATAAATCTGAAAGAAAAAAAAAAATTCTAATATAACTCTATTAATAGAGGAACAGAGGGTAATAGTTTAAAAATTTGATAAGATTGAAATGTCACCTATAATTTTTTAAAATTTGTTTAATAAAAAAAAAGCTCAAAAATAAAAACTAAGGTGTAGTAAGTTAAAAATTAAATAAGAGTTAAATGGCGACTATATTTTTTAAAATTTAAATTTTGTGTAGTTAAAAAATAAACATTTATAATATCTTATTATACAAATTTTTAACTCTATTTTGTGTCCACTACTAATAATTTTAATAATTTTTATATTCTAAAGCTATTTAATAAAAATAAATAAAATTCAAGGGGTCACCTTTTTATTTCTTAATTTTATTTTGTGTCAATAACTTATAAATTTCAGCAATTTTTGTATTTTGAAGTTATTAAATGAAAAAAATAACATCAAATTTTTTTTTTTTTTTCAATGTTAGTTAGCTTCATTTTAATTTTGTTTTGCATCAATAACCTATAAATTTTAACAATTTTTGTATTCTGAAGCTATTAAATTTTAAAGTAAAAAAAAAACACTTTTCTTTTTAAAATCTTAGTTAGTTTTTATTTTTACTTTGTCTTAAAAGCCGATAAAGTGGCCTTAGATGAATACAAATAAATAATCAAAAATTAGTTTTAAAAGTAAATAATAATATAAATTATCTAAAATATGTAATAAAAATTATTTATAATCAATTAAATTTTATTCATTTTTATTAGAGTTACACATAAATTATTTGTATATTTATGCCAACGTGATATTCACCTAATCATTAAAAATTGTTTTTGTTTATGGCCAACTTGTGAATCATTTTGACCTATTTATTTATTAAATTAGTAAATAAATATCTATATGTATTTTATATTTTTTAAATAAGAAATATAAACATATTTTATGCATATCCATTAAAAAATTTGAATTTAGGTAAAAAATTACATTTATGTTAATACTATGAAATAAATACCTACATATATTCATATATTAAAAAATTATCGAAGATAGAGCCGCCCTAAATTATATCGCATATTTTAGTTTAATTTTAATAAAAATATTTGATAATAATAAATTTAAATATTATGTATAAATTATATCATAATTTATCGATTTAAGACCAGTATGAGCTAGATTGGGGTTCTGATATCGAATTAAACATTCAATGGGACAATTTTTGTGTAACGCCTCCAAAATAATATAATAAATCTAACTCATAAGCGGAAGAATAACATAAATAAAATACTTTCATTCATCAAAGTTCATATTACAAAAGATAACACATGCAATATACATTCATAAATGTATATCCTGAATCTATAGGATGTAATACCAGTAAATGATCAACAAAATAAATTCCCTACGGGCTAACATCTTTCCAAGTCATTGCTTGGTTACAACAAAAGAGAGTCATAAGCTCTATACATATAAAGCTCTAAGCTTGAACGAACATTAAAATACAAAATAAAATGAAAAGAGCCTTCGGCTCCGTGGTCCTCCCAAGCTACGTCCTTGGAGGAGGCATGTCACCAGTACTTGAAAATGGTTTTCCAAAGTAGGGTGAGCCAAAACCCAGTAGAAACAATCTAACACTATATATAAGGTTTAACAAAGGTATAAGTACGATGTGCTTATGCAATGCTTAAAACGAAACATCCACATTTAAATTACCACAAGATACCCAAATTCATATTTCAGTTTGTTTTCTTTCAGTTTATTTACAGTTGATTTATATCATCTCAATTTATGAGCCAATTTCAATTATATTTCAACAATCGAATCGAGACTATAACTTAATGGGTCTCCAATCAATGCAACCAACACATAAAAACTTCATTTTGCCATTTTATAGAAATTCGTCTGTGGAAATCGGCACCCATGTATATACAAGATTTCGGGACTTTTACCCTGGACACTTCGGCCAATTTAATTTCAATAGAGTACATCTCCTATTTCCTCCTAAACAATGGAGTACATCATCTCTCTCCTCCCAATCAATCATACATATACAATGTATTTAAACAGAGTCATATTCAACGAGAATCAACAAGATGATAGTTTCAATTCACCTAATCCTCATGTAATTTCTACAACAATCATGACTATTCTCCACCGATAGCCCAATACAGTTATTTCTAAATAGATATTCAATCTCAAGACAGATAACTTGTTCAAATTTCCATAGGTATAAGATAATACATGTCCAATTCCACCATTTCTACCAACATCCATTCAATTTCATATTTGCAATACCAATTTCATATATTTATGCAAAATAAATCTTCGAACCATTTAAGGCAAAACTCCCTCCCCTTTTAAATAGCAACCCAAGTGGCCCAAATCAAGCATTTGGCCACAATTTACTCAAAACCCCTATTTTGATTTTTATATCCTAACCCTAGGTTTGTCCATAATACTCCTAAAACCCACTGTTGATATACAACCACAAATAACTAAGTTAAAAACCATAACAAAGTGTAGAAAGTCCCAATCTCAAAGAAAGAAAATGAGCCAAGCAAGGGTGGAACTTTAAAGATGCCCAAACCCAACTCTATTCCGATCAAAGTGTAGATCTTGAGATGCTCTATCTTTTTAACAAAGGTGAACAGGTCGAGAAACCACTAGAATTAGGTGAAATGTAGAGAGAGAGAGAGAGAGAGAGAGAGAGAGAGTGTGTGTGTGTGTTTTAGAGAGAGAAGGTCTCAACTTTAGGTTTTAGGATGAAAAGATTTGAAAAAATGATGTAAAAAGTCATTTTTGCAATCTGATATACGCACAGTCTGCTCGAGTGTAAGAGTTGCCGCTCGAGCGTCAGACACAACAAGTTGTTCTGCTCGAGTGCCGAATACACACCTCCGGTACTATTGTAGGCAACAGACAAACCGCTCGAGTGCAAGAAGGTATGCTCGAGCGCCCATCCACTCAAGCGTAGGAAATGCTGTTCGAGCGTGGAAAACACCCCTTCAGTACTTTTGTAGACGTGCAAGGTTTGAAAGTTTGCAAATCCCATTCGAGCGCAAGAAGAGCCGCTCAAGCAGAGGACCAAAATTTTGGGCAACACAAGGTTCGAAAACCAAACAATCAACCTGTTCCAAACACACTCAACATGTCCAAATAACCAAATTTAAGGAGGAATAAAGAGGAAAAACAATGAACAACATTCAGAAACTATAAACCCGAGTCCGGACTACGACAAGTGTCGAGTCAAAACCGGGATCACTATAACCTTCCCTTCTTAAAGAATTTCGTTCCCGAAATTTTCAAATCAAGCTCAGAATCGTTATTAAACCATGCACAACAACATTAGTATAGCCAATTCCACATTATGACCCACTCACCGGTCATCCATTCTTACTAACTCGATACTCAAGTTTTAGTATTAGGCGTGCCAATTACAATTCTCAAAACATTTACAATGTTTAAATCAAACCCAAGTTCTTTTTCCAAACTTTTCTCAATATATATATATATATATATAATGTTCCCAAAAGTGATACAACGTACACAATATTCCATATTCTTAAAACATATACAATGTTTATATTGAACTCATGTTTCTAAATTCCCATAACATATATAATGTTTTCATAATTTAAAACATATATAATGTTATTACATTTCATTAACATAATCAAAATCTCAATACATGCTCAGGCACCAACAAACAAGTTCGGATATTTCTCTCGGACTTCCAATTTACGCTTCCAAGTCGCTTCCTCGATCCCATGATGTTTCCACAATATGTTTACTAAAGGAATTGTCTTTCCTCGCAAGACTTGGCCCCGGCTATCCAAGACTCTCACCGGTCTCTCCTCATACGATGCATCCTCATCTACCTCTAAGTCAGTCCAATCTAACATGTGCGATGGATCCGACTCATACTTCCGAAGCATGCTAATATAAAACACATCATGAATCCCGGAAAGCTGTGGCGGCAACGCCAAATGGTAAGTTACCTCTCCAACCAGCTCAACGATCTCAAATGGGCCAATAAATCGAGGGGACAACTTCCCACTCTTCCAAAACCTCATCAAACCCCGCCTAGGTGATATCTTTAAAAAGACATGATCTCCCACCTTAAAAGACAAAGGTCTCCTCCTACGATCGGTATAACTTTTCTGATGACTCTGAGTCGTAACTAACCACTTACGGATAAGTGCCACTTTCTCCATCGTTTCCCGAACTAACTCTGGACTCAACAAAGGTGCATCACCAGCCTCGGCCCAACACGCAGAGGACCTACAAGGTTGGCCATACAAGACCTCAAATGGTGCCATGCCAATACTCGATTAGAAGCTATTGTTATAGGCAAACTCCACTAAGAGCACCTGCACGACCCCTTGAAGTCAAGGACATAACCTCGAAGCATATTCTTAAGGATCTGAATAGTACGCTCGGACTGCCCGTCAGTTTGAGAATGATACGCAGTGCTAAAGGTCAATCTAGTGCCCAAGGCACTCTGTAAGCTCTACCACAACTGAGCTGTAAAATGCGGATCTCTATCCAATACAATCGTTACTGGGACGCCATCCAACCTCACTATGTCACAAATATACAAGTTAGCAAGGAAATTTATTGAGTCACTCACACGCATAGGTATAAAGTGCACCAACTTGGTCAACCGGTCAACTACCACCCAAATGGCATCACTACCCCGTTGAGTTCTAGGAAAACCCACAACAAAATCCATCATAACATGCTCCCACTTCCACTCGGCTATAAGCAAGGGTTACAACAAACCTATTGGTCTCTGATGCTCAGCCTTCACTTACTGACAAGTAAGGCATTTTGGCACAAACACAGCCACATCCCTCTTCATACCTCTCCACCAAAACTGGCAACTCAGGTCATGATACATCTTTGTGCCTCTCGGATGCACCGTAAGGCGCGAATGGTGAAACTCTCTGAGTACTTCCTCTCGACAAGACTCCGGTACGAACAAACGATCTCGGTATCTCACACTCTGGTCGGGATACACATTCAAGCCCTTCTCTACCTTTCCATTGGAAATCTTCCCCTGGAGAGATTCCACCTCAAGGTCACCCCTCTATGCTTCTATCACTCGATTCCCAAGTGTAGGTTGTGCAACTATCGTGAATAAGGCTGCCGACTCAACGGACTTGCCAAGATGCAAGTCAAACTCCCCAAGAGCACCCAACATCTCCTGTTCCCGAATGGCAATGTAAGCTATGCTGCTAATAGATTTCTTATTCAATGCATTGGCTACGACATTTGCCTTTCCTGGGTGATAATGCAACTCAAAATCATAATCCTCTATGAAATCCATCCACCTTCTCTGCCTCAAATTCATGTCTTTTTATGTAAACAGATATTTTAGGCTCTTGTGATCAGAAAAAACCTCAAACCTCTCACCATACAGATAGTGCCTCCAAATTTTCAAGGCAAAGATCACTGCCGTTAACTCTAGGTCGTGAGTAGGGTAGTTCCTCTCGTATGTTTTTAACTGCCGTGAGCTGTAGGCTACTACTCTCCTCTCTTGCATTAAAACACAACCCAAAACTTCCTGTGAGGCATCACAATATACTAAATAACCCAAACCCTTCTCCGGAATAATCAAAACTGGAGCAATAGTCAGCCTAACTTTAAGTTCTTGGAATGATTTCTTGCAAGTCTCATCCCACATAAATTTGACTCCCTTCCTCGTCAGCCTAATCGAAGGTGAAGCTAGCTTAGAGAAATCTTTCATAAATCTACGATAATATCCAGCCAACCCTAAGAAACTACGGATCTCAAAACCATTCTTAGGTTGTTCCCAATCTTGAACTGCCTCTATCTTGGTTGAGTCTACAGTCACCCCTTCCCTGGATACCACATGGCCTAAGAACTTAACATCTTTCAGCTAGAACTCACCTTTCCCAAACTTAGCATACAACTTATGGGCCCTAAGTAACTCAAGCACCACTCTCAAGTGTTCTTCGTGTTCCTCCTCAAAGCGTGAGTAGATCAAGATGTCGTCCACAAAAACGACCACAAAGCGGTCTTGAAACTCACAGAAGATCCAATTCATCAAATCCATAAATACAGCCAGTGCATTGGTTAGCCCAAAAGGCATCACTAGAAACTTGTAATGGCCATACCACGTATGGAATGTCATCTTTGGGATATCCACCTCCCTTACCCTCAACTAATGATAACCCGATCTCAGGTCTATCTTAGAAAAACAACAAGACCCTTTCAACTAATCAAACAGATCATCTATACAAGGCATTGGGTACTTGTTCTTAACAGTTATCCAGTTCAACTTCCGATAATCAATACAAAGTCACAACACTCCATCTTTCTTTTTAGTAAAGAGAGCTGGTGCTCCTCGAGGCGAAGTACTAGGGCAGATGAAACCCTTATCTAACAATTCCTGGAGTTGAACCTTCAACTCACTTAACTCAGCAGGTGCAAACCAATATGGTGCCATAGAAACCAGTGCCGTGCCAGGCACTAGATCAATAGAGAACTTAATCTCTCGGTGAGGTGGTAAACTAGTAAGATCCTCAGGAAAGACATTTGGGTATTCGCAAACTACCCTCAGCAGCTCAACCTGGGCTTCATCACACTCACTACTCATGAAGCTAGCAAGAAGACAACTAAGTTCACGTCGCCCACGCGGATCATACATTGGTGATAAAACTCTACCAACCCGGTCCCTCAAGAAATGAAAACAATCCCCGTTCAAGGTACATACAGTAACCCTTTGATGGTAGCAATTTATAATAGCTCGGTATGAAGATAACCAGTCCATACCCAATATAACATCAAAACAAGACATATCCATCAATAAAAAATGAAAAGGGAAGTCAGTGATACCCGCTCGAGTGCGAAATACACATGCTCATTACTTTTGCAGACAATAGACAGACTGCTCGAGCGCCTACCCGCTCGAGCATAGGAAATGCCGCTCAAGCATCAAATGCACCCTTCCAGTATTTGCAGGTCTGCCAAAATACTGGAAGTCGACAAATCCCGCTCAAGTGTAAGAAAGGCTGCTCAAGTGGAGGAACAAAATTTGTGAGGCCTGCTCGAGCACAAGAACCAAAATCTGGGCAACGAAGGTTTGGAAAAACAAGCAACCGACCTGTTTTAAACACACACTTTCAATCTGAAAATCAAAATAGAGAAGAGACAAGGGAAACAAGATATAAAACACCATTCAAAACCAAACAACCCGAGTCTGGAATACAGCAAGAGACGGGTCACAACTAGAATCGCTATAATGCTCCATTGTGATCAATTTCCATATCTCTATCAATATAATACCATGATACAATCCCAAGAGATAATATAATAATATCAGTGTTCATGTATTTACCACATGTAAATCAACAACTTCCTACTTAGTCTTTTCAAGACAATTCAACAATATTCTTTTTAAGACAATTCAACAATATTCTTTATACACACAAACTTCCAAAATCAAACATTTTCTTACCTCTCCAACGATCTCCTCATTTAAATACCAACTTGGTAATCCTATACCAGTTACCAAAACCAAAACTCTTAAACAATAGGTTCATCAATAGCAATAACATATAACACTAAAGTGGGTTCAAGGTTTCATCTATTTCTAACTCACATACTTTATCAATAAAATGTAATTATAATCTTTCCAAAACTTATCCCCATCCCAAACATTAAATAGAATCAAATTCCCATTTTCTCATTCAAGTGAAATCTCGGGATCTTCAAGTTCAATCATAATTCTCAATAAGCATAATTATATCAAAATCTTCTCTTGACTATAATTATAAAATATAACACGAGTGTTCATTTTCCAATTATCAACTTCCACCCCATCAAATTAAATCAAGGAAAAATAATAAATAAATTAAAATTATGATAACTCATTTTTTTGTTTTAATCCATTTTATCCATTTGTTCCAAACGAGTTAAAATCACAATCTATTCTTTTCTTGTCAAAAACCGCCAAACAATTCAAATATCTCATAAAAAATTTGAAGTATGAAATTATTATTTTAACATTACTCAATTAGTAAAACTAAGAACATAATACCATACCACATCAACTCAATCTCGCTCACTTCTCCAAATCTCATACTTGGTCAACTTCGTCACTTTTAATCTCATAATATTAAAGTTAGAAATTTAAACCCAATAACACCCCTTTAATTACGAAAGATTTAAAATATTAACCAAACTAATTTAATTCATCAAATTAGTAAGTTCATTATTTTCACCATCTTCCAAATTAATAACACCAAACTTAACCTCACATGCCTTATCCTTCAAACATAACCATATTTCAATATAACCATTTTTCATGCTAAACTATTTAAAGAGGTAATATTTTTCCCAAATTCTCTACTAATAATAATTTCACAACTTTTTCTAAAATTACCTAACCAACATGATAGTTACCTCAAAAATTATAAAACATGCCCAAGAGTAACATTTTCAAGATTGTGAGTTCAAAAGTCCACATTTCACATTTTCATTTTCATAAAAATGAACACAACCTAATCATCAACATATTATCTTGCATAAAATATCATGACTATAACACGTTTAGAGTTTTTAATCCCAAAAGAACTCTATAATCCCAACTCAACAATTTACACAATATTCCTCAATACCAAGTTATTTTTCTCAAAAATAAATTCCAAAATCAAAGATAAAAAAAAAATATTTCAACTTTATATTTCTCAAAATAAATCATCTAATCATAATATGATGTAGATACAATCCATACAACTTTTAAATTTTATTTTCGAATTTGTTTTACAAAATTATCAACACAAAATGATTTTTCCAAATCAATCTAGAAATGCCAACATTCTTAATATTTCAACATAATTTTTCTTTCAAAAATTACCGAACAAAAATTTGAAAAAAAAAAAATATGCAATACCTCTTAAAATGATATATTTTTTCAAAATAACCCTAACATAGCTTTAAAGTAATAATATGAAGAAAGTCCCTACCTTAAATATGAAGAAAAACAAATCTGAAAATGCACACATCGCCCGATCATAGATCCGAGACCACCATTGCGAAGATCACGACGAACTCTCCAACTTTTATCTACAACACTTATGTAAAATCTTACTCTAAAGACTCCCACTCTAAACTCAAAACTTAAGTAATTATGGAGAATAAAGAAAGAGGGGGAGAGAGAGAGAGAGCTGAGCTCTTAGCTCAACCAAAATGAAAAGAAAGAAAAGGAAATGATTTGGAGGAAAGAGGGGGAAGCAACCCCACGTGGGTCTGCTTTTCTAATAATGGGTTTTTTAAAAAATTAATTTTTGTAATAATATTTTTAAATTTTATAATATAAATTATAAAATAATATAATTTTTCTTATTATAAAATATAACATTTTTAAACACCATAAAATATAATTTTTTGCTCATTATGAAATATAGACCCATTTTATTCACTATAAAAATATATAATTTTTCACCATATGATACCCACCATAAATTCAACTTTCAAATATTTATTATAATCCCATATAATAAATAATAATAACTTTCCAATCACGTAATTAAAAGGGACCAAATAATTAAACATGAATTATAAACAAATTCAAATTAAATTGAATCTAAATCATGGGTCTCACCTATAAGTCAAACATGGTCCAATTATATACCAAAATAAACCCAACTAATTTATCTCAAATCATGGTCCAAACACCCGAAACTCAATTTTAATTTCTGTTATAAATTAAATTGAACACCAATCAATCTACAAATTCTCATAAAAGAAATAGTCACCATTAAATTCTGAAATTTTTATCCAACATGCTAGACTCTTATAAGAACACCATAATAAAAATTTCATAATTTCTGAGCTTGAAAATTATATATGTTTATTTTTATTTTTTTTAAAAAATTTATTATAAAATTGAACCATTTTCACACATAACTTAACATAATACTCCAATTCAAATATTACTCAATTAATTTATGCATTAACTATTTAAAAAAAAATATTTTGGGACATTGCAGTTGTAGAGAATTTTTTATTTTTTTATTTTTTTGAGAGAACCAAAAAATAAAAAAAAACAAAAAAGGAAATTAAAAGCAATTTCCCCATTTGTCACTTGTCCATACTCTGGTTGAGTGATCATAATCTGGTCCATAATTGATTGTTAAGTAATTTCCCCTATTGTTTAATGATGTTGACCAGAATGCCAAGCAAAAGCATTTATTAGGAGAAATTATTGCAGCAAAATTTATAATTTATTCTAGACTCTTTTTGCATATGCAATGCTCTATGCAGATAAACTGACACAATTAAGTAGTATATTACCTTTAAATTTTAATTTTTATTAAAAAGTTACAGGATTGCTCATAAATATATTTATTAATTTTCACCAAATCTTTGAGCAACCCGAAGCATTTTAATTTTTATTAGAATGTTACAAGATCACTCATGAATATACTTATTAATTTCCATCAAATCTCTATGCAACCCAAAGCATCTTTATAGTTTGATTTGATTAATAGCAGTTTTTTTCCCCCCGGGGGGAGGAGGGTGAGTTAGTGGTTTACCACTATTTTGAAGTTAGACTGAGAATTATCTAATTAATTTTACAGTTATATTAATAAATCTTCAAGCTGTTGTATGACTAGTTGTAAGGCTTCTTGTTTTATAGTTATCTGTTTATTTATTTGTGTAATTTTTAAACTATAATGTTCTAGAGACCTACCGGAGACTAATGATTACAAAAATTAATATCTTAATTTTTGATCTTCTAATTCTTGTATAAGCTTAGTACTGGATTTGATTTTAATTCTAAGTTCTTCTTCTAAAAGTATAAAATTTTGATTTTAAAATTCTTATTTGAGAAATATTTCCTTGATATTTCTACTCAAGTTCCTCTCTTTTTATTCTAAAATTCTTTTTCTTATTTGGTAAAACTATTTTTAAGCAATGTTTGCTTTCATTACATGTGCGAGACCTTGAAGCTAAGCCTCGTTTAACATAGTATATTTTTATTTTCCATTTCTTACATTTCCCTTTCTGCCTACAATTTACCCTCAATTCCAAACCACGACTCACACGGGTTCTTTAGCTAAGGTCACTTAGTAATGAAATACAAAACAATAGATACTATGAAGGTTCAACGCATGTAATATTAATGAGCCAGCAACCATTCCATAAACTTAGTTTTTTCAAAAAGAAAATAAATTTTAAAATAGAAGAGTTACCCTTTTGAAATATTTAAGGAAAAAGAGAGACTACTTACACTTCATTTTAATATGTAATATACTTACAAAATTATGTTACAGACTTTGAGATTCTGAAAGACTTGGAACACTTAGAATTTTTGAGAGTCTATGTGGTGACTGGGTGTAATTTTCTCTTCGCTTTGTTCTCCTTTTGTTCTCATTGGGTTTGAAATGTCTAGAGGTTGTTCTTAAAATAAAGCTCTTGTTTTTGTTTTCGTTCGGCGTTGAATTTCACTTGTTTTGGAGGGTGCATGGTCAAGTCCGGAGTGCCTGGGGGTCGAACCAAAAAATTCTGGGCTGGAGGGCCAGGGCCATACATGCGGGGCCTTGGGCTGCATGTTCGGGAGAGGGCCACACGTGCGGGGGATGAGGCCGCACGTGCGGGGAAGTAGGTCATTCGCAACCTTGCACACTGCTTTATATGTAGGTGCGGGGTTGAGTGCGAATTGGAAGGCAGCACGTGCGGGGATCAGTGCCACACGTGCGGGAAGAAGGCTCCACATGTGCGAACAGGCTTGAGTCCGAATCTCTGTTTTTTTTTTTTTTTTTTTTTATATCTCTTTTGGCCGAGTTTGTATCACATTTAGGGCATTTCTCTCTCACTCTAAACATCATTTTACTCCTCCTTCTCTCTAAAAACCTTCACCAAACACCCGAAAACCTTGATTTCTTACAATTCATGGAGCTTTGATCCATTTTCTTTCTTAAATCTTGGGAAGCAAAGCAAGAACTACATTATGTGAGGTGGAGATTGAGCTTTGGCACCTTTTGATTCTAGAGTTTCTTCTCTCATCTTCTCCAAAACCTTGAGATAGGGACTTCTTGAGTTATATATACATGTTTTGCAATATTGATGTTGATTTGAAAGTTTTCTTGAAGTTATTATGTTGATTTTGATTTTTGTGATCCAAAATGTAGAGATTTTCAAAAGTGGGTTTTAAAAATCTCAAATCCTTTTATGATAGCAAATCTTGAGAGTTAAGCTTATCTTAGACAAAGAAAATGGTGTGATCTTGAGGGTCCTATTTAAGTGATTATGGTGTGTTGTTTGTAAAGAAGAAAACTAGAAATTTGGGGGTTTTCAAACTAAGTGATGAGAACACATGAAGCTTTATTATCAATGCATCATTTTGTATATCAAAAGAGTTAAAGAAAGGAAAGATTTTTACCTATAGTTATCAATGTTGAATTTCATAAAATAGAGAAAAGAATGTTAGTGTTGGAACGAAATTATTGTCAATTGTTGTTGTAGTCTTAAAATGGTTATGTTGTTGGAATTGCTTGAGAGGTGGAAATGTAGTTATTTGTGTATGGAATCAAATGGGAACATGGTTTCATGGTAAGATAATATGGAACGGAAGGAATAAAAGCTCGTTTATTTGAGATTATTGTTAAACTATGTAAGAATGAAAGGGAATGATTATTGTAGCATTACCAATTGTTATCTTGCATACACTATTGTTTAATTGCCGTATGTGTTGATTGAAATTGATTTATCTCACATTGACAAAAAAAAAAAAAAAAATGATTGTTGAGAAAGGAGAACTAAAGAAGTGTTTTTGGGGTAAATATGTGGGTAAGTCCGGATAGGAGGTGTAGATGGAATTGATAAGTTGGCCTGAGTGTCCAGGGTGAAAGACCAAAAACACGCGTGGAGGAGGTACTACTTCCCTTCCGGTTAACAACCGGTAAAGTGGGGTTATTGGTAGTGCTTGTTGAGCCTACTTGCAGACACCAACCTAGGGATTACCTGAGTCGTATTTACCGCCCCTACTGAATAAAATTGTAAGCTTCGGAATTGTTGAGATTTCAAATGTTGTTGAACATTGTGATTTTCAGGAAGAGCATGTACATGAAACTTTCTTTAAATTGGCATGACATGGCATTTGCATTTGCATTAACATTGGAATTTGCATAACTGTATATACTTTGTAAGGATTCTCTACAGGGCTTTATGCTCACCCCTATGGGTTTTGGTGCAGGAAAGGACGTGGTAAACCCGCCAAATTAGGGCATGGGAATGTGTTTTGAGTGCACGAGGCTCTTTGTTGAGATTGTAAATTTTTTGTAAAGCCAAGGGTTAAACATGTATGGGTCCGAGAGGCCATTTTGTGTAACCGGGCTTATGCCTTGGAACTTGTAAGCCCTTGAGGGCCTTTATTCGTTTTGGTTCAATGATTTTACATGCTATAGATTTATGTACTAGTTTTCAATGAATGTATAATCGCATGTGAGATTACTTTTGTATAAACATTGGAGTTATGTAATGGAACATGTTGAATATATATTTCCAACATCTCTTGTGAGCCATGAGTATTATTATATTGAAATGGTATTTTTTTTTGGGACGTTAGAGCATCTCCAATGCATTGCTAAAACAGCTGCTAAAGCCATAATATGGCAGCTTGGAAAAAAATGACTTCTCCAATGGCATGCTAAAACGTGCCAACTCATCAAAAATCAACCGTTTTCTTCCTTCCCTCCCTCATCCTTCCCAGCAAAACAGAGTTAATTTTTTGTAAAATCAAATTCACTATTTTTTTTTAAAATAGAAATTGTTTAAAACATAATTTTTTTTAAACATAAATTATTTCAACAACCAAACCCTTCAAAAAAAAAAAAAAAAAAAAATCACAAACAACAACAACAACAACAATAATCAAACAATTTTAATGCAAACAAGAAATTTCAAACGAATTTTAAACAATAAATACCAGAAATTTCTGGTGGTTGATGGATTTGAGACGAGGTTTCGATTTTTGGCGACAACTCTATTTCGATTTCTGCGATCTGCGATGTAACGACCCAGAAATTCTTTCCTCCGCTCGAGCGGAGGAGTGGCCGCTCGAGCGGACTTTTGGGGTTTCCAGCAATTTTTCAGACCGCCTGAGATTCTGGGAGTTGTGATTCTCCGCTCGAGCGGGGGAGTTTACGCTCGAGCGGACGACTTTGTTGGTCTGCGCGTTCGAGCGCAAGGTTAGGCGCTCGAGCGGGTCGCCTGGTTAAGTTTGATTCTGAAGCATGTGGGCTCATTTTTGATGTTCTTCTCAGTGTATTTGAAATGTTCTTATCTTATTTTGGGTTATTGATTGAGATGATAAGATGAGGGTAAAGTAAGATTGGACCAAAAACCTTAATTTGAATAATTCATTTTCGACCAACCGTCACTCTTTTGCCCTTTTCTTTTTCCACACTTTGAATTTGGATGTGAGGTTAGAACCATTGGAAAGCTTATCTCCGGGGCTTCAATTTGACCACAAGAACGACCTAAAACGGAGTCCGAATGAGAGAGTTATACCTGTTCAAAGTTTCGGGATCTGTGCTGAAAGCAGGTCCGCTCGAGCGGGAATTTCTCCGCTCGAGCGGGAATTACGGGACAGCAGCTTTTAAACCAGATTTTTGGATCATTTCTTTCATTTTCCTTTTCCCTTCTCCTCTTTTCTCTCTAGGTCCGAAAACCCTAGAGTTTTGACCCCCAAATACTTCCATTTCCCTTAGGTTTGAGCTAGATCTTCCACCAAGAAGTGAAGAAGATAAGAAGATGAACAACTTCACCGATTGGAATTTCGGGATTTGGGGGATTCGTCTCAAAGCTTTGCTCCTTGCTTGATTCTTGAGGTAGGGACCCTTATTCTCTTACAATACTTGAATTCATGGATGGATTGTGGTATTTTGAGTATATAAATACAAAGTCTATGATTTTGAGCATTTGTGTCAAACTTGAGATTTGAGATTCTATGGTTTGTGATGTTGGAAGTTAAATTGACGAGGTTAAATGATGGATTGTGAATCCTAGGTGTAGAATCATTGGGAAAATTGGAATTAAAAGTGGTGATTTAAGAAGTTTGAATTTTTGCTAAAAACCCTCATTATTCTTGAAACCCTAGATTAATTGGTGATGATAAACATTGAGTTTGCCCAAATTAAACGTAGAAACATGGAATTGGTGGGTTGAATTATACGTGTACAAGTTTAATTGGATTTCTGAGATGTTTCGGAATTATGTTTAAATTTAGCGAATGAACCTTGTTATAAATGTTGGAATTCATGTAATAAAGTAAAGGAAAAATTAGGGAAATAATTTAGTAGGGATCTGGATGATATGAACTCAATTGTGGGGTGTTGAAATGAGCTTCAAAGATTTAGTTCGAATTATGTTGAAGTACAAAGTGATGTGTAATTAGAATGAAGAGAATTAATTAAGAACGAAATAAGTGTATGTAATCCGATTTCTTTGTGTATTACAAATTATGTAGGGACAACTACAGGGGCAGACCGAGCAGCCGAACACTGTGAGTAATAGTGCGCTACATGTGCATTTTACCTTTGGATAATGATTATGGTATTGACGTTTTGTTCTTTGTAAGTGATTTCACTAACATTAAGTTAATCAGAAATCAGTATGAATGTTGAGGAAGCTGCATACAGCGGTATGTCTATGGAACTATTCTGTTCTGTTTATATTGTTTATTAATCCTCTGTCATTTGGCATCATTTCGGTTATTATGAGCAAACAATGTCGTTTCTTAATGAGTAAATGGACCCATGTTCGTTCTTAAACCAAGTATCCGTATGAAACTAAATTGATTTGTGTATCCTATGGTCTGACGATATTCAGATGACTTTGGGATTGTTCTGCTCTGTTTATTTATTCTGTTTATGGTCTGGCGATATTCAGATGACTTTGGGATGGTTTTGCTCTGTTTATTTCTTCTGTTTGTACATATTGTCTACTGATCTGTTCCGTTTACGATTTAGCATGATATGTCTGTTGGTTTCAAAACCTATTATTTTCTACTAGTTCTGTACCCTCACGCTTTATGCGTTCTGTCACGCTTTATGCGTTCTGTTATCTCTGGGCTGATAAGCCGTTCTGTTATGACTGGGCCGAAAGGCTATTCTGTAACTTTCGGGACTGATGGCTATTCTGTTATTTGAGCATATGAACATTCTGGATCCTCTGTACATACTAAACTGCTTTGTTAAGGAAACTGGACTCATGATTGTTGAGCTATATTTACAGAGTGTAATTAAATATATACTTTATTGTTTGAGTTGAACCTTACATGATTTACGTACTATTATTCACTGAGCTTGACTCACTCTATTTTATGTCTGTTTCTGTAGGCACTCAACCTGGAGGTCAACCTTAACCTGTGGCTTCCATTACCAGTTGCCAAGCCTTGAGTGTCTAAGCTGTTGGGTGTTGATCATTTAAGTTTTGGGAGTTTTGTTAAATATTTAATTTGTACCCTAAATGTCTTTGAGGCTTTATGTGAATGTAAAGTAGATATATATGTCCATAACTATCTTCAGATACACGTCACTATATACTTATCTGTATTATGTTCTGTTTACGGTCCTGGCATAGTAGTGCTAGCTCAATGGATATTATTTTTTTTTACGCTATTATATGTTATTGAATGCTTCCGTTCAGGCCCCATATGATATGTATAACAGGTTTTGTGTCTGTTTTCGAATGGGTCATGCCCAAACTTTTAGGGGCGGGTTTGGGGCGTGACATGCGATCTGCGAATGGGGCTCAAATAGGGCTCCTTGATCTGCGATCTGCAAAATGGGGAGAATGATCTACGATCTTGGTTCTCATGTTTGTTTTCATCTTCTTTGTGATATGCGAAGAGGGGCTTGAGAGAGAGAGAGAGAGAGAGAGAGAGAGAGAGAGAGAGAGAATGATCTCAGTTTCTTCCATATCATCCATCTGCTACTAGTGGTGCTGGTGGATCTGGAGAGGAGACGAGGGAGAAGGATGAAGAGAGAGAGAGAGAGAGAGAGAGAGAGAGAGAGAGAGAGAAGGTTCTGGTCGGTGAAGGTTTTAGATCGAGACAAGAAATGAGAGTATGAAAAATATTGAGAGAGAAAGAGACAAGTGGTCTGAAGGTTGAAACATTATTTTGAAGCATTATTTTTTGAGAGAGAAAGAAACTGGGTGGTTTGAAGGTTGGCACCATTGTGAGCCATTGATGTAATCCAACGGTACAAAAATGGGTGGTTGTGAAGGTTGAAGCATTATGTGATGAATTTTTAATTTTTAATTTTGTAGTGGCATATAAATGGTGTGATGAATTATACAAATATTTTTAACTTTTTAATTTTTATAAAAAATTTATATTTGTCTAGTCAAGTAGACTTTAAATAATTTTCAATGCTATTATGAAATATACAAAGTTATTAAAATGAAGACAATAAAATTACAAATGAAGACAATTTTATTAAAATAAAAAAAATTAAATGATGGGCTAAATTACATTTATATTTTTTAAAATTTTTTATATTTTGTCTAGTCGGGTATAATATAAATATATATATATATATATTTTAAAAAAATAGTTGGAACAAGGTTACAAAAGATAAAAAAATAAACAAAAACAAAATCACTAAAAAAAAACCTATATCCAAACAAAACCTACAAATTTAGAGGGAAAATTGGTTGAAATTTGCCAAAATAGCATGTGACCATTGGAGCATCATTGCTATAATTTGGCAAAATAACACTATTCATTGCCAAATTATAGCAATGACAATGCTATTTTGACAAACACCATTGGAGATGCTCTTACAATCTAAGAAGTTGGAGAAATTTTTTGCAAAGAGGAGTGGAGGGAAATTTTTCATTACTCCATCCGTTGGCATGAATGCCAATTTATACACACATTTGATAGATACAAACAAAACCGAAGACTTATCCTTACGTCAAATTTTTTGAACTGAAAGTCCAAAAGTTTAGTTAAGCCTAGTTATAGACTTTGCAAAATTTCTATGCAATAAATGCATAGACTTTGACACCAACTTTCTACTACTCTAGATTTGGACAATAAAAATTTTATCAATAAAGGGTTAGGATAATGATATCGGGTACTGCTTTGGGCCCCATCGCATATCATTCAATCATCTTATTTTGATAAAATTTTGACACTATAATTTGTTACAAGACATGTGTAAGGATTCTCACAGCTTTTCTTTAATGGAGCAGAGTAGAGGTCATTTGCTCTATTAGAGTAGTGAGTGAAGGAGAAGCCTTACTACTGACAGGTGTAAATAATTACAGACACAAATATTTACAGTAGCTGTTGTCGTTTCTTGGCGTGAATTTCGCTGATCGATGAAGAGAGGCCTTATCTTCTACAAATTTTGTCTTTTTCTTCTGAGTATCTTAATGCCAATAATTGATGTAGACATATGGATACTTGGATGATGGAGTGAATCTTCAAGGCTGATCTTCTGTAGAAAAATTACAAAATTTCAAAGAGTCAAAAAATAAAATAAAAATAAAAACGTAAGTCTAGAAACATGGACTTTGTGGCTATAATACTTCCAAAATATTACAAGCGTCTAATTATGGAGTGCACTTTTTTTTTTTCACCCATACATTCTATCTGAAAGATCTTCAAGATTTGTTGCTGAGAGTTGATCGTAAAAATCATCCCCATTATTTGGTTCATTCTCTCATTGGTCATCTTCTTCTCCCATTACTGGTGAATCACGAGAGACACTATGCTAATAGTTTGGGTACCAGCTTTCATCCACTAATGTTTCTTTGCTGAAGGGAAAACCTGTAATAGCTAAGTTAAAGTATATCTTCTGATTTCTATCTTCGCAGACGAGATTACCATAGCTTCCATTATATGCTAATAAAGTACTACTAGCAAATTTCCTCCATTTATTGAGTTGATCTCTCAGTGAAAACTTTCTGCATGGCCAGGGTCTCCGATTGAGAAGTCCTGGGTATCCTGGAAATGTTGAAGTTCCTCTGAGGTACATTTTATGCTTAGCTGGGATGCACCTTATTCCTTTCTATTTTGGTAGCTTGCTATCAATTAATACTTCTACAAACAGATGATGCTCTTCCATCACACAAAGTACTAAATGAACAAGTTTATTTCCAAAATTATCTATTTGATCTGGATTTGAAAAAATTATTCTAGAAACAAATCCGTAATCTAATAATTGTGAGGCTGTTAGATGACGCGTTTTGCCTCTAATCTCTATCTCTAGTGGCTCAAAAGTTGCTAGATTTATCTGGCAAAGGTGATGCTGAAATTTAAATTACACTGACATCTATCAAAATATTATGGCCTATCTATACATCTTTCTTCGTGTAAACAAGGTTGTTCTTCATCCTCATAGAGATAAGTTCATTGATATGCCATACTAGGGCATTGAACTCCTACTATGGAGAGGTCTTGAAAAAATTGCTGTATAGTGACTAATTCATTATTCCTGCTATCTTCGGCTAAGGTATATATATATAGGGTTTAAGGTCTTCTATTTCTCGGCTTTTCTCACAAAAAGATTGAATGATAGAATGCTTGAAGAAATACATTCTAGCACTCAATTGTTCAAATTCCTCACTGGTAAGTTGTCTGATTTCTAGGTCAGGAAATGGAGTGGACGCTTTTTCTGGAGTTAGTTTTTTAAGCTGGCTAGTTAGGGTTCGAATGGTTCCTCTCAATTATTTTTCTTCATCTCAGAGCTGGTCTAGCTCTTCACTGACCTTTTTGCTTTTATCCATATTTTTCTTGAAATTTCTGGTAAGACTTTCATAATGTCTGCACATTTGGAGAGGATTTTGAGAATTTGGCTGAGGGTTAGTACTACTACTTCCTGTTATCTGGCTAACTGGAACTCCACTAGTAGCAAGAATAGTTGACTGTATCTTGCTCAATGTGTCTAGATAATCTTTAGCTATTTGGCTGATAAAGTAACTGGTTCCTATTTATCTGCGGGCATAGGTACTGGCTGACTTGAAATCATAAAATCCTTTAAACTGAGGTATGAGAAACTTTTTAACTAAAGGTTCAACTTCTACCCAATCATGGCAAATAGCAGACTTGGTTCCTTTAGCTACCACATAGAAAGAAAAGCTTTTAGACAAAGGTTTATTTTGGATTTTTGAAAAATATATACTGAGAGAATTTAAGGCTGACAAATGTTTAGCTGGGTGATTGAGATTGTTCCAAAGGTTATCTAAAAGACACTGTTGAACTGGGTCTAGCTCGATTCTTATTAATGGTTTGAATTTGTTTCTACCTTCATAAATCGGAAGAGCAAATCCCCCAAAGTTTATTTTCCATCATCTGCAGAAAAATTAAATTGGCTATTTTCTTTTTCTAAATAAATTTTCCTACTTAGCTAATCTATTAGTTTATTATCACTCCCTTTAATATGTTCAAATTCTACTTTACATCATTTTCCTACTATACAATCTAAAAATTTTGCCCATCTTCTACTACTAAGTTTATGCTCATTAAGTGTATTATGAAATCTAACTATAGCTTCACAGTCTATTCTAATTGTAAAGGGCTTGTGTAATAATAATCTAAATTTGTTTATTGCATATACTATTCCTAATATTTCAAAATCTAAGCTGGTCATGGTTATATCTTTTTCTTTAAATTTTTCAGAACTATATCTACAAATGCGCTCTTATTTTTACTATCATACTTGCTAGGTTTAGCTAATAATATTGTTCCCCATCCTAATTGGCTTGCATCTGTTTCTACGACTAGATATTCTGATTCTAAGGGAAGTTGTAGGTCAGGTAAATTTCTACAAATGTTTTTAATTTTTCTTACTAAAGCTATATCTTGTTGGTTAAAATATTTTTGTCCTGTGGGTGTGGTCTTGCTATATAGAGGTCCTATTATTTTACTAAGGTTAGGAATATACATTCGTGTATAATTTAAAATCTCTAAAAATGATTGAAGTTGTTTTGTATCTTCTAATTTGTCTGTATAATCTAAAATTTTCTTAACTATGTGGGGTTGTAGCCTGATTTTTCCATCTCCTAACTCCATTCCTAAAAATTCTATATGAGGTTTATTTAATACCATTTTTCTTTTACTTATTATTATTCCATTGTTTATAAATTCTTCTAATACTATATATAAATGATCTATGTGACCACTTTTATCTGGACTAAATACTAATATGTCATCTATATATACCAGTATAAAACTATATTTATTAAATATACTATTCATTTCACGCTGAAATATGAAAGGTGCATTTTTTAGTCCAAAAGGCATGACTAGCCATTCATAATGTCCTTGTGGGCAACAAAAGGCTGTCCAAGGTATGTTTTCCTTTTCCATTTTTATTTGCCAAAGCCCTAACTTGCATTCAAATTTACTGAATATTTTCGCCGTCTGTATTCTGTTTATGAGCTGATCTTTATCTGGTATATTGTATTTATTATCTTTAGTATTGTCATTTAATCTTTTATAATTTATAACCATTCGAGTTTTTTCTCTTTTTATCTCTGCATGATTTCTAACCATAAATGCGGCACTCATATGTGGACTATTACTAGGTCGAATTACTCCTAAATCCAATAACTCCTTAATCTATGTTCTAAATGTTGGGTTGGGTTTCCTTCCTATGTGGAGGAAGGCCCAAAACATTTAGTAAGCCCATGTGAATTCCAAAGCCCACATGGAGAAGTTATGTTTTTGAAAAGATCTGGCCCATAAGTTTAGGATTACAAACTCTTTCTTTGTAACAAAAAGGAGACCTAGAAGCTGCCACCAAAAAACAGAGGAGAAGAGAAATTCTGTCCAACAGTGATCAAGCTATCCGATCAACAAGCATCTGTGGTCCGATTGAGCTGAAATTTGGTAGGCGAGTTCACAACTCAAGACTCTAAATTCTGGACGGTGGAGATCCGATTTGGAGTATTCTACTGCTGGTTTTTGGCCCGTGAACAGTAGCGTTTTTGGTGAGATTTTTCCTAAACTTTGTATTTTGATCTTTGGTTGCCAAGGAAGCTTATTTGTAAGTTGTTCTTGATTGTTTGCCTCTAGTTCTATCTAGAGAGAACTCTTGTATACCCATTATTTGTTTATAGTGGAGATATTTGGTGGACTACGGTCCCGTGGTTTTTCCTTTCCACATCGGGAAGGTTTTCCACGTTAAAATTTTGCTGTCGCCTTGTTGTGTGATTGTTGGATCATCGCTTTCAGATTATTTTCAGAATATATTGTGCTCTATTAAATTGCTTCCTAATAGGTTCACACAAAGAGGGAGAATAAACACTTCCGCTATTTTTGTGCCGGATTCGGATATTTCGAATTTGGTTTTTTGTTTTGTTTTCTCCCAACACTAAATTCTTCTATATCTGCTGGCGTATGGTCTATTTGTGCTGATGTAATCCTATAATCTTTATTTTTTATATATAAACCAGCTAAAACTTTATTTCTTTCCCAGTATTTCATGGGCTATTCTCCTAAAATTTTTGTTGTCTCAGCTAATCTTATTATTTCATCTAAATCATTTTCTGTTCTTTTGTATACTGGTTTTTTCTTTAGTTTCCTATTTTTGTGAAAATTAATTCTAGGTTAATAATTTGTTGGAAATCTTCTATACTCTCTTTTATACTCCAAGAATCATATTTTTCTTCTAATTCAACATCTTCTATGTCTAAATTTTCTAAAGAACTATTTGTTATCTCTTTATTTGGTATATACTTTTGGCTTAGCTTAGAAAAAATGTTTCTACTAGAAAATAAAAAAACTAACGGGAATAGAATCTACTCCTATGGTACCACCACGCTTTGTACGCAACTCTAATGAATGGGCAATGGTGCTAAGGGCGTATGTTGTGGGTGTATGTATAATTCGTTTGAAGAAACTAATGCTGCTATGGCTGATAAACATGCCACCTTGTAGACTAAGTATAAAATTAAGTCTTAGTATAAAGGGATGGTTTTGTCGAGTATTGCCAATCCAAACTTGGGGTAAAGGGAACCACTCTATATGCTGAGTTTGAGAGCCTATATGATGAAAACTAATTTGTGCTCCATTGATGCAATGTGTATATGTCTGTTTAGTGCCATCAGCTATACTGACTAAAGCTGGGGTTGTTAAGGCTGTACTCCATCCTGGTGGAACTATGTGTTGCTCAATATATGATTTACTGGCTCCTGTATCTATAATGGCATCTATGCTAAGAGTTTTTTCTGAAAATTTGATTACACAAGAGATCTCAACTAATTTTGGCTTAGGTATGATAGGGTAATTAAATGGTAAATATGCGTTATTTGACTGTTCTTGGGAGTATTGACTAAAGGGTTGAAAATCAACTAGGTTGACTAATTCTAAAGAGTTCATATGTTTTTCAACAAGTTTATCTTTTAAGGGGTACTTATTATGAAATTGTTCTATTTGTTGTTTAAGCTGTTTATTTTCTGTTTCTAAACATTTTATGTCAAAATTAGCCTTAGTCTCTGTCTCTTGTAGTTGTAGTTTAAGTTCTCTTACTTGTATCTCTAATTCTCTAATAGTCAAGCATAATTCTTTGTTTTTTATACTATGATCTTCTCGTATCTCATCGTTACTTTCTAATGTTATCTTGTGTGTCATATTTAATTTTTCTAGACAAACTATACAATAGGTTATACTGCACAATAAACATTGGACTCTCTTATTTTTAGTCGGAAACCAATTACAATAACTACATCTAGCGGTATCAAATCCTAGTCCTATCTTGAAATTATGTTGACATTCAGCATCTGCATTGCATTCCATCATAAAGAAACTATCATTGGAAGGGGGTGTTCCTATTTCTTGATTAAGTTGTTCTAAAAGATTGTCTATGTCTATATCACTTTCTGAGTCACTGTCTGAACTTATGGCTCCTATTTGGTATTCATAATCACTGACTATGCTATAGATTTCTGAATCATCACTGTTTATGCTAACTATATCTTTTTCTAAATCTTCTATAATATGTAGTCTTTCTATCTGTTTATTAGTATTAGGCCTTTGTCTTTTTGGGCAGCTTTTTGCAAAATGATCGAGTTCTCCACATATAAAACAATTGCATTTTTTACTATTAGGTTTTCTGACATATCTCTGTTTTCTTTTATCTTTTTCTTCTTTAGGTAGTCGCTTATAATTTATCCTATTAAAAATTCTACTTTTTCTGATGAATTTTTGTTTTCTCTATGGTTTTCTATATTTTTTCTTCCAATATTTTCCATATTTTTTATATTTTTTCTTATTATATTTATCTTCATATTGTTGGAGAGTATTTATTATGCTACTACAAAAACCATTGTTTTGATTTTCAAATCCTTCTGTATTTTAACTTCTATACATTTTTCTCTAAGCTTTCGAAATGTGAAAACTATTCTAGGTCCTATTCCTAAAGCTCCTCTTATGCTTATTTCTCCTGATACTATTCTTGCTGGTAAGTTTGCATAATAAATTGACCATTTATTTTCTATTTCTCTTCCTAATTCTCCGGGTCATTTTCTAAAATATTTATTTCCTATTTCTTCATCAAAACTTTTTCCAGTTCTGGCTGCTGTGGCTAAATATTCTTTGCTAAAGGGTACAGCATATTTTCAACTTCCTAATATTATCTGATCTAACTCGGTTAATGCTATGCTTTGAGTATAATCATTTCTTCTAGAAGGGTCGTATCCTATAAGCATTTATTTTATAAAACTAGTAAAATTCCATGGATTATCTCCTAGTCTTTTAAGTTGTCTAATCGTCTCCTCATATTTTCCTTTAAAAGTTAAATATATATTAAAAGTTGAATCTCCTAAAAGTGTTTTCATATATTCCCACATATCAGTTGATTCAAAGGGATTGTTCATCCATGCCTTTATTGCATCTTTTTCCCATTTTTCTATCACTTCTTGCCATATCTAAGGGTTGAATCTAGCTAAATCTAAAAGGGTTCCTTGGTTATTTGCTAGCTGTAATTGCATACTCATATCTGGTTGTCTACGCTTTCTATGAAATCTATAACTTTTATTCGGATCTGCTTTACTACGTCCTGTATTGGTTAATGGTCTTCTTCCTCCTATTACATAATGCATTGGTTCTACTAGATCTTCTACAGTATGTTGTGGGTTGCTAGTTTCTGTGTTTTCTGTTGTTTGAGTGTTCGTATAAAAAGTGTCTTATGGGTTAGATTATTTTGGTATTTTAAATATTTTCCTGGGATGTATTTTTTCTTCTAAATTATCATCTACATATTCAGTATAAAATTCTTGATCTAAAAATGACACTGCTTCATCATGGGTATCTCCTCTAGCTATATATTCATAGTATCTAATATCTAATATTTTATTCATATCACTTAGGGTGAAATTTTCTAAATCTATCTTATCAATACTATATATCTTATTTTGTGATATTGTTTTTTCTTTTGTCATTACATAAAGCTGATTTATGTCACTATGATTATCTTGATTTTCTTCCCTATCTATACTACTAAATTCATCATCTTCGGATTTTTCTGATGCTACATATGTGTATTGAGTAAATCTTACCGCATAGCTTCCATCTGCTTTTGATATAATAAATTATCTTAAGGGTCTAACCTCTTTTGTCCTAGAAAATCTCCTAAATTCCAATCTAGTGCTGCATTATCTTTAGAATTATATTTTTTAGCTGGTAGTGCCTTTATTCCTTTTGCTCCTAATATCTTAACTATTTGATCATTTGTAAGTCTATAATGAGTATTGTTTTCTGAAACCGCTAAGCCTAAAAACCCTGTGCAAACTAATAAATTCTTTTCTCCTTTTTTCATTTTATGTCCTCTACTTTTTATTCCTATTTTTATCTTTTTATGAAAGGTTGAGGTTGGTAAAAGGAAATCAGGTATAAAATAAATTATTCCTCCTTTTGAATTCATATCTAATTCATAGCTGCCTAAGATACTTTGTCCTACATCATTAAACCTATCATCATGAAGACATACAAAAACTTTAGCTCCTAAATTTTTTCTAGTTAAAGCCTTAACTCCTATCACAACTAGTCCTAAGTGAGTCATTTTAAGGTGTTCATTTACAACATATTTATAACTTTATTTATTTATTAAATTTAGCTCTATTTTTTCATCTTCCTAAGTTACACTAATCATTTGTTCACCATAGTGTTTAAATAAATATTATTTTTTTATGAATTTTTCCTAGCTTATATACATATTTAGCTGGTATTATGTCATGACCCAAACCCGCCCCTATGGGTTAAGGACATAACCGGCCAGTAATCAAGGGATTACCTATGGCCTCAAACCAAACAAGACATATCTCATCAGAGTAAAGGGGCCTAATGGAAGCAAATTGAAAACTTTTGTCCATAGAGCTGTGCTTACATGGCACATCATAACAGTCCATATATATATATATACCTGTTAATAACTCACATCAAAGGGATAATAACACAAAGTTCTGTACATACACAGGATCATTCAAGTCTTAGTTAGCCTAACCAAAACTTATATACAAAGGTAATTCAACATTTCGCCAACACAACGAGATTACAACAAGAGATTAAAAGAAGAGAAAGTAAGTCTCATGCGTGAGACATTTAGGGCTGACTCTCCAAAACTTGACCTTTCTCACAGACTTCACCGGGGCTGGGTTTGGACATCTCTTTGCTCACCTACATACACATGAATGAGTGTGAGCAAAAGCCCAGTGAATAATATCAAATAAAGAAGGTACGCAAATGAGATTCACATATATCAAACGGCCTTGGGCCCATGTAGAATTCTATTTAGTGCATTATTTTGATACATTAGGCGATTCAAGCCCGAACATATCAAACGGCCTCTGGCCCACTTCGTTCCTTAACAAATGGCCTCGAGCTCAATTTATTCATGTATATCAAACGGGCTTTGGCCAATCAATTGTGTCCAACGGCCTTTGGCCCATTCATTCATTCATTCATGTCAAACGGCCTTCGGCCCAATCATTCATGTCAAACGGCCTTCGGCCCAATCAATTGCATCCAATGGCCTTTGGCCCAACCATATGACATAACAAATATTTGTCCACAATTCGATTTAACAAACTTACAAGACTTAGATGGAAGTAAGCAATTGGACAAATAACATACTTCAAATATCTTTATTGAGATATTACTCACAGTGATCTGCCAATGGATTTGCCCTCGTGCTTGACCCTACACATTTCATGAACATAATGGGTCATAAACGATTCAATCCGTTCTTAATTCATACATCCCTCTTAGGCTTCTTTCTTATCCTTTTAAACTCATTTATGATGCTCAATGCATGCCTAAGAGTGCTTAGAAATGAAAGAGAACGGAAAATAAAACACAGAACACCTTTACAAAATTTCTGAAACAGGGGTCCCCGTTCGAACGTGGGTTCCGCCGCTCGAGCGGACCCTCATGGTTTGCAAAAGTACTGGTTACCTCACTTTTACGCTCGAGCATGAATTTAGATGCTCGAGCTGAATGTCACACTACATGGCTTCCCACTCGAGCATGAATATACCCGCTCGAGCGGACATCCATGTCTACAAAAGTGCTGGGAACCAGCATTTCACGCTCGAGCGGCGAATCCCCCGCTTGGGCGGACATGCCAGATTCTGGGTTTTCCAGCAAGCTGACTGAGCTTCAAACTTGCATTCAAACTTATGTTTCTTGCATATGATGACTCATAACTCTCATATACATTTACTAACATGGTACAAACACCAAATTACCACATTATGAAGTTCAATTCCCATGAATCAATTACATGCATGCCTCAAATTATTCCAAACTCATCACCAACATAACAAATTCATACATTCAAGACTCACACCTCCATGATTTGCACTTGCATGTGGGATATACCCTTCATCCTCAACTTAATTGGTGAAGAGATGATCAAAAACATGGACTTCAATCAAAATTCAACATGGATTACACACGTTATGCTCAAACATGGAAATTCATAGCAATTTCTTACATGCATGCATCTATTGACTTCAAATGCATCAATTACAACTCAATTCTTGTTCTTGGTCACATAATTACTTGAATTTACATGATTACAAACTCAAATTCATGAATCAAGGGTTGATTACTCACCTAGGAGCTTCAATTCTTCCAATTATAGCTAAATCTTGAGCTAATCCCCTTAGTTCTTGAATCCTCTTGCAATTCTTCAATGTTGGCCCCTCTCTCTCTCACTAAATCCGGCCCTCTCTCTCTCTAGAGAGCTAATCTCAGCCAAATGAGTGAAATGAGCTCAAAACCAAATGAATGTGAGTGTAATGCCCTCTTTTTATAGTCTCCCACTTAATCAAATTGATTAAGGTTAATAATAGGGCTCTAATTAATCATTCTGAATCTAATTATTTTGATCCGAATAAATTTCTAATTAAATTTCACCATAGGCTCTAAAAATTATGCCAATCACAATGGCGTAGCCAATTTTGGCTTCTGTGGCCGATAAGGCCTTCAATTTAAATTCTAGAGCAGCGAATCGAACAGATTTTCCTACAGTGAACATATAGAAATTCAAAACCACATATATTCATATGAATGGTACTCAAAATCATATCAAACACATAACCACAATCATAATTAAGATCAATTAGCATAATACGGAATAGGGTTATCACATATTAACTCTAGTTTTTCCTTTTTATATTTTTTTATTTGTTGTTCCACATCTATAAATTCTTCCATTTTAACATTTTCATTCTCACTACACTTTTTACTGTTACTTCCTTTTATTAGCTGTTTAAACATTTTTATTTTCTATAAGTTCTACAAATAGGTTTCTTTGGTAATTTAAGCTTTTCAAAATATTTAGCTATATCTTCTTCGTTTATTCAAGATTGGGCTTTACTTGCCCGTCCTTCTATTCTTTTTCCTTTTTGAAGTATTATTTTTTCTAATGAATATACTCATGAATATACTTATTAATTTCCACCAAATCTCTATGCAACCCAAAGCATCTTTATAGTTTGATTTGATTAATAAATATCATTTGGGAATTTTCTTGGCCAAAGAGGTCTAAGATATTTGAATTTATAATTCATTCACATTATATTTGTATTTTCTATTCGTATTTTAATATTATCGCTGTTGTTTACTCTTTCAAATTGAACATTTAGAATTGTTTGTATTAATTATTAAGATAATTAAGTATATAAAATCCCACAAACAAACCATTAGGTTCGTCATTATATATATTCATTAAAACTTAATTATATTTAGAAGATTTGCTAGTGGAAAAAGTTTCATAATAAATATAAAATGACTCATTCAACATTTCGAAGTTAACAAGAATAAAGAAACACAAAAAAATTACACGTCATCAACCTTAATGTGACTTGTTCAATTTGTACCTATACGTGTGATTCATATTTTAATATTATTGTTTTATTAATTATTTCCAATTAGGTTTCGTTTGGGATGTAAGTTAATTTTTTGACTTTTTGGCTAAGTAGTTTGGGACTAAAACGTCTCATTTGGGAAGGGTTTTCTGACTTTTTTGATTTTTGTGAGTGAAAAAATAAAATGATTATGATTTGGATGTGACATTTTTTAGTCTAGGGCTAAAAAGTCTATTTTATTTTTTTATGACTATTTTAGCTCCAACCCACCCCAACCCATAATGCCAAGCCAATGCTAAATATTTAGAATAGTTTATATTAAATAGTATATTAAAAATCTCACAACTAAACAGTTGGGTCATATTATCTCATTTCATTTTGTATTCATTAAAAACTTATATTCAAGACTATTTGCTAGGGTTAGAAATTAATAATTAATATAAAATGACTAATTCATTTTTTGAGATAAACTTAAATGAACAAAATCGTTGAAAAGTCTAATCTAAATAGGGTATAAGATATTAGCTCCAGTGGATATTTTTTGTTGGTGAGAGATCCACCATTTATAAAATAGTTTGGTGAAAAGTTATTTTTGTTATTTTAGAGGACATCTTATTTCTAATTTTGCCCGTATCTAGCTTTTGAATTTTTTAGACTATTTGTTCCAATATTGTTTTATCTGTTTAATTTTTTAACTATTTATTTAGTATTTCTTCCTAAATTCTATCTGTTCAATCTTTTTTTTCTTCTTCTTCTTTGTTAGGTTTTTATTCTTGGCAACCCCGTTTGACAAAACTCCTTTAAGTTGTATTTGTTTTCGTACTTTTTATCTCAGTGAGGCTATGAGTGTTTAGATGCGAATCCAACTTGAATTGTGCCTTGCAGAGAAGTTTTGTGATGTTAATTCTTTCAAGATTGCCACTTCGCTAATTATGATGAGGATCGAGCTACTCGGTCAGCTCGCGGGGGTCGAGGGGGCAGCGCCACGGCGGGGTCGAGAGGCAGCGCCCCGAAGCAAAATGCAAAAATGCATTCAAAGTTGCATGTTCGCTCGAGCGGACATTCCCCCGCTCGAGCAGAGAATGCTGGGTTTCAGAAGTTTGTTCGCCTGCAAAAATACTGGATGTTGTTTTTTCTCGCTCGAGCGGAACTTTCCGCGCTCGAGCGTAGGTACGCTCGAGCGGCCAATCTGACGCTCGAGCGGAGATCGCGGGACAGTTTTCTATAAATATGTGTTTCAGTCCAAATCTAGGATTACTTCTCCAGATCTTCTTCTTGGGTTCTAGGGTTTATATTTGGGAATATTTTGCTAGTTTTTTTTAATGTTTAATTGAGTATTCAACTCATGGGTTAACAAGAATACATCAAAGGTTTGTTTGTTCATTCTATACAAAAGAGAGAGTTGTTCTTCGGTGGATTCTGAAGAATTTGAGCCTGAAGCTTTGGTGGATTCTGGAGTGGCTCATCGTCAAGACAATTCCGAGGTGAAGACAGGGTTGGAAGAGGCACATAGGGGTTGGTTCAATTCGGGCGTGGATTCGCAAGGTAATTGAGAGTATACCTGTGTAATTCCTTTATATCTTCTTAGTGGATTGTTTTGTAGCTGTTGCCTGTGGGTTTTTTTTTTATCACAATTGGAGGTGTCCAATTATGGTTTTTCCACGTAAAATCGTTGTGTCGATTTGTCTTGATTGTTTGATTGGGATTGTTGTTTACTGCTTAAAATTGATACATAATCACAAATCAACATCTAGGGGATTTCTAGATTTTTCAATTGGTATCAGAGCAGGTCGCTCTATTGTTTTTTTAAAAAACATTTGGAGCGAGATCTTGTTTGATTTGTGATAATGGATTTAATTCGTGAGGGAAATTCTATGGTTCGACCACCCCTACTTGACAGATCCAATTATTCTTTTTGGAAAGCTCGGATGAGATCGTTTTTAAAATCTATTGATGAAAAAGTTTGGCAATCTGTCATGTATGGGTGGACCGAACCAACGATTACCATTGATGGAGTAACTTTTCCCAAACCAATTGATAAGTGGGACACAATTGATTACCAAAATAGTAGCTAGAATAGTAAAGCTATCAATTCTCTTTTTTGCGCTGTCACACCTGAAGAGTTTAGTCGTATTTGCAATTGTGAAGTCGCAAAAGAGGCTTGGGATATCTTACAAACTATTTACGAGGGCACTTCTTCTGTTAAACGATCAAAACTTCAAAGGCACATGTCTAGTTTCGAAAACCTTTCAATGAAAAATGGTGAGACCTTTGATGAATTTTATGCAAGGATGAGTGACATTGTTAATTCCAGCTTCAATTTAGGTGAAAAAAATACCAGAATCCAAAGTTGTAGGAAAAATTTTGAGATCCTTGCCCGATCGGTTCCAACCAAAAGTTACAGCTATTGAGGAGGCTCAAGATGTTGACAATCTCAAACTAGATCATTTGGTTGGAAATCTCCAAACTTATGAGGCACATAGGAATTTCAAAAAGAAACAAAAAGATGCTATTGCTTTTAGTAGTGCTCATAGAGTTGGAGAGGATTCTGATGAGGATTGTGAGATAGATTCCAAGATTACAGATGCTTTTGTAAAACAATTTAAAAAATCTTTTCTGACAAAGAATCCTAAACTTTTGGAATCTACTTATACTCATAAATCTAAAGGCAAAGATAAACTCAAAATTAATTCTATAGCCAAGAAGGAGAAAGGAAAGATACAAGGGAACTCTGAAAGAGTCCAATGCTATGAATGCCAAGGATTTGGTCACTTTGCTCAAGAATGCCCCACTCGTTTGAGGAAGAAGAAAGCCCTCGCTATCACTTGGGATGATGAATCAGAAACTGATAAAGATGAAAGTGACAACGAAGATCAAGACAAGGAGAGACATAAACAATTTCTAATGATCGACAAGCTCTTTGTGCAAAACTCTTGACTTGTGAGACAGAGAGGAATGAGCTACAGCAAATCTATGCAACATGTGAAGAAAAGATTGAAACTCTCGAGATGTCTCAAGTTGCTTTGGAAGAACTAATGATCAAGAAAGAGGAAGAACTCAAGTGTGCTATGGCTACCATTGGTCTTTGGAACAGAGGATCAAAGACTTTAGACAATATCATTAGGTCTCAACAAATTTGTTCTGATAAGAGTGGCATTAGCTTTGGTGGTAAGAAAGAGCAAAAACAGAGTGCAACCACATCTCATGATACAAGAACTCAAGGGCAGGGGGAGCACAAGATTCAACGAGAGGAAAGACTTCTCAATCTTCCTAAGTTGGTAAGGTCAAAGAAAAGAAGGTTCACCCTGTGTTTATTTGTGATCATTGTGGTATGCATGGTCATATTCGCCCTTATTGTTATAAGTTGCATGGGAGAGTGTCTCATAGAGATGGAAGAAATTCCAACATCTCGTGGGGTAGGAGACACTTCATTGGTGGTAATGAGGTTAAGGGTCATATTAAACCTCGTTATTTAAATGTGCTTGAGACCAAACATGGAGCGAGTTTGCATCTGCCTAGACCTATAAATAGGAAGTTGGAAACCACGTCGAGACGGGTTCCCATTGAAAGAGAAGGGAACCATAACGTCAAGACACCACCCAAAAACCGCAATTCTCACAAATTTGTTCATACTAAAGCGGTTTGGGTGAGAAAACTTGATTTGTGCTAATTTGTATATTCCTTTTAGTTTTTAGGTTTATGTGTGTTTTTTTTTCCTTTTGAGTCTCTTAATGTATGCATGTTCGTTTTCTGTCTTGCTTTGTTTGGAAAAAGAAAAATAAAATAAAATAAAAAAACCAAAAAGATTTTCTTAGTATGGTTTTGCAAGCTTGAAATTTTTGAATGGTCCTTGTTACATATTGGAATTGATGAGAATATCCATTACATGTTAATATATGTGTGCTTTCTATGGTCATTACTCTTTTTGGAGTGTGTGTTCTTTGATTAGTATGTCTCATTCTGTACACACTCTTGGATTAGCAAATATTGGGGTCTTCCGCCTTAGTGATCTTTTTTCTCTATAGACTTCTGGCATGGTATCTTTTGTTTTTCTAGAGGAATTGACCGATACTAGCATATCTTGGGTGATGTTGAGTCACTTAACCACCTTCCATCTTTTTGCATCTCCACGGCTTTCCCCCTCTATTCTTTGTCGTCCAGCCATGAGGAAAAGGCTACCTCAGAGTCACCAACCAGGCCATCCTTATTATATCCATGCTTCTCTGGTTCGGTTTCCATACTCTTGAGCATGTCAGCCGCCAATGAGTGTGCAAAATAATAAGAAAAAGAAAAAGAAAAAGCAAAAAATGTGCAAAAGAAAAAAAAAAGGATTCATTGATTGAGGGGGGGAGCCTCCGCTATTACTCAACAAATACCCCTTGGTTCCTAGTGGTTTGACTTTCCTTAGTTGTGCTTAGATTCTCTAGTCAGAGGTCCAGCTTTCATATCACTACTAGGATTTGAATCTCGTGTTTGTCGAACTCCTAGAGTCACACACACACTTTTTTTATGGGATCTATGCTTTTCACATAATGCATCACTTTCTTTTATGAGGAATTTTCTAGAGGTTGTGCACATTGTGTTTTCAAGTAATTATGCTTCTTGGATAGTTTTGTGTGTTTTAAGGTACAAATATGAAATTCCCTGCTTGCTCCACCATATTATTTTTGTCGTTTTCTTCTTGTTCCTTTTTTTTTTTTCAATTTGTGGTTGCTATTAGTGAGAGGGAGTTTGGTTCATTTTGGATTGGTTTGGTAAGGGAGTTTGGTATTAGTTGGTTTGTGTGTTGCTATGCAATGTTTGTTTATTATTTCCTTCTTGCATGCTCCTGATATTTCCATCCTCATATCATTACTTGTGTGGTTTTTGTTCTTGCTTTAGTTGATTAAGCTTCCTTTGTCAATTCATGACAAAAAGGGGGAGAAAGTTCATATGTCTTAGGATTTCATGTATTTATGTCATGTGTCAGGTGCATGTGTCTTAGTTTTCATCTATTCATACTACATGTTCGTAAAATCTCCAAGTCGCATCTATTCATGTTTTCTATCTCATACTTCAAGATAATCTTGTCATATGTTTATTGTTTTTTTCATATACTCTTGTGGGACTAATAGTTGTTTTGGAGATTGTGGCACTAATAACTGTTTTGCAAATCATGACCTTGAGAAAGAAGTTGGCTTTAGTTGGTTGTAATGGGTTGGGGTGATTAGGATTTTATTTGTTAGGTGTGTTTTGTCACGACATTGCCAAAGGGGGATATTGTTAGGTTTTTATTCTTGGCAACTCCGTTTGACAAAACTCCTTTAAGTTGTATTTGTTTTCGCACTTTTTATCTCAGTGAGGCTATGAGTGTTTAGATGCGAATCTAACCCGAATTGTGCCTTGCAGAGAAGTTTTGTGATGTTAATTCTTTCAAGATTGCCACTTCGCTGATTCTGACGAGGATCGAGCTACCCGGTTAGCTCGCGAAGGTCTAGGGGGCAGCACCCCTTGGTGGGTCCGGGGCAGCGCCACGGCAGGGTCGAGGGGTAGCGGCCCCGAAGCAAAATGCAAAAATGCATTCAAAGTTGCTTGTCCGCTCGAGCGGAATTTTCCGCGCTCGAGCGTAGGTATGCTTGAGCTGCCAATCTGACGCTCGAGCGGAGATCGCGGGACAGTTTTCTATAAATACGTGTTTCAGTCCAAATCTAGGATTACTTCTCCAGATCTTTTTCTTGGGTTCTAGGGTTTATATTTGGGGATATTTTGCTAGTTTTCTTTGATGTTTAATTGAGTATTCAACTCATGGGTTAACAAGAACACATCAAAGGTTTGTTTATTCATTCTATACAAAAGAGAGAGTTGTTCTTCGGTGGATTTTGAAGAATTTGAGCCTGAAGCTTTGGTGGATTCTGGAGTGGCTCATCGTCAAGACAATTCCGAGGTGAAGATAGGGTTGGAAGAGGCACATAGGGGTTGGTTCAATTCGGGCGTAGATTCGCTAGGAATTGAGAGTATACCTGTGTAATTCCTTTATATCTTCTTAGTGGATTGTTTTGTGGCTGTTGCCTGTGGTTTGTTTTTTTTTTTTTTTTTATCACAATTGGAGGTGTCCAATTGTGGTTTCTCCATGTAAAATCATTGTGTCGATTTGTCTTGATTGTTTGATTGGGATTGCTGTTTACTGCTTAAAATTGATACATAATCACAAATCAACATCTAGGGGATTTCTAGATTTTTCATTCTTCTTTTTCTCTATCAATTGAAATACAAGCCAAACCACATCCTATTTGTTGAAATACAAAGCCAAACCAAACCTTATCTATTCAAAAAAAAGTTCTGTAGCGATCCTGGTTTTGATCCTTCTTTCATGTTTTGCCACTTCGACTGGGCTGGTCGGGGATCGAGCTACCCGGTCAGCTCGCGGGGGTCCAGGAAGCAGCGCCCCCAAAGCAAAAAAGCAAAATGCATTCGAAGTTGCTTGTCCGCTCTAGCGGCCGTTTATGCGCTCGAGCGGAGAATGTTTGGTTTCAGAAGTTTGACCTGTCTGCAGAAGTACTGGGTTAGTGTATTTGATGCTCGAGCGGGGCATTTTATGCTTGAGCGGACCATGTTATATCAGTTCGTGAATATGATATTTCAGATCACTTTTTCAGTCCTCTCTCTCTCTCTAAAACTCTCCAGAATTCCAGATCGGGAGCTTTTCTCACTAGAAGTCATCTTCTCTATTTGATTTCTCCAAATCCATTGGGATTTAGACCTAAGTTCTTCACCAAAGTTGGCTATCATCTCGAGGGCTTCGTTGTGTGTGGTAAAGATCGAGTTTCGACACCGTTGATTTTGGGAGTTTCATCTCATTTCTTCTTCAAAACTTAAGGTAGGGATTTTCTTAGAGTTATATATATATTTTTGCAAGATCTATATGATTTTCAAAATCATCTTTCGATAGCTTTGAAAATTGATTGTTGATTCAAGAAGTTGAGCGATTTTGAAAGTGGGTTTGTCTCTTGTTCTTTTAAAATGATCTTATGGGTTTTGATCTTCGTTGATTGAAGAAAAGATGATTTTGGAAAGTTTTCTTTCAAAGGATTTGAGTTGTATAGTTTTGGTGAGAAAACCTAGAATTTGTGGATTTTTTTTTTTTAAAATAGACTGAAAATCCATGAATGATATTGTTGTATTTATTTTGTGTGTCAAAATAAATGGATGTTTAGAAAATTTCTTATTTATATTTATATAAATGATGAATTTCAGGGAATATAAGAATTGTTGTTCATTTTGGAAATTATTGTTCAAAACGTTGAAATAGTCTTGAAATGACTAATTGTTCAGGATACTTGAGAAGAGGGAATTGTGTTATTCCTTGAATGATGAATTGGAATAAAAGTATTTATATTCATCTTGTGTTATTGGCATAACAATTCATTTGATTATATTAAACTTTGAAAGTTGATTTGAAAACTTGCATTGAGAAAAGAATGTTGAGAAACAAGTTTTCATGAAATGGTTTTGGGGTAAATACGTTGGTAAGTCTTGATAGGTAATGTAGATGATATTGAATAAGTTGGCCTGAGAGTTCGTGGTGAAAGACCGAAAACCCGCGCGGATAGGTGTCGAGCCATCCGGTTAATACCGGTAAAAATGACAATTTGGTAGTACTTGTATAGTCTACTTGCAGACACCGACCTAGGGATTACCAGAGTCGTATTTACCACCCTTGAAATAAATTGTTAAGTTTTGAACAATTGAAATTGCATGACATCATTGAGCATGATGGTTTTCAAAAGAAGAAAATATGATTTATCTTCAAAATGGGGCATAGCATGGCATGTGCATTTCATCTCTTGAGACTTGTATAAAATGTATATACTTTGTTAAGGATTTCCTACTGGGCCTTATGCTCACCCTATGGGATTTTTGTCCAGGAAAAGATGTGGTGATGTCGCCTAACTAAAGGCAATGAAATGTGTGTTAAGAGTACGAGACTCTCATTTTGTTGTGACTCTGTGTGTAAGCCAATGGCTGTATGTGTGTGGGTTTGAATAACCGTTTTGTGTAACTAGGCTCAAGCTTTGGAAACTTGTAAACCCTTGGGGGTATTTATTTGTTTATTTACTTGTTGTTGGATTAACGTATTGTTGCATGAAGAACTATTGTATCACGTAATGTTAGTTTGGAGATTTATATTCAGTTTTCCTTGAAAGAGCCATGATTGTTATATTATCATTTGGGTTAGAAATTTGGGGCATTACAACTTGGTATTAGAGCTACTGGGTTTGAATAGTTGGAGCTCGTGGGATGTGGTTGTTTAACCACAATGGGTTCATTTAGCATGTTTAGGAAGTGTTATGCATTTTGTGACTATGTGATAACATGGTTATGTGACTAAATAGGTATGGGATTGGGCTTTTGGGATGTTGTTTGCGCCTGTTAAATTCCTTGAGGTTTGATTAGAAAGGTACTTGATCAATACTCGTTCTACTAAGAATTCTTGATTTTTTGTGGGACGAATCTCATCATAAGAGTAAAATCCGTATGTATTTACATGACTAAGTGCTTATGTGGAGTGAAATTGAATTGTGTATATGGTAGAGGAATGTATGGAATTGTTGTAGTCGAACGTGTGAGTCAAGTTACGAGCACATGTGAGTTAATGTGCTAAATTATTTCTCTTGTGTCCTTTATTAGAATGTCAGGAAGGGGTTAAGTCCATGGTGGTAGAGGCGGGATGCGTGGTAGGGCTCACCGAGGTGTGCATGAGGTACCGGTCCATAGGGTTTCAGTGCAAGAAGAAGGGTTCGGCCAAGCTAATATGGCTGAGCAAGCAGGCCAAGCTAATGTGGCCGAGCAGGTAGGACAAACGGGTCAAACCACAATGGAGGCCCTAACTCGAGAAATGGTAGGGGTTTTAAGAGAGTCTATGAACTTGTTAAGGGTGGAGAATCAAGCCCGAGAGAACACCGCGGAGTCAAGGGCGAGTTTCCTTACTAGAGAGTTCTTGCGGGCCAAACCGGATGAGTTCTATGGTGGTCCCGAGCCCAAAAAAGCAGATTAGTGGATTGAACAAACTGTGAAGACATTTGAGATGCTTCACATCGAAGATAGTGAACTAAGAGTGACACTAGCAAGTTACTACCTTAAGGGAGATGCGGGTCAATTGTGGAAATATGCCAAGGGTAGAGTGGTGCCGACATGGGAAGCCTTTGCAGTTGCTTTCCAAGATAAGTACATACCTCCCACTGCTAGGGAGAGATTGAGGCAAGAGTTTAAAAACCTTAAACAACTCGACATGCCCATGGCCGAGTTTGAGGCGGTCTTCTCTGGTTTGTCCAGATTTGCAGCAGAGTTGGTGGCAACGGAAGACTGTCATTGCATTGAATTTGAAAAGAAATTGAAAACAAAAATTATGTTCAAGCTTGTCAGAAATATGATTCGGGAATATGACAGTCTTGTGGAGACGGCGACACACGTAGAAATTTCCATACAAGCCGAGGATGAGAGGCTTCGAAGTTCAAGGTCTAGGGGCCAAGAGTCTCAAGGAGATTATAGGCAGAACAAGAAGAGCAAGAACACCTATCCATCCTAGTCCCAACCACAGCAGTCTAGATCCATTTTTCCTTTGCCTAGTGCGAGTCCAGGAAAAAGTGCATCGAGTAGCTTCTTATGTTTCAAGTGTGGCCAACCGGGTCACAAATCTTTCTCATGCCCACATAAGGGAGGAGGGCAGTTAATATTACCACCACCTAACCAATCTCAAAGTCAGTCTCAGTCTCAGAATAAAGGTCAAGGGTTTAATTGTTATCAGTGTGGTCAGCCGGGGCATATGAAAAGAACTTGCCCACAATTGGGAGGTGCATTTGGCGCATCAGGGTCGAGGCAGACTCAGAGCCACTAGCAGGCTCAATCAGTCCAAGCTTTGTGAGTCAATTAGGGAGCCGTTTTGGCTCAGTCAGTGCAACAGGCCTATTCTTCGAGAGGGGAGGGGAGCAAGTCAATCAGGGGCCACAGGGGCGCGTGTATGTTGTTACTGTGCCAGAGCAGTTGCCATAATCCTTAGTTGTGAGAGGTATTTTTGTTGTGTGTAATTCTTTGGCTAATGTATTGATAGACACGGGTGCATCTCATTTATTTATATCTACTGCATTTGCTTCTACATTGGGGTTAAAGGTAGCACGGTTAGTGCCTCCACTCAGAGTAGAGTCACCTGTTGGGGATAATAGTTGATTTAGACCAGGGTTGTCATGATTGTGAAATAGAAGTTGCTGGGTGTTGACTTCCGTTTGCTTTTGTGTTGCTAGATATGTTGAGTTTTGATGTCATTTTAGGCATGGACTGGTTGTGTTACCAAGTTGTGATTGATTGTTACCGTCAGAGAGTTACGGTGTGCACCTCGAGCGGTGATCGTTTCTATTTTCTGGGGAACTGAGTTGATAGAGCCTTGTCGCCATTTGTTGACCCTCGTAGTAGGAGCAAACTTAGTGGCCTTCTTGCAACTCTGTTGGATAATGAGAGTGACGGGGCTCGTGTTGAGTTACCAAGGGTAGTTTGTGAATACTCGGATGTCTTTCCAGAAGATCTTACTAGTTTACCACCTCACCGGGAGATCGAGTTCTCCATTGAATGAGTGCCTGGCACGGCACCGATTTCCATGTCACCGTATAGATTTGCACCTGCCGAATTAAATGAGTTGAAGATTCAACTCCAAGAGCTTTTAAACAAGGGCTTCATTCGTCCTAGTATATCACCTTGGGGAGCACCGGCTCTCTTTGTGAAGAAGAAGGGTGGATCATTGCAGTTGTGTATTGATTACCACAAGTTGAATAGAGTTACAGTTAAGAACAAGTATCCTTTACCTAGAATAGATGATTTGTTTGACCAACTTAGAGGGTCTCGTTGCTTCTCAAAAATAGATTTGAGGTCGGGGTACCATCAGTTGAGAGTCCGAGAGGAGGACATTCAGAAAATGACCTTTCGTACGCGTTATGGCCACTATGAATTCCTTATAATGCCTTTTGGGTTAACCAATGCGCCTACTTCCTTTATGGATTTGATGAACAGAATTTTTCGAGAATACTTGGACCGTTTTGTGGTCGTCTTTGTGAACGACATATTGATTTATTCAACCTCCAAGGAGGAACACGAGACTCACTTGCGGGTAGTGCTGGGTTTACTTAGTGAGCACCAATTGTATGCCAAATAACCCAAGAATGTTTTTGAAATCCGGAGTTTCTTGGGATTAGCGGGGTATTATCGACGTTTTGTAAGAGACTTCTCTAGACTAGCTACACTTTTGACTAGGTTGACTAGAAAGGGTATCAAATTTGTGTGAAGTGAGGCTTGTGAAAAGTCATTTCAAGAGCTTAAGACTACATTGACTACCGCACCGGTTTTGATAATTCCGGAAAGGGGTTTGAATTACACTGTCTATTGTGATGTGTCTGGGGATGGACTCGGTTGTGTCTTGATGGAACAGGGAAAAGTTGTGGCCTACGGATCACGACAATTGAAAACTCACGAGAAGAATTACCCCACCCATGATTTGGAATTAGCGGCGGTAATTTTTGCCTTGAAAATTTGGAGGCATTACTTGTATGGTGAGAAGTTTGAGGTTTTCTCCGATCATAAGAGTCGAAAGTCTTTGTTTTCTCAAAAAGACTTGAATTTACGACAATGAAGATGGATGGAATTTATGGAGGATTATGACTTTGACTTACACTATCATCCGGGGAAAGCCAATGTGGTGGCCGATGCTTTGAGTCGAAAATCTGTGAGTAGTTTGGCAAGTGTGGCCATTCGGGAATGGGATATACTAGATGTTATTGGCAAGTTTGGTTTGCACTTGGGTGAGTCCGGAGAGAGTGCTACCTTGTTTACTTTGAATGCCCAACCTACCTTGGTTAGTAAGGTCATAGAGGCACAACGAGGAGACCGTGATGTGGAATCAATCCGTGTTAAGATTTCCAATGGGAAGGAAGAGAAAGGTTTGAACGTTCACTTGAATCTGAGTGTACGTTACCTAGACCGTTTGTTTGTACCAGAATCTTGTAGAGAGGAAGTCCTTCGGGAGTTCCATCACTCACGCCTTGTGGTACACCCGGGAGGCGCTAAAATGTATCATGATCTTAGTCGTCAGTTTTGATGGAGGGTTATGAAACGAGATATCGCTTTATTTGTATTGAAGTGCCTTACTTGTCAACAAGTGAAGGCCGAACACCAAAGACTAGCGGGTTTGTTACTATGGCGATCCTCGTTTTCCCCGTCATTTATTGTATTCCGGACTCGGGTTCCATAGTTGTTTGATACTTTATATATTTTGTTTCCAGCCTCTTACTCTTTGAATTTGAGTTTTGGAATGTCTTGGGCGTGTTTAGAACATGTTGGGTAGTAGTTGGTTTAGAATCTTCTTGCCCAGAATTTTGGTCTTCTGCTCGAGTGGGCCTTATTGCGCTCGAGCGGGGTTTGCAATCCTTCAGTACTTGTGCGTCTCCAAAAATACTGTAGAAGTGTTTTTCACGCTCGAGCGGAGTCTTTTACGCTCGAGTGGGTATGAGCTCGAGCGGCCCTTCTTGCGCTCGAGCGTATGTCTGAAGTTTGTAGAATACTAGAAGTGCGTATTCTACGCTCGAGCGGGCTTCATTACGCTCGAGCGGGTATTGATTTGTTATTGTGCCTTGGCGCTCAAGCGGACTTTCTTATGCTCGAGTGTGTATAATTTTTGTGTCTGGCACTCGAGCGTCAAACTCTCCGCTCGAGCGGGTTGTATGTATATCAAATCGCGATGGCGACATTTTAAATCACTTTTTCAGTCATTCCTCTCTCTAAAACTTTTCAAAACCCTAAGCTGAGAGCTTCTCTCTCTAAAATACCCCCCCTCTCTACATTTTGACCTAGATCCATTGATCTTCTCACCCTCCTTCCTTTGATAAAAAGCTTGAGCTCGTTGAGATCTCCATTTTCATCCGAGTGGAAGTTGATTTCGTCATCGTTGGAGCTCATCGCCTTCTTGGCTCGTCTTCTCTCCTTGAGGTAGGGATAAACTTCTCCTTGTTATGAGTTTTAACATAAATTTTGGTCATTTTGTATAGATGGTGGCATTTGGGAAAGTTGGATAAAGTTAGGGTTTGATTTTGAATTTATAAAAAAGGGGTTTCTCTAATGTTGGGTTCCATATGTTTGTGGGGGCTTGAGAATGGGTTGTTTGTATAAAATTGATGAAATTTCGGCATTGGGTATAATTTATGAAAGAAGAGACGAATGCCCTAATTTTGAATTATATACGGTGTTGGTATAAATGAAGTGAATTGTGGAAATATGAAATTGGTTTGGAAATTGTGAAATTGAAGGAAGTTATGATTAAATGGTGTAGTTGGATTAATAAACCACTCAACCATGGAAAATGTGATAATTTATCTGTTTGATAGATTTATTTATCTGTTTAGATATAATTGTTTTGGGCTATCGGTGGAGGATAGTCATGATTGTTGTAGAACTGCATGATGATTAGGTAAATTGAAACTAATCAATTGGAATATGTCATTGAATATGACGGTTGGATTAACACATTGAATATGTGCTTTAATTGATCATTGTATATAATGAAGTGTTTAAATACATTGCATATGTATCTTTATTTGAGAGGAGATAGGGGATGTACTCCATTGTTTGGGAGGAGATAGGGGATGGACTCCATTGATAATTAAGTTGGCCGGAGTGTCCAGGGTGAAAGTCCCAAAACTTTATATACATCTAAATGATGTTGATGATTGAAGTGTTGATAATATGAGTTGTAGTCTCATTTTGAATTGTTGATGAATTGAAGTGTTGTTTTTATGAGTTGTAGTCTCACTTGAATTATTTGGATAAATGAACCATGTCAATAAAGTGAATTGGAAATAGAAATGAAACTGGGTTGAAAGATGAATATCAATGTTGATGGATTATGGAAATGGTGTAAATTAGAGTACGTATGTTGAACATTTATCAGATGATAATGTTTTAGTTATTTCTCATATTTGGTTTAGCATATCTCTACTGGGCTTTGGCTCTCCCTACTTGGGACACCATTTTCAGGTACTGGTGATATGTTGCCTCCAAGGTCATAGCTTAGGAGGTCTCAGGGCTGAAGTCTCCATTTTGGTTGTTTTATTTTGTGTTATATGTTTTATTTTTGAGCCAAGGGCTTTAAATTGTAAAAGGGCTTTTGACCCTCTTTTGTTGTAACCAAGTGTTTACTTGGAGAGGTGTAAGCCCGTAGGGCATTTATTTTATTTATCAACATACAAAATTTTTTGTAAAGAACATTCTGATGAATGAAAATGTATTATTTCTTTATGAATATGGATCTTATGCATGATTATCATTATGTTTAATTTGAGGGCATTACAACTTGTTATCAAAGTGTTCCGGGTTTGAATACTTTGGGTACGTGGAAAGTGGTTAGTACCACAATGGGTTTGTCTCACTTGTTAGAGACTTAGGTATAATGTTATGTGTTTATATGATAACATGTTTATATGACTATATGGGTATGGAATTTAGTTTTTAGGATGTTGATCGGGTCTATGGATTTCTAGGAGTCCTGTTAAAAAGGCACTTGATCACTGCCATTTTTAACTGGAACTCTAGCAACGCTGCGGGACGGTCATTATCCGAAAATGAAATTCGTAGGTGCTTATGTGATTATGTGCTTATGTGGAGTGAATTATAGTTGTCCATCGTATCAGGACTCGAGTGTAATAGCTTCGGCACATTTGTAAATGTGCTAATGTTTTTGTTACCTTTATTAGAATGTCAGGACGAAGTCGTGGTGGTAGGCGTGGTAGGCCTAGGAGGCAGGAGGTGACTATACCAAAGGAAATTTCAGCATAGGAGGAAGGAGTTGGTCAGGCCAATGTGGCTGAACCAGTAGGTCAGCAGGCCGTGGGCGCCTTAGCTCGCAAGATGGAAGGAGCTTTGAGGGAATCCATGGACATTCTCAGAGCTGAGAATCAAGTCCAGGCCCAAGTAGCTGAGGCAGGGCCATCTTTTCTGAAGAGGGAGCTCTTCCGGTCGAATCCGAATGAGTTTTTGGGAGACCCTAAAGAGCCACTGAAGGCTGAGGAGTGGCTAGAACAGTTGACGAAGACATTTGAGATGCTTGGCATCGAAGACGGAGGTCTGAGAGTGACCTTGGCGTCCTTCCAGCTGAAGGGAGACGCGCGTCAGTGGTGAAAGTGCGCGCGGGGCGCATTGGAGGGACTTGGGAGGCATTTGTTGAAGCCTTCCAGGACAAGTATTTGCCGGCTACAGCGAGGGAAAAGTTGAGGGATCAGTTTTATCAGCTTAAGCAGTTGAGTACACCAGTGGCGGAGTTTAAGGCCACCTTTACTAGCCTATCTAGGTTTGCACTTGAGTTAGTGGCGACTGAGGAACGCCGCTATCTGGAGTTTGAGAAGAGATTGCGGATTGGGCTCATGTTTAGAGTTGCCGGTTCTGTGATTAGAGACTATGGGCGCCTTGTGAAGGTTGCTGCCCATCTTGAGACCATTATGCATGCAGAGGAGAGGATGAGGGGCTCCAGGAGGAGTCAGATGGCCAGGGGGACGGTAAGAGGCAGAGGGGTTCTAACCCTCAGCAGTCTCAGGGAGTGCATTCGAGATCTACCTTTCTAGTACCGAGTTCGGGTTCTGGGAGAGGCGGTCAGGGAGACATCACCTGTTATAAATGTGGTCAGATGGGCCACAAGTCTCCAGCTTGCCCGCAGAGGGGAGGAGGTCAGTGAGCAGCACCATCTTCGGCCCGTTCTCAAGGCCAGGGTCAGGGCAGAGGCCAGCCGCTCACCTGTTATCAGTATGGGAAGGCGAGGCACTTGAAGAGATTTTGCTCGCAGTTGGGTAGCCCATCTGGTGCGTCTAGTTCGAGGCAGACACAGAGTCATCAGCCAGCTTAGTCAGTTCAAGCCTCGAGGGCTAATCAGGGAGCCTCTTCAGCTCAGTCTGTGCAGTAGTCTTATGCTCCGAGGGGTGAGCACGTAGATCAGAGACCTTCAAGGTGCATGTATGCTGTTACAGCGCAGGACTTTGTTCCGGCTCCATCCGTTGTGAGAGGTACCTTTTTGTTTTGCAACTCGGTTGCTAATGTGTTAATTGATACGGGTGCATCCCATTCTTTTATATCTTTTGCATTTGTATCTGTTTTGGGATTGGAGTTAGCACAGTTAGCATCTCCCATTTGTGTTGTGTCGCCTATTGGGGGTGAGTTGGTTTTGAAACAAGGGTGTCGGGGTTGTGATATAGAGGTCGCTGATCGTCGGCTTCCCTTTTCTTTTGTATTGATGGTTATGTCTGGGTTTGATGTGATTTTGGGTATGGATTGGTTATCGTCATACCGGGCTGCGATAGATTGCTACCGTCAGAGGGTTACTATATGTACCTTGAGCGGTGACTGTTTTTATTTCTTGGGAGATCGGGTTGGTAGAGTCTTGCCACCGGTGTATGATCCGCGAGGGCGGAGTGAGCTTAGTTGCCTTCTCGCTAGCTTTATGAGTAGTGAGTGTGATGAGACTCGGACTGAGTTGCCAAGAGTGGTTTGTGAGTATTCAGACGTCTTTCCCGAGGATCTTGTTAGTTTACCACCCCATCGAGAGTTCGAGTTCTCTATCGACTTAGTGCCTGGCATGGCACCGATTTCTATGGCACTGTATCGTTTTGCCCCAGCCGAGTTGAGTGAGTTGAAGGTTCAACTCCAAGAGTTGTTAGATAAGGGTTTTATATGCCCTAGCACTTCACCTTGGGGAGCACCGGCCCTCTTTGCTAAAAAGAAAGATGGGGCTTTGAGACTTTGCATTGACTACCGGAAGTTGAATCGGGCTACGGTTAAGAACAAGTACCCTATGCCTCGTATAGATGATCTGTTTAATTAGTTGAAAGGATCCCGCTGTTTCTCTAAGATAGACTTGAGATCGGGTTACCATCAGTTGAGGGTCAGGAAGGAGGATATCCCGAAGATGGCATTCCATACGCAGTATGGCCATTATGAGTTTCTGGTGATGCCTTTTGGGCTTACCAATGCATCGGCCGCGTTCATGGACTTGATGAACCGGATTTTTCAAGAATTCTTAGGCCGCTTTGTAGTCGTCTTTGTGGACGACATTCTGATTTATTCACCTTCTGAGGAGGAGCACGAGGAACACTTATGAGTGGTGCTTGAGTTGCTTAGAGCCCATAAGCTGTACGCTAAGTTTGGGAAGTGTGAGTTCTGGCTAAGAGAGGTTAAGTTCTTAGGCCATGTGGTATCCGGGGAAGGGGTGACTGTAGATTCATCCAAAATAGAGGCAGTGCAGGATTGGGCACAACCTAAGAATGTCTTTGAGATCCGTTGTTTTCTAGGATTGGTCGGGTATTACCGTCGGTTTGTGAAGGATTTCTCTAGGCCAGCTTCGCCGTTGACTAGATTGACGCGGAAAGGGGTCAAGTTTGTGTGGAGTGAGACTTGTGAAAAGTCGTTCCAAGAGCTTAAAGTTAGACTTACCACTGCTCCAGTCTTGATTATTCCGGAGAGGGGTTTAGGTTATGCAGTGTATTGTGATGCCTCACGAGAGGGTTTGGGTTGTGTATTGATGCAGTAGGGGAAAGTAGTAGCCTATGGCTCACGTCAGTTGAAAACACACAAAAGGAGCTACCCTACTCATGACCTAGAGTTAGCAGCTGTGATATTTACCTTGAAGATCTGAAGGCACTATCTGTATGGTGAGAGATTCGAGGTGTTCTCGGATCATAAGAGTCTGAAGTATATGTTTACTCAGAAAGACTTGAATTTGAGGCAGAGGAGATGGATGGAGGTCATAGAAGATTATGACTTCGAGTTGCATTACCATCTGGGAAAGGCTAATGTTGTGGCCGATGCCCTAAGTAGGAAGTCCATTAGTGATGTAGCTTGTATTGCTATCCGAGAATGGGAGATGTTGGGTACCTTTGGCGAGTTTGACTTGCATCTGTGCGAGTTTGTTGAATCTGCAGCCTTGTTTTCTGTAGTTGCACAACCTACACTTGTGAATCGAGTGTTAGAAGCACAGAAAGGTGACCTTGAGGTAGAATCCCTTCGGGAGAAGATCTCTAGTGGGAAGATAGAAAAGGGTTTGACTGTGTATCCCGACCTGAGTGTGAGATACTGAAACTGCTTGTTTGTGCTAGAGTCTTGCCGAGAGGAAGTACTCCGAGAGTTTCACCATTCACGCCTTGCGGTGCATCCAGGAGGCACAAAGATGTATCACAATCTGAGTCGCCAGTTTTAGTGGAGAGGTATGAAAAAGGATGTGGCGGTGTTTGTGTCGAAGTGCCTTACTTGTTAGCAAGTGAAGGTCGAGCATCAGAGGCCAGCGGGTTTGTTGCAACATTTACCTATTGCCGAGTGGAAATGGGAGCACGTCACGATGGATTTTATCGTGGGTCTTTCGAGGACTCAACGGGGTAGTGACGCCATTTGGGTGGTAGTAGACCGGTTGACTAAGTCGGCGCACTTTATTCCCATGCGTGTAAGAGATTCGGAAGATTATCTTGCCGATTTGTATATTCGAGACATAGTGAGGTTGCACGGGGTCCTAGTGTCGATTGTCTCAGATAGAGATCCTCGTTTTACTACTAGGTTGTGGTAGAGTTTGCAGAGTGCCTTGGGCACTAGATTGACTTTTAGTATAGCTTACCATCCTCAGACTGACGGCCAGTCCGAGCACACTATTAAGATCCTTGAGGATATGCTTCGAGGCTGTGTTCTTGACTTTAAGGGGTCGTGGGAGAGACACCTACCCTTAGTGGAATTTGCCTACAACAACAGTTTCCAATTGAGCATTGGCATGGCACCGTTTGAGGCCTTATATGGCCGACCGTGTAGATCTCCAGTGTGTTACGCCGAGGTGGGTGATGCACCTTTGTTGGGCCCGGAGTTGGTGCGGGAAACGACGGAGAAAGTGGCACTTATTCGTAAGAGGCTAGTTATAGCCCAGAGTTGCCAAAAGAGTTATGCCGACTGTAGGAGGAGGCCTTCGTCATTTGAGGTGGGTGATCACGTCTTTCTGAAAATATCACCTAGGCGGGGTTTGATGAGGTTTGGGAATAGTAGGAAGCTGTCCCCTTGGTTTATTGGCCCTTTTGAGATCCTTGAGCGGATCGAGGAGGTTGCATATCGTTTAGCATTGCCACCACAACTCTCTGGAGTGCATGACGTGTTTCATGTTAGTATGTTTCAGAAGTACGAGCTGGATCCATCGCATGTGTTGGATTGGACCGACTTAGAGGTAGATGAGGATGCCTTGTATGAGGAGAGACCGGTGAGGGTCTTGGATAGACGGGACCAAGTCTTGCGAGGCAAGACCATTTCCTTGGTCAAGGTATTGTGGAAATATCACAGGGTTGAGGAAGCCACTTGGGAACGTGAATTGGAGGTTCGAGCAAAATATCTGGACTTGTTTATTAATGTTTGACCATGTATTGGAAATTTTGTTTTATTGATAAATTGTAAGAACGTTATATATGTTTTGGACTATGGAAGTGTTGTAATTGTTGACTATATCTCGGGAATACGAGTTTACTTTAACATTGTATATGTTGAATGTGTCTTGGAAATGCAAATATGTTATTAACATTGAATATGTTACGGAATTATGGAATGCGTGTGTTGAAATTAGTTGAATTTCACAAGAATGCATGTTGAAAATGTATATTGAGCTATATATTGTGAAATGTTCTCTTGAGAAGAGATGGAATGACTGGTAGTGGGTCATGTTGATGAATGTTGAGTTATAATCATGATGAGAATTGAATGATCACAATTTTGAAACTTGTATAAAATTTCGTTGACGAAATTCTTTAAGGGGGGGAGGTTATAGCGATCCTAGTTTTTCCCGTCATTTATTGTATTCCGAACTCGGGTTTCGTAGTTGTTTGATGCTGTCTGTATTTTGCTTCCAGCCTCTTACTCTTTGAATTTGAGTTTTGGAATGTCTTGGGCGTGTTTAGAACAGGTTGGGTAGTAGTTGGTTTAGAATCTTCTTGCCCAGAATTTTGGTCTTCCGCTTGAGCGGGCCTTATTGCGCTTGAGTGCGGTTTGCAATCCTTCAGTGCTTGTGCATCTGCAAAAATACTGCAGAAGTGTTTTTCACGCTCGAGCGGGTATGAGCTTGAGCGGCCCTTCTTGCGCTCGAGCGTATGTTTGAAGTCTGTAAAATACTGGAAGTGTGTATTCTATGCTCGAGCGGGCTTCATTACACTCGAGCGAGTATTGCTTGTTATTGTGCCTTGGCGCTCGAGCGGACTTTCTTACGCTCGAGTGTGTATAATTTTTGTGTCTGGCGCTCGAGCATCAAACTCTTCGCCTGAGCGGACTGTACATGTATTAGATCACGATAGCAACATTTTAAATCACTTTTTTAGTCATTCCTCTCTCTAAAACTTTTCAAAACCCTAAGTTGAGAGCTTCTCTCTCTAAAATACCCTCCCTTTCTACATTTTGACCTAGATCCATTGATCTTCTCACCCTCTTTCCTTTGATAAAAAGCTTGAGCTCGTCGAGATCTCCATTTTTATCCGAGTGGAAGGTGATTTCGTCATCTTTGGAGCTTATCGCCTTCTTGGCTCGTCTTCTCTCCTTGAGGTAGGGATAAACTACTCCTTGTTATGAGTTTTAACATAAATTTTGGTCATTTTGTATAGATGGTGGCATTTGGGAAAGTTGGATAAAGTTAGGGTTTGATTTTGAATTTATAAAAGAGGGGTTTCTCTAATGTTGGGTTCCATATGTTTGTGGGGGCTTGAGAATGGGTTGTTTGTATAAAATTGATGAAATTTTGGCATTGGGTACAATTTATGAAAGAAGAGACGAATGCCCTAATTTTGAATTATATACAGTGTTGGTATAAATGAAGTGAATTGTGGAAATATGAAATTGGTTTGGAAATTGTGAAATTGAAGGAAATTATGATTAAATGGTGTAGTTGGATTGATAAACCACTCAACCATGGAAAATGTGATAATTTATCTGTTTGATAGATTTATTTATCTGTTTAGATATAATTGTTTTGGGCTATCGGTGGAGGATAGCCATGATTGTTATAGAACTGCATGATGATTAGGTAAATCGAAACTGATCAATTGGAATATGTCATTGAATATGACGGTTGGATTAACACATTGAATATATACTTTAATTGATCATTGTATATGATGAAGTGTTTAAATACATTGCATATGTATCTTTATTTGAGAGGAGATAGGGGATGTACTCCATTGTTTGGGAGGAGATAGGGGATGGACTCCATTAATAATTAAGTTGGCCGGAGTGTCTAGGGTGAAAGTCCCGAAACTTTATATACATCTGAATGATGTTGATGATTGATGTATTGATAATATGAGTTGTAGTCTCATTTTGAATTGTTGAAGAATTGAAGTGTTGTTTTTATGAGTTGTAGTCTCACTTGAATTATTTGGATAAATGAACCATGTCAATAAAGTGAATTGGAAATAGAAATGAAACCGGGTTGAAAGATGAATATCAATGTTGATAGATTATGGAAATGGTGTAAATTGGAGTACACGTGTTGAACATTTATCAGATGATAATGTTTTAGTTATTTCTCATATTTGGTTTAGCATATCTCTACTGGGCTTTGGCTCACCCTACTTGGGACACCATTTTCAAGTACTGGTGATATACCGCCTCCAAGGTCATAGCTTGGGAGGTCTCAAGGCTGAAGTCTCCGTTTTGGTTGTTTTATTTTGTGTTATATGTTTTATTTTTGAGCCAGGGGCTTTAAATTGTAAAAGGGCTTTTGACCCTCTTTTGTTGTAACCAAGTGTTTACTTGGAGAGGTGTAAGCCCGTAGGGCATTTATTTTGTTTATCAACATATAACATCTTTTGTAAAGAACACTCTGATGAATGAAAATGTATTATTTCTTTATGAATATGGATCTTATGCATGATTATCATTATGTTTAATTTGAGGGCGTTACAGTTACAACCCTGACCGATAGTCGACTTGAAATGGGAGCGTGTTACCATGGATTTTGTAGTTGGGTTTCCTAGAACACAACGAGGCAATGATGTCGTTTGGGTGATTGTTGATAGGTTGACTAAGTCTACACATTTCATTCCGATGTGCACCAACGACTCAGTTGAACGCTTGGCAGAGTTGTACATTAGAGAGATAGTTCGACTTCACGGAGTCCCCGTGACTATTGTGTCGGATAGGGATCCTCGTTTTACTACCCGGTTATGGCAAAACCTTCAAGAGGCGTTGGGAACTAAGTTGAGTCTTAGCACCGTTTATCATCCTCAAATCGATGGACAGTCGGAATGTACCATTCAGATTTTGGAGGACATGCTTAGAGCTTGTGTCCTTGATTTTAAGGGGCCTTGGGAAAGACACTTACCATTGATTGAGTTTGCTTACAACAATAGTTACCAAGCTAGTATTAGGATGGCACCATTTGAGGCCTTGTATGTCCAACCTTGTAGATCACCGGTTTGTTGGGCCGAAGTGGGTGATGCACCGTTACTAGGTCCTGAAATTGTTAAAGAGACAACCGAGAGAGTTGTTCTCATTCGGAAGAGGTTAGCTACGGCTCAAAACCGACAAAAGAGTTATGCCGATAAGAGGAGACGACCTTTATCTTTTGAAGTTGGTGACCATATGTTTCTAAAAATCTCACCAAGGTGGGGTTTGATGAGATTTGGTAAGAGTGGTAAATTATTTCCAAGGTTCATTGGGCCTTTTGAGATCTTAGAGCGAATTGGGGAAGTGGTACACCAGTTAGTTTTACCGCCACAACTTTTAGGAGTTCACAACGTATTTCATGTATCTATGCTTAGGAAGTATGAGCCCGACCCTTCTCATGTTCTTGATTAGGTTGACTTGGAGGTAGATAAGGATGCCTCTTACGAAGAACGACCGGTTCAAATATTAGATACCCGGGAGAAAGTGCTATGTGGCAAAGCTATACTGTTGGTAAAGGTGTTGTGGAGACACCATGGGGTTAAAGAAGTGACGTGGGAACGGGAGACGGAAGTCCGATCCAAATATCCAGATTTGTTTGAAAATACTTAAGTTGCTTTTCTTTGTAATATTCCCTAGTGTTGGGGGAAACGTATTTAAAGTTGTTAACCACATGTTGATATGTACGTTGTTGTTTTAAGCATAAGGTTGTTGAGAGTTGCCATTACTTTTTAGGAAATTTCATGTTTATGCATATTTGGGAGGTTGTTGTTAATAAGATAACCATGGTGGAAATGGTGGAATTTGGTTGAAAGTTAGTATTGTGATTTGAAAATGAAATAGCGTGGCTTTGATCGCTAGAAACCCCTTTGTTTGGGTAGTTTGTTTTGAAATTTCAGGGACGAAATTCTTTAAGGGGGGAAGGTTGTAGCGATCCCGGTTTCGATCCTTTTTTCATGTTTTGCCACTTCGACTGGGTCGGTCGGGGATCGAGCTGCCTGGTCAGCTCGCGGGGGTCGAGGGGCAGTGCCCCTGAAGCAAAAATGCAAAATGCATTCGAAGTTGCTTTTCCGCTCGAGCGGCCGTTTATGCGCTCGAGCGGAGAATGTTTGGTTTCAGAAGTTTGACATGTCTGCAAAAGTACTGGGTTAGTGTATTTGACACTCGAGCGGGGCATTCCGCATTCGAGCGGACCATGTTATATCAGCTCATGAATTTGATATTTGAAATCACTTTTTCAGTCTTCTTTCTCTCTAAAACTCTCTAGAATTCCAAATCGGGAGCTTCTTTCTCTAGAAGTCATCTTCTCTCTTTGATTTCTCCAAATCCATTGAGATTTAGACCTAAGTTCTTCACCAAAGTTGGTTATCATCTTGAGGGCTTCATTGTGTGCGGTGAAGATCGAGTTTCGACACCGTTGATTTTGGGGGTTTCATCTCATTTCTTCTTCAAAACTTGAGGTAGGGATTTTCTTAGAGTTATATATATATTTTTGCAAGATCTATATGATTTTCGAAATCATCTTTCGATAGCTTTGAAAATTGATTGTTGATTCAAGAAGTTGAGCGATTTTGAAAGTGGGTTTGTCTCTTGTTATTTTAAAATGATTTTATGGGTTTTGATCTTCTTTGATTGAAGAAAAGATGATTTTGGACAGTTTTCTTTCAAAGGATTTGAGTTGTATTGTTTTGGTGAGAAAACCTAGAATTTGTGGATTTTTTTTTTTTAAAATAAACTGAAAATCCGTGAAGATATTGTTGTATTTATTTTGTGTGTCAAAATAAATGGATGTTTCGAAAATTTCTTATTTATATTTACATAAATGATGAATTTCAAGGAATATAAGAATTGTTGTTCATTTTGGAAATTATTGTTCAAAACGTTGAAATAGTCTTGAAATGACTAATTGTTGAGGATACTTGAGAAGAGGGAATTGTGTTATTCCTTGGATAATGAATTGGAATAAAAGTATTTATATTCATCTTGTGTTATTGGCGTAACAATTGATTTGATTACATTAAACTTTGAAAGTTGATTTGAAAACTTGCATTGAGAAAAGAATGTTGAGAAACAAGTTTTCATGAAATGGTTTTGGGATAAATACATTGGTAAGTCTTGATAAGTGGTGTAGATGATATTGAATAAGTTGGCCTGAGAGTCCGGGGTGAAAGACTGAAAACCCGCATGGATAGGTGTCGAGCCTTCCAGTTAATACTGGTAAAAATGACAATTTGGTAGTACTTGTATAGTCTACTTGCAGACACCGACCTAGGGATTACCAGAGTCGTATTTACCGCTCTTGAAATAAATTGTTAAGTTTTGAACAATTGAAATTACATGACATCATTGAGCATGATGGTTTTCAAAAGATGAAATATGATTTATCTTCAAAAAGGGGCATAGCATGGCATGTGCATTTCGTCTCTTGAGACTTGTATAAAATGTATATACTTTGTTAAGGATTTCCTACTGGGCTTTATGCTCATCCTACGGGATTTTTGTATAGGAAAAGATGTGGTGATGCCGCTTAACTAAAGGCGAGAAAATGTGTGTTGGGAGTACGAGACTCTCATTTTATTGTGACTCTGTGTGTAAGCCAAGAGCTGTATGTGTGTGGGTATGAATAACCGTTTTCTGTAACCAGGCTGAAACCTTGGAAACTTGTAAACCCTTGGGGGTATTTATTTATTTATTTACTTGTTGTTGGATTAACGTATTGTTGCGTGAAGAACTATTCTATCACGCAATGTTAGCTTGGAGATTTATATTCGGTTTTCCTTGAAAGAGCCATGATTGTTGTATTATCATTTGGGTTAGAAATTTGGGGCATTACAAGTTCTATCTGTTTAAATCTCTATTTCTCTCTCCTCTAACACAAGAATGAAAAAAAACAAAAATTGATGTGTTTGCAAATATCTATTTTGTCACCATCATCATCATCATCAACAACAACAACAACAATAGGTAGAAAAAAAAATTCTAAAAATATGGAGTTTCATCGTTACTTCTACAGATATGTAGGAAATACATGAGATGAGAGCCAGGCCTGTTTCGGTAGCGGTGAAGAAGACCAAGATTGGGCGGACGGTGAACACCACGGCGGCAACTGCAACAATGAAAATATACTAGAGAATCAATATGGAGTAAATCTTGCGAATGAAGGCCCATCGGAACTGCGGCAACTCTAGCATCATCGAGTAGAGAAAACGCAAGTAGTATTGAACTAGATCTAAGGCGGCAGAGTCTAATGACGTAGAAAAGAGCAGCAACTCCCCATCTGAGTCATCATCATCATTACATAGAGAGAGAGAGAGAGAGAGAGAGAGAGATGACAGAGATCGAAAGTACCAAGCCATAATAGTGTCTTAATCGTGGCCCACCAAGAACATCTAGTGAAGTCCCAAGGCATCGAGGAGATTTAGAAGATTGCCAATAATGTGGTAAGCGGTGTAGTTGGCGGCAGAAGGTAGAGTGCCAGTGTTTCCATAATCGGGGAGGTGGGAGGCAATGGCTCAGTAGCCGCAGGAGGAGAGAAAATTCGTCTAGTGGCACCACGTGTACTAGAGCTCAGTAGGAGCGTAAAATGGCCTGCGGTCCGTAGGCGGCCCGGGGTGGGCCCGACCCGTTTAAGCCTTGGCCTGAGCCCCTGGACTTGGGCCTAGGCCATCATTTTGAAGCCCGCCCAGCCCGGTCCATCGGCCCACTTAAGGCCCACTCAAGGCCGATCCGAGGCCCGGTGTCTTTTTTAGTGGAAAATAATAAAATTTTGGTAGAAAAAATTTTAAAAAACAAAAAAAAATGGTCAGGCCCACCCAAGCCCGAGGCCAGCCCAAGCCCACCAAGTTGGCCCGCCCAAGGCCTGTAACGCCCAACCATAAGTTCAACCCAATTATATACGAATAACTGCATAAATCAGAGTGTAAAGTTCTTTCATTTCATAATGTTAATAGTACAAAAGAGTTTAGCATAAATAAATGCCCTATAGGCTCACACCTTTCCAAGTCTTGGCTTGGTTTCAACAAAAGTGAGACTAGCTCATACAATTTAAGCCCTAGGCTATACAAAAAGTGAAAACAAAACAAAGAAGCTCTTGCTTCCCAAAAGTCCCTCCAATGCTATTGCCTTGGTAGAGGCATGCCATCAATACCTGAAAATGTTTTCCCAAATAGGTGAACCACAGCCCAATAGGAATAATTTAACACAATACATGAAATTTAACAAAGATATAAGCACAATATGCATAAACAATGCCTGTGACAAAACATTGATAATTTTATAGTCAAAAGATTCCAAATTCAAATCTCCAATCCATTCTCACTCAATTCATCCCAATACATGAGTAAATTTCATTATCTTTTAATAACACAATTGAGACTACAACTCAACAATTCTACAACTACACAATTACCACATAAACACTTCAATTTGCCATTTTACGAAAATTTCATCTGCGAGATCGGCACCCATGTATAAATTTCGGGACTTTCACCCAAGACACTTCGGCCAACTTAATTATAATGGAGTCCATCCCATTTCTCCTCTCAAACAATGGAGTACATCCCCTTTCTTCTCCCAAACGACTATACATATACAATGCATTTAAACACATAATCATACATGGAGTACATCCATTTTCTTCTCCCAAACAATCATATATATACAATGCATTTAAACACATAATCATACATGGAGTACATCCTCTTTCTCCTCCCAAACAATCATATATATAAAATGTATTTATAACATGATCATATTCTATGATAACCAGCCATGGATTAGTTTTAATTCACCTAATCCTCATGCAATTTCTACAACAATCATAGCTATCCTCCACCGATAGCCCAATACAGTTATTTCTAAACAGATATTCAATCTCAAGACAGATAGTTTATTCAAAATTTCCAAAGATGAGACGTATCATCTACTTAATTCCACCATTTATTTCAATACTCGTTCAATTTCATATTTACAACACCAATTTCATTTATTTATACAAATTAAATATCATAACTATTTTAGGGCAAACCCTCTCTTTTCCCAAGTATCAACCAAGTACCAAAACCAACAATTTTGATCCCATACAACATCAATTTCAAATCCCACAATCATTTATCCCCCAATCATCAAAACCCCTTTCCATTTTACACCCAAACCCTAGGTTTGTCTACATTATCCCTAAATTCCACCATTGTTACACAACGACAAATAACTAAGTTAAAAACCATATTAAAATGTAGAAAATCCTTACCTCAAGAAGAGAAGACCAAGCAAGGCAAAGTAGAATTGTGAAACCCCGTATTTTTATATAATAAAAATAATATATATATATATTAATTTTTTAAAAATAATTATTCACAATATTTTGAATTTAATAGTCTGTATATTTTTATACTGAAAATTTATTCAAAATGAAATAAAATAAAATATTTTTGACTTTATATTGTTACTCAATATTAATTTATGAACCTCATGATATTTTTATTATATTTTTCTATATATTTTTTTGTAATCAAATTACACTGGAATGTAACATTTTATGTACTAAAACCCAATCAAAAACCATGGGTTTGCTCCCTACGTTTTCTCACTTCCTACCTTCTACGTGCAATCATTTTCTGTATCAAAAGAAAATGTGGTGGACATACAGTACTACCAAGTGTTCCATTTCCTTTTATCCCTTCTTTTAATTTCTTTTCATTTTCTTTTACTCTTTGTCATTTTTTTTTTCCATAAATTGAGCCTAACTTTTCCTTACAATTCTACATCTTTTGCTTCTCTTCCAGTTTCATCTCTCTCTCTCTCTCTCTCTGTGTCCATTTCATCTCTCTCTCTCTCTCTCTCTCTCACAGTTCTCTCTCTTTCTCTCCACCTCTCATTCTCAAAATTCTTTTTCTCCTTCTTTTATCTCTGTCTTCCTCCTTCTCTCGACCTCCATAGCCATGGCCTTAACCCATACTATCACCACCCGAGCCACCCACCTGCAAATCTCTACTACCGTTACACCGTCGAATTGCCACCACCACTATCACCTTGTCGAACAGCCACCACCACCATCACCTAATTCCATTATCATCAAGAACCACCATTCACAACATGTTCTAGGTGAAGAAAAAAGAGGAAGGAAGATGGAGGAGAAGGAAATAAAGTTAGAGAAGTTTATTTTGAATTTTAAAAGTTGGTTTTCGGCTTACTTTCGGCATACCAAACCCATCCATTCCGGGAAGAAGTGAGCAAACTAGGTCATGTAAGATGAAGTACGAAGTAATTTGAAGAGATTGGCGAAAGAATGGAGTAAAACTGTTAAGAATTAAGAAAGTTATGGAGTCCGAAAGATGGTTCGAAGAAAAGTTGGAGACGGGAGGAAAAATCTTATTTTTGGTCAAATTTTAGAAATACGATGGCATGCATAAATAGATGGAATGAGGCGTGTGAGGAGTAAAACAAAAACTAGGCTGTGAGGTAAATCCAATGACATAAAGATAAGGTAAAATGGAGTTACGATGAAGAAGATACAAGTATTTGAATTGACAGCATTGAAACTAAATTTCTGGGTCTTCCTGTTCGTGCGTGCTACGGCTGTTTGGAGAAGATGAATTGAATTTTATCCAGTGTTTCTCGACTCATGGTGCTACGGTGCATCCTAGGACATTTGGGTTAATTGAGTGGTCCTATGACTTTGGGGATGATCACCCTTAGGTTTTTCGACGTGTGGAATCCATTTTTGGCATTAGATCTTGCAAATTTTGAGCCTAAGATGATGATCGACAACTAAAAGTTCTAAGAGAATCTAATGGAAGATCGTGTCGGATTGATGTGAAATTTCAGCAAGACGATCATCAAGCCAGGATGGTCATATCTTACAATCAGAATCATAAATCAAAATCAGACGATAAATCATTAGCAACCTAGCATAGTAAGAAAACTATCTTAACCCTCTCATTCTTTTTAATTATTAAATTTTTAGATTTGTGTTCATATGTCAAAATAGCTAAAAATTTAGATAAAATCTTGTTTATAGTTGTATATTAATTTGTGATTTGTATATTAAATATTTGAAGGTTATTTTTATATTAGTAGCCTTAAAATCATGGTATAATTTTGGAATTAGAATTGCGTGTAGTTTGTGCCATTAAAGAGATGAAAAAAGATTGGGGTACTCACGTGTAGGTCCTATTCACTAGACTTATTTACCTACAGGTCCTAACTAATAAATTTAACACTATAAAAATAAGAGATTGATAAATTTATCACTATAAATTTATTCATAAAAATAAAGAGACTGATAAATTTATCACTATAAATTTTTTCATAAAAAAAAAAGACTGATAAATTTATCTTTATCACTTAATAAATTTATCAAATAGGACTTAATGGGTAATAAGTCTCCAAAGTAGGACCTATTGGGTAATAAATCTCCAAAGTAGGACCTATTGGTAGTTTACCCAAAAAGATTTTATTTGGTTTGATTATATGACTCTTAAATCTGCTAGAAACTTGTACATATTTTTAGACAATTTTATGCTCAAGATTTTGAGATGATTTCTCCTACAAAGTTGTTAAGAATAATGTCTAGTTCATCCAGGAATTTTTGTAACAATTATTCTAGTTTTGTAAAAACTTATACGAAATTTTAATTAGATCTGAAACTATAGACAGATTTTACGGCATATTAGAAGAATCATTAAAAATCTTATATTAAACCAAATCTGGTATTTTTTAAATAAAAAAATGAAATTTGGGAAGTCTAGTTTCACAATAAATTTTTATATTATGGAATTGATTGTTAAATTTAAGTGTGGAATTTTTTTAAGAAAATGTAACAAATCTGTGTCATGAAATTGCTTGAAATTTTACTGAATTATTCATAAATTATTTTTGGGAAATTTTTTCTGAAACATGAGCATAACATGTTTGTTGAATATCCCATATAGTTACATGAATTTTAGCATTATATAAGCAATTTATTTGCAATTTTAACTATGAAAATTATGCTTTGAAAATTCTGGGCAGAATGATAAAAAATCAAGATTATTACTTCAACCATTTATTAGGACTAAAAATCAATATTGTGCTAGTCTATTTAATTGAATCTTGTAAATTAGTAGTCCATGCATGTGTGTTGTGATTTATTTTAGTATTTAAAATTATCATTTCACACCATGGCTTGATTAAACTGTTCACAATAATTTATACACATTGATGGATTGTTGTAGAACGTATGTGTTGATATTTTTTGTTAAAAATTATATTGAAATGGCATAATATCGATTATGATCTAATTTGTAATTATTAGTGATTAGTATGAAAATGAATTAAAATGATCAACAAAGTGTACGAAATTAATGGTTGATGGTTAATACTGGTTATTCAGGGTGTGTCCGGATTTTAAAGAGTGTATGAAATTAAGGGTTGACGGTTAATACCGGTTGTTCAGGATGAGCCCTGGTTTTGAGAATTCTCACATAAATTGTGTCGCGAAACCCTAAGATGGCACGGGACTTATTTGAACCTTTTTTGGTATTCGATTTTGGAATAAGGGTGGATGTGCAGGTGGCACACAAGGAGGTTACGTATCTCTGGCAGACCGTTTCCTTAGGGCAGACCACAGATGCCACTACTTGGGTATATAACTCTGGACGTAGGCATCCCTGGTAGTTATGGTTGGTAACACTTGAATATTTGACCGGGGCGAGGGGGCTTCAAATTAATCGTTGCCATGCTTAGTGGTTGATAAGTTAAATCTCTTTGGTGAGATTTCAAGTGTCACCTTATTTATTAAAATTATTGAAATTACTTTAAAGGTTGTAATTTATGTTTGCAATTATATTGTTATCTCATGTTTATAATCTCATTATTTTTCTCATAAAAAGAAAGATAGGTTTTATTGTGTGTTCTTATTATGTTGCAAAACTCATGGCATATATTTTTGTTGCCCTGGCGTTTTATGCTAAGTTTTGGTGAGGAAATAATTGAAGCTAAAATGGAGTTGACGCTAATGTAGAGCCTTGGCTAACTTGAAACCCTGATTAGAATCGAATAAATTTTATTAGTTTATATAATAGCTATTAAGGACTTTATAATTTCATTTGATATTGTATTTGGATAATTTTAAGTTTTATTTATTGTTGTTTGAACCTTTGGTTATGTATGAGAGTTGGAATGTCCAATTAAGAAGTCAACTTTTTGTTTCTCTTGATGTTCCAAAATTTGGGGCGTCACAAAAACCCTCAACAACGTTGAGACCACGTTCCAATCGGATCAAAATGAAGCTTTTGGAATGCTCAAACTTTTTCCCAAAGACACTAGGGTAGAGAACCCAAAGGATCTAGGCCAAAATGTAGAGAGAGAGAGAGAGAGAGAGTGAGAGAGAGAGAGAGAGTCAAGATCTAGGTTTTTGGAAAGTTTTAGAGAGAGAGATGGATTAAAAAGTGATATAAAATGTCACTATCGCGATCTGATATACACACAGTCTGCTCGAGCGAAAGAGTTGACATTCGAGCGTCAGACACAAAAGTTGTTCCGCTCGAGCGTAATAAAGACCGCTCGAGCGCTAAGACACAACGAACACTTACCGCTCTAGCGTAGAAAATACACATCCAGAAGTTTTATAGACAATAAATCAACGCTCGATCGTAGGAGAGGCCGCTCGAGTGCCCACCCGCTCGAGCGTAGGAAACGCTGCTCGAGCGTAAAAAACACTCTCTCAGTAGTTTTGCAGACCTGCAAAGTGCTGAGAGTTCACAAAGCCCGCTCGAGCACGAGAAGTGCCGCTTGAGCACAAGAATAGTCGCTTGAGCGGAGGAGCAAAAATCTGGGTGACAAAGGTTTGGAAAAACAAGCAACCAACCTGTTCCAAACGCACAACTACAATCCAATAACCAAAATAGAGGGGAGACAAGGGAAATAAGACATGAATCACCATTCAAAACCATACAAACCCGAGTCCGGAATATAACAAGTGACGGGTCAAAACCGGGATCGCTATAAGGCCCGAATATCCCTAGGCTTGGGCCTGGGCCTAGGCCTAATTTGTTGCCCATGGGCCGGCGACATAGGCCGGGCTGGGCCAGATTTACACCGCTAAGCTCAAGGAAGTCATAGAGAAAGAGATCACGACAATCTCGCTGTCGATGTCGTGGTGCTTCGATCGACAACAAGAGATGAAAGAGACTTGTATACTATATATATATTAGTCATTTGAAAGAGGATGTCTTTATGGATAAAGTCATTTAGAGTGTGGATCCTTAGGCAAAGAAAATTCAAAATTGAATTTATCGATCGAGTGCCCGCAAACGACTAAGAGACCCATTAACAACAAAGGTATGATCTGTTAAGTAGTACATTGCATATTTAGAATTGGTTGAGGAAATAAATTTTTAGTTAAAATATGAGGTGAAAAAAATAGAGTGTTTGAATTTTTTTTATTTATTTTTACATTTTACAAAAAAAAAAAAAAATGTGCCAAAAATAAAAGAACATAAATGAAATTTTGACTTTTTTTATATAACTTCTTTTAATTTTTTAGCTGTATTAACTAATTGCCAAACATACTATTAGCCAAGTCTGAGTAATTTTTACTGTGGCCCCAAAAATATCATCTTGTTTCTTTGGGTATTTTTGGTAAGGGTCTAATTTGGCCCATTTCAGTTTAATTTCAACCCTTCAATCTTAAGTATATTTTGAGTAGATTATAATATAATAAATAAATTAAATTAAATTTATCAGATATCAATAATCAGAAATAGTGAAATATCCGGTGTAGCATTCGAGTTAGATATAAACATATTGTTTGATAAATGGATCACGCATCAAATAATGTGTCACAGTAACATCAAATTCAAAACGTGAAAGCACATTTAAAGAATGAGAAATTATTCAATGTTCTTGGAGGAATGTTTCATTCTATTTATAGATTGACATTTAACATTTTGTCTCTTACAACTCTAACACAAAAGTAATGAATCTTATGATTTAAACTAATAATTACTCATTTAGAGCACCACTTACACTTACTCCAAGAACATTGAATAATTTCTCAAAAAAAAAAAAAGGTGGTATCAAGTCCCAAACAAATTGTAACGCCCACAAAATAATACAACAGATATAACCCATGAGCATATTTAAATAACAACATACATCAGAGTATAAAGTCCTATCATTACAAGAAGTTAATGGATACAAGAGTTTAACAGAAGTAGATGCCCTATTGGCTTACACCTTTCCAAGCTCTAACTTGGTTACCACAAAAGTGAGCTTCGCTCATTACATTTTAAGCCCTTGGCTTTACAAAAATATACAATCAAAAGATGAAGCTCTTGCTTCCAAAAATTTCTCCAACGCTATTGCCTAAGTGGAGGCATGCCATCATTACCTGAAAAGTTATTCCCAAGTAGGGTGAGCCACAGCCCAGTAGAAATAATCTAACACGGTATATGAAATTTAAAAAAGGTATATGTACAAGTGTATAAACAATGCTCGTAATAACACTTTTCATAACTTTATACACCCGTAAAATATTCATTTCAAGTCTTAATCCGTTTACTTTCAGTTCATGTTCCATTCACTTATCTGACTCAATTCATAAGTCCATTTTCTTATCTCTTAATAACCGAAATAAGACTAAATTTCAAAAATTCTAAATCACATTATTAACATACAAGCACTTCAAACTTTTCTTTCACGGATATTTCGTCCGCGGGTAGTCGTCAACTGGGACCCATGCATTCTTTCACGGATATTTCGTCCGCGGGTAGCCGTCAAACGGGACTCATGTAGACGTAGGCTATATAAGCACTGCAATTGTTATTTTACGGATATTTCATCCGTGGGCTAGGCACCCATGTATAATTTTGGGACTTTCACCCAGGACATTCCGGCCAACTTAATTATAATGGAGTCCATCCCCTTTTCTTTTCCCAAACCATCATTCATACATATGCAATGTATTTAAACACAACCTTAAACTATGGAGTATATCCTCTTTCCACTCCCAAATGATCATACATATACGATATACATAAATATAGTCATGTTCAATGACAAGCACAAGTGATTAGTTCCAATTCACCTAATCTATATGCATTTTCTATAACAATCATAGCTATCCTCTACCGATAGCCCAATACAATTATTTCTAAACAGATACAAAATCTCATGACAAATAGTTTATTCGAAACTACCAAAGAATGAAATAACACTTGACCAATCCCACCATTCATATTAATACCCTCTCAATTTCACATTTTCAATGTCAATTTCCAATATTTATATAAAACAATAATTAGATTCAATTAGGGAAAAATCTTCCATTTTTTTCCAAATATTAGCCAAGTGCCAAAATCATCAAATTTTATACAACACAATATCATTTTCAAACCCCTTGAGTACTTATTTCACCTTCACCCAAAACTCCTCTTTCCATTTTATGTCCAAACCCTAGATTTGTTTAAAACCTCCCCAAATTACTCCACTGTTACACAAGAGACTATAACTAAGCTAAATACCATATAAAAGTGTAGAAAGATCCCTACCTCAAAGGAAGAAGATGAACCACACAAGAGAGAAACTCCAAGAGTGCCGAAACCCACTTCTATTCGGGTAAAAAATGTAGATCTTGACGAGCTCTACCTTTTTCTCAAAGGCACTAGGGTGGAAATCCCAATGGATTTAGATGAAATCCTAGAGAAGGTGAATTCTAGAAAGAGAGGCTGAAGAACAAGCTTTTTGGAAAGTTTTAGAGAGAGAGAGAGAGAAAAGAAAAAATGATTCAAAATGTTATCTTCTCGGCCTGAAATACACGTAGTCCGCTCGAGCGTCAGACATAGAGTTCCGTTCGAGCGTGAAAAGAGGTGCTTGAGCGTGGAATGCACACTTCTAGAAGTTCTGTAGACGAAGGTCCTCGCTCGAGCGTGGAAGTGGACGCTCGAGTGTTTGGTGCATACTTCTAGTATTTCAGACCTGCAAAAAGAAATACTGAGAATTGACGAATCCCGCTCGAGCGCAAGAATGGCCGCTCGAGCGGAGAAGCAAAATTGTGAAGCCCGCTCGAGCGTGAGAATGCCTGCTCGAGCAGAAAGACCAAAATCTGGGCAATACAGGTTTTGAAATACAAACAACCACCTTGTCCCAAACGCACAACTACAACCCGATAACCAAAATGAAGGGGAAGACAAGGAAATGAGATAAGAATAACTATTCAAAACCAAATCAACCCGAGTCCGGAATACAATAGATAACAGATTAAAACCAGAATCGCTATACAAATGGATCGACTCAGAGCATTTAGGCTTCATTTGGCATAGACTAAATTAGCCAATAAAGATAAAATATGCTAATTTAATCAATAAAATAAAATATCACATTCAAATCATAATCATTTCATTTTTTTTACAATAATTAAATAAATTATAAAAAAAGATAAAATTTATCTCAAATATAACTTTTTTAACCATATTAAAATAGTTAAAAATTTTAAAAAAAAAGCTGAAAAAATTCATTTCAAACGAAGGCTTAGAGGGCCCACAGTGTGTAAAATAAAAATAGGCTAAGCCCATAAATGGACTCGTATTTGCACCTTTTATTTATGCTGTTGTTCAGCTAGGCCGGCCAAATGTGACTCACTTATTAACTGGACCGGTTTAGCTAGCTTGTTCAACTCGCTTCCGGCCCAAACCATTATGAACCCACCCATTCGCCTCAATTTAAAAATCTCAATCTAAACCATTCGGTCCACAAACTGTTCGACGAAAACAATGAATAAAAATTGAAAATTTAGAAGAGTACTAGGCTGTTTGGTTTTAAGTTTTAAATATAATTTTTAAATTTTTTATTTTTGTGTTTCCTTATTTTTAGTAATTTTTCATATTTTAATTTTAATTTTATTTTATTTTATATTTTTTAATTTTTATATGTACCTAATATTGTTATTTAAAAAATAAAATATTTATGAATTTTGTTTTAGATCAAGTGGAGCTAAAATGTAAATATTAATAATGCATTTAAAAAAAAATCAATAAAAACAAAAAAATATGAAAAATAAAATATTCAAAAATAATATTTTAAAACTCAAAATCAAAAAGAGAGGCTTGAAAAAAAGAGACATCAATACTATACCCTCGTTGCCATCCCTTATCTTCCAATTCCAACAAAAATATTACACCTTCCTCAACAATATTGGCACCTCATGTTTGTAAGCCTCTCAGAGCATTAGTTAGAGCATCTCTAATGGTAGTAGGCATTTTACCTATCTAAATATTATTATAAAGTATATATTTTATTTTGCCTATCAACTATTTTACGTTTTTACTCCAACCATACTCTTTATTTTAGCTATTTATCCAAATATTATTAATTTTATAGAATGCCACGTCAACAACAAAGATGGAGGGAAATGATCCTAATGATTGAATACATTTTACCTAGCGTTGAAGGCTAGCTACATGTAGCTAATGAATATGAGTTGAGTCAAAATGCCTAATCATATGCCTAGTACATTGGAATTGAAAAAAGTGAATTACACTAGGCATTTTAACTAACAAGTATTATATGCCTAGTGCATTGGAGATTATTTCCCTAGCTATATATAACTAGCTATATATAACTAGCATTCAAAGGTTAGGCAAAATATATTTAATCAGTGAGATTATTTCCCTCCATCTTTATTGCTGATGTGACATTTTATAAAATTAATAGTAGGACAAATTACACTAACAGTCCCTATAGTTTGAGGCTTGTGTCATTTTGATCCATGACTTTTCAATTATAATATATTTGATCATAAATTTTGAATCTTATTTTAAATAAGGACAATTAAAGATACCATTGCTTAATTTCAATGACAAAATCATTAATTTGATAAAATATAAATTAATTTGACAAAAATAAATGTCAAAAAAATATTTTTGAATTTAAAAAAAATTATTTCTACACACTAAAGATAAAATTATGTAAAATTGATATATATTTTTAGACATTTATTTATTTATTTATTTTACTAAATTAATTTTTATTATGTGTTTGGATGATGATCACATAATGGTTGTTTGTTTTTATTTAGTTTCTATTTTTTCGAAAGTCAAATATGACAATAGCTTTGATATCATTATTAAACCAATCTATTAAATCAAAAAATTCAACACTAAAGACATTTCATATATTAAATATATCAATTACACATTAAAATTCTAACAACCACCCATTACATAATCATCATCCAAACACATAATAAAAATTAATTTAGTAAAATAAATAAATAAATAAATGTTTAAAAGATTTATCAATTTTATATAATTTTATCTTTTGTGGGTAGAAATAATTTTATAAATTTAAAAATATTTTTTTTGACATTTATTTTTATCAAATTAGTTTATATTTTATCAAATTAATAATTTTGCCCTTAAAACTAACTAAAAATATTTTCAATTGTCTTTATTTGGAACAAGATTCAAAATTTAGGATCAAATGTGTTACAATTGAAAAGCCACGGACTAAAGTGACATGAGTCCCAAACTATAGGGGCTATTAGTATAATTCGCCCTTAATAGTATTTGGATGAATAGCTAAAATAAAGAGTACAGTTAAAATAAGAACATAAAACAGTTGATAGATAAAATAAAATATATACTTTATAGTAATATTTAAATAAGTAAAATAAATATTAGCGTTGGAGATGCTCTCGTGACTTTGTTTGGAACATCATCCATATATTTGAGTTTGGAAGATCCCTTAAAACCATAACACTATTTTATGGTAAAATTTAAATTTGAGTATAGGCTAGCTTCTTCAACTCCTAGCGGGCCCAAATCAATTCAAACCCACATGTAAAATCAATCTAAAGCATTCGGCCCACAAATTATTGGGTCATACGCATAACTTGGCAATCAGACCCGTAGTTGATGGTCTAGCGTCAGAAATCAGGTCAAAAACAAATAAAATTAAATTATACTTTCTTCTTCTTTTTTTTTTTTTTTTTTTTTTTTTTTTTCATATTGTCATAAATAAAATTAATAAAAAGTTCACAAATCCATTGTTTTCAATTTTGTGAAAACATTTTTAAAAATTCAAAAATAACTTTTTATATTTCCTAAATAAATGAGTTGTTTTTTACAAAAATAATATTCAGAAATAATTCTCCTTATAAAATTTTCTCTATTTTTTAAAAAACAAAAACAATCAAGCATTGCCCATTGCCCATGGCTCATTAAATGTACAGTATGGTTTTAGTGATTTTGTTTAAAAATCAAGTAGTGGAGAAATTTTTATATATATACCATGTGGTATTTTTTACTATTGTGATTAGTTTTGACAATAGAATTCATTACATTTATGCTGAATGTTTAACAAATAATAGGGACATATATATTTGTGATTGGTGAAAGGTAATGTTACATGATATCTTACCGGCATACAAAAATTTCTTCAATAAAGAGTCCACACTACAAAAAATTAAGATTTTAGAGATTAAAATTTAGAGACAAAATTATTTTTTAAGAACCAAATATTTTTGTTGCGAAAAGTACTGTTATTATATTTTTAGTAATGAAAATTAGACATTAGTGATGAATTATTATCCTTTTGGGACCAAATTTTTTGTCTAAAAAAATAAGCCATTTTGAGATCAAATTATTTTGTCCCTAAAAGTCTATTTATTAGTGACATTTTCAAAATTTTGTTGCTAAAAGCCTTATTTTTTACTTTTCGGGACGACCTTTTCGCGATTATCCTCATGACGATAGGAATTGCCCTAAATATCTTTTGTAACAAAATTTTCACTTTTAGAGACCAAAACATTTGATCTCTAAAACTCCTATATGTTGTAGTGCCACCGGTCTAAAAAAACAAAAAAAGAGTCCCTCCAAAAAAAAAATAAAAAATTCACACACTCTGTTCCCTCTCTCACACTTACAACCCAATTTTTATAATTTTAAAAAAAAATTTACTTTATCCTTTTCATAAAATATATATTACTTTTATTATATAATTTTAATTTTTATAAAATTAACACCATTGAAAAAGATATCAACGATACCTTTAAAATGAAACTAACATTCAATATATTTAATAAAAAATAATAACTCCATAAAACGTTTTAATATATATATATATGTTTAAAATATAAAGAAAATTGAAAAAAATGTGTTTTTTCTTTTCATTTTATTAACCAAACTAGTTTTCAATTTTTTGAATAAAAAAATAAAAAAGAAATTTAAGAGCAAATCAAACTATGCCCCAATGCAAATGTTATTTTAAATTCGTTTTATGGATAACTAGTGTTTATTTTTTTATTTACAGATTTTGGATAGATTATTCTACGCTAGATAGACCGGAAAAGTAAAAACATTTTAGACAAATTTTAAAAATAAAATCACTAAAACAAAAAAAAAAAAAATGAAAAAAAATGTGATTATTTTTTATTGGTTACCAAACAATGGGTAAGTGTAATTTAAGCCCCCTTTTCTTTCTTTCTTTTTATAAAAAAGATAAAATTCCACAGTTCATCTATGATAATGTATTTTATCTAGGAGTAGTTTCATAATTGAAATGGCATATTAAGAGCATCTCCATTAATTGAACAGGTAAAAAGAGCTAGTTATTGCTAAATTTTAACAAATGCATAGTGTTAAAATGTTTTATTGTAGCAATGTTGCTCCAATGATAGAATGTAAAAGATTTCAAATTTTCTCACAAAATGTCAAGTCAAAATGTTATATGTCAGTCTCTAGAAAAAAAATATATAGATACAGAAATTTTAACTATAAGTAAACTTTGTGCTACATTTGACACAATATTTACCTATAGATAATATATAACAAGCCATATCCCTTGTCATTGGAGTGAAAATTTGAAAATTTAAAGCAAAATATAACAATAGTAAACTATAGATGACACCATTCAAGAAGCTCTAAGTTGTTTATTATGCATTACTAGAAATTAATAACAGACCTGACTCCAAGCAAAGGTGCAGACACACACTACAGTTTTGCTGCCAAGTCCCAACAACAGGAAAGTGAAACAAACCATGAGGAAGAACACCTGCTTTATTTATTTGTTTATTTATTTATTGATTCAACACATAACTTAAGTTGAAGCACCAGATGTTTCAACCCAAAGAAAACATGATCAACGAGAACTAACTTCACCTGAAGTGCTCAAGTGAGTCTTTGGTTTGCAAAGCCATAAAGCTTCCCTACAAATGCCAACCAACAAAATGGGACTTGATATGAAGAACAGCGCCAGAGCTCCGTTGGGCATGATTTCATTTAATTGGAGCATACATACACCAAATAGACCCAAAATTGTGCTATGAGACAATGACTTTAGTGAGAATTCAGGCATAAGGAATGCAATAACACCCATCGATGCAATGAACACCAGGGAATTGCACCAGATGATCAAGCTACGCATGATTGAATGTTGTTCATAGCCCTCTTTGGAAGTGTTTGTTGGGGGTATATCTCCTTATTGGAGTGTGGAACCCATTTGGTTTTGGTTAAAGAATTTTAATTTGGTTTGGTTTAGGTATAATATATTTTAATATATTATATTTAATTTGTGGAGATCCAATCCAATTTGATAATAACTAGGGTTTTGATGAAAAACCCAAGAGTTCACAATATATATTATTCAATAATATATTTGAGAGATATATTTTGTTTTCACCAAAAAAAAGGTACGGCAACAGAAAAAAAGGAAAAATTCAAGTTAGTGGGTTTCAATTGGTGTGAATTATTGTAGTGTATTTGACTTGGTCAAATTCAATATCTTGGTTGCTGCTCTGCTTCGGTGTTTGGTGTTCGGTGTTGATTTGGGTTGTTATTGTGGATCTTCTACAACTCTGATTCTGAAGATTTTGGTTCATCTATTTGGTGAGGTCTTTTCTCTTGTTTATTTGTGATTATTTGGAATTCACCTAATTTGTGATTATTTGGAATTCACCTAAGGGTGGTTTTGTGAGACCATTTGTGTCTCGTTTGTAAGCGTTTGGAAACTCTTTGGTTGATAGTGGAATCGGATTTCGATCCCGTGGACGTACCTCACATTGAGGGAACCACGTAAAATTCTTGTGTTGCCTTTGATTTAATTTTTCCGCATTAATTTTTAGGGTAAACTACCAATAGGTCCTACTTTGGAGACTTATTACCCAATAGGTCCTACTTTGGAGACTTATTACCCATTAAGTCCTATTTGATAAATTTATTAAGTGATAAAGATAAATTTATCAGTCTTTTTTTTTTATGAAAAAATTTATAGTGATAAATTTATCAGTCTCTTTATTTTTATGAATAAATTTATAATGATAAATTTATCAATCTCTTATTTTTATAGTGTTAAATTTATTAGTTAGGACCTGTAGATAAATAAGTCTAGTGAATAGGACCTACACGTAAGTACCCCTAATTTTTATTCCCATTGATTGATTTACTTGTGGGGAATCACATATTTTCTCTAACAGTGTTTCCATGGAAGTGAAAAGGTACTTGAAAGGTTGTTGCTGCGATTAGTGCAGCTATCAGTAGCAAACCACATTTGAATCGAACAGAGAGCTCAACAATGCTTCTATTGGATGAGCAATTGAGCAACCCTCTATGACTATGATCATCATTGGGCTGATTATTTGTATGGTAAAATCCCTTGAGTCGTTGGACAACCGTCTAGGACTACAATTATCATTGTGCTTGATTTTTTCTTTGGTCAAATCCCTTGAGCCATTGGACAACCCTCTATGACTAGAATCATCATCGGGCTCGATTATTTATATGGTAAAATCCCTTGAGCCGTTGGACAACCCTCTCTGTCTATAATCATCAGTGTGCTTGATTTTGTGTTTGGTTAAATCCCAAGTTATTGGGGGTGTTTGTTTCAGCTTTTCAGAGCCAACTTATGGCTTTTAGCTTTGAAAAAGTTATTTTGGACTGTTTGGTTAAACTTATTTCAAACAGCTTCTGATTCTAACAGCTTATTTTAACTCAAAAAAGCTGATTCTGAGAAGCTGCTCACCCCTTGCTTCTGATTATCAGCTTCTGCTGTGGACATGTTAATTTATTGTTATACTCTTAAATTTTTTTATTTTTTATTTTTTTAAAAATAGAAAAAGACTCAAATGGACTATAGATTATTATTATTATTTTTTATGAGAAATGTAGACAAACAAAAAATAAAAATTAATTGAAAAAGTTATTTCACAGCTTATTTAACAAACACTACTCAGCAACTTAAATCTATAATCCAACAGCTACACCAAACAGATTAACAACTTCTGATTAAAGTCATAATCTATAATCTGTTAAGTTATAATCTATAAGCTGTTTTAACAGCTACACCAAACGGGGCCATTATAGCTCTAGATTCCCAACGGATCCCGAGAAAACTTAAATAAGATAGGTCATAAGAGATATCCATAGCCACAAAACCACCAGAGTTCAAGGGAAGAAATACTCTTAAAGCCTGCAATTACATTTAAGTGTGAGTTCCTCAATTTGTAAAACCACAGACTATAATATGAGAAACAACAAACATGAAAATGATGGAAAGCATAGCAAATACGCGAACTGTCTAATTTGTTTTCAATTTTTCCACTATTTCTAAGACTATTTAATCTGACGGAAAATGTTTTTATTTGAAACAATTTTTTTTCATGTTTTATAGGTAAAACTTTATCAATCTTATTAATTTTCGGTGCTTGGCTGATACCCTAAAACAAATTTTTTTTTTGGGGGGGGGGGGGAGGGGGGAAACTCTCAAGTAATTGGCAAAAAAATAGAAAAAGAAAAAAATTCCAAGAGAACTTCCCGAGAACCTGTAATGCCAGAAGCAGCATTGAGTAAATTGCAGTTACTTCCCCTATAGTTTCAATAATTACAGAAATTTCTCTTACTTTTTCTGACATTATCAAGATTCTTACCTATATATTAAATTATCATTTTATTTCTCACAATTTTTTTTTTTTTTTTGGAACTTGGTATTTTTTTTCCACTATAAGTTTTTGAACTTTTATAAGTTAAAAAAAAAAAAACAACAATTAATGAAATTAAGAAAGAATATCCATGTTTCTTATTTGAATTAATTTTGAGATTTAATTTAATAAAAATAATTTAAATGAAAGAAACAAAGATGGAGATATAAATTTTAAATGTAATAAATAACAAATTATTTGAGTATTTATTATTTTCAAATAATTTATTTCTTCAAGTAAAATTCTGTGGGGGCCGAATATATGGAAAAATCAGAAGGTGCGTACCATTAGAAGACTGATGTTAATCGGCTGTATCCTACGAGAGTGGGAAGCCGAATATGATATATGTGCCGAATAAGTGTAAGTTCTTAGGGCCGAATAAAAGAAAGGACAATGATTAAAAAGTAGGCCCTAGCCCCGAGGATCAAAAGGAACAGGTATAAATACAGGAACAACGGGTATAGAAAGGTATGTAAGAATCACTTCACTTAACTTAGTAAAGAAGCTATCCTGAGTGTCTGAACTGACTTGTCCGTCGGAGTGCTAATTCCGGCACCCTCGACCGGAGTGTTTGTATCTTTTCAGGTGGCTAGCTGAGGATCACTAGCGTTTCCCAAGATTTGAAGAGTATTTCCAAACCACTTCCCCACAATTGGCGCCGTCTGTAGGAATACTCAAATACATCCATGGCAGGCGTGACTGAAGATCCTCCGGTAGCCATTGACGAGACCGCACAAGGAGATGACCTTACTCCAGCAAATATGCTCGGAAAAGAAACCATCGCTGCAAGACGCACTTTGAACTTCGACTCACCAACAACTTCAGCGCAAGAGACAATGCAAGCGATCATGGAACAAGCAAAGCAGAATGAACAAAGGCTGGAGAACATGATCGCTGAAAATGAACGTCTCCGTCAAGATTTGGCCCTCGAAGTAGCAAAATCGAGAGAAGCCATGCGCCAAGATCCCAAACGACCTCCGAGGGTCGGTGGACAATGACCTCGAGCCCGACCAAAGGATCCGAAACTTCCAGCTCCTCCGAAAAGAGTCTATATACAAGGAACAAGCGCAGGAGGAGCAGTTCAGACGAAGAGGACCAGCACGATCCTTTTGTCCGACGGATTGCAAGGGCGGCCCTGTCCAAGAAGTTCAAAGCTCCATCATTCACTTTTTACGATGGAAAATCAGACCCCACTGATCATATCCGTCACTACAAGTAGGCCATGACATTGCATGCAGACAACGAAGCCCTCATACGCTGAATATTCCCCAGCAGCCTGGGGCCATTAGCTGTCAGGTGGTATTACAAGCTGGAGCCGGCCTCGATCAAAAGCTTCCATCAATTACAGAAATCCTTCAGGGCCAGGTTCATTACCAACGAGATACAGCTGAAACAGGCCGACTCTCTCTGGGCTATGTAGATTCAGTTAGGAGAAACGCTCAGAGCGTATTCGGTGCGCTATTGGGAGTGCTTCAACCTCGTCGATGACGCTTGCAACGACTCCATGGCCATCACCGCCTTCAAAATGGGACTACATCCTGACAGTCCTCTTCGCAGTTCCCTGACCAGAAGACCCCCCAAAACAGTCTGGGCGTTGATGAAGAAAGTTGAAGAGTATTGCAAAGTGGAAGATGATGCCTTGCGAATCAAAGCCGGCCAAATGTCCAACAAAACGGCCCCCTCTAAAATTGCTCAACCAATAAGTTCCGTGCCACCTCCTAGTCTTGAGCCTCGGCAACGCGCTAAACGAGACAAAAGGCGGGACACTCGTCGATCAAGCGATCAATGCTCCCACCGGACAAATGAACAACTGCAAGTCGATAGCAGGCGTTCGAGGCGTGCCGACAACAAGTACACAGAGTTGTCAGAACCAATCACTGCAATAATGACCAAAGTCCAACACCTTCCATTCTTCAAATGGCCGTCAAAGATGGTGGGGCCACCCGACACGCGACGAAGGGATAGGCGGTGCGAGTATCACAAAGATCATGACCACGAAACGGAGAGTTGTTACGCATTAAAAGATCACCTGGAAGAACTGGTGCAAGACGGCCGACTGCAGCAGTACGTGAGAAAGGGAAAGCAAACCAAGGCACTAGCCTTGAGGCAGGACTCACCTCCACTTGGCGTGATCCATATAATCTACAGCCTGCCTATACCCCCAACCGTGCACTTGTATCTCATCCGACAACAGCAACGTATTCCAACTGAACGGCTCATAGAAGCTCCGACAATTACTTTCAATGACTCCGATCTTGAAGGCACAACAGCTTCCCACATCGATCCGTTGGTCATTAAATTACGCATAAATCTGTTCACCATTGAACGCATTCTCATAGACCCGGGGAGTACTTCAGAGGTCATGTATTACCAAACTTTCATCAAACTCGGCCTCAACGAGTCAGATCTGTCTCCGGCACCTCACCTATTGTTCGGCTTTAATATGAATCCTGAGTACCCGTTAGGGAAGATCATACTACCTGTTCGAGCGGGCTCCAGAATGGTCGAAGTAGAATTCCTGGTCGTAAAGCTCCCTTCGCCGTATAATGTCATCATGGGGCGAACCTGGATACATATTGTCATGACCCAAACCCGCCCCTATGGGTTTAGCACCGTAACCGGCCAGTAATCCGAGATTACCGAAGGCCTGCTTAATAGTAATACAGTGAAACAGAGTACAGGGGCATGGCGGAAGCCAAAATAGTAAATAAACATTGTCGAATGAGCTGTGACAGTCTGTATGCAAAAAGACTTTTCATACATATATACAGTCAGTGACAAAACAGTATGCACATTATTTACAATCATTCAGAACAAGGACCTAATCCCTATTAAACAGTACAGTAACAGTCTATACGGATTACAAAACAGGTACAGAGACAGACGGGGGAAATAAAAAACACCCCTAAGCCATAGCTTGACAGGCTCGATGCCTCGCAGTGAGGCATAGTGGTTGGCTTGACAAAAAGGGGAGTCTAACCCACGCTCCTAGCTTCGGTCTGGTGCCTGAACACCTACATATATATATAAACAGTGAGCTAAAACCCAGTGAATAACATAATGTGTAAAGAGGTTAAGAGTGAATGTCCTTACGGTAATGAAAACAGTTCATTGATTCAGTATATCAGTCATTCAGTCATACAGTCATATGTGGTACATCCATTAGCATAGCAGTATAGTAAACAGTAGGTCTTAGAAGACTGAACAGTAAATGATGGCCATCAATCAGTAAACAGTAATGGTTCTAACAAGGGAACCGACAGAGATCTCTGTAACAGTAATAGTAACAGTAGTTGCTAAGGATGCCACAGTACAGTTCAGAATAGAGGACAAACATTCATTCAGTTAACAGTATCAATTCAGAAACAGTGCAGTTCAATTGTTCAGAAGATAATCATTTTTGAATATATCTTTACACAGTTGTTACTCACAGAGTTCTGGGCTACAATTAGGCTAGAGCGCGTCCCCAGATGCCAACCCTACACAGTTACAGATTGAACACACACTAAGCTACACAGTTGGGAAAATGATAACTTAATCCCTAATTTGCCTCAGTGTGGTTCTACATCTATATCCTCATTAAGATGCTTTAAACTAGGCCTAAGAATGCCTAGGATGAAATGAGGATGCAAAGATGCACTTTAAAAGCATTTTCAGAATTTTCAGAAAATAGGGGTCCCGCTCGAGCGTCGGTTACTCCGCTCGAGCGGACATGCAGACAAAGGTTTCCGCTCGAGCGCATAATTACCCGCTCGAGCGTACTGCAAAACAGTCAAAAGTATTGGATGGGTGAAAATTACGCTCGATAGGGCGCTCGACACCCGCTCGAGCATAAGACACAAGGTCACTCTCGAGCGTAAATTACCCCGCTCGAGCGGACATCAAAACAGTGCAAAGTACTGGGAGCACGAATTCCATGCTCGAGCGCTAGTAACCCCGCTCGAGCGTGAGTTCAAAATCTGGAATTCCCAGATTGGAACCTCAAGCTCAAATTCAACTTCAAATGCATCAAGACCAAACCTTTTGGGCCAATTTTCCAGAAAACATTCCAAAACTCATAATTTAACATGATTCCAAAGCTCAATTGTAAGATCAAAGCCCCAAAGGAAGATCAATTTAACCCAATTTGAAACCAAGTTCCATGGACATGATTCAAACATGACATGCATGAGTTTAAATCAATTCAAAGCTTCAATACATGCTCTAATGAGCCAATTCTTTTCAAAACAAGATGAAATCATGGACTTAAACATAATTGTGAGCATGCATGTAACATTTTGCCATGAAAACAACTTAAAACTCAACAATACAAACATGCATGCATGGAGTGAGCTTCAATTCAACATTATTAGAACCAATTCATGACTTAGCTCTTCAATATGACATGAACCATGCAAGAATCAACTTAAAGACACAATTAAGAGGTTGAATCCCTTACCTAGATCTTCAATTACAAGTGTAGAAGTTCAATTAGGCAAATCTCCTGCAATTTCTTCGAGTCTGACAAGCCAATTCTCTAGATGGAACTCAATTTCTCTCCTTCTCCCTCTCTTGGTCAGTTAGAACAAGGAATTAGGCTGATGAAATGCGTTTTGTGATCAAGTGTGTGTAAGGCTCAAGTGTTTAGATGGTGGGCCACTCAATGGCATCATGGTAAATAAGCCCAACTATGCAATCTAGCTTAATTTAATCTAGTTTAATCATACAATATCACATTTCAGATAAATACGCCATAAATTCACATTAATTCTAATTAGTATAAAACATCAATCAATTTTTGATTCGGCCGCCGATAAGGCCTTCAATTCGCAGTTTAAATTACAAAACATGAGCAGATCAATTAACAATCAATAGATAAAAATGCATTTAAACAGATACAGTCAATCAATCAGTTTTGGATTTCAGTCAGTCGGTTCAGTGTTTCAATCACTTCAATTATCAATCATAATCAGTCTCAGTTTAGCAGTAAGCGATGGCTTATCGGTAAACAGTGGTGAGGGTTGTTACACATATTATGAAGGTCGTTCCAAGCACTTATCATCAGCTTGTGCGCTTCTCGACAGCCCATGGCATTGAAGAGATCCGTGTCTCCTCCCAGTTGGCACAAGCAGAGATTTTCTGAAAACCCTATCGCTGACCCGACCTGTGGGCTTTGAAACGTGTATATATATCACTTCTACAATGAAAACCATTTCTTCGTCACCCAATTCATTTCTCAAACCCCATTGTAACGCTCGTCATGATGACAATTCAAAGCCCCCTTTGGTGCATGTCATCCTAGGGCCGAGTAAGCCTCCGGATTCGGAGCGGCCTTCATGGATATCATGATTGGCCACATTAAGTCTCCGGATTCGGAACCCCCTTTGGTGCATGTCACCTTAGGGCCGATTAAGCCTCCGGATTCGGAGCGCCCTTCGCGGATATCACGATTGGCCATATTAAGTCTCCGGATTCGGAGCCCCCTTTGGTGCATGTCACCTTAGGGCCGATTAAGCCTCCGGATTTGGAGTGCCCTTCGTGGATATCACGATTGGCCGCATTAAGTCTCCGGATTCGGAGCCCCCTTTGGTGCATGTCACCTTAGGGTCGATTAAGCCCCGGATTCGGAGCGCCCTTCGTGGATATCACGATTGGCCACATTAAGTCTCCGGATTCGGAGCCTCCTTTGGTGCATGTTACCTTAGGGCCGATTAAGCTTCCGGATTCGGAGCGCCCCTCGTGGATATTACGACTGGCCGCATTAAGTCTCCGGATTCGGAGCCCCCCTCGGTGCATGTCACCTTAGGGCCGATTAAGTGTCCAGATTCAGAGCCCCCTTTGGTGCATGTCACCTTAGGGCAGATTAAGCCTCCGGATTCGGAGCACCCTTCGTGGATATCAGGATTGGCCACATTAAGTCTCCGGATTCGGAGCCCCCTTTGGTGCATGTCACCTTAGGGCCGATTAAGCCTCCGGATTCGGAGCGCCCACCGTGGATATCACGATTGGCCACATTAAGTCTCCGGATTCGGAGCCCCCTTTGGTGCATGTCACCTTAGGGCCGATTAAGTCTCCGGATTCGGGGCCCCCTTTGGTGCATGTCACCTTAGGGCCGATAAAGTCTTCGGATTCGGGGCCCCCTTTGATGCATGTCACCTTAGGGCCGATTAAACCTCCGGATTCGGAGCGCCCTTCGTGGATATCACGATTGGCCACATTAAGTCTCCGGATTCGGAGCCCCCTCCGGTGCATGTCACCTCAGGGCCGATTAAGTCTCCGGATTCGGAGCCCCCTTGGGTGCACGTCACCTTCGGGCCGATTAAGTCTCCGGATTCGGAGCCCCCTTGGGTGCATGTCACCTTAGGGCCAATTAAGTCTCCCGATTCGGAATCCCCTTTGATGCATGTCACCTTAGGGCCGATTAAGCCTCCGGATTTGGAGTGTCCTTCGTGGATATCACGATTGGCCACATTAAGTCTCCGGATTCGGAGCCCCCTTTAGTGCATGTCACCTTAGGGCCGATTAAGTCTCCGGATTCAGAGCCCCCTTTGGTGCATGTCACCTTAGGGCAGATTACGCCTCCGGATTCGGAGCGCCCTTTGTGGATATCACGATTAGCCGCATTAAGTCTCCGGATTCGGAGCCCCCTTGGGTGCATGTCACCTTAGGGCCGATTAAGTCTCCGGATTCGGAGCGCCCATAGGTGGATGTCACCTTAGGGCTGATTAAGCCTCCAGATTCAGAGCGCCCTTCGTGGATATCACGATTGGCCACATTAAGTCTCTGGATTCGGAGTCCCCTTGGGTGCATGTCACCTTTGGGCCGATTAACTCTCCGGATTCGGAGCCCCCTTTGGTGCATGTCACTTTAGGGCCGATTGAGCCTCCGGATTCGGAGCGCCCATCGTGGATATCACGATTGGCCACATTAAGTCTCCGGATTCGGAGCCCCCTTCGGTGCATGTCACCTTAGGGCCGATTAAGTCTCCGGATTCGGAGCCCCCTTGGGTGCATGTCATCTTAGGGCCGATCAAGTCTCCGGATTCAGAGTCCCCTTTGGTGGATGTCACCTTCGGGCCGATTAAGCCTCCGGATTCGGAGCGTCCTTCGTGAATATCACGAATGGTCACATTAAGGCCTCATTTGGGATCAGGCTAATTTACTAACTTTTTGGCTATTTGGCTAAAATATGAGCTAAAAAAAACTAGTATGTTTGGGATGACTTTTTGGCTTTTTATGAAAAGATGTGCAAAAAGTAGAGAGAAAAGAGAATCCTTGACTTTTTGTTATGCGTTGTTGGCTTTTTGGCTAATTTGGCCAAGTTTGGCAACCCAAAAATAATCTATCTTTTTATCTTTTTATCTTTTTTTCCATCACATCACCTCTTTACTTTTCTGCACATCTTTTCGTAAAAAGACAAAAAGTACACTTATTTAGGTCATCCCAAACAACAACTTTTTGACTTTTTGGCTAAAATGGAAGGTTCCCAAACGAGGCCTAAGTCTCAGCATTCGGAGCCCTCTTTAGTGCATGTCACCTTAGGGCCGATTAAGTCTCCGGATTCGGAGCCCCCTTTGGTGCATGTCACCTTAGGGCAGATTAAGCCTCCGGATTTGGAGTGCCCTTCATAGATATCATGATTGGCCACATTAAGTCTCCGGATTCGGAGACCCCTTGGGTGCATGTCACCTTAGGGCTGATTAAGTCTCCAAATTCGGAGCCCCCATTGGTGGATGTCACCTTAGGGCCGATTAAGCCTCCAGGTTCGGAGCGCCCTTCGTGGATATCACGATTGGCCACATTAAGTCTCTGGATTCGGAGCCCCCTTGGGTTCATGTCACCTTAGGGCCGATTAAGTCTCCGGATTCGGAGCCCCCTTTGGTGCATGTCACCTTAGGGCCGATTAAGCCTCCGGATTCGGAGTGCCCTTCGTGGATATCACGATTGGCCACATTAAGTCTCCGGATTCGGAGCCCCCTTCGGTGCATGTCACCTTAGGGCCGATTAAGTCTCCAGAGTCGGAGCCCCCTTGGGTGCATGTCACCTTAGGGCTGATTAAGTCTCCGGATTCGGAGCCCCCTTTGGTGCATGTCACCTTAGGGCTGATTAAGCCTCCGGATTCGGAGCGCCCTTCGTGGATATCACGATTGGCCACATTAAGTCTCCGGATTTGGAGCCCCCTTTAGTGCATGTCACCTTAGGGCCGATTAAGTCTCCGGATTCGAAGCCCCCTTTGGTGCATGTCACCTTAGGGCCGATTAAGCCTTCGGATTCGGAGCGCCCTTTGTGGATATCACGATTGGCCACGTTAAGTCTCCGGATTCGGAGCCCCCTTTGGTGCATGTCACCTTAGGGCCGATTATGTCTCCGGATTCGGAGCCCCCTTTTGGTGCATGTCACCTTAGGGCCGATTAAGCCTCCGAATTCGGAGCGCCCTTCGTGGGTATGCCGATTGGCTACATTAAGTCTCCAGATTCGGAGCCCCCTTCAGTGCATGTCACCTTAGAGCCGATTAAGTCTCCGGATTTGGAGTCCCCTTCGGTGCATGTCACCTTAGGGCCGATTAAGCCTCCGGATTCGGGGCCCCCTTCGTGGATATCACGATTGGCCACATTAAGTCTTCGGATTTGGAGCCCCCTTTGGTGCATGTCACCTTAGGGCCGATTAAGTCTCTGGATTCAGAGCCCTCTTTAGTGCATGTGACCTTAGGGCCGATTAAGCCTCCGGATTCAGATCGCCCTTCGTGGATATCACAGTTGGCCACATTAAGTCTCTGGATTCGGAGCCCCCTTGGGTGCATGTCACCTTAGGGCCAATTAAGTCTCCGGATTCAGAGCCCCCATAGGTGGATGTCACCTTAGGGCTGATTAAGCCTCCAGATTCAGAGCGCCCTTCGTGGATATCACGATTTGCCACATTAAGTCTCTGGATTCGGAGTCCCCTTGGGTGCATGTCACCTTTGGGCTGATTAAGTCTCCGGATTCGGAGCCCCCTTTGGTGCATGTCACCTTAGGGCCGATTAAGCCTCCGGATTCGGAGCGCCCATCGTGGATATCACGATTGGCCACATTAAGTCTCCGGATTCTGAGCCCCCTTCGGTGCATGTCACCTTAGGGCCGATTAAGTCTCCGGATTCGGAGCCCCCTTGGGTGCATGTCATCTTAGGGCCGATCAAGTCTCCGGATTCGGAGTCCCCTTTGGTGGATGTCACCTTAGGGCCGATTAAGCCTCCGGATTCGGAGCGTCTTTCGTGAATATCACGATTGGCCACATTAAGGCCTCATTTGGGAACAGGCTAATTTAGTAACTTTTTAGCTATTTGGCTAAAATATGAGCTAAAAAAAACTAGTATGTTTGCGATGACTTTTTGGCTTTTTACGAAAAGATATGCAAAAAGTAGAGAGAAAAGAGAATCCTTGACTTTCTGTTATGCGTTGTTGGCTTTTTGGCTAATTTGGCCAAGTTTGGCAACCCAAAAATAATCCATCTTTTTATCTTTTTATCTTTTTTCCATCACATCACCTCTTTAGTTTTCTGCGCATCTTTTCGTAAAAAGACAAAAAGTGCACTTATTTAGGTCATCCCAAACAACAACTTTTTGACTTTTTGGCTAAAATGGAAGGTTCCCAAACGAGGCCTAAGTCTCAGGATTCGGAGCCCTCTTTAGTGCATGTCACCTTAGGGCCGATTAAGTCTCCGGATTCGGAGCCCCCTTTGGTGCATGTCACCTTAGGGCAGATTAAGCCTCCGGATTTGGAGTGCCCTTCGTAGATATCACGATTGGCCACATTAAGTCTCCGGATTCGGAGCCCCCTTGGGTGCATGTCACCTTAGGGCCGATTAAGTCTCCGGATTCGGAGCCCCCATTGGTGGATGTCACCTTAGGGCCGATTAAGCCTCCATGTTCGGAGCGCCCTTCGTCGATATCACGATTGGGCACATTAAGTCTCCGGATTCGGAGCCCCCTTGGGTGCATGTCAACTTAGGGCCGATTAAGTCTCCGGATTCGGAGCCCCCTTTGGTGCATGTCACTTTAGGGCCTATTAAGCCTCCGGATTCAGAGTGCCCTTCGTGGATATCACGATTGGCCACATTAAGTCTCCGGATTCGGAGCCCCCTTCGTTGCATGTCACCTTAAGGCCGATTAAGTCTTCGGATTCGGAGCCCCCTTGGGTGCATGTCACCTTAGGGCCGATTAAGTCTCCGGATTCGGAGCCCCATTTAGTGCATGTCTCCTTAGGGTCGATTAAGCCTCTGGATTTGGAGCGCCCTTCGTGGATATCACGATTGGTCACATTAAGTCTCCGGATTTGGAGGCCCCTTTAGTGCATATCACCTTAGGGCCGATTAAGTCTCCGGATTCGGGGCCACCTTTGGTGCATGTCACCTTAGTGCCGATTAAGCCTTCGAATTCGGAGCGACCTTCATGGATATCACGATTCGCCACATTAAGTCTTCGGATTCGGAGCCCCCTTTGGTGCATGTCACCTTAGGGCCGATTAAGTCTTCGGATTCGGAGCCCCCTTTTGGTGCATGTCACCTTAGGGCCGACTAAGCCTCCGGAATCGGAGCGCCCTTCGTGGATATCACGATTGGCTACATTAAGTCTCCAGATTCGGATCCACCCTCGGTGCATGTCACCTTAGGGCTGACTAAGTCTCCGGATTCGGAGCCCCCTTTGGTGCATGTCACCTTAGGGCCGATTAAGACTCCGGACTCGGAGCGCCCTTCGTGGATATCACGATTGGCCACATTAAGCCTCCGGATTCGGAGCCCCCTTTGGTGCATGTCACCTTAGGGCCGATTAAGTCTCCAGATTCGGAGCCCCCTTTGGTACATGTCACCTTAGAGCCAATTAAGCCTCCGGATTCGGAGCGCCCTTCGTGGATATCACGATTGTCCACATTAGGTCTCTGGATTTGGAGCCCCCTTCGGTGCATGTCACCTGAGGGCCGATTAAGTCTCCGGATTCGGAGCCCCCTTGGGTGCATGTCACTTTAGGGCCGATTAAGTCTTCGAATTCGGAGCCCCCTTTGGTGCATGTCACCTTAGGGCCGATTAAACCTCCGTATTCGGAGCGTCCTTCGTGGATAGCACGATTGGCCACATTAAGTCTCCGGATTCAGAGCCCCCTTTAGTGCATGTCACCTTAGGGCCGATTAAGTCTCCGGATTCGGAGCCCCCTTCGGTGCATGTCACCTTAGGGCCGATTAAGCCTCCGGATTCGGAGCGCCTTTGTGGATATCACGATTGGCCACATTAAGTCTCCGGATTCGGAGCCCCTTTGGGTGCATGTCACCTTAGGGCCGATTAAGTCTCCGAATTCGGAGCCCCTTTGGTGCATGTCACCTTAGGGCCGATTAAGCCTTCGAATTCGGAGCGCCCTTCGTGGATATCACGATTGGCCACATTAAGTCTCCGGATTCGGATCCCCCTTGGGTTCATGTCACCTTAGGGCCGATTAAGTCTCCGGATTCGGAGCCCCCTTCGGTGCATGTCACCTTAGGACCGATTAAGCCTCCGGATTCGGAGCATCCTTCGTGGATATCACGATTGGCCACATTAAGTCTCCGGATTAAGAGCCCCCTTTAGTGCATGTCACCTTAGGGCCGATTAAGTCTCCGGATTCGGAGCTCCCTTCGGTGCATGTCACCGTAGGGCCGATTAAGCCTCCGGATTTGGAGTGCCCTTTGTGGATATCACGATTGGCCACATTAAGTCTCCGGATTCAGAGCCCCTTTGGGTGCATGTCACCTTAGGGCCGATTAAGTCTCCGGATTCGGAGCCCCCTTTGGTGCATGTCACCTTAGGGCCGATTAAGCCTTCGAATTCGGAGCGCCCTTCGTGGATATCACGATTGGCCACATTAAGTCTCCGGATTCGGAGCCCCCTTGGGTTCATGTCACCTTAGGGCCGATTAAGTCTCCGGATTCGGAGCCCCCTTTGGTGCATGTCACCTTAGGGCCGATTAAGCCTCCGGATTCGGAGTGCCCTTCGTGGATATCACGATTGGCCACATTAAGTCTCCGGATTCGGAGCCCCCTTCGGTGCATGTCACCTTAGGGCCGATTAAGTCTCCGGAGTCGGAGCCCCCTTGGGTGAATGTCACCTTAGGGCTGATTAAGTCTCCGAATTCGGAGCCCCCTTTGGTGCATGCCACCTTAGGGTTGATTAAGCCTCCGGATTCGGAGCGCCGTTCATGGATATCACGATTGGCCACTTTAAGTCTCCGGATTCGGAGCCCCCTTTAGTGCATGTCACCTTAGGGCCGATTAAGTCTCCGGATTCGAAGCCCCCTCTGGTGCATGTCACCTTAGGGCCGATTAAGCCTTCGGATTCGGAGCGCCCTTTGTGGATATCACGATTGGCCACGTTAAGTCTCCGGATTCAGAGCCCCTTTGGTGCATGTCACCTTAGGGCCGATTATGTCTCCGGATTCGGAGCCCCCTTTTGGTGCATGTCACCTTAGGGCCGATTAAGCCTCCGAATTCGGAGCGCCCTTCGTGGGTATGACGATTGGCTACATTAAGTCTCCAGATTCGGAGCCCCCTTCAGTGCATGTCACCTTAGGGCCGATTAAGTCTCCGGATTCGGAGTCCCCTTCGGTGCATGTCACCTTAGGGCCGATTAAGCCTCCGGATTCGGGGCCCCCTTCATGGATATCACGATTGGCCACATTAAGTCTTCGGATTCGGAGCCCCCTTTGGTGCATGTCACCTTAGGGCCGATTAAGTCTCCGGATTCAGAGCCCTCTTTAGTGCATGTGACCTTAGGGCCGATTAAGCCTTCGGATTCGGATCGCCCTTCGTGGATATCACAGTTGGCCACATTAAGTCTCCGGATTCGGAGCCCCGTTGGTGCATGTCACCTTGGGGCCGATTAAGCCTCTGGATTCGGAGCGCCCTGCGTGGATATCACGATTGGCCACATTAAGTCTCCGGATTCGGAGGCCCCTTTGGTGCGTGTCACCTTAGGGCCGATTAAGTCTCCGGATTCGGAGCCCCCTTTGGCACGAACAAAACAAAACTTGCCAGCATCCGAAATAAGGTGCTTAACTAAGCATATAAAAAATTTAGAATAAGACACAAATGTTTGAAATAAAGCTTCTTATTCGATCAAACAGTTGTTACATAAACGCAACCCGCATTTGAGCATTACAATATTTATTTGATCAGACAGTTGTTACATAAACGTAACCTGCATTTGAGCATTACAATTTTTGTTTGATCAGACATTTGTTACATAAACGCAACCTGCATTTGAGCATTACAATACCCATTTTCAACCTCAAAAGCTAAGAAGGGAAGATGCATTGGTAAAGTGGCAGCACCGAATCAATTCTCGTCACCCGAAAGTCCTCCGCGGTTTGCAATGCCTTGAGCCAACTGTGCCCAAGTCCTCCCCTGATACCATTGACAATGTCAAGGCAAAGATCCAGGACAAGGAAGGATAAGCCCAACAGTCGTTGCCTTTCCTTTCGGGGTGATCTACTTCGACGACTTGAAGATTCATGCAACTTTTGGACGCCCTACTTCCTATACGGATGGGTCCTCTGCCGCGCTCCATGGCAACACCAAGTTCGGTTGAACTCCGAGCCTCTCTAACTAATATCCCCACTTATCCCACCTCACATAAGTGATTGTTTATCTGCGCGAAGCGCCCACTCCTTTTATTTTCAACACTGGCAGCGATCTCGAGGCCCCAATCTCGAGGCGATTTCACTAACACTAAACTCCATGAGAAAAACGTCGGTTGACATTCGCCACGGCGTAGTTATCCAAACAACTTTTTGAAGCACGTGCACTGGCCAAAAATCTAGGCCCCGAGCCGAGTTGAATTTGCCAAAGCCACTCTACCCACTGGCTTTCGGCTTCTTCAGGTTATAATAGCCTCATTCAGGAATAAACGGCTATCAAGTATGGATTGACCCCGCCGGTCAATGTTTATACATTCATTCAAACACAATAAAACGAAACACATATATGCCGAATATGAACTGCAATAAAATATTTGTAATAGAACGTTTTTTTTATTCGATAAAACAAACAATAAATTACATAGTTTTGAACGTGATCTGCGTTTCAGCCTTACAACAAATATACTTATATGGCATCACCCTCATCATCACTCTTCTCGACTTCAAAAGTAGCAAACGGAAAATGTTTACTGTGGTAGAGTGGCGATGCCGAATCAATGCCCGACGCTCGAAGTGCTTCCGCGGCTTGACATGCCTTGATCCAACCGTGCCTAAATCCACGATTTTCACATCGGCAAACTTCTTCGGCAAGTTTTTTCTTGGTCTTTTCGATTCCAACCTTTCGGCCTTCATGAAAACCTTTCTCATAGGCCCTTTCCTTCGCTGTCTCCATTGCTAACATACTCGCCGTCTCACGATCGGCAAGTGCGGTACTGATGAGCCGACTGGTAACCCTTTCTTCCACGATTGGGTTTCCCTGCCCGGTGGGTTGTGCCTGAGCCGCCTCCACGCGGGCCTCCAAACTTCGAATACGTTCCTCATTCTTCTCCATTTCTCGGCGGGCAGCACGCAACCTCATGCCGATTTCATAGGCAGTATACAGCCCCTTCATCGCCCGTGAACGCCTTCGCGAAATACTTCGTAGTCCTGACGACCCACCATCGATTGCTGAACCTCAGGCGGAAAAATTTGTTGAGCAAACTCGACCGCTACATTTAGGTCTCGAACGATCGAGTCCGCCTCAGTTATATGTCTATTCCCCACAAATACCGCAAAGCTTAATGGGCAAGGATTCGCCTCAGATCCTCTCTCGACTCGAGGATGAGAAGATCTGCCCAGTGACTGCTTGTCCCGCCTGGGCGACCTGCTTCGACGACGAGGAGACTGACGCCTCTCTTGACCCATAGAACTCCTACTCCCTGTGCGCGAAGGGTCACCACCTCGATTCATGTCTCCACCCAGCTCAGCCAGCGTCCTCGCTTCCCCTCTGCTGTTAAAGAAGAGTCTGTTCGACATTCACACGATACCTTCAAAAGTTGGAGTCAGTTGTTTACTGTGCTTATAAAAGTTGTACCTTTAATCATTTATCCTTTACGGAGGCAGCACCCTCGAGGCAATCTCATTAATTGTGAAAACCTCAATCGCCCGGCGCCGACTGGATCGACCCGCTTGGGGCAAAGACAGATTAATCAAAACTCCTAAGTTCGTCTCATCCGGCGTTGAATGATCATGCACCGCTTGGGGCAAGGGCAGATTAACCGTTAATCAATTCGGATTAAGCGCCCAAGCCGGCCCATGAATCCGGCACCTGCATGATCATGCACCGCTTGGGGCAAGGGCAGATTAATCAATCTATTCGGATTAAGCGCCCCAGCCGGCCCATGAATCGATGAATCGACTTCAATTCCTAAGTTCGTCTCATCCGGCGTTGAACGATCATGCACCGCCTGGGGCAAGGGCAGATTAACCGTCAATTTATTCGGATTAAGCGCCCCAGCCGGCCCATGAACCGATGAATCGACTTCAACTCCTAAGTTCGTCTCATCCGGCGTGGAATGGTCATGCACCGCCTGGGGCAAGGGCAGATTAATCAATCTATTCGGATTAAGTGCCCTAGCCGGCCCATGAATCCGGCGCCTGCATGATCATGCACCGCCTGGGGCAAGGGCAGATTAATCAATCTATTCGGATTAAGTGCCCCAGTCGGCCCATGAACCGATGAATCGACTTCAACTCCTAAGTTCGTCTCATCCAGCGTGGAATGATCATGCACCGCCTGGGGCAAGGGCAGATTAATCAATCTATTCGGATTAAATGCCCCAGCCAGTCCATGAACCGATGAATCGACTTCAACTCCTAAGTTCGTCTCATCCGGCGTGGAATGACCATGCACCGCCTGGGGCAAGGGCAGATTAATCAATCTATTCGGATTAAGCGCCCCAGCCGGCCCATGAATCGTTCCAGCATAATACCAACAAACTATTCGGCATATGAATGATAAGATTGCCAAGATATTCAATCATAGAAAGCTCAACAAAGTCATCATTCTATCTAAAGTACTGAAAGGCAAAAATTCTACACCAACATAACATTACAAACCGTGCATTAGTAGTGAAACAACAAGATAATTTTCATTAATAAATTGAGCGCAGACAGTAGCTAATTTATACATGAAAACTACTTGGAACCAACAAAAGTCCTAAAAACAAAAACATACATTAAAAGGGAAAGCATTTCATAAAATTCAAATGACTCCCAAATCAATCCTCGGGGTTAGACTCAAGTGGCTCAACGTCCACCTGCTCATAAGGAATTGGCAAGGCCAACGTAACCCCAGCGGCATCAAGGGCCTTGAGCCACCCGTGTTTGAACCCCCGATTCTCAAACTTGGGGACTTCATCTACGTATTCTTTGAAGGCGGCGCCCTTTCCTGCTTCGAATGCGGCAGAAGCCTCAGATTCTGCCTTTTCCTTGGCCGCCTTCAATTCTGCTAACTCAGTCTCCATCTTCTTAAGCGGCTCCTCGGCTAGCCTAAGCGATTCTTTGCTCGCGTTCGCCCTATCTTCAGCATCAGAACGGAGTTGATCGGCAGCCCGAGCCCTTTCCACTTCGGCTTCGGCTCGCGCAGTCTCCATAGCGGCTCTCATCATCTCAAACTCGACCCTGCTCTTTTGATTGACCACTTCCAACTGCAAACGGTCAACCCTCTCAAGGGCATCATGTAGGCAGCGGCCCAAGTCGACGATCCTGCCGACCGTTTGCAAAACGAGTTGGGATCGTTAGATGCCATAGGCAACCAAAATCAAAACAAGTCAAAGTTCACCTACCAAAAGGGCCAACTGAGCAGAAAAGGCTATGGCCGCCAAATCCGGCACGGCATGAAAGGATGCCTTATCAGCTGGTAGGGAGACTGACGCCGCCAGGCTCACGGCTACCGCCGGGTCGGTAATAATGGATGCGTCAGAAGGAATCGGCGTGTCTCTGATCTTTGGCTGAACAATAAAAGGAACGACCACGTCCGATTCTTCTAAGCGAGGCCTTTTGTCGGCAAGACTATCTTCTGAACTGGCCTCTCCCTCGGCGCTACGCTTTTTTCCCCGCTCTTTCGGAATCAACCGTTTATCAATGACCGGTTGTTCAACCTCTTTCTCCGTTTCGGCCACAACAATCTTAGCCGGCCCTTCAATAACGGGTTCGAAAGACTCAACCAAGGCAGGCCCAGAACGGGCGGCCTCGGCCTTTCTCCGTGCGGCCATACGCTCAGCATTTTTCTTTCGAGCCATCTGCGTGAGGCTTTCCCCAGCCATACCTTCAAAAAAATCGCCGGGTAGGTCTCCCAAACCTCCAAAAATATCTCCAGAAGAAAACTCCGCCCGACCCGAAGTGGACAGCGAGGTAGGCTGACTACGTCTGGCTGCCTCAAACACCGAGTTTAGGGCCTCGTCAACCTCTTCAGCCTCCTCAGCGAGCTCTCTGTCTGGTTCGGCGACTACCTCTACCACCGGCTCGACGTCTTGTCCCGAATCAGAAGCCTCGAGACCAACTTGCCTAAGGCTCTTGAAGCTAGGGAAGATAAAAGCCGCAAGCTGTTGATCGCCGGATGGAATTGAAATGTTGTCAGCAGCCGAAAAAGTAGTATAAGTAGGCTCGTATCGAAGAAGTATGCGGGCCGCTCTCCCTTGCTTCTGTACGTTTAGACGGCCGAAGTATCCGAGTGCAGTCGCAATCTGCGCAAGGACCGCGTCGTCAGTAGAAACCAGAATCCTCTTCAAATTACTGCCTGCAAAGACAAAGGGTTAGACACGAAGGGAAGGCCGAGTAAAAGAAAAGTTCATTAAACACAAGGAGACACACGGCAACCTGGTTCACTCCTTCGTCTGGGAATAGGGTCTAGGCGACCCTCGCCTTCGCCAAATTCCTAGTTCCCTCGGATATTGACCATTACGTCATCTACACGCTTGCTAGAACTGGCGAGCATGGTTATCAAATGATGGTCAGTATCCTTGGCCCTAAGAAAGTACCACCCAAGCCGACCGGAAGATTTGGCTAAAGCATAGCAGTGCCGAATGGCCGGAATCCAAAGATCGATCCTGAGGCGCTGGTTTAACTCTACGATCCCCATTACGATTCGAAAAAAGTTCACGTTGGGCTGAGAAGGGATCAGACCCCAATAGCGGAGGACGGCCCTAAGGAATGGATGTAAGGGAAAACGGACCCCGCCCTCTGCAATGGATAGAAGAGGAAAGACGATTGAATTTTGGTCCTCTCTCTCCATATCCAGAGTGTTGTCCGTCACTAGAGATAGATGAACATCGTCGGGGATGGAAAAGTGTCGCTGGAATCCAGAGACACGACCCTTAGAAAGGAGGTCTTTCAAGTGTTTGGCCATTTTCACGGGGAATAAAGGGTGCGCCAAAATGAAAATAATAAACAGAAAGTAGGATTGCAAAGAAAAGAGAAGAAGACTTACAAGCAAAGGAGACGAGGGTAGACGGAGAAGAGTTGCAGAAAATGCGAGTCAGAGAAGGGATATCCGCTGGCGGTCCAAGAGTCTCGAATACTCGACGAACTGTGCATTCGAAAGGACTGAAATTTCAAATCACAATAAATGCGAGACGCACGATTGAGGCGGGAAAGCGTAATGATGAACGAAAAGGTGTGCGCATCCTGATATCTATATTGGGGTACGCAAAGCCGTCTGACCTATTTTAACTTTTCCAATTCAAGACCAAACACGCCGATTAACTACCGTCAATGGGGAGTTCGTGGGGCAATTGTGGGGGCCGAATATATGGAAAAATCAGAAGGTGCGTACCATTAGAAGACTGATATTAATCGGCTGTATCCTACGAGAGTGGGAAGCCAAATATGATATATGTGCCGAATAAGTGTAAGTCCTTAGGGCCGAATAAAAGAAAGGACAATGATTAAAAAGTAGGCCCTGGCCTCGAGGATCAAAAGGAACAGGTATAAATACAGGAACAACGGGTATAGAAAGGTATGTAAGAATCACTTCACTTAACTTAGTAAAGAAGCTATCCTGAGTGTCTGAACTGACTTGTCCGTCGGAGTGCTAATTCCGGCACCCCCGACCGGAGCGTTTGTATCTTTTCAGGTGGCTAGCTGAGGATCACTAGCGTCTCCCAGGATTTGAAGAGTATTTCCAAACCACTTCCCCACAAATTCTATTTTAATTAGATATAAGAAATGACAAATTTAAATAGTTTATTATTCTCAAATAATTTCTTTATCTTTCATTCCCTATCATCTAATTTTAATTTATAGTAACATGATTAGATAATTTTTTTTTTACTTTTATATTTATTTTTAAAAATTTATTATTAAGAAGAGAAATATTGGCTCATTTTTTTTAATATCCATCGGCTGGAATTTGAAAAATTAAAATATGAAAATTAAAATTTGAGAATAATATAGGATTTTGAAAAGATAAAAATGATATATATATATATATTTCATATATGGGAGACTTATTTATAAGTCATTTTTCAAACACTTATGGTAGGCTAAGTCCTATGTAATTTCTTATAGAGTCTCAAGTCCTATTTAGATAGGGATGTATTCCACAAGATCCTGCATAAACGTAACGTGACGTGACACTTACATAAACGTAACGTAACGTGACACCTATATAAACGTAACGTAACGTGACACATACATAAACGTAACGTAACGTGTCATGTTACGTTTCGCAAACTTAATGAGTTTTTATTTTTTTAAATTGAATGTGAAAATGTTGCTGGTTTATGTTGGTGTCACGTTACATTTCATATAAATATGATAGGAAATTGAATGTTGCCATAGATCATAGGTGTCACGTTACGTTTATGTAGGTATCACGTTACGTTACGTTTATGTAGATATGATCTATGGCAACATTCAATTTCCTATAGGAAATTGAATGTTGCCATAGATCATAGGTGTCACGTTACGTTACGTTTATGTAGATATGATCTATGGTAACATACAATTTCCTATATAGGAAATTTCATGTTACCATAGATCATAGGTGTCACGTTACGTTTATGTAGGTGTCACGTTACGTATAGGTGTCACGTTACGTTTATGTAGGTGTCACGTTACGTTACGTTTATATAGATATGATTTATAATAACATTCATTTTCCTATATATGGTTTTACTATTATTTATGATATTAATAACTAATATTGAGGGTAAATGTGTCAACAAACTTCCCACAGGACTTATGGGAACAGAAGTATTTTAGTAGGACCGTATGTAGCATAAGTCTCCCTAATAGGACTTATAAATAATTTTCCCTTTATATATTGATGAGGTAACATTTAGTAATTTTTATAAGTCAATTTTTTTATTATAAATATGAAATGTTATTATGTTTATTTTCCTTTAAAAAAATTTTATACACAAATATGTTTACAAAAAAAAAAAAAAAAAATCATGTTTCGTAAGTTGCTATAGTATTGAGTGATGCTAGCTAATATTGATGAAAGAGAAAAAAATGACGAAAAAATTGAGAAAAAAGAATAGAGAAGGGAGAAAAAAAAAATAATAATTGTAACACCCCCAAAATAATACAATAAATTCAACTCATAAACGGAAGAATAATAGAGATAAGGTGCATTCATTCATCAGAGTTCGTTTACAAAAGATAACACATACAATATACATTCATAAATGTTTATTCTGAATCTATAGCATGTAATACCAACTAATAATCAACAAAATAAATGCCCTACAGGCTTACATCTTTCTAAGCCGTGGCTTGGTTACACAAATATGAGCTTAGCTCAATACAACTTAAGCCCGTAGCTATATAAAGAATAAAACAAAATAAAGAAACTCTTGCTCCTCAAAAGTCCCTCTACGCTATTGCCTTGGTGGAGACATGTCTCCAACACCTGAAAATGGTTCCCAAGTAGGGTGAGCCAAAGCCCACTAGAAACATACTAACACAATATATGAAAATTAACAAGATATAAGTATGATGTATATGTTCATTGTCCTACGACAAAAACTCTATAACTCTTTCCGAAATCATGTTATGCCAAACTCGCGTCTCAATTCATTCATTTTGGTTCAATAGATACATCTACTGCATTTAGCCTGTCAACAGGGGTTACACCTCACAAGTTTCCAACAGATAAAATCATCATACAAAGACATTCACTTCTACTTGCCATTTTACGAAAATTTCGTCCGCGGGAATCGGCACCCATGTATACAACTGGTTTTTGGGACTTTCACCCTAGACACATAGGCCAACTTAGTTCAATGGAGTCCATCTCCTTTCTTCTTCTTAAAACATGGCATGCATCCTATTTCTCCTCCCAAATATCATACATATACAATATATATCATTCTTAATCATATTCAATGATAATGCTTAAGGGATTAGTTTCAATTCGCCTAATCCACATGCAATGTCTACAACAATCATGACTATCCTCTTCAGATAGCCCAAAGCAAATATTTCTAAACAGATATACAATCTCTATAACAGATAAATCATCAAATTTTCATAGGTAAGTGATTAAGCAGATCCAACAACACCATTCGTGTATACATCCTCCCAATTTCACATTTTTCGTACCAATTTCATTATTTATACAAAATAATTATTCAAGACATTCTAGGGCAAAACTTTTCATTTTCCAAATATTAACCCAAAGGCCAAACTTAACAATTTTAACACAAGATGACCTCATATCCAAACCTCATAATCATTTATATAACACCCACATAGAAACCCCTATTTTCAAACTTGAACCCAAACCCTAGGTTTGCTCAAAACACCCCCAAATCTCACAATTTTTTTACAACAACCTATAACCAAGTTAAAACCCATATTAAGGTGTAGAGAGTCCTTACCTCAAGTTTGGGAGACCAAAAGAACAAGGATGAAACTTCAAATGATGCCGAAGTCAAGTTCTAATTGGATCAAAACGAAACTTTCAAGATGCTCCCCCCTTTTCCAAAAGACACTAGGGCGGAGAGATCCACGGATCTAGGAGAAAAAGTAAAGAGAGAGAGAGAGAGAGAGAGAGAGAGTATTTTAGAGAGAGAGTGTGTCACTTTAGGGTTTTTGGAGGAAAAGATCTGAAAAATTGATGTAAAAAGTCATTTTTGTGATCTGATATACGCACAATTTGCTCGAGCGCAAGAGTTGATGCTCGAGTATCAGACACAATAAGTTGTTTCGCTTGAGCGCAAAATACACACCTCCAGTACTTTTGCAGACAATGGATAAACCGCTTGAGCGCAAGAAAGGCCGCTCGAGCTCCTACTCGCTCGAGCGTGGAAAACATCTCTCCAGTACTTTTGCAGACGTGCAAAGCATTGAGAGTTTGCAAATCCTGTTCGAGTGCAAGAAGGGCCGCTCTAGCGAAGGACCAAAATTCTAGGCAACACAAGGTTTGAAAACCATGCAACCAACCTGTTCCAAACACACTCAACACGTCCAAATAACCAAATTTAAGGAGGAATAAAGAGAAAAGACAATGAACAACATTTAGAAACTATAAACCCGAGTTTGGACTACCACAAGTGTCGGGTCGAAACTGGGATCGCTATAACCTTCCCTCCTTAAAGAATTTCGTCTCCGAAATTTCAAATCAAGTTCAAAATCGTTATTAAACCATTCACAACAATATTAGTATAGCCAATTCCACATCACGACCCACTCACCGGTCATCCATTCTTACCAACTCGATACACAAGTTCTAGTATCAAGAGTGCCAATTACAATTCTCAAAACATTTACAATGTTTAAATCAAACCCAAGTTCTATTTCCAAACTTAACTCAATATATATAAAATGCTCCCAAAAGTGATACGACACACACAATATTCCATATTCTTAAAATATATACAATGGTTATATTGAATTTATGTCTCCAAACTCCCCTAACATATACAATGTTCTCATAATTTAGAACATATACAATGTTATTACATTTCATTAACATAATCAAAATCTCAATACATGCTCAGGCACCAACAAACAAGTCCGGATATTTCTTTTGGACATCCAACTCACGCTCCCAAGTCGCTTCCTCGGCCCCGTGATGTTTCCATAATACCTTTACTAAGGGAATTGTCTTATCTCGCAAGACTTGGTCCCGGATATCCAAGACTCTCACCGGTTTCTCGTCATACGAGACATCCTCGTCTACCTCTAAGTCAGCCCAATCCAACACATGCAATGGATCTGACTCACATTTCCGGAGCATACTAATATGAAACACATCATGGACCCCAAAAAGCTATGGCGGCAATGCCAAATGGTAAGCTACCTCTTCGAGCCGCTTAAGGATCTCAAAAGGCCCAATGAATCGAGAGGACAACTTCCTACTCTTTCTAAACCTCATCAAACCCCTCATAGGTGATATTTTTAAGAACACATGGTCCCCTACCTCAAAAGACAAGGGCCTCCTCCTACGGTCGGCATAACATTTTTGGCGACTCTGGACCGTAATCAACCTCTTACGGATAAGTGCAATTTTCTCCATCGTTTCCCTAACCAACTCTAGGCCCAACATAGGTACATCACCTACCTCGGCCCAACACACTGGAGATCTACACGGTCGACCATAGAAGGCCTCAAATGGTGCCATGCTAATACTCGACTGGAAGCTATTGTTATAGGCAAACTCTACTAAGGGCAATTGCCTCTCCCACGAACAAAATCGAAGACACAACCCCGAAGCATATCCTCTAAAATCTGAATGGTACGCTCTGACTGCCCGTCAGTCTGAGGATGATACGCTGTGCTAAAAGTTAGTCTAGTGCCCAAGGCACTCTTTAAGCTCTTCCACAATCGAGCTGTAAAACACGAATCTTAAGAGAAAAATGAAAGCGGATGGATCAGTTGACAAATAGAAGACAAGACTTGTGGTTAAAGGATATAGACAAAAAGAAGGTCTAGATTACTTTGACACATACTCACCAGTTACTATAATAACATCCATTAGAATGCTAATTGCCATTGCATCTTTGAACAATCTAGAAATTCATCAAATGGATGTGAAAATAGCTTTCTTAAATGGTGAGTTAAGAAATTTATATGGAACAACCAGAAGGATTTTCTGTTCTAGGAAAAGAAAAGAAAGTATATAAATTAGTTAAATCATTATATGGTTGAAAACAAGCACCAAAGCAATGACATGAAAAATTTGACAAGGTAATGATGTCAAATGGATTTAAAATTAATTAATGTGACAAATGTGTTTATATTAAAAACACAAACAAAGGTTATGTTATAGTATGTCTTTATGTGGATGATATGCTCATCATATGTAGTAATAATGACATGATTAAAACTACCAAGAAATGTTGAATAAACATTTTGACGTGAAGGACATGGGGATTGCTGATATAATTCTTGGTATGAAAATTACCAAAATATCAGAAGGATATGCTTTATCACAATCACATTACATTGAGAAAATACTTGACAAATTTAGCAAAGATGATGACCACCTTGTTAGAATACCCGTGGATGTTAATTTGTTTCCTTCTAAAAATGTACAAGAAAGTATTTCTCAATTAGAGTATGCCCAAATTATTGGAAGTTTAATGTATTTGATGAACTGCACTCATCTGGATATAGCTTATGTAGTGAGTAAATTAAGTAGATATACGAGTAATCCAGGAGTAGAACTGGAAAGCTATTATAAGGGTTCTAAGATATCTCTGATTTACTCGTAATATTGGGCTAAATTATACTAGATATCTAGCAGTACTTGAAGGATACTGTGATGCCAATTGGATATCAGATACTAGAGACTCAAAATCCACCAGTAGGTATATCTTTACTCTTGGTGGTGCGGTTGTATCTTGGAAATCTTCCAAACAGACTTGCATTACTAGGTCTACTATGGAATCAGAGTTTATAGCTTTAGATAAAGCTAGGGAAGAAACAAAATAACTTCGTCACTTCCTTGAAGATATTCTAATGTGGCCAAAACCGGTGCCTACTATATGCATACATTGTGATAGTCAATCAGCAATAGGTAGAGCACAGAGTCATATGTATAACGGTAGGTCACGACACATTCGTCGTCGACATAACACCGTGAGACAACTACTCTCTAATGGAATTATTTCCATTGAATATGTGAAGTCTAAAGACAACATAGCAGATTCACTAACCAAAGGATTAGCAAGAGAGTTAGTTGAGAATTAATCGAAGGGAGTGGGACTTAAGCCTATTAAATAAGAGTTACCATAACGGTAACCCAACCTAATTGACTGGAGATCCCAAGATCTAGGCTCAAAGGGACAATCGAGTTGTGTATGATTCAAGGATCACTGGGGAGTCAAACTTTTATCCATTTCTATGATGAAATAGTGATGTCTGCAGCGTTTTCGGTTAAGTAATACTTTTAATGATTCTTATATCTAAGAATACCTAGTAGAGTATGGCAGGATACTTTTCGTAAGAATCACCTATATGAGTGTGAACTGGGCTGGTTCTATGAGATTTGTGAAGGGCTATAATTCTCTAGAGCACTCATGAAAGACTAGGTTGTTCAGGGCCAAAATGAACACAATAGTGAGAACTAAACTGTGTCTGGTAGTATACTGTGTGAGTTTTATTGTCTTAGTTTGCACAAATGACTGAACAGTTCAAGTCATCATGTTCACTGGTTAACTAGTAAATCCGATAGTGTCTCACAAGGGAAGGTTCAAAGCCAAAAGCTACCTATCTTTTGTAGAATATTTCTGATTTTTGTACTCTCTGCAAGTAGATCATGTTGTTGCATTTTCTCTCCATCAAATTCCATTCATGTAGGGGATTGTTGGATTTTGATTTTTTATAAGCTTATTTTGGGTCAACTTTGAGCCTAAATTTGAGTGGGCCCACACATCTTTTGAGGTGTGTCCAAAGAGGTGACGTGTTCCTTATTGCATGGCAAGTCACACGGTGCAAATGGTTTATCAAAACTATTTATGAGTGAATGGGAAGTTCACGTCGTTTTCGGGTTTGTGGAATAGATAATTAAAGAGTAAAATGTGGGTTTCCTTGAAATATTTGTCCCACATTGAAGAGAGCTTGTATGTGTTTATAAGCTCTAGGTAGACAAACTTTGGTTGGGTCCCAAGGGGCACCCAAAGTTTGTAGGAGAGAGGAGCTACGGACAAAGTAGGCTTTGGCTTAAACCATCACACATGCGCACGTGGGCGCTGCAGTCTGTCTGACTGGCCGGTCTAGCCGAGCCGTGCTGGGTGTGGGTGTGGGTCGGGTAGGTCCTAATATTAATTTTTTGGACAAAATTTATTTGAATTTTTAAAAAAAATTCTTGTGGAAAAATTATTTTTTCTAAATGAAATTAATTTAAATTTTGCACCAAATTTGAATTCAATTTTCTGTCCAAACAGTGCCTCCTTCGGTCTGAAATTTTCTTCCACATTTTCTAGCAAATCAAACAGATTTGAAAAAATAAACCTGCACCTATTCAGTTTGAAGTTTGTATATGTTCAGTTCTTGATCAGACCTGTTCAGTTCAAACTTGAACCTATTAAGATCTGCCAAACAGTCACTAGTTTGCCTATAAATACAAAATCATTCCAGTAGGTTTTCACATCCAGAAAAATAAATTCTCTTCCCATTTTTGTTCTTTGTTTGCATTGTTCTTCATACTAGTTTTTAGAGAAATTTCTAAAAGTATAGAACACAGGTTCTAGTTCGCCGTACAGATTGTTTGGAGTGCTACTACAATCAGTGTAAGATCATTGTATCTTGGAAGATAGACGCCATTTATTTGTAAGTACCGAAACGGGGTGAATCTGTTTTAAGGATAGAGTGTCACTTAACTTGATCATTTTTGTACCTATTTGTTTCTGAAAGTAATTTATTTTATTAGTTTGATTTGTTTCACATTATTTTATCATACATAGAAGATTGTTCCAACGTACCATTCAAAGATATTGTCACGACCCCATTCCGCCCCTAGTAGAATGGTGCCATGATGGCCAGTAATTTGGGATTACCAAAGGCCACTTACAAGAATCCACACACAAATCAGAGTATACATATGGGGCTTACAAATGCGGAAGCAATAAATCCAGACTAAGTAATCCATAAGAGCAGTGCATAGATTGAATGAAATGTCATACATCAGTACATGGCTTTTAATACAACAAATGAAGTACAAAAATACATCTTGACCAAAAGGCTTCTCAGCCATCAAATACAAAATACAAAGAAAATAACCAAGAAGCATGATCTTCAAGATGTTGCAAAAATACAATCCAAAACACGTCGGCAAACACATCAGCAAAACACATCGGCAAAAGAATACATCGGCTAATACATCTAGGCGCCGTCGCCGCCCTGCTCATCACCTACATATATATACAGAGAGGGTGAGCTTGGATACTCAGTGAATGGCATAAATAATAAAGGGGTTTACATGAATGACATCCGAGGTCTTTAACAAAACAGTACAAATCTTTCCAGCTTCAAGGGATGTTTACTAACATCAATATAACACAAGAGGTGACATTCCGGACAAACAAACCCACGCGGTAAAACCGTCAGTGGCAAGGCAAGACAAGACAAGAGAGATCTCTAACAAGGGTGTCGTTGCATTATAGTCCCCGAACACTAAGGACTTGTGCTACAAGCGCTTATAGTCCCCTAGCACGTACGGACTTCCAAACTTTGTGCTACAAATGCTTATAGTCCCCTAGCACGTACGGACTTCCAAACTTTGTGCTACAAATGCTTATAGTCCCCTAGCACGTACGGACTTCCAAACTTTGTGCTACAAATGCTTATAGTCCCCTAGCACGTACGGACTTCCAAACTTTGTGCTACAAATGCTTATAGTCCCCTAGCACGTACGGACTAGTGCCACAAATGCTTATAGTCCCCTGGCACGTACGGACTTCCAAGAATGTCATCAAGGCAAGGTACAATGTTTGATACACAAAATAGGAATAATCATTCATGCTTGTAAGCAATATTCAAATCAAAGCAAAACAGGGTTTTATCAAAGCTTTACAACATATCTTTATTAAAATACCACTCACATGGCTCTTCAAACGTCGGGGTCAAGGCAAGTCCAAGTCCTACAAACACATGGCAAAAGTCTGTTGAATGCACTTTTAAACAAGCTTCACATACACACAAAATGACCTCGGCGTTCTCCAAAAACTAAGTCAAACCAAAACAAACACTGTTCCTCATCTCGGGGAACATGCTGGGCACTAACCAGGTCTTGGCCGAGGTCCCACACCTCCTCGCCGAGGTGTGGTCCCGAGGCCCACATTCGAGGATAAATGAGGTCGGGAAAAATCTGGGTTTCCCTCAGCTCAAGAACATCAAGAACATGGACATGAAGATCATGAAGAAGATGAATGCAAGAATCACAACTTATGATTATAAAACCTGAGATTTCATGCTATGAGTTGGAAAACATGGACCTGGGTACCCGTGATAGAAGATCTTACGAAAACAAACACAAAAACATGCAACTTGTTGCAAACTTTCGGATCAAACGAGGCTTTCCTTTAAGAACTCAAGAACTCTAACTTTCTCTTTCTAAAACCAACTTTAAATCAATGCATGGCATGTAGAACAAATCCAATCAAGCAATGCAACTAAATGATCAATGAAAACAACAAGAGTAGGTCAAGATTCTAACCTCAAATCAAGGATCTAACGGTTGAACTCTAAGGATCAAGCTTGCTAAACCACTTCTCACTCTAGAACTCCTCCTAGAGCTTCTCTCTCCTCAAGAACAAGATATGAGACAAGAATGATACATCTCTCTCTCTGCCGGCTGATATAGCACTCAGCTCGGACACGTGGCAATGGTTGGTTAGTTCAGCTCAAAAAGGTGACTGATTGATAAGACAAGTCTCTGACAAAGCGTATACAACAAGCTAGGCGGCAAGAGACTCCGGCGAGTAATGACATCGGCTAGAAACAAGACTTCGGCAAGCAAGGGAACAATGACCTCGGCCAGAAAGGACAACACTTGACCCAGCTGTGCCACACCTCGGCCTAGGTGTGCCACACCTCGGTCTAGGTCGTACCAGTCTAGGGCAAGATCACTTGGGTTCAAGGGCAACATCTCGGCCTAGATAACACACATCTCGGCCTTGGCGATGAACACCTCGGCCAAGACAATGACATCTCGGCCAACATGTCAGGGCAAGGGTGGAGGTCAGCCAAAGAAATCTCAAGATGGTCCTAAGTGTAAGAGTATCAAAGGGGCGACCTAGGCTCAGGACAACCTCGGCAGAACACGAACGTACCAAACAAGGAGCAGAGCATGCAATAACACTCAAGCAATTAAAAGACAAGATCTAAAATGCAAGCTTGTCAGAACAAAATTATATAAATGCATATGAGTATGGTTAGGACAATGTGAGGGTTATTACATCCTTCCCCCCTTAAAGAAGTTTGGTCCCCAAACTTGAGTTACCTTGATTCGGGAACAACTCCGGATATCGAACTTTCATTTCTTCTTCCATTTCCCAAGTAGCATCCTTGCCGTAATGCTCCTTCCATTCAATTTTCACCATCGGTATTGCCTTATTTCTCAACTGTCTTACTTGCCTATCAATAACACGTACTGGCCTCTCTTCATAGCTCAATTCTTCATCAACCACAATCCCAAAATGATCAATCACGTGCAAGGGATCCCGAATATACTTCCTCAACATCGAAATATGGAACACATTGTGAACTTGACTCAGTTCAGGTGGTAAAGCAAGTCTGTAGGCAGTCGTATTAATCTTCTCAAGAATTTCAAACGGCCCGATGTATCGAGGTGCTAACTTACCTTTCTTCCCAAATCTGGAGACTCCTTTCGTCGGCGAAATCTTCAGGAATACATGGTCCCCAACTTCAAACTCCAATTCTCTTCTTCTTTGGTCGGCATAGCTCTTCTGTCGACTCTGGGCAGTTCTGATTCTCTGTCGAATAAGTTTAATCTTCTCGGTTGTCGCTTGAATCAGCTCGGGGCCGATCAAAACTTTATCTCCTACGTCAGTCCAACATATCGGCGATCTGCACTTCCTCCCATACAAAGCTTCGTACGGTGCCATGCCAATGCTAGCTTGATAACTGTTGTTGTAAGCGAATTCCACTAATGGTAAATGCACTCCCCAACTTCCCTTGAAATCTAACACACATAGTCGGAGCATATCTTCTAGTGTCTGAATCGTTCTTTCTGTTTGCCCATCTGTTTGGGGGTGAAAAGCTGTGCTAAACTTCAACTCAGTTCCCAAGGCTCTTTGCAAACTTTGCCAAAATCTACAAACAAACTTCGGATCTCGGTCTGAAACAATAGACATCGGCACTCCATGAAGTCTCACAATCTCATTCATATACAGTACAGCTAGTCGGTCAGCATTAAATGTAGTCTGAACAGGCAAGAAGTGTGCTGACTTAGTTAATCTGTCAATTATGACCCAAATTGAATCCATTCCCTTCTGCGTCTTCGGCAAACCAATCACAAAGTCCATAGAGATGTGTTCCCATTTCCATTCAGGAATCGGCAAGGGTTGAAGAAGTCCGGCTGGTCTTTGATGTTCTGCTTTCACTTGCTGGCATTGCAGGCATTGGGATACGAACTCGGCTATTTCTCTCTTCATGTTCGGCCACCAAAAGGTCTGCTTAACATCGTGATACATCTTAGTGTTCCCTGGATGAACAGCAATTCTGGAACCATGAGAGTCTTGCAAAATTTTCCTTTTTAACTCTGGGGCGTCGGCTACGCACAATCTTCCTTCAAACTTAAGCACTCTATTCTCAAAGGTGTAACCTGACCTCGGCTTGGTGATGATCTCGTCGGCTACCTTCTTCAGGAATTCATCCTCCATTTGCCTTGCTTTTACTTCCTCAATGATAGTCGGTTCTACTGAAATCATGGTCAAGCATGCCAAACTCCCCACTGACTTCCTACTCAATGCGTCGGCTACTGAGTTTGCTTTACCTGGGTGATACTGGATCTGCATGTCGTAGTCCTTCAATAGTTCCAGCCATCTTCTCTGCCTCAAATTAAGTTCCTTCTGAGTAAATAAGTACTTCAAACTCTTGTGATCCGTGAAAACTTGGCAAGAAGCTCCATACAAGTAATGACGCCAAATCTTCAAAGCAAATACCACGGCTGCTAGCTCCAAGTCATGGGTAGGATAATTCTTTTCATGAGGTTTCAACTGACGAGATGCATATGCTATGACCTTGCCCCCTTGCATTAATACGCAACCCAAACCTTTATGTGAAGCATCACTGAAAATCTGAAATTCCTCGCTGCCTGATGGAAGCACAAGAACTGGTGCTGTAACTAACCTCGTCTTCAACTCTTGAAAGGCTGATTCTCTAACCTTGGTCCATTCGTATGTCACTCCCTTCTGAGTCAACTGTGTCAATGGTACTGCAATCCTTGAGAAGTCCTTTACAAACTTTCTGTAGTAACCTGCCAAACCCAGAAAACTACGAACCTCGGACACGTTGGTCGGCGTCGGCCAATTTACCACGGCTTCAATCTTGCTGGGATCAACAGAGATACCCTCTTCATTAATCACATGCCCCAAAAATGAAATGCTGGAAAGCCAAAACTCACACTTACTCAACTTAGCATACAATTTCTTGTCCCTCAAGGTCTGTAAGGCAAGTCTCAGATGATTCTCATGCTCAACTGTACTCTTTGAGTAGATCAATATGTCGTCAATGAAAACAACTACGAACTCATCTAGATACGGCTTAAAGACTCTGTTCATCAGATCCATGAATGCTGCAGGCGCATTGGTTACTCCAAAAGGCATTACCAAAAATTCGTAGTGGCCATACCTTGTCCGAAAGGCAGTCTTCTCAACATCCTCGGCTTTAACCTTCAGCTGATGGTAGCCCGACCTAAGGTCGATCTTGGAAAAGACTCGTGCTCCTTGTAGTTGGTCTAACAAATCGTCAATCCTAGGCAACGGGTATTTATTCTTAATGGTTACCTTGTTGAGTTCTCTGTAATCAATGCAAAGACGAAGTGTGCCATCCTTTTTCTTAACAAACAGGACTGGTGCTCCCCACGGTGAAGTGCTCGGCCTAACAAAACCCTTGTTTAACAATTCCTGTAGCTGCACTTTTAATTCCTTAAGTTCGGCTGGGGCCATTCTATAGGGTGTTTTGGAGATCGGCTGTGTTCCTGACACAATGTCCACGGTAAACTCTATTTCTCTATCGATTAAGTGGCCAGGCAGTTCATTTGGAAAGACGTCGGGGAATTCATTAACAACTGGAACATCGGCTAAACTGACGTTTCCACTCTGATCACTCAGTATACTACACAAGTAGCCATGACAACCTTTCCGAATTAGCTTATAGGCTTTAATGGACGAAATCAAGTATGGTGGGGGTACTACTCCTTTACCTTGGAAAATAACCTCGGCTTGGTTTGGGGGTTTCAATGTGACATTCTTCGAAACACAATTTATAGATGCATGATTCATTGCTAACCAGTCCATTCCTAATATGACGTCAAAGTGAGTCATGTTTAACGGCATCAAATCAACTAACAGTTCTACACCCTCAATCACAACAACACACGCCTTATAAATAGATGCAACAATCATAGTTCTCCCAGATGGAGCAGACACATATAACACATAATCAAGGGGTTCTTGTTCTCTATTTAACTTCTTGGCAAACTTAGCAGATACAAATGAATGCGTAGAACCCGAATCAATCAATATGTATGCATCTTGAGAGCAGATTGGGAGTATACCTGACACTACTGTCTCAGCATTTTGGGTGTCTCCTGGTACTAGCGCGAAAACTCTGCCCTGCCTCGTCTGTGTCCTTCCGACGTTGTTTCCCTGTGCAGAGCCCGAGGTGCTCCCACTTTTCTTACCATCATCAATTCTTGACTTCGGGCAGTCCTTCACACGGTGACCTATTTCTCCACATTCAAAACAGGCGCCTAACGCCCAACGACAAACCCCGGAATGCGGCTTCCCACAACTCGTACACATCGGCCTAGTATTTCCTTCCTGGTTCGAGTTGCTGGAGCTGCCCACATTTGTTCTCTTCTTGGCGTTAAACGGAACTCGGCGATTATCATAGTTCTGTCTCTTCCTCTGATTCTCTCCTGTATTCTGATATCGGTTCAAGTTGGCCTCTGCAAGAATAGCCTTGTCCAAAACTCCAGCATAAGTCGGCATGTTGAGCATGTTGACTCTGTCCTGTATCGGTCCACGCAATCCGCTTTCAAATTTCCTAGCTTTCCTATATTCATCACTGATCATATGAGGCGCATACCTCGCTAATTCGGTGAAAGCACGGTCGTATTCTGCCACTGTCTTGTTTCCTTGTGTCAAGGTCTGGAACTCTGTGGTCTTGCGATCTCGAACACTAAGGGGAAAGTGCTTGTTGTAAAACAGTTCCAAAAATTTGGCCCAAGTTAAATCAGGATTTTCTTCTCGGGTCAACATCCACCATCTTCGGGCGTCGTCGTCCAACGTAAATGCGGCCAATGCCACTTTCTGTGCATCGGTGCTGGGAAAGATCTCAAACAGCTTCTCCATTCCCAAAACCCACGCTTCGGCTTTCATCGACTCTATGCCCCCTTGGAATCTTGGCGGGTTCATCTTCTTAAACTCCTTAATCAAAGTCAAAGTTCCCTCCCCATACAAGGCTGGCTGTGGAGGCGCTTGAGGCACTGGAGGGGGTGGAGGTGGAACTACATGTCGGCCATTAGTCTGTTCGGCCTGGGTAGTTGTAGCACTAGCGTTTTGTTGTCTCACTTGTCTCAATTCCCGAGTTAACCCTTCCATTAGTCTTTCTAATCGGTCCAGTCTGTCTTCTGATTGATCTCGGCCAACTGGTGGTCTTCCTCTCCTCATAGTGCTATGAGTATGCAAAATGTGACTTTAAAACAAAATGCGCAACAAAGTATGTATGCAAGCAACAAGCAGTCATGCCGAGATGATGCACATATTGTCAAGTAGCAAGCAACATGGTGCAATCCTAACATCTTTCTAAGGGAAATCCTATGCTCTTTAGGACTCAAAGTGTGTGAATAACGTACTATGAGGAACTTGTGCTCTGATACCAATCTGTCACGACCCCATTCCGCCCCTAGTAGAATGGTGCCATGATGGCCAGTAATTTGGGATTACCAAAGGCCACTTACAAGAATCCACACACAAATCAGAGTATACATATGGGGCTTACAAATGCGGAAGCAATAAATCCAGACTAAGTAATCCATAAGAGCAGTGCATAGATTGAATGAAATGTCATACATCAGTACATGGCTTTTAATACAACAAATGAAGTACAAAAATACATCTTGACCAAAAGGCTTCTCAGCCATCAAATACAAAATACAAAGAAAATAACCAAGAAGCATGATCTTCAAGATGTTGCAAAAATACAATCCAAAACACGTCGGCAAACACATCAGCAAAACACATCGGCAAAAGAATACATCGGCTAATACATCTAGGCGCCGTCGCCGCCCTGCTCATCACCTACATATATATACAGAGAGGGTGAGCTTGGATACTCAGTGAATGGCATAAATAATAAAGGGGTTTACATGAATGACATCCGAGGTCTTTAACAAAACAGTACAAATCTTTCCAGCTTCAAGGGATGTTTACTAACATCAATATAACACAAGAGGTGACATTCCGGACAAACAAACCCACGCGGTAAAACCGTCAGTGGCAAGGCAAGACAAGACAAGAGAGATCTCTAACAAGGGTGTCGTTGCATTATAGTCCCCAAACACTAAGGACTTGTGCTACAAGCGCTTATAGTCCCCTAGCACGTACGGACTTCCAAACTTTGTGCTACAAATGCTTATAGTCCCCTAGCACGTACGGACTTCCAAACTTTGTGCTACAAATGCTTATAGTCCCCTAGCACGTACGGACTTCCAAACTTTGTGCTACAAATGCTTATAGTCCCCTAGCACGTACGGACTTCCAAACTTTGTGCTACAAATGCTTATAGTCCCCTAGCACGTACGGACTAGTGCCATAAATGCTTATAGTCCCCTGGCACGTACGGACTTCCAAGAATGTCATCAAGGCAAGGTACAATGTTTGATACACAAAATAGGAATAATCATTCATGCTTGTAAGCAATATTCAAATCAAAGCAAAACAGGGTTTTATCAAAGCTTTACAACATATCTTTATTAAAATACCACTCACATGGCTCTTCAAACGTCGGGGTCAAGGCAAGTCCAAGTCCTACAAACACATGGCAAAAGTCTGTTGAATGCACTTTTAAACAAGCTTCACATGCACACAAAATGACCTCGGCGTTCTCCAAAAACTAAGTCAAACCAAAACAAACACTGTTCCTCATCTCGGGGAACATGCTGGGCACTAACCAGGTCTTGGCCGAGGTCCCACACCTCCTCGCCGAGGTGTGGTCCCGAGGCCCACATTCGAGGATAAATGAGGTCGGGAAAAATCTGGGTTTCCCTCAGCTCAAGAACATCAAGAACATGGACATGAAGATCATGAAGAAGATGAATGCAAGAATCACAACTTATGATTATAAAACCTGAGATTTCATGCTATGAGTTGGAAAACATGGACCTGGGTACCCGTGATAGAAGATCTTACGAAAACAAACACAAAAACATGCAACTTGTTGCAAACTTTCGGATCAAACGAGGCTTTCCTTTAAGAACTCAAGAACTCTAACTTTCTCTTTCTAAAACCAACTTTAAATCAATGCATGGCATGTAGAACAAATCCAATCAAGCAATGCAACTAAATGATCAATGAAAACAACAAGAGTAGGTCAAGATTCTAACCTCAAATCAAGGATCTAACGGTTGAACTCTAAGGATCAAGCTTGCTAAACCACTTCTCACTCTAGAACTCCTCCTAGAGCTTCTCTCTCCTCAAGAACAAGATATGAGACAAGAATGATACATCTCTCTCTCTGCCGGCTGATATAGCACTCAGCTCGGACACGTGGCAATGGTTGGTTGGTTCAGCTCAAAAAGGTGACTGATTCATAAGACAAGTCTCTGACAAAGCGTATACAACAAGCTAGGCGGCAAGAGACTCCGGCGAGTAATGACATCGGCTAGAAACAAGACTTCGGCAAGCAAGGGAACAATGACCTCGGCCAGAAAGGACAACACTTGACCCAGCTGTGCCACACCTCGGCCTAGGTGTGCCACACCTCGGTCTAGGTCGTACCAGTCTAGGGCAAGATCACTTGGGTTCAAGGGCAACATCTCGGCCTAGATAACACACATCTCGGCCTTGGCGATGAACACCTCGGCCAAGACAATGACATCTCGGCCAACATGTCAGGGCAAGGGTGGAGGTCAGCCAAAGAAATCTCAAGATGGTCCTAAGTGTAAGAGTATCAAAGGGGCGACCTAGGCTCAGGACAATCTCGGCAGAACACGAACGTACCAAACAAGGAGCAGAGCATGCAATAACACTCAAGCAATTAAAAGACAAGATCTAAAATGCAAGCTTGTCAGAACAAAATTATATAAATGCATATGAGTATGGTTAGGACAATGTGAGGGTTATTACAGATATTCCCCTTTCGTATCTTAGTTCCTGAATCTTGATTGTTTGGCTATGACAGATTAGGTCTTTTGCTTAATTTTCATTGCTAAAGGTTTCTTAATTTTCCATAAATATTAATTGGTGATTCTGTCGATGTGAGAAAGCAAATTGGTACAATATAGTGTGAAAATGCACCTTATATCCAAAAAGGCACGACGTCCACACACTGCATATGTGAAAAACTATAGAGAAGTTGGCACATAAGATTATACGTAGCTAGTGAATAACTAAGGTTGTATTTGATAAAAAAATTCATATTATATATATCTATATATAAATTTTTAATCTTTTTATTTTGCAAAAAATATATATATTAATGAGTTATGAAGGAAAAGTGTCACCTTATAGGTGATCAGAACTTCTTTTTCTTCAAAATTTGAAATATCAGTTTGTTTCAAGGAATATCGTCCAGTTTCCTACCATATTTTGATCTAGAGATCGAGATACCATCTCAAATTTACACCAAGTTTCTTGACAAAGAACATTTCAAGGTTTGATAAATCATCATTATTTTATTTATTTGTTTATTATTATTATTATTATTATTTTGTAAGTTATTTTAGCTTATCATTTCTATGACCCTAGCTATCTTGATGATGAGTTTGTGCGTTGAAATGATTCTTCTAAAGGAATAGGTTGTCTCCCATTGAACGATTCGATTGGACCAAACAATTGTGATTCAATACTTCAAATTTTGTCACATACGCAAAATGGGTCAAAACCTTTCTATAATTAATTTTAACCGGTAAGAGAATCTGATCCAAAACTAGAATAGTAGGCTAAGCCATTTCATTAATTATGATCAGTAAGAAATCTCAACTGTTTGATCCAGTTGAATCTACAATGGGAGATAAGCCATTCCATTTTCTAAATTGCTCCAAGATTGCTCTAAGCCATTGAATATTTAAAGTGGAAAAATATGATAAGTTGTGATTTTCTTACTTAGTTGACTATAGATCTATCCTCAGAACTTAAACTCTCAATTAGGTTGAGTTTGGCAACAAGCCAAATAAGTTTCGTATTAGTTTATTAGCTTATCTTTGTCACAACACCTCTTTACTTTTCTGCACGTCTTTTCGTAATAAATAAATAAGTGAAAAAATAAGCAATAAAAATAAATATGTTAGTCAACAAAAAATAAAGATGATGCACTGGATTTTAAAAAGAGTGGTCAGTTAAGTTGTATGGGTAGTCTCTATACTTTGATAATTTGTGTCATGCTTTCATGAACAGATTGTAAACTTGATCATGTAACGCCGCAAAATATAACAACAGAATAACCCATAATATACACTATATATGCAAAAAGCTAATAAGGTAACAATCTTTCATTAATTCTCTGATAAACATTACAAAAGGTATCCCTAAATTTTAAATTTATAGCATGTGAAGCTTATCTCTAAAATAGAAATGAAAGGAAATACAGATAAGTTCATGCCTTAATGGCTACATATTTCCAAGACGATGTTTGGTTATAATACAAGTGGGTCAAGCCTAAAATAAATAAAAAGCCCGATACTTATGCAAAAGATATTTACAATAAAAGAAAAACGAATGAGCTTTCAGCTCCAAGATCCTCACAGGGTAAGTCATTGGCAAAGGCATACCATCAGCACTTGAAAGTTGGTTTCCACATAATGTAAGCTAAAGCCCAGTAAAGAATACTTGAACACAATGTATGATGCTTAATAAAGTCATATGATGAATGCATATGTGTGGTATTTACCAAAATGTTACACTTTTCTCATTCAAAACAATGTAATGCTATGATTATAAATTAATTCGTAGAACAATACTTTTTAAATCAAAAAACAGGATAGTAGATACACAACACTGAGAATCTCTAGGTACGTGTCTGCCAGTAGGCTATATAGGCAACACTAAAGCCATTTTATCGATACTAATCAGAAGGATCGGCACCTAACCGTGTGGGTTTCTGGACTTTCACGAAGGATACAAGGCTAACATAGATAATGCCACAACCACACCTCCTAACCAGAGTCACCAAGATATTCAGCATTTTTTCTCAAATCGGTACATTTTCAATGTATAAATATGAAACAATATTCAATACAGGATGTATGATTAATTGGTTTCAATTAACCTAATCCTCATGCAATTTTTACGACAATTAAAGCTATTCTCCACCGATAGCCCAAGACATATATCTCTATACAAAAGAGTAATCTCCAAACAACAAGTATAATTCCAAAAAAAATCTCAATAGAAGAATGATAATACATATTCAACTCCACTCTCTTCATTAACAAGTATATTCATAGTATTATTTCAAAAGGCTTGATATCTTTACCCTTTTTCTCTAGTTCAAATGATTTCCAAGATTTCTAACTAAACATCTATTCTTTTCAAAAACACATTTAAAGAAGAGTTTTTCAAGATTGCAACCCAACTTAACAATATAACCATCTTCACAACATTTCCCATGAACCCATTTGAAAACCCCTTTTTTATCCAAAACCAAACCAAACCCAACCCAAATCAAACCCTAAATCAAAACTTATAATTTCCAAATCACTACACTTTTCGAGGAGCACATAACGAGATTAAGAATCATACAAAGAGGTTGAAGAAATTCCTACCTCAAGATTAGAAACAAAGAAGAACAAGACCCAAAGTTTGACGAAGTTGAAAATGAAATTTTTTCTAATTAGAATGTTCATCTATACAAGTTCTATACTTTTCTCCAAAGCACTACGATGGTGAAACTAACAGATTTCAGTGTACAGAGGTGTTTAGACAAGAACTAGAGAGAGAGAGAGAGAGAGAGAGAGAGAGTGAAGAAATCTGGTAAAATTACTTTTTAGAGAGAGAGAGAGATCAAAAAGTGAAGGAAAATATCTTTTTTCGGTACTGATATAGCACAGATTGCTAGAGCGACCGAAACACCGCTCAATTGTCTGACATAAGGAATCGCTCGAGCAACCAAGTCATGGCTCGAGCGCACAATGACCCATTCTCAGCAGGTCAGACCTGCAAAAAGACCGCTTGAGCTAAAGAGAGACCGTTCGCGTGTCAAACACAAAATATCGCTCGAGCAACCAACCCATGGCTCAAGCGAAGAACACCCCAGTCCTAGAAGTTCAGACTGCAAACACAGATATTGGGAAGAAGCAAAGACCGCTCGAGCGAAGGAAAGATTGCTCGAGCGAACTTGAAGAGAAACAGATAGAAATTCTTTTGAGAAACTAACTCCCAGTATGTTCAAAGCACAACTGATAATACCAAATAACTAATCTCAATTAACAACAAGACCTCAAGAAGTCTAAACAATAATAATGAGTACCAGATTCTGGATTAAAGAATATAAAAAGGTTGGGTCTTAACCCGAGTCACTATAGATGAACTCAGTGAGTTAACTATAACCAACTCAATGATCATTTTCTGTCAAGAATCTTAATAGCGTTACAAATTAGACAAAACTTATACAATATTTAAAATTAAGGGTAAAATCAAGTCAAATCAGAGTATAGGAACAAAAATGACAAAAAGAATAAAATATAAGAATTATCACTATAATTTACTCAAATAGTAAATAATTGGACAAAGATTTTTTTATTCAATTGAATTAGTTGTAGTTGCTTATGCATCATTACCCCAAATCTAATGGATAGATTTAAAATAAAATAAAATAAAAATCATAAAATTAAGCTTTAAGAGGAACAACTTTATCAAAACTAACTCTGCGATAAGGCAAGCGTACATGTTACATTACTAAAACTCAATCAAAGAAAGATTTGGAGGCATTAAGAGTCCCATCCCATGTTGGTTTATAATTACACTTCAAAGCATTGGAAGCTAAAAGAAATAGGGTGTTGAATCATAGGTCACATGCATGGGGGTATGCGTCTAACAACCACTGATTTCATCAATCTTTGTTTGTTGTAATACAAAATATGACTCTCTTTCTTTATACTTTCTTAATACCGAAAGTAGATTTCTTTTGGAAGATTACACCGACCAATGATGATTGTCATCATGGTTTCCATCAATGTTGTATAATTAACAAACAATATTATGGGTTGAAGAATCATACTTTATTGATCCACATCATCTTTCAACAATGTTTTATTTAGTTTATTTTTTTGGCTTTTTTTTTTTTTGGGTGTGTGTCTGTGAAGATATTAGAGAGACCTTGATATATGAAGAATACAAAGCATATATGTCTTCAAAGTAATACTCTAAAAGTATTAACTAGAGCTAGTCCCTCTAAATCTTTAAGACTGTGTTTGGTTGGAGGATTTAAAAAAAGATTTGAAATGAAAAAAGAAAAAAGGAATGTAAAATGTAAATAAAATATACCTACATTTTTATCTAGTTTCACACACCTTTTTCTTTTTCTTTTCTAAATCCCTTCTTAAATTTTCTAACCAAACATAGCATAAAGGGAGGCATACAAACCCCAATCAGAAGCATCCAATTTTTTCTTTGAACAAGCATCCAATGTTTGCAATTGTATATGGTTACGTTTGACCTGAATTACTTATGACGTGTGCCCTGCTTTAAATAGCATCTTAATGTGGGAGCTAATTATATTATTTCAGTTTGCCACACCTATAGACTTCAATATGAAAAGCCATGAGATCAATCCTTATCAAATGTAAAAATTGATAATTTCTGTTCATATAATGAGGTTTCTTTGTTGAATTGATTGTTAGATTTTGTTGTTTTGCTTATTTCTGTTTATATAATTTGTTTTTACTGACACCACTATCAAGTTATCGCTCTTTAATATTTAGGCTAGGCTGGGGATAAAGAGTTTTAGCTTAGCCCGACTCGGCTGTCAGTAATAAGATATCAATTATAATTTTATATTAGGTTTATTATAAAATAAAGTAAAACAATATAAAAGAAAATAATAAAAGATATATACTTCTTTCTAAGATTTAAATTAAAACATTTGTCAAAAATTATATTTATTTTAGCATTAAATTTTGTTAAAATTCCAAATCCAAATAATAAATAAAAAAATTTAAATAATTTAATATCCATTCAAGATGAAAATAAATCAAAAATTATTAGTTGATATTAATTGGGCTAAGTGGATGGACTTGGGATTTAAATTTTTTTAGGATTGGGCTTGGGATAGTTAGATTAGGCCCGATTCAAGTTGGGCCGGATTTAGAATAACACATATCCTCATACTACATAATTCAAATCCGGCCCGAACCAGATGCACTGGAAATTTAATTTGGGCAAATTGCACCAACATTCTCTGTATTTTGAGCAATATTTCATTTTGATCCTTATAGTTTCAATTGAGTCGATTTTAACTCTAAATTTATAATTTTATCTCAATTTAATTTAATTGATTATAATTATTAGTGTTTATTTTTTATAAAAAATTATTCGGCTCCTCTCTTAAGAAATTTGGTATTCAGATTGTGTCCATGTTTAAACAGGAGATGACACGTCATAAATGAGAGGATCCAAGAGTTGGCAGAAAACATACCTAAAACGACGTTTTGGATGCAATATTAACACAACAATGAGACAAAACATTAACTCTGGAGAAACAAAAATTTGAAAGAAAAATGGTAAAAATTTTAAAATTTTATTAAAATTTCTATTAAATGTCTCCTATGAGAGACTTGCATAAAATCACATGGTGTGAAACCTATATTCATACGAGATATTTGATAAAAATTTTAGTAAAACTTTCAGAATCTCAAACGTTAGTCAATCAGAAATCCAAATCTTCTCATCTCTCTTTCTATGCAACAAAGCGATGAACGATGGTGATAATGACGGTGGGACAGTGACGATGATGGTGGAACGGTCAACAGTCGACGGAAACCGGTGACCAGGAGTGGCGAGAGAGAGTAGCAGCGGTGATCCACGATGTTCAACGAACGACGACGACGAGGTATAACGGGGACAAAGATCTGAGATTTGACACTACAACAAATTTGAGATTTAAAGACGAAACAAATTTGTCCCAAAATGTATATATTTCGTCACCCAAACTAATTACGACGAAAATTTTTCGTCACCCGTTTTGTCGCCAAAGCCTCGTCGCTAAAGGGTCTTAGAGACGAAAAAACAATTTCGTCATTAAAAATGATAAATTTGTGACGAATTTTTTTGTCTCCAATATGCTCTGTTGGGAACATACTTGTTATTAATTAGCGACAAAATATTTTGTCATTAAAGGAAGAAATTAGAGACAAAAGTATTTCGTCATAAATATAAGAAATAGAGACGAAATAATTTTGTCACGTTTAATATAAATGAAGACGAAAATTTTTTGTCAAAGAAGCTAGTAATAGAGACAAAAACAAATTCATCATTAAAAATGATAAATTTGTGACAAATTTTTTTGTCTCCAATACACTCTGTTGGGAACATACTTGTAAGTAATTAGTGACAAAATATTTTGTCATTAAAGGAAGAAATTAGACACAAAAGTATTTTGTCATAAATATAAAAAATAGAGACGAAATAATTTTATCATGTTTAATATAAACGAAGACAAAAAATTTGTCAAAGAAACTACCAATAGAGACAAAAACAAATTCATCATTAAAAATGATAAATTTGTGACGAATTTTTTTGTCTCCAATACACTCTGTTGGGAACATACTTGTAAGTAATTAGCAACAAAATATTTTGTCATTAAATGAGAAATTAGAGACAATTATTTTGTCATAAATATAAGAAATGGAGACAATAATTTTGTCACGTTTAATATAAATGAAGACGAAATTTTTTTATCAAAGAAACTACACTACAAGAATTAACACATTTGCCGACCAAAAAATTAGTCACTAAAAGTCCATTTTTGGTCGGCAAAACATATTCCCAACCAATTTTTTTGGTCGCCAAGTTGGTCGGCAATTGAGGATCGCAGAAAGTAATTAGCGACTAGAAAGATTTTTAGTCGGCAAAACGTTCTATTTGGCGACTAAATTGTTGGTCGCTAAACATATAATTATCGCGATAACCTATTTAGTCGCGAAAAGACTTTGGTCAGCAAAAATTACATTCAACGACCAAAAACAGGAAAACAATACACCTGTAATTCCTAATAATTCATTCAATCCATAATAAACCTATAATTTTAAAGCATCATTCAAATCAACTGAATCATTAACATTCAACACAATACATAATTCATTAACATTCGACACAATATAACTATTCTAAGTTTTCATTCACAAGTCACATCCATCTAGCATAACAATTTGAAACATAACTATTTGTTATCCATGCGCAACTATCAACAAATAAAACTACTAATATTTGTTATCCATACACATCCATCCAAAAATATTTAATCCTCTCAAAAATGCTTATACTGCCAAGTAGTCTTGTACAATTTAACTTCGCGCACGAGATCATCCATTATCCATCTATACCAAAGAAAATGAGAAATAATGTTAGGTTTGTTTTTAATGAAAATATTTGAAATGAGTAATTAAATTATCAATTTCAAAGAATCGTAAGTTCAAATCAAAATTTCTAACTCATTTGCAGATAATTAAATTATCAATTTCAAAGTATAAACTGCTAATTACAAATTTGAAATGGGTATTAACAGATTGGACAATGAGACTCATGTTTACACAGAGAAAAGTGCAAGATTCATATATGGTCATGGCAAACACAATCAAGCTTGACAAGCACAGATAGACATAGAAGACTACTACAGTGTTGAAAACAATCTTCCTCTTATTTATGGTTTTCTCTGTTTTTTCGTTTCTTTTCTTTTCTTTTTCTTTGTTTATGGTTTATTTGTTTCTCCTTATGTAGTTACTTCAAAGGAATGATCTTGAAAAGTTTGTGAACCTCGAAATCGACCCTCCTAAGGGTGTTCTATGCTATGGTCCACCTGGTACCGGTAAGACACTTTTAGCTAGAGCTGTGGCTAATAGAGCTTATGCGTGTTTCATCCGTGTTATTGGAAGTGAACTTGTTAAGAAATATGTTTGATGATTACTATTCCATTTCATTTTAGGACATTAATATTCCATTTCATTCCAAGGCCAGAGGAAATTAAAAATAAAAATAAAAATAAAAATTTCACATGTAATAGTATCTAAAGTGGCAACAATTTTAATGCTACATTTTAAAAATGTATATTAAAAATGTATATCACAAGAGGTGTCAAATATTTTTTTTTTTTTGATAGTTTAACTATAATATTAAAAATGTTCCCCAATGATGCTTCGATTTTACAAATAACTTATAAAAGCAAAAAAAAAAAATATTTGATTCTCATTACGTATATTTGCCAATATAGAAAGGGATACTTAAAAGAAAGAGGAGAAATAACACACTTCAAGGCAAATAATAGATTGGGGGACTTCACAAACAACAGAGTGAAATGGTATTCTCCACATATCCCAGTAGCAAACATCAACACAAACATTGACAGTGAAAGAGAGACACAGGCAGAGACTGAGTGAGTGAGAATGATACAGCAGATTTTTACCTGCAATTGTTGCTAGGGAGAGTTGAAGATGCTCTGAAAAATCACGATGGTGAGGGCCCTGGTGGCTGACACATTGTAGAAGAAGACAAGTATGAGAAAGAGGAGTGATGGAATAAAAACAAACTGAAAGTAAAAACAAACAAATCAGTGATAAGAGTAATATTAGCAAGACCTTCATCACTGCCAAATTGGTGTCAATGCCATCTATTTTTTTTGTTTGTTTTTTTGCAATTGTCCCATAAATAATTAAACACAGAAATAAACAACTTCAAAAAAAATAATAAATAAAGGAGTTAATTACACTTTCCATCCTTTTATTTCGATTTAAAATTTATTTTATAGTTTCAAGTTGAACAATTTAGCCAAACCAATTTAAGTACAATTTTAATTTAGTACTTCTATCTAAATAGAATACTAAAATTAATAATTTTGAAATATTTCTTAATTTTTTAAGATGTACATGTAAACAAAATTAATAAAAAAATTAGACAAAAGAACTAAATTAAAACTAAACTTAAAATGTAAAGACCAAATTGTTCAAATTAAAACCATAAGAACTAAAGTAAAATTCTGATCAAATTATAGGAATGGAAAGTGTAATTAATCCTAAATAATGTGTCACAAGTTTCTAACTTTGTACACCCTGTTTTGTTGTCCTTTGAGTCATAACTCAGAGAGAAATTTAAAAGCCCAAAAAACAAGAATGAAATATATAATCAACTGCAATCCAAGAACCATCATTAATTAAAACTTCCAATCTTATAAATAAACCTACACAAGCAGCCCAACAATACATAGTTTAGATACAACAATAACACCAAACACAAGTTTTTTAAAAAACTTCAAATATATATATTCAATCTAAAAGAAACAAATCACAAATCGCTACTGAATCAAGCTCTCCAACAAATATATATATATATATATTCAATCTGCAATAGATAGATATAAATAAATAAAAACATAGATACATGACATATATATATATACCACTAACAAGAACTAAAAAACAGAGACAAATCTAAAAGATTGAACAAATTAAAGGTAATAAAAATAAATGTTGAACAAATATAAATAAACGTAGAGACCATGTGACTTTCTTCATTTTCTTCTAGGTTATCAACTAAACATGCACGCACACGCACACACAGACTAGGAAGTAGAAATAGTAAGGAGAAGTGTTTGTCTCACCAAAAGTTTTTCAGCTTCAACAGAAGAAATATCTAAAGATGAATCATGGGTCCCAGTTTCTATCCTTGAAAGGAACAAGTCCCCATACACAATCTCTTCCTTGCCTCTGGCATTTCGTTCAGTTATGGCTTCAGCAATGGATCAGATCAATTTGTAAGTATCCAGAGCCTAGTTTTGCATTAACAAAGAGAAGTGTAGTAGCAGTAATGATATCTTGAATAAGAATAAAGTTGAAGAAAAAGAAAGAAAAAAAAAAAGCGTGTGCAAATTTCATTTGATTGGATGGTGTGTGCCAAATAGGTGATGACAATGTTATTGCTACGCAAGCATACATGGGTGTAAATGAGCTGTGCCAGGCTGAAATGAGCTCTAGAAACTTCAACTCTGAGCTTGTGCTTGACCTAAATTCCAGCTTAAACTTTGTGCTTCTAGATATATTTATGCTGTTTATACACTATTGAACTTTTGTTTTTTGAATGAACAAAATCTGGTTTCCTTGAGTACTATCTCAAACTTTGTACTTTCCAGGATGATTCAATCTTTAAGGAGTGAGGCTACAAAGTCAGAAGATACATTTGCGCAGCTTCAAGAAATTCAAGAATCTGTTAGACTTGCTTTTTTGAACTGTTTGCTGGATTTTGCTGGTATGATGGATTGGTTACTTCCTCGATTCTGTTTTCCATAGTATTTTATAATGAAATGCAGCTGTAAGTTGTGATTTCCATTTGTTGTTCATTAATCAGGCCATCTGGAGCATACTGGAAGTGATCTTGCCCAAACTAGATCAAACAAAGGAAGCCCACATATGCCAAATGGATATTCTCATGAATTACAAGAAAGTTTATCTGATCCTCTTCCTGGAAGTGTTGTTGATCCACATCAACAGCTTTTGCTGGTTTTGAGTAACATTGGAACAACTGCACTAGATTCACCAGGTTTCTGAGATTCAAATGAAACCATTTCTGACTCCACATTTCTCTCACAATTATATGGAGAACCACCGCGGTCAACATAAATGGTAAATTTTAACAATACCATTGGCAATAGCTAAGTACCTTTTCAGTAACCTTTTCATTCCGATCATCCACAGTTGTTTGTTGTTCCTCACTTAGCCCCTTCTTTCTATTTTTTATGGCACGGAGGTGAGCACGCGATGGAGCAGCTGTACGAGATGCCACAGAAACTGCCAGCTGACCTAGGGATCCCCACCGCTCTCCAACAACCTATACAATTTTAGTGCATCACATCAAAATGATAAAGATAGAAGATAAGATACCCTACCTTGCATCAAAAAAGCACAAGATAATTACCTCCTCAAGGGCCATTCCTTCACGAGCTGCCTGCTCCTGAGCTCGCTTCAAGGCTTTCAGTCTCCAACTTGCACCTCCATCTCCAACAATAGTAGAAGACAGAAGTTGGTTCCGTCCAGCCTTTGTCCCATCAGCTTCTTCCGGATAACCAGTTCCATTATTCTTAAAATATGGATTCAATTCTCTGGGATTTTCTTTCATCTGACAAAAAAAAGAATATATATAAATACATATGTAAAAACTACTGCCTAAATGCATACATAACAGCATGAAGAAAAGAGACAAAGACCAAACATTCATTACTTAGTTTATGTATAAATAATTTACTTTCTCCACAGAAAAAAATATAATAACTATTGAAATTAGTTTTTCCAAGAACTAAAATACTTCAAATTCCTGAAAAATGGGACATTAGCCACTGTGAAATAGCAACCTCCAATAAATTGTTAAACCCTTTTCACCCTAATGTTGAATCATTTGTGAAACTCTCTACAATATTACAATTTTGGGATAACTAGGAATCTAAATCTGTCAATAAATACAGCAACTTATGCAGCAGATGCATAGATTCAAAAAATAAGATCAATTACAGAATCTGAATCAATTCAGAACAGATCACTAGACCATGATCAATTCCAAATAGTTGGGATAACTAGGAATCATGAACAAGAATATTCCACACAGTAATCATAAAACGTGCTTTGAAGATTCAGATAAAAAAAATAAATAACAATATTGAATCTTGCAAGACTAGCAACAACCCAAATCGCTATTCTAGCTAACATGATCTGAAAGAAGACAAATAGGAAAAGTGAAGTGAAAAGTGAAAAGAAGAACGAAAAAAAATAAAAAAAGTCATCAAAAAAGAAAGAAGATAGATGCAAAGATACAACCGAATCGAATGGATGATGATACTCACAGCCCACAAAGGCAAAGCAGGAGCTCGGCCAGTGATGATCAGCCAAACCCAACCATACCCAACAAAGTAACAATCAAAACCCACATAGAAAACCCACATAGATAGAAATCAGAATCGCACAAAAAAACAAAAACCCAAAAATCAAAACCATTTTTTAACAAAGAAAAACAGAGATTGAGCTGATTGGAACCTCGTTGAACGATGAAATCGTTGGTGAAGTAACAGAGGACAACCCAGACACCAACGCTGCACATTTTCTGGTCCCAGCAATTGGTGAAGAAGCTTTGAAGAAGCAGCTTCGGAGCTCATAACTCGAACCAAAATTCGCCGCTCGTCGCTCGCCTCCGTGAGAGAGAGAGAGAGAGAGAGAGAGAGAGAGAGAGGTGTTGTTTCGAAACAGGCTCTGCAAACCTGAAAGGAAATGAAAAAAGGGGGGGAAAGACGGAAAAAAAGGGGGGAAATAAGTTTGGGCGGGCGGGCGGGTCAGTGAAAAAACGGGGGGAAATTTTTTTCATTTTTTTTAATGAATTTTTTTTTATTTGGCAGAAGTAGGGGTAATATTTCAATGAAAAATATTTTCTGTTAAAATAACATTAATTTTTTATGGTCAGTTAAAAATATTTTTTTGTGGCCGATTTTTTTTTATACTAAAAGTCAATAACTATTTTTTTGTGGTAGAGGAGAGGAAGCGACAGTAGTGGTGAAGGTGGTGGATATGAGGTGCTGGTACTGGTGCTGGTGGTGATGGCGAAGGAGATTAATGGTAAAGTTGTGGTAGTGGTAAAGAAGATAGAGTGGCGGTGGTAGAGGAGAGGTAATAATAGTAGTAGAGAGTGAGAGAGATAGAGAGACAAAGAGAGAAAGAGATAGAGAGTGAGAGACAGAAAAAAAGACAAAGAGAGAGGAGAGATGAATGAGAGAGACAGAGAGAGAGATAGAGAGAAGAGAGATGAGCGAGAGAGACATAGAGAGATGAGAGATGAGCGAGAGAGACAGATAGAGAGATGAGCGAGAGAGACATAGAAAGAAGAGAGATGAACGAGAGAGACAGAGAGAGAGATAGAGAGAAGTGAGATGAGCGAGAGAGACAGAGAGAGAAAGAGAAATAAGAGAGAGCGAGAGGAGAGAGATGAGCAAGAGAGATAAAGAGAAGAGAGATGAACGAAATAGACAGAGAGAGAAAATATATAAGAAAAGACATAGATAAGTGAGAGACACAGGGAGAGACAGACAGACAGACAGACAGAGAAGAGTGATGAGTAAGAGAGAGAAATAGAAGAGAGAGGGGAAGATGACAAAATGGGTGAAGAAAAAGAGAGAGTGATGGAATGAGAAAGACAGAGGCGCGAGAGAATCGATGGTAGAGAGAGAGACGTGTTTAAGCCCTAACTCATTTTAGTGTGTTTGAAATCCCTCTAGAGTTCCTCACCAAATTAATTTAAAAATCCCTCCAAAACGATAATAAATAAAAAGTAAAATTATAATAATAAATAATAGAGAGAGAAAGAGAGAGAGAGAATAGTAATGAGTGAGAGAGAGACAGAGAGAGAAAGAGTGAAAAAGAGACAGGGAGAGAAAGAGATAGAGACAGAGAGAAACAAAAGATGAGTAACAGATAGACAAATAAAGAGAGAGAAAGAGAGCGAAAATAGATGATCGAGAGAAAAACATAAAAAAAAGAGAGAGATAGAGAGAGAAGAAATATGAGTGAGAGAGACAGAGAGAGATAGAGAGAAGAGAGATGAGTGAGAGAGATAGAGAAAGAAAAAAGATGAGAAAGATAGAGAGAAGAGAGATGAGCGAGAGTCAAAGAGAAAAAGAGACAAAGATAGATAGATAAAGAAGAGTGATGAGTGAGAGAAAGAAAAAGAGGAGAGACAAAGAGAGAAAGAGATAGAGAGTGAGAGTCAGAAAAAGAGACAGAGAGAGAGGAAAGATGAATGAGATAGACAGAGAGAGAGATAGAGATAAGAGAGATGAGTGAGAGAGACATAGAGAGATGAACGAGAGAGAGAGAGAGAGATAGAAATAAGAGAGAGATGAGCAATAGAGACAGAGAGAAAAGAGAGATGAGAGAGAGCGAAAGAAGCGAGAAGAGCAAGAGAGATAGAGACAAAAGAGATGAACGAAAGAGACAGAGAGAGATACAGAAATGAGAGAAGAGATAGATGAGTGAGAGACACAGAGAGAGACACAGACAGACAGATAGACAAACAGACAGAGAGAGAAGAGTGTTGAGTAAGAGAGAGAAAGAGAATAGAGAGAGGAAGATGAAAAAATGGGTGAAAAGAGACAAACAAAGAGAGAGAGAGAGAGAGAAAAAAAGAGCGAAAAAGATAAACGAGAGAGATATAGGGAGAGATGAGCGAGAGAGATAAAGAGAAGAGAGACAGAGAGAGACGAGAGATGAGAGAGATAGAGAAAAGAGAGATGAGCGAGAGACACAAAGAGAGAGACAGAGAAGAGTGATGAGTGATGAGTGAGAGAGAGACAGGGACAAAAATAGAGACACAGAGAGAAACAGACAGACAGAGAAAAGTGATGAGTGAGAGATATATATAAATTATTTTTTATTTTTCTTTCAATGACGAAAATATTTTAGTTGCCAAAACTATATATACCGCGACTAAAATAATTTTTAGTCGTTGAAATTAAGGTTTTGCCGACCAAACTTTTGGTCGCGAAAGATAAAAAATAATTTTTTATTTTTCTTTCAGCGACTAAAATATTTTAGTTGCCAAAACTATATATACTGGGACCAAAATAATTTTTAATCGCTGAAATTAAATAAACTATATATACTTATATAATATATATATATAGATTTAATAAGAATTTATATTTGTTTTAGATATTTTTTTTAATATACAAATTATTTTTAAAAATAATTTAACAATCCCATCACTAGCCATAGTATATGGGAGAAGTTGAAAAGGGTGTAGGAGTAGGTATGAGAAAAGTCAAAAAGTGGATTGGGAGAAGTCAATAAATGCTGAGTTTTTTTTTTTTTTTTAAATTAAAAATTTTTAAAATTAAGATTGGAATATTGGAGCTCACATAAGGTTTGTAATATTATATAATTAAAAAATATTACAAAGCGGAAAAGGGACCGGGTGGACGGGTCACCGGTTCAACCGCCGGGTCAAAGCGGTCGAACTGTGACGTCATAATTAATATTATATAATTAAAAAATATAATTATAAATTATAAATAAATAAAAAAATATATAAATAATCTAATAAAAATAAAAATTGTTGCATAATATTTATTAATAATGTTTTATAAAGTCTTAATTGATAAAAAAAAGTCACTTATTTTAAAGAAATTAAATTTTTTAAACATTCCCTCCAAATAAATTGATTGAATGCTAGATTTAATTTTGGAGGGAAATGAAATTTTCAACTCTCCCTCCAATCAATATGTTTCAAATTATTTGATTGAATCCCACATAGAATTTTGTAGGTTCTCTTTGAAAAATCTTTTCCTATAAATAGGAATAGACTTTCATATTGTTCTCAAGCTTTCAATGAGACTCTTCCTTATGAGAAGAGATTCTTGAAATAAGAATTTTGAGTCAAAATTTTGAAATATATATTTATATATATATAAATATGTAAGAAAGAAAGAAAGGAAAGAAAGAAAGAAAATTGAAAAAAAAAAAAACTGACCGGTTTTGGCCGGTTCGACCAGTGGGTCGCCGGGTTTTCCCGGTTTTGGCCCCAATCCGGTTTCAGGGGGTTGACCGGACCGGAACTAGGCCCGGTCCAACCGGTTCGACCGGCCGGTCCGGTCCGGGTTTGAAAACAATGTACTAAACAAGGTAATATTTTCTATTAATTTTGAAAATTACAAATTTTTTATTATTTGTTTCTCTGTATTTTTTCTCACAAAAAAAATAGCTACATTAATTATCTTTTTTTTTTTTTTTTTTGTTGCAGAGAGGTTTTGACCTTCGATTTTTCTGAAATGGGTGTTCTAGATGGAAAGGGTAGAGTTGGTTCAGATAATGAGAAAAAGTGCTTGCGTGCAAGAGGGGCCTTCACTGTGAGAAAGAATAGTGGGTTTGCATAGGGTGCCTTCTTGGATAATAGCTTCAATGTTGGCATGTACGAAGGGCTTAAGTGTGAGACAGAAGAGATAGGCTTTAGCGCGAAATAGAAGAAATGGTTTACAAAGTGTCTTCTTCAGTCACGACTTCAATACTTGTGAGAGAGGAGTAGACTCAAGTGCGAGAGAGAAATGAGGGTTTGTAGAAAGTGTTTTCTTGGGTCACGACTTCAAGGTTCATGTACATGAAAATGAGTGATAAGCATCAGAGTGTATCTCTTGGGGTCACAGTTCCAATGCTTTGAAACACAAAACCACGGCATTTTAATAAAGAGAAATGATTAGTGATAAAATATTTTTGTATCCTTCAATACTAGAACAAAGAATTTATTATTGGTGATGAAATATTTTTGTCTTCTACAACTTAACCTTATGAGACGAAAAATATATTCGTCACGCAATTAATTAGAATTTATTAGTGGCGAAATATTTTCGTCTCCCACAACTTATTCTTCTGAAACAAAAATATATTTGTCGCCTATTTAATAGAAAGATGAAATGACATTGTCTGCATGATGGAGTGCTTATTGGTGACGAAATATTTTCGTCTTCCATAACTTATCCTTCGCAGACAAAAATATATTTGTCGCCTAATAAATGGAAATATGCAACGACATCGTTTAATATGTATGGAATTTATTGGCAACGAATTACGTTCGTCACAAAAAAAATTATATTTTGTGACAAAAATGTTTGTCTCCAATGAGCTAAAATAATTCGCGCCAATGCAAATGAAATTGGCGCCTCATTTTTGCACACGAAATTTTGTTTTCGTCTCCTATACTTTTGAGAAAAATTAAAACAAACGACAAAATTAATATTTCGTCATTTTTGGGTTAAATTTTAAAACAAATTTTTTTTTGTCACAATAGCCCAGATTTCTTGTATTTTTTATTGATTTTAAGTATTTGGGGACGAAATTTGGTTTTCCTCTCTAAAAATAATACATTTGGAGACGAAATTATTTCCTCTCTAAAATTTTTTACAATGGTGACGACAAATTTCGTCTCCAAAATGACGCCAAATCTTCCACCAAATTTTCTAAGGGCGGGAAATTGTTTTGTGACGAAAAATAAAATTTAGAGACGAATAAAATTTTCGTCACCTATTGTTTTATTTGATTTTAAGCATTTGGTGACGAAATTTGGTTTTCCTCTCTAAAAATAATACATTTGGAGACGAAATTATTTCCTCTCTAAAATTTTTTACAATGGTGACGACAAATTTCGTCTCCAAAATGACGCCAAATCTTCCACCAAATTTTCTAAGGACGGGAAATTGTTTTGTGACGAAAAATAAAATTTAGAGACGAGTAAAATTTTCGTCACCTATTGTTTTATTTGATTTTAAGCATTTGGTGACGAAATTTGGTTTTCCTCTCTAAAAATAATACATTTGGAGACGAAATTATTTCCTCTCTAAAATTTTTTACAATGGTGACGACAAATTTCGTCTCCAAAATGACGCCAAATCTTCCACCAAATTTTCCAAGGGCGGGAAATTGTTTTGTGACGAAAAATAAAATTTAGAGGCGAATAAAATTTTCGTCACCTATTGTTTTATTTGATTTTAAGCATTTGGTGACGAAATTTGGTTTTCCTCTCTGAAAATAATACATTTGGAGACGAAATTATTTCCTTTCTAAAATGTTTTACAATGGTGACGACAAATTTCGTCTCCAAAATGGCGCCAAATCTTCCACCAAATTTTCCAAGGGCGGGAAATTGTTTTGTGACGAAAAATAAAATTTAGAGACGAATAAAATTTTCGTCACCTATTGTTTTATTTGATTTTAAGCATTTGGTGACGAAATTTGGTTTTCCTCTCTGAAAATAATACATTTGGAGACGAAATTATTTCCTCTCTAAAATTTTTTACAATGGTGACGACAAATTTCGTCTCCAAAATGGCGCCAAATGTTCCACCAAAATTTCCAAGAGCGGGAAATTGTTTTGTGACGAAAAATAAAATTTAGAGACGAATAAAATTTTCGTCACCTATTGTTTTATTTGATTTTAAGCATTTGGTGACGAAATTTGGTTTTCGTCTCTGAAAATAATATAATTGGAGGCGAAATCTTATTTTCATCACTAAAACATGCATATTTGGAGACTAAATATTTTTTCGTCACGCGTTTTCGTCACCATAGACCTTTTTTGTTGTAGTGTGAGTCCATTCCCAGACCTAAGATCGCGCCCGACGAACAGTAGCGACCAAGATTGGTGACAAAGAACTGGGTAACGATGAGGAGTGAGGTAGACGAACCAAAAAATGACGACGATAATATGCATGCATACATTGTATATAAATGGCATCTGCTTGTGGGTAAGGGGCAGCTTTAAATCTTGTAGCTTTGTAGTGTTTAAAAATAAAATGGACATGATTTCGTGGCCATTTGATATTCTTTGGTTTGCGTTCGAATGTTGGAAATTTTCTTGCTTGAACTTGGAGATTTTGCCATCATTGTTGCATATGATTTTGTTTCTTTCTATTGTGATATGATTTTGGCATCGCTGGGGGAAGAGATCACATTTGTGGGAGGAGATCACGGTGCTGGAAGGGATTGGGAAAGCGTAACGCTCTAAAATAATAACGGTAAACTTTTTCATGATTTTTAATGGAAAAATAGTAAATTATATATAGTTAACCTTTCATCAATATTCTGTTACCATAAAAAAGATGACATATGAATATATACATTCATAAATCTTTGATTTTGAATCTGTAGCATATGACATATGTGAATAAATTGGAACAAAATGAAGTGCAAATAAGTTTAAGGATAATGTTTTGTGACTCGAAAAGCTGTAGCACGAAAGCCCCGAATTCGTGAAACGACGTCGTTTCACAACTTTTTTTTTTTTTTTTTTTCCTTCTTCTTCCTCGTGTCTGCAACTCTGAAACGGTGAGGGAGAGGGAGAGGGAGAGGGAGAGGGAGAGAAAGGGAGAGAGGGAGAGGGAGAGAGAGGGAGAGAGGGAGAGAGGGAGAGGGAGTCCGCCGCCGATCGCGTCGCCTCGGCCGCGATCGCCGCGCCTCCGCCGATCGCATGCCTCTGCGTTGCCTTCAACCCCACTTTTTAGGGCCCTCTCCCCCTCTCCCTCCCCCTCCCCTCCCCTCCCCTCCCCTCCCCCTCCTTCGTCTTCTTCCTTCGTCTGCGTCTGCAGAAAAAATATATATATATATATATATATATAAACGACGCCATTTTCATTTTCGAGGCTTTCGAGCTACCTATTTTCGAGCTCCATATCGGAACTCTAAGTTTAAACCCTAATGGCTACATCTTTCCAAGTCAATACTTTGGTACAATAAAAGTGTGTTAAACTTAATACATAGAAAGCCCAAGGCTTATACAAAATAATTACACAAAAGAAACAAAAAGAAACTCTTGGCTCCAAGTCCTCCCAAGTTACATCCTTAGTGGAGGCGTATCATCTACACCTAAAAATTGTTTTCCACGTAGGTTGAGTTAAAGCCTAGTAGACATACTTGAACAAAATGTATGAAACTTAACAAAATCATATGGTAAATGTATATGCATGCCATTTGCCAAACATCATATTTTCTCTTTCAAAACAATGCAATGTCTCAGTTATATATATATGAAGTCATAAAAATAATACTTTTTAAATTAGAAAATAGGGCAATGGATACAAAACACTAGAAATCTCTAGGTACATGTCTGCCAGTAGGCTATATAAGTCCTATCAAAGTTATTTTACAAGTATTAACCAGAAGAATCGGTATCTAATCGCGAACGTTTCTGGACTTTCACCAAGGACACAGGCTAACACAATAAAACCACAACCACACCCCCTAACCAGATTCACCAAGGTATACACTTTTTTTTTTCCCCCTTCCAAACAATACATTTTCAATGCTTAAGTATGAAACAACACTCAATGCAAGATGTATGAGTGGTTTGTTTCAAATAACCTAATCCACATATAATTTCTATAACAATCAAAACTATTCTCCACCGATAGCCCAAAACAAATATCTCCATACAACTAATAAATTTCCAATAATAATATATAAATTCAAAATCTCAAAATGAGAGTGATAATACATATCCAACTCCACCATCATCATCAATAGATACAATCATTTTATCTCTTCAAAACTCAACATCTTTTATTTTTCTTTCATAACTCAAACATCATTGATTTCTAATAAAATATCCTTTACTTTCAAAAACATATTTAAGAAAGGAATTTTCAACATTTCAACACAACTTAACAATATTTGTACTCCCACAACATTTCTCAAGGACTCATTTGAAAACTCTTCTTTATATCTCAAAAATCAAACCCTAAATCAAAACTCCTATCTCCCAATCTCAATACTTAATGAAGAGCACACAACTAAGTTAAGAATTATATTAGAAGGTTAAAGAAATCCATACCTCAAGTTTAGAAGAAGAAGAGAGCAAGCCCTAACTTTAGATGGAGTCAAAATGGAAGTTTTCACCGATTAAAATGTTCTCCTAAACGAGCTCTACCTTTTTCTCCAAAGAACAAGGGCGGAGAGATCAATGGATTTGGGTGTATTTGAGATGTTTAGGCAAGAACTAGAGAGAAAGAGTGAATAAATTAGGTTTCAAAATATTTTAGAGAGAGAGAAGAATGAAAAAGTAACTAAAAATTGCTTTTCCTCGATTTGACATACGCACAGACCGCTCGAATGATGAAACCACTGCTTGAGTGTTAGACACAAAAAGTGGCACTGCTTGAGCGACCAAAATACTGCTGGAGCGCACAATGACCTCCTTCTAGAAGTTTTGCAGACTATAGAAGATCGCTCCAACGAAGAAAAGACCGCTCGAGCGAAGATCACCCTACTTCCAAAAGTTTTGCAGACATGCAAAAATACTGAGACATCTCAAAGACCGCTTGAACGACCAAAGCACTGCTCAAGCAAACAACAAAGGAAATGGATAGCAACTCTTCTAAAAACTAACTTCCAACCTGTTTTAAACACAACTAACAACTCCAAACAACCAAACTCAACTAACAGCAAGATGCAAAGGGTATAAATACCAATTAAAGATACAAAATATCGGATCTAAGAACATGAAAAAGGTCGGGTCTAAACTGGAACCATCATAGAAAGAGAATGCGGCAATAGGTGGGGTCGCACCAACGATTATAGAGTTGGGGATAGAAGTGGCATAAGGGCCGTGTAGGTAGTGCTCGAGGCGGTGGTGGTTGCAACAATTAGAGGGTTGTGAAAGTGGTACGTTGCCATGGGACGACTATGGTTGCGGTGGTCGGAGGTTGTAGGGTGATCGATAGTCGGAGGTGGAGATGGGGGCAGAGGTAGAGAATATAGGGTTTGAAGGTTGAGTGTAAGAAGAAGAAATAAGTTAGGAATGAGGGTATATATATATAAGGCCCCTAACTTTTGTAAACCCTATTAAGTCCATGACTTTTGGGTTATTATGATAAAACCCTTAGTTCCTTATTTATTCGCAAATTTAACTCTAGAATTGGAGGCATATTGTGAACGAACCCATACAAACCTAATCAAACCCGATAACTTAGTAATCATTTATATACTCTAATATTAATTATTTAACTATGAAGCCCTTGACCCTTGTAATTTCATTTAAACACTTACTTTTGAACTATTTCAAAAAAGAATCTCAATTCTTTATTTGTTTTCAATTTTAGCTATAGAGTCAAAAAAGCGCGCCAACTAAGAACTCACAAACCCTAATTGAACCCGAGAACTCAGGGATCATTTCCAAACCCTAATAATAATTAAATTAATTCTCTAATTATATTTGCCGCTCAAAACCCTAGGTTTTTTTGTTCTTATTACGATTCGCTGTTTAACTCAAAATGAAGAAACTTTAACCAAATTGAATCCTCAAATCCTAATTTAATTAAGTATTACACTTAAATAAATGTTTCAATTTATAAATTAAGGTCTTAGCTCTCATATTTTACTTGAATCACAAATTGATCCCGAGTTAGTACCATTGTATATATATATATTTGTACATCTTATTTATCAAATCTTTTTGTACACAATATCTATGGAATTTGTACACAAAATAAATAGAAAAAATTCCCAAATCTTAAGCACATGACTAGCCATCATACCTCCCCTATGCTATAATCATTGTACTTTAGAGACAAATCCCTTGAATCATGGAAATAATTACGACTTTTGGTACCAATTCTATATATAAATGTATATATCTGTGGAGAAGTGGTTTGGAAATACTCTTTTGATCCTGGGGAGCCCTCGAGATCCGCTGATAGTCACCTGAAATGGGATAAACACTTCGGTCGGGGGTGCCGGAATTAGCACTCCAACGGATAAGTCAGTCTCTACCCTCAAGAGTGCTTGTATTCTAAGTTAAGCATTGTAATTCTCACATACCTGATTCTGGCTGATGTTTCTTCTATTTATATCTTTTCTTCTTTGGGCCTCGGGATTAGGTCCATCCCCCACCTCATATTCGGCATATTTTATAATGGACCGATCCCTACTCGGCCCCTCGCTTAATCGGTTATTTGGCCGAGTAGAGTTGGATTTTGAGCTTTCGAGCCAATTGCCGAGTGCTTCGAACCTTGACTCTACCAGATTCGGCTGTCTGGAACCTCTACGACTCCTGAATCTCAGCCCCCACAATTGCCCCCCAAGCATTCCACCAATGACAGTTGGCTGGAGTGTTTAGCTTCGAACTCGAAGAGTCAGAGCTGAAATTCGGCGTCTGACCGCATTCCAACGCAAATGTCTGTACACATGCTTCTCGGTTATCATTTCAACTTCCCGCCTCCTCGTACACTTCAAAATTTCGACGTCTTTTCAAATACATACACGCTTTTAGATGCCGGTCGCTGGACTGACTCCCAAACTACCTCTGCAACTTCCTACTCTTCTTTATCTCCATCGCCTCTTGTAAGTTCTCTCCTTCTCTGCTTTGTTTTTTGGCTTAGCATAATCCTATTGGCTGGGGGAAATGGTGAAACATTTAAAAGATCTCCTCTCACTGGATCAAATTACTGGCTTCCGACGCCATTTTTTCATTCCTGATGATGTCCGTCTGTCAGTTGTGGCAGACGGCACCCTCGACATGGAGAGGGTTGATGAAACCACGATCGTCTTCCCTCTTCTATCAATCGCAGAGGGTAGGGTCCGCTTCCCCCTTCACCCATTCCTTAGGGCCGTGCTTTGCCATTGGGGGTTAATCCCTTCCCAACCCAACATCAACTTCTCTAGGGTTGTGATGGGGATTATCGCACTAAACTGCTGCCTTGGGCTTAACCTTGGCATTCCTGCTATTCAGCATTGCTATGCCTTGGCCAAATTTACTGGTCGGCACGGGGCGTTATTCCCTTAGGGCCAAAGACACCGACCATCAACTAGTGACTATGCTTTCCAGCTCTGGGAAGCGAGTTGATGATGTTATGGTCATCGTCCAAAGAAACTGAGAATTCGGCGAAGGCGAGGATCGCCTTGATCGTATTCCTAGATGGAGGGGCGAACCAGGTGGCCGAGTATCTTCTTTTATTTATTTGTTATATTTATAAAACCTTATTTTCGGGACCTCATGGTTTTGTTTTTGCAGGAAACGATTTCAAGAAAGTCTTGACCTCGACTGACGACGCCGTCCTTTCGAAAATTAAGACTACGCTCAAGTATTTCAGCCGATTGAGTCTTCAGAAGTAGGGGAGGGCGACCCACGTTCTGCTCCGCTACGAGCCGACTTATACGACCTTTTCAGCGGCGGAAAACATCCCAATTCCGAAGGGTGAGGAGTTTCTTGTCACCCTTATCTTGACTAATTTCAGAAATTTCAGGCAAGTCGGTTGCGAGGGATCAGATTCGAAGCGACCGGAAGTTGTTGAGGCCGTCAAGTCAAACCAATCTGAAACTGAGGTTGACGAGGCTTTGAAGTTAGCATTTGAAGAAGCCGGCCTCAATTTGGCTGATCCTCCGTCCATCTCGGGTCGAGAGAACCGTCCGCTTGACGACATTTTTCACGGTCTGGAGGACCTTCCCGGCGTGTTCCCAGAAGATATGGCTGGGTTGAGCCTCACTAAACTTGCCAAGAAGGCGAACGCGGAAAGGATGGCTGCGTGGCGAAGGGCGGAGGAGATTCGGGCTGCCGAGTCTCAGTCCCAGTCCTCCTTGCCTGTTATTGAGGAGACGGCAAAGAACGGAAGTATCGAGGCGGAACCTTTTGTGCAGGCAAGTGTTGCAATTGAGCAAAGGGTAGAGAAGCGCCCTGCCGATGTCGAGGTCGGCTCAGAAGAAGACCGTGCTGACAAACGACCTCGTTTGGAGGAGTCGGATAAGATCGTACCTTTTGTTATTCAGCCCAAGATAAAGAATATGCCGATCTCCTCCGATGCTTCGGTGATCAAAGACCTAGCGGTTGCACTCAGCTTAGCGACGTCCGTTTCACTGCCTGCTGACAAGGCGGCTTTTCGGGCAGAGTCGGATCTGGTTGCAATTGGGTTGGCCGCGCAATCGGCTCTTTTGGTACATATCTGGACTTTGTCTTTTCTCTTTACACAAATATTATTTTGTTCTTAACTTCCTGTTTTGCAGGCCGTCGGAAGGATAGCCGACATGGGTCGTCGCTATCACGATGCCGTCGAGCTAATTGGCCGTTTACAAGCAGAGGTTGAGGGCCAAAGGAGTAGGGCACAATCGGAGGGCGCCCGTGCCGAGGCCGAGATGGAGAGAGCCCGCAATGCTGAAGAGTTGAGATCAGTCGCCGAGAAGAGAGCAGATGCAAGTGACGTCGCGCTTAAATTGGCCCAGGAGGCGATCTCTAAATTGGAGGCTGGGTTGGAAGAGATGAAGGCGGCGAAGGAAACAGCCGACCTAAAGGCTTCCAGCGCATTCGATGCTGGGTAAAAATCTACTTTGGAGGAATATGTAGACGAAGTCCCCAAATTTGAGAATCGGGGATTTAAAAACGGCTAGCTCAAAGCCCTTGCTGCTGCTGATGTGACATTGGCTACGCCAATTCCATACGAGCAAGTGGATGTTGAGCCGCTGGAGTCTGACTCCGAGAACTAATTTGGGCGGCTCTTGTTTTTTTTTTTTTTTTTAGGATTTGCATGTAATTTTCAGCTTTTTATAGCTTTTTGTCTAGTAATTTTCATATGTAAAATGGTTACAATTTGTGCCCAATTTACTCAATGAAAATTCATTTTGTAATTTGCTGTTACTAATGAATGGAATTGTTTGGTTGCTGTTTTGGATAAAACGTTTTGTATACTTGCCGACTAGGTGATTAGGCCGCTTAGATAGCTAGGCCGTTTAAAAAGCCAAAAATTGGTATATGAAGTGGCTGTGGCACATATCAATCGGTATGGGGCCAAGATGCTCGGCTGGTTAGATTAATAAATCTGCCCTTACCCCAGCCAGTGCATGGACTTCAAGGCATTCTCCCATAATTGCCGTTTAGATAATTAGGCCGTTTTAACAAGCCAAAAATTAGTGCATGAAGTGGCTGTGGCACATATCGATCGGCATGGGGCCAAGATGCTCGGCCGGTTAGATTAATAAATCTGCCATTGCCGCAGCCAATGCATGGACTTCAAGGCATTCTCCCATAATTGCCGTTTAGATAATTAGGCCATTTTAACAAGCCAAAAATTAGTGCATGAAGTGGCTGTGGCACATATCGATCGACATGGGGCTAAGATGCTCGGCCGGTTAGATTAATAAATCTATCCTTACCCCAGCCAGTGCATGGACTTCAAGGCATTCTCCCATAATTGTCGTTTAGATAATTAGGCCGTTTTGACAAGCCAAAAATTAGTGCATGAAGTGGCTGTGGCACATATCGATCGGCATGGGGCCAAGATGCTCGGCTGGTTAGATTAATAAATATGCCCTTGCCCCAGCCAGTGCATGGACTTCAAAGCATTCTCCCATAATTGCCGTTTAGATAATTAGGCCATTTTAACAAGCCAAAAATTAGTGCATGAAGTGGCTGTGGCACATATCGATCGGCATGGGGCCAAGATGCTCGGCCGATTAGATTAATAAATCTACCCTTGCCCCAGCCAGTGCATGGACTTCAAGGCATTCTCCCATAATTGCCGTTTAGATAATTAGGCCATTTTGACAAGCCAAAAATTAGTGCATGAAGTGGTTGTGGCACATATAGATCGGCCTTCGTCGTTTGGAGACTGCCAAAAACATTAATGAAATTGCCTCGGGGTCGCTGCATACCTACGAATAAATGGGGTGATTTCGCGCCAGTGGGTCCACTTATTCTTATTCAGATTCGATTTGAACTAGCTTGGGGCGAGGGCGAATGTCAAACAAACTGTTCTTCAACAGCAGAGGAGAGGGACGAACGCTGGCTGAGCTAGATGCTACGATGAATCGCAGCAGCGAGCCTGTGCGTATGGGAGGGAGGACGTCCAAGGAAAGCGAAAAACGTCAACTTCCAAGCCGTCGAAGCAGATCACCCTAAAGAGAGAAGCATCAACAGGGAAGTTCCCCGCGACTGCGACCGGGGAATGAGTCAAATGCGACGCCACGACCATTGAGTTTTGCAATGTCCGTGGGGAATAAACCGATGACTGAGGCAGATTCCATCGTCAATGATCCGGATGTAGCGATCGAGTTCGCTCGATAGATCTTTCCACCGGAAGTCCAACAATCGATGGTTGGATGACGAGATTTGGAAATGTTTCGAGAAAGTATTCATGGGGCGGTGAAGGGGCTGTACACCGCCTACGAAGTCGGCATGCGTATGCGCGCCGCGCAGCGGGAGATGGAGAAAATGAACGAGCGGGTCCGCAATTTGGAGGCTCGTGCGGAGAAAGCCGAGGGCGAGCTTAGGGAGCTTAGGAAGATTAAAGTCACCTATCCGCATACGGCAGGTCAATCTAACTCGATTGTAGATGAGAGGGTTACCCAACGGCTATTGAGTCTTGCCATCGCTGACCGAGATACGACAGGCATGTTTGCCGCGCAAAATGCAAGAGCCAAAGGTTACGAGGAGGGCTTCCATGCTGGTCGGAAGGTTGGGATCGACAAAACGAAAGAGACACTTGCTGAGGAGGTCTGCCGATGCGAGAATCGGGGTTTTAAGCATGGTTGGATCGTGGCTCTTCAGGCCGCGGAGGCTCTCCGAGCACAGGGTGTTGATTCCAACTTATGTGATCTGGATCATCATGACCATTTGCCCTTTGCTGCCTTCGAAGTTGAAAAGAGCGATGATGAGGGTGACGCCGAATAAAAATATTCGTTGTAATGTTCAAATGCGGATCGTGTCTAGAATTATGTATTTATTGGTTGGTCGAATAAAACAGAACTTTATTTTCAATGTTTTGTTATAATTTTTGTTTGGGACATACGTGCTTGCATGTGTTTTATTATATACATGTTTGAATAAACGCATTTCAGACGACTAAATGAATATTGATTGGCCTGATTTAATCGACATCATTGTGTTACGTACGGCCCAAAGGCTTAATCGGCCCAAAGACGTCATTCGCCGATGGGGCTCTGAATCCGGAGACTTTATTTGGCCAACCGTGATATCTATGGAGGGCGCTTCGAATCCGGAGGCTTAGTCGGCCCAAAGGCATCATTCGCCGATGGGGCTCTAAATCCAGAGGCTTTTATCAGCCAATCGTGATATCCATGAAGGGCGCTCCGAATCCAGAGGCTTTATTCGGCCAATCGTGATATCCACGAAGGGCGCTCCGAATCCGGAGGCTTAGTCGGCCCAAAGGCGTCATTCGCCGATGGGGCTCGGAATCCGGAGACTTTTGGGCCAATCGTGATATCCATGAAGGGCGCTCCGAATCCGGAGGCATTTATCAGCCAATCGTGATATCCACGAAGGGCGCTCTGAATCCGGAGGCTTTATTCGGCCAATCGTGATATCCATGAAGGGCGCTCTGAATCAGGAGGCTTTTATCGGAACATCTTTGAACTGGATTCTTTGCTAGGTGAAGGGGAATCTTTGTATTACAGAAAAAGAGATGTACATGGCGAACAGTTCGGAACAAGCATCATGTCCCACAAGTCGGGCTAATGATAAAATTTGCGTAAATGCGTGGAATTCCAAGGTCATGGCAGACTCCTTCTTAACATATCTTTGAGCCGATATGCCCCTACTCCAGCGATCGAATCGATCTGATAGGGACCGTCCTAGTTAGGACCCAATTTTTCATCGGCTGGTTTCCTGTCAACTGGGAGCACCCTCTTCAGGACAAACTCTCCTGGTGTGTAGCGGCACACCTGAACGCGTTGATTATACGACTTTGCCAGCTGCTGCTAGTACCGTGCCATGGACGCATGGGCTCGGTCTCTTCGTTCTTCGATTAGAATCAAATCCAAAGCCAGCATCATGTCGTTTCGGCCCGTATCAAAAACTTGCGACTTGAGTGTCGGGTGGCCGATCTCCAGGGGTAGGATTGCTTGGGTTCCAAAGCATAGGGCAAACGGCGTTTCTCCAGTCGACCTTCTTGGTGTAGTTCGATGAGCCCAGAGTACACTCGGCAATTCTTCGATCCATTTGCCTTTGGCTTTCTCCAACCTCTTCTTGATGCCATCCAAGATGGATTTATTAGAGGCTTCAGCTTGGCCATTGCTTTGGGGATAAGCTGGCGTAGAAAAGTAAGGCCGAATACCATATTTGTTGCACAGCTCTCGGTATACGCCACAATCAAACTAGGTACCGTTGTCTGAGATAAGAGCTCTGGGAATGGCAAATCGTGTTATGATGTTCCTCCACACAAAGCGTTTAACGTCAGCATCTCGAATGTGTGTTAATGCCTCCGCTTCGACCCGTTTCGTGAAGTAATCTGTTGCGATGATCAGGTATTGCTTGTTCCCTGGGGCCCTCGGCAATGGTCCTACGATATCAAGCCCCCACTGGGCGAGTGGCCAAGGACTGGTGATAGAGTTAAACTCTTCAGCAGACAGATGGTTTAACGGGGAGAATTTCTAGCACTGTTCACACTTTTTTGCATAACACTTGGCGTCCGCTCTCATTGTTGGCCAATAATACCCCTGCGTTATGGCTCGATGGGCCAAAGACCGTTCGCCAGAATGGGCACCACAATTGCCTTCATGTATCTCAGTCAGAAGCTCCCCCACTTTGTCCGGGTGCACACATTCCAAATATGGGCCAGAGAGTGACTTTTTATAAAGCCTTCCTTGCAGATCCAAGTAGTATCGCATGGCTTTGTTTCGCAACTTATGTGCTTCTTTCTTGTCCTCTGGGAGTTGTTCAGAATATAAGAATTCAGCAATGGGATCCATCCAACTTGGTGCAGATTCTATAACGTTGATTTGGACTTCCTCTGAAGGGCCAATGCTTGGCTTTGGGATGAATCCTACTTCGATGGTCCGTTTTATCTCTGAGTTGATTGCGGAGGCTAGGCAAGCCAAGGTGTCTGCATGGGTGTTCTGATCACGTGTTATCTGGTTCAACTCATGATGGTCAAATTTTGCCAACAAGGAGTTGGCCGTTTTCATATAGGCCACCATACGATCATTTCTTGCCGCGTACTTCCCCTTTAGCTGATTGATCACCTGTTTTGAGTCGCAAAACACAAGCAGACATCGAGCACCCAGGATATGCGCATTCCGCAAACCGGCTAAAAGGGCTTCGTATTCGACTTCGTTATTTGATGCTTCGAAGCCGAGCTTGACGGCCTGCTCAATTACTGTGTCGTCGGGGGTCATGATTACAACTCCAGCTCCACTGCCCCGCTGATTGGACGATCCATCACAATACAACTGCCAGATGTCCCCAACATAAATCCTCCAGTTCAGCTTCGGTCAAATTTCATCTGTCTTGAAGTCGGCGACATCAGACTTGAAGTCGGCGAGGCTCCCAGTGAATTCGGCGATAAAGTCGGCAAGCACCTGTCCCTTGATTAAGGTTTTGGGTAGAAATTGAATATCGTACTGGCCAAGTTCCAGGGCCCACTTTGAAACACGTCCAGATGCTTCCGCACTGCGTAGTACTGATCGGAGGGGATAATCTGTTAGCACCCCAATGCTATGCCCCTAGAAATAATGCATGAGCTTCCTTGCCGCCATAACTAGGGCTAAGATGAGCTTTTCCAGTGGAAGGTAGCGCGTTTCGGCGTCAACCATTGCCTTGTTCACATAATACACTAGCCGCTGCTCCCCTAGCTCTTCTTTTATCAATACGGCGCTGACGGCTCGATCAGAAACTGCCAGGTACAAAATGAGTGAGTCGCCAGCAGAGGGTGTTGTCAGGAGTGGTATTGAGCGAAGGTAGGTCTTCAGGCCGTTGAAAACAGCTTCACACTCGGCGGTCCATTCAAAGGCCTTGCCCTGCCGTAGTGTTTGAAAGAATTGTCGGCAGCGATCTGTGGACCGGCTGATAAACCTGTTGAGTGCGGCAGCCATCCCCATCAACTTTTGAACCTCCTTTACTGAACGGGGGGAGCCGAGCTCCAGGATTGCTGTGATTTGCCTTGGGTTGGCTTCGATGCCTCTGTGGTTGACAATGTAGCCCAAGAATTTGCCAGAGCCGATACCAAACGCACATTTGGAAGCGTTCAACTTCATTCCATATTTGCGTAGGATGCCGAATGTCTCTTCCAGATCGGCTATATGATTCTGCTCTTCTTTGGATTTGACCACCATATCGTCAATGTACACTTCCATAGTTTTGCCAAGTTTCTCCTTGAACATGGTGATGACCAGTCTCTGGTAGGTTGCCCCTGCATTCTTCAGCCCAAAAGGCATTACCTTATAGCAATAGGTTCCTCTTGGGGTGAGGAATGCAGTTTTCTCTTGGTTCTCCGGATGCATGGCGATTTGATGATAACCTCTATAGGCATCAAGGAAACTCATACGCTGATGGCGCACCGTAGCATCTACAAGCTGGTCTATCCTGGGAAGAGGAAAACTCATACGCTAAGTCCCATTTTTCTTTTTCACCACCACTGTATTAGAGAGCCATGTAGGGTAGGTCACCTCTCTAATTGCTCCGGCGTCAAGCAACCTGTCAACTTCCTCAACAACGGTGGCAGTGTGCTCTGCGGCCGACCGCTGACTTTTTTGAATGATCGGCTTACACTTAGGATCGACATTCAAATGGTGCTGTGAAACTGACGGATCGATACCCGGCATCTCGTACGAAGTCCATGCAAAGACATCGAGGTTGCTGAGCAGGAAAGATATTAGCTGCTGTCTGTCGGCCTAATTCAAGGAGGCGCCGACCATGAAGAACTTGTCTAGGCTTCCATCGATTTGCACTTGTGTTAAGTCTTCTGTTGCCTTTTCGTTTGGGGGCCGCCCAACATCGTCGAGGCTTTCTCGATCCGGCAACTCAATGGAATTCACCTGTAGTTCCTTTGGCGTTTTCTCAGCAAGAAGATAACATGCTTGTGCCAATTTCTAGGAGCCACGGATTTGTTCAATACCGCGTTCTGTCGGGAAGCGGAGCAGCTGATGATAGGTGCTGGGCACGGCTCGCATAGCATGCAACCATGATCGCCCCATGATGAGATTATACGGCGATGGCAGTCTGACGACCAAGAATCCCACATCCACTATTCGGGAACCTGCTCGAACAGGAAGTCTGATTTTCCCCAACGGGTACTCTGGATTGGCATTGAAGCCGAAAAGTGGATAAGGGGCCGGAGAGAGATCCGATTCGGAGAAGCCCAGTTTGGTGAATGTCCTGTAGTACATAATCTCTGATGTACTCTCTGGATCGATGAGTACGCGCTCAACTGTGAATCGGTTTACGCGTAACTCAATTACCAAGGGATCGCTGTGGGGCAGTGTTACTCCGGCCAAATCCGAATCATCAAAAGTGATAACCTCGGCTTCATAGGGCCGTTTAGCCAGAGTGAGTTGCTCTTGAGGGTTAGACTTCGACTGAATCGCTTGTACCGCCGACGACATTGGCAGGCTGTATATCATGCGGATCATGTGGAGCAAATGTGAATCCTGTGTCAAGACTGTTGCTTTGGTTGGGTTGCCTTTTTGGACGTACGGTTGTAGCCAGCCATCTTGTACCAATGTACCGTCGTACAGGGTGAATGACGGTGCTTTGAATTTCTTGGGTAGGATTGCCTTTGTGATCTGTCGTACAAAAGGATCGTCTCGATCGTCATCCGAGTTGTTTCTCCTTCGCTTAAGCCTTGTACGGGGAGTCTCTTTAGAAGAACTAGAAATTTCAGATCATCCCTCCTTCTTGGGCTCCGAGGATAATGAGTCGGAGTTGCTATCAGCATCTTGTTGTCGGGCTCGAGATTGTCGACCAGTTGCCCTCTCGGGTCGTTCCGGGCTTTGGTATGCAACTTGTTTGGGCTTCGCCACCTCCAAGGCCAAATCCTGATGGAGATGTTCGTTCTCTATAATCATGCTTTCCAATCTTTGTTCGTTTTGCTTTGCTTGTTCTAGGAGCACTTGCATTGCTTTGTGCTCCGAAGTCGAGGGTGAGGCGAAATTTAAGGCACGTCTTGCGGCGATAGTCTCTGTTCCAAGCATGTTTGTTGGAGTGGTTTCATCTTGCGATATAGGGTCGACAGCGATTGTCGGAGGATATTCCGTCACGCTCGCCATGGATGTGCTTGAGTATTCCCACAGACGGCGCCAATTGTGGAGAAGTGGTTTGGAAATACTCTTCTGATCCTGGGGAGCACTCGAGATCCGCTGATAGTCACCTGAAATGGGATAAACACTCCGGTCGGGGTTGCCAGAATTAGCACTCCGACGGATAAGTCAGTCTCTACTCTCAAGAGTGCTTGTATTCTAAGTTAAGCACCGTAATTCTCACATACCTGATTCTGGCTGATGTTTCTTCTATTTATATATTTTCTTCTTTGGGCCTCGGGATTAGGTCCATCCCCCACCTCATATTCGGCATATTTTATAATGGACCGATCCCTACTCGGCCCCTCGCTTAATCGGTTATTTGGCCGAGTAGGGTTGGATTTTGAGCTTTCGAGCCAATTGCCGAGTGCTTCGAACCTTGACTCTACCAGATTCGACTGTCCGGAACCTCTACGACTCCCGAATCTCAGCCCCCACAATATCTAATGTACTTGTAACTAGAATGGATAAAATTCGACTTAAGCCTAATGACATCATCATTAAGTACATAATTAAGGTCCTAATTATCCACTATTCCATGTCATTTCAACCAAATACAACCTAATTCCATTTCATTTCAACCAAAGGACATTTTAGACAACTCACACAATTTTTCCTATAAATACACCACCATCCTCCATCCATTTGAACATCAAACACCACACCTACACACCCACATGGCATAGAGAGAGGGAGAGGAGTGGAGAGTGAGCTTGTGGGAGGGAGAAAGAAGAGAAATAGAGAAAGTCTTGCAAAACTAGTTTTATAATCATTCAAGTAGGCCACAACACAACACTCTCTTTTATTTTTCTCATTCATATACATGTTCTTAGAAGTTCTACACATTATTTTCAGAGATATTTTAATGATGTTCTTGTGTTAAAAATGAAAAGAGTTGAGCATTCCACCCTTGTGTTTTCTCTAAATAGATGTAACACTATCTTTTTCTACACCTATCTTTCGTAATATCCAAAGGCACACCTTCAATCCAAATTTTTGAATTTAATATTGTGGCTTGACTTTTCGTGCTCCTTTCGAATATGACTAGCCCCACAGTTCAGACTCCCGCAGTTCTGAATCTGATTTCACAAAGTGCAATGTGAAACAGTGAAAACACAAAAGAGTGTAAATTCGGCAATTCTTTTGGAAAATTGATGTTTGAATCAAATGCCAAAAATGGACTGTCTTACTAGATTTCAGAGTCGCCACCTAAATATTTTTGAAAAATTTGGAAAACCCAAGACTCGTGCCATCACCAAAGTGTCTCAGCTCAGGAACTTAGGTACGCGAGGGGAAGGTCATGAATTGAGCACCACACTCGCCCAATCAAAGATTGGCCTCTACTAATCATGATGTAATTTTTATTTACATTATATGCTCTTGTTCCGATTTATTAGCTATTTTTGCTATGTGATGCACATAAGTATAGACTAATTTGCAAAGATTGGAACATTTGATTTCATGCTTGCTTTTTGAAAAGAGTTTGTGAATGTGCCACTTGAAAAAGTAGTTTAAATGTACATTAATCAAACTATCCGAATTCAAGCAATTAGCCTTCATCCACAAGCATTCAAACATGTATATCATTTAAGCAATTAACCTTATGGAAATATGCTTGGACATGGTAACAACCGCACTCATGCGATATGCTAAAGCTCAAAATTGCTCACCTAGTACTCCGAGCCAAAGCAAAGCAAAATAATTAAAAAAATATGCATGCTCCTAATTAATGCAATATGACTAAATGCAATGCACACATTATGTAATATATAGGTTCGAGTATGAGTATGGCATATGATTCCATTCAAGACATGCGATAAAGCACATATTCAAGTAATGAATTTGAACATTGATATTGGGTTAGTATGATGAGCCGAACCTTGTGCTCTGTTTCATGTCTGTTGTAGCAAGGTAATACCAAACATTAGTGGTCGGCCGGGGCCACCTTTACTGTACGGTTGACCATTTTTTTCTGGCCGACCGGCCACTTTTTTCAACCACATAGTATTATTTTTCCTGCAGAACAAAGCAGAGGATGAGGTAAAACAATGCATTTTTCTTATTGCAAAATAGAAGTATTTTGGCAGCCAAACAGAAAGCATTTTTGGGTGGAAATCCACGTGCATGCATGAGTCATCCCTCATTTTTCGGTGCCCATAATAGTTAACTTACTTAATTTTTTATTATGCTTAATTAGCTTAACTGTAATAGCTAGTTAATCTTAATTTGTAATAATTAGCTAGTGTAGTTAATTTATTTCATTTGGCTTGTAATAGCTAGGACATTCATTCGGACCCTCCTACGTGAGGGCAAATTGTAATAATGTCTATGTCTTCCAACCCCCATTTATTTCTCCCTTTTATTTACTTGCTTATGATGGATAGCATAGAACATCATGTTTACTTAGCATTTTGCTATGATTTGCATTCATTCATCATGCATGCATAAGGTTCGGTTCATTATTCTAACGGCGTTGTCATTTATTACTTCCTTGAATACATGTGCCACCACATGCTATCAAAATGATTCACATGACATTTTAGACAACCAAACCTCTTAGTTGCATTTTTGCATGTTTTGCATTAGTCATTTTGCATTACTAGGATCATGCATTTTTCCTAACTATTTTATCTTCTTTTGGCTTGCCTTGGAGTACTAGGTGAGAACTTATTGCTTTAGCATATTGCATGAGTGTTAGTGTTGCCATATGAAGCATATTTTTCATAAGGCTAAGTGCTTAATTGATATACCTGCTTGAATGCCTGTGGATGAAGACTAATTGCTCAAATTGGGATAATTTAATGAATGTACATATGAGATCACTTTTCCAAGTGGTACATATTCAAACAATTTTCAAACAAACATGAAATCAAAGTGTTTCAATTTTTGTAAATTAGTCTACACTTGTGTGCAACACATAGTAAAGTTAGCCTAATAATCAGAACATGAGCATATAATGTAAATAAGAATCACATCATGATTAGTAGAGGCCGATCTTTGATCGGGAACGGGGGTGCTCAATTCATGACCTTCCTTCTCGTACCTAAGCTCCTAAGCTGAGACACTTCGGTGATGACGAATAAGTGGCCTTTGGCACAAGTCTTGGGTTTCCTAAATTTCTCAAAAATATTTAGGTGGCAACTTTGTAATCTGGTAAAGCAATCCATTTTTGGTATTTGATTCAAAATCGATTTCTCAAAAGAATTGTCGGATTTGGACTCATTTGTGTTTATCTATTTCAAATTGCACTTGTGGAATTAGATTCAGAACCATAAGAGTCTGAACTGTAGGCCTAATCGTATCCAAAAGGAGCACGAAAAGCAAGCTACAGTAGTTGTCCGGGTCGAATGGCCTCAACTGCAACGGTAGTAGCTCGGGCTCAGCTCCTGGAGGGTTGATCTCCTTCGCCTTGATATCAGCGACAATGTCTGGCCAATCCCTGTAGGTTTCACCATCTTCTGCAGAATTCTCTTGTCATTTTTGTTTGCAGCCTCGATAGCTCCATTGGTCTGTGGCCTGTAGGTTGATGACTTATGGAAAGCCACATTATATTTCTCAAGCAGATCCAGCACCTCTTTCTTGAAGTACGAGCCATTATCGGAAATGATCTCGTTTGGAACCCCATATCGGCAGATGATGTTGTTCTTAATGAACTTAGCCACATGTGATGCTTTCAACACAGAATAGGACTGGGCCTCCATCCATTTAATAAAGTGGTCCATTGCTACCAGGATGAACTCATGCCCATTTGACCCCTTTGGCGTGACTGCACCGATAACATCTATCTCTCAAACAGAGAATGGCCATGGTGAAGTCATGTTGCAAAGCTTCGACGGCAGAATGTTCATGCGATTGGCATGAATTTGGCATTTGTGACAGTGCCAAATAAATCCAATACAATCCTCCTCCATGGTTGACCAATAGTAGCCTTGTCTAAGGATTTTTCGGGCCAGTATCATGCCACTCATGTGGGCTCCTCACTCTTCTACATAGATGGCCCCTATAAGGCGCTTTGATTCCTCTTCCTCAACACATAGTTTGTGCATTCCCAAATGGCCTCTTTTGTACAACTTGCCCCCGCAGATGATAAATTGGACAGCCTGACGCCATATTTCTCTTTTGTCCTTGGCATTTTCTCCTATCGGATACACCTCCTTTTCTAGGAAATTCCAGATATCGTAGTACCAGGGGTTCTTGTCTGAAACCTCATCTATAGCAGCGATAGTTTCATAGGCTGGTGTTGTAGACGTCCCCGAACGCATCCCGGGGAAGGGTGCGACTCCCCCCCCCCGTGCTGGTTTGATATTGGGTCACTACAGTTCGAAGGACTCAATTTGTCACGGTTCTAAATCTGAACCAAAGAGTCCAACTCTGGCAAATCGTTTTGAAGAAAAACAGATTTTGAAAAGAAGTGCCAAACATGGACTGCTTTGCCAGATTACAGAGTCGCCACCTAAATATTTTAAAATGGGGAAATTTAGGAAACCCTGACTCGGTGCCGAAGGCCACGTGTCCGTCATCACCAAAGTGGTCTTGGCTCGGGAGCTTGGGTACGATCGGGGAAGGTCAGCTATGAGCACCCCCTTTCGCCCGGTCCGAAGACCGGCCTCTACTAACCGTGATATCCGATTTTGAAAACATTACATGTTCTTATTCCGGTTATTAGCCTAGAATTACTATGTTATGCGCACAGCAAACAAGTATAGACTAGATCGCCTAATTTGGAAATAAGCATTGCATATCCGTCTTGTTTGGAAAACAGTTTGAAATTGCTACTCGCGAGTAGGCTAAAACACGGATTTCAATGAGTATTCCCAACTCAAGTAATCCAACCTCCACCCACAGGCATTCAAGCAGTTTATCACATAAGCACTTAGCCGCATGGCAGGCATACTGTCATGTTAACATTCACACACATGCGACATGCTAAAGCATAAAACTTACATCGTACTCCGTGCCAAAACAAGAAACCAGTTAGCAAAACATGCATGACCTAGTTTTTGTTAAGTGACTAATGCATCGCATACGGAATGTAATCTAGACAGGCTCGGCTATCCTAAGCATGGCACATGAAATGCAACAACTATCACGTATTCAATTTGGAATTGAAAGTACGATGCAGTTTGTATGATGTACCGAGCCCGATGTATGTAAACAAATGCATGAATGCACGCATGCATTGCATAAGGCATGCTAATTTAGATGTGCCCTAATCTACCATCATAAGCAGGTAAATAAAAGGGTAGAAAGAAATGGGGGTTGGAAGACATGCACCCACTCACACACACTTATTACAAATTTGCCCTCGCTCGGAGGGACCAAAAGAATAATGCAAATTAATTAACTACGCAAGCTAATTAATTATTACAAATTAACTAAATTAATTAACAAATTAACTAAGTTAATTAAAGCAGTAAACGCCTCGGGAAGAGGGCTCAAATGCAGCGCGCGCTCGGAATTGGCTCGGAATCGCACTGCCATGCATGGATTGCCTCTGTTTCCCCTGCTATCCTCCTCTGAAAATTGCCAAAGTCCCAGGAGTGCCTCTCAGGGCACTGGGGAGTACCACCGGCTGCACAGAATAGCCACCGGCTGCAGGATGTGGCCACCGGCACTGAATTCATCCATCGGCTGAAGATTGACTGCCGATCGGCACTAAAAAGTGCCAGTCGGCACAAAATGCCTGCAGAACCTGCAACTCACAGCAGCAGAGGACACAACTTGCATGGCAATGTAATTCAAAGCATGTATGCATCTAACACACTCCTTATCATGTTTTTGACTCAAAGGAGGATGTGCCTCGGTTCTCGGACCACCAATCACGCATTTCCATGCATGATGGCCTAAAGAGCCAAGAGTGCAATTTTGATTTCAAATGCATGCAATGCAAACAAGTACATAAGGGTGCTAAACCTCCATCACACTTCACTTCAAGAGGCCTAGCATGTATGCCAATATGATGCAATCCTAGACATGGCAACTAGTGTGCAAAATGGACAATGCTAGGCACTTATGCAAACATGCAAGTAAGCACACAAGGCAAGCATGCAAACCAAACTGAAGGATGGACTTAAACATGGATTAGCCAACTCCTATAGGCCTAAAACAGTAGCCAAAATGCTAAGTCATGAGGGCCAAACACACATGCACATATGCACAAGTTAAGGCACCAACACTTAAGCATAACAAATAACCCTTAAGCACACTTAAAGGGGTACAACAATGGACTACTAGCATGCATATGAAGCTCTGAAAATCATGCTAAACATGGTGCCAAACCAAGCAACAAAGTACAAAAAGCATGCACACATAGGTCCAACATTCAAAGCAAGTCAATGGGGCATTGAACTATACTTATACAAAACAAATATGGCATGCATTAAACAACTAAAAATAGGTTTTTGGCATGTTAAAACAAAGCCAAATGGCTGCTTAGATGGCATCTAAGAGGCTTGAAATCAAAGGCATGCATTAAGGCCAAAACATGGAGCATGCAACACATGCTTTCAAAGCATCAAAGAGGCAACTAAGGTAAGCATACAAGCACACCAAAGGGTCTGAAATGACATGCTAGATGGTTCCAAACCATCAAAACAAGGTAAGCAACACATGCTACGCATGCATACTCGAAGGCTAGCAAGCCTAAAATGCAAAGAGGCTATATAATGCATGCCAAGATCAACCCAAATGACTATGGACAGAGCTAAAACATGGCAAAATAAGCATGTACACTTCATGGATCTAAGCCTAAAGCATGCTCAAGCTAGGGCTAACAACCTAGGCATGTTAAGGGACCAAAGAGGCATTACAAAGCAAGTGTAAGATGCAAAGCCCAAACTGAAAAAGACCCTTCAACAACACTGAAGAGGGATCAAAAATATGACTACTCACAGTAGACAACAACCCCCAAATCAATATACAAACATGCTCAAAATGCAATGCAAGATTAAGACCCACAAAGGGGTATAACATGAAGTACCAAAAGGGTGCACCAAACAGCCAAAGACCCTTCATGAGACATGTAGAGGGGGGTAAAATAAGACACTTCTCAGGCCTGTTGAAGGCCCAAAAATAGAAGCATGGCAGGCTAAAGAAACATGCAAAAAAAAGGGGACCAAAGAGGGGTAATGAAGCAAGTCATGCATGGGGGTCCCAAACAAGGTTGAGCCCTTCTTCAATGTTGAAGAAGGGCTCAAAACAAGCCTCTTTGTAGTTTACATCGAAGCTCAAAAATACATGCAACTATGGCTTAGATATGAACCAAGAAAATGCTAGTTTTGGGGAAAAGTGTGCTTACCCTTGTAGACCAACAAACCAGCACCTCTTGGACCAAGTTTTGGTGCTCCTATGCTCTGCAAATGACCTCCCAAATGCTGGAATGGAAGATGGAGGTGTTGTGCTAGGTGTTGTAGAGCAAATGATACAAGAACCAAGGTGTTTGGAAGCTTGGATAGGGTAGATATAGAGGGTTGTAGATATATATGTTAGATATATATGTCTAACCTCTGGTTTTTTGCTCAAGAACTCCAACCTTAGCAATGGAGAAGAAGGCCTCTCTTATATAGGCAATGTAAAGGCCAAACTTAGAGGCTAAGCCATTCCAAAAAGGGTCAAGGGGGGGTCAAGGCTTATAAGGGAAGCTTGGACAGCTGGTAAGGCTTCTTGAGGAAGCCAAGACAAGGGGTCAAGGCTTCCTCAAGAAGCCATGAGCAAAGGGTGCACCAAATGGGGTTCAAAGGTGCAAAAAGGAAGCAAAATAGGCACATGGATGCACGTGGGTCTGGTTCTGTGCATCCCAGCTGGCACAGCTGACGTGCACTATGCTTGGGGGGTTCAAAGGGTTCAGGTCGGCCAGAAGGTTTGATCATCGGCCAAAATAAAGTGCCGGTCGGCACTATTTTCTGTCGGCCGGATAAATATAGTGCCGATGGATGATTCCTTGGTCAAAAAAAGGCCAGTGGGTATGCAAATCGAAGCCCCGGAAGTTAGCTTTCCAATGGCGCAAACCTTGCATCAAAATTCCTCCTGTGCAAAAAGTTATGCCCTTTTCCGTGAAGTCGCGCAGACTCGATCCAACCGGGATGATGCCCAGCTTCAACCAATCATATCTCCTCCACCCTGACTTGGCTCTAGGAGATTCTTGAATCAAAAATGAAGCCCCGGAAGTCTTCTTTCCAATGGTGGTGGCCTCATAGCTCAACTCCAAGTATGCAATTGAATAAGCCTGATTCAGCGAGGGCTGCTCGACTCCCTTCTACCCAGATCTTTGCCGATCTTCTTCTTCAACCTGTTTTCTTCCCTCTTCTCCTCTTTTCTTCAATTCCAAACCTCTAAACAAAGTGTTTTGAAAGACTTGCCCCTTTCCTTGCTGAAGAAACCGGACCTGTGCCCTGCACATCTTTCAACACCGAGCAAACCATCAGTAATGCCCAAGTCTTGAGGGCGGTCAAAAATGGGGTGTCTACAGGTGTGTACTCCTGTTCAATAATAATCGGATGCATCCTGACCCCCAATGGAATGTCTACCATAGAAGATAGAGTTATTAGTGCATCAGTGAATCGATTGTTCTCTCTTAGCAGGTGGGTAAACGTTAACTTTTCAAACCTCATAATTAGCATATCCAAGGCCTTATGGTAAACCTTCATTTTCTCTTCCTTAACCCGCCAATCTCCGTTGGCTTGAGACACAACCAAGTTCGAATCCCTGATGATGTACAACCTTTTTGCCCCTAGTTCCAGGATGACTTCTAAACTAGCAAGACATGCCTCATACTCTACTTCATTGTTGGATACTTTGAATCAGAGTTTGAAGGCTAAGGGTATATGTCACGACCCAAACCCGCTCCTATGGGTTTAGCACCGTAATCGACCAGTAATCCGAGATTACCGAAGGCCTGCTTAACAGTAAAACAGTAATACAGAGTACAGGGGCTGGTGGAAGCCAAAACAGGCTAAATTTCCAATCGATTTCTGACTCAGCGCGTCGGCAACGGTGTTAGCTTTTCCTGGATGGTACAGAATTTGCAGGTCATAGTTTTTTATCAATTCTAACCATTTCCACTGCCTCATGTTTAGTTCTTTCTATGTGAAGAAGTATTTCAAACTCTTGTGGTTGGTATACACCTCACATGTTGCCCCATAAAGGTAGTGACGCCAAATTTTCAGTGCAAACACTACTGCAGCAAGTTCTAAATCATGGGTCGGGTAGTTCTTTTCATACGGTTTCAATTGTCGGGAAACATATGCAATAACTTTACCATTCTGTATTAAAACACATCCCAAACCCTTATAAGAAGCATCACTATATGCAGTATAACCATCCGTACCTGAGGGTAAGGTGAGAATCGGTGCAGTCACTAGTTGAGTTTTCAACTCTTGAAAGGCTGATTCCCTCTGATCGGTCCAGTCAAATGATATCCCCTTCTGAGTCAGCTGTGTCAGTGGTAGGGCAATTTTGGAGAAATCTTTGACAAACCTTCTGTAATACCCGGCTAAGCCTAGAAAACTTCGGACTTCGGTAACATTTGTCGGTCTAGGTCAATTCACTACTGCTTCAATTTTCTGTGGGTCAACTGTAATACCATCCTTACTGATCACATGTCCCAAAAACATCACACTATCTAGCCAAAATTCACATTTAGTTAGTTTAGCATACAGTTTCTGTTCTTTTAGGGTCTGCAAAGCAATTCTCAAATGATGTTCATGTTCTTCCGTGCTTTTAGAATAAATTAAAATGCCATCTATGAATACAACAATAAAGTCATCGAGGAATGGTTTAAAAATTCGGTGCATAAGGTCCATAAATGCAGCAGGTGCATTGGTAACTCCGAAAGGCATAATAAGAAATTCATAATGTCCATACCTCGTCCGAAAGGCAGTTTTTTCAATGTCCCTTGTCTTGACTTTCAACTGGTGGTATCCAGATCTAAGGTCAATTTTGGAGAACACCCGGGCACCCTGTCACTGGTCAAATAAATCATCAATGCGAAGCAATAGATATTTATTTTTCACCGTTACCTTGTTCAGTTCACGGTAGTCAATGCAGAGTCTTAATGAGTCGTCTTCCTTTTTCACAAATAAGACTGGCGCGCCCCACGGTGAAGTACTGGGCCTGATGAACTTCTTATCTAACAGTTCTTGCAGCTGAACTTTGAACTCTTTCAATTCGGTAGGTGCCATTCTATACGGAGCTTTAGATACAGGCTGTGTACCCGGAATCACATCAATGGTGAATTCAACCTCCCTATCAATCAAATCCCCTGGCAAATCATCTGGAAAAACATCTGGGAATTCTCTGACTATAGGAATACTGTTCACATCAATTCTAACATCAGTAGGTACAATCAATACAGAACATAGATACCCCTTACACCCCTTTCTAATCAGTTTAAAAGCTTTCATGGATGAAATCAGATACGGAGGAGGTACTACTCCAACTCCGTTAAACACAAATTCAGGCAGTCCAGGTGGACGGAAAACAACTTGTTTTGTTACACAGTCTATGGTAGTATGATATTTTGTTAACCAGTCCATTCCCAATATCACATCAAAGTGATCAATATTTAGAGGCAGTAAATCAATATACAAATGAACATCTCCAACAATAATTTCACATGCAGGATACATATAAGCACAAGTCATGGATCCTCCAACAGGTAAAGATACAGCTAACAGATAGTTCATAGGTTCTAGTGGTCTATTCAATTTTCGTGAAAAAGCATGCGATACATATGAATGTGTAGACCCCGAATCAATCAGAACATATGCATTTTGAGCACAAATTGAGAGTATACCTGACACAACGGTCTCGGTATTCTGTACATCTCCCGGTACGAGTGCGAACACTCGACCTTGCCTCGTAGGCTCTTTTCTAGTAGCTTTGGGGTTAGGTTTTGGTGCAACAGTTGATGCTGCGGCGCTGGTTGCAGCTTTACTATTGCCCTGAGGAGCAGAAGGGCAATCTTTGACCATGTGGCCCACCTTGCCACACCAGTAACAAGCACCTGAAATTTTATAACAAACCCCTTTATGTTTCTTACCACATTCAGAACAGGGCGGTATGGAACTATTTCCTTGGTTGGAACTGGTTGTTGACCCCGTATTTTGCTTTTTGGTCAAGGGGCTGTTCTGGCCTTTCTTAAATTTAAAACCCCGTCTCTTACCATGCCATTAAGTTGTTGGTACTTCAGTCTGTTTCAGTGCCTCAATGTTTGACTCAGCCATTATTGCTCGGTCAAGAACATCTACATACTTCAGTAGTTTCAGAACATTTATTCTATCAAGGATTTCAACATTAAGGCCACCTTCAAACTTCCTGGCCTTTTTGTAATCGATATCCACCACGTGTGGTGCATAACGGGCAAGTTCTGTGAATTTAGATTCATACTCAGCTACCGACATGGTACCTTGTCTCAACTGTTCAAACTCAGTCACTTTTCGGTCTCTGACACACTGTGGGAAGTATTTCTCAAAGAAGGCTTCCTTAAACTGAGCCCAGTTCATAGCAGTATTGGTGTCGCGGACCAGCATCTACCACCTTTTGGCCTCTTCTTGTAAGGTGAAGGTAGCCAGTAGCACTTTGTGTGCTTCAGAATACGGAAAGGCTTCAAATAATTTTTCAATTTCTAGCACCCACGCTTCGGCCTTCAATGGTTCAAGGCCTCCTTGGAACGATGGCGGTTTCATTTTACTAAACTTCTGCGTTAGAGCAATTATGTCATCATTCACATTCTGTTCCGGCTGTACTGGAGGAGGTGGGGGCTGTTGGTTCTGTTGTTGCTGTTGCCTTAAGGCCTTAGTTAGCAGTTCAACTGTTCTTTCCAGTCTTGCCATTCTGGCATCAAATGATTCAGTTTCATTGGCAGTTCTTGCATTATCCATTTCACTATATGCAACATAGTAATAATAAACATAGGAAGTTGCATACTTTAAACACATTAACACATTAGCACATATATTCATGTCATGTCCACACACACTTTTCATGCTCATGTAATGCCCTATTACTTTTCTAGGACATCCTATAGCTCATTTGGACACGTGTGTGTGGTATAACTCGTGGTTTAATATCGCTCTGATACCACTCTGTCACGACCCAAACCTGCCCCTATGGGTTTAGCACCGTAACCGGCCAGTAATCCGAGATTACCGAAGGCCTGCTTAATAGTAAAATAGTAATACAGAGTACAGGGGCTGGCAAAAGCCAAAACAGTAAATAGAAGATGTCCAATGAGCTGTGACATTCTGTAAGCAAAAAGACCTTTCATACCTATTCACATAAACAGTACATATACATTCATGTACAAACATCCAGGACAGGGACCTAATCCCTATTAGAATAGTACAGTACAATTATCATTCAGTCTATACAGTATTACATATGGAGACAAAGGGGAACTAAAACACCCCAAACAGCCTTGGCTCGGTCAGGCTTGGAACCTCAAGGTGAGGCACAGTGGTTGGCTTGACAAAAAGGGAGTTTAACCCAACGCTCCTAGCATCGGTCCGGTGCCTGCACACCTACATATATATATGAGCAGTGAGCTAAAGCCCAGTGAATAACATATGCGTAAAGATGTTAAGAATGAATGTCCTTTCAGTATTGAAAACAGTCAATTATCAGTACATCAGTCATTCAGTTTGTGGCTCATATTTCATGCCATGACAGTTATTCAGAAGCTATAATAGTCATATGTGGTACATCCAATAGCAACCAGTACAGTAGGTCTTAACAGACCAAACAATCAGTTGATGGCCATCATATCAGTAAACAGTAGTGGTTCCAACATGGGAACCGACAGAGATCTCTGTAACAGTAGCAGTAACAGTTCAGTAACAGTAAATTGCTATGGACGCCACGAATACAGTTCACAAATAGGACAAACATTCATTCAGTAAGAAATATCATTTCAGAAAGCAGTACAGTTGTTCATTCAGAAAATATTTATGATCGAACATATCTTTACAACATTGTTACTCACAGAGCACTGGGCTATAAGCAGCTAGAGCGTCCTCGGATGCCAACCCTACACAGTTGGGAAAATAATAACTTAATCCCTAATTTGCCTCGGTGTGGTTCTATATCAATATCCTCCTTAAGATGCCTTAAATATGCCCTAGGAATGCCTAGGATGGAAAGAGGATGCAAAGATGCACTTTTACGCTCGAGCGTGGCTTTCTACGCTCGAGCGGACATGCAGACAAGGGTTCCCCGCTCGAGCGTCACTTCCTTCGCTCGAGCGAACTACAAAACATGGCAAAAGTACTGGATACATGAAATTCACGCTTGACGGCGCTCTACCCCCGCTCGAGTGTGTGACTCAGGTCCCCGCTCGAGCGTGAATTTCCCCGCTCGAGCGGATTATAAAACAATGCAAAGTGTTGAATGCCCGTATTCCACGCTCGAGCGCCACTTTCCCCGCTCGAGCGTGAGTCCAAATTCTGGAAATTCTAGATTGAACCTTCAAGCTGAAAATCAACTTTTAATGCATCAAACTCGATCCTTTTGGGCTAATTTTTAGAAAACACTTCAAAACCCATAATATTACATGTTTCAAAGATCAATTGGAGAAATCAAAGCCCAAAGGTAGTTCAATTGAACACAATTTCAAAGAAGTTTTCATAAACATGAAGAACAATGCAAATTCAACACATGCATGGGTTCCTTGGAACTCCAATGTGCTAAAACAAGATCAAATACAAGATTTAACTTCAAAACATGGTGAGTTCATGGATCAAGACCCACAATATAAACATGCATGCAAGAATTTCCATGAAAACAACTTAAAAACTCACTAATGTGTACATGCATGCATTATTTAAGCTTCAATCCAACAATCTAAACCAAAACTTGACTTCACTCTCTAAACTTCCATGAACCATGCACTATATGACTCAATTTAACAATTTAGAGGATAAATTCCATACCTAGGTTCCTCAATTACAAGAATGAGAGCTCAATTATGCAATCAACCTTCAATTTCTTCAAGTCTTCAAGCTAAATGCCTAGATGAACTCAATTTCTCCTATCTCTCTCTCTCTCTCTAGTCGGTTGTGCTCAAGAAATGGGCTGATGAAGTGTTGTAATGCTAGCTTATGGAGATCAAATAAAAGGCTCATGAAAGTCCACTAAGTGGCATTTTGGTGAATAAGTCCAACTCTTGTAAATTAGCATTATTTAATCCAATTTAAACATACCAAATCACATTCCAATTGAATATACGATAAAATTACATAAATCCTAACTAGTATAAAACACTAATCGGTTTCATATTCGGCCGCCGATAAGGCCTTCAATTTGCAGTTTCAAACACAAAACATGAACAGATAATTTAGCAGTCAAACAGATAGACACAAAATTAAACTAATACACTCACTCAATCAATCAGTTCAGAATTTCAGTCAATCAGTCAGTTAACATGCTTAATCATAGATTAGCACTAATCAGTGGTGTTATCAGTAAACAGTAGTGAGGGTTGTCACAGTATATGGGAATCATCAAGTGCTATTAGTAACACACTGATTTCATAATCGTATTGATTGGCTGCTTCATCAAAGTACATTATCCACGTTTTCTTCTCTATTTGCAAAATATCTTCATCTAGAAAAAGTACTCCACCGCTTCATCCCCCTCTACTGGGTGATCTGCTAAGAATTTCGTTACAACTCTTCCTTTAACCGACTTGTGTGTAACATATGTAAGATCAAATTCGGAGAGAAGAAGCAACCAACGGGCTAGCCTACCCATAAATGCTAGTTTCTCAAAGAGATATTTGATGGGATCTAATCTTGAAACCAGGATTACAGAGTGAGCGAACAAGTAGTGCCTCAACTTCCAGGTAGCCCATACCAAGGCAAGACAAGACAAGATTTCTCGAGGGGAGTGTAACGGGTCTCGTAATCCAGTGTTTTCTTACTCAAGTAGTAAATGGCTTTCTCCACCTTGGCCTCAGACTCTTGAGCTAACATACACCCCATGGTTGAGTTTGTCATCGACAGGTACAAAATTAGCGGTTTTCCACTTCTGGCGGCGATAACATAGGCGGATTCTGCAGGTACTGCTTGATCTGTTCAAAACTGAACTGACAACGATCGTCTCATTGGAACTTCTTTCCTTTCTTTAGGAGAACAAATAATGGTTCACAAGTCAAGGTTAGTTTTGAAATAAACCGCCTTATGAATTGCACTTTACCTAGAAAGCCGTATACCTTCTTTTTAGGTCCTTGGTGGGCATTTCTAAAATGGCCTTGATTTTGAAAGGATCTACCTCAATTCCTCTTTGTGTGATTAAGAATCCCAGCATTTTTCCTATTGTTACGCCAAAGGTGCATTTTTGCTGGTTCAACCTGAATCTATACTCTCCGATCCGTTGAAAGAATTTCTCCAAGGCAGTGTGGTGGCCTTCTTGATTTTTGGACTTGGCAATCATACCATCCACATACACCTCAACCTTTTTGTGGATCATGTCGTGCATAATGGTGGTTGCGACCCTTTGATAAGTTGTTCCAGCATTCTTCAATCCAAACGGCATGACTCGATAGCAGTATGTGCCCCCACGGAGTAGTGAAAGCGGTCTTCTCTCTATCCTCGAGCGCCATCAAAATTTGGTTATACTCGAAAAACTCATCCATAAACGAGAACAATGGATGGCTTGCGGTGAAGTCTACCAACTCATCAATATGCGGCAGTGGAAAATCATCCTCCGGACTAGCCTTATTCAGATCCCTAAAGTCGACACAAACTCTAATTCTGCCATCCTTCTTTGGGACTAGAACAATATTGGCCAACCATGTCGGATACTCAGATACAAGCAAGAATCCTACCTCAATCTGCTTGGTAACTTCTTCCTTGATCTTCAAAGTCCAATTTGGGTGAACTCTGCGCAACTTTTGCTTAACTGGCTAGGCCTCAGGATGAAGAGGGATCTGATGCTGTATAATCTCAGGATCAGTTCCAGGCATGTCCTCATAAGACCACGTGAAAACATCTTTGAAATTTTTTAATAAAGCGATTAAACGCTCGCGTTCCTCTGAAGACAGTGTGGACCCGATCTGGACCAAGCGAGGATCTTCCTCAGTACCCACGTTAATTGATACGATTTCATCTGTACAGGGCTTGACACGCCTCTCCTCCTCATGATCAACCAATTTTTTCAAAACCCGAGGAATTTCTTCTTCTTCGTTTATGTCAAAATTTTGAAAATTAAGATCAATACAACAAACCAAAGGCACAAAGAAAGTAGGCAAAGTCCATAGCAATCCCATTCAAAAATTCTAGATCTTCGGTTACAGTGGACTCAAAATAAAAGCTAAAAGACAACCTGGACAGGACTTTGGTATCTGGGTTACCACTCCTAGAAATACCAGACTTAGAGGAACTTGAATTTGACTCTGACTCCACAGACTCAGTGGAATCAGATTCGGACTCACTATCCAATCTAGAACTGTTGATGACGCCTTGCTCAAACTTCCAAACTAGGCATGAAGCCTTAGAGGCATCCACGATAAGATTGGAGAAATCCGCTGCTGGGTTATCCTCGATCATTGAGATAGTAAAACTATCCCCCAAGTTGGTGGTCTCAGCTCCAGCAGTAGAACTTGTCAGTAAGTCAACCAGTGCTTTTCCCAACAACTCCTCCTCTTCGATGTCTAGGTTTGCAATCCTGCCTTGGTCTGTGCTAGGGCTCAGGTCTGCTTGTCCATCCTCCTTTACTGGTAGCTAGTGCCCAAAAAAGATCTCGAACCCCGGATACCTTATTTTTGTTTCACAATCACACCAGGCCTCTAGGAATCCATAAAAGGGAAAGTCTTCCCCTTGGCGGACAAAATGTCCGTTCAAGGTCCCCTGTATTGGTTTGTGGACTAACTCATACTGCTTCCCAGTCGTCTTTGCTTTCAGCCTCTCCCTTAGCTCTTGCCCTTTCTTTTGCCAATCTGCAGCGGTAGGTTTGTATCCCAGCCCGAAAGCGTGGGGGTTATGACTCATCTCCTTTGCAACAGTACCTCCCTGTCTGCCACTTCGGCCTACTCTCGATCTAGGCATATGCCCCTGTTTGTTCATCATGTAAATAGATTTGCACTCATGTAGTCTCCATCTCCCTCTGCCATAATGGTTTGGACCAATCAAGCTTCTGCCAGAGAGAAGCTAGAAAGGAATACATTTTCTTCTCCATGTATGATTTCCAATAATGGTGCAGTGGTTCCCTCGGGAGGATGGATTGCAGAGTTATCGTACACAGTTGCAATCTCGCCTTTGGAGGGGTACTTTACTAACTGGTAGACTGTTGATGATATAGCCCTCATCTGATGTAGCCAAGGCCTTCCCAGTAGTAAGTTGAACGTGGTTGGTACATCCATTACATGGAATTCCACCTTATGTTTGAATGAGCCGATTAGGATATGGCTCTTGAATGTTCCCATAACATCTTGACTTGTATTGTCATAAGCCTGGACAGCTTCAGTCGTGGGTGTAAAGGTAATCGGCCTCAAACCGATGGCATAGGCAGTTCTCACTAGACACACATTGATCGCCGATCAGGTATCTACTAACACCACCGGAACCTACTTTTTTCGACTTTCCAAAGTTACATATACGGGACAGTTATGGTTGGCACCCTCAGGTGGTAACTCCTTATTTGTAAAAGATATCAACGGCGTAACGTCCCCAGATGTTACTGGCAATACCAATTGGTCCGCAGTGGTATCGTTAGGCAATTTAGTCTGGTTCGTTGCCTCCAACAGTGCTTGCCTATGCTCCCGAGAAGCCATTATCAACCCCCAGATTGATATGTCAGCCTAAATCTTATTGAGTTGTTTTAAGACTAGGTTTTCTTCGACATCCTTTTCTTTTAATCTCTCAGCCTCGTTGTTAGAGGTCTCTGGCTAGTCTAATGCTGCGGGTTTGAAGTTCCAACCACTCCGGGTCATATGATTGATCTCGTCGGTATACCAGGTGTCATCTGGGGTATTAACTTTCCAACCTTCGTTAGTGTACGCATGACTTAGGTTACTATCTTCCCACCACTCTCCCGCAGTCATAGCCGAACTAGCATCGGGTTCTATCCAGAGCATATTAACATTATGCGCCCCAACATCATACCATTCTTCCTCTACTATAGCTCGGGTTTCAGTATCCCAGTACTTTCTAAGCTTTCTCTGCTTGGGTCCCATTCGACCTTTCTGGTAGTTTAGGCATCACCTACCGTTGTTTCGGGTTCCTCTTTCCCTTTTCATTTGCCTTGTTTTATAGCTATCTTCCCTTAAATCCCCTCTATCCTTTCCCTTCGAAATTGTTTCAGTGCCTATTCTTTCTCAGTCAGAGGTGCAGCCTCAGCCTTACCTCTAACAGTAATTTCCTTTTCTGTCCCAGTCTCTCCTGTGTGTTCCTCCACATTAGACTCCTTCTCACTCAACCATCCATTACTTGTTTCTGGTTGGCTCGGATCCCACCATCCCATCTGCACATAGCTCATATCTTCTTCCTCGAAGAAGTAAAGATCCTCCAGATCCTCTTCCAATTCTGCCAGATCCTCCTCTAGGTTTGAGTTATTTAGGCCTTGCTCGGGCCACTCATTCGGATTCTGCGCTATTTGGTCTTCCCCGATAGCATTAATGCTAAGAAAGTCTGGCAGTATGACCACTGGCTTCAGTTGATCGATGGCCATAACGTATACACTAGGCTTGTACTCCTCTGCGAGCATGACCCCCTTATCTATGACATGGGTATCAGGCGACCCTGTCTTTATTGCATTATTCTTTTTCTCTGTTTCTACTACCACGGGCCTAGATTGGGTTTGTGGTGTTAAATCCATCATGTACATGTCTGTGCCTTCTAGAATTACCACCTTCGGTTTTGGTAGGTAGGATGAGGTAATGTATGTGCTAGGGTTGAAGGTGGGCGATAGTGTATAGATGTGGTTAATGTTTCTGGGCGAGGGAACTTGATTGTGTGCCGGAAGTAGGTTGGTTGTTACGTTGGGTTTTGAAAGTAGGGCGATACCTTTGTTGTCAATGAGATCCTGGATCTCATGACCTAGACGGTAGCACATGTTCGTGGGATGGCCATGTTGGTAGAAGATACAATACTGGGTAGGGTCATGTTTGGGTGGCAATGGGTCTGGAAGTGGACGAGGATCGAGAGGCTTGAGATGCCCCTTTTGCATTAATAGCTTGAGGGCATGGGTTGGGCTCATATGGAGGGGAGTAAAAACTCTTCGATTCTGGGGTGGACCAGCGCTTTGTGAAGGTTGTGAGGTTGCGGCAGTAGCAAAGGGATCAACTATCTTAGCCATTGAAACAACAGTACTGACATTTGCAGGCTGTGGAATAGTGCTACTGCTAGCATTGGTATTCCGAGAGAATGGCCTTCTTGCGGGTTCACTTATTCTGTGGATGATACCCTTTTTGAATGCACTCTCGATCTGGACACCCAGCTCATGTAAAGAAGCAAATGTGGACAAGGGTGCCACTATGATTCTCTATAACATGTCTGGCTCAAGGTTCTGGACCACTAGTCAGACTTGTTCTCTTTCGGCAGGTCTATTTGTGATCCGGGCTGCCTTGGCTCTCCACCGGGCGACAAAATTAATGAATGATTCTTTAGGGTTCTGGGTAGTAGCCTCCAAATCACTAATGGTTACCTCTATCTGGGTGTTATATGAGTACTAATTCACAAATGCCTCAGGTAGCTGTAGCTCGACTTTTTCGCGCCCCCTTTCGGAAAGCTTGAATTGGTCCTACAGTTCGGACTCCTGTCACGGTTTTGAATCTAATCTCACAAAGTGCAATGTGAAACTGATAAACACTAAAGAGTCCAATTCGGCAAATTGTTTTGGAAAATCAGATTTTAAATCAAATAATGCCAAAACTGGACTGTTTTGCCAGATTATAGAGTCGCCACCTAAATATTTTATTTTTGAAAAATTTAGGAAACCCTGACTCATGTCAAAGGCCACGTGTCCGTCATCACCAAAGTTGCCTCGGCTCGGGAACTTGGGTACGGGAGACGAGAGGGGAAGGTCCTGAAATGAGCACCCCAGCTCGCCCGATCAAAGATTGGCCTCTACTATTGTGATATGATGTTTTATAAACCTCATGTGTTCTTATTCCGGTTATTAGCTAACTTTACTACATGACGCACACAATCAAGTATAGACTAAAATCGCAAGAATTGAAACAAATTCAACTCATGTTTGCTTTCGAAAATGGTTTGAAGTTGCCACCCTCAAGTGGGCTAAAACCCGGATTTGCCATCAAAGATGATGGGCTTAAAACATGATTTGCCACTTCTCAAAGCGGGCTTAAAACTCACATTCATTGAATTGTTCTAATTCAAACAACAAAGCCTTCACCCACAGACATTCAAGCAGTTTAGCATATAAGCACATAGCTCATGGCAAGCATGCGAAATATGGCAATATGACAATCACACTCATGCAAGCATGCTAAAGCGTAAAACTCATCGAGTACTCCAAGCCAAAACAAAAACTCGTTAGGAAGATACATGATCCTAACTATACAAAATGCCTAATACAACACATGCAATATGAAATTAATAGGCTCGGCCACTAATATGACATATGATACAATTTAATAACATGCTTTGAAACGCGTATTCAAATAAGTATTGAATTTGCAATGTAGTTTGAATGATGCGCCGAGCCTCAGTGCATGCAAGACAAATGAATGGATACAAACATGCGAGCATAAGGTATGCTAATTGAAACATGACCCTAAACTAACCATTGAAAGCGGTTAAATAAAAGGGAGAAAGACGTGGGGTTGGAAGACATGCACACACGCATGCACACTTATTACAACATTACGTTCTCGCGAAGGAGGGTCCGAATGAATAAGCTAACTAGCTATGCTAATTAAGCTAACTATTACAAACCAAAACTAATTAACTATTCTAGTTAACTAATTATTACAAAAATTGAAATAAATTAACTAACTATTCTAAGCTAGCTAAATATTACAAACCAAAATTGAAGAATTAGTTACACTAACTAATTAAGTACAACATTTGAGTTAACTAGCTATTCTAAGCTATCTAAAGCGATTAAATAGCCTTGAGGGTGAGGGATGCATGCATGCTTGGTTGATCCACCCGAAAATGCCATTGCCTTGCCATCGGATGCCTCTGTTTGCACTCGTTTTGATCACTAAAAATTGCACCAACTCCCAGAATGCCTCTGTTCTAATTAGCTGGTGGCCGGTTGGCTACTTCAAGTGGCCGGTCGGCCACCCCCTTTTCTGGACTTCTCCTTTTGCTACAACAGAGAGCAAACAGAGGCAAATCAATACATTTTCAAGAAATGTGTGTACTGCTACCCTCCTTATCATTTCTCAAGCTCAAATGAGTGTAGTTCTTGGCTCTCAAGCCACTAACCAAGCATTTTCAATGCATGATGGCTAAAGAACCAAGCTTGTACAAGGTCCATGAATGTACAAACAGGACCAAAATAACCTCCACCCTATCATGCGTGATCAAGGGTGACGGTGACCAAGAAAAGTGGCACGTTTCATCACTTTGAGTATGAAACGTCCCATTCTTCTTGTGTTCGGATTAACGTCCGATCTGAACACAGGCAATGCAACACAAAGGTGCTTATCTTGTCTCTTTTACTTTGTTAATTTTGTTTACTCATTTTAGATTACCAATCCATTCTTTAATTGATTAGTCCAAAGGGTGAGTGTCCACTAATGGAAAGAGGGCTTAAACCACAAGTACCTTGACCATGAAAGAGGCCTCATGCTGTTGGTAATGAACTCCCGAAGGAATTAAACCATTAGGAATGAGGGTCTCAATTCCACACTCAAGCCAACAAGGGGTTCAAAGTCACTTTCAAAACAAATGAAAGAGTGAAGAATAGAGGGTGATTGTAGAGATTTCAGTGCTGAAATTATATATAAAACAACACTAAACCATACAACCAACATAAGCAAGTGGTATCCAAGGACTTACATCACTAAACTAGTGAAGCCATTACACTATAGGCATGCAATACAAAGCTCAAAAAGTGCAAACACCTCAAAATAGTCCTAAAATAGCCTAAAAGAAGTCCTAGAACATGTTTGAAGTAAGCCAAAAATAGCTAGAATAAGAGGCCAAAACATAGCACAAACTAGACTATCAAGCACCATTGCACTACAAGCATACAAAGCAAATCTCAAAGGACCAAACCAGCCCAAAACATAGTTAAAACTAGTCAAAACAATGGCTAAAACATGCTGAGGTTGAGGTACAAAATGCTAGAAAAACATGCTCACACGTTAGCTTGCAAACAAGACTCAAGACACAACTCTCAAAAGCAATGAAAGACTGAAATAAATGAGCATGTGACAGAGTTATATACACTGAAATTACATGTAAAAAGACACTACAGCATGCAATCATCTCAAGCAAATCATCTTGGAGGGCCTAGAATGCCAAACTAGTGAAGCCATTTGCACTACAACTATGCAAAACAAGGCTCATATGACCAAAGCAACCCAAAACAGAGCTAAATCATGCCAAATCAGAGGCAAAAACATTCTTGAGTTAAGCTAAGTTAGGCTACAAAAACATGCTATCATGTGATGCTAACTAGGCATGCAAGTGAGATACAAGGAGGGGAAGCTAACCCCTCCCATTTTGGACTTCAAAACATGCTTTCCACCACTGAAATAACTCTGAATTTCAGTGGTTTAAAGGCCCAAAAAGTTTGATTCTAATATGCTAAAAGATGGTGCAAAAAGCTTCACATTTAAGCAACTAGAAGGGTAGACAACCCCTTAGCACAAAATGGCTTCAAACCAACATGTTAAGGCTAAAAAACCAGAGCTTTTTGTAGTTGAAAACTAGGCCCAAAATAGTATAAAAAGATGGCCAAGCAAGTGATTAAAACTAAGCCTACAAGGTAAGTAATATACCTCTTGAAACTCAGCACAAAATAGGCACTTCTTGAGGCTCCAAGGGACCTCAGCTCCAAGGTGGTCCAATTTGGTTAAGACTTCATGTGCAAATGTGTAGACAATTCTAACTATAAGACACAAAACAAGAAGATACAGAGAGAGAAATCTAGAGAGAGAGAGAGGATTATACACAGAGAGAGATTTTAGAGAGAGAGGCTCCCAAACTTTCTAACCTTGCAATATGAGAGATATGGCCTCTAAATATAGAAAAATACAAGCCTTAGTCAAAAATATCTGAAAATGGGAAAGCTGGAGCAGTGTATAACAGCTGGAGGAGAAATACCTGCAAAATTTCTGAGTTTTGCACACCAGTGGCCGACCGGCCACAATTGGTGGCCGACGGCCACTTTTTGTGGACAACAAGAACCCCTTTTGGACAACATATGGCCGACAAAGGCCATTTGTGGCCGACACATGGCCGACAAGCTTCACTAGTGGCTGGAAAGCAAAACCTGATTTCTGGTCCTAGTTTCAATTAGGCATATCTCCTTCGTATGGACTCCTTTTCCGGTCATTCTTGTGCCTAAATTGAAGCCCCGAAAGTCTTCTTTCCAATGGTGGAAGCCTCACATCAAAATTCCAAGTGTGTAAAAATATATTCCTCTTTTAGTGAAGACTACTCAGTTTTGGTCCTAACCGGATCGATGCCCAACTTCAACCAACCGTATCTCTCTCATCCGGACTTGGCTTTAGGAGATTCTTGAGTGAAAAATAAAGCCCCAAAAGTCAACTTTCCAACGGTAGTGGCCTCAGAGCTAAAATCCAAGTGTACAAATGGATAGACCCAATTTAGCGAGGGCTGCTCGACTCTCTCGTAACGATTCATGCCTAACTTCTTCCCCAACTGGGTTTCTTCTCTCCCCTCTTATTTTCTTCAGCTCCAAACCTCTAAATAACGTGTATTCAAAGATTTTTTGAAGAGTTCACCTCTCTTCCATTTATTCCCCTTTGTCCTTGCTCGGTTTACCAAAAAGTGCAACATTTAACGACATTTAACGAAATGCGAGCCTTGGAACATCGTAGGAACTTTGTTTCAAAAATATTTTGAAAGAGATGGTTTTAAGGTCTAAAAATCTTTTTGGTCCAAAAATGGGGTGTGAGGTTTGGGATTTGACGCTCCTCTTACTGAAGAAATCGAACCTTTGCACAGCATAGCTTTCACCATCAAGTAAGCAATCAGTGGCGCCCAAATCTTAAGGGCGGTCAAAAATGGGGTGTCTACAATAGCTCCTCCCAATTCTGCTTTGTTGAGTTTTCCAATTTAGCGTACCAGATAGCCGCCAATTAGACAGGGTTCTCCCAAACACGGAAAGCTTCTGTGCCCGAAAGTAACCCATGGGCCTCAATACGTCTGAGAATAACCAGACATGCATAATCAGATCCCTACTTCCATCGAATCTGTCGATGTGGGGCATCTTAAATTTCTTCGATAATCTGACCGAGGCCTCATTGTCCTCGTCTTCGATATCTGGAATAGAGTTGAGGCCCTGGGATTTCTTCAATGTTTTCTCCAATGTAGCAATCTTGACTAAGGCCGAATCAATTTCGTTGATATCAAAAGGAAAAATTCCTTCAGGAGGTTGAAACTAAGCCCGATAAGCTGGAGCCAGGGGAAACATGTTCTGAGGATCTGGGACTGGTAGATTTTCTACTGGTGGGGGTAGATCCGGGTTTGGCTGAGCAGTCGGGATTGGGTGTACAGTTGATGTTGATGCCCCAAATGTTTTCGGCGTAGATCGACAATAATCTCATCTTGTGCAGCCATCCTCTAGTTTATAATGTCCATGGTTCTTTGGAAGGCCATCATCATGGCAGCAAATTCCTCCGTGTTCTGTGTTGTATTCTGTGCCATTACTAGTCTGGATGAACTAGATGCTGGTGAGCTGATTGAGTGAAAATGGATAGGTGTTTGTGGTGTGCTTTGTACTGATGCTACTAACTGTCTGTTCATTCTTCGTCAAGTGACTAGCGGAAGCGGGACTAACACAGGCTGACCACCAACAAGGTCTTGAGCTTTGCAAAGCCTGCCAAAGCGTGTCCACACAACTTGGGAAATATCGGGTCTTTTTGAAGCTATGATGGTAAACTACCAAGCAAAAAGAAAGAAAGAAAAACAAAATCAAAATCAAAATCGGACAACACTTTAGCCCTAATTCACAGTAATCATAACACATAGCTGAACTGTAATCCCCACTGAACTCTATTCTCAAATTTAGACTGATATGAACCATCCTGTACAGTCTCACTGTAAAAGCACATATCAAGTAAAAAAGAACCAAAACACCCCTATGATGGGGGAGGGTTACCCTATCCTAGATTTTGGCATGATCTAGGCTGCACTATTTCAACCAACAATTCTCACAACATCCTGCAAATGGGTGGCATCCTGTCCTAAGTTGGAATAGTCATTATAGCTTCACTATATGAAACTAGGTCGTATGGTTGAAAAGGTACCTCAGCAAGATTACCTAATATACTTCTCACACCTAACATCAAGAAATGAAAGGTGGATCAAGCAGTACAATGGTAACCCAGATCCAAGGATTGTGTCTCCAACATGGCAGAGCCTATGACCGATCAGCTTTTTGGCAAGCCTTTTTGGCAAACTATCTAGGAATAATAGATGGAAAACACAATGACTTAAAGTAACCATGCAAATGCAATGCAAAGAACATATAAGTGTAGATAAAAATTCACATCTTGAGTTTCAAGTCAAGTTCTCTAAACCCTAGCAGAGTCGCCAGAAACTGTAGCTCGACTTTTCGTGCTCCTTTCGGAAGATGACAAACCCTACAGTTCGGACTCTACCTGTGGTTTTGAATCTGATCTCACAAGTGCAATGTGAAATAGATAAACACCAAATAGTCCAAATCCGACAATTCTTTTTGAAAAATTGATGTTTTGAATAAAATGCCAAAAAATGGACTGCTTTGCCAGATTTCAGAGTCGCCACCTAAATATTTTTGGGAGATTTAGGAAACTCAAGACTCATGCGAAAGGCCATTAGTCCGTCATCACCAAAGTTGTCTCAACTCGAGAACTTAGGTACGAGAGGGGAAGGTCATGAATTGAGCACCCCCCTCGCCCAATCAATGATCGACCTCTACTAATCATGATGTGATTCTTATTTACATTATATGCTCTTATTCTGGTTATTAGACTAACTTACTATGTGATGCACACAAGGTATAGACTAATTTGCAAGAATTGGAACATTTGGTTCATGTTTGTTTGCAAAATTATTTCGAATATGTACCACTTGAAAAAATGATCGCATATAAACATTATTCAAATTATTCCAATTCAAGCAACTAGCCTTCATCCACAGGCATTCAAACAGTTTATCATCTAAGCACTTAGCCTCATGGTGAACATGCTTTGATATGGCAATAACTACATTTATGCAATATGCTAAAGCAGTAAAAGCTCACCTAGTACTCCGAGCCAAAACAAAGGAAAATTATTAGAAAAATATGCATGTTCCTAATTAAATGCAATATGACTAATGCAACGCATACATTATGCATTTTATAGACTCGGCTATGAGCATGGCATATGATTCCATTCAAGACATGCGAGAAAGCACATAGTCAAGTAATGAATTTGAACATTTGATATTGGGTTAACATGATGGGCCGAGCCTTTGATGCATGCAAGACAATGGATGCAAGGCATAAGAATGCTAATTTGAAAAATGATGTTCTATTCTAATCATCGTAAGCAAGTAAGTAAAAGGGAAAAGGACATAGGGTTGGAGGACATACAACTTATTACACATTTGCCCTCGTGCAAAAAGGTGCAAATCAAAGTTCAAAAGTCTAAATTAAACTAGTTATTACAAAACTGAATGAATAAATAAGAAAAGAATTAACTAGTAACTACTCTATTACAACAAGGATAATAATGAGAAATAAACTAACTATTTAAGCTAACCAGCTATAACATTTACAAATAAACAATAATAATACTAATGATTAACAAGACTAATTATAACAATAATAAATTAATTAATTAATTACAACAATACTCAGAGCATTAATTTACAATAATGATGTAAGCAAGGATGCACAAGGGTTGCATACACAGTGTCCAAGAACAACTCTGTCTGCCCAAGGCTTGCTCTGTTTCACCTTTAGCCACTGCCCTCTGTTTTCTGTGAAAATACTCTGCTAACCAAACATTGATGATCGGTCGGCCCTCAAGGAAGCTCGGCTGGGCCTAAAGAAGGCCGGTCATGCCTCAATTTCATGTAAAGTTCTGTTTTGTGCTCTTAAGTGAAAATAGTGCAGACAGAGTGTTCTGGACTCTATTTGTCCCTCTCACAGTTCTCTGTCATGGGAAAGCCTCGAGAGAATGTTGAAATCGTTTCCAAAGTCATCAATAAGCAAGTTGATTCCTTGATGATTTCGGGTACGATTTGGACAAAAAATCAATAAATGAAATAAACAACAACCGCCCCTTCCTCCTATCATAGGGTGAACTCAAAGAGGGAGGTAGAGACACTTCAAGATTCATCCAAAACATCATGAATTGATGCAAGACAACCCTTGACACAATGGATTCAGCATAAGATCTGGCCGAACCCCAAGTAATATAGTTCATTTTTCTTTATGTGGGTTAATTCATTTTAAGCCAAATTCATTAGTCTTTAACATTCTTTAATCCATTCAGTCCAAGATGATTGTTATGTATACTAAAGATTACATCCACTAACTGAGAAATATGTCAAATGGGAAGTGATTCACAACATGAAAAAGAAACTACACCGTTAGCAATTAACCTCCGTAAAAATTAAGCCATAAAACATAAATCCCTAGTTCACGTTTTGAATAACTGTCAACCGATTGAGACAACTCTCAAATGAAAGAGATGAATGGCAAATTGATTATTAAAATGAGGTCTTAAAGATGGAAATGAGTCCAAGAAAAGTTAAGAACAATATACAACAAGCTATGGAGGCAAACTTATGAGATAACAATTAAGCTAATCAAAGCATGAAATATTTAAATAACTTAGAACAGCCCTACAACAGCCCTAAAGAGATGAAAAACAATGGCTAAAAATGCATGAAAAGTGCCTAAAAAGCTAATCAACAAAGAGAGAAAACAAGGCTAGTAAGCAAGAACAAGGAGGGGTGGCTAACCCCTCCACTTTTGAAACCTCAAAGCATGATTTTTAGCCCTTTTTTAACTCTGAAAATCAGTTTAGAGAACAAAGAAAAAGAGTGTAAAAGCAAGGGTTTGAGCTATAGGTAAAGGTGTAGAAAGAGTGTAAACACTCTTTACTATTTTGGTAGCTCTCCAAATCCACACTTAAACACTTAGAATATAATCAAAGCAACATGAAACTATAAGAACTATATAGAAAATGAAAGAACAAGAAGTAAAAGATAGGATGACAAGCTTATACCTCTCAAAGAAGTAAGCTTTTGCTTGTGGTTCAAACTAAGACTCAACACACTCTCAAGCTTGAATTATGGTGTTCAAGGCTCAACTAAGGTTCCTAGGCTAAGGTGTGAAGGTGTATATGGTGTATGGATATAGGTTCAAGGTGATAAGTTAGCTCAAAGTGTTGCTTACACAAGAAAAAGAAGAAGAGGGAGCTCTCAAGGTGGTATAGAGGCTTTGTAGAAATTCTTCAACCCTCGAAACAGAGATATATGATCATTTTTATAGAATTTGAGCAAGAGGAGTCGTAAATATCTTCAAAAATGGACAGCTGGTGGCCTCTCGCCCAGAACAGTGTTTCTCGCTACTAAGGCCCGGCTGGCCTTCAATAACCACGGCCGACCCTCAATGAGGCACGGCCGGGCCTCAATGTATTCCCCTGTTTTTCTATTTCAGCCTCAGCATAGGGTGGCACAATATGTAAAAATGGATTTCTTGGGTATAATCAGTGGAAATATGAAAGGTTTGGGATTGTTTCGGAGCTCAAACATGGGCCCTTTGTTGAGACCTTGAACCACGCACAATACTATTTTCATCATTGAGTGTACCGGACAAAGCACTCGAACCTCACGGGCAGTCAAAAATGAGATGTCCGCACGTACCCATACAAATTCTACAATATACTATTCTGATACTCTGTACCACTCTATACTGATTCTGCACTGATTCTACACTGTACCACTCTGTACTGATTCTACATTGTTCTGTACTGTTCTAATTTCCTATTTTTTTGTTTTCAGCCTCCACTTGTACCAGTTGCCCCTACGGCACCGGCTGAGCCAGCAACACCTCCTCCAACGGTGGAAAGGAGAGGTAGACAGTCCCAGCATGCGGCAGGGATGAAAGCAAAGGTTGAGATAGGGGTAGGGGTGCCCGAAGTGAGAGCGAGGAGTCTGAAACACAGGAGACCTTCTCATCCACAGAGTCAATTCTAAGCGGAGATGTCACCAAGAGTAGTAGTATAGAGGAGGCAGCGAGCGGGCGCTCCGAGTTGGAGAGCGAGGATGACGATGCTAGCTCAAGGTCAGGGAGCCAAGAGGATGATAACAGCTCTGCATCCCGCTCTTCTGATGACAGCGGCGCTGATGGTGATTGTGCCCCTGAGTCCCCTCCCCAGAAGAGAACAAAGAAGGCCTCTCGAGCTTGATACAATCGACACTGATTTTTGTATTTTCTTTTTCTTTTTCTTTTGTTTTTGTAGTTTAGCACTTGTATAGCTTCAGATAAGTCTTTACTTTTGTTTTAAAACACTTGTATTTCCTCTTTTGTAAAAACTATGATCGGGGTAAAACCCTGCAGTTTTATAAAAGGATTTTTATTTTTCATCTCGAGGATGGCATCATATTTGCATAAAATTAGAACTTAATGAGCAAAATACTTGTAGTTGAACGATGTTCGTAACCGAATATTGAGCCGTTGATTGACCCAAAATGCAAAATACAACTCGATAAATGAAAAACAAACTAAAAACAACCTAAACATAACTATTTACACTCGCTAGAAACAAGACTCAAAACAAGACCTGAAAGCAAAAAAAACCAGAGCAAAACACAGGTGCCTGGGCAACAAATCTGGTCGGTCGGCCACCTGAAGGGACGGCTGGCCAGGAGAGGTGGCCAGCCAACCGGCCAAGTGTTGTGGTTGGACAGCTAGCTGACATTCACACCACCTTATCTTTTATAAAAGGTCTTCTCTTACTGCTTCTTCGACAAAACTTCATTCTTGTTGTTGTTTTCTCTGAAAATGGAGATATTTCTTGCCGAGAAGCTCAAGGATTGGATAGCCACTTTAAACGACACGAAAAAGTTAAATTTTTAAGGTTTCGGCATAAAGGCTCTTTTTTCGTTGAGCCGTACTTTGCTTTGTTTTCCATTCCTCCATGCCACGGTCCGATACTGGAACCCAGTTACACATGTGTTTTGCTTCGAAGTGTAAAAGATGTGCCCTACACTCGAAGAGTTTCAAGCTCTGATGGAGTCCCAGTGCAATGAAGAGATTATGCCTCAACCCCATTTTGGCTGCGTACGGGTTTTAGAACCGATATGTGGGCTTACTTTACACGAGGCCCAATCCTTGACTCATGACTGGGAGTTAGACATTCCCGGTCTGATTCATCGGTTTTCCAGCATTGAAGATAGAGGCGACCTCCTCTGGTGAGGTTATCGTCAACATGCCCTATGTTTATGTTTGCTAGCATACTTCCTCCTTGTCCCTAGTTGTGGTGGAGCCAGTATTAGGTTGATTGAAGTGGCCCAATGCCTCAAGGAAGGTAAGAGCTACATAGGTTTGGCACTAGCCGAGACCTTGATGGGTTTGGATGCCTTTCATCGGCGAGAGACTATTCGATTTGCAATGAGTGCACTACTTCTGTAGGTATTGCTTCCCACTCTTTCTAATTTATGATTTCTCATATCACTCGGCACTCACTCTTTATTTTTCTTCTCAAAACCCTTTTTTCACTTTTCACTCCACGTACATCTCTATATTCTTTAATCTCTCTTATTTTTCATCCCTTGCCAGGTGTGGTTGATGGATAAGATGAAAGTAGTGGACCCTTGCCCTGAGTATTCGGCCAAAGCCTACTTCTTTCATCCACGGGTAGTGGATTTTCCCTCAGAGGGATTGTGGTGCAACTGGATGTGTAGCAGATCTGCAGCTGACATCACTTGGCATTGCCTCTAGCTTAATTTGACTGAGATGGGCTACAGCATGTCCCGACAATCGGGTATTCAGTTGGTTGGCCTCACACACTATGTGTTCTATTTTACATTCAGGTTCAGATACTAGTTTGGACAAGATCAAATCTGTCCGGATGAGGAGGTGGAATACCCTACCCCATTTCCAGTTCGTGCTTCACACCTGACCCGGTACCTTGTTGCTTGCAGGATGAGAGAACTTCTGGCCCCTGCTCTTAGCTTCAGTTACACCCTTTCTGGCCAGTGCTTGGCTTAGCTTAAGGATGAGGCACAAGTTGGGCCATCCTTGGCTGCAGAGATTTCCACGAGTGCGAGCAGGAGATATAGGACCACCTGACCTATCTATGCCCTATTTTATTGCTTTGACTTTTCTTTTCAAGTTTTCATGATGTAAAAGCAATTTTGATTTAACCAGAGAGTTGGCGAACGTACTTGTGTTAAAATCAATGGAATTAATGTTGTGTGCACTAAAAATTTTCTTTATGGTCTAAAGAATGGTCTGAGTTGAAAAAGGTAAAATTTTGAGAAAATCAACCTTATTAAAACTTTTCAAAACAGTTTTCGGAAACGGTCACTACCTGACACACACGAAATCGATCCTTAAGATGTACAACCCCCAAATCAAAAGATCATAACTGCCCATAGCTGCATTCACCATCACTGCTTTATCCTGCAACTGGCCCTTCTGCCAAGATGGAGGTAACACAACCAAGCTAATAGACGATGGAAAAAGATAGACCGATCAAACAAATGGACAGGGCAGTTGAGTTGGAGATGGTTGTGGCTGAACTTTAGGATAAAGTTGCCTACATATTCTAAAGATGGGAATTAGGCCTTACGTAATTCGGTTCAGGTTCGCTCGAGTATTAACTCTCTCTTTTTATACTCTAACTTTTGCCAAAGCCGCCCTTTTGGGTTTTTGACCTTGCGAGCTCAGTTTTTCTTTGTTTCTAATTTTTTATGGTCTAACTTTTGCCTAGGTCACTCTTTCGGGTTTTTGGCCTAGCGAGCCTCTCAGGGATAGTATTTTTTCAACTTGTCCATATTGATCGGCTGCGAGAACTCCAAGCCATCTACATTTATCAGAATAATCACTCCTAAGGACTAGTCCAATTGGGTACGAACTTGCCCCTGAAGTCATGGATGGGAACTCGGTTGTCTTTCTTGAGATTTATGGATTTGACTTTCTTGTTGAAGGCCTTGTCGATTATGCGCTGATATCCTTAGATGTGATATAACGCTTTTAACCGCCTTTCATCAAACAACATCAATTCTTCGAATCTGCTCTACTACCAATTCACTTTCGCTATCTGACACTCGTCCATAATTCTCAACGATGGCACTTCAATCTCAATCGGCAAAACAGCTTTCATCCCATACACTAAAGAATAGGGGGTTGCCCCCGTAGATGTTCGAATTGATATTCTATAACCCCAGAGTGCAAACAGCAGTTTATCTGACCAGTCTTTGTAAGTTTCCACCATCTTCTGCAGCATGTTCTTGACATTCTTATTAGCGGCCTCAACAGCTCTGTTGGCTTGTGGTCTATATATTGATGACTTATGAAAAGTCATGGTGTATTTCTCGAGCAAATCGACCACCTCTTTCTTGAAGTGCGAGCCGTTATTGGAGATGATCTCATTTGGTATCCCATACCTGCAGATGATGTTATTTCTAATGAACTTGGCCACATGTGATGCCTTCAACATAGAATAAGACTAAGCTTCCACTCACTTGGTAAAATAGTCGATCGCCACTAGAATATACTCATGTCCATTTGAGCCCTTTGGCAAGACTGCCCCGATAACGTCAATTCCCCAGACTGAGAAAGGCCATGGCAAAGTCATGTTGTAAAGCTTTGACGGTGGCATGTTCATGCGATTAGCATGAATTTGACATTTGTGGCATTGTCGAACAAAGTTGATACAATCCTCCTCCATAGGTGACCAGTAATAGCCTTGCCTGAGGATCTTCCTAGCCAGTATCACACCATTCATGTATCCCCCACATTCTCCTCCGTGGATAACCTCTATGAGACACTTTAACTCTTCTTCAACACAGAGCTTATGCATTCCCAGATGGCCTCTTTTATACAACTTATTTCTATAGATGATGAACTGGACAACCAGACACCGTATTCCCCATTTATCTTTGGCATTTGCCCCTAGTGGATATGTATCATTCTCTAGAAAATTCCAAATGTCGTAATACCAAGGGTTCTTATCTTGAACCTCATCTATCACGGCAATGGTCTCATCAACAGGCGTACACTTTTGTTCAATGACAATCGGGTGTTTCCTGACTCCAAGCGGGATGTCTACCATGGAAGATAGAGTTACTAATGCATCAATGAACCGGTTGTTCTCTCTTAGCAGACGTGTAAATGTCAGTTTCTCAAACCTTGGAATCAGAATGTCCAAGGTCTGATGATAAACTTTCATTTTCTCTTCCTTGACTTTCCAGTCTCCATTGGCTTGAGAAATAACCAAATTCGAGTCTCCAATGACATCCAACCTTGTTGTTTATAGTTCTAGGGCAACTTCCAATCCAGCGATACACGCTTCGTATTCTGCTTCATTATTGGACACTTTGAACCGGAGTTAGAAGTCTAGGGGTATATGGGAATTATCGGGTGCTATCAACAGTACACCTATCCCATAACCGTATTGATTAGCGACTCCGTCAAAGTAAATTGTCCATGTTTCCTCTTCTATCTGCAGAATTTCCTTATCCAGGAATAGATACTTGACTACTTCATCTCTTTCCACTGGGTGGTCTGCCAGAAATTCCGCTATAGTTCTCCATTTGATAGACTTGTGTGTGACATATTTGAGGTCAAACTCGGAGAGAAGAAGCAACCAAGGAGCTAGCCTACCCGTAAGTGCTGGTTTCTCAAAGAGATATTTCATGGGATCTAATTTCGAAACCAGAATTACGGCGTGAGCTAACAAGTAGTGTCTCAACTTCCTGGTTGCCTATACCAAAGCTAGACAAGCTTTCTCGAGGGGAGTGTAGCGAGTCTCATAATCCAGCATCTTCTTGCTCAGATAGTAAATGGCCTTCTCCACCTTAGCTTCTGATTCTTGAGCTAGCAAGCACTCCATGGTCGAATCTATTACTGACAAATACAAGATCAACGACTTCCCTGGTTCTAACGGTGACAATACAGGTGAATTTTGAAGATACTGCTTGACCTGTTCGAAAGCAAACTGACATCGATCATCCCATCACAACTTTTTCCCCTTTTTTAGGAGACCAAACAATGGTTCACAAGTGAATGTTAATTTTGAGATAAACCGTCTTATGAATTGCACTTTCTCCAGAAAGCCGCGCACCTCCTTTTCAGCCCTTGGTGGTGGCATTTCTAAGATGGCCTTGATTTTGGACGGATCTACTTCAATTCCCCTCTGCGTAATTAGAAATCCCAGCATTTTCTCTACAGTCACCCCAAAGGTGCATTTGTGTGGGTTCAACCTTAGTCTATACTCCCTGATCCATTCAAATAATTTCTCCAATGCGGTGTAGTGGCCTTCTTATTCTTTGGACTTGACAATCATGTTGTCCACATACGCCTCAACTTCTCTATGGATCATGTCGTGCAAGATGGTGGTTCCAGCCCTCTGATATATAGCCTCGGCATTTTTCAACCCAGAAGGCATAACTCTATAGCAGTAGGTACCCCACGACGTAGTGAATGCAGTCTTCTCTCTGTCCTCAGGCACCATTAAAATCTAATTATACCCAGAAAATCCATCCATAAACGATAGCAACGCATGGCCTGCGGTGAAATCTACCAATTCAACGATGTGCTGCAATGGAAAGTTATTTTTTGAACTAGCTCTATTTAGATCCTGGAAGTCAACACAGACTTTGATTCTGCTATCCTTCTTTGGAATTGGAACAATATTGGCCAACCAGGTCTGGTACTCAGACACCATTAAGAAACCTGCATCAATCTACTTGGTGACCTCCTCTTTAATCCTCAATGTCCAATCTGGATGGATTATGTGCAGTTTCTGCTTGACTGGCTGGGCCTCGGGGTTAAGAGGAATCCGGTGCTGTACAATCTCAGGGTCAATTCCAGGCATGTCTTCGTAGGACCACGTGAAAACATCTTTGAAATCTTTTAAGCGATTAAATGCTTGCGTTTCTCTGAAAACAACGTGGACCCGACTGGACCAAGCAGGGATCCTTCTTAGTACCCACGTTAAGTGCAATGATTTCATCTATGTAAGGCTTAGCACACCTCTCCTCCTCTCGATCAATCAAGTTTTTCAAAGCTTGAGGAATTTCTTCCTCGTTTTCATTAAAATTTTGAAAATCTTGGTCAATGTAATAAATCAATGACACAGAGAAGTAAACAGAATCTGCAGTGTTCTCATTCATAAGTTTCAACTCTTCGGTTACATCAGACTCGAAAGAGAAAGCAAAAGAGGACCTAGACAGGACCTTGGCATCCGGGTTACCATTCCCGAAAATGCCAGACTCAGACTCCCTAGACGGACTCGAATCTGATTCTGACTCAACAAACTTGGTGGAATCAGATTCTGGCTCATCATCTAATTCAAAACTGGAAAGAAAGCCTTTCTTCAACTGCCAAGTGAGGCATGGCACCCTCGATGCATCCAGAATATCACTGGTGGAGTCCACAACCTGTTCCTCTCCGATCAGAGAAACAGTAAAGGTATCCCCCAAGTTCTCTGTGTTGGTTACGGGATTTGTCAGGAGATCAACCAGTGTTGCCCCTACTCCAGCCTCACTGTTATCTGAGTCATCCTCTTTGCTTTGGCCAGTGTTAATGCTTGGTTCAGCCCTTTCTTCACTACTGTCTTGCAGGTGGTTGTCAAGGAAGATCTCAAATCTGAGGATACATTTCTTCGTCAAGGAATCCACCTAAGGCTCAGGAAAGCCACAGAAGGGGAAATCCTCGCCTTATCTGATAAAGCGCCTATTTAGCATCCCCCGAATTAGCTTGTGGACTAACTCATAGTGTTTCCAGGCTCTTTTGGCCTTAGCTCTATCTCTCATTTCTTCCTCTTTTCTTTTCCAGTCCTCTTTGGTGGGCACATAACCCAACCCAAAGGCATGCGGATTGTGTGGCACCTCAGCTAGTGTATATTAATTAAATTCTGTTAATATCTCCAAAATTCAAAAAAAAAAAAAAAAAAAAAAAAAAAAAGGAGCAAAATTAGAGATCAATATTAAGGTGAGTTGTATTATACCTTGACTAACCATAAACTATTTTATAAAAATCATGTTTTGTAAATTATATTAATATTTCAATTATGCTATTTGTTTAATGAACTCTTTTTGTTTAATAAAGGGAAATTCATGGATATAATTATTTATCAAATATGTTTTTGGTGACAATTTGATAATTAATAATGTGAGCAATTATTTTGTAATAACCACCACGGAGGTCCTATTCCTTGGGGGATGACTATTGGCCCTCTGATTAGTCACTTTAGTGACCCACTATTTGTTATAGATCCATTGACCCTCTATTTTGTTTTATACTGTGTTTATGATTAATTTGCTTATACTATTAGAATTGTAGAGAGAGAGAGAGAGAGAGAGAGGAAATAATATGTATTGTATTCAATGAATTAATCCTATAAAACAGAAGGCTTGTATATATAGGCAGAGAAAGAGTATCCGACTGGAAACCTAACTATGGCTATTCCTAAATGTATCTAGGAAATCAATACCTAATATATCTAGGAATATATACCATATATACATTAACATCCCCTCTCAAACTCAAGGTGTATAAACACCTTGAGTTTGGAGAGAGAAACTAAAACATGAAACAAAACTAAATAAACTAAAAGGCAAATAGATTGCAAAGTCCAAACAGGAGTGCAGGGGTGCTTGAGATATATCAGAGGCCAGAGCTAATGCCAGGAGACTATTTATGGTCGTGTTAGACCGTTGTAGGAACTGGTCAAAACTAATGCTGGGATAGGAGACAGTTTATTGTCATGCCGGACCGGTGAAGGACGGATTTCTGAATTATATTTTTGTTATTTAAAATAATTTATTTGTTCAAACTAAAATATTCATCACTCTACCATGTGCTTATAGTTGCCATACACTTTCAGATGATAAGGCCTAGAGAGGAGTTTCTAACCCCGTGCTCTTAAGTTTTGGGATTAGCAAGACCAGGGCTTAGAGTGGACATAGTGCACTTTGTAAATATAGTCTAGCTCTATGTATTTTGTGAACTAGATGGTTTTTAATTATATAAATAAATAAAAACTTTGATGTATCTTTGAAATTATAAAAATATTTATATACCCTTTGGAAAGGTAAAAAATTGTTTTCTTGAATGTTAAAGAAGGATTTTTTTTTTCCTGTATATATATTTATGTATGTATATTTTGAATACAAAAATCAACACAAATATATCTATGATTTAGAGCATTCATGATCATATATATATATATATATATAAGACATGGCTCCTCTCCAATTACTAGAGAAGAGTGTTGGGCATTGGTGGGCCTTGATTTGGCCCATGTCGATAATCTAAACCGTTTAATGTATAGAACCTGTCGAGTACATTATTTCTGCAAAAAATTACATTGATTGGATATCAATAACCACTTGATCCAGTTGCATTTCTGTCGTAATTTACTTTGAAAATTATATGCAATTAACCTGATGAAAATGTGATCTGATCAAGTAGTTATCGATATCCAATGAACGTGATTTTTAATAAGAATAATGTACTTAACAAGTTCTATATATTGAACAGTTTGGATTATCGACATGGGCCCGAATCAAGGCACATCAATGCCCAACACTCCAAAGGAGCCTTGTCTATATCTATACGATGCTAATATTTAAAATTATTCACCATGTTTGTTTTGTCTTTTTGACTTATTTTTTCAAAAAGTGATTTGAAAACTATGTTTTAAAAATGGATATATGTTTGGTTTTCAAAAAAATGCGCTATTGCAATTTAAAATTTCCCTCCAAAAGTTGAGAGAGAGGGCTAGATACATTGAACGATTAAAAAAAATAAATTGTCACATCAAAAGTTGTACCATATTTGTTTTTATGTATATATGTACATGCTGGTCTGACGTCTGGAGTGAACAGAGCTAAAACAGAAGCAAACTGGCCCAAAAATCCACCGCCAGTCTTCCCACCGGATGTCCAACCGAATGTCTCCTCGGACGTCCGGGCCCCTTTGGGTTGGACTACTTTGGTTGCTGCTCTGGGTTGCTGTTGTTCTGGTTCTGTTTTGCTACTGTTTGGGCTTAATTTCAAATCGCTAACCTCTTTGTCGTTTGATCTTTGTCACTCGCAGCTCAAATCGGCCACACTTGAATAGCATCTTCGTCACTGGCCTGAGTCATTGCTCTGGTGTTGCCGACCTTGGCATAGCAACGGAAGCCAACTTTGAAAATGGTTTGGTGAAGGTAATAAACGAAGCAAGGCAAAGGGTATTTGGAGTACAGTTGTAGACTGTACTAATGCCTATTGTTTCTTCACATCACATGAAGAATAAAATCCCTGAGCATATCATTTTGAAAACTATGTTTGGTTTTCTGAATAACCAAACTCTAAATTTTTCAAAAAATTGAGTTTGAGAAACAAGAACCAAACAAAGTGATTGGGATTCTTATTAGACATTGTTATTCATCCCACATTGTTGAAACCTTTTTTATGGTATGAAGTTTGAAGAATTGTTTGAGACTAAGGAGTCTTCTTTATTTTGTTGGCCAAGAGGCCATATTTGTAGGCGGAATGCCAATGTCATGTAAAGATGATTAATCCTTCTAATTTGTTGCTTGTGTTTTATATTCATCAATGTTAAACGCACTTGTTGTAACTTGTTGTACTTAATGTTTCATCATTGTATATACGAGAGGGAACATTTGTTGTTATTTATTATCAGGCTACTTCTGCATTTTATACTATGTAAATGGACTTAAATATATATATATATATATGATAATGTTATTCGAGTAATAAAATTTGGGATGTTACAAAAAATGAAAGACTAGTCTTGATATTTATTCGTTAAAATTGTGAGACTTAGTATTTTTTTTTTTGGTTAGAATTTTAGGAGTTAATTTGACAAGTGTTAAGTAATAAATGAAATTAGGCAATACTCTAAGTGCATCAAATAATTTATAACATTGCTGAAAAATCAAGTTCACTCAAGCACAAGAGTGAGTACTCAAGTGGTCTTCTCGACCATCTAATACTTTGCTCTACAAGGTGAGATTTTTTGAGCTTGCATTTTTCACTCAAGCGTAGGTTTTACCGCTCGAGCGGTCTATCTCTGATGCGACCTAAGATACTGGGACACTTCATTCTCTGCTCAAGTACTAGAGTTACCATTTGAGCGGTCTATCCGAAGTCAACCACTTAAAGTCAACTTTTTGCCTCAATCCTCTCACTTTTTCTTTCTTTTTTCTCTCTCACTCCTCCATTTTCAAAAACCCTGGACCTATAAACCTAGATATCATCTATTTCTACCAAGAATCCACACTTAGTTTCTTGAGACAAAAGTGTAGAGCACGTGGAGATCAACATTTGTACCAATTAGATAACGTTTTCATTAAAGTCATTTCTTGGGTTTTCACCTATTCGCACTCATCTTTGAGATAGGAATAATTTTAGCATTGTATATCTATGATTTGATATGAATGTGTTACTTAGTTAAAGAGATATATGAGTAGAACATTGTTGATTAATAGACATTGTAACAAAATTGAAAAAACTAAAATATCTGAGATATTAATTTGTGATTATGTTTCAATTTTAAACAATGAATAACAATCCTGATCAAACAATTAAAGACAAATCGACACAACGATTTAACGTGAAAAAAAAGCGCTCCAATTGTGATAAAAAAAAATGTGGGCCAATGCCACAAAACAATCCACTAAGAAGAAAAAAATGAATTACACATGTGTATCCTCAATTACCTAGCGAATCCACGCCCGAATTGAACCGATCTCAATGTGCCTCTTCTACCACCGTCTTCACCTCAGAATTGTCTTACCCAACGTTAAATCCATAACACTGATGTTGAATCTACGATGATGAGCCACTTCGGAATGCACCAAAGCTTCAGGTCCATGTTCCCTAGAATCCATCAAAGAACACCTCTTTCTTTTGTGAACGAAATAATAAGAACAGCCCTTGATGTTTGACAATCTGTAGTTCGTTGATCAATCAATCACTTTCTATACACTAAGGAAACTTATATAAAATAGCCTCCAATAGAAAACAATTTGTCTTTTCTTTCTCTCTAAGTTTCTGGGTGGATTAAACCCTAAAAATAGCGAAAAAAAGCACTTTATAAAAAACAAGATTGTGAAGACCGCTTGATTGCACACTTCACTACTCGAATGGTGTGAGTAAAGACAGTGCAAAACATATAGGCTAACCGGGCAGCTCGATCCTCGTACATAATCAACAAAGTGGCAAACAAAAGTACAATTCTAGTTAGATTTGCATCTAAACACTTGTAATAATCCCATCGCGTAATACTTAATATTTAATTAATGACAGAGATTTGAATTTTAATTGCATACTATTTTGATTTAATATGTGAATTGTGAAAATTATGGAGACTGATTCGTATACAATGCTATTGAAGATTTATTTGGAATTAGAAATTGAAAGCTTGATTGGCTCAAGAAAGGATAAGTAGTGAGTCGAATTATCACAATTGATGATGGAAATAAGTTTAATTTGATATTTGGAGCCTTTTGAGAGTTTGACTAAAATCTAATTTGGATTGATAAATTTGAATATAATTAATTGGGTTCTAATGGAAGTTAAATTAGATTAATTAAATTATATGGGACTTGTGATTAGTCATGATTAAGCTAATTATGTTGGTAATGTGGAATTGCATGTGTAAGGATGTGAATTATAAGGATTTGAAATTATATCTATTGATTATAGAAAAATCTGTTGAAATTACAACATTTGGACAGAAATTGGAAGCCTTAGTGGCCCGATAAACTGAAATTGACTTTATAATTGTGGTTAGCATGATTTTTAGGATATAATATGAAGTTTTGTAAAAATTTGATTCGTAATGAATTAATTGGCTTTATTTGGGTAAAACTCTTAGAGTTAACACTTTAAAATTGAAATTGACGCCTTTAATGAGTTCATAAACAGAAATTGAGTACATGGATATGCTAATGGGAATTTTTAGAGCCATTTGGGAAGTTTAATTGAAATTTGATTTCGTCTGATTTGTTAAGTCATGTTTGGCTCTTATTAGTGGAGTAAGTTTTTGGATATAGATTTTTATGAGACAAGTTATAGATATAAGTGTATTGAGCTCTTATTTTGCTCATTCTTATCCCATGGAAAGCAAAATCTGGGGGAAAGAAAGGGAGAGTTCTTGAAAGAGAGATTGAGAGCTCTAAAGAACTCCAAGAGAAGAAAAGGAAAGTGTAGAGATTGCAGGGAGAAATCAAGATTTAGCTTGGATTCTCTAAGAATGTGCAAGAATAAGGGTTAATGAAGGCTTTAGGTATGATTTTACCTCTCAAACCTTGTAGATCATGAATTAAGAGTTAGATTTATGGATTTTATAGAAGCTTTTACATGTATTTTGTCACATAAGGAAAGAACACAGTATGATCTTATAAGATCCATGGTTATAACTTTTTTTTTTTTTTTGCACGATTTCTAAGATTCATAAAGATTTCAAGGGACTTTCTGCATGGATTTTGGAATTAGAACTCATCCAATGCATAGCTTTTGATTTTGTTCTTGACTTCAAGTCTTTGGGCTTGTAAGTGGAATTTTGGTTTTGCTTTAAAATCCTGATTTTCATTGAAGTAAGAATTGTCTAATTCAATATGGTTTTGAAAGGTTTTGACGCCTTTGATTTGGAAAATAACCTTATTCCGATGTTTATCCATGAATTTATAAGGTTTATGTTGAGTTTTACTAAGTCCTAGCACAAGAACTTGCAAACAAACCATTTTAGAACATGCTGAAATTTCGAACCCGATGCTGGAAGCCCAGAACTGCACGTGCGGATTGCCCTATTTCAGCCAACTTTAAATAGGCATATCTTCCTCATCCGAACCCTTTTTAAGTGATTCTTGAGCCTAAATTCAAGCCCCGAAAGTCTAGTTTTCAATGGTGGTGGTCTTACATCCAAATTCTAATTACACAAATAGATATATTCAAATTAGTGAAAGTTGTTCACTTTCTGTCTACCCGTTTCATGCTATTTCTTCTCCTAACCCAGTTTCCTTTCGTTTCTTCTTATTTCCCTTGATATGAATTATGACCCATTAAGGACTAATGAGTTTAGAACCAACATAAATAATTGGTTAAGGAAAATTAAGGGATTGGTTTATTTGATTAAGAGAAGTAAATTTGATCAGAAGAGTAATTCTATGTCTCGATATGCTGTGTTATGTAATCGTGTTTGTAGGCCAAGACAAGGACATCGCCCAACTGCTACCAGAAGCCCATCACTGTGACTAATAGTATAGTAAAGATATGTTTTTCATTATCTATTTTGATTTATGATTTATATACGATATGATTCTCTAAATATCATATTTTGTCAAAATGCACAAGTTTTCAAGAAATGTGAAATGAGTTATAAACAAGAAATGTAAATTGTTTGTAATATGATATGGTGGGCCCAAGACCGTTTCGTTTATACATTCTGTTTATGCTATGACATGATATGAATTGTTCGGTCTTTAAGACCTATTGATTTCGGGTATGGAACAAAGTGTTGTACGAAACTAAGTGCTACAGTAGGAGTCACCTTTAGAGTCCGTACAAGTCACATCTTGAGTCCATACATACATGAATTGGGCCCGAGACTGTTTTGTTATATGATTGGGCCCGAGTCCATTCTGTTATTATTGGGCCCAAGGCCGTTCTGTGATTATTGAGCCTGAGGCCGTTCTGTTATTATTGGGCCTAAGGCCATTCTCTTATTATTGGGCCCGAGGCCGTTCCGTTATTATTAGGCCTGAGGCCGTTCTGTGGACCCAAGGTCATTCTGTAAATGTGATTTAAGAAAAGTATGAGTTTACATTATTATGCTTACTATGATGTTGGGCTCATTCATTTAAACCTCTTTATTATATTATTACTCATTGAGCTTCGCTCACTTCGTATTTTATATGTATGTAGGTAATCAATCTGGAGACCAACTGTAGACACCCCATTTTTGACCGTCCTCAAGGCTTGGACGTCACCACTTGAACACTCGGTGATTATCCATGTTTGTGTTTGTTTGGAGTTCCCGGAGTTCTCGGCTACGCGCCTTGCCTCAGGATCTCCGAACTTGACTGTTTTGTGTCTGGTTTTGCACCAAACACTTGTGTTTTGCCTTGGAGGGGCAGGGAATGCCTTGTGAGGCATCCCCACACACCACCGGCACTAGCTAGAGGCCACCGGCTGGTTTTTCTTGCCACCGGCAATATATATTGCCGGTCGGCACTCTTTGTTGCCGGTCGGCAGTCATTTTTGTCAAAATGACATTTTTGGCTAGCCGACTACTGTTCATCTGCTTTTTCAGATATTATGAAACAGCTGTTTGGCATTAGCTTCCCCTCCATACACGTGTATGGAGGGATGTCCCTCTTGTTTGCTTACTAGTTAAGCATTACAAGATTGCCTCCTCTATAAGAGGAGGCCTTCTCTCCCTTGTTCTAGGGTTAGAAAAAATTGGAAAGGAGAGGGAGAAGAGCTCTGGTTTTAGCTTTAGGAAATATATCTATCCTATATCTATACATTCCCCTCTTTGTTGCCTTGTGTGTGTTTTAGTCCATACTATTGCCCACAAGCACCTAGTGCTTCACCTTCCTTGGGCTACTGAGGTTCTAAGGGCTGGTTCTTGATATTTTTAACTGGATTGGAGCTTAAGGAGGCAACAAGAGCACCCTTTGTGAAGAAGGTCAACAAGGGTAAGAAACTAGTACTTTTTACCCCATTTTTGCATCCTATTTCTACCCATCTTAGAGCTGTTTTTGTGTCCAGTATATAACATAAAAAAGTTCTGTTTTTAGGCCCTCTTGATTGTTTGTTAAGAGTGTTTTGTGGTTTGGGCGTGTTTGACCACCCTTAGGCCTTGAAAGGCCCCATTTTGTGCTATTTTGTGCAAGTTTCGAGACTTTGGTGTTTGAGTCTCTTCACCACTGAAATCTTGAGGGATTTCAGTGGTGGAGATGGTGCCTTGAAGTCTCCAAAAGGGGAGGGCCACCCCCTCTCCTTGTTGTCCTTGAAAGGGACCATTTTTGGTCTCTTAAGGAAGTCTTTGTTCAAGTGCGTGTTGAGCATGCCATGGCTGTATTTTATGCTTATATGGCCATGTTATAACTTTGTATTAAGTTGGTTTTGGTACTCCATGCATGTTTAGTATAGTTGCCATGTAATGCCCCCTTGATCCCTTAACATGCCTTAGGTTGTTAGCCTTTGTTTGAGCATGATTTAGGCTTAGACTTATGAATGTTTTGTGCTTATTTTGCCATGCTTTAGGTCTGTCCATAATTGTTTGGATTGATTTCGGCATGCTTAGTATACATTTATGGCTTGTCGGGCTTGTAGGCCTCAAGTATGTGAATGTGTAGCATGTGTTGCTTGCATCATTTTGGTGGTTTGGAACCACCCAACATGAAATTTCAGTCCCTTTGGCATGCTCATATGCTTGCCTTAATTGCCTCTTTATTGTTTTGAGAGCATGTGTTGTATGCCTTATGTTTTGACCATTGTGCATGCCTTTGAATTCAAACCATTTAGATGCCATCTAAGTAGCCCTTTGGGCCTGATTTTGTGTGCTAAAGCTCTGATTTTAGTTGCTTAATTCTTGCCATGTTAGGTCTCGACAAGTGTAGTTCAATGCCTTTTGGGTTGCCTTAAATACTTAGGCCATTTGCATGCTTTTGTTTGTCTTGTTTGAGTTGGTTTGGCACCTCTTCTAACATGATTTCGGAGCTTAACTTGCATGCTAATTGTTCATATTTGTGCCCTTTTAAATGTGTTTAAAAGTTGCCCCATTATGCTTTAAGTACTGGACCATGAGTGCTTGCATGTGTGTGTGCACTTTGGCCTTCACTTCCTTGGTTTTGGCTACTGATTTTGGGCCTATTTGGAGTTGCCTAATTCATGTTTAAGTCCCCCTTTTATTTGGTTTGCATGCTTGCTTGTATGTTTGTATAAGTGCCTTGCATTGTCCATATTGCATGTTAGCCAACATGTCTAGGATTGCATTGCATTGTGCATGCTTGGCCTCTTGAAGTGAGCGTGATAGAGGTTAGGCTTCCTTGTGTGATTATATGGTTTGCGTGCATTTGAAATTGAAAGTGCACACTCGATTCTTTAGGCCATCATGCATGGAAATGCGTGATTGGTGGCCCGAGAATCGAGGCACATCCTCCCTTGAGTCATTAACATGATAGGGATTGTGTTTGGTGCATATATAGCTTGAATAGCATTGCCATGCAAGATTCTGTCCTCTGCTGCTGTGAGTTGCAGGTTCTGCAGGAATTCATTGCCAACCGGCAGTATTTAGTGCCGACCGGCAGCCAATCAATGGCCGGTGGATTCATTTTGTGCCGACGACCACAAATTCACTGCCGGTAGTCATTCTACTTAGCCGGTGGTGATTCCCAGTATCCAGGGACGCATCCTTAAGACATTGGCAGTCTTCAGAGAAGAAAAACATGGAAAATAGAGGCAGGCTAGGCATGGCAGTGCAATTCCGAGCGGAATCCGAGCGCGCATGCATTGAGCCCTCTCCCCGAGGCGGTTTACTGTTTTTCTCAACGTGGTTAACTTGTTAATTAGGCAATTTGTAACATTTAATTAGCTTGCGTAGTTAATTAATTTGTATATTCTTTTGGCCCCTCCGAGCGAGGGCAAATTTGTAATAAGTGTGGGTGAGTGTGTACATGTCTTCCAACCCCCACTTCTTTCTCCCTTTTATTTACCTGCTTATGATGGTAGATGAGGGCATATTTAAATTAGCATATCTTATGCTATGCATGCGTGCATTCATACATTTGTCTTGCATGCACCGGGCTCGGCGCATCACGTTAACTGCATTGTATTTCAATTCCAAATTGAATACATGTTATCTGTTGCATTTCACATGCCATGTTTAGGATAGTCGAGCCTGCCTAGATTGCATCTTTGCATGTGTTGCATTAGCCATCTTAACATGAACTAGGATCATGCATATGATTACTAACTAGTTTCTGTTTTGGCTTGGAGTACTAGGTGAGCTTTTATGCTTTAGCATACCGCATGCGTGTGAGTGTTGCCATAATTGCATGATTACCATGAGGCTAGCTGCTTATGTGATATAACTGCTTAAATGCCTGTGGGTGGAGGTTGGATTGCTTGAGTTGGAAAAACTCGTCGAAATCCGTGTTTTAGCCTACTTGCGAGTAGCAAATTCCAAAGCATTTTCAAAACAAACGGATATGCAATGCTTGTTTCCAAATTAGGCAATCTAGTCTATACTTGTTTGCTGTGCGCATAACGTAGTAATTCTAGGCTAATTACCGGAATAAGAACACATAACGTTTTCAAAATCGGATATCACGGTTAGTAGAGGCCGGTCTTCGGACCGAGCGAAAGGGGGTGCTCATAGCTGACCTTTCCCGATCGTACCCAAGCTCCCGAGCCAAGACAACTTTGGTGATGACGGACACGTGGCCTTCGGCACCGAGTCAGGGTTTCCTAAATTTCCCATTTTAAAAATATTTAGGTGGCGACTCTGTATCTGGCAAAGCAGTCCATGTTTGGCACTTCTTTTCAAAATCTGTTTTTCTCAAAACGATTTGCCAGAGTTGGACTCTTTGGTTCAAGATTAAGAACCGTGGCACAAAATTGAGTCTGAACTGTAACCAGTGAGTTCCCTCGCGGACCTGTTACACCAACCTTAGGTAAGCCTCAGGAGTTCTTTTGTGGATCTATTATGTCAAGCCACCCAAGATACACCTGTGTGTGGAGGCTTTAATTTTGTATTGTTAGAGTTTTGTATTTTATTGAGTCTTATGTATATGTGTGTGGGATACATAAGATTTGTATATGCATATAAATTACTAGTGTGTCCGCATGTTTTAATTATTCTAGTTATCATGTATGCACAAGCTCAATGGATATTATTATTTGTTTTACTTCTGCTTTAGGCCCCGATATGAGTTAATATTTTGAAATTTTGTCTCTAAGGCCTGAGTACAAGCCGATCATGACCTAAACTTTAAGGGCCGGATTTGGGTCGTGACAACACTCATACCCTCACTGAAACAAAAGAGCGAATAAAATTACAACTGAAAAGAGTTTTGACAAACAGGATTGCCAATTACAAAAACCTAACAATCTCATCCTTTAGCAATTCCGTGACAAAATACACCTAACAAATAAAATCCTAATCACCCCTACCCATTACAACCATCTAACATAGTTTGCTCAAGGTATGCAAAACAACTATTAGTGTCATGATTTTCAAAACAGCTATTAGTAGCACATGCTATATGAAAGCAACAAACATATGACAAGATTATAGATCGAATATATGTAAATTTTAAGAACATGCAGCATGCAGCATGAATAGATGGAAATTTTAAGAACATGCAAACACACTAAAAAAAAACTCCCTCTCAAAATTCTCCCCCTTTTTGTCATGAATTGTCAAAGGAAGCTCAGTCAACTAAATTAAGAACATAAACCACACAAGCAAAGATAAGATGATGTAATAATCAATAGCATGTGAGAAATAAGCAATAAATATGCAGGGCATAGCAACGTGCAAACCAACTAACACCAATCTCCCTTACAAAACCAATCAATGTAAGTCCATGCTAAAACAACTCCCCTGCAATGATTAACCAAACTCTCCCTTACTAGAAACAACCACAAGCACCAAAAACAATGAACAAAAAGGAAAAAGACAAAACAAAATGGTGAAGCAAGTAAGGAATTTTAGATTTGTACTTTGAAACACACAAGACTATCCAAGAACCACAATTAGTTGAAAACATAATGTGCATAACCTCTAGAAGATTCCTCATGAAAGAATGTGATGCAATATGTAAAAAGCATAGATCCCATGACAAAAGTGTGTGTGTGACTCTTGGAGCTCGACAAACACTTTATTTAAATCCTAGTAGAGATCTGATGGCTGGACCTCCGACAAGAGAATATACGAATGACTGAGAAAAGTAAAACCTCTAGTGATTAAGGGGTATTTGTTGAGTAAAGGCAGAGACTTCCCCTCAGTAAATGAATAATTTTTTTTTTCCTTCTTTTTTTTTTTTTTCCTTGTGCACTCACTAACGACTTTCATGCTTAGGAAACCTAACCAGAGACACATGGAAAAATAAGGATAGCTTGGTTGGTGACTTTGAGGTAGCATTTTTCTCATGCCTTTACTATAATGACCCAAGGAAAAAGCCATGGAGATGCAAAAACATGGTAGGGATTTAAGAGACTCAGCATCACCCAAGATATGCTAGCATTGGTCAATTTCTCAAGAAAAACACATGAAACACTACTAGTAGTCCATAGAGAACTTTGATCACTTATGCAGAGGAGTCTTATATTTGCTAATCCAAGACTATACACAAAAAGAGACATACTAATCAAAGTACACACAATCTAAAATGAGCAATGACTATAGATAGCACACACATATTAACAAGTAATGGATATTCTCATCAATTCCAATATCCACTAAGAACTTCTCAAAAATTTCAAACTTGCAAAACCATATTAAGAAGATCTTTCTGGAATTTTTTTTTTATATTTTATAATCAAAGCAAGAAAGAACAAGGGCATGCTTTGCTGCCTGACCTGTCAAACAGAAGTTTTGCATAATTCGTCCAATTGGGCATTGAAAATCAAAGGAGAGGTTACTAAGCAAATCAATGTCAAGTTCTTGCTTGTATTTGAGCATCCGACTTGGTTAGCCAACATTATGCTAGTCCCAAAGAAAGATGGCAGAATTAGGATTTGTGTTAACTTCTGAGATTTGGACAACGCTAGTCCGAAAGATGACTTTCCATTGCCACATATTGATGAATTGGTAGACTTCACTAAAGGGCATGCTTTGCTGTCATTCATGGATGGCTTTTCGGGATATAATCAGATCCTTATGGATCTAGAGAACAGAGAAAAGACTGCATTTACTACACCATGGGGGACGTATTGTTACAGGGTCATGCCATTTGGTTTGAAAATGTCAGGGCCACTTATCAACGTGCTGCTACGGCAGTGTTGTATGATATGATCCACAAGGAAGTTGAGGTGTATGTCGATGACATGATTGTCAAGTCCAAAAATCAGAAAGGCCATTATACCACATTAAAGAAATTATTTGAGAGAATCAGGGAACACAGGCTGAGGCTGAATCTACATAAATGCACCTTTGGAGTAACTGCTGGCAAGATGTTGGGATTTTTTATCACACAGCGGGAATTGAAGTTGATCCATCCAAAATTAAGGCTATCTTAGAAATGTCGCCACCAACGACTGAAAAGGAACTGCGGAGCTTTCTGAGCAAAGTGCAATTTATAAGGAGGTTTATTTCTAAATTAACATTGACCTGTGAACCACCGTTTGGTTTTTTGAAGAAAGGAAAGAAGTTCCAATAGGATGATCGATGTCAGTTCGCCTTCGAGCAAGTTAAGTAGTATTTGCAGAATCTGCCTGTGTTATTGCCACCTGAGCTAGGAAAACCACTGATTTTGTATTTATCAGTGACTGAATTAACCATAGGATGTATGCTTGCACAAGAGTCAGACGAGAAAGTAGAGAAAGCTATCTACTACTTGGGCGAGAAGATGCTTGAATATGAGACCCACTACACTCCCTTACAAAAGACTTGCTTAGCTTTGGTTTGGGCCACCAAAAAGTTGAGACACTACTTGTTAGCTCACCTGGTAATTCTGGTTTCAATAGTAAACCCCATCAAATATCTCTTTGAGAAACCATTGCTTACCGGTAGGCTAGCTCGTTGGCTGCTTTTGCTTTATGAATTCAACCTCAAGTATGTCACTGGCAAATCTGTTAAAGGAAGGGTCGTGGCAGAATTTTTGGTTAATCACCCGATTGAAGGAGAAGAAGATATGGATTATTAGTTCCCAGATGATGAGGTCATGCAGATATAAGAAAACACTTGGAAGTTGTACTTTGTTGGAGCATCCAATCAATTTGGCTACAAGATAGATGCGTTGCTCATAGCGCCAAATGCTTCCCTTTCAAACTCCGATTCAGAGTATCTAACAACCAAGCAGAGTATGAGGCATGCATTACTGGACTGCAAGTGTCACGTCCCAAACCCGCCCTTATAGGTTTAGCGTCATGACCGGCCAATAATCTTAGATTACCTATGGCCTTTAGTAGTAAAATCGATTTACATGAATTATGGGGCTTAGCGGAAGCAAATTGAGATATAGAATTAGTCCATTGAGCTATGCATATATGAAAAGAGTTCGCATTAACATTGTACAACAATTCTTTAGGTAAGTGCATACGTCACAAAAGTTTTTAAAACAACATTCAGTCCACAATTTCAAACTTGTCAAACTACAACAAAAAAGGGTTTTTACGGCACGCAATACATGCCGTAAAAACCCTTTTATGACGTGCAACACACGCCATATTATGACCAGTTATGGAAAGTCCTTCACTTTCAACAACATGCTTCGTAAGCCGTTAAAAATTATTTAACGGCAAATTTTGTGCGTCGTTGTTACTTTTTCTACGACATGCTATATTACGCCGTTAAAACTATTTAATGGCAGATTTTGTGCGTCGTCGTTACTTTTTTTACGACTACCTTTGCACGTCGTTAATTGGTGAGACAAATAACGACACTGATTGCGCATTGTAAAATATGTAATACAACGACTTATTATGCTTGCCGTAGAATATGCATTTTTTTTTTTCAGCAGGTTCTATTTGACCAATTTTGTACAATCTAACAAATATTACAAATAAGCATTACAAAACATCAATCAACCACCAAAATATTATTTCAAACATAAAAAAAACTATTTATAAGTTTCGAACATCCAAAAATTGTTTGTACATTACAAATCATCCAAAAACTATATTTCTAAACATCAAAAATCATCCTCAACTTCAAAACCGTCCAAAAAATTCTAAATCATCTCCAAAATAAAAAAACATAAAAATAAAAAAATAAACCTATCTTCAAGTTCTAAACGGTACAAAATTTACCCATATATCTTCTTGCGAGTGCACCATCATGGGTTGATTCAATTGTATCAACACTCGGCTTGCAAAGGAACAAATTATATTTACAGATACATACTCTTTGGGATGTAAAGCCATTGCTCGCACAGATTTTTTATCATGTTTAAGGGTTATCATTGTTTTACCTGCCAAACAAAAATCAATTGCTATCATTAGAAACTAAAAGGAGAAAAGAAACACACAAACAAAAGCACATAAAATAAAAACCAAAATATTGATTAAAAAATCTAAGATCCCAGAACTTTATCGTTGTATCATGAGAGCCAGTTACAGCTTATGGATCCTAGAACAAACATTTCACAATGAGGCTTGATCACAAGAAAAAGATTTCCTTGCTACAAATAGATGTTATAATGCACAAACTACACAGCATAGCCTGTTTCTACTTTGTCATACTAGAGAGCTTCAACAAAAATTTAACATTCACCCAACTGAAGAATAGAATAGAGACCATGGGCATGAATTTAAACAAGAAGAATAAATAACATCATGGTTGCCTATAATCACATGGAAACCCTTTCTTTTTATCTTTTTTGGGACAAGTATTACCAACAAGGCACTGAGTGAGTGTCGCCCATATACAACTATCAGAAAAGAAGACAACAAGAAAGAAACATTTATACACAAACTTCTATCTCCAAAATCTATGAAAACCAAAAACAGACCAAGAAATGGGGTAGTATACCAGCTATACAAAATGGACACTTCTTAGAAATAAAAAGGGTCTGATCCACGCCCTCAAAAGTCCTTTCGATTGTGAGCTTCAAAACTCTAAAGGTTCTCAAACTTCTTCTCTTAGTAATTGACAACATTACATGGCTAAATAAAGACTTCTAAAGACCTCAACTTTAATACAACAAAGCCTTCCAAATGAGCAACTTAAGGTTTTGACTTGTAAAACCCACATAAACCAATAAGCGATGCCTTCAAATAATGTTGATTTTCAAAGTTTCTCTCTTTGGAATTTACTTTTCCTTGACTTTCTCATGTACTGCATCATTATCTCTTTACCTACTTTCTCTATATCCTCAGCCTGAAACCACCATATTTGGCAGCACACCAGAAATTGAGAAAACTAAGCAACCATAATATACACTATATATACAAGGAATATGTCCTTTCAAAACTCACATGAAACAGTTATTAATGGGCTCCTTTATTATAAAGAATAAATTTGCAAGACAGATTGACAGACAAGAATTAATATACAACACAAAGACTAAATAAATAAGTACCTTTATAAAACATTCTCCTATCCCTATCCACTTGCAATTTGTTATATCAAAAGCAGGCACCTCCCATTTATATTTCCATTTTCTTTTTGATAGAATATCCACCTCTGCTTTTGATAATTTGTACCCAAAGTGATCACAAAAGGAACTACATGAAGAAAGGTAACTGGAAAGAAATATATATATACATAACGAAATCCCAAACTCATTGAGCAAAAAATATTGAATAAATCAATATTATAGAACAATTACTTTCTTGCAATATTTAAACCTCACTATTTTTTCCTTTTTTTTTTGTCGGCAAACCTAACTAAATTAATCTTACTATTCTCCAAGCTTTTTTAACTAAGCAGCCAATATAAAAAAATATATATATAAAGGTTGCACCCAGTGCACAAGGCTTCCAGTAAGTGGACAGTCTTTTCCCACCTTCTTATTGATAAACTAATTCTCATGAATCAAACCTGCACCAAAGCACTAGGATAAGATAGCACTTGCAACTTCTCTAAGTCACGACCTCTTAAAATGAAAAGTAGGTATATAATGCCATTTATGACCCCCAAAAAAAAAATACAAGGACAAAGAAAAGATTAAAAAAAAAAAAAATCAATTGATGAAATGAGCAAACTAATAACAAGCAAGTAGAGCCTTAGAACATGATGGTAATGAGATGAATTTTCTACTATGAACAACCCCTTGATGGCCCACACATCATCTTTACCATTATTTAATTTCCATATTCTTAAATTTACCTCAAAGGAGAACTGAAATTTGTCACAGCCCCAACCTCAGGCTTTAGATTAGCTAATGACATCATAAAGTATTAAGAAACCAACAAGAATTAATTCAAGATTAAGCGAAGTAATTGATATAATTAGACTAATTAGAATTAACTTCATTCAATCAGCACACAATAGAACTTCTAACTAAATGGGATTCACCCAAAATTAACCATCACAAAATAACATGTAATGGGGAGGGTAACACCTATATGAGATCCCCTCCTTTTAAAAAGTTCGGATGAAGAGCTAAGCAATAAACTCCACTTAGATGACCTCAATTTAAGACCAGGCCAATCAAGCCCCAATCGATTGATATATCTGAAGTACCATTGCCTATGAAAATTCATTTTGTTTCCAGTTTCCTCTGTTTTCTCGGCAAACAAACAGCAACTATGCAACAAGTATATAACTCAATTTAAGACAGTTTCTGAAATTTGAATGCAAAACTGACAAAGTCTAGTTGGAAAGTGTGGAGTGGGTTACGACAAGAGATGCAGATGTTAGTAACTTTCCTTCAAATCTCTAGCTATGCCAAATTACAACAATGATTGATCACAAACAAAACAAAGCGTGGCTTAAATAATACTATTAGATTTCAACAAATGGCAAATAATACAGCTCAATCAACCAATCAAAAAAAATTCAAAAAACAGCTCACAAAGAAACAAGGACCACCCTCCAAAACACTGGCACTATTCTTAACCGAATCAAAGAGGAAGAACATAAAACCATTATTTGTAGAGATGACCTCTCTCAAACCCTTATCCCTCCAAAAATTAAATGCATAGGTCTTAACATAATTGAAATTCAACTTCCTTTCAAGAAAATGCCCAACCAGACAGGTATCCCATTTAGCAGAATTTTCCCTAGGTGGCATCACAACAACATGATCAGATAAATTAGGGGGTGGAAAATACCTTAGTTTCACAGAAGGCTTTTGGTTAGAGGTAACCACAGAAGCTCAGGTCTTCTTCTAAACAGGCTCAGGGATAGCTTGGCCTCCACCATCTGGACCCGAGCCCAAATCTGCAGAGGAAACCCCGTGAACACCCATTGATGAACCATAACTATATGAGATACCACGGCCTCCCCTACCTCCTCGAGACCCCTGTTGGCCAAACCTTTCTACCATATGGGAACCACCTCGACCCCCCTATACGAAACTTCTCCCTCAGCAATGGATATATTCACATCAGATGGATACAACTCAGCAACAGACGAAGGTATATTCAGCCAATCTACACCTTCTGACACATTCTTCACCGGATTCAGGGCCGAAACTAGATTTCTAGCCCTAGCAATGATGAGGTTATTCGACATGTCACTAAAATGATTCAATACAGCCTCCTCACTACCTTCATGTTCAACAATGTCTGACCACCGAGGTTGGAGAAGACTGAACGCCTTCTTAGCCGGCGTTGATAACTCATCTTGAAGAAACACTTGAGGGATTAGATCATCCCGATTTACCCCAGCAATATTAGCCTTCATCACATTAATCTCTCTCTGATTTCTTTCATCGATTTAGAAGGGGAACCAGAATGTTCCACCATCTTAATTGCAGGCGCACACAGTGCTTCACAAGTACAGTTCTCAAGCCCCAGATTGCCCAATCAATTCTGAGTAAAAACCCCCAAATTTTCATCATCAATGCTAAAAATAGCTACAGACATTAGGAAATCAATGAGATATTGAAACCCTAGAAAACAACAGTTTTGACAAGAGATGTCAGCTAATGTGTAATGAGTAATAATAGAATAAACAGGTTATATGAATGAAGTTCAATATCATTACAAATGTGTGATAACCGTGTCCTATACTATGTTAATTAATCATGATTACGTTTGTAATTACGTGCTTAATTTGAATTTGGGTGTTAATTACATGATTATATGTGATTTTGGCTTTGGATCTGTTCACCGTAGGAAAATCTGTTTGATTTTCTGCTTTGGAATTTAAATTGAAAGCCTTATCGGCCACAGAAACCGAAATTGCTTACACCATTGTGATTAGCATAATTTTTAGAGCCTACGGTGAAATTTAATTGAAAACTGATTCAGAATGAAATAATTGGTTTAAACTGATTAAATTAAAGACCATAAATTAATCCTAATCAAATTTGATTAAGGAAGCCTATATAAGGGACCCAACTACACTTAAGCTCATTCTTTGAGCTCAAAGAATCTGAATTTGCTCTCTAAAGAGAGAGAGAACCGAACTTAGAGAGAGAGAAGGGCCAATCTTGAAGATCTTGCTAAAGAGCTCAAGCTTTGAAGGGCTACGCTCAAGAATTTGCTACTATTTGGAAGATTGAACCTGTAGGTGAGCATTTGAGCATAAATTCATGAGTATAAGTTTGTAAATTTGTGTATTCAAGCTAGTTGGGTAATCAAGAATATAAATTGAGATGAAATTGATGAATTTGAAGTTAATATGCACATGCATGTATAGAATTACCATGACTTTTCATAATCAAGCATGCATCAAGTTGAATATGGGAATATAAGTATTAAAGCATACATGCAAGCATAGTTTTGTTGATTTTCATGGTTATGAGCATCGTTGGTGCTATTTGAAATGGAATTAGGGTCAAAGACTAACATTCATGTTGAATTGGTAGAGATATGAATTTTGGATGAAGTTTGAATGTATGGGTTTGATCATACAAAAGAAATGAGGATTTATTTGAGAATTAGATTGTGATTTTGAACAATTCAGTCCCATACACTTATATTCTCATGTGGTATAATGTATTTGCATGTTTTGAACCAAAATCATGAGTTTTGGACCTTTGAAGGTCGAGTTTGAGCTTCAAGAACAGTTCTGGAAAACCCAGAATTCGTGAAGTCCGCTCGAGCGGGGGAACCGCCACTTGAGCGTGAAATGTGAGCTCCCAGAATTTTTGTGTAGACATTGATGTCCGCTCGAGCGGGGATATTCACGCTCGAGCATGAGTCACATATGTCGACCCTTAGCTCAAGCGTCCGAAGTTACGCTCGAGCGTAAAAATAAGGCAACCAGTATTTTTGCAGATCCAATGGGTCCGCTCGAGCGGCCAAAGCCACACTCGAACGGGGAGCCCTGTTTCAGAAAATTTATAAAGGTGTTCTGTGTTTCATTTTCCGTTCTCTTTCACTTCTAAGTACTCTTAGGCATGCATCGAGCATTGTGAATGAGTTAAAATGATAAGAAAGGAGCCTAAGAGGAATGTATAAATTAAGAACAGATTGAATCGTTTGTGACCCATATGTGTTATGTAATGTGTAAGGTCGAGCTCAAGGGCAAATCCATCGGCAGAACACTGTGAGTAATATCTTAGTAAAGATATTTTCAAGTATGTCACTTTCCAAATGCTACTTCTGTATAAGCTCCATGGATTTGTTGATTTGAAATATGAATGAGTATTCTATATGCCTAATTTGTATAAGGCCGTTTGTTGATTTGAAATATGAATGAGTATTCTATATGCCTAATTTGTATAAGGCCGTTCGATACGTTTGATAAAATTGATTTGGGCCTAAGGCCGTTTGCGTTTGTCATTTGTCGTTTGCCGTTTGCCATTTGCCATTTGCCAATTGATATGTCTAAATATAAAGATGGGCCAGAGGCTGTTTGAATATAATAATGATTGGGCCAAAGGCCGTCAGACATGAATGATTAGGCCAAAGGCCGTCAGACATGAATGATTGAGCCAAAGGCCGTCAAACATGAATGATTGGGCCAAAGGTCGTTGGACATAAATAATTGGGCCAAAGGCTGTCAGACATGAATGATTGGGCCAAAGGCCGTCGGATATAAACGATTGGGCCAAAGGCCATTTGACATGAATGCAAAGATGGACCAAAGGCTGTTTGAATATGTCATTTGATATGTTGGAACACCGTGATGGGCCAAAGGCCATTTGAATGAAAGGGATCATGATCGTGAATATGAAATACGCAAGGATACGAATGTAAAAAGAATTGGCCCGAGGCCGTTTGATACGCCTGATATGTTTGAATGGGGCCCGAGGCCGTGTGATGCGTTCGAATTGGACCAAAGGTCGTTTGAATAGAGAGTTGGTTGGACCAAAGGTAGTTTCGTACAGATAGACCCGAGGTCGTATTGTTTTATATAAGAATTGAACCTGAGGTCGGTTTGCATATGGACATGAAGTGTTAGACCTAAGGTCGTTTTGCTTTGTTGAGATTTGGGAATCTGGTGTGAATGAGAATAGTGGTTCAAATATGTACATTACGAGTATGATTCATTTATGAACGAATCTCATTCATTAACCTCTTTATTTTGATATTATTCATTAGGCGTTGGCTTACTCTCATTTATATGTATGTAGGTGAGCAAAGGGATGTTTAACCCCAGCCTTAGTGGAATTTAAGAAAGGAACCCAAGTTTTGTGAAGTCAGCCCAAGAGCCTCAGGCAAGAGGCTTTGTTTATGATCTTTTGTATTTCTTTTGCTACTTCTATTGGTCATGATAGACCATTTATGTGTATAAGCTTTTGGCATGGCTGACTATGTGTTTGAATGATCCTAGGTATACAAGATGTTAACTACTGATATGTGGTGTGAGTTGTTATTAACTATATGTGAAATGTTTTGACATGCCATGTAAGCATAGCTCATTGGACAAAATTTTTAAGTTTGCTTCCGTTTTGGCCCCCTTCACTCTGTTGCTATATGTCTGTTTTGGTTTGGGGCCGTAGGTAATCTCATGATTACTGGCCGGTTATGACCTTAATCTATAGGGGCTGGTTTGGGTCATGACAGAGTGGTATCAGAGCCAGGTTAATGACTCACACACTTGTCCAAATGAGCATAACGTGTCTAGAAAAGACTTAAGATGCATCCATTTGATAAGTACATGATGTAAGCATTGAGAACTTGTGATTATATGAGATATGAATTGTTACACTAATGTGTACAACTAGTCTTGTTTTGTTATAATGCACGTACATGAACATGCGAATCATGAAAATTTGCTTACGTGCATTCGATTCTGCAAATGGGTGTCTATGTGGAATATGACTATGGTCAAATGTGTAATTACCAAGTAAGTGTTCTACACGTGATACCTAATAAGTATGCAATCGTCTGTTTTGCATGTGATAAATTGTGTCTTGACGACACGTAAAATGAGAATATAACGATGTGCCTATGTGCGAATGTACCTATGTGTACCTGTGTTTATTTTTGTATTGGGCATTTTTGTATTTGGCATGGCTTAATAAGAGTTTGTGTAGAACATGGATAAAGTAAGGGCATATGAGTTGGAGGGCTCTTCCACAGCCCGACTTGATAGACTGGAAAGAATGGTACAAGAAATGGCAGAAATTTTAAGACAACAACGTCAGTTGCCATTACGGCAAGAACCTTTGCCACCACCAAAGCAAGAGCACCAAGTGAATGTGTTGGAAGTCACAAAATATGTTGAGGTGCTAGACCAAACACTGATGACTGAAGCTAACATGAACCGATCTTCTGAATGGAAAAGAAAGAGATAAGGCTTTTTTTCAAAGAAGAGGTCATTTAAAAAACAAAATACGGGGTCATCGCGCACTTCAAACTCTGCAAGGAATACAGCACCGACATGTAATGAACGTGGTAAGAAACACCGAGGAGTTTGTTATCGAATTTCTGGGGCTTGTTATAGGTGTGGTAAAATGGACCATATGGTAAGGAACTGTCCCCGGACTGAGCAAAACGTGAATAGGCCCGTTGTCTCAGTTGGATTCGTACCAATGGTAGGAATTGCTAATCAAGATAGAGTAATTGCACTCGTCCCAGAAAGCACTCAGAATACTGCGATCGTTATCCTAGGTATTTATACTGTTTATAAACGAATGCCTATATGTTGACTGATTCTGGACTGGTACATGTGTACATCTTTGCTTGGGATGTTATTTGATTTGATTCGGCGCATTCTTTCATATCTACTATATGTGTATCTAGACTGGTCAGACCTACAGGATCAATACCTTATTTATTGTATGTATCTGCCCCATTCGGGAAATTCATGAAATCTGTATTGGGATATTGATTGACTTTGTACATGCACATATACATCTAAACCTATGCTCGGGGTGATTTATCATATCACTGTCTTCAATGACTAAACCACTGGAATTATGACTTTGTGATTGTGTGATTGAGTTGAGCACCCCAAATAACAAACTCTATAAATTGTGAAATCATGTATTTTGATTGATAGAAAACTGACTGGACTATGTGACTATACTGAGCTTGACTCATAAACCTATGCTTTTGTGACTGATTTGGAACCTTTGTGTGACAAATCCTATATTATGTGTAACCGAGGAACTTTGTTTAATGTGTTACTGTGCACCATGTGCTTGTATATAAGACCTATTTGGGAACTGCTATATTGATTGTGACACATACCTCCTGATATGAACAACTGCATGATAGGCTACTACACCTGAACTTATGTGGACAATGCCATATTGTACATGATTTGAAATACTTTGATATGAACAGTTGTGATGAATGACTCTGATATGACTTAGAGAACTGATAAACTTAGGACAGTTGTGAAACTATCGACTATGTACCTAAGCAAGGAAGCATGCCTTACAGAACCAAATGTACCCCATTTGAGAAAACTTTTATCTGATTTGATCTGATAGAACTTATGTTTGATTTGGCCTAACAGAACCCTCATTCGATATAAATTGATGGGACCCTTGTCTGATTTAATTTGACAATACCTTTGCCTGGATAGATTTGATAAGAACCTCTATCTAATTTGATTCGGTTAAGGGGGATTACGAATTGTTCATAAATAAAGAACCAGATTATTCTTGATGAGAAAACTGATAAATCTAAAACTTGAATCTGGTTGGAATACTTGACTTATTTAGAAGACCTTATGTGGGCTATCAACAGATTGACCTAACCATGAACACCATTGAGAACCAACCTTCAACTATTGGGGACATGTGTGTTATAAATGAACTGAATCGTGCAAATCCAGTGATTGGGTATCTTAAGGAACGATGCTTCTGTATTACCACATTCTTATTTAATTGATGCCATAGGAATCGATGACGGCAAATCAATTGATTATGAACAGTACTGAACATTTATCTTTGGCTGATCAGAATATGTTTTGTGTGGGAGAATAGTTGCTTCAGTGTTATCAGATTTTGGGAAATCATGTTCTGGCAACTGTTGACCGTTTTTGTTTCGATTGTGAACACTATGGAATTAGAAAACCTTGATTATCCGAAAACGAGTGAATTCAGTACGCCTTGTAAATAACTGCTCAGTGCCATTGCATTTTGTAATTGGGGCTTTGAGGATGTGTAAATTGTGTTTAACATGTGATTGACTACTTTGATATTATCTTTGATGACATGGGGATTAATATATGAATTGCCTTGTGCTTTCGACGACTATCATATAATGTGGAAAGACTCGATGGAACAGGGAATTGAATATTGGACTAAATTGTAAACTGTTGAATGATTGAGAACACATGTACTATGTTAGAAATTGACTGCTTCGATATTTATTGCACTTTACAATCGACACCATGGGGATGTATGAGTTACGCACATCGTATGGTTGATTGCTTTGCTGTTACTTTTGTTGACTCAGGAATCAGTGTCTGGATCCACTTTATATTCCTGAAGACTTTTGATTGACCTTGGATAACTGTGATGAGTCACTAAACTAAATACCAAATTGGATTGTGAATTGTGGAATTGTTGGAGAATGAACTGAACTTCTGTGACGAAGAAATTGTTGAATTTGTGTCTAGATATTTTCGGTGCCAACAAGTCAAAGTCAAACATCAGATATAGACGGGACTACTTCGACCTCTCTCTATTTCGGAATGGAAATGGAAATATGTGACTACGAATTTCATTGTGGGGCTGCCTTGGACACCCAAGGTATAAGTCCCGTTTGGGTTATTGTATATAGAATTGCTAAGTCTGCTCGTTTCCTCTCTGTAAAATTTTCATATGATGCTTATAGACTAGCCACTATTTACATCGATAAGATTGCTCGTTTGCATGGGGTCCCAGTATCTATTGTTTTAGACAGGAATCCTAAAATGTGTCTGAATTCTGACAAGCCTTCAAGAGGCAATGGGAACTAAATTGTGATTCAGCGCTGCTTTCCATCCGGAAATCGATGTATAATTATAAAGAACTTTTTGGGAGAAATGCTCCAAATGTATGCTTTAGATTTTCAGGGAAGTTGGAAAAATCTATCCATCGTTGGCATATTTTGCTTACAACAGCAGTTTACACTCTAGTTTCGGTGTGGCACCGTACAAAGCCTTGTATGGCAGAAAAGGTAAGTCTTTGATTGATTGAGGACAGAGTGTCGCTTGATTTGGAGACTGAGCAAATCACTATCAAAAGAATTGGAACCGTTGAACAAAAAGTATTCCGAATTGTTTTCGACTAAAGACAAAATACGTTTGGAGGACCAAACTTCCTAAAGGGGGGAAGATTGTGATAACCATGTCCTGTACTATGTTAATTAATCATGATTACGTTTGTAATTACGTGCTTAATTTGAATTTGGGTGTTAATTACATGATTATATGTGATTTTGGCTTTGGATCTGTTCACCGTAGGAAAATCTGTTTGATTTTCTGCTTTGGAATTTAAATTGAAAGCCTTATCGGCCACAGAAACCGAAATTGCTTACACCATTGTGATTAGCATAATTTTTAGAGCCTACGGTGAAATTTAATTGAAAACTGATTCAGAATGAAATAATTGGTTTAAACTGATTAAATTAAGGACCATAAATTAATCCTAATCAAATTTGATTAAGGAAGCCTATATAAGGGACCCAACTACACTTAAGCTCATTCTTTGAGCTCAAAGAATCTGAATTTGCTCTCTAAAGAGAGAGAGAACCGAACTTAGAGAGAGAGAAGGGCCAATCTTGAAGATCTTGCTAAAGAGCTCAAGCTTTGAAGGGCTACGCTCAAGAATTTGCTACTATTTGGAAGATTGAACCTGTAGGTGAGCATTTGAGCATAAATTCATGAGTATAAGTTTGTAAATTTGTGTATTCAAGCTAGTTGGGTAATCAAGAATATAAATTGAGATGAAATTGATGAATTTGAAGTTAATATGCACATGCATGTATAGAATTACCATGACTTTTCATAATCAAGCATGCATCAAGTTGAATATGGGAATATAAGTATTAAAGCATACATGCAAGCATAGTTTTGTTGATTTTCATGGTTATGAGCATCGTTGGTGCTATTTGAAATGGAATTAGGGTCAAAGACTAACATTCATGTTGAATTGGTAGAGATATGAATTTTGGATGAAGTTTGAATGTATGGGTTTGATCATACAAAAGAAATGAGGATTTATTTGAGAATTAGATTGTGATTTTGAACAATTCAGTCCCATACACTTATATTCTCATGTGGTATAATGTATTTGCATGTTTTGAACCAAAATCATGAGTTCTGGACCTTTGAAGGTCGAGTTTGAGCTTCAAGAACAGTTCTGGAAAACCCAGAATTCGTGAAGTCCGCTCGAGCGGGGGAACCGCCACTTGAGCGTGAAATGTGAGCTCCCAGAATTTTTGTGTAGACATTGATGTCCGCTCGAGCGGGGATATTCACGCTCGAGCATGAGTCACATATGTCGACCCTTAGCTCAAGCGTCCGAAGTTACGCTCGAGCGTAAAAATAAGGCAACCAGTATTTTTGCAGATCCAATGGGTCCGCTCGAGCGGCCAAAGCCACACTCGAGCGGGGAGCCCTGTTTCAGAAAATTTGTAAAGGTGTTCTGTGTTTCATTTTCCGTTCTCTTTCACTTCTAAGTACTCTTAGGCATGCATCGAGCATTGTGAATGAGTTAAAATGATAAGAAAGGAGCCTAAGAGGAATGTATAAATTAAGAACGGATTGAATCGTTTGTGACCCATATGTGTTATGTAATGTGTAAGGTCGAGCTCAAGGGCAAATCCATCGGCAGAACACTGTGAGTAATATCTTAGTAAAGATATTTTCAAGTATGTCACTTTCCAAATGCTACTTCTGTATAAGCTCCATGGATTTGCTGATTTGAAATATGAATGAGTATTCTATATGCCTAATTTGTATAAGGCCGTTTGTTGATTTGAAATATGAATGAGTATTCTATATGCCTAATTTGTATAAGGCCGTTCGATACGTTTGATAAAATTGATTTGGGCCTAAGGCCGTTTGCGTTTGTCATTTGTCGTTTGCCGTTTGCCATTTGCCATTTGCCAATTGATATGTCTAAATATAAAGATGGGCCAGAGGCTGTTTGAATATAATAATGATTGGGCCAAAGGCCGTCAGACATGAATGATTGAGCCAAAGGCCGTCAGACATGAATGATTGGGCCAAAGGTCGTCGGACATAAATAATTGGGCCAAAGGCTGTCAGACATGAATGATTGGGCCAAAGGCCGTCGGATATGAACGATTGGGCCAAAGGCCGTTTGACATGAATGCAAAGATGGACCAAAGGCTGTTTGAATATGTCATTTGATATGTTGGAACACCGTGATGGGCCAAAGGCCATTTGAATGAAAGGGATCATGATCGTGAATATGAAATACGCAAGGATACGAATGTAAAGAGAATGGGCCCGAGGCCGTTTGATACGCCTGATATGTTTGAATGGGGCCCGAGGCCGTGTGATGCGTTCGAATTGGACCAAAGGTCGTTTGAATAGAGAGTTGGTTGGACCAAAGGTCGTTTCGTACAGATGGACCCGAGGTCGTATTGTTTTATATAAGAATTGAACCTGAGGTCGGTTTGCATATGGACATGAAGTGTTAGACCTAAGGTCGTTTTGCTTTGTTGAGATTTGGGAATCTGGTGTGAATGAGAATAGTGGTTCAAATATGTACATTACGAGTATGATTCATTTATGAACGAATCTCATTCATTAACCTCTTTATTTTGATATTATTCATTAGGCGTTGGCTTACTCTCATTTATATGTATGTAGGTGAGCAAAGGGATGTTTAACCCCAGCCTTAGTGGAATTTAAGAAAGGAACCCAAGTTTTGTGAAGTCAGCCCAAGAGCCTCAGGCAAGAGGCTTTGTTTATGATCTTTTGTATTTCTTTTGCTACTTCTATTGGTCATGATAGACCATTTATGTGTATAAGCTTTTGGCATGGCTGACTATGTGTTTGAATGATCCTAGGTATACAAGATGTTAACTACTGATATGTGGTGTGAGTTGTTATTAACTATATGTGAAATGTTTTGACATGCCATGTAAGCATAGCTCATTGGACAAAATTTTTAAGTTTGCTTCCGTTTTGGCCCCCTTCACTCTGTTGCTATATGTCTGTTTTGGTTTGGGGCCGTAGGTAATCTCATGATTACTGGCAGGTTATGACCTTAATCTATAAGGGCGGGTTCGGGTCATGACAAAATGTCTTTCAACCTTGCATCAAAAACCATTTCATTCAAATCATGTACCACATCCGGTAGAGTAATAATGCTTTCATAACAATGGGACCACGAGGGCCAATCGATGTTCAATATTCAATGTGACCATGAAGGTCTAACATCAGAGATCTCTGTGTTTAATTATCCAATGGGTATTGTTTCCCTCAGGCGAGGGCCAATGGGCCATGGTATTAATCTCCCCCAGGCAAGGGTTAATGGGCCATGGTTTTAATCTCCCCCAGGAAAGGGCCTCACTAAAGGATGCCACGATTGCAAATTCAAATAGAACTTCATTCATTAAGGATAAGTAGTACTTCAATAAATCATTCATATATCAATTTCGATAACCAATACCATTTTCGAAAGTAACATAACTTGAACATATCTTTATAAAGTTATTACTCACAATGGGTTATGTTGTCACTAGGCCTCGGATGTCCACCTATACAAAACACATAACAAAAATACAATTGAAGTACCGTTCGATAACCATTCCACTTTAATTAAATTTTCCTCATGTGTGTCTAACTCATTCCATGTTTATATGAGCTCTATTGGTGCCTAAGAGTACTTGAAATAACATGAGAATGTAAGCATGCACTTAAAAGAGTTAGTCAAAATTTGCTAAAAATAAGGTCCTCACTCGAGCGAGGGTTCAAAAATAAGGATGGTCGCTTGAGCTCAACTTCAGTCGTTCAAACGGTCTGTAAACTCTACAAAAGTACTAGTTACAAGAATTTTCCGCTCGATAGATGCTTGATAGTCGCTCGAGTGGAAGACTGAGTAAATAGGGTCCTCGCTCGAGCGGTTTGCAAAATTTTGCAAAACTACTGTGAGCTTGATTTTTATGCTCAAGCAACACTTTCTTCGCTACAAGCTGAATTTTGGAATTTTCAGAACTATGATTGAAGTTCAAATTTGATATTCAAGGGTCCAAAACTTGTATTTTTGGTACAAAAACATGGGAAAACATTTTAGAACTTGAAAATATAGTCAATTTGAAACCAATTGCTGGACCCAATTCTCAAAATAAAACTTAAATCATGAAGTTGGAACCATGCGTGACATGTATTGCCCTCATTTCTTTTCAAATCTTTTCAAAACTTGATCAAATGGCATGACAAGTGTAAAAACATGAAGAACTTTTTAAATGAATGTGTAAAAGTTCCCTGCATGTAAGAATTCATAGAAAATTGAACTCAAAGATGAAGGATTATGATGCATGTAAGCTATTATACTCAATTCTTCCATAATCAAGTCAATTCTTTCTACGTAGATGCAAATAAACTCATAACTTCTTGAATTCATGAGCTTCATGTTTTATTTTCAAGATTTAAGGAGGAATTCCATACCTAGGATGTGCATTCAAGTGTATCCTAGTTTGATCCTTCAAGTTCTCTACCAATTCCCTTCAATTTCTTTCTCTCTCTCTCTCTCTCTCTCTAAGTTGAGTTCTTCTTCTTCCTCTCTTAAAATATCAACCAAATTATGTATTTGAGGCCAAGTAAGGATTATATCACTTATATATACATGTGATTAGCTTAGCCTAATCATATGTGATTAAGGTTGGTTAATTATGGTCAACTCTAACTAAGTTTAATCAGTTTATTCTAATTATTTTGGTTTGAGTCAAATTTTGACGAAAATTGCCATAAAGTTCTAAATATTCTAATTAGCCTATTGTGCTAGTCAATTTTAGCTTCTGAAGCCATTCGGGCTTTCAATTTTTGATTGTTAGTCGACAAGTGAACAGATATTCCAAGTAGTAATAGATAACTACAAAATTAAGCATGTAATCACACAATTAAACACACAATCATGCAATTAAACTTATTGAATCAATATAATATAATAGTATGAAAGTCGGGGTCATCACAGGAAGCAGCTCTAGAACTAAAGGCAATAAAGTTGGATGTGATTAGAGATTCAAACTTGGTCGTCTCTCTAGCCAATGGAGACTAGAAGTTTAAAGAGAAGACAATGAAAATCTATCATCAAACCTTGGACATATTGATCCCGAGGTTTGAAAGATTGACATTTACACACTTGGTGAGAGAGAACAACCGATTTGCTGATGCATTGGCAACCTTGGCTTTTATGATAGATATACCAATTAGGGTTAAGATACACCCAATCCTAATAGAACAAAGATATATGCCCGCATATGAAATGGTGGCTACAATAGAATAGGTTCAAGATGAAAGCCCTTGGTACTTTGATATTTGGAACTTTTAGAAAGCAGTACATACCCGCAAGGGGCAAATCCCGAGGACAAAAGAGGAATACAATGTCTGGCTGCTCAGTTCATCATCTACAGAGATAAGTTGTACAGAAGGGGCATTTGGGAATGCATAAGCTGTGTGTAAAGGAAGAAGAGGCAAAGTATATCATGGAAGCCATCCATGGAGGAGAGTGTAGAGCCCATATGAATGGTATAATGCTTGTTGGAAAGATCCTTAGACAGGGATACTACTAGTTAACCATGAAGGGTGATTGTATCGACTTTGTTAAGAGATGCCACAAATGTCAAATTCATGCTAATCGCATGAATATCCAACTCTCTAAACTTTACAACATGACTTCACCTTGGCCTTTCTCAGTCTGCGGCATAGATGTCATCGGGGTAGTCACACCGAAGGGTTCAAACGGAGATTAATTCATCTTGATTACCATTGATTATTTTACCAAGTGGGTTGAAGAACAGTCATTTTCAGTGTTAAAAGCATCGCACGTGGCCAAATTCATCAAGAATAATATCATTTGAATATATGGGGTGCCAAACAAAGTAATTTCTGACAATAGCTCACACTTTAGAGGAGAAGTGGCAGTTTTGCTTAAGAAATATAACGTGGCTTTTCACAAGTCATCAACTTACAAGCCACAAACCAATGGAGTCGTGGAAGTTTCAAATAAGAACATCAAGACTATTCTTCATAAAATGGTGGAGACCTATAAAGATTGGCTAGATAAATTGTCTTTTGCACTTTCGGGTTATAGAACATCAATTCAAAAATCTACAGGGGCAACCTCGTACTCGTTGGTATATGGAATGGAGGCTGCTTTTCCAATTGAGATAGAAGTGCCTTCGTTGAGGATTATAACGAAATGTCAAATAACAGAAACTGATTGGCAACAAAACTAATTTGAGGAGCTAATGTTGTTTGATGAGCAATATTGAAGGTGTTATACCACGTTTAGGGGTATCAACGCAGGATTGCTAAAGCATTCAGCAAAAAGGTCTAATCCAGAAATTTGAGGGAATGAGATTTAGTGCTAAAAAACAATCGAGCTCCTATGCATAACCCTAGGGGCAAGTTCAGCCCCAATTGGATGGGTCCCTACATCATCAAGTCAATCTGGTCAAAGGGAGCAGTCATTCTCATGAATTTGGATGGTTTGGAGTTCTCACAACCAATCAATATAGACAAACTGAAAAAGTACAATCCTTGAGAGGCTCGCTGGGTTGAAAACTTGAAAGGGCAGCCCAGGTAAAAGTTAGAGCAAGAAAAAACATGAAAACATTTTTTTTTTTTAAATGAAAAAATGAAGAACTAAAAAAAAATTAAGAAAAGCTCGCAAGGTCAAAAACCTGAAAGGGTGACTTTGGCAAAAATTAGAGCACAAAAGGAGAGTGTTAATACTCGAGTGAGCCATACCCTCGAAACTACATATAGCTCGATTCCTATCTTTGGGATACATAGGCAGCTTCATCTTTAAGTTTGGCCTTAATCATTTTTCAACTTACTCATCCCGTCTATCTTTGATTGGTTGTTATCCTATCCATGTTTGATTGGCTCGTCTTTGTTTGATTCAGTTGTCCTATTTCTCCTTTATGATGGGTTTAGTTGCAAGACAGATTCAGTTGTGCATCTCAAGGGTTGAGTTCATGTTGGTCGGGTAGTGGCCATGTGCAAAAATAGATTTTACAAACTTTTAATGAAGGTGACTGATTATATTGAAAATTATTTCAAATTTTGTAAACCTAGACCATTCTTTGGGCCAAAAAGGAAAAATTTTCAGTGCTCGTAACCTGACATACATGATTTCAAAATGGAGAAGTGGAACAAGCATGCTAATCAAACACTCATGTTGATTAAACTCTTTTTAGTAGAAAACCAAAAGAAAAAATTCAAAACGATAAACCAGGGGCATAGTCAAGTTAGGTTTTCTGTCTTTTCCTCGGACCTTCGAGTCCTCATTACCAAGGTCACATTAACTTGTACTTTTTTTTTAGGTCGAGCACTCGTTGAAAAATGCACAGTAGTTGTCTCTAGCGATGTACTTCAGTCAGGAGGTCGACCAAGTGGTCAACCGATGATGTTTTGTCTTGTGTCAATTTTATTCCAACAAGCATAAAGGGATGTGTTTGGGGTGGTTTTTGCTTTGTTTTCCTTTTATTGAGTTATATTTGGTGTTTTGGTTATAGGCTCAATATTCAGTTCAGAAATCATTGAAATGCAACCATTTTCAATTTCAAAATTCAAAACAACATGATATTCATGCTTAGTATTGTGTTATTCATGCCATTCAAATTTGCAAAACAAAATCTTTTTATTGAATGTCAGGGATCAAACCCCGATCAAAATTGTACAAAAAGGAGTTGAAGCTATAAGTGCCCACTCCCAAGCAAAAATATAAGGGGGGAAAAAAACAAAACAAAACAAATACAAATACAAAAAAAAAAAAAAAATAGAGAATGCAAGCATTATTCTTGATTTCTGACGACTTGTGTTTCTGGTGGCAAAGGTAACAGGCTGATGCTTCAGTTTTGCCACCCGCTTCCATTCTCAATTGCCTCACCACATCTTCACTCCTTTGAAGCCTTTGAAGACTCTACTTCAGCATTGGCAGAGCTTCCAAAAGAAATTACTCCCTGTTGGCCGTCAAATGCAGAGTACAAAGGAACTCCGAATCGGGCCACGGAGGTGACCTGTCGTTTCAGCTCTTTGTTCTATTTTTTCAACGCGCTACTCTCTACTCGAGCATTCTTGTACATATGTTGGAGCAAGGAGAGTTGGGCGTTTAGCTGATGCACTGCACTCATCCTACCTTGCAGTCGATGGGACAAATTAGAGACCGCAATCACGGTCTCCACGCAAGACTTCAATGTGTAATGGTTGGCATCAATGTCAAACTGCGCTGTCATCAGTTGCTTGACTGACAGTGTAGGAAAGCTAAGAATAGGGGCAGTGGCAGTGGCACTCTGTCGAGGCTCAGAGGAGCTGCTAATCTCGATAGGAGATTCATTAAGGTCTGGGAAGAGGGAAAGAGTATAGCGAGAAGAGGCCATGTCATGAGAATATAATGCCAAGAAGAGAGATTGGCAGGGTAATGGCAGGGGGAGTTTGTAGCTTTTTGCTCTATCTCTCTCGCAAGCCTCAGATTAAGAAGAAGCTGGAAGAGGAGAAGAAGCCAAGAGAAGAGGGGTTGTCAAGGAAATCTTTCACAATGGAGGCCGGTCTAGCTGCTGTCAGTCAGACGCGCCGTAATTGTTAAAATCGCGTGCCAAACACGACGCCAATGAAGACGAAGAGGTAGAGAGAGAGAGAGAGAAAGACAAAACAGGGGGGAGAGAGAGAGAGAGAGAGATATGTATGTAATATGTACATAATCTGTATATATTTATATAATATGTATGTATCCATATGTGTGTACTCATATGTATATGTATACCGTGTACGTATCCATATGTGTCCGTATATATGTGTGTGTGTGTGTATCCGTATATGTTTATAGTTTGTCTATTTGTATATATATGTGTGTATGTACGTAATACGTATTTTGTATATCGTTTGTATTCGTATATCAAAAAATGAAAAAATGAAAAGAAAAGAAAAAATGAAGGAAAAAAAAGAACGAAAAAAATATTTGTGCATCAAGTTTTCACGGTTAAAACCTTCCCCCTCTCCATATGAGATACGGTTAAGTACGCTTGTTGGTTACACCGTCTTTTCTCCTTTCACGTGAAACGTTTTAGGCTTTGAAGTTTACTTGGTTAAAACTTTCCTCCTCTCTGTATGAGATACAGTTAGGTACACTTGTTAGTTACATTGCCTTTTCTCCTTTCACATGAAACATGTTAGGATTTGAAGTTTACTCGGTTAAAATCTTCCCCATTTTCGTATGAAATACGGTTAGGTATGCCTGTTGGTTACACCACATTTTCTCCTTTCACGTGAAATGTGTTAGGATTTGACATTTGTCTAGTTAAAACATTCCCCCTTTTCATATGAAATACGGTTAGCTACGCATGTTGGTTATACCACATTTCCTCTCATTTGAAACGTGTTAGGATTTCAAATCACTTAGTTAAAACCTTTCCTCTCTTCGTATGAAATGTTAGGTATGTCTGTTGGTTATACCACTATTCCTTCTCTCGCGTGAAACGCATTTGGATTATGAGTTCACTATTCCTCCTCTCACGTGAGATACATTGTGGCACAATTATATCCAATGCACCCTCTGTAATGCTTCATATCATTTGAACAAGGCTTGACTCTCATGTTTCAATCTTCATATCTTTATCATCACTCCATGACATTGCATTGTATTGTATTATCATGAATTTTCGTAAACAATTGGCTACGCGAAGTGTGTAAGTCCAACTTTCAAATTGTATTTTGAGCATGTCATATGCATTCTGTCCCTAAACTACACTGGTTTGATTTCTTGCAAAGGGATACATAAGCAACCTTCAGGTTCAACTAACTACATTAGCATCTTGTTTGTTTGCCCAAGTCTTACGGCCTTGTCAAAAGGGTTGTCTTTGGCTTTGATATTCACTCACGTCATGAAACGACTTCGAGTTCTATCAAAGAGGGGCAACTATAGACACCTCATTTTGACCGGCCCTAAGACTTGGGTGCTTTGTTTTTATTACCCGATAATGAAAATCAGAATGTGTTTCTTGCACAATCCTCAGTAAGAAAAATGGAATTTGAGCTTTATTCTACACCCTACGTCTATTTTGCCCAAGTGTTTAGATCCCATCGAGCACCCAGAGAAAAATGAAGTCGAACCGGAGTGAAACAAAAATTTTCTCCCCTGGCCGGCTGACCGCTCATTCATTCGGCCGGTCGACCACCTCCCAGACAATTTGCCTAGATTTTTGTGTGGTTTGGGTGGGCACTTCCCAAACCCATTTTTTTGACCCATTCATGCATTGAATGCATGTATACTCATCCTCCATTGCCTAGTGCTTGATCCATTGAAGCTAATTCTCCACTTTTGTCTTCCATTAGTGCTCCATTTGCTCCATTATCTTCTATAATGCTCCATTAATCTTTCACTTTGTCTTCCACCATTTCTCCACTTGTATTGCCTATATGTATATATCAGATTTTTTAGAGGAGAAAGAGGATAGATTAAGGAAATAAGGTTAAAGATAGAGAAGAGATTTTAAGTTTTGAATTCAAGAGTTAGCCAAAATTGAGTATTACTTGTGATCTTCCATTTCTCAAGCTATACACTATATCTCATCTTCTATGATAAAAAGTCATCCAAGTCATGTTATTGTAGTCAAATTCTAAAGTTTTGATCAAAGAGAGAGTAGTCCTTGTAAAGTTCCAAGTGATCATTTCCTACACTTATCCAAAGCTACCTTTGAAACTCAAATTCCAAGATCTTGAATTGAGGATTAAGAACACAATTCACAACCTTGAGGGTGATCAACAGGAGGTTTAGAAATCAAGAAGTTCAATCTTTCTTTGGGAAGTTGAGCCACCTACATATTCCTTGTTTGTTCCTTTTCCCAGTGTTGCAACAAGACAGGTTTTGCTAGGCCTAGTTGGTCGGCCGGCTGGTTAGCTTCTTTTAGACAAAACGGAGTAACCTTCAGGCATTGAGCATACTAGTTTCCGACAATCCTCAAAGACACATGAAGCTTCTATTTTTTTATTATTATTATTTAAGTGTTTTGTGAGGTTTTTATTTTGTTGTAACATTTTCCTCCTCCCTCTCTCATTTTGTTTGTAATTATTCTTTCAAGTGTTTTAATAATTCCCTACCCCGCTTCTTTCTATCCCATTCTTTTACTTAGTGTCTTTATTTGTTCATAAGCATCATATTTTGGTTTTTCATCCTATCTATGCTTTGCATCTATGTTTCATGCATCTTGATTCGGCTTAGTTTGCATTTGTGGATTTAATCAATTCCTATGTGATTATGTGTGCTACCTCATGTTCTTGAGATGATTCACATGTCATTTATTAGAAGCCAAATCTTTAGTTGCATCTCATGTGTGAATTGCATTAGGATTTTGTATATAAGATCATGTATATTTTGCTAACTTTGTTTTGTACTTGTTTGTGAGACGTCAGTAAACATGTAAGTTTTTATACTTTAGCATCCTACTTGTGTGTGTTTTTCTTACTATGTTTAGTATTCTACCATAAGGCTATGTACTTACTTGATATAACTGTATGAATACCGGTGGATGGAGGTTGTATCGCTTAATTTGGAATGATATTGAATTTTTCATGTTTGCAAGCTCAATTTCTTTGAGTTGTACATCTTAAAACTCTTTGAAAACACATGAAATTACATTGTTCCAAAATAATTGGCATAGTCTATACTTGTATACTTCACATAGTAAATTTTAGGATTTATTTAATAATCAAAAATGACCATATACAGAAAATAAAGCTCATATCATGGTTTAGTAGAGGTTGATCTTTGATTGGGTGAGCGGGGGTGCTCAATTAATGACCTTCCCTTCTCATACCTAAGGTTCCGAGCCAAGTATCCTTGGTTACAACGAACAGCAGGCTTGGTACGAGTCACGGGTTTCCTAATTTTTCCAAAAAAATTAGGTGGCGACCCTAAGATCTGGTGATGTCGTCCATTTTTGACAAAGATTTTGTATTAAAACAGATTTTTCATAAAAAGTTGCCAAATCTAGACTCTCATCTATATTTCACATTGCACTCGTGAGACTAGATCAAAGAAGTCGAGGGTCCGAATTATTTAACGCGCACAATGACAAATAAAAACAGGGTGTACCTCCTTTTCTTTGACCTTACCAACTCTAGAAAGATTGAGACGTTCATCCTCGTGTTGAATCGTTTGCTCTTCTTTTCCTTGAGTTCTTATATCATGAGATGTAGATGCACTCCATTTTTACTCTTTATCACCATCAAAGCCAATACCATTCTTGTCATAACACATTTGTTGAGACCCAATGATATTGTCCAAAGTCTTTGATCCTTTATTCCAAAGACAACTGGTAGCCATAGCACACTTGAGCTCTTCCTCTTTCTTGACGACTAGCTCTTCCAAGGCAACTTGAGACATCTCGAGAGTTTCATATGTTACATAGATTTGCTGTAGCTCATTCCTCTATGTCTCACAAGTTAAGAGTTTTGCACAAAGATCTTGTCGATCATTAGAGATCATGATGGCATCATTCCTAGCCTCAGAAATCTCCTATTTTAGTTTGACAATTTCATTTTCAAAAGCTTTGAGTTTGATAGTTAGTTTGTCATTCAATTTGGATAAATTAAGAGATTCCTCGTATAAATTTTCATAAGTTTGTTGAAGCTTTTCACTATCTACTTCATCATTACTCCCCGAGGATTCATCATCAGTGACATTCTCAACTGGCCTCTTGGGATACTCCATTCATCCTTTAGCTCCGGAAACTGCCATGAAAGCGAGAAATTGTTTATGCCCCTCTTCACATTGAGCCTTGTTGTCACTTTCATCCTTATCAGACTCTGATTCATCATCCCAAGTGATAGCAGAAGCTTTCTTCTTCCTCAAACGATTAGGGCATTCTTGAGCAAAGTGGCCAAATCCTTGGCATTCATAGCATTGGACTCTTTAAGAGTTCCCTTTTATTTTTCCTTTCTTCTTCTTGGTTATAGAATCAATTTTGAGCTTATTTTTTCCAATGCATTTATAAGTTGATTCCAAATATTAGGCTTCTTTTTCAGAAAAGACTTTTTAAATTGTTTTACAAAAGCATCCATAATCTAGAAATCAACCTCGCAATTCTCATCGGAATCCTTTCCAACTCTATGAGCACTACTAAAAGCAATATCATCTTTTTTTTTCTTTTTAAAATTCATGTGTGCCTCATAGGCTTGGACATTTCCAAGCAAATGATCTAGCTTGAGGTTGTCAACATCTTGAGCCTCCTTGGTAGCCATAACTTTTGGTTGAAACCAATCAAGCAAGGACCTCAAAAATTTTCCCACAATCTTGGATTCCTGTATTTTTTCACCTAAATTGAAGCTAAAATTTACAATAGCACTCAACTTCGCATAAAATTCATCAAAGGTCACACTATGTTTCATTGAAAAATTTTCGAAACTAGAAGTCAGCCTTTGAAGTTTTGAGCGTATAACCAAAGGAGTACCCTTATGAATAGTTTGTAAGATGTCCCAGGCCTCTTTTGCAACTTCACAATTACAAATACGGCTAAACTCTTTTAGTGTGATGGCGCAAAAGAGAGAATTGATAGATATACTATTCCAGCTACTATTTTGGTAATCGATTGTGTACCACTTATCAATTGGTTTAGGGAATGTTACTCCATCAATAGTACTAGTTGGTTTGGTCCACCCAAACATGACGGATTGCCAAACGTTTTCATCAATAGATTTCAAAACACTCTCATCAGAGCTTTCCAAAAAGGGTAATTAGATCGGTCAAGTAGAGATGGTCGCACCACAGAATTCCCTTCACGAATTGAATCCATTATCACAATTCAAACAAGATATCGTTCCTAAAGGTTTGAAAAACAAAGATTGAGCGACCTGCTCTGATAACAATTGAAAAAACTAAAATCCCCGAGATATTGATTTGTGATTATGTTTCAATTTTAAACAATAATCCCAATCAAACAATCAAAGACAAATCAACATAATGATTTAACATGGAAAAAAAAAATCATAGTTGGAGCGCCTCCCATTGCGATAAAAAAAAACCAGGGGCCAAAGCTATAAAACAATCCACTAAAAAGACAAAAATGAATTACATATGTGTATCCTCAATTACCTAGCAAATCCAAGCCTGAATTGAACCAATCTCGATGTGCCTCTTTCACCACCGTCTTCACCTCAAAATTGTCTTGCCCAACGTTGAATCCACAACGCCAATGTCAAATCCACCACGATGAGCTACTCCGGAATCTACCAAAGTTTCAGGCCCAAGTTCCCTAAAATCCACCAAAGAACACCTCTTTCTTTTGTGAATGAAATAATAGGAACACCCCTTGATGTTTGAGAATCTGTAGTTCGTTGATCAATCAGTCACCTTCTATACACCAAGGAAACTCATATAAAACAGCCTCCAATAGAAAGCACTTTGTTGGCACGCATACCGGACAATACTTTTTCTTGGCACGCATGAAGCTTTCATTCCTTCTTCACAGTCATTGTTGTGGAAACAACTCTTCAACGTAAATTAACAATTTTTTTTTTTTTTTTTTGGTATACATTCAGGGGAGATGAAGAGTTAACTAAAGTATATTATGGCCATTAGACTAATCTCAACAATTTAAGTTGGGAGATTTATTTATAAATCCCATTTAGTATACTTATAGTCCAATAAGTCCATAAAATTTTTTAATGTTCCATCAAATCCCATATATTTAGACTTATATTTTATTTGTGGTGCATATAAAACATTATATATAGAATATGGAAGATTATTATTCTTAGTATTTTCTTTGACTCAATATGAGGGATTCACTCAATTTTATCTTCCTTCACTATTATTTTGCATTAAGGTCTTGCCATCGAAGAACATTTGGAAGAGAAGGTTAGCTGTAGACCGATAATAAAGATGATGATGGCATCACAATAGAGATGATGGTAAATCGACGATGAACAATCATTTTTTTGTCACTGTTACACATAAATTGTAATCTCTTCGTCGATTTGTGTAGCCACTGGTATTGTGTAGTTTATTCACTGGTATTATACCGGCGTTGATTATATACAAATTTTTCTAAAAAGGTGCGTCAATATATATGAACTATTTGATGATTTTTTGTATATTGTTTGTTACTATGCTTGTTGTTTGAACAATCATTTTTTGTTACTATTAAACAATCGGAATAGTTGATTTTTTTTTCTTTCAATTTTGTTTCATGTTGTAATGTGAATGTTCACATTGGTATGAATATAGTTTTCTTTAAGGCTAGTTGTATGTTAATTGTAAATTGTCTTTGTGCATTTGTGCGTTTTGATTGCCAGGTTGCGACAAGCGTGGCTGCACAAAAAGTAGATGGTCTATGGATAGATAATAGAGCATTGGTAGTGAAAAGTGCAGACTATGGGAAGGATTATGGTAAGAGCAATTAGGTCAAGTCTGCACAAAGGAGGAAGTTTGTGGTTAGAAACCAAATAGGAGTTAAGTAGAAATGTTAGGATCAGAGAATTGATAAAAGAACGTTTGCAGAGGTTACAAAAGGTGTGGAATTAGCAGGTAAGCAACTACTACTATTAAAGTGGAGGAGGTAGGTAATGGCTAGTTGTATCAGAGTATTATTATAAGACTTAAACCAAAATACTCTATTCTGGAACTCAAAGAAGAACTTAGGGTAAGAGGAATGAAAGATGTGATAGCAAGAGATGGTTGAGGACGAGATGTTGTGATAAGTTTCAAGTCAAAGGAGGATATGAAAATCAATAGAAGTAAGATTAATGATTGGTTCCAAGAATGGAGTGAGTATATAAAGGAATGGTCAACAGACCTTTATCTTGAGCAAGAAAGATCTGTGTGGCTAAGTAATTATGGAATAGCACTAAACTTATAGAACACTAATACTTTCAGAAAGATTGGAAGATTATGGGGGAGGTGATTTGTTTTGATGGTGACACTTGTGATCCAACATCATTTCAATGTGGAAAGATAAAAATTTCCACAAGAGCCATAGAGCTAATTAACACAAACCTAATCTTGGAATGCAGAGGAAGATCATATCCAATAAGAGTCTGTGAAGAGCATATTATGAAGGATGTTAAAGATAAATGCAAATGTATCACAAACACAGGTGAGGAAGAGTATGTTAGCTCTAATGTCAATGGTGTTTCTCAACCCATTGATAATCACATACCAGAGGTAGATGAGGATGACATGGCAGATGTGGAGGCTGATGATGTGAAAGATAAAAAATGAGTTGGCAGTAGGAGAATTAGCAGCTAGGAGGTTGGGGGGAGGTAAGGTGGAGGCAGTTGGCAGTTGGGAGGAGGTCTTAGAAGTCAAAAAGATTGAAGACAACATTGGAAAATCAAATAGAGAAGAAACACGCGTGGCAAAGACAACGATGAAAGAAAAAGACAACATGCAACAGGTGTGTAATAAAGAGGCTCAAAAAGTAGATAGGCTAATCCTCACACCAGGTTTTATTAAAAGTTTAAGTGGATCCACAACAGGTAGGCCAAGCATAAATTTGGAAGTAATCTTGGGCCATGATCATATCACCACTTATAGTAATGGGCTAGGTAAATCTCAGCCCAATGTGTGGGCTAAGCATGAGCATATTATAGTGGGCTTTGAGTCAAAAAACAGTGACACTATTAGTGTATCTATCAGTGAATGTATCAACAACCAAACCAAGAAGGGGGAAAAAAAAGGGAAAAGAAAAGTGGTAGCTAAAAATCACATGATATTAGGTGGATTTTCTGGGTTTGCTAGAAGATTAGAGCAAGCAGGAGTTGGATCAAGCAAAAGCAACCACAAAGGATTAGTTATCAGATCTGCAGTAGCTGCTCTGTCGAAATCATCTTTTGGTAAACTAAAATCTAATTGTGGCAAAGGTAAACTTCAAGAGGCACAGATAACACTTCATTTGGGTAAGAGCTTGGGGATTGATTGCAAAGACCAAGATGAGGAAGTGCTTCAGAAACTTGTCTAGATGGAGGAGTTGGATAAAGAGAGGATTGGAGGAGGGGTGAATAGAGAAGTATAATCTGTACCTCCTCTAGGGTGGCCTAAAGAGTTAAAAAAAAAAAATTATGAAGTTGTTAAGCTGGAATATCAAAGGAATTAGTAGGCCTGAGAAAAGGAGAAAGATAAGGAAGGTTTTGCTGGACAGAAAAATTGATCTAACATTACTTCAAGAAACAAAAAAGCAAGTATCTTAAGTTTGGAGGCGAGAAGTCTTTGGCCTACAGACAAAATGGAGTTCATAGTTGTCGATGCTGAGGGAAGGGTAGGGGGGTTGCTCTACATATGTGATCCTAATGTGTTCCAGATCTCAGATTCCTACAATAACAGAGGATTCATTCTGCTATCAGATACTGCTCTTAAATCCTTTTATTGTGTTATCCTCAAAGTATATGCTCCCAATGATACTAGAAAGAGAGGCAAATTATGGGAGAGTCTTTTGAATTTGAAAGCAAATTTCCCTAAGCCTTGGTGTTTAGGTGGAGATTTCAATGAGATCAGAAATGTAGGGGAAAGAGTTGGGTGCTCAAGAAGGGAAAGGGGTATGAAAGACATAAATGATTTCATAGATAGATGTGAGGTGATTGAATTACAAATGTTGTGTAGGAAGTTCACCTGGTGTAAGCTTTTGATGGAAATAAATGGAGTAAAATTGATAGATTTCTACTTAGCCCTGAGTGGATTGAAAGGTTTAAGTTAAAACTTTGGGGACTACCAAGAATCATCTCTGATCATTGTCCACTAGTCTTAATGGAGGATGAAAGGGATTGGGACCCCAAACCTTTTAAGTTTATAAATGCTTGGTTCCTGCATCATAGTTTTACCCTTTTCTTGGAGAAAGTATAGAAAGAGACAAATAAATGGCAGGGTTAGTTTCATATTGCAAAGGAAATTACATACATTGAAGATAGCGATAAAGAAATGGAGCAAAGAGGTGTTTAGAAATGTTCTAGAAAAGATTAAAAAAGCTACAAATAAGTTGAATTCTTTGGATTTATTGACTGAAGATAGACCATTGGTGAAGGAAGAATTGAAGCTAAAAAGACAGACAAGTTGTGAAATTTGGAGACTTAGTAGAATGTTGAAATGGTCATGGTTGCAAAAGTCAATGTTGGATTGGAATCTAAAAGGGGGCAGGAACACTAGATTTTTTTCATGTCATGGCAAGCAGTAGGCAGAATAGGAATGCAATAAACTCTATTTCAATTGGAGAGGTGGTGGAGGAGGATCCAGAACTAGTGAAGCAAGATGTATGTGCATATTTTAAAAGGCATTTTTCAGAAAAATTGAGGAGTAGACCCGTGTTAACGGGTGAATTCAAGAGTGTAAGATATAGTAACTATTTTGATCTATTGGATGCAGTAAAAGAATGCAATGGGAACAAGGCACCAGGCCCAGATGGATTCAACCTTATATGCTTCTAAAAGAATTGGAAGGGCCTAAAAGAAGAGAAGATGTGATCAGCTTCATGATGGAGTTTCATAGATTGGAAAAACTAGCTAATGGGTTGAATAGTTCCTTTATCACACTAATCCCTTAGAAGGATAATGCAATCAATCTTAATGAGTATAGGCCAATAAGCTTGATAGGGTCAATGTACAAGATTCTAACTAAGGTCCTTGCAAGTAGACTCAAGTCAATAATCCCAGGAGTAATTAGTGAAACTCAATCAACTTTCTTGGGTGGTAGGAGTATATTGGATGGAGTTTTGATTGCAAATAAAGTAGTGGATGGGTGGAAAAAAACCAAGAGGAAGGGGTTGTTATTTAAACTTGATTTTGAGAAAGCATTGACTCCATTAACTGGGATTATTTGTTTTCTATGTTATCAAATTTTGGGTTTGGCCCAAAATGGATTTCTTAGATGAAGGAGTGTATTTCAACAACTAGATTATTAGTTGTAGTATTCCAACTAAAGAATTTAGTCCCCAAAAAGGGCTCAAACAAGGTGACCCTTTATCACCTTTTTTTGTTTATTCTGGCTGCTGAAGGCTTGAAATTCTATTGCTCAGAGCAAGGGAGATAGGACTAATCAAAAGGATAAAAATTAGAACCAATAGGGTGATGGTATCACATCTTCAATTTGTAGATGATTCATTACTCTTTTGTGAAGCTGATGTAATAGAGGTGATGAATCTAAAAAGAATCCTAAGATGTTTTGAAATGGTATTAGGTTTAAAATTTATTTCCATAAGAGTATGGTATGTGGGATTGGTATTTCTAAGTCCTCACTGAAGGATTTTGCTATCTTGCTTAATTGTAAACTCAAAAATTACCACTACAATACCTTGGGCTGCCACTAGAAGCTTCTTAAAGTAGAAAGAAAACCTGGAATCTTGTTATTGATAAGTTAAAACTCAGGCTTGTTGGGTGGAAAAGGAGATTCCTCTCCTTTGCTGGTAGACTAACTGTCATGACCCGAACCCACCCCTAAAAGTTTAGGTCATAACCGGCCAGTAACCCGTAGATTATCGAAGGCCTCAAACGATCATACAAAATATTTATGCTAATGGGACCATAAACAGAAGCGTATAATAATGAGAAGTCCATTGAGTTGTGCCAATCATGAGCAAAAATTATAAAGATAACCTCATAACACATTAACACATTTACATGCCTAAGCAAAAATATAAGTGCCACAAGAAATTTACACATATTGTTTACAAACCCAAGACCATAATGGCAAAAACAAAATAAGGTCAAAGTGTGGTATGAGTCAAAGACAAAACTCCATCTTAGAGGCATGACTCAATTGGGTCACAAAATGGCTCCTGAAACTGACTCTAAGGGTGTACTCTATGCTGCTGATCACCTACATGTGCATATACAATATTGGTGATCGAAGCTCAATGAGTAATAATACAGTAAAGCAGTGTAAGTAGATGATCATAAGGTTCTCACAATAACCATAATCATATAACAAACGGCCTCAGGCCCAATCACGTAACAAGCAGCCTCGAGCCCAATCATGTAACAAGCGGTCTCGGGCCCAATCATATAACAAGCGGCCTCTGGCCCAATCATGTAATAAGCGGCCTCAGGCCCAATCATATAACAAGTGGAAACAGAACGACCTTAGGTCCACATTGCACATGTCATATAATATTAACGAAGTTCCTTCATTTCAATCAAATGATACATTTAAGTCTGATTCCAAATCACATTAAAGATTGTTCAAATCACATAGTATCAAATATTGCTTATCAAACCTTTCATAACTCCAAGTCATAGAGGAGTACCCGAAGGACTTATTTAACTTGCTGAATTTACCATACGAAACATTCATATAGAATGGCCTCATTCGAAACACCCATATTAGTGCAGAATATCATTTAGATGGCTTTTACACAACATCACATTGATAGCTCATTCAGAACATCATATTGATGGCATATACAGGATGCAAAACATCACTTAGATGACTTATACAAAACATCGTATTTGATGGCTTACACAGAACATTAGATTCGATGGTTTATACAGAACGATTACTATCGGAGCCATATAGAACAATTATTAAAGATTGACATCATACAAAACGTTAGTAATGAATCATTAGTTTGTACAAAATGTCCAAGACGTCATAGATAAATAACAGTTACTGAGGGTCAAAGTACATTTTCCCAATTTGTCATAATCGTTGCTCAAAAAGAAACTCATTCATTCTTATCAAAACATTTTTTCAGAAACTTGCCATAGCATAATTACTCTGAAGATTTCAAGCATATTTTATCATTTCGGAAACACTCGTCAAGGCATATAATTTATACAAAGCATAAGTTTCATAATTCCAAAGTGTTTCATATGAAAATACCGTTACAAAGAAATTACTCACAGCGCTTGGCCGGATGATACTCCTTAACGACTCAGCCCGCAGAAACATAATCAAGCATTACATTTCAAAACACATTGCCTTCAATTCACTCAATCGATTTATTCGTTACATAACTGTTCAATCATTCCCCATTCTTTAATCCCTCTCAAGTGTTTAATGTTAAACTTCTCCACATGTGATTCACGTACAAAGCTTGTGTCAAAGATGTATTTTAAACGACCCTAAATGTTCATGACTTAAATTAATGTTTCCTACAACAATTTCATATGTTTTTCATTGAAAATAACATGTTTACATATTTAAGGTTTAAGGAAATAGCAAGAAGCAAAAAGAAACTAAGTTAGGGTAGGAAATGGCATGAAACGGTTAAAAGAAAATAAACATCCTTCACTATTTTGAGCATATCTATTTGTGTACTTAGAATTTGGATGTGAGACCACCACCATTAGAAACTATACTTTCAAGGCTTGAATTCAGGCTTAAGAATCACTTAAAACGAAGTCCGGATGAAGGAGACATACCTTTTTGACGTTGGGCTGAAATAGGGGTTCCGCACTTGCAGAAGTCTTCACCGCTTGTGCGGCCCAAATCTGCTCAAGCGGAAACACTAGCCACTCAAGCACCCAGAGAGTAGGATGAAAACCTCAGTTCATGTTCCGCTCATGCGGAGCCCGTGACTGCTCGTGCGGTCTGGGCTAAATCAGACAATCTAAAAATGGCACAAAAATGCAAACTTCCCAAACTTATTTCCAACCCCAAGTTCATGCAAAACTAACCCAAAAACATGATATACTAGTATGATACAAGTGTAATTTCACTTCAAACATGTCAATCTTGCCTCAACTTTAGATGCATGGTCTCATCTCTTTCTCATATTCATAAATTACATAAACACGTTCAATACACATACAAACATGGTAAATCTTCCAACAAATCTTGATTGTATAAGCCATCTAGAGTTTCTTTCATGGATCAATCACAAGAATGAACTCAAATCAAACAAAATTGAAGGGATTTCTTGATTCTATTTCAACCCTTACACAACTCAAAACCCTAACTCAAAATTTTCAATTTCCTCTTGATTTCAAGCAAAAGATGAGATATACACAAAGATTTCAAGTAGATTAACATACCTTAGGTCAAATTTAGGGTTTGCCCCTTGAATCCCTTGCAAAATCCTAGCTTCTCCTCTTCCTCTCTCTCTAACTCACTCAAAGCTTTCAACAAGAATTGAAGAACTCAAAAGCTAGATACATATATAAGACATAGGCTCATAAATTTTAATTTAATCATTACGAATCATAATTTTTCAAAATTTCACCATAGTCTCTAAAAATCATGCTAAACACAAATATGAAGTCGGTTCTAGCTTATCGCGCCTCTAAGGCTTTCAATTTTAGTTCAAAGTTGTAATTGCAACAAATTTTCCTACATTCAACAAATATTATTCCAAATAAACATAATTCATATACTTAAACTTGCAAATTCATGTCAAACACATAATCACATGCATAATTAAGCATAGTACGGGTTGGGTTATCACACTAACATTAATTAAGTCTATGCTAGCTTGTTTACTTGTGTATTATCTATCACTTTTCAGGATGCCAAAAGCAATAACAAAGGAAATTGATAGATTACAAGCTCTTTTTGGTGGGAAGGCATAGATTTAAAGAGAAAAATCCACCTAGTACAATGCAAAGTGGTGACAAAGAGTATTAAGCAAGGAGGGCTAGGAATTATGAGAACTAGAAAGGTAAATGCTTGCTTATTGATGAAGTGGTGGTGGAGGTTTGCCAATGAAGATGATGCATTATGGAATAAGGTGTAATGCAATAAGTACAAAATGACAGAGGGTGACTGGTTCCCAAATCTAACTATGAGTTTAAGATGTTCTAAGATATGGTGTGATATTTTAACAGTGGCAGAGCAAAGAAACAATCTTCTACAATTTTTTGCTAATAATCTATAGATTAAAGTGGGTGATAGAAGTAGAGTGAGATTTTGGCATTATAAATGGTATGGTGACATTTTCCTTAAAGATGATTTTCCTAGACTTTTTTCACTCTCTACTGTCAAAAATGGAACACTCAAGTTTTATGTTGATATTAAAGAGAACTTTGAGTTATAGGATCTCAAGTTTAGAAAGCCTTTGCATCAGTGGGAGGTTGAGGAGCAAAGCAGAATCACAGATGTGTTAAGAGCAGCTCCTGCATTAAGTGTGGGTGTCAAGGTTAAATCAGGGTGGTTAGCATCTCAAATAGGTCAGTCCTTTGTTGCAACTCGTTATGGACAGTGTGAATTGGATTTTGGGGACTGTGTTAGCTCTAGTAGATTGGTGTGGATTAATTATCTTCCATCCAAAGTACAATTCTTTGGGTGGCTAGCTTGGAAAAATAAAGTTAAAATTTTTGTCTTTCTACAAAGGATTGGAGTTCTTGATGAGAATGCATGTCATGATCCAAATCCACCCCTATAGGTTAGGATCATAATTGGCAAGTAATTATGAGATTACCTACGGCCTCAAACTAAAATCAAATCATATTTAATAATAGGGGGACCAGAAGTGGAAGTAGAATAATAATTTTTGTCTAATGAGCTATGCATATATGGCATAACAAAAACTTTTCACTTATATAATAACTCACACCCAATAGAATATAAAGATTTTACATGTCCAGGACCATTCAAAAACTGGCAAACCAAAAACCAAGGTTTATATACAAACCTAGTCTTACATGACCATCAAAAGTAAAAAAAAGAAAATCAAAACAAAAGCCTCATGTGTGAGGCAACCTTGGCTGACTCCAAAATCTCAATAACCTTTTACAGTCGCACTAAGGCTAGGGTTGGACATCCCGCTGCTCACCTATATACAAATATATAAACGGAGTAAGCAAAAGCCTAGTGAATAATATCAGAGTAAAGAGGTTAATGAATGAGATTCGTTAATTAAATAAATCATATTTGTATTTAATACATATGAACACAATTCTCATTCATAACAAACTTAAGAAAACCATAATGGAACAACCTCGGGTCCAATCCATTATACTCAGAATATATCGAAGGGACGAAATGACCTTGAGTTCAACATATTCATATACAAAATGACCTTCATTCTAATACATTATATTCAAAATGACCTTCGGTCCAATGCATTCATATTCACAATGACCTTCGGTCCAATACATTCATATTCACAATGACCTTCGATCCAATCCATTCATAATCAAAACGACCTTGGGTCCAAAATATTCATTCATAATTTGACATTAGGTCTAATGGATCCATACATAAATGACCACTGATCCTTCATAACTTATGTACTAAACGACTTCAAGTTCAACATTTCCATATTTGTGTTCATGCGCATATTCAAATTATGATCATGTTCACATTCATATTCATATTCAAAACAACCTTTGGTCTAATCAATTCCTTATTCAAAATGACCTTTGGTCCATTTAACAAACATACAAAACGACCTTAGGTCCAATTCATATACAAATGACCTTAGGTCCATCTTATCAATATGCTAAACGACCTTAGGCCCATTCTGTATTCATATAAAACGACCTTTGGTCCAATCATATAGTTTCATGCTTATCAATCACTTTTTCAAGTCTTTTACGAATCAAACAAGTACAATACTCATTCATAGTACAAATTCATGAGTTCAGAAAACTTACCACATAGGTAGTATTAAGAAAATAACATACATGAAAATATCTTTACTAAGATATTACTCGCAATGTTTAGTTAGATGATTCATTCTCAGAGTTGACCCTACACAATTCATAACACATGCATAAATTGGGTCACAATACAATTCAATCCGTTATTTAATTCACTTATCTTTCTTAGGCTTCTTTCTAACTATTTTGTTCATTGAGGATGCTTAATGTGTACCTAAGAATGCTCAGAAATGAAAAAGAATAGAAATTGGAACATAATACAACTTTTCAAAGTTTCCTGAAACAGGGTACTTCGCTCGAACGCAACATTGGTCGCTCGAGCGAACCCCTTGGTCTGCAAAAGTACTTAATGCTTTCATTTTACGCTAGAGCCAACTTCTTGGTCGCTCAAGCCAAGACTAAAAATAAAGGGTGGTCGCTCAAGCCAACCTCCAATATCTACAAAACTACTGGGAGCTCGAAATATACGCTCGAGCGACAATTCCATCACTCGAGCGAACTATTCGAATTCTGGAATTTCCAAAATTCTGTTTTGAGCTTCAAACACACATTCAAGGTTCCAAATTCATGCATGACTCACTCAAACATGCAAGAACACTTCCAAATACATATATTTGAAGATACTTTCGATCCATAGTTCAAAAGTCCATGAATTCATCAAATTCAAACCGTAAACTTCATGTATGTGAACCATTTTTCAAATCTTGCATCCATAGACTTTCAAACTTAGAATTGGACTCTAAAACATGATAGTTCATGCATACATGTAAGATATAATTTCCAATTCATCATAATTTACAAAGTTCATACTCAAAATTGAAGATTCATAGCAAATTTATACATGCATGCCCTTATTGTTATCAATTTCAACATATTTAACTCATTTCTTACGTTTGTTCACATAATCTTCTTAAATTTCCATAACCATGAACTTAAACTCAAGAATTAGAGTTCACTTACTCACCTTAAGCCTTTAATTCTTCTAAATCTAGCAAGTTCTTGAGTTAATCTCCACTATCTTCCAATTCACCAATTATATCTCCCAAGTTGAGTTCCTTCTTTCTCTAATTCTCACTTTCCTCTCTCTCTAGGGTTTATAACTTTAGAATTTTGAGCTCAAGAATGAGCTTAATTACAATTAGAACATATATATATGCTTTACTAATCAAAATGGCTAATTCAAGGTTTAGTGTTAATTAATTAGGCTCACTTAAATTGAATTAATCAAATTATTTTGATTCGAATCAATTTTTAATCAAATTTCACTATAAGCTCTAAAAATTATTGTGGGAGCCAGAAAATTATAGGTATTAGCTTATTGGGCCCAACCCAAACAAAGCCTACAAAGGTCCAGCCCAAATAAATATCACACCCCCCATCTATATAAAGGGGGGGCATCCCAAGTGAAAGGTATGTCTGTTCTCCCTCCACCACACACACACACACACCCCTTCTGATATACATATATACTATTTCTTGATTCAAGGACTAACTTCATCATCGGAGTACTTCCGGCCGGCAACCCCGATTAGGTGACACCGACTATGTTCCTCATTGCAGATCTACAGGGGTGAAGCTCTTCTCTTCGTTGGATCTCTACAACATCCATGTGAAAGGATATTTCATGGTCTCACAATTGGCGCCGTCTGTGGGAACGACTGAATGAGATCAACGAAGAACACAACAAATATACTGCTGTAAGTAAACATATACTGGTTGCTTTGAGGTCAGTGCACTTTTTACAAAAGCAAAACCATTCCCAAGTAATACGGCCCACAACTGGGTTTTTGGCTTCTTTCATTCTGATTATGTTTTTTGCTAAAGTTCAGGTATACATATATATATATATATACACACATCTATGTATGTATCTATTTATGCTCACAGATTTGATCAAAGCATCGTTGAGTATTAATATTGCTTAGAAAGGTTGTCAAAACAAGATGAGGTTAGTAGCTGTTTTTCTCTCTCTAAAAATGGGTTTCACACCTTTATTGGTGCGAACATCTTTTCGGCAAGTCAACACATCTGCTCGGCTAAATTAATACATGTGTCTATCTATTTATTTATTTATTCTTTGTTTCACAAAACATATCTTGAAGGTCATTCTTCATATATAGGCACATGTACACAAGTTGGGTTCACTTTTTCTCTAGTGGCTTCCGTTGATGCCAACCCAAATCTCGGCAAAACCAAAGATCAAAGGTGTTGCATGCATAACGCAATCTTGCCGACCACATTCTCAGCAAAGCCAAATTCAAAGAGATGTCGACCAAGTGATTCGGCACATCATGAAGCTAAGAAAAGTTTCCAACCACATGATCGGCTGCAAGTCGGCCTACACTGAATAAGGGAAGCTATTTTTCTCTTTGAAAGAATTTATTTGTATATTTCTAGTCTACGTATATGTGTGCATACTAGTTTTTTAATCAAACCCAAAAAGCATGAGCATAGATGAAATATAAATATATATATATATATATGTCACAAAATTATGGGTTGTAAGTTTTCTCTCTCTAGGAATTGATAAAAAAAAATATTATGTCAGACTCCGAATAGCACTGGTTGACAAAATATATAACAAAGCCATCATTTTCCAAAGAACTTATTTTCATTTATGCTTCTATATGTATGAATGCACCTATGTCGAAATATTATATTATTAGTTGATCTTGCTGGGAAACCTTTCAACAAACATATTGCTCGGTAATTAATTACTTTCTCTCTCTAAAGAACCAAGGTTAACCAATTGTAGTAGTGCAACTTGTGAATTGGCAGTCTAAGAGTTTATTTATATATTATACATTACATGTATTGCAAAACATTTGTCAGTTGTAGGTGCTTTTGAGAAGAATCAAATGGGTTTCAATGTTGTCTCTGTACAAAGACACCTCAGCAACCACACTGCCGATGAATGTATGCAATTTCTATCCAAAATTCGAACTAATGTGAATCTCGAGGGCGATGCAATTCAATCGAAGTGATATTCTGCCAAAGCACCAAGCTAAAGTCGCTGGCCAAGTATTCCGGCTGGCACAACCGAAAGGAATTGCCGACCAAGTGTTTCAAACTAAGTTGCTGACCAATGTGTTTCGGCAAGCCAAAATAGTTGCCGACCCACCTATCTCAGCCACAATTTATCTCACAAGCCTCGACAATTTCTCCACTCTGAAGAATCAGTCGGCTATTGAGCCCATGCATGTGCATTTTTACAGTATTACAACTCATAAAAGATTGCTCGGCAAAGATACAAAGCTACTCGGCATCTCTTCCACCTTTCTCGGCAATCCTACTCGGCCACACATACGTCCACTCCACAACATTGGACATTCTCGGAACAACTACAATTATTAATTTATTCACCTCTAGCAAAAATCTCATGATTCACTTCTCGGAAGTACAAAATTGCTCGGTGCTACGATTCGGCAACATTGCTTATCAAACTCCGCAAATTCGGCATATCATTCGGCATCTTATCAACTATTAGTTCTCTGCATATTATCTCTTCTTTGGCAACTTATTCGGCAAGTATTCGAAAACACTACACCGCGATATTGCTTATTCGGCTAACATTTATTACTCGGCAAGATTGCTCAATCACATTTCTTATTCAGCAACACTTCTTGAAAGTACTCACATGCATATCATTCGGCATCTTATCAACTATTAGTTCTCTACATATTATCTCTTCTTCGGCAACTTATTCGGCAAGTATTCAAAAACACTACACTGCGATATTGCTTATTCGGCTAACATTTATTACTCAGCAAGATTGCTCAATCACATTTCTTATTCGGCTACACTTCTTGAAAGTACTCACATGCATATCATTCGGCTGCCACCTGAATTGGCACAATTTGCTTTCCAAAATCTCAGCACTACTATCTCGGCATGAAACTAGCATCTCGGCTTACCGAAATCCACATATGAACCTACCACAGGATTCACATTGGCTCAAAGAGTCTAAACCCACCAACCCGAAGAACCAAAAGTAACCAAAGCCCGCCGAATGTTGCGAAACGAATCACATGTGCCGAAAACCGAAATTTACAAAGCTGTCAAAATCAAATTTTGGTTATGCCAGCGTGAAGTACTCATTAAGACGAGTCCAACGCAACAAACCGCATCTTAATCGGAGCTAAAACGAAGCCATAAGAGCTAATAGAAGTTTGCCCAGAAAATCATCTATCGTTGCTGGAGAAGACAACCAGGAGTTGGCCAACATAACAAATTATTCGGTGGATTGCGGCTAAGTTACATCTCATCATAGCCAAACAATTAAGTTTAAATATATAATGTGCAAAATACAAGCATAAGTCTTTGTTTTGGTGCAGTGGTTCAGTGTTCTTTCTCTCCTAAAGCAGGGGTTCAAGTCTTGTTGACCCCATTTATCCTTATTTTTTATTTTTGCCAAGCCATGAGGGAAATTATCCAAAGATTCGCAGAGCAAAAGCCTCAATCGATCTAAGCCGTTAGATCTATTTTGGCTACAATTACGCCATCAGGAGTCTGATCACAGCGATCCAATAGTCCTTTCTAGTTATCTGACGCATTGCGAGTCTATTCGTACGGTCAGAATTTGCAAATTCAGCACAAAATAAATATATACATATATATTAAATAAATAAATAAACAAACAAATTGCAGATTTGATTCCGATATCACCAAGCACCTTACTTTGTCTCGGCTTCATTTTGATATCGCCACGGCACCGAACAGGGGCACGGAATCCGTTTCAATTCATTATCGGCCTACTCGGCAATTTTGGCCCAAGTCAATTTTATTCCTTCCGAATAACAAATCTTATTCAAAAGCAATGGGGCAAATATACGTTAGACAAGAAGCTCAACTCCACTAAATTGGCAACCACTGCCAACCAAGTTCTTAGCAAACCTAACCCCGAGGGAATGCCAACACGGCGCCGACCAAACGATTGGCACAATCGCCGACCCAAGTGCAAACGGACACCGATATTTTGACACTAGTTACTCGGCAGTGCATCAACTTTACCCGGCAAGATTATTCGACCATTATTAAATTCAACATTATGCATAATCATTATTCGGCCGTGCATTAACTCTATTCGGCTAAGCAACATTATTTGTCAATTTTATGCATCGTCAAACTTTATGTAGCAACATTGGCCACAGTATTCGGCAACTTTATTCACCTAACAACATTATTTGGTAAAACATTTGCCCACTGGGACATCAGTCAATTTTCCGCTTTCCAATTGGGGCACATCAGCTGATCATCATCTCGGCACCTTTGATATGCATGAATACTCGGCCAACTTGGTACAAACATTACAAGGACGATTACTTGAGTTACAAACTTCCGCTCCTTTTCACACAGCTTCAAGCAAGCGCCCGTTTTGAGGCAATACATTACACACTTGGCAGACAGCAGTTTCCATATTTTTGCGCCCCGTCATTTTACCAAAGCCGAACCTTCCCTGCAAAATAGGGCAATGGGAATCTACATTCCTTCTGACTAACACCTGGCATTCAAAAGCAATGGGGCAAGTCTACCTTGGACTAAACACAAACCGAGCAACTTGACAATTAAATAGTTGGCCCAATATCTACTTGGCAATTCCATATAAGCGGAGCAATATTATTGGTGATTAACACGTCCACCTTATTCGGTACAAGATATAGTATTCAAAGTCCTTGCCACTTTGGCACTTAGTTGCCACTTAAAATCAGCAAAAGTCTCCGAGTACAGCACAATCTTCGCACTCGGCACAGAGCGCCGTTAGCAAAGGCCTACACCCTTGCCCGGGGTTATAATACCGCAGGTCTACACCCTCACCTGGGGGTAATAATACCGTGGTCCAATTTTTGACTGATATATCTACCTTATTTAATCTATCTTATTTGGTTCAGGTAATCATTTCCATGTTCGGCCTATAGAAATATTTCTAGCTCGGCATAAAAGTCCATATTTGGAAGCAATCTTTGCACTTGACAAAATACTGCACCCATGCCCGGGGGTTATAATACCGTGGCCTACGCCCATGCCCGGGGCTTAGAATACTGCGGCCTACACCCATGCCCGGGGGTTAGAATACCGCGGCCTACACCCATTCCCGGGGTTTAGAATACCACGGCCTACACCCATGCCCGAGGGTTAGAATACCACGGCCTATTGTTATGATTTATTTGTATTCCTTTCTGGGTTTTAGCTCAACCCCCCTCATCTTATGATCAACATATATACATTTTTACATATATTCAAGACATACGTACATTTATACATACATTCAAGACATACGTACATTTATACATACATTCAAGCATGCATGCAGTCATTCATTCATATATTTTATTCATTTATCCAAAGTGTTCTTTATCAAAAAACCTAACAGCTATTTGAACAGCGTAACTTGGCAAGAAAAAACTCTCATTCCTTCTACCGCAGACAATGAAAGTTTTGGGGCAATTGTGGGAGCCAGAAAATTATAGGTATTAGCTTATTGGGCCCAACCCAAACAAAGCCTACAAAGGTCCAGCCCAAATAAATATCACACCCCCCATCGATATAAAGGGGGGGCATCCCAAGTGAAAGGTATGTCTGTTCTCCCTCCACCACACACACACACCCCTTCTGATATACATATATACTATTTCTTGATTCAAGGACTAACTTCATCATCGGAGTACTTCCGGCCGGCAACCCCGGTTGGGTGGCACTGACTATGTTCCTCATTACAGATCTATAGGGGTGAAGCTCTTCTCTTCGTTGGATCTCTACAACATCCACGTGAGAGGATATTTCATGGTCTCACAATTATGCTAATCACAATGGTACAGTCAATTTTTGTTTCTGCCGCCTCTACGGCCCTCAATTTCAAGTTATGGTAGAATATGGTACAGATATCTCTACAATGGACAATTATGAATTCAAAAACACAAATAATCACATGATTCGCATCCAAATTCACATTAAGCACATAATCATAAATATAACTAAGGATTAACAGTATAATACGGAACGGAGTTGTCACAATGCATCTACTTTATGTGTCTTTTGTAAATCAGAGGATGAGTCTATTGATCATGTTCTCATTTCTTGCCCACTAGTTTGGAAGGTTTAGGCTAGTCTATTACAATGGTGGGTTGGGCCGGGCTCAGTCTAGTGTTTGTTGCAATGGTGGGCTGGAAACAATTTCAACAAAGCTGAGAGAAGAATCTAGAATGCAGTCCCTCTGGTTGCCCTTTGGTCCATTGGAAACATAGGAATGATTGCCTTTTTAATAATGTTCAACCAGATATGGGGGAGCTGCAGGAGGCAATTATCATCAGATTAGCTATATGGCTGAAAACTGCAGCTAAGGATTATCATTACACTATTAATGATTTTCTTTTCTACATTATGCAGATTAGATATTGTTTAGGTGGAAATGTGTAATCCTTGTTTGTTTTTGGGGTAGTAATGGGGTGTGTTGAGTTGGAACCTCTCTAACTCTTGGTGGAGGCTTTGGTGATACACATGATTGGTCTTGCTTTGGGTGCCAACATAGTTGGGATGCTTAGCTTTGACAATGATGCAACTTTCCCCAAGCTATATTGTATCTTTCTATTTCTAATAAAATTTCTTTCTTTGCCGTTCAAAAAAAAAATGTAAATTGTGAATATTCATATTGTATTTTAGTATGAGTTTTTTAAAAGTATTTCTAAAGTTAGTTGTATGTTTGTTGTTTTTGTTACTATGCTTGTTGATTGAAAAATCATTTTTGTTACTATTAAACAATCGAAATTGTCAATTTTCACTTTTTTCAATGTTGTTTTATATTTTCATATTATAGTGTAAATGTTCACATTAGCATGAGTTTATTTTTTTAAAGGCTAATTGTATGTTAATTGTAAATTTTGAACATTATACATTTTATTTTTATTTTATTTTTAAATTAGTTGTATGTTTGTTGTTTATTATGCTTGTTGATTGAACAATCATTTTTTTTTACTATTGAACAATCGAAATAGTCAATTTTCAATTTTTTCAAATTTGTTTTATATTTTCACGTTACAATGTAAATATTCACATTGATATGAGTTTATTCTGGCTGCTCTGGTGTCTGCCCTGGTGTCTGCTCTGGCTATGCTAATTCTAGTTGTTGTTTGGTCTGTGGTTTGGATTCTATTACACTGCGGGTGATTGTTTTGGCTAAGGTTTGTTCATGCTCTCTATGATGCTCTCTGTGTTCATTCTCCCCTGGTGTTTGTTGGCTTCCTATGTGGTTCATTCTCCCCTGGTGTTTGTTGGCTGCTGTCTGTTTGCTTGTCTTTCTATATGTCTGTTAGTTTGTTAGTTCTGGTTTTCTTATGCTTGGGTGAGATTGGCTTCGGTGTTTGTGGTTGGTTACTCACCAACTCTTGATGGTGTGCTAGCATATGATTGGGCGGCCTTATCGGTGCCAACCTAGTTGGGATTGATTTGGTTCGCTATGATGCTTTTTGCACTCATCCTTCCCCTTTCTTTTATTGATGTAATTGTCTTCTCTTCATCAATAAAGTTCCTTTTCTTTGTTGATAATTAAAAAAAAAAAAAATTGATATGAGTTTTTTTTTTTTTTTAAGGTTAGTTGTATGTTAATTATAAACTGTGAATATTCACATTATATTTTTGTATGAATTTTACTTTTTCGAAGGTTAGTTATATGTTTGTTATTTATTGTAAACATTTGCATTGTACTTTAGTATATTTTTATTTCGAAACTTAATTGTATATTTATTATTTATTGTGAACATTCATATTGTATTTTGATTTTAGTTCAAATTTTTTATTGCATTATTTTTAAAATTTTCACATTATAAAAAAATTAAAAGTTCATAATTTGATATTTTCTCCATAGAATTTTCTCCTTGAAATGAGGGAGAAATTTTTTCCATAGAATAAGAGAGAGAGTTTCTCCTTAAAATGGGAGAGAGATTTTCTCTATAAAATAAGAGACTATTGTTATTTTTTTATTATTATATATTAGTTTTAAAATCGATACATGTGCAACAAAAATTAGAATGGTGGCTTAGTCATATTTTATTAAATAGGATCTGTGGAGAAGTGGTTTGGAAATACTCTTCAGATCTTGGGGGACGCTAGTGATCCTCAGCTAGCCACCTGAAAAGATACAAACACTCCGGTCGGGGGTGCCGGAATTAGCACTCCGACGGACAAGTTAGTTCAGACACTCAAGATAGCTTGTTTACTAAGTTTAGTGAAGTGATTCTTACCACTCCTACTATACCCGTTGTTCCTGTATTTATACCCGTTCCTTTTGATCCTCGGGGCCAGGGCCTACTTTTTAATCATTGTCCTTTCTTTTATTCGGCCCTAAGGACTTACACTTATTCGGCACATATATTATATTCGGCTTCCCACTCTCGTAGGATACAGCCGATTAATATCAGTCTTCCAATGGTACGCTCCTTCTGATTTTTCCATATATTCGGCCCCCATAATTGCCCCCCGAACTCCCAATTGACAGTAGTTAATCGGCGTGTTTGGTCTTGAATTGGAAAAGTTAAAACAGGTCAGGCGGCTTCGCGTACCCCAATATAGATGTCAGGATGCGCACACCTTTTTGTTCGTCATTACGCTTTCCCGCCTCAATCGTGCGTCTCGCATTTATTGTGATTTGAAATTTTAGTCCTTTCGAATGCACAATTCGTCGAGTATTCGAGACTCTTGGACCGCCAGCGGATATCCCTTCTCTGACTCGCATTTTCTACAACTCTTCTCCGTCTACCCTCGTCTCCCTTATTCCTCGTAAGTCTTATTCTCTTTTCTTTGCAATCCTACTTTCTGTTTGTTATTTTCATTTTGGCGAACCCTTTATTCCCCGTGAAAATGGCCAAACACTTGAAAGACCTCCTTTCTGAGGGTCGTGTCTCTGGATTCCGGCGGCACTTTTCCATCCCCGATGATGTTCATCTTTCTCTAGTGACGGACAACACTCTGGATATGGAGAGAGAGGATCGAAATTCAATCGTCTTTCCTCTCCTATCCATTGCAGAGGGCGAGGTCCGCTTTCCCCTACATCCATTCCTTAGGGCCGTCCTCCGTTATTGGGGTCTGATTCCTTCTCAGCCCAACGTGAACTTTTTTCGAATCGTAATGGGGATCGTAGAGTTGAACTGGCGCCTCGGGATCGATCTTGGGATTCCGTCCATTCGGCACTGCTATGCTTTAGCCAAATCTTCCGGTCGGCTTGGGCAGTACTTTCTTAGGGCCAAGGATACTAACCATCATTTGGTAACCATGCTTGCCAGTTCTGGTAAGCGTGTGGATGACGTAATGGTCAATATCCGAGGGAACTGGGAATTTGGCGAAGGCGAGGGTCACCTAGACCCTATTCCCAGACGGAGGGGTGAACCAGGTTGCCGTGTATCTCCTAGTGTTTACTGAACTTTTCTTTTACTCGGCATTCCCTCGGTGTCTAACCCTTTGTCTTTGCAGGCAGTAATTTGAAGAAGATTCTGGTTTCTACTGACGATGCGGTTCTTGCGCAGATTGCGACTGCACTCAGATACTTCGGTCGTCCAAACTTATAGAAGCAAGGGAGAACGGCCCATATACTTCTTCAATACGAGCCTACTTACACTACTTTTTTGGCGGTTGACAACATTCCAATTCCATCCGGCGATCAACAGCTTGCGGCTCTTATCTTCCCTAGCTTCAAGAGCCTTAGGCAAGTTGGTCTCAAAGCTTCTGATTCGGGGCAAGACGTCGAGCCGGTGGTGGAGGTAGTCGCCGAACCAGACAAAGAGTTCGCTGAGGAGGCCGAAGCGGTTGACGAGGCCCTAAACTCGGCGTTTGACGCAGCCAGACGTAGTCAGCCTACCTCGCCGTCCACTTCGGGTCGGGCGGAATTTTCTTCTGGAGATATTTTTGGAAGTTTGGGAGACCTACCCGGCGATTTTTTTGATGGTATGGCCGGGGAAAGCCTCACGCAGATGGCTCGAAAGAAGAATGCCGAGCGTATGGCCGCCCGGAAAAAGGCCGAGGCTGCCTGTTCTGGACCTGCCTTGGTTAAATCTTTCGAACCCATTATTGAAGAGCCGGCTAAGATTGTTGCAGCCGAAACGGCGAAAGAGGTTGAACAACCGGTTATTGACGAACGGTTGATTCCGGAAGAGCAGGGCAAGAAGCGCAGCGCCGAGGGAGAGGTCAGTTCAGAGGATAGTCTTGCCGACAAAAGGTCTCGCTTAGAAGAATCGGGCGTGGTTGTTCCTTTTATTGTTCAGCCAAAGATCAGAGACACGCCGATTCCTTCTGACGCATCCATTATTACCGACCCAGCGGTAGCCTTGAGCTTGGCGGCATCAGTCTCCCTACCAGCTGATAAGGCATCTTTTCAAGCCGTGCGGGATTTGGTGGCCATAGCCCTATCTGCGCAATCGGCCCTTTTGGTAGGTGAACTTTGACTTGTTTTGATTTTGATTGCCTATGGCATCTAACGATCCCAACTCGTTTTGCAGACGGTCGGCAGGATCGCCGACTTGGGCCGCCGCCTACACGATGCCCTTGAGAGGATTGACCGTTTGCAGTCAGAAGTGGTCGATCAAAAGAGCAGGGCCGAGTTTGAGATGATGAGAACCGCTATGGAGACTGCGCGAGCCGAAGCCGAAGTGGAAAGGGCTCGGGCTGCCGATCAGTTCCGTTCTGATGCCGAAGATAGGGCGAACGCGAGCAAAGAATCGCTTAGGCTAGCCGAGGAGGCGCTTAACAAGATGGAGTTGAGTTAGTAGATTTGAAGGCGGCCAAGGAAAAGGCAGAATCGGAGGCTTCTGCCGCATTAGAAGCAGGAAAAGGCGCCGCCTTCAAAGAATACGTAGATGAAGTCCCTAAGTTTGAGAATCGGGGGTTCAAACACGGGTGGCTCAAGGCCCTTGATGCCGCTAGGGTTACATTGGCCTTGCCAATTTCTTATGAGCAGGTGGACGTTGAGCCACTTGAGTCTGACCCCGAGGATTGATCTGGGAGTCCTACAAATTTTATGAAATGCTATCCCTTTTAATGTATGTTTTTGTTTTTAGGACTTTTGTTGGTTCCGAGTAGTTTTCATGTATAAATTGGCTACTGTCTGCGCTCAATTTATTAATGAAAATTATTTTGTTTTATCTTGTTGTTTCACTACTAATGCGCAGTTTGTGATGTTATGTTGGTATACAATTTTTGCCTTTCACTACTTTGGATAGAATGATTACTCTGTTGAGCTTTCTATGATTGAATATCTTGGCAATCTTATCATTCGTATGCCGAGTAGTTTGTTATTATGCTGAAACGGTTCATGGGCCGGCTGGGGTGCTTAATCCGAATGGATAGATTAATTTGCCCTTGTCCCAGGCGGTGCATGATCATGCAGGTGCCGGATTCATGGGCCGGCTGGGGCACTTAATCCGAATAGATAGATTAATCTGCCCTTGCCCCAGGCGGTGCATGATTATTCGGGCACCGGATGAGACGGACTCAGGAGTTTTGAAGTCGATTCATCGATTCATGGGCCGGCTGGGGCACTTAATCCGAATAGATTGATTAATCTGCCCTTGCCCCAGGCGGCGCATGATCATGCAGGCGCCGGATTCATGGGCTGGCTGGGGCACTTAATCCGAATAGATTGATTAATCTGCCCTTGCCCCAGGCGGCGCATGATTAAGCAGGCGCCAGATTCATGGACCGGCTGGGGCACTTAATCCGAATAGATTGATTAATTTGCCCTTGCCCCAGGCGGTGCATGATCATGCAAGCGCTGGATTCATGGGCCGGCTGGGGCACTTAATCCGAATAGATTGGTTAATCTGCCCTTGCCCCAGGCGGTGCATGATTATTCGGGCGCCGAATGAGACGAACTCAGGAGTTTGGAAGTCGATTCATCGATTCATGGGCCGGCTGGGGCACTTAATCTGAATAGATTGATTAATCTGCCCTTGCCCTAGGCGGTGCATAATTAAGCAGGCGCCGGATTCATGGGCCGGCTGGGGCACTGAATCCGAATAGATTAATTAATCTGCCCTTGCCCCAAGCGGTGCATGATCAAGCAGGCGCCGGATTCATGGGCCGGTTGGGGCACTTAATCCGAATAGATTGATTAATCTACCCTTGCCCCAGGCGGTGCATGATTATTCGGGTGCCGGGTGAGACGAACTCAGGAGTTTTGATAGATCTGTCTGCCTTTGCCCCAAGTGGGTTGATCCAGTCAGCGCCGGGCGATTGAGGTTTTTACAATTAATGAGATTGCCTCGAGGGTGCTACCTCTGTAAAGGATAAATGATTAAAGGTACAACTTTTATGAGCATAGTAAACAACTGACTCCAGCTTTTAAAGGTATCGAGTGAATGTCGAACAGACTCTTCTTTAACAGTAGAGGGGAAGCGAGGACACTGGCTGAGCTGGGTGGAGACATGAATCGAGGTAGTGACCCTCCGCGCACAGGGAGCAGGAGTTCCAGGGATTGAGAGAGGCGTCAGTCTCCTCAACATCGAAGCAGGTCGCCCAGGCGGGACAAGCAGTCGCAGGGCAGAACTTCTCAACCTCGAGTTGAGAGGGAACCTGAGGCGAATCCGCGCCAATTAAGCTTCGCGGTATTTGTGGAGAATAGACCCATGACAGAGGCAGACTCGATCGTTCGAGACCCAAATGTAGCGGTCGAGTTTGCTCGACAAATTTTTCCTCCTGAGATTTAGCAGTCGATGGTAGGTCGTCAGGACTACAAAGTATTTCGCGAAAGCGTTCACGGGGCGGTGGAGGGGCTGTACACTGCCTATGAAATCGGCATGCGGTTGCGCGCTGCCCGCCGAGAACTGAAGAAGAAGGAGGAACGTATTCGAAGTTTAGAGGCCCGCGCAGAGGCCGCTAAGCGCGAGTTAAGGAAGGTCAAGGCGGCTCAGGCACAACCCGCCGGGCAGGGAAACCCAGTCATGGAAGAAAGGGTTACCAGTCGGCTTATCAGTACCGCGCTTGCCAATCGTGAGACGGCGAGTATGTTCGCAATGGAGACCGTGAAGGGAAGGGCCTATGAGAAAGGTTTTCATGAAGGCTGAAAAGTTGGAATCGAAAAGACCAAGGAAAAACTTGCCGAAGAAGTTTGCTGATGTGAAAATCGTGGATTTAGGCACGGTTGGATCAAGGCATCTCAAGCCGCGGAAGCTTTTCGAGCGTCGAGCATTGATTCGGTATCGCCACTCTACTACAGTAAACATTTTCCGTTTTCTGCTTTTGAAGTCGAGAAGAGTGAGGGTGAGGGTGACGCCATATAAGTATACTTATTGTAAGGTTGGAATGCAGATCGCGTTCAAAACTATGTAATATATTGCTTGTTTTAATGAATAAAAACGTTCTATGATAAATATTTTGTTGTAGTTCGTATTTGGTATGTATGCGTTTCGTTTTATTGTATATGTTTGAATGAATGTATAAACGTTGATCGGCAGGGTTGACCCATACGTGATAGCCGTTTATTCCTGAATGAGGCTATTGTAACCTGAGGAAGCCGAAAGCCAGTGGGTAGAGTGGCTGCGGCAAATTCAACTCGGCTTGGGGCCTAGATTTTTTGCCAGTGCGCGTGCTTCAAAAAGTCGTTTGGATAACTACGCCGTAGCAAATGTCAACCGACGTTTTTCTCATGGAGTTCAGTGTTAGTGAAATCACCTCGGGATTGGGGCCTCGAGATCGCTGCCAGTATTGAAAATAAAAGGAGTGTGCGGTTCACGCAGATAAACAATCACTTATGTGAGGTGGGATAAGTGGGGATGTTAGTTAGAGACTGGAGTTCAGCCGAACTTGGTGTTGCCATGGAGCGCGGTAGAGGACCCATCCATATGGGAAGTAGGGCGTCCAAAAGTTAGCATGAATCTTCAAGTCGTCGAAGCAGATCACCCCGAAAGGAAAGGCAATGACCGTTAGGTTTATCCTTCCTTGTCTTGGATCTTTGCCTTGACACTGTCAATGGTATCAGGGGAGGACTTGGGCACAGTTGGCTCAAGGCATTGCAAACCGTGGAGGACTTCCGGGTGACGGGCGTTGATTTGGCGCTGCCGCTTTACCAATGCGTCTTCTCCCCTTTTTAGCTTTTGAGATTGGAAATGGGTATTGTAATGCTCAAATGCAAGTTGCGTTTATGTAACAACTGTCTGATTAAATAAAAATTGTAATGCTCAAATGCGGGTTGCGTTTATGTAACGACTTTTTGATCGAATAAAAAGCTTTATTTCAAACATTTGCGTCTTATTTTGAATTTTTTATATGCTTAGTTAAGCACCTTATTTGCGTCTTGCTCTGAATTTTTTATATGCTCAGTTAAGCACCTTATTTCTGATGTTGGCGAGTTTTGTTTTGTTCGTGCCAAAGGGTACTCCGAATCCGGAGGCTAAATCGGCACTAAGGTGTCATGCACCAAAGGGGGCTCCGAATCCGGAGGATTAATCGGCCCTAAGGTGACATGCACCAAAGGGGGCTGCGAATCCGGAGGATTAGTTGGCCCTAAGGTGACATGCACCAAAGGGGGCTTCGAATCCGGAGGGTTAGTCGGCCCTAAGGTGACATGCACCAAAGGGGGCTCCGAATCCGGAGACTTAATCAGCCCTAAGGTGACATGCACCAAGGGGGGCTCCGAATCCGAAGACTTAATGTGGCCAATCGGGATATCCACGAAGGGCGTTCCAAATCCGGAGGCCTGATCGGCCCTAAGGTGGCATGCACCAAAGGGGGCTCCGAATCCGGAGACTTAATGTGGCAAATCGGGATATCCGCGAAGGGCGCTCCAAATCCGGAGGCTTGATCGGCCCTAAGATGTCATGTACCCAAGGGGGCTCCGAATCCGGAGACTTAATCGGCCCTAAGGTGACATGCATCCAAGGGGGCTCCGAATTCGGAGACTTAATCGGCCCTAAGGTGACATGCACCAAATGGGGCTCCGAATCCGGAGACTTAGTGTGGCCAATCATAATATCCACGAAGGGCGCTCCGAATCTGGAGGCTTGATCGGCCCTAAGGTGACATGCACCCAAGGGGGCTCCGAATCCGGAGATTTAATGTGGCCAATCGTGATATCCACGAAGGGCGCTCTGAATCCGGAGGCTTGATTGGCCCTAAGATGTCATGCACCCAAGGAGGCTCCGAATCCGGAGACTTAATCGGCCCTAAGGTGACATGTACCCAAGGGGGCTCCGAATCCGGAGACTTAGTCGACCCTAAGGTGACATGCACCAAAGGGGGCTCCGAATCCGAAGACTTAATGTGGCCAATCGTGATATCCACGAAGGGCGCTCCGAATCCAGAGGCTTAATCGGCCCTAAGGTGACATGCACCCAAGGGGGCTCCGAATCCGGAGACTTAATCGGCCCTAAGGTGACATGCACCAAAGGGGGCTCCGAATCCGGAAGCTTAATCGGCCCTAAGGTGACATGCACCAAAGGGGGCTCCGAATCCGGAGAGTTAATCGGCCCTAAAGTGACATGCACCAAAGGAGACTCCAAATCCAGAGACTTAATGTGGCCAATCGTGATATCCACGAAGGGCGCTCCGAATCCGAAGGCTTAATCGGCCCTAAGGTGACATGCACCAAAGGGGGCTCCGAATCCGGAGGCTTAATCGGCCCTAAGGTGACATGCACCCAAGGGGGCTCTCCGGAGACTTAGTCGGCCCTAAGGTGACATGCACCAAAGGGGGCTCCGAATTCGGAGACTTAGTGTGGCCAATCGTGATATCCACGAAGGGCGCTCCGAATCCGGAGGCTTAATCGGCCCTAAGGTGGCATGCACCCAAGGAGGCTCCGAATCTGGAGACTTAATCGGCCCTAAGGTGACATGCACCAAAGGGGGCTCCGAATCCGGAGGCTTAATCGGCCCTAAGGTGACATACACCCAAGGGGGCTCCAAATCTGAAGACTTAATCGGCCCTAAGGTGACCTGCACCAAAGGGGGCTCCGAATCCGGAGACTTAATGTGGCCAATCGTGATATCCACGAATGGCGCTCCGAATCCGGAGGCTTAATCGGCCCTAAGGTGACATGCACCAAAGGGGGCTCCGAATCCGAAGGCTTAATCGGCCCTAAGGTCTCATGCACCGAAGGGGGCTCCGAATCGTCGTCATGATGAGCGTTTCAATGGGGTTTGTGAAATGAATTGAGCAACGAAGAAAAATGCTTTGCATTGCAGAAGTGATATATATACAAGTATCAAAGCCCACAGGTCAGGTCAGTGATAGGGTTTTCATAAAATCTCTGCTTGTGCCGATTGGGGGGAGCTACGGATCTCTTCAATGCCATGGGCTGTCGGGAAGCGCACAAGCTGATGATAAGTGCTTGGAACGGCCTTCATAATATGTATCCAGGTTCGCCCCATGATGACATTATACGGCGAAAGGGGCTTTACGACTAGGAATTCTACTTCGACCGTTCTGGAGCCCGCTTGAACAGGTAGTATGATCTTCCCTAACGGGTATTCAGGATTCATATTAAAGCCGAACAATGGGTGAGGCGCCGGAGATAGATCTAATTCGTTGAGGCCGAGTTTGATGAAAGTTTGGTAATACATAACCTCTGAAGCACTTCCCGGGTCTATGAGAATGCGTTCAATGGTGAACCGATTTATGCGTAATTTAATGACCAACGGATCGATGTGGGGAGCTGTCGTGCCACTAAGATCGAAGTCATTGAAAGTAATTGTCGGAGTTGCTTTGGGCCATTCTTCTCAAAGCATCATCTTCCACTTTGCAATACTCTTCAACTTTCTTCATCAATGCCCAGACTGTTTTGGGGGGTCTTCTGGTCAGGGAACTGCGAAGAGGATTGTCAGGATGTAGTCCCATTTTGAAGGCGGTGATGGCCATGGAGTCGTTGCAAGCGTCGTCGACGAGGTTGAAGCACTCCCAGTAGCGCGCCGAATACGCTCTGAGTGTATCTCCTGACTGAATTTGCATAGCCCAGAGAGAGTCGGCCTGTTTCGGCTGTACCTCATTGGTGATGAACCTGGCCCTGAAGGATTTCTGTAATTGATGGAAGCTTTTGATCGAGGCCGGCTCCAGCTTGTAATATCACCTGACAGCTAATGGCCCCAGGCTGCTGGGGAATATTCGGCACATGAGGGCTTCGTTGTCTGCATGCAATGTCATGGCCTGCTTGTAGTGACGGATATGATTAGTGGGGTCTGATTTTCCATCGTAAAGAGTGAATGACGGAGCTTTGAACTTCTTGGGCAGAACCGCCCTTGCAATCCGTCGGACAAAAGGATCGTGCTGGTCCTCTTTATTTGAACTGCTCCTCCTGCGCTTGTTCCTTGTATGTAGACTCTTTTCGGAGGAGCTGGAAGTTTCGGATCGTCCCTTCTTGTTGAGCTCCGTGGGTGATGAGTTGGAGTCGCTATCGGTATCCTTTGGTCGGGCTCGAGGTCGTTGTCCACCGGCCCTCGAAGGTCGTTCGGGATCTTGGCGCATGGCTTCTCTCGATTTTGCGACTTCGAGGGCCAAATCTTAACGGAGACGTTCATTTTCAGCGATCATGTTCTCCAGCCTTTGTTCATTCTGTTTTGCTTGTTCCATGATTGCCTGCATTGTCTCTTGCGCTAAGGTCGTTGGTGAGTCGAAATTCAAGGCGCGTTTTGCAGCGATGGTTTCTTTTCCGAGCATATTTGCTGGAGTGAGGTCATCTCCCTGTGCGGTCTCGTCAATGGCTACCGGAGGATCTTCAGTCACGCCTGCCATGAATGTATTTGAGTATTCCCACAGATGGCGCCAATTGTGGAGAAGTGGTTTGGAAATACTCTTCAGATCTTGGGGGACGCTAGTGATTATCAACTAGCCACCTGAAAAGATACAAACACTCCGGTCGGGGGTGTCGGAATTAGCACTCTGACGGACAAGTTAGTTCAGACACTCAAGATAGCTTGTTTACTAAGTTTAGTGAAGTGATTCTTACCTCTCCTACTATACTCGTTGTTCCTGTATTTATACCCGTTCCTTTTGATCCTCGGGGCCACGGCCTACTTTTTAATCATTGTCCTTTCTTTTATTCGGCCCTAAGGACTTACACTTATTCGGCGCATATATTATATTCGGCTTCCCACTCTCGTAGGATACAGCCGATTAATATCAGTCTTCCAATGGTACGCTCCTTCTGATTTTTCCATATATTCGGCCTCCACAGGATCTAATGAAATACTAAAGCAAAAAATGAGTTAGATAGAATAAAATACTTAAAAAGAAAATTTATCAAAAAAAAAATTACCCATTTAAGTTAAATTAACTCTTTTTTTTATTTTTTATTGGCATTAAATTAAATGAACTTAGGGTAAAATGTATCATTTTCATTTTGGTTTTGTTGGTTGTTTGGTAAATGTAATTATTTCAGAATTAGGTCATTTCAAATTAAATATCATCCTGAAAAAAAATTAAATATTAAATTTAGATGTTTTCAAAGTAAAATGGACATATTAAAAATTTAAAAATATAATTTTTTAATGGAAATATGCCATTTCATTTTGTTACGAAGAAAAAGGGGAAAAAAATTTAAAATCTAATAAATAGTATAATCAAGTAAAAAAAAAAATGTATGAATTACACTGACACTTCTTAAGGTTTTTGTTTCCCTAAGGTTTCTATTTAATGTAGATTTCTCTCTCACGCTTGAAAAATTACACTTACTCCCTGTTAGATTAAAATGACATATTTGCCCCTTAGCATTTCTATATATAAAATAATAAAATAATACTGATATTTTGTTCATGTTACTTCAAAAAGAAATAACAATTATCTTCTTTGATTTAATTCACTCAAAAATTTGAATTTCTTTATTTTTCGTGTTTTTTTTTTATTTTTACTGATTTTTTTTAATATTTTAAACAATTTTTTTATTTTTATTTTTTAAATACACCTAATGTATATGTACTTAAGAAATATAATATTTTGTATTTTTTTTTCAATTCAACAACTAAAAAGAAATACAAAAATTTAGTAATACTATAATAAATGTGAATGACGGTGTTTGGTAATACTGTGATAAATGTGGGTAAATAGACGAGAAACAAAAATGATGGTGGAAATATAAATGAAAATTTCTATTCATATATAAAAATTTATACAAAAAATATCATAAAAATATTGTGATAGTGGTATTGCTGAAAATATAAATCATATTTATGGGTGTTTTGTTTTAAAGTGAAATGTCACCATTAAACTATATCATTATGTTTGAAAATTTTAAAAATTTAGTGTAAATCATGCAAACGGTCACTGTAGTTTACACGATGTGTCAATTTGGTCCATGTTGTTTCAATTTGTTCAATTTCACCCCTTAATTTGTGTCATTTTAGTCCAATAAATAACAGTTGTTAAGTTTGGTGGACGAAACGTCAAACTATGTGTCAATTTGATCCTTATAGATTACACAATGTGTAAATTTGATCCTTATAGAGTACACAATGTGTCAATTTGGTGGACCAAATTGACACATTATGTAAATTTTTTGTCTACCAAACTTAACAACCGTTATTTATTGGACTAAAATAACATAATCCATTAAATTGAGGGGCAAAATCAAGCAAATTAAAACAATAGGGACCAAATTGACACATCGTGTAAACTACATGGACTGATTGTATAATTACTCTAAAATTTATATTTGTATATCATCACTCAATAAGAATACATTTAGATAGAATTTAATGATGAAAAGTTCTAAAATGTAGTCAATAGAGAGAAGAAATGGTAAAATGATCATTTAGAAAATTTTAGAACATGACATCAGTTATCCAGAGAACAATTTGTAATGAGATTACAAACTTCAGAAAAAGAAATGTAATTTTTTAAACGTGAGGAGCAATCTATATTAATTAAAAATCTCAGGAGGTGACAGTGTAATTTACCCTCAAAAAATAAGTAAATAATTTCTAGGGACACCTCATATGTCATGAAAAGAAAAATCCTTTCAATTTTTATTGGTCTCGTTCCATTTAACATGGGGAAATTATATGGTACACATATTTTTGCACCCTGTTCCGTATTTTCATAGTATATGTTATGTAGGTTTGTAGTAAATGTTGTGTAATTTTTTTGATAGAGTTACGATAATTTATAATTCAAAATAAAGTTACGTAATATTATCACAAAAAGCATAATAACATTCCTAAACCATAAATTGTTATAACTTTATTACCACAAAATAATGCATAAATATACTACAAAATATGTGATACACATCTGTAGCATTACCCTTTAACATGATCAGCAATGGTAGAGGGCCACAATTTTATAGCTCAAATGGCTTGAAATTGTCAAAACGACACGTTTTGGCAATTTTAAACCATTTGAGCCACAAAAATTGAGAACCTCAAACATTTTTCTAACACGATATAGAATTTTGTTTCTCCTTTATCGATGTTAGTATTATAATCTTGTATTTTTTTATTTTTTTATTTTTTATATCAATACAGATTTCTTTTGTATATAAAAAAAACAAAGAAAGAAAGTAACACAATTTTTTTTTTCTTTTTTTGTTTTGATCGTGGCCAAATTTTTATACAAAATTTGTTTATAATTTGACTTGACACTTTACATATCATCTACATATATATATATATATATATTGGTACAATGGGAAATCTTATAGTACACACTCTCTAAGATATCTATCATATGTATTTTATCACAATTGGCATAATTTTATCACAAAATTTTATAATATCAATCATAAAATATATAATTTCACTACAAATTATTAACAAAATATCCAAAATTTTGTGCTTCATATAACAAAAATTTATAATTTAGTTACGATATTTTTTATTATACTGATTTATGACGAGATTACGTATTTTATGATTACTATTATGAAATTTTACAATAAAATTATAGTATCAATTTGTAATAGGATATATATAGGCTCAATTTGGCAACAAGCTAAAGAAGTCAACTTTTTGACTTTTTAGCTTTTTTTTAGCTAAAAAAATTAGCTTTTTTACCCCCAAAAAAGTTACCAAAAGAGTCAAAAAAATCAAAAAATTAATTTTTTACTAACTTCTCAAAATATTCCATAATATACACCTGTGTACATTGGATTTTTCTGATACAATACATGGAATGTGTGGCAAATGTAATGATGACACGAATAAATTTAATGTAAAAGTTTTAAAAAAAGATATTAAACATACAAAATTTTAGTACAAATAAATTGTAAATTAAAGTTTGATCTTTTAGCTTGTTTGTTTTTCTTGTGGGGTGGTATCTCACCATCCTCTGGCATGTTTGTTGGGCGTCTTTTCCCTGCTTTGTTGATGTTTAACCTGTTTTTGTTGATTTCATCAATAAAGGTGTTCTTCTTTGCTGGTTAAAAAAAAAAGTTTTATAATAATGATATTTTTATAATTATAAATGCTAGTAATGTACTTTTTGAAACAACTTTAATTTTGTAAATTTTAGTCCCCCCCCAGAGAGATCGCAAAAAATATTAAACATACAAAATTTTGATACAAATAAATTGTACAAAGTAATACAATAATTATATTTTAATAATTTTAAATTATGGAAATGAACTTTTTGAAACAACTCAACGCTTGGCAAAGAGGTTTGGAGTTATTTTAGCCACAAAAGACAAAGCCTCCGTTTGGGAAGTGACTTTTTGGCTTTTTGGCCTTTTTGGCTATTTGAGCCTGGGCTCAAAAGCTTAGTTTGGGAAGGACTTTTTGGATTTTTGGCTTTTCTGACTTTTTTTGTGAGAGAAGAGCGTAATGATTATGAGTTGGATGTGACGTTTTGTCTGTTGTGACTCAAATAGTCTATTCTGTCTTTTGTGGCTCAAAGAGCCAAATGAGCTCTTCCCAAACGACACCATAGACTTTTTTAGTCACAACAAATAAAACATCACATTCAATTCATAATTGTTACACTCTTTTCTCACAAAAAAAGTCAAAAAAATTAAAAAATTCTTTTCAAATCAAATTTTTTAATCCAAACTAAAATAGCTAAAAAATATAAAAAATTAAAAAACCAACCCACTTCCAAAACGGAAAACCTAGTGAATTTAGTCCCTACCACCAAAAGAGAGAGAGAGAGAGAAATTCCAAACCTAAAGAAACAAGTCACTGGTGATTGATATATATTTGCAAAATCTGAGAGAGGAACATAAGAATTTCCAGTGGGGGCATTAATAGGGCAGCCCACAACCCTTTTCTTTTCTGATACTACTTTGTCCTTGCAGCCTGTCCCCTTCTTTGCTTCTTTTCCACGCTTTCACTGAAAGATTGATGTGTTGACGGATTCTGAATTGCAACTGTGTCTCTCTCCCTCTCTCTCTCTCTCTCTCTCTTTCTCCTGTAAAACCCAACAAAACCTTCAGAAAGCCATACTTCCCAACTCTGAGCCCTTCTGATCATCCACCACAGTAAAAAAACAATCCAACTGTACACTAATCAATACACTTATATATTAATCAGAAATAAAATATATATATACATGAAAAGTTTTATAATTTTAATTTTTAGAATTTGTTTATCAATTATATATTTTAGTCAAAAAATTAAAACAAAAATTTATAAATTATCACATCACTCTCTCTATTTTTCTACACATCTTTTATAAAAAATTAAAAAATTATTAAAATAATATATTTCTAAACGATGCCTTAATATATATAAAATTTCTCACTAATTTATAATTAGTATTTTTCTAATACCCAGCTGATGTTATATTATTAATTAGCATATGAACCCGTGCGATGCATGGGCTAAATAAATAATTAAAAATAATTGTAAAATTAAATAATAGCATAAAATTTATTTTAAAAGTATATAAAAATAATTTAGAATAAATTAATTTTTAATTATTTTATTATAATATATATTGCAGTTGTTATGTCATTAATTGTATATTTTAAGTTCACAATAAAAAATTGATGTCATAATTTAATGGTGAAGATGAAAAAAATAGAATAAATTAAGTATATATATATATATTTATGATAAAATAAAAATAAATTTCGTTTTATAATTTTTTTAGTTTTAATTTTTTTGATGTTAAAGTTTGTCATAAAATTTAAACATACTTTTTAGAAATAATATATATATATATATATTGATAAAATCGTTAAAATCGGTCAAAAGATCAACCAGCTTACACAAAAATTAATTAATTAAAACTATTAAATTTTATTTTATTTTAAAATTTAAAATGTCTTCAACCGAAACATGTACAACACTACAATATTAAATAAGAACGTAAGTTTACTTTATATAAGTGAAACATGAGGCTAAGCAAGGAATCTATGAAATTCGTAATCCGATCTGATCTAGTCCAATCCGGTACGTTTGGATTAGTTTTTTGAATCCGTGGTTCGGTTCTGGGTTGAAAAATTAAAAATCCGTAGTTCACGGATTGGTTCCAGATTAAATCCCACGGTTCCGAATTGGAACCGATCCGGACCGTATATAAATAGCCTATATTTATATTATATACCTTCCTGCATAGTATCTTCTCTTATTCCATATAAAATCTAAACCCCGCTTAATATCTTCTTTTATTACTTTTATTTCTTAATTTTTAGTTTTAATTTGTAATGGTCTAAATATTTATAGGGGAACCAATTTTCTTATGGTTGTTTAAATTCTATAACAGTATGTCATTATTATGAAAAGAAATGTTGCTATTGTGGAACTAATATGATGCTATGTTTATATTTTTATGAAATTAAAATGTTATATATTTTTTTGTTATTTAATTATATGAATCTGTGATCCTAAGCCGATCCAATCCGTGTTTAAATGGATTGGTTTAGATTGGTTCCATGATTTAAACGAATTGGATTGGTTCCAATTTTTCAAGAACCATAGATAACGGATTGATCCTGATTTTACTCCAATCCGAACCAATCCAGACCATGCTCACCCCTAATGAAACAACTCATTTTTTCTTTTCTTTTTTTTCTTTTTTTTTTTTTTGATTTGGGATTGGGTAAAATAAAAATTAACAATTGTTCGAGCGAGAAGTTTATTTCGAATCAAACAATAGTAATCATTTAATCTTTAATTTAGTCAATTTTTAGTTTATTTTGAATCAAATAAATCTAAACAATATTTTTTGATAACATTGCTAAGATCTCGGTTAGACCAGTGAATCAGTTTAACCAAAAATGGTTCGACCTAATCGGCTAGCTCAAAAGACCAATCAACTTATACAAAAATTAATTAATTAAAGCTTTTAAATTTTATTTTAATTTTAAAATTTAAAATATCTTGAATTGAAATATGTATAACACTGCAATATTAAATAAGAGTATAAGATTTATTTTATATAATTGAAACAATTTAATTTTTCTTTCTTTTCCTGGTGTGAGATATCGATATAATTTTTTTCAAATATCATAATAATTATATATATGAAAAATAAGTATTTCTCAAATGAAGTCCATATAAAATTGGTTATTATAATTGAAATTGAATTTGTGTAGAAATTTATAAGTAAATAGAAAAGGCATACTGATGTGAAATTCACTACAACATTTTCTTAGTTTAGTGACATTTGAAAGTGCCACAAAACTATTGGTTTAATGACATTTTTTAGTCTTGTGGCATTTTGAACATATGTCATTTGTATCCGTACCACTGTAGATATTAGTGCCACGGTAGATACTTGCAAGTGCCACTACGCCATCATGGCTAAAAACTTTCAATGACATTTTGATGTCATGGTAGATATTATTTATGGCACTATCAAACGCCATTAAAAAAAGAGTTAGTGACACTTATAAGTGTCATTACACCATCAAGACTAAAACCTTTCAGTGACATTTTAATGTCATGGTAGGCACTATTCGTGATGGTATCAAGTGCCATTTGTGACGATAATTCGTTGTAGAACAATTTGATCCACTTTTACAGAGACTCGAACCGCCAACCTCCCGCACCATAAACCTTATATACCACACTGTTCCCACTACACCTCTATAGCACCACATAATTATATATGCAACATATATTATTTATATAGTACATATATCCATATTAATATAAAAGTATATGTATAAACATAATTATTTTATTGAACATAATTTATGTAAAATAAATTATTTACTAGCAAAATAAAAAAAGACCACTTTTGGTGACTAAAAATATTTTTTAGTCGCCAATTCTATACTTTTGGCTACTAATTGTTTTTTAGTTGCTAAAAAACTTTACTTTTGTCAACCAAAATAGGATTTGGTCGCCGAAGATGCACTTTCAACTACCAAAATTTTGGTCGCCAAAAAATTTAATTCCACCTTAGGATTTTAGTTCTTCCGCACTAAAAATGACCACTTTTGGCAACTAAACTTATTTTCTAGCCCACAATTGTAGACTTTTGGCTACTAAAATTTTTTTTGGCACCAAAAAGCTTTACTTTTGGCTACTAAAATTTTTTTAGTCAGTAAAACCCATATAATCAGCGACCAAACTTATTTTTAGTCGCCAATTGTAGACTTTTGGCTATTAAATTTTTTTAGTCGCCAAAAAGCTTTACTTTGGGCTACTAAAAATTTTTTAGTCACTAAAACCCATATAATCAGCGACCAAACTTAGTTTTAGTCGCCAATTGTAGACTTTTGACTACTAAAATTGTTTAGTTGCCAAAAAGCTTTACTTTTGGCAACTAATGCTGTTTTGGTCGCTGAAAGCTATACTTTCAGCGACCAAATTTTTTTTGGTCAGGAAATTTAGTCGCCGAATGTGCTTTTTCCAGTAGTGTATATTGAGTTTAATTTATTTATTTTTAATCATTTACTGCATTTTAAAATTTAGAAAATATATTGACATTTTTTGTTTTTTCAAAAATGCCATTATAAGCTTGGAAAGTTTTTGGCTTAGTGGCATTTCTCAAAATGCTATAAAATATTTGTTTATGACATTTTTCACCTAAGTGCCATAAAAAGTAATTTGCACCTACCTAGTGTTCTGACATTTTTTAAAAAATGCCATTGCGACTAAAGTTTAGTGGCATCTGTTAGTAAATGTCACGAACATAATATTTTGTGTCATTATTTTATAAAATGTCATAAAATTGATGTGACATTTCTTTATTGAAATGCCACTAGAGTCTTATATGTTTGTAGTTTTGTGGCATTTTTCTAAAACATTTAATGCCAATTTTTATTTTTGTGGCATTTTCTAAAAACATGCCACCAGTGTAGTGTCACTAAAGTGTAAATTTGTTGTAGTAACATTTTTGTTGTAGTGAAATGATACTTTTTTTAATTGAAATGCCACTAAAGCCTTGTATGTTTGTGGCTCTATGATATTTTTCTAAAAAATGCTGCCAAATATTCTTTTTGTGACATTTTTTAAGAACATGCCACTAGTATGGTGTCACTAATATGTGTTTTTGTTGTAGTGATTTTTTTTTATTTAAAAAATAAACTTTTAAATTTTATCACCCAAGAAAAAGAAAAACAATCTTTATTTTAAAATTTAAATTGTCTTCAACTGAAACATGTACAACACTACAATATTAAATAAGAACGTAAGTTTACTTTATATAAGTGAAATATAAGGCTAAGTAAGGAATCAATGAAATTCGTAATCCGATCTGGCCTAGTCCAATCCGGTATGTTTGAATTGGTTTTTTGAATCCGTGGTTCGGTTCCGGGTTGAAAAATTAAAAATCCGTAGTTCACGAATTGGTTCCAGATTGAACCCCACGGTTCCGAATTGGAAGCGATCCGGACCGTATACGCCTATATTTATATTATATACCCTCCTACATAGTATCTTCTTTTATTCCATATAAAACCTAAACCCCGCTTAATATATTCTTTTATTACTTTTATTTGTTAGTTTTTAGTTTTAATTTGTAATGGTCTAAATATTTATAGGGGAACCAATTTTCTTATGGTTGCTTAAATTCTGGAACAGTATGTCATTATTATGAAAAGAAATGTTGCTATTTTGGAACTAATATGATGCTATGTTTATATTTTTAAGAAATTAAAATGTTCTATATTTTTTTTGTTATTTAATTATATGAATCTGTGATCCTAAACCGATCCAATCCATGTTTAAATAGATTGGTTCAAATTGGTTCCATGATTTAAATGGATTGGTCCTAGCTTTACTTCAATCCGAATCAATCCGGAGCATGCTCACCCCTAATGAAACAACTCATTTTTTCTTTTCTTTTTTTTCTTTTTTTTCCGATTTGGGATTGTGTAAAATAAAAATTAACAATTGTTCGAGCGAGAAGTTTATTTCGAATCAAACAATAGTAATCATTTAATCTTTAATTTAGTCAATTTTTAGTTTATTTTGAATCAAACAAATCTAAACAATATTTTTTGATAACATTGCTAAGATCTCGGTTCGACCAGTGAATCAGTTTAACCGAAAATGGTTCAACCTAATCGGCTAGCTCAAAAGACCAATCAATTTATACAAAAATTAATTAATTAAAACTTTTAAATTTTATTTTAATTTTAAAATTTAAAATATCTTGAATTGAAATATGTATAACACTACAATATTAAATAAGAGTATAAGATTCATTTTATATAATTGAAACAATTTAATTTTTCTTTCTTTTCCTGGTGTGAGATATCGATATAATTTTTTTCAAATATCATAATAATTATATATATGAAAAATAAGTATTTCTCAAATGGAGTCCATATAAAATTGGTTATTATAATTGAAATTGAATTTGTATAGAAATTTATAAGTAAATAGAAAGGCATACTGATGTGAAATTTTTTTTTATTTAAAAAATAAACTTTTAAATTTTGTCACCTAAGAAAAAGAAAAACAATCTTTTTAATAATATATATACTAGTGGTAACACATGCGATGCACGGGTATATGTAATTTAAAATCAACAATTTAAAAATAAGATTGCAAAATATATGATGTGTTATGGTTTTAGGTTTAATATCATATGCATTGATTGTCTTTTATTATTTATTTTTTATGAGATTTTGATAACTAAAAACATAAAAAGTAATTCAATTAAACAAATAAATAAATAAATAACAACTGCAGTGAAACATCAATAAGTATTATATAATTGAGAACTATGTTTTGATAAAAAAGAATATTCTATTGCCAACTCAAAGCAAAACAAAATAAAAGACTCAATTATTCAAGTTTCTTATTACTATTTTTTTTTATGAATGATATCAAATGTAAAAGAGCAAAATTAAATATTACATAAAAACATATAACTTATGTGAACCCATCACCAAACTTGTCACGACCCCATTCCGCCCCTAGTAGAATGGTGCCATGATGGCCAGTAATCCGAGGTTACCAAAGGCCACTTACAAGAATTCACACGCGAGTCAGAGTATACATATGGGGCTTACAAACGCGGAAGCAATAAATTAAAAGCTGAGTAGTCCATAAGAGCAGTGCTTAAGTTAAATGAAATGTCATACATCATTACATAGCTTCAATACAACAAATGAAGTACAAAAATACATCTTGACCAAAAGGCTTCTCAGCCATCAAATACAAAATACAATGAAGAATAACTAAGAAGCATGATCTTCAAGATGTTGCAAAACATAATCCAAAACACGTCGGCAAAACATATCGGCAAAAGACATCTAGGCGTCGCCGCCGTCTTGCTCATCACCTACATATATATAGAGAGGGTGAGCTTGGATACTCAGTGAATGGCATAAGTAATAAAGGGTTTACATGAATGATATCCGAGATCTTTTAACAAAGCAATACAAGGAATAAATCAAGTTCATCTATCAAATCTTTCGAAGCTTCAAGGGATGCTTACTAACATCAATATAATACAAGAGATGACATTCTGGACAAACAAACCCACGCGGTAAAACCGTCAGTGGCAAGGCAAGACAAGACAAGTGAGATCTCAAAACAATGGTGTCGTTGCATTATAGTCCCCGGACACTAAGGACTTGTGCTACAAATGCTTATAGTCCCCTAGCACATACGGACTTCCAAACTTTGTGCTACAAATGCTTATAGTCCCCTAGCACATACGGACTTCCCGAGAATGTCATCAGAACAAGATACAATATTTGATACGCAAAATAGGAATAATCATTCATGCTTGTAAGTAATTTCCGATCAAAACAAAACAAGGTTTTATCAAAGCTTTGTAACATATCTTTATTAAAATACCACTCACATAGTTCGTCGAATGTCGGGGTCAGGGCGAGTCCAAGTCCTACAAACACATGGCAAGTCTATTGAATGCACTTTTAAACAATCTTCACATGCATACAAAATGACCTCGGCATTCGCCAAAACTAAATCAAATCAAAACAAACACTGTTTCACATCTCAGGGAAACATGCTGGGCACCAACCAGGTCTTGGCCGAGGTCCCACACCTCCTCGCCGAGGTGAGGTCCCGTTGGCCACATTCAAGGGAAAATGAAGTCGGGAAAAATCTGGGTTTCCCTCTGCTCAAGAACATAAAGAACACGAACATGAAGAGCATGGAGGAAATGAATGCAAAGATCATAACTTATTATTATAAAATCTGAGATTTCATGCTATGAGTTTGAAAACATGGATCTAGGTACCCATACTTGAGGATCTTACGAAAGTAAACACAAAAACATGTAACTTGTTGCAAACTCTCGGATCAAACGAGGCTTTTCTTCAAGAACTCGTGAACACTAACTTTCTCTTTTTAAAACCAACTTTAAATCAATGCATGACATGCAAAACAGGTTCGATCGTGCAATGCAGCTAGATGATCAATAAGAACAACAAGAGTAGATTAAGATTCTAACCTCAAGACTCGAATCAAACGGTTCAAACTCCAAAGATTAAGCTTGTAATCTACTTTCTCACTCTAAAACTCCTCCTTCTTCTCCTAGAGCTTCTCTCTCCTCAAGAACAAAGATATGATACAAAATGATACATCTCTCTCTCTGCCGGCTGACTTACCACTCAGCTCGGACACGTGGCAATGGCTGGTTGGTTCAACTCCAAAAAGGTGACTGATTGAAAAGACAAGACTATGACAAGGTGTGTTCAACAAGCTAGGTGGCAAGGGACTCCGGCGAGTAATGACATCGGCTAATAACAAGACTTCGGCAAGCAAGGGAACAATGACCTCGGCCAGAAAGGACAACACTTGGCCTAGCTGTGCCACACCTCGGTCTAGGTCGTACCAGTCTAGGGCAAGATCACTTGGGTTCAACGGTAACATCTCGGCCCAGATAGTACACATCTCGGCCTTGGTGACGAACACCTCGGCCTAGATAATGATATCTCGGCCAATATGTCAGGGTGCGGGTGAAGGCCAACCAAAGAAATCCCAAGATGGTCCTAAGTGTAAAAGTATCAAAGGGGCGACCTAGGCTCAAGATGACCTCGGCTGAAACACACACACACCAATGAGGAACATAGCAGTCAAGTAACACTTATGCAAGACAAGTAGAGATTTGAGATGCAAGCTTATCAGAGCAAAATCATATAAAATGCATATGAGTACGGTTAGGGCAGTTTGAGGGTCATTACATCCTACCCCCTTAAAGAAGTTTGGTCCCCAAACTTGAGTTACCTTGATTCAAAAATAACTCCGGGTATTGATCTTTCATTTCTGTTTCCATTTCCCATGTAGCATCTTTGCCGTAATGCTCCTTCCATTCAATCTTTACCATCGGTATTGCTTTATTCTCAATTGTCTTACTTGCCTATCGATAATACGCATCGGCCTCTCTTCATAACTCCAATCTTCATCAACCACAATCCCAAAACGATCAATCACGTGTAGGGGATCCCGAATATACTTCCTCAACATCGAAATATGGAACACATTGTGAACTTGACTTAGTTCAGGTGGTAAAGCAAGTCGGTAGGCAGCTGTATTAACCTTATCAAGAATCTCAAACGGCCCGATGTAACGAGGTGTTAACTTACCTTTCTTTCCAAATCTGAAGACTCCTTTCTCTAGCGAAACCTTCAAGAATACATGGTCCCCAACTTCAAATTCCAACTCTCTTCTTCTCTGATCGGCATAACTTTTCTGCCGACTCTGAGCAGTTCTGATCCTCTGTCGAATGAGCTTGATCTTCTCGGTCGTAATCTCAACTAGTTCGGGTCCAACCAGAGCTTTATCTCCCACTTCAGACCAATATATCGGCGATCTACACTTCCTTCCATACAAAGCTTCGTACGGCGCCATGCCAATGCTAGTTTGATAACTGTTATTGTAAGCGAATTCTACCAATGGTAGATGTGCTTCCCAACTTCCGTTGAAATCTAACACACATAGTCTAAGCATATCTTCAAGTGTCTAAATCGTTCGCTCTGTTTGCCCATCGGTTTGGGGGTGAAAAGCTGTGCTAAATTTCAACTCGGTTCCCAAGGCTCTTTGTAGGCTCTGCCAAAATCTGGAAACGAACTTTGGATCTCGGTCTGACACAATGGGCATCGGCACTCCATGAAGTCTCACAATCTCATTCACATATAGTACAGCTAGTCGTTCAACATTGAATGTAGTCTAAACCGGCAAGAAGTGTGCTGACTTGGTTAATCTGTCAATTATGACCCAAATCGAATCCATTCCCTTCTGTGTCCTCGGCAAACCAATCACAAAATCCATGGAGATATGTTCCCATTTCCATTCAGGAATCGGCAAGGGTTGAAGGTGTCACGACCCAACCCGCCCCGAGAAGGTTGGCATCGTAACCGACCAGTAATCCTAGATTACCACAGGCCTTACTGTACATAACATAATTAAACGGGGCTCGCGGAAGCGAAAATAAATAACCATAGTCCGAAGAGCTGTGCATATATGAACAAGTGTATATACATGCCCAAAAATAATAATAATTACATAACATGGTCAAGAACATTACATAGGTACAAGCTTCACAAAATAACAAAAAGACAAAACTCCCTCACGGCCTTCCAGGCCTAGCCCCAGCTCGGAGGCACTCAAAACAAGGTAGGCTTCAAAACGGCGGCTCAGCTCGAGACTCCGCCTAGGCTTGGCTACCTGAGTGCTCACCTATAATACATAAATACAAACAATGAGCTAAAGCTCAGCAAGTAACATTTAAGTAAAGGGTTAGTGAACGAATTCCAACACATATATATATAGTCATAAACAGTCAACAGTCATAATGGCATAATCCACAGAACCTTTCATAACCTTTCATAACAGTTTACAGTCTACAGTCTACGAGATCTCGTGACTGGCCATGGGCCTTCATCTTCATGCCCTAACCCATGACTGATCAGATCATGGGCCTGCATGTTCATGTCGCACCCATGACCTAACTATCTATGGATGCCATACTAGATTTGCAAATTAGGACATTCGTTCACAAAAAGCATTATCATTTCAAAAACATATCATAACATATCACTTTTGAACATACTTTCATAAGAACATATCATTTACAGAAATGTTACTTACTGTGGGTTTCCGAAACCGATGACACGGTCTTCGCGACTTGACCTGTAAATAGCAACATTTATAATACCATTCTTCAATACACATAGCCATGACAATAAGTGCATGCCATTCGATTATTTCTTAATTTTATTCATGTTGTCATTCAGTCACATAGTTCATACATTTTCTTCTTTCCTTACTTTAATTCATATCATACTATTTTTACTCTACACATCATCATCAATCAAGTACTTTATGCCTTCCATTCTTTATTTTACTACATGTTAATGAGGTGCTAAATGGATGCAAATACTGATTAAATTTAAATACATGGAGGTCCAAGAGTTAGAAAACATTAAAAAAACAAAATGGGTCTCCTCTCTTGCAAATTCAACTTCTAATTTTATGAAACAAACCCAAGCATTTGAAAACCACTTTTCATTACCAAAACCAAGGCCAAAACATTTGTAACATAACATGATTTAAACATTACATCTTCAAAACAAAACCCACATGAATTATATGGAAAATCAAACTTTGAATTAAGATAGAGAAAACCATGATTTTAACCATAAATTTCATGAACCATATACATAACTCAAATCCATGGAATTACTCCCTCCAATATGAAAATCAAGCAAGAAAATATGATTAAAAACATGAATTTCATGAAAAAAAATGCCAAATATAACATGAATCACCATATTTAAAGTCATGTATGCTCCAATTAACATAATTTCCCTTCCATTCCACTTACTTGCCATGAGATTATGCATGAACCTACTTTATTTCAAAAATTTAGAGAGAGATTCTTACCTTAATTTGGCTAATTGGAGAGAATTAAGCTTGTACCCCTTTTTTCTCCTCTTCTTCCCGTATTCTCTCTCTCTCTCCCTCTTTTAGATATTTTCTTTCAATGGTTTGAGTCAAAACAAGAGTCAATGTCCTTATCTATATATTATAATCTACTTAAGCCAAAAACTTTGAGCCAAACAAGACTTACGAATCAGACGAAATTCAGTCCTCAATTTATCGTTTCGAATGGTTCTAAAAATTCCCGGTATCACATAGGCGTGATCAATTTCATTTTCTGAACCCGTTACGGTCGTCAATTTCAGTCCCGAAGCTGTAGTTTCAACATACTTTTTTTTTTTTTTCTAATTCAAACAGAAAATTCCCAATTAATTCACATTAATACATAATTAACTACTGATAATTGTGGCGTGTATTTCGGGATCATTACAGAAGGAGTCCTGCTGGTCTCTGATGTTCTGCTTTCACTTGTTGACATTGCAAGCATTGGGATACGAACTCAGCTATTTCTCTCTTCATGTTCGGCCACCAAAAGGTTTGCTTCACATCTTGATACATCTTAGTGTTTCCTAGATGAACAGCAATTCTGGAACCATGAGATCCTTGCAAAATCTTCCCTTTCAGCTCAGGGACGTCGGCCACGCACAATCTTCCTTCAAACTTAAGCACTCCATTCTCAAAGGTGTAACCCGTCCTCGGCCTGGTGATAATCTCGTCGGCTACTTTCTTCAGGAATTTATCTTCCATTTGCCTTGCTTTTACTTCTTCAATGATAGTCGGCTCCGCTGAGATCATAGCTAAACACACCAAACTTCCCATTGACCTCCTGCTTAATGCATCGGCTACCAAGTTGGCTTTGCCTGGGTGGTACTGAATCTGCATGTCGTAGTCCTTCAATAACTCCAGCCATCTTCTCTGTCTCAAATTTAGTTCCTTCTGAGTAAATAAGTACTTCAAACTCTTGTGATCCGTGAAAACTTGGCAAGAAGCTCCATACAAGTAATGACGCCAAATCTTCAAAGCGAATACTACGGCTGCTAGCTCTAAATCATGGGTAGGATAATTCTTCTCGTGAGGTTTTAACTGGCGAGATGCATATGCTATGACCTTGCCCCCTTGCATTAATACACAACCCAAACCCTTATGTGAAGCATCGCTATAAATCTGAAATTCCTCATTACCTGATGGGAGTACAAGAACTGGTGCTGTAACTAACCTCGTCTTCAACTCCTGGAAGGCTGCCTCTCTATCTTCGGTCCATTCGTATGTCACTCCCTTTTGAGTTAACTGTGTCAATGGTACTGCGATCCTTGAGAAGTCCTTTACAAACTTTCTGTAATAACCTGCCAAACCCAGAAAACTACGAACCTCGGACACGTTGGTCGACGTCGGCCAATTTACAACGGCTTCAATCTTACTGGGATCAACAGAGATACCCTCTTCATTAATCACATGCCCCAAAAATGAAATGCTGGAAAGCCAAAACTCACACTTACTCAACTTAGCATACAACTTCTTGTCCCTCAAGGTCTGTAGGGCAAGTCTCAGATGACTCTCATGCTCGATTGTACTCTTGGAGTAGATCAATATGTCGTCAATAAAAACAACCACGAATTCATCTAGATACGGTTTGAAGACTCTGTTCATTAAGTCCATGAATGCAGCCGGCGCATTGGTTACCCTAAAAGGCATTACTAGAAATTCGTAGTGGCCATACCTTGTCCGGAAAGCAGTCTTCTCAACATCCTCAGCTTTAACTTTGAGTTGGTGGTAGCCCGACCTAAGATCAATTTTTGAAAAGACTCGTGCTCCTTGTAGTTGATCTAACAAATCATCAATCCTAGGCAACGGGTACTTATTCTTAATGGTTACCTTGTTAAGTTCTCTGTAGTCAATGCAAAAACGAAGTGTGCCATCCTTTTTCTTAACAAACAGGACTGGTGCTCCCCACGGTGAAGTGCTCGGCCTAACAAAACCCTTATCCAACAATTCTTGTAGTTGCACTTTCAATTCCTTAAGTTCGGCTGGGGCCATTCTATAGGGTGTTTTGGAGATCGGCTGTGTTCCCGACATGATGTCCACAGTAAACTCTATTTCCCTATCGACTAAGTGGCCAGGCAATTCATTTGGAAAGACATCGGGGAATTCATTAACAACTAGGATATCGGCTAAGTTAACATTTCCATTCTGATCACTCAGTATACTACACAAGTAGCCATGGCACCCTTTCTGAATTAGCTTATAGGCCTTAATGGACGAAATCAAGTAAGGTGGGGACACTACCCCTTTACCCTGGAAAATAACCTCGGCTTGGTTTGGGGGTCTCAACGTGACATTCTTCGAAACACAATTAATAGATGCATGATTCATTACTAACCAGTCCATTCCTAATATGACGTCAAAGTGGTGTTTAACGGCATCAAATCAACTAATAATTCTACACCCTCAATCACAACAACACACGCCCTATAAATAGATGCAACAACCATAGTTCTCCCAGATGGAGCAGATACACACAACACATAATCAAGGGGTTCTTGTTCTCTATTCAACTTCTCGGCAAACTTAGCAGATACAAATGAATGCGTAGAACCCGAATCAATCAATATGTATGCATCTTGAGAGCAGATTGGGAGTATACCTGACACTACTGTCTCAGCATTTTGGGTGTCTCCTGGCACTAGCGCGAAAACCCTGCCCTGCCTCATCTGTGTCCTTCCGACGTTGCTTCCCTGTGCAGAGCCCGAGGTGCTCCCGTTTTTCTTACCATCATCAATCCTTGACTTCGGACAATCTCTCACACGATGACCCATTTCTCCACATTCAAAACAGGCACCTGACGCCCAACGGCAAACCCCGGAATGCGGCTTCCCACAACTTGTACACATCGGCTTAGTATTACCTTCCTGGTTCGAGTTGCTGGTGCTGCACACATTCGCCTTCTTCTTAACGTTAAACGGAACTCGGCGGTTATCATAGTTCTGTTTCTTTCTCTGATTCTCTCCTACATTCTGATATCGGTTCAAGTTGGCTTCTGCAAGAATAGCCTTGTCCAAGACTCCGGCATAAGTCGGCATGTTGAGCATGTTGACCCTATCCTGTATCGGTCCACGCAGCCCGCTTTCAAACTTCCTAGCTTTCCTATATTCATCACTGACCATATGAGGCGCGTACCTCGCCAATTCGGTGAAAGCACGGTCGTATTCTGCCACTGTCTTGTTTCCTTGTGTCAGAGTCTGAAACTCCGTGGTCTTGCGATCCCGAACACTAAGGGGAAAATGCTTGTTGTAAAACAGCTCCAAAAATTTGGCCCAAGTTAAGTCAGGATTTCCTTCTCGGGTCATCATCCACCATCTTCGGGCGTCATCGTCTAACATGAATGCGGCCAATGCCACCTTTTGAGCATCGGTGCTGGGGAAGATCTCGAACAGCTTCTCCATTCCTAAAACCCACGCTTCGGCTTTCATCGGCTCTATGCCCCCTTGGAATCTTGGCGGGTTCATCTTCTTGAACTCCTTAATCAAAGTCATGGTTCCATCCCTATACAAGGCTGGCTGTGGAGGCGCTTGAGGCACTGGAGGAGGTGGAGGCGGAACTGCATGTCGGCCATTCGTCTGTTCGGCCTGGGTAGATGTAGCACTAGCATTCTATTGTCTCACTTGTCTCAACTCCCGAGTTAAACCTTCAACTAATCTTTCTAATCGGTCCAATCTGTCTTCTGATTGATCTCGGCCAACTGGTGGTCTTCCTCTCCTCATAGTGCTATGAGTATGCAAAATGTGACTTTAAAACGAAATGCGCAATAAGGTATGTATGCAAGCAACAAGCAGCTATGCCGAGATGATGCACATATTGTCAAGTAGCAAGCAACATGGTGCAATCCTAACATCTTTCTAAGGGAAATCCTATGCTCTTTAGGACTCAAAGTGTGTGAATAACGTACTATGAGGAACTCGTGCTCTGATACCATTCTGTCACGACCCCATTCCGCCCCTAGTAGAATGGTGCCATGATGGCCAGTAATCCGAGGTTACCAAAGGCCACTTACAAGAATTCACACGCGAGTCAGAGTATACATATGGGGCTTACAAACGCGGAAGCAATAAATTAAAAGCTGAGTAGTCTATAAGAGCAGTGCTTAAGTTAAATGAAATGTCATACATCATTACATAGCTTTAATACAACAAATGAAGTACAAAAATACATCTTGACCAAAAGGCTTCTCAGCCATCAAATACAAAATACAATGAAGAATAACTAAGAAGTATGATCTTCAAGATGTTGCAAAACATAATCCAAAACACGTCGGCAAAACATATCGGCAAAAGACATCTAGGCGTCGCCGCCGTCTTGCTCATCACCTACATATATATAGAGAGGGTGAGCTTGGATACTCAGTGAATGGCATAAGTAATAAAGGGTTTACATGAATGATATCCGAGATCTTTTAACAAAGCAATACAAGGAATAAATCAAGTTCATCTATCAAATCTTTCGAAGCTTCAAGGGATGCTTACTAACATCAATATAATACAAGAGATGACATTCTGGACAAACAAACCCACGCGGTAAAACCGTCAGTGGCAAGGCAAGACAAGACAAGTGAGATCTCAAAACAATGGTGTCATTGCATTATAGTCCCCGGACACTAAGGACTTGTGCTACAAATGCTTATAGTCCCCTAGCACATACGGACTTCCAAACTTTGTGCTACAAATGCTTATAGTCCCCTAGCACATACGGACTTCCCGAGAATGTCATCAGAACAAGATACAATATTTGATACGCAAAATAGGAATAATCATTCATGCTTGTAAGTAATTTCCGATCAAAACAAAACAAGGTTTTATCAAAGCTTTGTAACATATCTTTATTAAAATACCACTCACATAGTTCGTCGAATGTCGGGGTCAGGGCGAGTCCAAGTCCTACAAACACATGGCAAGTCTATTGAATGCACTTTTAAAAAATCTTCACATGCATACAAAATGACCTCGGCATTCGCCAAAACTAAATCAAATCAAAACAAACACTGTTTCACATCTCGGGGAAACATGCTGGGCACCAACCAGGTCTTGGCCGAGGTTCCACACCTCCTCGCCGAGGTGAGGTCCCGTTGGCCACATTCAAGGGAAAATGAAGTCGGGAAAAATCTGGGTTTCCCTCTGCTCAAGAACATAAAGAACACGAACATGAAGAGCATGGAGGAAATGAATGCAAAGATCATAACTTATTATTATAAAATCTGAGATTTCATGCTATGAGTTTGAAAACATGGACCTAGGTACCCATACTTGAGGATCTTACGAAAATAAACACAAAAACATGTAACTTGTTGCAAACTCTCGGATCAAACGAGGCTTTTCTTCAAGAACTCGTGAACACTAACTTTCTCTTTTTAAAACCAACTTTAAATCAATGCATGACATGCAAAACAGGTTCGATCGTGCAATGCAGCTAGATGATCAATAAGAACAACAAGAGTAGATTAAGATTCTAACCTCAAGACTCGAATCAAACGGTTCAAACTCCAAAGATTAAGCTTGTAATCTACTTTCTCACTCTAAAACTCCTCCTTCTTCTCCTAGAGCTTCTCTCTCCTCAAGAACAAAGATATGATACAAAATGATACATCTCTCTCTCTGCCGGCTGACTTACCACTCAGCTCGGACACATGGCAATGGCTGGTTGGTTCAACTCCAAAAAGGTGACTGATTGAAAAGACAAGAGTATGACAAGGTGTGTTCAACAAGCTAGGTGGCAAGGGACTCCGGCGAGTAATGACATCGGCTAATAACAAGACTTCGGCAAGCAAGGGAACAATGACCTCGGCCAGAAAGGACAACACTTGGCCTAGCTGTGCCACACCTCGGTCTAGGTCGTACCAGTCTAGGGCAAGATCACTTGGGTTCAACGGTAACATCTCGGCCCAGATAGTACACATCTCGGCCTTGGTGACGAACACCTCCGCCTAGATAATGATATCTCGGCCAATATGTCAGGGTGCGGGTGAAGGCCAACCAAAGAAATCCCAAGATGGTCCTAAGTGTAAAAGTATCAAAGGGGCGACCTAGGCTCAAGATGACCTCGGCTGAAACACACACACACTAATGAGGAACATAGCAGTCAAGTAACACTTATGCAAGACAAGTAGAGATTTGAGATGCAAGCTTATCAGAGCAAAATCATATAAAATGCATATGAGTACGGTTAGGGCAGTGTGAGGGTCATTACAAAACTATCATCCAAAGATAAAATTTTAAGCAAAAGAATATTGTGAATACTCAATGGTCAAGTTAAATTATTCTGAAATTCTCAAATAGGAAAGAGTTTTTTAGTTTGGTGGGAAATTCATTATGAGAATGATACACACAAACAAATTTCTTACACTTTTTGTCCTTTTTTTTTTTTTTTGTTATAATTTTGGTACATAATATTCAACATTGATGCAATAAAAATAAATTCAAAACTCTCTAGCCGTCAAGTTTTGTAAATTTAAAATTTAGACAAAAGAATGGAAATGGGTGGAGCGTTTCAGCCATACCTATAACAATATAAAATTATATAGAGAGAGAGAGAGAAAAGAAGAATGGGAACAAGAAAGAGTAACAAAATAGTTTTGCATATGTTTATAATTAATTGAAACATATCTGTTTATATAAAAGGAGAGAGATGTAAAATTTGATAGATAAATATAGATTATTTTTATTATATATTCAAATTCAAATTTAAATTATCTTTATTTTGAATTTTGTTGATAGATATAAATTATCTTTATATAGATTTTCAATTCAAATATTTTTAAATTTTGTGATAGCTTTCTCCTTTTTTCTTGTTGATAAGTTTGTATTCGGATAACTATTATTCTAAGAGCATATATTATTAAATTATTTAAAAAATAATTTTTATTTTAAATGGAAGTGATGGGAGATGACTGAATTTGGAACTTAAATGTCACTTAATTTTTTAAAATTTTAATAGAGTTTATAAGAAATTAAGAATAGAGATTTGGAGGTCTAAGAGCACACCCACTACATTTGTTTATATATTTAGTATAGATCTTCAAGCAAAAAAACAGAGATTGAAAGTGATGTGTAAAAGAATGGAGAAATAGTATTGTTGAAAAATAAAAATGTAATGAGTAAGAAAAAAATTAAATATGAACTAACCATTAACAACCTTAAAAAAATATAATAAAAATGGTGTGATAATATCTTGCATGATATAACCTCTTTAAGGATAAACACGTTACATATGACATTTAAAAAAAAAAAAAAAAAATTATAATTGTGTAAGGTAGGTAGGTTTTTCAACAGAGAGATGGTTTGGGAAAAGAAGAGAGAGTAAAAAGAAAGGTTTTAATTTTTTGAAAATTGGTGAGAGAGATTATGATGAGGGATTATAGAATATTTTGTTATCTTTCCATTTGAAATCCATAAATTAAGGAATAATTATTATTTCTAAAATCATTAATAATTAATTAAATATATTAGTCAATAATTTTATAAATTGAAATTTCAATAATTTGGATGATTTGTAACTTGTATTTATAAGGATCGTGGACCTACCATTTTCCAAATCTCTCTTTCATATTTCACATGTTATCTCACTATTTAAAAAGAAAAATTAGTGAAAAAGTTCAACAATTTTTTTTTTTTTAATTACAGAGAGGTAATTAATAAACTTGTTTAGTGAGAAAGATAAATTCTTATTTTGAAGAATATATATTTTCTTAATTGATGGTAATTGTAATTCTTGGCGCTATATTCAAACCATCCAGTGCGAAAAGCGACACATGGCATGTAAAGGGTATTCAGATACCGAAGAGTCCCACATTCAAAAGTGTCAACGTGAGCTACAAATGTAAGTCTTCAACCTGCAAATAGTATAAGTAGCATGTGAGAGGTACGTGAAGAGGGAGTTAATAAAGAACAATTACTAGCAGTTATACGCGCACAAAGAAATAATTATGGCCCTAAGAAGTAGCAAGAAAGAATGAGATCTTGATGAAAGATATTAGCCTGACTGTGTCGAAGGCGTCAAAAGAAGGCTATAAATAGATGGAAACAAAATCTGGAAAGACCCCCGCCCAACTTTCACAAAGTTATATAAATTTCATAAACGAATTTAGAAGATAAATTGCTGAATTCCAGCATGATTGATGAACTTGTTCGTCATTTCAACTTCCATTGACCTCTAGGGCTTGTTTTTCATCGACTTCTAGAGCTCATTCCAAGAGCGATCAAGCTCCATTGAAGTCCAAACACTGGTGTTCTATTTTTATGCGATCTTTGATTTCTTCTGTATCCTCCATCTGGTGATGGTGGTGGTGGGTTCTGTAAAAGAGACGAGGAAAAAGATAGATAGAGAGAGAGAGAGAGAGAAAGAGAGAGAGAGAGAGAGAGAGCTTTTGCAAGATGGAGAGAGAAAGAGAGGGAGACGACTGGTTTTGGGCTCTGAAGATTATCAAATGAAAATGGTAAGAGAGTAGAAGTGATCAAAAACAATCAGGAGATTCTAGTGCATCAATCTCAGCCGTTGGATTATGAAATCATCCAATGGTGGAAAAAGTTTTGGAATGTGGACATATATCCAACGGCTCCTTTTTCAATCTTTTATTTATTTATTTTTTCAAATTTTGTAGTGGTATGTGAATGGTGATGTAAATTATATTTATATATAATCTTTTAAATTTCTTTTTATTTTTTAAATTTTTTTTATATTCATCCAGTCAGGTAGAATGCAAATATAAATTTGTTTTCTAGAAAAAAGTTTTAAAAAGGTCATAAAGGACAAAAAATAAATAATAAAAAAATACTCAAAAACCTATATCTCAACAGTACCTACAAAATTGAACGAAAAGTTGGTTGAGATTTGCCAAAATAGCTTTGCACCATTGGAACACCATTGTTATAATTTGGCAATTTGCTACTTTGTGAGTGTTTGGGAAGTGACTCTTTTAGAAACTTTTTGGCTTTTGGCTATTGGCTATTTTAGTAGGTTATTTTAGTTTTTGTGTTTGGGAAATTGGGTTGGATTTTTATTTGAGTTATTATATTGAAAAATGTATTTGAAATGATATTTAAAGTGAAATGACAAATTTGTCCCTAGTTTCACTTTTTTCAAAATTGATCTAAAGGGGTAAAATTGTCATTCACTCATTTGGGACTAGGCTATGATTACAAATATACCTACACTGTCAGACAGTGTAGGTCTGCCGGCTGCTATTTTTTTTTTTTTTTTTTAATCAATGGGGTATTTTTTTTTTAGGCTAAAAAGTTATTTTTCACTTTGAGGCTAAAATAGCCTCTACCCATAGTTCCCAAACACCCCCTTTATCATGTCAAATTATAATTATGACAATACTATTTTAACAACTACCATTGAAGATGCTCTTAATAAATTTTTTTTGTATTGATTTTGTATTTGAATATCACTTTTATTTTTATTTTTTTATTTTTACTTTTAATATTTTGTGACATCATGATATGTGTTAATTGATAATTAGTGTAGAGCATTACTTCAAAATTATCTAATAATTTTTTCTCTAATATTTTTATAACTTCGCTTTAATATTTTTATCTTCAGTTGATTTTGTTTAAAAATATCAATTCAAAAAATATTTACATAAATAAATCTCTGTTTAATTTTGTTTGAATTGATTTTGGCAATACTATTTTAGCCTCAAAGTGAAAATAGTATTTTAGATGCTCTTAATAACTTTGGCAATACTATTTACATAAATATTTACATAAATAAATTTCTGTTTAATTTTGTTTGAATTGATTTTGGCAATACTATTTTAGCCTCAAAAGTGAAAATACTATTGTAGATGCTCTTAATAACTTTGGCAATACTATTTTAGCAACTACCATTGAAGATGCTCTTAATAAATTTTTTTTGTATTGATTTTGTATTTGAATATCACTTTTTATTTTTATTTTTTTATTTTTACTTTGAATATTTTGTGACATCATGATATGTGTTAATTGATAACAGTAATGCCTCGTAGCTCGAATGCTACGAGGCTCGAAATGGCTCGAATGGAGAAAGAGGGAGAGAAGAGAGGAAACAGAGGAGGAAGGGAGGAAGAAGAGAGGAGGAAGGGAGGAAGGAAGTCCTCGTCGCAGCCCAGCCCCGCCGTGGGTCGTCCGCCCGGCGTCCTCGTCAGACCGTCGATCGTCGCAGGGAGGGCTCGTCGTGGGAGGGAGACAGCCTCCGATCGTCTCGCCGCCCATCGGTCGTCGGCCCAGCAGAGCTCGTCGCAGCCTCCGTCGCCTCCGCCGAGCTCGTCGCAGCCCCGCCGAGATCGCCGAGCTCGTCGCAGCCCCTCCGTCTTCTTCTTCCTCCGTCTTCTTCCTCCATTTTTTAGGCCCCCTCCAGTCCCCCTCACCCTCCCCCCCCTCCCCCTCCCCCTCCTCCTCCTCCTCTCCCTTCTTCTTCTTCTTCTTCTTCTTCTTCTTCTTCTTCTTCGTTCTGCAAAACGAAGCCAAAAACCAGGAAAGAAAAGAAAAGAAAATTGGAGACCCAAAACGACGTCGTTTTGGATCTCGAGCCAGATTTCGAGCCAGTGATTCGAGCTACCAATCACTGCCTAATTGATAATTAGTGTAGAGCATTACTTCAAAATTATCTAATAATTTTTTCTCTAATATTTTTATAACTTTGCTTTAATATTTTTATCTGTAGTTGATTTTGTTTAAAAATATCAATTCAAAAAATATTTACATAAATGAATCTCTGTTTAATTTTGTTTGAATTGATTTTTGTTTAATTCTATTTAAAAATATTATAAAACATTTACCATTATCTAGATTAAAGTGAAGTTACGGCCATAATTATAACACTATAAAAAAATACATTTAATCAATTTTTTCAAAACTATTACATATACACAAATATGTATATTTTATTATGAAATAAATACTAATGATATATGTTTACCAATTTAAAAAATATTTATATAAACAAATTGGTCAAGTGACTCTACAATTTGTATTGATTGACATAAATCTAACATGGCTTAAAAATAAAGTTAAATTAAAAAAAAAATTTAAAAATACTCTTATATTGTACAGTCAATTTAAAATTTATCATACTCTATTAATTGACAGACTAAATTTTACTGATACGAGAATTTTTTCATAATACACTTAATGAAATAAATATAAAAATTTGAATATTTCATTCATTTTTTTTTGCCACATCGCCTTAAAAGTAAAGAGAGATAGAAAGATGAGCGGGCGAGAGGAAGAGAGACAAAAAAGATAAGATTATTATATCACTTGATAAACTGTGGTATGATAAATTATAATTACGAATTTTGTTGATGATGTAATTATACTTGATTGAAAGTATAATTTTTGTAATTTTAAAAAATTCATTTGTTTTAAATTTAGCAATTGAATTATTATATATGTATTTGTTATATAATACTTAGGAAAAAAAACATTAATAGCAACAAAAAAAAGAAAAGAAAATAAAATTCATGTAACTCATGCCATGTTTGGGATGTTATCTATTTGATTAAAAGGTCAAGAAAGTAAAGAGTTCTAAAATATGTTTGGCATGTACCCAAAAAAAAAAGTTCAAAAATTTTTGTACCAGTTTGAAGATTAAACAATTCTTGCGAGTGAGTTCATAAATGTTTACACTTTTGGAACGGTAAAACATAAAATTTAAGTAACAAACAAAAATATTTGCATTTTCCTTTACAATTAAAAAACTCATTCTTAAATACAATAACTTTTTTTATCTCTTAAAAAATTTCAAAAAGTCACTTAAAAAGTTAATTTCAAACACTTTTTTTGTTAAAAAAGTTAAAACTTGCTTAAATTAAACAAAACCGAACCAAACCTTAAATCTCATCAATCATTTATTAAAACTCACTTAATATTATTTATTTTTTGTTTTTTTAAAATTATTTTTAATTAATTTAAAAACAAATTTATCAATCATTATTTAATCATGTGCATAGCACAAGTAATATGCTAGTTAGCAATATATTTCAATTATCAGTTATAAGGATTAAGAATTTTATTTTATTTTTTTGTCAATTTTATTGAATAATAAATTCTGACAAAAATTATTTATAATTTTTAAAACTATAACGAACAATTTATATTTCAAATAAATCTTAATAGATATATTTATAATTTACCTATTAATCTTAACGTATGGTCACACGTTGTAAAAAGTAAGAAAGTTAAAATACAAACAAAAAGGCTATTTGGCATTTTTTTTTAAGGATAAATTATAAATACACTAAGTTTGATTGAAATATAAATTATTTCTTGAAATTTTAAAAATTACATTTTATCTCTTGAGATTTCTAATTTAATAACAAATCGCTATTTTATTAATAAATTACCAAATTAATTAACAGTTTTTAATGATATTAAAAATATATTTTTAATTAATAATTTATGTAATTATATTATTGTATAGAAGAACAGTTATGAATTTCATTTTTTAGTTAATTCTGTTAAATAAAAAATTTCTAACAATGAAATATTTGTAATTTTTTAATTCATAAAAGACAATCTGTTTCTTAAGCAAATCTCAAAACTGTATTTATAATTTTTTTTTTAATTTTTTTCAATATAAATTTTGTGCCTTGTAAAATTGGATTTTACTAACATTTGTGATTGCATTAGTAATAGATTATGAACAAGGAAAAAAGTGAAGAGTACTGTGCTACCACGGACACGAAACACAAAGACTAGACATTGTGGCTATTCCTCCTCCTCCTCATATATCAGATCAGATCAGATCAGATCCCAAAGTGAAGTGAAATAGTTTTCCATTCCATCAACCAAAATTCCAACAGGGGATGAATGAACCAACAAATAATGGGGATTCTCTTTGGTGATCTCGAGAAAGTTGGCCAATCAAGAAACCATGATTTGGAGGTCGATGGACGGACAGACAGACATATATACCCACCACCGCATTCAGATTCAATTTTAGACTCAGACTCAGACTCAGAGAGAGAGAGAGAGAGAGAGAGAGTCTGGAAATTTCATCAACCACCACCACATTCAGATTCAATTTTAGATTCAGACTCAGACTCAGAGAGAGAGAGAGAGAGATCTGACAGAGATTAGGGGGCCAAAAGCCTCAGGGAGTTTGGTCGTGTCTTATGATCAAAACTTTGGCCTTCTGCCCCCAAAACCACACACGAATAGGGTATTTTAGGAAGATGGTTATAATTAATTTTTTAATGAAAAGTTATTTATAGACAATTTTTTTGTGAGAGAGGAAGTGGGTTATAATCTGAAAAGTGCATTATAACCCACTTCCTAAAATAGGCCTAAATAACTCATTCAAAATATAAATATAAGCTAGTGGATGTGTGTTTGCTAATTATGAGTATTGTTAAATTTCTAAAATATAAATTTTATTTTTATTTGAAAGTATTGATATTTATTTATTTATTTATTTTTAAACGGATAAAAAGAGAGTGTAATTAACTCTTTAGCCATCAAGTCTCTCTTAAAAGGGGGGTGTAATTAACTCCTTAATCACCCAAGACTTGTTTGATTTGTTTTCCAGAAAAATTTTATACAAACAAATTTTCAAGAGTAATCAAATCAAACAAATTTTTTTTAAAAAAAATTTCAAAATTTTCTTTGGTTACCTACTTTTCAAAATCACTCACTCTCTCTCTCATACACATCAAATCAATCATTTTTTTTAAAATTCTCTTCCCAAAATAATTTTCCAAAACTATTTCTGAAAAAAAAGGCAAACCAAACAAGTTTTCGTACTTTTTATCTAAAAAATTACTCTAGAAACACAAACCAAACACATCCCAAGTCTCTCGTAAGAGAGAGGCAGTGTGTTTCGGTAGACATTAATCTTAGTGCTTACAAATAGAGGGTTCAGTTCAACTCTCTAATAGTGTTAATCTAATAATTAACTACTAATTTTGCTGATCAAATATATGAGACATAAAGGGTGTGTTTGGTTTGTGTTTTGAGATAAATTTTTAAAAAATAATTTTGGAATGAGAGTTTAGATATTTTTTTTGATTTGTTTAGTTGTATATTTTGAAAATAGTTTTAGAATTTGGAAGTTTTGAATGATTTGATATTTTTTTGTAGTTCAGTAGATGTGTGTGAAAGAAAAAAATGATTAAGAATGAGAGATGAAAGAGAAAAAGCGAATGATTGATGTATAAGAAATAAAAATTTTAGAAATTTTTTTCTAAAAATTTGAACCAAACAAAATTTTGAAATTTTTTCTTAAACATTATCTTGACATACAAGCCCAAACAATCCAACAAGTCTTCACTTGTTATTATACTCCTCAAGTCACTAATTTAACAAAACTTTCATTTTGCTGACAAAAAAAAATCTCTTAATTAAAAAATCACTCCATTTTGCACATGAAAGATGAACAGACTTACAAAAGATAATTCAATAAAACTTTTATTTTGCTGATTTAAAAAAAAAAAAAAAAACCCCTAATTCTTAAGTAAAAATTCATTCCATTTCGCACATAAAAGATGAACAGACTTATGAAGGTAATAGAACATATTGCACAATAGAACAACAAGACTTAGAATTTCATGAAAACATGGCTGTGATACCTTTTTATGACATTTTTTATGGTCAAAATAGTCCTAAGTCGACACATACACCACAGTCTATCATATATACTACGCCAATTTTCCACAACTAGTAAAGATATAAATACCTAAGTCGAAAGAAACAACAATCACCCGAAAGTCATTTTTTAAACCTTTCAAATTCTTTGAGTTAGAGATTAAAAGATATATATATACATGTTACTCATAAATAAATGTATTTATGTGGGTAAGTCATTTGTTTAACCTCTCAAATTCTTGGAGTTAGAGATTAAAAGATAATTATAGAATATATGAAACAATAAATAAAATATATTTATTTCTGAGTAATAAAATATATGATTACTCATTGAAGGAGAACAGAGAAATAATCAGAAAACTATATTTGACAGATATTATTTTCATAGAAGTCTCAATTACACTTTGCAACTCCAAAACTGTTCTTATATAGACACATCTCACTACTAACAAACTTACAACCATCTTAACAAACTAACTAATAGAAGTTACAAGGATTTGCTAATGTATACTGAACTAACACTAATGTGCACCAGACACTCTTAACCTATACACACTGTAGGTACAACTGATCTGCTACAACTGCTCTGCTGCTGTGCTGCAACTGCTCTGCATTGAGGAGAAGCATGGCTAGCACACGGTAGGACTTGAGCTGCAGGTGATTGATCTGGATCATGAACTGAACTACTACCATGTGATTGATCATGAACTGATCTGCTACCATGTGATGATCTGCTACCATGTGATTGATCTGAAGCATGAACTGATCTGCTGCATCTGTCATCATTTCCCGTCAAGCTGAAAGTGGGAAGATCAACAAGAAGATTGCTGATGTGTTCACTAAAGTTCTCCCTGTTGGCCGCTTTCTGTTTCTCAAATCCAAGCTTCTTGTTGATCTTCCCACTTTCAGCTTGACGGGGAATGATGACAGATGCAGCAGATCAGTTCATGCTTCAGATCAATCACATGGTAGCAGATCAGTTCATGATCAATCACATGTGATTGATCTGAAGCATGAACTGATCTGCTGCATCTGTCATCATTCCTCGTCAAGCTGAAAGTGGGAAGATCAACAAGAAGCTTGGATTTGAGAAACAGAAAGCGGCCAACAGGGAGAGCTTTAGTGAACACATCAGCAATCTGATCAGAAGAAGCAACATGGCGAATAAGAAGCTGCTTGGCAGACACCTTTTCGTGAACAAAATGATAATCGATTTCAATATGTTTAGTCCGAGCATGAAAAATAGGATTAGAGGCTAAGGATAAGGCAGACAGATTATCACACCAAAGGACAGGAACAGAGGAAGAAAGATGCATATCATGCAACAACATTTGAAGCCAAGACACCTCAGCTGCAGCCTGAGCCATGGACCGATATTCAGCTTCTGTAGAAGAGCGTGCCACAGTGGACTGCTTCTTAGCTGTCCAAGAAACCAAATTGGAACCCAGATAAAGACAGAAACCAGAAGTAGATCGTCTATCACAAGGATTACCAGCCCAGTCAGCATCAGAGAAGGCATGAATATCAAATGAACTGTGAGAAAAATGTAAACCATGATGTAGTGTGCCATGAACATATCTGAGTATACGCTTAACCTTAGCAAAATCGGCCTGAGAAGGGGATTGCATATGTTGACAAACCTGATTCACGGCAAAGGCCAAATCCGAACGAGTAATAGTCAAATATTGTAAACCACCAACAAGGCTTCGGTAGAGAGAAGGATTGGAAAAGGCAGAGGAAGAAAATGAAGACAGTGAAGATGAAGAAGAAGGACTAAGAGGTGAAGGGGTAGGCTTGCAATCAGACATTCCAGCTTGTTGAAGCAACTTAGAAGCATAATGAGATTGAGATAAGAAAGAACCAGAAGAAGAAGTAGTAACAGATATACCCAAAAAGAAAGAAAGAGAGCCGAGATCTTTGAGGGAAAAGGCAGAGTGAAGCTGAGAAACCAAGGACTGAATATGAGAAGAAGAGTTACCAGTAACAAGAATGTCATCAACATAGACCAAGAGATAAGTAAGAGTGGTAGAGGTAGATTGCACAAACAAAGAATTATCACAATGACTAGGAACAAAACCAATATGAAGCAAAAAAGAGGAGAAGGTGGAAAACCAAGCTCTAGGAGCTTGTTTAAGACCATAAAGAGCCTTGTTCAATCGACACACATGAGTAGGAAACTGAGAATTCTCAAAACCAGGTGGTTGAGTCATAAAGACCTCTTCTTCAAGCTTGCCATGAAGAAAGGCATTAGACACATCCAACTGTTTAATAGACCAATTGAAATGAAGAGCAGCACAAAGGAAGACTCGAATAGTTGGTTGCTTAGCTACCGGGCTGAATGTATCCAAGAAATCAACACCAGCTTCTTGAAGATAACCTTTGGCAACAAGGCGAGATTTATACCGAGCAATAGAGCCATCTGAATTCTTTTTGATTCGAAAAACCCATTTACAGCCAACAACATTTTGATTTGCAGAGGAAGGAACAAGAGACCAAGTCTGTTGAGTCTGAAGGGCTTGAAATTCATCAAGCATAGATTTATGCCAATGAGGACACTGCAAAGCTTCTTTATAAGTGCGAGGCTCAGTGTCAAGAAGGGTAGCAACTAAACAAGACTGGGCAGATTTGGCTGTCTTACTACGGGTGAGCATAGGATGAGTATTGAGAGAGTCAGAAGAAGGACGAGGAATAATGGGAATAGTCAGATGAATACCAGGTGGAGATGAAGATAACGGGGAAGAGATAAAACCAGGATTAGGTGAGACAAGAGGAGAAGCAGAAACATGTGTTGGATGAGAGGATGAGAATGAATTGGGAGAAGATGCTGAAACCGAATTAGACTGAGGAGGAACCTGCGGAGAAGACACAGAAGAAGTAGGGCCCCAAAAGAATGTTTTAAGAGCAGATTTTGAAGAAAGAAGAGGAGGTGAAGAAGAATCAGTAGAAGCAAAAGGAAAAGAACTTTCATCAAATACAACATGCCTAGAGATGTAAATTTTACCAGAAAGAGGATCCAAGCATCGGTATCCTTTGTAACTTGGATGATAACCGATAAAGACACAAGCCGTAGATCTTGGTTGCAATTTGTGACAAGTATAAGGTCTCAACCATGGATAACATCTGCAACCAAACACTTTAAGAAAATTATAATCTGGAGGATGCTGAAACAGCACCTCATAGGGACTGAGATTGCCCAATGTAGGAGAAGGCATTCTATTAATCAGATAAACAGCAGTTGTAAGCGCCTCAAACCAGAATTTCAGAGGTACAGAGGATTGATCAAGCAGAGTGATGGTTGTCTCAATGATACGTCTGTGCTTTCGCTCAGCAACGCCATTTTGAGATGGAGTATGAGGGCAACTAAGCTGATGAACAATCCCAGAAGATTTAAGAAGAGTTTCAAATTGATGACTAGTATATTCTCCCCCTCCATCGGTTCGTAAAATTTTAAAAGAAGTTGAAAATTGATTTTCAGCATAGTTTTTAAATTCTAAGAACTTAGAATATACTTCACTTTTATAAGACAGAGGGTAAATCCAAGTAAAATGACTAAAAGCATCAATGAAAACAACATAGTAAGTAAAAGAAGACTGCACTTGAGTAAAAGGTCCCCAAACATCTGAGTGAATCAGAGTGAAAGGAGCATGAGTGTTATTAGTGGAAAGAACAAAAGGGAGTCTATGACTCTTTGACACACAGCAAGAATGACAAAAAGTGTTACAATCTTGATGACTAAGAGACAAACCACTTTTATTTGCAACAGTATGAAATACAGCAGAAGAAGGATGCCCTAGTCTCTTATGCCAAACAGTAGCAAGAGAACTAGTACCAGAAAAAGCTTTATGAGAAATTGAAGAAGGAAACTGGTAGAGGCCATTTTGATGATGTCCTCTACAGAGCACCTTGTTGGTGAGCTTGTCCTGAATCACAAAGGACTCATTGTCAAAAGTAATACGACAATTGTTATCAGAAGTAAGCTGATGAACAGAGAGCAAATTTGATGAAATTTGTGGAACATGAAGAAGATTGGTAAGCCTAAATTGAAAAGAAGGAGAGGACAATATACCAGTGCCAGAATTATGAATTGGAAGAGTATTTCCATCACCAATCATGACCTGATCATTGCCTTGGTAGGGTTGATAAAAATGCAGATTGTTCAGATCATTGGTGAGATGAGAAGTTGCAGCGGAATCAACATACCAAGGAGCTGAAGTAGACTGCATAGAGGTGGACATAGCAGGAAAAGGAGTTTGTGCAGAAAAAGCTCTAGGAGTAAAAGCAGGCATTTGTGAAGGTCCCATGGTGTAGGAAGGAAATACAGGTTGAAAAGAAGTATTCAGTCGATGTCGACATTCTAAAGCAGAGTGATTTCCTTTTCCACAGATTTGACAGATCAAGCCATAACTCTGAGGTCTTCCTTCTCTTCTGCCTCGTTGACTGCTGTACCTATTACCACCTCTATACTGGCCTTGAGATCGAGAACCTCCTCTATTCTGAAAAGAGAAATTTCGAGAGGAAGATTGACCATAATACTGCTGATTTATGAGGAGATGAAACTGCACCTAATACAGATGAGGTAGCAGCAGTATTGTCTGTGAGTAAATGAGGATTCGTAGCAGAGAAAGCCACAGTGAGATCAGATGTACCATGCTTGTGATTATTTTCAACATGTATGGCTTCGGAACACAAGAGAGAGCAAAGTTCTTCCACTGAAAGTACCTCTGATTTGGCTCGAATTGTGGTTTTGAACGCATTGTACTCCTCAGGCAAGCCATTGAGGATTAGAAGAATAAGATCTTCATCACAGACTGGAGAAGAAGCCAAAGCAAGTTGTTCAACAAGATCTTTGATTTCTTGAAGATAGGATTCCATAGACTTGGACTTCTTTGTAGTAGTACTCAAACGATTCTTGATCTGATGAATATGAGAGCGAGAAAGTGATGTGAATCGTTTCTCAAGAGCTGACCAAACAGCACAGCAATTCTTCAGATGAAGAATGGAAGAAAATATGGAAGGAGTAAGAGTTGCAATGATGCAACTGAGAAGACAAGAGTCTGTCAACTTCCATTGCAGAAACTCAGGATTGGAAACTGTCTTATGATCATAATCTAGCATTGTAGTAGATGGACATGTATTAGATCCATCAAGAAAACCAAATAACTCTGTAGCTTCAAAGAAATTTTGGATTTGACTTCTCCAAATTGAATAGTTTGAAGCTTCGAGTTTAACTGTGATCAAAGCATTAAGATTGGAAACGAGAAGGAGAACATTTGCAGGCAAAGTTTGCTTCTCAGCTTGAATCACCATTGTTGCTCGTGAGAGCTCTAAGCTCTGATACCATGAAGGAGAACAGAGAAATAATCAGAAAACTATATTTGACAGATATTATTTTCATAGAAGTCTTAATTACACTTTGCAACTCCAAAACTGTTCTTATATAGACACATCTCACTACTAACAAACTTACAACCATCTTAACAAACTAACTAATAGAAGTTACAAGGATTTGCTAATGTATACTGAACTAACACTAATGTGCACCAGACACTCTTAACCTATACACACTGTAGGTACAACTGATCTGCTGCAACTGCTCTGCATTGAGGAGAAGCATGGCTAGCACACGGTAGGACTTGAGCTGCAGGTGATTGATCTGGATCATGAACTGAACTACTACCATGTGATTGATCATGAACTGATCTGCTACCATGTGATTGATCTGAAGCATGAACTGATCTGCTGCATCTGTCATCACTCATAAATAAATGTATTTAAATAGGGCTGGAATAGTAAAGTGATGGAAGAAGCAAAAGCCAAATGATTCTCAACAATTAGGTAGTCCAAGAACACTAATACTGTGTTTGGTTGGGGGATTTGAGGGTGGATTTGGAAAGGGAAATAGAAAAGGTAGGTGAAATGAAAATAAAATATGCCTAAATTTCACATAGTTTCACACACCTTTTCCCTTTTCCCTTCCAAATCCCTCCACAAATCCTCCAACCAAACACAGCATAAAGAACTCATTGATCTCTTTCACATACTTACCAAAATTTTGCACCGAACTTTAAAACATATTTCTTTCTACCCTTATGTTTATGTCTCCAACCCTGAAAGTATGTTTTCAGTGTAACTCAAAACCCTAACCCTAATATTTTTGGGGTTAAGCTTCATTTTAAAGTTTTGATTTGATAGAATTCTTTTCTAAAATTAACCATAAGCCCCTCTAACATGTTTTTACTGGTGTTTCACTCAATTTCTTCATCACCGCGTGCATGTACATTACATCTGCACATACAAATAGTAAAATTATACAAGAAACTTATATTTACTCAATAGAATATTAACAATTAATAAGTTAAATTAATACAACCCAACATTTAAAACTTGTCTATGCCCTCGTTTGCAATATTGGTTATTTTAGTTAATTTTTTGATTATTTAACTATTCTATAAGATGAAAAAAAGTTCTGTTTGAAATGATTTATGGATTTTTTTTTTTTTGTTGTTAAATCGATAATTATGAGAGAAAAAATAATTAATTAATATGTAATATATAACATTTTGTCTTATTAATTATTTTAATTTTTTTTTTTATTTTTATTAATTATTTTAGCCAAAATCCGTCATTCCAAACACAGACTCAAACTCTCCTAAAAACTTAGAAATGCACATGAGACAGAGGACCGGGGCCACTGTTTTGTTTGGGAAGTGTTGGATTGGAAATGATAACAGTGAATGTGAATGGTTTGTAAGAAAAAGTTGAAAACCCTTGAAAGAGAGAATAATTCCTTTATGGAGCCAATGGGCTATGGACTGTTTACTCACTGTTTTAGATAATTCAAAGTATACAGATTTTGGATGCAAAGCCAAGGTTCACAAGTGGAGCAAATAAATTATTTTAGCTAAATAAATAAAATAAAATAAAAATTATATAAATTTATAAATTTTATAAATATGTTGACTTTTTTTAATAAAAAAAAAATCAGCAAAAGAAAAGTTTCTTGATGAAAATTGCAGAAGTATAAAGAGAGTGTGCAATATACAAATATATCAATAAGAAAATCCATGGAGAAATGCATCAAAACTGAAAAACAAATGAAAGACAAATTGGAATATGATATCAGAACACCAAAAGCAAGACATGGATCTCAGAACTTGAAGCAGACAAAGCTCAAAGCTATCATATATACCAAGACTATGTTTCCACATTTCAATTTTTTTATCACTAATTTTCTTTGGCATCCAACTTGCCTTTTTAAATGAGGGTTCATAATGTTAAGGAAAAAATTAGGGAGCTAGTAAAAGTAATTCAAAACATAATTAGCAAATAAAGTATATAGCATAAATTTAAACTTAATCTCATCTATTTTTTGTGAGCAAAAATTAAGATTTATTGATGTAAAAGAAAATGTTATAGAAGTACACCGCAAATACAAAATGAAACATAGGACTGTTTTGGGAATGGGTTAAAAAGTCAAAAAATTGCTACAAAAATAGTCAACTCTTTTCTTTCCATTTTTATACGTTTTTCTATATAAAAAAAAAAAAATCAAAAATCAACTTTTCAAAACAACCCTTAATAACATTCACAATTCATTTACTTTTCCAATAAATTTTTCAACCTCAGTAATGTTTCTATAAATGAGAATTAGTATATAGAATTGGATACTAACATGGGGTCATTTTAGGGCAACTTAGAGCTGACTCTCTTTCATGTTTCATATGGGATTTTAGGAATCAAAGATTGTAAATTAATCAACTCAACATTTATATGCTCAGAAAGTAAAGCATGCTGTGGTCCTTGAGAACAAAGCAGAAATGAAAAGTGAGAATAAATACTAGTGTAATGGAAGACTAAATCATAGACTTAGGCTAGAGAATCCTCTTTACAATTAACTTAGCATTACTACTTTTATTTTTAAACATAAACAACCCCAGAGAATAAGAATTTCCACATGCACATTCTTTGGAGTTGAGCTTAATGAGTAAATAGACTCGCTAATCACACAACAAGCCAACTTAAAATACCCTAAGGACTTACTAATCAGGTCTCCCACAGTAGATAATTAATAAATACTTATGGTAATGATTTTAGCAACATAAGTACTAAACCCACCAAATAGTTTTCCAAGTAGGTAATAAAGACTCTCAATGGTCTAGCTAGAAGAGTCTCCGTGAGGCTAACTAGCTAGAAATCCTTAACCAAGCACAATACCATATCATAGGATGATAGGAGAGTTACATTCCAGAGCTGATAGATGCAAACCCTAAGTAGGCTGTGATTTGTTACACTGACTGACAATGCTCTAAAAATTCAAATATTTCCTCCTCCTCCTCGAGTGATGTCTCCAGAAGAAGAATTATTATCATTCCATGGAAGAGGATAAGGATATGGGAAAGAAGGGTTTTGATAGAAATCAGCTCCTCCTACTTCATTACCACCCAGTCTTCTAGTGAACTCAACTGGCCTCACCGCCGGTGGAGGTGGGTGGGCAACAACAGGCAATGCTGTTTGAACCTCATTGCACGCATAGCGAATCAAATCGGCGTTAGCGTCATCTAATTCTTTCTGGAGCCTCTCAACCTGTCTTTGGAGGAAAGAGATAGCACCAACACAGCCGTATACTGGATCCCTTACTCGTGCTTCCGCTTCGTAAGCAAGGGAATTCACTGCATCCTCTCTTTGATGAGGAGGGAGTTCATTGAGGAGTTTGGTTACATTGCTTGCACCGAAGATCTTGTGAACATTGGCGAATTTCTGTGGCTCCTCTGGTGGGAAGTAAGGTGAAAAGATGCAGCCTGGCATGCATTTCCTCCTCAGGAATTTGCAGGCAGCACAAGGGGAATTGTATGAGCTAGAGGAAGCCATTTTCACTGCACCACACCAACACCAAGTAAACCCATCAAGCAAATTTTTTTTTTTTCTCAATAGCTTCTTAGTTTGGGCGTGACAGAGTCAATTCACTGTTTATTTTATATACTCACACAGACTTTAATTTGTTGAAAAATACATAGAATACGTAAGTTTATTGTATAGTTTAGTATACAGTAAAAAGAATACACTCTGAAGAATGTCCTTTGTAAAAATCTTCTTCCTCCTCTTCTTCTTTTGTTTTTCTTTTTTTCTAGTCCATCTGTGATCGTGACTCCTAAAATCTGATCAGTGTTTAATTTATCCTTAGGGAAATCACCACAATAAGTTTGAGTCGCCAAATTTTCTCTAGAATTAGAAGACTGCTTAAAGATCCTCTCTCTCTCTCTCTCTCTCTCTCTCTCTCTCTTCCACACACACACACACACACACTTTCAGTTTGAGCTTGCATGTTTTCCTTAGTTTGGTTTTAAATTTTGTCTTTTCTTTTATCCATTAATTCTCTCTCTCTCTCTCTCCACATTTTCAGACTCCTAGATTTGGTAGAATTCAGTGCATCATCAGCTATCATGAAGTAATAATATTCTTCTGAACTGAGTTGAACATGAGATCTGGCCGGTGCAGCCTCCCATAATTATCTTTCACAGCTGTGGTAAGTGCTAAGAAAGCACATGAACATTTCTTGTCTTACTACTAAATTCATATTGGAAAACCCTAGATCAGAGAGATTTGTACTCAAAAGGAATATATATAGGGTCTCCTTAAGCCTTTTAGCTTTCCTAATTCCTATGTATTGAAACTTAATCAGAAAGAATTTATCATAAGAAAAGTTGTAACAATAAGCACCATGTGTTTACCTGTTTGTGATCTCTAGGTTTCTTTGATCAGAAGAGCAAAAAGGGAAGTACTTTTTCTCTTGTAGGAGCTCTTTTAGGAGCTGTTCTTTGTTTCTTTAAATACAAAGTATGATGTAGCAAGCCTATGAAAGATGTGAGAGCTTCACAGATTCATCTCTGGAGGTTGAACCTCAAAGAGGAAAACCTAATTGGAGAGAGAGAGAGAGAGAGAGAGAGAGAGAGAGAGAGAGCAATCCCTGCAAATTAAGCAGCCAAAGGTAGTGGTGAAGGAGAGGGGCAAACAGCATTTAGTGGATGGAGAATGAATGAAGGCAAAAGACAAAGGTAATAAATGAGAGGTACACTAAAAAAGATGACTTTGACACTGCATCTAATAATAATATCATGGTTGTGTGTGGGGATGTCCCCATTTTTTCTTCTACCTTATTTCTCCTTCTCATACATTGAGACCACAAAAATCTACAGGCTAAAATCCAAAAAAAAAAAATAAAAAAATAGAGAAATAAAAATAAGAAAAAGTAAAGAGAGAAAAATCAGATCACATATATCAATCTAATAAGTCCTAATTTATGTATGTATACTGCATATATATATATATATATAGAGAGAGAGAGAGAGAGAGAGAGAGAGAGAGAGAGATTGCCCTGTGAAAACCACCATGTATCTTGGGCAGGATTGCTGGACTGGACCCCTTAAGATAGATAAAATGGTGCAGTGAATTGCAAGGTCAAAAGTGAATGTCTTCCTCAAGAGTCTACTGTTTATTAGAAGTAACAAACTCTTTTGTTGAAAGAAACCTTCTATACAGATTAAGCTAAAGTTTAGTGAAAGATCTTGTTAACTAAAGTCAGCTAAAAAATGAAAAACTAGTAATCTAAATGTAGCCAATGTCAGCATTCAATGTTAGTTTAAGTTTAATAAGCTAGAAAAGAAAGGAAATCTATTGAAAAATATATGTAATGAACTAATTAAGCTGACAACTGTGAACAAAGTGCATTTATTTTCTCTTCAATCTCTTATACAACATTCTTGGACTGTGAAGAAGTTCATGATTACTCATCTAAAGAAAGTTTGGTTTCCCAACAAGGCTTAATATAGAAATTTAAAATTGATCAATATGAGTTTGTGTGCGAGTGCTAGCGCATTTTAATTTCTTTTATGCAATAACATTTTTTAAGCAATGTGTAAGTCATCATTCAGTGTTGGTTAAAAAGTTCAAGAATGTATCAGGTAATAACCGGTATTTTCCTAGTGTTGGAGATTTTCTTTTAATTGCTATGTATTATTCTCTATGAAGAAGTGGCACAGTAGAATTCTATGCATTCTTAGTCATTGAAAAGTATTCATAAAGGATTTTTAATATTTTCAAATTATTGATAGAGGACGTAAGAGGTAAATGTAATTGTGCATCCAGGCAGAATGCTGACTTGACTAAATTGTGAAAGTGATTTAAGAAATAAAAATAAAAACTGAAAAAACAAAACAAAACAAAACAAAACAAAATGCAGGTTCTTCTTGGAAAAAGGGTGTAATAACATGCATACTTCGGAAATATTGCTATACTCATATCAAGTCTTTATTGAGTACTAGCGCACCTACTGATAATATTATATGTGTATTGAGTACTCAAAATATATAGCAAATACTTTTTATGTATTTTTCAACAATTGGGTACTTTATGGGTATTTCATGGGTACGAGTACATCAAGGGTATATCAAGCTATGGAATATTAGTGCTGATATATTTAGTTTATTAGAGAATTTTGATTTACTCGAGATTGTAAATTCTTTACTTGATGTACCAGAGATAAAAAAAAATATGTTATTTAATGATAAAGTTGATAGAAGTGGAAATTAAAATTTCAAGTTTCTAAATTTTAGTTTACTTTTAGAATGAAACTTTATTTTGTATTTTCTCTTATTTAATGGAATTAAAATACGTTATGGATTTTGATTTGGTATTGATATTGTTAAATTATGATTTGTTTTTTGATTTTGTAATTTATGTTTCTAGTTTTGGTATTGAATTTCGATTTTTAGGTTGAATATCAAACTATAAATTATAAAAAAATAAAAGATTAATTAATATACCCCAGTTGTACACGTATCTTATTTTTTTAAAGTCCTGTCGTATCGATGTACCCATACTAATATTCATACCCGCACCCGTGTTGATAGATGTACTATATATAAATGTAAGGTTTTCAGAAAATATTTTTCAAAAATTTTACTTTTTTATTTTCTGTATTTTAATGTTTTTAATGAATTTTTTAAATATTTTAAATAATTTTTTTAATTTTTAGACACACCTAACATGAATACACTTAAAAAATATAATATTTGTGAAAAAAATCTTTACAAAATTCACTAAATACTAAAAAATACAAATATATATATATGAAAATTCAGTACATTTTTCTTATTTTTGTGTATTTTTTACTTTATTAAAATATTTTTCACAAATATTTTAATCTTTAGATATATTTAAGTAAGGTGCATCTAAAAAAGTAAAAAAATTGCTTAAAATTTAAAAAATATTCACTAAAAACAAAAAAAATACGAAAAACAAAAAACTCAATTTTCAAAAAATTAAATTCAAAAAACTGAAACCAAACACACTAGTACTCCCAAGGTTTTAGGGTTACAAGATGATTTTATTTATTTATTTATTTATTTATTATTATTATTTTTTTTTTTTTGGCAGAGTTACTGCATATAACACCAAAGACGATGGAGGGTGACAATGCATGATTGTAACTAAATGGTTTTGGTATTAGTTGGTAATTTTGTAAAGAACCAGTTTAGTTTAGTAATGTTTTATGGTCTATACTCTTATGAATATGGCCAAGTTGGGGAAATTCGAAACTTTAACGTAGACCTGAATATTTGCAGTTGTTGTTCTTTTTATTTATTTATTTCTAAAGTTGTCCTAAAATAGAAATCTAGTTAAATTTCTAAAACTATAAAGGGTGCTCAGGTAGTAATTAAATTCTTAAATTTTCATTCTCAAAGATGATATGACCTAAACACAAACTACCTCTCATCCCAACTCTTAATTTCCTAATGGGATTACTCAAATTTGATCCCTCGCATCTTTTACAAACTTCAGAACAATCACTGAAATTTATCAATTACAAGAGAAACTATAGCAGGGCAATCAAGCATTTGGGAGGTGTATGAAACTTTCACCACAACAGTTAGGCATCCTACTTTTACAATACCAAACAAAAAATATATATATATATATATGTTGCACCAATTGGTAACTTCATTTTTTTTTTTAAATATTTTTTATCAACAAATTTTATTAGATAAATAAAGCATTACAAGAAGTAAAGGAAAGGAAGAAAAGCATCAATTTGAAAAGCTAAATGGCTTATATCCAATTTGATGCAATATTTGATTAGCAAAAAGCCAACGAACATAAACACAACACCTAATATAAAGCTTAAACTCCTACACCCAACATGTGTAGTTTCTTTCATTCAAAAATTATTTAAGTTCTCCAGAATACTTTCACTTCGAGAGTATTGATCTTCCATTTTGAAAATATAAATCCATTGGTAACTTTGTAACCCCAAAAATATAAAGAGAAGGGATCTCTCTTAAGGTTTGAAAAAATTATAATTATTCTCATCCTTTTGGCATATTTACACTAACTTTTTAAAAAAATTTTTTAATTAATATAACACTTAAGTTCATTTTCATTAGTAACTCGTGAGTCCTATGAATGAAAAAAATGACGTTATCATATCTTTTATACTAATGTATATTTACATTGTTTACTCACCATCTACATTAATTTTAATTATTTTAACCTTATTAAAATAGAGGCCAGTATAATTATTCTAAATTTGTAAAACTAATTATATTTTTCTCAAATTTTAACGGAGTTGAATGTGATTTACCCAAGAAAAAAAATCACTTATACACAGAAGAGGATGGGTTTAACATACGTTCATAATCGTAGGCTAGTAAAATCTTAGCTAGAATATTAGGGGAAATTCCGATTGAGTGCAAATTTAGGGGGAGAAAAAAATTATACATCAGCAATAAACTTTATAAATATTAATAATTAAAATTCTAAATTTTTTCATGTATTTATATATTTTTTAAAAGCATCATTGAATTGTGATTTCCCCAAATATTATGTTAGAGAGTATTGTGTTCCTTGGCTAAAATCTTTGAATATTTTGAAATCTTATGGTATGCACTCTTTTAGGGGTGCATGTCATGCACCATACCACAAAAATATATAATTTTATCATAAAATTTCGTAACATTAATCATAAAATAAATAATCTCACCATAAATTGGTGTAATAAAAATGTCCTAATAAAAAAGAAAGAAAGAATAATTTAGATCACAAACAAGAAACACAAGACATAAATATACGTGATTCTATAAAATTGTCTATATTGATTCACACCAATTTTATTATAGGTAGTGATAGAGAGCTCTAATTCTAGAGTTCTAACATGAGCTCTAATGAGGTGTCAAAAAAAAAAAAAAAAAGAGAAGAAAAAAGAAGAAAAAGCAAGCGCAAACACCACATCATCATGTGAGACCCACCATTAGAGGTCCAAAACATTATTGTTTTATTATATTAAAAAAAAGTATTCAAGCGACTACAATAATATATATAGGGTAAATTATACTTCCCTCCCTTGATGTTTAATGAAATTATAGAAATCTCCCTCGAGGTTTCTGAAATGACTTAAACCTCCCTTAATATTTAGTTTTCAATTGCACTAACCTGTCCTGAGGTTTAAAGAAATGTGAAAACAACAGAAACCTCCCTTGAGCTTTAGTTTTTAATTACACCGACCTCCCATAAAGTTTAATTAAATTATAGAAACATTTCCTAAGATTTCTTAAATGATAGAAACCTTTTACTTTCCTATTAGTGATTCCCTCTTCTATTATATTATTGCAAAATAAATAAATAAAAAAAAATAAAAATAACATAAAAAATATTGACATCATTAAATAATTTAATTACATTTGCAATTTACCATTTAAAACTAACCAATTACAAAAAAGAACAAAAGAATTATTTTGTAATTGAACAAAATCTTAAACGGTAAAATTGAAAATATAATTAAATTATTTGATGATGTCAATATTTTTTGTCATTTTTTTTTTTTTTTTTATGATGTCAAAGGATTTTGGATAAAGGAGGCACAAACAATTAATAGTAATTACACGCATAATAATGAGAGAAACTAAAAATTGTATTTTAAAAATCTTTGTAATTTGACACAATTTTAAATGGTAATTGAAAATCTAATGAAATTATTTAATGATCATATTTTCTTCTTCTTCTTCTTTTTTTTTCGATAAACTAACAAAAGAGGGAATCAGTAATAAAAAAAGTTAAACCTGAGGGGAGATTTCTGTCATTTCAAAAACCTTACGAAATGTTTTTGCAATTTGATTAAATCTCTAGAGAGGTCAGTGTAATTGAAAACTAAACTTCAATAGAGGTTTCTATATTTCATTAAACTTTAAGGAAGGTCAGTGCAATTGAAAATTAATCCTCAAGAGAGGTTTAAGTCATTTCAAAATCTCAGAAGAGATTTCTGCAATTTCATTAAAACTTCAGGAGAGCTAAGTGTAATTTATATATATATATATATATATATTAGTGTTTACATTAACAGATTATTACAATATTCTTATCAGGGAGAAGTTTCTCTCCTGTCTTTATCTAGATTGGATGATCCAAACGGTTCATTTTTTAGACCTTTTCATGTATATCATTCACAAAAAAGGTCAATTCTATAATCGTAACATATTCATTTTATTACATATATTTTTTTAAATGATTGTTTTTTTTTTTTTTTTTTTTTTTTGAAAACACACTTATTGTTCATTTTTTTAGTGACAAATGCAATAAAATAAAAATGTTACAATTATTGAATCGATCTAATTTTTTTTTTTTATGAATGATATACATGAAGAGCTCTAAAAAATAAATAGTTCAAATTATTAAAACAAGACTTGTAGTAAACTCTACAAGCCCAAATAATACCTCTTCAGTCAAGATGAGGACGGGAGAAAAGCCTCCCCATCATATTACTAAAAAATAATTCACTTTGGGATCATAACATCCAAACAACCATTTTTGGCCTTCGCAACCTTGTAAGCTATGTTTTTTTTTTTTGGTGTGTGTGTGGGGCTATTTTAGCTACAAAAAAGATAAAGTAAGTTAAAAAGTCAATATGACAAAATATCATATTCAAACCATAATTATTTTATTTTTTCTCTCACGAACGTAAAAAAAAAAAAAAAATCAAAAAGTTTATCCTAAACGAGACTTTTTAGTCTCAAATTAAAATTGTTAACAAGGTAAAAAGCCAACTTATATCCCAAACAAAAGCGTAATCAGGCGTGCAAATACTAATTAGACTCTACAAACTCAGTGCAACTAATTAATTAAATGGTTTCCCCATGCTAGACTAAACATTTTTTTTGGATTGTATGCTACCTTTACTTTCCATGTCTCCTCGCATTCTTTATTGCACCCCAATCCTCCATTAATTATTGGACCATATGGGAGGATTGAGAGTGTAGATTTGTATACAACATTTAGAAGAAACTAATAAACACTTCTTTAGATTAGAAGTGGGCCTTCAATTCAATTATACCATCAAAATAATAGTGACCCATCCCTAACCACTTATTAGAGTATTCTTTTAATACCATTTTAGGTTTCAGATCAAGAAAAGCTTACATACCCTACCACTTCTCAAGCAGTCTCAATCAACCATGCATAGCGATGACATTTTTTCATGGGCTCTCTCTCTCTCTCTCTCTCTCTCTCTCTCTCTCTCTCTCTCCATTTTTTTAATGGGTGTATGAGTACATCATCCTATTTTGTTAAAGGTCTAATGAGATAGGGGAGAGTTGGGAGTCTACCATTTCTGCACGCCTGTTGGATATCTATACAGCCATTCCATGTGGGTCAGATTGCAGACATTTATTTAGAAATCGAGAATGGCCCTAATGATTGGCAACGCTGTAACTGGTCAATAAATTGGTTTCTCATCATTGATTTAATACGCACTTACAATAATTCATTTCTTTTATTAATCTCCCTTTTTCCCGCCAAACTTCTCAATTCTTCTCCAAAACATTGACAATTCTTCTAAAAAATTAAACTTTTAATAATGATATATGAACAAAAAAACTTGTACAAAAATGTATACAAAACAAAGTGATTGATATGTATTCATTCATTTCAAATTAAAAGGCCTATTAAAGTGACTTGTATTTTTTAAAATGTCATTGACATATCATTTTTATAAGATTTTTTGTATAAAATTGTGGGTGTTGATTTCTGATCCACAACAAAACAGGAAACTTAGCTGGAAAGCACGCGGCAGAATAGATTAAACCAACCACCTACCAACAAGAAAATAAGAATACCATGGTGGCTCTGTAATAACCTAACCCTCCTATATGTTTTCTGGTATGCTTTCTGTCTCTTATTATGTGCACTTATATATTTAATGTGAAAATTTTATGTGAAATTAAGTTTAATTGTGTGAATTATATGATTATGGGTTGATATCTGTCAGTTATGAGAAAAATCTGTTACAATTGTGACGTTTGGATTGGTAATTGAAAGCTTTAGAAGCTCGATAACCTGAAATTGACTTTATCATTGTGATCAGCATGATTTTTAGATCATAATATGAATTTTTGTAAATATTCAATTCAGAATGATTAAATTGATTAATTTATAATAAATCCTTAAATAGCCTTTTGAATTCCTTATTTGGTCACTTGATATATCACTTAGAAATATCTTCTAAGAGAAGGAGAGAGTGTAGAGAGAGAGAAAAAGGAGAGAAGGTTTCATCAAGGAAGAAGATTGAAGAATTGAGAAGATCTTTAGAGAGTTGAACTTAAGGTAGATATACCTCACTTTAATTGACCCCTCTCTTGCGCTTGAGTAAGAATTTCTCTACATTATGTAAGTTAGGGTTTATAATTAAGATCAAGTGTGTTAGTTGATCAATTGGAAAAATATCTCTTATGTTTGGTTGATTTGGAATTATGTTGAGCTATATGGAGTGGAATTACATTTTACTCTTTCATTTGTCATGTTGAACTCATCTATAAATTTAGAGGGTTATATATATATATATATATAATTGAGTACCAAATATGGCTAGAGCTTAGAAGAAATTGAGTTGTGTTTATGAATTTGAAAGGAATAGAGATCTAATTAAGTTGTGAATCATGTTAGTGTGATATTATATCATTATATTATATCAATTCCTTGATTTTGTACCTTGTGGTGTGGTTGCTTTGTTAAATTTGTGCCTTGATTCGGACTGCACAAAACAGGGGCAGCGATCGCACGTGCGGGGTCCACTGCCACACGTGTGGGAAGCACCACCGCACGTGCGGGGCTCACAGCCGCACGTGCGGAAAATAGGGAAATGCGAAGCTGAGGTTCTGAAATATATGCACGTGCAGGGCGCACGTGCAGCCCATCTTCCCGCACGTGCGGCGAAGGGCTTCCGCACGTGCGGCCCAAGGGGAAAAATCTAGTGTACTTCTCTCCTTCTGTTTGACCCTCTGGGACAGTTAAAATGTGTATTTAAAGCTTTAAAATGTTTGTAAACTAAATGTATGTTGAACGAATTGGATATTGACTGAAAAGGAAAATAGACTAATCTCTGAACTGCATGTGTGTGTAGGTCACATACAAGAAGGGACTATCGCTCCGCCACATCATTGTAAATAATAGTAGTGTAGCAATATGTTTCGTTTACTGCTAATAGTTATCATTGGCGTTCTGTTATGCATAAGTAAGCTATGTTACCTTAGGGTGAACAACTGAAAAACTTATGTGCGTTATTGAACAATGATATCCTTATGGACCTGAGGTCGTTCTACTGTACTAGTGATGGGCCCGAGGCCGTTCAGTTATAAGCCAAGGAGTGTGGACAACTTTAAGACTGAGGGAGGTGATGACACGCCAATGTCTCACCGACCCTAATATAATTCGAATCGGTTATGATTCATGGCCAAAGGCCAACGGAGGTAGTGTACATGTCAATGTTCTACCTACCCTCCAATGTGTGAACAGCTGTCGAGATGTCGGTCTGAGGCCGTTCTGTATAATATGTTGGGACTGAGGCCGTTCTGCATGATATTGGGCCTGAGGCCGTTTTGTTCATATATTGGGCCGAAGACCGTCAAGGAAGTGTTTACAAAACAAGATCAAACATGGGACTTATGTGCCTATATGCGTTGTAATTCATGTTTATTTATTTAAATCCCTCACCTATTATTATTCACTGAGCCCTGCTCACTTCGTGTTATGTATGTCTTTGTAGGTAATTAGCTCGGAAGTCAATCCTAGTCCAGCTCTAGCAGCTTTTCTTTTGTCAACCCCGCTGCGTCCAAGCAGTTAGATGAAGCTTATACATTTTTGTGGAGTTCTTTTCATAACTCATAGCTTTGGCTGCTAGCCTCTTGTCAAATGTTATTAATCATGTATAACCTTCATTAGCGATGCTTAGTTATACCCCCAGATGTGGGGTTGGGATTATATATATATGCGTATATAGTTGTCACTTATGCATATGTTTTATTATATGTGTGTTGTGCAATGAAATGCTTTGCGATCTTGGCATGTAAACACTGGCTCAATGGATGTCATTTAAAACTAATAATTGCCTCTGCTTCGGCCCCGTATTGCATATGATAATCATGCTATCGATTATTGAGTTCTAAATCTGTTATCAGGTTGGTTATGTCCAAACTTTTCGGGGCAAGTTTGGGGCGTGACAGGCTCGTCCACCCTGGGGCACTCCGACGATCAAGTCAGTCAACTTATCTCTTAAAGATATCAAACAAGAACTTAATGCACAAGTCAAAAGCATACTGTACACCCACGGGGTGCCTCACTTTTATAGCCAACAGTGCCCTCGCCCTCTCGAAGTCTCATTTCATGGGACTCAAGCACAATGCTTATCTTGGACTCTTAGATATGGATGAACTCCTTAAAAGCCTCATCCTTATCCGAACTAAGCATATCACTCATCTAGGACTTTTGTCTTCTATCCAAATATCTCAGATTCTGATATTACCGCATAAGATCTCGGCAATACCACAATCACCACGGCAATCTGACTCATCCACGTGGCACCTCGACCATGTGGCACGACCCTAAAGATACATCTCCACAACTGCCCCTAGATTCTATTACCTCGGCAACTTGAGGTGATGGAACTTATATCACCTGATCTTCTAGTATGTCAGCTAAAAAACATGGTAGAAATACTCATTTGACAGAGACCATGACTCGTCGGCGTCAAGAAATGGGGGCTCAAATGTCCACTCATAAGAACCAAGAACCAAGGATCATGAACCAACGTGTTCTTTTATCTAAGATCAGCATCTCAACTAAGATCATACTACTAGCTGACATCACAGTGCACTAGTTCAAGAATTTCAAGAATCTCAAATGCGCACGAGCTGTCACGCATAATTTCCCCAACCGATTCATCCATGTGGCACTACCTAACTAGTTCGTACTTATCACGCATTAAAAGCGTCACTTTGTCTCTGACCCACACCGCCTGATGTTGTCATGGGCACGTCTGCCTAGGTGGTTAAATCAAGGTTTTGCACCCCTTTTCTCTTTTCAACAAAAACTCTCTCCATCTCTCTTCGTCTCTTCACTTTTGCATCCATAATTCTCTCTCCTTCCAGAGCTTCTCTCTCTAAAATCTCCATCAACAATCTTTGAAGTTTTCCTACAACCATCCATGTTCATCACTTTCGATGAGCACCCAATCATTCCGTTCCGGTTAAAGGCATCGTCTGACTTCGACGAACGAGATTTTGATGTCCATTTTCGCGACTTCAACCTGTAAGTCCTTGAATCTTTCCCTTTTCGATTTCTGTCTTTGATTATTCTATAGTTTCCATATTCTCAAGCATGCCTTGATGATTTTATATCTGTGTGCTCTACACTATTTTTCATTCTTGCACACTAGCACCACGAATCATCACCAATCCCTTGTGTTTCTTGTATTCTTTCATGCCTTGAATGTGTTGTTGCCCTCTGCCTCTATTTTAGATTTTGAATCTATTTTCTTTGTCTCTGCTTTTTTGTTTCCAGATTCTTCCTCCCCATTCTTGCCTATTTCAGTCGTTTTTCCATAAATTTAGGCTTGTGATTTGCTAGATCAATACATACTTTAGGAAAATCAAAACAGTATGCGCCTGAAGACCTTCTTTAGGTTTTTGGAATCATTGCCTTAGTGTTCCTTAAGGTTATGCCGAGGTTCCTTTATCGTTGGGAAAACACTTATGTATTGAAAACCATATAAAACCCTTTCCACTGAGATCATGGGTATGTTTAAATGGATGGTAGATTTCCCAAGTAAGTTAGGGTCCGTTTGTTTTCAGAGGTAGAATAGAGAGGATTAATAGTGAGGGGATTGTTAGTGAGGGGATTGATAGTGAGGGGATTAGTAAAATTGTATTTGTTTTAATGACAGTTGTTAGTGTAGGAATTTTGATGATAGTTGTTAGTGTCGGAATTGTTAAATTAAATAAATATAAAATAATAAAAAAAATTAAATTATGATTTTTACTTAACAAAAAAAAGAAAAAAAACCATTAAACATTAATGTCAAAAAAAATTCCCAACATGTAAAAAATAAAAATAAATTTTGTAGTTGACCGGCTAGACGTTCAGCCGGTAACACACTAAGCCGAACGGACTATTTTCTAATACCACCTCCTCACCCAAACTAACAATACCCTCACCAAGGCCTATCGTAATCCGAAGGGGAATACGAATCTGGAGCTCCAAAACCAAAACAAACATGCGCCATCTTCACTATTTATCGTTCACAGTCCGGAGTAGACAATGATAAAGGAAAACAAATGGGGCCATAGAGTACTTCCATCAAGAGTTTAACATTCTAGCCGATGTCCACCTTAGGCTTGCTAATGAGAACGACTCCATTATGCTCGGGGAAAACTACATGCCCTTCCTCATGGTGTCAATCATCAAGGGTGGAATAAGATTCCCCATTGATATCCTTTTTCGAGAAGTGATGCACTTCTATAGACTTAACCCCATGCAATTGGCCATAAACACCTTTAGGGTTATCAATGGTATAGCTGAGCTATGCCGTCGTCACAATGCTAGGATCACCCTTGCTGAGATCCAGTACTGATATACCATGTGCAGTCTCAAATCCACCAGTGGCTATACTTACTATCTCAAACCCCGGTCTACTGCATACAAGTTGATAGCCGACCTTCCAGACTCCAACAAGGGCGCTGGAGAAAACTCTCTCACTATCTCGGGCAACTAGGAGTTTGCACCAGATAATGATCTCCACCTTTTTCCCTTACGCTGAGGAATTTTTAGGGAGGATGAGGGTAAGAACTTAGTCAACCCAAACCACGCATTTGCTAACATTGCTTTGCATACTTAATCATTTTATGATATTTTTCTCTTTTTATTTTTCCGCAGTGCTTTCTCAACCGAGCAAATCCCGCCGAAAATCATACGTCCAAAGCCAGACCTAACCTGACTTTTGGACTTACCAGTTCAGGACCACAAGGCCCCAATTTTGCTCAACTATATCCCAACATACTAGTCTCCTTTGCTCGACATCCCAGCCAGGAGCAGAACTCCACCCTTCGCAATAACTCCACCAGTTGCATCTTCTCCTAAAACAGACCAAGCCTCTACCTCTGACCCAGTAAACCAGCCATCAACATCAGCCCCATCACAACACATTTCACCAGCCCAACGCTAACGTCATCGCCGGCCTCCAAACGCCCCGGCTGAGAGGATGCGCAACAAAAAGCACTGAGGTGCAGATGCTCCGGCGTACAACCCTGCCAACCCTACTGTTGCACTCCCTACATTCAAACTCGGTACCAGAGTTACCGTCACCACCATCTTTGCCGAGATGGATCGCAAACCAACAATAGCCGAGGACTTACTCATTGGGATGCTCAACGTCGTTATCGTTCAATTCACTTCTTCACATCAATCTGTCCACAAGCCAAAGAGGGTAAAGAAGGCCAAGGCTAAGGCCAAGGTCACATTTGTTCCCCCTAACGAAGAGAGGGACCCAGAAGATTCAATGCCAATATCGAAGTTAGCTGAAATTAAGAAGAGACCAGCTTCGACCGACTCAACTGAGGCCTTCCCAGCAAAGAAACTGAGGTTTGTCGGCCCTAGCGATGAAATGGACGTCCTCCCCGAGGACGCTTGGCTCCCCGAGATTAGAGTGGGTGACCAACTAATAAAAATGACGACAGTGCGATCAAGGATGTCGAGGTTAGAGCCGCTCTAACCATGGGTCTACTCTTGCCCGCCAACATGGATGAAATCAGTGATTATAGCTAGTACGAGAATTTTGCCTTGATAATAAAGTACTCAGTCTTGGTAATGTTCCTTTACCCATACTTTTTTCAAATTCTGTTTTTCTTATACTTAGTAAATGTTTACTAATTCACTTCTCTTTTTTCAAGCCATCCAGCACGCGTACTCCCACGCAGTCAAGGCTGAGTTGGTGAAGAAAGACCTCTCCAAGAAGACAAACGAGGTTATTGGCTTTCTCTCTCAACTTAACAAAGCCGAGGGTAAGATCAAGAGCTTGTTAGATACGGCTAGTGTAGCCAAGGCAGCCGAAAATAAGGCTGAGATTGCCACCAAGGCTACTGCCAAGGCTGTTGAGGATAGAGCTGCCAAGGCTGAGATTGCATTGAAGGAGGTCTTGGAAGCCAAGGAGGCCGAGATCAAGGCGGTCGACGAGAAGGCATATGCGGAGGGGCATGCTGACATTCAGGACCAGTATAAGAAACAAGTCAACCTAGCATGCAACAAAGGTTACTATCTCAACTAGGCTGCTATGTTAAAGAAGCTATCTGTCCTAGAGGACTCCCCTTTGCGTGATATCAGTCAACTAGACGTGCCATTCCCCTCCTCTCTAGTCCAATTCAAGGAAGAGGAAGAGGAAGAGCAAGATGAAGAGGTTGCTGCCGAAACCATTGCTAGTGCTGCTAGGGCCAAGTCCCTAACTCCAAATGATTAGGTCCTAGACCTAACTGAGAACGATGGGGGTGAGGTCTCCAAGAGCACCTCCCCAAAGAACGCCGAGGTCACTGCTGCCGAAAAGAGTCTTGATGACACTCTTAAGGAAATTGATGAAGAGATAGTGACCAAGGCTAGGAAGGTGGCAGAGCAAACTGAGGACAATGCCCCAGAACTTAGCACTTAGGATTCTTTTTCTCTCTTTCTATTTGTACTTTTCTTTTCTTGTAAGGCTGAAGTGCCTTTTGATGTAATAGAACAATCACTTTCTTGAATGCAAGTTTAGCCACTTTTTTTTACTAAGTGTTGTACATGTTGAATGCTTGTTTCTTCTTGCTACTTTTATATGCCTTGTATAATCTTATGAATTCTTTCAAGTATAGCATCTTCCGAACTTAATATCTTGGGTTGATGTATGATTGATAGAACCACTATCAATCATCTTGGATAACTTCAACTTGCAAAAAATTCATCTAGGATAGCTTCAACTTGTAAAATTTCTCTGAAAAATCTGTACAAGTGTCATATCATATTCACTTAACTCATTTATCCTTTCTACCCCCTAATGTGAATCTGAGTTTAACTTAGGTTCGCATTAAGGATGCATCGTCTGAATCTTGCCTAAGTTTGACTTAGACATCCATGACCGAGGTCATCGTGTTTAGCACGTCTAAACAAAACACTTAAGGCTTGACCCTAGTGCACAGAGAGTACTATCTACCTCGGCTTATGTACAAACTAGCCAAATCATGGCTGGTTTCGCATTGTTTCTTATTGAAACATCTCTTTAATTTAGTTCAATTTTTCCATCATTGCAAGTCTAAGTTAATCATCTTGTTCACCTTAGGAACATTGGCTTAAGACTTTTTAGTCTTATTTGACAGTTATAAATTTCAACAATATTTTGTAAGGAACAAAGTCGAACTAGTATTTTATTAATACTTCAGCTAAATCATTTAGATTAGATATCAAAAACTTAAAAAATTAATGATAAAAGAATTTCAAATTGCTGATATTCCATGGTCTTGGCAGTTCCTTGCTATCACTGTCTTCCAACAAGTAAGCACTGTGTAGACACCCCATTTTTGACCGTCCTCAAGACTTAGACGTCACCGATTGAGCGCTTGGTGATGTTGCATACTGTGCTCGTTCAGAAGTCTCAGAGTTGCGGCCGTGCGCCCTGCCTCCGGACTTCCGAACTTTCTTCTCTACCTTGTCTCGGTTTGCGAACCAGGCTCGGTTTTCTCTGTTTTCTTTCCTGAGGGAAGGGAGTGGTCCCGTAGACCATCTCTTGGTGGCCGTGAGCTAATTTTCGTGGCCGTAGGCCATTTTGCCCATTTCGGAGCCCAGTTCCCGGTTTTCGGGACCGTCAGGCCGTGTGCCTCGGTTCGGGACCGCCCAACCATCTCCGATTTCTCCGGTTTTTGGCAAGTGCCTCTGTTTTATCATTCCGAGGAACACTGGGGCCTCTGATGCCCACTTCGTGGCCGTATGCCACTTTCGGTGCCTGTAGCCGGTTTTCGAGACCCCGAATCGCGCGGTTTAGGGCCCGAGCTTTCATTTTGCATCAGTTTTCTCTGATTTTTGGCAGGAACCTCTGTTTTGTCATTCCGAGGGACACTGGGGTCGCAGATACCCACTTCGCTGCCGAACACCACTTCCGGCACCCGCAGCCCATTTTCGGGATCCCGAATTGCTCGGTTTTGGCTCCGAGCGTTCATTTCTCATTAGTTTTTGTTCAAACTTGACAGGTACCTCTGTTTCAATACCAGGAAGACCACTGGGGGGTGGGAGGCCAGCAATTATCCCAGATAGCCAGTTTCGCTCCTCCGGAGCCCGTTTTTCTCACTTCCGGGCCAATGTTGAATACCTTGGGGGTATTTTCTTCCAACCAAAGCTGCATATTAGTGATGAGGGGACATGGGAGGACCCTAAACAAGCATGGTCGGCCAGAAACTTGGAGGTTCATTTTTGAGCCTCTTCTTCAAGCTCTATGTTGTGACTTCTGCTTCAGAGTTGCCAAATTCCAACCTTGGGGCCTTATTCTACACACTTGGGAGGACCCTAATGTATACTGGTCGGCCCGAAATTCAACACTTCATTTTTTGGGGGTGGCTGGCCGGCCACAAGGGGTGGCTGGCCGGCCACCTTGCAGAGAACCACCTGGCCGACCGGATTCTTGCTTTCCAGCTCATCCCAGCTGTCCGGATATTTTTGCCAAAATATCACCCCATCCGGGGGATATTTTGGGAGTGAAAGATTGCCTCCATTTCCCTCCCCTTTTACACCTTGTTTTGCCTATTTAAAGGGACCATCAGCTCCTTCCTCAAGGTTACAAAAATTGTCTTCAAGAACACTTAAGCAAAAACCCTAATCTCCATAGCCAAAACCTTCAAAAAAGCTTTAAGTGTTGCTTGATTCCTTCACCAACACCTAGCCTCACCATGCCAACTTCGATTCCAACAGCTAGGAAGTGAATTTCAGAGGTTGAGAAGCTACAAATCAAAGCCAAGAAGCAAAGAAAGACAAGTCTTCAAGGGTAAGTATTCAAAACCAACTTTTAGGGCTTTTTCTTGATCTTTTTTTATACTCTAATTGGTTGAGAATTGGGGCTCCGACCCCTACTGCTTTTATGCTTATTTTGAGCCCCTCTACAACATTGTAGAAGGGCTCAACTTCATTTGGTATTTCTATATACTAGTTCCTTCAATATTCACCAAGTTTGTCACATTTTTGCATGCTAAAATTGACCTATTTGTGTTGGTTTTTAGGGGTCCGACCCCTACTTCTTTCTTGCTTATTTTGAGCCCCTCTACAACATTGTAGAGGAGCTCAACCTCATTTGGCCATTCTATACACCACCTCTCTTTGAAATCCATTTTAGGCCCTAAATCTTGCTTGTTTTGTAGCCTTTTGTGCTTGTGGTTTTAGCTCTTGGTCAGAACTGAGAGGGGTCTTATTTTGACCCCCTTTACATGTTTCATGAAGAAAATTCTGTCATTTGGTGTGTGCTTTGCATATCTCTTGTTATAACCTCTTTTAAGCTCCATTTTGCATGGAATTGTTAGCATGATTTTATTCTGATTTTGGGGTTGCCATAAACTGAATATATGCTTATTTTTGGGCCCTCTTCAGTGTTGTAGAAGAAAGTTTTTCCTTTTGAATTTTCTATATACTACTTGCTTTGTAAATCCTCTCTTTTACCGTATTCTTGCAAGCTAATGTTGCCATGCCTATGCTAGCATTTTGGACATGTTTGTTACTGAAAAAATGCCATATTTGGGACTGCCTTGCTACTGTTCTTGCTTCCATAATCATATTTTGCATGTATAGCATGGCTATAGGCCATTTCGGGGCTTAATTTCACATTTTCGGGATGATTGCATGCTTCGGGTGTCATTTCGAATTGTTTCGGGGTTGTTTCCCCCTTTATTTAGGTGCTGAAATATGGTTTGCATGCTTGCATGTCATTTCCCATGTCATTTCATGCCTTAAATGCATTGCCTCGGTTTGCGTGCCCGTGTGCACGCACTTCGAGGCACCTCTGTTTTATCCGACGGCAGCCTATGTGAGTGCGGCTGAGGCTCTCTCATGTTGGCATAAGCCCATCACTGCATTCTGTATGCCATCTTGTGCATTCCTCGATTTGCGTGTCTGCGGGCACGCGTTTCGAGACAGCTTTGTTTTTACCCGACGGCCTCCTATGTGAGTGAGCTGAGGCTCTCCCATGTTGGTGTAAGCCCATCGCGGCATTCCGTGTGCAATTTCATCTTTCATCATCGCCTCGGTTTGCGCGCCTGTGGGCACGCGTTTCGAGGCACTTCGGTTTTATCCGATTTTCATCTTTCATCATCGCCTCGGTTTGCACGCCTGTGGGCACGCGGTTCGAGGCACTTCGGTTTTATCCGATTTTTCATCTCATCATTGCCTCGGTTTGCGTGCCGGTGGGCACGCACTTCGAGGCACTCTGTTTTATCCGATTTACATTTCATCTTTGCCTCGGTTTGCGTGCCAGTGGGCATGCATTTCGAGGCACCTCATCCTTTTCATTCCAGCATCCTATGTAAGTGTGGCTGAGGCCCTCTTCATGTTGGTGTAAGCCCATCATTACATTTCGCATGTCGTTCCGCATCGCCTCGGTTTGCGTGCCCGTGGGCATGCATTTCGAGACATCTCATTTTCATAGCATTGCGCATGCTAGGTTGTATATTAGTTGCATTTCATGCATATCATGCATATTGCACGGGAAACGAGGTATGTTTCGCACTCCGAGTGACGGAACGTGTCTCAATTCCCCAGTCACCGACACTCCGGATTACCCATGATGGAGTTAGGTTTTGTTGTCGCATTCATGTGCATTCATCCTATATTGAGCTGTGCAATTCGGCTCCTCGGCCATCATGCATCGATGTGCGTGATTGGTGGCACGAGGATCGAGACATGCATATATTTGTGAAATACATTGCTATGCCCTTTTCCTGCTCTCTGTTGCAGCAAAATCAAGGATCAGCAACTTTCCGGAGTTTGGCACGCATTTCGAGAAATACTGCGAACAGAGGCTAATCGGGGCATCCCAGTGGATTTCCGCGCCAGGCAGTCCAATATGCAACATACATCAGAAGCAAGGCAGTCCCTGGCTTGCATGCCAGTTTTTACTGTTTTCTAGTTTAATTTGTATATTTATTTCGGATTGTACTATTCTATTATCCGGGTCTGTATTATTATTTATTCGGACCCTCTATGCGAGGGCATAAATGTAATAAGGGTGTGTGAGTGTGATGTATGTCTTCCAACCCCCATTTCTTTCACCCTTTTATTTATCCGCTTACAATGGTTAGATATAGGGCATATTTCAATTAGCATACAGCATGACAGCATGTTTGCATCATTCATCTGTTTTGCACGCATCGGGCTCGGCGCATCATACAAACTGCATCTGTATTTCAATTCCAAGTTGAGTACTTGATAGCTGTTGCATCTCATATGCCATATTTAGAATAGCCGAGCCTGCTATAGTTTGCATCTTTGCATGTGTTGCATTAGGCATTTCTGTATACTTAGGATCATGCATGATTTCTAATGTAGTTTCTGTTTTGGCTTGGAGTACTCAGTAAGTTTTATGCTTTAGCATCCTTGCATGCGTGTGAGTGTTGCCATGATAGCATGCTTGCCATGAGGCTATTTGTTTATGTGATATAACTGCCTTGAATGCCTGTGGGTGGAGGTTGAGTTATTTGAATTGGGACAATGCATTGACTGTTTGTTTTAAGCCCACTAGATTGTGGCAAAATCATGTTTTCGAAGCCCACCCGAGGGTGGCAAAATCTGCATCTTAAGCCTACCTGCGGGTAGCAAACCACCATTTTCAAACAAACAAACATGAAATGTTTTATTCCAATTCAGACGGCCCAGTCTATACTTGTTTGCTGTGAGCATCACGTAGTAACCTAGGCTAATAACCGGAATAAGAACATACAAAGTTTTCAAAAACAGATATCATGGTTAGTAGAGGCCGGTCTTTGACCGGGCGAGCGGGGGTGCTCACGATGTGACCTTCCCCAATCGTACCCAAGTTCCCGAGCCGAGGCAACTTTGGTAATGACGGACACGTGGCCTTTGGCACCGAGTCAGGGTTTCCTAAATTTCCCATTTTAAAAATATTTAGGTGGCGACTCTGTTATCTGGCAAAGCAGTCCATGTTTGGCACTTCTTTCAAAAAAATCTGTTTTTCTTCAAAACGATTTGCCAGAGTTGGACTCTTTGGTTCAGATTTAGAACCGCAACAAAATCGAGTCCGAACTGTAGCGAGGTCCCCCGCGGGCGTTGTTACAGTTTCTGGCGACTCCGCTGGGGAGTTAGAGAACTTGACTCGAACTCATGATATCTGCTTTTGACTACACTTGTGTGTTTCTTTGCATTGCATTTGCATTGGTGCGCCTAGGACACCGTGTTTGCCATATGCCATTCCCAAACGATTTGCCGGAGGCTTGTCTTGTCAAGTCATGTCCGTAAGGCTGATCGGCTCTGGGCTCTGACAGCATGGGAACACAAACCCCGGTTTTACCGGGGCAGCCTTTTTGACCATTCGACCTAGTGCATATTCGGATCCATAGTGACTATTCCAAACTAGGACAGGTTGCTTACCCGTTTATAGGTTGTTTGAAGCCGCTGCGTGCGTAGTGAACCCCTAGTTCCTGACGAAATAGGACAGGGAAACCCTACCCCAACATAGGGGTGTTTTGGCTCTCATTTATCTGTTATGTGCTTGTTAGAGTGCGTCTCTACAGGGAATGCATATATCAGTATGAGTTTGGGCATCAGGCCTGCGGGCATCGGTTTATCAGTTTCGATATCAGGCCTGCGGGCATCAGTCAGTTATCTGAGAATCAGTCGTCTGCGGATATCCGATTCAGTTTTGGGAAACAGTAATACAGGAACAGTGATCAGTGGTTGAGGACAGTGTATTTCCAGCTTATAAACTGCGTGTTGCATGCCCGACTGTATGTTGTGTGTATTTAAATTTAAGCTGTTATGCTGCCCGTTTTTCTGGTCATTTATTTCCTTTTTGCTTTATTATCTTTTTGTTAGGGCAGTTTGTGGCACAATTGCTTCCGAACCATCAGATATTCCCCAAGCACTTTGGACACGAGGTCGCCGACTTACACGATCCGAGGATCTAGTTGACGGACATCCGGTGTTCCATTCATTACCCCCGGTTATCAGAAGGAGGCCGAGGAAACGCAGTCCATCAGAGCAGAGATTACTGGTACAGCAGCCTACTCTAGTGTCAGACAGTCGGGTTGAGATTCCTGTTTCTGCTATAGAGATACACTTGCCGGTTATTCAGATGGAACAACAGAATACAGCAATGGAGGCGATGATGCGCCAGATGAATGAGAGCATGAAACAAATGCAAGATGATGCTATCCGCCAGGCGGAATTTTCCAAACAGCAGGCCGCTGTTATGGCCCAACAGTCTGAGTTGATCACCAGATTACAACAGCAGAATGCAGCATCTGCTTCACACCAACTCCCTCCTCCACTAGGGGCGCATCAGGTTCCTCCACCACCCGGGGCCCCATTACCTGAGCCGACATCTACTGGCCAGAATGCCCCTCCAAATCTGCAGAATACCCAAGCTACCCTCCCGAATCCACAGAATGCTCCGCCAAACCCACAAAACACCCAAGAGGACACGGGTCTTCCAACGGGGCTGGCTCCGCCCCCGCTTCTACCACAACTGTCCAAAAACATTACACCTAACTACCCGGACGCTCCATTTGAGTTCGAGGTAGACCAGACAGCTCTGAAACTGAGCAAGTTGGAAAAACTCTTCAAGAAATCACAGGGGGTGAAGGCCATCCCAGACATTGAAGACGGCTATACTGATGTGGCCGTGACATTGCCGGACAGATTTAAGATGCCCCAGATCGATCGCTTTGATGGATCCGGGGACCCCATGGTCCACCTCCGGCTATTTTCAGACATCTTAAGACCAATGGGCCTAACCCGACCGCAAAAGCTTTCCTTGTTCGGTCGGACTTTATCGGGTGTGGCATCCACTTGGTATGCAAAGCTGGAGGATGATGTGAAGACAAACTGGGATGAGATGGCCGAGGCCTTCGTTGCACAATATTCATATAACACACAGATCGAGATTACCACTCGTGATCTCGAGACAACGAGGCAGGAGCCTAAAGAATCTTTTTCTGACTTTGTAACCCGGTGGAGGGCGAAGGCATCGATGATGACCTTAAGGCCAACAGACAGAGATCAGATCCGGATGATTGTGCGCAATCTCCAGCCGGCATTAATGAAGAAAATGATCGTAGTCCCTTTCCCCACTTTCGCAGATCTACATGATATGGGGATGCAAATAGAGGATGCGATGAAACAAGGTCTGTTTGACCAAGACCGGGATCAGCCCCGAAGAACATTCAACCGGAATACCAATGCAGGCCCGAGTGGCTCTGCCAATACAAGAACTTCAGAGATCGGAATGGTCACCACCAATCCCCCTCCCCAACCAAGGTCCGCAGCGGCCACACCTTTTTCTGATGCCTCTGGGAGCAGTAACCAAGCTTCAAGGTACCAACCCAGGGGTCAACGAACCTTCTCCCCATTACATATGCCTTTGTCCAAAGTCCTCGGGGTTCTAGTCAGAAAGGGGCATCTGAAACCCTTGGAACCGAGGCCCCCTCCAAATCCACTCCCCCCTTCCCACAACCCAGCCAAATATTGCAAATACCACCAGCAGCATGGTCATGATACCGACCAATGTTACAGGCTGCGTCATGAGATTCAAGACCTCATTGACAAAAACATCATTCTACCTCCCGAGAGACCCAACGTCACAACTAACCCGCTCCCAGCACATAACCAAGATCCACCCAAAAGAATCAATTTTATCCAGACTGGGTACGTATCTTACGACCCTAGCATCTACATTACTCCCTCCCACCTACCCAAGCCGGAGGTGATCCTCCCTGATAGCACGGATTTGTGCATGGTGGACACCTCCACGACCCAACCTGAGCCAAAGGTGGTGACCACCGAGAATGGAACGGGGCAGGCTTCCGAGGAGAGCAAAGCTGTTGAGTCTGGGGTGGAGCAATCTGAGAATTTAGCTGGCAGAGCTTATGATCCGAGTGGATATATCTTGTCAATGAGCCAACCTAAGCTGAGTATGGGGTTGCCAGAGAAGGTTGAGTTGTGTATGATCCGGGGAGATGAACTTGAATCAGCAGGGGATGATTTGACTGTGGCGGAAGAGGGCTTCGCCAACCTTCAATTTTTCAACGATCAGGAAGCGGGTGATGCATCAATTAATTGGTTTGATTACGAGGAGTCAGCGGAAGTCGTCGGGTGGTTGGATGATCAGCCTGACATTGTACCATTTGTGGCCGAAAGGGCCGAAGGTCAGAGTGAATCGCCGGAGAGCGCCGGTGCGAAGAATTCCGCTCGGGACCAAGACATTTTGAAAACTGAACAACTGACACTGGAGGAACAAGAAAAGAGATGGGTTTCTGAGAGAGCCCGAAAAGCGAAGAACCATGAGGAAATTGAGAGTGCTGTGGGCACAAAAACTGAACATGCTGTGAGCATGAGGGAGGAAAATGCTGAGAGCACAAGCAAGTCGGAACCAGACAGGTGCCTGCTAGATGCTAATGGAATGTGGTGGGAGGATGACGACTTATATCTCGCCCACACAGACGAAGACTGGGCAGGCGACCAACCAGACGGCACCTGGTACCTCGAGGAGGTAGACCATATGACTAGAAGTGGGCGGTATTTCAAGCCCCCACACCTTGATCAACCCGAGGTATCAGGGAAAGATAAAGAAGCGGAGAAGCAGAAGGAGAAGCAAGTTGAAGAGGAGGCTGTACTGAAGCAGCTAAAGAAAATACAAGCAGACATCTCCATCTGGGGACTGCTTATGGCTTCCAGGGTACACCGGCAGGCTGTCTTATCTGCCATGGACAGAGCGAAACTCTCCATCGAAACTACGCCGGAACAACTAGTTGGTTTGGTCTTCCCGGGAGGAGGTTCCCCGGCATTGACCTTTACGGATAAGGAACTGCCGCCTGAGGGCATGGATCACAACAAACCCCTCTACATCTCTGTAGAATGCAGGGACAAATGGATTCCGGTGGTACTGGTTGATACCGGATCCGCTATCAATGTCTGCCCGGCAGGGACGGCCTATGCGATTGGGTTAAAGCCTGCGGACTTCACCCCAACTTCTCAAGTGATCAAAGCTTATGACAATACGAGTAGGGATGTCCTGGGGACAGTAAAAATCCAAACCAAGATTGGGCCTGGACAACAAGAGGTAGATTTTCACGTCTTGGAGGTCCCTGCATCTTTTAACATGCTTTTGGGGCGACCCTGGTTGCATCAGGTGAAGGCCGTCTCATCTACTCTACATCAAATGGTGAAATACCCCTATGGAAAGGGAGTAGCCATTGTTTTTGGAAATTCATCAATCCATCCTCCTCCGGAGGTATCTACGCCAGTCCTGGAGATTGAACACGGCATGGAGGATATGTTTATATCGGGATTTACTTTGGCTGAGGCCCGGGTAGTACAAAACATTATGGCTGTGAATGAGGGTGTGTATGTCAGCGCTCAAGCCGTCTACCTCATGAACAAGCTACAGCATATCCCGGGGATGGGATTGGGAAGAAGCGGCAGGAAAGGAGTCGCAACGTTGGCCGAAGTGCCACATAATCCACATACCTTTGGATTAGGTTATCTGCCTACCAAAGAAGACTGGGCGAGGAAAGGAAAGGAAATGGCCGGCAGGGCCAGGGCGAAGCAGGCTGGGAAGCCTTTTGATCTAATGCATAGGCCCATTCAGGGTACCCTGAACGGACGCTTTGTCCGGGAGGGGGAAGATTTTCCATTTTGCGGCTTCCCAGAGCCATGGTTCAACGCGGAGAGGAAGCGCGTGCCAGGCTTTGAAATCTTTTTCGACCTGCAACTATCCGGGGAGGACGTTGCCACAGAGCAGACAGACCCAATAACTGAGGCTGAGCAGAATAAGGCAGAGGATGCTGAGGGCACGGAATTGGAAATGGGGGTAGCACTGGCATGTCTCCTCTCTGATCCTCCGATCGACCAAGATTGCTTGGGGAATAACTTCATGGTCTCCATGATTGGGGATGAAACGGCTGTGAGCCAACCAGCAGCTATCTTGGATGCATCGATCGCACCCTCTCTCACTTGGCAGTACGAGGAGGGATTCTTATCCAGCAGTTCCGGGTCAGGTAGTGAGCCGGAGTCTGATTCCACCGAGTCTTCTGAGTCGGAATCAGATTCCAGCTCGACTGAGTCTGAGTCTGGTACTCCTGGGGGTGTCAACCCGGATGCCAAAGTCCTGTCCAGGTCGTCTTTTTCCTTTTCTTTTGAGTCTGTTGTAACAGGAGAATCGGACGATTTGGATGAACTTAATGAGAATGAGGTGAATGTGGTTTCCGAGTACTTTTCTGTGCCCCTAATTTATTGTTTAAATCAGGACTTTCAAAATTTTGATCAAAACGACGAGGACGAAGTTCCTCCGGTTTTACAACGACTAATTGAGCAAGAGCAAGAGAGATTTGTTAAACCCTTAATGGATGAAATCATTTCTGTGAATATTGGTACTGAGGAGGACCCGCGGCTGGTCCAGATCGGGTCCACGTTGTCTTCGGAGGAACGTGAGCGCTTAGTCGCTTTATTAAAAGATTTCAAAGATGTTTTCGCGTGGTCCTACGAAGACATGCCTGGAATCGATCCTGAGATTGTACAGCATCGGATCCCCCTTGACCCCGAGGCCCGACCTGTCAAACAGAAGCTCAGAAGGATCCGCCCGGATTGGGCTCTCAAGATCAAGGAAGAGGTCACCAAGCAAATTGACGCAGGCTTCCTGCTGGTATCTGAATATCCAACTTGGTTGGCCAACATAGTTCCAGTGCCGAAGAAAGATGGCAGGATCCGAGTGTGCGTGGATTTTAGGGATTTGAACAGAGCTAGTCCGAAGGACGACTTTCCCTTGCCACACATTGATGAGTTAGTGGACTTCACTGCAGGGCATGCATTGCTCTCATTCATGGATGGCTTCTCGGGGTACAATCAGATAGTAATGGCGCCGGAAGACAGAGAAAAGACTGCATTCACCACCCCGTGGGGGACATATTGCTACCGGGTAATGCCTTTTGGATTGAAGAACGCTGGAGCTACTTATCAACGGGCCGCGACCACAATACTACATGATATGATCCACAAAGAGGTTGAGGTGTACGTGGACGACATGATTGTCAAGTCCAAAGAAAGAGAGGGCCACTACACCGCCTTGCACAAGTTTTTCCAAAGGATCAGGGAATTCCGGTTGCGGCTAAACCCTCAGAAATGTACGTTTGGTGTTACAGCGGGGAAAATGCTGGGGTTTCTGATTACACAAAGGGGCATTGAGGTCGACCCTTCCAAAATCAAGGCCATCTTAGAAATGCCACCACCGAGGACTGAAAAGGAGGTGCGCGGCTTTCTGGGTAAAGTGCAATTCATAAGACGGTTTATTTCAAAACTAACCTTGACTTGTGAACCACTTTTTGGCCTTCTGAAGAAAGGAAAGAAGTTCCAATGGGACGGCCGATGTCAAGCTGCATTTGAACAGATCAAAGAATATCTACAGAACCCGCCCGTTTTATCACCGCCAGAACCAGGGAAACCGTTGATTTTGTACCTATCAGTGACTGAGACCACGATGGGCTGCATGCTTGCACAAGAGTCAGAAGATAAGGTGGAAAGAGCCATCTATTATTTGAGCAAGAAAATGCTGGAGTATGAGACCCGGTATACGCCACTAGAGAAGGCTTGCTTAGCTTTGGTATGGGCTACCAGGAAGCTGCGGCACTACCTGTTAGCTCACTCTGTAATGTTGGTTTCACGACTTGATCCCATCAAATATCTCTTCGAGAAACCAGCACTTACGGGTAGGCTAGCTCGTTGGTTGCTGTTGCTCTCCGAATTTGATCTCACATATGTCACGCGCAAGTCAGTGAAAGGAAGAGCAGTAGCAGAGTTCCTTGCCGACCATCCGGTTGAGGGGGATGAAGCAGTTGAGTATCTATTCCCAGATGAAGCAATTCTGTATATCGACGATGAAGTTTGGACGATGTACTTTGATGGAGCGTCAAATCAACATGGGTATGGGATAGGAGTATTGCTGATAGCACCCGATGATTCCCGTATCCCTCTAGCCTTCAAACTCCGGTTCAAAGTCTCGAACAACGAAGCAGAATACGAAGCATGCATTGCTGGTTTGGAAGCAGCCTTAGAACTAGGGGCAAGACGGCTGGATGTCATTGGGGATTCGAACCTTGTTGTGTCTCAAGCTAAGGGAGACTGGAAAGTAAAAGAGGAAAATATGATGATGTATCACCAGACCTTGGACTTACTGATTCCTCGGTTTGAAAAGTTAAGTTTTACTCATCTACTGAGAGAGAACAACAAGTTCGCAGACGCTTTAGCAACTCTATCATCAATGATAGACATCCCGCGTGGAGTCCGAATGCGTCCAGTCATTATCGATCAGAAATTTGCACCTGCTTATGAGTCGATTGCAGCCATAGATGAAGTTCAGGACGAACACCCTTGGTATCACGATATCTGGAATTTCTTGGAGAAAGAAGCGTACCCGTCAGGGGTAAATGCCAAAGACAAAAGGGCAATAAGAAGATTGGCCGTTCAGTTCATCATCTGTGGGGGTAAGCTGTATAGAAGAGGTCATCTGGGAATGCATAAACTGTGTGTTGATGCCGAAGAGTCGAAGCGCTTAATGGAAGCCATCCATGGAGGAGAATGTGGTGCACACATGAATGGGGTAATGTTAGCAAGGAAGATTCTCAGACAGGGTTATTACTGGTCCACCATGGAGGAGGATTGTATTGGTTTCGTCCGGCGATGTCACAAGTGTCAAATTCATGCAAATCGCATGAACATTCCGCCGTCAAAGTTGTACAACATGACTTCGCCATGGCCGTTTTCTGTCTGGGGAATTGATGTAATCGGGGCTGTCACGCCAAAAGGGTCGAATGGGCATGAGTTCATCCTTGTAGCGATAGATTATTTCACGAAATGGGTTGAGGCCCAGTCTTATGCAGTGTTGAAGGCTTCACACGTTGCGAAATTCATCAGAAACAACATCATTTGTCGCTACGGGGTCCCAAATGAAATCGTTTCAGACAATGGTTCCCACTTCAAGAAGGAAGTGATAGACTTGTTGGAAAAATACAATGTGGCTTTTCATAAGTCGTCTACTTACCGGCCGCAAACCAACGGAGCAGTTGAGGCCGCCAACAAGAATATCAAGCGTATACTACAGAAAATGGTGAAAACCTATCGGGACTGGCCAGATAAGCTGCCGTTCGCTCTGTGGGGCTACCGAACTTCAATCAGAACTTCTACTGGGGCGACTCCGTATTCATTGGTTTATGGGATGGAGGCCGTTCTACCTATTGAGATTAAGGTCCCGTCATTACGAGTATTGGCCGAGTGCCAGATAGCCGAAGCAGATTGGCAGCAGAATAGATTTGAGGAACTCATGCTTTTCGATGAAAGAAGGTTGAAAGCACTGTACCACGTCCAAGGCTATCAACGTAGAATTGCTCGGGCTTTTAACAAGAAGGTTAAGTCCAGGAATTTGAAGGAAGGAGATTTAGTACTCAAGGACAACCGAGCTCCCATCCATGACCCAAGGGGCAAGTTCAGACCCAATTGGACTGGTCCTTACATCATCAAGTCAATCTGGTCAGGTGGAGCTGTGGTTCTGATGGACCTAGATGGCTTGGAGTTTTCCCAACCGATCAACATGGACAAGTTGAAGAAATACTACCCTTGAGAGGCTCGCTAGGCCGAAAACCCGAAAGGGCGACCTAGGCAAAACTCAGAGCACAAAAAAATTTGAAAATATAAAAACTGAGCTCGCAAGGTTGAAAACCCGCAAAAGGGCGGCCTTGGCAAAAGTTAGAGCGCAAAAGGAGAGTAAAAATACCCGAGCGAACCTGAGCCTGAACTACGTAAGGCTTGATTCCCATCTATGGGATACGTAGGCAACTTCATCCTGAAGTTCAGCCACAACATTTTCCCCGATCAACTTTGTCCATTTTGATCATCTCAGCCATCTCTATTCATCAGCATTTATCGTGATCTCCGGTACAGTACCATCTCAAACTAGGGGCAACTTTCCGTTGCAATGGAGTGCTGCGGCATCTTTTCAAACTAGGGGCGACTTTCCAGTTGCTAGGGTCCGGAGTTGTGCACCTCAGTGACAGATCTCAGGCGTGTCCAGTTCTGATCCTTATCGAAAATAGTTTTGAAAAGTTTTAATAAAAGTTGACTTTGTTCAAATTAATCTTTTCACAACTAAGACCATTTTTGGACCAAAGCGGAGAATTTTCAGTACCACAACCTTCAATTTCATTGATTTCAAAACAGAGTTCTCTTGCTCTTGCATACAATTGAAGTTGCTTTTTATTACATTCATAACGAAAACTTGAAAGTACTAATAAAGCAATAAATCTGAGGCATAGTCAAGTCAGGTGTCCCTGCGCCCCCTCCCAGAGCTGGTTGAAGCCTCTGATGCCGACCTAGGCCCAACCTGTGCTTCTTCGTTGAGCCAATCCCAGCACTCGTCAGATAAAGTGCAACTAAAAGTAAGGGCAGGGGCCAGAAGCTCTCTAACTCTCCATGCTGCGGCCTGTCGAGCCAGCTGTGTGCCTCGAATTGGAAATGTAGCCAGATACTCAATCCCCTCCGGAGGGCAAGTCTGATCATGGCCAAACTGGCGCAGAATACGGAATGGGAAATAGAACACATAGTGAGTCAAACCGATCAGTCGAATCCCGACCTGCCGTGACATGCTATAGCTCATTGCCGGGAGATTGAGCCAAGGGCAACGCCATGCAATGCGATCCGCCGACAAGTTACACATCCATTCAAACCACCATCCCTCATCAAGGGCGTTGACTAGGCGTTGCCGAAAGAAGTAGCCACGAGCTGAATAAGCAGGACAAGAGTCCACAACTTGCAATTTATCCATCAACCATATCTGGGGAGGGATGAAAAATGAGAGAATAAAGAATAGAGAGATGTGCGATGAGAGAAGAGTAAGATGAGGGTTTTGTGAGAAAAAACGAGCCCGAGGGCCGAGTGACGTGAGCAAATATACATGTGAGCTTGGGTGGGAAACATTACCTGTAGCAGTAGTGGACTCCCTGCAAACCTGGTTGCCTCCCGGCGGTGGAAAGCATCCAAGCCCATCAGTGTCTCGGCCAGAGTCATGGCAATGCAGCTCTTCCCATCCCTCAAGCCCTGAGCGACTTCAATCAAACGGATGCTAGCCCCTCCGGAGCCCAAGACAAACAGAAAATGAGATAGTAGGCACAAGCAGAGGGCGTGCTGCCGGAAGCCTTGCCAATAGTGGTTGCTGCGATCACCGGCATCAGAAAATCGGTAAACCAGGCTCGGGATATCCAACATGCCATCACCAATCAGAGATCTAGCATCATGCGCATTAAGACCGCACATCCGCCCTAAGGTTTGGGCATAGCTAAAATTGAGCTGGGGCAGAATTTCCTCGCCTCGCTCGGACTCCATCAAGGCTTGAAAATCTTCAAAAGTAGGACATACCTCTTGCCCGCCGAAGCTGAAGACGTGCGTCACCGGGTTCCAAAACCTTGCCGCAGCAGAGAGGAAAGGAAGATGCAGTGGAGTCCGGCTTAGCGTGAATAGTGCATTCAAGCCGAAACCCCGGAAATTCAACTTCTCCGAGCCATCTAAAGAAGAAATCCAAGACATCAGATTTTCGGTGAGAAAGGCTTCCATTTTTGAGAGGAAAGGTGATGAAATGAACAAGTTCCAAGAGTGGAGCTTTTATAGAGGGGCAAAACACTATTCAAGGGACACTTGTCAACATTTCGGTGGTTGTGGGAGGGGTGGCCGGCCGGCCACCTATCCTAGTAGGCCGGCCACCTTTTCGTCTTCAAAAACGAAATGCTTTCGGCCTCGCATTGGGTCCCATTTTGCCCACCGGAAGAAAGTTTGAAGCATTTGCATGCATCGGGAATGTCGAAGGCCTCCATTTCTCTCGGTTTCGGGCACACTCCGTTATCCAGATTGTCCGTCTGAAGTATGTTTTGTTTTGCTTATCGAGTTGTTGTTTTGCTTATCGGGTTGTAAGTTTTGTCGAGCTATCGCATTTCGTGTTTTGAGTTGTTACCTTTTGATTACGTAATTTTGTCAAGTCTTGTCATTGTTGTATTTTGTTTATCGAGTTGTAAACTCGCTAAGAATCTGTTCCTTCTTAGTGAGTCGTTTTGTTTCTATTTGTTGCGTCGGTTCATTACCTGACCCGGTAAATACATGAGGCACATTTCAATTCAATTCCATTCTTGTGCAAAATGATGCGATGCGATGCCAAGAATTTCTAATACAAACATCTTTTCAAAAGCTGTTTTATTCATCATGTTTTACAACAAAGCAAAGGTACAAGTTTTACTGAAAATAAAACTGCCTAACAATGTGCAAAGTGCTACAAACTACTAGCTAAAAAGTAGAATAAAGCAGGAAATAACATCAATATCCTCGAGAACGAGAATGTGGAGGCCCTCTCATCCTCTTCTGCGGGATAATCTCTGCATCATCATCACCATCTGGATCGGAGCTGTCATCCTCCGGATCTCCCTCAGGCTCATCTCCGCTCCCGGAACCAAGACCGGAACCTCCTTCTCCAGGAGATGCCTCTGACACATGATCTGCGACCTCCTCCTCGTCATCCTCGACAATGGGTGCCCTGCGTCTGCGAGACGACCCTGCTCCTCGAGCTCTTCGGTAAGGCCTAGATGGCCCAGCTCCTTGAGTCCCTGTACCTCGAGCAGGTCTAGCGCCTCGACCTCTCTGAAAAGGCCCGGGAGGCCCATCTCGTGTCGAAGCGTACACGGGAGGCATCTGAAAATGAAAAGTGCAATCCATCAGTTCAGACATAAAAGCAGGTGCAAGTACAGTGTGTGAGTGGGGTGTGTGCTAGATGTGTTCTACACAGCCTATCGGTGCAGCAGAATGCTCAAAGCCAGCATGTTAACAAAAATATGATAAATACAAGAAAGATGAAGGGTACCTGGAAGCCCATGATGGACATCTGTGCCTCTCTACGCAGGACCATCCCCTCAAGCGAGGCCACCACCCCGAGCATCTGGTCTACGTACTCTCGAGGTGGCTGCAGACACAAGCTCAACTTATCAATAAAACAAGCAACTGCCAAAATGTCTGTGTGACAAATGAAAAAGGTAGAACATACCGGTGGTGAGTCAGGATCACTGACGTATCTGTGACCAGGTATCGGAGGCTCCATAGGGATCGGAATCGGGGAGGTAGCCCCATACTGCCAACTCGTCAACTCAGTCGGCATCTCTGGCCATCCAGGGTGATCAAGAGTCGGAGGGATCGGAGGAATCGAACTGCCTCTACCTCTAGATGTACCGGCCCTGCTAGAAGAAGGGACATCTGTGGCACGGGCGCGACTCGAAGATGGTGCGCCAGTGGACCTCCGTGGTGGAGCCCGTACTCCCGACAGGGAGGGCATCAGGTATATGCGGCGATAGGTGGCGTAATTCCCCTCAAGAAGATGTAATAAAGCATCACTGCCCTGCATAGCACTACCGACCTCCTCAGGGGATAATCTATCAGCAGTCCGCATGGTGTCTGGAGGCACAGCAGGAGGGTCTTGAGAATTGCCCCCCCATATCTGACGCTGAAAACGTTCCCCCAAGAACCAAGCCCTGCCGACTGGTCCCTCGAGAAGGAACCTGTACTGGGAACTAGTCGACCCTCCGGGGAACTGATTGTCGAGATCATCGCCAAAGACTGCCCAGGGCTGCCAAGTGATCTGCGGACAACCAGTGCATAAATCAATCAGAAATCAGAATATATAACAGATCGAAGATGAAAGTGAAAGGAGCTGAGAGTTCTGAAATACCTCTGTCGCCCGAATAGTGTCAAAGTACTGCCGCAGAGAGAAGAGAGTCTCTCGAGGCCTCGGTAGATGCTCACCCTCAAACATCAATGAATACGGAGTCGTTGGAGGCCCTGCCACCTCCATCTCCGGAGCCAATGTGGGAAAATACACATACACCCATAGCTGAGAAAAGCAGTGTAGAATGTGAATACAGAATGCAAAGTGCGCCGTATGTGCAGTGAACAAGTAATAAGGAGCAAAAATGTAAATCAAGAGGACAGAATGTACCTCCCAGGCTCTCCAGTAACCGCCGAGTAAATCCCCTCGTGTGTGAGAGACTGCGCTCATGTAACAGTACAGGGTAGCCAGGCCAGCGCCGCCCCAATCATACTGGCCGACCTGTGAGAGGTCTACCAGAGCGCTCAGGAGATATAATCCTACCATGTTCCCTCTATCAGCAAACAAGGTGGTGCCGAAGAGATACATAAGGAAACCGCGGGCATACTGCTCCGCCTCCTCAGGAGTCCCAGGCTCCATCTGTGGCCGCCGGAAATGGGAAGCAAGCCAGGAGTATCGGACCCTCCCCGAACCTCTGTCTACAGGCGGATGTGTCCCCAATAGGTGCATCCAGGCAGCCTCCCACTGACCCATATCCTCGTCGTAGGGAATGGGCCCACCGCCTACGTCTAGGCCGGTGAGTACAGCAAAGTCCAGCGGGGTCATGGTCATATCCCCGGTGGCAGAAAAATGGAAAGAATTGGTGGTGTCCCACCATCTCTCCGCCAAAGCAGCAAATAAAGTCCTACTGATGAGGCAATGAGATAACCCTCTGCAGAATGGCCCGAATCCTGCAAAGTCAACTAATCCCCGAACAGCTTCCGGAAGCTCAAAATACCACTCCCTCGCGGCGACGGAGCCATATCCTCGCACTGTGCGAGAGTGAACCTGCATTTCGAGTAAATGCATAGATCAGCAAATGAAGTGAAAATGAGCTGCGTGCAAATGGAGTGAAAATGGGCTGCGTGTTCAGTGAATTTGGTATTTGGGTTGCGTGTTCAAAATTTCAGAAAATCAGTGGGCTGTGTGTTCGCTTCAAGTTTGGGACTGTGTGTTCTACTTCTAATCAGTGGGCCGTGTGTTCGCTTCAAGTTTGGGACTGTGTGTTCTACTTCTAATCAGTGGGCTGTGTGTTCGCTTCAAGTTTGGGACTGTGTGTTCTACTTCTAATCAGTGGGCCGTGTGTTCGCTTCAAGTTTGGGACTGTGTGTTCTACTTCTAATCAGTGGGCCGTGTGTTCGCTTCAAGTTTGGGACTGTGTGTTCTACTTCTAATCAGTAGGCCGTGTGTTCGCTTCAAGTTTGGGACTGTGTGTTCTACTTCTAATCAGTGGGCTGTGTGTTCACTTCAAATTTGGGACTGTGTGTTCTACTTCAAATCAGTGGGCTGTGTGTTCGCTTCAAATTTGGGACTGTGTGTTCTACTTCAAATCAGTGGGCTGTGTGTTCGCTTCAAATTTGGGACTGTGTGTTCTACTTCAAATCAGTGGGCTGTGTGTTCGCTTCAAATTTGGGACTGTGTGTTCTACTTCAAATCAGTGGGCTGTGTGTTCTACTTCAAATCAGTGGGCTGTGTGTTCGCTTCAAATTTGGGACTGTGTGTTCTACTTCAAATCAGTGGGCTGTGTGTTCGCTTCAAGTTTGGGACTGTGTGTTCTACTTCTAATCAGTGGGCCGTATGTTCGCTTCAAGTTTGGGACTGTGTGTTCTACTTCTAATCAGTGGGCCGTGTGTTCGCTTCCAGTTTGAGACTGTGTGTTCTACTCTCAATCAGTGGGCTGTGTGTTCGCTTCAAAGCTGGGCTGCGTGTTCAGAAAATCTGAGTTTTGGGACTGTGTGTTCTACTCTTAGTCAGTATGTGCTGTGTGCTCATTTTCGACTTCAGGTTGTGTCTTCGGTAAATCAATGTTTGAGCTGTGTGTTCAATTTCTAACTAATGTGCACTGTGCGTTCACAATTATTCAAATATGCCAGGTGTTCATGAAATTCAAGTGTTTAAGTCACATGCTCAGGATGCAAGTATCGTGTCGTAAGCTAAACTGTGTGTCTAAGCATGGCAGGAGTATGAAATGCACGAGAAATACAGAGAATCAAGTGAAATACCTCTGCATCATAGGAGAGGTGCTGCTCCGGCTCTCGTAAAAGAAGATCCCCGGGTACCCGATCGTTGAAATCGGTGAAATGACGAAAAGTGGCTCGCGGAAGCCTATGCACCGCTGGAGCATAACGATCGGGAATGAAAGGACGGACCCTCGGGGGCAGTGTCGTGAGATCAAAATCATCCCCGGCACCTGGAGGACCTCCACCGAATGGAAAATGACCCGCCATATCGAGAAATCTGCAAAGAGGAGCAAAAATGAGCAAAACGAGCCAAAATTGGAAAAAGTCAACAAAAGTCAACTCTCGGGAAATGAAAAGTCAACAAAAGTCAACTCCCGGGAAAATTTTCCAAATATTGAGACAAAATTACCTCAAGTGGTGAAAATGAGAAGGGAAGCCCCGGAATCAAAATTTAGTCGCTTTAAAGTGCTTAAATCTGAAAGATTTCGTAAAAACAACTTGCGTGGGAGGCCGAGGGACGCGTATAAAATGCAGATCCGAAAGAGAAAATGGCTTAGAGAGCAAGAGGAGAGAATTCCACACTTGGGGGTGTGATTTCGGAGGCAATGGGCAAGCATATATATAGAAATCCAAAAAATGACCATTTTGCCCCTGCTTTTAGCAGGTGGTCGGCCGGCCACCTAACCTGGCTGGCCGGCCACCCCCTTTTTCCCCCTAGCCGATGGCCTCTCCTAGGGAGGAGGGCTGGCCGACCATGTTCTTCACTCCCTCCCCTACCTCTCTGCAAATTTTGAGGAAAATCGGAGCTCCCGGGACCCGAAAAAGTTGAAGAAAAGTGCACTTTCTGGCGCCGAATCGCTCCGCTGAAACTTTAATTGCAATTATTGACATGTGTCTCATCATTATTCATCAAAATCGGAGTGTATCCTTTTTAAACATGTTGTGACTTCTCCGGGAGGTAAATCAGAGGCCGCGATCAAGTTGCCGCCACCAAATGCGCGTTTTCCGGCTCAACATTTCATGTCAGACGGGCACCCTCACTTATGTTCGTTTTGCATTATTTGGCTCATAATTTGCGTTCTTATCAATGTTTTGCATGTCATGCATGATTTCTTGATGTGTAATACTCCTGCGCTTGAACATGCGTTGTCGCGCATTATCTTTTCTCGCGTTGTGTTGCATTCATTCACCGACACTGTGTGTGTCAAACTTTTCGAATCCTAGGAATCGCATTGACTGTATGTTGTTAGCATATTATTCTTGTTGAATTGCTCTATTTTACAGGCACGATATTGTATGTACGGTTCATTTAAGGCTGGTGCGACCAGACGAATCGCGCAGGTATCGTACCTTCTCCGTGTGAGACGCGACGAGAATTGAATGATTCTCCGCATTCCTAACCGCATGAAATGTAGTTCTTGCTTTGCATTCTTGCTTAAAACTGTTACATCTATTTGTCAATACTTGCTTCATTACAGCTTGCTGCATTTGCATGATTACCTGGCCCCGCGCCTATCATTTGCATTCTTGCCCCCCTGCCTGCGGGCACACATTTCTGTTTATCCTGTATGATTGTCTAAGTCTTCGGCCTTGTCAAAAATGGGTCGTCACTGGGCTTTGACATTCACTCTCGTCACTTCTTGACTTCCGAGTTCTGTCAAAGAGGGGCAACTGTAGACACCCCATTTTTGACCGTCCTCAAGACTTAGACGTCACCGATTGAGCGCTTGGTGATGTTGCATACTGTGCTCGTTCAGAAGTCTCAGAGTTGCGGCCGTGCGCCCTGCCTCCGGACTTCCGAACTTTCTTCTCTACCTTGTCTCGGTTTGCGAACCAGGCTCGGTTTTCTCTGTTTTCTTTCCTGAGGGAAGGGAGTGGTCCCGTAGACCATCTCTTGGTGGCCGTGAGCTAATTTTCGTGGCCGTAGGCCATTTTGCCCATTTCGGAGCCCAGTTCCCGGTTTTCGGGACCGTCAGGCCGTGTGCCTCGGTTCGGGACCGCCCAACCATCTCTGATTTCTCCGATTTTTGGCAAGTGCCTCTGTTTTATCATTCCGAGGAACACTGGGGCCTCTGATGCCCACTTCGTGGCCGTATGCCACTTTCGGTGCCTGTAGCCGGTTTTCGAGACCCCGAATCGCGCGGTTTAGGCCCCGAGCTTTCATTTTGCATCAGTTTTCTCTGATTTTTGGCAGTAACCTCTGTTTTGTCATTCCGAGGGACACTGGGGTCGCAGATACCCACTTCGCTGCCGAACACCACTTCCGGCACCCGCAGCCCATTTTCGGGATCCCGAATTGCTCGGTTTTGGCTCCGAGCGTTCATTTCTCATTAGTTTTTGTTCAAACTTGACAGGTACCTCTGTTTCAATACCAGGAAGATCACTGGGGGGTGGGAGGCCAGCAATTATCCCAGATAGCCAGTTTCGCTCCTCCGGAGCCCGTTTTTCTCACTTCCGGGCCAATGTTGAATACCTTGGGGGTATTTTCTTCCAACCAAAGCTGCATATTAGTGATGAGGGGACATGGGAGGACCCTAAACAAGTATGGTCGGCCAGAAACTTGGAGGTTCATTTTTGAGCCTCTTCTTCAAGCTCTATGTTGTGACTTCTGCTTCAGAGTTGCCAAATTCCAACCTTGGGGCCTTATTCTACACACTTGGGAGGACCCTAATGTATACTGGTCGGCCCGAAATTCAACACTTCATTTTTTGGGGGTGGCTGGCCGGCCACAAGGGGTGGCTGGCCGGCCACCTTGCAGAGAACCACCTGGCCGACCGGATTCTTGCTTTCCAGCTCATCCCAGCTGTCCGGATATTTTTGCCAAAATATCACCCCATCCGGGGGATATTTTGGGAGGGAAAGATTGCCTCCATTTCCCTCCCCTTTTACACCTTGTTTTGCCTATTTAAAGGGACCATCAGCTCCTTCCTCAAGGTTACAAAAATTGTCTTCAAGAACACTTAAGCAAAAACCCTAATCTCCATAGCCAAAACCTTCAAAAAAGCTTTAAGTGTTGCTTGATTCCTTCACCAACACCTAGCCTCACCATGCCAACTTCGATTCCAACAGCTAGGAAGTGAATTTCAGAGGTTGAGAAGCTACAAATCAAAGCCAAGAAGCAAAGAAAGACAAGTCTTCAAGGGTAAGTATTCAAAACCAACTTTTAGGGCTTTTTCTTGATCTTTTTTTATACTCTAATTGGTTGAGAATTGGGGCTCCGACCCCTACTGATTTTATGCTTATTTTGAGCCCCTCTACAACATTGTAGAAGGGCTCAACTTCATTTGGTATTTCTATATACTAGTTCCTTCAATATTCACCAAGTTTGTCACATTTTTGCATGCTAAAATTGACCTATTTGTGTTGGTTTTTAGGGGTCCGACCCCTACTGCTTTCTTGCTTATTTTGAGCCCCTATACAACATTGTAGAGGATCTCAACCTCATTTGGCCATTCTATACACCACCTCTCTTTGAAATCCATTTTAGGCCCTAAATCTTGCTTGTTTTGTAGCCTTTTGTGCTTGTGGTTTTAGCTCTTGGTCAGAACTGAGAGGGGTCTTATTTTGACCCCCTTTACATGTTTCATGAAGAAAATTTTGTCATTTGGTGTGTGCTTTGCATATCTCTTGTTATAACCTCTTTTAAGCTCCATTTTGCATGGAATTGTTAGCATGATTTTATTCTGATTTTGGGGTTGCCATAAACTGAATATATGCTTATTTTTGGGCCCTCTTCAGTGTTGTAGAAGAAAGTTTTTCCTTTTGAATTTTCTATATACTACTTGCTTTGTAAATCCTCTCTTTTACCGTATTCTTGCAAGCTAATGTTGCCATGCCTATGCTAGCATTTTGGACATGTTTGTTACTGAAAAAATGCCATATTTGGGACTGCCTTGCTACTGTTCTTGCTTCCATAATCATATTTTGCATGTATAGCATGGCTATAGGCCATTTCGGGGCTTAATTTCACATTTTCGGGATGATTGCATGCTTCGGGTGTCATTTCGAATTGTTTCGGGGTTGTTTCCCCCTTTATTTAGGTGCTGAAATATGGTTTGCATGCTTGCATGTCATTTCCCATGTCATTTCATGCCTTAAATGCATTGCCTCGGTTTGCGTGCCCGTGTGCACGCACTTCGAGGCACCTCTGTTTTATCCGACGGCAGCCTATGTGAGTGCGGCTGAGGCTCTCTCATGTTGGCATAAGCCCATCACTGCATTCTGTATGCCATCTTGTGCATTCCTCGATTTGCGTGTCTGCGGGCACGCGTTTCGAGACAGCTTTGTTTTTACCCGACGGCCTCCTATGTGAGTGAGCTGAGGCTCTCCCATGTTGGTGTAAGCCCATCGCGGCATTCCGTGTGCAATTTCATCTTTCATCATCGCCTCGGTTTGCGCGCCTGTGGGCACGCGTTTCGAGGCACTTCGGTTTTATCCGGTTTTCATCTTTCATCATCGCCTCGGTTTGCGCGCCTGTGGGCACGCGATTCGAGGCACTTCGGTTTTATCCAATTTTTCATCTCATCATTGCCTCGGTTTGCGTGCCGGTGGGCACGCACTTCGAGGCACTCTGTTTTATCCGATTTACATTTCATCTTTGCCTCGGTTTGCGTGCCCGAGGCACCTCATCCTTTTCATTCCGGCATCCTATGTAAGTGTGGCTGAGGCCCTCTTCATGTTGGTGTAAGCCCATCATTACATTTCGCATGTCGTTCCGCATCGCCTCGGTTTGCGTGCCCGTGGGCATGCATTTCGAGACATCTCATTTTCATAGCATTGCGCATGCTAGGTTGTATATTAGTTGCATTTCATGCATATCATGCATATTGCACGGGAAACGAGGTATGTTTCGCACTCCGAGTGACGGAACGTGTCTCAATTCCCCAGTCACCGACACTCCGGATTACCCATGATGGAGTTAGGTTTTGTTGTCGCATTCATGTGCATTCATCCTATATTGAGCTGTGCAATTCGGCTCCTCGGCCATCATGCATCGATGTGCGTGATTGGTGGCATGAGGATCGAGACATGCATATATTTGTGAAATACATTGCTATGCCCTTTTCCTGCTCTCTGTTGCAGCAAAATCAAGTATCAGCAACTTTCCGGAGTTTGGCACGCATTTCGAGAAATACTGCGAACAGAGGCTAATCGGGGCATCCCAGTGGATTTCCGCGCCAGGCAGTCCAATATGCAACATACATCAGAAGCAAGGCAGTCCCTGGCTTGCATGCCAGTTTTTACTGTTTTCTAGTTTAATTTGTATATTTATTTCGGATTGTACTATTCTATTATCCGGGTCTGTATTATTATTTATTCGGACCCTCTATGCGAGGGCATAAATGTAATAAGGGTGTGTGAGTGTGATGTATGTCTTCCAACCCCCATTTCTTTCTCCCTTTTATTTATCCGCTTACAATGGTTAGATATAGGGCATATTTCAATTAGCATACAGCATGACAGCATGTTTGCATCATTCATCTGTTTTGCACGCATCGGGCTCGGCGCATCATACAAACTGCATCTGTATTTCAATTCCAAGTTGAGTACTTGATAGCTGTTGCATCTCATATGCCATATTTAGAATAGCCGAGCCTGCTATAGTTTGCATCTTTGCATGTGTTGCATTAGGCATTTCTGTATACTTAGGATCATGCATGATTTCTAATGTAGTTTCTGTTTTGGCTTGGAGTACTCGGTAAGTTTTATGCTTTAGCATCCTTGCATGCGTGTGAGTGTTGCCATGATAGCATGCTTGCCATGAGGCTATTTGTTTATGTGATATAACTGCCTTGAATGCCTGTGGGTGGAGGTTGAGTTATTTGAATTGGGACAATGCATTGACTGTTTGTTTTAAGCCCACTAGATTGTGGCAAAATCATGTTTTCGAAGCCCACCCGAGGGTGGCAAAATCTGCATCTTAAGCCTACCTGTGGGTAGCAAACCACCATTTTCAAACAAACAAACATGAAATGTTTTATTCCAATTCAGACGGCCCAGTCTATACTTGTTTGCTGCGAGCATCACGTAGTAACCTAGGCTAATAACCGGAATAAGAACATACAAAGTTTTCAAAAACAGATATCATGGTTAGTAGAGGCCGGTCTTTGACCGGGCGAGCGGGGGTGCTCACGATGTGACCTTCCCCAATCGTACCCAAGTTCCCGAGCCGAGGCAACTTTGGTAATGACGGACACGTGGCCTTTGGCACCGAGTCAGGGTTTCCTAAATTTCCCATTTTAAAAATATTTAGGTGGCGACTCTGTTATCTGGCAAAGCAGTCCATGTTTGGCACTTCTTTCAAAAAAATCTGTTTTTCTTCAAAACGATTTGCCAGAGTTGGACTCTTTGGTTCAGATTTAGAACCGCAACAAAATCGAGTCCGAACTGTAGCGAGGTCCCCCGCGGGCGTTGTTACAGTTTCTGGCGACTCCGCTGGGGAGTTAGAGAACTTGACTCGAACTCATGATATCTGCTTTTGACTACACTTGTGTGTTTCTTTGCATTGCATTTGCATTGGTGCGCCTAGGACACCGTGTTTGCCATATGCCATTCCCAAACGATTTGCCGGAGGCTTGTCTTGTCAAGTCATGTCCGTAAGGCTGATCGGCTCTGGGCTCTGACAGCATGGGAACACAAACCCCGGTTTTACCGGGGCAGCCTTTTTGACCATTCGACCTAGTGCATATTCGGATCCATAGTGACTATTCCAAACTAGGACAGGTTGCTTACCCGTTTATAGGTTGTTTGAAGCCGCTGCGTGCGTAGTGAACCCCTAGTTCCTGACGAAATAGGACAGGGAAACCCTACCCCAACATAGGGGTGTTTTGGCTCTCATTTATCTGTTATGTGCTTGTTAGAGTGCGTCTCTACAGGGAATGCATATATCAGTATGAGTTTGGGCATCAGGCCTGCGGGCATCGGTTTATCAGTTTCGATATCAGGCCTGCGGGCATCAGTCAGTTATCTGAGAATCAGTCGTCTGCGGATATCCGATTCAGTTTTGGGAAACAGTAATACAGGAACAGTGATCAGTGGTTGAGGACAGTGTATTTCCAGCTTATAAACTGCGTGTTGCATGCCCGACTGTATGTTGTGTGTATTTAAATTTAAGCTGTTATGCTGCCCGTTTTTCTGGTCATTTATTTCCTTTTTGCTTTATTATCTTTTTGTTAGGGCAGTTTGTGGCACAATTGCTTCCGAACCATCAGATATTCCCCAAGCACTTTGGACACGAGGTCGCCGACTTACACGATCCGAGGATCTAGTTGACGGACATCCGGTGTTCCATTCATTACCCCCGGTTATCAGAAGGAGGCCGAGGAAACGCAGTCCATCAGAGCAGAGATTACTGGTACAGCAGCCTACTCTAGTGTCAGACAGTCGGGTTGAGATTCCTGTTTCTGCCATAGAGATACACTTGCCGGTTATTCAGATGGAACAACAGAATACAGCAATGGAGGCGATGATGCGCCAGATGAATGAGAGCATGAAACAAATGCAAGATGATGCTATCCGCCAGGCGGAATTTTCCAAACAGCAGGCCGCTGTTATGGCCCAACAGTCTGAGTTGATCACCAGATTACAACAGCAAAATGCAGCATCTGCTTCACACCAACTCCCTCCTCCACTAGGGGCGCATCAGGTTCCTCCACCACCCGGGGCCCCATTACCTGAGCCGACATCTACTGGCCAGAATGCCCCTCCAAATCTGCAGAATACCCAAGCTACCCTCCCGAATCCACAGAATGCTCCGCCAAACCCACAAAACACCCAAGAGGACACGGGTCTTCCAACGGGGCTGGCTCCGCCCCCGCTTCTACCACAATTGTCCAAAAACATTACACCTAACTACCCGGACGCTCCATTTGAGTTCGAGGTAGACCAGACAGCTCTGAAACTGAGCAAGTTGGAAAAACTCTTCAAGAAATCACAGGGGGTGAAGGCCATCCCAGACATTGAAGACGGCTATACTGATGTGGCCGTGACATTGCCGGACAGATTTAAAATGCCCCAGATCGATCGCTTTGATGGATCCGGGGACCCCATGGTCCACCTCCGGCTATTTTCAGACATCTTAAGACCAATGGGCCTAACCCGACCGCAAAAGCTTTCCTTGTTCGGTCGGACTTTATCGGGTGTGGCATCCACTTGGTATGCAAAGCTGGAGGATGATGTGAAGACAAACTGGGATGAGATGGCCGAGGCCTTCGTTGCACAATATTCATATAACACACAGATCGAGATTACCACTCGTGATCTCGAGACAACGAGGCAGGAGCCTAAAGAATCTTTTTCTGACTTTGTAACCCGGTGGAGGGCGAAGGCATCGATGATGACCTTAAGGCCAACAGACAGAGATCAGATCCGGATGATTGTGCGCAATCTCCAGCCGGCATTAATGAAGAAAATGATCGTAGTCCCTTTCCCCACTTTCGCAGATCTACATGATATGGGGATGCAAATAGAGGATGCGATGAAACAAGGTCTGTTTGACCAAGACCGGGATCAGCCCCGAAGAACATTCAACCGGAATACCAATGCAGGCCCGAGTGGCTCTGCCAATACAAGAACTTCAGAGATCGGAATGGTCACCACCAATCCCCCTCCCCAACCAAGGTCCGCAGCGGCCACACCTTTTTCTGATGCCTCTGGGAGCAGTAACCAAGCTTCAAGGTACCAACCCAGGGGTCAACGAACCTTCTCCCCATTACATATGCCTTTGTCCAAAGTCCTCGGGGTTCTAGTCAGAAAGGGGCATCTGAAACCCTTGGAACCGAGGCCCCCTCCAAATCCACTCCCCCCTTCCCACAACCCAGCCAAATATTGCAAATACCACCAGCAGCATGGTCATGATACCGACCAATGTTACAGGCTGCGTCATGAGATTCAAGACCTCATTGACAAAAACATCATTCTACCTCCCGAGAGACCCAACGTCACAACTAACCCGCTCCCAGCACATAACCAAGATCCACCCAAAAGAATCAATTTTATCCAGACTGGGTACGTATCTTACGACCCTAGCATCTACATTACTCCCTCCCACCTACCCAAGCCGGAGGTGATCCTCCCTGATAGCACGGATTTGTGCATGGTGGACACCTCCACGACCCAACCTGAGCCAAAGGTGGTGACCACCGAGAATGGAACGGGGCAGGCTTCCGAGGAGAGCAAAGCTGTTGAGTCTGGGGTGGAGCAATCTGAGAATTTAGCTGGCAGAGCTTATGATCCGAGTGGATATATCTTGTCAATGAGCCAACCTAAGCTGAGTATGGGGTTGCCAGAGAAGGTTGAGTTGTGTATGATCCGGGGAGATGAACTTGAATCAGCAGGGGATGATTTGACTGTGGCGGAAGAGGGCTTCGCCAACCTTCAATTTTTCAACGATCAGGAAGCGGGTGATGCATCAATTAATTGGTTTGATTACGAGGAGTCAGCGGAAGTCGTCGGGTGGTTGGATGATCAGCCTGACATTGTACCATTTGTGGCCGAAAGGGCCGAAGGTCAGAGTGAATCGCCGGAGAGCGCCGGTGCGAAGAATTCCGCTCGGGACCAAGACATTTTGAAAACTGAACAACTGACACTGGAGGAACAAGAAAAGAGATGGGTTTCTGAGAGAGCCCGAAAAGCGAAGAACCATGAGGAAATTGAGAGTGCTGTGGGCACAAAAACTGAACATGCTGTGAGCATGAGGGAGGAAAATGCTGAGAGCACAAGCAAGTCGGAACCAGACAGGTGCCTGCTAGATGCTAATGGAATGTGGTGGGAGGATGACGACTTATATCTCGCCCACACAGACGAAGACTGGGCAGGCGACCAACCAGACGGCACCTGGTACCTCGAGGAGGTAGACCATATGACTAGAAGTGGGCGGTATTTCAAGCCCCCACACCTTGATCAACCCGAGGTATCAGGGAAAGATAAAGAAGCGGAGAAGCAGAAGGAGAAGCAAGTTGAAGCGGAGGCTGTACTGAAGCAGCTAAAGAAAATACAAGCAGACATCTCCATCTGGGGACTGCTTATGGCTTCCAGGGTACACCGGCAGGCTGTCTTATCTGCCATGGACAGAGCGAAACTCTCCATCGAAACTACGCCGGAACAACTAGTTGGTTTGGTCTTCCCGGGAGGAGGTTCCCCGGCATTGACCTTTACGGATAAGGAACTGCCGCCTGAGGGCGTGGATCACAACAAACCCCTCTACATCTCTGTAGAATGCAGGGACAAATGGATTCCGGTGGTACTGGTTGATACCGGATCCGCTATCAATGTCTGCCCGGCAGGGACGGCCTATGCGATTGGGTTAAAGCCTGCGGACTTCACCCCAACTTCTCAAGTGATCAAAGCTTATGACAATACGAGTAGGGATGTCCTGGGGACAGTAAAAATCCAAACCAAGATTGGGCCTGGACAACAAGAGGTAGATTTTCACGTCTTGGAGGTCCCTGCATCTTTTAACATGCTTTTGGGGCGACCCTGGTTGCATCAGGTGAAGGCCGTCTCATCTACTCTACATCAAATGGTGAAATACCCCTATGGAAAGGGAGTAGCCATTGTTTTTGGAAATTCATCAATCCATCCTCCTCCGGAGGTATCTACGCCAGTCCTGGAGATTGAACACGGCATGGAGGATATGTTTATATCGGGATTTACTTTGGCTGAGGCCCGGGTAGTACAAAACATTATGGCTGTGAATGAGGGTGTGTATGTCAGCGCTCAAGCCGTCTACCTCATGAACAAGCTACAGCATATCCCGGGGATGGGATTGGGAAGAAGCGGCAGGAAAGGAGTCGCAACGTTGGCCGAAGTGCCACATAATCCACATACCTTTGGATTAGGTTATCTGCCTACCAAAGAAGACTGGGCGAGGAAAGGAAAGGAAATGGCCGGCAGGGCCAGGGCGAAGCAGGCTGGGAAGCCTTTTGATCTAATGCATAGGCCCATTCAGGGTACCCTGAACGGACGCTTTGTCCGGGAGGGGGAAGATTTTCCATTTTGCGGCTTCCCAGAGCCATGGTTCAACGCGGAGAGGAAGCGCGTGCCAGGCTTTGAAATCTTTTTCGACCTGCAACTATCCGGGGAGGACGTTGCCACAGAGCAGACAGACCCAATAACTGAGGCTGAGCAGAATAAGGCAGAGGATGCTGAGGGCACGGAATTGGAAATGGGGGTAGCACTGGCATGTCTCCTCTCTGATCCTCCGATCGACCAAGATTGCTTGGGGAATAACTTCATGGTCTCCATGATTGGGGATGAAACGGCTGTGAGCCAACCAGCAGCTATCTTGGATGCATCGATCGCACCCTCTCTCACTTGGCAGTACGAGGAGGGATTCTTATCCAGCAGTTCCGGGTCAGGTAGTGAGCCGGAGTCTGATTCCACCGAGTCTTCTGAGTCGGAATCAGATTCCAGCTCGACTGAGTCTGAGTCTGGTACTCCTGGGGGTGTCAACCCGGATGCCAAAGTCCTGTCCAGGTCGTCTTTTTCCTTTTCTTTTGAGTCTGTTGTAACAGGAGAATCGGACGATTTGGATGAACTTAATGAGAATGAGGTGAATGTGGTTTCCGAGTACTTTTCTGTGCCCCTAATTTATTGTTTAAATCAGGACTTTCAAAATTTTGATCAAAACGACGAGGACGAAGTTCCTCCGGTTTTACAACGACTAATTGAGCAAGAGCAAGAGAGATTTGTTAAACCCTTAATGGATGAAATCATTTCTGTGAATATTGGTACTGAGGAGGACCCGCGGCTGGTCCAGATCGGGTCCACGTTGTCTTCGGAGGAACGTGAGCGCTTAGTCGCTTTATTAAAAGATTTCAAAGATGTTTTCGCGTGGTCCTACGAAGACATGCCTGGAATCGATCCTGAGATTGTACAGCATCGGATCCCCCTTGACCCCGAGGCCCGACCTGTCAAACAGAAGCTCAGAAGGATCCGCCCGGATTGGGCTCTCAAGATCAAGGAAGAGGTCACCAAGCAAATTGACGCAGGCTTCCTGCTGGTATCTGAATATCCAACTTGGTTGGCCAACATAGTTCCAGTGCCGAAGAAAGATGGCAGGATCCGAGTGTGCGTGGATTTTAGGGATTTGAACAGAGCTAGTCCGAAGGACGACTTTCCCTTGCCACACATTGATGAGTTAGTGGACTTCACTGCAGGGCATGCATTGCTCTCATTCATGGATGGCTTCTCGGGGTACAATCAGATAGTAATGGCGCCGGAAGACAGAGAAAAGACTGCATTCACCACCCCGTGGGGGACATATTGCTACCGGGTAATGCCTTTTGGATTGAAGAACGCTGGAGCTACTTATCAACGGGCCGCGACCACAATACTACATGATATGATCCACAAAGAGGTTGAGGTGTACGTGGACGACATGATTGTCAAGTCCAAAGAAAGAGAGGGCCACTACACCGCCTTGCACAAGTTTTTCCAAAGGATCAGGGAATTCCGGTTGCGGCTAAACCCTCAGAAATGTACGTTTGGTGTTACAGCGGGGAAAATGCTGGGGTTTCTGATTACACAAAGGGGCATCGAGGTCGACCCTTCCAAAATCAAGGCCATCTTAGAAATGCCACCACCGAGGACTGAAAAGGAGGTGCGCGGCTTTCTGGGTAAAGTGCAATTCATAAGACGGTTTATTTCAAAACTAACCTTGACTTGTGAACCACTTTTTGGCCTTCTGAAGAAAGGAAAGAAGTTCCAATGGGACGGCCGATGTCAAGCTGCATTTGAACAGATCAAAGAATATCTACAGAACCCGCCCGTTTTATCACCGCCAGAACCAGGGAAACCGTTGATTTTGTACCTATCAGTGACTGAGACCACGATGGGCTGCATGCTTGCACAAGAGTCAGAAGATAAGGTGGAAAGAGCCATCTATTATTTGAGCAAGAAAATGCTGGAGTATGAGACCCGGTATACGCCACTAGAGAAGGCTTGCTTAGCTTTGGTATGGGCTACCAGGAAGCTGCGGCACTACCTGTTAGCTCACTCTGTAATGTTGGTTTCACGACTTGATCCCATCAAATATCTCTTCGAGAAACCAGCACTTACAGGTAGGCTAGCTCGTTGGTTGCTGTTGCTCTCCGAATTTGATCTCACATATGTCACGCGCAAGTCAGTGAAAGGAAGAGCAGTAGCAGAGTTCCTTGCCGACCATCCGGTTGAGGGGGATGAAGCAGTTGAGTATCTATTCCCAGATGAAGCAATTCTGTATATCGACGATGAAGTTTGGACGATGTACTTTGATGGAGCGTCAAATCAACATGGGTATGGGATAGGAGTATTGCTGATAGCACCCGATGATTCCCGTATCCCTCTAGCCTTCAAACTCCGGTTCAAAGTCTCGAACAACGAAGCAGAATACGAAGCATGCATTGCTGGTTTGGAAGCAGCCTTAGAACTAGGGGCAAGACGGCTGGATGTCATTGGGGATTCGAACCTTGTTGTGTCTCAAGCTAAGGGAGACTGGAAAGTAAAAGAGGAAAATATGATGATGTATCACCAGACCTTGGACTTACTGATTCCTCGGTTTGAAAAGTTAAGTTTTACTCATCTACTGAGAGAGAACAACAAGTTCGCAGACGCTTTAGCAACTCTATCATCAATGATAGACATCCCGCGTGGAGTCCGAATGCGTCCAGTCATTATCGATCAGAAATTTGCACCTGCCTATGAGTCGATTGCAGCCATAGATGAAGTTCAGGACGAACACCCTTGGTATCACGATATCTGGAATTTCTTGGAGAAAGAAGCGTACCCGTCAGGGGTAAATGCCAAAGACAAAAGGGCAATAAGAAGATTGGCCGTTCAGTTCATCATCTGTGGGGGTAAGCTGTATAGAAGAGGTCATCTGGGAATGCATAAACTGTGTGTTGATGCCGAAGAGTCGAAGCGCTTAATGGAAGCCATCCATGGAGGAGAATGTGGTGCACACATGAATGGGGTAATGTTAGCAAGGAAGATTCTCAGACAGGGTTATTACTGGTCCACCATGGAGGAGGATTGTATTGGTTTCGTCCGGCGATGTCACAAGTGTCAAATTCATGCAAATCGCATGAACATTCCGCCGTCAAAGTTGTACAACATGACTTCGCCATGGCCGTTTTCTGTCTGGGGAATTGATGTAATCGGGGCTGTCACGCCAAAAGGGTCGAATGGGCATGAGTTCATCCTTGTAGCGATAGATTATTTCACGAAATGGGTTGAGGCCCAGTCTTATGCAGTGTTGAAGGCTTCACACGTTGCGAAATTCATCAGAAACAACATCATTTGTCGCTACGGGGTCCCAAATGAAATCGTTTCAGACAATGGTTCCCACTTCAAGAAGGAAGTGATAGACTTGTTGGAAAAATACAATGTGGCTTTTCATAAGTCGTCTACTTACCGGCCGCAAACCAACGGAGCAGTTGAGGCCGCCAACAAGAATATCAAGCGTATACTACAGAAAATGGTGGAAACCTATCGGGACTGGCCAGATAAGCTGCCGTTCGCTCTGTGGGGCTACTGAACTTCAATCAGAACTTCTACTGGGGCGACTCCGTATTCATTGGTTTATGGGATGGAGGCCGTTCTACCTATTGAGATTGAGGTCCCGTCATTACGAGTATTGGCCGAGTGCCAGATAGCCGAAGCAGATTGGCAGCAGAATAGATTTGAGGAACTCATGCTTTTCGATGAAAGAAGGTTGAAAGCACTGTACCACGTCCAAGGCTATCAACGTAGAATTGCTCGGGCTTTTAACAAGAAGGTTAAGTCCAGGAATTTGAAGGAAGGAGATTTAGTACTCAAGGACAACCGAGCTCCCATCCATGACCCAAGGGGCAAGTTCAGACCCAATTGGACTGGTCCTTACATCATCAAGTCAATCTGGTCAGGTGGAGCTGTGGTTCTGATGGACCTAGATGGCTTGGAGTTTTCCCAACCGATCAACATGGACAAGTTGAAGAAATACTACCCTTGAGAGGCTCGCTAGGCCGAAAACCCGAAAGGGCGACCTAGGCAAAACTCAGAGCACAAAAAAATTTGAAAATATAAAAACTGAGCTCGCAAGGTTGAAAACCCGCAAAAGGGCGGCCTTGGCAAAAGTTAGAGCGCAAAAGGAGAGTAAAAATACCCGAGCGAACCTGAGCCTGAACTACGTAAGGCTTGATTCCCATCTATGGGATACGTAGGCAACTTCATCCTGAAGTTCAGCCACAACATTTTCCCCGATCAACTTTGTCCATTTTGATCATCTCAGCCATCTCTATTCATCAGCATTTATCGTGATCTCCGGTACAGTACCATCTCAAACTAGGGGCAACTTTCCGTTGCAATGGAGTGCTGCGGCATCTTTTCAAACTAGGGGCGACTTTCCAGTTGCTAGGGTCCGGAGTTGTGCACCTCAGTGACAGATCTCAGGCGTGTCCAGTTCTGATCCTTATCGAAAATAGTTTTGAAAAGTTTTAATAAAAGTTGACTTTGTTCAAATTAATCTTTTCACAACTAAGACCATTTTTGGACCAAAGCGGAGAATTTTCAGTACCACAACCTTCAATTTCATTGATTTCAAAACAGAGTTCTCTTGCTCTTGCATACAATTGAAGTTGCTTTTTATTACATTCATAACGAAAACTTGAAAGTACTAATAAAGCAATAAATCTGAGGCATAGTCAAGTCAGGTGTCCCTGCGCCCCCTCCCAGAGCTGGTTGAAGCCTCTGATGCCGACCTAGGCCCAACCTGTGCTTCTTCGTTGAGCCAATCCCAGCACTCGTCAGATAAAGTGCAACTAAAAGTAAGGGCAGGGGCCAGAAGCTCTCTAACTCTCCATGCTGCGGCCTGTCGAGCCAGCTGTGTGCCTCGAATTGGAAATGTAGCCGGATACTCAATCCCCTCCGGAGGGCAAGTCTGATCATGGCCAAACTGGCGCAGAATACGGAATGGGAAATAGAACACATAGTGAGTCAAACCGATCAGTCGAATCCCGACCTGCCGTGACATGCTATAGCTCATTGCCGGGAGATTGAGCCAAGGGCAACGCCATGCAATGCGATCCGCCGACAAGTTGCACATCCATTCAAACCACCATCCCTCATCAAGGGCGTTGACTAGGTGTTGCCGAAAGAAGTAGCCACGAGCTGAATAAGCAGGACAAGAGTCCACAACTTGCAATTTATCCATCAACCATATCTGGGGAGGGATGAAAAATGAGAGAATAAAGAATAGAGAGATGTGCGATGAGAGAAGAGTAAGATGAGGGTTTTGTGAGAAAAAACGAGCCCGAGGGCCGAGTGACGTGAGCAAATATACATGTGAGCTTGGGTGGGAAACATTACCTGTAGCAGTAGTGGACTCCCTGCAAACCTGGTTGCCTCCCGGCGGTGGAAAGCATCCAAGCCCATCAGTGTCTCGGCCAGAGTCATGGCAATGCAGCTCTTCCCATCCCTCAAGCCCTGAGCGACTTCAATCAAACGGATGCTAGCCCCTCCGGAGCCCAAGACAAACAGAAAATGAGATAGTAGGCACAAGCAGAGGGCGTGCTGCCGGAAGCCTTGCCAATAGTGGTTGCTGCGATCACCGGCATCAGAAAATCGGTAAACCAGGCTCGGGATATCCAACATGCCATCACCAATCAGAGATCTAGCATCATGCGCATTAAGACCGCACATCCGCCCTAAGGTTTGGGCATAGCTAAAATTGAGCTGGGGCAGAATTTCCTCGCCTCGCTCGGACTCCATCAAGGCTTGAAAATCTTCAAAAGTAGGACATACCTCTTGCCCGCCGAAGCTGAAGACGTGCGTCACCGGGTTCCAAAACCTTGCCGCAGCAGAGAGGAAAGGAAGATGCAGTGGAGTCCGGCTTAGCGTGAATAGTGCATTCAAGCCGAAACCCCGGAAATTCAACTTCTCCGAGCCATCTAAAGAAGAAATCCAAGACATGAGATTTTCGGTGAGAAAGGCTTCCATTTTTGAGAGGAAAGGTGATGAAATGAACAAGTTCCAAGAGTGGAGCTTTTATAGAGGGGCAAAACACTATTCAAGGGACACTTGTCAACATTTCGGTGGTTATGGGAGGGGTGGCCGGCCGGCCACCTATCCTAGTAGGCCGGCCACCTTTTCGTCTTCAAAAACGAAATGCTTTCGGCCTCGCATTGGGTCCCATTTTGCCCACCGGAAGAAAGTTTGAAGCATTTGCATGCATCGGGAATGTCGAAGGCCTCCATTTCTCTCGGTTTCGGGCACACTCCGTTATCCAGATTGTCCGTCTGAAGTATGTTTTGTTTTGCTTATCGAGTTGTTGTTTTGCTTATCGTGTTGTAAGTTTTGTCGAGCTATCGCATTTCGTGTTTTGAGTTGTTACCTTTTGATTACGTAATTTTGTCAAGTCTTGTCATTGTTGTATTTTGTTTATCGAGTTGTAAACTCGCTAAGAATCTGTTCCTTCTTAGTGAGTCGTTTTGTTTCTATTTGTTGCGTCGGTTCATTACCTGACCCGGTAAATACATGAGGCACATTTCAATTCAATTCCATTCTTGTGCAAAATGATGCGATGCGATGCCAAGAATTTCTAATACAAACATCTTTTCAAAAGCTGTTTTATTCATCATGTTTTACAACAAAGCAAAGGTACAAGTTTTACTGAAAATAAAACTGCCTAACAATGTGCAAAGTGCTACAAACTACTAGCTAAAAAGTAGAATAAAGCAGGAAATAACATCAATATCCTCGAGAACGAGAATGTGGAGGCCCTCTCATCCTCTTCTGCGGGATAATCTCTGCATCATCATCACCATCTGGATCGGAGCTGTCATCCTCCGGATCTCCCTCAGGCTCATCTCTGCTCCCGGAACCAAGACCGGAACCTCCTTCTCCAGGAGATGCCTCTGACACATGATCTGCGACCTCCTCCTCGTCATCCTCGACAATGGGTGCCCTGCGTCTGCGAGACGACCCTGCTCCTCGAGCTCTTCGGTAAGGCCTAGATGGCCCAGCTCCTTGAGTCCCTGTACCTCGAGCAGGTCTAGCGCCTCGACCTCTCTGAAAAGGCCCGGGAGGCCCATCTCGTGTCGAAGCGTACACGGGAGGCATCTGAAAATGAAAAGTGCAATCCATCAGTTCAGACATAAAAGCAGGTGCAAGTACAGTGTGTGAGTGGGGTGTGTGCTAGATGTGTTCTACACAGCCTATCGGTGCAGCAGAATGCTCAAAGCCAGCATGTTAACAAAAATATGATAAATACAAGAAAGATGAAGGGTACCTGGAAGCCCATGATGGACATCTGTGCCTCTCTACGCAGGACCATCCCCTCAAGCAAGGCCACCACCCCGAGCATCTGGTCTACGTACTCTCGAGGTGGCTGCAGACACAAGCTCAACTTATCAATAAAACAAGCAACTGCCAAAATGTCTGTGTGACAAATGAAAAAGGTAGAACATACCGGTGGTGAGTCAGGATCACTGACGTATCTGTGACCAGGTATCGGAGGCTCCATAGGGATCGGAATCGGGGAGGTAGCCCCATACTGCCAACTCGTCAACTCAGTCGGCATCTCTGGCCATCCAGGGTGATCAAGAGTCGGAGGGATCGGAGGAATCGAACTGCCTCTACCTCTAGATGTACCGGCCCTGCTAGAAGAAGGGACATCTGTGGCACGGGCGCGACTCGAAGATGGTGCGCCAGTGGACCTCCGTGGTGGAGCCCGTACTCCCGACAGGGAGGGCATCAGGTATATGCGGCGATAGGTGGCGTAATTCCCCTCAAGAAGATGTAATAAAGCATCACTGCCCTGCATAGCACTACCGACCTCCTCAGGGGATAATCTATCAGCAGTCCGCATGGTGTCTGGAGGCACAGCAGGAGGGTCTTGAGAATTGCCCCCCCATATCTGACGCTGAAAACGTTCCCCCAAGAACCAAGCCCTGCCGACTGGTCCCTCGAGAAGGAACCTGTACTGGGAACTAGTCGACCCTCCGGGGAACTGATTGTCGAGATCATCGCCAAAGACTGCCCAGGGCTGCCAAGTGATCTGCGGACAACCAGTGCATAAATCAATCAGAAATCAGAATATATAACAGATCGAAGATGAAAGTGAAAGGAGCTGAGAGTTCTGAAATACCTCTGTCGCCCGAATAGTGTCAAAGTACTGCCGCAGAGAGAAGAGAGTCTCTCGAGGCCTCGGTAGATGCTCACCCTCAAACATCAATGAATACGGAGTCGTTGGAGGCCCTGCCACCTCCATCTCCGGAGCCAATGTGGGAAAATACACATACACCCATAGCTGAGAAAAGCAGTGTAGAATGTGAATACAGAATGCAAAGTGCGCCGTATGTGCAGTGAACAAGTAATAAGGAGCAAAAATGTAAATCAAGAGGACAGAATGTACCTCCCAGGCTCTCCAGTAACCGCCGAGTAAATCCCCTCGTGTGTGAGAGACTGCGCTCATGTAACAGTACAGGGTAGCCAGGCCAGCGCCGCCCCAATCATACTGGCCGACCTGTGAGAGGTCTACCAGAGCGCTCAGGAGATATAATCCTACCATGTTCCCTCTATCAGCAAACAAGGTGGTGCCGAAGAGATACATAAGGAAACCGCGGGCATACTGCTCCGCCTCCTCAGGAGTCCCAGGCTCCATCTGTGGCCGCCGGAAATGGGAAGCAAACCAGGAGTATCGGACCCTCCCCGAACCTCTGTCTACAGGCGGATGTGTCCCCAATAGGTGCATCCAGGCAGCCTCCCACTGACCCATATCCTCGTCGTAGGGAATGGGCCCACCGCCTACGTCTAGGCCGGTGAGTACAGCAAAGTCCAGCGGGGTCATGGTCATATCCCCGGTGGCAGAAAAATGGAAAGAATTGGTGGTGTCCCACCATCTCTCCGCCAAAGCAGCAAATAAAGTCCTACTGATGAGGCAATGAGATAACCCTCTGCAGAATGGCCCGAATCCTGCAAAGTCAACTAATCCCCGAACAGCTTCCGGAAGCTCAAAATACCACTCCCTCGCGACGACGGAGCCATATCCTCGCACTGTGCGAGAGTGAACCTGCATTTCGAGTAAATGCATAGATCAGCAAATGAAGTGAAAATGAGCTGCGTGCAAATGGAGTGAAAATGGGCTGCGTGTTCAGTGAATTTGGTATTTGGGTTGCGTGTTCAAAATTTCAGAAAATCAGTGGGCTGTGTGTTCGCTTCAAGTTTGGGACTGTGTGTTCTACTTCTAATCAGTGGGCCGTGTGTTCGCTTCAAGTTTGGGACTGTGTGTTCTACTTCTAATCAGTGGGCTGTGTGTTCGCTTCAAGTTTGGGACTGTGTGTTCTACTTCTAATCAGTGGGCCGTGTGTTCGCTTCAAGTTTGGGACTGTGTGTTCTACTTCTAATCAGTGGGCCGTGTGTTCGCTTCAAGTTTGGGACTGTGTGTTCTACTTCTAATCAGTAGGCCGTGTGTTCGCTTCAAGTTTGGGACTGTGTGTTCTACTTCTAATCAGTGGGCTGTGTGTTCACTTCAAATTTGGGACTGTGTGTTCTACTTCAAATCAGTGGGCTGTGTGTTCGCTTCAAATTTGGGACTGTGTGTTCTACTTCAAATCAGTGGGCTGTGTGTTCGCTTCAAATTTGGGACTGTGTGTTCTACTTCAAATCAGTGGGCTGTGTGTTCTACTTCAAATCAGTGGGCTGTGTGTTCGCTTCAAATTTGGGACTGTGTGTTCTACTTCAAATCAGTGGGCTGTGTGTTCGCTTCAAGTTTGGGACTGTGTGTTCTACTTCTAATCAGTGGGCCGTATGTTCGCTTCAAGTTTGGGACTGTGTGTTCTACTTCTAATCAGTGGGCCGTGTGTTCGCTTCCAGTTTGGGACTGTGTGTTCTACTCTCAATCAGTGGGCTGTGTGTTCGCTTCAAAGCTGGGCTGCGTGTTCAGAAAATCTGAGTTTTGGGACTGTGTGTTCTACTCTTAGTCAGTATGTGCTGTGTGCTCATTTTTGACTTCAGGTTGTGTCTTCGGTAAATCAATGTTTGAGCTGTGTGTTCAATTTCTAACTAATGTGCACTGTGCGTTCACAATTATTCAAATATGCCAGGTGTTCATGAAATTCAAGTGTTTAAGTCACATGCTCAGGATGCAAGTATCGTGTCGTAAGCTAAACTGTGTGTCTAAGCATGGCAGGAGTATGAAATGCACGAGAAATACAGAGAATCAAGTGAAATACCTCTGCATCATAGGAGAGGTGCTGCTCCGGCTCTCGTAAAAGAAGATCCCCGGGTACCCGATCGTTGAAATCGGTGAAATGACGAAAAGTGGCTCGCGGAAGCCTATGCACCGCTGGAGCATAACGATCGGGAATGAAAGGACGGACCCTCGGGGGCAGTGTCGTGAGATCAAAATCATCCCCGGCACCTGGAGGACCTCCACCGAATGGAAAATGACCCGCCATATCGAGAAATCTGCAAAGAGGAGCAAAAATGAGCAAAACGAGCCAAAATTGGAAAAAGTCAACAAAAGTCAACTCTCGGGAAATGAAAAGTCAACAAAAGTCAACTCCCGGGAAAATTTTCCAAATATTGAGACAAAATTACCTCAAGTGGTGAAAATGAGAAGGGAAGCCCCGGAATCAAAATTTAGTCGCTTCAAAGTGCTTAAATCTGAAAGATTTCGTAAAAACAACTTGCGTGGGAGGTCGAGGGACGCGTATAAAATGCAGATCCGAAAGAGAAAATGGCTTAGAGAGCAAGAGGAGAGAATTCCACACTTGGGGATGTGATTTCGGAGGCAATGGGCAAGCATATATATAGAAATCCAAAAAATGACCATTTTGCCCCTGCTTTTAGCAGGTGGTCGGCCGGCCACCTAACCTGGCTGGCCGGCCACCCCCTTTTTCCCCCTAGCCGATGGCCTCTCCTAGGGAGGAGGGCTGGCCGACCATGTTCTTCACTCCCTCCCCTACCTCTCTGCAAATTTTGAGGAAAATCGGAGCTCCCGGGACCCGAAAAAGTTGAAGAAAAGTGCACTTTCTGGCGCCGAATCGCTCCGCTGAAACTTTAATTGCAATTATTGACATGTGTCTCATCATTATTCATCAAAATCGGAGTGTATCCTTTTTAAACATGTTGTGACTTCTCCGGGAGGTAAATCAGAGGCCGCGATCAAGTTGCCGCCACCAAATGCGCGTTTTCCGGCTCAACATTTCATGTCAGACGGGCACCCTCACTTATGTTCGTTTTGCATTATTTGGCTCATAATTTGCGTTCTTATCAATGTTTTGCATGTCATGCATGATTTCTTGATGTGTAATACTCCTGCGCTTGAACATGCGTTGTCGCGCATTATCTTTTCTCGCGTTGTGTTGCATTCATTCACCGACACTGTGTGTGTCAAACTTTTCGAATCCTAGGAATCGCATTGACTGTATGTTGTTAGCATATTGTTCTGGTTGAATTGCTCTATTTTGCAGGCACGATATTGTATGTACGGTTCATTTAAGGCTGGTGCGACCAGACGAATCGCGCAGGTATCGTACCTTCTCCGTGTGAGACGCGACGAGAATTGAATGATTCTCCGCATTCCTAACCGCATGAAATGTAGTTCTTGCTTTGCATTCTTGCTTAAAACTGTTACATCTATTTGTCAATACTTGCTTCATTACAGCTTGCTGCATTTGCATGATTACCTGGCCCCGCGCCTATCATTTGCATTCTTGCCCCCCCTGCCTGCGGGCACACATTTCTGTTTATCCTGTATGATTGTCTAAGTCTTCGGCCTTGTCAAAAATGGGTCGTCACTGGGCTTTGACATTCACTCTCGTCACTTCTTGACTTCCGAGTTCTGTCAAAGAGGGGCAACTGTAGACACCCCATTTTTGACCGTCCTCAAGACTTAGACGTCACCGATTGAGCGCTTGGTGATGTTGCATACTGTGCTCGTTCAGAAGTCTCAGAGTTGCGGCCGTGCGCCCTGCCTTCGGACTTCCGAACTTTCTTCTCTACCTTGTCTCGGTTTGCGAACCAGGCTCGGTTTTCTCTGTTTTCTTTCCTGAGGGAAGGGAGTGGTCCCGTAGACCATCTCTTGGTGGCCGTGAGCTAATTTTCGTGGCCGTAGGCCATTTTGCCCATTTCGGAGCCCAGTTCCCGGTTTTCGGGACCGTCAGGCCGTGTGCCTCGGTTCGGGACCGCCCAACCATCTCCGATTTCTCCGGTTTTTGGCAAGTGCCTCTGTTTTATCATTCCGAGGAACACTGGGGCCTCTGATGCCCACTTCGTGGCCGTATGCCACTTTCGGTGCCTGTAGCCGGTTTTCGAGACCCCGAATCGCGCGGTTTAGGCCCCGAGCTTTCATTTTGCATCAGTTTTCTCTGATTTTTGGCAGGAACCTCTGTTTTGTCATTCCGAGGGACACTGGGGTCGCAGATACCCACTTCGCTGCCGAACACCACTTCCGGCACCCGCAGCCCATTTTCGGGATCCCGAATTGCTCGGTTTTGGCTCCGAGCGTTCATTTCTCATTAGTTTTTGTTCAAACTTGACAGGTACCTCTGTTTCAATACCAGGAAGATCACTGGGGGGTGGGAGGCCAGCAATTATCCCAGATAGCCAGTTTCGCTCCTCCGGAGCCCGTTTTTCTCACTTCCGGGCCAATGTTGAATACCTTGGGGGTATTTTCTTCCAACCAAAGCTGCATATTTGTGATGAGGGGACATGGGAGGACCCTAAACAAGCATGGTCGGCCAGAAACTTGGAGGTTCATTTTTGAGCCTCTTCTTCAAGCTCTATGTTGTGACTTCTGCTTCAGAGTTGCCAAATTCCAACCTTGGGGCCTTATTCTACACACTTGGGAGGACCCTAATGTATACTGGTCGGCCCGAAATTCAACACTTCATTTTTTGGGGGTGGCTGGCCGGCCACAAGGGGTGGCTGGCCGGCCACCTTGCAGAGAACCACCTGGCCGACCGGATTCTTGCTTTCCAGCTCATCCCAGCTGTCCGGATATTTTTGCCAAAATATCACCCCATCCGGGGGATATTTTGGGAGGGAAAGATTGCCTCCATTTCCCTCCCCTTTTACACCTTGTTTTGCCTATTTAAAGGGACCATCAGCTCCTTCCTCAAGGTTACAAAAATTGTCTTCAAGAACACTTAAGCAAAAACCCTAATCTCCATAGCCAAAACCTTCAAAAAAGCTTTAAGTGTTGCTTGATTCCTTCACCAACACCTAGCCTCACCATGCCAACTTCGATTCCAACAGCTAGGAAGTGAATTTCAGAGGTTGAGAAGCTACAAATCAAAGCCAAGAAGCAAAGAAAGACAAGTCTTCAAGGGTAAGTATTCAAAACCAACTTTTAGGGCTTTTTCTTGATCTTTTTTTATACTCTAATTGGTTGAGAATTGGGGCTCCGACCCCTACTGCTTTTATGCTTATTTTGAGCCCCTCTACAACATTGTAGAAGGGCTCAACTTCATTTGGTATTTCTATATACTAGTTCCTTCAATATTCACCAAGTTTGTCACATTTTTGCATGCTAAAATTGACCTATTTGTGTTGGTTTTTAGGGGTCCGACCCCTACTGCTTTCTTGCTTATTTTGAGCCCCTCTACAACATTGTAGAGGAGCTCAACCTCATTTGGCCATTCTATACACCACCTCTCTTTGAAATCCATTTTAGGCCCTAAATCTTGCTTGTTTTGTAGCCTTTTGTGCTTGTGGTTTTAGCTCTTGGTCAGAACTGAGAGGGGTCTTATTTTGACCCCCTTTACATGTTTCATGAAGAAAATTTTGTCATTTGGTGTGTGCTTTGCATATCTCTTGTTATAACCTCTTTTAAGCTCCATTTTGCATGGAATTGTTAGCATGATTTTATTCTGATTTTGGGGTTGCCATAAACTGAATATATGCTTATTTTTGGGCCCTCTTCAGTGTTTTAGAAGAAAGTTTTTCCTTTTGAATTTTCTATATACTACTTGCTTTGTAAATCCTCTCTTTTACCGTATTCTTGCAAGCTAATGTTGCCATGCCTATGCTAGCATTTTGGACATGTTTGTTACTAAAAAAATGCCATATTTGGGACTGCCTTGCTACTGTTCTTGCTTCCATAATCATATTTTGCATGTATAGCATGGCTATAGGCCATTTCGGGGCTTAATTTCACATTTTCGGGATGATTGCATGCTTCGGGTGTCATTTCGAATTGTTTCGGGGTTGTTTCCCCCTTTATTTAGGTGCTGAAATATGGTTTGCATGCTTGCATGTCATTTCCCATGTCATTTCATGCCTTAAATGCATTGCCTCGGTTTGCGTGCCCGTGTGCACGCACTTCGAGGCACCTCTGTTTTATCCGACGGCAGCCTATGTGAGTGCGGCTGAGGCTCTCTCATGTTGGCATAAGCCCATCACTGCATTCTGTATGCCATCTTGTGCATTCCTCGATTTGCGTGTCTGCGGGTACGCGTTTCGAGACAGCTTTGTTTTTACCCGACGGCCTCCTATGTGAGTGAGCTGAGGCTCTCCCATGTTGGTGTAAGCCCATCGCGGCATTCCGTGTGCAATTTCATCTTTCATCATCGCCTCGGTTTGCGCGCCTGTGGGCACGCATTTCGAGGCACTTCAGTTTTATCTGATTTTCATCTTTCATCATCGCCTCGGTTTGCGCGCCTGTGGGCACGCGGTTCGAGGCACTTCGGTTTTATTCGATTTTTCATCTCATCATTGCCTCGGTTTGCGTGCCGGTGGGCACGCACTTCGAGGCACTCTGTTTTATCCGATTTACATTTCATCTTTGCCTCGGTTTGCGTGCCAGTGGGCACGCATTTCGAGGCACCTCATCCTTTTCATTCCGGCATCCTATGTAAGTGTGGCTGAGGCCCTCTTCATGTTGGTGTAAGCCCATCATTACATTTCGCATGTCGTTCCGCATCGCCTCGGTTTGCGTGCCCGTGGGCATGCATTTCGAGACATCTCATTTTCATAGCATTGCGCATGCTAGGTTGTATATTAGTTGCATTTCATGCATATCATGCATATTGCACGGGAAACGAGGTATGTTTCGCACTCCGAGTGACGGAACGTGTCTCAATTCCCCAGTCACCGACACTCCGGATTACCCATGATGGAGTTAGGTTTTGTTGTCGCATTCATGTGCATTCATCCTATATTGAGCTGTGCAATTCGGCTCCTCGGCCATCATGCATCGATGTGCGTGATTGGTGGCATGAGGATCGAGACATGCATATATTTGTGAAATACATTGCTATGCCCTTTTCCTGCTCTCTGTTGCAGCAAAATCAAGGATCAGCAACTTTCCGGAGTTTGGCACGCATTTCGAGAAATACTGCGAACAGAGGCTAATCGGGGCATCCCAGTGGATTTCCGCGCCAGGCAGTCCAATATGCAACATACATCAGAAGCAAGGCAGTCCCTGGCTTGCATGCCAGTTTTTACTGTTTTCTAGTTTAATTTGTATATTTATTTCGGATTGTACTATTCTATTATCCGGGTCTGTATTATTATTTATTCGGACCCTCTATGCGAGGGCATAAATGTAATAAGGGTGTGTGAGTGTGATGTATGTCTTCCAACCCCCATTTCTTTCTCCCTTTTATTTATCCGCTTACAATGGTTAGATATAGGGCATATTTCAATTAGCATACAGCATGACAGCATGTTTGCATCATTCATCTGTTTTGCACGCATCGGGCTCGGCGCATCATACAAACTGCATCTGTATTTCAATTCCAAGTTGAGTACTTGATAGCTGTTGCATCTCATATGCCATATTTAGAATAGCCGAGCCTGCTATAGTTTGCATCTTTGCATGTGTTGCATTAGGCATTTCTGTATACTTAGGATCATGCATGATTTCTAATGTAGTTTCTGTTTTGGCTTGGAGTACTCGGTAAGTTTTATGCTTTAGCATCCTTGCATGCGTGTGAGTGTTGCCATGATAGCATGCTTGCCATGAGGCTATTTGTTTATGTGATATAACTGCCTTGAATGCCTGTGGGTGGAGGTTGAGTTATTTGAATTGGGACAATGCATTGACTGTTTGTTTTAAGCCCACTAGATTGTGGCAAAATCATGTTTTCGAAGCCCACCCGAGGGTGGCAAAATCTGCATCTTAAGCCTACCTGCGGGTAGCAAACCACCATTTTCAAACAAACAAACATGAAATGTTTTATTCCAATTCAGACGGCCCAGTCTATACTTGTTTGCTGCGAGCATCACGTAGTAACCTAGGCTAATAACCGGAATAAGAACATACAAAGTTTTCAAAAACAGATATCATGGTTAGTAGAGGCCGGTCTTTGACCGGGCGAGCGGGGTTGCTCACGATGTGACCTTCCCCAATCGTACCCAAGTTCCCGAGCCGAGGCAACTTTGGTAATGACGGACACGTGGCCTTTGGCAGCGAGTCAGGGTTTCCTAAATTTCCCATTTTAAAAATATTTAGGTGGCGACTCTGTTATCTGGCAAAGCAGTCCATGTTTGGCATTTCTTTCAAAAAAATCTGTTTTTCTTCAAAACGATTTGCCAGAGTTGGACTCTTTGGTTCAGATTTAGAACCGCAACAAAATCGAGTCCGAACTGTAGCGAGGTCCCCCGCGGGCGTTGTTACACACTGTTACCGGTGACTGAGATGATTCTGTACGGTCCTTCCCAGTTTGGGCCAAGCTTACCCTTCTTGGGTTCTTTTCTGTTGCCGATAACCTTCTTTAGGACGAGGTCTCCAATTTGGAACTCTATAGGATTCACCTTCTTGTTGTATGCCCTCGCAAGTCTCTACTGGTATGCCCCTAGCCGAATTGTTGCTTTTTCTCTCATTTCTTCAATTAAGTCCAGATCTTGGGTAATGAAGGCCTCGTTTGTCCTATTCTCTACTCCTTGAGTTCTGATTCTAGGAATGCTGATCTCCAGAGGTATGATGACCTCAGTGCCATAAGTCATGGCAAAGGGAGATTCTCTAGTAGATCTTCATGGCGTAGTGCAATATGCCATAAAGCATTAGAAAACTTGTCTACCCACTTGCCCTTGGAAGCTTCCAATCTCTTCTTTATTCCATCTAGGATGGTCTTGTTAGAGGTCTCACCCTGGCCATTGCTTTAAGAGAAACTGGGAGTTAAGTAATAGTTCTTGATCTTGTACTTTGTGCATAAAAACTGGATACCATTGTCTGCCATAATGGCTCTTGGGATCCTGAATTTGGTAATAATATTCTTCTACATGAATTTCTGATATCTATATCTCAGATTTTGGCTAGAGGTTCAGCCTCCACCCACTTTGTAAAGTAGTCCATGGCTACGAATAAGAACTTTCTTTGTCATTTGCCTTGGGCAATTGTCCAATCAGATCCATCCCCTACTAGGCAAATGACCAAGGACTGGATATTGGGTTGAGGTGTCCAGCTAGATGATGTATCAAGGGTGCAAACCGTTGACACTTTTTACACTTCCTGACATAGGCTTCGGTGTCTTTTTGCATGTAGTGCCACTAATACCCTTGTGATATGGCTCTGTGGGCAAGGGATTTGCCCCCAGCATGGCTTCCACAAACTCCTTTGTGGATCTTGTACAAGAAATCTTCTACTTGGGAATGATGCACACATTGCAGCAAGGGTCCAGTGAAGGACCTTCTGTACAAATGACCTTCTGCCGACAGACAGAATCTAGCTGATCTAAGTCTGATTTTTTTTTTATTTTTTATTTTTTTATTTTTTTTTTCAGGCACCTAGCCATCTTTGATGACCTTGATCAGGGCATCCATCCAGCTTGGGCCCAGCTCTATGCACATTGCTCATATTCTATTATTAGGGGTTACACAATTGGGCCTAATAGATAGTCTATCATTATTGTTCTCGGCGTATTCGACTTTATGGCACTGACAAGGTTAGCGAGGGTATTTACATGGTTGTTGTCTTCTCGGCAGACCTGCTGTAGCCGACAACTCTAGAATTGTGCTAGTAACTTGATGATCTCTCTGACATAGGCCACCATCTTTTCATCTCGGGTTGCGTATTCTCCAGTCGCCTGGTTTACGATGAGTTGGGAGTTGTAATAGACTACGATGACATAGGCCACCACGTCTTCGGTTTCGACCGCTGCTGCTGCTAATTTCAATCTGATAATCAATGCCTCATATTCTGCTAAATTATTTGAGGCCTTGAACCCTAGTTGGATTGATTACTCTATCATCTATCCATCTGGTGAGACCAATACTACTTCTGCCCTCGCTTTCTACTGGTTTGAACTGCCATCAACAAAGAGGCGGAATGACTCACTGATGTAGATATCACAGGACTTCAGTTTCTCTTGGTCTTTCTTTTGTCCTGCTAGCATGGATTTTTGTGGTGTTAGCTGTGCTTCTTCTGGTTCTTCTACGCACCCTAGGCCAAGGTTTATAGGTCTAGGCTTCGGGCTTGCGCTCGGTGTGAATTTAGCAACAAAGTTAGTGCAAACCTAACCTTTGACTGTTGTCCTTGGTCTGTATTCTATATCATATTGACCTAGAACCACAACCCATTATGCTACTCTGCCTATCAAATCCCCATGTTGTAGTAGGGACTTCAGTGGGTGCTCCATAAGTACCACCATCTTGTGAGCTTAAAAGTAATGATTCAGTTTCTTTGATGCCATTACGAGAGCGATTGTTAGTTTTTTCAGAGATATGTACCTTGTTTCTATGCTTCCTAGGGTCTTGCTCATGTAATACACTACCTTTTGTTCTCCTTTTTCTTGGACGACCATGACACTAACTACGTGATCCGAGACTACTAAATACAGGAACGGATCCTCTCCTGGAACTAGATTTGACAATACTGGTGGGGTTGTCAAATACCTCTTTATGTCGGTTAGGGCGACTTTGTATTCATCTGTCCATAAAAAATCTATGGCCTTTTTCAGCAGCTGAAAGAATAGTTTGCACTTATATGAACTCTAGTTGATGAATCTGTTCAACGCAGCTAGCTTGCCGATCAGAACTTGGACTACTTTTGCTACCGTCGGACTCTTCAGAACAAGGATGGCCTTGATCTGATCAGGGCTTGCTTTAATTCCTCTCCTGGTCACCAGATATCCTAGGAATTTACCAGATCCCACTCCAAAATCACACTTAGAGGCATTCAAATGAAGCCGATATGCCTTCATGATATCAAAAACATCCTTCAGAAAGGCTAGATGATCTGCAGATTCCTTACTCTTCACGACCATGTCATCGATGTAGACTTCCATGGTCTTCCCGATAAGATGTTTGGACATCTTTGTTACTAGCCTCTGATATGTTGCCCCTACATTCTTCAGTCCAAAAGGTACCACTCTATAACAGTAAAGTTCCTTTGGAGTGATAAACGCTTTCTTCTCTTCATCTGGAGCGTACATGACTATTTGACAATAGCCTCAGTATGCATCAAGGAAGCTCATCTTTCCATGGCCAGATGTGGCATCCACAAGCTGGTCTATCTTTGGCAAAGGGAAGCAGTCTTTTAGACAAGCCTTATTTAGGCTTGTGAAGTCCACACAAACCCTTCATGTTCCATTCTTCTTCTTTATTACCACTATGTTGGACAACCACATCGGGTAGTTTACTTTTTGGATTGCATGTGCTTCCAGCAGCTTCTTTACTTTCTCTTTCGCTGCTTATACATGGACCAAGGTTGGTCACCTGGCTCTCTGGACCACAGGTTTGGCCGACCTATCAATATTGAGCTTGTGGTAGGTAACCTCAGGGCTAATCCCCGACATCTCGTAGGGTATCCAAGTGAACACCTTAATGTTCTCTCTCAAAAAGGCTTCCAATTTTTTTTCTTCTTCCTCGTCCAAGCCTAAGCCGAGGAGAAAGAATCGTTCTTCATTCCCTTTCTGTACTAGAACCTTTTTCAAGGGATCCTAGCTCTTGTCAATGGGCTCTTTGCCTATATCATCCAAGACCTCTTTGACTTCGTTTTCTACTTCTGTCATCTCCGTTTCTCTAACAGTTTATGTATGACAACCCTGTTCTATGTGATTCTATTAATCTCTAATTATACTTGTGATTATGTGTCTGATATGATTTTGGATGATAACCATGTGGTTATATGCATTTTTGAATTTATATCTATCCATTGTAGAGAAATCTATTCAGTAATGTAATAAATTGAAATTGAGGGTCGTAAAGGCGACAGAAACCAAAATTGACTGTACCATTGTGATTAGCATAATTTTTAGAGCCTATGGTGAAATTTGATTAAAAATTGATTTGGATCAAATTAATTAGATTAAACTTAAGTAAGATTGCTTAGCCTTAATCAAGCTTAATTAGCCTAAGCTAATCACCCACTATGTGGATGTTTGGAAATTGGCTATTTTAGAGGCTTTTTGGCTATTTTAGTAGGCTATTTTAGTTTTTGTGTTTGGGAAGATAGGATGGATTTTTATTTGAGTTGTTGTATTAAAAAATGTGTTGAACTGATGTTTAAAGTTAAAATGACAAATTTATCCCTAACCTCACATTTTTCAAAATTAATGTAAAGGGGCAAAATTGTCATTTACCAATAATGGGACAACTTGTCAATGGTGATGGTTGTAGGTTGTGCTACACTGCCACTGTGACAGCCCACAGTTTCAGCTCTTTTCTTTTTTTTTTTTTTTTTTATATAAAGTATTGGTTTAGGGGCTTTTTGGCTTTTTTTTTTTTAGTTTTAGCCTCAAACTCAGCTTCCCAAACACCCCCTATATATATGATGAGATTAGTGTTTAGGCTCCTAAATTTGAGCTCATCTTCAAGACTTGGCTGAGATTATACCATTTAGAGAGAGAGAACATCATTATTTGAGAAAGGAAGGCAAGTACTTCGAGGATTGCTTAGTAGATTGAAGAATTGTGTATAGACAACTCAAGCTCTTGCTAATGGAGCTACATTGAAGCTCCCAGAGTGTTTGAACCATGATTCATGAATTTGAGTTACTTAATTGTAAATTCAAGGTGAATATGTAATTAAGTGTATGAATTGAGCTAAGATTGTAGAATTGAGATCAATTTGCATATGCATGTTTGAATTGTTATGAAATCTCATTGTAGAGCATGAATCATATAATCCATGTGGAATTGAGAATTGTTTGACACATGCATGCATGACTTGTTATGTTTAAAAGTCCAATTTTAAGCTTAAAAGCTTGTAGATGCAAGGTATAAAAGATTGTTTGTTAAATATAAAGTCCAAGGCTTAAATTTTGTTCACTTTATGGAATTTTGAGTTATGGGTTGAAACTAGCTTCAAATATATGTATTTGGGAGTGTTCTTGCACGTTTGAGTAAGTCATGCATGAATTTGGAGCCTTGGAGTTGTGTTTGAAGCTCAAACAGAATTCTGAAAATTCCAAAATTCGAACAGTTTGCTAAAGCGATGGAAGTGTCACTCAAGCGTACATTTTGAGCTCCCCGTACTTTTGCAGACATTCGGGGTTGACTTAAGCGACCACCCTTTATTTTTAGTCTTGGCTCGAGCGACCAAAAAGTTGGCTTTAGCGTAAAATGAGAGCATCCAATACTTTTGCAAGCCAAGGGTTCGCTTGAGCGATCAATGTTGTGCTCGAGCGAATTGCCTTATTTCAGGAAACTTTGAAAAGTTGTTATGTTTCACTTTCCGTTCTTTTGCATTTCTGAGCACTCTTAGGCATACATTGAGCTTTTTAAATGAACTAAAGAGTTTGAAATTAGCCTAAGAAAGAGAAATAATTAAAGAATGGATTGAACTGTATTGTGACCCGATTTCTAAATGTGCTATGAATTGTGTAAGGTCAATCGCAAAGACTATCCAACCATCTGCACACTATAAGTAATATCTTAGTAAAGATATTTTCATGTATGTTATTTTCTAAATACTACCTATGTGGTAAGTTTTTCGAACTCATGAATTTGTATTATGAATGTGTATTTTACCTATCTGATTCGTAACTGACTTGAAACGAGATTAACAAGCACAAAATCATAAGATTGGACCAAAGGTGATTTTGTCTGAATACACAATGGGCCTAAGGCCGTTTGGTATGTTTGATGAGAATATGAAATGGGCTCGAGGCCATTTGGTGTATTTGATAGGGACACAAAATGGGCCTGAGGCCATTTAGAATATTTGACAAGATAAACCTAAAGTCATCTTAGATATGAATTGGACTGAAGGTCGTTTTGTATGATTATTAAATGGACCAAAGGTCATGTTGAACAAGGAATTGATTAAACCAAAGGTCGTTTTGAATGTGAATACAAATGTGACCATGATCATGATTATAAACGCACGCGTGAACATGAATTTGGAAATAATGGACCTAAGGTCATTTTGTACATACAATGTGAAGGTCCGAATGATCATTTGTGCATGGATCCATTAAATGTGAACATGATCTTGAATTTGAATATGCGCATAAATAAGAATATGGAAATGTTGGACTCGAGGTAATTTAGTACATATGTTATGATCAGTAATGAAAAACTGTTAGACCCAAGGTCGTTTTGTCCCTTCGTGTACTAAGTATAATAGATTGGACCCCGAGGTCATTCTGTTAAGATTTGTTTAAGTACGTTATGAATGGGAACTGCGTTCCATATGTCTTAAATATAGGTATGACTTATTTACATACGAATCTCATTCATTGACCCATTTACTCTGGTATTATTCACTGGGCGTTAGCTCATTATTATCTATATGTATGTAGGTGAGCATCAGGATGTCCAGCCCCAGCCCTAGTGAGCTTATGAGAGAACCAAGTTGTGGAGTTAACCAAGGTCGCCTCATGCAAGAGGCTTTACTTTTGATTTGTTTTTCTTTTGTTTCTTAGGTGGTCATATGTGACCAAGTTTGTATACAACCTTAGTTTTGTTAAGACTATTTTTGAATGATCCTGGACGCATGTATATATATATTCGAAATAACTGTCTGGTGTGAGTTATTATCGACATGAGAAAATTTTTTGTTATGCTATGTATGCACAACTCATTGGACAGTCTTTGTGTTTTTGCTTCCGCTTCTGGCCCCTATTGATAATATGTTTGATTTTCTATTTGAGGTCGTAGGTACTCTTATTATTACTAGCTGATTATGATCCTAACCTATAGGGGCGTGTTCGGGTCATGACAGAGTGGTATCAGAGCACGATTTAATAACCCATACACTTGTCCAAATGAGTAATAGAGTGTCTAGAAAAGGCTTCAGTTGCGTTCATGTAATCAATATATGTTTGAATACATGAAGACTATGCTAATGTGTTTTGAAATATGTGACTACATGATATATGAACTGTTGCCTATCTATATATGCGTGCTCTTTCTGTCTATGAATATTGAGTACATGGTTTTTGTATGAAATATGATGCACATCTCATTAGATAATGGTGAAAACCAGAGCTGATGAGATAGAGGAATCCTCTACTGCTAGACTGGACAGAATGGAAAGGTTGATACAAGACATGGCAGAAACATTGAGGCAACAACAACAATGGCAACAACTGCTACTTCCTTCTTCAGTACAGCCTGTGCAAGATTTGCAAAATGATGATTGAACAATAGCTCTTACCAAGGAGTTTAAGAAGATGAAATCGTTAACATTTCATGGGGGAGTGGATCTATTGAAGGCAGAGGCTTAGGTCCTTGGCATAGAAAAGTTATTTGAAGTATTTCCATGCGTCGAAACACAGAAAGTACAATTGGCAACATTTACACTTGAAGACGAAACGAAGAGGTGGTGAATGTTAATCCGTGAGAATAACAAGGGTATTGATTGGGCACGATTTTTGGAGATCTTCTATGACAAATACTTTCCACAATATGCCCGTGATAGAAAAGTGGCTGAATTTGAGGGGTTTAAACAAGGCAATTTGACTGTGGCAGAATACGAGGCAAAGTTTATAGAATTAGATAATGTTCACACTACATATGGTCGACACCGACTATAAGAAGGCAAGAAAATTTGAGGGTGGTCTTCATAATGATATTCATGAAAGAGTGAATGTATTGAAACTGCTTACATACGTTGATGTGTTGGATCGAGCTTTAATGTCTGAAACTAATATGGTTAATCAGAGTAAATAACCAACTGATTAGAAAAATAAGAGATAGGGCTTCTTCTCAAAGAAGGGGTCATCGAAAAAGCAGAATATGGGATCCTCAAGCACTTTGAGCTCCACCAAAGATATGGCACCAACATGTAATCAATGTGGTAAGAAACATCATGAGGTTTGTTACCGTGTCTTTGGGGCTTGCTTCAAATGTGGTAAAATGGGACATATGGCAAGGGATTGTACCCAAACTAAGCAACAAAGAAGTGGGAAACCGACTACTAGTTCGATCGGATCCATCCAAAAACCGGGGAATACCATGAGGCCTGCTACTACCAGAGACACGATGAGACAAGGGAGAGTCTTTGCACTCGTCCCAGGTGACATACGGAATACTGAAGCTGTTGTCTCAGGAATTATCCCTATATGTAATCAAGATACTTTTGTGTTAATTGATTTTGGATCCACACGTTCTTTTGTGTCCACTACATTTGCATCTAGATTGAATAGTCCCCTAGAATCATTACTATATCTATTATGTGTGTCTGCTCCATCAGGGGAATCTGTGTTGTGTATATCTATGTATCATATTTGTGATATGCGTATTAGCAGTGCTACTTTATATATGGATTTATTACCCTTGGACATTAGACACTTTGATGTAATTCTAGGTATGGATTGGTTGTCTAAATACTATGACACCATTGACTGTGTAACAAAACGAGTTGTGTTTAGACTGCCAGGACATGATGAATTTGAATTTGTTAGTAATAGTATAGTGCCTCCACCTCATCTAATTTCAGCAATGAAAGCATGCAAACTGCTTAGGAGGGGGTGTCAGGGTTACTTGTGTAGTATCTTGACTGAGCAATCTATGAATGTTGAAATAGGCAGTATTCCTATTGTTAGAGAATTTCTAGATGTATTCCCAAATGAATTGCCAGGGAAATTGGTTGATAGAGAAATAGAGTTTACTATTGATGTTATACTGAGCACCCAACCTATCTCAAAAACCCTTTACAGAATGTCTACGGTTGAAATGAAAGAATTGAAAGAACAGTTGCAAGACTTGCTTAATAAAGGGTTTATTTGACCGAGCACATCGCCATGGGGCGCACCGATTTTATTTGTAAAGAAGAAAGATGAGACTTTACATCTGTGCATTGACTATCGAGAATTGAACAAGGTAACAATCAAAAATAAATATCCTTTTCCCCATATTGATGATTTATTTTATCAGCTACAGGGATCACAAGTATTTTCAAAAATTGATTTGAGATCCGAGTACCACCAGTTAAAGATAAAAGCAGAAGATGTTGAGAAAACCGCATTTAGAACAAGGTATGGACATTATGAATTTTTGGTTATGCCATTTGGAGTGACTAATGCACTTGCAACATTTATGGATCTTATGAACCGAATTTTTAAATCCTACCCTGATGAGTTTGTTGTGATTTTTATTGATGATATTCTGATATATTCAAAAAGTAGAATTGAACATGAACAACATCTGAGAACTGTCTGGCAAATACTTAGAGAAAAGAAATTATTTACTAAATTGAAGAAATGTGAATTTTGGTTGGATGAGGTTGTCTTCTTAGGGCATGTCATCAACAGAGATGGGATTTCTATAGACCTACAGAAGATAGAGGCAATTGTGAACTAGCCTACACCGATGAATGTAACGGAAGTCCATAGTTTTATGGGCTTAGATGGGTATTACAGACGGTTTGTAAAAGACTTCTCCAAAATAGCTGTCCCGCTTACCCAACTAACTCAAAAAGAGAACTGTTCGAATGGAATGATGAGAGGGAATCTTCCTTCCAAGAATTAAAGACGAGATTGACTACTACACCAGTGTTGAGATTGCCTTCAGGTACGAAAAATTTTGTGATATTTAGTGATGCTTCTTACAAGGGTTTGGATTGTGTGTTAATGCAGAATGGAAGGATAATTACTTATGCCTCCCAACAATTGAGACCACATGAAAAGAACTACCCGACACATGACCTAGAGTTGGCCGCAGTTGTGTTTGCTTTGAAAATTTGGCGGCATTACTTGTATGAGGCAAAATGCAAGGTTTATATGGATCACAAAGTCTAAAGTACTTCTTTACCCAAAAAAACTAAACATGTGGCAAAGACGATGGCTCGAACTGATAAAAGATTATGATCTCCAGATTCAGTATCACCCGAGTAAAGTCAACACCGTACCCGATGCTTTGAGCAGAAAGTCCATGGGGAACTTAGTTTATTTTCTTACTAAGCAAGAAGAAGTACTGAAAGATTTTTGAGAAATCCAAAATTGAAGTGGCATTCTATGAGCAAGATGGATTAATAACTGCCATATCAGCTAAACCAACAATAATTGATGAGATTAAACAAAAACCATGAGAGGATGAGTTCCTCAAGAAGATAATTAATGAGTTTGAAAGGAATCCGAGATCGGGGTTTAGTGTGGAGAATGAAGCGTTGACATTCCAAAACAGATTGTGTGTTTGAACATCTTTGATTTAAAGAAGAGAATTCGGGATGAAGCCCACAAGTCAATGTTTGAAATGTATCTAGGCAACAACAAGATGTATCATCATTTGAAACAAAGCTATTGGTGGCCTAATATGAAATAGGAAATTACAGAATATGTGTCTAAATGTCTTTAGTGTCAGCAAGTTAAAGCTGAACATTAGAAACCGGTAGGTCTACTTTAACCTCTCTCTATTCTAGAATGGAAGTAAGAGCACATAACCATGGACTTTATTATTGAACTACCTCGAACCCCGAGAGGCATGAATCCTATTTGGGTTATAGTTGATAGACTGACTAAATCTGCACATTTTCTTCCTGTAAGGACTACTTATGATGCTTATAGACTTGCCAATTGTCCGTTTACATGGAGTGCCGATATCCATTGTGTCGGATAGAGATCTAAAATTTGTATCTAGATTCTAGAAAAGCCTTCAAGTGGCAATGGGGACAGAACTCATATTTAGTACTGCATTTCATTCGCAAACTGATAAACAATCAGAACGAACCATACAGAATCTAGAAGATATGCTTCGAATGTGTGCCGTAGATTTTCAAGGCAGTTGGGAAGATTACTTACCATTGGCAGAGTCTGAGTATAATAACAGTTTCCACTCCAGCATTGGCACGACACCATATGAAGCCTTATATGGAAAAAAATGTAGATCATCAGTCTATTGGACACAAGTTAGGGATAGAGTCTTGCTTGGGCCTGAAATTGTGCAAACCACCACCGAAAAGATCAAAGTTATTCAACAAAGGCTCAAGACAGCACAGAGCAGACAAAAGAGCTATGTAGATGATAGAGGAAGGCCACTCGAATATGAAATTGGCGACCATGTATTCATCTGTGTAATTCCAACGAGGGGCCAGTCAAGATTTGGCAAGAAAGGTAAGTTGTCGCTCCATTACATTAGGTCGTTTCAAATTCTAGAAAGACTTGGCCCAGTTGCCTACAGAGTTGCTTTACCACCGGGCATGGAACAAATACATAACGTGTTCCATGTGTCAATGTTGAGAGGCTACCTCCGGGATCCGTTTCATGTGATAAACTACCACCGGATAGCTCTCGATTAAAATATGGAGTACAAAGAATGGCCAGAACAAATCATTGATCGGCAAGTAAAATAACTGAGAAACAAATCCATTCCAATGATGAAAGTGGAATAGAAAGAACATTATGGAAGGGAAGCCACGTGGGAGAAAGAAGATAAGATATGGCAACACTACCCACATTTGTTTCCAATAGAAGGTAACATAAGTTTGGAGGATCAAACTTCCTAAAGGGGGGAAGAATGTGATAACCCTATTCCGCGTTATGTTGTTTATCTCTAATTATACTTGCGACTATGTACCTAATATGATTTTGGATGCTAAGTATGTGGTTATATGCATCTTTGAATTTATATTTGTCCATTGTAGAGAAATCTGTTCGGTATTTTGCAATGAACTGAACTTGAGGGCCGTAGAGGCGACAAAAACCAAAATTGACTGTACCATTGTGATTAGCATAATTTTAGAACCTACGCTGAAATTTGATTAAAAATTGATTCGGATCAAATTAATTAGATTAAATCGATTAAACTTAAGTTAGATTGCTTAGCCTTAATCAAGCTTAATTAGCCTAAGCTAATCACCCACTATATATATGATGAGATTAGTGTTTAGGCTCATAAATTTGAGCTCATCTTCAAAACTTGGCCGAGATTATACCATTTAGAGAGAGAGAGAGAGAGAGAGAGAGAGAGAGAGAGAAAGAGAGAACACCATTTTTGAGAAAGAAAGGCAAGTACTTCGAGGATTGCTTAGTAGATTGAAGAATTGTGTATAGACAACTTAAGCTCTTGCTAATGGAGCTACATTGAAGCTCCTAGGTGAGTGTTTGAACCATGATTCATGAATTTGAGTCACTTAATTGTAAATTCAAGGTGAATATGTAATTAAGTGTGTGAATTGAGCTAAGATTGTAAGAATTGAGATCAATTTGCACAGGCATGTATGAATTGTTATGAAATAGCATGAATCATATAATCCATGTGGAATTGAGAATTGTTTGACAGATGCATGCATGACTTGTTATTTTGAAATCCAATTTTAAGCTTAAAAGCTTGTAGATGCAAGGTATAAAAGATCGTTTGTTAAATATAAAGTTCATGGCTTAAATTTTGTTCACTTCATGGAATTTTGAGTTATGGGTTGAAACTAGCTTCAAATATACGTATTTGGAAGTGTTCTTGCACATTTGAGTGAGTCATGCGTGAATTTAGAACCTTGGAGTTGTGTTTGAAGCTCAAACAGAATTCTGGAAATTCCAAAATTTGAGCAGTTCGCTAGAGCGATGGAAGTGTTATTTGAGCGTACATTTCGAACTCCCAATACTTTTGCAGATGCTGGGGGTTGGCTTGAGTGACCAACAGACCGTTCGAGTGACCACCCTTTATTTTCAGTCTTGGCTCGAGCGACCAAAAAGTTGGCTTAAGCGTAAAATGAGAGCATCCAGTGCTTTTGCAGACCAAGGGTTCACTCAAGTGACCAATTTTGCACTCGAGCGAAGTGCCCTGTTTCAGGAAACTTTGAAAAGTTGTTTTATGTCTCACTTTCCGTTCTTTTGCATTTCTAAGTACTCTTAGGCATACATTGAGCATTCTAAATGAACTAAAGTGTTAGAAAGAAGCCTAAGAAAGAGAGATAAATTAAAAAACAGATTGAATTGTATTGTGACCCGATTTCTGAATGCACTATGAATTGTGTAGGGTTAATTGTGAGGATGAACCAATCATCTGAACACTGTGAGTAATATCTTAGTAAATATATTTTCATGTATGCTATTTTCTAAATACTACCTATGTGGTAAGTTTTTCGAACTCATAAATCTATATTATGAATAAGTATTCTACCTATTTAATTCATAACAGACTTGAAACGAGATTGAAAAGCACAAAATTATAAGATTGGACCAAAGGTGATTTTATATGAATACACAATGGGCCTAAGGCCATTTGGTATGTTTGATGAGAATATGAAATGGGCCCGAGGCCGTTTGGTGTATTTGACAAGGACATGAAATGGGCTTGAGGCCATTTAAAATATTTGGCAAGATAGACCTAAGGTCATCTTATATATGAATTGAATCGAAGGTCATTTTGTATGATTGTTAAATGGTCCGAAGGTCATTTTGAACAAGGAATTGATTGAACCAAAGGTCGTTTTGAATGTGAATATGAATGTGAACATGATCATGATTATAAACGCATACATGAACATGAATTTGGAAATAATTGACCTAAGGTCATTTTGTACATACAACGTGAATGACCGGATGGTCATTTGTGCATGGATTCATTAAATGTGAATATGATCTTGAATTTGAATATGCGCATAAATAAGAATATTGAAATGTTAGACCCGAGGTCGTTTAGTACATATGTTCTGGTCAGTTATAAAAAATAGTTTGGACCCAAGGTTTTTTTGTCACATTGTGTACTAATTATAATAGATTGGACTCAACGTTGTTCTATTAAGATTTGTTTAAGTACGTTATGATTGGAAATTGCGTTTCATATGTATTAAATACAAGTATGACTTATTTACATATGAATTTCTTTCATTAACCCCTTTACTTTGGTATTATTTATTGGGCGTTAGCTCATTTTTATCTATGTATATGTAGGTAAGCAGCGGGATGTCCAGCCCCAACCCTAGTGAGCTTATGAGAGAACCAAGTTGTGGAGTTAATCAAGGTCGTCTCATGCAAGGGGCTCTACTTTTGATTTGTTTTTCTTTTGTTTCTTTTGTGGTCATGTGTGACTAAGTTTGTATATAACCTCGGTTTTGTTAAAACTATTTTTGAATGATCCTGGACATATGTATACATATATATATATATATCTGAAATGACTATTTGGTGTGAGTTATTATCGACATGAAAGTTTTTGTTATGCCATGTATGCATAGCTCATTGGACAATCTTTGTGTTTTTGCTTCCTCTTCTGGCCCCTATTGATAATATGTTTGATTTTCTGACTGAGGCTGTAGGTAATCTTAGAATTACTGGCCGGTTATGATCCTAACCTATAGGGTGGGTTTGGGTCATGACAGCAGCATGTGTACTTCATTGCTGCCATGGAGCAATTCTTCGCCTATACTTGATCTCCTCTCACCTCCTCAACCCTGGACTCGATTGGGAATTTTAGTAGTTGGTGTAGTGTTGAGGGAAAACCCTCATAGCATACAGCCAAGGTCATTTCAAGATAATGTTGTATAGGGAGAAGGTGTCTATCACGGTAAACTCTATGGTTACTGTCTTGGTTCTTGCCTGAACATCCAAGTTTATGTTCCCTAGTGGCCACGTCGGGGTTCCATTAAATCCGACCATAGGGCTATTAGAATGCTCCAGATCATCTTTGTGAAGGCCAAGCTCCTTGTAACAACTAGCACGCATGATGTCACATGAGTTGCCTTGATCTATCAATATGCACCTTACCTAGCACTCTCCAACCTTCAGAGTCATTACAAGAGCATCGTTGTGCAGATGTTGTACCATATCTAGGTCTTCTTCTATTGGACTTGGTAGACATGTTGCAGATGCCTTACCTTCTGCGTCTCACCTCAGATCTTATTCTCGTTGACCTTTGTGTTGATCACATTGATAACCCGTGGTCTATCTGCCTATGGTGGCGAGAGTGGAGGTGCTGCTCTAGGTGCTTGAGCCAACTTCATTTGCTCTTCTTGTGTCTTCGCTTCGTCTATCAAGTCTCTTAGGTGCCCATGTCTGACTGGTCTTGCAGATGTTGTTTCAGGGCCTTGCACCCTTGAGTCATGTGCCCATTCTCATCGTAGTAAACACAACTCTTCCTGGAGTTCCTGCCCATAAACTCCTCCAAGGTCTTCTGCGGTGCCCTAAATAAGGGTAGATTTATGATCCTTTCCAAGACCTTATAAATGGGAATCATCAAAACCGTGCTCACGGCCTACATAGCCTTCAATCTTGGATTTGACTTATCGGCACCATTATTTCCTCAACTACGCTTTGGCGAGCCGTTTCTTGCTTTCCTATCTTCCTTTGCCCTTTCATACTTCTCAATCCTTGCCATGAGACCCTCCATGTTCTTTGGGAGGGTCTTTCAAGGGATTGTCGAAATGGGCAATCATCTTCCAAGCCATTCTTAAAATACACGACCGCAAGTTTCGGGTTACAAGCTGGGATCCAGTTGTAAACCTCATAGTTCCTCTTGGCGGAAGTCCTAAGGCCTTCGCCATCGTTTATCTTCAAAGCTAATAAGGAATTTATCTTCAATGGCTGTAATCTGTTTGTAATAAACCTGTTCATAAAACATCTTAGCCAGGCCTTCCCAACTCTTTACGCATCCCTTCGGCAATTTATGGAACCAGCCTGATGCTATGTTCCTAAATGTCAATGGGAACACCTTGCACAGTAACTGTTCATTCTCACTCCATAAAGCCATCGCATTCAAGTATAAACCAACATGGAAGTTTGGGTCTGACTTACCATCATAGATCTGGAACCTTAGTGTGCTGAATCTCTTCGGTGCCTCAAACGCATCCAACTCCACCAAGAATGGTGCCTTTGACTAGACGATGGACGTGATCTCGACATCCTGCCTCTTCTTTTGCAGATGATCTCTCAAATCTTCCTTTGTCCATCTAGGAGCTCGACTACCGGTCGATTTTAGCCTCTTTGGCATGTTGTTTCCTGTGTTGGGATGCGTCATTTTGGACTTCTCCACCTTTTCCACGTCATCAAAACAGAGGCCCTGCCCATTGACTTGCCAAGATCTCCTAATTTGGGTTCCTTTAGTCCTCCGGGTTCTTTAGGACTCCTTCCACTGGGATTCTATTCGCCCGGCGTTCTAGAATCACTGATGTGAATTCTCTAGTCTCTTCTCATGCTGGGGGACTGTTGGTACTGTAGCCAATCCTTCCTTCTGGGCGTTGGTGTTTCCTATAAGAGTCAACGTTTCCGATAAAGGTAACACCGGCTGCATCACCTTGCTCTACATCATAAAGTTCACCACGGTTTGCAGATCTATCAACTTGTTTGCGAAGTCCTTCAGCTTATCATCTCTCCTTAATCATCTTTCTTTCCATACTTGGCAATTGTTTTCGTTGTAGTATTCTTCCCGGTTGCCTCTTATCGAGTCATTACGACCCCTTGCAGCGTTGTTGGCCTCAGGATTCACTTCCTGCACTTTTTCATCATCGTTTTCCACTCCAATGTTGGGATCTACATACTTCTCTTCCTCACTGTGCTTGTCGTCCCCGACTCTCACCTCTTGTTCGGTATTGGCCATCTATTCCTGCTAAGTTCCCACAGACGATGCCAAATTATGGGTGTTGATTTCTAACCTCACAACCAAATAGGGAACTTAGCTGGAAAGCACGCGGCAGAATAGATTAAACCAACCACCCACCAACAAGAAGATAAGAATACCACAGTGGCTCGTCCACCCAGGGCACTTTGACGATCAAGTCAGTCAACTTATCTCTCAAAGATATCAAACAAGTACTCAATGCACAAGTCAAAAGCATATCTTAGACCCACAGGAGTGCCTCACTTTTATAGCCAACAGTGCTCTCATCCACTGGAAGTCTCATTTCATGGGACTCAAGCACAATGCTTATTTTGGACTCTTAGTTAGATATGGATGAACTTCTCAAAAGCCTCATCCTTATCTAAACTAAGCACATCACTTATCTAGGAGAGTCCTCTATCCAAATATATCGGATTATGATATTACCGCATAAGATCTCAGCAATACCATAATCACTATGGCAATCTGACTCGTCCACGTGGCACATCGGCTAACACCTCGGCGGCACCTCGGCCACATGGCATGGCCCTAAAAATACATCCCCCCAAAAATTTTGTTGGCAAATCATTTTCCTTGAACTTTAGACTAAAATGAAACTATTTCACACACATAAAATAACAAAGATTTGGGCTCACAATTTAAGTTTCACAATTGTATCCACAATGACATGATATGTTATGTGTCAATTTTTGGTTTGTCACAAACTCAATCATGTAAGGCCTAACTCTCTTATCATGTTATTGTGGATGAATAATAGAACTTAAATGGTGGGTTTTAGCATTTTGCTATTGACATCAATAGCAAAATTAGAGAGACAAGAATTAAACACTAACTGAAGGTGTAAATGGATTTAGTCAACTTGAGAAGTTGCCCAAATCTAGCCTTAGTTATGGTAAGAGTTACCCAAGCTTGATGTCCAGGCTTGTTTTTCCAGACTTGACCCAAGCATAATAAATTGAGGGTGTTGCTAATTACTCTTACATTTCTTCTTTGGACGTCCTACTTCTTTGGACATCATACACTCAAATTGCTACACTTCTTCTTTTTTTTTTTTTTTTTTTTTTTTTTCCCGAGTACCCACCATAATCCCAACTATACCCTTTAGACACCCACTCTTAGAATCCTTCTCCGACAGCTCCATCCTTACCTATTATGACTCTTTTGATAAGGACTCAAATACCATAGCTGAAGAAACAGCTAATAGACAAGTGTGACGACCCCAACGTGCATATTATTATTGCATACTCCCTTCGTCCCAAAATATTAGTCGTTTATTCCATTTTTCATTGTCCTAAAATATTAGTTATTTTTCAAAAATTAAGGGCTAAAATAATAAGAATTTCTTGTTTTGCCCTTCTTTTAAATTCATTAACACAAAAAGTACAATTATGATAATTGATATTCCCAAAAAAGTGTACTATCAAAGGGTAATTTTGGAAAATTAACATTTTTAAAGTGCAATAATTTATTACCAAAAAAATTGGATTCCCCAAAAGGGACTATTATTTTGGGACAGAAGGAGTATTATTTTATTAAGAGAATTTGCATGTTTATGTGTCTAATTTTGCTTATATCTGTTTGATTATGAAATATCTATTAAAATGTCTGTTTTGAATTAGAAATGGAAGGCCTTAATGAATTCAGAAATAGAAATTGGCAAGTTTAATAGGCTAATTCGAATATTTAGAACCATTTGGGAAGTTTAATTAAAATTTGATTCAGATTAAAATTTATTAGATAAAATCAATTAGAGTTAGATTATATTAATTAGCCTTAAATATACTTAATTAGTCTAATCTAATCACTAGTATGTATATAAGCCTAATGAGTGTTTGAACTCATTTGTTAAACATTTGGTTGAGATTTTAGAAACGGAGAGAGATCATTCTCTAGAGAGAGAGAGAAAGAGGAGAGGAATTGAGTAGAGAAGAGGAAGAATTGAAGAAATTTATGAAATAGAACACCAAATTCAAGCTCTATGTAAGTAATTGACCCTTAATTCTCGTAGACAATTCACCTAAGAGTTGAATTCATGAAGTAATTAGGATGAATTTCATGTAATTGTTAAGGAAATTGTAGGATTAACTTGAAGATGGTGAGAATTGGCTTAATGTTGACATGCATGCATAATTTATTATTTTTGAGTTTGGTTTTCCAAAAATCCTTACATGTATGGAGTTCATACTTGTTGGTTTTAAGAACTCTTCATGAATTTGCATGCATTACTTCATATGTAGACATTTTGAAAGAAAAAAGTTGAATTCTTTACATGCATGGCTAAATTGTGAAGTTTTGAGTTTGATTTTGAGAATTGACAATGGTTTTGAGCAAATGGTTTCAAATTGGTTATGTTTATATGATTTCCAAAGAGTTTCCATGTATTTGGTCCAGCTATGCAAGTTTTTGAAAATTAAATTCATATTTTTGGAACTCAAATTCTGTTATGGAAAACCCAGAATTTGACATCATCACTCGAGTGATGAAATCATCGCTCTAGTGCACTTAGCGAGTTTCCAGTACTTTTGCAGAGCATTGCATATCACTCGAGTGACCAAGTGATCCCTCAAGCATACTTTGATACCATCTAGTACTTTTACAGACCAACTACATTGCTCAAGCGACCAAAGGTGCACTTGAGAAAACATCCTAATTTCAGCAACTTTTGAAAAACACTTTTAAGTGCATATTTTCATTTCTTGCTTTTTTAGGCATTTTTGTGCATTGTTAAGGCATCATTAAAGAAGGATTAAATTAGAAACCAACCTAAGGAATTGAATTGAATCATAATAGAATTAGTTCAATTAATTGTTGGATGGTATGTTTCATTGTATATTTGTTATATGTTTTGTGTAGGTTGGTCACCCGAAACTTAACATCAGTTTAGGCCCACTGTGAGTAATATCTCTATAAAGATATGTTCAAAATGTATTTTGAAATTGTTCAATAGAGAAGTTTATGAAATCTTATTTTGTATCTATGAATGAATGTCTTTTTTGAAAATGTATTTGTGATATCATTTAGTGAAGCCCTTCCCCAGGGAACATAATACCATGGCCCATGGATTAATTGAAATACAAAGATCTCTGATGTTAGACCCTAATGGTCCACATTGAATTACTCGTTGTGGTTCTATTGTTTAACCCATCATGGTCCCATTGAATTGACCTTTATGATCCCATTGGCTTCGGCATATTGATATTTTGTTACTCTATTGAATGATACCACGTATAATGATTTGAATGGTTATTGTTATCACAAGGTATTGATATGATTGGTTATATGAATTGTTTTGGAAATTGAAAGATATGTTTTATGAAGTGTTGGATTTCATTCATTAACCCTTTATATTGATGTTACTTATTGGGCCCTAACTCACCCCCTCTCCCTTATATATATATATATATATATGCAGGTGAGCATGTGGATCGTCAAGTCTAGAGTTGCTTCGGGAGTCCACCCCTTTTTGTAAAGCCGTTCATGAAGTGCCTCCGTGATGGGATGATACTTGGCCTCAAGTGGAGCCAAGCTTTGGTAAACCCTTTTTTGTTTAGTTCTTTTGTTTTTGATATTTGAGGAACACATTGTATGTATGATGCTGAAGTCAAAGTTTAAACTTATTGTAAATGTTGTTATGGATGATGTATAAAGTTCAAGTTACTATGAAAATTGTCATGTAAGCACCACTTAATGGACTTGTTTATTTATTGTTAATGCTTCCGCTAAACCTTGTAATTTATACAATGATTTGTATTGTCTTTGAGGCCGAAGGTAATCTAAGATTATTGGCCGATCATGACCTAGACCTATAAGGGCGAGTTTGGATTGTGACAGCAAGCAAGTCCACCATAACAAATATTGCATAAAACTATTGTAGCTGAGCTTATCCCTAGTAACAGAATCAGTTAGGAACAAATGTATAGTTAGTTAGTTGAGTTAGACATGTATTATATAAACAAGCGACGTAATACTCTATCAATCAATTAAAGAACTGTTCCAATATCTCTTCATGGTATCAAAACTGCAGATACCATGCCTTTTAGTACATCTACACGTCATATTTGACCTTAGTATGTGAATCACTGAGATCTAAATTAGGAATTTATTGTATTTTATCCCACAAATTGATTTAGCCCATAATTGCCAAAAATTGACCAATTCACAAAAAATTAGAGCTACCACCTAAATTTTAGAGAAAGCTATGAAACCCCAACTCCATGTTAATTTAAGTCACTAATCCGTCACAACTAAAGATCTTGGTTTAGGAGTTTAGGTACAAAAGGGGAAAAGTCATTAATTAAGCACCCCTTACACCCAATCAATTGATTGGCTTCTACTAATTTCTTTTTATGAGATTTATTTCCTTATTTAATTTCACATACTCATTTAAACCACGCAATATAAATCATATCATTCTAACTTGAATATTTGCATATTTGTAAAGATTTGATTTTAAAGAAATCTTTTTACAAAAAGATAGAATTTTTCAATATAAAAGATTTTAAAAGCAAATATAACAAATATCCTAATTAGAAAGATATGAACTCCAAACATGCATTTTATATCAAATAATCACATATATCAAGTAAATCTTCCAAAGATATAATCATACCAAATATGTGTTATATTGTAGGTAAATCATGGAAATATGTTAAGGATGAAGAACATGCATGAACACTCAAAAATATGAAAGAAAAGGAAGAAAATTAATCTAAATGCATGATCTTAGATGCTATGAAAACTAATCCAAACATGCATAATATGAAACCTAAGGATTCAGTATTATGCTAAATATGTCATAAACACATCAAAATCATGTTTTCATGGATGAAACGAGTCAAACAAGTTAAGAATCAACCTAGATGGATGCAAACATGGATGATACCAAACCCTAAAATATTAAGATGATCATGGTACAGGTCCTAAGCTATTGATGCAACATGAATAAAATAGAAGGGGGAAGGAAAAAAAAAAAAAAAAAAAACCTAATGAAAAATTACATGATAGTATACTATATCATGAGATATTGTCTCTACTCTAACTAATCATTATCAAATACCATAAACATGATTAAAAGCTTTAAAAAAACTGTAAATAAATAAAGAAAAGAGAACTAATCGTTGATTTGTGTATTCAAATCGAAGAAAGCTCAAAACTTAACAAACAGTGGAAGCATGTTTCCCTTAGGCTTTAAAAGTTGTTTGCTTTGATTTCCTTTGCTTTTGGTGTGCTAAAGACATTGTTTTGCTTGCTAAAATTGATGTGAATTTCGAAGTTGAAGTGTATGTGTAAGAGAGATTTCTTGGAATTTCTTGGTTATCCTAAAAAAGGAGGAGGGAAGGGAGTACATATAGCCTTAGGAGGCTTGAGAGGCAAGTATATACATTTTAGGGTAAACCCTAATGTGTATACATGCTGTAACAACCCTGAACTGTGATTAGCTACTAATCCACGATTAAGAGTGCCTAATCAGTAATTAAGAAGAAATTATGAATTAATTGCATGTGTGTTGCATTATTTGAGTTCATAACTGTCTGCTGTAGAATTTGTGTCTGTGTTTTTGTTTCATTATGTGAATTGAAGGCCTTATCGGCATTTGATCACCAAATTGACTTGGTGTTATTTGGAATTTTTAGAACATTATGGTAGGTTTAATTGGAATTTGATTCGAAACCAAATAATTAGAATAAAATAATCATTTTTGATTAGCCTAAGCAAGAATTAATTAAACTCCACTAATGAGCCTATATACATTCTAGACTTTCATTTTTCTTCATCTTTGAGGCAACAAAACGTGGAGAGAGAGTGAGAGAGGTGAGATTCAAGTTCAACAACTAGAAGAAGGGGAATTGAGAGGAATTAGCTTGGATTCTAGCTAAAACTTGAGAATTTAGGAGGAATCATTCAAGAATTCAAAGAGTTGAGGCTTGTAGGTAAGAATCTTGTCCTTAAGCTTTGTATTCCAGACATTAGTGCAAGAATTCTAGAGAATAAGTGGAGTAATACATAAATTGAACTAGAAATGAAGAGATTCTAGTCATATCAAACATGCATGCATAATTCTCATGATTTTGAAGTTGAATTCAAAGAATTTTCCACATGCATGTTCACATTTTGACCTTAGTTCAAGAAATCAACAAGTTTTTGTACTAAACACCTTATTTGATCATGATTTGGAAACTTGGAGCTCAAATTATTTCATGCATGAAATGTTCATGTTATTGTTTCCAAAATGTTAAGTGTTAACTTGCTTTCGGGCCGTAATTTTGTGAAATGATTTCCAATTCATGTTATAGTACAAGTTTCCAAGTGTTTTCTCAAGATTTGGGGCCTAAAGGATGTGTTTTGAAGCATTATACCTAAGGTTGCATCTTGAACATCAATCTGGAAATTCCAAAATTCTAGATCACCACTCAAGGGACAAATTATGCGCTCACGTGACCACTCTTTGCCTTGCACTTCCGCTCGAGCGAACAAAAGTTGGCTCGAGCGTAAAATTCATCCACCTAGAAGTTTTACAAAATTTTGCAGACTGCTCGAGCAACCAAAATTGTGCTCAAGCAAGGACCTTGTTTACTCAGTCTTGCGCTCAAGCGACCGTTGAGCGTTCGTCGAGCGGAAAAATCATGCAACCAATGCTTTTACAGACCGCTCGAGCGACCAATGTTGCGCTCGAGTGAATTGTCCTATTTTTGAAAATTTGACTAAGTGTTTAAAATCACATTTTGGCATTCTCATTGCATCCTAGGCATTATTAAGCCCTAATTAAGACATAATATTGAGGATAAGACTTAGAAACTATAGCGATTCCGGTTTTCACCCAACTCTTGTTGTATCCCGGACTCGGGTTTGACGGTTTCACATTGTTGTTTACGGCTTGTCTCCCTTGTATCTCCTTAAGTTTGACTTTTGGGTTGTAGTGGTTGTGTTTGGAACATGTTAGTTGCTTAGTTTTCAAACTTTTGTTGCCCAGAATTTTGCTTCTCCGCTCGAGCGACACTTCTTGCTCTCGAGCGGGCTTTGTGAACTCTCAGTACTTTTACAGGTCTACAAAACTATTGGGAGGATGTACTCTATGCTCGAACGGCGTTTCCTACGCTCGAGCGGGCGGGCGCTCGAACGGCTCTTTTTTGCACTTGAGTGTTGGTCTATTGTCTGCAAAACTACTGGATGTGTGTATTCTGCACTTCAGCGTCACTTCTTGTACTCGAGTGGCAATGCCCTTTTTTTTTGTGTCTTGGTGCTCAAGCGTCACTTTTTGCGCTCAAGCGGAACAACTTATTGTGTCTGGCACTCGAGCGTCACTTCTTGTGCTCGAGCGGACTGTGCATATATCAGTTCACAAAAAGGTCATTTTACATCAATTTTTAGATCTATTTCTTTCCAAACCCTAAAGTTGAGACCCTCTCTCTCTCTCTCTCTCTCTACATTTTCACTTAGATCTAGTAATCACTTTACCCGTGTGCCTTTGTTAAAAAGGTAGTGTGTCTCAAGAGCTCTCTTTTGATCCGATTAAAGCTTGGTTTCGGCGTCTTTGAAGTTTCTCCATCTCTCTATTTGGTCTAGGGACTCTTTACACACTTCTATGAGTTTTAGCTTAGTTATTTGTTGTTGTGTAAGAAAGATTGGGATTGAGGTAGTTTTGAACAAACCTAGGGTTTTAGTTTAAAACTACAAGAGGGGTTTTCAAATAAATATAGTGGAAATGGTTATGGGAGTAATTGTGAACTTGGGTTGTGCTAAAATGGTTGATTTTTGGTGTTTGGGATGAAATTGGGAAAGAGGAGAGTTTTGCCCTAAAATGACTCAAATGATTATTTTGTATAAATAATGAAATTGGTGATGAAAGTGTGAAATTTGGAGGTTGTTTATATGAATAGTGGAGTTAGATATGCATTATCTCACACCTATGAGAACTTGGATACTTTATTTGTTGTAAAGATTGTACATTTGTTTAGAAATATCTATTTTGGGCTATCGGTGGAGGATAGCCATGATTGTTGTAGAAATTGCATGAGGATTAGGCGAATTGAAACTAATTTTTTTATTGGTTGTCATTGAATATGACTGTGTTGTAATACTTGCATATGTATGATATTTGGGAGGAGAAAGGGGATGTACTCCATATGTGGGAGGAGAAAGGGGATTGACTCCATTGAATTAAGTTGGCCTGTGTGTCCTAGGTATAAGTCCCAAAAACAGCGCATATAGATGTGTGCCGATTCCCACGGACGAAATTTTCGTAAAATGGAAAATTGAAGTGTTGTATTGATTATATATATGTTTGAGAACCACTGAGTTGTGGTCTCAGTGGGGTTGTCTGGATAATAATGAATATGACTCATGAATTGAGGTAAAATGAATTGACATGAATGAAATTGAGATAAAATGCACTGGAATAAAGGAATTTGATATATTATGATCTTGTAGGATATGATTGATACCCTAATGGGCATTAGACATACACTTCATGCTTATACCTTTGTTAAGATTCATATATTGTTCTAGATTGTTTCTATTGGGCTTTGGCTCATCCTATTTGGAAAAAATCATTTTCAGGTACCGGTGATATGCCTTCGCCAAGGCAGTAGCTTTGAGGGATTGGGATCAAGAGCTTCTATTTTGTTATATCTATTTTTGTATAGCCAAGGGCTTTAAATTGTGTTGAGCTCTGTAACAAAAAAAATTGTGTTGAGCTAGGCTCACTTTTGTTGCAACCAAGAACTATCTTGGAAAGATGTAAGCCTGTAGGGCATTTATTTCGTTGATCATTTAGTTTGGTGTTACATGCTATAGATTCAGGGTAGAGCTTATGAATGTGTAATGTATATGTCCTTTTGTAAATGGACTCCGATTAATGAAAGCCTCATACTCTGTTTATGTCATTTTGTATTAGTCTTTACTATTGAATCATTGTATTATTTTCGGGGCGTTATAGAAACACACTAAGAATGAAACGTAATGAGTAAAGTATTTTTTGAGCGCATGTTTCCGTTATCTGTTTGTGTAGGGCACGTGTCGTAAACTATTTGATCTGTCTGCTCTGTCTGTCTACTTTTGGAGCCATTTGTGAGTAATAACTTAGTAAAGGTATGTTCAACTTTATTTATTTTCTGTATGATGAAATAAGATATGTTTTTTGAAATGTTATGTTCAATACAATGACTGATTGTCCAATTTATGCCAAGTATTCGTGGCATCCTTAGCATATCTGTTAGCTATTATATCATAGAGCTTAGTATGTCGGTTATCTGTCACTCCTACCAGAGGCTTTGATATGGAGCTCAGCATATTTGTTATTTGTTACCCGGATTTGGAGGTTCCTTTATGGAACTGGTTACTCATAACCACTATCTATTCTGTATATGTTCTGTATCTGTTCTGTTAACGCTAATGGATGTACCACGTATGATTAAGCATGAATCTCTGATTTCTATATATGATTTGAATAAGAATGTGAATATGAATCTGCTTTCTGAATCTGATACGGGACGTCATTCGTTTAAATCCCTTTACTCTGTTATTATTCACTAGGCTCCCATTCACTCTATTATTTATGTACGTAGGTGATCAGGCGCGCGACCAGGCTCAATGATGAATGCCTGGAATTCTATTTTGTCGGCCAACCTTTGTGCATCCCAAAGAGGTTTTGGAAAAAGTCGTGGTCGTGTTTTGTGAACTAATTTTAAGACTTCATCTTCTTTTGTGAAATTTGAACAGGTTTCTGTTTGTCAGTATATTGGGCTAAGTCCCCTTTTGGTTTTATTTGTATATGTAAGTGAGGTAAGACTAATGTAAATATGACGTCACATATGTATATAAAGTTTTCATTTTCTGTCTCATGTATGTCTGCACAGCTCAATGGACTATGTATGTTTTATATATATGCTTCCGCAGAGCCCCTTATTATGTGTTAATCTGTTCAGAGTCTTTTGGTAATCCAAGGATTACTGGCCGGTTACGACGTAAAACCTATAGGGGCGGATTTGGGTCATGACATATGCAGTCTGTGGTGCAATACACTAAAATAGGTACTAAAATCTTTCAAAAATCGAATATGTGCACACTGCTTTGTGCTGTCCATATGAGCAATCTGAGGCCTTAATCCCGTAATGTGGCCATAGGTGCAAACCTGTGGGCTGACTCAAGATCTGTGGCCGTACCTCGACTTTTGAATTACTTTATCACCTTTATGGGTCCAATTAAATACACATTGATATTTTTATCATAAAATGAATTTTTCATCATCAGGCAGCATAAAAAAGACTAAATGGTAAGGTCAGTTAAAATAGGGTGTCTATAGTGGTAGTTGTGATTAAGAAACTGCCCCTAGGCTGGAAAGATTTCAAGAACTATTTGAAGCACAAAGAAAGTGAGTACACCACATTTCTAGTTCGCCAGAGTAACTCAGTAAGGTGCCACTACAACAGTGGTCAACCATTGTATCATGAAAGACAGACGCCGACATAACCTCAAGCACCTTTGGTGAAGCGGCGACTCTGTTTTAAGGACACTGTGTGATACACAGGTCTCAGTTCTATATTTTTCCCCAATTTTAGCTTATGGTTTTATTTTCTTGTTTCTGGGTTCTTATTTCTATAATTTTCACTTTATGTTTCTATTTAGCTTTTTCTGTTTCTATCCTATAAATTGAATCTGTTTAATCTTCATTTTATAATTTTGCTAACAACTTGTTTATAATTTTAAAAACATACAACTTCATAAAACAAATTGGGTTAATTATTATTTTAAAACCATGTGTGTAGACACCCCATTTTTGACCACCCTTAAAACATGGGCGCTTTATTCCGAGCACTCGATGATGAAAGTCACATTATGCAAATTGTTCGGATCTTCAGCAAAAGAATTTGGTTTCGAGCTCTAATCCCAAACCTTACACCCTATTTTGGCCAAACTATTTTAGACCTTAAAACTCTCTTTTCAAAATATTTTTTCAAATGTTTCTACTATATTCTGAGACTCACATTTTGATTAAAATATTGCACTTTTTAGTAAACCGAGTAAGGACAAAGTGGAAATAAATGGAAGGGAGGTAAACTCTTTGAAAAATATTTAAAAACATCTTATTTATAGGTTTGAAGTTAACGGAAGTAGGAGGGGATGGAAGAAAACTAGTTTGGGAAAAGGTTGAGCATCAAACCATTAAAAAAGAAATGAAAAGCCTTCACTAAATTAGGCATATCTCTTTGTACACTTGTAATTTATATGTGAGGCCACCACCATTGGAAATTAGACTTCTAGGGCTTCAATTTAGACTGAAGAATCACCTAAAACCGAGTCTGGATGAGGAATATATGTCCGTGAAGTCGAGCTTGAAAGTAATTTTTGGGACCTGGCCGAGTTTGTTTAGATCCAGTCGTGGCTTGTTTAGACCTGGCCGGGTTTCAATAAAAAATAGTCCATAGTGCCTTTTAGACCCGGCCTTTCATTTTTGGGCCCGGTCGTATGTTTTGTGGGCCGGCTGGGTCTGGAAATTCACCAACTGTTGTTTTTTTTGAAGATATTTTTGACCTATTTGCCTCAAATTCTATAAATACGAGGCCACGCCTCTGTTTTGAGGGTTAAAGAATTTTCAAACACCCTAAAAGGCATTTGAGAGCTCCTCCTTTCATTGCAAGGCATCCTTTGCTCTTGTATCACCTTTGAGTTATACTTACACATTAGATACACCGTTAGAGCTTGGACTTGGAGCTTTTATTGAGACTTTGACACCATAATTCAAAGGCTTGAGAGTGCCTTGGGTTAAGTTTGATTTATAACAATACATCCTCTTTAAAGAAGTATAACTTTTACCATCTCTTTCCTTTGTTTATACTAATCATTTTCTTCATTTTCTTTGAGTTTGTGCACTGTTGGAAGCTACTTTCAAGGGTTGAAATATGTGATTTAATTCACAAAAAAGTGGAGGGGTAGCCACCTCTCCTTAGGCTTGCTTGCCTACCTTGTCCTCCCCTATTTTCATTTACGTCTTCCACCATTTTTGAAGTGTTTTAGATACTATTTTTTTTTTTTTTTTTTTTAAAGGGGTAGTTTAATTCACTTAATTAGTTTATGCTTTGAATATCATGTTTGTAGTGTTGTAAGTCCTCATGGATTTGGTTGTTTAGGCTTTAGACATCAATCCATTTGAGTTGATAGTCTTGTTTACTTAGTTTTCAAGTAAATAATCTCACTTTTGCAATAATCAACTTCACATAATCATCTTTGCAACCTCCCTCCTTTCTTTGCTTCTTTTGACTAAGAGTTGTATCCGACATTGGATTACCATTCAAAGTATAAGAAAGATACCCCTCATGTGCTAAATGATATAATCTCTTCGAAGATTCATTACTAGGGCATTACATCTCTCTTATGTTGAGAAGGATCCCTTGTTTGATACTCCTCTTAATCGCCGGTGCATTCTTTCTAAGGGACTAGTTTTTAACTTAAACCCTTGGAAATCTCAAAGAAAGGTTTTATTATAGCTTGTCATCGAGTTTGGATTTGAGGTCATTATTGCCCTTCTCGGGTTTGACTCCGAGTCCATTATCACTCAGGAATAGATTTGATTCCTTCTTTGTGATTTCCCCCGTAGAAAAGGGCTTGAAAAGTTCATTTCTCAGGTTGAGCTATGCTTGTTCATCTTTATTGCTTTTGGACATAGTGGACGTAAATATCACTTTTGGACAAAGTGGAATAAAAGATAAGAAATGGAGACGTAAGATAAAATTGGCTTAAAAATTAGATTGAAACCGACATAAAGAGCTAATAAAATTGGTTGGATTCGGTCTGATGTTATACCAAATCCGTCACTTCTAGAGTCATCGCATACTAATTTCGTGATGTTTGATGGTTGTTAAGGCGTGTCTACCCCCTTTCTTTAAATCGAATTCATGATAGGAGGGAGGTACTGTTAGTCTTTTAGTTTTTAGTAAATTCTTGTCTGGTTGCTTCTCAATTTATCATGTAATCAACTTGCGATACTTGATGGTTTGAGACCCGAATTTGTTCCTCCCTTGAACATCTCTATGATAAAGAAGGGCAGAAAGGACAAACATGGCTTAGGAACACTCTGTCTGCACTGTTTTCACCTCAGAGCACAAAAATAGTCTTCTGCAAAAAAAAAAAAAAAAAAAATAGGGCACGACTAGATTTGTTTGGGCCCGACCGGGCCTCATTGTGGGTTGGCCGGGCTCCAAAGTTTGGTAAACAGAGCACTTTTGTTGAAACAGAGAGCAGTGGCTGATGGTGAAATAAAATAGTTTCCCAGGAGGTAGACAGAGCAATTTTTGAGGCTATCTACGTCGGCTCGTGTGGGATCCTTGTTCATTCTTTACATATTATTGTTGTAATAAATTAGATAATATTCATATGGATTTGTAATAAGTAGTTAATTAGGACACTTGGATATTCAGACCCTCCTATGCAAGGGCAAATATGTAATAATTTGTATATGTCTTCCAAACCCCATTTCTTTCTCTCTTTTATTTATTCGCTTGCCATGGTTGTATAGCATCATATTTTCCTTAGCATTTTCCATGGCTCGCATCCATTCATTTTGCATGCATAAGGGTTCGGCTCATCCTACTAATCAATGTCAATTTCAAATTCCTTACTCAAATACGTACTTTATCGCATGCCTTGAATTGACTCACATGCCATGCTAGTAGCCGAGCCTATTAATTGCATGTTGTGTGCGTTGCATTAGTCATGTTCCGTTGTTTAGGATCATGCATTTTTTTTTCCTAATTATTTTCTTTCTTTTGGCTCGCCTCGGATATATGGGGTAAGCATTTTTTGCAATAGCATATTGCATGTGTCCGATTGTTAATATGTCGAGCATAACTACCATGAGGCTACATGGTTATTGAAATAACTCTTTGAATGCCTATGGATGAAGGTTATTTTGCCCGAGTTAGGATGGCTTTGATTATTACATATACAGACTCATTTTCTTTGAGTTGTGTATTTCAAAAACTCTTTCAAAAAATGAATTGAAATCGAAGCGTTCTAAATTAAGCAAAGTGGTCTATATTTGTTTGACTTCATGTAGTAATAATAGCACTAATAAAACAAAAGATGAGCATATAATGTTAATAAGAAATCACATCATGATTAGTAGAGGTCGATCTTTGATTGGGTGAGTGAAGTGCTCAATTCATGACTTTCTTCTCTTATGCCTAAGTTCCCGAACCAAGATAACTTTGGTGATGATGAACAAGTGGCCTTTGGCACAAGTCACGGGTTTCCTAATTTTTCCAAAATTATTAGGTGATGACTCTGAAATTTGGTAATGCAGTCATTTTTTGGCATTTCTTGCGAATAATGGATCTTTCAAAGATTTGCCAGAATTAAACTCTCATTTTCGTGGTTCAAAACCACGGGAGTCTGAATTGTGGGGCGATTGCATCCGAGGAAGCTAAACCCCTCTGAGGACCGCAAGAAACCAACTATAGTGTGTGACTAAAGTGGTGTTAGATGAAACTAAAAACTGAAAATTAAGTATTGAAAATTGAATATTGAATTTTTTAAGCTAAAAAGTCATTTGATAAAAAATTAAGTGCTGAAGTAAAACAAGTTGTTTTATATGTATAATATCAAATTTGAATTTTATTATTTTCAAATTGTATCTTTCAATTTTTATATTGTGATGGTAAATTGGTGGTATAAGAGGAGGTGTCGGTGTTAACTATGGAGTTGATGGCAATAGTGGTGGAGATAGATGGATAATGGTTGTAGTAATTGTGGAAGGGTAATGTCACCGTAATGATGGTGGTTGTTATGGTGGTGGTTATGGTAATTGTGGCAATGGTTATGGAGGTAAAAGATTGTAATAATTGTTATAGTGGTGGTAGTAATAGCAATGACGACTGTAGTGGGGGTGTGGCGCGGTGACAGTAATAAAATGATAGTGGTGCTTATGTGAACAATGACAATGGTGATGAATATAGTGGTAGTAGTGTTGATGGTATCAGTGGCATGATGGTGATGGTAACAGGTGTCGGTGGCATGACGGTGGTGGTGGTAGTGGTGGTGGTAGTGGTAATGGTAGTGCTTGTTGGACTCCGGATTTGGGTTTATCATTTCTGAATGTTGTTCATTGTCTTTTGCTCTTTATTCCTCCTTAAATTTGGTTATTTGGGCATTTTGAGTGTGTTTGGAACAGGTTGGCTACTTAGTTTTCAAACCTTGTGTTGTCTAGAATTTTGGTCTTCCGCTCGAACGGGCCTTCTTGCACTCGAGCGGGGTTTGCAAACACTCAGTACTTTGCACGTCTGCAAAATACTAGAGGAGTGTTTTCTACGTTCAAATGGCATTTCTTACGCTCGAGTAGGTGGGCGCTCGAGCGTCCTTTCTTACGCTCGAGCGATTTGTCTGTTGTCTATAAAAGTATTGAACATGTGTATTACGTGCTCGAACGGGACAAATTTTTGTGTCTAACGCTCGAGCGGACTATGCGTATATCAGGTCACGAAAGTGACATTTTATATCACTTTTTTATCATTCTCTCTCTCTAAAACTTTTCAAAAACCTAAATCTTGACCCTCTCTCTCTAAAATGCTCTCTCTCTCTCTCTACATTTTGGACAAGATCCTTTGATCTCTTCATCCTAGTACCTTTGAGAAAAAGTTGGAGCATCTCAAGATCTACATTTTGAAACGAATAAAGTTGGATTTGAGCGTATTTGGAGTCCTACATTTGCTTTGCTCGTCTTCTTTGCTTGAGGTAGGGATTTTTCTACACTTAGTTATTTGTGGTTGTATAACGATAGTGGGATTTGGGAGTATTTTGAGCCAAACCTAGGGTTTAGGTGAAATTTAAAAGAGGGGTTTTTGGTGGAAACAAAATAAATGAACATGGGGTTTGAAAATGAAGTCATGTTGTGTCAAAATGGGTGATTTTGGTACTTGGATTGGTATTTTAAAAAAGGGGATTTTTTTCCTAAAATAATTATCATATCTATTTTGTATAAATGGTTGAAATCGGTGTTGTAAACATGGAATTGAGTGAGTATTGAAATAGATGATGGAATTGAATATATAATGTCTCACACCCTTAGAAATTTTGATTAAATTATCTGTCTTGAGATTGTATATCTGTTTAGAAATATCTGTATTGGGCTATCGGTAGAAAATAGTTTTGATTGTTGTACAAACTGCATGTGGATTAGGTGAATTGAAACTAATCAGTTGTTGATTATCATTGAATATGATTATGTGTGAATACATTGTATATGTATGGGTATTTGGGAAGAGAAAGGGGATGTACTCCATGTGTGATTATGTGTTTAAATACATTGCATATGTATGATTGTTTGGGAGGAGAAAGGGGATGGACTCCATTGTTTGGGAGGAGAAAAGGGATAGACTCCATTATAATTAAATTGGCCGGAGTGTCCTGGGTGAAAGTCTCGAAACCTATACATGGGTGCCGATCCTGCGGACGAAATATCTGTAAAATGGCAATTGGAGGTGTTTATGTGTTGATTGTGAAATTGTTAAACCATTGAGTTGTAGTCTCATTTAGGTTATTGAAAAATAATGAAGTTGACTCATGTATTGAAATGAATTGAAGAAAAGAATGAAATGGAACATGGACTTGATATTTGATGACTATATAAAATGTGAATGTTTCGTCCCTAGCATTGTAAATGCACATTGCACTTATACCTTTGTTAAACCTCATATTCTGTGATAGATTATTCCTGCTAGGCTGTGGCTCATCCTATTTTGAAAAAACATTTTCAGGTAATGATGGCTTGCCTCCACCAAGATAATAGCATTAAAGGAACTTTTGGGAAGCAAGAGCTTCTTGTTTTGTTTCACTTTTGTATAGTCTAGAGCTAAAATTGTATGAACTAGTCTCACTTTTGTTGTAACCAAGCCAAGACTTAGATAGGTGTAAGCCTGAAAGGCATCTATTTACGTTAAACTCTCTTGTACTATTAATGTAGTGAAATGAAAGAATATTATACTCTGATTTTGCTGTTATTTATGTATGCTTTCGGGTTATATTTAGTGTGCACTTTTGAGGGCGTTACAACTTGGTATCAGAATGTACCGGGTTTGAATACTTTGGGTACGTAGGAAGTGGTTAGTACCATGATGGGTTTGTCTCGCTTGTTAGAGATTTATGTATGAATGATATGTGCTTATATGATAACATGCTTATGTGATTATATGGGTATGAGATTTAGTTCCTAAGATGTTGATTAGGTCTATGGGTTTCTGGTAGTCCTATTAGAAAAGCACTTGATCACTGCTGTTTCTAATTAGAACCCTGGCAATACCGGGGATGGTCATTATCTAGGAAGGAAATTCGTATATGTTTACATGATTATGTGTTTATGTGGAGTGAAATACTGTTGGCCAATGTATTTGGACGCGAGTGAGTTAGCTTCGGCACATTTGTAAATGTGCTAATCTCTTTGTTACCTTCATTAGGATGTTAGGACGTGGTTGTAGCGGTAGGCATGGTAGGCCTAGGAGGCACGAAATGCCTATACCGAATGAAATTCTAGTACAGGAGGAGGGAGTTGTTCAGGCCAATGTGGCCAAGCCAGTCGGTCAACAGGCCATGGGCACCTTAGCCTGCGAAATGGCCTGGGCATTGCGGGAATCTATGGACATTCTCAGGGCTAAGAATCAAGTCCAAGCCCAGGTAGCTGAGGCATGGCCTTCTTTTCTGAAGAGGGAGTTTTTCCGGTTGAATTCAGATGAGTTTTTGGGTGACCTAAAGGAGCCACTGAAGATAGATAAGTGGCTTGAACAGATAGTGAAGACGTTTGAGATGCTTGGCATCAAGGACGACCAATTGAGGATGACCTTGGCGTCTTTCCAATTGAAGGGAGATGCGGGTCAGTGGTGGAAGTATGCGCGGGGACGCATTGGAGGGATTTGGGAGGCTTTTGTCAATGCCTTCCTGGACAAATTTCTACCTCCCATGATTAGGGAGAAATTGAGAGACCAATTCTCCAAGTTGGTGCAGTTGAACACGCCAGTGGCTGAGTTTGAGGCCACATTCACTAGCCTCTCTAGGTTTGCACCAAAGTTGGTGGTGACTGAGGAATGTCATCGCTTGGAGTTTGAGAAGAGGCTGAGGACCGGGCTCATGTTTAGAGTGGTCGGATCCATGATTAGAGATTATGGACGCCTTGTGGAGGTGACAGCCCATCTTAAAACCATCATGCAGGCAGAGGAGGAAAGAATGAGGGGCTCCAAGAGGAGTCAAGATAGTTAGGGAGACGGTAAGAGACAGAGGGGTTCTAATCCTCAGCAGTCCCATGGAGCTTAGTCGAGGTCCACTTTTCCAGTGCCGAGTTCAGGTTCTGGGAGAGATGGTCAGGGTGATATGACTTGCTTCAAATGTGGTCAGTTGGGCCACAAGTCTCCAGCTTGCCCGCAGAGAGGAGGAAGGTAGTGAGTAACTTCGTCTTCGGCTCGTTCTCAGTGCCAAAGTTAGGGCAGAGGGCAGCCGCCCACTTGTTATCAGTGTGGACATGCAGGGCACCTGAAGAGATTTTATCTTCAATTGGGTGGCACATCTGGTACATCTAGTTCAAGGCAGACTCAGAGTCACCAGCCTACATAGTCAGTACAGGCCTCGAAGGCCAATCAAGGAGCCTCTTCGGCTCAATTCGTGTAGCAGGCCTATGCTCCTAGGGATGAGCAAGTAGATTAGAGGCCAACAGGGCGTGTGTATGCTGTTACTGCGCCAGATGTTATACCGGTTCCATCTGTAGTGAGAGGTACCTTTTTGCTTTGCAATTCAGTTGCTAATGTGTTGATTGATACGGGTGCATCTCATTCTTTCATCTCGTCTGCATTTGCATCAGTTTTGGAGTTGGAGTTGGCACAGTTAGCATCTTCTATTTGTGTAGAGTCACCTATTGGTGGTGAGGTCATCTTGAAATAGAGGTGTCAGGGTTGTGACATAGAAGTTGCCGGTCGTCGACTTCCATTTGCATTTGTATTGCTTGACATGCCTAGTTTTGATGTTATTTTGGGTATGGACTAGCTATCGTCATACCAGGCTATTATAGATTGCTACCATCAAAGGGTTACTGTATGTACCTTGAGCGGTGACTGTTTTTATTTCTTGGGGGACCTAGTGAATAGAGTCTTATCACTGGTGTATGATCCACGTGGGCGGAGTGAACTAAGTTGTCTTCTTGCTAGCTTTCTGAGTAGTGAGTGTGATGAAGTCCGGGTTGAGTTACCAAGGGTGATTTGTGAATACCCCAATGTCTTTCCCGAGGACCTTACTAGTTTGCCACCTCTTTAAGAGATCGAGTTCTCTATTGATTTAGTGTCAGGCACAACACCGATTTCTATGGCACCATATCGGTTTACACCTGCTAAGTTGAGTGAGTTGAAGATTCAACTCCAGGAGTTGTTAGATAAGGGTTTTATCCGCTCTAGTACTTCACCTTGGGGAGCACCGGCCCTCTTTGCTAAAAAGAAAGATAGAGCGTTGCGACTTTGTATTGATTACCGAAAGTTGAACCACGTAACTGTTAAGAACAAGTACCCAATGCGTCGTATAGATGATCTATTTGATCAATTGAAGGGGTCTTGCTGTTTTTCTAAGATAGACCTGAGATCGGGTTACCATCAATTGAGGGTAAGGGAGGAGGATATCCCGAAGACGGCATTCCATACATAGTATAGCCATTACGAGTTCCTAGTGATACCTTTTGGGCTAACCAATGCACTGGTTGTATTTATGGATTTGATGAACCAGATCTTCCGTGAATTCCTAGATCGTTTCATGGTCATCTTCGTGGACAACATTTTGATTTACTCACCTTTCGAGGAGAAACATGAGAAAAACTTATGAGTGGTGCTTGAATTGCTTAGAGCCCATAAGCTATATGCTAAATTTGGGAAGTGTGAATTCTGGCAGAGAGAAGTAAAATTCTTAGGCCATATGCTATCCCGGGAAGGGGTGACCGTAGATTCATCTAAGATAGAGGCAGTGCAGGATTGGGCATAACCTAAGAACGCTTTCGAGATCCGTAGTTTTCTGGGGTTGGCTGGGTATTATCGAAGATTTGTAAGGGATTTCTCTAAACTAGGTTCACCTTTAACTAGGCTGACGAAGAAAGGAATCAAATTTGTATGGAGTGAGACTTGTGAGAAGTCATTCCAAGAGCTTAAAGTTAGACTTACTACTATGTAGACACCCCATTTTTGACTGACCTTAAGACTCAGACGTCATCGTTTATGCACTCGGTAATTGTGCATGTCTGTGCTCGTTTTGAGTTTCCGGAGCCTTCGGCTGAGCACCTTGTCTCGGGACCTCTTGATTGTCTCCTCTTGGCCTGGTTTTTGAACCATGCCTTGTTGCCTTTGCCTAGAGGGAAACAGAGGCCTGTAGGCCACTTTTTGTACCCGTAGACTAGTTTTCGGGGCTTCCGGCTGAGTGCCTCGCCTTGCGGACTCTTGTCTTGCTTCCTTTTTGGTTTGTTTTTGAACCAAACCTTGTTATCCTTTGCCTGGAGAGTGGAACAGGGATGTAGACCAGTTTTTTCCCCCTGTAGACCACTTTTTGTCCCTGTAGACCACTTTTGGTGGTCGGCCATCTAGAGTGGGTGGTCTGTGGACCACCTAAGGTGGTCGACAGCCTGCCACCACCTTCTACTCTCTGTGCAGACCCTTCCTTTCCCTTACCGACCAGTTTTTGTCCCTGTAGACCACTTTTTCTGGTCGGTCGACCACTTTAACTAGTCGGCGGCCATCCTGCATTTTCTGTAAATATTTTTCTTGCCAGTTGTGCCAGCTGTTAGGCACAAAAGGCATCCTCCATACACGTGTATGGAGGGATTGCTTCAAGTCTCTAGCTTGTTCAACAAGCTTGAGACATGAAATTCTATATAAGGGAGCCTCCTCCCTCTTGCTCAAGGTTCAGAAAAATTGGCTGAGGGCTATACATATCCTTCTATCTCTATATTGCTCCCTCTCTCTCTATATTTGTTTCATTTTGTGCTCAAAAGTGCCATTTCTTCACACTTTTTCACACAAACACCTAGTGAAACACCTTCACTCTTGGGCTGAGGTTCTTAGAGGTTTGTTTGAAGCTCAAAAGCTTGGTTTTTGCCTCTGAAGTTGCTGCTTTGAAGTGGTTCTTCAAGGGTGAGTCTTCATCCTCTTTAAAGCTTTGTTTATATTGCTTATTTGGCCCTATTTTCATGATGTTTTAGGCCTAACTTTAAACTACAAAAAGCTTCATTTTCAAGTGCTTAAAGTGTTTGTTTGAGGCCTTTTTGGTGTTGGAGGTGGTCTACCCTCTTTTGTGCCTTATTTTGCCTTGTTTTGAGCCATCTCTTTAGGCCTTTGAGATCAGCTTCTCTTGGCCTTTTAACCACTGAATTCCAGAGGAATTTCGGTGGTAGAAAGTGTGTTTTGAGACCCCAAATGGGTGGGGGTTGTCCCCCATCCTTTTCTCTTGTGTGCTTGTGTTGATGGCTCACCAAGTTAGCATGTTTTTCTACCTTCTTGGGCCCCTATCTTAGCATGTTTCAGGCCTTGTTTTTCCATGATATAGCTCTGTTTTGGGTCGGTTTGATTGCCTTTTGCATGCTTCATGCCCTTGTAGTGCAATCCTCCCTATAGCCTTAACATGCATCATGATTTGGACCATCATTTTAGCATGTTTTTGGCTCCACTCTAGCTAGCTTTTACTCATGTTTTGCCATGCTTAAGCTCTGTTTTAAGTGATTTTGGTCATGCATGCCTTGCTTTGTATAGCCATAGTGCAATCTTGCTCACTAGCTTGGTGTTTTGAGTCCACTAGCATGCATTGCTTGGGCTATTTGCATGATTTAGCATCATTTGATATATGATTTCAGAGCATGTTTCACTGTCATACCCTCGTGTGTATCACTCTTTCAATGCTTTGGAGGGTTATGCTTTATGACTCAATCATGAGCCAATTGGCATGCATGCTTGCCTAAGCTTTTTGGACTACCATCTCAGTGTGTTTTTGGTCTTATTTTGCCATGATACAACTCTGATTTTTGTCGGTAAAGTCATCTCATGCTTGGTTTTGATAGGTGTAGTGTGATCCTCCTCATTGGCCTTGCATGCATCATGTTTTATGCCTCCCATTCTAGCATGTGTTAGCTTTACTTCATGCATGTTTTGGCCTTGTTTTGACCTGCCTTGGGACTATTTTGAGTCACCTTGGCCCTTTGGGGCTTGCTTGATATGGCTATGGTGCAAGTGCCTTTGCTAGCCTTAAGCATTGAGCCTCTTAACATGCCTTATTTGTGATATGTGCATGATTTGGCATCATTTCTTACATGATTTCAGTGCATATAGTGTAGCTACACTCTCACATTTGTCACTTCTTAATTGTGTTTGAGAGTTGACCCTTATGTCTAATTCATGGGCCAATGCATGAGCATGCATTTTCTTGCTTTTAATGCTAGCATTTCAGAGCATCTCAGCCACTGTTTTGGCATGCATGAGGTCAGTTTGGGGTTGATTTGGTCCATTGGGTATTGCATTACATAGCCCTTGTGTTGTGTCTTTCAATGCTTAAGGACTCTAACTTGTCATGCTCATGTTGTTTGCATGTTGTTGCATTGCATTGTGTTTGCATGTTGTTGCATTGCATTGTGTTTGGAATGTTGTTGCGCATTGCATTGTGTTTGGATCGGATGTTGATCCAAACACGAGAAACGAGGGGCGTTTCATACTTGAAGTGATGAAACGCGCCTCATTTCTCGGTCGCCAACCCTCTTGATCATGCATGATAGAGGCAAAGGCTCTTATTTGTCATTTGTGTGCATTCATTGACATTGACTTGTGCAACTTGGCTTCTCGGCCATCGTGCATTGCGATGCTCGGTTGGTGGCTCGAGAGTCGAGTACCGCACTCCCTTGAGCTTGAGAAATGATAAGGAGGGTGGTTGTGCACATATTCCCTTGCAAATACACTGCCATGCCCTTCTTGTTCTCTATTGCAGCAAAACTAGAACTTGGCAGATTTTCTGGTCTACAACCAGTTTTTCTGGTCTACAGATGGTCTACACCTTCCTTTTCTGGTTGGCAGCCCACCAGGGAGTCCCCATGTTGGAGCAGAAGCAATTTAGAGGTTTGTGCAACTTTCAGAGACCAAACCAAATGCAAATAGAGGCAATTGGGGGCACGGTAATGGATTTCCGAGCGAAGCCGACCGAGCATGCATCATTCATTATTCCGAGGCAGAGCTGTGGCAGCCTAATTTAGCTTCTTTTTTCTTACTTAGTTGGTTTTGTAACTTAATTAATTTGATTAATTAGTTAAAGTATTGTAATAATTAGTTGTAGCTAGTTATTTAATTTGTGTTGTGTAATAATTAGTCTAATTAGATTATTAGATTAAGTTAAGTAGCTTAGCTTAGCGTAGCTAGCTTGTATTATTTATTCGGACCCTCCGTCGAGAGGCGAACTGTTGTAATAAGTGTGCGTGTGTGTGATGCATGTCTTCCAACCCCATTTCTTTCTCCCTTTTACTTATCAGCTTTCGATGGTTAGTTTAGGGCATATTTTGATTAGCATACCTTATGCTTGCATGCATGCATCCATTCATCTGTCTTGCATGCACCGGGTTTGGCGCATCATACAAACTGCATTGTATTTCAATACCAATTTGAATACATGTTATCTAGTTGCATTCACATGACATCTTAGAATAGCTGAGCCTATTTTAGTTGCATTTTTGCATGTGTTGCATTAGGCATTGTTAACATAGCTAGGATCATGAATGGATTACAAACTAGCTTTTGTTTTGACTCGGAGTACACTGTGAGTGTTTACGCTTTAGCATCCTTGCACGTGTGTAAGTGACTGTCATGTTTAGCATGCTTGCCATGAGGCTACTTGCTTATGTGTTTAAATGCATGAATGCCTGTGGATGAAGGTTTGATTGCCTGAGTTGGAACAACTCGATGATTGTGAGTTTTAAGCCCACTTGAAGTGGCAAAATCATGTTTTTCTAAGCCCACTTGAGGGTGGCAAATCCGCGTCTTAGCCTACTTGCGAGTAGCATTTTCAAACCATTTTCGAAAAACAAACATGAGTTGTTTTGTTCCAATCCGCGTGATTGAGTCTATACTTGTATGCTATGCGCATCACATAGTAAGCTAGCTAATAAACCGGAATAAGAACACATGTGTTTTAGAAAACAACATATCATGTTTAGTAGAGGACAATCCTTTGATCGGGCGAGCGGGGGTGCTCATTTCATGACCTTCCCCCTTCGTACCCAAGTTCCTGAGCCGAGGCAACTTTGGTGATGACGGACACGTGGCCTTAGGCACGAGCCAGGGTTTCCTAAATTTTCCAAAATAAAATATTTAGGTGGCGACTCTGAAATCTGGCAAAGCAGTCCATGTTTGGCGCTTTTTGATTAAAATCAATTTTCCAAAACGATTTGCCGGATTTGGACTCTTTGGTGATTTATCAATCTTACATTGCACTTTGTGAGATTAAATTCAAAACCGTGACAGGAGTCCGAACTATAGTAACTAGAACTACAATTCGTGCCTTCGTGCGCGGAGTGGAGTTCGGGCGGTCTACATACTGCTCCAGTCTTGATTATTCCGAAGAGGGGTTTGGGTTATTCAGTGTATTGTGATGCCTTACGAGAAGGTTTGGGTTGTATTTTGATGTAAGAGGGAAAGGTAGTAGCCTATGTGTAACAACCCTCATTTTGACTTAGCCGTGCTTGCATACATTCCTGTATGATCTTGTCTTGTTATGATTGCTAATCTTGTTTATCTTGTTTTGTCTTGCTTTGTTTAAAGTGTTGCTTGCATGATTTTGTTCCTTGCTTGGTGTGTAGCCGAGGTCATCTTGAGCTTAGTTCACCTTTGAACCTTTGTACTTAGAACCATTTGGAACCACTTGATTGACCTCCATCTCCACCCCGACATGTTCGCCGAGATGTCACTATCTGGGCCGAGGTGTTCAGAACCAAGGCCGAGGAGTGTATCATCTAGGCCGAGATGTTTTGCACTTAGTGATCTTTGTCCTTGGGCAGGTATGGCCTAGACCGAGGTGTGGCACACCCAGGCCAAGGTGTGGCACAGCTTAGTCAAGTGTCGTCCTCCCTAGCCGATGTCTTTGATACCCTGTTGCCGAAGCTTTGACTTTAGCCGATATCATTACTTGCCGATGTGTCTTGCCTTAGCTTGCTGCATACGCTTTGTCATAGACTTGTCTTATCAATCAGTCACCTTTTTGAGTTAAACCAACCCGGTGGTGCCACGTGTCCGAGCTGAGGGTTAAGTCAGCCGACAGGCCTTAAAACATATCATTTTGTATCATTTGTATCATTTTGTTGTAAGTCTTTGTTCTTGAAGAGAGAGAAACTCTAGAAGAGGGAGAAGAAGTTTTAGAGTGAGAGAGTAGATTTCCAAGTGTGATCTTTGGAGTTTGAACCGTTAGATTCGAGCTTTGAGGTAAGAATCTTGATCTACTTTGATTGTTCTTGTTGACCATCTAGTTGCATTGCACGATCGGATTTGTTTTGCATGTCATGCATCTATTTGAAGTTGGTTTTGAAAGAGAAAAAAATAATGTTCATGAGTTCTTGAAGAAAGTCTTGTTTTGATTTGAAAGTTTGTAACAAGAACCATGTTTTCGTGTTTGTTTTCATACGATCTTCTTGTATGGGTACCCAGGTCCATGTTTTTGAACTCTTGGCATGAAATCTCAGATTTTTTGTAACAAGTTATGATCTTTGCATTCATCTTCTTCATGATCATGTTCATCATGTTCTTCATGTTCTTCAAAGGGAAACCCAGGTTTTCCCGACCTGGCTTTTGAATGTGGCCATCAGGACCACACCTCAGCTAGAAGGTGTGGGACCTCGGCAAAGACCTGGTTGGTACCCAGTGTGTTTTCATGAGATGAGAAAAACAGTGTTTTAGCTCCCAGCATGTTTTGCTTTGTTATTGACCTTGATTTGGTGGGAATGCCGAGATCAATTGCATGCATGTGAAGCTTGTTTTGAGAATGTATTTTCCATGTGATTGTAGGTCCTTGATCTTTGCTTTGAGCCTACACCCGAGAAGATCTATGTGAGTGGTATTTTTAATAAAGCTATGTTGTACTGTTTTGATAAATCTTGCTTTGCTTTGTTTTGATGAAAGTATTTGTTAAGCATGAATGATTAGCCCTATTTTGATGTATCCAGTATAAGTTTTGTTTTGATGTCATCTTTGAAAAGTCCCTTGGCTGGAGGACTCTAAACTTTCGCAGCACTAAGTATAAAAGTCCCTTGGCTGGAGGACTCTAAACTTTCGCAACACTAAGTATAAAAGTCCCTTGTGCTGGAGGACTCTAAACTTTCGCAGCACTAAGTATAAAAGGATACGGTCCTTTCTTGGAAAGACTATCGTGTTAAAGCGGGCTACGGGCCTAAGTAACACAAGATCATCGTGTTAAAAAGAGCTACGGGCTTAAGTAACACAAGTCCCTTGTGCTGGAGGACTATAAACTTTCGCAGTACCTTTGACTAATCGATTGCGGATCGTACAGTCTTTGTTTTGCCACTGACGGTTTACCGCGTGGATTTGTTTCTTCAGAAAGCTTGATTTGTGTTTTGCCGATGTCAGTAAGCATCCCTTGAGACTTGTAAGACTTGATAGATGAATACGGTTCATCTCTTGATTTGATAAGGCTATGATATATGTTTTGTTTTGAAAGGATCTCGACTAATATTCGTATGGTTTTGGCATGTTTTGTTTTGTAAAGACTTCGGCTATATTCATGCAAAACCTTTATTACTAGTACCATTCACTGAGTATCCAAGCTCACCCTCTCTATATATATGTAGGTGATGAGCAAGACGGCGGCGACGCCTAGATGTGTTTGCAAGCTTGTTTTGGATTCTTGATTACGTCGGCTTTGTTTTGTATTCATGTCGGCAATGTTGTTTTCACGTCGGCAAATCTTGAAAATCATGCTTCTTGGCTTGTATTTCCTGTGTTTTGTACATGTCGGCTGAGAAGCCTTTTGATCAAGATGTAATTTGTATTTTGTTATATATAGACTGGTTGTAAAACCATATTGTATATGTCATCTCATTTGATCTACACACAGCTCTTATGGACCACTTGTATTTGATTTATTGCTTCCGCAATTGTAAGCCCCCTATGTATACTCTGTTTGTGTGTGATTCTTGAAAGTTGGCCTTCGGTAATCTCGGGTTACTGGCCATCACGGCACCATCCTACTAGGGGCGGGTTGGGGTCGTGACACTATGGCTCGCAACAGTTGAAAACACATGAAAGGAACTACCCTACTCAAGATCTAGAATTAGCAGCGGTGATATTTGCCTTAAAAACTTGGAGGCACTATTTGTATGGTGAGAAATTCGAGGTGTTCTCTGATCACAAGAGTCTGAGGTTTCTGTTTACATAGAAACACTTGAATTTGAGATAGAGGAGGTGGATGGAATTCATAGAGGATTATGATTTTGAGTTGCATTATCATCCGGGAAAGGCCAATGTTGTGGCCAATGCTTTGAGTAGGAAATCAATTAACAGTGTGGCTTGTATCGCCATTCGGGAATGGAAGATGCTGGGTGCTCTTGGGGAGTTTGACCTACATCTTGGTGAGTCCATTGAATCTACAGCCTTGTTTATGGTAGTTGTCCAACCTACACTTGTGAACTGAGTGTTAGAAGCGCAAACGAGTGACCTCGAAGTAGAAACCCTCAGGGAGAAGATTTCCAGTGGGAAGGTGGAGAGGGGCTTGAGTGTGTATCTCGACTAGAGTGTGAGATACCGTGACCGTCTGTTCGTGCCGGAGTCTTGCCGAGAGGAGGTACTCCAAGAGTTTTACTATTCATGTCTTGCGGTGCACTCGGGAGGCACAAAGATGTATCACGATCTTAGTCGCCAGTTTTGGTAGGGAGGTATGAAGAAGGAAGTGGCGATGTTTGTATTGAAATGCCTTACTTGTCAGCAAGTGAAGGCCAAACATCAGAGGCCAGCGGGTTTGTTGCAACCCTTACCTATAGCCAAGTGGAAGTGGGAGCATGTCATGATGGATTTTGTTATGGGCCTTCCGAGGACTCAACAGGGTAATGATGTCATTTGGGTGGTAGTTGACCGGTTGACCAAGTCTGCGTACTTTTTACCTATGTACATGAGTGATTTGGTAGACCACCTTGCCGACCTTTACATTGGGGACATAGTGAGGTTGTACGGAGTCCCTGTGATGATAGTTTCGGATAAAGATCCGCGTTTTACAGCTCAATTGGGGGCAGAGCTTGCAGAGTGCCTTGGGCACTAGATTAACATTTAGTACTGCGTATCATCCTTAGACTGATGGACAGTCCGGGCATACTATTCAGATCCTTGAAGATATGCTTTGAAGTTGTGTCCTTGATTTTAAAGGATCATGGGAGAGACACTTACCCTTAGTGGAGTTTTCTTATAATAACAGCTTCCAATCGAGTATTGGTATGGTACCATTTGAGGCCTTGTATGGTCGACCGTGTAGATCTCCAGCGTGTTGGGCCGAGGTGGGTGATGCACCTTTGTTGGGCCCAGAGTTAGTTCGGGAAATGAAGGAGAAAGTGGCACTTATTCGTAAGAGGTTGGTTACGGCTCAGAGTTGCCAGAAAAGTTATGCCGACCGTAGGAAGAGACCCTTGTCTTTTGAGGTGGGTGATCATATGTTTTTGAAAATATCACCTAGGCAAGGTTTGATGAGATTTAGGAAGAGTGGGAAGTTATCCCCTCGATTTATTGGGCCTTTTGAAATCCTTGAGCGGATTGGAGAGGTTACCTATCGTTTGGCATTGCCGCCACAACTTTCCAGAGTGCATGATGTGTTTCATATTAGTATGCTTTGAAAGTATAAGCCAGATCCATCACATGTGTTGGATTAGACCGACTTGGAGGTAAACAAGGATGCCTCGTATAAGGAGAGACCGGTGAGGGTCTTGGATAGACGGGATCAAGTCTTGCGAGACAAGACAATTCCCTTGGTAAAAGTATTATGAAAACATCACGGGGTCAAGGAAGTGACTTGGAAGTGTGAATTGGAAGTCCGAGAAAAATATCCAAACTTGTTTGTTGATATCTAAACATGTATTGAGGTTTTGATTATGATGATGAAAAGTATAAGCATTGTATATGTTTTAAATTATGAGAACATTGTATATGTTGTGGGCATTTTGGAAATATGAATTCAATATTAACATTGCATATGTTTTGAGAATATGAAATATTATATGTTGTGTCACTTTTGGAGGCATTGTATATGCTAGGTAAATTTTGAAAGTGTGGATTTGATTTAGCATTGTAAATATTTTGGGAAATTATGAATTTCATGTTAAATTGGAACTTGTGTACCGAGTCAATGAAAATGCATGACTAGAGGATGGGTCATGGTATTGAATTTGTGAGAATAACATTATTATGAATGGTCTAATGTTGATTTTGAACTTAATTTGAAATTTCGGGGACGAAATTTCTTAAGGGGGAAAGGTTATAGCGATTCCGGTTTTGACCCATTAATTGTTGTACTTCGGATTCAGGTTTATGGTTTCTGAATGTTGTTCATTGTCTTTTGCTCTTTATTCCTCCTTAAATTTGGTTATTTGGGCATTTTGAGTGTGTTTGGAACAGGTTGGTTACTTAGTTTTCAAACCTTGTATTGTCCAGAATTTTGGTCTTTCGCTCGAGCGGGTCTTCTTGCACTCAAGCGGGGTTTGCAAACACTCAGTACTTTGCACATCTGCAAAATACTAGTGGAGTATTTTCCATGCTCGAGCGGCGTTTCTTACGCTCGAGCGGGTGGGTGCTCGAGCGTCCCTTCTTACGCTCGAGCAGTTTGTTTGTTGTCTACAAAAGTACTGAACGTGTGTATTCCGCGCTCGAGCGGAACAAATTTTTGTGTCTGAAGCTCGAGCGTCAACTCTTCCGCTCGAGTGTGCATATATCAAGTCACGAAAGTGAGATTTTATATCACTTTTTCATCATTCTCTCTCTCTAAAACTTTCCAAAAACCTAAATCTTGACTCTCTCTCTCTCTAAAATACTCTCTCTCTCTCTCTCTACATTTTGGCCTAGATCCTTTGATCTCTTCACCCTAGTACCTTTGAGAAAAAGTTGGAGCATCTCAAGATCTACATTTTGAACCTAATAAAATTGGATTTGAGCGTCTTTGGAGTTCTACCTTTTCTTTGCTCGTCTTCTTTGCTTGAGGTAGGGATTTTTCTACACTTTGTTATGATTTTTAAGTTATTTGTGGTTGTGTAACAATAGTGAGATTTGGGAGTATTTCGAGCCAAACCTAGGGTTTGGGTGAAATGTAAAAGAGTGGTTTTTGGTGGAAACGAAATAAATGAACATGGGGTTTGAAAATGAAGTCATGTTGTGTCAAAATGGGTGATTTTGGTATTTGGATTGGTATTTTAAAAAGGGATATTTTTGCCCTAAAATGATTATCATATCTATATTGTATAAATGGTTGAAATCGGTATTGCAAACATGGAATTGAGTGAGTATTGAAATAGATGATGGAATTGAATATATAATGCCTCACACCCTTGGAAATTTTGATTAAATTATCTGTCTTAAGATTGTATATCTGTTTAGAAATATCTATATTGGGCTATCGATGGAGGATAGCTTTGATTGTTGTAGAAACTGCATGTGGATTAGGTGAATTAAAACTAATCACTCGTTGATTATCATTGAATATGATTATGTGTGAATACATTGTATATGTATGGCTATTTGGAAAGAAAAATGAGATGTACTCCATGTGTAATTATGTGTTTAAATACATTGCATATGTATGATTGTTTGGGAGGAGAAAGGGGATAGACTCCATTGTTTGGGAGGAGAAAAGGGATAGACTCCATTATAATTAAGTTGGTCAGAGTGTCTTGGGTGAAAGTCTCGAAACTTATACATGGGTGCCGATCCCGCGAATGAAATCTTCGTACAATGGCAATTGGAGGTGTTTATGTGTTGATTGTGAAATTGTTGAACCATTGTGTTGTAATCTCATTTGGGTTATTGAAAAATAATGAAGTTGGCTCATGTATTGAAATGAACTGAAGAAAAGAATGAAATGGAACATGGACTTGATATTTGATGACTATATAAAATGCGAACGCTTTATCCCCAGCATTGTAAATGCACATTGCACTTATACCTTTGTTAAACCTCATATTCTGTGATAGATTATTCCTGCTGGGCTGTGGCTCACCCTGTTTGGGAAAAACATTTTTAGATAATGATGGCTTGCCTCCACCAAGATAATAACATTGGAGGGACTTTTGGGAAGCAAGAACTTCTTGTTTTGTTTCACTTTTGTATAGCCTAAAGCTAAAATTATACGAGCTAGTCTCACTTTTGTTGTAACCAAGCTAAGACTTGGAAAGGTGTAAGCCTGAAAGACATCTATTTACGTTAAACTCTTTTGTACTATTAATGTTGTGAAATGAAAGAATATTATACTCTGATTTTGCTGTTATTTATGTATGCTTTCAGGTTATATTTAGTGTGCACTTTTGAGGGTGTTACAGTTGTGGTGGCGGCGGTGGTAGTAAGTTTATCATAGTACATATCAACGCTTATATTTAATATATATAAGTCAAAATTAAGTAAGTTTCACATGACTTAAAATTTTCTTAACTTTTAACCTACATCTTAAGAAGCACTTAATTTTTTGAAGTGATATCAAATAGGCGTAATTGATTATCACTTAATACATTCAGTTTTAAGTGTTGAATCAAGTTATCAAATGCCCCTAAGCAGTAACGAAGTTACAGAAGAACCAGCGGGTCACATGCCCCCGTTAGTTTTGATTATGCAAAATGTGTCATCTCTTATCTCAACATGCTCTTTTTTCTTCTTGTTCTTCTTGTTCTTCTTCAATTATTATTTTATCTATCTATCACAACATGCTCTTCGGTTAGGGGTTTTTAATAGTCAGTTATTTGGTATTATGAAAGTACAATGTGGTATTGATTATGTGATGGTCCAAATCTATAGCATAGTGGGGGATCTTATGAATTTGACGTAGTAACTCATCATTGTTAGGTAATTGAGAGATAATGTGCGAACCATTTAGTGGGAGTTGCGATTTCTCATGCTGGGAGCACCATGTAGGTAATGCCACATGATACTCCGGAGCTCTCTAATAATTTTCATTCAAAACACATTGTTTATAAGCAATATTATATCTCTAATATTTTTCTTTCAAATAATATATAAAATTTTTTATAATGATTTGTGCTATAAATGTTATGTTTTATTTTCTAAAATTAGAAATTTTAATCTATAATTTTTTGTATTAAAATTGAGAACTTACATTACTATGGCATGTTGAGTTATTCTATACTATTATGGAATTTTGATTTGCTACTATTATTTATGAATATTTAATTTTTTATGCTTAGATTTAACTCCTATAATTTTTATTATTCCATTGTTGATCACGAAAAGAAATTTTTCTAAATTGTAATATTGACGGGTGCTGTCTTTAGCTTATCCCCTAAGTCACATTTTCTTCCTTTCATTTTTTCCTCTATCTAAAAAATAATACTCTATGCACTAATTAGTATACTGTAACAACCCTCACTTTGTCTTAGTCATGCTCATATGCATTTATATGATTTTGTCTTGTTAAGTGGCATTCATGAAATCCTGTTTTGTTTTATCTAAATGTTGTTGCATGCTTTGTTCCTTGTTTGGTGTGTGTTTAGCCGAGGTCATCTTAAGCCTAGGTTACACCTTTGAACCTCTTACACCTAGGACCATCTTGGAACCACTTTGGCTGACCTCTACCTTCACCCTGGCATATTGGCCGAGATGTCATCATCTAGGTCGAGGTGTTCATTACCAAAGGCCGAGATGTGTATTATCTAGGCCGAGATGTTATCCTTGCACCTAAGTGATCTTGTTCCTGGAATGGAATGACCTAGACCGAGGTGTGGCACATCTAGGCTGAGGTGAGGCACAGCTAGGCCAAGTGTTATCCTTTCTAGCTGAGATCATTGAGACCCCTTTTGCCGAAGCCGATGTTATAACCCGAGATCCTCACCTTACCAGAGTGCCCTTGTCACCTTGCTTGTTGTATACACTTTGTCATGCTCTTGTCTTGTCAGTCAGTTACCTTTTTGAGGAGAGCCAACCAGTCGTTGCCACGTGTCCCAGCAGAGGGTTAAGTCAGCCAACAGAGAGAGAAAACATATCATTTGTCATATCCTTGCCTTTTTAGAGAGAGAAGCTCTAGGAAGAGGAAGAAGTTCTTAGAGGAAGAGAGCTAGATTCCAAGCTTGATCTTCACACCTTGAACCGTTAGATTTGTATTTTGAGGTTAGATTCTTGATATACTCTTGTTGTTCTTTATATTGATCTGATCACATTGCATGATCTAGCATGATTCATGAGCCATGCATTGATTTAAATCTTGTTTTAGAAAGAGAAAATGATGTTCTTGTGTTCTTGAAAGAAAACCATGTTTTGATCTGAAAGTTTGCATCAAGATCCATGTTTTTGTGTTTGTTTTCATGAAATCTCCAAGTATGGGTACCCAGGTCCATGTTTTCAAACTCATCTCATGAAATCTCAGATTTTGAATAAAGAAGTTATGATTTTAGCATTCATGTTCTTCATGTTCATCAAGAGGGAACCCAGGTTTCCAGACTTCACCCTTCCCTAGTTGTGGTCACCGAGACCACTTTTGCCTAGATCTCACACTTAGGCCAAGCATCATATCTCACCTTGGCATACCTTGCATGATCACTTGCACCTTAGTCTATCTTGCATGCACACCTAGGCTAACCACTGCACACCTAGGCCGACCTTGGTACACCCTTGCCGGCATCTTGTAACACCTCGGCAGGCAGCCGTTCGCCGAAGCCTTGGTGACCACACCTCGGCCAAGAGGTGTGGGACCTCGGCAAAGACCTGGTTGGTACATAACATGTTTTCTCTAGATGAAAAACAGTGTTTTAACTTCCAGCATGTTTTGCTTTGACATGACCTAGTTTTGAAAGAAATGCCGGGATCATTTGCACTCATGAGAAGCTTGTTTTAAGACTGCATTTCATACCCCTCTTTGAGCATCCCCTCTTGTCTCTTGAAGTGCATTCAATAGACTTTATTATGTGTTTGTAGGACTTGGATCTTTGCTTTAACCTCGACGTCTGAAGAGCTATGTGAGTGGTATTTTTAATAAAGTTATGTTATAAAGTTTTGATAAAGCCTTGTTTTGTTTTGGAAAAGTATTTGATCAAGCATGAATGATTGTCCCTGGTTTTGTATCAAGTATCATATTTGTTTTGATGACATTCTGGGAAAGTCCTTAGTGCCAAGGGACTATAATGCAACTGCACCCTTGTTTTGAAAGTCCTTAGTGCCAGGGGACTATAATGCAACTGCACCCTTGTTTTGCCACTGACGGTTTTCCGCGTGGGCTTGTTTGTCCGGAATGTCATCCTTTGGTATTATGTAGATGTTATTAACATCCAAGAAGCTTTAAAGGATTTGATAGATGAACATAGTTCATCCCTTTGATTTGTAAAGTTATGATATGTATCGTTTTGGAAAAGATCTCGGATATCATTCATTCAAACCTTTATTACTTATACCATTCACTAAATATCCAAACTCACCCTCTCCTTATATATATGTAGGTGACGAGCAAGAAAGCGGTGACGCCAAGATGATTATTTGCAGAATGTTTTTGGATTCACATTTTATAGCATCTTGAAGATTATGCTTCTTAGCTTTGTATTTCGTGTATTTTGTATATGTCGGCTTGAGAAGCCTTTTGATCAAGATGTAATATGTACTTTATTTTATTTGCATCCAAGTTGTAAAACCATGTTAAGATGTATGTCATTTCATTTGATCTATGCACAGCTCTTATGGACTACTTAGATTTAAATTTGCTTCCGCGCATGTAGGCCCCATATATTTATACTCTGATTGTGTGTGAATATTTGTAAATTGGCCTTTGGTAATCTCGGATTACTAGTCATCACGGCACCATTCTACTAGGGGCGGAATGGGGTTGTGACATATACTAATTAGTCTATCAATTGATGATGTGGTATAATTTTAAAAAAAAAATTAATATTTAAAATTTATGTAATGAATGAGGCCAATAATAATATCATAATTAATGTTATATATATATATTAATTAATATAATAATTGATACATGTACCACTGCTGTTGCTTAAACAACAATGATTCATCCCACTAAAAACATCACCACTAATAGCACTAATGCATTAAAAAAATAGAAAAAAAATAAAAAAAAATACAACTCCAAGATCAAAACATCACATCATTTTTAGCGGAACCCACTGCCACCTAATTAGTGGGAGCACTAATTAGTGCTCCCAAGCATTTTTCGTTGCTTAAAATACAAGTGAATCCAAGTGCATTAATGTTTCTTGTGCTTTGGCAGAAAACACTAGAAATTTCTGGGTCTGTTTGACTAGACAGAATTAAATGATAAAAAATAAGAGTGACAAAAACTGAATTAAATAAAAAAAAAATGAAAAATAAAATATATTCTCTTGCGTACATGTTTTCAGAATGAAAATTTTGAAGGGAGGAGAGATAAATTTAAAATTTTAATTATAATAATCATTTTTATAAATAAATTTTAATTTTTTTTTTTTGTCTTTTCTTATATTTTTTTTTATGAGAACTAGAAGTTTAATTACCATACCAACATGAGTTATATAGGAAAATTATTTTTCTGATAACTTCCGGTACTTCTACATTAAGGCCTTGTTTGGGTAGTGTAAAATAATTCAAAAAGTCAAAAAGTTACTCAAAAAGTTAAAAAGTTAATACTATTCACCAAAAGTCAACAATTACGGCTGCACAACTCCTAATTCAAATTTTCCTCTAAAAACTAATTTTTACAATTTTTTATTACACATTTTTCCATAAAAAGTCAAAAAGTTAACCCAAACATCCATATTTTCAACCTCAATTTTTTAGTCAAAAAAGACAAAAAGTGCACTTATTTAATCTTTCCAAACAAGGCCTAAACAAACTTTTAAAAAAAAAAAAAAAAAAAGTTTTATTTTTTTGTCTCTTTCTATCGCTTTGCACCACTTTCACCCTATCTAAGCATGTTTGTCTCTAGGGTTAAAGTGGTGGACCATAACTTCCGGTCTAGAAGGTTGGAATTTGCAGCCTTAAAATTAATGAACCAATAATACGAGGAACCAAAAAAAAAATTTATTTTCAAATTTACCTCAAAATAAAGTATGTAATATAAATTTAAAATTAGTGGGATATAGGTCATATATACAATTAATATAATTCGGTGGTTTACTTTATAGGTAACTTTATGTTAGCCTAGCAATATAATTAACAGAATATTTAGGGATGAATATTAATATTGACAATCAATGATAATACATATAGATAAAAGTAATGTTTTGAAAATCAAATCGGTGAATAAATCGGAAAAAAGACCGAGTGGATGGGTCATTGATTCAGCAGTCGGGTCGAAACGATCAGACCGTGACGTCATAATTAATAATATATAATTAAAAAATATAATTATAAATTATAAATAAATAAAAACATATATAAGTACTAAAATAAAAATAAAAATTGTTGTATAGTATTTGCTAATAATATTTAATAATGTCATAATTGATAAATAAATAAAAAAAGTCACTATTTTAAAAAATTAAAAAAATTTAATATTTCCTCCAAACAAATTGATTGAATGCTAGATTTAATTTTGGAGAAAAATAAAGTTTTCAACTCTCCCTTCAATCAAATATGATTCAAACAACTTGATTGAATCCCCGATATAATTTTTAGATTCTCTTTGAACAATCTTTTCCTATAAATAGGAGTAGAGTTTCATAATCTCTTCAAATATCAAATGAGAATCCTTCTCGTGAGAGGAAACTCTTGAAGTAAGAGTTTTTAATTAAAATTTTGATGTGTATATATATAATATAAATATGTAAGAAACCTAGAAAAGAAGAAAAATCAAAAAAATCAAAAAATTTCAACTAATTCACCGGTTTTTCTGGTTCTTGCAAACAAGCCTAGTTTTTGGCCTTGTTTGATTTTTGGGGCTCAACCGGACGGAAACTAGGTCCGGTCACTAGTACTATCGGTTGATCTGGCGGTCCGATCCGATTCTTTAAACATTTGATAAAAGTAAGAATAGAAAAACATAGTTGTGAGACTTTGGGAGTTGTGTTAGCATTGTCCAAAAATTATTTTTCCTCCTCTCGTGAAGATATAACCAAAGTGAAATAGTTCCAAGATCAAACCCACATTACTCACAACGTCCCTTATCCAGTGTTCATGATCACCAGGAGGTTTGAACTGTGTCATGAACCAGAGTTGCCCAAAATATAATATAAATATATAGAACTTTCATAAAAACATTTCATCTCTCAAATTATCTTTTCAATCTCTTCTTGTGTCTTATGCATCTTCCAACTCATAGAAAACCATATATTTATATAGCACTCTTAGGAGTTGTTTGCGGTGTCCTAAATAAATGTACTTTTTGTCTTTTTGGACTAAAAAGTTAAGAAAAAAAATATGATTGTTTGGGTTAACTTTTAACTTTTTACGAAAAAACATGTATTAAAAAATTATATAAATTAGTGTGTAGGAGAAGGTAGGGAGAGTAGCAGTATGGCCAACCGTCTTGGGTAGGGACATTTGACATAAGAAATAGTTGCCTCATTTGCGGGCATTGCATTGGACTATGATGTTCGGCCCGTGGGGGCCCACCACGGGTCCCTTTTTGCTAATCAAAATTGTTCAATGTGTAGAACTCGTCGAGTATTATGTACTTATAAAAAATCACGTTGATCGGATATCGATAGCTATCTGATCGGATTAGTTTTTTTTAATTTTTAACTATAACACCATCCATTTTTTTTATACAAAACTGATTTGATTATATAGTTAGCGATATCCGATCAACGTGATTTTTTATAGGCATATGGTACTCGACAAGTTATACACATTAAACGGTTCAAATTATCAAAACGGGACCCGTGATGGCCCCCCACGGGCTGAACAATGTGCTTTTTGTGCAATACGGCTGTATAATTTTTTCTAAAAAATTAACTTCACCTATGGAACGTCAGACGAGTTTTATTATTTTTTGTGTATAATTAATTTTTTTATTAATTTTTTTTTTGTAATTTTTTGACTTTCTAGATTATTTTAAAGATGTTAAACCAGGCCTCAGTAACCAACATAGGTGGTGTTTGGGAACCCGGGTTGCCTCAGTTTTTATGCGCAACGGAAAAAAATTCAAAAATCAAGCACTGTAGCTGAGGTTATCAGGTTGTCCAGCTGTATGGCACTTTGTGGGTAAAATGACGAAATCACCCTCTGTTGCTCCACCTATTTTGCACCATGACATTCATCTCCCACATCTCAACAAACTCTCACAGAACCCCTCTCTGTACCTGGACACTTTGACCGAATAAGGTTGAGCACCTCTCAGGCGGCTCACGCCGGCAACATTGTTAGGAAAGACGAAGTACCCGATCCTCGACGACCTACTAAGGTACGGTTGCCAAACACCATCCTCTGAAATTTATCTTCACCGATCTGCAAATAGCTCTCCCCTGTAATTTTTTTTTCTCCGTTCGTCTTCAGTAACCGATCTTTGTACTTAGCTTCACCTGCTCATGTGCAACAGAAATCACATTGCAATGCAAACCATTTTTCTTATTTCCCCTCTTCCTTCATTTTGGGTTTTGTTCAGATCTTCTTGACCAAACTTTTTTTGGCCCTTTCTGTCGACCATTTGGAAGTTGTCTGCATCTGGAAGTTCAAAAATGAATTTCATTTGGAAGTTGTCTGCATCCAAATGAATTTAAAAAAATACATTTAAAAATGGATTTTTTTAAAAATAAAATGAAATTGTCAAAAATAAATTTAATATGTGAAAATTAAAGTAAAGGAAAAATTAACCTAAAATTAAATTTTATATGTGAAAATTGAAATAAATGAAAATTACCAAAAAAAAATAGTTGACGACATAAATGAAGAATTAAATAAATGAAGAATTAAAATAAATTTTATATGTGAAACCAAAAAATTTGAATTTATCAAAAAATGAATGAATGGAGAATGAAAATCAATTAAAAAAATTGAATTTAATAAATTGAAGCACAACACAATAAATAAATTGAATTTATTAAAAAATAAAAAAATAAATTACAAAAAAATAGTTGACAAATTAAATTTTAATTCGAATAAATGAACAATTAAAATAAATTTTATATGTGCAAATTAAAATGCATGTTGACAAACAAATTATTTTTATTTTCTGGAGAAATAGTTGCAATTTTCAATTAAATAAAAAATATCATTAATTTTAATATGGCAATTTTCAATAAAAAATACAATTTTTATTTTTAATATGAAAAATAAAATTTTCAATTGTTTGCACCTTGTGATGATTGCTTCGTAAATGTGGCCACGTGTGTTGGCAGATTTCCGTTTCTAATGTGAGAGGAATGGTGGCCATGTGGCCATTACCAAATATGTGCAATTAAATATTCAATAGGGGCAATTTGGTAAATTTATATTCCATTATCATTTTAAACATATTTTTCAATACAATAAACTCAAAATAATTCATTCTATCTTCCCAAACAAACAAATAAACTATCCTACTAAAATACTCAAACCACATAAAAACTTCATAAAAACTCACTTAATAAAACCACCACTTAACATTATATTAAACAAAGAAATAATGAGATATAAATCTTTTTTAACTCATAATTTATGAATTTGTTAAAACAATATATTATTTTATTTTTATTAAAAATATCCCAACACTTTATGGGTAAATTTTCTGTGTATTTTTGAATTCATGTTGTACTTGATTTTTTTTTTTAAAAAAATTTCTTTCTCCTTTTCTAAAGATAAAAATGTGGTATTTTGAATTATCTGTGGTTCTTTCAAAATGGCTATTTTCTTTTAGGGTAAATTAACCTCAAATAGCTTTTGTAGGTAACAGCTTTTGTACTAGGCCGCACGATTAAAAAAATCGTACAACCTCTACCTCTATTATGATCCTAGCTCCTATTGAAAAGGAAAGCCTAACACATTAACTTCATGTCTTCACTTTTTCTTTCGCTTTTTCTACTCTTATTTTTTTTAACCTCCACCTTTGGAAGTGTTTAAATTTTTTAAATAATATCAATTATGTTAATCATTTAATATATTTAATTTTAAATATTAAGGGGTTATTTGAAATTACTTAAATAAGTATACTTTTTATTTTTTTACGAAAAGATATGTAGAAAAATAGAGAGGTGATGTGATAAAAAAAAAGATAAAAAAATAAATTATTTTGGTGTTACCAAACTTGACCTAAATTAATTATCAAACAATCCTAAGCAGCAACAGAGCTGCAGAAGAACTAGTGGGATCACGTGTCCCGGTCAATTTTGATTATGCAAAAGAAAAATGTTTGGGAATACAAAAAAAAAATCACTAGAGGGAGCATTAATGATGTGGCAGTGGGCCTCGCCTACTTTCTATGCCTTGTTTTTATTTTTATTTTTATTTTTATCATTCCTAATGTATTAGTACTATTAGTGCTATATTTTTTAGTGGTCTAAATCATTATTGTATGCAAAATGTGTTATCTCTTATCTCAACATGCTCTTTTTTTCTTCTTCTTTTTATTTTATTTTATTTTATTTTTATTTGTCTATCTATCACAACATGCTCTTTGGTTAGAGGTTTTTAATAGGAGTCCGGATTCTCTCCAGTCATTTCTCCTGTCAAGGGTCAGGATTTGGCCACGTCACTTTGGCCAAAAGCTACGGCTCAGATCAGATGCTTAGTAATAAATAAATAAATAAATAAAAAATAAAAAATAAAAATTTCATTTCATTTCATTTTTCTCAACAACAAAACTTCTCTCCCTTTCACTTTTTCCCTCCCTCTTCGAAGCTCTAGTGAACGACGATCGACAGCAAATCCAAGTCGGCGGCAAACATCGATGGTCTCTCCCTCTTGTATCAAGTTGGCTGCTATGCTTTCCTCTCACAATCCAATCTTCTCACTATTACCTCATTGAATCACAAAGTTCTTTATTACATGGTGGAAAGGCATCCCCTTAAAGTGCCCCCTCTGACTGGAAAAAAAAAAAAAAAAAAAAAAAAATTCAATTTCAATTTTAGTTATAGTGAAAAATTTATCCCCTTCAAGTGACTGCACTACGCGGAGACGATGCAACAAGCATGAGCAAAATTTTTATAACTTTTGTAGTGCAAAGATCAAGTCAGTGGCATCTAAACTTGCCATAGAAGGAGAGAGGGAGAGACCGTCGATGTTCGCTGCCGACTTGAATTTGCCGCCGATCGTCGTTCATCAGAACTTCAAAGAGGGAGCAAAAAAGTGAAAGGGAGAGAAGCTTTGTTGCTAAGAAAAACGAAATGAAATTCAATTTTTGTAATAACCCGACCATCTTATATGCTTTAAGCCTTTCATTATATGTGTAATTATATGCTTGATGTGAAATTTCATGTGAAATTGTGTTTAATTATGTAAATTATATGATTATGAAATCATATTTGTCGGTTATGAGAAAAATCTGTTAAAATTGCGACGTTTGGACTAGAAATTGGAAGCCTTAGAAGCATGATAACTCAAAATTGATTTTACAGTTTTGATCAACATGATTTTTAGGTCATAATATGAATGTTTGTAAAAATTTGATTCGTAACAAATTAAATTGATTTAATTAAGCTAGCTATAGATAAACTTGGCTTTGTAAGCTCACATGAGTTTAAGCCTTAGGTATAAGAGATACATGAGTTAGAGGCAACACTTAGAATAAAAAACATAAATGTTTGGTTTGTGTTTGTAGAGTAGTTTTTGAGATAAAAAGTACGAAAACTTGTTTGGTTTGCCTTTTTCAGAAATGGTTTTGGAAAATTGTTTTGGGGAGAAAGTTTTAAAAAAAGTGATTGATTTGATGTGTATGAAAGAGAAAGTGATTTTGGAAAGTAGGTAACCAAACAAAATTTTGAGATTTTTTTTGAAAAAATTTGTTTGGTTTGATTATTCTTGAAAATTTGTTTGTAGATAATTTTTTCCAAAAATTTTTCTGAAAAACAAACCAAACAAACCCAAAATATCTCCTGGAGAGGAAGAAAAGAAGAGAGAGAGAGAGATAGAGTGGGGGGGGAAATCAATTAAGAGCTTGAAGAAATTGAGAGAGTTTAAAGATTGCAACTCAAGGTGAGCATAAACAACTCAAATACCCTAATACTCCCTTCAATTGATTGTCATCAAGCATTTAAATGAAGTTTTTCACCCATGTAAGTTAGGGTTTTGATATAAAGACTTTTTTTGAGAAAATGTCCATGGAAATCATTAAGAGTCATTGAATTTATGTAAATTGAAAGTTGATTCTTGTATTTTAAGAGTATTTTTAGTTAGCTTTAGAGGACTCATCTTCTAATCTTTAATTCTTGCATATTCTGAACTCCTTATATATATATATATACATGTGTGTATCTATTTTTCTTACCCATGAGAAGATGAAGAATTGGATGGAATATAATTGTTTGAGTTGCACATGTTTTACTAAAAAGGAGTTATGATCTATTTAGGGTTGAGAATCATGTTTATATTGATCCTATGTGGTGTTGTTGAAAGGAATTTTGGTTGTATTTGAGCTTTGAGATGCCTTTGAAAAAGTTAGATTTTTGATGAATTTCGGACTGCCCAAACAGAGGATGCAACCGCACGTGCGGGGCTCACAGCCACACGTGTAGAAAATAGGGGAGACAGACCGGAGCTTACTGCAATAAAAGCACGTGCGGGCTACACGTGTGGCACATGGGGGAAATTTCTGTCAACTTTCTTGCCTCTGTTTGACCCTCTAAAATTATTTATATGTACATTTGATCCTTCTGAAGTGCTTACAATTTCACACGGATTAACGAATCGAACAATGAGTAGAAAGAGAAAGCTAAAGGGAAGTGACTTACTTGTGAGTTGTATGTTATGTGTAGGTCTCGTACAGGAAGGGACTGTTGCTCATCCACATCATTGTGAGTAATAGTAGTATAACAATATACTTTATTCACGTATTGTACTCATGTGTTTTATTCAATTCTTAATCTACTTTGCTAGTGAACGACATATGTTATATAAGTTGTGTTGATAGAATAATTGGAATGATTGAACAATAGCATATGAGATATGAACCCGAGGTTATTTTGTTTATGTTGTAAATGATGGGCCCGAGGCCGTTTTGATATAGACTACTTATGACTCATGGCCTTAAGGCCAAAGGAGATGGAGACATGCTGATATTCCATCTACCCTATTCGTTATGAACAACTGTTGATATGTTAGGCCTAAAGCCATTCTGTATTATGTTGGGCCTAAGGCCGTTCTGTATAATGTTGAACCCGAGGTCGTTTTGCTATGAATTCATGACTGAGACAAGCAAATAACCTATGAAATTATATGCTACGGATTTTGTTAAACATGTTGTTAGTATGTATAACTTTAAATTCTTGACGTTTTGATTATATTCCATGAAGGGGCTGGTATATAGTTGTATATATATATCGACCATGTATGTTTTATGGTATATAATGAAATGTTTTGAGATCTTGGCATTTAGATATTGCTCAATGGGCGCTTCAGTTTGTTATTATTTGCTTCCGTTAGGCCCCAATATGATATAGAATATATGTTGCTTTTGGGTTTGAGGCCTAAGTTCGGGCTGGTCATGTCCAAACTTTTAGGGGCTAATTTGGGTTGTGACAAATTTTTTTTTTTTTTAATAATTACCAAGCATCTCATCTGAGCCGTAGCTTTTGGCCAAAGTGACATGGCCAAATCCTGGCCCTTAACAGGAGGAATGGTTGGAGAGGTTGGCTGGAGAGGATCCAGACTCTTTTAATGGGCAGTTATTTGGTATTCTAAGAGTAACCATGTGGTATTGATTATGTGGTGATCCAAATCAATGGCGTAATGGGAAATCTTATGAATTCGATATAATAACTCATCATTTTTAGGTAATTAGGAGATAATGGGCGAACCATTTAGTGGGAGTTGCAATTTCTCACGCCAAGAACACCATGTAGGCAATGCCCCATGATACTCTGAAACTATTTAATAATTTTCATTCAAATCGCATCGCTTATAAGCAATACCATCTCTCTAATATTTTTCTTTCAAATAAAAATTAAAGATTATTATAATGATTTGTGCTATAAATGTCATTTTTTATTTTCTAAAATTAGGAATTTTAATCTATAATTTTTTATACTAAAATTGCAAATTTACATCATTATCGCATGTCAAGTTATTCTACATTAAAAAATCTAAAATCCCCGAGATATTAATTTGTGATTATGTATCAATTTTAACCAGTAAATAGCAATCACAATCAAACAATTAAAGATAAATCGATATAACGATTTTAATGTGAAAAAACCACAATTAGAGTGCCTTCAATTGTGATAAAAAAAACTACGGGCGAAAACCACAAAACAATCCACTAAGAAAACAAAAATAAATTACACAAGTATACTCTCAATTACCTAGCGAATCCACGTCCAAATTAAACCGACCCCAATGTGCTTCTTCCACCACTGCCTTTACCTCGGAATTGTCTTGTTCAATGTTGAATCCATAACGCTGATGTCGAATCCACAACGATGAGCTACTCCGAAATCCATTAAAGTTTCAGGCCCAAATTTCACAGAATCTACCGAAGAACAACTTTTTCTTTTTTGAATAAAAAAAAATAAACAAACTCTTTGATATAATCTACTCAATTCATGATATATACTCTCACAGATATCAAACAAAACAAGCAAAGAAGCTCCAGATGAAAGCCTTAATACCCAAAAAGAAGATCTAGAAGCCGTACCCTAGAAACTAAATTAATCGCAGATTTATAGAAAACAGATCGCGATCTCTGCTCAAGCGCAGGAATGGACACTCGAGCGGTCTAACTAAAATGTGTGTTTCAAAACAAGGATTTACGCTCAAGTATAAAAATACAACTACCAGTACTTTTGCAGGTAAGTAAAACTTTTGAAAGGATTGCATCTTCGCTCGAATGCACAATCGACTGCTCGAGCGGTCAAACAATTTCAACCCCACCCAGGGGTTGCCCCTCGACCCGGCCCAGGCGCTGCCCCCTCAACCTCGCTCGATCTCCAACATAGTCAGCGAAATGACAAACAAAATAGGATTAAGATTACAAAATCCTCTGTATAGGTACAATTCGGGTTAGATTCGCATCTAAATACTCATAGCCTCACTGGAATAAAAGAACGAATAAAATTACAACTGAAAGAGTTTTGTCAAACGGGATTACTAATTACAAAAACCTAACATACACCATTATGTAATTTTGATTTGTTGCTATTATTTAAGAATATTTAATTTTTTTTATGCTTAAATTCACCTCATAAAATTATTATTATCTTATTGTTAATCACAAAATATTTATTTATTTATTTAAATTATAATATTAATGATGCCTCCTCTAGCTTATTTTCTTCTTTTTAATTTTTCTCCTCTATCCAAAATAGAAGTGAATCCAGGTGCATTAATGTTTCTTGTGCTTTGGCAGAAACACCAGAAATTTCTGGGTCCGTTTGACAGGAAAGAATTAAATGGTCAAAAGTCAAAGTAGTAAAAACAAAATTCAAATAAAAGAAATGAAAATATAAATATACATGTTTTTAGAATGGAAATTTTAAAGGAAAGAGAGATAAATTTTAAATTTTAATTATAATAAAAAATTTTATAAATAAATTTAAACTTTTTTTTTTCTTGTATTTTTTATAAGAACTAAAAGTTTAATTATTATAACAATGAGTTGTACAGAAAAATTATTTTTATTGCAACTTCCAGTACTTCTATGTTGAACAAACTCAAAAAAAAAATTTGTTTTATTTTTTTTCTCTTTCTACAACTTTTCACCACTTTCGTCCTCCTTGCAACTCTTCCTTGCAACGACTGAGATCAGCCGTTGCAACATCCAACGGCCATAAAAAAAAAAAAAAAAAAAAATTTGAAATCAGCCGTTGGATGTTGCAACAGCTGATCTCAGCCGTTGTAAGGAAGATTGCAAGGAGGGGATTCCAACTCTTTCGTCATATCCAAGCGTATTGGCCTTTAGGGTTAAAGTCGTCAACCGTAACTTCTTGTCTAGAAGGTTAGAATTTGCACCGTTAGAATTAATGAATCAATAATGCAAGAAATTATAACAAAATATTTACCTCAAAATAAAGTATATGATATAAATTTAAAATTAGTGAGATATAGGTTATATATACAATAAATATAATTCATTGATTTACTTTATAGGTAACTTTATTGGTAAATTTTCTGTGTATTTGAATTCATGTTGTACTTGAATCATTTTTTTCTCTCTCTCTCTCCCTTCTTTAAAAGATAAAAATGTTGTATTTTGAATCTTTCAATTTTGTATGAATACATTACACATGCATCTATGGTTCTTTCAAAATGGCTATATTTTCTTTTAGGGTAAATTAACTTTAAATAGCTTTTGTAGGTAACAACTTTTGTACTAGGCGCACGATTAAAAAAATCATACAATCTCTACCTCTATTCTGATTCTAGCTCATATTCAAGAGGTTTTTTTGTTTTTTGTTTTTTTTTTAATTTATTTAATATTCTAAAAATTGAAATTATTTATAAAAATAATTCACTTTTAAAACTATTTATCAAACTAATCGCTTTCTATGAAATTGCAAGTTCAAATTCTACTCTCATCTTGAAATCGCAACTTGAACTTGCAATTTTATATTGACATATCCACTTAGTAAGTTGTTAAAATGTTCGCATGTCGCTGACATGACATAAATAAATCGCATCTTAAACTTACTATTTCAAAATCTTATCTTGAACTTGCAATTTCAAAATCCCATCTTAATGTTGCGATTTTACTTACTTTCTATTCAATAAACAACCGAAAATGAGAAAAATATTTTTGATAAAAATATTTTACGTCAAAACAAACAAAACCTAAGTGCATCTTCAAAATCTAACTAAGAAATAACAATTTCAAAATCCAATTTCATTACAAATCGTATCTTGAAATTGCAATTTTGAATTACATGTTAAAAATGTGATTTCAAAATCGGAACTTCAAGATACAATTTCTTTATGACATGTCAACAACCACTAAGGGAACATGTCAACATGAAATCATAAGTTGAATTTGGGATTTCAAAATTAAAGTGGACTTTCAAACTGCGATTTCAAAAAAATAATTAGTTTGATAAATAATTACAAAAATGATTATTTTCATCAATAGTTTTATTTTATGAAATATTTTTTTAAAAAAAGCTCCATATTCATATACACAACAAACACAAACGGTTATAGGCACCTCTTGGTGTAGCTAATGGGTGCATATAGTTTTCTTCTCAGGGTAAGTTACACTCTCCTTTGAAGTTTAAAAATATATATATACAATCTCACATATTTTATATAATTAGACTAATTTTTCTTTTAGACCTTGTTTGGCAAGTGGTCTTTTTAATCAAAAGTCCAAAAAGTCATTAAACAAATCAAACAGTCAAAAACTCATACCAAAAAATCAAAGATTCTCTTTTTTCTCTACTTTTTACACATCTTTTCGTAAAAAATCAAAAAGTCATCCCAAACATATTAGTTTTTTTTAGCTCATATTTTAGCCAAATAGCCAAAAAGTTACTAAATTAGCCTGTTCCCAAACGAGGCCTTAATATGATTAAAGTGACTAAAATTAATACAAATGATAAATATGTATTAAAATAAATAAAGATAAAAATAAATACACATTTTAATTGAAAATAGATCACAATATCATTTTTTTTTTAATTTAGGGTAAACTACTAATAGGTCATAATAGTTGGACTTAATTCTCATTAAATCTTATTGAAAGTTAACCATAATAAAATCGTTGTTAAAAATAATTTTTTGTGATATTTTTTGCATATTGCTAAAAATTGACAATTAATGACTTTTTTTTGTTACGTTTTTTATAAATTGTCATTAAAACTTACAATTAATGACTTTTTTTATAATAATTTTTTTAAATTGTAGCTAAAAGTTAAAAATTAATGACAATATTTTGTGAATTGTTTTTACACTGTCACAAAAACTTATAATTACTCGTTTGGGAACAGGCTATTTTAGTAACTTTTTGACTTTTTACGAAAAGATGTGCAAAAAAGTAGAGAGGTGATGTGACTAGTTTTAGTTGGCTTTTTGACTTTTTGGCTAAAATAGTTAGTCCCCAAACGAGGCCTTAGTGACATTTTTTATGACAATTTTCAAACTGTCACTGAAAATAAACAATTATTAACTTTTTTTGATAATGTTTGATAAAAAAATACTATTAATTATCACAAGACTTATTGGACAATAAATCCACTTATTAAAATTAAATACATTTTTTCCAAACCTCGAGAGGTGACTGTAACTTACTCTTTCTTTTTTTTTTTTTTTATTAAAATAAAGTAAAATAAAGGTGTGTGAAGTGTTTTGTACAAATTTTATTTACTTTTACGAAACAAAAAAGACATAAATAAGTTAATTATTCAGAAACAACAATAAAAGACATTTAGATTATCAATTTTTAATTTGCAAAAAATAAGCCAAACGAGTCCATATAAGTCGATCCTCATACCTCAAGCATGGGTAATTCTAAATTCAAAAAGACTAGTTTCAGACATAACTCTACTAGAAGAAGCATCTCTACAATTTCTATTTACAATTTAATAAACAAAAATTACTTGAACAAGTTAATTATTGAAAAACTATCAAGGAACTACAAATTAGCTTTCGTATTTATATTATAACTTGCGAAAACTGCACCAAATGAGGCCATATAATCAAGCCTCAAACCTCAAGTATGGGTAATTCTCTGCATACATGGAATACAAGAAACCTTTACCTATTTCAAAAAATAAAAAAATAAATAAAAAATAAAAAAAAATAAAATTTAACAATGATGACAACTAGATAAACTAGGACTTTTCTTAAGTGTGCAACTTACACCTTACACTTACGCCTTTCTGTTTGCTATCCTGTTTTATGTTTACACCTTCCACTTACACCTTTTGTGTTGGTTGCATATGGTGTGCAACCTTAAGGGGTTGCACACCATAACATGACCCGATAAACTATATTGTGTGTATGCGCACGTGCATGTGTAAGCATTTACACATATATGCTATACACCAGAAGAAGCCTTGTAGATCATTCTCAGGCCTCGTTTGGAAACAGGATAATTTAGTAACTTTTTAGCTATTTGACTAAAATATAAGCTAAAAAAAACTAATATATTTAGGATGACTTTTTGACTTTTTACGAAAAGATGTGCAAAAAGTAGAGAGAAAAGAGAATTTTTGACTTTTTGGTATGGATTGTTGGCCTTTTAGTTTTTTTAGTAACTTTGACTTTTTGACTAAATCGGCCGCTTCCCAAACGAGCCCACAATCAATATATTGATCATATGATTCTTGAATGAATTTCACTCTCACTATTTCCACCATCTAATTATGACGATTTTGGATAAGCAATGGACCCAATGCTTGTCAGAATCAATATGACTTTGATTTCATGCAACTGAAAACATCCCCTGGTTCTCAGCCTCCCAAAACAAGTCGCAGTACTAAAGCTGAGGTAGACTAGTAGTCAACTGTGCTGTGATCAAAACAAGCTAGGATGGGATTGGCATCTACATTTACACCAAGCATTATGTGTGCATTCTTCAGAGTAAATGAACTATAAACTAACCCGTAAACAAACAACAACCACCTACCGGAACACTGTAAAAAAAGAGCAAGAAGTTTTCTGTACAGAACAAATATACTAACATCACTGTGACAGCTTAAACATTTTCTAAACTTCGAAGGATGTTACCTTATGCATATCAAAACCCAAACAGCACATCGAAGCAATGAAACAAAAGTTAACTTGGTTTTGGTATTTACGTAAAGACCAGCTCCACTGGTTGACAATGTTAGATCCTCTAAGTTGTAGGGAAACTGTGACAATTATAACGCCAAATCTCCTCCCATATCAGTGATGACCTTCTCTAGTTTGCTCAACATATCTGATGAGATCGAAGTTCGTAATCAACACTTGACAACAGAGAGAGCAGCAATTTCTCCTGAACATAGGCAACACCAAATGAAATAAAATATGATAAACGCTATTTTAACTCTATCTATATCACATTTTGATGGCATATCATTATCCACTGTAGACTAAACTTACGATCCAACTAAAATAAGAGAGCAAAAATATAAGTAAACACAGTTGAGAACTGAAAGAAAAGGGAAGAGGTCAAGAGGGAGCAAGCTCAATCCATAAGCAAAGATGGAGATATTTAAGAGAGGTAATGGAAACCTTTTGTATTAAACGAGGCCCATAGCTTCATTCAGATATTAAATTTTTGTGGAGAACCATTTAGCATTTACGAAAAATTCAGTGGATTCCAGGGGTATCTCTCAGTAAGATTAACAACCATAACTAATTAAAAAGGAAATTCAACTTACCATGAAAAGAAGTGGTAGTCATATATCTCTGCAAGACAAGAAGAGGAAACAAAAAGATTGAGACGAGTAATATGCAGCCAAGCAACCATTTTACTAAATGTGTAAAAGTAAAAGCAATGCAATATTTAACAATACAGTTTAGATATTACTGCAATTTGGGACTTGAGGTCAACTTCCTCCAGTTCCGTTGGAGGTTCTGTAATTTCAATAAAACAAAACCAGTTTTGAAATGGAAAACCAGGGGCTTATTATATATGAAATTTTTGCAACCATTGTACCTTGCTCAACCTCGGTGCAACAGTCAGCAAGGAGGTCTGTGAAGCTTGGAGGCAACGCTTCACACATGTCACCCAAGTCATTGGGAAGTGTTGCTTCTGTTGGAGGTTCTGTAATTTCAATAGAACAAAATCAGTTTCGAAATGGAAAACCAGGGGCTTATTATATATGAAATTTTTGCAAGCATTGTACCTTGCTCAACCTCGGTGCAACAGTCAGAAAGGAGGTCTGTGAAGCTTGAAGGCAATGCTTCACATGTGTCACCCAAGTCATTGGGAAGTGTTGTTTCCTGAGGGTATGCATATTGTTCACTTAGGTAATTTAAGGGAGATTGCATCAGCGGAGAATAATTGTCACTCAGATTGACAAAGTCTAATTCCTGGTTAGCTCTGTAACAATCAAAATCCTCAACCATCAGGCACAATACAGATGTATGGTTCTTCGTATATTCATCTCTTTCTAATGTATGCAAACTGCTATATAGAACAGACTTCTTTCACAACCTATCCTGGACATCGTTTGAATTCTCAGTTTGAGACGGAATTTCTGATCTCAAATTGCAGCATGGAAGCTCAATATTCCTCGCATCCTTGAAGCACTCCTGGTTGAGAAACAAAGAATGTGCATTATAAGGAAAAGAAAAGACTACTGAAGTAGGTGTGTTCATTATATGGATGCTTAATGGACAAACCAGCAAAAACAAATAATAACAATAATAATTGTGTTATGCCATTTGCACCTTTACATAATTTATGAATGTTTGCGACTCACAAGAGTTTGAAAATCGCATGGCAAACTTTTGGATCTGCAAAATCACAAAACTAAGGATGGTCACAAAGGGGAAAAAAAAAACTACATAGTTGAGCAAATATATAATAGGAATCCATTAGTTAGACTACACTCAATCAAAGTTTCTAAACAACAAAGAAAGAATATCAACATAGAAACACCTACAATATTGGGCCATGTTGGTATCTAAATGCAAACAGAGCACATCATTGTTAATAATAGATAATTTACATGATATTATACCCCGGCCTATGCTATGATGCACCAAGATTTCTAGATGCTAGTAGGCCTTGAAATATTTATTGCTCTAAATGCAAATGCAACTACATGGGTTTCTCATGATTTATAAATAACAATACACCATCCACACAAAACTAACAAAAGAGATAATCTACCGTGCACTAATGTTAATAACTTCAGTTGATTATCTTAAATTTCTAATACCTGGTTGATTTTCATTTTAAGAACTTAGGGCGTTGATAACAAAAGATTCAGGGAGGTAAAATAATAAAAGCTGTCAAGCACAAAACCAGTGAGCCACTTTTCTCTTCAGTACATCTGCAGACTAAATTGACCCAATAGTCATCTGTCCACAAATAGAGGAAACAAAATTAAATTCTAGCATCAGACATAAGATTGTTTAAGGTAAGGGTTAAGTACAAAGGCCAGTACAATGAATGGCATAGTTGTAAGTGGAAGGTTGAAAAAAGTAACTTGAACATTCAAAGTGTTTAAATGATCACTTGTTCAGAAGTCAAAAGAAATATGTTAACGCCATCTAATTGCAACAATGGATGGCAGCAATGATGCCAGTGAAATTGGTCAATGTCACTGAGCATGTTGTGGAGAACATAAAAGAAAATAGACAATTAATGCTCACAGCATTCAAGAGTAGAAATGTAAGATAAGAAATTTAGAAGCAAAAAGAACTGAAGTATACTATAGGGGTATACAATAGCACCCATAGAAACCTTTTTCACATATCATCTGTTTGGTTGCAGAAGAAATTGAAGAAAAGAAGGAGAAGGTAAACTTAAGGCCATGCTTCTTCTTCCAGTTCCGAAACAATGTACAATATAAGATCTCAGACTTACTTCCCTTCCCTTTTGCCCTCTCCCTCCACTTCTATATAGAAATCTAATCATGGATCAAGCTTGACTTGTTTGGAATCCAACAACTTTAGAAACTTGGAAGGCGTAGTTGGTGAAGTCGATTGGTAGTCATACCAAAGACTGGGGAGCAAATCTTGCCTTCATCTAGGTTAGGGAGAGTTTATGGGTAGGGGAAGGGGTTATCTCCCACTGTGTCACCCATTATACCACCAGAAGGGGAGAAAAGAAAAGGCAATATTAGAAGCTTGCCTGGCCTACGCAATCTTTGTAGCACGCAAATACAACTCTGCTACCTCTGACAGGGCACTGTGAAACACATGACATCTGAGGCCAGGAAAATTGCAGCTTTGAAATAAAGTGTTCTTCCTGCAACATTAAAATAGCAAAGCATACTTGTTATACATGAAAAGCAACAATGGCATCATGCAGAAAATTATGCAAAAGTACAACTTTGTAGTAAAGCCATTGCTACAGAAATTTGGTATCAGATATGCAGCAGAATCTACAAATAGAGAATTATTTATGAAATATACAGAATCAAACACTTACCACAGGGAAAGCAAAATCAACAAGCCATATGAAATATACAGAATCAAGGATCAAGAATATGGCCGGAACAACTACTAGAATTCCAAATTCTAAGACGTAAGGTACCTATTTTTCAATAAAATCTAACACAATTGCCTCTGCATACTTGACAACTTTTAATAAGTTGAAGTAGATAAGCACAAAACTCACAAAAGTTAAATTAAAATAAGAAAAACAAAAATCATCTATGTCTTTTATAATTGAAAGTTTCAGTAATGTTCATGAAATCTGGGTAATCACCTTTATCCCCAATAAGCCACAAATGTAATATAGAACTAGTTGATGGTTTGTCAAGAGATGCTTCTTCACATTAGAATCAACCTTTATCACTAAAAGAATCACTTTTTAACATCAATGTAACATTGAGCAAAAGCACAATCCTACAATGGCAATGCAGTCTAGCAAGAACATCTGATCAATAATGTGAAAACACAATTTCTTCATCTAAATGACAGCATGATGGATGTTCATCCATCAATCTGCAAAATACACAAGACGGATTCCACCATCATGAGAGATTTTGTGAGATTTTGTTTTCCCTACTCTTGCATGGTTTATTTTAGGGTTAAATTCATTTTGCATCCTTGCACTTTATCCTCCAAATCTCACATTAGTCCCTCATATTTGAATTGTAACAGTCAACCTCTCTACACTTACGGTCAAGTTGCAATATCTACCTTTCGTGAGCTGTCATTACACAAGCTGATAAAAATGACGACATGGCTTCCCAAAAAAATGACATGTCCACCACATGGGCATTTTCCATTAGCTCAACAAATGGAAGCTTATGCAAGGATCACATTGCAACTTGACCAGAAGTGTTAGGGTTTAGTATTGCAATGAACAAAAATGTGGGACCAACATGAGATTTGGGATCAAGCTTTATTTTATCATGGAGATTGAGCTAAATTAATCCGGTTGAAGGGGGAAATGTAAAATCCCATTACACCCATAATTCATTTGTAACAGCCACACTAAGAAATGTGACCCATTTAGACTTTTATTTATTTATTTTTTAAATTTCTAAATTACTTTCGGTTTTGTTACCGTAACATACACAAATAGGCAACAAATACGTATTAATTATGAACAATAAACAAAAGCCCTATGGAATCATTTCAACAGACATTTCTCTGTAACAGCATTAAGAAGTAAGAACCCTAGAGAATCTTCACAACAACAATGGCATTTCCTCATATATCTAGAAAGCTGATACAAGAACATAATGAAGAAAAAAAAAAGCATTTTTGTTAGTAGAAGATAGTAAAGGTTGATTTTGATAGATACATTATACAGATTTATACATACGTGAGTTTTGCCGCGGAGAGAGATGAGGAGGAGGAGTTGGGGAAGAGAGTGGGAATTGAAATGAGTGAGAAGGCGGAGAGAAGCAGGGGAGGAGGAAGAGAGCCAAGTGCCGCCTCCGCGACGGAGCTTCGTCTTAGGGTAGTTGAAGAAACGCGAGTACTCTATCTCGTAACCGTTCTTTATGGCTTCCCTCTTTTCAGGGTTCGTGGTTGCCGCCATTTTTTTACCTCTCCCCCTCTCTCTCTCTCTGCGCGAAACTCTGTTCAATGGGTTTTCAGTGTACGTAATGGAAAATGCTTTATGGGTTACTGCACTTACACGCCTAGGTTTGGTTTGGGTACGTTTATTTACATACCATCTTTTTATCTCACAGTATATCATTAATTACTTTATTTTTTATTATTATATTAACTTAACTTAACATAAAATGACCACAAAAAAATAAAGAGTTATGATACACATCAATTACTCATTGAACACCACATCTAATTTTTATTTTTTATTTTTCACTTAATACATGCTATCAATTTTCAAATATTCCCAAAATATCATCATCTTCTCCAACCATAACCATAACCATAACCATAACCATAATCCTAGCCCTAACTATACCTCGCAGTCGCAGTTGCAGTTGCCGCCGTTGCCATCAACCGTTGCCGCCTGTCATCCTACCTCTTTCTGCCGCCTCTATCCTCCAACCGACACTATTCCCTCATCACTCCACCGCCGTTACTGTCACCTTCCCAACACAGATCTTAATGATCAAACATGGCCTAGGCTTATAGTTTTTATTTTGATCTTCTTTTTAAAGTTGTTTTAGTGAGTATAACCAGTCTTGTATTTTTGTTTATTTTTACTCTTTCTGTAAGAATGTTCTTTTGGTTGATCAGTACTGCTGTCTTCTTCTTATGGATGGTCACAACTGCCTTCATGGTCACTTTTACTTTTTTATCAGCTTCATGGTTATTTATCTTCTTATTTCTCTTACACTATCTTTGGATCTTTGATTGGTCAAAGGAATAGAAAATTGAGACGGAAATAAGTTAGTTAAAATATTCGTATTCATATTTCTGTTTTTTATTTTTTTTATTTATTTTTATTTTTTTATGGTAACCAACTAAAAACGATGGATTTTTTTGATAGTTATTTCTTCTCTTTTTTCTTACCCAACTCAATGGAAGATTGAAGATTGAAGATTGCAGGTGGGATGTGTGAGTGAGTAAGGGTAAAGATGGAAGATTGTGCGTGGGGTGTGTAAGTAAGGGTAAAAGATGGAAGATTGTGGTGTGTATTAAGCAAATTTCTTATTTATCAAATTACTAAAGGTGTGTCTTGAGTAGTGGTGTGCCTTGAGATGAAATGTGGTGTGTAAATAGAGACACCCCCTAGGTTTGCCTTTAATACATATCTCCCCTTCGAAGGTTATAGAAATTACACTGACCCCCTATGAAAGTTTCTTTGTTAACACTCTTAATTAGGAGTGTTCGCGAATCGGGTTCGGTTAAGTGACTTCCAATTCATCATCTATTTGAATTTAGATAGATTAAGAAAAATCAATCCACATTTGTTCGCTTAGTTAGTAGATGCAGATTGAGTAGGCTATGCGGGCTAACATGTAGAGAGAAAGAGAACAAATGTGGATTGATTTTTCTTAATCTACCTAAATTCAAATAGATAACGAATGAGAAGTCACTTAACCGAACCCGATTCGTGAACACGCCTAACTAAGAGGGTTAACAAAGAAACTTTCATAAGGGGTCAGTGTAATTTCTATAACCTTCGAAGGGGAAATATGTATTAAAGGCAAACCTAGGCATGTAGGTGCAATTACTCAAAAAGCATTTTCCATTACAGACACTGAAACCCATTGAACATAGTTTCGCCCAAAGAGAGAAGATGTCATGGTGATCATCGACAGATCTGGTGGTGAGCATGATGTCAATAAACTATAATGGAGCATTGAAAGGATAATAATGGCTCCCTATTCACTTTTCTTCTTTAACCATTGTGAAAAAGTTTAGGGTCTATAAATTGAGTATATATTGAATTATATGGAGATTGACTTATTTGGGTTATTAAAGTTAAAATTGTTACTTTGTTAAATTTAATGTTAGGGGTGTAAGTGTAATTTACCCCCCTCATTTTTTTTTTTAAAAGGGAATGGGACAACCAAACAACGGGATTTAAGTAAAAAAATTACCAAATGGAAATTGAAATTATAACCACAATGGAGAGAATAAAAATAATTATCATGATGTGTTTTTTTTTTTTTGGGGGGTTAAATGGACCAATCTGTCCTTTTTCTTCTTTTTCTTAATTTTTCTTTGTCACTTTTTCAATTACTCATGTCATTCACTCTCTATACAAAAAACTAGTTATTAGAGGATAAAAAGTAATAAGGTTGGGCTCTAATATACTATGGAAAACTTTAAATAATAATTATCATGACATTTTTTTTTTGGTTAAATGGACCAATATGCCCCTTTTCTTAATTTTTCTTCGTCACTTTTTGAATTACTTATGTCACTCACTCTTAGGGATGGCAATTTGAACCCAACTCGACGGGGACTCGACCCCCGACCCCGATTAGAATGGTTTTTCCCTGAAAAATATCCCCTGACGGTCTGAGGATAGTATTCGAAAATGAATCCCCATTAAGGCCGGGGACAGCGATACGTTCCCTAGCCTTATCCCCGTCCCCTTCCCCGTTTTTCCAAACTGAAATTACTATTATACCCCTCTATCTATTCATATATATATATATATATATACCCCTCTTATTACTCATATTATAACCCCTCTGTCTCTCTCTTTCTCTCTTCCCTCTACTCTCTCTCTCTCTCTCTCTCTCTCTCTCTCTTTTCTCTTCAATGCCAAAGGGGTCGCTGTCCACCTTGCATCTCTCCTCCTCCTCAGTGCCACTGCCATCGTCTACAATGCCGAAGTCGCTGTCTACCTCGCACTTCCGCTTTACCTTCGTCAAATCTGCCGACCACTCCACCTCCGTCGCCGCCTTCTCTCTCTTTCTGTCGCTGCCACCTCCTCCATCCTTTCCTCTCATCTTCACCATCCTCCTCCGTCGTTTGTCACCGCCACCTCCTCCATCCTCTATCTTAGATCTGTTTGATGACACACAGAGATCTCAGATCTGAGTTAGATCTTATGTATGTGTGTATGTATACATGTATGTGTGTGTATCTCTATTTGTCTCTATTTTTTTGGTTGTTTATGTTGATTTTGATGATGTTGATATTGATGTTAATGAAAATGAAATAAATCAAGATGATGTTGTTGTTGATGATTTTGTTGTTTTTGTACGGAGATTTTTCGAGGTCGGGAAAACTCGATCCCCGTTAGGGGGCGGGGGCACGGGGTGATAAGTTCCTCGCAGGGGATCAGGGGTGAGGATGGAGAATTTTATACTTTTAGGGATCGAGGACGGGGAGTGTAATCCCCGGCCCTGCCGCGGTTCATTGCCATTCCTACTCACTCTCTGTATGAAAACTAGTTATTAAAGGCCAAAAAGTAACAAGGTTGGGCTCTAATATACTATGGAAAACTTTAAAGACTGAATTCAAACACTTTTATCTTGAGTACATACCTATATGAGCATTGGAATCAAAATCACCTTTCAAACAAAAACTATGAATCACTTGACCAAATTTTGGCAACTTGCGATCTGCTAAACACAAGATCAACCTAACTAAATGTAGCTCGACTTTTTTGTGCCCCCTTTCCAAAGTTCGAAATAAGCCCTACAGTTCGGACTCCCACGGTTCTGAATCTAATCTCACAAGTGCAATGTGAAACTGATAAACACCAAAGAGTCCAAATTCGGCAACTCTTTTGAAAAATTAATTTTGAATTAAAAATGCCAAAATTGGACTGGTTTGCCAAATACAGAGTCACCACCTAAATGTTTTATTTTGAAAAAATTTAAGAAACGCATAACTTTGCGCCAAAGGCCACGTGTTCGTCATCACCAAAATTGTCTCGGCTTGGGAACTTAGGTACGAGGGGAGAAGGTTATGAATTGAGCACCCCCGCTCGCCCGATCAAAGATCGGCCTCTACTAATCATGATTTGATTTTTGGGAAATTTGGCTATAAACCCCTTTTACCTTCCTTTCATTGTTAAAAAGACTAAGAAAAAAATTATACTTTCTAAACCCCCTCATAATGATAAAGTCTTGCATAAAGGACAAAATTTATTATTTAAATATTTTATCATACTATTATACCCTCACAGATACAACTCTCCTCCTTCAACTCTCATTCAACTGTTCATCTTCTCTCTCGTCTCTCTCTTCTAACCCTAGCTTCTTCTATAGCCGGAGCTGTGGAGAATTTTTCTTCCAATGCGTCCATCGCCGCCGGTCGTCATTTCTAAGCTCCGACGATCTCTCTCCGCATCTTCTCAACTCTCCTCCTTCAACTCTCCTTCAATTGTTCATCTTCTCTCTCGTCTCTCTCTTCTAACCCTAGCTTCCTCCATGGCCGGAGCTGTGGAGAACTTGCAAATCGCACTGATACATATATATATATATCTATATATGTGTGTGTTTTGAGATTTGAATTCGAATATATATATATCTACATATTTCGATCTCTAATCTATATATATATATGTGTGTGTGTGTTTTGAGTCTTTAAGATCGGAAATTTGAATGATAAATTTTCATATTTGAACACAGTTCTTCAGATTTTTCATATATATATATATGTGTGTGTTTGTGTGTGTGTGTGTGTGTGTGTGTGTGTGTGTGTGAGATTTTTCATTTGGATAGTGTTGTTAAGTTCTTAAATTGATCTATTGATGAGTTGTTACTATGTTCTCTCAACTTTTTGTTGTAAAATTATTTTTGATTTTGATAAATTTTTGTGTCGTGAGTGAGCAATATGGATTGTGTATATGTAATAGATAACAGATAAGTCAAAGAGGTGATACGAAAGAGGTAAGTAACTGTGAAGAAACAGAAGAACAATGGTTGTGAATGATCTAATTTCATTTGATAGAACCAGAGTAAAATTTTACTTTGGTTCTATTACTCTGTTTTTTTCATTTGACAGAACAAGAGTAAAATTTTACTTTTATACAAAGTAAAATTTTACTTTTAACTTCAGAGTCTCATAATTTACTTGTTTTTCAGAGTAAAATTTTACTTTTATACAGAGTAAAATTTTACTTTTAGTTTCAGAGTGCAAAATTTTACTCTTATTCAGAGTAAAATTTTACTTTTATACAGAGTAAAATTTTACTTTAGTTTCAGAGTGTAAAATTTTACTTTCATACAGAGTAAAATTTTATTCTGAAATACATAGTGAAGATGGCTTAATCGGAGAGTTGATAGATATGAGGGTAATATAGTAAAAGAAACAAGTTTTAAAATATCAGGGGGTTTTGAAAGTACTTATATAATTCTTGTCCTTTTGAAAGAGAAATTAGATAGTGAGGGGGTTATGACCAAATCCCCCTTGATTTTTATCAATATTATATGCTCTTGTTCCGATTTATTAGGCTAGCATTTATTATGTGATGGTCACACACACAAGTATAGACTAGTTTGCTCAAATTGGAACAATTCAATTTCATGCTTGTTTTTCGAAAAGGATTTGATTTTGCCACTCAACAAAGTGGGCTTAAAGTTTATGAATTTGCCACTTGACAAAGTGGGCTTAAACGTACATTCATTGAATCATTCCAATTCAAGCAACAAGCCTTTATCCACATGCATTCAAATAGTTTAACAAGTAAGCACTTAGCTTCATGGCAAACATGCTAGTCATGGCAATCATCGCACTCATGTAATATGCTAAAGCACTAAAAACTCACCTAGTACTCCAAGCTAAGATAAAACAAAAGAGTTACGAAAATATGCATGATTCATAACTATATAAGATAGCTAATGCAACGCATGCAATAATACAACTAAAATAGACTCGGCTACTTAACATGTTATTTGCAACAATTTCATAGCATGCGTTTAAACAAGTATTCAACGAGGTATTGAAACAACAATGCTGTTAGAATGATGAATCGAGCCTCGATGCATGCAAGACAAGATGAATGGATGCAAACATGAAGTATGCTAAACAAAAACATGATGCCCCTAATCTAACCATCAAAAATAGATAAATAAAAAGGAGAAAGATGTGGGGTTGGAAGACATACACATTATTACAACATTGATGCCCTTACGCAGGAGGGTCCGAATGAATAAACTTGCTAAGCTACGCTACTTAACTAATTATTACAAAACTTGAATAAATAATTAACTAACTATTTTAAGCTAATTAATTAATTATTACAAAAAATTTAATTAACTAATTAATTAACTATTATAGCTAATTACAAAAACAACTAATTAACTATTCTAGTTAACTAATTAAACAATTACAACAACAAACTAACTAGTTAATTACGTACAAGAAATTAACTAATTACAACAATGAAATACTATGCTCAACTAGCTATTCCACCTCGAGAAATGAGGAATGCACAAGGATGCAAGGTTTTCCACCTGAAAACAGCCACTGTCTTGCTGCTATATGCCTATGTTGCACAACACTTACATTGTTTTCCTTCTCCAAATCAACTCTGCTCTACTTCAGAAGCACACTACTGAATTTCTCACTGGTTTCGGCAAGCCAGAAGCGAGGGGTTGCCTGCTAACACTGAGAGGTTGCTGGCCATTAGAGGTGGCCTGCCGGCCATTACTGAGGGGTTGTCGGCCACTGAAGCCAAGTCTTTCCTTGCTACAACAGAGGATGAATAGGGCAAAGAGAGGGTATTCTCACAGGTTGTTTGTATTGTGTATCCCTCCTTATCATCAAAACATCTCAAAGGTGTGATACACTTGGACCTCAAACCATCAATTCAAGCAATTTCATTGCATAATAGCTAAGGAACCAAGATGTACAAGTTTAATAAATATACAAACAAGACCAAAAACCATCACCCTATCATACATGGTCAAGGGCAATGGAGACTTAGGAAACTTGGCACATTTCATCACTTTGAGTATGAAATGTCCTAATTTTCCATGTGTTTAATTAACGTCTGATTGAATACACCAAAACACAACCAAATTCTTATCTTTGTAGAATTTTAGTTTCAACTTTTAGTTACTCATTTTAATTACCCTTCCATTCTTTAACCAATTAAGTCCATTGGTGAGAAGAGTCCTCTAAAAGAGAAGGAAGTGTCAAACAATGGGTAGTTTAAGGCAAGAGAGAGGTGTCATGCTGCTGATAATGAACCCCCAAAAAAGGATTAAACCATTAAGCATGGACCTCAATTTCAAGCTTAAACAACCCTAAGGTTGAAACAACCCTCAAAGCAAACAAAGAGTGAAGAAATGAGGGAGGTTGCAGAGATTATGCTTACTGAAATTAAGTGAGAAAAACACTAAAACAATGCAATCAACTCAAACAAGTGGTGTCTAAAGGCCTAAAACACCAAACATGTGAGGACACTTACACTAGGAGCATGTAAAACAAGACTCAAATGACTTAACCAACCCAAAATAGAGTTAAAATAGTCCAAATCAGAGCCTAAAACATACTGGAATTAAGCTACAAATGGCTAGAAAAATAAGCTAACATATAGAGCTATTTAGGCTAGCAAGCAAGACACAAGGAGGGGAGGCTAACCCCTCCAAATTTGGACTTTAAAACATGATTTTCACCACTAAAATTACTCTGAAATTCGGCGTTCAAAAGCCCAAAAAAAAGATAGTTTGAAAGCGGGAAACAAAAGTGGAAAGGCCTTACAAGCAATGAATAAAGAAGGGTGAAATACCCCATAACCTTAAATGGCCTAAAACCACAAATTTCAGCTCACAAAAATGGAGTTTTTATAGACTAAAATCAGTGGGAAAAAGATAGAAAAACAAGCATTTAAAGTAAGTTAAAAGGCAAGTATTATACCTCTTGAAGTAAAGATCAATTTTAGGTAACAATTTAAGCCAAAACCAACTTCAAGAGCTCCAAGAAGGCCTTAAGGAACCTCAGCTCAAAGATGAACAACTTTGATTAAGAAGGTGTAGGCAAAAGTGTAGTGTATGTAGGCTAATATGCACAAACTTGTAAGAGAGAGAGAGAGAGAGAGAGAGAGAGAGAGAGAGATTTTTGTTCCAAAAATGCTAACTCTCAAAAATGGGGGAGGAGACCCCATATATATAGAAAACCATGCATTTGGTTGAGATATATTCCTACATACACTTGTAGGGAGATGCAGCCAATTGTGGTAACAACTGGAATAGCTGTCAACAAAATATCTGAAAAAAGACACTGATGGCTGGCAGGCCACACCATTGGCCGGCAAGGCACAAAGGTGGTCGGTAGTCCACAAATGGTAGCCGACAGCCCACCAAAGGATGCTTGTAGGTCCTAGGGTCTTAAGGTTTGAAGCACTAGAGTTTTGGTCCACAACAAGGCAGAGAATAGATAGGGTTTAAAGGCTTAAAGACAGGGCATTCCGTCGAGAACCTCGGGTACTAAAATGAGCACATGCAGTCATAATCATCTAGTGCACAAGCGATAACGTCCAAGTCTTGAGGATGGTAAAAAATGGGGTGTCTACACTAAAGTATAGCCATCTATTAACCCAACGAAAGTATAGACATCTGGCTACTTCTATATCTTTCGCATATTACTAAATAGTAGTAGTTCTTTCTCTTAATACCTATAACACTGACAGCCAATAACCATTACACAAAACTAAATTTGGCTCAAGTATTCCCTTGAAGATTATACTTGCTTCACTAACAAGGCCTAGTTTCAAATAAGCCGCCACAAGTGCATTACTAACAATGAGTCTCATCTTAAACCTAAACTACTAGCCTTCTACGTACTAGTCTCAATCCTTCTAAATCAAATTTTTTATAGCACACGTAAAATGCAAGGGAATGTGAAGTTATTGGTGTTTTTTTTTTTTTTTTTTTTTTTTTTTTTTTTTTTTTTTGAGATAAACATCTACTTAAAAAGGAAAACCGCATCAATAAACTTGCGAGCTTGAGTGTAAGCTCTGATTATGCAATTCCAAAGGTAGACACTTCAGTGGCATGCTTCGTCAAACAAGCTACGGACAAAGATAAGGTCATCATTGATGGCATAGAATCCGGTGATTGTAGTAGTATAAAATGGGTCATTTGAAAGAGAGATAGGTTTTGGTGATCAAAACATACAAGTTTTTGGTTTTAGATAGAGTTTGATGAATCTCGACTTTTTTTCTCGTGTTCTTGTTGATCTTTTTGCCATTCATCTTTTCTTCGTTTTTCACAGACAACGCCAAATTATGTATGCTAAAACTTGACCGTATAACCAAATATGGGAAAATTACCTCATCCAATATATTTGGAAACATTGCTAGTACTTGAGAGGTGAATACGCTAATATTATGACTATGAAATTGAGATTAGTACCTGTCCCAATTGGTTGTCAACTGAGAGGGCACTTTGATACTCATGTTAGCAACTTTTTGTCTCTAGAACATTAGAAAACTCAATAACACAAAAGCTGAGAGCTATAATCAACTCATAGGGTTGTACTCTTTATGTAGCATCTAGGGTCTAAAACTTGATTCAAAACTATGTATATGGATGCCCTGTTGTACCTTTAGACTTATGAAGTATTGGGTTGTGTTGTTATTCAGTTGACTAAATTGTGATCTTGAGAATTTAGTTTGTATTGTTTAAATAGAACTTACTCCAGGCATTTGGATGAACCAATGAGTCTTGAAAATGAATTTGAAGCATAAGGCTTCTTATCCCAGGTAGGCAATCCAAGAAGAGGATGGATTGGGTAAACAAAAATAATTACACAATATTAATTATAATAATAAAAATATTTGAATTTCAACAAGTAAAAACAAAACAATAATAATCAACATAAAAGAGATAGGGAGAGAAGAGTAAACACATAGATTTATAGTGGTTCAGCACATCAAAACTATGTCCATGGATTAGCATAATCTCATTCTTAAACTTAACTGGCACAATTAACACATAATCTCATTTTAAAACTTAATTAGCATTTTTAGTCATGGATTATGGGCTCATTATGGATCGAGGTTGTTACAGTCCACTCTTCAAGGATCCTCCTTGAGAATTTCTTCACTATCAATCAAGTCAATACACTAGCAAAGTTTCATCAAACTTGTGGATTTTACACATGTTTTACTTTATCTGTTGAGCCTTACTCAACAATAAATGCCTCATCTTTAAAAAGTTCTCTCGCAAAACAATCAATAAAGATTAGAGGTACTTCTGCCCTCTTTTACAATTGTTTTATCTTAAAGAGCAGATATGAAACTTGTCATGACCCAAACGCGCCCCTAAGAGTTTGGATCATAATTGGCCAACAATCACTTGATTATCTTCAGCCTCATACAAATATACAGAATAATTATAATAATGGGGCCATAAGCGAAAACATATAACAAATGAAGAATTCCATTGAGCTGTGCCAATATGAGCAAAATTATAAAGCTTACACCATAACACATTTACACATTTACACATTTACATGCCCATGCAAAAATTTAACTACCATAGAAAATTTTATACATATCGTTTACATATCCCAAAAACCAATATAGCAAAAACAAATAAAAGTCAAAACAGGATGTGAGTCAAAGGCAAAACTCCATCTCAGAGGCATGACTCGACATGTTTATAAAATAGCTCCTGAAGCTGACTCTAAGGATGGGATCCATGCTGCGGATCACCTATATGTGCATACATAATATTGGGTGAGTAAAGCTTAAGGAGTAATAATACAGTAAAGCAGTGTAAATAAATGAGCATAAGGTTCTCACAATTTCCATAATCATAATACAGAACGGCCTCGGGCCCAATATAACACAAAACGGCCTTGGGCCCATCATATAACAGAACGGCCTTAGGCCCATCAATATTAGAATGACCTCAGGCCCATATAAGGTACAGAATGGCCTCGAGCCCACATATTAACAGTTGTTCAGAACAATTTCAGATCCAATCACATATTATCATGTATTAACAGAATGGCCTTGGGTCCACATATGAAACAGAACGGCCTCGGGCCTACAAAACAGCCTTAGGCCCAAACATATCATAACATAAACGAAACGACCTTAGGTCTACATTGCACATGTCATATAACATTTACAAACTTCATTCATTTTGATCGAAACACAATGTTGGCACAAATCACCATTCATGGCTCAAAGTAATCAATTAAGAACATATCTTTACAATACTATTACTCACAGTGTGTTTGATCTTGCGGCATTTCCTCTGGCACATGACCTACACAAATATTTCACACACATATTCGATAAATCATTCGTTTCAATTCGTACACTTTCTTTCATTAATTCATTTTATGATTCGTTCATTTTCCTTTCATCTTTAGGCATTGCGGAGGGTCAAAACATGCTCATAAACGAATTCAGAGAGTCTGGGAGGTTAATAAAAAAAGACAGGCTTTTCCCCTATTTTCCGCACGTGTGGAAGGGCCCGTGCAATTAAAGCAGTGTGTGAGTCTTTGATCAACCCTGTGTTCCACACATGTGGGACTCTCGGCCGCAAGTGCAGTTCTGGGCAATTCAGTCTAGTCCAAAAATGGCTCAAAGTGTGATCTTCAATATTCATTTCCAAGCCCAATTTCATGCAAAAATAACTCAAAAACAAGATATACTAACATGATTCAAGGGTAATTACAACTCAAATATATCAATCTTGCCTCACTATTAAATTCATGGTCTCATATATCTCATACATTCATAAATTACATCATCAAGCTCAAAACACATATGAACATGGTGAATCTTTCAACAAAACTCAGTTGTATAAACCATCTAGAGTTTATTTCATGCATAAATCACAAGATTGAGCTCAAATCACACAAAGTTGAAGAGATTTCTTGATTTTATTTCAAACCATTACACTACCAAAACCCTAACTCAAAATTCCTAATTTCCTCTTGATTTCAAGCAAAAGATGAGATATATACAAAGATTCCAAGTAGATTACCATACCTTAGTTCAAATTTAGGGTTCGCCCCTTGAATCTCTTGCAAAATCCTAGTTTCTCATTTTCATCTCTCTCTTTCTCTCTCTCTCTCTCTCTCTCTCTCTCTTTCTAACTCAATCTCTAGCAAGTCTATCAACAAAAAGATGAACACAAGAGCTATATATATATAACTTAACTTATAAAACTTAATTTAATCATTATGAATTGTAATTTTACAAAATTTCACAGTAGGCTCTAAAAATCATATTAATCATAGATATATGAAGTCGGTTTTGGTTTCTAGCGCCTCTAAGGCTTTCAATTTCAGTTCAAAGATGGGATTGCAACAGATATTCCTATATTCAACAGATATAATTCCAAATTCACATAGTTCACACACTTAAACATGCAAATTCATATCAAACACATAATCACATGCATATTTAAGCATAATATGGGTTGGGTTATCATAGTTTTCTCCCTTTTATGAAGTTTGGTCCTCCAAACTTGTTTACCTCAAGTTGAAAACAATTTTGGATATCGTTGCCTCATTTCTTCTTCCCATTCCCAAGTGGCTTCCTTTCCATAATGTTGATTCCATTTGACTTTTACCATGGGAATAGTTTTGTTCCTTAATTGCTTGACTTGCCGATCAAGGATTCAAATACGTTTTTCCTTATAAAACATATCGTCATCTAGAGCTATCTGACGATAGTCAATAAGATGAGAAATATCCCGAAGGTAGCCTTGCAACATTGACACGTGCAACACGTTATGTACTTGCTTCATGCCCAATGGTAAAGCAACCTGATAGGCAACTGGACCCAATCTTTCTAAGATCTGAAATAGTCCTATGTACTGAGGTGACAATTTCCCTTTTCTCCCAAACCTTGTGTGCCCTTTCATTGGAGTGACTTTGATAAACACATGATCCCCAACCTCAAATTTTAAGTCTCTCCTTCTTTGATCCGCATAGCTCTTTTATCAGCTTTGAGTAGCTTTTAATCTCTGCTGGATGATCCGAATCTTCTCTGTAGTAATCTGCACAATTTCAGGCCCAATTAATGCTTTATCTCCAACTTCAGGTTAACAAACCGAAGTTCGACTCTTTCTCCTATATAAAGCTTCATGGTTCCATCCCAATACTAGAGTGAAAACTATTGTTATATGTAAATTCTGCCAAAGGTAAATGAGTTTCTCAACTTCCGCGAATATATAACACACATCCGGAGCATGTCCTCCAATGTGTTTGTATAGTCCTTTCAGAATGCCCATCGGTTTGTAGATGAAATGCGGGACTAAATCTCAATTCTGTCCCCAATGCTTTTCGTAAGCTCTACCAAAATCTTGACACAAACTTAGAATATCTATCCGACACAATGGGAACCGGAATGCCATGCAATTAAATAATCTCATTAATGTAAATAGTAGCAAGTCTATCAGCATTATAAATAGTTTTCACAGGCAAAAAGTGAGCAGACTTAGTCAATCTATCCACAATAACCTATATAGAATCCATACCTCGAGGTGTTCGGGATAAACCCACAATAAAATCCCTAGTTATGTGCTCCCATTTCCATTCCGGAATAGGGAGAGGTTGAAGTAAACCCGCCGGTCTTTGATGCTCCGCTTTCACTTGATGACATTGAAGACATCTTGAAATAAGTTTTGCAATTTCCTCATGTTAGACCACCAAAAAGTTTGCTTGAGATCTTGATGTATTTTGGTATTTCCCAGATGCACAACAAATTTGGATTTGTGAGCTTCTTCCAACACTCTTCCTTTAATTTCAGGGACATTTTGAACACACAATCTTCGCTTGAACTTCAACACTTGAGCTTCCAAAGAGAATCCCGATCTTGGCTTTGTTTTCATCTCATCATGCACTTTCTTGAGAAATTCATCATTCAATTGCCTTTGTCTAATTTCTTCAATGATAGCCGGTTGGATTGTTATTGTGGCTAACATTCCACCTTGTTCATGTAACACAATTTCCACTTCCATTCTTTCCAAGTCATGCAATAGTTCACTCCACTTCCTAAGAAAACATGCTAGGTTTCCCATTGATTTTCTACTAAGAGCATCCGCTACTATCTTAGCTTTGCCGGGATGATAATAATCTGCAAGTCATAATCTTTGATGAGTTCTAACCACCATCTTTGCCGCATATTAAGCTCCTTCTAAGTAAAGAAGTACTTGAGGCTCTTGTGGTCGGTGTAGACTTCACATGTTACTTCATAAATATAATGCCACCATATTTTCAATGCAAACACCACCGCAGCCAATTCTAAATCACACTTAGAGTAATTCTTTTCATGCGGCTTCAATTGTCGAGATGCATACGTAATTACTCATCCATTCTGCATAAGTACAAACCGCAATCCCTTATGAGAAGCATCACTATAAATAACAAACCCTTCTGTACCTGACGGTAAGGCGAGGACCGGTGCTGTTGTGAGCCTTATCTTCAATTCTTGAAAGGCAGATTCCTTCTATTCTGTCCACTGGAATAGAACACCTTTTTAAGTCAGCTGGGTAAGCGGCACCGCAATCTTAGAGAAATCTTTAACAAATCTTCGGTAGTAACCTACTAAACCCATAAAACTGTAACATTAGTAGGGGTAGGCCAATTCACAATAGCCTCTATCTTTTGTGGATCAATAGACACACCATCCTTGTTAATTACATACCCCAAAAACCCAACTTCATTCAACCAAAATTCACATTTCTTCAATTTAGCATATAATTTCTTGTCTCTAAGCATTTGAAGAGTTAATCTCAAGTGTTTTTCATGTTCCTCTCCACTTTTCGAATAAATAAGGACATCATCAATGAATACCAATACAAAATCATCCAAATATGGTTTGAAAATCCGATTTATTAAATCCATAGAAGCTGCTGGTGCATTCATAACCCCAAATGACATGACTAAAAATTCATAATGGCTGTACTTGGTTCGGAAGGCAGTCTTTTCAATATCTTTTGCTTTGACTTTCAACTAATGACACTCGGATCTCAAGTCAATTTTAGAAAACACTTGTGCCCCTTGTAATTGATCAAATAAATCATCAATTCATGGTAAAAGGTATTTATTCTTTATAGTCACATAGTCAATACATAACCGGAGTGTCCCATCTTTCTTTTTCACAAACAGAACTGGTGCGCCCCATGGCAATGTACTCGGTCAGATGAACCCTTTGTCAAGCAACTCTTGCAACTGTATTTTCAATTCCTTCATTTCTGCTGAAGACATTCTATACGGAGCTTTTGAAATCGGTTGAGTACCTAGCACAATATTAATAACAAATTCAATCTCACAGTCTATCAACTCCCCTGGAAAATCCTTAGGGAATACATTTGGAAATTCACTAACAATTGGGATATTTTCAACACTCATATCGGTTGTCTCTACATGCAGGATGCTACACAAATAACCCTTACAACTTTTCTGAAGTAGTTTACAAGCTTTCATAGCTAATATCAAATAAGGTGGGGGAACCACCCCTTGCCCCTCAAAGGTAAACTCGTGTTGTCTTGGAGGCCGGAAAACAACGTGTTTAGACACACAATCGATGGTTGCATGATACTGAGCTAACCAATCCATCCTCAAAATTATATCAAAATGAACCATATCAAGAGGCATCAAATTAGCACATAATGGAATATCTCCAAGTAAAATCTCACATGCAAGATATAGAGAAGCACATAACATAGAATCCCCAGATGGTAAAGACACATACAAGACATAATTCAGCGGTTCCATAGATCTATTCAAATGATGAGCAAATGTTTTCGAAACAAAGGAATAGTGGAACCCGAATCAAGTAACACATGAGCAGGTTGGCCATTGATAGAGAGTGTACCTGAAACCATAGCTTCTATATTCTGAACATCACCTGGAACAAGGGCAAAGACTCTCCCTTGCCTAACATTGTCTCTAGTCGTAGTAGGCCTTGCTGGGGTCATTGTTACAGGAGTGGAACCAGCTGAACTAGCAGTTGGCCTATTCTCTTTTTGTTGCCCAATCATAGGACAATCTCTCACCACATGTCCCATTTTTCCACACTTAAAGCAAGCCCCAGTTGCTCGGTAGCAAACTCTTTGATGCTTTTTTTCACACTCTGGGCAAGTTGTTGCTGAATCATGGGTAGAACCAGAAGCGCTGGAAGTTCCCAAATTATGTTTCTTGTTTTGTGAGGACACCGACCCCTTATGCCCATGAGAATCTTGCCTTTTCCCTTTCCATTCTGAGAACTGGTTGCGGTTAGCTATGTTACCTTCAAACATGATGGCCCTATCCAATACATCCACGTATTTTGTAACTTCAACACGTTAATCTTCTCAAGAATAGAGTCCTGGAGTCCTCTCTCAAATTTTCTTGCCTTCTTGTAGTCCATATCGACCATATGCAATGCGAAATGGGCTAACTCGGTGAATTGTGCTTCATACTCTGCTATGGTTTTGTTTCCATGTTTCAAATTTTCAAACATTGTCACCTTCTTGTCTCGGATACACTGTGGGAAATACTTTTCATAAAGACCTCCAAAAATTGAGCCTAATTCATATCCTGATGTTCATCTCAAATAAGCATCCACCAATGGCGTGCTTCATCTTCTAGTGTAAAAGCAGTAAGCAAGATTTTCTATGCCTCCGTACATGGAAAGACTTCAAACAGTTTTTCTATGCCAAGCACCCATGCCTCCGCCTTCAGTGGGTCAATTCCACCTTTGAACAATGGCGGTTTCATTCTTTTAAATTCCTTTGTGAGCACAATAGTTTGATCCTCAGCTTGGTGGTCTTGCACTACTAGTTATGGTACAGGTATTGGCAGCGATGTTGGTTGTAGTTGTTGTTGTTGTCTAAAAGCCTCTGCCATTTCCATGATCATTTTCTTCATTCTATCGAGTTGTGTGGAGGTTGACTCCTCCCCATCTTCCGCCATTGTTCTTACCATTAGCTATATGAACATACAAATGCACATTGTTAGGTCATACTTGGCTATGAATGCATCATGAATGCATCTTAAGTCTTTTATAAACTTCTTGCTGCTCAAATGGACTCATGTGTGAGGTATTAACTCATGCTTTGATACCACTCTGTCATGACTCAAACACGCCCCTAAGAGTTTGGATCATAACTAGCCAGTAATCACTTGATTACCTTTGGCCTTATACAAGCATACAGAATAATTATAATAATGGGGCCATAAGCGGAAGCATACAACAAATGAAGAAGTCCATTAAGCTATGCCAATATGAGCAAAATTATAAAGCTTACACCATAACACATTCACACATTTACACGCCCATGCAAAAATTTAAGTACCATAGGAAATTTTATACATATCGTTTACATATCCCAAAAACCAATATAGCAAAAACAAACAAAAGTCAAAGCAGGATGTGAGTCAAAGGCAAAGCTCCATCTCAGAGGCTGACTTGACAGATTCACAAAATAGCTCCTGAACCTGACTCTAAGAGTGGGCTCCATGCTACAGAACGCCTACATGTGCATACATAATATTGGGTGAGCGAAGCTCAATAAGTAATAATCCAGTAAAGCAGTGTAAATAAATTAGCCTAAGGTTCTCACAATATCCATAATCATAATACGAAACAGCCTCGGGCCCAATATAACACAGAACGGCCTTGGGCCCATCATATAAATAGGCCTTACGCCCATCATATGAACAGAACGACCTTAGGCATGAATATCAGAATGACCTCAGGCCCACATAAGGTACAGAACGACCTCGGGCCCAGATATGATACAAAATGGCCTCGGGCCCAAACATATCATAACATAAACGAAACAACCTTAGGTCCACATTGCACATGTCATATAACATTTACAAACTTCATTCATTTCTATCAAAACACAATGTTGTCACAAATCACCATTCATGGCTCAAAGTAATCAATTAAGAACATATCTTTACAATACTATTACTCACAGTGTGTTTGATCTTACGTTCCCTCTAGCACACGACCTACACAAACATTTCACACACATATTCAATAAATCATTCGTTTTAATTCGTACAGTTTCTTTCATTAATTCGTTTTACGATTCGTTCATTTTCCATTCATCTTTAGGCATTGCGGAGGGTTAGAACATGCTTATAAACGAATTCAGAGGGCCGGGGAGGTTAACAGAAAAAGATAGGTTTTTCCCTTATTTTTCGTACATGCGGAAGCCCCTCACCGCACATGCGGAAGGTACCGCACCTGTGGCTGCACGTGCAATTAAAGCAATGTGCAAACCTTTGATCAACCCTATGTTCTGCACGTGTGGGACTCTTGGCCGCATGTGTGGTTCTTGGCAATTTAGTCCAATCTGAAAATGGCTCAAAGTGTGATCTTCCATATTCATTTCCAAGTCCAATTTCATGTAAAAATAACTCAAAAACATGATATACTAACATGATTCAGGGTAATTACAACTTAAACATATCAATCATGTCTCACCATTAAATTCATGGTCTCATCTATCTCATACATTCATAAATTACATCATCAGGCTCGAAACACATATGAACATGGTGAATCTTTCAACAAAACTTAGTTGTATAAACCATCTAGAGTTTATTTCATGCATAAATCACAAGATTGAGCTCAAATCACACAAAGTTGAAGAGATTTCTTGATTTTATTTCAAACCATTACACAACCCAAAACCCTAACTCAAAATTTCCAATTTCCTCTTGATTTCAAGCAAAAGATGAGATATATACAAAGATTCCAAGTAGATTACCTTACCTTAGTTCAAATCTAGGGTTCACTCCTTGAAGCTCTTGCAAAATCCTAGCTTCTCCTCTTCCTCTCTCTCTAACTCACTCTCTAACAAGTCTCTCAACAAAAAGATAAACACAAGAGCTGTATACAAATATAACTTAACTCATAAAACTTAATTTAATCATTATGAATCATAATTTTATAAAATTTCACAGTAGGCTTATAGACGTGCGCCCGAGGGCCTTGCTACTACAGTTCAGACTCAAATGTCACGGTTCTGAATCTAATCTCGCAAAGTGCAATGCGAGACCGATAAATCACCAAAGAGTCCAAATCCGGCAAATTGTTTTGGAAAACTGATTTTTAAGAAAGAAGTGCTAAACATGGATTGCTTTGCCAGATACAGAGTCGCCATTTAAATATTTATTTTTGGGGAATTTAGAAAACCCTGACTCGTTGCCTAAGGCCACGTGTCTGTCATCACCAAAGTTGCCTTGGCTCGGGAACTTGGGTACGATTGGGGAAGGTCATCTATGAGCACCCCCGCTCGCCCGATCAAAGATCGGCTTGTACTAAGCATGATATCTTGTTTTTGAAAACACATGCGTTCTTATTTCAGTTAATTAGCTAGAATTTACTATGTGATGCGCACAACACACAAGTATAGACTAGATTGCCTAATTTGGAACAAAGCATTATATTTTCATTTGTTTGGAAATGGTTTGAAGTTTGCTACTCGCAAGTAGGCTAAAACACGGATTTCAATGAATCGTTCCAATTCAAGTAATCCAACCTTCACCCACAGGCATTCAGGCAGTTATATCATATAAGCAATTAGCCTCATGGCAAGCATGCTGTCATGTTAACACTCACACACATGCAAGGTGCTAAAGCATAAACACTCACAGTGTACTCCGAGCCAAAACAAGAAACTAATTAGAAATCATGCATGATCCTAGTTCATGTTAAAATGACTAATGCATTGCATGCAAAGTGCAACTAGAATAGGCTCGGCTAATCTAAAATGGCATATGAGATGCGACAATTCGATACATGTATTCAACTTGGAATTGAAATACAATGCAGTTAGTATGATGCGCCGAGCCTGGTGCATGCAATACAAATGAATGATGCAAACATGCGTAGCATAAGGATGCTAATTGAAACGTGCCCTAGAACTAACCATCGTAAGCGGTTAAGTAAAAAGGAGAAAGACGTGGGGTTGGAAGACATGCATCACACACACGCACGCTTATTACAAAATTATGCCCTCTCGACGGAGGGTCCGAAAGAATAATACAAATTAACTAATTAACTAACTAACAAGCTAATTAATTAATTACACAACACTTAACTAATTAAACAAATTAATTAAGCTACAAAAGCAGTAAAGAGGCCTCGAGAAGGGGGACAAATGCATGATCGGACGGCTTCGCTCGGAAATCCATCGCCATGCTTCATGTTGCCTCTGTTTGCACTGCTCTGTACCTCTGAAAACTGTGCCAACTTCTGTGACACTTTTGAACTACCTTGGGGACATTCTGAGAGTCCATCGGCCAAGAGATATGGCAATCGGCCATGGGATGAAGGTCATCGACCAGAAATGAGGCTCTCGGCCAAATATAGTTAGCCGACCGGCACTGAAAATGGCCGACCGGCCATCCTTTCCTGTTGACTGCTTCTTTTGCTGCAACAGAGGACAGGCAGAGCATGGCAATACATTTGCAAGACAATGTGTGCACAACTATCCTCCCTATCATGTCATGAGCTCAAGGGAGTATGGTTCTCGACCCTCGGACCATTAATCATGCGTTTCAATGCATGATGGCTAAAAAAGCCAAGTGCGCAATTCAATATCAAATGAAATGCACAAAACACATAAGGGGCCCCAACCTCTATCATGCTTGATCAAGAGGCAAGGGAATGCACACACAATGCAATGCAACCTAAGTATGCAAGCAAAGCTAATGCAACGTAAGCATGCAAACATGCATGCATACAATGTAATAGGCATGCAACAACAATACTAATAACAAACATGCAACAACATGTAATTTAACAAGTATGCAAGATGGATGAGCATGCAACAACATGTCAATTAGCAAGCATGTGACAACATATAGTGGAATTAGCATGTAACAACATGTAATGTACCAAATACGCAACAAGCATGCAACAACATGCAAGGCAAGCATGCAACAACATGCAAATGATGAACTTAAACCAAAATGGACAGCTCTCAAATAGGCCCAAATCAGTGGCCAAAGTGCTAAAACAAAGGCATGAAACGCACATACAAACATGCATGCCAATTGGCCTAACACTTAAGCATAGTAGAACAACTCTTAAGCACACTTAGGAGAGGATAAACATGGACATGTGACAAACATGTTAAGCTCTGAAATCATGTCAGAAGAGATGCCAAACCGACCAAAGTACATAAGCAGAGCATGCAAGAAAGCCTAAAGCTTGAAACTAGCCGAAGGGTTCAAACCATGGCTATACAAAACAAGCCCCAAAGGGCCAAGAGGACCTAAAACAGTCCCAAGGTAGGTCCAAACAAGACCGAAAGCAAGCTCAAAACTAGCCAACACAAGCTAGAACAAACCGCCAAAACAAGAGGCATGCAAGGCCACAAAAGAGGTGTTACACTACACCTAACACAAACAAACATGGTATGATTTAAGCAACCAAAATCAGAGTTATGGCATGTTAGAATGAGCCCAAAAACACATTGAAATGGCATTCAAATGACCTAAGCACAGAAGCATACACAATGACCCATTCAAGAGGCCTAAAACATCAACTCTTTAAAACATTAAAGGAGTAATAAGTGCAAGTGTTTGAACATGAAACATGGAACGAGATAACATTACAAGTGATGCCAAACCACCGAAATGATCCGAATAGAGCATGCTAGTGACTCAAACACCCAAAGCTAACAAGCTATATTGCATAGTAGCTATACAAAACAATGCAAGCATGACCAAAACAATGAAAAACAGAGCTTTAGCATGGTAAAACAAAGCTAAAAGATTCATGAAGTAAGCCAAAACAAGCAAGCATGGTAGTCTAAATGCTAGATATATGTTAAGGCAAATGAGGGGATTGCAAGGCAAGTATCTGGTGCATGCAAGAGACCACTAAACCAACTTTAAACAAAGGTAAATCATGGCAAAACAACACCAAATACTTGCTGAAATGAAGCTAAAACGAGCTAGGCATACAAGCCACCGACATAAGCCACTTATGCTAGTATTCAAAACAACAAGGAGAGGGGATGACCCTCTCCCATTTAAGACACCAAAACCACCTCTCCACCACTGAAAATCCTCTAGATTTCAGTGGTAGAGAGGCCATGCAAAGTTCAAAGCAAGGGCCAAAAGGGATGGCCTAAAACAAGGCCTAACAAGGCCTTGGAGAGGGTAAACAACCCCAAACCTCAAAATGACCTTAAACAAAGTTCAAAAGAAAGTAAAAACAGAACTTTTATCAGTTAATAGCTAATCTTAAAACAATAAGCAAGAAGGGCTAAAAGCCTAAGCAAGAAAGGGGTATCTAAAGCAAGAACGCTCACCCTTGAAGAACACCTTCAAGAACACAACACCAGCACCTTTCTCTGATCAAAACCACTCCAAGAACCCTAACAACAACTCCTTAGAACCTTAGCAACCAAGGATGGTGTAATGCTAGGTGTTTGTGTGCAATAGTGTGAACAAAAGTCCCTTTAGGTCATAAATACCCACACAAATGATAGAGATAGGGAGATATAGAGATAGAGAGATACAACTTCTTCTAACCCTAATTTCAGAACCTCTGAGAAGGGAGGAGGGCCTCCCCTCTTATAGAAATCCAATTTGCAAAGCTTCTTGGAGAAGCTAAGCAAAGGGCAAATCCTTCCATACACGTGTATGGAGGGGGTTAATTGTGGATGCCAGCTGTGCCAGCTGGCACAAAATATCTGCATAAAGCAGATGAACAGGGTTCGGCCACCAAAAATGGCCGATCGACCAACATAAGTGCCGGTCGACCAAATATAGTGCTGATCGACCAATACTTTTGGCCGATGGAAAGAAAACAGGGCCGATGGCTTCAAGCCTTGGCCGGTGGGTTGAGGGTATGGCAAACAAGCCACCCTCTTCCCTTAGAAGCAAAAACACGAGTGTTTGGTCCATAACCAAGCACAAAACAGACAAGTTGAGAGATCTTGAGGCAAGGCGCGTAACCGAGACCTCCGAGAACTCAAAACAAACACGAGCATGGATGATTATCGAGTGTTCAAACGATGACGTCCAAGTCTTGAGGACGATCAAAAATGGGGTGTCTATAAGGCTCCAAAAATCATGCTAATCACAGATATGAAATCAATTTTAGTTTCTGGAGCCTGTAAGGCTTTCAATTTCAGTTCAAAGTTCTGATTACAACAGATATTCCTACATTCAACATATATAATTCCAAATTCACATAGTTCACACACTTAAACATGCAAATTCATATCAAACACATAATCACATGCGTATTTAAGCATAATACGAGTTGAGTTATCACAAAACTGTAAGAACAAAAAGAATAAATGACAATACTTAGAGAATATCATATCTGAAAGTGAAAGAACAGAGTAAAAATGTAGTCGAAGAATAAAGCTTGAATACTCAAATTTTTTTCTCTTCAAATTTGGTATTTTTCTCTAAGAAGAATTCTTATTTTATTGCCAAAAAATATATCTGTTAGAGCAGGGAGACACTCCATGCACGCCGATCTATTTGTTGAAGAATGTAGACTATCATTTTCTGGCAACTCAGTCACGTAGAGAAGTTTCACATGGAGAAGACATTTTTTGCAACTCAGATCAAGTGGAGATGGGCATGCCACTACATTTTTTTCTCTTTCAAATTTGCAAGCAAAAGTTTGAAATTATAGGCCAAAGGTCGCTTTCGATGAATAGTGAATTACTATTTGCACAATAACTTTTCTGTTAAAAAATATATGATGCACAAAAAATTCTATTTAAATAATATTTGTATTTGAATGCATCATATATACAGAAGCATGTAGCAAAACAGCTAATATTTTGTTTCAAATGATATAAAGTATGCATCATATAAAATCATAATCAAATGTATTTTAGACATCATCAAAATAATATATATATATATTATTAACAATCTCCATCTTTTTTTTTTTTTATGATGGTAATAAATGCATGAATTTGATACAAAAATTTGCATGAATAAATGCAACATGAAAATATTCAATAATCATAACACATATATTTATTTGCATTATATTTTCTCCCCATTTGTAACAGATTTTTTTATCAAAAAATTCATATATAAATTATATTTTTTCTTCCCCTTTGACATCGTCAAAATAAAAGATTGATATACACATGATTTATAAAGAATGAGAATTTTTAGTGCCCAAAACGAAAATCATATAAATACATTTGATTAATTTTTCAATTAATTGGATTTGACAAAATGTAATAATTGCTCTTATTTCTCCCCCATGAACATTGTCGAGATTTGTTATCGTCGGCCAATAAAATGATGCAGTGGCGCCGAAGATGTTGACTAACAAAAGATTTGAGCGAATATGCATCGAGTATTGTATCAGTGATGTATATAAAAAGTGACAAAGATGATGCACAAAGATACTAATCCTTCAAGTCTTCTTAATAAAAAAATTAATTGTTCACAATCATGTCATTTCTTACTTTGTCCATCAATGGTTCTAGCTTAAATAAGGTGCCTGAGATTCAGGCAAATGAAGAGTTACCCATAGTGCATTCACACGCTATTCCAGTAACTGAAAATCATAGTGTATTTGGTAATCGTAATGATACTGAGGCTATTAATAATGCTATGACTCTTAGTACTCAGGAAGTGACTGCGGTTTCTAATATGGCTCGTCAAATTCAAGCAAGAATCTAAGAGAATCAGTGATTAAAAGAAAAGGTGATCTATTTAAAACAACAACTTGCTGAAACTTATCAGGTGAAGATAAGTCTAGATGGAAAAAAATTACAATTGGAGAATGTGATGCAATATTATGCAACCGTTATAATGTCAAGACTTACAAAGATCGAAAATAAAGAGGTTCAAGTTCGGAAGGTTCATAGCTATTGAGAGAAGTTAAGCACAAAAATATGTGAGGCCTACTTAAGACTTACATGTAATATAGATATAATTTCTCCATCTAAAATAAAAATGCAAGCATTTAGTTTTTTCCTCTTTGTCAAAAACTTCTCATCCTTTGACATAAAAAGAATTTTGGGTGCATATAAGAAGTAGGATAAAAAATTTCCTTTGATAATATTATAAACTCCCCCTGAAGTTATGCATATAATTAGAATATAAAAACTCCCCCTAAGAGTGTGCTTCCTTATTTGTTTCAATCTCAAAATATCACATAGTTGGAGTCTCCCCCTAAAGTAATGCACAAAAACAAAAACAAAAACAAAAAACAAAAAAAAAAAAACAAAAAACAAAAAACAAAAAACAAAAAACAAAAATTTATACATATGACATAAATTTAAAGAAATAGATTACCAATTTATAATACAAAGGGCCATTAAGATCTGGCCTAACACAACTACAACAAGTGCATTAGCAAAAAAAGAGAAAACACAAATGAAACCAATTACTTTATACCAAGTATAAGCAATTGGTATAAAAGAAAAAAAAAGTTTGTAGCAAAGGCAACCATAAAACAAATATTACACATTGCAAAAATAATTTAGCATTTTGATAGGGAAACGATGTTGGTAAATGTGAGGATCAATGACGAAGATGAAGATCAGCGACGATGGTGAAGATCTGTGATGATGGAGAAGATCTATGATGGATTTTGTGTGGATCAGAGATGATTGTGAATATCGATGATGAAGTTTGTGTGGATCAGAGATGGATTTAATGGATGATGGTGATGATGGAGGTGGTATCAGAGAATGGGAGGGAACGAGAGCTAGAGAGAGAGAGAGAGAGAGAGAGAGAGAGAGAGGGAGGGAGAGATATATAATTTATAAAGAAACATGAACACATAAGAATGTTGGGGTTTATTTTTGCTTTAAGATTACAACTACTCCATTTCTATTGTGACTTAAAAAAAATATCAATCATAATACAAGTCATTCACATTCACGCATTTTACAAGATGTAATCATATCAAGTCATGCATTTGCTAAGAAGTGCACAATCAAATTTTCATATTTTTCAAAATATAGCAAATAGCATAACATATATGTGAGACTCAATATAGTGTAAAATAAAAATATGGTCAAAATCAACAAGATAGCCGGTGAAAATGGCCTAGAGAAGAGAGAGAGAGAGAGAGAGAGAGAGAGAGTTAAAGCTTTGGTGTCAACCCTAAAGGCCTGTAAAGCCACAGAAAATGTTTTTCAAGCAAACTTTTACCCCAAAAAAAAAATAGTATAAACATCACATAGGAGTATTTATCACACCAAGTTTAGTTCTAATATAACAAAATTGTTCTTCATTAAGAGGCTTTGTAAATATGTTAGCTAATTGACGATGTATATGCACAAATTCGATTTCAATGTCACCTTTGAGTACATGATCTCTTAGAAAATGATCCATATTTCAATGCGTTTAGTGCATGAGTGTTTAATAAGATTTTTAGAAAGGTTAATGGCACTTGTGTTTATTTTGTAGAAATATGATCACAATGAAGTCCAAAATATTGAAGTTGTTGCTTCATCCAAAACAATTATGTATAACAACCAGCGATGACAATATATTATGCTTTAGCAGTTGACAGAGCCATTGAGTTTTGTTTCTTACAAAACCAAGAAGCGAGTTTGTGTCCAATAAAATAACAAGTTCCACTAGTGCTTTTACGGTCAAGTCTACATCCCGCAAAAATCGGCATCCGAGTAATCAAAAAGTTCAAAAGTGGTTATCTTAGGATACAATAAATACAAATTTGGAGTGCCAATAAGATATCTGAAAGTACATTTGACTGCGGTGATGTGTGACGCTTTAGCTGCAGATTCAAAACATGCACACATACATACACTAAACATTATGTCGAGTCTACTTGAAGTAAGATAAAGTAAAGAACATATCATACCTCGATATTTCTTTTCATCTATCGGTTTACCTTGCTCATCTTTGTTGATTTTGATTGATGTGCTCATTGGAGTTGCTGTAGGTTTTGATATTTCCATTTCAAACCTTTTGAGTAAATCCTTGATGTATATCGCTTGATTTAAATGTATCCCTTCCTTGGTTTGTTTAATTTGTAGTTCGAGGAAATAATTTAACTCCCCATTATACTCATTTTGAATTCACCCTGCATATCCTTAACAAACTCTTTGCACAAATTTTCATTATTAGCACTGAAAATAATATCATCAACATAAATTTGAATAATTAGCATATCCTCCTTTTTGGTTTTTATAAAAAAAGAGTTGTATCTATTTTTCTTCGAGAGAAACCTTTGTCAAGTAGAAAATAACTCAATCTTTCATACCATGCTCTATCAGCTTGTTTTAACCCATATAAAGCTTTTGAAAGTTTGAAAAAATGATCCGGTTATTTATGATTTTCAAAACTGGAAGGTTCAACATAAACTTCCTCCAAAAGGTATTTGTTTAAGAAAGTACTTTTAACATCCATTTGATATAATTTAAAATTTTTAAAGCAAACAAAAGCAAGTAACATTCTAATAACTTCGAGTCTAGCAACCAATGCAAAAATTTCATCAAAATCGATGCCCTCATTTTGATTATAACCTTGGGTTATTGTAATGACCCAGACATGTATTTAATGAACTAATCATCTAATCGCATTGTTATGTGCTAATTGATTATGTGTTTGATAAGAAATTGCATGTTAATTAGAAGGATTTGAATTAATATATGGTGATTGTAGAAAAATCTGTTGAAATTACAACTTTAAACTGAAAATTGAAGATCTTAGAGGCGCCAGAAACCAAAACTGAGGACATATTCGTGATCATCATGATTTTTTAGGACTTAATGAGAAGTTTTGAAAAAATTCAATTCAAAATGAATTAATAGGATTTGTTTAAATATTAAGACCTAACAAAAATATTTGGAGAGAGAGAGAGAGAGGGAAATGAGAGAACTTAGAGAACATAGAAGATAGGTTTGATCTTCACAAATCTTCAACTCAAGGTAAGCTCCTCACTTAAATTTCTTGACATTGGAACTTCTACGCTTATCATCCTCTAAGATTTAAGTTTGAGTGGGATGAATGCATAGTTAATTAGGAGCTTTGTTGATGTAATAAAAAGATTAGACCTTACATGGCTTGATATGGAAGACTTGAAGAAATTACTTCATAATTTTGACATACATCATCATCTTCACAAGCTTGATTCTTGCATGAGCTTTGAGATTTGAGGAGGACACCTCCATGGATTTTGATTTGGAACTCATCACATGCACAGTTCTTGATTTTATTCTTCAATTCTTAAGTTTGAACTTTTACATGGAAAATGAGTTTTGATGAAAGTTATGATTTTTGTTTCAAGTAAGATATCTTAAATTCAAGGTGTTGTTAAGAGTTTTGGGCCTTGATTTGCTTGAAATTGAAGTTGATTTTGCAAAAGAATGAGTTTCCATTCAAAGCAAATTTTCAGACTGAAATTGAACCCAGACCGCTCGAGCGGCCTGGGCCATCGCTCGAGCGGCCAACCATCTTTTGTTTTTGGTTGCATTCTGCTCACACAAGCAGCCTTCTCCACCGCACGAGCAGCCAAGTCCACCGCACGTGCGGCCTGCTGGGAAGTTTTTTTAGTTTTGTTTTCTTTCCATTTAACCAACTTCCGGGCCTTCATTTACATGGTTTTCACGTGTAATTCACATCTATATGCATATCATAAACATGAAAGAAATTAAAGAAAGAATAGGATTAACCGAACGAATGAGTAACAAATGAAATAATCAAATGAATGACATGTAATTTTGAGATGTTGTGCTTGGTTATGTGTCTACAGGTTGAGCCGTTGAGGTGTATCACCGACCAAGCACTGTGAGTAACATTACTATAAAGACATGTTCAAATGAAATATATTTGAAATGCTATTTGATATGTTATGTTTTCTGAAACGTTATTTTGTTAAGTGAACGAATGTCCCATTTTCGAACCTATTATGGCATCCAAAGAATGGTCCCAAGTCATGGGGACAACATATTAATGCGGGTCCATGACATACATGTGATTACGAGATCTCCTTAGCCACTTGACAAAGTAGTGATATGTTTAATCGGTATCCAGAACAGATTACTCCAGTCAGAAGACAATATGATATGTTCTATTGGATGTACCATTATTATGTTTAGATATGAGATTGATTTGTTATGATTTGTTTTATGTATACGACATGTATGGAATTCGTTCACTAACCCCTTTTTCTTTAATGTTATTCATTGGACTTTAACTCACTATGTGTATATATTTGTATAGGTGATCGTCATGAGGAGCTAGCCCAGAAGAAATCCATTAGCCGAGCCACTGTTTAAGCCTGTGAAGTTTTGTTTTGGTGCCTCCGAGTTGAGGCTAGGTATAGAAGACCGTTGTCCAGTTTTTGATCATGATGTTGATATTTTGATATATGTGTATATGTAGATAAATGTTTTTGTACAAGATGTGATGTATGTAAGACAGGGTGGGTAAATTAACGTTATGCGCATGTGTTATTTCATATAGAATCACGGCTCATTGGACCACTTGTTATATTTTTTTATATTAAGCTTTCGCTAGCCCCAATTATTTTGATTTGTACACGAAGGCCTTTGGTAATCTTGGATTACTGGCCAGTTACGACGCTAAACCTATAGGAGTCGATTTGGGTCGTGACAGAATGGTATCAGAGCAAGAGTTAATTTACCCACACACGTGTCCAATTAAGCAATAGGAAGTCTAGAAAAGAGTTAGGATCATTTGCATTTGTGTTACAAGTATATGAGTTAAGATATGAAATTATGACCTAAGGGAATGAAAGTTGTATTTATGAATATGCTATTTTGGTTCTCTATATGTGCCTATGTGATATGAACACAAGCAAAGAAGTTATGTGTAATTTGGCTTCGATATTGAATATGTAACTTATGTGAACATGAGATCTATCAGCATTATACTCCTATGTTTATTATTACGCACGTATATATAGACCGATGGAGAACACAAGATATACAGATGAGACTGAATCTTTGGATGCAAGAATAGACCAGTTAGAAAGAATCGTGGAAGTTTTAACTAAACTAGTGAGACAACAACAAGAGTAAATGCAACAATTTCCACCACCTCCTCCACCACTAGTACAAGTTGAACCCAAGAACAATGATGACATCATAGCTCTAACACAAAAGTTCAACAAAATGAAGCCACCAGAATTTTTGGGGGGTATTAAACCACTAAAAGCTGAGGCTTGGGTACTTGAAACCTAAAAGATCTTTGAAGTATTTCCATGTACTGAAGTACATAAAGTTTTGTTGGCAACATTTACCTTGAAGGAAGAAGCAAGGAGATGGTGGATGCTCATCCGGATAGGAATGGAGACTTGACATGGGATCAATTCAAAGAAATTTTCTATGAAAAATACTTCTCGCAATGCATTCGAGATAGAAAGGTATCTGAATTTGAACAACTTAAGTAGGGTGAAATGACTGTGGCTGAATAAGAAGCAAAATTCACTGAATCAGCCCGTTACGCACCTCACATGGTTGACACTGATTACAAGAAGGTAAGGAAATTTGAGGGCAGACTAAATGTTGATGTGCTTGATCGTATAAATGTGTTAAAATTTCCAAAGTATGTGGATGTGCGTGATAGAGCTTTGATGTCCGAGGCAAACATAGCGGCTTTAAAGATGTCCAAGTCAATATTTGTGATAACCATGTTCCGTATATTATGTTAATTGGTCCTTATTATGAATGTGATTATGTGTTTGATATGATTTTGTGTGCCATTATGTGAAAATATGTGGTTTTGAATTTCTATCTGTTCACCGTAGAAAAATCTGTTTGATTATCTGCTTTGGAAATTAAATTGAAGGCCTTATCAGCCACGAAACCCAAAATCGATTACGCCATTGCGATTAGCGTAATTTTTAGAGCCTACGGTGAAATTTAATTGGAAATTGATTTGGATCAGATTAAATTGATTTAATTAATCAATTAAGTGCTCAAATATCTAATATTAAATTAAAGTGACTTAGTGGGGTTATATAAGGGCCATTACACTCTCAATTCTTCTCTTTTGTGTTCATTTGGCTGATTTCAACTCTAAGAGAGAGAGAGAGAGAGGGTCGGCTAGAGAGGGAACAAGAGGGAAAATTATGTGTTTGGCTCAAGTTTGAGAAATTGGAAGGTTGAACTCAAAAATTAAGCATACATTGGGGAGATTGAGCTTCTAGGTGAGTAATCAACCCTTTGATTCATGAGTTGAGTTGTAATTTTGTGATTGAAGATTAATTAGTGAGTTAGACAATGAAATTGAGTTGATCACGTTGAATTGAAGGTCAATGTATGCATGCATATGTGTAATTGCTTTGAATTTGCATGTTTGAGCACAAAATGTATGATCCATGTAAGTTTTTAGTTGAAGCTCATGTATTTAATCATCTCTTCACCAACTAAGTCGAGAATAATGGGTATCTCCCAGATGCATGTGCAAATCATGGAGGTGTGAGTGTTGAATGTTTGAATTTAATATGTTGGTGATGAGTTTGGGTTAATTTGAGTCATGCATGTAAGTAATTCTTGGGATTGAGCTTCATAATGTTGTAATTTGGTGTTTATACCATGTTAGTATATGTATATGTGAAGTTTGAGCCAAAAGCATGCATTTAGAGCCTTTGAATATCAAGTTGAAGCTCAAGAACATGTTCTGGATTTTCCAGAAAATTTGATGCCCGCTCGAGCGGGAGAACCTCCGCTCGAGCGTGAAATTCGTGCTCCCAGTATATTTTGCAGCCAAGGTGTTCGCTCGAGCGGGGAAGTTCACGCTCGAACAGGGAGCTATGTAGACAGACCTTCAGCTCGAGCGCCCGACTTCACGCTTGAGCGTAAATTTGATGCATCCAGTACTTTTGCAGACCTCATGGGTCCGCTCGAGCGGGGAAGTCCACGCTCGAGCGGGGACCCTATTTTTGAAAATTTTAAAAAGTGCATTATGTGTTTTGTTTTCCGTTCTCTTTCACTTCTAAGTACTCTTAGGCATGCATTAAGCATTATAAATGAATTAAAGGGATAAGAATAAAGCCTAAAGAGGAATACGTGAATTAAAGAACGGATTGAATCATTTGTGACCCGTATGTGTTATGTGATGTGTAGGGTCAAGCTCTAGGGCAAACCAACCAACCGATAACTGTGAATAATATCTTGACAAAGATATCTGAAAAGTGTTGTTATCCAATTTCTTACTTCTATGTAAGTTTATAAGTTTGTCAATTTGATTGGTGGACAATGTTTGCTATGCCAAATGAATGGGCCAAAGGCCAGTTTGACATGAAAGCATGAATGGGCCAAAGGCCAGTTTGACATGAATGGATTGGGCCCGAGGCCGTCCGAAGTGTTTGGAACCGAAGTCACTTGATCTATTTCTATTTACATGGCCAGAGGCCAGTACGATCTGAATGATAGAATGAATGTGCTAGAAGCCAGTATGATCTGAATGAAAGAATGAATGGGCCAGAGGCCAGTCTGACATGAATGAAAGACAAATGGGCCAAAGGCCAGTTTGACATGAATGGATTGGGCCCGAGGCCGTCTGAAGTGTTTGGAACCGAAGTCACTTGATCTATAGCTATTTACATACTAGATAGAAATATGAATTGGGCCTAAGGTCGTCTGATGTATGTTGTTCCAATGCATCTTCTTTAATTGATATTATTCACTGGGCTTTCGCTCACGCTCATTCATGTGTTTGTAGGTGAGCCAAGAGAGGTCCAGACCCAGCCTCAGTGAAGTTTGTGTGGAACAACCAAGGTTTTGAAGAGTCAGCCCTTGCGTCTCACGCACGAGACTCGTCTTCGCCCTTTTGTCATGTATTTATATTTTGTCACGTTGGCGAAGACTTTGAATCTGTTGTATATAGTTTTCATGGGTTGACTTAGACTTAAATGATCTTGTCTGTACAGAACCATATGCTACTATATTTTCTATAGTGAGTTATTAACATGTATGTGTATGGTTTGTTATGACGTGCCATGTAAGCACAGCTCTATGGACAAAGTTTTAAATTTTGCTTTCGTTTGGCCCCTTTACTCTGATGAGTTATGTTAGGTTTGGTTTGAGGCCGTAAGTAATCTCAGGATTACTGGCCGGTTATGTCCTTAACCCTTTGGGGCAGGTTCGGGTCATGACAGAGTGGTATCAGAGCACGAGTTAATAACTCACACACTTGTCCAATAAGAGCAGTAAGCGTCTAGAAAAGATCTAGGATGCATTCATGTGATAAGTATGAATTTGAAAGCAGCTAGAATACGCTTACATGAATTGATCTGAACGATTATGTGTTATAAGGTTTGATTTGCTTGCATTGTAAATTATTTGAATATGTATGCTTTTTAATATATGCATACCTGTGAATCTTTTGTATAAAGAATAATGCAAGTCTAATCAGATGGTAAGAACAAGAGGTAATGAGATAGAAGAGTCCTCTACTGCTAGAATAGATAGAATGGAAAGACTGATTCAGGAAATGGCAGAGACATTGAGGCAACAACAAGAGTGGCAACAACAGTGGCAGCAACTGCATCCTCCGCCACCACCTCCGCCACCTCCTGTGCTAGATAATCAGAATGATGATCGGATAATAGCTCTCACCAAAGAGTTTAAGAAAATGAAACCACCACAGTTCCACGGGAGATTGGATCCTTTAAAAGCCGAAGCATGGGTCCTTGGTATCGAAAAACTGTTTGAAGTGTTCCCGTGTTTGGAGACACAGAAAGTGCTTCTAGCCACCTTTATGCTAGAAGACGAAGCAAGAAGATGGTGGATGTTAATGCGTGAAAATCATAAAGATGCTGACTGGGTAAAATTCTTGGAAATTTTCTATGAGAAGTACTTCCCGCAATGTGTCCGGGATAGGAAAGTGTCAGAGTTTATGGAACTTAGGCAAGACAGTATAACTGTAGTTGAGTATGAGGCCAAATTCACTGAATTGGCCAGGTTTGCACCACATGTGATTGATACGGATTATAAGAAAGTGAGGCATTTTGAAGGTGGGCTTCGAAGCGACATTTTAGAAAGGGTGAATGTCTTAAAGCTGGAAACCTACATTGGGGTGCTAGACAGGGCCATAAATATCAGAAGCTAACATAGCTAGACAGACCAAGTCAACAACTGACTGGAAAGGCAACAAAAGGCAAGGCTTCTTCTCAAAGAAGAAATTTTAGAAAAAGCAAAACACGGGCTCCTCAAATACTTCGAATTCTTCCCGAGACACATCTCCCATGTGCAATATTTGTAGCAAAAGGCACTGTGGGGTTTGTTACTGTGTATCAGGAGCCTGTTTTAAATGTGGTAAACAAGGGCACATGGCCCGAGATTGTAATCAGAGTAGTGGGGAAATAGCTACAAGTTTAGCTGCATCAATCCCGAAGCCGAGAAATACTATGAGACCTGCTATCATCGGGGATACTGTGAGACAAGGGAGAGTTTTTGCGTTTGTTCCGAGCGATACACGGAATGCCAATGCAGTTGTCTCAGGTACTATTTCTATATGTAATCAGGATGCTTTTGTGTTAATTGACTCCGGATCCACACACTCCTTTGTGACATGTGCATTTGCATCTAGACTGAGTAGACCTCTAGAATTACTGCCATATTTGCTATGTGTGTCTGCTCCATCTGGGGAATCTGTATTGTGTGAATCCATATACCGGTTTTGTGACATGCGTATTGAGGATGCTATCCTATATGTAGATTTGTTGCCCTTGAACTTTAGGCATTTTGATGTAATTTTGGACATGGATTGGTTAACTAAATATTGTGCCACCATTGATTGTGTGACCAAACGAGTTGTATTTAAACCACCAGAACATACAGAAATTGTGTTTGTGGGTAATGGGGTAGTACCTCCACCTTATTTGATATCTGCAATGAAAGCATGCAAACTGATCAGGAAAGGGTGTCAGGGTTATTTGTGCTACGTGTTGTCTGAACAATCTGTGAATGTTGAATTGAACAGTATCCCTGTCATTAGAGAATTTCCAGATGTGTTTCCAAATGAATTACCAGGGGAATTGGTAGACAAGGAGATAGAGTTCACTATTGAAACCGCACCAGGCACCCAGCCTAATTTCTAAAACTCCCTACAGAATGGCTACTGCTGAAATGAAAGAACTGAAAGAACAGCTGCAAGACCTACTTGACAAGGGGTTTATTTGACCTAGCACTTCACCTTGGGGTGCACTAGTATTGTTTGTGAAAAAGAAGGATGGAACCTTACGTTTGTGTATCGATTACCGAGAATTGAACAAGGTAACAATAAAGAATAAATATCCCCTACCCCGTATTGATGATTTATTTGAACAGTTGCAGGGATCACAAGTGTTTTCCAAGATTGATTTGAGATCCGGGTATCACCAGTTGAAAGTAAAGGCAGAGGATGTTGAGAAAACCGCATTCAAAACGAGGTATGGTCATTTTGAGTTTCTTGTTATGCCATTTGGAGTGACTAATGCTCCGACAGCATTTACGGACTTAATTGTAGACGTCCCCAAACGCATCCCGGGGGGATGAACCCCCGTTCGGTTCGTTTGTGGGTCTACTACAGTTCGGACTCGAATTGTCACGGTTCTAAATCTGAACCAAAGAGTCCAACTCTGGCAAATCGTTTTGAGAAAAAAACAGATTTTGAAAAGAAGTGCCAAACATGGACTGCTTTGCCAGATACAGAGTCGCCACCTAAATATTTTAAAATGGGAAATTTAGGAAACCCTAACTCGGTGCCGAAGGCCACGTGTCCGTCATAACCAAAGTAGTCTTGGCTCGGGAGCTTGGGTACGATCAGGGAAGGTCAGCTATGAGCACCCCCTTTCGCCCGGTTCGAAGACCGGCCTCTACTAACCGTGATATCCGATTTTGAAAACATTACATGCTCTTATTCCAATTATTAGCCTAGAATTACTATGTTATGCGCACAGCAAACAAGTATAGACTAGATTGCCTAATTTGGAAATCAATATTGCATATCCGTTCGTTTTGAAAATGCTTCGGAATTTGCTACTCGTAAGTAGGCTAAAACACGGATTTCAATGAGTTTTCCAACTCAAGCAACCCAACCTCCACCCACAGGCATTCAAACAGTTTATCTCACATAAGCACTTAGCCGCATGGTAAGCATACTGTCATGGCAACATCCACACGCATGTGGTATGCTAAAGCGTAAAATACTTACATCGTACTCCGTGCCAAAACAAGAAACTAGTTAGCAAACATGCATGACCTAGTTCATGTTAAGTGGCTAATGCAACACAGGCAAGGATGCAATTTAGAGTAGGCTCGGCTAACCCTAAAATGGCACGTGAAATGCAATCATTTGATGCACGTATTCAAGTTGGAATTTAGAATACAATGCAGTTTGTATGATGTACCGAGCCCGGTGCATGTTTAGACAAATGCATGGATGCACGCATGCATTGCATAAGGTATGCTAAAATAGACGTGCCCTAATCTACCATCATAAGCAGGTAAATAAAAGGGAAGAAAGAAGTGGGGGTTGGAAGACATACAAACCACTCACCCACACTTATTACAGATTTGCCCCCACTCGGAGGGACCAAAATAATAATACAGTCCGAATAACGAATTAACTACTCTAGCTAATTAAATTATTACAGACCAATTAAATTAATTAAATAAATTAATTAATCTAATTAAAGCAGTAAACCGCCTCGAGATGAGGGCCGGATGCAACGCATGCTCGGGACTTGCTCGGAATTGCACTGCCATGCTTAGGTTGCCTCTGTTTTCCCTGCTTTGCATCTCAGAAGACTGCCAAAGTCTTAGGTGTGCCTCCCAGGACACTGAGGGACATCATCAGCTGAGTAGGACTTCCACCGGCATCAGCATGAGGTCACCGGCACAAAATTCATCCATCGGCCATCAATAGACTGCCGGTCGGCACTAAATACTGCCGGCCGGCACTGAATGTCTGCAGAATCTGCAACTCACAGCAGCAGAGGGCAAAAACTTGCATGGCAATGTAATTCCAACAATGTGTGCACCAATCATGCCCCTTATCATATTTGTGACTCAAAGGGGCATGTGCCTTGATTCTCGGGCCACCAATCACGCATTTCCATGCATGATGGCCCAAAGAACCAAACGTGCAACTTCTATTTCAAATGTATGCAAACCAAACAAACACACAAGGGTGCTAAGCCTCTATCATGACTTGGTCAAGAGGTAGAGCATACATGTTTATGTGATGCAATCCTAGACATGTCAACTAGTATGCAATCATGCCAATGCAAAGGAGCATGCAAGCTAACAAACATACAAGGCATGAAACACCAATGTCAACCATCAAGTATGCAAGGTGTAATGTGGGTGTCCAAGCATGCAAAGAAGCATGTGACTTCATTCAATCATGTTAGTCCTAACATGCATTTACTTACCAATACATTACAACACTCAAGGAGCATATGCAAGCAACAAGAGGATGGACTTGCACATAGGTTAGGCAGCTCTAAGCCTAAAATCAGTGGCCAAATGCCATAGAAGTGAAGGCTAAGATATATGCAATACATGCACACATGCGAGCATACATAATCCAACACTTAGGCATAAACAAACAACTCTTAAGAACACTTAAAAGAGGCTAACATGGACATATTAACATGCATATATAAGCTTTAAAATCATGTTGGACATGGTGCCAAACCAAGCAACAAAATAGACTAAGCATGCAACAAATGGTCCAAGCATCCAAGGCAAGCCAAAGGAGACCTAAACCATGGCTAAGCCAACCAAGCCTCACAAGGCCAAGAAGGCTTAAAACAGGTCTAAGGCAGCCCTAGACCATACAAAAGGGACCTCCTAGATGGCATCTAAGTGGCTCTAGAGCAAGGCACACACAATGACCAAATCATTAGGCATACAACATATGCTTTCAAAACTTCAAAGAGGCATGCAAGGCAATCATTCAAGCATGTCTAAGGGACTGAAATAACATGTTAGGTGGTTCCAAACCACCGAAATGATGCAAGAAACACAAGCTACACATTCACATACTTGAGGCCTACAAGCCCGGTAAGCCACAAATACAAAGGGGCTATACTAAACATGCCAAAATCAATCCAAATGACTATGGGCAGACCTAGGTCATGGCAAAATAAGCACAAAACGTTCATAAGTCTAAGCCCAAATCACACTCGAACAAAGGCTAACCACCTAAGACATGTTAAAGGCATTACAAGGCATTACATGGCAACTATGCTAAGCATGCATAAGGGACCAAAACCAACATGATGCAAAGTTATAATATGGCAATATGAGTACAAAATATAGCCATGGCATAACCAACAAACAACCAAACATGGGGCTCCCTCAAGAGGCGAAATAGGTCCTTTTCAAGGAAAACAAGGAGAGGGGGTGACTCTCTCCTTCTTGGGACTTCAAGGCATCATCTTCACCACTGAAATCCCTCAAGATTTCAGTGGTGAAGAGACCCCAACACCAAAATCCCGGAGCTCTCACAAAATAGCACAAAATGAGGCCTTTTCAAGGCCTAAGGGTGGTCAAACCTCCCCAAAGCACAAAACACTCTTAACCAACAATAAAGAGGACTAAAAAATAGAACTTTTTTGTATTAAATGCTAAGCACAAAAACAGTTCTAATCTATGCAAAAGTGGAGTGCAAAAATGGGGTAAAAAGGGGTAGTTTCTTACCCTTGAAGACCACCTTCACAAAGGTTGATGTTGTTGCTTCCTTAAGCTCAAATCCAACCAAAAACTTCAAGAACCAGCCCTTAGAACCTCAGTAACCGAAGGAAGGTGAAACACTAGGTGCTTGTGTGCAATAATATGGATTAAAGCACCTAGTGTAGAAACAAGAGAGGAAAAGAGAGATAGGATAGATACACAAGTTCTAACCTAGAACCAGAGCTTCTTCTCTGTCTTTTCTCTCTAAAAATGTCTAATTTTTCTAACCCTTGAGCCAAGAGAAGAGAGCCTTCTCTTATAGGCAACAAAGCTTACAAGCTAAGCAAACCAAAGGCTCATCCCTCCATACACGTGTATGGAGGGGAAACAACTGCTATACAGCTGCTCCAAAATATCTCAAAAAGCAACTGAACAGTAGTCGGCAGGGCAAAATTGTCATTTTGACAAAATTGACTGCCGATCGGCACAAAAGAGTGCCGACCGGCACAACACCAACCAGCCGGTGGCCTCTAGCCACTGCCGGTGGTGTGTGGGGATGCCTCACAAGGCATTCCCTGCCCCTCCAAGGCAAAGCACAAGTGTTTGGTGCAAAACCAGACACAAAACGATCAAGTTCGGAGGTCCTGAGGCAAGGCGCGTAGCCGAGAACTCCGGGAACTCCAAACGAACACGAACATGGATAATCACCGAGTGTTCAAGCAGTGACGTCCAGGTCTTGAGGACGGTCAAAAATGGGGTGTCTACATTAATGAACCGAATTTTTAAAACCTACCTTGACAAATTTGTTGTGGTTTTTATTGATGACATTTTGATATATTCTAAAGATAGACTTGAACATGAACATCATTTGAGAATTGTCTTACAAATACTTCGAGAAAGAAAATTATTTGCTAAACTAAAGAAATGTGAGTTTTGGTTGGATGAAGTTGTTTTCTTAGGGCATGTTATCAACAAGGAGGGAATTTCAGTGGACCCACAGAAAATAGAGGCAATTGTGAATTGGCTTACACCGACAAATGTGACAGAAGTCCGCAACTTTATGGGCTTAGTCGGGTACTATAGGAGGTTTGTGAAAGATTTTTCAAAAATAGCTGTACCTCTTACCCAGTTGACACGCAAGGGGCAACCATTTGAATGGAACGATAAAAGAGAATCCGCCTTTCATGAACTGAAAACGAGACTGACCACTGCACCAGTATTGACACTGCCCATAGGTATGGAAAATTTCGTAATTTTCAGTGACGCGTCCTATAAAGGTTTGGGTTGTGTATTAGTGCAGAATGGAAGGGTTATTGCTTACGCCTCCTGACAGTTAAGACCACACGAGAAAAACTACCCAACACATGACTTAGAATTGGCCGCAGTTGTTTTTGCTTTGAAAATTTGGCAGCATTATTTGTATGGGGCAAAGTGTGAAGTCTACACGGATCACAAAAGTCTGAAATGCTTCTTTACGCAGAAGGAGTTGAATATGCAACAAAGGAGATGGCTTGAACTGATAAAAGACTACGATCTTGAAATCCAGTACCACCCCGGAAAAGCTAACACAGTTGCTGATGCCTTGAGCAGAAAATCAACGGGGAGTATGGCTTGTTTGCTTACTGAACAGAAAGAGATCTTGCTAGATTTTGAGAAGTCTGAAATTGAAGTGGTAATGTGTGAACAGGGCGGATTGATAGCCGCTATTACAACTGAACCGGCAATCATTGAGGAGATTAAACAGAAACAAAAAGAGGATGAATTCCTCAAGAAAGTGATTGACGAGTTAGAGACAAGTCCAAAAGCAGAGTTTAGTATTGAAAATGAAGTGTTGAGGTTTCGAGACCGAATGTTTGTCCCAGACATTCCAGAATTAAAGAAAAGGGTTTTAGATGAAGCCCACATATCAGTGTTTGCTATGCATCCGGGTAACAACAAAATGTATCGAGATTTGAAGCAAAATTATTGGTGGCCTAAGATGAAGAAAGAGATTGCAGAATATGTGTCCAAATGTCTTCAATGTCAGCATGTCAAAGCTAAACATCAGAAACCGGGCGGTCTACTTCAACCCCTCCCTATTCCTGAATGGAAGTGGGAGCATGTGACTATGGATTTCGTTGTTGGCCTACCTCGGACTTCTCAAGGTATGGATTCTATTTGGGTTGTAGTTGATAGACTGACTAAATCTGCACATTTTCTACCAGTTAGAACTACATTTAATGCTTATAAACTGGCTACCATATATGTTGATGAGATTGTCTGTTTACACGGAGTTCCGGTATCCATTGTGTCGGATAGAGATCCGAAATTTGTATCTAGATTGTGGAAAAGTTTGTAGGAAGCTATGGGGACAGAACTGAGATTTAGTACTGCATTCCACCCACAGACATATGGGCAATCAGAACGGACCATACAGACATTAGAAGATATGCTGAGAATGTGTGCCTTGGATTTTCAGGGAAGTTGGGAAGACTACTTGCCACTGGCAGAGTTTGCGTACAATAACAACTTCCACTCCAGCATCGGTATGGCACCATACGAGGCTTTGTATGGCAGAAGGTGTAGATCACCAATTTGTTGGACAAAAGTCGGGGATAGAGCTTTATTAGGGCTTGAAATTGTGCAAGACACTTCTGAAAAGATTAAAACTATTCGGCAAAGGCTCAAAACAACTCAAGACCGATAAAAGAATTATGCAGATGTTTGGAGAAGACCTCTTGAGTATGAGATTGGTGACCATGTGTTCATCCGTGTGTCCCCAATGAAAGGCCAAGCCAGATTTGGAAAGAAGGGCAAGTTGTCGCCCCGTTACATTGGGCCGTTTCAAATTCTAGAAAGGCTTGGCCCAGTTGCTTATAGAGTTGCCTTGCCACCGGGATTTGAGCAAATCCACAATGTGTTTCATGTGTCGATGTTGAGGGGTTACCTCCGAGACTTGTTTCATGTAATTGATTATCACCGGGTAGCTTTGGATGAAAATATGGAGTACACCGAATGGCCGGAACGAATTGTTGACCGGCAAATGAAACAACTAAGAAGCAAGTCCATCCCAATGGTGAAAGTGGAATGGAAAGAACACTATGGGATGGATGCTACATGGGAAAAAGAGGAGGAAATACGACTACGCTATCCACATTTGTTTCATGACGAAGGTAAAATAAGTTTGGAGGACCAAACTTCCTAAATGGGGGAAGACTGTGATAACCCTATTCCGTATTATGTTAATTGGTCCTTATTATGAATGTGATTATGTGTTTGATATGATTTTGTGTGCCATTATGTGAAAATATGTGGTTTTGAATTTCTATCTATTCACCGTAGAAAAATCTGTTTGATTATCTGCTTTGGAAATTAAATTGAAGGCCTTATCAGCCACGAAACCCAAAATCGATTACGCCATTGCGATTAGCGTAATTTTTAGAGCCTACGGTGAAATTTAATTGGAAATTGATTTGGATCAGATTAAATTGATTTAATTAATCAATTAAGTGCTCAAATATCTAATATTAAATTAAAGTGACTTAGTGGGGTTATATAAGGGCCATTACACTCTCAATTCTTCTCTTTTGTGTTCATTTGGCTGATTTCAACTCTAAGAGAGAGAGAGAGAGGGTCGGCTAGAGAGGGAACAAGAGGGAAAATTATGTGTTTGGCTCAAGTTTGAGAAATTGGAAGGTTGAACTCAAAAATTAAGCGTACATTGGGGAGATTGAGCTTCTAGGTGAGTAATCAACCCTTTGATTCATGAGTTGAGTTGTAATTTTGTGATTGAAGATTAATTAGTGAGTTAGACAATGAAATTGAGTTGATCACATTGAATTGAAGGTCAATGTATGCATGCATATGTGTAATTGCTTTGAATTTGCATGTTTGAGCACAAAATGTATGATCCATGTAAGTTTTTAGTTGAAGCTCATGTATTTAATCATCTCTTCACCAACTAAGTCGAGAATAATGGGTATCTCCCAGATGCATGTGCAAATCATGGAGGTGTGAGTGTTGAATGTTTGAATTTAATATGTTGGTGATGAGTTTGGGTTAATTTGAGTCATGCATGTAAGTAATTCTTGGGATTGAGCTTCATAATGTTGTAATTTGGTGTTTATACCATGTTAGTATATGTATATGTGAAGTTTGAGCCAAAAGCATGCATTTAGAGCCTTTGAATATCAAGTTGAAGCTCAAGAACATGTTCTGGATTTTCCAGAAAATTTGATGCCTGCTCGAGCGGGAGAACCTCCGCTCGAGCGTGAAATTCGTGCTCCCAGTATATTTTGCAGCCAAGCTGTTCGCTCGAGCGGGGAAGTTCACGCTCGAGCGGGGAGCTATGTAGACAGACCTTCAGCTCGAGCGCCCGACTTCACGCTTGAGCATAAATTTGATGCATCCAGTACTTTTGCAGACCTCATGGGTCCGCTCGAGCAGGGAAGTCCACACTCGAGCGGGGAAGTCCACGCTCGAGCGGGGACCCTATTTCTGAAAATTTTAAAAAGTGCATTATGTGTTTTGTTTTCCGTTCTCTTTCACTTCTAAGTACTCTTAGGCATGCATTAAGCATTATAAATGAATTAAAGGGATAAGAATAAAGCCTAAAGAGGAATACGTGAATTAAAGAACGGATTGAATCATTTGTGACCCGTATGTGTTATGTGATATGTAGGGTCAAGCTCCAGGGCAAACCAACCAACCGATAACTGTGAGTAATATCTTGACAAAGATATTTGAAAAATGTTGTTGTCCAATTTCTTACTTCTATGTAAGTTTATAAGTTTGTCAATTTGATTGGTGGACAATGTTTGCTATGCCAAATGAATGGGCCAAAGGCCAGTTTGACATGAAAGCATGAATGGGCCAAAGGCCAGTTTGACATGAATGGATTGGGCCCGAGGCCGTCTGAAATGTTTGGAACCGAAGTCACTTGATCTATTTCTATTTACATGGCCAGAGGCCAGTACGATCTGAATGCTAGAATGAATGTGCTAGAGGCCAGTATGATCTGAATGAAAGAATGAATGGGCCAGAGGCCAGTCTGACATGAATGAAAGAAAAATGGGCCAAAGGCCAGTTTGACATGAATGGATTAGGCCCGAGGCCATCCGAAGTGTTTGGAACCGAAGTCACTTGATCTATAGCTATTTACATACTAGATAGAAATATGAATTGGGCCTAAGGCCGTCTGATGTATATTGTTCCAATGCATCTTCTTCAATTGATATTATTCACTGGGCTTTCGCTCACGCTCATTCATGTGTTTGTAGGTGAGCCAAGAGAGGTCCAGACCCAGCCTCAGTGAAGTCTGTGTGGAACAACCAAGGTTTTGAAGAGTCAGCCCTTGCGTCTCACGCACGAGACTCGTCTTCACCCTTTTGTCATGTATTTATATTTTGTCACGTTGGTGAAGACTTTGAATCTATTGTATATAGTTTTCATGGGTTGACTTAGACTTAAATGATCCTGTCTGTACAGAACCGTATGCTACTATATTTTCTGTAGTGAGTTATTAACATGTATGTGTATGGTTTGTTATGGCGTGCCATGTAAGCACAGCTCTATGGACAAAGTTTTAAATTTTGCTTTCGTGTGGCCCCTTTACTTTGATGAGTTATGTTAGATTTGGTTTAAGGCCGTAGGTAATCTCAAGATTACTGGCCGGTTATGTCCTTAACCCTTGGGGGCGGGTTCGGGTCATGACAATATCATTAATCGAGCATGAGGGTAAGAAACAGAAGAAATAGAAAGTTGAAATGACTGGTGATTCAATGACCTCCGTGAATGAAAAATCAAATGCAAGAACGTTTGGTACTACAAGTCAAGAAAACAATGGGAACAATGAGATTCCTATGTATAGAGAGTGTGGGAGACAACATTGGGGCATTTGTCGCCACCTATCCGGAGCTTGCTTTAGATGTGGAAAGAAAGGATACTTAGCTAAATCTTGTCCACAAGCTCACCCAAGCAATAAGAGACTTGTTGCCAATGGGATTGGATCAACAATGACACCAAGAACAACTGTAACATTTACTTTTGAAAAGGGCAGTTTAAGGCAAGGAAGGGTTTACACCCTAGTGTTAGAGAATACCCAGAATATTGAGACTGCAGACGCATGTACTATCCTACTTATGAGCAAAATGTTTATATGGGAATTAGTATGAGAATTGTACACTCCTTGATTTGATATGATTTGTGAGCATGTTGCCCGAACTTGTTGAATTATTAGAATTATGAACTTATGCCTTCTATTATGATTTCTAATGGGTTATATTTGACTTGCTTATGTTGAACATAAATCCTTGAAGGGGTATGAGTACACAACGAAATATGACAAGGTTGAACTATAGTTAATGAATGCTCTTAAGCCTTACAAACTGGTGTATAGTATATGAGATGTTGAATGCCATGACAAATCACCCGTGCTATGGAAATTGTTTGCGCTTATGAATTTTGAGAATTTGCTGGGTTGGTGTTTTATACCGTACTTAGACAATTTAACATGAACTATTAAATGGATATGGAACCTACTATAATTGACTGTGATATGGAGTTATTAGGTACATTTGGGACCCTGACTTTTTGGAATCTTGTAATCGGGTTATGCTGCTATGGAAATTGGTAGATCGACAACTTAATTGTGATTTGAATATTTACCTTGCTTTGAGAATCTTATGTAAACTACTGTCTACAGATTGAGAACACAAGTATTATGTTAAAGAATGATTGCTTGCGTACTACGTTTACGACCATGAAATTGATTACTTAGCAAACGGTTGCTTCCGTGCTACTACAATTTAAATGTGATGCTATAGGCTGTGATTGTAAACCCCAATTACTTGGATGCATGTGCATTTCATACATCCTACGATTGACTGTTTCAGTATTAGTGTGTTATGCAATTAGTATTATGGGAAATGAGGATTGTGAACTGTATGATTGACTTGTGTGTATGGCATATGGGAATTATATGACACTTTATTGAAATGTGTCACCTCATGTATTAAAATTCCAAGAAGAACTAAGAAACGTTACTTGTTCACTTGTCGGATTATTGTGCTCATGGGTCTTGACTATGGGAAATTTGATTGACCTTTTCTATTGCCATACAAAAAGAAGAATTAGTGGGGTAACGAGAAAATGAACCGACAAATGGGACCCAAATTCGATTTGTGACGTAATAAGACAAGTTTTGAGTACCAAACTTTCTAAGGTGGGGATAATGTAACGACTCGGACATGTATTTGATGAACTAATCATCTAATTGCCTTGTTATATGCTAATTGATTATGTGTTTGATAAGAAATTGCATGTTAATTAGAAGGATTTGAATTTATATCTGTTGATTGTAGAAAAACCTGTTGAAATTGTAACTTTAAACTGAAAATTAAAGGTCTTAGAGGCGCCAGAAACCAAAACTAAGGGCATATTTATGATCATCATGATTGTTAGGACTTAATGAGAAGTTTTGTAAAAATTCGATTCAGAATGAATTAATTGGATTTCATTAAATATTATATATATATATATATGTATATGAGCCTTGGTTGAGTCTAAAGACCGAACAAAAATATCTGGAGAGAGAGAGAGAGAGAGAGCTTGAAAGAGGGAAATGAGAGAACTTAGGGACAACATAGAAGATAGGCTTGATCTTCACAAATCTTCAACTCAAGGTAAGCTCCTCACTTAAATTTCCTGACATTGGAACTTCTAGACTCATCATCCTCTAAGATTTAAGTTTGAGTAGGATGAATGCATGGTTAAGTAGGAGCTTTATTGATGTAATAAAAAGATTAGAACTTACATGGCTTGATATGGAAGACTTGAAGAAATTACTTTATAATTTTGATACACATCATGTTCACACCCTAGTTTCTTGTATGAGCTTTGAGATTTGAAGAGCAAACCTCCATGGATTTTGATTTGGAACTCATTACATGCATAGTTCTTGATTTTATTCTTCAATTCTTAAGTTTGAACTTTTACATGGAAAATGAGTTTTGATGAAAGTTATGATTTTCGTTTCAAATAAGATGTTTTAAATTCAAGGTGTTGTTAAGAGTTTTGGGCTATGATTTGCTTGAAATTGAAGTTGATTTTGCAAAAGAATGTGTTTCCATTCAACGCAAATTTCCAAATTGAAATTGCACCCTGACTGCTCGAGCGGCCAACCATTTTTTGTTTTTGGTTGCATTCTACTCGCACAATCAGCCAGTTCCACCACACGTGCGGCAAGGCCACCGCATGTGTGGCTTACAGGGCAGTTTTTCCAGTTTTGTTTTCTTTCCATTTCATCGACTTCCGGGCCTTCATTTACATGGTTTTCACGTGTAATTCACATCCATATGCATATCATAAGCATTAAAGAATTAAAGAAATAATAGGAATAATCGAACGAATGAGTAACAAATGAAATAACCGAATAAATGACATGTAATTTTGAGATGTTGTGCTTGGTTATGTGTCTGTAGGTTCAGCTATTAAGGTGTATCATCAACCAGGCACTATGAGCAACATTACTGTAAAGATATGTTCATATGAAATGTATTTGAAATGCTATTTGATATGTTATGTTTTCTGAAACATTATTTTGTTAAGTGAACGAATGTCCCATTTTCGAACCTACTATGGCATCCAAAGAATGGTCCCAAGTCATGAGGGACATCATATTAATGCGAGTCCATGACATACATGTGATTACAAGATCTCGTTAGCCACTTGACAAAGTGGTGATATGTTTAATCGGTATTCAGAATCGATTACTCTAGTCGAAAGATGATATGATATGTTCTATTGGATGTACCATTATTATGTTCAGATATGAAACTAATTTGTTATGATTTGTTTTATGTATATGACATGTATGGAATTTATTCACTAACCCCCTTTTACTTTAATGTTATTCACTGGGCTTTAGCCCACTGTGTGTATATATATATGTATAGGTGAGTGTCATGAGGAGTCAGCCAAGAAGAAAATCCTTTAGCCAAGCCACCGTTTAAGCCTGTGGAGTTTTGTTTTGGTGCCTCAAAGTTGAGGCTAGGTCTAGAAGACCTTTGTCCGATTTTTGATCATGATGTTGATATTTTGATATATGTGTATATGCAGATAAATGTTTTTGTACAAGATGTGATGTATGTAATACAGGCTGGGTAAATTAACGTTATGTGCATGTGTTATTTCATATAGAATCACGGATCATTGGACCACTTGTTAAATTTTTTTATATTAAGCTTCTGCTAGCCCTGATTATTTTGATTTGTAGAGGAAGGCCTTTGGTAATCTCAGATTACTGGCCAGTTACGACACTAAACCTATAGGGGCGGGTTTGGGTCGCGATAGTTACCAATCTAGCTTTGTTTCTAGTAACAACTCCGGGTTCATCGATTTTATTTCGAAAAACCCATTTTGTACTAATATCGGGATGATCCTTAGGCCGAGTGGTCAAAAACCAAACTTCATTTCTTTCAAACTGACTTAATTCTTCTTGAATTCCTAAAATCCAGTTTTCATCATTTTCATCTTTTAAAAACAATTTCAGTTCAATTTGCGAAACAAAGGCTAAGTTACCGCAAACATTTCCAATAGAGGAGCAAGTTTTTATTCCTTTTGTTGCATCACCTATGATAAGGCATGTAGGGTGGCCATGGGGATAATTCCATTCCTTTGGTAGATTTGATTCATTTTCTGAACAAGCATATTCTTCTTGAAGATTCTCCATTGTGATTTCTTCTTTGTCTTCCAGAGATGGATTTTCTTTGTTTTCTATTATCTAAATGTTTTTCGTTCTTAGATTAGTTTCTGCAGTATCAATGCTCACAAGATTCTTGACAACATGGTTATTAGATTCATCAAAAGTAACATGTACAGATTCTTCAACAACTAAAGTTCTTTTATTAAATACTCTATAAGCTTTACTAGAACACAAATAACCAAGAAATACAGCTTCATCTGATTTAACATCAAATTTTTCTAAGTTATCTTTATTGTTATTCAACACAAAACATTTACACCAAAAAAGCATGCAAATTACTAACAGTCGGCTGCCTTCCTTTCCAAAGTTCACAGGGGTTTTCTTAATAATACGTCTAATCATGACACAATTTACAACATAGCATGCAATGTTAATAGTTTCAACCCAAAAATATTTAGGTAAATTATTCTCACAAAGCATAATACGGGCCATTTCTTCAAGAGTTCTATTTTTTCTTTCAACTACACTGTCTTGTTGAGGAGTCCTAGGGGCTGAGAAATTATGATCTATTCCTAGGTTATCACAAAACATAATAAAATCATTATTATCAAACTCCCTACCACAATCATTTCTAACACTATAAATATTAAGACTTTTTTCATTTTGAATTCTTTTACAAAGTTTTCAAAAAGCATAAAAAGCTTCATTTTTGTGCGCTAAAAATATCTAGTATAATCATCAACACAAACAAGAGCATACGATTTACCTCCTAAACTTAATGTTCTAGATGGTCCAAAAAGATCAATATGCAAGAATTGTAAAGGTCTAGTAATTGAAACTACATTTTTGGATTTGAAAGAAATTTTTGTTTGTTTTTCGAGTTGACAAGCATCACAAAGTTTATCCTTTTCAAAACTAATTTTAAACAAATCAATAACTAACTCAATTTTCAAAAGTTTTGGTATTAAATCCAAATGAGCATGTCCTAATCTTCTATGGCATAGCTAACCAGTTTCATTTATAGTAGATAAACATTTAATATCAAAATGAGAAAACAAGTTATGCAAATCAAACACATATACATTCTCATGCCTATGTCCTTGTGACAACCCCAACATATATAGCATAATTACATTTATTTAATTGTGTGTGTGAATTTTAAGTTGTGATATGTGCCTTATGATTAATTTGTGCATATCTGTTTTATTTGAAAATTACCTGTTATGATTTCTATTCAAAAATTGAAATTGAAGGCCTAAATTATTTCAGAAACAGAAACTGACAAGTTAAATAGACTAATTGAAGTATTTAGAACTTTTTGAAAGGTTTGATTAAAAATTGATCCGGTTTAGTAAAACTAAGCTTTGTTTAATTAGTCTTGAACCTTGATTAATTAGCCTAATGTTCTAATTAGTAATTAAGCTAATCAACATTTATATGTATGTATCTCAAGAGAAGAATTAGTTCATTTTGAGTTCATTTGTGCTGGAGGAAATATATACATATATATATAGAGAGAGAGAGAGAGTACAACATCTAGAGAGAGAAAGTAATGTTGTGTTGAATTGAAGAAGAATTAAAGAGCTAAGGGAGATTCAAGGCTCTGTGTAAGGATTTGCAACCTTAATTCTTGAAGATAATTCATCTAGCTCATGTAATTATGAAGAGATTGTGCTTGTTTATGAATAATTGGTAAGGTTTTGGGCTCAAAGATGATGAAAATTGATGTAGCTCCACATGCATGCATGATTATGTAATGTTTTACTATTTTGAGTTTGAATTCTATCATTCTTGTTGAAATTGGAAGTTAATTTGCACATGCATCATTGATTTCTTAAGTTTTGAGAGTTTTACTTCATGAATTTGTGAGTCAAGTTTATATTTTGAAGAGTAAAAGAAAAGAGATGAAAAAAATCTTACATGCATGAAATTTTGGTTTGCATATTTGTCAATTAAAGAGATTTTAAGCAAATAATTTTTAGAAGGGTCATGTATTTGAATTTTCTAAAGTGTTTCCATGTTTTTGAGCAAGCCATGCATGACCCTAAGTTTTGAAATAGTGTTTGAAAGCTTAATCTTTCAGTTTTGAAATCCAGAATTTTTACAGACTGCTCAAGCAACCAAGTGGTGGCTCGAGCGAACATTGCGAGCTCCCAATACTTTTGCTATTTTTACAAACTGCATGAGCGACGCATAGATGGCTTGAGCAAAATTTCTCTATGTTTGCCAGCCTCTCGAGTGACCAAGTATTGGCTCGAGTTCACATTAGACCCATCTAGTAGTTTTGCAAACCTCTCTGACTCGAGCGACCAAAGGTGCGCTCGAGCGAAGACCAGCATATTTTGTCAAGTTATTCTGTGATTATATCTTCGTTCCCATCTTTTTTTGAGCATTCCTAGGCATGAATTATGATTCTTTGAGAACTAATAAGTAAGAAACCGACATGAGTAATTTAATTAGAAAAGAGAAGAAAGAGTTATTCGATTTGAATAATGTGTTCAAAGTGTATGGTTATGTGAATGTATAGGTTGGAACATCGAAGTGGAACATCGAATTAGTCAAGGTGAGTAATGTCTATGTAAAGATATTTTCATATAAATGACTTTGAAATGATTGTCTTATTTGATGTCTTATGAAATCTATGTTTCGATTATGGGATATTCGAATAGATAAGTATTTTCTAAAATGATATGATACACTATGAAATTCTGTTCTAATTATGATATGATAAATTTGTAAATAAGTATTCCTAGAATGATGAAATATGTTTTCCAAATTGTGTACGATATGATAAGTTTTCCAAAAAGGAGATTTTGTTAAGAATGAACGAGTTTCCTTTTGAAAAAACTATTGTAACAATTTGGATAATGTACTTTGATCTTTGGTGACTTCCGTTCTGTCTTTGTGATGACTGGGCATGTTAATTATTTCGTTCCTCTTCGCTTAACCTTGGGTTACTATTATAGTGTCGGGTTTTAGTGTGAGGTGTTGTTTTAGCCGTTGGGTTGTTGCTTTGAAAACTCTTCCTCTAAAATTCTCATTCTTACTTATAGCTATCTCAAATTTCACGTGTTTCGGAAGGCACGAGGTTGGGCTTGGTGTGTTTTCAAGTGAGCTGGAAAATTTTCTGGGCAGGAGGGAGAGCCGTACGTGCGGGGCCTTGGGTCGCACATGCGGGAGGTGAGGCCGCACGTGTGGAGGGCAGGGGAGATCCAAGATGCAGCACTGTATTATATGCAGGTGCAGAGGCAAGTGCAAGGAAAGATCACCGCACGTGCGGGGGTGAGAGCCGCACATGCGGAGGGGGGTTGCTGTACGTGCGGGAAGGGGCGCTGCATGTGTGGGACAGATCTGTGTCCGAAAACTCTATTTTTTCTTTCTTTTTGGGCTGAGTGTATATCATTTTTAAACACTCCTTTCTCACTCTAAAAGCATTTTTGCTCCCCCTTCTCTCTAAAAAACTCTCACCAAACACCAAAAACCCTTGATTTCTTGCAATCCATTAGGTTTTGATCCATCATCTTTCACAAGTTTTGGAGAACAAAGCAAGAACTTTGTTTTGTGAGGTGGAGATTGAAGTTCTACACCTTTGATTTTAGGGTTTCAGCTCATCTCTTCAACAAGATTGAGGTAAGGACTTCTTTGAGTTATATATACATGTTTTTGCAAGGTTGATGTTGATTTTGGAGTTTTCTTGAAGATATTATGAAAGTTTTGATTTTTGGCTCAAGAATGTAGGGATTTTCAAAAGTGGGTTTAAATCTCAAATTTTTCTAAGTTAATCCTTGAGAGTTTCACCTTCATTGTGTGAGAAAAGATGTTTTGTGTGTGTGTGTCCTTTTAAAAAGATGAAAAGATACCTAATCTTAGCCAAAGACCCAAATTTAGGGATTTTTAAAATGGGTTGAGGGTCTATAAAATTAGTCAATTTGTTGATATGTCACAATGGAAGAATGAAGTAGAAAATATCTTTTTCCATTGTAGAAATTATGAATTTCATGGAATGTGTGAAATATGGAGATGGAAATTTGTAGTTGAAATTGTAGATAAAGTCATGAAGTAAAAAATTGATGGTTTAACATGAAATGTGAAAAGTATTCATTTGTTGATGAATTTAAACGAAAATATGGTTATCATGCTAGATAGTGTTGAAAGAGGGGTGGAAAGTTTGATTATGATGAATTATCGTTGAGATATTTGATAATGCAAAAATGTTATGTAGTGATGATGATTATTGCATTGCATATTCATTCAATTGATTATTACACATTTTAAAAAATTGAGCTTGAGAAACTTTTGCATTGAGAAAGGCAAGTTTGCAAATGAATTTATTGAAATGTTTTGGGGTAAATACGTTGGTAAGTCCAGATAGGAAATGTAGATGAAATTGATTAAATTGGCCTGAGTGTCCAGGGTGAAAGACTGAAAACACGCGCGGAGGAGGTACCACTTCCCTTTTGGTTAGCAACCGGTAAAGTGGGGTTTTTGGTAGTGCTAGTTATGTCTACTTGCAGACACCAACCTAGGGATTTCTCGAGTCATATTTATCGCCTCGTTAAATTAAATGGATAAATTTGTAAAATGTTGAGATTTTTAAATTGTCATTGAGCATGATGGTTTCAAAAAGTGAAAAAGGTGATTTTCCATTCAAGAAAACATAGCATGGCATATGCATTTCAATTTGAGAAACTTGTATAAAATGTATATACTTTGTTAAGAATTCTCTACTGGGCTTTATGCTCACCCTATGGGATTTTGGTGCAGAAAAATATGTGGTGATCCCGCCGAGTTAAGGGCATGGACGTATTTTGTGGAGAGTAAATTATTCTTATTTTGTTGTGGTTCATTTTGCTAGCCAAGGGCTATAAATGTACGGGTTCGTGAAACCATTTTTGTGTAACCGGGCTTAAGCCTTGGAACATGTAAGCCCTTAAGGGTATTTTATTTATTTTGGGATTGGACGTTCTACATGCTATAGATTCATGTATTCGATATCATTGAATGCATAATTCACATGTAAAACTATTTTGTATAAACTTTAGAAATCTGTAATGTAAAGGTTGTGGAGCCACACGTTTTCTTATAATGAATGTTGGTTGGTGTAGTTATACAATGTTATAAATTTTTGGGGCGTTATAGTCTTCGATTCGTCATGTACATTCTGTATAAGCTATTGATTCGTAATAAACGTTTGGTATGATGTCAATCTTTGATGATCGTTCTGCATGGTGTTGATTGTGTATAGTCATTCTGTTTGACTCCGTACCTTCATGTACGTTTTGTATGATATCTACCTGTTATAGACGTTCCGTATAAAATTGTCTAAAGTAGGCGTTTCGCATGAGCTCATCCAATGTGGACGTTCAGTATGAAGCCACCCAATATAGGTGTTCCATATGAAGTCATCCTATATGGGTGTTCCATATGAGTCATCCTATGTGGGTGTGTCGTATGAAGCCGTCCAATGAGGGCATTCTGAATGTTTCGTTCCGTTTTGAACGTTCTATATGGTATTATGTCATGTATTAATAAAGCTTTTAGAAATGTACCACGATATGTGTAATACCATGAAAGTTGTGGAACTCATTCATTTAACCTCTTTACATTGTGATTACTCATTGGGCTTCCAGCTCACTTCGTTATATATATATATATATATGTAGGTGAGCATCAAGAAGTTTAGCATTAGAGACTGCTTTGGAATCAACCCTTTTGTAAAGCCACCCAAGATGTGCCTCTACGTGGACGCTTCACCTTTTGTTTTGGCCAAGCTTTGAAAAGCTTTGGTTTTGTCATGTTTTGTTAAGTTACATCTGTGATTTTGGGTTATGTATATTAGATGAATGTTTGTAAATATTATAGTATGCTATGAAGTGTTATGTATACTTTTGTTCATGTCATATAAACACAACTCAATGGACAAATTTTATATTTTGCTTCAGCTGCAGCCTCGTATATTTAATTATATAATGAAATTTGTCTGAGACCGTAGGTAATCTCATGATTACTGGCCGGTCATGATCTAAACCTCTAGGGGCAGGTTCGGGTCGTGATAGTCCTACAAATAAAGTTTTATTATCTTTGGTGTTGTCAATTGTGTAGTGGGTTTTCTCAAAGTCTTATTATCTTTAGTGTTGTATATTACCTTTATCACATAATTGACTAATACTAAACAAGTTATGTGTTAAACCTTCAACAAGTAAAACATTTTCTATAATAGGAGAAGGATTTTTACCTATACTACCTACACCAATGATTTTTCCTTTACTATTGTTGCCAAAAGTTACGTAACCACCATCCTTTGATTGAAGTGTGGCAAATATGGCTTTAATTCATGTTATGTGCCTCGAACATGCCCTATCGAGATACCATCTATTGTTGCTCGATTTTGTCTTAAAGCATACTTGCAAAATTTAGATTCACATTGGTTTTTGATACCCATTCTTTCTTAGGTCCATGAAAGTTAGAATGTAACACATTTGAAATGTTTTTGGGAATCTACATCTTTTTAATTCTTGAGAAATGATTTCTTTTAATTGGACAAGAAGGTGAGATATGACATTTTCTACCACAAAAATGACATGTGAGATGTGAATGTCTAGATGATGCATGTACAAAATGGGAGATTCTTTTGACTTTAAAGCTTCATTTTCTCCTTTAATTTTCAAAGATTCTTTTTCTAAAACTTCAATTTTATTTCATAAAGATTTATTTTCTTTTGTTAAGTTTGAAATCACCTTTTTAAATGCAATGTTTTTAATGCCAAGTTTTCTAACCTCATCATGCAAATCTTCAAATGCGGATTGTAATTCATCAAAAGAGTAAGATTCATTGTGCATCTCATTGTCATCTCCAAATGCCATCAAAAGTAGATTAGCAATTTCACTGATGTAGTCGTCATTATCGAAGTTGCTTGCATCACTATCTCCTCATGCAGCAATCATGGCTCTTCTTTTGTCTTTCTTGAAATGTTTCTTGATTTTAGGACAATCAACCTTGATGTGTCCGGGCTTGTTGCATTCATAACAAATAATTTCAGACTTTTTATTTTTTTTTCTCTTGTTGTAAAGTCTTTCTTTATGTACTGTCTTTTACTGAAATCTTTTCTGAAGAATTTTCTTCCTTCTTATTTCCTTTTCATAAATTTCCTCAACCTTTATGTGATGAAGGACATTTCTTCATAATCGTCATCCGAATCTTCGTGGATGGTAGTGGATTTGAAAGCTATTGCTTTCTTTTTTCTTGTTATTTTCTTCTTCATTCCTAGCTTACATGGTGATCTCATGTGTTAGGAGAGATCCCAATAGCTCGTCTAGACATAGTTTGGTTAAGTCTTTTGTTTATGTGATGATGCAGATACCCCATTTTGACCGGCCTTAAGACTTGGGCGCTTTCTTCCGAACACCCAATAATGAAAATTGGAATGCGCCATCTTATGAATTTCTCAACAAGAAAATCAAATTTAAACTTTAATCACAACCTTCACTCGTTTTGGCCAAATTGTTTTAGACCGTGTTTGTACATATTTTGAATGTTTTGTTTTTTTATATAAATTAGTATAAATAATACATTTTAGCTTTTGTATATTATACTGAAATAAATTAGAAAAATGAAAAACTAATAAAAAAAAAAAAAAACTCTTTGGGTGGGGAAATCCCACCAATTCAAATGAAAGAAAAGAAATAGGAAGATAGAAGATAGTGGAGAAATCCACCCACCCATTCAAATAAAGAAAAGGAAAAGAAAGAAGAAAATGGAAGATGTCTCCATAATGCACCATCTTTAACATCCACCTTCTTTTTTTATTTTTTTCATTGGTCTATAAATGGGATTGATCTTCAAGGGAGGGAGATGAGGAATTCAAGGAGGTAAAGAAAAGAAAGAAAAGAAGGGGAAAAAAAAATTCAAAAACTCTTGAGGGAGATGAGTTGATTTTCAAAAATACCAAAAATTTTCAATCAACCTTTTTTTTTATCCATCGAAATATACCACCCAAAACTCTATTAAAACTAAAACTTGAATTTTCTTTTTGAAATTTCAAAACATATTGCCTAGGCTTGAGGGTGCTAGGAAGAGAGTTTGTTAATCAAAATTATTTTCTTTTAAGGGTGTTTTCATTTTCTTTTTATTCTTATTTTTATTTTTTATTTTAATCTTGCCAAACATCATTTTTTTTTTGTTTAAATTTGTGACGTAAAAATGTGATTTAAGTTGGTTGAGATATAATTTCTTTACTAATTAGATTATATTATATATTATTATATTGTAATATATATATTTTTGATGCGGTGGTGGTTGCAACCACCATACACATCTCTAATGTATATATATATGTGTTATTTATTAATTTTATTATATTTACCATTAAATAAAAAAAGAAAATAAAAATAAAAAGAAACATGAAAGTTGTCTGAAGCACTAACTCTTGTGGTGTTTCCTGCTGGTATTACTATTTAAATATTATTTGAAGGAAAACATGACACAAGTGTTGGCTTGGCTTAGTGGTTGTTGTGTGTGATGCTGAGTCCAAGGTCAATGGTTCAAACCTCCTCTGCAGCGTCTTTTGAATTTATGTATTGGGTAAATGTTCTCATCGCCACATCATCATCCAAATCAGTGCCAAAGTCATCAACTACGTCAACAACCCACCACGTTAGCATTATAGTCAGCAATTGATGGAATATTCCTTTCTCTAGCAAAATATTCTCCCAACAAGGTAATTTTGGGTTGTTTTTGAGACAAAAAGACTTGCTCTTAGATAAACAGACTGTTCCAGACTCACCCGCGAGGTTAGAATTGTGAAATTTTGAATTTTTTTTTTCTTTTTGTTTTCTTTATTGCATTAATATTTTGTATATAGTATCTTGCATATTTTTCCTAACTTTCTTTTGCTGTCTTTCGCGGGACGCTCGTACATACCATGTGAGTGTTTATAACTTTAGTATCTTGTCTGTACATAATTTTCTTACTATGTTTTAGCATCCTTCCATGTGGCTACTTGTTTAATTAATATATTTCTATGATTGCCAGTTGATAAAGGTTGTGTTGTTTAATTTGGAATGAAATTAATTTTCATGTTTGTGAACTCAATTTCTTTTGAGTTGTGCATCTTTAAAACTCCTTTAAAATACATGAAATCGAATTGTTCCAAAAGGAATGATATAGTCTATACTTGTATGCTTCACAAAGTAGATTTTAGGATTTATTTAATAATCGGAATGTGAACATACAAAGTAAATAAAACTCATATCATGGTTCAGTAGAGGCCGATCTTTGATCGAGTGAGCAGGGTGCTCAATTAAAGACCTTTCCCTCTCATACCTAAAGTTCCGAACTGAGATATCTCTGGCTACGATGAATAGTGGCATTGGCATGAGTCATGAGTTTCCTAATTTTCTCAAAATATCAGGTGGTGACTCTAAGATTTGATGATGTAGTCCATTTCTGGCAAATATTTTGCAATAAAATGGATTTTTTATAAAAGTTGCCAAATCTGGACTCTCATCTATATTTCACATTGTACTCATGAGAGTAGATCAAAGAAATCGAGGGTCCAAACTATTTAGCGTGCGAGTACCCCCCGGGCGATGTTATAGATAACGATGACTTTTTTCTTCCAGCTTTTAGGCAATGACCTGAGTAATTTTCTTACAACCTCGGCTTTAGTATATGTTTTACCAAGAGACTTTAAACCGTTTATAATATCGATAAAACGAATAAATTTTTGAGTAATGGTTTCATTGGGATTCATTTTGAAAAGTTCATAATTATACACTAGTAAGCTTATTTTAGACTTATAAGTTTATCCCAAATTTCTTTCGCTTTCTCATTAGTGGAAATTCTATTAAACTCGTTAGCATCTAATACAATATATTTATGACTTTAGCATTAGCTTGAATACTCTTCGTATCGACTTCCATCCATTCACTTTCAGATTTCCTGACCTTTTGGCCATCTACAATTATTTTCCAACTTTCACAATTGGTAGGTTGAACATGAATGGTCATTCTGGTTTTTCAATAACTAAAACTTGTACCACTAAACAAGGGTGGTTTGTTAGAAGCTTGTCCCTCAGGAAGTGTAAAACTAGGAGTTGCTGTAATCTACTCTGAGACGGTTAAGCCACGAGTAAGATTTATTGGTTATCTCATTGTCATCTCCAAATTCCATCAAAAATAGATTAGCAATTTCACTGATGTTGTCATCATTATCAGAGTTGCTTGCATCACTATCTCTCCATGCAGCAATCATGGCTCTTTTTTTTTTGTCTTTCTTGAATTGTTTCTTGACTTTAGGACAATCAACCTTGATGTGTCCGGGCTTATTGCATTCATAACAAGTAATTTCAGACTTTTTATTGTTTTTCTTGTTGTAAAGTCTTTCTTTCCGTACTGTCTTTTACTGAAATCTTTTATGAAGAATTTTATTCCTCCTTATTACTTTTTCATAAATTTCCTCAACCTTCATGTGATGAAGGACATTTCTTCATAATCATCATCTGCATCTTCGTGGATGGTAATGGATTTGAAAACTACTGCTTTCTTTTTTCTTGTTATTTTCTTCTTCATTTCTAGTTTACATGGTGATCTCATGTGTTAGGAGAGATCCCAATAACTCGTCTAGACTTAGTTTTTATAAGTCCTTTGTTTATGTGATAGTGTAGACACCCCATTTTGACCGGTCTTAAGACTTGGGCACTTTCTTTTGAATAGCCAATGATGAAAATTGTAATATCCTATCTTATTAATTTCTCAGCAAAAAAAATCAAATTTAAACTTTAATCACAACCTTCACCCGTTTTGGCCAAATTGTTTTAGACCGTGTTTGTACATATGTTGGGTGTTTTTTTTAATATAAATTAGTATAAATAATGTGAAATCTTGTATTTTTGAAGTATTAGTATTTTAGTGAAAGATATTGGTGGTAGTTTGGTGTCAAGATTTTTAGATGAAAACCTAACTTATTTTCCTATTTATTTTATCTATTTTTATCTCCACCTCATTATTATTCATCTCCTTTGTTTTCTAATAATTTTTTATTATTCTTGGGCACCAAGTAAAGGTTCATTTCTTTCCCTCCAAGCAAAGGCTCTTTTCTTTCCCTCTAAGTAACCTTTCTTTGCCCACAAGTCAATTATCTTTCTTTCTCTCCAAGTTTACTTGGAGGCTACTCTATATTTTGCCTATAAATTTGAACTCATCCTCTCAGCTGCTTTTTATGGTTCTTCTTCTTGGTCCATCCATCTCTCTCTCTCTCTTTATGATCAAAATTTAGAGTTTAGATTAAGAGTATTTAGAATGAGAGTTAGCAATTTATTCAAGAGGAGAATTGTAGATTTTGTTAAACTGTACATACCTTTTGGATCCACAACCTTTGGAGATTTATGGTGATATATCAGATGATTAAAGCATTGGTGTTGGAGAGATTTTGCATTAAGTGGTCATGGAATTGTTTGGAGGTAATTCGGGTGGTATACAATATGCTTCCTGTAAATCTCTTTGCAAAGAGTGTTTATTTTAACCACTTCTCATCTATACTCCTCTTGATTATCTTGGTCATATGTTCAATTCTATGACATTATTCTCGTTGATACGTTTGATTATTCCAGTTATTTGATAAATTCTGTGAAGTTGTTTTATGTAGTTAGTGTTGATTTGTTTGGCTAAATGACGTGAAAATGCTCTATACATGGATTGAGCAGACCTTGCCAATATCTTAGACCAATAGCCTGGATAAGCGGTTGTGCTTAGGTGAGGTGGGTGAGCCCGGTCACTGGTCATGTACTACGTAGGACTGGGTATTTGGTTCTGGATAAATTATCATATGTCAAGTTGACTTGTTTGTGCAATTTGGTAAATCGCTTGATTATCGAATCGAATCGAATGTGTAATTATTGGATCCATGTTGATTTGTTCTCTATTCGAGAATTGTTATTCATATCATATCATATACTTTTCGAATTAATTTATTTTTCAAGTGTGGAGCAAATCTAGTGGCTATTGGAGTTGAAGCATTTAAAAGATTATTGAGTTAGAGATTTTTGGGCCCATCACTATATATTATTTTTGGAGATTTGTATAATTTATATTTTGCAGACATTTTCGTTAATTATTTATGGAGATGATTTGTATATTTGAGATTAGTTATATGCAATTTTAAATTTGAGGTTGTTTTGATTTATTAACAGCCCGAAAGTTGAGGCGTTACAAATAATACATTTTAGCTTTTGTATATTATATTGAAATAAATTTTTAAAAAATGAAAAACTAATAAAAGAAAAAAAAAATCTTTCGGTGGGGAAATCCCACCAATTCAAATGAAAGAAAAGAAATAGAAAGATAGAAGATAGTGGAGAAATCCACCCACCCATTCAAATAAAGAAAAGGAAAAGAAAGAAGAAAATGGAAGATGTCTCCATAATGCACCGTCTTTAACATCCACCTTTTTTTGTTCTTTTGCATTGGTCTATAAATGGGATTGATCTTTAAGGGAGGGAGAGGAAGAATTAAATGAGGTAGAGAAAAAAAAGAAAAGAAGGGGAAAAAAAAATTGTTTTCAAAAACTCTTGAGGGAGATGAGTTTATTTTCAAAAATACCAAAAATTTTCAATCAACCTTTTTTTTTTTATCCATCGAAATATACCACCCAAAACTCTATTAAAACTAAAACTTGAATTTTCTTGCTGAGATTTCAAAACATATTCCCCTAGGCTTGAGGGTGCTAGGAAGAGAGTTTGTTAATCAAAATCATTTTCTTTTAAGGGTGTTTTCATCTGTTTTTTTATTTTTATTTTTTATTTTAATCTTGCCAAACATCATATTGTTTTTTTGTGTTTACATATGTGACATAAAAATGTGATTTAAGTTGGTTGAGATATAATTTCTTTACTTATTAGATTATATTATATATTATCATATTGTAATATATATATATATATTTGTTTTTTTGGTGCGGTGGTGGATGAAACCACCATGCACATCTCTAATGTATATATATATTTATTAATTTTATTATATTTATCATGAAATAAAAAAGAAAATAAAAATAAAAATAAACATGAAGGTGGTCCGAAGCACCTACTCTTGTGTTGTTTCCTGCTGGTATTACTGTTTAAATATTATTTGAAGGAAAACGTGACACAAGTGTTGGCTTGGCTTTAATGGTTGTTGTGTGTGATGCTGAGTCCAAGGTTAATGGTTCAAACCTCCTCTGCAACGTCTTTGGAATTTATGTATTGGGTAAATGATCTCATCACCACGTCATCATCCAAATCAATGCCAAAGTCATCAGCTACGTCAACAACCCACCACATTAGCGTTACAGTCAGCATTGACTGAATATTCTGCATCTGGACAGAATATTCCCCCCGAAAAGGTAATTTAGGGTTGTTTTTTAGACAAGAAGACTTGCTCCTAGCTAAACAAAATGTTCCGAACTCTCCCGCGAGGTCAGAATTGTGAAATTTTGAATAGTTTTTTTTTTTTTTCTTTATTGCATTAATATTTTGCATATAATATCTTGCATATTTTTCCTTACTTTCTTTTGCAGTCTTTCACAGGACGCTCGTGCATACCATGTGAGTGTTTATGACTTTAGTATCTTGTTTGTACATAGTTTTCTTATTATGTTTTAGCATCCTACCATGTGGCAACTTGTTTAATTAATATATCTCTATGATTTCCAGTAGATAAAGGTTGTGTCGTTTAATTTAGAATGAAATTGATTTTTATGTTTGTGAACTCAATTTCTTTTTAGTTGTGCATCTTCAAAACTCCTTCAAAAATACATGAAATCAAATTGTTCCAGAAAGAATGACATAGTCTATACTTGTATGCTTCACATAGGAGATTTTAGGATTTATTTAATAATCGGAATATTAACATATAAAGTAAATAAAACTTATATCATGGTTTAGTAGAGGCTGATCTTTGATCGGGTGAGTGAGGGTGTTTAATTAAAGACCTTCCCCTCTCATAACTAAAGTTCTGAACTGAGAAATCTTTGGCTACGACGAACAGTGGCCTTGGCACTAGTCACGAGTCTCCTAATTTTTTCGAAAGATTAGGTGGCGACTCTAAGATTTGGTGATGTAGTCTATTTCTAGCAAATGTTTTGCAATAAAATGGATTTTCTATAAAAGTTGCCAAATCTAGACTCTCATCTATATTTCACATTGCACTTGTGAGAGTAGATCAAAGAAATCGACAGTCCGAACTGTGTAGCCTGTAAGTACCCCCCGGGCGATGTTACAAATAGCGATGACTTTTTTCTTCCAGCTTTTAGGCAATGATCTGAGCACTTTTCTTACAACCTCAGCTTTAAAATATGTTTTACCAAGAGACTTTAAACCATTTATAATATCGGTAAAGCTAGTAAATATTTGAGTAATGGTTTCATTGGGTTTCATTTTGAAAAGTTCATATACACTAGTAAGCTTATTTTAGACTTATAAGTTTATTCCAAATTTCTTTCGCTTTCTCATAGGTTGAAATTCTATTAAACTCGTTAGCATCTAATACAATATATTTATGACTTTAGCATTAGCTTGAATACTCTTCGTATCGACTTCTGTCCATTCACTTTCAGGTTTCCTGACCTTTTGGCCATCTACAGTTTTAGTCGGGATTTTGGAACCAATGCAAATTATTTTTCATCTTTCACAATTGGTAGATTGAACATGAATTGTCTTTCTGGTTTTCCATAACCGAAATTTGTACCACTAAACAAGGGTGGTCTGTTAGAAGTTTGTCCCTCAAGAAATGTAAAACTTGGAGTTGCCATAATCTACTCTAAGACAGTTAAGTCACGAAAACTAGAGTGCAGGCTCTGATACTAATTATTATTCTAGGTAGACAACCCAAGAGGGGGGTGTGATTTGAGTAAATAAAAAATAATTACACAATTTCGACAAGTAAAAATAGAACAATAATAATCAATATAAAAGAGATAGGGAGAGAAGAGCAAACACAGAGATTTATAGTTGTTCGACACGTCAAGCCTACGTTCACTCCTTAAGGACCCTACTCGAGAATTTCTTTACTATTAATCAATTCAATACACCTGCAAAGTGTCACCAAGCTTGTAGATTTTGTTGACGACCTGTACATTATCATCTGATTCGGTATAGAGGTAGTGCTCTGACCTTTTCTGGTATGAAGTGAGCAGGACACTGCCATGGGGAATTAAGGTGTGGCAATTAGCCATGGTTGGAATTGATAGATATGTGGTAAGTTAATTGAATTCGACAGGCTCTTTTGTGTGGACAATAACTCTTGCTTGTTGCTATCTTTCCTGTGTTCTAGGGGAACCTTTTAAGATTCACTGATTAATTCTCATACTTCTTTGTGTCTTCACTGGGGAGCTTGTTGGGCCATATCTTTCCCTCCGTCATAGTTCGGGTTCAGTAACTATGGTAGTCACAGTTATGAGGAGCGGGTGCTTATTGGATTCCTATTTTTTCTTCAGTAAAGACTAAGAGTTATGGATTATTAGTGTATTTTGTTGGGTTTTTCTGTGGTACATGGTGGGTTTTGTTGATGGATTGTATTTTGACTAGCACACTATCTATTTACCACTTTGTTGATTTTGTTGTTTCATGTGACACTCTGATACTGTTCTCTGGCCATTTCCAGTATGGCCCACGTGATAAGGAAGGTCACCGGTATGAAGAATTGAGGTCTTTGAGGAGCGATGAGAGGACTGGGAGCTTTGAGATCATTAGTTGGTTGGGTTGTGGTGTTGTCTGGTTTGCTTCTATGGTATATTATCCTTGTTGTTTGTAAAGTGTTTCTACTTTTTGTTAATGTGGCTATTTTGTTGAAATTTTCTCATGTATCTTCCTCTAGTTCCCATCTATCTCTTTCATAGTCGATGTAACTAGGAGATATTGATACATGAGCAAATGGGTTATTTTGTTGTACCTTGTTGAATGTGCAAGGGAGGTTCATAGTTGTTTTAGGGTGTTTTATTTTTGTATCCCACTTTGGTGGGCTTGTTATAGCCTGTTGTATAGCGACCCCGGTCTTTTCCCATTGGATTATTGTATCTGGACTTATGTCCCGTGGATTCTGTTGTCATATTATTGTTGTTGTCATCCTTTAACGTCATTGTTTGAGTCTTAGGGTGTGTTAGACTTGTTTCGAGTAGGTGGTTTGAGTCTGGGATCAAACCCCAGATTTTTGAAGTTTCGGCCTTTCCGCTCGAGCGGACCTTCTTGCGCTCGAGCGGAGATTGCACACTTCCAGTATTTGTGAACCCTGCAAAACTTCTGCAGGTGTGATATCTACGCTCGAGCGGTATTTCTGAGCTCGAGCGTGTTGAGCTCGAGCGGTATTGTTTACGCTCGAGCGGGTAGTTGTGTTCTTCGCGTGGGTTCTGGAATGGGAAAATCTACGCTCGAGCGGTTAACATTGCGCTCGAGCGGACATTGTTTTTGTTCTTTACGCTCGAGCGGTGTTTTGTGCGCTCGAGCGGGCCTGTCGAGTTTAAATACGCAGCAGCGTGTTTTAAAACAGTTTTTCAGCCTCTTTCAGTTTATAAAACCCTAGGTTACGAGTTTTCTCTCTCCCAACTCATCTTCTCTCCTAGGTTTCATCTATTTAGAGTGAGTATCTAACCTAGTTCCTTCATTAAAAAGGTAGAGTGAGTCGAGGGCTTCCATCTAATCTGAACGGTTTATGATTTGGAGTTTGGGCTATCATCTCCGTCTTCTTCTTTTTGGGTTCTTGCTTCGAGGTAGGGATTTCCTACTCCATTTATACGTTTTAATCTTAAGTGTTGGTATTTTGGTATGTGGGGGTAGTTTGGTAATTTTGGGAGAAACCTTAGGGTTTTGGCTTAGATTAATTTGTATAATTAATTTAAGGGAAAAATGTGGAATTGGGTTTAATTCATGAAGTTGGGAAAATTATGAGATTAATGATATAGTTGGGTAGTTTAAATGCTTACCTATGAGAATGTGGACTTTACATTCATTGTTGTATTTATTTCTTGTTTAGAAATAACTGTTTTGGGCTATCGGTGGAGGATAGTCGTGATTGTTGTAGACCTTGCATGTGGCTTAGGTATAACTGGAATTAAGTCACGTATGTTGACAGTTGAATTAATACAGAACATTACTTGTATTGATTATGTGTTGTATATGGCAATTGTGTGTTTCATTGCATATGCATGTTGTTTGGAGAAGATAGGGGATGAACTCCACGGTTTAGGGGAAGATAGGGGATGTACCTCTAAACCGGATTTGTTGGGAGGAGATAGGGGATGGACTCCAGTAGCATCACTCATATGTGTGCTTATTGATAATAGCAATATTGCTATTCGTTGTTGATATGATACATCACCACCATGTGTATCAGTTGGGAAGTATGGAAGTGGATTTGATTGAGATCGTTATAACACCAGCATGTGTGTTTATTTTGTTATATGAAAGGTTTAACCTGATTTGTTATCCTTGTAGAGTTGTTTGGCCAGGTTCTGAGCCATGTCTGTATAAATGGAAAGTGTATTGTGTCATAGACAATATGTCATAGACAATGTAGACATTAGTGTCATGAAATTGGAAATTGATTATCTTGTGTTAACCACGTATCGAGTGCTAATGCTTTAGTTAATTCTTATGCTTGGTTTAGTATTTTTCTACTGGGCTGTGGCTCACCCTATATGGGAACTTCATTTTCAGGTTCAGGTGGTTCACTACCTCCAAGGACTTAGCTTGTGAGGATTTGGATTCGAAGACTTGCTTTATTTTATTTGTTTTATTTGAATAACTTGTAAACTTTCAAGCCTAGGGCTTTATTTGTTTTGAGTTAGAACTCATGGAATTGTGTCCAAGTGTTGGCTTGGCAAGATGTAAGCCCATAGGGCCTTTATTATGATGTTTTTATTTCATGGTACTCTGATAAGTGGAATAAAATACTTTATTTCTTTATAATTCCGCATGTTAATATTATGTATTATGGGTTTTTTTTTGAGGGCGTTACAACTTGGTATCAGAGCGTACTGGGTTTGAATACTTTGGGTACGTGGGAAGTGATTAGAATCACAATGGGTTCGTCTCGTTTGATAGAGACTTAGTGTAATGTTATATGCTTATGTGATAACATGTTTATGTGACTATGTGGGTATGGAATGTAGTTTCTAGGATGTTGACTGGACCCTTGAGTCTCTGAAAGTCTTGTTGGAAAGGCACTTGATCAATGTTGTTTCCAACCGGAACTTTAGTGGCACCTCGGGACTATCATTATCCAGGAATGAAATTCGTAGGTGCTTATGTGATTATGTGCTTACATGGTGTGATTTATTGTTGTCCAATGTATTAGGACGTGAGTGTTATAACTTTGGCACATTATTTAGAGTGCTAACGTCTTTATTTCCTTTATTAGGATGTCAGGACGAGGACGAGGTCGTGGTAGGCGTGGTAGGCAGGCCAGGCAAGAAGTGCCTATACCGGAGGAAATTCCGGCAGTTCAGGAGGGTGTTGGCCAGGCCAATGTGGCCGAGCCAGTAGGACAGCAGTTTATGGGCGCTTTGGCCCAAGGGATAGCAGGGGCATTTCAGGCGTCAGTTGACATTCTGAGGGCTGCGAATCCAGCCCAGACCGTAGTTGCTGCAGATACAGGACCTGCTTTTCTGAAGAGGGAATTCTTCCGGTCTCACCCGGACGAATTTTTAGGTGACCCTAGCGAGCCGCTTAAGGCAGACGAATGGCTCGAACAGACAACGAAAACGTTTGAGATGCTAGGCATCGAAGACGAGGCACTGAAGGTGACCTTGGCATCTTTCCAGCTGAAGGGGGATGCGGGTCAGTGGTGGAAGTTCACCAAGGGTCGTATTGGAGGTACTTGGAAGGCTTTTGTTGATGCTTTTCAGGAGAAGTACTTGTCTCCAGCTGTTCAGGAGAAGTTGAGAGATCAGTTCCGCCATCTTGAGCAGAACAGTTTATCAGTGGCCGAGTTTGAGGCTGCATTCACTAGTTTGTCCAGGTTTGCACCTGAGTTGGTGGCGACTGAGGAACGCCGTTGCATTGAGTTTGAGAAGAAGTTGAGGCGTGGCCTCATGCTGAGAGTTGTTGGGTCTATGATTCGGGATTTTGGGCGTTTGGTTGATGCAGCAGCCCATACTGAGATTATGATGCAAGAAGAGGGGGAAAAGCAGAAAGGCTCCAAGAGGAGTCAGGATGGCCAGAGTGATGGCAGGAGGCAGAGAGGTTTCACTCCTCAGCAGCCTCAGAGTAGTTTTTCTAGATCCACTTTTCCAGTGCCAAGTGCTAGTTCTGGGAAGGGTAGTCAGGGAGACATTACCTGTTTCAAGTGTGGCCAGCTGGGTCACAAGTCTCCAGTTTGTCCTCAGAGGGGAGGAGTTCAGAGAGCAGCATCTTCTTCGGCTCGATCTCAGAGCCAGAGTCAGGGCAGAGGCCCACTCTCTTGTTTTCAGTGCGGCCAGCCGGGGCACCTGAAGAGGTTTTGCCCGCAGTTGAGTGGCACACCTGGTGCATCGGGTTTGAGGCAGACTCAGAGTAGTCAGCCAACTCAGTCCGTTCAGGCCTCGAGGGCCAATCAGGGGGCTTCATCGTCCCAGTCTGTGCAGCAATCTTATGCTCCGAGGGGTGAGCAGGTTGATCAGAGGTCGTCTGGGCGTGTGTATGCTGTTACCGCGCAGGAACCTGTACCGGCTCCGTCGGTTGTGAGAGGTACCTTTTTGTTTTGCAATTCAGTTGCTAGTGTTTTGGTTGATACGGGTGCATCTCATTCCTTTGTGTCTGCTGCATTTGCATCTATTTTGGAGTTGGAGTTAGCACAGTTAGCATCTCCTATTTGTGTAGTGTCACCTCTTGGGGGTGAATTGATCTTGAAACAAGGTGTTAGGGGTTGTGATATAGAGGTCGATGATCATAGAATTCCTTTTTTCTTTTGTGGTTATGCCCATGAAGGGCTTCGATGTTATTTTGGGTATGGACTGGTTATCGTCATACCGGGCATTTATTGATTGCAACCGTCAGAGGGTCACTTGTTGTACCGTTAGCGGAGAACGTTTTCATTTTCTGGGGGACCGGGTTGGTAGTATGTTACCATCGGGGTATGATCCGCGAAGACGGAGTGAGTTGAGTGGTCTACTTGCTAGCCTTGAGAGTAGTGAGTGTGATGAGACTCAGACTGTGTTGCCAAGAGTGGTATGTGAATACTCGGACGTGTTTCCCGAGGATCTTGTTAGTTTGCCACCTCATCGAGAGATTGAGTTCTCTATTGATCTAGTGCCCGGCACGGCGCCGATTTCTATGGCACCTTATCGTTTTGCCCCAGCCGAGTTAGTTGAGTTGAAAGTTCAGCTCCAGGAGTTGCTAGATAAGGGCTATATTCGTCCTAGTGTTTCGCCGTGGGGAGCACCGGCCCTCTTTGCTAAGAAGAAAGGTGGTGCGTTGAGACTGTGTATCGATTATCGGAAATTGAATCGGGCTACGGTTAAGAATAAGTACCCTATGCCTCGTATAGATGATCTGTTTGACCAGTTGAAGGGTTCCCGTTGTTTCTCTAAAATAGACTTGAGATCGGGTTACCACCAGTTGAGAGTCAGGGAGGAGGATATTCCGAAGACGGCATTCCGTACGCGGTATGGCCACTATGAGTTCCTGGTGATGCCATTTGGGCTCACCAATGCACCGGCAGTGTTTATGGATTTGATGAACCGGATCTTCCGGGAATTTTTAGATCGTTTTGTGGTCGTCTTTGTGGACGACATTCTTATCTACTCATCTTCAGAAGAGGAGCACGAGGAGCACTTGAGAATAGTGCTAGAGTTACTTAGAGCCCATAAGCTTTATGCTAAGTTTGGGAAGTGTGAGTTCTGGCTAAAAGAGGTGAAGTTCTTAGGCCATGTAGTTTCTGGGGAAGGGGTGTCTGTTGATGCGTCCAAGACAGAGGCAGTGCAAGATTGGGCACAGCCTAAGAATGTGTTTGAGATCCGCAGTTTTCTGGGATTAGCTGGGTATTACCGTCGGTTTGTGAAAGATTTCTCCAGGTTAGCTTCACCTTTGACTAGACTGACTCGGAAGGGAGTCAATTTTGTTTGGAGTGAGACTTGTGAAAAGTCGTTTCAGGAGCTGAAGGTTAGATTGACCACCGCTCCGGTCTTGATTATTCCGGAGAGAGGGTTGGGTTATGCAGTCTATTGTGACGCCTCACGAGAGGGTCTGGGTTGTGTGTTGATGCAAGAGGGAAAAGTGGTTGCCTATGGCTCACGTCAGTTGAAAATTCATGAGAAGAATTACCCTACGCATGATTTAGAATTAGCAGCTGTGATTTTTGCCTTGAAGATTTGGAGGCATTATCTGTATGGTGAGAAATTTGAGGTATTCTCCGATCATAAGAGTCTGAAATATCTGTTTACACAGAAAGACTTGAATTTGAGGCAGAGGAGGTGGATGGAATTTATTGAGGATTACGACTTCGAGTTGCACTATCATCCGGGGAAGGCCAATGTTGTGGCCGATGCCCTTAGCAGGAAATCTGTTGGTGACATAGCTAGTATAGTCATCCGAGAGTGGGAGATGTTGGGTGCACTTGGGGAGTTTGATTTACTTTTGGGTGAATCCGTTGAGGCTGCGGCCTTGTTTTCTGTTGTTGCGCAGCCTGCACTTGTGACTCGAGTGTTAGAGGCTCAGAGGGGTGATCTTGAGGTAGAATCGCTCCGAGAAAAGATTTCCAGTGGGAAGGTTGAGAAGGGTTTGACGGTGTATCCCGACCTGAGTGTGAGATACCGAGACCGTTTGTTTGTGCCGGAGTCTTGCCGAGAGGAGGTACTTCGAGAGTTTCATCATTCGCGCCTTGCGGTGCATCCGGGAGGCACTAAAATGTATCGGGATTTGGGTCGCCAATTTTGGTAGCGAGGTATGAAGAGAGATGTGGCAGCTTTCGTGTCTAAGTGCCTTACTTGTCAGCAAGTGAAGGCCGAGCATCAGAGGCCAGCGGGTTTGTTGCAACCCTTGCCTATTGCCGAGTGGAAGTGGGAACATGTCACTATGGACTTCGTTGTGGGTCTTCCGAGAACTCAGCGGGGTAGTGATGCTATTTGGGTGGTTGTAGACCGGTTGACTAAGTCGGCGCACTTCATTCCTATGCGCGTTAGAGATTCAGTAGATCATCTTGCCGATTTATACATTCGGGACATAGTGAGGTTGCACGGGGTCCCAGTGACGATCGTCTCAGATAGAGATCCTCGTTTCACTGCCAGGTTATGGCAGAGTTTGCAGAGTGCTTTAGGCACCAAATTGACCTTTAGCACAGCTTATCATCCCCAGACTGACGGGCAGTCCGAGCGTACTATTCAGATCCTTGAGGATATGCTTCGGGGTTGTGTTCTCGACTTTAGTGGGTCGTGGGAGAGGCACTTGCCTTTAGTGGAGTTTGCCTACAACAACAGTTTTCAGGCTAGTATCGGTATGGCACCGTTTGAGGCCTTGTATGGCCGACCCTGTAGGTCTCCAGTTTGTTGGGCCGAGGTGGGTGATGCACCTTTGTTGGGTCCGGAGTTAGTGAGGGAAACGACGGAGAAGGTTGAGCTTATCCGTAGGAGGCTTGTTACAGCCCAGAGTCGTCAGAAATCTTATGCCGACCGTAGGAGGAGACCTTTGATGTTTAAGGTAGGTGATCATGTCTTTCTGAAGATACCACCTAGGCGAGGTTTGATGAGGTTTGGGAAGAGCGGGAAGTTGTCCCCTCGATTTATTGGTCCTTTTGAGATCCTTGAGAGGATTGGCGAGGCTGCTTATCGTTTAGCTTTGCCACCGCAGTTATCCGGAGTTCATGATGTGTTTCATGTGAGTATGCTTCGAAAGTATGAGCCAGATCCATCACATGTGTTGGATTGGACTGATTTAGTAATTGATGAGGATGTCTCTTATGAGGAGAGACCAATTCGGGTCTTGGATAGGCGGGATCAAGTTTTGCGAGGCAAAACCATCCCTTTGGTGAAAGTTTTATGGAAGCATCACGGAGTGGAGGAAGCCACTTGGGAACGTGAATTGGAAGTCCGTGAGAAATATCCAGACATGTTTAGTGATTAGAAATCTTATATATATATATTTTTGTAATATTGTTAAACTTGAGAATTTTATATATGTCATAAGTTGGAAAACATTAAGAATGTTTTGGATTTAATGTTAGCATTTTGAACTTGCCTTTTTGGAAGCGGAATATAACATTTATACATGAAATGTGTTGTTTATATCATGAGATTGAATATGATATGGAAATTGTTAACATTGAAAGGAATAATGCATAATATTGATGCAAGTTGAATATATGTTGATTCATACATATTGTGAGATGCCTCTTGATAAGAGATGAAGTGACCGGTATTGGGTCAAGTTGTTTATTGTTTTATGATATCAGTGGGAATTGAGAAAACTTGTTTTTGAAAACTTATGCTTAATTTCGGGGACGAAATTCTTTTAAGGGGGGGAGGTTATAGCGACCCCGATCTTTTCCCATTGGATTATTGTATCTGGACTTATGTCCCGTGGATTCTGTTGTCATATTATTGTTGTTGTCATCCTTTAACGTCATTGTTTGAGTCTTAGGGTGTGTTAGACTTGTTTCGAGTAGGTGGTTTGAGTCTGGGATCAAACCCCAGATTTTTGAAGTTTCGGCCTTTCCGCTCGAGCGGACCTTCTTGCGCTCGAGCGGAGATTGCACACTTCCAGTATTTGTGAACCCTGCAAAACTTCTGCAGGTGTGATATCTACGCTCGAGCGGTATTTCTGAGCTCGAGCGTGTTGAGCTCGAGCGGTATTGTTTACGCTCGAGCGGGTAGTTGTGTTCTTCGCGTGGGTTCTGGAATGGGAAAATCTACGCTCGAGCGGTTAACATTGCGCTCGAGCGGACATTGTTTTTGTTCTTTACGCTCGAGCGGTGTTTTGTGCGCTCGAGCGGGCCTGTCGAGTTTAAATACGCAGCAGCGTGTTTTAAAACAGTTTTTCAGCCTCTTTCAGTTTATAAAACCCTAGGTTACGAGTTTTCTCTCTCCCAACTCATCTTCTCTCCTAGGTTTCATCTATTTAGAGTGAGTATCTAACCTAGTTCCTTCATTAAAAAGGTAGAGTGAGTCGAGGGCTTCCATCTAATCTGAACGGTTTATGATTTGGAGTTTGGGCTATCATCTCCGTCTTCTTCTTTTTGGGTTCTTGCTTCGAGGTAGGGATTTCCTACTCCATTTATACGTTTTAATCTTAAGTGTTGGTATTTTGGTATGTGGGGGTAGTTTGGTAATTTTGGGAGAAACCTTAGGGTTTTGGCTTAGATTAATTTGTATAATTAATTTAAGGGAAAAATGTGGAATTGGGTTTAATTCATGAAGTTGGGAAAATTATGAGATTAATGATATAGTTGGGTAGTTTAAATGCTTACCTATGAGAATGTGGACTTTACATTCATTGTTGTATTTATTTCTTGTTTAGAAATAACTATTTTGGGCTATCGGTGGAGGATAGTCGTGATTGTTGTAGACCTTGCATGTGGCTTAGGTATAACTGGAATTAAGTCACGTATGTTGACAGTTGAATTAATACAGAACATTACTTGTATTGATTATGTGTTGTATATGGCAATTGTGTGTTTCATTGCATATGCATGTTGTTTGGAGAAGATAGGGGATGAACTCCATGGTTTAGGGGAAGATAGGGGATGTACCTCTAAACCGGATTTGTTGGGAGGAGATAGGGGATGGACTCCAGTAGCATCACTCATATGTGTGCTTATTGATAATAGCAATATTGCTATTCGTTGTTGATATGATACATCACCACCATGTGTATCAGTTGGGAAGTATGGAAGTGGATTTGATTGAGATCGTTATAACACCAGCATGTGTGTTTATTTTGTTATATGAAAGGTTTAACCTGATTTGTTATCCTTGTAGAGTTGTTTGGCCAGGTTCTGAGCCATGTCTGTATAAATGGAAAGTGTATTGTGTCATAGACAATATGTCATAGACAATGTAGACATTAGTGTCATGAAATTGGAAATTGATTATCTTGTGTTAACCACGTATCGAGTGCTAATGCTTTAGTTAATTCTTATGCTTGGTTTAGTATTTTTCTACTGGGCTGTGGCTCACCCTATATGGGAACTTCATTTTCAGGTTCAGGTGGTTCACTACCTCCAAGGACTTAGCTTGTGAGGATTTGGATTCGAAGACTTGCTTTATTTTATTTGTTTTATTTGAATAACTTGTAAACTTTCAAGCCTAGGGCTTTATTTGTTTTGAGTTAGAACTCATGGAATTGTGTCCAAGTGTTGGCTTGGCAAGATGTAAGCCCATAGGGCCTTTATTATGATGTTTTTATTTCATGGTACTCTGATAAGTGGAATAAAATACTTTATTTCTTTATAATTCCGCATGTTAATATTATGTATTATGGGTTTTTTTTTGAGGGCGTTACATGTTGTTTGTGTTTTGCCCCCATTTGTGGGGGCGGCATTAGACTTGGTGTGTACCTGGGGTATGTCCTTTGTAAATGTGTACAATCCTTTACATTTATTTTACGACTTAATTACCCCCCCAAAAAAAAGGCTTGTGAATTTTACATAGGTCTTTCTTTATTTGTTGAGCTTCACTCAACAATAAATGTCTCACCTTTACAAAGTTCTCTCACAAAACAATCAATAAAGATTAGAGGTACTTCAGCCCTCTTTTACAACGGTTCTCTCTCAAAGAGTGGATATGAAATTGTACGAACAAAGAGCATAATCGACAACACTTAGAGAATATTATATTTGAAAGTGAAAGAACGAAGCGAAAATGCAATCGAAGAATAATGCTTGAATACTCGGATTTTTTCTCTTCAAATTCATTATTTTTCTCCAAGAAAAATGCTTCTTTTATAGACAAAAAATATATCCGTTGAAAGAGGGAGACGCTCCACACACGCCTGATATATCCGTTGGAGAAGGGAGACGCTCTTCTTCTAATAACTAAATCACATGGAAAAGCTTCACGCGGAGAAGACAGTTTTTGCAGCTCGGATCACGTGGAGGCGGGCACGCTACTACAACTTTTTCCCTTTCTAATTTGTAGGCAAAAGTTTGAAATTATAAGCCAAAGGTCATTTTCGATGACTAGTAAAATTTGAAATTATAGGACAAAGGTCGCTTTCGATGAATAGTGAAATATTATTTGCATAACAACTTTTCTATTAAAAAATATGTGATGCATAGAAAATTCTATTTAAATAATATTTGTATTTGAATGCATAATATATATATATATATACGAGTATGTAGCAAAGCAGATAATATTTTGTGTCAAATGATATAAAGTATGTATCATATAAAATCATAATAGATCTAATGTATTTTAGACATCATCAAAATCAAACAATATGATTAACAAGCCTGCCCATGCATAGGCCGCTCAAGAAGCCAAGGGCACCTCTCGAGCGGTGAATTATGGCCACATGAGCAGTGTAAAACAGGGGAATGAGTGGAGGTTAAGCAGAATGGTCCAAGGCAAGAGCTGCTTAGGCAGCCAAGCTAGGTACACGAGCAGCTAGAGACAACACTCGAACGACTAAGTTGGCGCTAGAGTGGCCAATGTTAAAATGTGTGGACATGGCTTCACCACAACCTAGCCTTCATTACATCCCTTTTTGATAAATCTGAGCTAGCTGCTTAATCCCCTTATTTGCAACATAACTCTCTCTCTCTCTCTCTCTCTCTCCCTTTCTTTCTTCTTTATTCTCTCATCCTTCTCTCTACATTCACTCTCCTCCCATCTTCAACCAAACTTTTGGAGCGTCTAGAGTAAGATTTGACCTCTGACCTAAAAATGGGTATTCTAGAGCTTGATGAGGGCTTTGTCTTAATCTTCGTGGAAAGTCGTTTTGATTTGAGAGTTATCATCTCCTCTTCTTTACAAGAGGTAGGGTTTCTTTTCATTAAGTAATATGGGTTGGAAATGTGTTTTTGGTATTTTTATGAAGAAAGATTGCCTAGTTGTTTGAGATTTTTGGGAAATAGCATGAGGGTTTAGGGTTTTGTGAAGTTTATTAGGCTATTCTCTCTATTTTTACTATTAAATCTACCTTCTCTTTATAATATTGCATGTAGGTACAAAAAAATTAAGAATGCCCCAATTTGAGAAAAGCCCTAATTGTTGAGATTTTACAAATTAAGGAATTGATCTTAATATGTTGAAATTAATGATGATGTATTGAATTTCATTATGTCAAATTTGAATTTGAAGTGCATATTGAAAATAGGAATTTATGATTATAAGCTTGAGGAGTTATATTGTTGATTGGAAATTGTTGTTGGGATTTTGATAAAAAATAAATAAAAATGGAATGTTGTAGAAAACATTATAATTGAAGGATGGAGTAAAACAATGTTGATCACATTGTCGAATTGTTGACTTAATGAGAATGAATACTTGTTACTTAACGGAGGTGCATTGTCATGGCCCGAACCCGCCCCTAGAGGTTTGGATCATAACCAGCTAGTAATCATGAGATTACCTACGGCCTCAAACAGAAATTCAAAACATAATTAAATATATGGGGCCCAGAAGTAGAAGTAGAGGTAGAAGTAGAAGTAGAATAAGAAAATTGTCCAATGAGTTGTGTATATATTGTAACGACCCCGACCTTCATACTATTTTTCCATAATGTTTTATTGGGCATAAATTGCATAATTATGTGTTTATCTGACACTTATCTATTTGTTTACGAGTTATCTGTGTAATTTCTGACTTAGAATTCGAAATTGAAAGCCCAAATGGATTCAGAAACCAGAATTAATTAATTTAATAGGCTAGTTGGAATTTTTAGAATCATATAGTAAGTTTGATTAAAATTTGATTCAGATCAAAATAATTAGAATAAAATAATCATAATTTGTTAGACTTAAGCCCACTAGATTAGTCTTAATCATATATGATTAGTGAAGCCTTAATTACCTTATATATATATATATATGTGCTAATCCCACTTAGACTTCATTTTTGACATCAAACTTGTGTTGAAAATTGAGAGTTAGCAAGAGAATTCAACATTGTAGAGAGAGAGGAGAAGAATTCAAGAGAGATCAAGGGAGATTATAGAGAGTAAGCTAAGCTAAGGCCAAATTCAAGCTCTAAGTAAGATTCTTACCCTTAATTCAAGAAGTTAATCCACGTAGGAAGATGAATTCACCACTTTGTAGGGCCAATTGCATGTAAATGAAATATATGAGCACAAATCATCAAGAGTTTAGTGAATTCAAGTGAATTGTGTACATGCATGCATAATTCTTCATCTTTTGAACTTGGTTTTTTCAATTCACACATGCATGAGCCTCACTCAAGTTCTTTCTTAGAGTTCTTTATGTTTTTGCATTCAACATTCCATTCATAGATGCTTTAGAAAGAAAAGAGTTGAGTATGTTAAATGCATGCGAAGAACAAGATGTTTTGAGCTTTGTTTTGAAGAATTGAAAGAGTATTCAAGATCATTGTTCCATAATTTTCAACAATTCATGTTTTGTAATGAGTTTCTAAGCTTTTGAGACCAACCATGCAAGTGTTGAACATGAAAGCTTTGGTTTTGAACTTCAAACACAAATCTGGAAAACCCAAAATTCGCACAGTTCGCTCGAGCGAAGGAATCATGGCTCGAGTGAACTTTGAAGGCATCCAGTATTTTTACAGACATTTGGCTATTGGCTCGAGCAACCAAGTGTGCGCTTGAGCGAACCCACTTTTATTCAGCAATTGGCTCGAGTGATCGTCGAGCGTAAAAATCGAGCATCTAGTATTTTTGCAGTCTTTATAGACGACTCAAGCGACCAAGTGTGCGCTCGAGCGAACCCTTTGCATACTGTTTGACCGCTCAAGCAACCAAGTCTGCGCTCGAGCGAATATCTTGTTTTCAATGAAATTTGCCTAATATTTTTAAGTACATAGTTGCATCCTCATGCTTATTTAGGCATTCTTAAGCCTCATTTGAACATCCATAATCAAGGAACAACCTAGAAACACACGTAAAGGAAATGAATTAAGACATATTACTTGTTTTGGATGTGTACTTCAATGTGTACTTGTGCTATGTGTTTGTGCAGGTGGTCAACGAAGGTCTACCATCAGACCCGCCCACTGTGAGTAGTACTTTTGTAAAGATATGTTATTAAAGTGTTTTGGTTTATCACAAGTTCGTTATATTGAAATTCTATTTTGTTATAATGAATGATTGTCTCTTTCGAAATGTAATTGTGGCATCCTTAGTGTAGCCCTTGCCTGGGGGTACAAATAGCGTCGCCTACAACCCTCGCCCAGGGAAAATAATATCGCGGCCTACGGCCCTCACCCAGGGGAAACAATACCCTGATCTACAACTCTTGCTCGGGGGAAATAATACCGTGGCCTATGCTATATGGCCCTCGTCCGGGGGCAAAAATACCGTGGCCCATTGTTATAGAGATCTCTGATGCAGACCCAAAGGGTCCCCATGTATGTTTGACCTATATAGTCCCATTGTACACTATTGGATGTACCACATATAAATATGATTTGTGAACTTCGATATGACAAGTAATCACTGATGATATGTTTCGAACTCATGTGATATGATTTTGTACAATGATAGACATCATTCATTTAACCTCTTTATGCTAGTAGTACTCACTGGGCTTTAGCTCACCCCCTTCCCCTATATGTATGTAGTTGAGCAATTGAAGAATCAAGCATAAGGCAACCTTGGGAGTCCACCCTTTAGTCAGCCGTTTTGGAGTGCCTCCATGATGGGGAGAACTTGGTCTCATGAGGAGCCAATTGTGTTAACCTTGTGAATCATGGAACTTGTTTTGTTTATTTTCTTTCTTTGTTTTGTTCTTTTGTTTTGGAACATGAATGGATGGACAATTTGTATAAGTGCCAAGATGATATGATGTACTTTTGTATCTACATCTATGAAAGAGTTAAGGTTTTAAGTTTTTATGATTTTCATATATGCACCACTCGATGGAGATGTTTATATTTTAATAGTGCTTCCGCAGTGCCCCTTTATTATTATTGTATATCAGATTTGTTTATCTGGCCAGAGGTAATCTGGGATTACTGGCCAATGACGGCCTAAACCTCAAGGAGCGGGTTAGGGCGTGACATATATGGCACAAACAAAAACATCTTATACGTTAATAACTCACATCCAAACATGTACATATATATATATTACATATTCAGAAGCCATATACAAGTACAAGTCATCATCTTTCAAAACCCAAAGAGTAAATATAAAACTCAAAAGCTTATATACAAAACACGGTCAACAAGACCAACAAAAACAAAAAGGACAAAAGCCTCATCCGAGAGGCACTCTTGACTAGCTTCATAAAACACGATAATCTTTCCCAAGGTTACTAGGGTTAGACATCTCGCTGCTTACCTACATATATATATAACTGAGTAAACTAAAGCCCAGTGAATAACATCAGAGTAAAGAGGTTACATAAATGAGTTCTATTATTTAATATGATTATTCTCATATTCAAATTCTTGTCCTAACAGAACGACCTCGGTCCAAAACTTGACAAAACGACTTCTAGTCCAACATATCACAGAAATACAAAACAAAACAGATCATACTTGGTGGAACGACCTTGGGTCCAATCAATTATAGTTGTATAATGACCATTTGGTCAACACACAACAGATATTTTAGACTTATAAGATAATCAGAACGACCTTGGGTCCAATCAATACATTCATACTTTGGCAATAACATTTACAGATATCTTGTTGATCAGACAGATAGAAGGCACATTCATACTTTCAAAATCACAAGTTCAAAAAAGTTTACCACATTGAAACAATCAGAAAATAGAATATAAGAAAATATTTTTACTAAGATATTACTCACGACGATTAGATTGTTGACTTCTCGCCATAGATCAACCTACACATACATACATTGGAACGCATTGCTTAATCAAATCATTCTTTTCTTAATCAATTCCTTTAAGTTCAATTCTAGCTTATTAATTCACTCATGAGGATTAATTCATGCTTAGGAATGCTCAGAAAGAAATAAGAATGAAGACATGAACAGAATACAATTTTTCAAAATATGTTGAAATAGAACAATTTGCTCAAGCACACAGTTAGTCGCTCGAGCGGACTGCAGGATTTGCAAAAGTACTAGATGCACAAAATCTAGGCTCTACGGTTGCTCGAGCCATATGGAAGGTGAATTGAGGTGGCTCAAGTAGTCACTTGGTCGCTCAAGCTATGTGTAAGGCTCTGCAAAAATACTGGAAGCCCTCATTGTGTGCTCGAGCGATGAGGCCAAATGAGTTTTCAAAACATGAAGAAAAATGCCACAAACTCAAATCTAAAGCAAAAACTCTTGCATGGCTTGCCCAAACACAAAAAATGCTTTGAAAAAACATGAATACAAAGCCAATTTCAAACCTTTAGCTCAAATCTTCATAAATTCCACAAAATTGAAGCTTAAAACTTCATGTATGTATGAATTAGCTTCAAACTCTATTCCATAACTTCCAAAACATGAAATTTAGCTTCAAAACTCTATGAATTATGGATGCATGCATAATTCAACTCTCAATTCAAACATAGATAACAAAATCATGCTTACAAATGATGGAATTCCCTAAAATCATGCATGTTTGTATGCCTAGCTTTCGAATTCATCATCTTTAGCTCATTTCTTGTGTTTAATCTCATAATCTTCTTGAATTCATATGTTAGGTAACTTAAATTCATGAATTTTGAATCAAACACTTACCTAGAGTCTTTCATTAGGCTTGTTCTAGCAATTTCTTAAGTTCCTCTTCTTAGTTTTTCAAATCTCTAGCAAATTCTTCAAGATTAAGATTCTCTCTCTATAAGTTGAACTCTCTCTTTCTCTATAACTCCTTGTAGACACCCCATTTTTGACCGCCTTTAAAACTTGGGAGCGTCTGATTGATCACCCAATGATGAATTTATACGCTATGCAAACGCTCGATTTCCCCTGTAGGAAGCCTTAGTTTGGAGTCTCAGAAGCCTAAAAACCTTGTACCACTTTTGGACTAAAACAGTATTTTTCCAAGCCTGACCACTCAGAGGCCTGCAGGCCAACTAGTGGCTGGCTATCTCCCTAGTGGCCAACTGGCCAGTTGTTTCGATAGAACAGATATTTTGTTACCAGCTATGCCAACTATCCCCACAGGTGCATGCACTCCACCAGCTGTCTCTATACTAATATTTCCAAGATAGTAACATATTTTTCTATATATACTTGACCACCCCTTTAGAAATTACGTCAGAAAAAATTTGGTGAAGCAAAATTCATGAAAAATATTTCTCTCTCTATCTTGCAACCTATATACACCTTACCTAGACTCCCTAAACCAAATTTTTAAGGTTCTTTGCTGAGGTTATTGAGCTTGAATTTCAGCTCTTGAGGGTGGGAATTTGTTGGTTTGAAACTCAAAGTGTTACTCTTCTTCAAGAGGTATAACTTCTAGCCTTCTTCACACTACTTCTTTCCTATCTTTTCTTATTATTTTTGGACTATTTTTCAACTATTTTTATAGGTTGAAACTTGTGGCTTAAAGGTATCAAAGGTAGAGGGGTAACCCACCCTTCTTTGAACCTTATTTCCCAAGCTTTTACCCTTGTGTTTCCCATATTTTTCTCAACTTTCTACCACTAATTTTTAGAGGTTTTCAGAGGTTGAAAATGTTGTTTTGAGGTCTCAAAAATGGAGGGATGAGCCACCCCTCTTTATGCTTGTTTACTAGCTTCATTTCCTTATTATTGTTGCTAACTTTTTCAAGCTTTTCCATGAGAATTTCAGCACTATTTTTAGCTATTTTAGGACTATTTTAGGTTGTTCATTTTATTTATGCTTTGTATAGCATGCTTGTAGTGCAATTGTCCTCATAGGTTTGGTGGTTTAGGCCTTAGACACCAATCTAATTGAATTGATAGCATTTATTTTATGCTGGCCATACTTGTGTTCACATATAATCATCTCTACAACCTCTCTCCTTCCTTGCTTTTTTTATTTCTTTGAGAGTCGTTTCAACCGAGTGTTATTTAAGCTTGAGAAAGAGGCCCTTCAATGCTTAATGGTTTAATCTCTTCGAAGGTTCATTACCAAGGCATGGCATCTCTCTCATGCTCATAACAACTTCTTGTTTGACATTTCTCTCCATTTAGTAGACTTAATGCTCATTCTTGGACTAAAATGACTAAAGAATAGAAAGGTAACTAAAAGAAGCAATAAAATTGGGCTAAAATGGAACAAGATAATAAAACCGAGTTTGGGGTTCAATCGGACGTTAGTTGAACCCGCTAAGTCTTGAACTGTTTCGTACTCTTAGTGATGATAATCGCTCAAGACTCTAGGTCTACCACTTCTCTTGATCCATTCCATGATAGGGAAAGGGTTTTAGTGGGTCTTTATTTATCATTTACTGAGATTTTGTCCCTTGATTCATAAACCATCATGCAAGGAGTTTGTGTCGATTGATGGTTTGCGAATCAAGCCTACCTCTCCTTTGATCTGTTTGATGATAAGGAGAGGCAAGGTGGACAAACATCCCCTGAAAATACTCTATTTGTACTCTGTTTCGTGTCTATTGTAGCAGGGCAGTGACAAAAACCAGTGGCCGACCGGCCACCTTTCTGTACGGCCGACCACTTTTACTGGCTGGCCGGCCGACTACCTAATTTTAGGTTAGCAGTACCATTTGCCTTGGAAAATGGAGCAAAGGCTGGGGTAAGCACAGATCAATTTTCTGATTGCACAACAGAACCATTATGGCAACAGAACAGAGACATTTTTCAAGTAGAAATTCGCATTCATGCATGAGCCATCCCTCGCTTCTCGGGGCCCGTTAAAATTATGTTTAATAGTAGTATGTTGTACCTAAAGTAGTGGACTTGTAATAATTAATTACTTAGTTAATTAATTCCGTATTGTAACTAGTTAGTTAGTTTAATTCTAATTTGTAATAATTAGTTAGTGTAGCTAGTTATTTCGATGTTATAATAATTAGCTTAAAGTAGGACATTTATTCGAACCCTTCTGCGCGAGGGCAAAAATGTAATAATGTGTATGTCTTCCAACCCCCATTTCTTTCTCCCTTTTATTTACTCGCTTATGATAGATAGCATAGAGTATCATGTTTTAATTAGCATTTTCCATGACTTGCATCCTTTCGTCTTACATGCATAAGGTTTCGGCTCATCATGCTAATCAATGTCATCCTTACTCGAATACGTGCTTTGTCGCATGCCTTGAATTGACTTACATGCTATACTAAGTAGCCAAGCCTAGTAGTTTCATTTGTATGTATTGCATTAGTCATTTTACATCGTTAGGATCATGCATTTTTTCTAACTATTTTATTTCTTTTTGGCTTGTCTCGGTTGAGTACTAGGTGAGCATTTTCGCTTTAGCATATTACATATGTGTGATTGTTGCCATGTCAAGCATATTACCATGAGGCTAAGTGCTTAAATGATATACCTATTTGAATGCCTGTGGATGAAGGCCAATTGCTTAAGTTGGGATGATTTGCTTAAATGTACATATGAGATCACTTTTTCAAGTGGTACATGTTCAAATACCTTTTCAAAACACACACAAAATCAAAGTGTTCCAACTTTTGCAAATTAGTGTATACTTTATGGGTCACCTAGTAAAGATAGCCTAATTATCGAAACAAGAGCATATAATGTAGATAAGAATCACATCAGGATTAGTAAAGGCCAATCTTTGATTGGGTGAGAGGGGTGCTCAATTCATGACCTTCCCCTCTCATACATAAGTTCCCGAGCCAAGACACTTTGGTGATGACGGATAAGTGACCTGTGGCACGAGTCACGGGTTTCCTAAATTTCTCAAAAATATTTAGGTGGCGACTCTGAAATCTGGCAAAGCAGTCCATTTTTGGCATTTTGATTCAAAATTGATTTTTGTAAAGATTTGCCAGATTTGGACTTATTTATGTTTATCTATTTCACATTGCACTTGTGAAATCAGATTCAGAACCACGGGAGTTCGAATTGTAGGGCTATCGTATCCGAAATGAGCACGAAAAGCAAGCTACACTCCTCTACAAAATTTTGAGTTCAAAAGTGTCTAATTCTCTTCTTCTTAACATAAATATACATGTGATTAGCTTAATCAAATTTTACTCAAACTCTTCAATAGGTCCTAAAAATTATGCCATCCTAATTAAACTCATCAATTTCGGTTTCTGAAGTCATTAAGGCTTTCAATTTCAGAATTAAAGCAGAAATCACAACAGATAATTCATCAAACAAATAGATATGCACAAATTACACATCAAACACATAATAAGCATTCAAAATTAAATAATCATAAGTATACTACGTGATGGGGTTATCACATGTATTTAGCACGTTTAAGAAAATAGACATTGCATTGTCTCTTTGAATATCTTAAAACAATTCGGTTTTAAATTGTGAGTTTAGGGTGAATCCGGGTCATGTTTAGTTCAGGTTGAGAATGGTTTAATTTAGTTCTATGGTCCATGGTGCAAGACTAGAAACTCGTGCGGTTAGGTGCCAAGGTCTTTCTAGTTATCAACCGGTAAATTTGGTGAGTTAAGTAACACTTATATTGTGTTTGATTGGGGGATTTGGGGAGGGATTTGGAAAGGGAAATGGAAAAGGTAGGTGAAATATGAATAAAATATGTATATATTTCACAAAGTGTTCACATTTCACCTACCTTTTCCATTTCCCTTTCCAAATCCCTCCCCAAATCACCCAACCAAACACACCATTAGCGATGGTTACTGGCAGAGTGTAGCTCCTAAATAGTGCACTAGATTAGGTAGTGCTTAGCGATGACCACTAGTAGATGATAAATGTAATTAAGAGGATTCACCGAGTCATAGTAATGTTAATGAGAATTGTTGATTTAAACAAAATGTCTTCAACACGTTATACTTATATAGAACATCAGGATCATGCACATGTGTCAATACATATTATTTTCTTAAATATTATCCTACTGGACTATATGCTCACCCTACGTGGTTGAAATCTTTTCAAGTGTTGATGACGTGCCCCGACCTTGAGGCTTGATGCCAAGATACATGCTTGAGCTAGAAGAGCTTTCTTGATTTGTAGCCCAAGAACGAAATGGTGGACTCTAGACCTTGAAGCTCACGGGTTGACCAACACATAGCCGCACTTTGCAAGTCCACCCGCACCAACCATAGCCCAGTTGCACATCGTATTCATGACAATACATGAGCTCTAGTGCTACCGCGCATAGGTAGTGCGGTCGCGCAAGAAGAGGTGCTGCTATACCTTGGTTTGACTGGGAAGAGTCTTGTTTCATTTGGGCTGATTGATCGATTATAGCGGAAGGCATCGTGAGAAAAAGATGAGGCAACTCTAGAATACCTAGGTTTGGTTGCCCATGTCTATATACACCCCTTCCCCCCCTCCCCCTGCCTCTCTTTTGAGAATTCCAAGGGTTAGAGTTTAAAGAAGAGTTAGAATTGAAGTAGAAAAGTGAGAATTGAAACCCTAGCCACAATTATGAAAATCCAACCCTGAATTCTAAAACCCTCCCCTTTTGAATTTAACCCTTTAGCTTTGGTGTTCTGTTTGCTATTTGGTAAACATAATCAAAGCAATCAGACCAATGGAGATGTCTACAATGTACTCAAAAATAAATATGTAAAATTTTTTCTCTTTTAGATTAATGATCATGGCACAACTAAGATTCATTTGATTCGTGTTTTGTTTCGTGTTTTGAATTTCAAAAATGACTTTAAAAAGTTGAGAATGTAAAAGAAGAACTTATTTGACACATATGTATAAACACCCCATTTTTGACCGCCTTTAAGACTTGGGCGCTACTGATGGTCCACTTGGTGGTGAAAGATGTGCCGTGCAAAAGGGTCAATTTCTTCGGCGAGAGGAGAGTCAAATCCAAACCTCACACCCCATCTTGATCAAAATATTTTAGACCTTAAAACCCTCTTTTTCAAAATATTTTTGAAATGAAGTTCCTACGATGTTCCGACGCTCGCATTTTGTCAAATGTTGCGTTTTTTAGTAAACCGAGCAAGGACAAAGTGGAAATGAATGAAAGAGAGATGAACTCTTTGAAAAATCTTTCAAAACACCTTTCTTAGGGGTTTGGAGTTGAAGAAAAGAGGAGAAGAGGGAAGAAACCAAGTTGAGGAAGAAGTTGGGTATGAATCGTTAAGAGAAAGTCGAGCAGCCCTCGCTAAATCAGGCCTATCCTTTTGAATACTTGGATTTCAGCTATGAGGCCACCACCATTGGAAAGCTTACTTCCGGGGCTTCATTTTTCACTTAAGAATCTCCTAAAGCCGAGTCCGGACGAGGGAGATATGATTGGCTGATGTTGGGCATCATTCCGGTTGGACCGAAACTAAGCAACCTTCACTAAAAGAGGGATATCTCTTAGCACACTTGGAATTTTGAGGTGAGGCTGCCAAATTTGGAAACAAGACTTCCAGGGCTACAGTTTAGGCTCAAGAATGACCTGAAAAGGAGTCCAGATGAAGGAATTAGGCTTGATTCAAGTCATGGACCAGCATTGATTTTTGCCATCGGCCTCTATGGCACTGCATCGGCCACAATTTGACCTCAGCAGCTATATGTCGGCCAAAAGTGAACCTTATCGGCCAAAAATGATGGCCGGTCAGCACCAAAGATGGCCGGTCGGCTAGAAGTGTCCAGAAAGCCCAGAATTGGCAGATATTTATCCTCCAGCTGTTTCCAGCTTGTGCCACCTGTTCCAAATCAGATATTTCGACCCAAAAGTTGATATTTTGCTATATATGAAGCTATATCTCATTTTCAAAGGGGACAACCTTCTTGGACAAGCTTGGGAGCTTCTCACTCTAAAAAGTCTCTCTCTCTCTACAACTTCCAGAGCTGAATCTCTGCCCCTCTCTCTATATTCCACTCCCTTGCCCATTTTGTGCATAGAAGTGCTTGGAAGTAAAGAAATACTTCTAGTTTGCCTAAGCATCCTTCATCAAAGTTGATCACCATTGGCTTAAGGTCCCTTGGAACCTATTTTTGGGCTGATTGAAGGTTGTTTGGCTCAGAAGAGTGTTTGTTTTGCTGCTGTGCTCCAAAGGTAATCACTCACCCCTTTTAGCTTGTTTTTGCATACTAGCTTTGCCATAGTTTTCAACTACTTTGGGGCTATTTTTTGGGGTGGTGTTGAACTACAAAAACCTTTGTTTTTCCTCTGTTTTTCAGTCCTAAAAGTCTTGATTTGTGCCTTGGTTGGCTAGCGGGTTGTCCTCCCTTTTGCTCCTTGGCTTATAAGGCCTTGTGAGCTAACTTTCAAACTTTTCAAACAACTTCCTTTTGGCCTTAGAACCACTGAAATCCAAAGGATTTTCAGTGGTAAAAACCCTGTTTTTAGGGCCCAAATAGGAGAGGGTGGTCCCCTCTCCTCTTGTCTTGCTTGCTAGTATTGATGGCCAACCAAATGAGCATGTGTTTTTACTTCTTTGTGGCTTTGTTTAGACTCATTTTTGTGACTTTCCAGATCTGCCATAACTCTGTTTTTGGCTGTCTTGGTCACTTCTTGCATGCTTATTGCACTTGTAGTGTAAATCCCCTTTACTAGCCTTATATGCCTCATGAAGTAACATGTTTGTTAAGCATGTGTCAGCTCCATTTCAGCAGGTTTTTGGTCATTATTTAGCATGTCATAACTCTTTATAAAGTTGGTTTGATAGCCTCTTGCATGCTTCATGTACTTGTAGTGCAAATGTTGCTTATTAGCCTTGTATGTATGATGTCTTGGCTCATTATTCTAGCATATTTTGGCTATGCTCCATATATGTTTTAGCATTATTTTGGGCTGTTTTAGGACTATTTTGGGCTGCCTCGGTCATATGACTCATGTTTTGTATAGCTATAGTGCAAATGCCTTGACTAGTCTTGAGTTTTGAGGTCCCTACCATGCTATACTTGTGATGTTTTCATGCCTTGACATCATTTGGCATGGAATTTCAGAGCTTTCATCTTTGCCATATTCCCATGTTTATCACTCTTTAATTGTGTTTAAGGGTTGTGCCTTTATGCCTTGTTTATGAGCTAATACATGAGCATATCTTTCTTGCCATCTATGCTGCGAGTCTAGCATGTTTTTGCTACTATTTTGACTTGCCTTAGGTTTGTTTTGAATGGTTGAGGCCATTTGAGCATTACTTAGTATGGTTGTAGTGTAAAGCCCTTGACTAGCTTTGTATTTCAAGCTTCTTGACATGCTTTCTTTGAGCTATTTGCATGATTTAGCATCCTTTGGAATATAATTTCAGAGCTTACTTCATTGCTACATTTTCACATTTGTCACCTCTTCATCATGTTTGAGAGTTGTACTATTATGCTTAAGCCATGGGCCAATGCATTGAGCATGCATTTCCTTACTTTTCAAGCCATCATTTCATCATTTTGGCCACTGTTTTGGGCATGGCTGAGGTCTTCCCATTTCAGTTTAAGCCCATCTTTGCATATAGTTGCATGTTTGGCATGTTGCATCTCGTTACATGCTTGCTAGTTCACATTTTGTCACATGTTTGTGTAGGTTGCATTGAGTTGGCATGCCCATGTTACATTACATTATTTGCATGCTTGCATTATATCATGTTTGCATGTTTGGTATATTGCATGATGTTTAGCTAGTTGCATTACATAACCTTGTTGCATACTTGGCATGTTCATGTTACATTAGCTTAGCTTGCATGCTTTGCATTGCATTGTATTTGGTTTGGGGTGTCAAACCAAACACGAGGAGCGAGGGACGTTTCGTACTTGAAGTGACGAAACGTGCCTCAATCCCCGGTCGCCGACACTCTTGATCCAACATGATAGAGTGTGAGGCATATGTGTGTTTTGGTGCATTCATTCCATAGAGAATTGCACACTTGGCCTCTTTGGCCATCATGCATCGAAATACGTGATTGGTGGCCCGAGGGTTGAGTACTACACACCTTTGAGCCTTAGACATGATAAGGGGTGTAGTTGCATACATCTTTTCTTGCAAATGTATCGCCATGCTCTGTTTGTCCTCGGCTGCAGCAAAACAGCATTCTGCAGGAAGAAATGGCCGGTTGGCCACTTTCAGTGTCGATCGGCTAACCATTGTTGGCCGAGAGCCCTATCTTTGGTCGATGACCAGTTTACCTTGGCCGATGGCCTCATTTTTTGGCTAATGGCCTCACAACATGCCCACAAGGTGGTTCAAAAGTGTCACAGAAGCTGGCACAATTTTCAAAGGTACAGAGCAATGCAAACAGAGGCAATATAAAGCATGGTGATGGATTTCCGAGCGAAGCCGTCCGAGCATGCATTCATCCCTCGTCTCGAGGCCATTTCAGTGTTTTAATAACTTAGACTAGTTATTTATTTCGATTTGGTTGTGTAATTAATTAATTAGCTTGTTAGTTGATTAATTAGTTGGTTTGTATTATTCTTTCGGACCCTCCGTCGAGACGGCAAATTTTGTAATAAGTGTGCGTAAGTGTGTGAATGTCTTCCAACCCCACGTCTTTCTCCCTTTTACATACCTGCTTTTGATGGTTAGATTAGGGCATGTTTCAATTCGCATACTTATGCTTCGCATGTTTGCATCCATCCATTTGTCTTGCTTACACCGGGCTCGGCGCATCATACTAACTGCATTGTATTTAATCCTTATTTGAATACATGTATCGAGTGTTGCATCCATATGCCATCTTAGAATAGCCGAGCCTACTTCTAGTTGCATTTTGCATGTGTTGCATTAGCCATCTTAACATGAACTAGGATCATGCATTGATTACTAACTAGTTTTTGTTTTGGCTCGGAGTACACTGTAAGTATTTTACGCTTTAGCATCTTGCATGTGTGTGAGTGTTGCCATGACAGTATGCTTACCATGAGGCTATTTGCTTATTTGATATAACTGTCTGAATGTCTGTGGGTGAAGGTTAGATTACTTGAATTGGAACAATTCATCGAAATACGAGTTTTTAAGCCCACTTGAGAGTGGCAAAATCATATTTTTCTAAGCCCACTCAAGGGTGGCAAATCCGCGTCTTAGCCTACTTGCGAGTAGCACCTTCAAACCATTTTCACAAACAAACATGAGATGTTTTGTTCCAACTTAGGCAATCTAGTCTATACTTGTGTATTGTGCGCATCACATAGTAATTCTAGCTAATTAACCGGAATAAGAACGCATATGTTTTCAAAAACAAGATATCATGCTTAGTACAGGCCGATCTTTGATCGGGCGAGCGGGGGTGCTCATAGATGACCTTCCCCAATCGTACCCAAGTTCCCGAGCCGAGGCAACTTTGGTGATGACGGACACGTGGCCTTAGGCAACGAGTCAGGGTTTCCTAAATTCCCCCAAAATAAAATATTTAGGTGGCGACTCTGTATCTGGCAAAACAATCCATATTTGGCACTTCTTTCTTAAAAATCAGTTTTCCAAAACGATTTGCCGGATTTGGACTCTTTGGTGATTTATCGGTCCCGTATTGCACTTTGCGGGATTAGATTCAGAACTATGACATTTGAGTCCGAACTGTAGTAGCAAAGCCCAAGGGCGCGCCTACAATATGTTTTGTCTATAATTTTTAGAAATCTATTTTCAACATAAAAGAATGACGAGTTAGCTAATTACAAATCAATAGAGTACAAATGAAAACTGTATGGTCATGATTTTTGACATGTTCACGTGGTAGGACCTTAGGTCGAGATGCCACGTGGTAGGGCATAGCTGGCCGAAGTATAGAAATGATCTATGCCTAGGTCGAGATATGCGGCGAAGGACAATGAGTCCTAGTGAAAAAATGACTTTTAGGTCAGGTGTAGTTAATCCAACTATGAGAGAGGAATCCTAGATAATATGTTGTGTTCCTAGAGGGAACATGATTGACATGAAGACAACTTTTAAGAGGAGGCAGGATACTCTATATAATGGCAGACACCCTCAACGGTCAGAGGTACGCATGTATACATGTGAATTTGTTCTTAGAAGCTATTTTGTGCTTATATCTCTTGTGAGTTAAGACTAACTTTAGTATCGAAGTGCCTTTCCAATTGACAAGCAACTTAGTACTGCCTTCAATTTTGCAAGCATGAATCTTGACAACAGTTTTGTTCTCTTTGCCTTTGTTCCCAGAATTCCAAAAGAAAAATTATACTTGGTTATGTGGTCAAATTTTAACACACAAAAATTGTGTCCTTTGACAAAAAATTCTCACACCAAATACGTTTGAGTAGCAAATATATATATATATATATTTCGTTTCTCATGTATACGATATTCTCCTTCAAGATTGGGCAAAACGGTAAAAAGTATGTCTCTAATTAATCTTAGTTCTGGCTAATATATGGCCATGTTAACAAAATCCTTAATCGAATATGCTACTCATTTCATTATGTTTTATTAGTCCATCTTTCTATTTTGGAATTTCTCAAAATGTTAGTTCTATTTTGAAAAGTTCAAGTAAAAAATATGCAGTTTTCTAAAATTACCTTTTAAAAGTGGCGATAAATATAGTTAGAAACGAAAATAAAAGGATATTCTTAGTACTAATGTTTTGAAATTTAAATTGAAGTGCTGGCTTATCTTCTTAAAAGGCTAGAACTAACTCTCCATTTAGATTGATGGAGGAAATAGAGTGGTTGTTGTTACAATTTTTTGACTGCGAACAGAACAGAATCTGGTAACAAAACAGAGGAGTTTCCGGGAGGATGTTCTCGGTTGCACGTGTGATTCTTCAACTCTCGTTCGAGTTCATCAGCTTGTAACTCTTAGATCAATTGGTGTATTGTAATTAATTAGTCAAATTCCTTTGGATTTGTAATAGCTAGTTAACTTAGTTAATTAATTTGATGTTGTAATAATTAGTCTAAGAAGGACATTTATTTGAACCCTCTTGTATGAGGGAAAATTGTTATATTGTGTATGTCTTCTAACCCTAATTTCTTTTTCCCTTTTATTTACTTGCTTATAATGATAGCATCATGTTTTATATTGTGTGCCCATTAGGGCTTCTTCTAAATTCTACTTTGATAATTCAAATCATTAGCTTTTAGAATTCATTGAGTATGTTTGCAAAATATTAAGTTGATCGGATATCGATAATTCTTTCATTAAATTATGTTTGTATAAAAAAAAATGAATGATAAATATAATTTAAAGTATAAAATTGTATACAAATGTTATTTGATGAAAATGCTATCAATATCATATCAACTTGATTTTTTACAGATATATTTTATTTGATAAACCGTAAAAAATGAATAATTCAAATCATCAAAGTATGAGTTGTAGTAGGCCTTATTGAACTCACAACAGTGACTCTTGTGGTAGAGCACAACAGTCACCCCTCATCCATTGAGGAGTTTGGTGAGAAAGAAAATAAATGGAGTGCATTAGATTTTTCATTAGTTGTTTGGATAATTAATGAATTGAGAACTGGTTTGGGAATGGTTTTTTTGTTTTTTTGTTTGGTTTTGTTTTTTTTTTTTTTTTTTTTTGGGGGGGGGGGGGGGGAGACAAATTGTAAGATGGAAAATTTATTAGAAAATCCTCTTTTAAGTACTTCTATCTGAATTACTCCATAGATATTCTTATATTTCAATAATTCATATCATTTAGCTATTTGATACACCAAATCTCAATTATCATATTTAAGGTATTTTATAGACAATTTTACTCTTGTAAATATTTTTTGAACCCTTAGCAATTTGGTGATGTGAATATTTGACAATGTGAATGTTAGCATTACAAAATATTTACACTATCAATATGAACATTAATACACTTTCACCCTATTATTATTATTATTGATATTTTGATAATTATGTCACTCATATGAGTTATTTGAATATAAGACAATAATTTGGATTAAGTGAAACATAATTTACGAATAAATGGCCCTAAAAAGAAAGACAGATCTCTCGAAACTTAAACTTTTATTTCTCACAAAAAAAAAATGGTAAGATTTGTTTTTTTTTTTTAAAGAAGGAAAAAAAAAAAAGAAGAAAAACCAAATTTACGCTTTACAAAATAATTTAAATTGATGTACTTAATTCTATACTTAATGATATATATATTTTATGTTAATCCCAAAAAAACATAATAATAAAAAGGGATATCCATCACATTCTAATCATTATTAATCTAAACAAGAAAAGAAAAAACTACAATTTTTTTTTTCTTATTAAAAGTAAAAATTTAGATTTTTTTTGGGGGGGGGGGGATCGAGATGGTCTCCAGTTCACAAAGTGTACAAGACGGTGCTGATTGGGCCGGTGAGACTTAGCATGAATCCAATTTCGATGATCCGAGCCGTTCAAAGTGTAGAGCTCGCTGAGTACTTCATCTCTATAAAAAAAAAAATCACATTGATCGGAGAGCTCTCATCTCTATAAAAAAAAAAATCACGTTAATCAGAACACATTTTTGTTAATAATTTATTTTTAAAATCATAGTTATCATTAACAAAAATATGATCTAACTAAATTGTTATCGATATCCGATCAACGTGATTTTTTTCAAAGATAAAATACTCGACAAACCTTACACATTGAATTATTCGAATTATTGAAATTGGACCCGTGGTGAGTCTCATGGATCCAACAATACGCTCCAGTTTGATTTTGGACTGAAGACAAACCTAATCCATTTTTTTCCTCACCTCGTAATGTGAAAAAAAATAAAAAAATAAAAAAAGATGGGAGAATTGCAACAAAAAAAAAATGGCATTAACACAAAATAATGAGTAATGTTAAAAATCCTAAAAATTCTATTAAAATTTTTATCAAGTGTCTCACATGGGTATGAGACTCACACCATGTGAGCACCATGTGAATCTCACACCCATATGAGACATTTGGCAGAGAATTTTGATAGAACTTTTGAGATCTCTAACATTTTTATAAAATAATTAGGGTAAATTACAAATACACCCTGTGAGAGATTTACTTAAAATATGAATTGTTCCATGTGATTTTAAAAATTACAAATATCTCCCTATGAGAATTTTTTATTTAACAGAATTAATTAAAAATATAAAATTTCTAACTGTTACACCTATATAATAATAAAATTATCTGAATAATTAATTGAAACAAAATTTTAACATTATTAAAAACTATTAATTAACTTGATAATTTATTAATAAAAGGATTTATTTGTTATGAAATTAGAAACATTAGGAGGCATATTGTAATTTTTAAAACCACAAAAAGTAATTTATAATCTAAATAAATCTCAGAAAATGTACTTATAATTTACCGAAATAATTACAATGTCATAAAAGTACAAAAAATTTATCCATTAAATTATATAATTAAGTTTTATACTTCCTGTTTTGAGATAAGCAACGGACGTGGAGAGTAATGTTTGTATGATTTCTATAGGGAAAAATATTTGAGGATCACAATTTTTGTGGTTCAAATGGCTTAAAATTGTCAAAACGACGTCGTTTTGGCAATTTTGATATTATTTTGTACTCAAAACGACGTCGTTTTGATAATTTCGAGCCATTTGAGCCACAAAAATTGTAGCCCTCTACCATTACTGTTTCTATAGGGGCCTGTGTATGCTATTAGTAATTTATTTCTTACAGGCATTAAAGCAAACAGAAGAACTGCATCATCAACACATTTATTTGTCTGATTTCTTTTGTGTATATTTTCAAAATCAATAGGTTTACCAAGTTGTACAAAACACAATCACCAGAAGATGATTAACAAAAAAAAAAAAAAAAAAGCAATCCTATGATCCATTGAAGGGTGTCCAGAAATCAGCATAAAACCTCAAAGGTTTTGGGAGAGCCTTCTTCCACGTATCAGCATCAGGCAATTCACCAGTAAGAGCAATGGAGCTATCGTCTTCCCTATTCCCAAGACTCAACACTGAAAGCTCACCTGGAAAAACCTCATGCATTGCCCTCAATGTCTCTTTCATTACCACATTGCCATCTCTCCTCGAATCCTCTGCCTCCACGCATCTCCCCCCCACATTCACCATAATCCTCCCACCTCTCCTCAACCTCCTCTTCATCCTCTCCCACGTCCTCGGCTCCTGCAGCTCCGGAATCAAACAACCCTTGCTAAACAAATCCACCAACACCCCGGAAAACCCGTCTTTGATCTCCGCATTCAGCGCATTCCCGATGTATATGTAAAGCCGATCTGGGTGTTGTTTCTCAAGCCTGGAGAGGCCGAAATATTCCCTCCCGACTGAAATCACAGCCGGGTCAAGCTCCCACCCGTGAATGACACCGTTGTTGGGGTAGAGATCGAGGATGAGGCGGGCAGCTGAACCGGCTCCGAAGCCGAGGATGCCGAGGGGTCCGGGAGGCAAGATTGGGGGGAGTGTGGCGAAGACGTCGAAGTAGGTGGAGGTGAGGGATTTGAGGAGGAAGGAGATGCTGTGGATGTTGCCGGGGGAGTCGAGGAGGAGGAGTCGTGAGCCGGCGAAGGGGTGGTCGGCGGTGCGGGAGACTTGGAGGACACGGATGTAGTTGTGGCGGGACTTGAATTTGACTAGGGTTTTGACGAGGTCGATGGGTATGCCATCGTCTTGGGTGTTGTTGGGTTGGGGATTGGGGATGTGGTGGGTTTGCTCCTGAGATTTGACTGAGACTGAGAGTGGTTTGGAGGGGATACTGATGATGGGCTTGAAGGAGAAAGTGAGGTGGTTGTGATGAGTGATGATGGGTGGGAGAGAGTTGTGGTGGGAGATTTGAAGTGGGTGGATTTGGAGGGAAATCAATCCCTGGCCAACTGATTTCATGGCAACTAAAAACTCCCTCCCTCCCTCCCTCCTAAATCTTCCCTTCTGGGTGGGGTGGGTACAATTGAGCTTGGCTTAACGGGTACCTCGGCAATTACATGATGAAAACAATCCAAGCCACAAGGCAAACGAAACCCATACGACGTCGTTCTCCATCCTTTAGCCTTCCAAATGTGCTTACCCTCTCATCACCACAGGGTCAAAAAAGATACAATGCTAAAAATACATACTTGGACAAAGGAAGCATATATGGGTTGACAATATTTTATAAAATTTGTTATTATAGTTGAATTTTTGAAAATCTTATTTGTTTATTTGTTTTTGATTTTGTGTTTATAGACCTAATAAGATAGGACATGAAAATGAAATTTAAGAAGACAAATAGAATAGTAGCTAAACCACAATTCGACTTCTATTAAACTAAACATGAAGCCAAGGTGAGCCTACGGACGGCAATAGCATTAGGCAAGTTAGGCCGTGGCTTAAGATTTCAAAATGTCCCTCTCTTAATAACTAAGAAAGACTTTATATTAAGAAAAGTCCTCTAACTAAAACGAAACCCTTATTGACGTACAAGCCATTGTTTGAGAAGTGGGTTTGGGTGAGTTTGGGACTAAAATAGTCACAAAAATCAGAATAGGTTTTTTAGTCCCAATAAAACAAAACATCATATCCAATTTATAATTATTATATTTTTTCTCACAAAAAAGCTAAAAAAGCCAAAAGACCTTCCCAAATTAGGCTTTTTAGCCCCAGGCTAAAATAGTCAAAAAAGACAAAAAGCCAACTCACTTCCCAAACCAAGCCTAAAAGATATATCTTTCTTTTATAGTGACTAATTTTGTTAACTATCTTGTGAATCTAATAGGAGTTCAAAAATATATTTAAAGTTGTAGTATGCAATTTATTTATGTTTTCCATTTTTTATGGGTCTCCTATGCTGAACAAAAGTTTGGTGGCTACAAAGTTAATGTTTTATTTTGTGTGCTTATATTTTGGTCAATATACAATGTTAGGTTGACTATATTTGGAAATCATTTATGTGGTACTTCACATTGTACTAACCATATTAACAAATAAGTCTCATATTTTATCTACAAACACTTATATTTTGTGAGGCTCATCACATTACATGCACTACTAAAAACCGGAGCTTTTGCAACGGTCGTAAACGTCGCAAAAGGTTCACATATTGTCGCAAAAGACTTTTTGCGACGGAATAGCGACGGGAAATGGGGGGTGGCGGAAGGGGGCGTGACAAAAGGTATTTGCGACGGTTACGAACCATCGCTTCCCTGTAGCGACGGCTAATCAATAGTTTTGCGACAGTTTAACCTGACACAAAAAAAGGGGGAAAAACTTCATTTTTAGTGACGATACTGATTGCCATCGCCAAAAACCTTTTTAGCGACGGTATTTGCCGTCGCAAAAAGTATTATTAGCGATGGTCTAAAATGTCACAAAAAATATATTTGCGACAGTTGAAACCGTCGCAAAAGATTAGAACTAATATGTATATGCGACAGGTTAACCCGTCGCTAATAAAATGTAAAGAAATGATGATTACATTAGCGACTGTTTATTATTGTCACAATAAAATTATTTTTATAAAATCATATTTTATTAAATATTCCCTATACAAATTATTAATATTTTTTAAAATACATTACATCCACATCCACATTCACAAAATCATATACCAAGAATAATATATATGTACCTTGTAACAATTGTCAACCAAATATTCTTTACAAAAATATATAAAACAACCTCCAACAATACTAATAATTTTTTATATTCAAGAACTCAAATTTTTAGTATCGACAGTAGAAATAAAAAAAACATATATATTGTAGCTTGTTTTGATATCAATAGTAAGCTTCAATATCGATATGCGAAGATATCATCACGTACTCAAAAAGGTTGCATCTGCAAAAACAAATAAAAAAAATATCATTTACAACATAATTAATTTCAAGCTTACAGAAAATGTAAAACATTTGATTTTTTTTCAAAAAATAAATAAATAAATAAGATTGTAAACTCCAATATCGATATGCGAAGATATCATCACGTACTCAAAAGGGTTGCATATGCGAAAAAAAAAAAAAAACAAAAAAAATCATTTACAATATAATTAATTTCAAGGTTATAGAAAATGTAAAGCATTTGATATTTATTTTAATAAATAAATGAATAAGATTGTAACATATACATGAATCGAGCGCCACACAATGTATCTTCTAACAGCTTCTCCAACTGTTCTTAGACATCGGGATGTTGTTTCCAAAAGAGCGTTCGGCTTGTTCGCTTTTAAGACAAAGACTTTGCAATATTCAGGGCCAATTAGGATAAGAAATTGTTAAAAAAAAAATAGTGGGATATATTTGGACTTGTGCTCGATTGGGGTTGGGAAGTATCCAACAAGTATCGTGTTGTGTTGGTGTCCGACACGGTATCCGACACGACACATCACCTTCTTAGAAGTGTCTATGCTTTTTAGGCTAGCAGGCTCCCTCCTAAAGAAAGAGAGACAACGTTGTGCTCAAAAAATGTTCAAGTGAAATGTGAACGGAGAAATCCAAATGGTATTCAATCATCTACTGTTACCTTCTATATCATACATGCATGTCCCGAATCCTAATCACTAGCCTCTAACAGCCATTTGAGAATCACAACAAGGGGCATAACATATTTGATCAAAGCTGTAAATGTAGCTTTAGTCTTAGGAGGAAGTTGATAGGAACCAAACCCTGCCGAACATGAGACACCAACACCCATGACCTAAGGGGAAAAGAAATGCTCATAGAGAACTTGTTTCCAAGTCGTATATATTCCATTCAGATGCCATAATTTAAAGAAAGTAATTTCACATGAACTTGCAAGAAAGTAAAGCCAGATTAATACTTCAGTTCACATCAAGAACATTCACATAAGTTTGTCCATAAAAATATCAAGGCACAAGTAGACGATTTTCGTGATAACAATTGTTCAAGTCCACATAATTATTCTACTTCTGAGCTGTTGCTTAATGGTCACGAGTCATTCCCTCCTATTTAGTGAAGCCAAAATTGAGAATGGAGCCAATGATGGCAGCTGAAGAGCCGTATTGCTTATGAAAAAATGTAAACATGCAGCAATATTTTAGCCCATAATCAAAATTCTCAGTATGTTTGATGTCAATGTAAATCCAGGAGCAGGATTATGGAGCGCGAGTATCATGATTGATTCAGTGTGTCAACAAGAGTAAAAAACAAGGACTTCTAAAACTGTCATATTATGATTGATTCAGTTTTCAACCAAAAACAGGAGAATAAAATATGAAAATAAAATAATTCCAAAGACCAAGACTAGAGTGTCAGTTTACAATTGCAGAACTTACGCCTTCATAGTTAACAGGGGCTTTCTGAAGCTTTGGGTCTGTATCTATAACGTTCTCCAAATGTTTCAGCACAGCCTCTCCATAATCCTGAAAGCACCAGTGTATTAATTAAGCCACAATTACCCGAAGGCATTTTCAGCCAACAATTACAAAATATAGTAGCATACCCTCCTTTAAGATCTAGATGACTCTAATCAATCTTTAGTCTAAATTCAACAGTAACAGCAGGTTCCTCTAGACTGTCTACCAAATCAGTCAAAACTTTGCTGCCGCCACCTACTCCTGAAGCTCTGGCAGATGCAAGTTTATTCAAGAGCTTCACCTGCAAGTAGTGCCAAATGGAAGAGGGGAAGAAGTAAGAGGAAAAAGAAAATATTGGAAAAACATAATGTCAACTTTGCACAATGGATAATTTTACCGTGTTAGGGAAAAAAAAATCCTATGTTGCATAGTGAACTGCAAGTGTAGAATGTTAAATAAATTTCATAACCACAGTTGCAATTCAAGCCTACCATGAGATATGCACCATCATCAAGCCAATGATTTTCCTTCAGAGCTCCATGGCCACTGGTTTCAGTAGCCACTGGTTTCTGTAAACAATATTTCCTTTAGATATAAAATCAGGTGCAGAAGTTACATACTAAACAAAATGTACAATGAAAGAAGCATATGTAGTTGATGCTATCATGAACTGTATAATTTCCTTTCTGGTTTTCCTTTTATCCTCTTCCATCAGTGCAAACAAAAACTACCACTAACATGCTAAAAGGGTCCCAGGTGAAAACTGGACAAGAAGGATCCATCTAAAAAGAAAGCAAGCTCCTCAATTAAGTAGGAACCACTTTCATCTCTAGATATCATAACATGAGAGGTGTGGGGTTGCTGTTTAAGAAAGGATCGTTGAAGGCCTAGGGCTAATAGTACTTTTTGCATTTCTGTTGAAAAGCCAAAGATGTAAGAAATAACTCAATACATGGTTAAATAATGCACAGCCACACTTTCAACTCTGCGATTCAACTAACCCCGGTGCAATACCATCTTTAAAGAATCAATCTTATGAGCTCATATCACAATCAGATGGTTTACTTTTAGTTCCTAGTTTTTTTATGATGTATTTTATTTCCTTACTGAAGACATTTTCTCCTCTGGTTGTACTCTCTTTTTTGGAAGATAAAAGATTTCAATCTATGAAGTAGAAAGTTCAGTTGGACACATCACTTGTTAGTTCTGAGAAAAGTTGCAAGTCATGTACACAGGAATAAGGTTCTCATGATGCCTCTGGTAGTTGTTAAGTTCAAGACATTCTCAACCATAGTTTCTCTTAGACTTGCAAATGTGGAATGCAAAGCTCCATGAAATTCATAAATTGTTTCACAATGAACATTAAATATTTCCAAAGAGTAGCAAGTAGTAGCAGTAATGAGTACCAGATGAATTGCTTCATCAATGACATTTTTGTAGCCTCTTTTGAACCTGTGGTGCTTTCCTCCTGTGAGAAATTATATTAAGTTATGAGCACATTAATCATAAGAAAGGAATCAAGCAATCTCATTACTCTTACCAAGTTTCTTTTTGATAAATGTTGTTAATCCATCTGAAGTAACACTATCTGTGACAATTGTTGTTCCTGGATGCTAATAGAACAAAACACAAAGTGAATACAACTCACAACAAATACTTTTTTTTCCCCCTCATTTGGGAAGATTCAACGGGACCCAAAGTTCAGGATGTAAACAAACTACAGTTTTATATGGACAACTAACTAAGGAAACTTACTTCCTCAAGAACAATGGCTGACATTAATGCAATCAGACGATTCCGATTGAGCTCACGGCCTCCGGAATCCACAGCAGCAGATCTGGGAGAAAGACATAGTCAGGAAAATACATGACATGCATACTAGATTAACGCATGGATTGTAAAAATCGTTACTTGTCAACATCCGTATCAAAGATAATTCCCAAATCAGCATTGTTATCAAAAACTGACTGGGTGATAGCTTTCATTGCTGCCTTGTCCTTCAGGTTAGGAATATGATTGGGGAATAAACTTGACATCAAAATTGATTTATCCTCGTGACATGCAAATATAACACTCTCCCTATATTTTCAGTATTAATATTACCATCCGGCTCCAAGAACTGACTGCCAGTAGTAATTGCCCCTAGAGGCTCAAGCACCTTTGCCTGATATCCAATAAAAAATAAGTCTTATTGTTAATTTAAGGAATAAGTGGAAAAGGCATCAAGTTTTTCTAGCAGAAGACAATTCAGGAGCAAATATTGCCAGTAATTCCCAAAGGTATGCCATAATACCAAATTGTTTCAAAATGAAAGTACAAATTTCTTTTTCTTTTTCCTCCTATTGCTCTTTGCACTGTCAATATCTACTTTTAGATTTTCACCAGCTTATTTCAAGATGTTCTCAATCAGAATATACATTTTGATATCGCCAAATAATTCTCAAAAAAGGATTTTCACTATGTATGAAGCGGTGAGATTTTCATTTTTGTCATCCTTGAAGGTATTATTGTAGCCTACTGACACCAAAAAGTTGAAATGAGGTCATTTTAAGTTGTTTCAGTTTTGTCAACTTATATTACTAAGGGAAGAAGAGGCAATATTTTTACTTCTAAACCATACACTTCTTTTTTGGGCTACCTCACAGCTCAGTTAGTTAATATTTTATAGGAAACAAATTTGCTAAGATATATAAAAAGCATATTAGAGAAGAGGCACCTCTTCAAAAGAAGAGAAGATAGAAAATGAACCCCCAAAAAAATAGTAAAAAACAAGCATGCCTAAGAAAAGGACCCGAGAATAATTGAGCTTTAACACAAAAACTCTCTAGTAGAGGCACCCATTTTACCTAAGAAATTTGCTTCCTGTAATCCTATCAACCGACTCATGAATTCTATACCCATAAATGAAATGAAATAAAATCAAGAATCCGGTTATGAAATTAAGGAGACGTATGAGAAAAGTACCGAGATTGGCAACTAGAGAGGCAGTGACATCACAAAATAAACAACCTGACCGATCATAGACGGCAACGACGATGCCAAGGATCCTTGATCATTTTGGTGGCTTTAGATTGATCATTCTGAAATTGAATTAGGTACTTAATCTATTTGTATATACAGATATATCTGGATGCCTCAGTGGTCTAGTGTTCTCATATGTACACTATATGGGTGACTTTAGCCAAAAACTATGTATAAGAAATATTCTCAGCACAAAAAATCAGAAATGAGACCAAAAAAAAAAAAAACCAGGAAAAAAATTCAACTATTTTGTTCTGTTTAATATATGTAGCAGTAGTGATGCAAGTCCCACACAATTATCAGATTTGTAGATATGATGGCAACACAGACAAGCATTTAGAATTTGGATTGTGAACTATATTAAACATCTCATTTGATCAATAGTTTTCCTCATAAGATCTTGATTGCTGGTAAAACAATTAACATAAATAATTGTCTCTTTAAAGTATACAAGATCACCCTGCACATTCAATAAAGTCAATCAAACACAAGTAGCAATAGCTATTTTAACAAAGCTATTTTAGATGAACTTAAAATACAATTATGATTAACGAATCAAAGTTGGAACAAATATACATTTAGTGTCCATTTAAGTATAAAAGAGGAAAATTTCAAAACAATCCATAAAAATTGCCATATCTACAAACTAAAAAAAAAAAAAAAAAAGAAGAAGAATAAGATGTAAAGATTAAATAAAAATAACATATTGATTTTATTACATTAAATGGTTTCCAGATTATTCGTAAATACTCAGAGATTTCTAAATGAAAGGCATAACTTCTCTATTACCACTTCTCCAAAATTATATTATCATAAAATTAAGAAAGAAGCTTACCTACTGATGTGAATGGTGGCAAGCTCAAGTATTTGGAACAAGAGCTCTTGGAAGAAATAATGTCATCTTCACTGCTAAATCCAATTAGACAATCTCGAGGCTGCAATAAGTTAAAATATCAAAACAGGCATTAGAGTTTCTTCAATGTCAGGAAAATCAGAGACAAATGTGAATCAAAACAAAGATCCTCTGAAAACAAAGAAATCAAAAGACCCATAGAACATTTGATGAACAATACCAATTTATTCAAACACATAATTCACCAGTTACCAAGAATTTGACCTTTAAGTAGGTTCATAACAAAACAGTACACAAGAAAAGTGGTTATAATTTGCCCAAAGTCTCTACTTAAACTATTACGGCAATTGTGATCATGTTTAATTTTGGGTTAATTCAATACCCACCAATTTCATTTTGAGGTTCTTATTTCCAGTGGTTATCAATAACGCAGTTGATTCAATTCCAAAAACAAATCAAATTATGTGGATCAAAATATATTAAAAATCTAAAGAGGTTTTTTATTTGAAGGTTTGACAAAGAAAAAAGGGCTTGATGCAACTAAGCTATATTCTAAATATCCAAAATTAAGAACATTAGAATATTAAAAAAAAAAAAAGAATGATATAATGAGAGAAGAAATCATGCCCATATTTTTAAAAGTTGTAAAATTTCCTCTAGAGATACAATATAGACCAGATTATGTTTAAAATTCGTCTAGAGCTAAGATTTATAGAAAAATTCTCTCTTTTTTATTTTTACTTTAATTTTTATAGGTTCTACCTGCAGATCAAACAACACAAGCATAGAATTCTAAAAACACTGGAGACATTTGAATTTAAAAAACGTATCTGATATCTTAGGGATCTGAAGTGATACATCCCCTCCCAAACGCAGGCTCTTTTAGGGGCAATGATCCACATGGTATTGTGGAAACTGCAACACACACTCTATCTCCATGATTGAAGATGCCTTCATAAGTATTAGAGAGAGGAGCTGAGGGATAACAATAAAAAAATAAAATAAATTAGGGGAATTAATAAACCAGTGTTTTTTCCCTGAAGAAATTACTAACTCATGGAAAAGTCATTTCAATTAGTAAAATTTGTATAGTTTATCACTAATTTGAAATTGTTTTTACAACTATACACTGAACTGTTAATTCCCCCCGAAATTATCTATTTTATGAAAGAAAATAAAAAAAAGAAACAGAGATACACATAGTATTGAACCCAACTCTACACTTTCTCTTAGGAAAAAATAACATATTAAAACTACAAAAGGATACACATCAGATGCCTCATAAGCTTCTTCATAAATCTCACGTTTATATAAATAAAAATAAAAATAAACCAGCAAAAAAAAAATGAAAGCAATTTAGGATTTTAGAGAGAAGATATGATGAAGGACAAAAGGAAAGAAGGGATCAAAAGAGAACGCAAAATCAAACCAAACTTCCACTTAACACTTGCTAATTTACTTCTTGGGAGGGGAAAAAAAAATAAAAACCAGAAACAAAAACGAAAAAACAAGAACGAACAAAAAAAGGGAAAAATTCAAAAGAAAGCAATCAAAAAATCAAATAATAATTGAAAAAAAAACTAGTAACAAAAATGAACAAAAGCAAAACCATTTTTCCTTCAAAAGTAGAACAAGAAAGAACCAAAATTTGGGGGGGGGGGGGGGGGGGGGGGAAGAGAAATCAAAAGAAAGAACAATAAAAAAATCAAATAATAAACGAAAAAAACTAGCAAAAATGAACAAAACCAAAACCATGTTTCCTTCAAAAGTAGAACAAGAAAGAAAAATTAAAAATGAGGAACAAAAACGAAACCAATTTCACAAGATTTAAAGATTTCAACTTTTACCAACTCACATTGAAGCAAAAAAAATAAAAAAACCCAATTCCGCAACATAAAAAACTAATTTTGTCAGTTCTTAATCAAAACCCTACCTTTTCAATTGAAATCCCCAATGATTTTTTTCCCCTCTAAGATCCCCAAATTAAAACCCTAGTTTGAATCTCCAAACCTGATTTAAGGGAGGAAGTGTTATTCTTCGCTGAGTCTCTCGTCCCTTCCTTTCTCTTCGTCTTCTATGTAGCGGTTAATGCGGAAAATCAACTGATCTATCTCTATTTCAAGTCGATAATGCCAAAAATCGACTGATCTTACTCGGTTGAAGCTCAAAGCTTAAACTTCAATGGTGGTCAAAAAGAGAGAGAGTGACGACTGGGTGAGAGGGAGGGAGGAAGAGAGAGAACAGTGAGATTATGGTAGAATATTGAAGATTTTTTTTTTTTTTCAAGAGATTACAAGAGAGTTTGGGAAAATCGGGAAAAAGGGAGAGTGGGAGGGGGGTTTGGCGCGAATTTAGGAATTACCATTTGCGATGATGTTAAGGCCCGTCGCGAATGAATGAGCGAAAAATAAACTTTTTGTGACGGATTGCCAAAAGAGTGTTGCAAAAAAAAAAAAAATTAAGGCCAGAAAAATTTTGCAACGTTTAACTACCATCACATATAACCTTACTTTTTGCCACGAGCTTAGTTTTTCAGTTGCAAAAAAAATAATTTTGTGACGTCATTAATTGCCGTCGCAAAAGCTTGCTTTTTGCGACGGTACTTAAACCGTCGCAAATTGTTCCGTGTCCAATGCCCCCTTTTCTAGTAGTGATGATTCATATCACATGAGATGCCACAATCATATGATATCTAAATATGATTATCAAATATGTTTCATATGAGGTGTCGCCCTAGGTGAACCCTGTATTAACTAAGGTACATTTAGTATGGTGCTGAGGTGAGCCAATATGATGTTGAGGCAAGGCCATTATGGTGCCAAGGTGAACCCATTATGAAGTCGAGCAGGTAATGAGTGTGTTCATACGCCGACCTCTGAAATGGATGATCTAGTTATTATCCAACTACCATATTACCATATTGATGTGGTGTGTTTCTACTAAATATGCCAAAGTCATAATGTTAGTAAAAGCCTCATAGATTTGTAAAAACTGTCACGTCAAGATAAGATTATCAAGGATAACCCTCATGTGTTCATGCTTGGTCCAAGAGAAAAAAAAATGCGTGTAAACCAAACCATTCCACCTTTATGCTGTGTTTGGTTGGGGGATTTGAGAAGGGATTTGGAAAGGGAAATGGAAAAGGTAGGTGAAATGTGAATTAAACATACCTATATTTCACCTAGTTTCACACACATTTTCCCTTTCCCTTTCCAAATCCCCCAACCAAACACAGCATTACAAATAGGGAAAAAAACAACTATTAGAAGATATGCAAAAATATATCCTACAATACACTTGCAAGTTTTCTTTGATAAAGGAATCAACTTAGCTATTGAAGTGGTTACGCAGCCAAACCTCCAGCCAGTAACTTTAGTTGTTTGATTCTCTTGCAGGAGTAGGCCCTTATCAAATTCTAGAAAAAGAGTCGCAAATCGTCCTACCACAACACAATAATAATTCTACATACATATAACTACAACAATATTAGGAATCCAGAAAAGATATCTAAAAAATTATTTAAAAAGTACATTTATGGTCCACAATCATTCTAAGTGTAGCCCATCTCCCCCAAACTTTTAAATCTATAACGTTCACCTCATTTTGGGGATAAAATTTGGAGGACAATTTCATCCTTCATGGTATTTTCCCATTTAACTAATCACATAAAATTTCATTGTAAAATGTAGGTGAAGCGGTTTCTGAGTTAAGGGTTCCACATTAGACAACTTTGAATAGCAAAGCATCCAAATTCCTGTAATTGGATCCCGCCATCATTGCAAAATTTTCATTTTTCTCAAGCCTCCATTGTAGTCTCTTTCTTTTAGAAAATACGTCACTCTAAACTAGTTGCTGCAAATTGCAAAATGTTGGAACTAAAATGACAAAAAAAGGAATTTCATTTACATTCTCTGATTCTAAAATTGGAGGCAATTAGATCATATTGAAATGTGTTTTTAAACAGGGGACCTTGCTCCCGTTAACTATTGTTGCAATATATATAATTTTTTTTCTTTCACAAACGTTACGTGGTTGCTATTTTAGAGGAAACTATTCAAAAGAGAAAAATAGCAAATTTGGGCATCAAATGAAGATTGAGAGAACCTGTCCAGATCCATTAAGAAATCAATCAACATTGAATTAGGCAGAAGCTCAAGCTTTGTTCATCATCATCATTGTAACTTAGTTGTTGCACAAAGCATGTATGGATATCCTTTTCTCTATAGGAACGGTCGAATTGGTATAGAAAAAATGGCAGGGGAAGAAAAAACTTCTTAATAACAAGACACCTCATAAGTCACCTCTTACTCCAGAGGAACTCGAACACTACCTTTTCTTTTAATACAAATATATATATATATATATACTCTTTATTTACCTAATCAGTTTTTCATCAATGTACTCCAACTCTACTTTTTATTTTACATATTTATCCATACAAATTGTTTAAAAAGCATCCCAAAACTCTCTAAATGTAGATATTCTGGAATATCTTTTTATGTATTAAAATAGTTGTTACAATAGCTAGCCCGTTGACGAGTGCAAAATATAGGATGAAACAGTTATAATAGCCAATGGGTCCATTTTAAGTAGCCAGTTGGAGATGTTAAAATCTTTGTTATCAGATCGTAAATCGAATATCATTTTGCTAAAATAGTGGATCGTGAATCATGAATCGTATCGAATTGTGAATTATAATAGTAATTTTATTTAATATGATATATAATTCTATATATTTATATACATATAAAAATGCATACAGTGATTAAAATAAAAAAAATTATCAATGTGACTAAATTATATATAAGTAAATACATATAAAATCACGTATATCAATAAGATAATTAATTAATCTCTTCTATATATCTCTATAGTTTGGTGAAAATGACATTATTTCATGCATTATGTAAACAAAAATAGATATAAAATGAAATCGCAATGAATCATGTGAATCGTAATAAATCGTAGTGAATTGTAAAATGAATTATACAATTTACTCAATTTCTGATCCAATGGTACGATTTGAATCTTTTTTTTGTTAAAACTCGTATCGAATCATTAATCGTACGATTCTAATGATCTAGAAAATCCACTGAGCAGAATCATTATGCAACGCTCCAAAAGGGAGGACCAGTCTGGTTTGTATCAGGATGGTAGATATGCCTCTATCATATTTCCTTCTTTGATTCCATCTACAATATCCCTTAGCCACAAAACAAAAGTTTGACTCAGGAATAGTAAAAAAGAAAACCGGATGTGATTTTTTCCTGAATAATTATGTTCATTAAAATTTCTCTACTTCATTTAAGTGGTAAGTTTGAAAACCATTACTCTACTCCCTCGCATATCCACAATTCAAAACATGAGCTTCTATGTGTCTGTGGGTGCGTGTATGTATGAGAGAGACATATCAGTATAGCATTACAATTGTTAAAATTAAAATATTAGATATGTACAACTAGTGTCTTGGTTTACTGCCATATAGCTCTGTCGTCTCTATGGGGAGCTTCACCATGGGCTAAGCACAGCGATGCTTGCATAAGAACATCAAGTAAATTTTATTCAGAATCAGATCCAAGCTTCACAAAAGCATAAAATGGAATTTGATTTTTGGTAAAAGTTGCCATAAAAGGAGGCCCTAAAGCCTTTTAATGTGCAAAAGTACTGACATTAGGATCACATTGTCACGACCTTGGTCGTTTCCAAGCTATCCGTGCAGCACTTAGACAATCTCAAGTTTCACTTGATGATGCTAAGTCAAAAACAAGTAAGAAGAACACAAGAGAGTTTGAGAGAATGGCATGTATTCACTATGAGAAAGTTTTACAACTCTTTGGATGGTTTAGAGCAAATGAGCTCCTCTCCTATTTATAAGCTCCCTAGGAGCATTCTAGAACTCTCAAGAAAATGTCATGTAGAAGCTTCCCATGGAAGGCTTCTTTACAAGCTACAAGAATGTTCTAGAATGTTTTCTAGAACTATTTATACAAATATCTAATTGTATGTACAAGTGTATAGGTTCTTGAATTCTCTAGGTTCTTCTAGAATTCTCCATAGTTTCCTAGGGAAGTCTAAGGTTGCGTTTGGTAAAGTTTTAGAATTATGATTTGATAATAGAGTTGTATTTTGAGTTTATGAGTTTTGGAATTTTGATTTGAGTGTGAAAAATTTGTTTGGTTATGAGTTTTGAATTGAGTGATGTGACATATGATATTTGATTTAAAAATTTACAACTCATAACCAAACACACAATCCAAAATTCTATTCAAAGCTCATAAAAAAAAAAAAAATTTAAAAATTCAAAATATTTTTTATTGAAAATATAAAAATAAAAAAAAATAAAAAAAAAAAACACTGTTTCAGTCAATTGACATATCTCCCCCACTTATGCTAGCGACGTCCTTGTCGCGTCCTCCTCATGCAACTTTTGTATTTGCTCCTTGAACTGCCATAAAGCATCAGCTAGTTCCCATCTAGCCTCGCTTTAAGGTAGTCCCTTCCATTTAACTAAGTACTCAGGGCAAGGAGGCACTCCATGTCTTCTAATAACTCGGTTAGCCATCATATATTCAGCTTCTTTGTCATATGAGGCTACGACTGCGGTTTGGATCCTCCGTGTCAGCATGATAGGGCTTTAAGTTGCTTACATAGAAGACGGGATAGATGTTGAGTTTTGGGGGTAGCTGAACTTGGTAGGAAACTTTGCCTACCTTTTTTGTAATAGGGAAAGGGCCTTTATACTTCCTTATTAGCCCTTTGTTCACCTTTCTTAGGGACTTGAATTGTTGCGGTAGTAACTTGACGAGTACCAAGTCCCCCACTTGGAATTCGACCGCTCGTCTCTTTTTTATCAGCCCACTTCTTCATTTTCTTAGACGCCTTGTTTAAGTAGGTTCGTGCCACATCGGCTTGCTTTGATACCACATGTCACGACCTTGGTTGTTTCCAAGCTATCCGTGCGGCACTTAGACAATCTCAAGCTTCACTTGATGATGCTAAGTCAGCCTAACTTACAAACTTAGAAGAAAGACAAGTAAGAAGAATACCAAAGAGTTTGAGAGAATGCCTTATATTCACTATGAAAAAGTTTTACAACTCTTTGGATGGTTTGGAGCAAATAAGCTCCACGTATGCGTATCGGATACGTATCGGATACGGATACGCGCCCGATACGCGCGGATACGTATCGGATACGGGAAAAGAAGTATCCGAATTTTTTTTTTAATTTTTGAATTTCGGATACGTCTTGGATACGGGAGGATACGGTCAGGATACGGTCACGATACGGCATGGATACGGCGGGGGCAAAAAAATAATTTAAAAAACTTAAAATGAGGCAAAAATATAAAATATAAAAATTAGATCAAATAAAAAACAAAAACAAAAAAAATTATAATCAAACTTACTTACCTCTAGGTCGAATTCGAACACAGCTGCCGCGAAGGAGAGGAGTTTCACGGTCTGCCTCAGTCGATCTCGAACAGCAGCTCCAGCTCGACGGTCGTCCCTCTCTCTCGATCAGGTTCGTCGATCTCTCTCTCACTTTCGCTCCCTCTCGTCCCTCTCGATCGATCTATTTTGGTCGATCTGTATCTCGTCGATCTGTAGCTGTCGATCTGTATCTCGTCGATCGATCTGTTTTTGGGTCGGTCTGTATCTCTCGATCGATCTGTATCTGTTTCACGGTCTGCCTCAGTAGTGACTCTGTAAATAAAATCAAATAAATGAAATAAATATATATCCCTCTAAAAAAAAAAATGAAATAAATAAATAAATAAACTTATGAATTAATTACTTATAAAATAAATAAATAAATGAAATAAAGTTATTAAAAATTATTCAAATTACTTATAAAATAAATAAATAAATAAACTTTAGGGTTAAAACAAATAAATAAATAAATTATTCAAATTAATTATTCAAATAAACACCTAAAGACATGTTAATTTAAATTATTCAAATTATGGGATTGAATTGCATTATTGTTGTTATGTTATGGGTGAGGGTGATGCTATATTGTTGAAATTTAATTGAATTGATGAATTTTTTTGTGTATGCTACATTACTAAAAATGCTTGAAGTTTTATTTTATGTATGTTTTAGTACTAAAAATTGTTGAAGTTTTATTTTTGTGTATGCTACATTACTAAAAATTGTGGAAAAAAATATTTTTTATGAACGTATCCCCGCCGTATCCGTATCCTACTTTTTCGAATTTTGCCGTATCGCCGTGTCCGTATCGTATCGTGTCCGTATCCCGTATCCGTATCCGTGCTTCCTAGGTTTCAGTCAATTGACATATCTCCCCCACTTATGCTAGCGACGTCCTTGTCGCGTCCTCCTCATGCAACTTTTGTATTTGCTCCTTGAACTGCCATAAAGCATCAGCTAGTTCCCATCTAGCCTCGCTTTAAGGTAGTCCCTTCCATTTAACTAAGTACTCAGGGCAAGGAGGCACTCCATGTCTTCTAATAACTCGGTTAGCCATCATATATTCAGCTTCTTTGTCATATGAGGCTACGACTGCGGTTTGGATCCTCCGTGTCAGCATGATAGGGCTTTAAGTTGCTTACATAGAAGACGGGATAGATGTTGAGTTTTGGGGGTAGCTGAACTTGGTAGGAAACTTTGCCTACCTTTTTTGTAATAGGGAAAGGGCCTTTATACTTCCTTATTAGCCCTTTGTTCACCTTTCTTAGGGACTTGAATTGTTGCGGTAGTAACTTGACGAGTACCAAGTCCCCCACTTGGAATTCGACCGCTCGTCTCTTTTTTATCAGCCCACTTCTTCATTTTCTTAGACGCCTTGTTTAAGTAGGTTCGTGCCACATCGGCTTGCTTTGATACCACATGTCACGACCTTGGTTGTTTCCAAGCTATCCGTGCGGCACTTAGACAATCTCAAGCTTCACTTGATGATGCTAAGTCAGCCTAACTTACAAACTTAGAAGAAAGACAAGTAAGAAGAATACCAAAGAGTTTGAGAGAATGCCTTATATTCACTATGAAAAAGTTTTACAACTCTTTGGATGGTTTGGAGCAAATAAGCTCCTCTTCTATTTATAGGCTCCCTAGGAGCATTCTAGAACTCTCAAGAAAATGTTATCTAGAAGCTTCCCATGGAAGACTTCTTTACAAGCTACAAGAATGTTCTAGAATGTCTTTTAGAACTATCTATACAAATATCTAATTATATGTACAAGTGTATAGGTTCTTGAATTCCCTAGGTTCTTCTTCTAGAATTCTCTATAGTTTCCTAGGGAGGTCTAGATTTTTCCATTAGCCTCTCCTTCTCGCATGCTCCCTTCTGGATATTTTGGAGAATTCCGTAAGGATGTGACAACATGCTCTTTATTTTCACCTTTCTTAATGAACATAATAAGCTGCTCTTGCAAATGGAATGCTATTTTCCCTTATGAAATGAAAATTTATCCAATTGTTGTTCTGTGCATGCAACATACAAGCATACCTCATTTCAGCATTTGCAACGGGACAAACATTAGAGTTTAAGCTCTAATGTCGAGGGTACACTCCTATTCATCAACATCAAGCATAATCCTCACCATTCCATATGCCTTGTTTTGGTCTTCGATCCATATGTTCTTCTACCTATACACAAAAACCTCCAGTATGATCAATATACAGGAGAACAATCCAGGAAGTTTGGTCATCAGTTACCAACCTCTTCTGGAACTTGTGTATCTGGAGGTATCATTTGAAATGGTACGCTGGGTGCACATGGCAATCTAGAAAGTTGCTCAAGTAGCATGGTCGAACGCATAAATCAAGGCGTTTTACCTCTCACGAGACGAGGCACAAGCCTTAAGACATTGAGGCATAAGCATTTTAAATTTTAAATTTTAATATTTAGTAAATAAATTAAATATTTTACAATAGTAAAATAAATAAATTTATTAAATATATAAGTGTAAATATTTTCTTTTTAAGGCATTGAACATTTCACTGTAGAGAACGAAGCTTACCTTCATTGAAAATGAAATTGACTTTCTTAGCTTTAGTGATTGAGCTTCTCACTTGAGCATTAACTTTGTGTTTTTTCTTGATTAATCATTTACTCCTATAGCATATAGTTGCAAAATGGGTTCTTTTTATTTCTTACTTTTTTATGCTTAAACCATCTACTAGACTATGTTTAACAAGAGCCTAAGGCAGCCTCTTCATGTGCGTACTCTTTATATGCTTATGCGCAAAAGGCATATAAGACACACCTAAGGCGTATATCTCAAAGCTTTGATGCACTTTACCTTAGCCTCAAGGCGAGGCAAGTCTCAGTAAAGCCTTTTAAAACTTTGATGAAGACAGCAACACAGCCACAAAGCTTATCAACATGTATAGTCACAAAGAAAAGACCAAAATCCTGCACATGATCATCATCAGAAGCCTTACAATCAAATTAAACAAAGAGAAGAAATCAACAGAATTCGTATTGAATTTGTGAAAACTCGATGTGAATTAAGCAACCTAACCAAAAAGGTTTAATTGAGGCTAACAGGTATAAGATGATTTGCTAAGCATTGTTGTGAATAAGATTCACGGGGTACACATGACAAACTGGCTCATTTGGCTCCTAAAGATAAATCAATATAAGATTCTTGCATAATGGGACAATTTTGCAGCAACAACAAAACAAAAACAACAACAACAGAGAGAACTAATTTGGGCATATTCTTCACTTTTAAAATGTTTTCTACAAGAAAATATTTTTTTCGTCCAGACAAATCAGAGCATAGTAGAAACAAAATGTTCAAGTAATGGGCGTAGGTGTATCAGAAAATGTTCCTCGTAATGAGTGTTGGTTCATCATCATGCAATGATATTCAATATTTCATTCTCTTTCCATAGGAAACAGAAAATTAGAGCAGGTGGGAAACAATTTCAACTGATGATTGCAATCCATTAAACAAAATCTCAAAGACAATTGGTAGAAACAAAAACATTGCCATAAATTCAACTGTTATAACCAGTTCACTGATTTACTATAATCAAAATCAGTCCTTTGTACTATATAATAAACAAATGAAATAAAGTATCCCTTCTTTATTATTGACTATAAGGTATCCCTTCTTTATTATTGACTTTGTCCAAAAGTTCATACCCATGCAGGCAATTGGTAGAGTTACCATTCATGCTATGTTTCTAGTACACACAATAATCAAAACCAAAAAACAAAACAAAACAAAAGTGTTATTCATGTATGCATTCCTCTGTTCAGTCTAAATCAAAAAGAATGGTCCACAATCCCCCCTTCCAATCCCTCCAAACAAACACACACCCTTGAAGAGTTCTACTGATGGGGAGCCTACTGTAGGTGACATAGGTGGCCGTTTGGACAAGGATGATCTTAAGACTTATTCATGGCGTTAGAAAGAACAAACTTCTCTTGTGCCACCAGGTCAATCATCATCCCTTGTGCCAGTTCTAAATCCTATTTCGACTGATTCTATAGGTAATGTACCTCAGTCTATTCCTTCACCAGTTGTTGATAGTCCAGTTGTTGATGATTTGAGTCTTCCTGTTGCTCTTAGAAAGGGGGTTAGGGCTTGTACTCAACACCCGATTTCTAAATTTATGTCATATGATTCATTGTTTTCTACATATCGTGCTTTTGTTTCGTCTATATCTTCTATGTGTATCCCAAAAGGTTGGAAAGAAGTTATTGATGATCCTAATTGGAAAGTGACTATGGTAAAAGAGATGAAAGCTCTAAGCAAGAATAATACTTGGGGGTTAGTTCATTTTCCTAATGGCAAAAAACTAGTGGGGTGTAAGTGGATGTTTGATGCAGGATGATTAGGGACAAGGCTATAAAGACTGTAAAATTGACTTTCTGTGGGTTCTTGTGGTTGCTTAAAGCTGAAAATCAATAGAAATTTTGCAATTTCAATTAATGAATGGACCGAACTAGGTTTAGGATTAATAAACCGGGTGAAAGAGATCAAAACAGGGTTGGTCAAGAGTTGTGAACAGTAAACTGAAACAGAAAAGAAGAAGAAAGAAGATAGGTCTAGGCATCACACATAATTGCATCACACAATCCATAAAGAAGGTTCAAAGCTCTCAAAATTCTCTAAAATATCAATTCTATTGAATTATAAGCATTACTACATGGCTTTATATAGAAGAGGAGATTTCCTAACCCAACTATAACCAAAAAATAAAACTGATATAATATCTTTGATTTCTAAAACTAATTTAAGAGCAAATAAGAAGCATAAATAAAAATTAATTAAATAGCTTGACCCATAAGATAACCCATGGGCGACCCACACAACCCATATTCAGAAATTCTACAAATTACCAAAATACCCCTAAGCTTAAAATCCTAGAAAACATCAATATAATTATAAAATAAGACTCTAATAGTACAAAAAAATATATATAATTATAGAAGATTTCTATCAGTTTCTTTATGAAATTATGCCAATGTCCAAATATCATCACTTCTTTGAATTTAGCCTTCCTTGAGCTTCTTGTATTCTGCATCACTCCCTTGGTTGGAAAAAAACTCGACCTCGAGTTTTGAAGTATTGGAGTATAAGAATCCACATGTTTTGAAATTGCATCCGTAACTTCACATTAAAATTTTCAAGTTGATGCCACCTTTTCTTCATTGGAGATAGCAACAAAAATAATGAGAGATTGATCTTTTCAATCTTGCCACTAAATTTTTCTAGAATAACAAAGTCAATTGGCATAGAAAACACATCTTTGAATTGATCTAAATCAGTTTCCGTAAAATTTTCTTTGATATTCCCAACAACAACCTCAATCTTTTACTTTTAAACTTATTTTCCCAATACAAGGTCATCTTTTGATTCACTTTTGGACTCTTCACCCATCATGATTGGAGCAAAGTCATTGGAGACCTCGGATTGCAATGTCATGATGACCTCTAAAGGTATTATATGCTCTAGACTAGTAATTGCTTTTTTTGATTCATTGCTCTCAAGAGCATAAGGAATGACAATTTCTTTGATTTCACCCTTTGCTTTTTCAAGTTGGGCGAAGAAGAGAGGTTGTCGAAGAAACAAAGAGAGGCTTTAGTGTGTCGGAAGAATGTGGTTGGGTAGCTAGGGTCTGAGTGGCTTTGATACCATGAAGATTTTAGAGAAGAGAAAGAGTTAGAGAATGAGTAAAAGCTCATCCCCTTTTTATATTAAGAATAAAACATAATTGCAGGAGTGTCATAAGGCATGAATTATAGGCCAGCTCATTACAGCCCATTACATCAAATCAGAATAAAATATGCGAATATAATTTCCTATTCTAATAATATAATTTCCTATTCTAACATTTATAGCTCGTGAAGCATCCCAAAAATATTGTTATATGAGTAACCTGGTGTTTACATGGTACGGGTATGGGTACCGGGTACGCAAAATACTTTGGGCACATCATGGGTATGTGTCAAGTACAACATGGGTGCGTTTCGAGTACGATGGGTATGTTTTAGGTACTTCTGTGGGTACATTAGGGCATAAATATAATTTTGTTTAAATATAGGGGGTATTCCTATTTTTAAAAGCTTAAAAAATATAAAGGTATTTTATAAAATTATCAAAAATATAAATAAATAAATAAATGTACTTAAAGAGTTCTTTAATTCTTTTTTAGACCATAATGAAAATACTTCATTATTTTTTTATATACCATGTACTACTACAAATTATAAAAATATATTTTTTTTATGAACATATCCGTAACCAACTAAACCTATATCCTACTTTTTTTTAGGTTTTTTCATATTGGTATACTTGTAATACATATCCGTACTTGCACTCGTGCTTCCTAGTTTATAATACACTTGATTGCTTTCAATTTCCATGATAACACGTAAACAAAGTAAGGGAATCATTCTTTCTCATTGGAAAGATGCAAATTATACACACAAAATTGGGATGAATTGAGCTGAAATTTGCTTAAACTTTAGGAGATATCATAAGTTAGGAAGCACCAACTTGTTCACTTGGAAAGAAATCATTATAGAGGGAAAAGCTTGTTCTTTGGGGGTGGGGGGAACCTCTGATTCAAGGGGAAAAATTAATTTATGCTCAAACAGCTCATTAAAGATTATAACAATAATATAGACCATGAGGATTGCATCTTATGATGATTAGGTCCAAGAGGTTTATCAAAAAACGAACAATAGGCTTTGGGACCACTTTGTCCATTAAAACTGTGTTACTTCGCAACACTTACTTCACATTGAGTAATACTTGCTGTAGATTTTTTTTTTTTTTTCATACACATCTTGTTGTCTTTGTTATTTGCAACTGTTACATAAATGTTCTATCTACTTTGCGATTAGAATGACGCAATTATTCAGTTTCTTAATATGTTACTTAAGTCACATGATGTTACAAAGAAACCACATTGATCCTATCTTTCACCAAACCAAAGTTTGTTCTAAGATATATTTCATCTCATTACTAGAATTGTGCATGTAAAACCACTTGAGCAACATCAAAAAAATATCACATATATGGTTGGCCAAATCATAATGACCAAGTATCTTTACATGCTTTACCTCTTGATGAAGCTTCCAGCAGCAAAAACAATGTATGTGTAAGAACGTTAGCGAGGCAATTAAATTCGTTTTGTAGATTCATCTATAATTCTTCAACTCCTCATGGTCATCAACAAGCATCTACTTAACTGCTCATTTATAGACCGCTATTGCCTCCAATCCAGCTAACTCCAGGCATCTTCCCCATACCTCCTTTCATTGCCTCTCTCAACGTCCTTGCATCATCCCACCTCCCATCACTGGCATATATGTTAGAAAGCATAACTTTGTACGTACATTTCATTGGTTTATGCTCAAAGAGCTGTTGAGCTACTTTTTCTGCCAACTCAAAATTTCCAAGAGCATCACAGCATGATAGTAGTGCTCCCCAAATGCCCGAATCCACTGGTTCTGGCAAAGACTGGATAAGTTCATAAGCCTTTTCCAACTCTCCAGCCATCCCAAGAAGCTTTACCATGTGGACATAATGCTCTGTTTTAGCTTCCATGCCAAATTCATCGGTCATTTTTCTGAAATATTCTTGACCATCTCTGACAAGACCAGCATGGCAACAAGCACAAAGGAGAGCAGAAAAAGTAGATTCATCTGGTTCACATCCTTTTTCTAGCATCTCCTTGAAAATTACGAAGGCATCGGAAGCAAGTCCATGTAAACCAAGAGCGGAAATTAATGAATTGTAAGAAATGGTATTCCTTTCCAGCATTCTTTCAAAAACCTGAATCCCCAAACGCAAGAAGCCACATTTTGAATACATGTCAATGAGAGCAGAAGATACCATGACTTCTGACTCAAATCCATGCCGAAGAACGTAACTGTGTATTTCACTGCCAGGCCCCACAATTGCTAATTGAGCAATAGCTGCTAGTAAACTAGCGATCAATATTGGATCTGCCTTTTTACCTTCCATATTCATTTTCTTGAAAAAAATCAAGGCCTTTTCTGAGTCTCCAAACTGAGAAAACCCAGTAATTAGAGCAGACCAAGTTACCAGGTCAGGCTCTAATAAACTATCAAAAACTTTAAGCGCCGAATTCAAACACTCGCATCTTGAGTACATGCTCACAAGTACACTGACAATATGAGCATTAGAATCAAAACCATTTTTCAAACAAAAACCATGAATCCCTTGACCAATTTCAAGCAAGCTGGGATCTGCTAAACTCGAGATCAACCCAACCAGAGTATAGCCATCTGGCTGTTTCCCCATGCTTTGCATCCTACTGAACAATAGTAGCCCCTTATCCCAATACCCACAACACCCATAACCAAAAATCATTGAGTTCCACAAAACTAAATCTGGCTCAAGTATCCCGTTGAAGATTATGCTTGCTTCACTAACAGGGCCTAGTTTTGAATAAGCCGTTACAAGTGAACTACTAACAATGGAGTCCCATCCTAAACCTGAAACCACCACTCCTCCGTGTACTAGTCTCAGTCTTTGTAAATCAAAATTTTCAGAACATGCACGTAAAATGCAAGCGAATGTGAAGTTATCGGGCTTTGTTTCTGAGCTAAGCATGTGCTTGAAAAGGTGAAAAGCGTCAATGAACTTATGGGATTGGGCATAAGCTCTGATTATGGAATTCCAGAGGTAGACACTTCGGTGGGGCGTTTCGTCAAACAAGTTACGGGCAGAGATAAGGTCGTCATTGATGGCATAGAATCTGATGATTCTAGTGGCATAGAATGGGTCATTTGAGAGATGGGTTTTGATGATCAAAGCATGCAAGTGTTTGGTTTTAGATAGAGTTTGATGAAGCTTGGAGAGTTCGAAGAGAAGTGAACGGAATTGAATGAACATACGCATCAGATAGCTACCTAACTTACCATGTATGGTATTTGCCACTGAGAATATGCTAAAGGCGGAAACTTCAACAGAGAATGGAGAAATAAAGATGTGAAAGGAAGAATACGAGCCTGTTATTTTGGAGGAATAAGAGAAGGGCAAATTACAATTACTATATAGTTTGGAAGTCACGTCACTTTGGCCTTGACTTTTTAATTGTAGCACATTTAATCTTAAATTTTGAATATTATTTTAAATAAGGATAATTAAAGATACCATTGTTTAATTTCAAAGGCAAAATCGTCAATTTAATAAAATATAAATTAATTTGACAAAAATAAATATCAAAAAAATATTTTTAATTTTTTTAAAATTATTTTTATCCACCAAAGATAAAATTATGTAAAATTGATAAAAATTAATAAAAATTAGATGATAAATTTTTAAAAATTAATTTTACATGATCATTACCCAAACACATAATAAAAATTAATTTTGTAAAAAAAATAAATAAATGTCTAAAAGATTTATCAATTTTTCATAATTTTATTTTTAGTGGATAGAAATAATTTTTAAAAATTCAAAAATATTTGTTTGACACTTATTTTTGTCAAATTAGTTTATATTTTATCAAATTGACGATTTTACTCTTGAAAAATCTAATAATATCTTCAATTGTCCTTATTTGGAACAAGATTCAAAATTTAGAGTCAAATGTGTCACAATTGAAAAGTCAAGAACCAAAGTGACACAAGCCGCAAACTATAGGGACTATTAGTGTAATTCACCCATAAGAGAATATAGATTATGTGTAAATATCAAAAAATGATTTTGAAATGGTCATTTAGTCATTTCATCAAACAGTTTAGGTGTTTGGGTTGTTGCTATTTTAGTAAGTTATTTTAGTTTTTGGCTATTTTAGTGGGTTAAAATTTTTATATTTGGAAAGATAATTAGATTTTTTTGTAATTAGATGTGATGTTTGTGTGAGAAAAAGTTAAATGATTATGGATTTAATGTGATATTTTGTCTTATTGACTATTTTAGCCTATTTTGTCTTTTTGTGAATTTTAACCCAAAAAGCCTGAAAAAAAACCCTTGCCAAACACCCCAATATATGCACATGCAACTCTATATATATAAGTAGTGCTATTAGCAGCTCATAAATTATTTTGAATCTCTCATTTCTTTGGGCCCTTATAAATTTTGAAACCCTCAAAATTTCTTTCTCCCAAATAATATCAAAATTATTCTTGTGAAAATATTTCACCCATTGAATGCACACTCCCCATACCCCCAAAAAACCCCCTCTTCCAAAAAATCCTAACAAAACCGACCAAGGAAAAAAAAAATAAGCCAATGTGATTACTATCTCTGCTGCATCATCTACCATTGTCATAGTTAGTATGCTCTCTCTCTCTCTCTCACTCACTCTCTCTCTCTATATATATATATATATAATTTCTTAGTTTTCTCGTAATAATTTCTTCCATTGCAGGAAAAAAAATTATAACAATTGATTTAGTTGGTTTTGTTGATAGATAATATAAAATTGTGAATTCAATAGAAAACTACGCAGCAATATTATCAAAGTTATGCGATAAAGGAATAACTTTTCAACTTGATAATGGATTTGGGCTACTTCCGATAATTTTTGCAATTGTTAAAAATTTTGACCATTCAATGTGTAAAGAAATTTCCATGTTCGGGTCTGTATTCCTGAACTTGAAAAAATGAAAACTTCTGCAAGCGTTAACAATTTTAACCATTCAATGTGTTAAAAAATTTCTATATTCGGACCTGCATTTCCGAACATTACTTATTTGTTTAGGAATGTCGTCCCGAACAAATAAGTAATGTTCGAGCTTATATTCCCGAACTTGAAAAAATGAAAACTTCTACAAACGTTAACAATTTTGACCGTTTAATGTGTTAAGAAATTTTCATGTTCGGACCTGCATTCCTGAATATTACTTATTTGTTTGGGAATGCCTCCCTAAACAAATAAACAATGTTCGGGCTTGTGTTACCGAATTTCGATTATATGTTCGAGAGTTTAGTCTCGAAAAAATGACGAACATATTTTATTATTTTTGTTTTTTTTTTTTTTTTTTCAAGAAATTTACCCTTACAAGGCCAATCTCCTTTGAATTAAAAACAACATCAAAGGTATAAACCTCCTCTAAGCTTTTATTGTTGTACTCCTCTCGTCTTATAAAGTTGTGGTTATTAGAAAAACTTTCACTCATTGTCACTCATGGTTGCCACTGTTATTGCCGGAATATTACCACCAAAGGCTTTTCAAAGTTTTGAGGGTGGGTAGATTTTGAAGGTGGGATTTGAGGAAGATGGATGGGTAATGATGGAGGTAGGTGCTCTCATAAATCTTAATTCATGATGTAGTGGATGTGTAAGCTTAATTATGAGATGGGGTGTCCCAAAATTATGTTCTTTATAGTAATTTTATTTAAGGTTATTATTGTAATAAAAAAAATTAAAAATTAGGGAGTCCAAAATAATTTATGGTGTGTTAATAGTAACACTCATATATATATATAGAGTGAGAATTTTTTTTAGAGAGAGAGAGAATTAAGCACGTAATATGCATACCTCTACTTTCCACATTGTTTCCAGAACCAAAAAACCCAATACATACATTGTTTTTGGAGAAACACTATGTACATATTTATCTTATTAAAGGAGAAATTAAATATAATTTCTTATTTTTTGAATTATAATTAAAAATAATATCATAATTAAACACAACATAAAATATAACTAAAAATTGAAAGTGAAAATTACCAAGAAATCTTTTTTGAAAAACATGTAGTCTATTTAGTCTCATAACCTTTTGTTTATACCCAAAAGTACTATAACGTTATTCTTCTTCTCTGCCTCTTTTGCTCTTTGTGATTTCCGACGATCATTGACGGGTAACCATATCTTACTTCTTCTCTTTCTCTTTCCGATATATAGTCACCGACGACTACCATCGATTGGGATTCACCAGCAACCACCGACCGCCAACTCCTTACTTCACCCTCACCAACGGTAAAGAAGATATGTTTCCGACGAAGAAGATGAGTAGATCTACTTAGATCTGATATAGATCTACATCAGATCTGAGTAGATCTACATCAGATTTTGCTAGATCTAAACAAAAAATAGTTGCCGGAGTACAATCCTCTCTCTATATCCGCCTTTTTCCTTCGATCTCTTATTTTTTTTACATTTTCTCTACTATACACTTCTCTTTTTCTGTTTTAATGGTGAAAAATTTCAAGTTCTGAACAAGTTGTTTTCGAGTTTTAGTTACAGGCGGTGAAAACTGTAAAATTTTGCAGTTTCAAACTTTTTTTGTGCTGGAATGAATCATGGTATAAAACTGTAAAATTTTGTAGTTTCATAACATTCTTTAGAACTGTAAAATTTTACAGTTTCATAACATGTTTTTCAATTTGATTAATAAGGATAAATGCTTAATAGATTTTTGCTTTGAAACTGTAACATTTTACAGTTTCAAAACTTACTTTTCAGTTTGATCAATATTAGAGATTATTTGCTTAAACCTTACAAAAATTAAAAAATAGTATATGTTTTTCCCATTGTTGCTGTTTTTTGACGTTCCATTTTTTTTTCCTTTTAGTTTATCAATATTTAGCACATTTTGCTATGTTTTTTCGCTCTAATTTCTCCATTTATTCTTTTTTTTTTTCCCGACAATATTCTAGACATTCCGGTGAGTCTCCAATGATGTTCTTAACGTCCAGTGAACGTTTTGAACATTCCGGCGACTTCCATTAACGTTCTTAACACTCCGGTGAACTTCCGACGATACTCCGGCGACTTCTCGGTGATGTTGAACATTCCGACGAGTTTCCAGTAACTGTTTGACGGAAGTTCGACAGTAGTATGATGTAACAATGTCTATAAATTTAAAAAAAAAAAAAAAAAAAAGATTTTTTGGTAACAACTAAAAATATATAGGACTAATTGGTACAAGTGTTTTGTTTGAGAATTAGATGGGTCTTGAACTTTATATATGGGACTTACTGGTAAGTTTCCCAAATTAAAATTAGTTAAAATTAAAGAAGAAAATGATATAACTAGAAATGCATATGGTGCACCCCTTTCAAGGGTGTATATATTAGAATTTCTCTTGTTTTTCACGTTATCATTAGGGGTGTTTGGTGGAGATTATATGAGCACCTTATAACTTATTTTAATTTGGGAACTTGTACTGGATTATTTAGTACAACTTTTCTTTACAATTTATTAGATATAAATAATTTAAATAAACTGAAAAAAAAAAATTAAATTTTCAAAAGTTAGAGGAGAAGTTCTTTTAACTTCTACTTTCGGATTATCAGTTTTTAACTTAAAATAATCTCCATTAAAGTTGTCATTGGGAAAAAATGTTATAAAAATAAAATTGTCTAGTTTTTAGTTTAAAAATTGACTTGTTATATAGCGATAAAATTTTGATATTAAGAGACATTTTGTGTCATGACCCGAACCCGCCCCCTAGAAGTTTGGATTATAACTGACCAGTAGCGACGCTGACTGAATCCAATCCATAACCCCGAAAACAAAACAATGTTCGTTCCCTTTCGTCAAGTAGGCAAAGTAGGTATACGAACCACTTTAGCTTTGCCTTAGACTCTATTGGAGCAAAGCAAAGAAGGAAGCGGAATGGAGAAAGGAAAGGGACAAGAGCGGTCTTGCTTGGCACGAAGGCTGCTGGTTCGGATGTAGAGTACTAAAGGTCCTTGGGCTTCCAGGCGGTTTTTCTTTTGGGCAGCTGTTCATCAAGAGATTACCTACGACCTCAGAAAAAAATCAAATCATATTTAATTATATGGAATTAGAAGCGGAAACAGAAATATAAAATTTGTTCAATGAGTTTGTGCATAAATGGCATGAACAAAAAACTTCTTATATATATATATATATTAATAACTCACACACCATACATATGTGAGAAAATATCATATGTCCAAGACCATTCAAATATCATAGTCATACAAGACCTAGAACTTATATACAAACATGGTCAAATATATGACCAACAAAAGAAAATCAAAAGACAAAAGTCTCATGCGTGAGGCATCCTTGGCTGACTCCACAAAAACTCGATATTTCTCTATATGTAATATAAATGAGTTCACCTACATACATATATATATATATATATATAACAGAGTGAGCGCAAACCCTGTGAATAACATTAGAGTAAAGGGGTAATATGAATGAGTTCTAATGTTTAAGTAAAATCATACTCATTGTAATAATTTCATGTCATAACGGAACGACCTTGGGTCCAACAGATAGCAGAATGCTCTCGGGTCCAATGTATAACAAATGTACATACAACCATATAATGACAATTTGGTCAACCCATAATAGATATTCGGACTTATCAGATATTCGGAACGACCTTGGGTCTATCTTGTTAGATATGTAAAATGACCTTGGGTTCATTTCAAATATACAAAATGACCTTGGGTCCATTTTAGATATACAGAACGATCTTGGGTCCATCATACACATTCGTGTCACCTTGATCACATTTACAAATATCATGTTGATCGGACAGATAGAAACTCATTCACACTTGCAAAATCATAAGTTCGAGAAAGTTACCTCATTAGGATATTCAGAAAATAGAGTAATAAGAAAATATCTTTACCAAGATATTACTCACAATGATTTGGTTGTTGATTTGTCCTCGTGGATGGTCCTACGCAATTCATAAACACATACACAAATTGGATCACAATGCTTATTCAATCTGTTCATTAGCTTGATCAATTCTATTAGGCTTCTTTCTAACTCTTTGATTCATTTAGAATGCTCAATTCATGCTAAGAATGCTCAGAAAAGAATGAGAACGGTATTGTGAACAAAATATGACATTTTAAAATATGCTGAAATAAGGTATTTGACTCGAGCGCAACCTTGGTCACTCGAGCAAACCACTTGGTCTACAAAAGTGCTGGATGGTCTGAATCTAGGCTAGATGGTCGCTCGAGCCAAGGTGCAAGATAGAAGGTAGTCGCTCAAGCGGTATCTTGGTCGCTCGAGCCAACTGCCAATACTCACAAAAATACTGGATGCATGCAAAGTGCACTCGAGAGAAGAACTTAATCGCTCAAGCGATGAAGACGAATTTTGGATTTTCCAGATTGAAGAAAATTGTACCAACTCATTCTCAAAAGCAAAATTCATGCAAGACTTGTCCAAAACTTGAAAACATGTAATTAAAGATAAACACTTGATGATTTACAAATCTTATGATCAAAACTTCATGAATTTACCAAAATTAAACCTTACTTCTTTATGCATGTCTGAACTCAACTCCTCATTTTCTTGCTTTTCAACACATGCTCGAATTAGGCTTAATCTAGCAAACTCTTGATCTACTCTCCACAATACTTCAATCTACCAAGCAATTGTTCAAGTTGAGCTTCTTCTCTCTCTAAAAATGAACTCTCTCTCTCTCTCTCTCTCTCTCTCTCTAGAACTCTTCTCCAACACATTTTGAGCACAAAATAAGCTACTTCACTTCACTTAACCATATATATACATGTAATTAGATTATGGTGTTAATTAGGTTTAAGCATTAATTAGTCACACTTAATTCTAATTAGTTTCATCTAATTAATTTCAATTGAATTAAATTTTAATCAAACTTCTCATTAGGCTCTAAAAATTATGTCATTCACAATAAACTGATCAATTTCAGTTTTTTGATGCCATTAAGGCCTTCAATTTTAGATTATTAACAAAAATCTCAACAGATATTCCTACGATTAACAGATATGAAGTCAAAAACCACATTAATCACATAATTAACATTCAAATTCACACATAGCACACAAGCACATACATAATTAAAAAAATTAAAAGTATAATAGGGATTGTCACACTTTGTTAGACCCACTTATTTGAGAAATCTTCAAGCAAGTCTTGCTTCCTCATTGCAAGTCAAATAATTAACATTCTCAACTTATTGCTGTTTGTACTTTTCATTAGAAAAGTCTTTTGCTGCAAGAGAGGGAATTGCTCTTTGGCCTAACATGTCCCTTGCACAAGTTAACACAATGTTCCCAGTACTTGGTGCTTGGGGTGTATCAGCATTGTTTCCAAAGACACTTCAAGATGGGTGTTGTGTTTGTGCCAACACATATCAGACATCAACATCTTGTAAACATGCGTGCTCACAAGTTAGACATGACACATGGCATGTCAAAATTTTAAATTATTCTTTTACGGGACGTATTAAGGACACTTCACACACGTATGTCTTATATTTAGACTCCATAAATTAACTTGATAGACTTGTAAGAAAAGTTTTTAAATTTTATTTAAATTTTTTAACATGATAATGATAAATTTATAAATAATTTTTTAAAAAATTTATTAACGTATACATCAAAAGTATACGTTAATAAAATTCAATGACTAACTACATAGCCAACTACAGAAATTTATAGCTGAAGTAATCTCCAGTGAGGGGCTGTCAGGTAACTTCCAATGTGTATGACCAGGTCCATCACTATTTATTGGTTCTCTATGGCATGATGCGATCCTATGTTTGAGAAGTCTCAACATGAAAAGATCCAACAATAATTTGGAAACCCTCAAAGCAATTGAATAATGGTAAAACAATCATTTCATGATCTTCTTCATTTTATAGTTGTAATATAAGATTTTCTTCACACATCTAATTACTATAAAATAGATATGTGAACTTATCATTATTTTAAATTAAGATAGTTTTTAACAATTGTATAATGTAATAGAAATACTCTATCACAACCATGTAATAGAGAAGATCTCAATTCGCAAATCTATCTTGTATAAGATGCAAATTCTATCATGTAAGGGGGGAACAAGTATTTTTCTATGCAGCTAAAAAGATTCTCACATATACTACAATTATTTTAGAACTGTTCCACTAAAAATCTATGCCCATACCAGTTCTCCCATTTGAGGCAGCTGTTACAAAAAGAATTACCATAACCAGAGAGAGACATGAAGATAGAGAGAGCCGAATTTCTTTTTTGTTTTTACTGTGAATAGCAGAGCATCCGAAATCCTGTAATTTGATCCCACAATTGTTTCATAATTTCTACTTTCTCAAGCCTAGATTGCATTCTCTCTTTTCAAAAATAGGTCACTCTAAACCATTTGCCCCAAAATAGCAAAATCTTGTAACTAAAATGATAAGGAATTTCACATTCTCTGATTCTAAAATTGGAAGCAAGCAAAGCATATTAGTGCTGAAATGTGTTTTTGTTTGGCTCTTTTAACAGGGGACCATGACCTCAATAACTGCTGTTGAAATGTTGTTTTTTTTCACATACGTTACAGGCTTCTTGTTCTAGATGAAACAATTCAAAAGACAAAAATAACATATTTGGGCATCAAATGAAGACTGAGAACCCATTTGGTTCCATAAAAGAAATCAATCAACATTGAAATATGCAGAAGATCGAGCTTAGTTCATCATCATCATCATCGTAGCTTCTTTGCCGCACGAAACAAGTATGGATATCCTTTTCTCTACTGGAAGTGTTGAATTGGTTCAGGAAAAATAGCGGGGGAAGAAAAGAGTTCTCAGTAACAAGACACCTCATAAGTACCTACTCTAATGCCTTATATAATGATCTAGAAAAATCCACTGTGCAGAATCGTAACGCAACCCCCCAAAGGGAGGACCAGTCTGGGCGTTCATCTGTATCAGGATGGTGGATATGCCTCCGTCATATTCTCTTCTTTGATTCCATCTGCAATATCCCTGAGTCACAAAACAAAACTTCAACTCAGGTATAATGAAAAAGAAAACTCGAGGCAGGATCTAAACCATCAGTTAGTACATTGTTTGATTGGGTGGATTAGAGCATGGGATTGGAATTATTAATCCGTGGGCCCAATTATCTTATGTTTGTTTTAATATTTTGGTTTAGGATTATTAATCCAATGAATAATTAATCCAACAAATTTGTAGGATTACTAGTAATGGGGTAGGGGTGGGATTATTAATCCAATGGATATTAATCCAATTGGATAGTGAATACTACACTAATTTAATAGGATTATTAATACTTCACTATTAGTCTTGTGAATCAAACATGACCTCAGTGATTTTTTTTTTTTTTTCCCCGGATAATTAACGTCAATCAAATTTCTCTCCATTTGAAGAACTAACAAAATATGAGATAAAATAAAATAAAATAAAACAAAATACAAGAAGTGGTCAAGTGGCAAGTTCTGAAACCATTACTCTACTCTGTCACATATCTATAATTCAAAACAGGAACATCTATGTGCGTCTGTGTAGCTGCCTTCTCCATGGGGAGCCTTGCCATGGGCTAAGCCTTGTGAGAGAGAAGTTTTCATAAGAACATCATCAAGTAAATTCTATTCAGATCCAAGCTTCACAAAAGCATAAAACGGATTCGGCTTTTTGGAAAAAGTTGTCATAAAAAGGGGTCCTAAAACCTTTTAGTGTACATATGTAGGTAGTGTTTGATAAAGCTAAAAACTGAAGACTGAAAATTAAGTATCGAAAATTGAATATTTGATAAAAATTTAAGTACTAAACTAAAAATAAGTTGTTTGATATGTATAAGATCAAATTTGAAATTTGTTATTTTCAAATTGTAGATTTCTACTTTTATAGTATGATGATGGTGGTGGTGATGGTGATGGTGTGGTGGTGGTGGCCTAGTAGTAGTAACGATTATAGTGGTGTAGTAAAATGATGGTAGTGCTTATAGTAACAATAACAATGGTGATGAAAGTGATGGAAGTTGTGGTGGTGGTGGTGGTGGTGGTGGCGGCATGATGATGATGGTGATGGCGGTGGCGGTGGTGGTGGTGGCGGCGGCAACGGTGCTGGTGGTGGCGGCAACGGTGCTGGTGGTGGCGGTGGCAATGGCAATGGAAATGGCAGTGTTAGTGGTAGTGGCGTTATGATGGTGGTGGTAATAGCGGTAGCAATGGTGGTGATGGGGACGATAGTAGCAAAAGCGATGATGGTAATGGCATGATGGTAGTGGCAGTAGTGGTAACGGTGGCAGTGGCATGTTGGTGGTGGTGGTGGTGGTGGTGGTGATAGTGGTAGTGGTAGTGGTAGTGGTGGTGGTAACGGTAGCGGTGGTAAGTTTATAATAGTGTTATGAAGCACGAACACCTCCGAGGGCTCCGTACCAGTATTGAACACGAACACGCGGTGGACACGTGTTCAACACGCAACTGAGAGTGTCCCTTTTTCTTTTTCTTTTTCTTTTTTTTTTTTTTTTTTTTTTTGGTAGCCGGACACATTCGGACATCTTCAGGGTCAATTTCACAATTTATGAAACTTCTGTGGGGTCAATTTGTAAAAAAACAAAAACAAACAATATGTGCCCTAAATCAAGTTAGAACAAAGGAGAAAGAGAGAGAAGAGAACAGAAGAGAAAGAGAGGAGACCTGGTCGTTCGTCGTCGTCGTCACTCGTCGGCTATTATCTAAAGTACACATTCGCTTCTTCTTCTTCTTCTCTGATGTCTGTCTCAGTCGCTCTCTCTCTCTCTCTCTCTCTTCTATTTTTTTTTTAAATTTCATTTTATATTTTCTTCTCTCTGTGCCTCTGTTATAATTTTTTTTGTTCGATAAGTAAAAAAAAAAAAAAAAAACATAAAAAAATGCCTATGTTGTAATTTTAATAGTGTTTTTTTATATTTTTTATTACCTTTGAATAATTTTTTTATAATTTTATGATATATAATAAATAAAATTAATTATATATATTAAACGTGTCCCCAGCGTGTCGTGTCCCCTATTTTTTGAAAATTTGCGTGTCCACGTGTCCGTGTCGTGTCGCATGTCCATGCTTCATAGTAATAGTGTATATCGATACTTATATTTAATATTTATAAATTCAATCAGAATTAAGTACGTTTCATATGATTTAAAATTTTCTTAAGTTTTAGCTTACATTTTAAGTTCTTAAATTTCTAAATCATATCAATTGTGGTTATCAAATAGGCTTAATTGATAATCACTTAATACATTCAGTTTTAAGTGTTAAATTAGATTATCAAACACCCCCGTACTAACACACTTTTTAACATGTCTTAAAGAACATAACAGAATGGTATTTTTCCTTACTGATGGAATGAAAAAGTTATCCGATCATTGTTTTGTGTAAGCAACACAAAAGCTTACCTCATTTGAGCATTTGCAATGGGGCGAGGATTAAAGTTCAAGCTCTGATGGCGAGGCTTCTCATCTTCATCGGCATCAGACTCATAATCCTCACCATTCCATATGCGTTGTTTTGGTCTTCGATCCATATGTTCTTCCACCTATACATAAAATCCTCAAATCAGATTGATATAAAATTAGGGCAAAATGATAAAGTATGCAGGAGAACAATCCAGGTTGTTGGGCCATCAGTTACCAACCTCTTCCGGAACTTGTGTAGTCGGAGGTGTTGTTTGAAATGGTACACTGGGTGCATGTGGCAATCTGGAAAGTTGCTCAAGTAGCATGGTCCTACAATAATTTTACAAGTCCAATATTCATGTCAAACACAATTTACTTGATAGCTATACACAGTTAAACCATGAAAAAAAAAACATACGGATTCATCAATCAATTCCAATGGTAGCCTAGTCGGTAAAACATCAAATCCCACAGAGAGAGAGAGAGAGAGTGCCTAAGCAACTGATGCAAAGCTAACAAGCATACACAAGCACATGTTACCTTGATGAAGCTTTTAGTGCATCTCAACAGTCTATTACCATCATGAATGATAAAACAATACCTAAAAATTGGAAGGAGAAACTACATAACAGCAAGAAGAAAAAGAAACCCATAATGGTGTGTTAAAAGACCAACAGTCAATGAGGCCTGATGTAGGACGATTTGGGACATCAGCAACAGCGGATTTTTGGTGTTGATTTTAATGGGATTTATGGCTGAAATTGCAATAAAAGTATAGGGGACAAGTAGGGCTTGTTTAGGGTAATAAATGAGTAAAAGTTAAGCATAAAAAGATGAGATTCTGGTACTGTTTAGGGACTGTTTACGGGCAGAAAAATATGAAAGGGAATAAAGGAGAAGATAGGTATAGGAATCACTCCTAGAATCCTTTTGGTGTCACACCTAGGGTTTGACTGCATCACACAATCCATAAGAAAGCTTCAAAACTCTTAAAATTCTCTAAAATATTAGCTCTATTAAATTATAAACATTACTCCCTCCGTCCCAAACGTCCCTTATTCCATTTTCATTGTCCCAAAATATTAGTCCCTTTCCAAAATCAATGAATAAAATAATATGAATTTACTATTTTGCCCTTTTTTAAATTCATTAATAACACACAGTATAATTATGACAATTGATATTCTTAAAAATGTACTATCAAAGGATAATTTTGAAAAATTAATATTTTTTTGAATCTATAAAAAAAGTTGGATTTCTCAAAAGGAACTATTATTTTGGGAAGGAGGGAGTACATGGTTTTATATAAAATTAGAGACTTCTTAAACCAATTAGAACCAAAAAAGAAAACTATGAATTATTTTGACTTCCAAAACCAATTTAAGGAAAAATAAGAAATAAAAATAAAAATCAATTAAATAAATTGACTTACAAGACAATCCATGGGCGACACATGTCACAAATATAAAAATTACCAAACTACCCCTGACCTAAAAATATTGAAAAACATAAAAAATAATCATAAAATAAGACTCTAGTGATACTAGAAACATAATTATATAAGATTTCGATCAGTTTCTCTTTGAAATCATGCTTATGTCCAAATATCCCTTCTTTGAATTTAGCCTTCCTTGAACTTCTTGTATTTGCATCATGGAGGTTACCAGAAAAGAGAGTTTTCGACAATAAAAGCAAATACTAAGTTTTTCAAAGAATAATTAAGGGAAGGCAACAGTTGAAGAGGGGATAAATCTCTCTTCTATAGGGCTGCACAAAATCCAATCTACCTATCTGATCTGAACTGCATGCAGCAATCTCAAAAATAGGTTTGGTTGGCCACGGATTGAGAATTGTTTTTGGTATTCGGCTTAGGTGTCGGGAAGAAATGAAACCCGATATACCCAAAACGACTCGAATATTATTGCCACAAAACCTTAGCTTCCACATGTCACCATCTCATTGGCGCCTATGGAATACACGTTTCTCATTTACTGACTTTGTGAAAATAGCTAAAAGGTACCATCTCTTCTCATCTTCATCCACAATTTCACTGTGAAATCGTGTTATTATTATTAAAGGTGCACCTAAGGATGCGCTTAGGCCCAAGGCTCATCAAGGCGCAGTTAGTGCACTTCAGAACATCTCAAGCCAGGCAATGTAAAACAAGTCTCATAAAGGCGCACAAAACGTGCGCTTTAGGCTTAGGCTCAAGGTGCACAACTTGTTCGCTTCTTTTAAAACAATTGTTTATTACAATTACAACCATTGATTTCACTTAAGGGATTAAACCCCTAAACATACATTGCAACCTAACACTTTTTTAGTCCTAACTATAAAAAAGTGTTAGCTAGATAGAGCTTTCTCTTTGACAAGATTAAGAGTTGTCATTCTTCTTCTTCTTCATCTCCTTTATGTCCTTGTCCTTCTCTATACTTATCTTGTTCAAAACTTCGACCTCATCATTGTTTTCAATTGTTTATGATTTATGAGTTAGATGTTTATGTTTATGTAAACCTTGCATTATTTGTCTATGATAAAATATTAGCATTTGTTGGTATTTATGTTTTAAAATATTTAATATTTCATTTTACTTATGTTGAATCTTTAATTATTTGCTGATATTAAACTATCTATTTTTTTTTCGTCACACATGAGCCCCACTTCAACAAAGCTTGTGCCTTACCTTGCTAGGAAACCTTGGTGCTACAATATTATGTTACCTAGAATGTGAATCGTTAACATGGTATGCAACATGCTTTATATTGTGGTACAATAGGGGTAGACTTATATAGCTTACATTATAAGAATTTAAAGTCCTTCTAGTATAAAATAATTTTTTTAACAATTAAACATCCAATAAAATGTGTCTTTTTTCAAATTAATCATGTAGCAACACACATTGTGACCTATTTTTGACATGTTGTCATGTGAAAACTTCACTCTCTTTAGATTTTAGTTTATTATATTTGATAAAAGAAAATATATTGAAAAAAAATTAAATCATTTTGGATTGATAAATTTACTGTTTAGAAACGAAAAACAAAATCTCTTCAAACTTTGGATGCAGCTATGTCCACTTTTGCCTCCACCACCTTTGTCATTGCTACACATAGCCAAAAGCCCTCAAAGTAAAACCCTAAACCCCTTGGGTCTCTGCTGCTTCGGCAATACCTATTGCCTTTAATAATGCTAAACCTAGGCTATATCCTCATTCCTTGCAATATTTTTCCCTCCATTCTATTATCTTTTAGCTCGAGGATGGGGTATTATGGGGATGGATCGTAATTGCTAAAGTTCAAACCCTACACTCCATTTCGTGCATTCAAAATCTCAAATTGGTTCCATAAAACCCAATGCCCCTTCACAATTCACAAGAGGCCATGGCCAATAAAGGAGACAATGCCCCTCTTCAGGCCTTCTTTACACCATCTCTTCAGACTTTGGAAGCCACTACGTCCACTTTTGCCTCCACGACCCTTGTTTGTCCTTGCTATGGCATAACCAAAGCCCCTTTAAAGTGAAACCCTAACCCCCTCAGGCCTCTGCTTTTCCTCGCTACAATGATCGGAGATTAGATCTCCCTCTCTGACCCCTCCCCCTCATCTCTATCTCTCACCACCCCCACTAAAAGTACCCCTTTGAAATTAATTTTTGGGTTTGAAATGTGATATTGAAGTTTGAACGGCCTTTTTTCGTTGATGAAAGATGTTGAAGAACTCTGAAAGATGCTAAAGCATATATATATATATATATATATTTTGGGCTCTTGATGGATGTTGAAGGGATTGAGGAAAAAAAGATGAGTGGCGAATTTTGACCACAACCGAAAAAAATTCAACCCAATTTGTTCAATTTCAAATAGATGGCAGTCAAAATGGTGATGACTCCAACCTGAGATGATCAGTTCAGGTGTCAGGTATACAGTGAACTAGACCTAACATATAAATACCCCTACATCTCTAGCTTCTCCTGAAAAGAAGCTAAATTTGAACATAAAAGAAAATGGAATGCGCAAAAATTACGTTAAAAAGAATTTGATCTTCACCTAACATAATTTCACTCACTTGACAATATTATGTAGATCAGACCCATTAAAAATATAATGTATCTTAATTATAATCCATAAGGAAATGCCCTTGATTCGAACTTCTTAATATCACAAGTCCCACTTAGACAAAGAGTAGGAGGAATTGTCATTTTTTTTTTTTTTTTGAACAAGATTATTTATCTATGTTGTCTACATACCCAAGTAATGAGATCAAGCTAAACATAGTTCGAATTTTAAAATTTGATGTATTTGATCTTGTGAATGGAATGGGTTCCCTACATATCTTTAGTCAAAAAGTCCAAATGAAATTGATAACAAGTTCAGATCAGACCAGAATCAAGTCAACCATAGTTCTTAGAACAAAATTTAGCTTTGATATAAATGAGTGAGTGAACCGACATTTAATTTGGTTCAACATTTGTGTTCAGAAAGAAGATGACTACGCCCATTCAAATGTTCACCTAAATTAATTATTGGGTTATTCACCCATTCAAATCAATACCCCAAGTTTTATTCTTGAACTACACATACCTTAAAGAAAAGATTTGCGGTTTAAATTCTGGAAGACATCAAGCTAGGTTATTCTCAATATTTTAATATTTTTATCCCCAGTATAGTAATCTAAACATTATTGTTAGGACTCAGTGCAGTACTCTGTTAGGAAATCCAGCTTGACAAACATCTTTTTGATGTAATGCATCTTTCAATTGTGTTGAGAATAATCATAGTCTCGAATCCAACCCACTCTGGCTTTAGATCCAATCAAGTTAACCAGTCAAGCAGTTAATTACCACTCGAGCGAATAGAGAGTGGTCATCAAGCGGTGAATCACACCTTGCAGAGTCTCAGAGTTATTTTCCAGAGTACTGCATGGTTGCATAAACCATTCAAGCAGTGGTGGGATGGCTCAAGGGATATATGTAGGCAGATTCTCTTACAACCGCATTTCAGCGATCAGATCTGGTTCTCAGCTCTTAGTTTCTCTGTGGATGTGTGAGAACAGAGCATGAGAGTTCTAGAGTGATTCGTGCTTATTCCTCGAAGAATTAAGAGTGATATATTGATCATGAAGTCATGGATTGAAGATCTTCACTGGGATTGGTTTCAAAAGCACTTCCAAGTGTAGACCTCTTTGGTAGATTCCAAAGATTCGAGCCTCAATCTTCGGTGGATTTCGAAGTTGGCTCACCGTTGTGAATTCGGCATCGGAGAAGCAATTCCTTGGTAAAGATGGATTTGAAAGTGGCAAAAGAGATTCCTTGTCTTCATAGTGGCTTGTTTTGTGATTGTTGACCCGTGTCTTTTTAAATGTTTTATCACAATTGGAGTTTTTCCACGTTTAATCTTGCTTGTCCTGAAATTAACTTAGATTTAACTATGTTCATATTAAATTATGTTAGATCTAATCATGATTCAGTAAATTGTTCGATTGATTGAGAAATCGGTGAAATTGAATCCAACATACAAATCAACGAATCTTAAGCAAGGGAATTTTTGATTATTTTATTGGAATTTGGTTATAGGTATAAAACCCAACTTCTAATAATATGAAATGTAAGGATGAGTTCATTAAGAAACAGCCCAAGTAATGGCCAGCGTACAATCTTTTTATGAAAAACAAAAAACATAATTTACTTTGGAAGCCAAAATCCTCCTAGGGTACTGATATCCATGGGAATACAAGCTTCAAAAGGATATCATCTAACTTTGTTGTTTGAAATATCATGTTATAATCCTATTAAATGCTCATCATTAAGCAAACAGGTGCGTTCCATTCCATCCGCACACACAATTCACAAATACATGAACCATCTAACAGAATGACAAGCTCTTAATAGTTGTCCCTAAGCGCAAGGCAAGACCATTGTGTACAAAAGGAGGAAAGCAAAATCCACATTCCTAACTCGAGAACTAGCTCACACCTCAAACATAACATGATAAAACTATTCACGACATCTTTTGCACACACAATGCTTGTCAAGAACTCACCTCCTTAGTCAAATGACTGCAGTCAATATCTTATTTGCACAACAGTCCTAAAACAAAAAAATTTTAAATAAAAATAATAACAAAATAATAATTCTATGCATCTTACTAGATTACTACGTATATTTGTTTGTGCACATCTAAGTGTGAAGATTTTTTAACAATGATGCCTACAGACCAAAAACATTCACCGTCTTCCTAACCATTCTACCAAATAAAGCTCATCAAAAAGGAGTTCGCACTCTAATTTTTAATCTGATGCAACAAATACGTATAAACTTCCCTGGTATTTTCCCCACTGTTGCCTCTTTACTTGGGGCAATTATAAAAAGATTAATGAAGGTCCAACTTTGAAGGAAATACCAATGACTGCCCATGGTTGGTCATTTGTCTCAATAAACAAAAAGGGAAGAGAAATCTGTGAAAAGTGAATAGACTATAGAGATGTGTAAAAGTGTTTTAGAATATGTAAAAAGTGCATTGGGATTCTAACTATTCTGGCATTATCTCTACCTTAAAAGGTAAAGTACTGTTACAGAGGCTTATGCCTTTCTTCTTCTGTTTTACGAGTACAGCAGCTTATGCATTCATAATTTACTTGGCAATCATTAATTGATGATTAATCAGTCGCATGTAAAATAAAAGAGATTAAAACTTTCGTAAGCCATCATTAAACATTTGCTCACCATTTAACAATGCACTATTAAGTTTCCTTCAACAAAAACTTACTCTTATCATTCAATAATTGATAACTGACCCGAGTAACAATATGTTAAAAAGAGGAACACAGGCATCTATTTACAGAAAATCAAGTTCCATTACACATCGATCCCTTAATGCCCCTCCACCACCACCTCACCAGAAAAAGAAAAAAAGGAATAATGCTGGAAAGGCGGGAGTGTTGAAAATAGACCAGAACAACTTAACCTCTTCTGCTTAATACAGCTATTATATTTGAAACCAAACTTACACGAGATGCTACTGCAATTACATAGGCTTTGGAATCTGTGTCATAAAATGTATGAATGAATACTTAAGAATGCTATACTATATCATCAGAGAGATAAATTGTGATGCAATCCTTAAGACGCTCAAGGAAAAGCAAATTGAATTTGGCTCACATTTAAGACTAAAACCAAACGGAAACTTGCATAATATGATTTTGAGTCATTTTACGTCTTATTTATGTTTTATTTGAGTTTTTCTAATTGGATCAATTTTATAAAGTTTTTAAATGTTTTTTAAGTTTGGGAGTATTATAGTAATTTGCAGAATTTCTGGATGTGGGTTGGCGGGTTGCCCATGGGAAGTCTTGTTAGTCAAATTATTTAATTCATTTTTGTTTATGTTTTTTATTTGGTCTTAAATTGGTTTTGGAAGTCAAAGTAGTTTTAGTAGTTTCTTTTTCCTTTGTTGTAGTTGGAATAGGAAGTTTTTAAAGTTTATATAAAGCCATTTAATGCTTCTAATTGAATAGAGTTAATATTTTAGAGAAGAAAAATGTTTGAGACCCTCAAAAAGTAACCACAATTCTACCAACAATGATGTGGCAGATTTGTTACACGCCCAACTCCAATGCCACATCATTGTGGGTAAATTTGTACGTATAAATGTGTGGGCCTGTAACATTATTCTTTAGAGAATTTCAAGAACTTTGAAACTTTCTTATGGATTGTGTGATGCAATCAAAACCCTAAGTGTGATGCCTATGGGATTCTAGGAGCTATGAAGCATGAACATCTCTCTAGAGGTCACATACGAGTGTCCTACACGTGTCAGACACGAACACGTGCCAGACACGTGTTAGACATGCTGGGACACGCTATGGACACTTAGGGACATGCTAGGGACACGTTGAGGACTATTTTTTGCAAAAAAAAAAAAAAAAATTTTTTACTAAAATAACATGCCTAAAGTTGATAAATTTGATAAAATTAAATATTTGACACAAATTACATATTAAATATTTAAAAATATGATATATAATAAGTATATAAAATTATATTTTTTGCATGTGTCCCCAACTTGTTGTGTCTTGCATTTTTTGAAAATTTACATGTCTGTACATCTATGTTGTGTCCATGCTTAGTCGAGGAGTGATTCCTAGAACTATCTTCTTCTCTTTTTTCTTCTATGCGCATATACCCTAGGCCTGTGTACTTTTATACTTGAACACTTGAAAACTCAAGGCCAAATTTTCTCCAACCAAGGAAGAATGAAGCAGAGTAAAATAAGTTCAAGGAATGCTAAATTCAAAGAAGTAATGATTATTGAACATTGGCATGATTTCAAACAGAAATCGATAGGGGAACCTTATGCAATTATGTTTCTATTTTATGGTTATTTTATGTTTTCTAGAATTTTTAATGGACTGTAGGGGTTGCCCATGAATTGTCTTGTAGGTCAACTTATTTAATTAGTTTTTATTTATGTTTCTTATTTAGTCTTAGACAAGTTTTGGAGGTCAAAATATTAGTATTTTCCTATTTTGAAGTCCTAGTTGGAAAAAGAAGTCTCTAAGTCTATATAAAATCATGTAATGCTTCTAATTCAACAGAGTTGATATTTTATGGTATTTTCACAGCTTTGGAGCCTCATTGGATTTATGTGATGCAACCCTAACCATAGGTGTGATACCTAAGGGATTCTAAGAGTGATTCCTAGAACTATTTCTTCTTCTTTCTTCTTTTTTGTTTCAGTTTCCTGTTCACAGCTCCGAAACAGCCATGTTTTGATCCGGTTTGTCAATCCTAAACCTAGTTCATTCCATTCATTAATTGAAGTCCTAAAATTCTTATTGATTTTCAGCTTTAACCCGCCATAAAACTCCACAAAAATTCAGCTCCAAAGTCCTTACAACACTATCCCTATCTATCCTGTAACCCTCCATATTTCTTGGACTAGTGGGATTGCTCTTGACACTCTTATTATTGTATTTGGAGCCTCTTTGATTCATTTTAGAATATGGATTGAGGTGGTATGATAATGGTAAAGTATGATTGAACCAAAAACATTGATTCGGATAATTGTCCTATGAGCAGTCTTCACTCTTTTGCCTTTTCTCTGTCCACACTTTGAATCTGGATGCGAAGCTAGAACCATTGGAAAGCTTGTTTTCGGGACATTGATTTAAACACAAGAACGACCCAAAACGGTGTTCGGACTAGAGAGTTATGCCTGTTTGAAATTTGAGTACCTGTGCTGGAAACAAGTCCACTCGAGCAAACTTTTAACCGCTTGAGCGGACTTCACGAATTTCAGAGATTCTGGGAGCTTTCTTTCACCACTCGAGCCAAGTTTTGACCGCTTGAGCGGTCTGTTAGAAATCAAGCACTTTAAAGTGAGTTTTTGGCCTATACTTTTCATTCTTTCTTCCTCTCCTCTCCCTCTCCTCCATACCCAAAACTCTACACCTCCAGACCTTGATTTCTTCTACTTTTATCAAAGATTCATTCTAGATTTTGCAAGATAAGCAAAGAGGAAGTGAAGACCAACATATCTACTGATTTAATCGCTTTACCTTCGAAGTTCTCTTTAGATATTCATCTTCTTGTCTTCACTCTTAAGGTAGGGGTACTTCTAACTTGATATATTTATGATTTGAGATATATATGTGATATTTCTTAGTTATAATAATGTATGGGATGATTTTGTGATATAATGTGGATTTGATAAATAAAAAGGGGGTTTTACTCCATGTTTTGAAAAAGTTTATGCATATCCTTCTTGATTATTGTTAGAAATGGTGAATATTGACTCTGTGTAAAAGAGGGAAAAACCCCAATTTTTCCAAAAATCTTAGTTTTCAAATTTGATTTAATAATGGCTTTGGCCAAATTGACTCTTAAATCTTGAAATTGGGTAAAGGATTATGGAAATGGTGTTGAGATATGAGATTTTTGAAACTCTTTGGGTATATGTATTGAGATTGAGGAAATTGTGAGATTGGAGAAATCTTTTGGTTGTTGATACTATTAATGTTGTTGTGGATTGAACAAACCTTAGGAAAAATTTATTTGAAAACTCATGCATCATATGCATGATAATTTCTCTTGTGATCTTACAATTTTGCGGATATTTGGAAAGTGTTGGAAGGGGGGGGGGGGGTAAATAGCATATGAGTCTGGGTAGTTGAGTCGGGTTTTCATAATGGATTGTGTTGTATTTGGTACCCGCGTGGGGAGTCAAGGTACCCAATTGCCCTGTCTTGTGCATATCGCCAGACGAATGTGGGAAAGGTTTTTGGGTGTCCATGAGCCTGCCATTTATAGAGTCGGCGAATGTGGAAAAACTTGATTTTAGGTGTCCACAAGCCTACCGTTTATAGAGTCGGCAAATGTAATAAGCTTGATTTTGGATGTCCACAAGCCCGCTGTTTCAGGAGTCGACGAAAGGGGAGAGAGAGAGAGATTTTGGGTGCCCATCACCCCGTTGTTGTTAAAGTCGGCAAATGTGGAAATATTTTCTGTATATAAATCTATATATGTATGTATGGTTTTGCGACTCTTACTTGAGGCGTCATAACGTATTTACCACCCCATGGTTGTAGATGAGACTTTGACTGAAAATTCATGCATTGAACATTTTTTGTTTTAAAAGAGAACATGGATTTTATCCTGACAAGTGCATGGCATGATCATATGCATTTTGATTATTTATGTCTAGTTAATAGTATTTCTTACTGGACATTACATCACCCCAACTAACAAATTTCAAGAATTGATGGTGTGACTCTGCCCAAGTGACAAGGGGGTGAAGATTTTGAATGGAGCACGTGAGCTCATTGAATGTTATTTGTTGAAGCTCCGAGCTAATGTATGTTGAGACTGAATGTCTGCCTTTTGTGTAACCAAGGGATCAACCTTGAAACTTTGTACGTTATTAGGGCATCTTTACTTTTAATTTCTTTAATTTTGTGAACTATAACCTGTACTGTGAGCATAAGATGTAATAGTTTAATATAGTTCATTGAGAACGCGATTTACTAAATGAGAAATAATATTTTTCTTAAAGCACTATCTTACGAGAAATGGATTTATTAGATGGAAACCGGTGAATATTTAATAAAAATTGACTATATAAAAGTTTATAATTTTTGGGACGTTACATATCCTACATCAAATTGATATCATAATAGCCATCAACAATTGCACAAAACCAATAAAAAATAAGGTTAGCCCAAAATCCATCTTGATTCTAGAAGTTGATTGCTAAGTGGCAAAGACACGGACACGTTGATTTCTGAAAAATGCAGGACACGACATGATTAGGACACAAATTTTATACTTTTACAAATTTATTATGTCATAAATGACTAATTTATTCAAAGATGATAAAAAAATTATGTAATATAACACTAATTACATTAAAAGGTTATATTTTTCATAACTTAAATATCAAGATATTCATTCATGTAACAATTACATTCTAAAAAATACAAAACAATTACAAAATATTGTAATACAAATGATGTATTCATCTTATTAATATTTCAAAACATATTTAGAATGCATAAGTTGTGTTTTGAAGAATGCATAACATTGTTATTATGAATATATTCATTACATAAGACGTGTTGAGAGAGTTTACGAAGTGTTGCCCAAGTGTCCATGAAGTGTCGATAAAGTGTCCAATATTATAAATATGATTTTTTTTTAATTAAGACACGTTGGAGAAGTGTCGGACACACATTTAGGAGTGTCCAAAGAGTGTTTAGGAGTCTCAGAAGAGTGTCGAACATGACACTTCCTCCGTTGTAGTGTCCATGTTTTTTAGGTTGATTGGATAATGGCACAATATATGTAAACAAACAAGACTTTATAATAATTTTCTTATATTATATAAAAATAAAATAAAATAACGGAAAAGATGTGAATGGACAAGGAAAAAGCATTTAAAGAAAAGTATGATCAATATTCAATTAAGTCTTAAAATTCATTGAATTTTGTTTTATAAATCAACAATAGACATGTTCCTCAATTGATTAAGGCCAAGGGTTCATCCCACTGAAGTATGATAGTGATCTTCTCAAGACAAGATATAAGATCCAGTGATATAAAACAACCATATTTAAAATGTGCAAGTTCAAAAAGCATAATGATGAAAAAGAGGGGTCAAAATTGAAATTTAGCTTCCAACCTTTTAAAGAAGATTTTATTATGTAGACTCTACCACAAAGAACTAGACATCATATTCTATACTGGGTTCGTACTTCTTACACTCCAATGCTCAAACCAAACACAATCCAACTATAACTGAGTTGTATGTTAAGAGCCCAAATTTAAACAATATCTTTTACGTGCCCACCCAAAATAGGTTCTACCACCTCTCGCTGCCGCAAAACTTACAGTATTACATAGACTACCAGTGAAAACATTACAGAGAATAGACATTTTCAAGTTAACAGCACAAGATAATCAACAATAGAGTTTCAAATTGTTCTGCCACAGCAACAAACACACACACAACCAAAAAATAACTGAGAGAGAGAGAGAGAGAGAGAGAACAAGAAAACATAAACTACAACCAAGATGAAACAAGCAAAAGACAATGGTCATTGAACAATTGTTTAAACATGCTCCTTAATGACAGCAAGGTTATTAAAATGCCTCTGAAGGGGTAATTAATGTCACTAACATGGCAAAGCCAACTTATGTGAGTGGCACAAAAGTACTGTAGGAATCTTACTGCTAATTTTATTTTTTCTTTTGATAAATAGAATCCTACCACTAATTTTACCAACAATTCTACAGACCACATGTTTCCAATGATGAGAAGAACTTTCTGGGGTGCAGACCAGAACGCTCCTCCTTCCTCTTATATCTTAGATGATCCTCGTTTTCCTATTTTAAAACCAAGATGTTTTGTGACTCTACGGTAAAGATGTAAGATTGAGTGATTGTAAAAGGAGTTGTAGGGAAAAGGTTAACCTGATTGTCATATAGTTCAGAAAGCTTGCCAACTTATTTTATGTTGATTTTCAAAATACCCGTTTCAATCATTAAGATTTCTTTGGGTGGTATGCCAGACAAATTCAAGTAGAACACAAGGGATTGGAAGGTTGATTGCACTCCTACGATTGTGGGTAGTTTAGTTCTTATGAACCAAGCACTTCTGTTTAAAGGGAAATTTAGCAAAAACCCCTCCGTTAGACCCTTGGTTGGTGAAAAGGACAACCCAATTTATTTTGCTTCATAAACCCCCTAAGGAGAGGAGGCGCATAATTGAGTAAGGACAAAGTAAAATATCATTTTTTTTTTCTTAGACAATATTGCCAGAATAACACGTTACTGTGAACCAGAGTAACATGTTATTGTGAGACAAAATAACATGTTACTGTCAAATAGAGTATCATGTGATTGTTTACATCAATTTCGAACAAAATAATTCAGCTTGCTTCGTTCCATTTTTCTAAAAACACTTTTCAGAAAATTCTACTTTCTTATTTTCCGTATTTTTTTGTTTTTATTGAATTTTTTTAATATATTAAGCAATTTTTTTACTTTTTAGACACGCCTAACATAAATACACCTAAAAAGTAAAAAAATTGTAAAAAAAAACTTTTAAAAATTCACTAAATACCAAAAATACAAAAAAAAAATACAAGAATTCAGTACATTTTTTGTATTTCTATGTATTTATTAACTTTTTAAAATATTTTTTCACAAATTTTTTACTTTTTAGATACATGTAAGTAAGATGCATCTAAAAAAGTAAAAAAAAAATGTTTAAAAATTTAAAAATATTCACTAAAAACAAAAAAACACGAAAACCAAAAAACTCAGTTTTCAAAAAACTTAATTCAGAAAACTCAAACCAAACACACTGATTATTTTTATTTTTTATAGAAATTTCATAGTCAACATGGATTTTACTTGATAAATCTTCATGTGAGGATTCTAAAAATACTAATTTTATTAAAAATTGACATCTAGATCAAAAGTTATATTATTTTAAAGTTTAATATTTTGGTAATAGTGGTATATGTTGGACTTTTCAAGGAAAACTTATTTTGCTTGTCCTTAATGCATTAAAGTTTTATTATGAGAGGGCTTTGACCAAATCCCCCATGTTTAAATGGCTACGCAGTTTTACTTCACAGTGGGAGCCCCATGGAAACCAATTGTTTGAAAGTATAGAAGGAATAGTGAAGGGTAGCAGTGAAAGGTTGTTTCAGAAGTTATGGTGTGGGCATTTAGAAGGCCAGCATGAAAGGACTTGAGTGATTTGTGATGCAGCTACCATTGAAGAACAAAAAAAGAATCAGGTTAAAATTTCAAGAGATTGTAGGGATAGAGGTGCCCCTAATGGAAGCATTTTCACTATTTTCAAAAATTTTGATGGAGAAATTTTAGTTCCGTGGGAATGAGAAGAGATGCATTAGATTTGTTTTAAGCAGATTTCATAATTATTCGAGTGTCATTTTGTTCTTCAAAAAACTACTTGCCAAAAAAAATATTTTTTTACCAGCTCACTTAACCCAAGGTGTGGACAATGTCATGCCCTTTATTTGGTGAAATACCATTTGGGTGCTTTGTCTAACACAGATGAGATTCAAAATTCCTATACAGTGATATTCTTGCTCCATAGCAAGGGATACGCCTTTGACACTGAAATCACCTAAATACTAGAAGCATGTCAATTCCAAATAGATGAATTCAATGCAAGAAGGCTTTTGGGTATGTGTAGACACCCCATTTTGACCGACCGTTAAAACTTTAGGTGCTTGATGCTTCCTGATGATGAAAGGTATCATAATTTCAACCTTTGAGACATTTAAAATTGTTAGAGCTGCTGTACCATCATTTTCGTGCCAAAAACTATTTTTAGCCAAACTTACCGTTTTTAGGCTCGTCTTGAGAGCCTATTTTCACTTAGGAAAAGTCAAAATTGAAAATGTCTATTTCACACAAAATTGTAGCCATTCGAATTAGCTTTCCAACACCACTTGATTCGCCTCAATCCGATATCGGACAAGAGAGATATATTCAAAATACAAAAGTGTTGTGGAGATGTGAGGCAGCACATCCCACTGACACCCAGAATTTTTTTTAAGTTGCTATTTCTTCGGGAGGCGCAAGGCGAATGCGATGAAGCAACCCTAGGACGACCTAGGGTGTTCTCCAAGCATCCCCTAAGCCTATAAATACAACCCCTCATCCCTTCTTTGAAAGAATTGAAGTTTTGGCCAAATTTGAGTGAGTTTTAAGAGAGAATAGCCACCTCCCTTCCACCCAAACCCTAAACTCCGAAAATAACAAACCCTACAGCAGCTTTAGCAATTAAAAGAGATCTAAGGTTTGAAGAAAAACATCCATAGCCTTGCCAAAGCTTGAGGGAAGCATTCAAGCATGTTTTACTTGCTTTGCAGTTGTGTTCTTCGGTTTGTTTCAAACCAGCAAGTTTCTGTTTCTCTTTAATTTCAGTACCTTTAAATTCATGTTTTCATTATTAGATCATGGTTAGGATACTAGTTCATCATAACCATATAGGACATTTTTTTGGTTTGGTTTGTTTTGCATGTTTAAATGAATGTTTATTAGGAGCATGTCAGGGTTAGTTTAATCTTGATATTATCATGCATATAGCCTGGTTTAATCATCATATAATATTCTACATATTTAATTTTATGTGTTAGTTGCTTTATTTGCATTAAAGCATGTTAGTAGTTCTTAAACCGGGCTTAGGTTTGCATTGTGTGTGTTTAGTTGCGTGTCTAGGTTCATGTGTATTATTTAATTCATATCATTCATGTTGGGCGCTTTGCGGTGGAATCCAGGTGAGTCCTCTTTTCATAGCATGTTACTTGTTGGGTGCATTGCTCTTCAAATAATTCAATTTATGTGTTTTTGATGATCAATTGAGTGTTTTGAATGCCTTTTCACATATTGTTTGAGTTGGGTTATGTTTATGATCATATGATATTTAAGCCATCTTTTTGTAAGAAAATCATTGTTTTATGAAAAATCATTGGCTTGATTTGATTGTATTCATTAATCCAACTTGGATGATGTGTATTTTATTCAATCACCTAGTTGTTAGGTTTAGTAAATGAATTAGGGTTAACAATGAATTTTGTGGAATAATTAATTATTTAATCTCATAAAATAAAAGGTTAATAGAGGTCAATCACTTGATTGGCCAAGAGAGGGTGCATCAATTAATAACCTTCCCCTCTTATACTTAAGTTCCCGAACCGAGATATTTGGTTGTGATGGACTTGTGCCTATACTTAGTTTTCATTGTTATAGGTTTCTTAATTGCCCTAAAATTAAGTGGCGACTCTCGAATATAAGTTGGTACAACATTGGGTGGAAACACGCCTTATACCCAAAAAGGCATGGCATCCACAATGTGTAGATGTTTAACACCTAACGTGGTATATAAATATTTAGGCTTTTGTATTCTGTACTTCCTCAAATGGCCATTGATTTGCTTACAGGTAGGCAGATTGACACTAAAATAAGGAAAATAGGAGAGCACCTACATAACGTCGCACATATCTTTTCATTGTTATTTCTGGAAAGCCCTTTTTTCTTATAAGAATTTTTAAGGATTCTAGTGTTGGGCTTTGTTAGGTTGATTTCTGGAACAAGCCCTTATTTCTGGAAAGCCCTTTTGCCTTTTTTTCCTTTTTCAACAAAATCTTCATCGTTCATGATAAAATAGAAAAACATTACCCCTATTCCAAGGCATTTAAGCACAATGAACATGTAAAAACATCAAACGAAGCCACCATCACAACTGTTAGGCATGAGAACTTAAACCGAAAATCAAGATCATCACAAGAAACAATCAATACCAAGAATCTAGGAAGCACGGATACGGATACGGATACGGGTACGATACGATACGATACGGATACGGCGATATGACAAATTTGAAAAACTAGGATACGGGTATGGTGGGGATACGTTCGTAAAAAAAATATTATTTTTACAATTTTTAGTAATGTAGCATGCATAAAAATAAAACTTAAAGCAATAGTAAATTATAATTTGTTTGATTTTTCAGGTAACTTGGCCCAAAAAAGACAATGGCGGTGTTTGGGAACAAATTTTTTGGGTTTTTTTTTTGTTTTTTTTCACTAAAAGACAAATTGGTTACAAAACAAAAAAAAAAAAAAAACAAATCCAAACAAAATATCACATCAAACCCCATAATCATTTTATTTTTTCTCTCACAAACATCACATCCAACTACAAAAAAACCCAACTATCTTCCCAAACACAAAAAAAAATTTCTCCAATAATATCCTACAATTAAAAAAACCTACAAAAAAACCCACTTCCCAAACACTCACAATGTATTTTTTTGAACTACATTATGTGGGTTTTTTTTAGCATAATTGAAATCCTTAAATATGTATGAACAAATAAAGTGACATTTTTTTTAATTATAACTTTTGAGGACATTTTTGATATTTTTTGCACAAAAAAAAAATGTGACAATTTATTTAGCCAAATAGGTTCAACTTTTTTCATAACCAAACACATGTGAATGGGTAGTTTCAATTAGAAATCGATAATTTTGAATACAGTTTCAAAACACATTTAAATTACCCCAACACGAAAAGCTCCAAGTATCATCACCCAAATTACCATCAAATCTTTAACAGATATCAATATTAAAAACAACAATGAGAAACTCACATCAGGAAATCACAAAAAAAAAAAAAAAAAAAAAAACATTTAAGTTTTTTAGAGACAGAGATAGCCAAGTAACAAAATACCCACTTTAATTATACGCTCAGAATCACATAAATACCCAAAGAATTTCCAAATTCACACTTGTTACAATAAACCCAAATCGCATACACAATGAATTAGTCTAATTAGTATAAATTTCCAACAAAATTGATAATATAGAGTGGGAAGAAGCGATACCAGGACCAGGACCAGGACCAGGACCACCAGGTCCGAGGCTGCGGGAGAGGGAGAGATCGAGCGCACGCGCGCGCGAGAGAGAGAGAGAGACAGAGACAGTAAGATCGAGCGAGAGCGAGAGCGAGAGCGAGAGCGAGAGAGAGAGAGAGAGAGAGAGAGAGGGAGCGAAAGGGAAACAGAGAGGGAGAGGACGAACCTGATCGATCGACGACGACGACGATGACGATGCTGCTGTTCGCGAACCTGATCGACGATCGACGACGACGGTTTGGTTGGTTGATAAAGACCACTCCTCCTCCTCCGTTGCTGCTGCTATTCGTGAACTAGGGCTTGGTTGATTGATTTTTTTTGTTTTATTTTACATTATTTTTGTAATTTTACAGTTTGACCCCGATTATAAGTTTTTAAAATTATTTTTTTGCCCCGTCGTATCCTGAAAGTATCTCGAACATATCCCTAAAGTATCCCCACGTATCCTAAACGTATCCGAAATTCAAAAAATAAAAAAAAAATAGGATACTTCTTTTGCCGTATCTGATACATATCCTCCCGTATCGGACGCGTATCTGTATCCGATATGTATCTGACATACGTACGGGGGCCATTTCAGAGTATCCATGCTTCATAGCCAAGAATGCTGTATGCAATGATCTACTGGCTCAAGTACACAATGAAACACATGGAAACACAAAAACTTTATAAACTTGCCATTAACCCCATAACTACTTGTTAAAAGAAATTAACATATTGGCCCCTCAAAGCAATATAATTTTATTTTGATCCCTTCAAAATCAAATTTTTTTTACCTTTACCCCTCCAAAATCAAAAAGTAATGTCATAAAAATCAATAATTTACCTTTACCCTTCCACTACACACAAAAAGTCATTATAAAAAATATGAAGAAGGGAAAAGATAGTGGCCCCAAAAGCTCTCCCATAATACATTTTTATATTATAAAATTGTAATACATCTCATGTAAGTTTACATGCTTAGTCTTTAGCATAATTACCTAACAAGAAGTGATAATCTGATCGAAATGTGACCTTGGGGTGTGAGCTTGAAAGTCCAAGATGAGCTCCAAAGACTGGTACCACCCAAACACTGATTCACAGACATTTGTAATCTACCTAAGCTCTATTTTGCAAGATTGGTTTTTGGTGGGGGAAGTAAAGAAAAGAAAAACTCAAACTCCAGTTTACTCATAATGCTGGTCATCCTTGCTTCCTACAAGTGGAAAGGCAGAATCTACAAGGAATTATCGGTTTCCCATTTACTGATGGTCCAAACTCTTCTTGGCTCATGAGCATTGCCAATTTGCTATATATAAAATTGATTTGACATTGATGCAAAACACAAAATGCATTCAACATCACCAGATATTTTAGTGTATTGCTAGACATTATTATCATCAAGGGCATCGTAACCTATAAATCAAGGGTGTCACTTGAACCCATTGAAGGAAAGGGAAAAAATATATTATATAAGTGTTGGCATTTTAGAAAAAAAGTCAGCACAATTGACTCCACAAAAAAGATAGTTTTGAACCCCTGGATTTCAACTCCATTCATTTGAACACACCATATAAAAGTTTAGGACTTGTTTGATAATGTTTATATTTATAAGCTATTGCTTATATTTATAAAAATCTTAAAAATTATAAACAAAAACTCATTTGGTGTCTATTTTCATTTTCAAAAAATAGAAAACATAACAAAATTTAAATTTTATAACCAAAAAACAAAACAAAAAAAAAAAAGTTGTTATCATTTTTTGAAGATAAATTTTCATTCATTTCTCCCTCTCCCACCGCCTACGATCACTACCTACAATCCATTACCACTGCTGACCACCATATCCAGGCACCCGCCATCTTCAGCAACCTCCACCTTCAACCACCACCACTGAAGGCCCATTACACTTTCGTTCTTTTCCTCTTGGGAGGGATAGTACTATTAACTTTTGTGCAAAAGTTGCGTAACAAGGACAAAATATGGTGAGTTTTTGGTAAAAAAAGGGAGTGGTAACAGCACAACCCTTTATGAAGGTAAGTTTTTGATTGACACCACTAACAAAAAAATTTGGAGTCGCCATTGTTTATAATTTAAGAATAAATGATAATACATATAATATCACATCTCACCCAATACAATATACCAACTTATAATTACTCAAAGAAAATTATCACTCGAAAAAATTACCTTATTTTTTCCAAATCTTTGGCGGAGTTCAAGTTCTCCACAGAGCTTGGTTCAACATGAAGAGTGTAATCTGGGCCAAAGTATTCATAATACTCATTGTAAGGCAATTTATTATCAGGTTCCACCCCAACGGCAACTGCTGTCTGCAACAATGTAACAACAAACTGAACTTCAACCAACAACATTCCAACAAAAATAGAAGTTACGTGAAATATCAAAAGCAAAGGCAGAGAGAGACCTCATAGCACCAACAGCGGGCAACATTCCGAATTGTATAGCCTCCCCCACCCAAAACCATTAGAGGGACATTGAAAGATCTAAGAAAACGAAGGCAATCTGCATGGCCTTTCACAGACAAGTTGAAACACCCCAATCTATCACCAGACAATGAATCTGCTCCACATTGGAGAACAACTGCATCTGGCTGGTAAACCTCCATAACCTTTTGGATGATAGGTTGAAATAGACCACGGAAGCTCCCATCATCCAATCCATCATTTAAGGGAACATTTAGCGCATAGTACTTACCACCCAGTACCCCAATGTCTTTAATATGCCCAGTGCCAGGAAAGAAGTCTCCAAATTTATGGAAAGACACCGTCATCACCCTATCTGTGGTAAAAAATGCCTCCTCAACACCATCTCCATGGTGGACATCGATGTCTACATACAGTACACGCTGTCCAATAACATTGAGTGGATCAGAAAAAATGTGTTCAAAAGTTATGGTAAAATAACCACACACACACACACATACAAAAGAAAAGAAAAGAAAAGAAAAAAGGTGATGGCTGTGGAATAATATTAGGAGATAAGGAGAAAGAAAAACCATGTGAGTTTATGCCGAATAGGCAATTAAAAGCAACTCAAAAGGCCATACACTAGAAATCTGGACTATCTAGAAATCGGTGTACCCAAAAAATAAAAATTAGATTGCAAGTTGCATGAAGTGTAAGTGAAAGCTTGGTGGCTGTGGAATAATGTTAGGAAATAATGAGGAAAGAAAAACAATGTGAGACAATTAAAAGCAACTCAAAAGGGCATACACTAGGAATCTAGACAATATCTAAAAATCAGTGTAACAAAAAAATAGAAATTACAAAATAGATTACAGATTGCACAAAGTTTAAGGGAAAGGGAAAGACCAAGTTTTTCATTTTGGCAGGTACAGAACGTCAATTTATAACATGAATTGTATTGGTTCGACAAAATAAAAATTCATGATACTCACTGACAACACTACTCCCGAAAGCTTGAAATTAAAAAATAAAAAACAAAAATCATAACATGATAAAATGTGCCAACTAGCTGTCAGCAACAAATAACAGTGTATCCACATAATACACTTCCAATTAGATAAATTGACTATGATAAATCTAATTAAATAATAAGCCAGCTAATGATTTATTCCCATAAACTCCACCACTACCATGCTTCCCATTTGATAGGAAGATTATACCTCTTTCACTTTCCAATGCATCCTTGTTTTTTATGCTATTGAAATATATTTGTAGAAACACTATAAACACTTGTTTCTATGAATCATGCCCAATGTATAAATAATCAGAACATGCTATAACCTAGCCATGACTCATGGAATTCTACCCAATTTTTATGCTATGCAATTGTATCATAAAAATGATTTTGTGGTAACAAATTAAAGCCATAACACTCCATTTTGTTACAAACTAAATAGCACTAACATGGGCACGCAACACGAAACAGACACACCATGTGACACCCCAAAGAACGCTACATGCTATGACTATATGATTATCTACCCTTGAATATTCTAAGTCAAATTAATTATCTTATTATACTGAGTACTTAATATAAAGCTTAGAAATGGGTAGCTAGGAAACTTTGAACATGAAAATTCTACCATCCACTATTAAGACTTAAGAATTAGTCCCATCTTGAACATAGCAAGTAAGCGTGCATTATATCAAAAGTATTTTTACGTTACATGACCGAATATTTACCTTAATTTTATCACCTTACAATACTCTAAAAGATAGAAATATGAATTGATAAGATGAAACCCTAGAAGATGAATACAATTGGCAAGAAACTTAGAAATGAAAAACATGCCTTGATGAGACAAACTTACGAATAGAAATACTTGTAGATCATTAAGAGTTAGGGGATACCTTAGGTTTAGAGTTTGTGAATGCTAGAATGTGCCAATGCACTAATTAAGGAGCTTAAAGAACTTAGACTAATGTACTCGTCATTTTAATGCCATTTATTATTTTGCTAATTGGGATTAGTGTTAATTAAGTATGATTAGTGAGCCATAATTACGATTAATTAAGTTGAGTATGATTAAGTTAAACCTAGATTAATTAGTACAAACCTTGGTTAACTAAGGTAAATAAGCAAGATTAGTTAAGCTAAGCAAATAAAATTAGACAATCTGATAAAGCACACATATACCTCTTCTTTTGTCCCTTATAACTCTTGTCTACCTTATATAAGCCAAACCAAGTCAGGAAGAGAGGAAATTCTGCTAGAGAAAACAAGAAGAGGCTAGAAGAAAAGAGAAAGAGCAAGAAGAAGGAGAAAGCAGAGGGAAAGAAGAAAAGCTTGAAGAACTTCAAGCATTTCAACCTAAATCACCATTTTTGATCATCCTAGAGGTAAAATTAAACCCTAAATCATGTAGCTAACCTATCAATCACCTAAGATTAAGAAGAAACTAGAATCAATTCGGGTTAGTATAGAAGAAATGAAGAGAAAAGATAAGGAGGACTTAGGGTAATTGAAGAACAAGTAAAGGGTCTCAAATTCTTGCTAGCTTGATCTTGTTTTTGATGTTCCTAGCTCATAGGAAGTTCTATGCTCATGACTTCTCATAGCTTTCAATGATTTTGCATATTTAAATTCATGTTTAGGAGGGAGAGGAAGAAGATTACAAAAGAATTGAAATGAAGATAAGAAATTAGAAATCTTGAAGTTTTGATATAGTTTTGATGATCTTATTTTTAAAAAAAGCTTATTTTCATGTTTACTCATGTTTTCAAGAGCTTTTCATTTCTTCCTATTTCCTTGAAACATCTAAGCATGATATTTTCTGATACAAAACATATGAGACTGTTGAGGTAGACTTGGAGCCCTCCAACGTACGTCACACACTTCAATATTCATCAAGCATTAATCAACCATGATGCTTCTAGGCATGCATTTGACACTTGATTTAGACTTGGAATAAGGTTAGAAAGACCTTGAACAATCTAAGACAATAAGAAAGAAATATTAAGGTAAGTTTAGGCACTTGAATTGAAGTAGAAGCTTGTAAATTGAATTGCTTTCAATGTCTTGTTTATGCCTTGTGAAGGTCAAGCTTTGGAAGAGAAACCCTTTGATCGATGAGCCATTTGTGAGTAATATTATACAAAAGTTATGTTCGAAAATTAGTTTTGAAAACTTGATAATATGTCATATTCCGTGAAATTCTTATTTTGTTATGAATGAATAAATATCCCGTATTTTGTTTAAATCTATCTATGGCATCCGTAGATAGTCCCAGCCATTGAGGGATAGTCTAAGAGCACATTTGTTTAGAGGGATAGGGGCATGGCATAGGACTCCATGTTCGGTGAATGGTATAGTCCGTTGTTTGGTTCAAAAATTTTGCACCAGACTATTAGTCCCAAATATGTTGGATTGCTCTATCCCAGGCGGGATGTGAGACAGAAAACTCAGGTTAGCTCATCCATGGCATTACAATTTTTGGCCGGTCAACCGCTCAATTGACCAGCCAGTCAACCGGGGTGACCACAGGTGAGTGCTTTTGTGCCCGGTTTTGCTGAAATAAAATAAAATTTAAATTTAAAATAAGGTAAAATAAAATTAATTATACTTAATAATGTAAAATAAAATTTAAAAATCTCAACTAAAAATTAACATAAATTTATGTAATTTTTATTGATGTTCTATTTATCTAATTTTTTAAAAATTTTAGTAAAAAAAGAAATAAAATACGATATACATAGGATTCAATAAAATAGTCCGATTCAGACTTCTAATCTTATGACTAAACAAACATAGGATTCAATAGAATAGTCCAATCTAGACATCTAATCTCATGACTAAACAAACAAAAGATACACATCCTTTCCAACCAAATAATTCAGGGACAATGTATCCTAGGACTAACAATCCGATGGATTACAATCCTCTCTTATCCAGTCTGTCTAAACAGACACACCCTAAATGTACCATGGCTATGTTTGAACTCCACCGCCACTGAAGTGTGGATTGTCTAATCGTTTCCAAGTTGATTATTCCATTAAGAAGCTCTAATGGATGTACTACCATTATCATGCTTTGATTATGAGTTATTCTTACGAAATATTTGAATGGCTATAAATGATGCTATGTGAATTGATTCTTTACTAATGAGCTTGGGGTTCATTCATTTACTACTTTACTTTCATATTATTCACTAGGCAATAACTCACCCCTCTCCCTTATATATATATATGTAGTAGGTGATGAAGAGTTCGGGTATGAAGAGAAGTTGATTAGAAGTCGGTCTTGAGTGCTTCTGCTGGTTTTGTAAAGCTATATCATAAGTGTTGTATTTTATTTTATTGTTTAAATCATGTAATGATATAGATAACAATCCAAGAGGAATGTATGCTTTCATTTCATATAATTATGCACTACTCTGAATGGATGTTTCAAATGGACTCAATATAAGCAAGTAATGGCTTTTGCACACAAAATTGAAACAATTGCCCCAATTATCATAGGAGTCCAACCTGTTTTGAAAGTTCGGCCTTTGGTAGTCTCCGACTACTGAACGATCACTACACCATCCTGTTTGGGGCGGGATGGAGTCGTGACACACCAACACGCCAATTTTAAAACAATGCAAAACATCATACACTTGGGACACAATAAAATTTTATATTTTTATAAATTAATTATTTGTCTTATATATGAATCAGTTATTCAAAGATAAAGAAAATAAGTTATATAAAACTAATTACATAAAAAGTTATATTTCATAACTTAAACATTAAGATGGCATTCATGTAACAATTATATTCTAAAGAATGCAAAACAATTATAGAACATTGTAATATACATGATGTATTCATCTTCTAAATGTTTCAAAACGTATTCGGAGGGTTTAAGAAGTGTTATCGAAATGTCCGCATGGGTTAATTTTATTATGTAACAGTTGTAACCCCTACACTACTATAACCTCTAGAAGTGTCCAGAAAGTGTCCAATAATATCAATTTGATTGTTTAATTAAAACACGTCGAAGAAGTGTCAGACATACTTTTAAGAGTGTCCAAAGTGTGTCAGTGTTCGACATGGGTTTCGGACACAACATGCTTCCTCTACATAAGTGTATGGGCTTCTTAGGTTGCAAGGTTGTCAAAAAGATGAACGTATCAAAATCTCGCATTAGTAACTCCAACACTAACATGTCTTAAGATTTTGAGCTCCGAGCATGTAACACCCTAAATAATACCACGTGCCATAACCATATTGTTATTATCCATTTTTGAATGCTCTAAGTCAAATTAACTATCTTATTATACAAAATATTAAAGTAAAGCTTAGAAATGAATAGTTAATAAGTTTTGAACACATGGATTTCCTTGTTAACTATTAAGACTAAGGAAGTAGTCATCTCCTGAACTTATGTATCGCACTGGAAGCATTTTTACTTGATGCAACCGAATACTTGCCCTAATTTGACTACCTTACAATGTTCTAGAGAAAAAATATGAATCGTTTGGATAACAACTTAGAAGATGAATACATTAGTTAGAAAACTTGGGAATGTTTGCACTTGATAGAGAACCTAAGGAGCCTAGAAGAATTTGAACATGGAACTTTGACAAAAGATCTAATAAGTATTAAAGAGTTAGGGAATTTATATTGAACTTGAATATTGAACACTTAGATGATTCAGGAAACCCTAAGTGAGGAGCTTAATGATCTTAGTCTAACATGTAGAATTTAATGGGTACTTTATTAGAAATTAAGCAAGATTAACCAAGCCTAAGCAAGATTAATTAGACTAATGAAGATTAAGGATTAATTATACTAATGAAGATTAAGGACTAAACCTGATTAATTAAAACTCAGCTTGGTCAATTAAGCTGATGGGACAATTAGTAAAATACTTAAGCTAATTAATCTTTTACATCAAACAAAAAAGAAGCTTGGAGAGAATTTGAAAGAAATCTTGAAAGTTGGAGGAGTTTGGTGACCTTGGGAGCGCGAACAAGAGAAAGAAAGGAGAAAAGAAGAAAATCAATAGAAGATTGAAGATTTAGGCTTGGAAAATTAGGAGAAATTCACTAAAAGGTAAGAAATTCAACCCTCTTTATTGTATTATTGATTTAATCTAGTTAGAAAATCATTTAGGGCTAGTTTAGGAACTTGACTATTTTAGTTGACTTTTTGACTATTTTAGCCTAGCTAAAAAAATTAAGTTTGGGATTATAATTGGGTTTTTTTGTAGTTGATTTGATGGGTGTGAGAGAAAAAGTGAAATGACTATAGTTTAGATGTGACATTTTGTCTTATTTACTATTTTAGCCTATTTTATCTTTATTAGTTATTTTAGCCCAAAACCTTCTTCCCAAACACCCCCTTAGTATAGATTTTGAAGGATTAAAGTTGGAGTTTTGTAGAGAGTTAAGGAAAAGAAAATAGTCTTGAAGATTTGCTAAGAAAAACCACGTTTTGATTTGTTTAAGCTCAGAATTTATTGCATACATGTGTTTACCCATGAAATACACACGATCAATTCATGTTTTGAAGCCTTAAACATCATGTTTTGAAGGATTGAAATCAAGAAAATGAGAAAGGGTTTGAAAAGAGGTTAAGTTGTGAAGTTCTTGAATCAAATCACATTTTTTGTTGGCTTAATCTCAAATTTATGCATTCAAATGAGTTTTTATGAACCTTGCATCATATTTTCATGATTTGGTACATCAAATATCATGTTTTGGAGCTTAGGGATGAAGAAAATGAAGTTAGAACACCAAGAATACGCACCAGCCCAAAATTCTGCTCAACAGGTGCTCGAGCGGCCACCATCCACCACACGAGCGGCCAAAGCCAAAACTACCACTGCATGAACCACTGCTCATGCGGCCTAGGCCACCGCACATGCGGCCAAACATTAGTTGGGGACTGTTTTGTCTCTGCACATGCGGCCAGATTTCAACGCTCATGCAGCCAAACAGAGCACTTATGCATGTTTTGAATCTAAATAAAAATTAAGCACAGCTAGAAACCGACTTAAAGCGTGTTTGATTATTAAAGAGAAGCTAGAGTTAAGTGAACCTAAGTTGCCTTGCATTATGCCTCATCAATATTTGTATGTTTATTGTGTAGGTCAAGCACTTCGGAAGTAGACTTTTTGTTCAAGAGCCATTTGCGAGTAGTAATATAAAGTTATATTTGTTAAGTTATGATTCAAAATGCAAAACCTATGTTATGTTTATGAAAGCTACGCTAATGTTTTACCATGAATATACTCTTGTATCATGTATGAAAATGACACCATTGGAATATGTCCTAGTTATTGGGGGACTCATGCCAATAACACCTTGTTAAGTCCTAGTTATTGAGAGACCCATGCCAATAACACCTTGATGCTCAAGAATCCTTGGAATGCTCATCTCTATGTATCATGTTTGAAAGCTAAGTCTTGAAATATCATGCTCTTGTTTGGGGCGTGTTGAGGTCGTGATAGAGCGCCTTCATTTGCAAGCTCAAATCTTGCTAAAGCCATTTTCTGACTAGACCCTTAACTCTCTATATAACTCTCCATTGGTGTGTGCATAAACCCTAGCCAAAATTTCAAATTTGCAACATAAGCAAAAAGCACACCATGATCACATGAGACTTTTGGTGAGTACATTCAATGGTCAAAAATTAATATCAGAGTTGGTGGTGTCAAAATGGCAATGAACCAGTGGAGCATTGTTGGTGGCCAAAAAATGGCTTCCGCAATATCATTTTGGCTACAAGCATTGGAGTTGTTGCTCAAACATTTTTATTTGTTTCCTTTTAGCAGTCGAACAAAAAGTCGAATACCCCCTCCCACTTTCCCCCAAACCCAAAAATGAAGGGGTCAATATAAAGCAAGAAACCAGAAACAAGTAGAAAACATAAAAGATACGAGTAAAATCCTAAATTAGACACTTCCAAAATGGCCTCAAATAATGTTGACAATAGAACTCTTGTTCCAGAAAAAGTAAAGAGAACACATTTGTATCAGAAATTCAAAAACAATGACCAGTCAATGAAACTAAGGTGAAAACCTAAGATCACAAACATAAACTAATATCCACACAAAAAAAACACCCAAAAGCATACAAATCACAAAAGCAAAAACAAAATTAGCATTAAATGAATAATAAAGCTTTAAAAAAAATTAAAATTAAAAAAAATATATATATATATATATAAAATAAAAAGTATTACCCTGTGAACCTTGAGGAGCTCAAGGATGCCCAAAACGATGTCATTGACGTAGCAAAAGCCAGAGGCCTCGGACTTCTTGGCGTGGTGCAAACCGCCGGCCCAGTTGATGGCGATGTCGGCGTCCTGACGATTGAGTTTGACGGCGGCGCCGATGGATCCGCCAGCGGAGGACTGGCAGAAGGAGAAAAGGCCGTCGAAGACAGGGCAGTCCTCGCCGACGTTGAAGCGCTTGAGATGGCGGGCGTGGGTGTGATCGTGGAGGGTCTCAGGGGTGACGGAGGCCAGGAAGTCAACGTAGTCGTTGGAGTGGAAGAGGCGGATGTCGTCGGGGGCTGCGGGGAAGGGCCTGTTGATCTCCATGCGCCGGTGGAGGGAGTAGTGCACGATCAGGTTGTGTGCCATCCTGATTCTGTGGGGCTTCATCGGGTGTCCCTGCCCGTAGTAGTAGTCTCCGATTGACGGCTCGTAGAAGTAGCTCACCCGCCTCTTTTTTGCGTCCGGCCCCGACGGAAGCGACACAGATGACTCACCCATCTCTCTCTCTCTCTCTCTCTCTCTCTCTCTATCTCTATTCTCTCTCTTTCTCTCTCTCTCTGGCTTCTTTGTGCTGCCGCTGGTGTAGTTAGCCAGGCTCAGATTACATACGCACCTTTAAAAGCTGAGTTTCATTGGTTCCATCCATATTTTATTTGGAAAATGTCTTGTAGGATAAAATTTTGTGACTCAAATGGTTTAAATCTGTTAAAATGACGTCGTTTTACACTCAAAATCTGTTAAAATAATATCGTTTTGAGTGATTTGAACCATTTAAACTATAAAATTTTGAGTTACTTAGCATTGTTGATTTTATTTTATTTTATTTAAATGTATATTATTAAAAAAAAAAAAAAAATTTTCCTTTCTAAGGCGAGAGATCCAGGACTCTGTTTGGGAAGTAGATTTTTTTATTTTTTTTCCCCTCTAAAATAGCTAATAAAAATAAAATAGAATAAAATAATTAATAATATAAAATATCATATCTAAATATAAACATTTTACTTTTTCTCTCGAAATCATCAAATCAACTACAAGCAACAAAAAATCAACTGTCATCCCAAACTAAGGTTTCAAAAAACAGTTGCGGTCGTTGTAATGATTGCGATGACGCAGTTGTGTTTGTAAGGTGTAAAGGCCGTAACGTAACAATTGCAGTAACCGAAACCATGATTTTTTTTATATTTCGCACAATTTAAAAAAAAAAAAAAAAAACTTACTAATACACATATTTTTTTTTTTTTTCAGAATCACATTTATTAGGGTTCAAAATTAATTTTAAAAATGAAAAATTAAAAAATACAACTCTTTTTAACCTTTTAACAATTTGACAAATTAAAAATAGCAAAATCAGAGTATAAAATTTAACATATTATACAATAGTAATCAAACAGAAAATGACACTCCTAAATTAAACATTGCTATGCCAACTTAATTAGTCGAACACCTAAACAATAACATGTTGTAAACACCTCATTTTGACCGGCCCAAAGACTTGGACGCTCTCTTTTGATTACCCGATAATAAAAATCAGAATGTGTTTCTCACATAATTCTTAGTAAAAAAGATGGACTTTGTGCTTCATTCCCAACCCTAAACTTGTTTTAGCCAAGTGTTTTAGACCTGTTCAAAACTCTTTTTTAAAATATTCCTTTTATGGATAGTTCCAATAATTTAACTGAAAAACCCTATTTTCCCTAAGAAAAACAAAGGAAAAAAAAATTAAGTGAATAGTGCTTGGTGAATAGTGCCGGCTGGCCAACGAATTGATCAGCCGGTTAATTTGCCTAGGAGAATGGCAGTTTCGGCAGAATTCTTACTGAATATGTGTGGGTCAAGCCCATTTCAAATCTTTCTAGGTATATTCATGCATGAGATGTGTATCTACCCCCATCCATTATTTTCCTTTGGCCTCCATTGTCAAAAGGGAGTTTGTCCTCTTCCATAAGGTTGCATTCATTTCAACCACCCTTGTCACCCATCATCCTTGTCTCCCACATTCCCCTTAACTTAGCAACCTTCCCTAATTGTATATAGAGATAGAGAGGATCAAAATGGATGAGAGGGAGTGAATAAAAAAAAGAGAGAATCAATTAAGAGAAGAAAGAAAGGAAAAAAGAAAGAAGTTTTAACATTAAAACCAAAACTTCCATCCCTTAGATATACACTGATATATATCATCTTCTATTACCAAAACCATCCCAAAAATTCTGTTATAACCAAATTCTTAAGCTTTGATCAAAAGAGAGTGAGTGTTGTTGAAAAAGAAAAAAACAGAGAGTTGAAACAACTCTCCCCTCCCCCCCCATACACTATTAAACCTCCCAAAAACACCATTCCACACTTGAATTTCGAATTTTCAAATTGAGGATTGAGAACACACTTCCTAAACTTGAGGGTGATCAAAAGGAAGTTTAGAAATCAAATCATTCCTTGAAGGTGAATTTTGCACACTTTTCATTTTCTTTTACTCTCTTACATTTTCTTTCTTATTTTGCTTTTCTTGCTTTAATTTCATGTCATAAACCTGTTGTAAGCTAACTGAAAGTGGTTAGTTGAGCTACTTGCATATTTTCCATTTGTTTTTCTGGTTTTTGCACTAAAATAGAGCTTTTGGCCTGGCCTGATTGGCCGGCCAGCCAACTTTTTGGCCAGCCAGCTCATCTTTTGGCCGACCAGCCAGTTTCTCCTAAATAGAACCCAACAGTCTCCCGGATGTCAAGTAGAACAGTCTGACAGTCTCCGAAGCCCCCTGAAGTTTCTTTTTTTTTTTTTTTTTTCTGTTTTTCTTTTAATTAGAGAATGTTTATGAGGATATATTTTTTTGTAATATTTTTTCTCTCCCTCCATTCAGATTTGTAATATTCAAAGCGTTGTAATAATTCCCCACTCCCGCTTCTTTTTATCCCATTCTTTTATTTGCTTTCCATATTCTGTAAATATGCATATTATTTTGTTTGTCATCATATCCATGCCTTGTATCCATGTCTTATGCCCTAAGATCCGACTAAATTTGCATCTGTGGGTTTAATTGATTATTATGTGATTTTGTGTGGTACCTCATGTTTTGAGATGATTCACATGTCATATTAGAAACCAAATCTGTAGTTGCATTTTCATGAGTAAATTGCATTAGGATCTTGTATATAAAACAATGCATCTTTACTAACTTTGTTTTGTAATTATTTGCGGGACGTCGGTAAATATGCAAGTTATTGTACTTTAGCATCCCGCTTGTGTATATTTTTTCTACTATGTTTAGCATCCTACCATATGGCTAGTTGCATATTTGATATAACGCTATGCATATCGGTGGATGAAGGTTGTGTTATTTAATTTGGAATAAAATTGATTTTTATGATTGCACTATTCAAAACCTTTTCAAAATAATGAAATCAAATTGTTCTAGAATGAATGACATAGTCTATATTTGTTTGATTTACATAGTAAATTTTAGGATTTAATAAATAATTGAAATATGAACATATAAGTTAATAAAAATCATTTCATGGCTTCGTAGAGGCCGATCGTTTGATTGGGTGAACGGGGGGTGCTCAATTAATGACCTTCCCCCTTCATACCTAAGGTTTCAAGCCAAGCATCCTTGGTTACGACGAACAGTGGCCTTGGCATGAGTCACGAGTTTCCCAATTTTTCCAAAATATTAGGTAGCGACTCTAATATCTAGTGATGTAGTCCATTTCTAGCAAAGAATTTGTAATAAAACGGATATTAAGAAAGAGATCGAGGGTCTGAGGGTCTGAGGGTCTGAACTGTGAGCCTAGATCAAAGAGATTAAAGGATATTAAGAAAGATATTAGGTGGCGACTCTCATCTATGTTTCACATTGCACTCGTGAGCCTAGATCAAAGAGATCAATGGTCCGAACTGTTAACGAGCGCGGGTATCCCCCGGGTGGTGTTACAGTTTCTGGCGACTCTGCTTTGACTTGAACTCCACGATATTAGTTTTATTTTCAATTATATGTTCAATGCATTTTATGTATTGGTGCGCCTAAGTCCCGTGCTCGTCACATGTTATCCTAGATGGCGATTCGACTTCGGGCGGATAGATGGACATGAGCTCTAATATGGTGAGAGCACAAGCCTTGGAATCGGGATCACCACGTACCGCTTGATTCGCCAGATTAGGTAGGTATATCGGTGTCTCACTGAGGTACCCTTTTGACCAAGACTAACCTAGTATGCAACTTCCAAATTAGGGCAAGATGCTACCCCATGCTAGGATGTGTGATGCCACTTTTTTGAATAATGAAACCCTAGATCATGTCAAATCTCTTATTACGTTGCTGGCATTTCAAAAATTTCTAGGGATTCTCATCGTGGAAAATTTGTTTTGGTATTGTGGCATCACCGTGGTTGTGATGGGTTTTGTTGGGTGACTGTGTTGTGGATCACCGGAGCAACGCTAAGGAATGATTTTGACGAAAATAAAAATTTTCTTTTTGGTGTTGTGGCCATGAGTAGTTTTCCTGAACTAAAATGGTTTTGGTTTGAAATGTAAGTTTTTGGTTTAATAAAAAGCTAAATCCAACAAATCAAAAATAATAATAATAATAATAATAATAATAATAATATTTTGGAAATGAAGCTGATTTTGGTGTTATGAGTAACACTTGTGGGTTCGGAAAAATAGTTTGAAAATCCTTGAGTTTTGTTTTGGACGGTTGAAAATATATTTGGGTTGTGACGGTGCAAGTTTGAACACATTTTGGGAAAGCAAAGAGTTTTCAAACAAATGAGGAAAATAAGGAATTTTCTTTAACCTAAATGGGGTATCTTATACCTTGTATTGGGAAGTCGTGCTTTGACCTAGCTTAAGTTGCTAGTTACATGTTGTATGTTTATTTTTGTAAGGACTTAGAATTGTTGGGCATTGTTATGCCATAATGTTGTTAGGATTAATCGTGTTTTGTTTATGTTCTTGTGCTATAAGAGAGGTGATTGGGAGCTTTGTGTGCAAGTAGCTTTCTTATTCTCCGTGTCCGAGCATTAAGCACTCGGTAGCAATTTGGGTATTGTTGATGGTTGAGGCATAGATAACGTCTTTGAGTTCAAGGAGTTCTTATTGTAGTTGTTGTTATGGTGTTTGTTGTTTCTTGTCTCGTAGACCATAGCGAGTTATGTGGATCGAAGAGTCATTTGTGAGGTTTTCTTACCATTCTTGGTGTTCGAGTGTCTTTGGAACCCCGAGGAGTTGAATCGGGATTCGGGAACTTATCCCAAAATGGATCTAAATGTGAGGTGATGTCATGTTCACCAATATCATTAGGTGGCCTTTTTGCTTTTTGGCGTTTCTTCAATTTCGGGGACAAAATTTCCTAAGGTGGAGAGGTTGTAGCACTTGTGTCCTTTAAATTATTGGAGAGTGTATTTAATTCCTTTATTTTCATTTTTGTAGTCTTTGGAGTTGTTGTATCTTGGTTATGGAGGAGTACAATTCAATTTAGACTTGTTAGAATTGTTCGTTCGCATTTGTTTACGTTGAAAAGTTCTTTGGGAACTTGAAAAATTTGTTATGGTGTCAACACTAGTCTTCTTGGGGGTCGACACCACCTTACTGCCTTGCTCTTAGTGTCTCTACTGGTTTATAGGGTTAACACCACGAGTCCTAGGGCCGACTCTTGTCTACTGCTATGTTCTGGATATTGCTACTGAAATATAGGGTCGACACCACTGGTTCCTAGGGTTGACCCTTGTCTACTACACACATTAGTGTCTCAGATTTTCTTCTTAGAGTCGACACCACTATCTTAAGGGTCGACCCCTGTGAGTTATTTTAAGAAATTTTAGTACGGTTTTAAGCCCAACCTTTAGGGGTTTTGACTTATTCTTTTCATTGACTTTGGGGCTATTATTCTATTATTACCTAGCCACTATAAATAGGCTCCAAAACGCTCTTCTCTCATCAGTTCTTTTCTCTTTCCTTCTCTTTTCCTTTTTTCACTGTGAATCTCTTTCTCTCTCTCTCTCTCTCTCTCTCTTTCTCTCTCTCTCTCTAAACTCAACTTTTTCACTTAGATCTCTAGATCTACTTACGTAGAGGCATCTTTTCACATTGGTCCTTTGAGAAAGGTTGTAGATCTCATCAAGGGTTTTCTTTTGATCCAATGGTTTCATGGTTTCACTGACTTTGAGTTTTTCTGAGTTCTCCTATTCGCTTCAAGAGTTAGGGTCTATTTCTCAAACTCAGTATGAGTTCAGTAGTGTATTTGTGGTATATTTCGATATATAGATCTTGTTGTTATTGGGTTGAGTTTGGAAATTTGTTTTGGTTCGTTCTAAATGGGGTTGTTGAGCTATGGTTTAACTACTAAATCTATTTTCCGTATACAAAAGTGAATATGAGTTTTATAAAGCTGAAAAGTCCTGATTTAAGAAAAACCCTAAATGATAAATTATTTGGGAATTGGTTGGATTTCTAGAAAGAAGATTTGATTGGAAAAGTAGGGATTTGGAAAAAAATACCGGGTTTTGGATACTCTTTTGGAAATGTTTTGGGAATGGTGATTTTAAGATTTTTGGATTGTATATCCAAAATGTTGTCTTTTATTTAGTATATTAGAGATAACTGTTTTGGCTATTGGTGGAGAATAGCATTACCATGTGTTAGAAATTTGTGGGGGCCGAATATTGGGAGTCATAAACAAGCCGAATGATTGGACCTGGAAAGTTAAATATTTACATCGCATTCGGCCCCGTCTTATGCATTTGAATCTTGACTTATTCGGCCAAATAGCCAGTAGAGTAAGGGGTCGAGTGGAGAGGTTTGCAGCAAAAGGAGCCGAGTAAATAGTTATACGGCGAATCGAAAGTGGGCCTAGCCCCGAGGCCCAAGAAAGAAAAGATATAAATAGAAGAACATCAGCCAGGAAGAGGTATGTGAGAACTAGTATGCTTAACTTAAGATACAAGCAATTAAGAGAGTATACACTGACTTATCCGTCGGAGTGCTAATTCCGACACCCCCGACCGACGCGTTCATTCATTTTCAGGTGACTAGCTGAGGATCACGAGCGTCCCCCAGGATCTAAAGAGTATTTCCAAACCACTTTCCCACAATTGGCGTCGTCTGTGGGAATACTCAAATACATCCATGGTGGGCGTAACGGAAGAGCCTCCAATAGTCACTGACGAAACCACACAGAGAGACGACCTCACTCCAACAAACATGCTCGGACCGGAGACTATCGCCGCAAGACGCGCCTTGAACTTCGCCTCGCCCTCAACTTCAGTGCCTGAGACAATGCAAGCGATCATGGAACAAGCAAAGCAAAACGAATAGAGGTTGGAGAACATGATCGCTGAGAATGAACGTCTCCGTCAGGATTTGGCCTTGGAAGTGGCGAAGTCCAAACAAGTTATACGCCAAGATCCAGAACGACCTCTGAGGGCAGGTGGTCGACGACCTTGAGCCCGGCAACAAGACACTGATAGCGACTCCGACTCATTATCCCCGGAGCCCAAGAAGAAGGGATGACCCGAAATTACCAGTTCCTCTGAAGAGAGTCCACGTATAAGGCATAAGCGAAGAAGAAACAGTTCAGATAAAGAAGACCAGCACGATCCCTTTGTACGACGGATTGTAAGGGCAGTGCTACCCAAGAAATTCAAAGCACCGTCATTCACCTTGTACGATGAAAAATCAGACCCCACCAATCACATCCGTCATTACAAACAAGTCACGACGCTGCATGCAAATGACGAGGCTCTCATGTGCAGAATATTTTCGAGCAGTTTGGGACCACTGGCTGTCAGATGGTATTATAAACTGGAGCCGGCTTCAATCAAGAGCTTCCACCAACTCCAAAAATCCTTCAGAGCAAGGTTTATCACTAGTGAGGTCCAGCCAAAACCAGCTAATTCCCTCTGGGTAATGCAGATTCAACCGGGGGAAACCCTTCGTGCGTCTTCGGCGCAGTATTGGGAGTGTTTTAATATGGTAGATGATGCTTGCAATGACTCGATGGCCATTACCGCCTTCAAGATGGGGTTACATCCCGACAGTGCCCTCTGCAGCTCTTTGACGAGACTGCCCCCCAAAACAGTCTGGTCGTTGATGAAGAAAGTTGAGGAATACTGTAAAGTGGAAGATGACGCCTTGCGGGTTAAAGCTGGAAACGTGGCCAATAAGACGGCTCCTTCTGAAATTGCTCAGCCATTAAATTCTGTACCACTTTAGAGCCCTGAACTACGACATCGGGCTAAATGAGACAAGAGACGGGATTCTTGCCGATCAAGCGACCAATGCTCTCACCAAGCAAATAAACAACTGCAAGTCGATAGCAGGTGCACAAGGCGCGTCAACAAAAAAATACGGAGTTGTCAGAGCCGATCAGCGCGGTTATGTCCAAAATCCAACACCTTCCGTTCTTCAAATGGCCGTCAAAAATGGTGGGACCTCCCGACACGCGAAGACGGGATAGGCAGTGCGAGTATCACAAGGATCATGGCCATGATACTGAGAGTTGTTATGCATTGAAGGATCACTTGGAGGAATTGGTACAAGATGGTTAACTACAACAGTACGTCCGAAAAGGCAACCCAACCAAAGCAATAGCCTTAAGACAGGATTCACCTCCGCTCGACGTGATCCACATGATATACAACCTGCCAATGTCATCCGCGGTGCATACGATTCAGCCGAATCTCGACCCTCAAAATCAACTCACTCCGGCTAAACAGCCCCATGAAGCTGCGAGCATTGCTTTTGATGATTCAGATTTGGCCGGAGTGACACTTCCCTACATTGATCCATTGGTAATTGAGTTACGCATAAACCGATTCACCGTTGAGCGCGTACTCATTAACCCAGGGAGCACATCGGAAGTTATGTATTACAAGACATTCACCAAACTCGGCTTCTCCGAGTCGGACCTTTCTCCGGCTCCTTATCCACTATTTGGCTTCAACGCCAATCCAGAATACCTGTTGGGGAAAATCACACTACCCGTTCGAGCGGGCTCCCGAACAGTGGATGTGGAATTCTTGGTCGTCAAGCTGCCATCGCCGTATAATCTCATCATGGGGTGATCTTGGTTGCATACTCTGCAGGCCGTGCCAAGCACCTATCATCAGCTGCTACGCTTCCCGACAGAACGCAGCATTGAGCAAATCCGTGGCTCCTAAAAATCGGCACAAGCATGTTATCTCCTTGCTGAAAAGACGCCAAAGGAGTTGCAAGTGAACTCTATTGAGGTAACGGATCGGGAGAGCCTCGACGATGTTGGGCGGCTTCCAAGTGAAAAGGCCACGGAGGCCCTAGATCGAGTTGAAATTGACGGAAACCCAGACAGGTTCTTCATGGTCGGCGCTTCCCTGAATCAAGTCGATAGGTAGCAGCTGATTTCTTTCCTGCTCGGCAACCTTGATGTATTTGCGTGGATTCCATATGAGATGTCGGGTGTAGATCCGTCTGTTTCGCAGCACCGTTTAAATGTTGACCCTAAATGCAAGCCGATTATTCAGAAAAGCCGGCGGTCAGCCATAGAGCACACTACCGCCGTAGTTGAAGAGATTGACCGGTTGCTTGACGCCGGGGCAATCAAGGAAGTCACCTACCCTTCATGGCTCTCTAATACTGTGGTTGTGAAGAAGAAAAATAGGACTTGGCGAGTGTGCGTTGATTTCACGGACCTCAACAAAGCCTGCCCCAAAAATTGTTTTCCTCTCCCCAGAATAGACCAACTTGTAGATGCGACGGCACGCCATCAGCGTATGAGCTTCCTCGATGCTTACAGAGGCTACCATCAAATTGCCTTGCATCCGGAGGACCAAGACAAGACTGTATTCCTCACCACAAGAGAAACCTATTGCTATAAGGTTATGCCTTTTGGGTTGAAGAATGCAGGGGCAACTTACCAAAGATTAGTCATTGCCATATTTAAGAAGCAGCTCGGCCACACTATGGAAGTGTACATCGACGATATGGTGGTCAAGTCTAAAGAAGAGCAAACTTATCTAGCCGACCTGGAAGAGACATTCGGCATTTTACGCAAATACAAAATAAAGCTGAACGCTTCCAAATGTGCGTTTGGGATCGGCTCTGGCAAATTCTTAGGTTATATTGTCAACCACCGAGGAATCGAAGCCAAACCGAGGCAAATCATAGCAATCTTGGAGCTCGGCTCCCCTCGTTCAGTGAAAGAGGTTCAAAAGTTAATGGGGATGGCTGCCGCACTCAACAGGTTCATCAGTCGGTCCACAGATCACTGCCGACAATTCTTTCACACTCTACGGCAGGGCAAGGCTTTTGAATGGACCTCCGAGTGCGAAGCCACTTTCAACGGCCTCAAGACTTACCTCCGATCAGTTCCACTCTTGACAACACCTTCGCCAGGCGACCCGCTCATTTTGTATCTAGCGGTTTCTGACCGGGCCGTCAGCGCCATACTGATAAAGGAGGAGATGGCGGAGCAGCGACCAGTGTATTATGTGAGCAAGGCAATGGTTGAGCCGAAACACGCTACCTTCCGTTGGAAAAACTCATTTTGGCCCTCGTCATGGCAGCAAGAAAGCTGATGCATTACTTTCAAGGGCATACCATCGGGGTACTAACGGACCACCCTCTCCGGTCGGTACTCCATAGTGCAGAAGCATCAGGGCGCGTTTCAAAGTGGGCTCTTGAACTCGGCCAGTACGATATCCAGTTTCTTCCTAGAACCTCAATCAAGGGACAGGTGCTTGCCAACTTTGTGGCCGAATTCACCGGGGGTCTTGCCGACTTCAAGTCTGATGAAATTCAACCTAAACTGAACTGGAGAATTTATGTTGGGGACATTTGGCAGTTATACTGTGATGGATCATCCAATCAATGCAGCAGCGGGGCCGGAGTAGTGATAATGGCTCCTGACGGGGCAATAATTGAGCAGGCTGTCAAACTCGGTTTCGAAGCATCAAATAACGAGGCCGAATACGAGGCCCTGCTAACCGGCTTGAGGAATGCACATCTCCTGGGTGCTCGGCGTCTGTTTATATTTTGCAATTCAAAATTGGTAATCAATCAGCTAAATGGGGAGTACGCAATAAGAAACGACCGTATGGCCGCTTACATGAAAATGGCAAATTCCTTGCTGGCAAAATTTGACCATCATAAATTGAACCAAATCACCCGTGACCAGAATACACATGCAGATGCCCTGGCTTGCCTAGCCTCCGCCATCAACTCAGAGATTAAACGGACCATTGAAGTTGGTTTCATCCCGGAGCCGAGCATTGACCCTTCTGAGGAAGTCCAGGTCAATGTCATAGAGTCAGGACTGAGTTGAATGGACTCTGTTGCTGCATTCCTGTCTTCCGAACAGCTCCCAACCGACAAGAAAGAAGCGCACAAGCTACGAAACAAAGCCCTGTAATACTACTTAGGTCCGCAAGGGAAGCTTTATAAAAAATTCTTTTCTGGTCTATACCTGGAATGCGTTTATCCGGATAAAGTCGAGGAACTCCTGACTGAAATTCATGAAGGTAGCGGTGGTGCCCATTCTGGCAGGCGCTCTTTGGCCCATCGAGCTATAACACAGGGGTATTATTGGCCGACAATGAGAGCTGATGCCGAATGTTATGTGAAAAAATGTGAACAGTGCCAGAAGTTCTCCCTGTTAACCCATCTGCCTGCTGAAGAGTTAAGCTCTATCACCAGTCCTTGGCCGTTTGCCCAGTGGGGACTTGATATCGTTGGACCATTGCCGATGGCCCCAGGAAACAAGCGATACTTGATCATCGCGACAGATTACTTCACAAAATGGGTCGAAGCGGAGGCACTGACGCACATTCGGGATGCTGATGTTAAGCGCTTTGTATGGAGAAATATCATAACACGATTCGGCATTCTAAGAGCACTTAACTCAGACAACGGCACCCAGTTTGATTGCGGCGTCTACCGAGATCTGTGCAGCAAGTATGGTATCCGGCCTTACTTTTCCACGCCGGCTTACCCACAAAGCAATGGTCAAGCTGAAGCCTCTAACAAATCCATCTTGGACGGTATCAAGAAGAGGCTGGAGAAAGCTAAAGGCAAATGGGTCGAAAAATTGCCGAGTGTGTTGTGGGCTCATCGAACTACGCCGAGGCGATCCACTGGGGAAATGCCGTTTGCTTTATGCTTTGGAACCCAGGCAATCATACCCCTGGAGATCGGCCTCCTAACCTTGAAATCGAAAGTTTTTGATGTAGGCCAAAACGACATGATGCTGGCCTTGGATTTGATTATGATTGAAGAACGAAGAGACCGTGCCCTTGCATCCATGGCACGGTATCAGCAACAGCTCGCTAAGTCGTATAATCAACGTGTTTAGCTGCGCCGCTACACTCTAGGAGAGTTGGTCTTGAAGAAAGTACTCCCAGCTGCTAGGAAACCGGTTGATGGGAAATTGGGTCCTAATTGGGACGGCCCATATCAGGTCGATTTGATCGCGGGAGTAGGAGTATATCGGCTCAAAGACATGTCTAGAAGGAGTCCGCCACGGCCTTGGAATTCAACGCAGTTGCATAAATTTTATCATTAAACCCGACCTGTGGGGAATGATACTAGTTTTGAATGGTTCACCATGTACATATTTCACTCTTGCAATACAAAGTTTCCCATTTCCTTATTGCGCAATTCAGTTCAAAAGCCTCCGGATTCGAAGCGCCCTTCGTGGATATCACGATTGGACAAATAAAGTCTCCGGATTCGGAAACCCATCGGTGCATGACACCTTTGGACCGATTAAGCCTCCGGATTCAAAGCGCCCTTCGTGGATGTCACGATTGGCCAAATAAAGTCTCTGAATTCGGAGCCCCATCGGTGTATGACGCCTTTGGGCCGATTAAGCCTTCGGATTCAGAGCGCTCTACGTGGATGTCACGATTGGCCAAATAAAGTCTCCAGATTCGGAGCCCCATCGGTGCATGATACCTTTGGGTTGATTAAGCCTCCGGATTCGGAGTGCCCTTCATGGATGTCACGATTGGCCAAAGTCTCCAGATTCGGAGCCCCATCGGTGCATGACACCTTTGGGCCGATTAAGTCTCCAGATTTGGAGCCCCATCGGTGCATGACACCTTTGGGCTGATTAAGCCTTCGGATTTGGAGCGCCCTTCGTGGATGTCATGATTGGCCAAATAAAGTCTACGAATTCGGAGCCCCATCGGTGCATGACACCTTTGGGCCAATTAAGTCTCCGGATTCGAAGCCCCATCGGTGCATGACGCCTTTGGGCCGATTTAGCCTCCAGATTCGGAGTGCCCTTCGTGGATGTCACAATTGGCCAAATAAAGTCTTCAAATTCAGAGCCCCATCGGTGAATGACACCTTTGGGCCGATTAAGCCTCCGGATTCGGAGCGCCCTTCGTGGATGTCACGATTGGCCAAATAAAGTCTCCGGATTCGGAGCCCCATCGGTGCATGACACCTTTGGGCCGATTAAGCCTTCGAATTCGGAGCGCCCTTTGTGGATATCACGAAATATTTAAGTGTCCGAATTCGGAGCCAGAGCCGTGCGTAACACGTTTGGGCCGAATGAGACTCCAGATTCGGAGCGCCCTTCACGACGAAGGGTAAAACATACAAATATTGAAAGTGATGCTTCGTTAAGCGGAGCCGGCAAAAGCCGTTTACACTTTAAAGCATACAAATATTCAGTGGAATGCTTCATTAAGCTGAGCCGGCAAAAGCCGTTTACACTTTAAAGCATAAAAACATTGAAAGTGAAATGCTTAATTAAGTTGGTCCAGCGCAACCGCATAGACATTAAAATATGCAAAAATTCGAAGCGAGATGCCTAACTAGGCATGTAAATGTTCAAAATGAAACACAAGCATTTAAAATAAAATATTTTATTAAATTAGCCAATAGGTACATACCTGACGCCCAATCTGTGTTGGAGCGTTTACAGTATATATTCAATTCTATTCGGCATCGCCCTCGTCATCGCTTTTCTCAATTTCGAAGGCGTCAAAAGGAAAGTGTTGACGTTGATATAATGGTGACACCGACTCAACCCTTGCTCCTCGGAGTGCTTCTGAGGCTTGGAGAGCCTTAATCCACCCGTGCCTGAAGCCCCGGTTCTCGCATCGGCAAACCTCCTCCGCGAGTTTCTCTTTGGTCTTGTCTATCCCAACTTTTCGGCCATCGTGGAAGCCTTTTTCATAACCCATGGTCCTTGCATTTTCTACGGGTTAGATTGACCTACCGCACGTAGCTCGATGGTCTGAGCCTTCTTAAGCTCCCTGAGCTCACGCTCGGACTTCTCCGCGCGAGCCTCCAAACTTCGAATTCGTTCGTCTTTCTTCTCTATTTCTCATCGGGCGGCGCGCAGGCACATGCCGACTTCATAAGCGGTATACAGCCCTTTCACCACTCCATGGATGCCCTCTCGAAATACTTCGAAATCCTGTCAACCAACCATCGACTGCTGGACTTCGGGTGGAAAAATCTGTCGAGCGAACTCGACTGCTACACCTGGGTCGTTAACAATGGAGTCCGCCTTCGTCATTGGTTTATTCCCCACAAAAACCGCAAAACTCAACGGTCGCGGCGTCGCGTAGGGCTCATTTCTCGGTCGCGGTCGCGGTCGCGGGGAGCTTCCCCGTTGTTGTTTTTCTTTTCGGGGTGATCTGCTTCGACGACTTGGGGGCTGACGTTTTTCCCGTTCCTTGGACGTCCTACCTCGCGTGCGTGTGGGCTCGCCGCTGCGATTCATTTCAATGTTTAGCTCGGCCAGTGTTCGCCCTTCTCCTATGCTGTTGAAGAACAGTCTACTTGACATCTGCGTTAATCTGACCTTCTGCAACAAACTGGTTTCAATTTAGTATAAACACAATAAGTGGAATTACGGGCGTGAAGAACCCACCCCATTTATCCTTAACATATGCAGCACCCCCAAGGCGGTTTCATTAATTATTGACGGCTGGCCATAGAGCCAATTGATCTGGCTGCAACCACTCCATAAACTCATGGTATTCGGCTTTTGGAGTTCATAAATTGGCTGGGCAAGGGAAGATTTATTAATTTGATCGGCTATCCGTCGATGGTGATCGATCGGTGTCGTAGCCACTCCATTAACTCATAGTATTCGGCCTTTAGAGTTCACAAACTAGTTGGGGCAAAGGCAGATTTATCAATCTGATCGGCCAAATATCCAAGCATGATGCCAATCGATTTATGCCGCAACCACTCCATAAACTCATGGTATTCGGCCTTTGGAGTTCATAAATTGGCTGGGCAAGGGTAGATTTATTAATTTGATCGGCTATCCGTCGATGGTAAATTAGTTGCCTGGGCGAAGTGCCGATCGATCGGTGCCGCAGCCACTCCATTAATTCATGGTATTCGGCCTTTGGAGTTCGCAAATTGGCTGGGGAAAGGGCAGATTTATCAATCTGATCGGCTAAATATCCAAGCCCGATGCCGATTGTAGACATCCCCGAACGTCCCGGGAGGATGAATTCTCGTTTTGTTCATTGGGCTCACTACAGTTCGGACTCAAATGTCACGGTTCTGAATCTAATCCCGCAAAGTGCAATGCAAGACCGATAAATCACCAAAGAGTCCAAATCCGGCAAATCGTTTTGGAAAACAGATTTTTTTGAAAGAAGTGCCAAACATGGACTGCTTTGCTAGATACAGAGTCGCCACCTAAATATTTTATTTTGGGAGAATTTAGGAAACCCTGACTCATGCCTAAGGCCATGTGTCCGTCATCACCAAAGTTGCCTCGGCTCAAGAACTTGGGTACGATTGGGGAAGGTCAGTTATGAGCACCCCTTCTCGCCCGATCAAAGATCGGCCTCTACTAACCATGATATCTTGTTTTGAAAACGTTATGTGTTTTTATTCCGATTAATTAGCTAGAATTACTAGGTGATGCGCACATCATACAATTATAGACTGGGTCGCATGAATTGGGACAAAACATCTCATGTTTGTTTTGGAAAACGGTTTGCTACTCACAAGTAGGCTAAAAAATGCAGGTTTTGCCACCCTCGGGTGGGCTTAGAAAAGATGGTTTTGCCACTATCTAGTGGGCTTAAAACTGACAGTCAATGCATTGTTCCAATTCAGATAACCCAACCTTCACCCACAGGCATTCAGGCAGATATATCACATAAGCATATAGCCTCATGGTAAGCATGCTAATATGGCAACACTCACACGCATGCAAGATGCTAAAGCATAAGAGCTTACCTAATACTCCGAGCCAAAATAGAAACTAGTTAGTAATCAAATGCATGATCCTAGTTCATGTTAAGATGGCTAATGCAACACATACAAAATGCAACTAGAATAGGCTCGGCTAATCTAAGAATGACATGTGAAATGCGACAACTCGATACACGTATTCAAGTTGGAATGAAAATACAAATGCAGTTAGTATGATGCGCCGAACCTGGTGCGTGCAATACGAATGAATGTATGCAAACATGCTATCATAAGTATGCTAATAAAAACATGCCCTAAACTAACCATCAAAAGCAGGTAAGTAAAAGGGAGAAAGAAGTGGGGGTTGGAAGAACTGCACACACGCACCCACACTTATTACAAATTCGCCCTCGCTCGGAGGGACCAAAAGAATAATACAAATTAATTAACCTACAAGCTAATTAATTAAATTATACAACACTTAACTAATTAATGAATCAATTAAGCTACTGAAGGCAGTAGAGGGCCTCGGGAAGAGGGATGCACGCATGCTCGGATTGGCTTTGCTCGAAAACCCACCGCCATGCACAAGCTGCCTCTGTTTACCTTGCTCTGCTCCTCTGAAAATTGCACAATTCCCAAGGAACACTTTATGAACACTGTAGAGGGTCACCGGCCAAGGGGGGACACCACCGGCCAAGGAGGAGTGGTCATCGACCATCTATTGAGCTCTCGGCCACCAATTCATGGCCGGTCGGCACTGGATGTGGTCGGCCGGCCAAAGCTTCCTGCAGAACCTGTTTTGACAGCAGCAGAGGGCAAACATGGCATGGCAATGCAATTCAAGCAAATGTGTGCACCAACCACTCTCCTTATCATCTTTATGACTCAAAAGAGTTTGGGACTCGACCCTCAGGCCACTAATCGCGCATTTCAATGCGTGATGGCCAAAGAGGCCAAGTGTGCATTTTGATTTCAAATGAAATGCAAACCAATTAAACACATAAAGCTTAACCTCTATCACTTGATCAAGAGGCATGGCATACATGCCAAATGCAACCTAAGCATGTTAGCTAAGTATGCAACATGAGCATGCAAGCAAGCAATGTGCACTAGGCACTCAACCTAAGCAAACAAGCATGCAAGGCATGAAACAACTATGCTAATGACAAGCATACAAGATGCAATTAGAACATGCAAGTATGCAAGACAAATAACATGTTAAGCAACTTGACCAAGGAAATGCATGCCAAATGCAAAGTGTTTCAAGCATGCCATAACATGCGATTGGCCAAATATGTGACAATATGCAAGGCAAATGCACACACAAGCATTCATGCACACAATGGTCCAGAACTTCAGCATGAGGGAGTAACTTTTTGAGCCCAAAACAGTGGCTAAAATGCTAAGTACATGAAGGCAAATGTACATACAAGCATGCATGCGCACATGGTTCAAAACTTAAGAATCAAGAGCAACTTTTAAGCACACTTAAAAGGGACAAACCTGGACTAATGGCATGCACATTAAGCTCTGAAAATCATGCTATAAGAGATTCCAAACCAACTAAGCAAAGCAAGCATATCATGCAACCAAGCCTAAAGCCTAAGGCTCACCAAAGAGGCATTGAACTACACTTAGCAAGACCAAACATGGCATGATTTAAACAACTAAAATTAGAGTTTTAGCATGTCAAAATGAACCTCAAAAACCACTTAGATGGCATCTAAATGACTTACACATGGAAGCATGCACCAATGTCCAAACATGGAGCACAAGACTACAACCTTTTAAAGCATTAAAGGAGCATCAAATGCAAGCATACAAGCATACCATGGGGACTGAAATGATGCTATAAGTGGTGCCAAACCACTGAAACAAGCTAAGCAATGCATGCTAGGAGGGTCAATGCTCAAGGCATACAAGAGAGGTTGCATGGTAGCTATACAAAGCAAGCCATGGATGACCCAAATAACCAAAAACTGACCTTCAACATGCTAAAACAAGCATAAAAGCTTCACAAAGCTAGGCCAAAACAAGTGAGAATGATAGTCTAAACGCTAGGCACATGTTAAGGCAATTCATGGCATTACAAGACAAGTATGCAAGGCAAGCATGGTGTGTCTAAACCAAGTAAAAACAGTGCTATATCATGGCAAAATGAGCACAAATAACACTTAAGACATGGCCGACATGCACTTAAAAATGGTGCTCACACATGAGGCTAAAATGGCCAACATTGAAGGCAACAAGGAGAGGGGATGGCCCTCTCCTTCTTAGGATCTTAAACCACCATCCTCACCACTGAAATCTCTCAAGATTTCAGTGGTGAAGAGGCCCAAACAAGGTGGTCCCGGAGCTGACCAAAATAGCACAAAATGGGGGCCAAACAAGGCCTATGAGGGGTCAAACAACCCCAAAGCTCAAAGCAACCTTAAACAACTATTTTAAGCAAGTAAAAACAAGACTTTTATATGTTATACACTAAGCTCAAAAATAGATGCAAGGTAGGCAAAAAGACTATGCAAAAATGGGGTATTTAAAGGTAAAGTTCTTACCCTTATAGGCCCCTTTCAAGAACAGCACTCCAGCTACTTCTCCAAGCTTGAATCCACTCAAGAACTTCAAGAACAACCTATTGGCTTCTCAGCAACCAAGGTAAGGTGTAGAACTAGGTGTTTGTGCACAAAAGTAAGGACGAACACACACTTAGACACAAAGAGAGGAAGATATAGAGATAGATAGAGATACACAACCCAAACCCTAATATCAGAGACCCTCTGGAATTTTTGTAGCCCTGGAGGAGGGAGGAGAGACCCTCCCTTTATAGAGGATCACTCTTGCAAAGCTTACAAAACAAGCTAAGCAAGAGTGAAATCCCTCCATACACGTGTATGGAGGGGGTGCAAAGTGTATGCCAGCTAGCACAGCTGGCATAAAAATATCTGCAAAAGCAGATGCATAGTGGTCGGCCAGCCAGAAATGAAAAATTGGCCAAAACAATGGTCGACCAACCACAAAGAGTGCCGGCCGGCCATCAACAATGGCCGGTGGCAACAAAACAATGGCTGGTGGCCTCAAGCCATAGCCGATGAGGTGTGGGGATGGCCAACAAGCCATTCCCTGCCCCTCAAAAGCAAAACACAAGTGTTTGGTGCAAAACCAAACACAAAACAGTCGAGTTGAGAGATCCTGAGGCGAGACGCGTGGCCGAGGCCTCCGGGAACTCAAGAAGAACACAAACATGGATAATCACTGAGTGTTCAAACGATGACATCCAAGTCTTGAGGACGGTCAAAAATGGGGTGTCTACACCGATCGATTTATGCCACAGCCACTCCATGAGCTAACAGTATTCAGCTTTTGGAAATCATGCACTGGCTGGGCAAGGACAGATTTATTAATCTGATCGGCCAAATATCTAAGCCCGATGCCGATCGATTTATGCCCCAGCCACTCCATGAGCTAACAGTATTCGGCTTTTAGAAATCATGCACTGGCTGGGGCAAGGGCAGATTTATTAATCTGATTGGCCAAATATCTAAGCCTGATGTTGATTGATTTATGCCCCAGCCACTCCATAAGCTAACAGTATTCGGCTTTTGGAGCTCATGCACTGGCTGGGGCAGGGGCAGATTTATCTATCTGATCGGCTATTCGTCGATGGTAAATTAGTCGCCTGGGCGAAGTGCCGATCGATCGGTGCCGCAGCCACTCCATTAACTCATGGTATTCAGCCTTTGGAGTTCACAAACTAGCTGAGGCAAGGGCAGATTTATCAATCTGATCGGCTAAATACCCAAGCCCGATGCCGATCGATTTATGCCCCAGCCACTCCATGAGCTAACAGTATTCGACTTTTGGAAATCATGCATTGGCTGGGGCAAGGGCAGATTTATTAATTTGATCGGCCAAATATCTAAGCCCGATGCCGATCGATTTATGCCCCAGCCACTCCATGAGCTAACAGTATTCTTCTTTTGGAAATCATGCACTGGCTGGGGCAAGGGTAGATTTATTAATCTGATCGGCTAAATATCTAAGCCCGATGCCGATCGATTTATGCCCCAGCCACTCTATGAGCTAACAGTATTCGGCTTTTGGAGCTCATGCACTGGCTGGGGCAAGGGCAGATTTATCTATCTGATCGGCTATTCGACGAGGGTAAATTACTAAACTGCCTAGCTATCTAATCGGCAAGTGTATGCGAATGTTTTATCCAAAGTACAAAGGAAATTAAGCAAAAACTGTACAAAGGAGATTTAATAACAAAGTACATTCATCAATAGCAAAATTACGCACAAATAATAGCAAAGAACAAAGGAAATTTTCATTAGTAAATTGGGCACAAACTGTAGCCATTTTACACGTGAAAACTACTAAACAAAAAGCTACAAGTTCGCATGAAAATGCCTAGCAAAAACCTTAAACTGTAGCAATACATAAAAACTACTAAAACAAAAAGCTGTAACAAAAAATGTCGCCCTAATTAATTCTCGGAGTTAGACTCCAGCGGCTCAACATCCACTTGCTCGTATGGAATCGGCATAGCCAATGTCACATCAGCAGCAGCAGCAAGGGCTTTGAGCCAGCCGTGTTTGAATCCCCGATTTTCAAATTTGGGGACTTCTTCCATATAATTGTTGAGAGCGGCGCTTTGCCTGGCCTCATACGCTTTGGAAGCCTTGGAGTCGGCTTCTTCCTTCGCCGCCTTCAATTCTTCCAATTCAGCCTCCAGTTTGGATATCGCCTCTTGGGCTAACTTGAGCGCATCTTCACTCACGTCTGCGCTCTTCTCGGCGGCCAATCTCAGCTGGTCCGCATTTCACGCCCTCTCCATCTCGGCCTCGGCCCTCGCGGCTTCCATTTTTGCCCTCGCCGCTTCGAAATCAGCCTTGCTCCTCTGGCCCTCTACTTCTTATTGTAAACGTTTGAGTCGTTCGACGGTGTCATGTTGGTGACGGCCTATCTCGGCTATTCTCCCAACCGTCTGCAAAATAGGAAATTAAACCAGCACAATATTTGCATAAAAGGGAAAGACAAGGTCAATGTATATACCAGAAGAGCCGATTGAGCGGCTAACGCTATCGCCAATAGATCCGGCTCCGCCCGGAAAGCCGCTTTGTTAGCCGGCAATGAGACGGACGTAGCCATGTTCAACACCATGGCTGGGTCTTTAATAGCTGACGCGTCAGAGGAGATCGACATGTTTTTTATTTTTGGTTGAATGACAAAGGGAACAATCACATCTGACTCCTCTAAACGCGGCCGTTTGTGAGTACGGTTTTCTTTAGAGCCGGCTACGACCTTGACAGGATGCTTCTCCGTCCGCTTAGCCTCTTCATTGGTCTGCACAACCGCCTCGGACTTGGTCTGTAGAACCGCCTCGGACTCGGCACTTCGAGTTTGAGCCGTTTCCTCCTCGATAACAAGCAGGGAGGGTTGATTTTCGGCGGCAGGTGGCACTTCAGATCGAATGGCCTCTGCTCTTCGCCGCGCGGCCATTCTTTCCACATTTTTCTTTTTGGCGAGCTGTGTGAGGGTTAACCTAGCCATGTCTTCAGGATATGCGCTAGGAAGGTCCTCTAGACCGGTAAAAATGTCGTCAAACGGAAGATCCCCTCAGCCCAAAGTGGACGGAGGATTGGCTGAATTGAGGCCAGCTTCCTCAAAGGCCAACTTCAAAGCCTCGTCTACTTCGGCTTCCAACTCATCTGACTCAGTGGCCTTAACTACTTCCGCCCGCTCCGAATCGGACCCCTCAAAACCAACTTGCCGCAAGTTTTTGAAGTCGGTCAAAATAAGGGCTGTAAGAAACTCTTCACCCCTCGGAATTGGGATGTTTTCTGCCGCTGAAAATGTCGTATATGTCGGCTCATATCGAAGGAGAACGTGAGCTGCCCTTTCCTGTTTCTGAATACTCAGACGGCCGAAATACTTGAGCACGACTTTAATTTCTGAAAGAACGGTGTCGTCGATTGAAGTTAAGACGTTCTTCAAATCGTTTCCTACACAAGCAAAACCATGAGATCTAAAAAATGAAGCTTTATAAATATAAGAAAAATAAACGCAAAAAGCTATACAACCACCTGGTTTGCCTTTTCGTCTAGGACTAGGATCAAGGCAATCATCGCCTTTGCCGAATTCCCAGTTGCCTCGGACAACGACCATAACATCATCGACTCGCTTCCCAGAGCTGGAAAGCATAGTCACTAATTGGTGGTTGGTGTCCTTGGCCCTAAGGAAATAACGTCCATGCCGACCAGAAGACTTGGCCAAGGCATAACAATGCCGAATAGCAGGAATGTCGAGGTTAATCCTAAGGCGACGGTTTAGCTCTATAATCCCCATTACGATTCTAAAAAAGTTGACGTTGGGTTGGGAGGGGATTAGACCCCAATGGCGAAGGACAGCTCTAAGAAATGGGTGAAGCGGGAAACGGACTCTGCCCTCAGCAATTGATAAGAGGGGGAAGACGATTGTGCTTTCATCATCCTTCTCCATATCGAGGGTGCCGTCTGTCACAAGCGACATACGAACATCATCAGGGATGGAAAAATGACGTCGAAAGCCAGAGATTCGGTCCGCGGAGAGGAGGTCTTTCAGATGCTTTGCCATTTCGGTCAGCCTATAGGAGCGTACAAAACTAAAGGCAAACCAGGAAAAGGGATTCAAAGCAGAGAAGAAGAGAACTTATAAGAGACGGAGAGGTCAGTGAAGGATGAATGGAAATTGCAGAGTTGAGTCGGAAGGCAGTCCAAAAACTATCATCCAAAAATGCGTGTTTGAAAAGACGACAAGATTTTAAATCATGATAAATGGAAGCGTACGAATGGGCGGGAAATTGAAATGATAGCCGAGAGGCGTGTGCTCTGACATCTGTTTTGAAATGAGGTCTGCCGTCGAATTTCGGTTCTAACTTTTCGAGTTTGAAACCAAACACCCCAGCTAACTGTCGTTAGTGGAGTGCTTGGGGGGCAATTGTGGGGGCTGAATATTGGGAGTCGTAAACAACCCGAATGATGGGACCTGGAAAGTTAAATATTTACACCGCATTCGGTCCCGTCTTATACATTTGAATCCTGACTTATTCGGCCAAATAGCCAGTAGAGTAAGGGGTCGAGTGGAGAGGTTTGCAGCAAAAGGAGCCGAGTAAATAGTTATACGGCGAATCAAAAGTGGGCCTAGCCCCGAGGCCCAAGAAAGAAAAGATATAAATAGAAGAACATTAGCCAGGAAGAGGTATGTGAGAACTAGTATGCTTAACTTGAGATACAAGCAATTAAGAGAGTATACACTGACTTATCAGTCGGAGTGCTAATTCCGGCACCCCCGACCAGAGCGTTCATTTCTTTTCAGGTGACTAGCTGAGGATCACGAGCGTCCCCCAGGATCTTAAGAGTATTTCCAAACCACTTTCCCACAAAATTACATGTGGATTAGACAACTGTGATCATTCATATCATCGAGCATGTAATGGATTTTTACAATTCAAAACTGTATGTTTTTATTTGAAAGGTTGTTTAAAGACTTTCATGTTATGTTTTCAAAACATTGATATCTCTATGTTGAACGAGGTAAATACTTGGTGGAATCTGGGTAGGAGGTGTGGTTATGTTAAATTAAGTTGGCATGTGTGTCTATGGTGAAAGTCTAAAAACCCGCGCGTATATATGGGTGCCAATCCCGCAGACGAATTTTTTGTGAAATGGCAATAGTAGTTTTTGTATAGCCTACGTTTACATGGGTGCCGGGTGTGGTTTCCTGCGGATGAAATTTTCGTGAAATGATACATTTGCCTAAAGGTTCCAGTGTCTGTATTTACCGTCTTGTTTTTTTTTTAAAGAACAGTAATACGTGTTTTTGGAAATCTGAAAATGGTTTTAGCAATGTATTTGTTGTTGTTTAACAATGTATTCGCGGTTGATTTAGAAATGTATTTGCTCATTGGTATTGAGATACTTGGACTCTTGGAAATGGGTTTTATATCAAACAAATGTTTTGAACTCGGAAAACGTTTTGATTAAATGTAAGGTTTTGGTAATTGGAAAGAAATGATTTTGTTAAGAAATCAAATGGATTTGAAAATGTATTTGGGCATATTGTATATATGTATTGCATCATGATCATTTATGTTGGTGGAGCATGTTTAATTTTTGAAATATTCTCTACTAGGCTTTATGTTCACCCTACGTGGCTGAAAATGTTTTTCAAGTGTACATGTGTAGATGTGGACTGTGATGTGAAGTTGTGTTCAGAACCGTATAGGGTGGTTCAGTTATTTGTAGGTCATGGGCCATTTATGTTATATATTGGTCGTGTGCCATTCTTGTAAGGGTTACACCCTTGTGTATGATGTGAGCCTCAGGGCATTTAATTTAATTTATAACATCTGTATATGTTTATAGTTATAGAACATCCATTCGACTTAGATGTTGTATCTAAGAATGTATGAAATCGGATAAACTCATGTATTGTGTGACTATATTATATTCATTTGCATAAGAGTTATTATCTATTGTTCATCGTTGGATGATTTATTCACGTGAGTCGGACTGTGTAAATCTGGGATGTGATAACTTGGTATCGGAGCTAACCGGGTTTGAAAACCTTGGGCTCGTAGGAAATGGTTAGACATAGTAGGTTTATCATGTTCGGTGAGGACATTTGTATGTTGTGTGCTAAGTGATAACATGCTTATGTGTTGCATTTTACGTGGGTATGGTGTTAAGACTCATAGATATTATTTGGTGTCTAGTTGACTAACTTGGAGGTCTTGTTAGAAATGCACTTGATCAACGTTGTTTTTAATGGGAAATCTAAGCGAGCACTGAAACAGATAACTATCTTTGTAGACTTACCATGATTACGTGTTATGTGGTAGGTGATGTGTGATTTGAGTGGAGTCTCAATGTGGTTGCTCGAATAATCATTATGTGATTGTGTTAGTATTTTGGGAAAGGGTACCAGTGTTATGTGTCCTAGGTTGTGGGTATTCTCTCTTTTATAGAGACGTATGGAAAGAAGTAGTGAACTTGGCGTGGGTACCTCGGTGTGTGCTATATCGGTTATGTATTAGCGTTGGTTGTGAGTTGGCATTGGTTGCCTTGGTGGAGGTTGGTACGTCTTTGAGAGATGGTAGTGTTTTCGAGTCCTTTGTGACGGCATGTGAGGGTTGAGTTCTAATGCTCACTTGGGTGGTATCGTGTATGTTTGGTATTGGTTGGTAATCTTTGGATTAGTACGTTTTTGGAGTTAGTCATGACCTCGGTCGGTCAAGTGTAAGGGATGTAGGTGGTGTCAGAATTTCTAGAACACGAAGAGTTAGGTATGAACTTGTATGTATTGGTAGTGGTGGTATATGGTTCCGACTTTGGTGTTGGTAACCTAGAAACCTGTGTTGTGGGGTGTGGTTGGTTGGGATGTAGTGTTGTAGTTTGACTTCCCTCGGGATTGATGAAGTTAGTTAGGCCATTTAGGCCATGAGTTGTTCATTGTAGATGATGTATGATTAATGAGAATAGGCGTGATTGTTTCCTGTAGTTAGGTGAGGCAATTGGCTGAATACCAGGTAGAGTTAGCATTGTTGTGGGCAATTCGGTAAGGCACGAGGTGTATTAGGTGATAGTGGATGGTGTGATTGGTTTTGAGTTAGTGTTTTGAAGACGAGTTGTCGTGGTGGGCTGGTCTAGGATTGACCTAGTAAACTAGTACGATGTAGTGTAGGGATGTGATAACCCTGTTCCGTATTATGCTAACTAATCTTAATTATGATTGTGATTATGCGTTCAATATGATTTTGAGTGCCATTTACATGATTATATGTGGTTTTGAATTTCTATCTGTTTACCGTAGGAAAATCTATTAAACTTACTATTGTAAACTGAAAATTGAAGGCCTCATCAGCCACAGAAACTGAAATTGACCATGCCATTGTGATTGGCGTAATTTTTAGAGCCTACGGTGAAATTTAATTGAAAATTTATTCAGATCAAAACAATTAGATTCAGAACAATTAAATTAAGCTCAATTACTTAGCCTTAATCAAATTTGATTAGGCCAACATATATAAGTGGCCTATTCACATTTTTTAGCATTGTTTTTTAGCTTATTTCTCTCCTTTGGTTGGGATTACACTGTAGAGAGAGTGAGAGTGCCGAATTTAGAGAGAGAGGGAACTCAAGATAGAGAATTGATCAAGGAGCTTGGTGATCTTGAAGATTAACTCAAGATTTAACTACATTTGTGAAGATTAGAGCTCTTAGGTGAGTAAATTCATGAGTTTGAGTTTGTAATTTTGTGAATTCAAAATTAAATGGTAATCAAGAACATGATTTGAGTTGATTATGATGAAATTGAAGTTGGTATGTACATGCATGAAGAGAATTGCCATGAATTTGCATAATCTAACATGTAGCATGTCAATTATGAGAAATTGAGAGTTGAATCATACATGCAAGCATGGTTTTGTTGAGCTTCATGAGAATAAACATCACTTGTGTCATTTGAAATGGTATTGGGGTCTATATTACACATGCATGAATGATCCATAGAGATATGGAGTTTGTATAAAGTTAGAATGCATGAGCTTTGACCATGTTAAGAAGAATGTTGAATAATTTGAGAATTAAATCATGCTTTTAAACAATTGGCCTCATATTGCTTATGTCCTCATGATGTATGATGTGCTCCCACGTTTTTGAACTAAGAACACGAGTTTTGGGCCTTTGAATGTCAAGTTTGAGCTTCAAGAACAATTCTGGAAATTCCAGAATTTGGCATGTCCGCTCGAGCGGGAAGAACGCCGCTCGAGCATGAAATGTTAGCTCCCAGAACTTTTGCTGACATTGATGTCCACTCGAGCGGGGAAAGTTACGCTCGAGTGTCAGTCACATGTTTCGACTCTCAGCTCGAGCGTCCAAAGTCACGCTTGAGCGCAAAAATGAGGCAACCAGTACTTTTGCAGACCAGAAGGGTCTGTTCGAGCGATGGAAACCACGCTCGAGCGGGTAGCCCTGTTTCAGAAATTTTGAGAAGTTGTTTTGTGCTTCATTTTCCGTTCCCTTTTATTTCTAAGCACTCTTAGGCATACATTGAGCATTGTAAATGAATCAAGAATATAAGAAAGAGGCCTAAGAGGAATGTGTAAGTTAGGAACAGATTGAATAGCTTGTGACCCAATGTGTGTTATGTGTTGTGTAGGGTCAAGCACAAAGGCGAATCCACCGGCAGAACACTGTGAGTAATATCTTAGTAAAGATATTTTGAAGTATGCTATTTGTCCAATTGCTTACTCCTATTTGAGTATCATAAATCTGTTAAATTGAACTATGGACAAATATTCGTTATGCCGCATGATTGGGTCAAAGGCCATTTGATATGAATGAATGGGCCAAAGGCTGTTGGACATGAATGATTGGACCAAAGGCCGTTTGACATGAATGATTGGGCCAAAGGTTGTTTGATATGAATGATTGGGCCAAAGGCCATCGGACATCAAAGGCCGTCGGACATGAATGATTGGGCCAAAAGCCATTTGATATGAATGATTGGGCTAAAGGCCATCTGTAGACACCCCATTTTTGACCGACCTTAAGACTCAGACGTCATCATTTGTGCACTCGATGATTGTGCTTGTTTGTGTTTGTTTTGAGCACCCGAAGTTCTCGGCGGAACGCCTTCTTTTTGAGCCTCTAAACCCTCTTTGTTTTGTGTTTGTTTTTGGACCAAACCTTGGTGCCTCTTGCCTGGAGGGGGGAAGGGCCTTGTCGGCCATTTTTTCCCCTTATCAGCCACTTGAAGTGGTCGGTCGGCTAGGGGAGGTGGCCGGCCTGCCACCTAAAGTGGCCGACGACCATTTTTCTCCTTTTTCAGATATTTTCTTAACCAGCTGTGCCAGCTGTTGATCACTGAGTGCCATCTCCATACACGTGTATGAAGGGATGAATGCAAGCCTTTGGCTTGCATTACTATATAATGGGGGGTCTCTCCTTGTAGACACCCCATTTTGACCGACCTTAAGACTCAGACGTCATCGATTGAGTGCTCGGTGATGGTGCATGTTGTGCTCGTTCTGAGGTTTCGGAGTTTCGGCTAAGAGCCTTACCCCTGGACCTCGAGACCCTTTTGTGCCTTACCTCGGTTTGCGAACCAGGTCTTGTTTTCTCTTCCCGAAGGGAGGGAGAGGTCTCGTAGACCATCTCTCAGTGGCCGTAGGCTACTTTTCGTGGTCGTAGGCCACTTTTCCCGTTTGGAGACCAATTTCCGATTTTCGGAGCCGTCGGCCGTGCGCCTCGGTTCGGGACCGCTTAACTTTCTTCGTTTGGCACGGTTTTTGGGAAGCTTGAACCTTTTGAACCTTCGTTTTAGCTTCTTGAGGAAGCTTGAACCTTTTGAACCTTCGTTTTAGCTTCTTGAGGAAGCCTGAACCTTTTGAACCTTTGTTTTAGCTTCTTAAGGAAGCTTGAACCTTTTGAACCCTTGTTTTAGCTTCTTGAGGAAGCTTGAACCTTTTGAACCCTTGTTTTAGCTTCTTGAGGAAGCTTGAACCTTTGCTATAGCTTTTCCAAGAAGCTTGAACCTTTTGCTCTAGCTTCTCCAAGAAGCTTGAACCTTTTGCTCTAGCTTCTCCAAGAAGCTTGAACCCTCTTGTTTCTCTATAAGAGAGGGCCTCCCTCTCCTTTAGAGAGGTTGAAAAAAATTTGTCTAAGGAAAAGCACCTATATCTCTCTATATCTCTACATTCTAGGCTTAGAACCACAACTCTTAAGCACACACCTCCACCATTGTTCTAAGGTTCTTGGAGGGTCTTGAGAGGTCTGAAAGGGCTGGTTTTTGGTCCAAGAAGCTGCTGTCTTTGCTGAGCTACAAGGGTAACTCATTTCCCCTCTTTTAAGTATTATCTTGATCCTTCTTTTAGCCATACTTGCGAACATATTTGAGCTTTGGTGTAAACTGAAAAAAGTCTTGTTTTGAGGCCCTTAACATGTTTGTTTAAGATCATTTTTCTGTTGGGGGTCATCTATCCCCTTGCATGCTTCATTTTACCTTGTTTTGAGCCATGCCTTAGAGTATTTGTGTTGGCCTTTTAGCCACTAAAATCCAGTGGATTTTCAATGGCTAGCATGCTGTTTTGAGTGCCAAAATCAGAGAGAGGTGACCCTCTCTCTCCTTGTTTTGTTTTCTAGCATTTTTGGCCTTACAAAAGAGCCCTTATTTGCATGCTTCCAAGCCATGTTTCAGGCCATTTTTGATGAGTTTTAGGACCTACATAGGCTCTGTCCAAAGCTTGTTTTGCCATATTGGATGTCCATCTTGCATGTGTAGAATAACCCTCTTCATAGCATATCAAAGGAGCATCTCATTCTTGCATGCATTAACCATGTTTCAGTGGGTTTTTGGGCTTTATTTGGCATGTCATACCTCTAACTTTTGCTGGTTTAGTGGCCTCTTGATTGCCTCACATGCTTGTAGTGCAAATCCTCTTTACTAGCTTACGTCGCATGCTATTTTGGCCTTTGATTCTAGCACTTTTTGGCCATGCCTTAAACTGATTTTGTGCATGTTTTGGACTGCCTAAGCTTTGTTTTTGGGCCTCATGGTCAAATGATGTTGCTATGCATGGTTGTAGTTCAATACACTTGCCTAGCTTTGAGTTTTGAAGCCTATTGCATGCGTATTTTGAGGTGTTTCCATGTTTTGGCATCATTGCGAATCATATTTCAAAGCTTATATGTATGCCATATTCCCATGTTTTCCACTCTTTAAATGTGTTTGAGAGTTATGCATGAATACCTCATTTTTGGACCATTGCATGAGCTTCATTTCCATTCTTTGCGAGCCATCATTTTAGTCCATATTTGCTACTATTTTGGCCTACATAGGAACTGTTTGGAGCTGGTTTGATCATTTGAGTATTGCTTTGCATGCCTATAGTGTAATCCACTTCACTAGTTTCGGTATTTAGGCCATCTAGCATGCATTGTGTGAGATGTTTGCATAATTCGGGACCATCTTGCATGTCATTTCAGAGCTGGAAAATATGTGGTTGTATGTCGTATTTCATGCTTACCATGCTTTGGTGGAGTTGCACTTTGTGCCTTAGGTTTGGTCCTTTGCATTTGTGCATGTTTGCATGTGTGTTGTTGCTTCATTTTCATCATGTATGGCCACTGATTTGAGTCATTTTAGTTTAAGTCCATCTTGCATTATGTATGTCATATCCATGTTGTTGCATGTTCGATCATTGCATTGAGTATGCCTCGTTCATAACATCGCGTATGTTAGTGCATTGTGTATGCATGCCATATAATCCATGTGCATTGAGTATGCCATCGATTAGTTCATAGCATTGTGTATGCCATTTGCATGCTTGCATGTCATCCTTTGCATGTTTACATCACTTAGTTGCATTACATTTAGGATTGCATACTAGAGTTGCATTTTGTACATGCCATGCCATTTTATTTGTTGCATTGTGTTTGGAGTAGGGTTTAGTCCAAACACGGGAAACGAGGAATGTTTCATACTCCAAGTGATCAAACGTGCCTCGATTCTCGGTCACCAACACTCTTGACCATCCATGATGGAGTTGTTGGTTTTAGTTGTTTATATGTGCATTCATGTCCCATTGAGTCGTGCAATCTGACTCCTCGGCCATCATGCATCGAAATGCGTGATTGGTGGCACGAGGATCGAGGACTACACTCCCTGGAGCTTGTGCAATGATGGGGAGAGTGGTCATGCACACATATGTTAAAAATACTTTGCCATGCCCCTTTCTCGCTCTCTGTTGCAGCAAACTGGAAACCAGCAGCAAAAACTGGTCAGCAGCCTTCTGGAGCTTTGTACAGTGTTCTGGGACCAGTTGCAAATAGAGGCAAATCGGGGCATTGCGATGGATTTCCCGACAAGGCGACTTGAGCATGCATGCATCCCTATCATTCGGAACAGAGCTGAGGCAGTCCATTTTGTTTAATTTGCATGCTAGTTTCCTTACTTACTTAGTTAATTCGTTAATTAATTAATGTTGTGTAATAATTAGTTTAATTAGTTTAGATTAGCTAGTTTATTCTGTACTATTCATTCGGACCCTCCGAAGAGGGCAATGTTATAATAAGTGTGCGTGCGTGTGATGCATGTCTTCCAACCCCACGTCTTTCTCCCTTTTATTTACCAGCTTATGATGGTTAGTTTTAGGGCATGTTTCAATTAACATCTATATGTTCGCATGCTTGCATTCATTCATCTGTATTGCATGCATCGGGCTCGCGCATCATGCTAACTGCATTGTATTTCAATTCCAAGTTGAATACATGTATCGATTGTTGCATCTCATATGCCATCTTAGAATAGTCGAGCCTATTGTAGTTGCATTTTTGCATGTGTTGCATTAGGCATTCTTAGCATAGTTAGGATTCATGCACGATTTCTAATTAGCTTCTTTCTTTGGCTTGGAGTACTCGGTAAGTATTTATGCTTTAGCATCCTTGCATGTGTGTGAGTGACTACCATGATAGCATGCTTACCATGAGGCTATGTGCTTATGTGATATAACTGCCTGAATGCCTGTAGGTGAAGGTTGGGTTGCTTGAGTTGGAATAATTCGTCGAAACCCGTGTTTTAGACTACTTGCGAGTAGCAAACTTCAACCCATTTTCAAAATAAACGGATATACGATGCTTTGTTCCAACATAGGCAATCTAGTCTATACTTGTATGCTGTGCGCATCACATAGTAATTCTAGGCTAATAAACCAGAATAAGAGCACATGTGTTTTCAAAAACTTGATATCATGCTTAGTGGTGGCCGATCTTTGATCGGGCGAGCGGGGGTGCTCATGACATGACCTTCCCCAATCGTACCCAAGTTCCTGAGTCGAGGTAACTTTGGTGATGACGGACACGTGGCCTTAGGCACGAGTCAGGGTTTTCTAAATTCCCCCAAAATAAAATATTTAGGTGGCGACTCTGTATCTGGCAAAACAGCCCATGTTTGGCATTTCTTTCTAAAAATCAGTTTTTCAAAACGATTTGCCAAATTTGGACTCTTTGGTGATTTATCGATCTTGCATTGCACTTTGTGAGATTAGATTCAGAACTGTGACATTGAGTCCGAACTGTAGTAAGCCCAATGAACAAAATGGGATTTTCCAGGGACGTTCGGGGACGTCTACACTCCCCCATTTGGGAGGTTGGATAATTTTGTGAGCAAATTTCCTCTCTCTCTCTCTCTCTCTCTCCCTATTTTGTGCTTGAAAGTGAGAATTCTCTACACTTTTGCAAAGAGATCCTTAACTAAACATCTTCATCTTGGAGTTGAGGTTCTTTGAAGCCTTGTTTGAGCTTCTAAGGGTGGTTTGAGCTGGAATTTGGACTTGTTTAGTGCTATGCTTCAAGAGATATAAGAGTTACCTTTTAAGCTTTGTTTTAGTTGCTTGCTTTGCCATCTTTTTACACTATTTTTGGCCTGGTTTTCGACTACAAAAAACTCTGATTTTTAGGCCTTAACATGTTGGTTTGAAGTTATTTTCTGCTAAGGGGTTGTCTACTCCTCTTGTTGTTTGTTTGTGTGAGCTTTTTGCATCATCTTCTAGCATATTAAAGTCAAACATTTTGGCCTTTTAAACCACTGAAATTCAGAGTTATTACAGTGGTAAAAAGTATGTTTTGAAGTCCAGAAATAGAGGGGGTAGCCTCTTCTCCTTGTGTCTCACTTCCATGCCTAGTTAGTATCCTATGGTAGCATGTTTTTATGACTTAACCTAGCTTAATTCAGGCATGTTTTAGGCTCTAATTTGGCATGATTTAGCTCTGTTTTGGCATGATTTAGCTATGTTTTGGGCTGCTTTGATCATATGAACCATGTTTTGTATAGTTATAGTGCAAATGCCTTCACTAGCTGAGTGTTGTAGGCCTCTAAACATGTTTTGCTTGAGATGATTGCATGTTGTAATGTCATTTAACATGTGATTTCAGTGTATATAGCTTTGTCACACTCTCACTTATTTCACTCTTTCATTGCTTTTGAGAGTTGTGTCTTGAGTCTTGTTTGTGAGCTAACATGTGCGCATGTTTTTCTAGCCTTTTATGCTTCAATCTCAGCATGTTTTAGCCACTGTTTTGGCATGTTTTAACTCTGTCTAGAGCTGGTTTGGTCAGTTGAACTTGGTATTGCATGCCTTTAGTGTAGTGCTCTTCACTAGTTTAGCGTTTTTGGCCTTTGAACATGTTGTGCATGTGTTGCTTGCATGATTTAGTGTCATTTCACATGCCATATCAGCACTAAAAAGTCTGCAACCTCCTTCTATTCTTCATTTTTTACTTTGTTTTGAAAGTGGTCTTGAGCCCCTTGTTGGCTTCAGTGTGGAATTGAGGCTCTCATGCCTAATAGTTTTAATCCTCCCATGAGGGTTTCTACTAACCAACAGCATGAGGCATCTTTCATGATCAAGGCACTTGTGGCTCAAGCCCTCTTTCCAATTAGAGGACTTTCACTTTGGACTTAATCGGTTAAAGGACTAATCGGTAATCTAAAATGTGTAAACAAAATGAACCAAGTAAAACTTGAGCAAGATAAGCATGTTGTGTCGCATTGCATATGTTTGGATTGGACGTTAATCCAAACACAAGAAAAATGGGACGTTTCATACTCAAAGTGATGAAGCGTGTCATTTTTCTTGGTCGCCATCACCCTTGATCATGCATGATAGGGTGGTGGTCCTTTGAGTCCTATTTGTGCATTCATTAAGCTTGTACAAGCTTGACTATTTGGCCATCATGCATTGAAAGTGCTTGGTTGATGGCTTGAGAGCCAAGTGCTACACTCCTTTGAGCTTAAGAAATGATAAGGAGGGTGGCAGTACATATATTCCTTGAAAAGTACATTGCTTTGCCTCTGTTGCTCTCTGTTGCAGCAAAAACAGAAGTCTGGAAAAAGGGTAGCCAACCGGCCACTTAAACTAGACGACCGGCCACCAATCAGTTTTTGTGCAGAAGTGTTCCTGTTTTGGAGCAGAGGCAATCTGGAAGTTGGTACAATGTTCAGAGATCAAGGCGAGTGCAAACAGAGGCAACCGATGGCAAGGCGATGGATTTTCGGGAGAAAGCCAACCGAGCATGCATGTCTCCCTCGCCTTCGAGGCCGTTTACTTGCTTTATTTAAATTGCTTTGATTAGCTTAGCATAGCTAGTTATTCAATTCGTTTTCTAATATTTTAATTAGCTTAGCATAGCTAGTTATTCAATTGTATTGTAATAATTAATTAGCTTAGACTAGTTAATTAGTTCGTTTTTGTAATAATTAGCTTAGCTTATTTATTTGGACCCTCCTTCGTGAGGGCGCAATGTTGTAATAAGTGTGTGCGTGTGTGTGCGTGTCTTCCAACCCCACGTCTTTCTCCCTTTTATTTATCTGCTTTCGATGGTTAGATTAGGGATCATGTTTCAATTAGCATACCTTATGCTTGCATGTTTGCATTATTCATTTGTCTTGCATGCATCGAGGCTTGGCGCATCATTCAAACTGCATCGCAATTTCAAATACACTTCTTTGAATACGTGTTTTGAAGCATGTTATCAAGCCGTTGCATTCATATGCCATGATTAGGTAGCCGAGCCTATTTAATTACATTATTGCATGTGTTGTATTAGGCATCTTAACATAGTTAGGATCATGCATTGTTTCTAACTAGCTTCTATTTTGGCTTGTAGTACACTGTAAGTTTTACGCTTTAGCATGTTTGCATGAGTGTGAGTGTTGCCATGATAGCATGCTTGCCATGAGACTATGTGCTTACTTGATAAACTACATGAATGCCTATGGATGAAGGCTTTGTTGCTTGAATTGGAACAATTCGAAAAATGTGTGTTTTAAGCCCACTTTGCGAAGTGGCAAATCATGTTTTAAGCCCATCATGCTTGATAGCAAATCCGCGCTTTAGCCCACTTAAGGGTGGCAAATTCAAACCATTTTTCGAAAACAAACATGAGTTGATTTGTTCCAATTCTTGCGATTTTATTATATATTTGATTGTGTGTGCGTCACATAGTAAAGTTAGCTAATAATTGGACAAGAACACATGAGGTTTATAAAACAACATATCATGACAGTAGAGGCCGATCTTTTGATCGGGCGAGCGGGGGTGCTCATTTCAGGACCTTCCCCTCTCGTATCCAAGTTCCCGAGCCGAGGCAACTTTGGTGATGACGAAGACATGGCCTTTGGCACTAGTTAGGGTTTCCTAAATTTCTCAAAAATAAAACATTTAGGTGGCGACTCTGTAATCTGGCAAAGCAGTCAAGTTTTGGCATTATTTGATTCAAAATCTGATATTCCAAAATGATTTGCTGGATTGGACTCTTTGGTGTTTATCAGTCTCACATTGCACTTTGTGAGATTAGATTCAGAATCGTGACAGGAGTCCGAACTGTAGGACCAATTCGAGCTCTCCAAAAGGGGGCGCGAAGAAAGTCGAGTCTACAGTTTTTGGCGACTCCGCTGGGGATTTAGAGAACTTAACTCAAACTCATGATATGTTGTTTTATCTACATTTATGTGTTTTTTTGCATTGCATTTGCATAGGTGCGCCTAAGTCACAGTGTTTGCCATCTGCTATTCCTGAACGGTTTGTCGGAGGCTTGCGTAGAAAAGCGTGCCATAAGGCTAACCGGTTACGGGCTCTGCCACGATGGGAACACAAACCTTGGATCTGGACTACCGTTGTACCGTTTGATCCTCCTTTCACTTCTCGGTGTTAGGAGCAAGAGGTATATTAGGTGGTCTTGCTGAGGCACCCCTTTTGACCAATCGACCTAGTTGTCTATCGGAAGTCTTAGAGACTGTTCCAAACTAGGACAGGTTCCTCACCCGAATGCAGGATTGTATGAAACCGCATGCGTGCGTAGCGAACCCCTACTTCTTGACGAAACTAGGACAGGGAAACCCTACCCCATCATAGGGGTGTTTTGACTCTCACTTGCTTGATATGTGCTGTTAGGTTGTGTCTCTATAGGAATGTATGTATCAGTTGCAAGTTTAGGTATCAGTTTGGGGGTACCAGTTTTGAGGCAGAAATTTGGGGGCAGAAATTAGTGTTTGAGTACAGATTGTCCAGCTTATGATTTCAACTGTGTGTTGTCTTTGTCTAAGCCGAGGTGCTGTGCGTTTGCTGATTGTTGTTTCATTTTTTTGCTTTATTTTCTTTTTGCAAGGTAGTATTTCACAATTGCTTCCGACGAGACAGTTTCCCCTTGAGCACTCTGGACCAGAGTCAGGAGGATTTATCGATTTGAGGATCTTATTGGAGGACAACTAGTGTTTGCTTTGCTACCCCCAGTTATGAGACGGAGGACAGTCAGGCATAGATCACCGGCTCAGTAGTCGCTAATTCGGCGGTCACTATTTGCTTCACCTGTGCGTAGTTGGGCCCAGTTTTCTGCTTCCACCTCATAAAGAGAGTATACACCTATTTTGACATATCAGCACCCCTCAGACAGTATGGAGGATATGATGCATTAACTTCAACAAACCATCGAGGCCATGCAGCGAGATGCTGCTCGCCAAGTGGAAGTTACCGCTCGCCAAATAGAAATCGCAACCCAGTAGGCTGAACTGATTGCTAGGCTTCAATAGCAACAGCAACAACAACTGCAGCAGGCAACAGCTTCTGCATCCCACCTATCTCCTGTAGATATTCCAGTACCCAGAGCTCCTGCTCCCACAGCCAATGCCGAGAAAAATGCAGACATCCCAGTGGATCCAATTCCACCATAGACTTCCAAAGCACCGGCCTACCCAATGGAGACCCCTTTGAATTCGAGGTCGACCCTACCGCTCTGAAAGTGAGCAAGCTTGAGAAGCTTTTTAAGAGGGCTCAGGGTGTCAACTTAATCCCGGACATAGAGGACGGCTACACAAATTCGGCGGTGACATTGCCGGATAGATTTAAAATGCTCCACATAGACCGCTTCGACGGTTCGAGTGATTCCATGGTCCACTTGTGGCTATTTTAAGATATTTTGCGGCCGATGGGCCTGACTAGACTGCAGAAGCTATCCCTCTTTAGCTGGACCCTATCGGGTATTGCTGCTATCTGGTATGCTAAATTGGAAGATTCTGTGAAGAGGAGCTGGGAAGAGATGGCCGAGGCCTTTGTCGCCTAATATTCTTATAATACTCAAATCGAGGTCACAACTCGTGATCTCGAGGCTACTCGACAAGAGCCAAAGGAGGGCTTCTCCGACTTCGTCACTTGGTGGAGGGCCAAGGCCTCCATGATGACCACCAGGCCAGCTGAGAAGGACCAGATAAGAATGGTCGTTCGTAATCTGTAACCGAAGCTGCTGCAGAAGATGATTATCTTAGCCTTACCTACATTTTTTGACCTTCAAGAGATAGGGGCACAGATAGAGGATGCGATGAAACATGGTCTGATTGACCATGAAAAGGAGCAGCCCAAGAGGGCTTTTACACGCAGTTCAAATGCGGCTACGAGTAGTAATGCAGCTGCGAGTACCTCTGATGTTGGTATGGCCACTACCACACCAAAAACAGCCATCCCTTTTACCGGCACATTCGGAACCACCCCACAACCTGCAAAGTACCCACCCCGGGGCCAGAGGGTTTTCACCCCACTCTACATGTCTCTATCTAAAGCCTTGGGGGTTCTAATTAGAAAAGGGCATCTGAAGCCCCTGGAGCCACGCCCGTTGCCTAATCCCCTCTCTCCTACACACAACCCGGCCAAGTATTGCGCCTTCCACCAGCAACATGGTCATGATACCGACCTTTGCTTTAGACTCCGTCATGAGATTCAGGATCTTATTGACAACAAAGTGATAGCGCCTCTTGAGAAGCCTAACGTCACCACAAATTCCCTCCCACCACATAACCAACCCCCTTCTTCACCCAGGCAAGTAAACCTTATCCAAACAATGGCTGTCACATATGACCCCAGCATATACATCACTCCCTCCCACCTGCCTAAGCCAGCGTTGTTCATCTTAGAAAGCACAGACTTGTGCATGATGAGCACGTCCATATCCCAACCCGAACCCGTGGTGGTAACTATGGTAGGAGAAGGCATGCCTAAGGGCTCCGTGAGTTTAATTGAGGAAGCATACAACCCTTGTTGCTACATTGTGCCAGCTAATCAGGCTAAGTCGAGGGTGGAATTGCCGATGGGGATAGAGGTTAATGTAGTCCGGGAGGACGGGCCAAGCCAGGGGCTAGATGACTTAGCTGAGCTTGAGGAGGACATTAGTAATCTGCAGTTCTTTGATGAACAGGATCTGGGAAATGTACAGATCGGCTGGTTTGATATGAACGGATCAACGGATAATATATGGTGGCTTAGTGATGAGCCGGATGTTGATGAGGGGTCTCAACCAAAGCAGGGACAGTTGGAAATAGGAACGTCTGCAACGGCTGGAACGGTTGACAACAAAGGGAAGTTGCCGGAGAGCACCGGTACTAAGAATTTTGCTCAAGAATTGGGCAGCTTGTGTACAGCTGACATGGAACAGGAGGCCGCATTGAAACGATTCGAACATGAAGGAACTGAGACTGATCAGAAAGGCAAAGGCCCCATGGGGACTGATTGTGTTATGAACACATGAATGCTTACAACCGAACTGGACAGTTGTTTGTCGGTTGCCGAGGGAATATGGTGGGAAGATGAGGATTTGCATCTTGCCCACACGGATAAGGATTGGGGACATAATTTGCCAGATGATACATGGTATGCCGAGGAAGTCGATCACATGACTCGGAGTGGGCGGTACTTCAAGCCCCCACACTTGGACCAACCGGAAGCATCAGGGAAAGATAAGGAAGCTGAGAAACAAAAGGATAAACTGTTGGAGGAGGAAGTTGTACTGAAGCAGCTAAAAAGGATTCAAGCAGACATCTCTATTTGGGGATTGCTCACGGCTTCACGGGTGCATAGACAAGCCATTCTATCAGTAATAGATGAGGCTAAGCTCTCTATCGACATAACCCTCGATCAGTTAGTGGGACTGATTTTCCCGGGAGGCGCCTCGCTGACTTTGACCTTCACAGATAAAGAATTGTCGTCTGAGGGCTCCGAGCACAACAAGCCATTATACATCTCTGTGGAATGTAAGGAGAAGTGGATACCGATTGTCTTGGTTGATACAGGATCTGCAATTATTGTGTGCCCATCGCGTACGGCCTATGTTATTGGCTTGAAGCCACCAGACTTTGTACCAACGGCCCAGGTGATTCGGACTTATGACAATACAAGTCGGGAGGCGATGGGGACAGTTCGGATCAGAACGCAGGTTGGCCCGGCACAACAAGATATTGAGTTCCATGTCCTGGATGTTCCGGCCACTTTTAACTTACTCCTTGGATGACCGTGGCTACACTAAGTGAAAGCTGTCTCTTCCACTCTGCATCGGATGTTGAAGTACCCCATGGGAAGGGGGTAGCCATTGTTTTTGGAAATTCTTTTATACATCCTCCGCCAAAAGTCACTACACCAGTACTGGAAATTGTACATGGCGATGAGGATGTCTTTCTGTCTGGGTTCACCTTGGCTGAGGCCCGAGTGGTGCAAGATATCCTGGCTATTGACGAGGGGTTGTACGTCAGTGCTCAATTAGTCTACCTCACGAACAAGCTACAACACCTACCCGGGGATGGGATTGGGAAGGAGCGGCCGGAAGGGCGTTGCCGCATTGGCCGAAGTGCCACATAACCCTCATACCTTTGGTCTAGGCTACATGCCTACCAAAGAAGACTGGGTATGAAAAGGGAAGGAAATGGCAGGAAGAGCCAAAGCTAAGCAAAGTGGGAAGCACTATGAGCTGGTGCATAGACCCATTCAAGGAAACCTAAACGACTGCTTTGTCCGGAAGGGGGAAGATTTCCCATTTTGCGGCTTTCCTGAGCCATGGTTGAACTTTGAGAAGCAGCGTTTGCCCGACTTTGACATTTTCTTTGACCTACAGTTGCAACGGGATGAAGTTGCAGAAGAGTAGACTGCCTTACCAGCTGAGGCTGAACAGAGTACAGAGGATGAGTCCAATGGCACTGAACATGAGATAGGAGCAGCGCTGGCATGTCTCCTTTCAGATCCTCATGTCAAACCGGAGAGCTTAGGGGATGACTTCACTGTTTCCATGATTAGAGATCAATCGGCTGTGGGCCCTTCTTCCGGCATTCTGGATGCATCTATCGCACCCTCCATTGTTTGGCAGTTCGAGGAGGGCTTTTTGTGCAGTAGTTCTGAATCAGGTAGTGAACCGGAATCTGATTTCGCAGAGTCTGTGGAGTCGGAATCAGATTCTAGTTCTTCTGAGTCAGAGTCCGATATTCTTGGGGTTGATAACCCGGATGTCGTTGTTTTGTCTAGGTCGTCTTTTTTCTTTTCTTTTGAGTCGGTTGTAACCAAGAAATTAGATGAACTGGAAGTTGTGAATGAGAATGGTACTGCTGCTATTTCTAAGTACTTTTCTGTGCCACTTGTGTATTGCATTAATCAGGACTTTCAAAACTTTGATAAAAATGATGAGGAAGAAATTCCTCCGGTTTTGAAACATTTGATTGATCAAGAGAAGGAGAGATTTGTAAAACCTTTGGTTGATGAAATCACTTCAATTAATGTTGGTACTGAGAAGGATCCACGTATGGTCCAGATCGGGTCCACGTTGTCTTCGGAGGAACGTGAGCGCTTAGTCGCTTTATTAAAAGATTTCAAAGATGTTTTTTTGTGGTCCTACAAAGACATGCTTGGAATTGATCCTGAGATTGTACAGCATCGGATCCCTCTTGACCCTGAGGCCCGACCTGTCAAGCAGAAGCTTCGGAGAATACGCCCGGATTGGGCTCTAAAAATCAAGGAAAAGGTCACCAAGCAGATAGATGCAGGGTTCTTGTTAGTATCTGAGTATCTTACTTGGTTGGATAACATTGTTCCGGTGCCGAAGAAAGATGGCAGAATTTGGATGTGTGTAGATTTCAGGGATCTGAACAAAGCTAGTCCGAAGGACGACTTTCCTCTACCGCACATCGACGAATTGGTGGACCACGCCGTGGGGAATCGACTGCTACAGGGTGATGCGTTTCGGTTTAAAAAATGTTGGGGCTACTTATCAACGGGCTGCAACTACGATCTTGCATGATATGATCCACAAGGAGGTTGAGGTGTATGTGGAAGGCATGATTGTCACGTCCAAGGAAAGAGAGGGCCATTACACTGCCTTGAAGAAATTTTTTCAACGGATCAGAGAATATCAGTTGCGACTGAATCCTCAGAAATGCACTTTCGGTGTCACAACAGGGAAAATGCTAGGGTTTTTGATTACACAAAGGGGCATTGAAGTCGATCCTTCCAAAATCAAGGCCATCTTAGAAATGACACCACCAAGGACTGAAAAGGAGGTGCGAGACTTTCTGGGTAAAGTGCAATTCATAAGATGGTTTATTGCAAAATTAACCTTGACTTGTGAACCACTATTTGGTCTCTTGAAGAAAGGAAAGAAATTCCAATGGGATGACCAATGCCAGGTTGCTTTTGAACAGATCAAGCAGTATCTACAGAACCCACCCGTGTTGTCGCCGCCAGAGTCGGGGAAGCCGTTGATTTTGTATTTGACAGTAACAGACACGACAATGGGCTGCTTGCTTGCGCAAGAATCTGAGGATAGAGTGGAGAAAGCCATCTATTACTTGAGCAAGAAGATGCTGGAATATGAGACCCACTACACGCTGCTGAAGAAGGCTTGTTTGGCCTTGGTATGGGCTACTAGGAAGTTGAGGCACTACCTGTTAGCTCACTCTGTAATACTAGTTTCGAGATTAGATCCCATCAAATATCTCTTCGAGAAGCCAGCGCTTACGGGTAGGCTAGCCCATTGGTTGCTTCTTCTCTCCGAATTTGATTTGAAGTATATGACTTGCAAGTCTATGAAAGGGAGAGCGGTAGCAGAGTTCCTAGCCAATCACCCAGTGGAGGGAGACAAAGCAGTAGAGTATCTGTTCCCGGATGAGGCCATTCTGCAGGTCGAAGAAGAGATTTGGACTATGTACTTTGACGGAGCATCTAACCAGTACGGGTATGGGATAGGGGTGTTGCTGATAGTGCTCGACAATTCCCACATACCTTTAGCTTTCAAACTCCGGTTCAAAGTATCAAACAATGAAGCAGAGTACGAGGCATGTATCTCTGGCTTGGAAGCCGCCCTGGAGCTAAGGGCAAAACGATTGGACGTCATTGGAGACTCGAACTTGGTTGTGTCTTAAGCGAAAGGAGACTGGAAGGTTAAAGAAGAAATGATGAAAATCTATCACCAAACCCTGGGCGTTCTAATTCCTAGGTTTGAAAAGCTAACCTTCACGCATCTGTTGAGAGAGAGCAATAGGTTCGCTGATGCTTTATCAACTCTATCTTCCATGATAGACATCTCTTTGGGAGTCTGGATGCGTCCAATCATTATTGAACAGAGGTATGTGCCGGCTTATGAGTTAATTGCCGCGATAGATGAAGTGCAAGATCAGAACCCCTGGTATCATGACATCTGGGACTTCTTGGAGAAAGAGGCTTATCCACTAGGGGCAAATGCCAAATATAAAAGGACAATACGACGAATGGCTGCTCAGTTTATCATCTGTGGGGGTAAATTGTACAAACGGGACCATCTGGGAATGCATAAGCTATGTATTGATACAGAAGAATTGAAACGCCTAATAGAGGCCATTCACGGAGGAGAGTGCGGATCGCACATGAGCGGAGTGATGCTAGCTCAGAAGATTCTCAAACAAGGTTACTACTGGTCAACCATGGAGGAGGATTGCATCGTTTTTGTTCGGCGATGCCACAAATGTCAAATCCATGCAAATCGCATGAATATCCCACCGTCGAAGTTGTACAACATGACTTCACCATGGCTATTTTTAGTTTGGGGAATTGATGTTATTAGGGCAGTTACTCCGAAGGGGTCTGTAGACCCGACTTCCTTCGTGCGCCCCCTCTTTCGGAGAGGGTGAGAATTTGTCTTGCTACAATTCGGACTCCTGCCACGGTTCTGAATCTAATCTCACAAAGTGCAATGTGAGACTGATAAATACCAAAGAGTCCAAATCTGACAATTGGTTTTGAAAACTCAATTTTGAATGAAAAAGCGCCAAACATGGACTGCTTTGCCAGATTACAGAGTCGCCACCTAAATATTTTGTTTTGGAAAATTTAGGAAACCCTGACTCGTGCCAAAGGTCACGTGTCCGTCGTCACCAAAGTTGCCTCAGCTCGGGAACTTGGGTACGAGAGGGGAAGGTCATGCAATGAGCACCCCTGCTCGCCCGATCAAAGGATTGGCCTCTACTAAGTATGATATGTTGTTTTATAAACCTCATGTGTTCTTATTCTGCTTATTAGCTAACTTTACTACGTGGCGCACACATACAAGTATAGACTAAATCGCAAGACTTGGAAGAAATCGACTCATGTTTGTTTTCAAAAATGGCTTGAAAGTGCTACTCACAAGTAGGCTAAAACGTAGATTTGCCACCCTCAAGTGGGCTTTAAAACATGATTTTGCCACTTCGCAAAGTGGGCTTAAAACTCACAATCATCGAGTTGTTCTAATTCAGGCAATCAAGCCTTCACCCACAGGCATTCATGCAGTTAAGCACTTAAGCAAATAGCCTCATGGCAAGCATTCTAAACATGGAAACACTCACACTCATGCAAGGATGCTAAAGCTTAAACATTTACAGTGTACTCCGAGCCAAAACAAAAACTAGTTAGAAATCATGCATGATCCTAACTATGTTAATAATGCCTAATGCAACACATGCAATAATGTAACTAAATAGGCTCAGCTATCTAAGATGGTATATGAATTCAACAATTTGATAACATGCTTTGAAACACGTATTCAAATTGGTATTGAAATACAATGCAGTTTGAATGATGCGCCGAGCCTAGTGCATGCAAGACAAATGAATGATGCAAACATGCAAAGCATAAGATATGCTAATCAAAATATGCCCTAAAACTAACCATCGAAGGCTGATAAGTAAAAGGAAAAAGAAGTGGGGTTGGAAGACATGCACACACACACGCACGCTTATTACAACATTGTGCCCTCGCGAAGGAGGGTCTGAATGAATAAGCCAAGCTACACTAAGCTAAGCTAATTATTACAAACCAACTAATTAACTATCCTAGGTAATGAATTATTCCAACACAATTGAAGTAAATTAACCAACTATTCTAAGCTAGCTAAAATATTACAAAGATGAAGTAAATTAGCCAAGCACATTAACTAATTAATTACAAAACCGGTAAATTAACTAGCTAAGTAAAGCAGTAAATGGCCTCGAGGGGGAGGGAGACATGCATGCTCGATTTGCTTCGCCCGAAAATGCATTGCCTTGCCATGAGTTGCCTCTGTTTGCACTCACGGTGATCTCAGAACATCATATGAACTTCCAGATTGCATCTGCGCCAACACAGGAACACTTTGGACAATTTTCCCTGTAAGTGGCCAGCCGGCCACCTCAACTGGTCGGCAGGCTACCTCAACTGGCTGGCCGGCCAGTGCAAGTGGTCGGTAGGCTACTGCAAGTGGCTGGCCGGCCACCTCTCTTTCCAGAATTCTGCTTTTGCTGCAATAGAGAGCAACCGAGCCAAGACAATGTATTTGGCAAGAAATGTGTGTACTACCACCCTCCTCATCATGTCTCAAGTTCAAAGGAGTATGGTACTTGGCTTTCAAGCCACCAATCAAGCATCTCAATGCATGACGGGCGAAGAACCAAGCTTGTACAAGTTTGGTGAATGCACACATAAGACTTAAAGTGCCTCCGCCTTATCATGCATGATCAAGGGTGGATAGCGACCAAGAAATGCAACACATTTCATCACTATGAGTATGAAACGTCCCACATTTCTTGTGTTTGGATTAACGTCCGATCCAAACACAGGGAATGCCTCACACATGCTTATCTTGTACAAGTTTTACTTGGTTCAATTCTTGTTTACACATTTTAGCTTACCAATTAGTCCATTAACCGGTTAAGTTCAATATGAAAGGTCCTCTAATTGGAAAGATGGCCTAAGCCACAAGTGCCTTGAGCATGAAAGAGGTTTCATGCTGTTGGTTAGTAAAAATCCTCAAGAGAGGATTAAAACCACTAGGCATGCGAATCTCAATTCCATATTCAAGCCATCAAGGGGCTCAAGACCACTTTCGAAGTGAATGAAAGATTAAAACAATGGAGTGCAATGACACATATTTCAGCATTGAAATAACATACTAAATGACTTAAAATCATGCAAACAACCCATGTAATGCATGTTTAAGGACTTAACTCATTAAGCTAATGAAAGGGGTTGTGCCACCACCTTACAACACAAGCCTCAAAGGGCCAAACCAACTCAAAACAGAGTTAAAGCATGCCAAAACAAAGGCTAAATCATACTGAGATTGAAGTTTAAAAGGCAAGAAAATCATGCGCACAAATTGGCTCGCAAGCAAGGCATAAGGCACAACTCTCAAAAGCATTTAAAGAGTGATATATGTGAGAGTGTGACAGCGGAATATGCTCTAAAATCACATGCTAAATGATATTATATCATGCAAACAACTCAAATAAAGCATGCTAAGAGCCTTAAAGCACGAAGCTAGTAAAGGCCATTTACACTATAGCTATACAAAGCAAAGCACGTGTGACCAAGATCACTTGGAACAAAGTTTAAACATGGCAAAACATGAGCAAAAATGTGCTGGAGTGGAGCCAACACATGCTAAAATAATAGGCTAAATCACCAAACACGTTAGGCTAGTAAGCAAAATTGCACTACAAGTGCAAGATGCAAGCAACCAATGACTAAACTAGCCAAAAATAGAGTTTAAAACTGTTAAAATATAGCAAAAAACATGCTTGAACTAAGCTAACATAAGCCATAAAAAGATGCTACTTTATAGTGCTAACAAGGCATGGCATAGAGAGACAAGGAGGGGAGGCCATCCCCCCCTATTTTGGACCTCAAAACAAACTTTCTACCACTGAAATTCCTTTGGAATTCAGTAGTTTTAAGGCCAAGAAAAGATGGACTCAAAAGCTCTTAAGAGAAGGTTCAAAAGGCTTTGTAAGCCAAAGAGCAAAAAGGGGGGGACCACCCCCTAACCAAATAAGGTTCAAACCTCAATTTTAAAACCTTAAAATCAGAGTTTTTTAGAGGTCAAAACCAGCCTCAAAGTAGTGTAAAAAGATGGCCAAGCACTTAGCTAAAACAAAGCCTAAAAGGGACAAATTCTTACCCTTGAAGCACAACTACAAAACAGGTATAAATCTGAGCTCAAACCAACCTTTGGAGCTCCAAATATGCCGCAAAGAACCTCAGCTCCAAGATAAGGATGTTTGATTAAGGGTCTCTTTGTAAAAGTGTAGAGAATTCTAAGCTTAAGGCGCAAAACAAGAAGAGAGAGAGGATTCTAGAGAGAGAGGCTGAGATTTTGCTCACAAAATTTTGTAGAGAGAGAGGGATTTTAGAGAGAGAGCCTTCCAAACTTGCCAACCTCTCAAAACAAGAGATATGGCCTCTATATGTAGCAAAAACAAGAGCCTTGGTTGAAATATCTGAATATAGGGACAGCTGGAGCACTTGGAAGACAGCTGGAGCAAAATATCTACAAATTCTGAGCTTTCTGGACATTTATGGCCGACCGGCTACTTTTCTAGCTGATAAGAATCCCTTCTGGCCGGCATATGGCCGGCAAGCTCCATTTGTGGTCGGCACACTCCCCCAGTGGCCAACAGTAAAAACTAGTCCCTGTCCCCGACTTCAACTAGGCATAACTCCTTCATCTGGACTCCTTTTCAGGTCATTTTTAAGCCTAAACTGTAGCCTCGGAAGTCTTCTTTCCAATGATGGAAGCCTCACATCAGCATTCCAAGTATTCTAAGAGATATCCCTCTTTTAGTGAAGACTGCTCAGTTTTGGTCCTAACCGGATCAATGCCCAACTTCAACCAACCATATCTCCCCCATTCGGACTTGTCTTTAGGAGATTCTTGAGTGCAAAATGAATCCCCAGAAGTCTTCTTTGCATTGGTGGTGGCCTCATAGTTGAAATCCAAATATACAAATGGATAGACCCGATTTAACGAAGGCTGCTTGACTTTCTCTTAACGATTCATGCCCATCTTCTCCCCCAACTTGGTTTCTTCTCTCTCCTCTTCTTTTCTTCAACTCCAAACCTCTGACCAAGATGTTTTAAAGACTTTTTCAATCAGCTCACCTCTCTTTCATTCATTTCCACTTTGTCCTTACTCGATTTACCAAAAAGCACAACATTTAACAAAATGCGAGCGTCGGAACATCGTAGGAACTTTTCACAAATATTTTGAAAGAGAGGGTTTTAAGGTCTAAAATCTTTTTGGTCAAAATCATTTTGGTCCAAAAATGGGGTGTGAGGTTGGGATTTGAAGCTCCTCTTGCTGAAGAAATCGAATCTTTGCACTGCATAACATTCATCACCAAGTAAACAATCAGTGGCGCCCAAGTCTTAAGGGTGGTCAAAAATGGGGTGTCTACAGGGTCAAACAGGCACGAGTATATCCTGGTGGCAATGGACTATTTCACAAAGTGGGTCGAGGCCCAATCCTACGCAGTGCTGAAAGCGTCGCATGTAGCCAAGTTCATCAAGAATAACATCATCTGTCGTTATGGGGTCCCGAATGAGATCATTTTGGACAATGGTTCTCACTTTAAGAAGGAAGTGATCGACTTGTTGGAGAAATACAACGTGGCTTTTCATAAATCATCCACATATCGGCCGCAAACCAACGGAGCTGTTGAGGCCACCAACAAGAACATCAAGCACATTCTACAGAAGATAGTGGAAACCTACAGGGACTGGGCAGATAAGCTGCCATTTGCTCTTTGGGGCTACAGAACATCAGTTTGAACTTCTACTAAGGCAACTCCGTATTCTCTGGTTTATGGGATGTAAGCTGTTCTGCCAATTGAAGTTGAGGTTCCATCGCTGCGGGTCATGGCTGAGTGCCAGATAGCAGAAGCGAATTGGCAGCGGAGCAGGTTTGAGGAACTACTGCTGTTCGAGGAGAGGAGGCTGAAAACACTATTTCATGTCCAAGGTTATCAATGCAGGATTGCCAGGGCTTTCAACAAGAAAGTTAAGTCCAAGAATCTGAAAGAAGGGGATTTGGTGCTCAAAGACAGCCAAGCTCCCATCCATGACCCTAGGGGCAAGTTCAGACCTAATTGGACTAGTCCTTACATCATCAAATCTATTTGGTCGGGTGGAGCTGTCGTTCTTATGGACTTAGATGGCCTCAAATTCTCCCAACCAATCAACATGGACAAGTTGAAGAAATACTACCCTTGAGTGGCTCGCTAGGCCGAAAATATGAAAGGGCGACCTAGGCAAAAGTTAGAGCACAAAAAATTTGAAATGAGAAAAACTGAGCTTGCAAGGTTGAAAACCCGAAAGGGTGGCCTTAGCAAAAGTTAGAGCGCAAAAGGAGAGTGTTGATACCCGAGTGAACCCGAACCGAACTACGTAAGGCTTGATTCTCATCATTGGGATACGTAGGCAACTTCATTCTGAAGTCCAACCATAAACACTTCCAAATCAACTGTGTCTATGTGATTGTTTTTGTCATTTTTGTCTTTTCTACGTCCAAGAGTTCTGTTGTGATCTATAGTGCAGTGTAATGCTGTTCAGATAAGGGGCAACTTTCCAGTTATTGGATTTGGGGTTGTACATCTCAAGGATAGATTCTGGGTGTGTCCAATTGTGATCCTTATCGAAAATGGTTTTGAAAAGTTTTAATAAAAGTTGATTTTGTTCAAATTAATCTTTTTACAACTTAGACCATTTTTGGACGAAAAGGAAAATTTTCAATACCCACAACCTTCAATTTCATTGATTTCAATACAAAGTTCTCTAACTTTTGATACAAATTGAAGTTGCTTTTTATTACATTCAAAAGGAAAACTTGAAAGTACAGATTAAAGCAATAAACTTGGGGCATAGTTGAGTTAGGTGTTCCTGCGTCCCCTCCTAGAACTTGTGGAAGCTTCAGATGTTAAAGTAGGCCCGATTTGTGCCTCATCTTCAAGCCAAGCTATGCATTCGCTAGAAAGGGCACAACTGAAATTGGGAGCGGGGGCCAAAAATTCTCTTGTCCTCCATGCAATGGGATAGCGAGCTAGCTATAAGCCTCGGATTGGAAATGAAGCTGGGTACTCTACCCCATTTTCTAGGCAAGTTTGGTCATGTCCGAACTGATGCCTGAACCAGAAGAAAAAATAGAAGACACAGTGTGTCAAGCCAATCAACTGAATGCCAGGTTGTTGAGACATGCTGTAGCTCATCTCGGGCAGATGAAACCAGGGGCAGCGCCAAGCAATTTCAACAGGAGGCCTGTTGTACATCCAGTGGCACCACCACCCCTCGTTCGGGAAATCGACTAGCGGTTGGCGAAAGAAGTAGCCGCGTGCTGAATATGCAGGACAAGTGTCCACTACCTTCAACCTGTCCATGAGCCATATCTGGGGAGGAACGAAAAATAAGAGAGATTAAAGAATAGAGAGATGTATGCGAAGAGAAAAAGTGAGAAAGGGTTTTGAGAGAAAAATAGAGCCTGAAGGCCGAGTGATATGAGAAACACATGTGAGAAAGGTGAAAAGCATTACCTATAGGAGTAGTGGACTTCTTGCGAACTTGGTTGTCTCTCGACGATGGAAAGCATCCAAACCCATTAAAGTCTCGGCTACTGTCAAGCCAATGCAGCTCTTGTCCTCTTTCAAGCCTTAGGCAACTTCGATCAAGCGAATGCTAGACCCTCTGAAGCTAGGGGCAAGCAGGAAATGAGCCAACATACACAAGCAAAGGGCATGCTGTCGAAAACTTTGCCAAAGGCGGTCGCCACGGTTGTCGGCATTAGAAAATCGGTAAATGAGATTGGGAATATCAAGTTCTCCACTGTGAACTAAAGATCGAGCATCGTGTAAAGTGAGCCCACAGATCCGTCCTAAAGCTTGGATGTGACCAAAATGAGACTAGGGTAAGATCTCCTCGTCACGCCGAGATTCCATCAAAGCTTGGAATTCTTCGATTGTGGGACATATCTCTTATCCCCCAAAGCTGAAAACATGTGTAACTGGGTTCCAACATCTAGCTGCGGCATGAAGGAACGGAAAACACAGCAGAGTACGACTTAGCGGGAATAGTGCATTTATCCCAAAACCCTAGAAATTCAGCTTTTCTGAGCCATCTAAAGTTGCAATCCAATCAGAGAGTTTTTCGGTGAAGAATGGCTCCATTTGAGGCAAAAACAAAGCTGGAATGAAGAAACTGCTAAGTCCTAACTTTTGTAGAAGATAAGGTACTGAGTGGAAGACAAGTGGCAGCAATCTGGAGATTCCCTGTGTCACTGGCCGACCGGCCAGTTGAGGTAGCCGACCAGCCACTGTAGTGGCCGACAATCACCACTAAGTGGCCGACAACCTCTGTTTGTCTCTAGTAGAATGTCTTTGGCCTTCCTGTGTGTTGAGAATGATGAGAACCTGTGTTTTGTTCTACTTTGGATGCATTCTGCTGTGGTTTTGTTGAGTCGTTCTCAAGTTTGTTTCAATTTGTTTATCGAGTTGTCGCAATTTGGTTATCAAGTTGTCGCAATTTGTTTCTCGAGTTATTGCAATTTGCTTATCGAGTTGTATTTGCTTCGTTTATCGAGTTGTTGTTTTGTTTATCGAGTTGTCGCACTAATTGTTCTTTGAGTTGTTTTATTTTAGTTGTTATGTTTTGGTTGGTTCACCACCTAACTAAGCAATTTCCAAGACAATGTACAATATTCAATTTCCATCAAATCCCGTTTTTGTGTAAAATGGTGCAATGCGATGCCCAGAATATGAAATGCAACATGTTTTCATCAAAAAGTTGTTTTATTCCAATCATGGTTTCTTTTTACAAAGAGTACAAGTTTTTAAGAAAATAAAACTGCCTAAGGTTGTACAATGTACTAACACTACTAGTAAAAAGAAACAAAGCAAAAAGCGTGTAAATCGGTGCCACCCATCTTAGGATTGAGAGGCCCTCTTCGTCCTTTTCCTGGGCATGGATTCAGAGCTATCGCTGTCGGCGCCACTGTCCGAATCTGAACCAGAGCTTGAACCAGAGCTGCCTCGGCTCCCTCCTCAGCATCGTCACCACCCTCAGAACCCGAGCTGGTGCCGTCATCTCCACCCTTAGATGACTCTGACTGGGAACTCGCTGGCTCCTCATCCTCACTGGACTCATTATCGTCATCACGCATGACAGGCTCTCGACGTCTCCCTCGGTCGTGTGCCAGAATCTCTCTCCCTGTTGCTGGAGAAGGCTTTGAGGGTTCTGTCTGTAAAGATGTGACATGAAAAGGCAGTTTGAATATATCAGCCATGGCATGAGTATCAGATGCAAGTATGGTATGTAGGGTGAGTATATGTAGAAGTCAGATACAATATGTGAATGCAATATGTTAGATGTGATCTATACATGTAGTGTATCAGTTCAGTGCACTGTGGGGAAATGTTCAGTTGAGATGGTAGTTTCAGTATGTCAGTAGAAATATGATAACCGAAATACAAGAAAACTGAAAATTACCTGAATGCCGTGGGAGCTATGCATCGTCTCTCTCCTCAAGATCATGCCCTCGAATGAGGGCAACACCTCGAGTAATCCCTCGACGTATCCGGTGGAGGGCTGCAAATGCAAATTGAAACGATCAGTGAATGAAAGAATGTCTGAGTATCTGAGCGATAAATGAAAGCTGTAATGCATACCGGTGGTGAATCGGGTGTCCTAACCTATCTGTGACTAGCCAACGGAGGCTCAATCGGGATCTGATAAGGCTCTCCAGAATACTGCCAACCCGTTAGCTCGGTCGGAAGGTCTGGCCATCCAAAACCCTATCTAACAGGGGGCATCCCTTTAGCCCTGCCCCTCGGTGCTTGGGCCCTGCTCGACGATGAGATATCAGCTGTTCTCCCCGTGTGAGCACGAACACCTGTCAACAGAGGCATGAGGTACGTATGGAGATAAGCCGTATAGTCCCCCTCCCCGATGAACAGATCTACATCTGCGCCCCGCATGAAGTCAGTGATCTCCTGAGGGGAGAGACTCTCTGTGGCTCGCATAGAAGGCGGAGGCGGTAAGGGAACCGACTGTAATGGTAGGCCTAGTGTCTGGCACATGAAGCGCTCGCCAAGAGACCAGGCTCGGCCTACTGGCCCCCTCAAGAAAGAGCCGATATCGAGAAGCGCCCCAAGCTCTAGCAAACTGAAATTTGACACCCTCCGGCATCGTCGCCCAGGGCTGCTATGTGACCTGCAGACAACAAGTGCATAAATTGATGAGTTGCCATTAGATATGTAAAATGAATTGATGCTGAAAGCATAAAGAACTGTGAGTTTTGAATTACCTCTGCCGCCCTCACTGTGTCGAAATACTGGCGAAGGAATAAGAGGGTCTCCCGGGTCCTCGGCTGGCACCGACCGTCGTATCGATGCGAGTATGGCACCTTAAAAGGCATTTCGACCTCCGGCTCAGGAGCAAGCCTTGGGAAATAGGTGTATACCCATAGCTGTGAAAAGCAAGAGGGCGATAGTGAGAATACAGAATGTACAGAAAATGCAGAAAGCAAAGTGTGTAGTACAATGTATAGAAAGTACAAGTGCAGAGCAGAGATTAGACTATGTGCGTGCAGTGTGCGGTGTGTGCAGTGCAGAAAACATGGCAGAAAATGTAAAGCAGAAAAGTAAAGCATATCTCCCAGGCTCTCCAATAGCTGCTAACTTTGTTCTCGCTCCCGCGGGAGGTCGAGCTCATGTAGTAGTATAGGGTAGCGAGGCCGGCGTTGGCCCAATCATAATGCCGAACCTGAGATAGGTCTACTAAGGCGTTCAAGAGATATAACACGACTGTGTTCGCCCTGTTGGCAAACAAAGTAGTGCCGAAGAGGAACATTAGGAAACCTCGGGCATACTGCTCAATCCCCTTTACAGTCGCTGGGTCTGTCCCTTTGTAGTGGTCCGCGAACCAGGTGTATCGGACCATCCCTGATCGGAAGATAGGCAGGTGTGCTCCTAGCAAATAGGTCCAAGTGGCCTCCCACTCACCCATATCGGAGTCGTATGGAATCGGCCGGCCTCCCACCTCAAGGCCCGTCAATATGGCAAAGTTATATGGGGTCATCGTCATATCCCCGGTGGTAGAGAAATGGAAAGAGTTAGTGGTATCCCACCATCTCTCTACCAGTGCACCTAAGAGGGTCCTGCTCGCCATGAGGTGCGATAGCCCCATGCAGAATAAACTGAACCCCGCCTCATCAATGATCTGGTGAACGCCGTCGGGGAGGTCCATGTACCACTCCCTCGCTGCGATGGACCCATATCCACGGGTAAAATGGGAGTCTACCTGTGTTCAGAATGAGCAGGAATACAGTGTGTGAATGTGTTCGGAATGAGCAGAAGAAATACAGTGTGTGACTGTGTCTAGAATGAGCAGATGAAATAAAGTGCAAAAGTGCGAGCTATGCAAGGAATGTAACGTACACTGCAGAAATGTAAGAATGCAGTACACATCTCAGAGGCACCATGGGACAGATGAGACTCTGACTCTCGTAGTAGGAGATCTACTGGTGCGCGTCGTGCAAACCCGCTGAAGTGACGGACTGTACTGGGTGGTAATGCATGCGCCTTGGGGCGGTACCTCTTCGGATCGAAAGGTTGCACTCTAGGTGGCAACGGTATGTACTCAGGGTCTCCCTCCATCCCCGAAGAACCCCCGTCATGTGGAACATTGTCTACCATATGGGAAGAAGGTGAGAAAATAGGCGAAAATGAGCAAAATAGACGGAAAATGCCAAAAGTCAACAAAAGTCAACTCTTGGAGAGAGAAAGTGGGAGAAAAAGTCAAAGCCCAGGAAAAGGCGTCAAACTCAAAACAAACTTGAGGGAAACAAACCTTAAGTGATGAAAATGGAGAAAAAAGCTCCGAAAACAAATTTCAATCGGTTCAAAACGGAGAAAATTGAAAGGTTTTAGCGAATCAACTTCGCGAGGGGCGTTGGAAAATGCGTGTAAAGCACGGATCTAAGAGGAAAAAGTGTCTAGGGATGAAGAAGAGGTGATTTCGGCACCGTGGGTGTGAGGAAATGTGTTATGGGAATGTGTTTTTAAAGATCTCCATGCAAAAAGACCGAAATAACCCAAATTTACCAAAACTGGTCGACTGGCCAATTTTTGTGGCCAACTGGCCACTTAGGTGGCCAACAGACTTTTCAACTAGTCGACAATTCTTTAGGGTGGCCGGCAGGTGTTCAGTGTTCTCCCTGTGTGTTTTTATGCTGTTTTGTGTCCTTGTCTCTCGAGAAAGTGCAAGAAAGGTTCATTTTTCAGCTCAAAATAACTCTGCAGAAGTTTCAACTCATGTCTTCGATGCATGACTCATTGTCAGCGAGCATGAACGAGGTGTATCCTTTTGAAATACATTGTAACTCCTCCAAGAGGTAAATCGGAGGTTATAACTGAATCAGTCTTGTTAAGACGCGCATTTCTTTATTCGGTGTTTTGCATCGAACATGTTGTTGATGTTGCATTGAATATGCATTGATTATTGTGCACATAATGGATATGCTGCGTTGCATTGCATTACCTATGTTCTCATGTTAGCATAGAATATGCATGTTGCGTTGTATTGCATTGTGCATGCTCTTCCATACGCATAGAAATTGTCCATACCTGTTGCATTGAACATGCATTCGGTGTTGCATGGAGCATGCCACAATTTTCGTTGCATAGAATACGCATTTCTCACTTGCATAGAACATGCATTTGTTAATCTTGCATGGAGCATGCATTTGTCACATTCGCATAGAATATGCACTTCCCACGCTTGCATAGAATATGCGTTTCTCACATTCACATAGAACATGCTGTCAATCTTGCATGGAACATGCATTCCTATCTTGCTGTATCTGTTAAGTCTCTTTCTTATGCAGGCACGATATTGTATGTACGGTTCATTCAAAGCTGGTGCAACCAGATGATATTGTATGTACGGTTCATTTAGAGGAATTCCGAGTAAGATCATTCCTGTCCTTTGAACACCTTGTTCTGGTTAGAAGCATTCGGGTACGCCCGGTGCTTACACCATACCTTCTTTGGTTAGAAGCATAGGGTCGTGTGCCCGACGCTTATACCTTGCTTTGGTTAGAAACATTGGGACGTGTGTCCGATGTTTATACCACTCTGTTTTGGCTAGAAAAATTGGGTTGTGTGCCTAATGTTTACACCACCCTCTTTGGTAAGAAACATTAGGACTTGTGCTCGATGTTTATACCCTCCCTTGGTTAGAAGCGTTTGGAATGTGTGCCCAACGCTTATACCACTTTGTTTTGGTTAGAAACATTAGAACGTGCTCTGATGTTTATACCACCCTCCGGTGTTTGCACCGCTCTCTTTTCCCTCTCATGCACGGTGCGTTAGGACGCTTTGGTTAAATGCACCTGGACGAATTCCAATGCTTATACCGTTCTTTGTTTTGGTTGCATAATGTTTGGATGTGTTTCTCTTGTTACCACCATTTCTCTCCTTGCGTGTGCCACACGTTGGGATCTTGTTTCACGCCTTGGGTGCGCCCGACGGTTGTTGTTCTTTACCTTTCCTGCGTGAGGAGCAGTTAAGATTGCATAATTTTTTTACATCCTTTCTGCATGAAATGTGGTTTGGTTCGTGTTAACTTGCTTATGTACGAGTTTGCTGTAGCATTTCTTTGCACAACATTTGCATCTAGATGTTTCATTACAGCCCTCATTGCATGATGATAAGTTATGTTCTGCATCGTGCATGTCATTTGCATCTTGCCCCAGAACTACGCTGGTTTGATTCCTTGCAAAGGGATACGTAGGCAGCCTATAGGCGCAACCGTTCTTTGTTTTGTTTGCTTGTTTGTCTAGGTCTTCGGCCTCATCAAAAATGGGTCGTCTCTGGGCTTTGACATTCACTCCCTTTATTTCATGACTTCCGAGTTCTGTCAAAGAGGGACAACTGTAGACACCCCATTTTTGACCGACCTTAAGACTCAGACGTCATCATTTGTGCACTCGATGATTGTGCTTGTTTGTGCTTGTTTTGAGCGCCCGAAGTTCTCAGTGGAAAGCCTTCCCTTTGAGCCTCTTAACCCTCTTTGTTTTGTGCTTGTTTTTGGACCAAACCTTGGTGCCTCTTGCTTGGAGGGGGGAAGGGCCTTGTCGGCCACTTTTGGCCCTTGTCGACCACTTTTCCCCCTTGTCGGCCACTTGAAGTGGTCGATCGGCTAGGGGAGGTGGCCGGCCGGCCACCTAAAGTGGCCGACAATAATTTTTCTCTTTTTTTAGATATTTTCTTAGCCAGCTGTGCTAGCTGTTAATCACTGAGTGCCATCTCCATACACGTGTATAGAGGGATGAATGCAAGCCTTTGGCTTGCATTTCTATATAATGGGGGGTCTCTCCCTCATTTGGGAGGTTGGAAAATTTTGTGAGCAAATTTCCTCTCTCTCTAGAATTCTCTCTCTCTCTCTCTCTCTCCCTATTTTGTGCTTGAAAGTGAGAATTCTCTACACTTTTGCAAAGAGATCCTTAACCAAACATTTTCGTCTTGGAGCTGAGGTTCTTTGAGGCCGTGTTTGAGCTTCTAAGGGTGGTTTGAGCTAGAATTTGGACCTGTTTAGTGTTATGCTTCAAGAGGTACAAGAGTTACCTTTTAAGCTTTGTTTTAGTTGCTTGCTTTGCCATCTTTTTACACTATTTTGGCCTAGTTTTCAACTACAAAAAACTCTAATTTTTAGGCCTTAACATGTTGGTTTGAAGTTATTTTATGCTAAGGGGTTGTCTACCCCTCTTGTTGTTTGTTTGTGTGAGCTTTTTGCATCATCTTCTAGCATATTAAAGTCAAACATTTTGGCATTTTAAACCATTGAAATTCAAAGTTATTTCAGTGATAAAAAGTATGTTTTGAAGTCCAGAAATAGAGGGGGTAGCCTCCCCTCCTTGTGTCTCACTCCCATGTCTAGTTAGCATCCTATGGTAGCATGTTTTTATGGCTTAACCTAGCTTAATTCAGGCATGTTTTAGGTTCTGATTTGGCATGATTTAGCTTTGTTTTGGGCTACTTTGATCATATGAACCATGTTTTGTATAGTTATAGTGCAAATGCCTTCACTAGCTTAGTGTTTTAGGCCTCTAAACATGTTTTGCTTGAGATGATTGCATGTTGTAATGTCATTTAACATGTGATTTCAGTGTATATAGCTCTGTCACACTCTCACTTATTTCACTCTTTCATTGCTTTTGAGAGTTGTGTCTTGAGTCTTGTTTGCGAGCTAACATGTGTGCATGTTTTTCTAGCCTTTTATGCTTCAATCTCAGCATGTTTTAGCCACTGTTTTGGCATGTTTTAACTCTGTCCAGAGTTGGTTTGGTCAGTTGAGCTTGGTATTGCATGCCTTTAGTGTAGTGCTCTTCACTAGTTTAGTGTTTTTGGCCTTTGACCATGTTGTGCATGTGTTGCTTGCATGATTTAGTGTGATTTTGCATGCCATATCAACACTAAAAAGTCTACAACCTCCCTCTATTCTTCACTTTTTACTTTGTTTTGAAAGTGGTCTTGAGCCCCTTGTTGGCTTAAGTGTGGAATGGAGGCTCTCATGCCTAATGGTTTTAATCCTCCCATGAGGGTTTCTACTAACCAACAACATGAGGCCTTTTTCATGCTCAAGGCACTTGTGGCTTAAGCCCTCTTTCCAATTAGAGGACTTTCACTTTGGACTTAATCGGTTAAAGGACTAATCGGTAATCTAAAATGTGTAAACAAAATGAATCAAGTAAAACTTGAGCAAGATAAGCATGTTGTGTTGGATTGCATGTGTTTGGATCGGACGTTAATCCAAACACAATAAAAATAGGACGTTTCATACTCAAAGTGATGAAACGTGTCATATTTCTTGGTCACCATCACCCTTGATCATGCATGATAGGGTGGTGGTTCTTTGAGTCTTATTTGTGCATTCATTAAGCTTGTACAAGCTTAACTCTTTGGCCATCATGCATTGAAAGTCCTTGGTTGATGGCTTGAGAGCCAAGTGCTACACTCCTTTGAGCTTGATAAATGATAAGGAGGGTGGCAGTACACACATTCCTTGAAAAGTACATTGCTTTGCCTCTGTTGCTCTCTGTTGCAGCAAAAACAGAAGTCTGGAAAAATGGGTGGCCTACCGGCTACCTAAAGTAGCTGATCGGCCACTTAAACTAGCCGACCGGCCAGTTAAGGTGGCCGACAGCCACCTTCTGTGGCCGACCGGCCACCAATCAATTTTTGTGCAAAAGTGTTCCTGTTTTGGAGCAAAGACAATCTAGAAGTTGGTACAATGTTTAGAGATCAAGGCGAGTGCAAACAGATGCAACCGATGGCAAGGCGATGGATTTTCAGGAGAAAGCCAACCGAGCATGCATGTCTCCCTCACCTTCGAGGCTGTTTACTCGCTTTATTTAAATTGCTTTGATTAGCTTAGCATAGCTAGTTATTCAATTCGTTTTGTAATATTTTAATTAGCTTAGCATAGCTAGTTATTCAATTGTGTTGTAATAATTAATTAGCTTAGACTAGTTAATTAGTTCGTTTTGTAATAATTAGCTTAGCTTAGTGTAGCTTAGCTTATTTATTTGGACCCTCCTTCGTGAGGGCGCAATGTTGTAATAAGTGTGTGCGTGTCTTCCAACCCCACGTCTTTCTCCTTTTTATTTATCTGTTTTCGATGGTTAGATTAGGGATCATGTTTCAATTAGCATACCTTATGCTTGCATGTTTGCATTATTCATTTGTCTTGCATGCACCGAGGCTCAGCGCATCATTCAAACTGCCTCGCAATTTCAAATACACTTCTTTGAATACGTGTTTTGAAGCATGTTATCAAGCCGTTGCATTCATATGCCATGATTAGGTAGCCGAGCCTATTTAATTGCATTATTGCACATGTTGCATTAGGCATCTTAACATAGTTAGGATCATGCATTGTTTCTAACTAGCTTCTGTTTTGGCTTGGAGTACACTGTAAGTTTTACGCTTTAGCATGCTTGCATGAGTGTGAGTGTTGCCATGATAGCATGCTTGCCATGAGGCTATGTGCTTGCTTGATAAACTACATGAATGTCTATGGATGAAGGCTTTGTTGCTTGAATTGGAACAATTCGATAAATGTGTGTTTTAAGCCCACTTTGCGAAGTGGCAAATCATGTTTTAAGCCCATCATGTTTGATGGCAAATCCGCACTTTAGCCCACTTGAGGGTAGCAAATTCAAACCATTTTTCGAAAACAAACATGAGTTGATTTGTTCCAATTCTTGCGATTTTAGTCTATATTTGATTGTGTTATATAGTAAAGTTAGCTAATAACTGGACAAGAACACATGAGGTTTATAAAACAACATATCATGATAGTAGAGGCCGATCTTTTGATCGGGCGAGCAGGGGTGCTCATTTCAGGATCTTCTCCTCTCGTACCCAAGTTCCTGAGCCAAGGCAATTTTGGTGATGACGGACACGTGGCCTTTGGGACGAGTCAGGATTTCTTAAATTTCCCAAAAATAAAATATTCAGGTGGCGACTTTGTAATCTGGCAAAGCAGTCCAGTTTTGGCATTATTTGATTCAAAATATGATTTTCCAAAATGATTTTCCGGATTAGACTCTTTGGTGTTTATCAGTCTCACATTGCATTTTGTGAGATTAGATTCAGAACCGTGATAGGAGTCCGAACTGTAGGACCAATTTGAGCTCTCTGAAAGGGGGTGCGAAGAAAGTCGAATCTACACCGTCGGACATGAATGATTGGGCCAAAGGCCGTCGGATATGACTGAATTGGGCCCGAGGCCGTTTGATATGTTTGGATCTATGGTCGCTTGATGCACTAGATAGAAACATGAACTGGGCCTAAGGCCGTCTGATGTATTTGTTTCAAATTCCATTCATGTTTCTTCTTTATTTGATATTATTCACTGGGCTTTCGCTCACTCTCATTCATGTGTTTGTAGGTGAGCTAAGAGATGTCCAATACCAGCCTCAGTAAAGTATGTGAGAAACGGTTGAAGTTTTGGAGTGTCAGCCCGAACGTCTCATGCACGAGACTTGTTTTTGCCCTTTTGTTCTTTTGTGATAATTTCGCTATGATTGGCGAAAACGTTGGACCACCTTTGTACATATATAAGCTTTGGGTTTGGCTAACTAAGACTTGAATGATCCTGTTGTGTAAAACTTATATGTTATTTCCCTTTTGGTGTGGGTTATTAATGAATATATATTTGGGATGTTTTGATGTGCCATGTAAGCACAACTCTATGGACAATTTGTAAGTTTGCTTCCGTTTTGGCGCCTCAACTTTGATCAAATATGTTTTATTTGGTTTGAGGTTGTAGGTAATCCCTTGATTACTGGTTGGTTATGACCTTAATCCATAGGGACGGGTTCTGGTTGTGACAAGGGATGTATGAAAAGGTGGAGTATTCCTTTATTCTGGGTATAATGAGACTTAGGATTACTTGTGTTTTGAGAATAGTGTATGGTTTTGTTGGGTATAGACTTGTACCTTAATGGTAGGTAATGTTTGCAAATTTTGGTATTATCTGGTTGGTTGTTTCTTGTAATAACCCGACCCTCGTCTATGTTTTCTGGTATGCTTTTAGTTCCTTACTCTGTGCATTTATATGCTTGTTGTGAAATTCCATGTGAAATTAAGTTTAATTGAGTGAATCTTATGATTATAGGTTTATATCTGTCTAATAAGAGAAATATCTGTTATAATTATGATGTTTGGAATAGAAATTGGAAGCCTTAGAAGCTTAGTAATCCGAAATTGACTTTATAATTGAGTTCAGCATAATTTTTAGATCATAATATGATTTTCTGTAAAAATCTGATTCGGAATGATTAAATTGATTAAATTTTGTTTTATTCAACATTTAGATATATATATATATATCTCTATCTTTACACATTTGATTTGGGGAATTCTTAACTCAAAAATATCTCCTGAGAGAGAGAGAGAGTTAGAGAAGAAGAGAGTTGGAGAGGAAGAAGAGAAGCTTCAACAAAGGAAGAGATTGGGAGATTAAGTTGAATTGTAGGGGTTTGAACTCAAGGTAGGTTCAATTCACTTTGTATAATCTTTCTCTTGAATTTGGTACAAAGTTCCTTACACTCATGTAACCTAGGGTTTGTAAGTGAGATCAAGTGAATGGTATTGGACTAATTAAGAAGATATCTCTATCATTTGGCTATTCTAAGTTTAGTTAGACCATGTGTAAGGAAATCACATCTTATTTCCTTGATTTTGCGTGTGAGTTCATTCATATACTTGGATAGTACATATATATATATCCATATGTGAACTTGAAGAAATTGAGTTGTGTATATGAAATTGAAGATAATGAACTTAATTGAACTTATGATTCATGTTTATGGTATTGTTATGCCATTATATTGTGTTGTTTATCCCATTTCTTCCCTTTGTGATGTTGAGAATTTGATGAATTTGAGCTTAAATTCAGACTGCCTAAAACAGGGGCTACGGTCGCACGTGTGGGGGTCACATTCCGGGAGGAACTATCGCTCCGTTACAGCACTGTGAGTATTAGTACGGTAGTAGTGCGTTTTACTTATCGTTAATAATTATTATTAACGTTCTGTTATTCGCAAGTTAACTATGTTAACTTATATGAACAATTGAAAAATCTGTGTACATTTGTATTACTATGGTATTAGTCTGCTCTGTTGATATCCGGGCCTGAGGCCGATCTGTAAAATCTGTTGGGCCTGAGGCTGATCTGCAAAATCTGTTGGGCCTAAGGCCGTTCTGTATGATGCTAGGCTTGAAGCCACTCTGTATAAAGATTGGGCCCAAGGCCGTTCTGAAAATGTTTATAGAATAAACTTAATCATATGACCTCTGCACTAGTATACATAATAATTCAAGTTTATTCGTTAAATTTTTTGTGTACTATTATTCACTGAGCCATGCTCACCTTGTGTTATGTCTGTCTCTGTAGGCAATCAACCTGGAGGTCGGTCTTAGTTCAGCTTTGGTCACTCCTTTTTGGTCAAGCAACGTGAAGAAGCTTATGCATTTTGCGGGGTTCCCTTAATGACCCATGGCTTGGTCCTTAATCTTTTGTCTAATGTGATTAAGCATATATAACTTTCCCTACCAATATTTTTGCTACACCCCCACGTGCGGGGCTGGGTCTGTATATATATTTATATATGTGTATGTGAATATTTGTTTCTTGTGTGTTTGGTTACTATATGTTGGAACTGTGTGGTGGTACATTTGCGATCCTGGCATATAGGAGTTGGCTCAATGGATATTATTTTATGTTGTTAATTGCTTCCGTCCATGCCCCATATGTTATACATATCGAATTTTGTGTCCGTTTCCGAATTGGTCATGCTCAAACTTTTAGGGGCGGGTTTGGGGCATGACATTTCTTGTGAACGGATGTTAGTCCCTTATCATAGTATTGGTTATTAGTGTTTGGTGGGTGGTGTGTTTTGAACACCTTGTGTTGTATTTCGAGCAATGGTACTGCAGACGTTTCCTAAGTTCTAGAATTTATTTATTATATTTGGGTGCGAGAGATGTGTACCTCAATTTTGGTTAAGTTAAGAGATGTTTTCAGAAGGGTTGGTCGGGTATGTAACCCATGGTTGGTGCGTAACCTATGTGTAGGGTCACAGTGGTTTAGTGTTTATTGGCCGAGGTTTGGAATGACGGTGATGAGGTGATTGTCTTCGGAGATGGGCCGTGTTTTGGCTCACGTAGCGTTCTAGGTTGGTTAAGAGAGTAGTTAGGAATGAAGTAACTCGGGTGGAGGAGGTTGAGAGCTTCTTTTGTTCTTCTGTGGAGTTAGGATAGTATGACCTTGAAATCCTTGTATATGTCATGTGTATGTGTCAGGTTTGGTTTAGGGTAATTGTTCAGTGAGTATCAACAGCTGATAGATTGACTAGGAGACTTAGTGTTTTGGTTGTACTTTGTAGACACCCCATTTTTGACCGTCTTCAAGACTTGGGCGTCGTCGTTTGAACACCTGATGATCATCTATGTTCGTGTTCATTTTGAGTTCTCGGAGGTCTCGGCCGCGCGACTTACCTCAGGATCTCTTAACTGGACTGTTCTGTGCTTGGTTTTGGACCAAGAACTTGTTAGCTTTTGCTTCTGAGGGCAGAGAATGGCTTGTCAGCCATCCTCGGATCCCACCGGCCAAGGCATGATGTCACCGGCCATGATCTATTGCCACCAGCCATTAGTGATGGCCGGTCGGCACCTTTGATGGTCGGCCGGCCCTTAATTTGGTCAACCGGCCATATTTTCTGGCCGGGACTCTTTTTTTGCCTTTTTTAGGCATTGTGCATGGCAGCTGTGCCAGCCGGAGCACACGGATCTGTCCTCCATACACGTGTATGGAGGATTTGCACCTTTTACACCCTTTTGTTCTAAGCTTCTTCAAGAAGCTTGCACCCTTTGCTCAAGCTTCTTGAGGAAGCTTGGACCTTTGTCTTAGCTTCCTCAAGAAGCTTGGACCTTTGACTTAGCTTCCCTTAGAAGCTTGCCCCTCTTGACCCTTTTGCCTTAGCTTCTCCAAGAAGCTTAGGCCCTTCTCTTGCTCTATAAAAGAAGACCTCTCTTCTCGTTTGAGGAGGTTGGAGCAAAAACCAGAGATATATGATATATACAACTTTCTCTCTCTCTATATCTCCCTCTCTATCTTCATTTGTGTGTGTTAGAGGGCCTAAAAGGGTGTTTTGTTCTTAGTTTTGCACTAAGGCACCTAGTATTACACCATACTTGGTTTATTGAGGTTTTGGGAGGTTGTTCTTAGAGCTTTTAGGCTGGTTTTGATCAGAGAAGGGGCCTGAGATTGCTGTTCTTCAAGTGTCCTTCAAGGGTAAGCATAGTTACTTTATATTCCCCATTCTTGCACTAGCTTTTAATCCACTTTGCATGCTTTTTTGAGCTTTGTGTATAACTGATAAAAGTTCTATTTTTTTATGTTTAACATGTTTCATTAAGGTCATTTTGGTGTTAGGGGTCGACCTCCCCCTCTTAGGCCTTGTTTGGCCCTTTTTGTGCCTTCTTTGTTGAGCTTTGGAACCCTTTGTGTATTGGCCTTCTCACCACTGAAATCTAGTGGATTTTCAGTGGTGGTGAAGGGGTCTTGAAGTCTTGTATAGGGGAGGGACACCCCTCTCCCTTTGTGTCTCATTTGTTCTTGTTTTTGGCTCATAAGGGTAGCATACATGCTTAGCTTTACTTAGCTCCATTTCAGAGGTTTTTGGGTGTCATTTGGTCTTTTTATACCTCTGTTTTTGGTCGGATTGATGGTCCATTACATGCATCATACACTTGTCTAGTAATCCTCTTTATTGTCATAACATGTGCCATGCATTTGCCCCTCCATGCTTGCATGTTCTAGCTTGACTTCATGAAGCTTTTGGTCATATTTCATCATGCTTGAGGTCTGTTGGGTACTGATTTGATCATGTTTGCCATGTTTGGTATAGCCACCATGCATTTCGGCTTGTGAGCCTTGAGTGTGTGAGTCATTAGCATGCTTTAGTTGGGTTGTTTAAGTGATTTGGAATCATTTCCCATGCTATTTCAGTCCATAATCCATGTTTTTATGCTTGCATTCATCATCCTTTCCATACTTTGAAGAGATGCTCTTTTGTGCCTTAAAATGAGTCATTGTGCATGCCTATGTGTTTGAGGCTTTGGGTTGCCATATCAGTGGGTTTTGGGGCTCCTTTTTGTATGTTAAAACTCTTTTTTGCATTGATTAGCCCATGCCGTATGTGGTTGGGGTGGTTGTAGTAGAGTGCCCTCTTTGTGGCCTTAAATCCCCCTTTGTTTTGCATTCATTCCTTAGCATGTTTTGACCATGACCTTTGCGTGCTTTAGTCTTGTTTTGGAGTGCCTTAGGACTGTTTTAAGCCATTTTGGTCCTTTGGGGTTTGGTTGACATAGCTATGGTTTGGAACCCTTTGTTGGCTTCAAGTTTTGGTCATTATTACATGCCTTACTTGCATAACATGGTTGATTTGGCATCATCCTCTATACACTTTCATAGTTTAACATGTTGGTCTAGTGTCCACGTTTATCATCTTTTGAGCGTTCTTGAAAGTTACCTTTTGTGGCTTAGCTTTAGGCCCATTGGTGTACATGTTTGCATGAGCATTTATCTATCATTTCCATAGCTTTTGGCCACTGTTTTGGGGTGTGGCTGAGGCTCCTCCATCTTAGTATAAGTCCATAGGTCATGCATTTGTGCATTGTTGCATGCCTATCCCTTTTCCATAGTTGCTTATCTAGGTTGCATCATAGTATTGTATATCTATTGCATTGCCATATTGTTTGCATGTTATGTGGCATTGCATTGCATCTTGCATGCTTGGCGCATTTCACATTTGCATGTTTAGTTTGCATTGCATTTGGTATGCTTGGCTCACTTAGACTCATATTGCATACTTGAGCCATTTTGTACACTTGAGCCATATTGCATACATGCATTGCATCGTGTTTGGTTTGGGGTGTCAAACCAAACATGAGGAATGAGGTGCGTTCGTACTTGAAGTGACGAAACGTGCCTCACCCCTCGGTCGTCGATGCCCTTGATCTCAACATGATAGGACGTGAAGCATTCATTTGTTTCGCCGCATGCATTTACATTGATTTGCAAACTCGGTACCTTTGGCCGTCATGCATTGGAATGCACGATTGGTGGCCCGAGTACCAAGGGCCACACTCCCTTGAGTCCATAGCATGATAGGGAGAGTGGTCATGCACATATTGCTTTGAAAATTCCATACCATGCACTGTCTGTCCTCTGCTGCTGTCAAAACAGGGTTCTGCAGGAAGAAATGGCCGGCCGACCACTTTTAGTGCCGACCGACCATCAGTGTCTAGCCGGTGGTTTAATATTTGGCCGATCGGCCTATCCTCATGGCCGGTGACATTCCACAACATTCAGAGAGTGATTCAGAAGGATTCTGTAAACTTTCATAAATTTCAGAGGAGTAAGGCAGTGTAAACAGAGGCAATAGTGGCATGGTACCGAGTTTCCGGGCGAGGCGAATCAAGCATGCATCATCCCATCATTCCGAGGCGGGGCTGTGGCCACCTTCTTTTTGTAATTAATTTGTTAATTTATTAAGGGTTGTGTAATAATTAATTAGCTAGTCAATTAGTTAATTAGTTAATCTGTATTATTTATTCGGGCCCTCCGAGCGAGGGCAATTGTGTAATAAGTGTGTGTGTGTGTGATGTATGTCTTCCAACCCCACGTCTTTCTCCATTTTATTTACCAGCTTATGATGGTTAGTTTTAGGGCATGTTTCAATTAGCATCTATATGTTTGCATGTTTACATTCATTCATTCTGTCTTGCATGTACCGGGCTCGGTGCAACATACTAACTGCATTATATTTCAATTTCAAGTTGAATACATGTTAGCTGTAGCATCATCATATGCCATCTTAGAATAGCCGAGGCTATCTTAGTTGCATTCTTGTATGTGTTGCATTAGGCATTTCAGCATAGTTAGGATCATGCATTTGATTACTAACTAGCTTCTGTTTTGGCTCGGAGTACTAGGTAAGCTTTTATGCTTTAGCATCCTTGCATGCGTGTGAGTGACTGCCATGATAGCATGCTTACCATGAGGCTATGTGCTTATGTGATATAACTGCCTGAATGCCTGTGGGTGGAGGTTGGATTATCTGAATTGGAACAATTCAGTGATTACGAGTTTTAAGTCCACTAGATAGTGGCAAATCACCATGTTTTCTAAGCCCACCTGAGGGTGGTAAATCCACATTTTAGCTTACTTACGAGTAGCAAACCGCTTTCAAAAACAAACATGAGATGTTTTGTTCCAATTCAGGCGATCCGGTCTATATTTGTATGCTGTTCGCATCACGTAGTAAATCTAGGCTAATAACCGGAATAAGAGCACATAATGTTTTCAAAACTCGATATCATGGTTAGTAGAGGCCGATCTTTGATCGGGCGAGCGGGGGTGCTCACAAAGTGACCTTCCCCAATCGTACCCAAGTTCCCGAGCCGAGGCAACTTTGGTGATGACGGACATGTGGCCTTAGGCAACGAGTCAGGGTTTCCTAAATTTCCCAAAATAAAATATTTAGGTGGTGACTTTGTATCTGGCAAAGCAGTCCATGTTTGGCACTTCTTTCAAAAAAATCTGTTTTCAAAAACGATTTGCCGGATTTGGACTCTTTGATGATTCATCGGTCTTGCATTGCACTCTGCGAGATTAGATACAGGACCGTGACATTTGAGTCCTGAACTGTAGTGAGCCTAAATGACCAAAATGGGATTTCCCTCCCGGGACGTTCGGGGACGTCTACATACTTGTATAATGGATGATGGGATAGAACGTGGATTAAAGAGTTGACTTTATTGGTCACTAATGGACGGAGGTGTTGTGCTTACTTATTGTTCGATTTAGGTTGTTACGTAGTGTCGGTGGCTTTGTAGCGTGGTAGGCTTTTGTGAATTAGTTTGGTACGAGAGAATAAATATATGAAACTCATTGTTGTGAACTTGGTCGGGATTGTGAGTACATTGGCAGAGTGAGGGCATTAGTGCTGAGATAACCCATTTGGAGTTAAGGGTGAGATGTTGTGTAGTAAGTTATGGGTTTTGCTTGTGTGGTGGGTACCAATGCATGGTTGGGGGTTGTTCGATGATGTATCGAAGGGGATTGGTCAAGAGACTATCCTAAGAGGTTGCCTTGGCGTAGCAATAGTGTGTTTAATGTATTGTTAAGAGTGGTCTAATGTTCAATAGTGCTGGGTCACTTTGGTGTGGTGTTTGTTGTTTGGTTTGGATAGTGGAACTCTGAGTGAAGCAGTAAGATTGTGTAAAGTGATTGGTGCGCTTCGTCAAAGTTGTTTTGACCTTATCGGTCCTTGTGTGCGTGGTGTGAAAAGTTGGTGTATGCGTTGACTTGAGAGGGTGTGGTATTTTAACTTGAGAAGTCCATTTCTGACTCAAATGTGAAGTCAAGATGTGCATGCCACATAGGCATATGTATGATGGGTGAATTGAGAACTAGAGTACTTTAGGTTAACTTTGAGGAATCCAAAGTGATTCAATGAACATGTGAGGTTGTGTATGGAACTCCATTTCGGAGTTAGTAAGGTTGGGCAAAATGTTAGTGTTGATGTTGGGTTGTGTGAAGTTAAGTGGTATGTCGTTGTTTAGAGACTGGTGCGGGATAGTGGTGTTGGATAGTTGATTGGTTAGTATTTGGGTTGGTTGACATATAGGCACCTCGGGAATAGGTTGGAATTGAGTGTTGTGTAATTGAACGGTGCATGGTGTGGCATGTAAGTCCTTTATGGATAGTTGGGAAGTTGTTCTGAGTTTATGGTAACCGGTTGGGAACATTGGTCTTATGTTGTGCTTTTGTGTCATTATGTGATTGGTGGGTGTGAAATCTCTTTCTCTTGTGTTATTGCGTTGCTGCCATTTCGAAAATTTCAAGAGATTCTTATCGTGAAAATTTTGTTTTGGTATTGTGGCATCACCATGGTTGTGATGGGTTTTGTTGGGTGACTGTGTTGTGGATCACTGGAGTAACGCCAAGGAATGATTTTGAGGAAAACAAAATTTTTCTTTTTGGTGTTGTGACCTCGAGTAGTTTTCTTGAACTAAAACGGTTTTGGTTTGAAAGTAAGTTTTTGGTTTAATAAAAAGCTGAATCCAACAAATCAAAACAATAATAACAATAATATTTTGAAAATGAAAATGATTTTGGTGTTGTGGCCTTGAGTAGTTTTCTTGAACTAAAATAATGTAAGTTTTTGGTTTAATAAAAAGTTGAATCTAACAAATCAATAATAATAATAATAATAATATTTTGGAAATGAAGCTGATTTTTGGTGTTATGAGTAACACTTGTGGGTTCGGAAAAACAGTTTGAAAATCCCTGAGTTTCGTTGTGGACGGTTGAAAATATATTTGGGTTATGTCGGCGCGAGTTTGAACACCTTTTGGGAAAACAAAGTGTTTTCAAACAAATGGGGAAAATAAGGAATTTTCTTTAACTTGAATGGGGTATCTTATACCTTGTATTGGGAAGTCGTGCTTTGACCTAGCCTAAGTTGCTAGTTACATGTTGTATGTTTATTTTTGTAAGGACTTAGAATTGTCGGGCATTATTGTGCCATAATGTTGTTAGGATTAATCGTGTTTTGTTTTATGTTCTTGTGCTATGAGAGAGTTGATTGGGAGCTTCGTGTGCGAGTAGCTTTCTTATTCTCTGTGTCTAAGCATTGAGCACTCTGTTGCAATTTGGGTATTGTCAGTGATTGAAGTGTAAACGACATCTTTGAGTCCGAGGAGTTCTTCTTGTTGTTGCTGTTGTGGTGGCTGTTGTTTCTTTGCTCGTAGACCACAGCGAGTTACGTTGAATGAAGAGTCATCCGTGAGGTTTTCTTACCATTCTTAGTGTTCGGTTGTCTTTGGAACCCCGAGGAGTTGGATCGGGATCCAGGAACTTATCCCAAAATGGATCTAAGCATGAGGTGATGTCGTGTTCACCAGTACCGTTAGGTGGCCTTTTTGGTTTTTGGCGTTTCTTCAATTTCGGGGACGAAATTTCCTAAGGTAGGGAGGTTGTAGCACTTGTGTCCTTTAAACGTTGAAAAGTTCTTTGGGAACTTGGAAATTTGTTCTAGTGTCGACATTAGTCTTCCTAGGTGTCGACACCACCTTGTTGCCTTACTCTTAGTGTCTCTACTAGTTTATAGGGTCGACACCATGGGTCCCAAGGTCGACCCTTGTTTATTGTTGTGTTCCGGGTGTTGCTACTAAAATATAGGGTTGACACCACTGATTCCTAGGGTTGACCCTTGTCTGCTGCACACATTAATGTCTCAGATTTTCTTCTTAAGGGTCAACACCACTGTCTTGAGGGTCGACACCCTTGTGAGTTATTTTCAGAAATTTTGGTTCGATTTTCGGCCCAACTTTTGGGGGTTTTGACTTATTCTTTTCATTGACTTTGGGGCTATTATTCTATTATTACCTAGCCACTATAAATAGGCTCTGAAACACTCTTCCCTGATCATTTCTTTTCTCTTTCTTTCTATTTTCCTCTTTTTACCGTGAATCTCTCTCTCTCTCTCTCTCTAAACTCAACTTTTTCACTTAGATCTCTAGATCTACTCACGTAGAGGCATCTTTTCACTTTAGTCCTTTGAGAAAGCTTGTAGATCTCATCAAGGGCTTTCATTTGATCTAAGAGTTTCGTGGTTTCACCGATTTTGAGTTTTTCTGAGTTCTCTCTTTGCTTCAAGAGGTAGGGTTTATTTGTCAAACTCAATATGAGTTCGGTAGTGTATTCGTGATATATTTCGATATATAGATCTTGGTGTTATTGGGTTGAGTTTGGAAATTTGTTTTGGTTCGTTCTAAATGGGTTATTGAGCTATGGTTTAGCTACTAAATCTATTTTCCGTATACAAAACTGCATATGAGTTTTATAAAGGTGAAAAGTCTCGATTTGAGAAAAACCCTGTGATAACCCCGTTCTGTGTTATGCCGTTAATCTTTAATTATACTTCTGATTATGTGCTTAATATAATTTTGGATGCTAAGCATGTGATTATATGTATTTTTGAATTTATATCTGTCCCTCGTAGAGATGTCTGTTCTATATGCGGCTATAATCTAAAACTGAAGGCCTTATCGGCTTTAAGAACAGAAAATGACTGTACCTTTATGATTAGCATAATTTTTAGAGCCTACGGTGAAATTTGATTAAAAAATAAATTAGATTAAATTTATTTAATTTAAGTGAAATTGATTAGTTTTAATCATGTTTAATTAGCCTAAGCTAATCAAGAGTATATATATGATGAACTAAGCTTGGAGTTAAGTCAAGAGACATATTTTTAACTCAAAATTCTGTAGAGAGAGCTATAGAGAGAGAGAGAGAGAGAGGGAGACCTTCATTTTAGAGAGAGATGAGCTCAATTCACTATAACAAAATCATAAATAGATTACACTTTTTATATGTGATGTACGTTATTTAATCACACATTTTAAGTTTTGTCAAAGTGTGATCATTGGGAGTGTGATTAAAAAGGATCATTTTTAATCACACGTTTTGAGTGTCATTAAAAGATGATTCCATCACATGTTTTGCGTGTGATAATGAATATTTAGATAACATCTTTTAAGTGTGATTAATAACTAATAAAATCTATGATAATAAACATTTAGATCACAGATTTTAAGTGTGATTAATATCTAATAAAGCTTGTGATTAATAATTGAGATATGATCACACATTATATGCATTTCTCATCACAGTTAATGCGTGTGATAAAAAAAGGGTTTGACATATTTGAAGAATAATCAATATTATTTTTGTACGCGCATTTGAAAAATGTAATACACACTATATACTATCCTTTGAATCCCAACCACATTGAATGGAATAACGTCATATATTTCATAAATAAAAGTTGAATGTTCAAAAGTATATACAAATGAATTAGTAAAAAGTTTTTAACTATGATTACATATATTAAAAAATGAAAAACGTTGAAGAACAAAGTTCTTGAATTCTTTGACCATATTTTGCATCTCTCCAAGCAATTTCTAACATGAAAAATGAAAACACAAATTAATTTAAAGACCGCTAGAGGCATATGAATAAACTTACTATTTGTAGAGACTGTTCTGATCTTAGAAAAGATAAAGTTAGACTTTTTCTCATCACACTGACTCTTTATCTCCTACATCAACAGAAAAGGAAGAACCACTTTTGACTGTTACTAGTATAAAATATTTGGATTATCATATAGATATGACATATACATAGAATCAACAAATTCAAAATGAAAATCTTTAGTGTATGACTAAATATTTTAAAGTCACAAAATAAAAATAAAAGTCAACTATTATTTAAATATAGTAAATAAAAATCAACTATTTTAAAGTCATAAAATCAAATATACAGTTGACACTAATGTATTCCATTACTATATGGCCATGATTTGATCGAGCCTTGAAAAGGGTCTAAAGAAAACCTGTAAAACACGATCAAAAGCTGCTGGCAATGGACTGTCAAATCAACCTCCTAATTAAGAAGAGAAATGGGCCAGATTGCATAAGTATATGCCCAAAAAAATTCCAAAGTAAGATAAGTATAAGAAGACCACTGCATGTATCAACAATAATATATGCCAATGACATTTGCAAACATTGGGAACACAAATTACCCAGAGCATTATTTAACATGTTCCACATATGTGATCACCCCGCCTCGTATAATATTTTATATTTGATTAATTATGAAAATTTGAATTTTAGTTAGTCGTTACCTTGATTTAATTTAGAAATTATGAGAATTGTAGAATCTGATCCGTATATGATTCTATTAAAGATTTATTTTGGAATTAGAAATTAAGGGTCCAAATGGCTTAAGGAAGTGAAATTAAAAAGTTGAATCAATTTAATTTTAATTACGGACTCATTTAGGAGTTTAATTTAATATTCGATTTAGTTTAGTAAAATAGAGATTTGATTAATTAGGCCTAAATTGGAGGTAATTAAGTTAATTAAATTATGAGGATGGAGAATTGTGATTATTACATTTTTGAGATGTCCAATTTGAATATGTAATTTATTGATGAAAATTTTGAGTCTGATCAGAAATTGAAGGCCTAAATGATTTGAGAAACAAAAATTGATGATGTCAATAAGCTTAATTTGATATTTGGAGCTTTTTGAAAATTTGATTAAAAATCTGATTCAGAATGACAAAATTAAATAAAATTTATTGGGCCTTAATTAAAGTCAATTAGACTAATTAATTATGTGGAACTTGTGATTAGTTATGATTAATTAAATCATGATCAAGATTAATTAAAATTAAGAGATGGTTAATTAAGCTAATTATAATCACAGTTCAATCTCAATTAAGTATTTTAAGCAAGATTAATTAGTTAAAGAAATAATTAATATACCACCACATGGGTTTATATAATAAGGCCAAGTGTCCCACTAAATGAAAAGAATAAAATAATAAAAGAAGGATGAATGGATGAACTCAATAAGGAGCCTTCAATCTGTTGGAAACAAATTAGAAAAGAAAGGAAGAGAGAGAGAGAGCACGGCTGAGAGAGAGAGACCAAGAGGAAGAAAGAAAAGGGAAGGAGAAAGCCTTCTGGGATATCAAAACTCAAGCTAAAAATTATGGAAAATTCATCTTAAGGTAAGGAATTCCATCTTCTTTCTAGTGTGGTTTAATTAATCTAGACAAAATTGGTTGAAGGTAGATTTGAGAAAATTAAAATAGAGATTTGAGGATTAATTATATAATTCATAGAAATTGAGTCTTGCATTCAATCAAGTTAGGTTGCAAAATATGAGTTATGATTCTTAAAACTTGTCAAGTTTGAGTTTAATTTTAAGAATTATTCTTGAATTGAGTCCTATAAATTACATGCAACAAGACTTATTTGAAGATTTGACCCATACAATGGAGTTATGTTCAATTTATAGAAATTAATTTAGAAATCAATTATGTTGAGTTTGGTTTCTGGTAGTCTTGCACGAATTTGAGTTTCATTTATACATGCATGAACAAATTTTGTAAGTTTTAATACTCTAATGATACATGCATCATAGATTTTGAAGAATTTGAACTAATTCAATCTCATATTTTGAAGAGAAAAAGGAAAAGCTTTGAAAATTAGGAATTTGTTTGATTTTTATATTTAATCAATGCATGTAATTTAATTTAAAAGTTTTATTCAATTTAAACACATTTTAGAACATCTATGATTATAAACTAAGTTTTTGGTTCAAGATTAAGTTGAAATTCTAAGGAATTGATGTTGTAATTCATTAGTTAAGTTTGATTTTGTTATTAACAATGAAATTGGGTTCTATTTTTACATACACAATGAAAATTTTAATTCATATTTTAAAATTGTAGGCTTGATACAAAGAAAATAAGTTAAATATAAATTTGGACAATTGGAGCATGATTTTGAATAAATAATTTCTACTTGAGAGTGTCTACTAAATTACACAATGGTTCTCCATGATTTTGTACCAAAATACAAATTTTGAGGCTTTGAATATCAAATTTGAACTTCAAATACAATTCTGGAAATTCTAGAATTCACACTGTCCGCTAAAGCGGGGAAAGTCTCGCTCGAGCGTGAAAATCGAACTCCTAGAAGTTTTTCAAAATTTTACAGTCCGCTCGAGCGACCAAAGTGGCGCTCGAGTGAGGATCCTATTTTCATCAATTTTTGACTAACTCTTTTAAATGCATAATTGCATCCTCATGACATTCTAAGTATTCCTAGGCACCAATTGGACTCATATAGTCATGGAATAAGGTAGAAACACACATAGAGACTTGGATTAAAATGAAATGAATATTGAATGGTGCTTTTATTGTATCTTTGTTGTGTGATTTGTATAGGTGGATGTCCGAGGCCTTATATTGACTTAACCTACTGTGAGTAATAACCTTATAAAGATATGTTCAAATTATCTTTACTTTCGAAAATGTTATTGCTATCAAAACAGATATGTGATTGATTGAATGAATTCTTAAAATGATTTGATAATTGATAGCATGGCTTATTGAAATGTTATGTCCTCTAATGAATGAAGTTCTGTTTTGAAACGATATTGTGGCATCCATTGAATGTAGGCCCTGGGGGTAATAATACCATGGCTAGGCCCTTGTCTGGGGGTAATAATACCATGGCTAGGTCCTTGCCTAGGGGTAATAGTACCATGGCTAGGCCCTTGCCTGGGGGTAATAATACCATGGCTTTTGGATTGATTGACATACAGCTTGTTATTACTTCATGGATGTACCACATAATTTGACATTGAAAGATCTTAATGATGAAGTTAATGAATTAATGAAAATGCTATCGGATAATGGTTTTTATTATTGCAAGAGATGTTATGATTGCTAATCGAAATGTTTTGCCTTTTATAATGGATTGCTTCGAAAAATGAAAGATATGTTTGATATGGGATTTGACATGGAAAATGTTTTGTTGTGAATTTGATTTAATGTGGCAAATGCCTCCCTTTGAAAATGATTTAAGATTCATTTCGAAATTGTAAGGCATGTTTTTGTACTATTGTCGAACTTCATTCATTTAACCTCTTTATTTTGTTATTACTCGCTGGGCTTTAGCTCACTATTTATATATATATGTGGGTGAGCAAACTGAGTAGCAAGGATAGAGAAAGCCTCGGAGTCTACCCGTGTCAGCCTTTTGAAGAGCTTCCGGAATGGAGCAAGTAAGGCTCGAGTAGAGCCAAGAAAATCAGCCCTTAGCTTTGAAAGTGTGTGAGATATATAAGATTTGTACATAAATTATTATTGTGTTTTAAATATTTTAATTATTTTAGTCATCATGTATGCAGAAGCTCGATGGACATTGTTATTTTTGTTTTGCTTCCGCTTTAGGCCCCGATATAATTTAAATATTTTGAAATTTTATCTTTGAGGTAGAAGGTAATCTAGGATTACTGGCCAGTTACGACGCTAAACTTATAGGGGCAGGTTTGGGTCGTGACAACATATAGGAAATATAGGTGTTTGCTAATAAATTACCAAGCTTTTCACATATTGATTATTAGAAGATAATTAATCTACTTAACAGAACCAAAGAGAATTTTGAATATAGCTCATGTGACGTTTGCATCTTTACCTGTCACGATATGTAGGAAAGATTCCAAATATGACTCTCAAAATCTCCAAATCATCAAGTATAGTGATTCCAGTTCTAACCCGAACCTTTTTATCTTGGACTCAGTTTCGTGGTTTCGTAGTGTTGTTTATGTGTTTTTCCCCTCACACTTCCTTGATTTTGGCTATTGGATTGTAGTGGTTGTGTTTAGAATAGGTTGGTTCCTTAGTTTTCAAACTTTTGTTGTCCAGAATTTTACTCCTCCGCTCGAGCGTCACTTTTTGCGCTCGAGCGAGCTTTGTGAACTTTCAGTACTTTTGCAAGTTTGCAAACGACCCTCTTATATGCTTAAATCTCTCATTAGATGTGTGATTATATGTGTGTTACATGTATAATATGAAATTTCATTGGGATGAGGGTATTACCTGTTTATCAAATTGTATCTGTCGGTTATGAGAAAATCTGTTGAAATTATGACATTTGAATTACAAATTGAAAGCCTTAGAGGCGCGATAATCGAAAATTGACTTTACAGTTATGATGAGCATGATTTTTAGGCCATAATATAAAGTTTTGTAAAAATTTGATTCGTAATGAATGATTTAGTTTTATTTGGCTAAAACTTTTACTTAGGCTTAACAAGCTTGACTTTGGTTAGTATAGATATAAACTTGAGTCAACACTTAGACTCAAACATAAAAAGATCTCTTGGGAAGGGCTTTAGATAAGAAAAGTAGGAAAAGAGAAAAGGGGGAGAGAACTCAACCTAAGGCTTGAAGATTGAAGAATTGAAGGGGGGTTTTAAGAAATCTAGCTTACGGTATGTTAAACTCACCAAGATTACTCTATATCTTCCCTCAATTGATTAGAATCAAGACTTTAGAATGAAGCTTTGGCACCCATCGAAGTTAGGGTTTTGGGAATAATGATCTTGCTTGAGTTCACATCATGGAATTCAAAATGAGTCCTTACAATGGTTTGATTTAAGAGTTAATTCTTGCATTTTGAGTTGGTCTTGAGTTAGATTGAGAAAATGACCTTTAAATCTTTGGTCTTTGCATGTTTTGAACTCATATATGCATATATATGTTTGTATATGTTTGAATACATCATGAAAAGGGAAGAAATGAAAGAGATATGGAAATTTGAGTCGTATGTGTGCAATTAAGGTGAGCTATGATCTAAGTGAGTTGTATTTATGTTTATTATGGGCACATGTTATGGTTTTGGGAATGAAATTGCTTGAAATAGAGCCTTGAAACTATCTTTAGAAATTTTGAAATTTGTTGAATTTTCGGACTGCATAACAGAGCCTAAGACCGCATGTGTGGGGCTTACAGCCGTACGTGCGGAAAACAGGGAAGGCAAGGTTCACATCCTGAAATAAAAGCACTTCCGGCACACCCCTCCGCACGTGCAGTGAGGGGCCTCCGCATGTGCAGGAAATGAGGAAGAATTCTGTTATTTTCTATTACCCTTTTTGACCCTCTGAATCTATTAATGTGTATATTTAATCCCTCCAAAAGGCTTAAAACTGATTAATAAGTGAATGAAACAGGAGAATGATGAAAAGCAATAAGCTAAGAAAAGAATGCAATGCTTATTGGTTTGTTTGTGATGTGTAGATCACTCACCGGAAGGGACCATTGCACGACTGGATCACCGTGAGTAATAGTAGTGTAATAACAAGTTGAAAGTTACGAATTTTATATTTTTGTTCATGAATGATATGGTTTGTACAACTTGTGCTTTTGTTAAACTGATTGATTACTTGGCCACAATGACATGTGAATTGGGCCCGAGGCCATTCTGTCATTATTGTGCTCGAGGCCGTTCTGTTATCATTGGGCCCGAGGCCATTCTATTATTATGTTGGGCCCGAGGCCGTTTTGGAATGTATTGATAAAAGGACATACATGCATTACGTACATATTTTGCAAGACACTTGCTCGTTTATATGCTTTCTTACATTATTATTATTCACTGAGCTTGGCTCATTTCGTATTCATGTATGTTTGTAGGTGGTCAGCTTGGAGGTCAGCCCTAGGTCAACTTTAAGCACCTTTTGAGGACTTCTTTTGTTAAACCCAAAGTTGTAGTCTTTTACCTTTATTGCCACTTTCTTTTTGTTATGTTCTTGGTGGCTTTTGTTCAACGCTTTATGATCACGTAATTTCTGGGTTATGAACTTTGTATATAAATATGACTTGGATTGTAGTTATATGAATTGTGCGTGTAGACTTCGTCTGCACTTAGATTTGTTATGATCTTGGTATATCTGCACTACTCAATGGACATTCTTTTACGTAATTGCTTCCATTTTGGGCCCCATTAGTTGATAAATATTTTTGGAAACTTTGTTTTTAGGCCTAAGTACAGGCCAGTCATGTCCTAAACTTTTAGGGGCAGGTTTGGGTCGGGGCAGTTAGTATCCGAGCACAAGTACAAATCTCACACACGTGTCCATTGAGCCATAAGGAGTCTAGAAAAGACTTACTCTACACGCATGATGTTTCTCTATGTTGTGAATTTCATATGTGTGAGGAAGTGGTTTGGAAATACTCTTCCGATCCCAGGGGACGCTCGTGATCCTCAGATAGCCACCTGAAAAGGAATGAACACTCCGGTCGAGGGTGCCGGAATTAACACTCCGACGGACAAGTTAGTGTATACTCTTTCGATTGCTTGTATCTGAAGTTTAATATGCTAGTTCTCACATACCTTTCTCTGATGGGTGATCCCGTATTTATAGTATTCTCTTTGGGCCTTTGGGCTGGGCCCATCCTTGATCCGTTACATATACCTATACTCGGCCCCTGTTCTACTGGCTGGGGTACTGGTTATTTTATTCGGCTCTTCGATTGACTAGGGTATGTGCCGAATAGAGGCTACGTTCCAGACCAGACACGCTCATTCGTCCCTATGGATCTCATGAAATTCGGCTCCCACAATTGCCCCCCAAACACCCTACTAGCATCAGTTAGTCAGCGTATTTGGCTTCTAGCCTGGTAAGTCAAAAATTCGGCGGTTAACCCTCTTCCCAATGCATGTCAGAATGTGCACACGCTTCTTAGTCATTGTAACGCTTTCCCGCCCTTTCGTACACTGCTTCCATTTAATATGATTTGAAATTGTCTCTTCGAATGTATATTCTGAATATTCAAAAGATATCTTGCTCGCCCTCTGGTGCAACTCCTTCTCTTCGCGACTTCTACAACTCTTTGTTTCTCGTTTCTCCCTTCGTCTCCTATAAGTCTTATCCTCCTTCATTTTTGATCTCGCTTCCTTATTTGCTTTTAACTTTCCATAATCCTTGGGTTTGGCCAAAAAAAATAGCAAAACATCTGAAGGAGCTCCTTTCGGCAGATCGAATCTCCGGTTTTCAACGCCATTTCTCCATCCTCAATGATGTCCATCTGTCACTTTTGGCAGACAGCACCACTGATATGGAGAGGGAAGATGAGAGCACAATCATCTTTCCTCTCCTATCAATTGCTGAGGGCGGAGTCCGCTTTTCTCTTCACCCACTTTTGAGGGTCGTTCTTAGATACTGGGGTCTAATCCTTTCCCAGCCCAACGTGAATTTCTTTCGCATCATAATGGGGATCGTAGAACTAAATCGTCGTCATAGGATCAATTTAGGTATACCCGCCATTCAGCACTGTTACGTCCTAGCCAAATCTACTGGCCGACTAGGGCGCTACTTTCTTAGAGCCAAGGATACTGATCATCACTTAGTGACTATGCTCGCCAGCTCTGGCAAGCGTGTCGACGACGTGATGGTCGTTGTCCGCGGCAATTGGGAGTTCGGCGAAGGCGAAGATCGCCTAGACCTGGTGTCGAGGCGAAAAGGCAAACCAGGTGGCCGATTAGATCACTTGTTTCTGTTATTTCCATATCTATATTCGTATTCAGCACTACATACATCTAACCGTTTTGTTTGTGCAGGCAGCGACTTGAAGAGAGTGTTGGTTTCAGACGATGACGTTGTTCTTGCAGAAATCAAAACCGCGCTACAGTTTGTCGGCCATCCAAACCTTCAAAAATAGGGGAGGGCGGCACACATTCTACTTCGGTACGAGCCAACTTACGCAACATTCTCGGCGTCAGATAACATTCCGATCGTACGAGGTGACAGCCATCTCACAGCCCTCATCTTCTCCAGTTTTAAGAACTTGAGACAGATTGGTTTAGAAACATCCGATTCTGAACACGTGGAAGAACAAGAGGCCGAACCAATCGCTGAGGACTCAAACTGGTTGGTAGCACAAGTTGACGAAGCTATTAACTCGACCTTTGAGGAACCCGGGTTGAACTTTTCCGATCCTTCGTCTACATCAGGCCAAAGGGACGCCTTTGGAGATATTTTTACAAATTTGGGAGACCTTCCCGGCGATTATTCTGAGGATATGGCTAAGGAAAATCTCACGCAGATGGCACGAAGGAGAAACGCCGAACGCATGGCCGCCCGACAGAAAGCCGAGGCCATCTGTTCGGACTTGTCCCGACCGAATTTGTCGTACCTACTGTTGTAGAAGAAACGGCTCACATTGACGTGGCCGAGGTGGAGAAGGCGGCCGATCTTCCGAATCCAGAAGAACGGCCGATTCCAGATCGGGGAGAGAAACGTGCTGCCGAGAGCGAGGCCGGCTCTGAGGAGGAGAACCCTATCGATAAACGGTTACCCTTAGAGGAATCGGATGTGGTTCCTTTCGTTGTTCAACCTAAGATAAAAAACACGCTGATCTCCTCCGAAGCGTCGACCGTGAAGGATCCCGCTGTTGCTTTAAGCTTGGCTGCCTCTGTTTCATTGCCGGCTGACAAGGCAACCTTTCGGGCAGAGCCGGATTTGGTAGCAATAGCATTAGCTGCCCAGTCGGCCCTCCTGGTATGTAACTTCATTCCATTTCCTTATTTTGATTTTGTTTTCAAGCGGTATTTCTTTGTATGTGATGATCCCAACTTGTTTTGCAGACGGTTGGAAGGATCGCCGAATTGGGCTACCGCCAGCACGATGCCGTCGAACGGATTGGCCGTTTGCAATAAGAAGTGGATGGTCAGCGGAGTAAGGCTGAGTTTGAGGTGATGAGAGCGACAATGGAAAGTGCGCGGGCCGAAGCAGAGAAGGAAAGGGCGCGGACTGCCGACCAACTCAGAGCGGAAGCTGAGGAGAGGGCCAATGCGAATGACGAATCGCTCAAGTTGGCCAAGGAGGCGCTTGCCAAGTTGGAGGCTGAGTTGGCAAAGTTGAAGGCGGCGAAGGAGAAAGTCGACTCTGAGGCGTCCGAAGCATTTGAGGCTGGGAAGAGCGCCGCTCTTGAAAATTATGTAGAAGAGGTCCCCAAATTCGAGAATCGGGGATTCAAACATGGCTGGCTTAAAGCCCTGGCTGCCGCTGGAGTGACATTGGACATGTCGATTCCATACGAGCAAGTGGAGGTTGAGCCGCTTGAGTCTGATGTCGAGGATTGATTTGGGGATCACTTTAGCTATTTTCAGTGTATCTTTTTGCAATCATGTTTTGTTTTCTTAGTAGACAACTGTTTGCTTAGGATAATTTTCATGTATAAAATGATGACTATGCTGTACTCAATTTATGAATGAAAATTTTCTATGTTTTCAAGTTATTGCTTGTATTGTTTGCTGTATGAGTACATAATTAAAAGAATCAGCAGTTAGAACAAAATGTGACGACTACATGAGATGGCAAACTTAATAGCCGATTAAATTAATGAATTTTATTTAATCATAAATAAAATGAATTCATGAGGTGCCGATAGGTCAGCCTTTGCCCTCATAAAATGAACTTATGGATATTGTTCTGATGAATCGATTCATGGAACGGTTGGGGCACTCGAGCTGACTAGATTGATGAATCTGCCCTTGCCCCAGTTGGTTCATGAACATACAACGCCGAATCAAACGAACTTATGAATATTGTTCTGATGAATTGATTCATGGAACGGTTGGGGCATTCGAGCCGACTAGATTGATGAATCTTTCCTTGCCCCAGCTGGTTCATGAACGTATAATGCCGAATCAAACGAACTTATGAATATTGTTCTGATGAATCGATTCGTGGAACGACTGGGGCACTTGAGCCGACTAGATTGATGAATCTGCCCTTGCCCCAGTTGGTTCATGAACGTACAACGCTGAATCAAACGAACTTATGAATATTGTTCTGATGAAAAGATTCGCGGAACGGCTGGGGCATTCGAGCCGACTAGATTGATGAATCTTCCCTTGCCCCAGCTGGTTCATGAACGTATAACGCCGAATCAAACGAACTTATGAATATTGTTCTGATGAATCAATTCGTGGAACGGCTGGGGCATTCGAGCCGACTAGATTGATGAATCTTCCCTTGCCCGAGCTGGTTCATGAACATATAATGCCGAATCAAACGAACTTATGAATATTGTTCTGATGAATCGATTCGTGGTGCGGCTGGGGCATTCGAGCCGACTAGATTGATGAATCTGCCCTTGCCCCAGCTGGTTTATGAACGTACAACGCCGAATCAAACAAACTTATGAATATTGTTCAGATGAATCGATTCGTTGAGAGGCTGGGGCATTTGAGCCGACTAGATTGATGAATCTGCCCTTGCCCCAGCTGGTTCATGAATGTACAACGCCGAATAACAGAGGTTGATGGGGTGATTAGGACATGTGACTCGCTCGGCGCAAGGCTGTTAGGTTTCAATATTAATGAGATTGCCTCGGAGGTGCTGCCTTCGTAGGGAGTAAATGGGCGTGTACTTCGTGAACGAAGGTCCTATTTATATGCTCTGACAGCAACTCAGTCCAGTTCTTAGAGGAAAATTAAACAAGTGCGAATGTCAAATAGACTTTTCTTCAACAACAGAGGGGAAGCGAAGACGCTAACTGAGCTGGGAGGAGACATGAGTCGAAGTGGTGAACCTTCGCGCGCGGGCAGTAACATTTCGAGGGATCGGGAGAGACACTAATCTCCTCGTCGTCGAAGTAGGTCGCCTAGGAGGGACAAGTAGCCACAGCGTAAGTCTCCTCAAGCCCGTCCTGGAAGGGAATCCGACGCGACTCCTCGCCCATTGAGTTTTGCGGTCTTCGTGGGTAATAGACCAATGACAGAGGCGGATTCGATCGTTCGAGATCCAAATGTGGCAGTCGAGTTCGCTCGACAGATTTTTCCACCCGAAGTCCAGCAGTCGATGGTAGGTCGGTAGGATTTCGAGGTGTTTCGTGAAGGCGTTCACGGGGCGGTAAGGGAACTGTACACTACTTATGAAATCGGCATGTGTCTTCGCGCCGCTCGCCGTGATATAGAACAGAGAGATGAATGCATTCGGAAGTTAGAAGCTCGCGCCGAGAAGGCCGAGCGTGAGCTCAGAAAAATCAAGTCTGCCAAGTTTCACTCAGCCGGCCACCCCAACCTCGTTGTGGAAGAGAGGGTTACTCAAAGGCTGATTAGTAATGCGATCGCCGATCGGAACACGGCTAGCATGTTCGCGATTGAGACAGCGAGGGCCACGACCTATGAAAAAGGCTTCCATGACAGCCGAAATGTCGGAATTCAGAAGACCAAGGAGAAACTCGTCGAAGAAGTTTGCCGATGTGAAAATCGTGGATTTAAGCACGGCTGGATCAAGGCACTTCAGCAAGCTGAGGCTCTCCAGGTAGCAGGATTGGATTCTGCATTGCCTTTGTACCAATAGAATGATTTCCCCTTCTCTGCTTTTGAAATTGAGAAGAGTGATGATGAAGGAGCCGCCGAACAGAAGAAGACCTTGTAATGCTTATGTAGATTGAAAGCGAAATTATGTATTTATTGGCTGATTTTAATGAAACGCGTAGTTTTCAATTCGTTGCGTACTTGTTATTTATATTAGTACACATTTTATTCTGAATGTTCGTACGTTTTAGATTATGTTTATGCTGCTTGAACAACCTTATTTTGAATATTTGCATTTTTCGACCTTTGTTTGTATGGTCTTGTACGAAGGCCATACTTTAATCGGCCCAAAAGCCTCATGCGCCGATGGCGCTCCAAATCTGGAGCTTTATCGGCCCAAGGCGTCATGCGCCGGTGGCGCTACGAATCCGGAGTTTTTGTTTGGCCAATCGTGATACCACGAAGGGCGCTCCGAATCTGGAGTCTTTATCAGCCTAAAGGCGTCATGCGCCGATGGGGCTCTGAATCCGGAGTCTGTGTTGGCCCAAAGGCGTCATGCACCGATAGGGCTCCAAATCCAGAGTCTTTGTCAGCCCAAAGGCGTCATGCGCCAATGGGGTTCTGAATCCGGAGTATTTGTTTGTCCAATCGTGATATCCACGAAGGGCGCTCTGAATCCGGAGGCTTTATTTAGCCCAAGGCGTCTTGCGCCAATGGGGCTCTGAATCTGGAGTCTTTGTTTGGCCAATGGTCATATCCACGAAGGGCGCTCCGAATCTGGAGGCTTTATTTGGTCCAAGGCGTCTTGCGTCGATTGGGCTCCGAATCCGGAGTCTTTGTTTAGCCAATCGTGATATCCACAAAGGGCGCTCTGAATTTGGAGTCTTTATCGGCCCAAAGGCGTCATGCGTCGATAGGGCTCCGAATCTGGAGTATTTGTTGGCCCAAAGGCATCATGCACCGATGGGGCTCCGAATCTAGAGTCTTTGTTTGGGCAATCGTGATATCCACGAAGGGCGCTCTGAATCCGGAGGCTTTATCGGCCCAAAGGCGTCATGTGCCGATAGGGCTCCGAATTCAGAGTCTTTGTCAGCCTAAGGGCGCCATGCGCCGATGGGGCTCCGAATCCGGAGTCTTTGTTTGGCCAATTGTGATATCCACGAAGGGCGCTCCGAATTCAGAGGCTTTATCGGCCCAACGGCGTCATGCGCCGATGGGGCTCTGAATCCGGAGTCTTTGTCGGCCCAAAGGCGTCATGCGCCGATGGGGCTCCGAATCCGGAGTCTTTGTTTGGCCAATCGTGATATCCACGAAGGGCGCTCCGAATCCGGAGGCTTTATTTGGCCCAAGGCGTCTTGCGCCGGCGGGGCTCCGAATCCAGAGTCTTTGTTTGGCCAATCGTGATATCCGCGAAGGGCGTTCCGAATCTGGAGGCTTTATTTGGCCTAAGGCGTCTTGCGCTAATGGGGCTCTGAATCTGGAGTCTTTGTTTAGCCAATCATGATATCCACGAAGGGCGCTCCGAATCCGGAGGCTTTATTTGGCCCAAGGCGTCTTGCGCCGATGGGGCTCCGAATCCGGAGTCTTTGTTTGGCCAATCGTGATATCCATGAAGGGTACTCCGAATCCAGAGTCTTTATCGCCCCAAAGGCGTCATGCGCTGATGGGGCTCCGAATCTGGAGTCTTTGTCAGCCCAAAGGCGTCATGCGCCGATGGGGCTCCGAATCTGGAGTCTTTGTTTGGCCAATCGTGATATCCACGAAGGACGCTCCGAATCGGGAGGCTTTATCGGCCCAAAGGCGTCATGCGCTGATGGGACTCCGAATCCGGAGTCTTTGTCGGCCCAAGGGCGTCATGCACCGATGGGGCTCCGAATTCGGAGTATTTGTTTGGCCAATCATGATATCCACGAAGGGCGCTCCGAATCCGGAGGCTTTTAAACTTAATTGCGCAATGAAGAAATGAGAAACTTTACATTGAAAAAGTGAGATATGTACAAGTATCAAGCCCCACAAGTCGGGTCAATGATAAAATTTACGCAAATGCGTTGAATTCCAAGGCCGTGGAAGACTCCATCTAGAAATGTCTTTTAGCTGATATGCCCCTATTCCCGCGATCGAGTTGACCTGATAGGGGCCGTCCCAGTTAGGACCTAACTTTCCATCGGTCGATTTTTTGGCAGCGGGAAGTACTTTCTTCAGGACCAACTCTCCTGGTGTGTAGTGGCGCAGCTGAACACATTGATTATACGACTTAGCAAGCTACTGTTGATACCGCGCCACGAATGTAAGGGCACAGTCTCTTCGTTCTTCAATTAGAAATAAATCCAAGGCAAGCATCATGTCATTTTGGTCCATATCAAAAACTTTCGATTTCAAGGTTAGGAGGCCGATCTCCAGGGGTATGATTGCCTGGGTTCCAAAGCATAGAGCAAACGGCGTTTCCCCAGTGGATCACCTCGGCGTAGTTCGATGAGCCCATAACACACTCAGCAATTCTTTGACCCATTTGCCTTTAGCTTTCTCCAACCTTTTCTTGATGCCGTCCAAGATGGATTTCTCAGAGGCTTCGGCTTGACCATTGCTTTGGGGGTAAGTCGGCATGGAAAAGTAGGGCCAGATACCATGCTTGCTGCACAGCTCTCGATAGATGCCACAATCAAACTGGGTGCCGTTGTCAGAGATAAGAGCTCTCAGAATGCCGAATCGTGCTATGATATTTCTCCATACAAAGCGCTTGACATCGGCATCTCAAATGTATGTTAATGCCTCCGCTTCGACCCATTTTGTGAAGTAATCTGTGGCGACGATCAAGTATCGCTTGTTCCCTAGGGCCCTCGGCAATGGTCCTATGATATCAAGTCCCCACTGGGCAAACGGCCAGGGACTGGTGATAGAGCTTAACTCTTCAGCAGACAGATGGGTTAACGGGGAGAACTTCTGACACTGCTCACATTTTTTCACGTAGCATTTGGCATCGGATCTCATTGTCGGCCAATAATACCCCTGTGTTATAGCTCGATGGGCCAAAGAGCGCCCACCAGAATGTGCACCACAACTGCCTTCATGTATTTCAGTCAGAAGCTCTTCGACTTTGTCTTGATGCACACATTCTAGGTATGGACCAGAAAGGGACTTTTTATAAAGCTTTCCTTGCGGATCGGAGTAGTAACGCAGGGCTTTGTTTCGCAACTTGTGCGCTTCTTTCTTGTCCTCTGGAAGCTATTTGGAAGATAGAAATGCGGCAATGGGATCCATCCAACTCGGTCCAGATTCTATGACATTGACCTGGACTTCCTCCGAAGGACCAATGCTTGGCTCCGGGATGAAACCCATCTCGATGGTCCGTTTGATTTCTGAGTTAATGGCAGAGGCTAGGTAGGCCAGGGCGTCTGCATGCGTGTTCTGATCACGCGTTATTTGATTCAATTCATGATGCTTAAATTTTTCCAGTACGGAGTTAGCCGCTTTCATGTAAGCCGTTGCCGCGTACTCCCCCTTCAGTTGATTAATCACTAGTTTTGAATCGCAAAATACAAGTAGACGCCGAGCACCCAGAAGATGTGCATTCCGCAAACTGGTCAGAAGGGCTTCGTATTCGGCTTCGTTATTTGATGCTTCGAAGCCGAGTTTAATGGCCTGCTCAATTATTGTGCCGTCAGGAGCCATGATTACTACGCCGGCTCCACTACCCCGTTGATTGGACGACCCATCACAGTACATCTGCCAAATGTCCCCAACATAAATTCTCCAGTTCGGCTTAGGTCGAATTTCATCAAACTTGAAGTCGGCAAGACCCCCGGTAAATTCAGCCACAAAGTTAGCAAGCACCTGCCCCTTGATTGAGGTTCTAGGTAGAAACTGAATGTCGTACTGGCCGAGTTCGAGAGCCCACTTTGAAACGCATCCTGATGCTTCCACACTGCGCAGTACTGATCGGAGGGGGTAATCTGTTAGCACCCCGATGCTGTGCCCCTGGAAGTAATGCATCAGTTTTCTTGCCGCCATGACCAAGGCCAGTATGAGTTTTTCCAGCGGCAGGTAGTGTGTTTCGACGTCGACCATTGCCTTGCTTACATAATACACTGGCCGCTACTTCCCCAGCTCTTCCTTTATCGGTACGGCGCTAACGGCTCGGTTGGAAACTGCCAGATACAAGATGAGCGGGTCGCCTGACGAAGGTGTTGTCAGGAGAGGAACTGATCGGAGATAGGTTTTCAGATCGTTGAAAGTGGCTTCGCACTCAGTGGACCATTCGAAAGCCTTGCCCTGCCGTAGTGTATGGAAGAATTGTCGGCAGCGGTCCGTGGAACGACTGATGAACCTGTTGAGTGCGGCGGCCATCCCCATTAACTTCTGTACTTCCTTGACCGATCGAGGGGAGCCGAGTTCTAGGATTGCTGTGATTTGCCTTGGGTTGGCTTCGATTCCTCGGTGGTTGACAATGTAACCCAAGAATTTGCCAGAGCCAATCCTAAACGCACATTTGGAAGCGTTCAGCTTCATTTTATATTTACGTAGAATGCCGAATGTCTCTTTTAGATTGGCTATATGATTCTGCTCTTCCTTGGACTTGACCACCATATCGTCAATGTACACTTCCATAGTGTGGCCGAGTTGCTCCTTGAACATGGCAGTGACCAATCTTTGGTATGTTGCCCCTGCATTCTTTAGCCCAAAAGGCATAACCTTGTAGCAGTAGGTTCCTCTTGGGGTGAGGAATGCAGTTTTCTCTTGGTGCTCTGGATACATGGCGATTTGATGGTAGCCTCTATAAGCATCAAGAAAGCTCATACGTTGATGGCGTGTCATTGCATCTACAAGTTGGTCAATTCTGGGTAGGGGAAAACGATCCTTGGGGCAGGCTTTGTTTAGGTCTGTGAAATCGACGCACACTTGCCAAGTCCCATTTTTCTTCTTCACAACCATTGTATTAGAGAGCCATGTAGGGTAGGTCACTTCCCTGATTGCCCCGACATCAAGCAGCTTGTCAACCTCCTCAACAACGGCGGCAATATGCTCTGCAGCTGACCGCCGGCTTTTCTGAATGATCGGCTTGCACTTAGGGTCAACATTCAAACGGTGCTGTGAAATGGACGGATCTATGCTCGGCATCTCGTAAGGAGTCCATGCAAAGACGTTAAGGTTGCTGAGTAGGAAGGAAATTAGCTGCTGTCTATCGGCTTAATTCAGGGAAGAGCCGACCTTGAAGAACCTGTCTGGATTTTTGTCGATTTCGACTCGATCTAGGGCTTTCGTGGCCTTTTCACTCGGGAGCCATCCAATATCATCGAGGCTCTCCCGATCCAGTACCTCAATGGAGTTTACTTGCAACTCTTTCGGCGTCTTTTCAGCAAGGACATAACATGCTTGTGCCGACTTCTGTGAACCAGGGATTTGCTCAATGCCGTGTGTTGTCGGGAAGCGAAGTAGTTGATGATATGTGCTTGGAACTGCCTGCATAGTATGCAACCAAGTCCGCCCCATGATGAGATTATATGGCGATGGCAGCTTCACGACCAAGAACTCCACATCCACTGTTCGGGAGCCCGCTCGAACGGGTAGTGTGATTTTTCCCAACGGGTACTCTGGATTAGCGTTGAAGCTGAATAGTGGATAAGGGGCCGGGGAGAGATCCGATTCGGAGAAGCCGAGTTTGTTGAATGTCTTGTAGTACATAACCTTCGACGTGCTCCCCGGATCAATGAGTACTGTAGACACCCCATTTTTGACCGTCCTCAAGACTTGGACGTCACCGCTCGAACACCCGGTGATCATCCTTGTCTGTGTTTGTCTTGAGTTCCCGGAGGTCTAGGCTACGCGCCTTGCCTCAGGATCTCTCGACTTGACTGTTTTGTGTCTGGTTTTACACCAAACACTTGTGTTTTGCCTTGGAGGGGCAGAGAATGGCTTGTGGGCCATCCTCACACTCCACCGGCCATGGCTTGAGGCCACCGGCTGTGTTTTGCCATCGGCCAAATGTTTGGCCAGCCGGCACTATAGATGGTCGACCGGCCATCTTTTTTGGTCAAATTGCATTTTTGGCCAGCCGACTGCTGTGCATTTGCTTTGCAGATATTTTTATGCTAGCTAGCATACACTTTGCTCCCCTCCATACACGTGTATGGAGGGATCTCCTTCTTGTTAGCTTGCCTTGGAAGCTTTACAAGATTGAGTCTTCTATAAGAGGAGGCCTCTTCTCCCTCTTTTGGGTTAGACAACATTTTCTAGAGAGCTCTGGTTTTAGGGTTTGAATTTTGTATCTATCCTATATCTATACCTCCCTCTCTTTTGTGTTTAGTGTGTGTTTTGTCTTACTTTTGTGCACAAACACCCACCATCACACCTTCCTTTAGCTATGGAGGTACTAAGAGGTTGTTCTTGAAGTTTTGGAGCTAGTTTGGACCTAAGGAGGCTGCTGGTCCACCATTTGTGAAGAGGGTCTTCAAGGGTAACCACTTTCCCCTTTTATTCCCCATTTTTGCATAGCTTTTTTGACTACCTTGAAACTGTTTTTAGACTTGGTGTATAACATATAAAAATCTTGTTTTTGCCTACTCTAAATAGTTGTTTAAGAGTATTTTGTGGTTTGAGGTTGTTTGACCCCTCTTAAGCCTTGTTAGGCTCTATTTTTGTGCATTTTTGGTGAGCTCCGGGACCATTGTGTTTGGGCCTCCTCACCACTGAAATCTTGAGGGATTTCAGTGGTGAGGATGGTGCCTTGAGGTCCTAAGAAGGAGAGGACCACCCCCTCCCCTTATTGTCCTTGAAAAGGGCCATTTTAGCCTCATTAGTGAGCACCTTGTTTAAGTGTATGTTGGCCATGCCTTAACTATTTTTTATGCTTATCTTTCCATGATATAGCATTGTTGTGAGTTGGTTTAGGTACACCATGCTTGCTTAGCATACATGTCTTGTAATGCCATGAATTGCCTTAACATGCCTTGTGCTTTGAGCCTTGTTTCTAGCATGTTTTTGGCTTAGCTTTGTGAAGCTTTTATGCTTGTTTCGATGTGCTTGAGGTCTGTTTTTGGTCGTTTGGGCCATCCATGTTCCGCTTTGTATAGCTACCATGTAATCCCCCTTGTATGCCTTAAGCATTGATCCCTCTAGCATGCCATCCTTGCATCATTTCAGTGGTTTGGAACCACTTGTTATGTTATTTCAGTCTTCTTAGCATGCTTGTATGCTTGCATTTGATGCCCCTTTAATATGTTAAAAGGTTGTTGTCTTATGCCCCCTTGTTTAGGCCTTTGTGTGTGCTTGCATGTTTAGGCCACTTAGATGCCATCTAGGTGCACCCTTAGCATTGTTTAGGTCTGCCTTGGACCTGTTTTAAGTCCCCTTAACATGTTGTCGCATGTTTGCCTTATGACATGTTGTTGCATGTTGAAATGGTGTTGCATTTGGCGTGCATTCCCCTCTTTGTTTTGGTTGCTTAACATGCCATATGTTTTGCATGTTTGTATGTTGGCATTGTATCTTGTATGCTCATTTAACTTGCATGCTTGTTATATGCCTTACATGCTTTCCCATATGCTCATGTTGCACACCTAGTTAACATACTTAGGTGGCATTGCATTATATGCATCTTTCATCTCTTGATCAAGCCATGATAGAGGTTGAAAGCCTCTTTGTTTGTTTGTATGCATTGCATTTCATTTGAAATCAAATGCATACTTGGCTTCTTGGGCCATCACGCATTGAAATGCGCGATTGGTGGTCTGAGAATTGAGGCCCATCCCCCTTTGAGTCATGAATATGATAAGGAGTGTGGTTGGTGCATACATTGCTTGAAATGCATTGCCATGCTATATTTTGCCCTCTGCTGCTGCCAAAAACAGATTCTGCAGGAAGATCTGGCTGGCCGGCCATCTTCAGTGCCGACCGGCCATCCATAAGTGGCCGATAGCTTAATCAGTGGCCGGTGACCACTCCCCTTGGCCGGTGGACATTCTTTCTAGCCGGTGGTGTTCCACAGTGTGCATAGAGCATATCTTGGGACTTGTGCAGTCTTCAGAGGAGGATAACAGTCAAAGCAGAGGCATCTTATGCATGGCAGTGGCTTTCCGAGCGGAGCCGAGGGCGCATTGCATTCGACCCTCTTCCTGAGGCTGTTTACTGTTTTAATTAGCTTAGTTAATTTGCTTAACTAGTTAATTGTCTGTAATATTTTAATTAGCTTGTAGGTTAATTAATTGTATTATTCTTTCGGTCCCTCCGAGCGAGGGCAAATTTGTAATAAGTGTGGGTGCGTGTGTGCATGTCTTCCAACCCCCACTTCTTTCTCCTTTTTACTTACCTGCTTTTGATGGTTAGTATTAGGGCATACTTACTTTAGCATACCTTATGCTATGCATGCGTGCATCATTCATCAGTATGCATGCACCGGGCTCGGCGCATCGTGCTAACTGCATAGTATTTCAAATCTAACTTGAATACATGCTATCTGTGCATTCCACATGCCATCCTAGGATTAGCCGAGCCCATTCTAGTGACATTTTGCATGTGTTGCATTAGTCATCTTAACATGAACTAGGATCATGCATATGGTTACTGACTAGTTTCTGTTTTGGCTTGGAGTACTAGGTAAGCTTTTATGCTTTAGCATACCGCATGCGTGTGAGTGTTGCCATAACAGCATGCTTACCATGAGACTATTTGCTTATATGATATAACTGCCCAAATGCCTGTGGGTGAAGGTTGGATTGTTTGAGTTGGAACAACTCGTTGAAATCCGTGTTTTAGCCTACTTGCGAGTAGGAAACTTCAAGCCATTTTCCAAACAAACGGATATGCAATGCTTTGTTCCAAATTAGGCGATCTAGTCTATACTTGTTTTGCTGTGTGCATCACATAGTAAGATTAGGCTAATAACCGGAATAAGAATGCGTAATGTTTTCAAAATCGGATATCATGGTTAGTAGAGGCCGATCTTTAGATCGGAGGAGAGGGGGTGCTCATAGTTGACCTTCCCTAATCGTACCCAAGTTCCCGAGCCGAGGCAACTTTGGCGATGACGGACACGTGGCCTTAGGCGAACGAGTCAGGGTTTCCTAAATTCCCCCATTAAAAAATATTTAGGTGGCGACTCTGTATCTGACAAAGCAGTCCATGTTTGGCACTTCTTTCAAAAATCTGTTTTCTCAAAACGATTTGCCGGATTTGGACTCTTTGGTTTAGATTAAGAACCGTGACAAATTGAGTCCAAACTGTAGCACGGAGGCCCCCACGCGGGGCGCGTCTACAAGTACGCACTCAACTGTGAATCGGTTTATGCGCAACCCAATTACCAAGGGACCAATGTGGGGAAGTGTCACTCCGGCCAAATTCGTATCATCAAAAGTAATGCTTGCAGTTTCATGGGGCCGTTTAGCCGGAGTGAGTTGATTTTGAGGGTCGGGAGTCGATTGAATCGTATGCATCACGGATGAAATTAGTAAGCTGTATATCATGTGGATCACGCCGAGTGGAGGAGAATCCTGTCTTAAGGCTATTGCTTTGGTTGAGCTGCCCTTTCGGACGACTGTTGCAGCCGACCATCCTGTACCAGTTCCTCCAGATGATCCTTCAAAGAATAACAACTCTCAGTATTATGGCCATGATCCTTGTGGTACTCGCACCGCCTATCCCGTCTTCGAGTGTCGGGAGGTCCCACCATTTTTGATGACCATTTGAAGAACGGAAGATGTTGGATTTTGGACATGACCGTGCTGATTGGCTCCGACAGCTCGGTATATTTCTTGTCGGCGTGCCTTGTGCGCCTGCTATCGACTTGCAGCTGTTCACTTGCTTGGTGGGAGCATTGGTCGGTTGATCGGCGAGAATCCCGTCTCTTGTCTCGTTTCACCCGATGCCGTGGTTCAGGGCTCTGAGGTGCTACAGAATTTAATGGCTGAGCAATTTCAGAAGGGGCCGTCTTGTTGGCCTTGTTTCCGGCTTTAAACCGTAAGGCGTCGTCCTCCACTTTGCAGTATTCCTCAACCTTCTTCATCAACGACCAGACTGTTTTAGGGGGTCTTCTAGTCAAGGAGCTGCGGAGAGCACTGTCAGGATGCAAACCCATTTTGAATACGGTGATAGCCATGGAGTCGTTGCAAGCGTCATCAACAAGATTAAAGCACTCCCAGTATCATGCCGAATACGCTCTCAGTGTTTCTCCTGGCTGGATTTGCATTGCCTAGAGAGAGTCGGCTTGTTTCGGCTGGACCTCGTTGGTGATGAATCTGGCCCTGAAAGATTTTTGTAATTGATGGAAGCTCTTGATCGAAGCCGGCTCCAGTTTATAATACCACTTGACAGCCAATGGTCCCAAACTGCTGGGAAATATTCGGCACATGAGGCCTTCGTCGTCTGCATGCAATGTCATGGCTTGCATGTAGTAACAGATGTGATCGGTGGGGTCTGATTTGCCATCGTAGAGAGTGAACGACGGGGCTTTGAACTTTTTGGGCAGGACTGCCCTTACGATCCGTCGTACAAAGGGATCATGCTGGTCTTCTTCGTCTGAACTGTTTCTTCTTCGTTTATGCCTTATACGTGCACTCTCTTCAGAAGAACTGGTAGCTTCGAATCGACTCTTCTTTTTGGGCTTTGGGGATAATGAGTCAGAGTCACTGTCAGTGTCCTGTTGTCAGGCTCGAGGTCGTCGGCCTTCTGCCCTCAGGGGTCGCTCCGGACCTTGGCGTGCAGCTTGTTTGGACTTCGCTACTTCCATGGCCAAATCCTGACGGAGACGTTCGTTCTCAACGATCATGTTCTCCAACCTCTGTTCGTTTTGCTTTGCTTGCTCTATAATCGCTTGCATTGCCTCCTGGGCTGATGTCGAGGGTGAACCGAAGTTCAAGGCCCTTCTTGCGGTAATATTCTCTGGCCCAAGCATGTTGCTTGGAGTGGTTTCGTCTTACGGTGTAGGGTCGACAGTGATTGCCCGAGGATCTTCCGTCACGCCTGCCATGGATGTGCTTGAGTATTCCCACAGACGACGCCAATTGTGAGGAAGTGGTTTGGAAATATTCTTCCGATCCCGGGAGACGCTCGTGATCCTCAGATAGCCACCTGAAAAGGAATGAACACTCCGGTCGGGGGTGCTAGAATTAGCGCTCCGACGGACAAGTCAGTGTATACTCTCTCGATTGCTTGTATCTTAAGTTTAATATGCTAGTTCTCACATACCTTTCTCTGATGGGTGATCCCGTATTTATAGTATTCTCTTTGGGCCTTTGGGCTGGGCCCATCATTGATCCGTTACATATACCTATACTTGGCCCCTATTCTACTGGCTGGGGTACTGGTTATTTTATTTGTCTCTTCGATTGACTAGGGTATGTGCCGAATAGAGGTTACGTTCCGGACCGGACACGCTCACTCGTCCCTATGGATCTCATGAAATTCGGCTCCCACAATATGAAAGATGACTAATGATCATTGTCTGTATCTACTTGTGTCTCTTTTTGTGTGCATTATAATTCTTGATATGTAGATCACGGTGAGGACAAGAATGGATGCTATGGAAGGCTCTACCTTTGCACGGCTTGATCGGTTAGAAAGGATGATTGTGGACATGGCAGAAACTATGAGACAACAACAGGAACAACAACATTAGCAACCACCACTGCCACCAGTGCCAGTACCACCACTGGTGGTGCAAGACCATCAAGCTGAGGACCGAACCATTGCACTGACAAAAGAGTTTGAGAAGATGAAGTCGCCGTCGTTCAAGGGGGGCATTGAGTCGATGAAGGCTGAGGCATGGGTACTAGGTATAAAGAAGTTATTTGAGGTCTTTCCATGCATCGAGGCACAGAAAGTACAACTTGCAGCCTTTACTCTTGAAGATGAAGCACGAAGGTGGTGGATGCTCACTCGAAATGAACATCAATGTTTAACCTAGGCTCGATTTTTGGAGCTTTTCTACGATAAGTATTTTCCATAGTGCATGTGGGATAAGAAAGTGACAGAATTTGAGACTCTAAGGCAAGGGAATAAGATGGTGGCGGAGTATGAAGCCCAATTTTCCGAGTTAGCCCGCTTCGCACCGCACATGGTGGATACGGACTACAAGAAAGCGAGAAAGTTCAAAGGAGGACTCCAGAATGCAATTTTGAATTGAATTAATGTGTTGAAATTTCCTACTTATGTTGATGTGTTAGAAAGGGCAATAGTGGCTGAAGGTAACATAGCTGCTCAAAATCGGATCTCTGAGTGAAGGGAGAAGAGACAGAATGCGCAAGCACCAAGGGGATCAGTGGCATCACAGAACAAGAAATTGAACTTGGGAATTCGGGTGAACATCCGGGTGGACGTCCCTCTAGAATTAAATTTCATTTTTGACATCCGATGGACGACCATTATGTTCTGCAATGGCTATTTTTCAAATAGAGCTGTCATCTATCAGACCCATGCTTTGCCTTCTTCAAAATCTAATCAGTAATGGGGGAATGCATCATTTTAAGTAGAGTAGATTTAATTTCAATACACACAACAATCAACGGCTCCATAATCTTCTTCTTAAATAGCAGAGCTTCTGCTCAACAAGATACAAGTAACAGATACAAGCAAGAAAACATTCTCTGATCAACTTAGAAAGCCTGTGTAAAATTTGTGGAGGATTGCTCCATCTCTGAAGAGGTTGCTAGCACCTGTGAAGCTAGAGTATAGTGGAAAATCTCAAGTGAAGCTTGAGGAGTGGATGTAGGCTTGGTTGAAGCCAAACCACTATAATTCTGTTTGCCTATCTCTTCCTTATCTCTTTATTTTGTTTAATTGTCATAGCTATATCTTACATATTCACTGTGCCAAATTCATTAATTGATATAGCTGTTAAAACACTTGTTTTAATCATCTTTGTTTCATTAGCTATATTTATTTGTTGTGCTAGTTATAATTTTTATTGGGGTATTATTATTTTTATTTATAAAAACCTAATTCACTCCCCTCTTAGGTTGTCTTTTGGGTAACACATATAATACAAATACACATTTTCTATATTTCTTTCAACCATTCTAACATGGTATCAGAGCTTAGGTCTTGAATCCTAGCTCCTCTTTTCTCTTGCTTATTGCCCGTACACAGTGGCATTATCTTCTTCATCAATACACCATTTTATTTTCACAACACTGCTTCGTCACTATTCCGCCATCATAATTAACCAAAATTTTAAAAATTTTGCCCCACAGTGCTCGAAATTATGCCCTGGTTCCAATGCCACCAAGCTTGTCGCTGGAAACCTTCACACGCGTCTACACACGCCACTTTTCTCGTTGGCGCATCCAGCTTTCCACCTCTACTCTCTCACGCGCATACACGCGCCATAACCGTGCACCCGAGTGCACCATTCTTGCTACCGTGCACCCACGTGTGCTACTTCTACTACCGTGCACCCGCGTACGCCACTCCTGCTACCGTGCACCCATGTACGCTGTTTCTACTACTGTGCACCCGCATGTGCCATTTCTGCTAACATGCGTTGCGCCTTCTGTACTACACTACACTGCACCTCAGCCGTGCTAATGTGAGCCATGCCTCTGCTGACATCACCTTCCCTTTTGCTGATGTCAGCCTTGCACACTGCTTAGCCAAAATTCATTTTTTGGCTTGTTTCGCCTATTTTTTGCACCTTTTCTGATCATTTTGGCCTAGTTTCCAACTATTTTTGATGTTCCGGATTCACTGGTGCACTCTGTTTTATCCAATTCTACTTCGTCATCACTGGTTCTACTTTGTGATTCATTATTTAATCACCTCATGGCTCGTTCAGACCGTTATCCTCAGCACGGTCGCTATTCTGGATCCTTCACAATATATAGACGAGATCAGTCTTTAGCACATTTTGCATCTACTACAGTTTCCTCTGGTTCCTCATCTGTTGTTGCCCCGTCACCACCCAACATTCTTCAGGACATTGAAGCTATTGTCAAAAAGGTTATTTCTACCTCTTGTACACCCTCTACTATCCTCTCAGTTACTCCAAGTATCTCTCCTTGGTATTTTGATTCCGCTTGTTGCTACCATATGACCTCTGACCCTACACTGTTTTCTTCCACTACATGTCCTTCTAATTTACCTAGCATTCATACTGCTGATGGTTCTCAAATGCATGTTAGTTGTGTAGGTCATATTTCTACCTCTAATGTCTCTCTCCCTCACACTTATCTAATCCCTAACCTTACACTTAATCTTATCTCTATTGGTCAACTCTATGATCTTGGCCTCACTATTCTATTTTCTCTAACTAGTTGTGTTGTGCAGGATCCGAAGACGAGACAAACCCTTGGGATAGGTCGTCGACATGGACGTCTATACGAGCTCATCCACCTTTGCATTCCCTTTTCCAATGTTGAGACTACTGCTTCTGCTACTATTAGTTCTCCTCTTACTTTATGGCATTCTCAGTTAGGTCATGTGTCTTTTGGTCGTTTACGCTCTCTCATTTCAAGTGGTCAGTTAGGTGATGTTCCAAACGATAAAGTAGATTGTCTATCTTGTCAACTTGCAAAATAGCCTGCCTTGCCATTTACTACTTGTACCTCTATGTCTCATGCACCTTTTGATCTCATACACTCTAATGTTTGGGGGCCTTCACCTAATACCACTATGGGGGGATCTAAATACTTTGTTATCTTTGTCGATGATTTCACTCGTTTTACCTGGTTATTTCTTATGAAATCTTGCTCTGAGTTACACCAAATATACTATGATTTTTCTCACATGGTCAAAACTCAGTTTTCCTCCACCATCAAAATTTTCCGTGCTGATAATGCTCAGGAATACAAAGAAACTCATTTTTTGAAATTTCTTCGTCAAAATGGTATGCTTTCTCATTATTCTTGTCTTGGTACCTCCCAACAAAATGGTCGTGCTAAGCGCAAACATTACTATATCCTCGACACTGTTCGTGCTCTTTTAATCTCTTCTTCTTGTCCTGAACGTTTTTGGGGAGAAGCTGCTCTAACGGTAGTCTATACTATCAACTGTGTTCCTTCCCCTACCATCAACAATCAACCCCATATGAGCGTCTATATGGCACACCTCCTGCCAATACTGGTCTTCGTGTGTTTGGATGTGCTTGTTTTGTCCTTCTTCAACCACATGAGCGTACCAAATTAGAACCTCACGCCCGTTTGTGTTGCTTCTTGGGGTATGGGATTGAACATAAAGGTTATCGTTGTTGGGATCCTCTTTCTCGTCGTCTTCATGTCTCTCATCATGTAGTATTTTGGGAACACAAAATGTTCTCCTCTATATCTAAGCTTCATTTGTCCACTCCTCTCACTACACCATTCTTTACAGATCCCTTTCTTTTGTTTGATGAGCTTGATATAGACACTATTTCTAACATAATGACTCCGGCCCATCCTGAGGATTCTGCTCTGTCTCCTGGTCCTGCTGCTCCACTCCCTGATCCTGAGCCGGCTTTTGTACCTGCACCTACTCCTGCTCCACCTCTCAGTGAGCCTCATACATCTCTTGATTCCACTACATCATCTTCTGCACCAGAGGTACCTCTTCGCCATTCTACTCGGGTAACACAACCTTCTGTACTTCTTCGTGATTTCATTGTTGGTTCCACTGCTTTTTCTTCTCATGAACCTACTTCCTATCGAGAGGCTTGCTCTAACCCTCTTTGGTAGCAAGCTATGAGTGATGAACTGCAGGCTTTAGATAAAGCTCATACCCGGGATGCCATTGACCTTCCACTTGGCAAGAGTGTTGTTAGTTGCAAATGGGTTTACAAGATCAAAACCCACTCTGATGGTTCCATTGAGCATTACAAAGCTCGCCTTGTTGCTTGGGGGTTTACTTAAGAATATGTGATTGATTACGAGGAAACATTTGCTCTTGTTGCTCGTCTTACTTTAGTTCGTAGCCTACTTGCCATTGCTGCTGCTCACCATTGAAGTCTTTGTCAGATGGATGTCAAGAACGCCTTTCTCAATGGCAATCTCACTGAGGAAGTTTATATGCAGCCTCCTCTTAGTTCCTTAGTTTTGTCCACCAAGGTCTGTAAACTTCATCGTGCTTTGTATGGTTTGAAACAAGCTCACCATTCCTGGTTTGCCAAGTTTAGTTCTACTATTAGTGACTTTGGATTCTCTTCTAGTCCCTATGATTCTGCTCTGTTTATACGCAACAGAACGTGGTGTTATTCTTCTTTTTCTCTATGTTGATGATATGATCATCACTGAGGATGACATAGTGGGTATCTCTAGTCTCAAACAGTTCCTTAGTCACTAGTTTGAGATGAAAGATTTAGTTTTTCTTAGTTACTTCCTCAGCTTGGAAATTACTCATGATTCTTCTGGTTACTTTCTCACCCAGGCCAAGTATACCTCTAATCTCTTGGCTCGTGCTGGTCTTACCGATTGCAAGACTGCTCCTACCCCAGTTGATCCTTAGACTCGTCTCACACCTCTTGACGGTCACTTGTTGTCTAATGCTACCTTATATCATCAGCTAGTTGGCAGTCTTGTTTATCTCACAATTACTCATCCAGACATTGCCTATGCTATTCAAATTGTCAGTCTGTTCATGGATGCTCCTCGCTCTCCACACTATGATGCTCTGGTTTGCATTTTGCGCTATCTCAAAGGAACTATGTTTCATGGTCTTCACTACTCAATACACTCATCTCTACAGTTACACGCATTTTCTAATGCAGATTGGGCAAGGGATTCTACTAATCGTCGTTCTACTACAGGATTCTGTTTCTTCTTGGGTGACTCTCTTATTACTTGGCATAGCAAGAAGCAAACTCTTGTTGCTCGTTCTAGTACTGAGACTGAGTATCGTGCTCTTGCTTACACTACTCAGGAACTTTTATGGCTTCGCTAGCTCCTTGCTGATATGGGTGTTTCTTCCCCTGGTGCCACATCTCTCTATTGTGACAATTAGAGTGCCATTCAGATTGCTCACAATGATGTCTTTCATGATTGCACCAAACATATTGAGATTTATTGTCATTTCATTCGACAGCATGTTACACGTGGCACTGTTCATCTTCTTCCTATTTCTTCTACTGATCAACCTGCTAATATTTTCACTGAGGCTCATCCCCCTAGTCATTTCGATAAGCTAGTTTCCAAACTCAAGTTGGTTGATGCTTACCCACCTTGAGTTAGAGAGGGACTGTTAATGTATATATTAAATTTAGATTTATAGTTATCTCCTTGTATTGTAGATATAACTTATCTCTATCTCTCTCTATCTCTATCTTCTTGTATCTCTATCTCTATCTCCTTCTATACTTATTTAGGTTTGTGTTCAGCCTATAAATACAGGCTCTCCTATTGTATTCAATTCATTCCATATAATATAGATACACATTTTCTATATTTCTTTCAACCATTCTAACACATCCAAATTGAGATTTGTGATTCCCCCCCCCCCCCTCATTCACATACATTGGTGAAGTTCAAAATAAATTGATTTTTCAATCCAAGTGTCTACATGGTGTGGATTATTTGTTATTGAAAATGGATTTTTTTTGGTTTTGTTTTTGTTTTTGAACCACTGTTAAAATGGATTCTGAGATAGTAAAAACAAGCCTTGTTGTGCGTAACTTAGATGTAAGCAAGTTCAAATTAGGATATAATAGTAGATGCATCATGGTTCATGATTCAGTGGTTTTGCTCCATAAGTGTAGCCTGCTTAACCAAGAAATGCATCAATCCTACTTGTGGCTTTTTATTTTATTATATATATATATATATATATCATTTTTAAAAAGCTGGTGAAAATTATATGCATACTGTTTGGAAGTTGGAATTGGTTTGGGAAAATGAGAAGAAAAATAAAGTGAGAAAGGAAATCCTTTTACTTACTACTTCAATTAACTTTGTAATGAAAAATTCTAAAGGAATGATATGAAATTATGAGACAAGACATACTTTGGTTATATTTTCTTAAAACATTATTTTTTTTCTAGAAAATTACAAAAGATGTTAAGTATAAAAAAATAATTGCAAATCAGCCAGAATTAAAATTAATTACACTAGCGATGAAATTATTCAAATAATTACAAATCAATGAAAATATTCCATGCAAAGACAAGATTGCCTTTACCTTTTTTTTCTTCTTTTCTTCCTACTACAAACCCCACTCAGTTGGCCAACACCACGGTCACCCCCCTTTGCCTAATCTCTCCAGCCCCGTCTCTCCCCTTATAACCTCCTCCTCTCAATTGCCACCACCGCTACCTCCCCTTGAAACACTACTAGCCATCACCTATATAAGAGAGAAAGAAACCCTCAATGAAATAAGGAAGATGAGGTGGGAAAAGATGAAGAACAAGGGGAGGAGAGGGAGGGAAAGAGGTGGGGTGTTAGGATGGGAGAGGGTGGACTAGGGGTGTAAGGGAGCGGCTAGTGGCGGCAAGAGAGGGTCAGTGGTGGCCGACGTAGTAAGGTTTGTAGAGGGAATAGAGATAAAAGGAATTTAAAAATTTTACTCAAACGAATACAAACAAAAAATATATACAGAATAAAATATGTTAAATTATGGGAATTCAAAATTAACAAAATTCTTTAAGATTTTTTTTAATGAAAAGAATATTGTTATGTTATTATGGTGAATGATTGTTCTAGACCATGTGATAATTTATGGATTTCTTGTTTTGGGAAAGAAATGATCAAACCGCCAAAGTTAACTGCAAATAACGAACCATATTCTAACTGTCAGACAAACCCCTAAAGTTATAACTTCCGAAGCTACAAACTCATTACCACCTCCAAACAATGAAGCCTCTCTTTCTCTCTCTCTCTCTCTCCATAGTCAAGAAACAATAAAAAAAAATGTCTGAAAGCATAGACAATGATGATAAAGAAGGGAAATGATGAAGGACTCGGATGTTCATCAAGAACAAGTCTCCACAGAAGGAAATGCGTCATCTTCAACTCCATTGGAGGAGACTGCAACTCAAACAGAGGGCTCTGTTGACAACAGGACTGATAAGCCTTCTGGGGAAAGAAATGTTGATCTACCTTTCCACAAACTCACTACTCACGGTGATGATGATACTATGTCACAATCAAATCTGGGTAACTACTTGTTCTTCTCCATGAAACTGATCAATTTTTAGGCTTTTCTTTCTTGAATTTCTGGAACCTATTTTGTGTATCTTGGATACAAATGCATGTTTACATACGCAGATATCATATACAACATATACTGATAAATTTACTCGCATTCAATGAACAAGAAAAAATAAAATTCAATGAAATATTGTGGGTTTTTGTTTTTCTCTGTTCCAATTCTTGGCTTTTCTCGGCAATCAAACAGAAGCCTTGGGTTGACATCTTTTTGTTCTGTGTTTTTACTATCTTTTACTCCCACTCAAATGATAAAGACTTTGATGACAAATAAATTTCTTGAAGGAGCAAAAGAAAGAAGAAGAAAACTTCAAATCGTATAATTAGATGAAAGAAGGTCATAAATCTTTAGTTTTTTACTCTTCCTTTTTCTCAACAACCAAACAGAGTAACTAAGCAATGACCCTTATGAATTCTTCCCTTTTTCTTGACAACCAAACTGAGACCCTGAGGTTGTCACTTTCGTGAAAGAGAGCATGTCTTTTTTACTCCTTTTCATTTCCTCATCAAGCAAACAGAGTAACAAACTCTCGCCAATCTGGGGAAAAAAAAAAATACAAAAACAGAGTAACTAGGATTTTCATAAAAATGGAAAGATTACTAGGTCTGGTTAATGTTTCTGTTGTGAGGTGTCTCGTATTCATTTTCTGTACTCTTAAATTTACTGTAATGGGCATTTCACAGATGTTTTGTTATCGGAACCATAGGGTCTCCGCATAACAATTTCAATATTCAATATGATAGTTTTTTTTTTTTTTATTCTTTTTTCTTTTTCTCAACAACCACCAAATAGGCGTCAAGATCCTCTCGAGTTGAAATCCCAGAGTGATCTCCTAGAGTATCCAGTCCAACAACTGAAATGAAAACTAGCCGTTTTGGTTAGTAATTTGAAAATAAAAAATAGAAAAATTCAGGATTTCAAAATTCCCTCCCTCGCTGCCTATACACGCATATGTAGCAGATATATAAAGAGAGAGAAGAAGAAACTATCTGCTCGTCGTGGTACCCATCCCTTAATAGCTTCACCAGCCACCGCAGCAAGCCAAGAGGGCCAACCTGCCACAACCTATTCCCCTTCTGTAGCTTTTGGAATGCTTCCTATAGCTGGATGATAATTAGGAACAACTTCACAATTCTCTCTTCTCAAAATGCTCATCCCTCACCTTCTTTGAGCCATTCAATTTCTTATGACTCAACCCACCTCTAATTTCACCACCATCCAACCTTTCTTTCACCCGAAAACTCTTCACTCTCTTCGAAGAAGTAATTCGAGGGACGTGTAATTCTGATGATGATCCTTTATTCAACTGTCTCTCTCTTGGGCTCTCTCTGCTATCTTTTATAGCATAAGCCTTACCACAAATGCAAACCATGAATTTCAAACGAACACCCAACAAAAACAAACCCTCCTTTACAAATACAAATCACCGATAATAACTAATCTTATCCAAAAACAAACCCACCAAATCAAATTCCATTGAAGAAGACAATCAACTAAAAAAAACCCAAGTTGAGAATTCAAACTCATTGTACAAACAATTCATGAAGCAACCACTATATACTTTCATGCAAAACCTTAGGACTCAATGTTATAAAAACAATAGCCGAGTATTCAATCTTTCTTCAATGATATATACATAGATTATACGACCACTATATACTCTTCTTCTCTCGCTCTCTCACTCTGTTTTCTATATCCGCTGCGTATATAGCAGCTGCGAGGGAGTCTACCGGCGGCGGCGGAGGGGCGTCGGGAGGCAGTGTCTCGTCTCTCTCTTCTTCTTCTCTCTCTTTCTATATCTACTGCCATATGCGTGTAAAGGCAGCTGGAGGAGGGAGGGAATTTTGAAATCCTGATTTTGTTTTTAGTTTTTTTTTTTTCAAATTACTAACCAAAATGACATCATTTTGGTTAGTTTGCATTTTAGCTGTTGGATTGGATACTCTAGCAGATCACTCTAGGATTTCAACTCTAGAGAATCCTGACGCACCAAATAGTGTAACTAGGATTTTCATTTTCTTTCCCTTTGCAGAGGAGGCTCAAGCTCGTCGAAGAAGGCCAACCAAGAGCTACAAAACACAGATGATCAATTCCATAGGGAAGCCTTCTTCTTTGAGTTACAGTTGACTCAAAACGACATTGAAAAAGACAGTCTCTACATTCCCAAGCAAACAGCAACTGAGTATTTCCCTCCTATACCAATTGACACGGTCAAGGGTGATATCATTGATGACAAGATTGTAATTTTCGACACTCAAAACCAGAATTGGGACATGACACTCTTCTACATTCACTCGTTAGGTGCCTTCCTCATTGCAGGAGGGTGGCACAATTTTGCCGTTAGGCACAATTTGAAAGCCAGGGATGTGATTTGCTTATGCAGACCTCTCTCACTTTTAGATGCATTGAATTTCCTGATTCAACATGTCAAACCTCCTGAATTCAAGCCTGAAAATTTTCTGTTTCAGCAGCAAATGACCTCTACCTCTAAGTCCATCCTCAACCTTCCCAAGGAAGAAGTAAGAAAGCATTTCCTTAAAATTGAGATCCCTGATAGAAGAAGACTGCACTTCACTGATGCTCAAAACAATGATGCCTACATGTTTTCAGATGGGTGGGACGGGTTTGTGAATAAGCACGGGTTGAAAGCCATGGATGTGAATTGGTTCTACAAACGAGTCCAACCTTTACACGAGGGGCACTTCCTTATTGAATGTGTGAAAAGAGTGAAGGCTGCTTCTAGGACTAGTAGTGGTAAGAATGATCAATTGGGTGGTGTTGAAAATGATGATGATGATGGGGGCGATTATTGGGGTGATTGTGCAAGTAGCGGTAAGGATGCAAGGCCGAGTCCTCATTGTGGTAGCCCCAGGAAGGGGAGGACAAGAAGCTGCTGGACAGGGAATAACCAGCCTGGTGGCCAAAAAAGAGCAATCAAGGCCCTGGAGGAATTCCTGCAAGCAACAGTCGGTGATTGGGCGGCAATGGTATTAATTTCCCAATTATTAAACTCTAAAAAGTGATTTTTTTCATAATCACAAGGGTGAAGTTCAAAGTAAATAGTGATTTTACATGGATACATTAGTGAAGTTGTTCTCTACATTCATCCATATTGAGAATTGTGATTTTCATACATACATTGGTGAAGTTCAAAGTAATAAGTGATTTTTTTCTATCAAGTGTCTACTTGGTGTGTGAAGGGGCTAAATGTGAAATGGGTCAGGTCCAAGCCTTGGGCCGGCCCAATCCAACAAAGCCCAAAACCCAAGTGGGTCAGATGAGTATATGCATAGATAAGTTCAGTCCAACTTCATGATCAATAGCCTGCCCAGGTCCTCCAGCACTTGGGCCCAACCCACAGCGGAAAGGCTAGCCCAGCCGTAGCGCTGGTCTAGGCCGAGCTGCGGAACGAAATTTGTGGGCCGAACAGATAATAGCCCAGTCCATCTCCATGAACAAGCCTGGATAAGGCCGAGCCGAGGCACATCAGTACCGAACTGAAGTACATGGGTACCGAGTTGGAGAATCCTCATAAGGAAACGTGGGATCTGTGAGTGTAAGCATGTGCAGGTTGCCACCTCAGCTGGTCCCCCACACCTAGAATCACGGAAGTTGTTAAACTAAAGGAATGTGGTTAGTTATCAGCATGCCTACCATGAGAATATGCAATCAATGACAACTACCAAGTGGTCCCCCACCTGGAGAAATGCTGAAAGGACACCTGGCAGCATCCACACTCCATGAACTCACCTTGAGAAGCAAGTAAGGAACACTATATATATAACATGAACTTCACATTGAAGGTAACTGAACAACCCCCATCTACACCATACATACACACCCATACGACTCAATACTTCTACACCGATCACTGATTACCACGCCGGAGGGGTTATCCGGCCAACCCCGGCCGGGCAGCTCTGACGGTGCTTCTTGTTGCAGGTGCCCCAGTCCCTGGATGGTCCAACTGTGAGCAGAGCCCCGATCCACTTTCATCTAGTGCGGAATCCGGTACGCACAATTGGTGCGGTGAACGTGGACCATTTTCATCTCTGAGCTCTGCATTCAGTTTCGGCGATGGGGATTGAGGACATTCCGCCTTCATCACATACTCCGCAGACGGAAAAGACAAACGAAAAAGGTTTGGCACTCCCGACAGTTCTGGAGGAGCAAACTGGAAACAATAATCGAACCCCCGAGTCTGTCGAACATCGATTGCCCTTCGCCGGAGGTTCTTCTCATTATTTCCTTCTGGAGAAGGATTATAGAGATCGAATTATAGATTCCATGGGAATGGAGATACAGGAATTGAAGGCTCAACTAAAGAGGGTGTTGGGTGATCCGACGGAGAAGAGGACAGAAGCAGAGCCTTCCCGTTTGCAACGAAGGAGCTCATCTAGGGAATTACCAGTAAAGAAACTCCCCAGGAATGATTCCGAGCCACAAAGGCAGCCAATCCCAACTCAGAGCGAAGCGGCGAGTAGTCACACCTGTGGGTCACGCCGGAGGAGGGCCAAGAGGCAGAAGACGGGAAGTCAACAAACTAAATACCCTCCTCAGGACCTTCGTACTTGGCTGATTGGCAATAGACAGAACGAGCAACATCGAGATCATTTGGACCGTACTGTTCACCAGAGAGAACATCGAGCACTGGACAGACTTGTCTCTTCGCCATTCTCTCCGGAGATAGAGACCATGAGACCTCCAAAGAAGTTTACCCCGCCAAAGTTCACTTCCTACGATGGGAAGTCGGACCCTCTAACGCATATCAGCCATTTCAGACAGATGATGTCCCTCTGGAGCCGAGATGAGGCACTGATGTGCTAAGTCTTCCCATCCAGCTTGGGAGAAACCGGACTCCGATGGTTCGATCGACTCCCCGCTGGATCAATTCATGGCTGGAAGAAGCTCTCCGAAGAGTTCCTGGCCAGGTTCGTTTCCAATACTAAAAACCCGAAAGAGCCGGACACACTGTTCAGTCTCAGGAAGGAGCAAGAGGAAACGCTGCGCAGCTATGCTAGGAGATACTGGGAAGAGTATAACGATTTGGAAGAAAATGTGTGCAGTGAGCAAATGGCCGTCATGTCTTTCAAACATGGTCTGCGCCTGGAAAGTAAGTTGAGACAATCACTTACCAAGCGTCCGGCCACAGCTTTGAAAGACCTGCGCGCCAGGATTGAGCAATATGCTCGACTAGAGGACGATCAGATCCCTATTGAGGCAGTATCAGCAGAACAAGCAGCCCGGCAGAAGAAGAAAACAGATCGAGGAGAGCACCGAGGGATTGCAGTGAATGAGGTGGATAAGTCCAAATCCCATGAAGCCGTTGTAACCGTGTTCAAGGAGCCAATTTACCGAATCCTGGAGAAGATCAAGAGAGAACCCTTCTTTGTTTGGCCGCCGAAAATGATGGGAGATCCAGCTCGGCGCAATCAGAAGCTCAGATGCATCTACCACCAAGACAGGGGACACATGACTCAGAACTGCAGGGCACTAAAGCAACACCTGGAGGACCTAGTGGTAGCCGGGCACTTAAGGGAATACATTGATCAGGGCAAGGAAGTGGCCGAGCTGGGGAACCCACTTCCAGAAGTGAATGTAGAGCATCCACCCCGGCTGATAATAAATGTGATCCATGGGACAGCAGCTCCGGAATCTGAGGAAACACTGAAAGAAGAGATCGCTAAGGCTGCCCAAATTCAGCAAATCATGTCAGTGGAGCCGGCATCGAAAAAGGTACGTACCGTACCAAAATCCCCCCTATGTACTGTCTCATTTACTAGCAAAGATTTAGAGAGCATACAGCACCCACACACTGATGCATTGATCATAACTGTTGGGATTGGGAAACGATTTGATGTGAAACGAGTCCTAGTAGATCAGGGCAGTGCAGCAGACATACTGTATTATGATTTGTTCAAAAAGCTTGGCCTCTCCGAGCAGCATCTCACCCCAGCGACAGCCCCGTTGGTCGGTTTCAATTCACAGCCAGAGTGGCCGCTCGGCCGAATAGTATTGCCAGTCGTAGCGGGAACCAAAACCCTCCAGATAGAGTTCTTGGTTATTAATACACCATCCCCTTATAACGCCATACTGGGCCGCCCGTGGATTCATCGAATGGAAGCGGTCCCCTCAACCTATCACCAGCTCATTCATTTTCCTACGGAACACGGAGTAGAGCAGATCTCAGGGGACCAAGTTGCGTCCAAACATTGCTTCATGGCAGCGTTAAAAACAAAGCAACTCTGCAACCGGGTACAGACAGTGGAAGTGGCCGGACAGCCAGTCTTGGAAGATGTGGGAGGAACTCCAGAGGAAAAGATGGTGGAGGATTTGGAGAAAGTCCTAATAGAAGAAACCGACCCGGAAAAGTACTTCCTTATCGGTACCTCGCTAAGCGCTGATGAGAAACTTCAGCTGCTGGAACTGCTGAGGGAAAATATGGAGGTATTCGCGTGGTCCGCATATGATACCCCAGGGTTGGACCCAGAATTTGCTTGCCACAAGCTCAACATCAATCCTTCAGCTCGGCCCATCGTACAGAAAAGTCGGAGATCCTCAGTTGAGCACACCGAAGCAGTGATCGCCGAAGTCGAAAAACTTCTGGCCTCAGGAGCAATCAGAGAAGTACAGTACCCGCAGTGGTTGTCCAACACAGTTGTAGTCAAGAAAAAGAACAGAAAATGGAGAGTTTGTGTCGATTTCACTTGCTTGAACAAAGCCTGCCCTAAGGATAGTTTTCCGCTGCCTCGCATTGATCAACTAGTAGACTCAACAGCAGGGCATGAGCGCATGAGTTTTCTGGACGCCTATAGCGGTTATCATCAAATACCATTGTTTGGTCCGGATCAAGAAAAGACAGCGTTCATTACTCCGAGAGGGACTTACTGCTATAGGGTAATGCCGTTCGGTCTCAAGAACGCCGGAGCGACCTACCAGCGAATGGTCACTCGGATGTTCAGAGATCAATTGGGGAAAACCATGGAAGCCTATATAGACGATATGGTAGTGAAAAGCAAGTTCGCTACAAGCCACCTCACAGACTTGAGAGAAGTATTTAGCATCCTGAAAGCCCACCAGCTTCGCCTCAACGCCTCGAAATGCGCCTTCGGGATGGGAACAGGGAAGTTCTTGGGATACATGGTCACTCGCAGAGGAATTGAAGCAAATCCGAATCAGATCAAGGCTATACAGAACCTCGAAGTGCCAACAAAGTCTAAGGAATTGCAGAAACTAACCGGAATGGCAGCCGCACTGAACCGGTTTATCAGCAAATCCTCGGATCGGATGAAGCCCTTCTTCCAGCTCTTGAGGAAAAAGGCAGCGTTTGAATGGAATAGCGAATGTACTGAAGCACTGTAGAACCTCAAAAGATACCTCAGTACACCCCCTCTATTATCCACTCCGGAACCAGGAGAGGAGCTGTATCTCTATCTAGCAGTGTCAGATCATGCCATGAGCGCGGTATTGATTCGAGAAGTTGGTAAGGATCAGAGACCAATATACTACGTCAGCAAGACTTTACTAGACGCCGAGACACGGTATCTACCATTGGAAAAGTTGGCTTACGCGCTGCTTATTGCCTCGAGAAAGCTGCAGCATTACTTCCAGGGGCATACCATTAATGTCCTCACTGAATTCCCCCTCAGATCTGTGTTCAGCCGAGCCGATTTCTCTGGCCGAACAGCGAAGTGGGCAGTGGAGCTTGGTGAGTTTGACATTAGGTATCAACCCCGAACAGCAATCAAGGCCCAGGTCTTGGCGGACTTTGTCGCAGAATTCACTCCCGCCCAGAGTACCGAACCGGGGAACCTCAGCTCGGCACAGGTGCCATGCACCGCCGAACAAGAAAAACCCAGCGCTTCGGAAGCATGGAAACTCTTTATTGGAAACATCTGGCAACTCTACGTCGATGGTTCGTCCAATAATCGAGGCTCGGGGGCAGGAGTAGTCCTTATTTCTCCAGAAGGATTTATCTGGGAACAGGCTCTCAGGCTTGGCTGGAAAGCTTCGAACAACGAGGCCGAATACGAAGCGTTATTAGCCGGCTTGCGGAGCGCCGAACACTTCAGTGCAGAACAGCTTCTTGTTTTCAGCGATTCACAACTAGTAGTAAACCAGCTCTCCGGGGTCTATGAAACTCGGGATGAAAGGATGACTATGTACGCAGGCAAGGCCAGAGACCTACTCAGAAAATTTCAATCCATACGAGTGGAGCGCATCAGTCGGGACAAAAACAGCCACGCAGATGCTCTGGCATGCCTAGGCTCATCAGTGGACACAAAGGATGCCAGAAGAGTTTGGGTTGAGTTCATACCAGAACCAAGTATTGCATCTCCAGTCCTCTGCAACAACTTAGAGCCGAGCTGGATGGATCCAATATTGGTCTTTTTGAAATCTGGTAAACTCCCCGAAGACAGAAAGGAAGCCAACAAGATCAGGCATAAATCAGCTCGATTTTGGATCTCACCGTCTGGGAAGCTTTACAGACGTTCCTACCTCGGCCCCTACCTCTTATGTGTGCATCCGAATCTCGTTGAGAATGTTCTCTATGAAATTCACGATGGGATTTGTGGGTGCCACGTTGGCGGGAGGTCACTGGCACACCGAGCCTTAACGCACGGGTACTGGTGGCCACGAATGCAGCAGGATGCACAGCAGTACGTGCAAAGGTGCGACAAATGTCAGAGGTTTGCTCCACTCATTCATCAGCCAGCCAAAACTCTCACTCCACTCACCAGCCCGTGGCCCTTTGCGCAATGGGGTCTGGATATTGTTGGACCATTGGCGCGAGGCACTGGGAACAGGCGATTCTTCATTACTGCAACCGACTATTTTACCAAGTGGGTTGAAGTTGAGGCACTGGCAAATATCAAGGAGGCAGACACAAAACGGTTTGTTTTGAGAAGTGTGGTAGTGCGTTTCGGCATTCCGCGGGTATTAATCGCAGACAACGGAACTCAGTTTGATGGAAAGATCTTCAGGAAATTTTGTGCCGACCTCAGAATCGAGTATAGGAACTCTTCTCCAGGGTACCCACAGAGCAATGGTCAGGCAGAAGCGTCGAACAAAACCATCATTAATGGAGTGAAGAAGCGGCTTGAGCACGCCAAAGGCAAGTGGGTTGAGGAGTTACCACATGTATTATGGGCCTACCGAACTACAGCACGGCGCCTCACAGGAGAAACACCTTACTCTTTAATCTACGGAATGGAGGCCATCATCCCACTTGAAGTAGGTCTCCCAACTCTTCGGTCTGAATTATTTGAAAGCTCCAATAACGAAGAAGCCATCGCGCAAGCACTGGATATGGCAGAGGGCCGAAGAGAGGCAGCACTGATCAGGCTTGAAGCATATCAGCAACAGCTCATCAGAAGTTTCAACCAAAAAGTTTTCCCAAGGCAATTTATACCAGGAGAATTGGTTTTGAGGAAGGTCATGGATCATAAACGGGTGCCTGGTGAGGGCAAACTTGGGCCGAACTGGGAGGGTCCCTACAAAATCACAGCCGTAGTTGGAAACGGAGCTTACTACTTAGAGGATCTGAATGGCAAAGCAATACCTCGGCCCTGGAACATAGCAAACCTCAAGAAATACTACCAGTAGAGTCATTTCCCAACCTCTTTATCAGGATGTAAAGGCACTTATTTGTTGACCAATACAAATGTTTTCCCCATTCCATTCAGATTTATTCAATTCTTGTAGTTAGATTTGATGTTTGTCAAGCAAAACTAGCTTTGGTTCTTACCAAACGGAATTAGCTTTGGTCTATACCAAACGGAACTAGCTTTGGTTTTTACCAAACGGAATTAGCTTTGATGTTTATCAAACGGAATTAACTTTGGTGTTTAACCCAAATGGCCCAGTTTCAGAACGACTGAACGGAATTTAGATTCAGTTAGCACTCAAACATGCTAAGTGGTATAGCTTGGTGGAAAATGTTTGGCAACTGGATTGGAATTTAGCCAAGTGGAATTGCTTGGTGGAAACCGCACTAATGCATCTTAAGTAAACATTTCTATTTAGCCAAGTGGAATTGCTTGGTGGAAACCATACTAACATGTCTTAAGTAAACACCCCCATTTTAGCTAAGTGGCATTACTTGGTGGAAGTAGCACCGACATTTCCTAAGCACACACCTGTGCACCTACAGAACTTCTTAAGTATCAGCACAACAACGACACTTCAGTATTGACTCAACAACCAGAGTTAGAACAGATTCAACCGAGCTACGCCAAGGGCAAACTCCTAGCATCAGCCTTACTCAGCTCCAGCTGGGGGCAAACAATCGTTTTCAAAAAAGCCTACCTGGACCTGAGTAAGACATCTCTCTTTGCATTTCTCTCATACACAAAGTTGAAACAGACTGAAAGCAATTCTTGCAAAACAACTTCGATCTTACTTAGCTCTAGGTGGGGGCAAACAATTGTTTTCTTACAAACCCAACCTAGACCTAAGTAAGACCCACTTATGAACTTAAAGCACAGCCATACCACATACCCGTTAACCATGCCGATCATTGGTTCGGCCCTGAGGTCCTAATAGTGCTCGGCCGGGGGCAGATAAGTGCAACGCCACTCGGAGCATCAGTTCGGCCCCGAGGTCCTAACAACGCTCGGCCGGGGGCAAGCAGTATGGAATCAGACAGAACATCCATTAAAAAGCAGTACAGAACCAGACCGAGCATCTATTCGGCCCCGAGGTCCTAACAATGCTCGGCCGGGGGCAAGCAGTATAGGAAATGTTCAAACATAGAAGCTAAACAACATCAAATTGCAGAGTTCAAAGAGAAAATCATATCATCCAAGTAAAGGGCACAGAAGGCCTCACAACCAGCAGCAAAACAAAAAAAAAAAGAGGAAAGGAAAAAATTGTCTTCATCAGAACAGAAAAGCAAAAAGTTCAAATCATTTCAACAATCAACTTTCATCAACAGTGGGCAGTTCAGGAGTAGCATCAGCAACTTTGTCAAGATCATCCGCGGAAGGAGCAGTAGAGGGAACTCCAACTTCCTGAGGAGTCGGAGCCACCTTAACCACACCCTCCGTGGCTTCGGTTTCCAGGGTGGCGACCCCTTCGATGTCCATCGTTTCAGTGGCAACATCCATGCTCTGGGTCTCATTCACAGGGTCATCTTCAGGGGAAACATCGTCCGGCAGAACAGCAGGGATAGGAGGAATCTTCAAACCAGAGGACTTCGAGGGAACAGGGACATCACGATACAGAGAAGAGCCTTCAGGAACCATCGCAGCAGCTAAGGCACTTGTCCAACCCTTCACAAAGAGCTTGTCTCGCAGCACTAGAACTTCCTCTTTGTAAGCGGCTCCAGCTTCATCCAAGCCCTGTTGCCAGTGCTTGGCCTCCAGCGCAGTACGCTCAGCAGCCATCACAGCAATAACGGCCTCCAGCTCGGCCACTTTCCCCTCAAGCTGGGCCTGGGTCTCAATGGCAGTCTCCTTCGATTGTTCAGCAGAAGTGACTATCTTGTTCAAACGGAAGGCTTCCCTCTTAGCAGTTCGGCGTCCTTCCTTCTCCGACTCCAAGCTTACTGTCAGTCTTTCCGCATTCATTGCAGCTTCCAGCACGGCCCTCTCCAGCTCCTCAGCACGGGTAATGGACAGGTGCATTCTCTGGATACACTGCAAAGGACGACAAGGAATTCAGAAAAAAGGAAGATAGCAATGCAACGGTGAAGTTAAGAAAAAGAACCTACAACAGTCAACATCTGAAGGGTCCCCTTCAGGATAGGAATGTCACGAGGCCCATTATGGCCAGCCATATCAACCGGCATCAACAAAAACTTGGTCAAACTAAAGGCAAAATCCTGTGAAGCAACAACTGAATCAGAGGTGGAGATAGGCCTGCCCTCATACGATATCGGCGGCTCCCATCTCTCAAAGGTATCATCCTCAATAGGATCCTGAGAAGCTTCCCCCATCACGGCTTTGCCAGTTTCCCTTCTCCTCTTTTTTGCTCGGGCAGCGACCGAAGCGGAGGGCTCGACAGTAGTTACAGGGGTCCCAGAAGCCCCAACCTCCATCTTCACCTCCATAAGGCTCTTCGCCTCGGTCTTCTCCAGGGGAAACTGCAAAGCGCTAGAGGCTCCGAAGGCCTCGGCCTCTAAGTCCACCAGCACTCTCCTCTTTGCCACTGACCCGCTCCCTGCGAAACTGGGGGCAGGGGAGGGCGCTCCCTCAGGTGCATCTTGACCAGTGCGGCGTCTCGAAACCAGCGGGGTAAGAGACACCTCGGTCTCGGTATCAGAATCCAGAAGCGCAGCAGCGAGTCTCGCCTTCTTCGGAATAACAGAGCGGTAACTCGATTGATAATCTAACAACTCAGGTGCAGATCTTTTCTTATACCTCAAGGCAGCCTTGATGGCTTCGGCATTCTCCCGATTTGGCCTTCGCTGGAAACGGGAATGTTCTGCAAAAAGAAAGCAAACTATCAGAACAATATCTAGAACGAAGTAAGAAACGCAGAAGGCATTAAAAAGGGAGGCCCAGACCTGGGTAGCCGTCTTTCTGTGGCAAACTCTCAGACTGAAATTCGGTCCCAGCAGGAAACTCCCAATTCCCACCAACTTGCAGGAAATCGTCATTATGCTTATCCGAGTCAGGCAGTCCAGTGACTAAGTGGCAATCAGCGGAACGAACGCGCAGGTAGTATGTACTATGGTCTTTGTTGTGAGAGAGGGTGCAACATCCCAGAATATCCTAGATATCAAGGTTCAAACCTAGTCGTCTATTAAGAGCAGACACGCCACAGACAACACGGAAAAGATTTACAGACACCTGCATTGGGGTCAACTAGACTTGATGTAGAAAACGGCGCACCAACGGGTCAAGAGGAAACCGAACCCCTCCCTCGACAATCGCAGCGATGGGAAAAGCAACGGTGTTCCTCGTGCCCATGCGTTTGGCATCCACCTTCGCCAGCGACAAGGTAACATCATGAGGAATGTTGTAATCTAGACGGAACATGGCCATGGCTTCTGGGGTATCAACTAAGGAACGGAACTTCCCCATTTGATTAAACTAGTGGGACAGAAACAGGATTCAGATAGCGGAATGCGAGATGCAGATGGCAAACGCACCAAACCAGATGATTAAAACAGAAAGAGAAGAAGAATCATAAGAAAACTTACAGAAATCACAACAGCGACAACAAAGCAAGATCAGCGGTGAAGAAGCCCAAGCTGAGCACCGGCGGGATCGGTCCAGAGGAATGTGAAGAGGCTCTCTTTCTCTTTCCCTTTCTTTGAAACTCACTAGAGGAATGAGGAGATCAAATCGAGGGGTTTGAATCGATAGCCTGAGCATTTATTGCACCAGTCGGCGCGCAGGCACACAAAACACGATCTTCGGTATGGAATCGACGCATAATCTCTGCACGCCTATCACGCGTCGCCACGTGTCACACGAAAGGACGCATGCGGGAACCGTGTGTCAGGATTGAACCGTCACCAAGGCCGAACTGGGAAGAAGCCGAAACGACGCGACACTTGGAAGGCAGAACAATAGCTCCCCCCAAGGGAACCTTAGCGCGAGCTAGGGGGCAAATGAAGGGGCTAAATGTGAAATGGGTCAGGTCCAAGCCTTGGGCCGGCCCAATCCGACAAAGCCCAAAACCCAAGTGGGTCAGATGAGTATATGCATAGATAAGTTCAGTCCAACTTCATGATCAATAGCCTGCCCAGGTCCTCCAGCACTTGGGCCCAACCCACAGCGGAAAGGCTAGCCCAGCCGTAGCGCTGGTCTGGGCCGAGCTGCGGAACGGAATTTGTGGGCCGAACAGATAATAGCCCAGTCCATCTCCATGAACAAGCCTGGATAAGGCCGAGCCGAGGCACATCAGTACCGAACTGAAGTACATGGGTACCGAGTTGGAGAATCCTCATAAGGAAACGTGGGATCTGTGAGTGTAAGCATGTGCAGGTTGCCACCTCAGCTGGTCCCCCACACCTAGAATCACGGAAGTTGTTAAACTAAAGGAATGTGGTTAGTTATCAGCATGCCTACCATGAGAATATGCAATCAATGACAACTACCAAGTGGTCCCCCACCTGGAGAAATGCTGAAAGGACACCTGGCAGCATCCACACTCCATGAACTCACCTTGAGAAGCAAGTAAGGAACACTATATATATAACATGAACTTCACATTGAAGGTAACTGAACAACCCCCATCTACACCACACATACACACCCATACGACTCAATACTTCTACACCGATCACTGATTACCACGCCGGAGGGGTTATCCGACCAACCCCGGCCGGGCAGCTCTGACGGTGCTTCTTGTTGCAGGTGCCCCAGTCCCTGGATGGTCCAACTGTGAGCAGAGCCCCGATCCACTTTCATCTAGTGCGGAATCCGGTACGCACAGTGTGGATTATTTGTTTTGTCTAACATGGATTCTTTGTTTATTTTTTGTTTTGTTTTGTTTTGTTTTTAATCTAACCATTTCTAAAATGGATTCTGAGCTGCTGAACACAAACATCATGTTTTGAGTTTTCAGAAAACACTTTTCAGAAAATTCTACACTCTTATTTTTCGTATTTTTTTGTTTTTACTGAATTTTTTTTAATATTTTAAGAAATTTTTTTACTTTTTAGACACACCTAACATAAATACACCTAAAAAGTAAAAAAATTGTAAAAAAAATCTTTTAAAAATTCACTAAATACCAAAAATACAAAAAAAATACAAGAATTCAGTATATTTTTTGTATTTTTATGTATTTATTAATTTTTTAAAATATTTTTTCACAAATTTTTTACTTTTTAGATACATCTAACTAAGATGCATCTAAAAAGTAAAAAAAATATTTAAAATTTAAAAAATATTCACTAAAAACAAAAGAATACGAAAACCAAAAAACTTAATTTTCAAAAAATTTAATCCAGAAAACTCAAACCAAACACACTGAATGGTACTTATGGTCTTTTCTTCTGTCTCTTGTTCTCCTGTAACCAAGCAAAGCTGGTGAAAATTATATACATACTGTTTAGAACTTAGAACTAGTTTGGAAAAACAAGAAAAAGAAAGTGAGAAGGAAATCCCTTTCCTTCCCACTTCAATTAACATTGTATTGAAAAATTCTGAAGGAAAGATATGAAATCATGAAAGCAATACATACTTTTATCAAATTTTATTTTCATCATTATTTTTTCTTATAAAAAATTACAAAATGTAAAAGTGGAAAAATAATTACAGAACTACTGGTTTAGAAGTAGTTACACTACTTAGAGATGAAATGATTTAAAATAATTACAAATGGATGAGAATATCCTGTGAAATTACAAAATGGCATTTACCCTTCCTTTCTCTTTCTTTCCTTTGCAAAACCTAGCCTTGCTAGCCACCACCATGACCACCCTCTGCTACTGACCAACTGCTCATCCACCTTCTTTAACTGTCGCTAGATTCAATTTTAATGATTCAAATCATTTATTTTATAGGATCCCGTGTAAATTATTTATAAAAAAAAAAATTAGATTGCTATGATAATTGGAAGAACATAATTTATTACTCCCTCCATTCCAAAAAATTAGTCCCTTATTCTATTTTTCATTATCCCAAAGTATTAGGAAAAAAGATTGGGAGTTCTAAATTAAGAGCTCCAATCGCTCTAATTGGTGTGTGGGTCCCATGTGATGTGATGTTTTGGCCTTTTTTTTTTTTTGATTTTTTTGATTTTTTACATCATTAGTGCTCTTTTAGATCTCCCAAATTAGAGAGATATATCATTTCTGAAATATTAGCCCATTTTTAAAAATTAAGGACTAAAATAATATGAATTTCCTATTTTGTCATTCTTTTAAATTCATTAACAATACAAAAAGTACAATTATGACAATTGATATTCTCAAAAAAAATGTATTATCAAAGGGTAATTTTGAAAAATTAATATTTTTAAAGTGCAATAATTGTACTAAAAAAAAGTTAGATTCCCAAAAAAGACTATTATTTTGGAACGAATGAAATATATTTTGTTTCAAAAAATAAGTATAATTTTAAAAATTTCATAAAAAATATTTTCCGCTCAAATAAACAAACGGCTAAATTCAAGAGTTCTACTAATCACACAAAAATAAAATACAACAAAAACACCGAGTACACATTGAATAAATAAAATTTTACATTGTGAGTGCTTGGGAAGTTGCTATTTTAGTAGGCTATTTTAGTTTTTGACTATTTTAGGAGGCTAAAATTTTTTTGTTTTGGAAGATAGTTAGATTTTTTTGTAGTTAGATGTGATGTTTGTGAGATAAAAAGTGAAATGATTATGAATTTAATGTGATATTTATCTTATTAACTATTTTAGTCTATTTTATCTTTTAATGCTATTTTAACCAAAAAAAAAAAAACCAAAAAAACCAAAAAAAGTTACTTCCCAAACACCTCCACTCAGCCACCGATTTATGTTCAAAGATATCTCAAATTTAAAACCATTACTGCCAACTACTATATATAGTTCTAGTTTCTCTCTCTCTCTCTCTCTCTCTCTCTCTCTCAAAAACACTGAAGAAAGCATCAAAGACACAAGTTTAGGTATCTACCACAAAGAAGGACAATGGTGATGGAGTCAAACGTTCAACGAGAAGAAGAAGAAGAAGAAGAAGAAGAAGAAAAACAAGTCTCCAAAGAAGGAAATGCCTCATCTTCAACTCCATTGGAGGTATCTGCTACTGAATCAGAGGGCTCTATCAAAGGAAATGTTCATCCACCCTTCAACAAACAAACTATTCACAACGATGATGATCTTCTCGCAAAATCAAAATTTGGGTAATTACTTGTTCTTGATCACAAAATTGATCAATCTTAGGGTTTTCTTTCTTGAATTTCTCGAATCTTTTTTTTCTCGGTTCCAATTCTTCCCTTTTCTCAGCCACCAAACAGAGACATGGGGTTTTTACCTTTCTAATTTTTTTTTTTTTAAACTTTCCTTTAAACCCATTTGAATGAGATTTTGATTAATAAATTAATTTCTTGGATGAGCAAGATCTAAAAGAACAGAACTTGGAATCATATAATTAGATGAAACATTATACATCTTCTTTTTCTCAACAACCAAATAGAGTAACTAATATTTTCACTTTCTTCCCCTTTGTAGAGGAGAAGTGCCATGCTTATCTGAGAGAGCTTCAACCAATCGAAGAATTGAGTACCCAATACCTAACATAGCCACAGTTGTTGAATTCCATAGGTCGGTGTTGGAACAAATGGTCTTGAATTCTTCAAATGGTGGTCTTCGGGTCTTCAAAATCAGGCAATGATCTTGTCTATATAGAACAGAAAATTAGTGCTTCAAGTCGCGTTACTAAGTCGCTTTCCTAGAGATAATATTTGTAACCACCAAAAGGTATGCAGGGGGTTACAACAAATTTGCCTCCAGGATACAATAAAGCTTGATCTAAAGATCTAGTCTATCGGAGTCTGCACTGACGACAATAGATAAGAACACTCTTGATATAATCAAGAAACCAAGACACTGATAATCAAATCTGCAGCACATCTGTAGAACTTGATTATCAACAAGAAAAACAGAAATTTGCTTAAGAAACTCTTGATCGAAAATTCAAAATCAAGAGGGGGAGAGAGAGAATTGCAAGAATGCTTTTCAGGATTTTCGGATGGAATGAAATGGCTGACTTTGTAGCCTATTTATAGGCCTTGATGGATCTGATCGAATGGTCATGTCCCTTGATCGCATCCGATCAAATCTGACCGTTGGATCGACGATCTATGGTGCAGATCATTCTAACACCGAATAGATGCCTTAACTAATCACACCTGATCATGATCGGGTGCCATCTCATCCGTACGATCATACACATCTCCAATCAACGACTATGATCAACCCACTCCAGATCGAATACACAACCATTTGATCGGTTGGTTGACTCATCGCCAATGAACGACACGCCACTACCACGTGGAGCTGACTGTATTCCATGTCACCCATGCCACGTTAGATCCACGTCATCGCTTCAACCTGTCCGATGCAAATAGGAAAGTGCCCTCATGGCGCCGATGCGTTCGTGCTAAGTGCAAAGTGTGCCATCAAACGCCACACAGCCAGTGTGCCCACACCACACGCGTGCGCGCGTGTGCGTGTGTGGATGGTGCGAAGCACCATCCTTGCGGTATGGGTGCATGCACACTAGCTTTCATCCCATAATTCCATATTCACAAGAATATTCCATCTAGCACTTTATTAAGTGCTCCATGTTTTGCTCTTTTTCCAACGTGGGACAAAGTCCCTAAGCTTATTTCATGCTTTCCAAAGGAAACATGGAAGGTTTTTAAAACACCCAAAAATTAAATTATACATTTTGAAAACCATTTTGAAAATTCCCTAACATTCCCACCATTTTCAAAATAGCAGATAATGACTCTTGGTTCACTTGATAGCCTTATGCATAGGTGAAGATATCTTATGATTTGAATCATTCACTTAGTGAAGACATCTCAAAGTTAGTCAAGATGGCATAGTAGACCTGTCTTTGAACTAGCGATCTTATACGACTAACCGGACATGTCTCACGCACAGTACAGGTTACTTCAAGTATTCAAACAAACCGACATGTGGATTGGCCTTGTGTCTATATCCTGTTTCATGAGCATTCTAGAGTCAAGCCCTTGGACTCATAGGAAGCGGCACCACCTCCTACACTCACATAGGTAAGCTTACTGAGAGTACCCCTGTAATTTACAGTACCCCAACAACCCAGTTGTAAGCTTATTAAGAGTTTGCTAACTCATCCTCTTCTTTTCACATTACAGGTACCAAGCACTTCAACCTTGGGATGAAAATGAAATAAAACTAATGAGAATGAAATAAAACTAAGTGCTTGCAATCACGACATGTAGTGTACTTGGTCTCATTGAACTCAAGACTTGATGTTTCTTCAAGCGTTGAGTCGAGTTTCCATCAGGAGTGATTATGTTAAGTAGGCTTGAGACCCATCCCCTTTGATGTTTTCCACACCAAATCCCTTGCAAGTTCCTTTGTTAAGGGGTCAACCAAGTTTTCATTTGACTTTACATAACTAATGGTAATCACACCTTCTGTGATTAACTACCTGACACAGCTATGTCTCAGTCCTTTATGCCTAGACTTTCCATTATAGACATGGCTATAGGCCCATGATAGAGTTGTTTCACTATCACAATGCAAAGATATTGGTGGCATAGGTTTTGGCCATATCTTAATCTCTAACAAGAGATTCCTTTGCTATTTTGCCTCTTTGCTACAAGAAGCCAACGCTACAAACTTTGATGCCATGGGTGAGTCTGTTATGCATGTTTGCTTCTTAGAACCCCAAGAGATAGCTCCTCCTCCAAGAGTAAAATTCCAATCACTTGTGGACGAGTGATCTTCACGGTCAGTTATCCAACTAGCATCCGTGAATCCTTCCAACATTGCTGGATAGCCATTATAGACTATTTCATAGTCTATTGTTTTCCTCAAGTACCTAAGTACTTGGTTAACAGCATGCCAATGCACACTACTGGGATTACTAGTGAATCTACTAAGTTTTCCCACTGCAAAAACAATATCAGGTCTAGTGCAAGTCATGGCATACATCAGGCTACCTATTACTCTTGAGTATTCTAGCTAATCAACAGCCCTTCCAGTATTAGGATACAATTTCAAATTTGAATCAAAAAGTGTAGACATGGGTGTACAATTATATTGATTAAATTTCTTAAGAATTTTCTCAATATAGTGCAACTGGGTTAGAATCAAATTATTGTCCTCTCGTTTGATATTAATACCTAAAATTACATCAGCCATGCCTATGTCTTTCATACTAAAGCTAGACGACAAGAAACTTTTAGTACTTTCAATGACATCATTGTTAGTACCAAAAATAAGCATGTCATCTACATATAGACATATGATTACACCTTTATTTCCAGTAAACTTACTGTACATACACTTATCAGATTCATGTATTCTAAAACCATTTGACACTATTACTTTGTCAAATTTCTCATACCACTGTTTTGGAGCTTGTTTCAGCCCATATAGTGACTTCACGAGTTTACACACTTTGTGCTCTTGACCCTGTACAACAAATCCTTTCGGTTGTTGCATGTAGATTTTCTCATCTAACTCTCCATTTAGGAAAGTGGTCTTAACATCCATTTGATGGATTTCAAGCTTATAGATTGAGGCTAAGGCAATCAACACTCGAATGGTGGCCGATTCTAGCCACCGGAGCATATGTATCAAAATAATCGATACCCTCATTTTGAGTAAAACCCTTAGCAACTAATCTTGCTTTGAACTTGTCAATTGTGCCATCAACTTTCATTTTCCTTTTGAAAATCCATTTACAACCAATGGGTTTGGATCCAGGTGGCAAATCAGTAAGTATCCAGGTATTGTTACCCATGATAGAATCCATCTCATCGTTTATTGCTTCTTTCTAGAAAGCAACATCTTGAGACTTCATAGTCTCCTCAAAGGTTAATGGATCTGAATCCATATTCAAAGAAATCATTGTTTTCTTACAATAAGCTTTCGTAGTTCCTTGTACAAGGTAAACAATGAAATTAGGGCCAAATGACTTCTGAGTCCTAGCCCTCTTACTCCTCCTTAACTCAACAAGCTCATTAGGTTCATTAGGCTCAATGGGTTCATGTCGTTCACTTTCCTCTGTAGACATCGAAGGAGTTGATTCATTTCCTTAATTAGAATCCAACCTTGGAATGGTTGTGAAACGATTCTCATAAAACACTGCATCAGGTGATTCAATGATGGTATTTGTTTCCATTGAACCATTGGGCTCTACTACCAAAAACCTATATGCTTTGCTATGTATAGCATAGCCAAGGAATATGTATTCAATTCCCTTTTCACCTAATTTCTTCCTTTTAGGTTCAGGCAATCTGACTATTGCTCTACAGCCCCATGTTTTCAAGTAATCAAGATTAGGTTTCTTGTTTTTCTAAAGTTCATAAGGAGTAACATTTCTTCCCTTGAGAGGAATTCTATTAAGCATGTGACAGGCAATGAGCAAGGCTTCACCCCAAAAAGCAGAACTTAAACTGGAGTAAGAAATTATAGCATTAATCATTTATGTCAATGTCCTATTCTTTTTTTCGGCTACTCCATTTTGTTGTGGTGTGTAGGGTGTAGACTTCTCATGAATAAAACCAACATTTTCATAATATTCTGGAAAATAGTATCCACCGCCTCTATCAGACCTAAGTCTCTTTATTTTGACATTACACTGATTTTCTACTTCTGTCTTAAAAATCTTGAATTTATCAAGCACCTCATCTTTTGAATGCAAAAGATAGATATGACAGTACTCAGAAAAATCATCAATGAATGTTACAAAATATTTCTTACCACCTCTAGTGGGGGTACTATGCATGTCACATATATCACTATGCACAAGTTCAAGCAGAGATGTGATTTTATCTACTTTAGGAAATGGAATGCGAGTAATTTTTGATTGCACACAACATTTACATTTTTTAAACATATCAGCGTCACACTTAGGAATTAAATCTAAATTAACCATATCATGCATTTTCCTAGTATTAACATGACCTAAACGAGCATGGCATAAAGAAAGAGAATCAACAATATAAATAGAAACAGATGTATTATTGATAACGTTAAGCTTGAACATTCCTTGATGCATGTAGCCTTTCCCAACAAAAATCCCACCCTTAGACAGGACAAATTTGTCCGACTCAAATACTAACTTGAAACCATGCTTATTAAGCAGGCTTCCAGATACAAGGTTTTTCCTGACATCAGGTACATAATTAACATCATTAAGGCTTAGGACCTTTCCTGATGTAAACTCTAGATCCACCATCCCTTTGCCTTTGATAGCAGCAGTTGAAGAGTTGCCCATGTAGAGAACTGTTCAATCACTCACTTGTTCATAAGTAGTGAAACGACTCTTATCTTTGTAGACGTACCTTGTTGCTCCTAAGTCAATCCACTAGTCACTAGCATCTTCGAGCATGTTCACCTCGGATACAACAGCCACGAACTTGTTCTTAGCATTTGATGCTTCTGGCTTCTTCTTGTATGACCGGCATTCATTTCTAAAGTGCCCTGGGTTGCCACAGTGCCAGCAAACGCCTTTCGGCTTCTTAGCATTTTTCTCGGGTAAGGGTTCATGCTTATGCTTCTTTTTGTTGAACCTTTTACCATCATCCACTATGTGGATCTTGGACGTCTGAGCCAATTGGTTATCTTTACTTTCAAGTAACCTTGACTCTTTCTCAACTCGGAGGTGTTGAGCCAATTCCTCTAAAGTAAGATCTTCATTTTTGTGTTTCAGAGTTTTCTTAAAATCCTTCCAAGAAGATGGCAGCTTCTCTATTATAAATGAAACTACAACAGATTCATCCATGTTCATATTCTTTTGTTGAAATTGACTCAGAATATGTTGGATGCCATGGAATTGTTCCATAATAGGCTTTGTATCAATCATTGTAAAACGCATAAAATTACTAACAAGAAATTTCTTACTGGCAGCATCCTCGGTGAGGTACTTTGACTGTAATAAGTCCCAGAGTTGATTTGCCATTTCTAGATGTTGATACACATTGAATAAAGAGTCTGACAGCGAATTCAAAATATGTTCTCGGCAAATGTAGTCATCATTCTCCCATTTGGTTCTGGCATGGGTTTGCTCCACAGTCTCGTCTTTTTGCTCCGTCGGATAGGGGGTAGTTAGCACATAGACCACTTTGAGAATGGTGAGCAAAACGTGCATCTTCTTTTGCTAGCATCAAAAATTTCCTCCATCAAAACGGTCAAGCTTCATGAAATCTTGAGTCATTTTCTGAATAGACATCGCCATATTCAAATATTGTCTTTAGATTGTTGGAACAAATGGTCTTGAATTCTTCAAATGGTGGTCTTCAGGTCTTCAAAATTTAACAATGATCTTGTCTCTATAGAACAAAAAATTAGTGCTTCAAGTCACGTTACTAAGTCGCTTTCCTAAAGACAATATTTGTACCCACCAAAAGGTGTGCAGGGCGTTACAACGAATTTGCCTGCAAGATACAATGAAGCTTGATCTAAAGATCTAGTCTATTGGCGTCTACACTGATGACAATAGATCAAAACACTCTTGATATAATCAAGAAACCAAGACACTGATAATCAAATCTGCAGAATTTGATTATCAATAAGGAAAACGGAGATTTGCTTAAGAAACTCTTGATCAAAAATTCAAAATCAAGAGGGAGAGAGAGAGAGAGAGAGAGAGAGAGAATTGTAGGCATGCTTTTCAAGATTTTCAGATGGAATGAAATGGCTAATTTCATAGCCTATTTATAGGCCTTGATGGATCTGATCGAATGGTCATGTCCCTTGATCGCATCCGATCAGATTTGACCATTGGATCGATGATCTATGGTGCAGATCATTCTGACACTGGATAGATGCCTTGACTAATCACACCTGATCATGATTGGGTGCCATCTCATCCGTGCGATCGCGCGCATCTCCAGCCAATGACTGTGATCAACCCGCTCCAGATCGGACACACAATCGTTTGATCAGCTGGTTGACTCATCGCCAATGGACGACACGTCATTACTACGTGGAGCTGACTATATTTCATGTCACCCATGCCACGTCGAATCCACGTCATCACTCCAACCTGTCCGATGCAAATAAGAAAGCACCCTCGCTAAGTGCAAAGTGCGCCATCAAACACCACACAGCCCACGCTACGCGCGCGCACGTATGTGCGTGTGCAGATAGTGCGAAGCACCATCCTTGCGATGTGGGTGCATGCACAGTAGCTTTCATCCCATAATTCCACATTCAAAAGAATATTCCATGTAGCACTTTATTAAGTGCTCCATGTTTTGCTTTTTTTCCAATATGGGACAAAGTCCCTAAGTTTATTTCATGCTTTCCAAAGGAAACATGGAAGTTTTTAAAACACCCAAAAATTAAACTATATATTTTGAAAACCATTTTGAAAATTCCCTAGCAGTCGGTACGTTGTCTATTTCATATGGAGTTAACTCAGAGCGATATCGAACGTAGCAGGTTCTCCATTTCTTTCCAAACAATAGAATTGCATTTCCCTTCAACGAATATTGTATCAAATTATGAGAACCAGATTGTAATTTGTGACACTACACATGACAATTGGTACATGACACTCACCTACAATGCTGGGAAAAGTAGTGCCTTCAAGTTTGCGATCACAAGCAGGTGGCAAGGGTTTGTTGATTGCTACGGTTTAAAAGCTATGGATGTGATTCGCTTCTACAAACCACTCAAAAGATTACACTCGAGGCATTTCCTGATTGATTATGTTAAAGCAGAAGAAAATGTTGTTTGACCTTCTCAGAATTCGTGCATGAAGCAAGGCTGTGATGAGGCTCGCGATGACGTTATCTTGGAATCAAATTTTGGGTAACTAGTTCTGTACCAAGAAACTGGTTTTTCTTTTTTTCTTTTTTTATTTATAACTTTTTTCTTTCTTGAATTTCTTGAATCAAAACTGGTTTTTCATTCCAATTCTTCCCTTTTCGCAGAAAGCAAAAAAGAGTACATGGGATTTTCATCTTTCTGCATTTCTGTTCTATGTCATTTTTGCAACTATCAGGATGATGAGTAAATAATTGGTTGGGTACATAGTTGAACTTGGAGTTTTCAATCTATTAGGGTTTTTTACGGATGTTTTGTGATTGAAACAATACAATTTCTGCATAACAATTTCAATACTCAATTGATTGTAAGAACATATCTCATACATGATTTGACTTGATGTATTTTGTGCCAATTGCAATGTTCAATTGGCTTCATTTTCTTCACCTTTGCAGAGCCTCATGCTTGTCTGAGAGGACCAAAGAGGAGGTACAAGACCCAGAAAGTGAATCCCATAGGAGAATTTTTCTCTTTGAGTTGCAGTTAATGCTTAGCGATGTTGAACAATGCATGCTCTTCATTCCTGAGCAAAGAGCAGCAAAGCATTTCCCACCTATACTGACTCATATACCATATTATAATTACGAGCACCAGATTGAAGTTTCTAACACTCAAAACCAGAATTGGAAAATGACACTCGTCTACAATAGCTTGTTACGTGCCTTCATCATTGTAAGAGGATGGCACAGGTTTATTGTTAGCCACGGTTTGGAGTTCATGGACGTGATTTTCTTCTACAAAACTCTCTCGTGTTTACACGATAAGCATTTCATAATCGAACATGTCAAAAGAGGGGAAGCTAAAACAGACAACGACCCTACTGAATTTACGCCGGAAAATTTTCTGTTTGAGCTGCAATTGACCTCTGGCTATGTCAGTGACAACAGGCTCAAACTTCCCAAGGAAGAAGTGAGAAATCATTTCCCTGCAATTGAGATCCCACCTGGAATAAGACTGAACTTTACTGATGCTCGAAATGAGGATTGGACAATGATAATCTTTTTCGCTAAAGTTCCTAATACCTACATAATTTTGGATGGGTGGGAGGGTTTTGTCAATAAGCACAGGTTGGAAGCCATGGATGTGATTAGGTTCTACAAACCAGTCCAGCCTTTACACGAGAGGCATTTCCTTATTCAATGTGTGAAAAGAGGGGAGGCTGCAGCTGAGGCTGGGACTACTAGTCAAGATGATGAATTGGGTGGTGCAAAGAAAGTTAGGAACGGGGGTAATCATGCAAATAAAGGTAGAAGAAATCATGGCTGCAATGGTGGTGGTGGTGGTGGTGGTAGAGGAGGGCAGAGTCGTGGTGATGGTAGCCCCAGGAAGGGGAAGATAACTTGCTGTTGGACATAGAAAAATAAGCGCGAGAACTGGGAAAGAGCAGTCATGGGCCTGGAGGAATTCTTACATGCGACAGACAGTGTTTGGGATTGTGATTTTGAATATCACATTGCTGAAGTTCAAAGTGAATAGGCATTTTTTATACATGCATTGGTGAAGTTTCTGTACAAATGCATATTGAGGTTTGTGATTTTCATGCATACATAAATTGGTGAAGTTAAAAGTAAACAGTGAATTTTATACCAACTGTCTCCATGCTGTGGATTATTCATTCTCTCTCTCTCTCTCTCTCTCTCTCTCTCTCTCTCTCTCTCTCGTGGAACTGTTTTATGGAAATGAAATGAAACACCCTTTTGTTGTTTATCAGAAAAATGATGAATCATCATGGTTATTATTGAACAAAATTTCATCAATTTTATACACAACCCCTCAGTGTTTTAGCGAAAATTATGAGATGTACAACCTCTAATCAAACTCTGCCTTTCTTTGAATGACAAATTTCAATTATACCACCAAGAGAAGCATAAAGTTCCACAAAAATAATGTACAAAAAGAAGTTAATCTGTGATAATTTTCATTTATATGCTTAAAGCAACTCTGCAAAAGGAGGAGAAATGTTTTTGGGCAATAAAACAATTGAGTTTTTTTTATTTTTTTATTTTTTTATTTTTAATTTCAATATTTATTTTCCGATTTATGTTTGGACCTATCAGTTTAAAACAACAACGCATGAAGAATATATTTTTTAATACCTATCTATTTGTTCCAAGAAATATTCAATCTTTGCCCAATAACAAGTAATTATGTACTTACATAACTTAAAATAATAATAATAATAATAATAATAATAATAATAATAATAATAATAATAATAATAATAATAATAATAATAATAATAATAAGGATGTATCACCAAACATCATTGGTCTGGTATACATGGTGTTCTAGAATTTACCATGATTTATCTCTGTTTGTAATGATTTATTGTTTGGCGGGAAGCATGATCAAACTGCCAAAGTGACATTCCTTTCCCTATTCTCTCCCTTCCAAACCTGTCTCTCTCTCTCTCTCTCTCTCTCTCTCTCTCTCACACACACACACACACACACACAGAGGAGCCTATAGAATTAGAACTCTACGTATCACCATATATTCAAGAAAGAAAAATCAAGAAAAATTTCAGAAAGCAGAGATGATGATGATGAAGAATTCTCTTTTTTTCCTCCTCTGCCTCCTGTTGTTCCTTATGCTCCCCCTGTTACTGATAAAGGATGGAAAAGGATCAAAACAAGTCTCCAGAGAAGGAAAGGCATTATCTTAAACTCCAACAAGGACTGCTACTGAAATAGATTGGTTTGGAAAGAAGAAGATAGTGAAGCCTTCCTGAGAAGGAAATGTTGATCTTCTAGCCTTCAAGAAACTGACTGCTCACCATGACGATGATGTTATCTCACAATGAAAACCTCGGTAACTACTTGTTCTTCACCAAGATACTGATCAGCCTTAGGGTTTTCTTGAATCTATTGAATCTCTTCTCTGTCTCTGTATGCCAATTCATGCTTATATACCTACATATCCTGATAAATTTACTTGCTTGCAATGAACAACAACATACAAAATTCAAACAACGTTGAGGGTTTTTGCTTTTTTCCCTTCCAATTCTTTCCTTTTCTCTACCACCAAATAGAGACCTGGGGTTGTCATCTTTGTGATCTTTGCTTAGTTTACAGACACATTGGAATGATAAAATTTTAATAACAAATTAGTTTCTTGAACGAGCAAGATCTAGAAGAACAAAACTTGGAATTGTATAATTAGATAAAATATTATACATATTCTCTCTTTGCAGAGGAGTGTCATGCTCATCCGAGAGGCCTAACCAAGGGCTACTATACAGAGCTTCTATCAACCAAAGAAATGAGTACCCAATGCCTAACATAGTCACAGTTGTTGACTTCGATAGGTCGGTACATCATCTGTTTCAGATGTAGTTAACTTAGAGCGATGTTGAATGCTGTAGGCTCTTCATTCCTTTCCAAATATCAGAATTACATTTCTCTTCAACGAATTGTGTATCAAATTATGAGAACCAGATTTTATTTTCTAACACTTGCCTACAATGCTTTGGAAAGTAGTGCCTTCAAATTTGCGATCACAAGGAGGTAGCTGAGGTTTGTTGATTGCCACAGTTTGAAAGCTATGGATGTGATTCACTTCTACAAATCATTCAAAAGATTACACTTTAAGCATTTCCTAATTGATTATGTTAAAGCAGAAGGAAATGTTGTTTTACCATCATCAAGAGCTTTTTTTTGTCTTTTTTTTAAAAACAAAGTAAAAGGCTGGAAAATTATGTACATACTGTTTGGAAGTTGGAATTGGTTTGGGAAAAGGAGAAGAAAAAGAAAGAAGGAAAACCTTTTCCATGGTACTTCAATTAACATTGTAATGAAAAATTGTGAAGGAATGATATGAAGCTATGAAAGCAAGACATACTTTTATTTTCTCAACGTCACTATTTTTCAAGAAAATTACAAAATAAAAGTAAAGTACAAAAATAATTGTAAATCAGTAAGAATAAAAAGTAATTACACTAGTGATGGAATGATGCAAAATAATTACAAATAGATGAAAATATTCCATGCAAAGACAAAATTGCCTTTTATATATAGAATAAAATGTTAAATTGTGGGCTTTAAAATAATTACAAATAAATAAAATGTTAAATTGTGGACTATAAAGCCTTTCAAAGAAGGAAATGTTGATCTACCCTTCAATAAACTGACAATTCACGATGATGAGATGATGAAGATATCTTATAATAAATCTGGGTAATTACTTGTTCTTCACCTAGAAACTGATCAGCCTTAGGGTTATCTTTCTTGAATTTCTTGAATCCTTTTCGTGTAATTGCATATGAATGAATATGCAGCATATACTGATAAAATTGAAAGAATTTTGTGGGTTTTATGCCTTTTCCATTCCAATTCTTGGATTTTTGCCGCAACCAAATAGAGACATGGATTTTTTAATAGTTTTACTCTATTTTTCTCAACAACCAAATAGAGTAACTAGGATTTTCTTTTTCTTTCCCTTTGCAGAGGAGGTTCATACTCATCTCAGAGGGCCAGCCAAATAAATAAGTACACAATGACTAAAACAACCAGAGTCAGTGAATTTCAGAGGGATGTACACTATATGTTTCAGATGGAGTTAACTCAAAGCAATGTTGAAAGCGACAGTCTCTCCATTCCTTTCCAAACAGTTGAATTACATTTCCCTCCAACCAATTACACGCCAATTATAATTTGCGACAATCGAAACAATAATTGGTACATGACACTCACTTACAATGTTGGGGAAAGTAGTGCCTTAAAGTTCTTCGTGATCACAATCGGATAGAAGGGGCTTGTGGATTGCCATGGTTTGAAAGCGACAGATGTGATTCGTTTCTACAAGCCAATTCCGAGATTACACAACAAGCATTACCTGATTGATTATGTCAAAGCACAAGGAAATGTTGTTTCACCCTCTAAGAATTCGAGTGTGAAACAAGCTTGTGATGAGGCTGGCCAAGATGTTATCTTGCAATCAAAATTTGGGTAACTAGTTCTTCACCAAGAAACTAAGTCTTTAAGGCTATGTTTGGTTGGAAGATTTGGGAAGGGATTTGGAAAAGGAAAAGGAAAAAGAAAAGGAAAAAGTATTTCACCTAATTTCACCCACCTTTTTCCTTTCCCTTTTTTCTTTCTAAATCCCTTCCCAAATCCTATGTTTGGTTGCTAGATTTGGGGAGAAATTTGGAAATAGAAAGGGAAAATATAGGTGAAATGTGAATAAAATATACTTACATTTCACCTAATTTCACATACCTCTTCCCTTTACTTTTCCAAATCACTTCCCAAATGCCCCAACCAAATACAATGCAAGGGTTCTTCTTTAATTTCTTGAATAAAAAATTATGGGTTTTTCATTCCAATTCTTCCCTTCTACGGATGTTTTGTGATTGGGAACCATTTGATTTTTGCATAACAGTTTCAATATTCAATCTGATTGTAAAACATTACTCATACATGTTCAATTGATTTAGTATTTCATTTTTTCCCCTTTGCAGAGGAGGCTCATGCTCATTCGAGAGGGCCAAGCAGGAGCTACAAGACATGGATGATGAATTCGATAGTAGTGTTTTTCTCTTTAAGTTAGAGTTGGGTTAAAGCGACATTGAACAAGGCATGCTCTACATTCCCAAGCAAATAGCAGCAAAGCATTTCCATTGTGCATCGACTGTTATACGAATTTATGAGGTCCAGATTGAAATTTCTGACACTCAAAACCAGAATTGGAACATGGCATTCATCTACATTCACTCATTTGGTGCCTCATTCATTGCAAGAGGGTGGCAGAGGTTTGTCATTAGGCATAATTTGGAAGCCATGGATGTGATTTGCTTCTACAAACCTCTCTTGCGTTTACATGAATGGCATTTCCTGCTTCAGCATGTCAAAAGAAGGGAAGCCAAGACAGACAACCCTCCTAAATTCAAGCCTGAAAATTTCATGTTCGAGCTGTAATTGACCCCTCCCTCTAGCTTCGTCCTCATCATTCCCAAGGAAGATGTAATAAATCATTTTCCCGCAATTGCGATCCCTTGCGGAAGAACACTACACTTCACTGATGCTCAAAACAAGGATTGGCCCGTGACAATCTTTTTCGCTGATTTGCACGATGCCTACATGGTTGTGGGTGGGAGGGGTTAGTGAATAAGCACAGGTTGCAAGACATGGATGCAATCAGGTACTACAAATCGGTCCAGCCTTTACACGAGGGGCACTTCCTTATTGAATGTGTGAAAAGAGAGGAGGATGCTAATGAGACTATTAGTCAGAGTGGTCAATTGGGTAGTGCTGAAAATAATGGCGAGAGGGGGCGATTATTGGGGTGATCGTGCAAGTAGCGATAGTCATGCGGGGCTGAGTCCTCATTGAGTGGTAGCACCACAAAGAGGAGGACAAGTTGCTGTTGGACAGGGAAAAACCAAGGTAGTCATGGCACTGTAGGAATTCTTACAAGTGACAAACAATGCTTGGGAGGAAATGGCAATATATCTCCCAATTAGTGAACTCTTGATGTCTGTCATAATCTGTGATTGTGTTTTTACATAATTTCATTGTTGAAGCTCATAATAAAAAGTGATTTTACATACATTACATTCAAGGTTCTGAAAAGCTGTTGCGGTCGTCGTAACGGTGGCAGTGACGCGATTGCGGTTGCGGGGTGTAAACGCCGTAGTGTAACGGTCGCGGTAACCGAAACCGTGAATTTTTTTATTTTTCGCACAATTTAAAAAAAACTTACCAATACGTATATTTTTTTTTCCATAATCATATTTATTGGTGTTTTAAAATAAATATTGATAAGTTTTTGTAATTTTTTAAGTATGATCCAATATATTTCATATTTTTAAATTACTATAAACTGTGTTTTTTACATTTTATTTTAATAATTAATGACTTTATATGTCATAAATCCATATTATGCTTGTGGTACAAAAAACAATTTATTGGATTTAGATGTATAAAATTATTATTTTTTAATTATTATACTTGAGGAAGCATATGCAAATTTTAACTTGAATAGTTTTAAAGAATAAATTATACATGCTAATGTAATCATATAAAAATTTAAAAATATATATATTATAAAGAAAAAAAAAATTGAGTTTGGATCACTTGAATATTCATTCTCTTTTTGAATAACCTGTAAATAAAAATAAAATAAACTAATTAACAAAAATTAACGCAAATAGTTTTTAAAATAATAAGCTTTTTGAGTTTTGATTTTTTTTTTACTTTTATAAAATATAAAATTAATTAATTATAACATAAATAGTTTTTAAAATAATAACCTGTAAAAAAAAATCTTACAAAATGTCATTGAAATTTTAAACACACAGACCTATACATAATATAATAAAGATAGCTATTGATTTTAAATAAATATAATATTAAAGGCCATTCTCTTTTATTAAAATAACCTATACATAATATAATAAAGATAGCTATTGATTATAAATAAAGATAATATTAAAGGTCATTCTCTTTTATTAAATTATGAAGGTTCTAGTGAAAGTTGGAAAGAGTAACATAGAGAGCTTTAAATAATAAATACATAAATGCCATTACACTATAATAAAGACTAATCATTCTGAAGAAGTCAAAGAGCCTCACTCCTCTACACCCAAAGATATATAGAGATAGTGACAACCCAACGAGAGAGAAAAAAATAGAGAGACAGAGAACACGGTAGAGAGAGAGAGAGAGAGAGCGAGAGAGAGAGAGCGAGAAAGATACTTGCAAAACCCTAAACATCGAAGATCGCAGCCCAGATTTCTTCGAATTTCGAATTGTACTTCAATCGTATGAGTGAAAGAATTGTATCTCTCAGTTTGTATCTTTGATTCGAAGCATTTAAGCCAAGTTGCCTTTGTTTCCCATTTTTCCTTTTATTTTTTTGGTAATCTAGTTAGGCCTCCTTGGAAATAAATGTTCAGTGCGCAAGATGTGCACTTGAGGCGTTCAACCTAGACCTATTTCCCCCATTTTCAGTTTTTTTTTTTTTGGAAAGAAATAGTTTCGAACTGTTACGTAATGGGCCGTTACGGCACCGTTATGGCCGCTGCAGCCGACACACTTGTGAATCTCAATCACACCGCAAAAGCAGGGGTAATGCATAGTGCCTATGGCCGTAACCGTTACGTAACATCGCATTTTGAAACCTTGATCACATTAGTGAAGTTTCAGTACACACATGAGTATTAAGATTTTTGATTTTTATTCACATTAAGGTTTCAAAATGCGGTGTTACGTAACGATTATGACCGTAGGCACTACGCGTTACCCCTGCTTTTTCGATGTCATTGAGATTTACAGGTGTGTCGGTCATAGCGGTTGTCGTAGCAACCGTAACGGCTCATTACGTAACTGTTTGAAACTGTTTCTTTTGAAAAAAGCCAAAAAAAAAAAGAAGCTAAAAAATGGGGGAAATAGGTCTAGGTTGAACACCTCAAGTGTGCATCTTGCACATTGAACATTTATTTCTAGGGAGGCCTAACTGGATTACCAAAAACATAAAAGGAAAAATGGGAAACAAAGGAAACTTGGCTTAAATGCTTCGAATCAAATATTCATACCGAGAGATACAATTCTTTCGTTCATACGATTGAAGTACACTTTGAAAATCGAAGAAATTTGGGTTGCGATCTTCGATGTTTAGGGTTTTGCAGGTATCTTTCATCCTCTCTCTCTCTCTCTCTCTCTCTCTCTCTCTCTCAACCATGTTCTGTGTCTCTCTATTTTTTTCTCTCTCATTGGGTTGTCTCTATCTCTCTATATATCTTTTTGTATAGAGGAGTGAGGCTCTTTGACTTCTTCAGAATGACTAGTCTTTATTATAATATAATGGCATTCATGTATGTATTATTTAAAGCTCTCTCTATTGCTCTTTCCAACTTTCACCAGAACCTTCATAATTTAATAAAAATGGCCTTTAATATTATCTTTATTTAAAATCAATAGTTATCTCTATTATATTATGCATAGGTCTGTGTGTTTAAAATTTCAATGACATTTTGTAAGATATTTTTTTACAGGTTTTTATTTTAAAACCTATTTATGTTATAATTAATTAATTTTATATTTTGTAAAAGCAAAAAAAAAAAAAAAAATCAAAACTCAAAAAGCTTACTATTTTAAAAACTATTTGTGCCAATTTTTGTTGATTAGTTTATATTATTTTTAGTTACAGGTTCTTCAAAAAGAGAATGAATATTCAAGTGATCCAAACTCAAAAAAAAATTTCTTTATAATTTATTTTTTAATTTTTATATGATTACATTAGTATGTATAATTTATTTTTTAAAACTATTCAAGTTAAAATTTGCATATGTTTCCACAAGTATAATAATTAAAAATAATAATTTTATACATCTAAATCCAATAAATTATTTTTTTTTGCCACAAGCGTAATATGGATTTATGACATATAAAGTCATTAATTATTAAAATAAAATGTAAAAAACTCAATTTATAGTGATTTAAAAATATGAAATATATTGGATCATACTTAAAAAATTACAAAAATTGATCAATATTTATTTTAAAACCCAATAAATATGTTTATGGAAAAAAAAAATTTGCGTATCGGTAAGTTTTTTTCAAATTGTGCGAAAAATAAAAAAATTCACGGTTCCGGTTATTGCAACCGTTACGCTACGGCCTTTACACCCCGCAACCGCAACCGCGTCACTGCCACCGTTACGGCAACGGCAACCGCTTTTCAAAACCTTGATTCACATACATACTGGTGAAGTTCAAAGTAAACAGTGAATTTTCATAGTTACATATGGTTTGGATTATTTGATTCTGTCTCAAATGGATTCTTTGTGTTTTGTTTTGTTTTGTTTTTTGAGTTAGTAAAATAAGCCTTGATGTGCAGAGCTTCAATGTGAGCAAGTTGAATGGTTCATAATTCAGTGGATTTGCTAGCTGCATGTTTTACTGATGGCCTTTTCTTCCAACAAACTTTTTGTTTATTTATTTATTTATAAGACATATATATTTTTTAACCAGTAAGAAAGCAAAGCAGATGAAAATTAGTATACCCTTGATGGCTTTGTCATCTGGGATTTTGATTTTCATAATCACATTGGTGAATTTCAAAGCGAATAGTGATTTTACTTGTATACATTGGTGAAGTTATGTAAACATGGATATTAAGATTTGTGATTTTCATTCACATGCATTGGTGAATTTCAAAATAAACAGTGAATTTTCTATCATGTGTCTACATGGTGTGGATTATTTGTTGTTGAAACGGAATTTTTGTTGGTTCTGGTTTTGGTTTTGGTCTTTGAACCACTGTAAAAACAAGCCTTAGGATATAAGTTGATGCATGGTTCAAAAACTGCAGTTACTAGTATGACTCAATTGGGCAGGGCAAAAAATGATGGAAATGGCGATAGTGGCGGAAACAGGGCAAAAATAAACAATCGTGGAAGGGGCAGAGTCAGGGTGGAAGCAACCGTGGCAAGGGGAAAACAATTTGCTGTTGGGGCATAGAAAAAGGCAGTGAGGGGGGCCAGAATAGGAAGTCACCCTGATGTAAATTCTTGATCTTGGAAGAAAGGGAAGTTCAAGTATTACAAAAATGAATCTTTGATTCTTCAGATAGTGATTTTCATCCATACATTGGATATCTTGGTCAGTAAAGTTGTGATTTTTCTACTAAAATTCTTCTTGGTTGATTGTATCTGAAGTAGATTTTTGCGTTATTGACAAGTTGAAATTAGGATATATATACTTCAGAATAAATTATTAAATTGTGTATCTCTCAGCTTAACTTAAAAAACTCATCAAGATACTTTCTATTTACCCCCCTCCCCCTCAAAAAAAAAAAAAAAAAAAACTGTTATCATATTATATATATATATCAGCTAAAATAACGATTTCTTATTTTGGAGAAGCATATGATCAAATCCCCAAACTAACAATAAACAGTTTTAACTAACTGCAGATAAACCCCAACTATATATATTTACCACCTCCAAACAACAAAGCCTCTCTCTCTCAGCCTTTTAGAACTAGTACTGATCACCATATATTCAAGAAAGAAGAATCAAGAAAAATGTCAGAAATCAGAGACACCAGTGGAGCTCTCGATGATGAGGGAAATGCATCGTCTTCAACTCCAATAGAGGAGACTACTACTGAAACAGAGGGCTCTGCCAAAGGAAATGTTGCTGCTGCTGATGCTATCTCGCAATCAAAATCTGGGTAATTACTTGTTCTTCACTATGAAACTGATCAGTCGTTGGGTTTTCTTTCTTGAATTTCTTGATCTTTTCTCTGTATCTGCACACCAATGCATGTTTACATACACACACTGATGACTTTGCTCGCATGCGATGAACAAGAATATACAAAATTCAAGGAATATTGTGGGTTTTTTTGTTTTACTTTTTCAGTTTCAATTCTTCACTTTTCTTGGCAACCAAACAAAGACTCGGGGTTTCCATCTTTGTGATCTCTGTTTCACTAACTTTTACTCCCACTGGAATGATAAAATTTTTAATAGTAAATTAGTTTCTTAATTGAGCAAGACGTAGAAGAAAAAAACTTGGAATCGTCCAATTAGATGAAAGATCATATTACATCTTTCTTTCTTTTTTTTCTTTTTTTTTTCAATAACCAAGCAGAGTAACTTGTTTGGACTGTGTTTTTCATTTTCTTTTCGTTAGCAGAGGAGGCTCTGTCAGCAGAATAAATGATTACCCATTGCCTATAACAGACACAATTGGTGAATCCCAGAGGTTGGTACATTTTCTGTTTCAGATGGAGTTAACTCAGAGTGATATTGAACGCAGTTCACTCTCCACTCCTTTTGAAAAAGCAAGATTTCATTTCCTTCTAATGAATCGTGTATCGATTCATCAGATTGTAATAACTAACACACAAAAGGACAATTGGTTCATGACACTCACCTACAATGCTCCAAAAGGCAGTGCCTGGATCACAAGCACATGGCAGGGGTTTGTTGATTGGCCTATTTTGAAAGCTTTGGATGTGATTCGCTTCTACAAACTAATCCTAGATTACACCCCAAGCATTTCCTGATTGATTATGTCAAAACAGAAGGAAATGTGGTTTCAACCTCAGAGAATTCATATACGAAACAAGTTCGTGATGAGGAGGTTCGCCATGATGTTGTCTCATAATCAAAATTTGGGTAACTTGTTCTTCACCAAGAAACTAAGTCTTTAAGGGCATTCTTTAATTTCTTGAATAAATCATAACGGGGTTTTTCAGCAAATATGTATTTTTGTGCGAATTGCCACATTCATGAATTAATGCTTCATTTTCTTTCCCCATTACAGAGGAGGCCCATCATGCTCATCTGAGAGGGCCAAGTTGGAGCAACAAGGCAAAGATGGTAAATTCCATACAAGAGCTTTCTCTTTAAGTTGTGGTTGCGTCCCTGGATGTTGAACAAGGCATGCTACAGATTACAAAGAAAAAGGCAGCAAAACATTTCCCTCCTATACCAACTCATCTACCAAATTATAAGTATGAGCACCAGATTGTAATTTCGGACACTCAAAACCAGAATTAGAACATGACACTCATCTACAATAGTTTTTTACACGCCTTCTTCATCACGAGAGGGTGGCACCGGTTTGTTGTTAGGCACGGTGTGAAATTCACGGACGTGATTTTCTTCTACAGACCTCTCTCGCCTTTACATGACTTGCATTTCCTGATTGAACATGTCAAAAGAGGGGTCAACACTCCTGAATTCAAGCCGGAAAATTTCCTGTTCGAGCTGCAATTGAACTTTATCTATGGCCATTTTTGTTAGCTTCCAACCCACACTCCACATGGTGTGGGTAGCACCATGTGCTAAAGAAAGGTGGTGGGGGCAACACCAACTCACTAATGGAAGATAGTGAGGGTGGCACCATCTTGGCCAATTATGGCTGTCACTTCACGTACTCCTCTTCTCTTGGTTATAAATTGAGATAAGTGAGGATGGGAGTGTCACACAGAGCTGAAGAAAGCAAACAGAGAGTGTATAATCTGTGAGTGAGAGTGCATTCTATAGAGGGTTGTGAGGTGTGAGTTGTAATCTCCCTCCGGGATAATTCTATAGTGGATATCACTCCCGTGGACATAGGCAATTGCCAAACCATGTAAATCTCTTGTGTTATTGTGTGTGATTGATTTCTGGTGTCTTATAGTCCTAACAAGTGGTATCAGAGCCTCGTCAGTTGTGTTTCGGAAAAACAGAGTGCGATTTTTCGAAACTGCCCAGAAATCAAGTTGCTCAAAATTCACTTTTGAACATACCGGGAGCAAAGTCTCAATGAGAAGAGTCTGGAACTGTAAAGAAGAGCCCCAGAAGAGCTTGCACGCGCTTTCACGCCCTCTCTGAAGTTGGCGCATGAATCTCACGCTCTGCACGCGCCCTACGCGCCATGAAGAGCAGCCGGTTGGTGATCTCACTCTCACCCACGTGCACACGTGATACTCAAGGAGGAAGACGAGTGTGTTGCGCGTGTTGTGACGTCAACACGCCACGTCATCATCTACGTAGCTGCCACGTCATCGCTACGTCACTAACACGTGGTTGCCACGACGTCGCCATGTCACTGCCACGTGGCTTCCACGTCAGCAAGCCTGGTGCCACGTGGTTGACCACGTCAGCAACCTGTTGACCAGTCAACCCAGAGGCTAAAAGTTATCCGCTACTGCGCGGCTAAGGTACACCTGTAGATTTGAATTGTCCAAACTGTTTTCACTTGATCTGAGCCATTCTGTGTCTGTTTTTGACAATCCAATAGTGCTTTCCAACTATTTGGAGTATTCTGAATATATTCGTACGGTTAGATTTTTCATTTGGAGTTTTTTGTAAAAGAAAGAATACGATGGAGGAATTCACATCAACTTCAGGATCTATGTTCAAGTTGACTCCTTCCAATTATGCAATTTGGAAGTCACGGATGGAAGACATCATGTTTTATAAAGACCTATTTGACCCTATTTTTGTAAAAAGGGTTAAACCTAAAGGAGTGAAAGATGATGACTGGATAAAGATGAACCGCAAGACTATCAGTTGTATCAGACAATAGATAGACCACAGCGTGTACCATCATGTCACCGAGGAGACAGATGCCTATTCTCTATGGACAATGTTAGACGACATGTACAGGTCAAAGACCACTCAGACCAAAACCTTGGTGATGAGAAGGCTTGTCAATTTGAAGTTGAAGAATGGTATGTCTGTTGCCGAGCACACCAGTGAATTCAAAAATCTGGTGTATCAGCTTGCAACTATCAAGATGCACTTAGACGATGAAACGCAAGCCGTACTACTGCTCAGTTCTTTACCGGACAGCTAGGAGACGTTGGTGGTCTCTCTAAGCAACTCTGCACCAGAAGGGAAGCTGACCATGAGCATGGTCACAGACGCCATGTACAATGAAGAGACAAGAAGGAAAGACATGGGAGGTAATCAATCCCATGCTCTTGTCATAGAAGATAGAGGCAGAGAAAGAGGTAAAGGAAGAGGTAGAGAAAGAAGCAAGAGTAGTGGCAGTTCGAACAACAAGAATAAATCCAGAGACAACAAAGGTCAAGGTAACTCTAGCATCACTTGCTTTCATTGTGGCCAGGAGGGTCACATAAAGAGAAACTGCCCAAGCCAGAAAGAGAAAGGCCAAAGCAGTAAGTCAAAAGGAGATGAGAACATAACAGCCACAACAACTGATGAAATACTTCTTGCAGTTGGTGAAGAGGAGGATTGCCTTCACGTGGCTGACCATAGCTACACAGGATGGGTAATAGACACAGTTGCATCCTATCACACCACTTCCCACAAAGAACTCTTCAGCTCATACAACGCTGGAGATTTTGGGACTGTTCGAATGGGGAATTCTTGCTATTCGAAGATTGTGGGTATTGGTGACATTAGCATTCAGACTAATGTCGGAAGCAAGCTGGTTCTCAAAGATGTGAGGCATGTTCCAGATTTGCGCCTCAATCTTATCTCCGGAAGCGCCTTAGACCGACAAGGCTATACAAGTACATTCAGAAATGGCTGTTGGAAGCTGACAGGAGGAGCTTTGACAATCGCCAGAAGAGAGATGTCTTCAACATTGTATAAGACTCAAACGAAGATTTGTCTGGAAAGTCGTAATGCAACAAAAGAAAAGGAGTCACCGGACTTATGGCACAGAAAACTGGCTCACATGAGTGAGAAGGGATTGCATCTGTTAGCAAAGCAATCCAGAATACCCTTATCCAATTGGAGTGCCTTGAAGCCGTGTGATCATTGCCTTTATGGCAAGAACCATCGACTATCATTTAGTTCAACGAGCAAGAGGAAAACAAGAGTGCTCAGTATGGTACACTTGGATGTTTGTGGCCCAATCGAAGTGGAGTCACATGGCGGCTGTAAGTATTTTCTGACTTTCATTGATGATGCATCAAGGACGTGTAGATGCGCCCTTGGGCTTCACTCTACAGTTCGGACTCCCTTTTGCTGTCGGTTCTTAATCTGAACCAAAGAGTCCAAATCCGGCAAATTGTTTTGAGAAAAACAGATTTTTTTTTTGAAAGAAGTGCCAAACATGGACTGCTTTGCCAGATACAGAGTCGCCACCTAAATATTTTATTTTGGGAAATTTAGGAAACCCTGACTCGGTACCAAAGGCCACATGTCTGTCATCACCAAAGTTGCCTCGGCTTGGGAACTTGGGTACGATTGGGGAAGGTCAGCTATGAGCACCCCCTCTCGCCCGATCCGAAGATCGGCCTCTACTAACCATGATATCCGATTTTGAAAACGTTATGTGTTCTTATTCCGATTAATTAGCTAGAATTACTATGTGATGCGCACATCAAAACAAGTATAGACTAGATCGCCTAATTTGGAACAAAGCATTGCATATCCGTTTGTTTGGAAACGTTTTGAAATTTGCTACTAGCAAGTAGGCTAAAACACAGATTTCAACGAGTTGTTTCAACTCAAACAATCCAACCTTCACCCACAGGCATTCAGGCAGTTTATCACATAAGCATCTAGCCACATGGTAAGCATACTGTCATGGTATCATTCACACGCATGTGGTATGCTAAAGCATAAATACTTACAAAGTACTCCATGCCAAAAAAAAAAAAAAAAAAACATGTTAGCGATCAATGCATGATCCAAGTCCATGTTAAGTGCCTAATGCATCACATGCAAAATGTCACTAGAATAGGCTCGGCTAATCTAAGGATGGCATGTGAGATGCACAGGAAGCATGTATTCAAGTTAAATTTGAAATATAATGCAATTAGCATGATGTGCCGAGCCCGGTGCATGCAATACTGACGAATGATGCACGCATGCATAACATGAGGTATACTAAAATAAACATGTCCTAATACTAACCATCAAAGCAGGTAAGTAAAAGGGAGAAAGAAGTGGGGGTTGGAAGACATTCACACACTCACCCACACTTATTACAAACTTGCCCTTGCTCGGAAGGACCGAAAGAATAATACAGACTGAATAAATAATCAACTATCCTAGCTAATTACTTATCACAGACCAACTAAATTAATTAAGCAAATTAATTAATCTAATTTAAGCAATAAACAGTCCCGGGATGAAGACCCAATGCAGTGCGCGCTCGGTTTTGCTCGGAAATCCGCCACCATGCACAAGATGCCTCTGTTTTCCCTGCTCTGCTCCTCTGAAGACTGCCAAAGCCTCAGGGTTTACTCTCTGGATGCTGAGAAACACCACCGACTGAAGAAGAACACCACCGGCCATGTAGAATGGTCACCGGCCATGAATTTAATCCACCGGCCAAAAATGATAGCCGGTCGGCACTGTATTTAGCCGACCGGACAAAAATTCCTGCAAAATCTGGTTTGACAGCAGCAGAGGGCAATACTTGGCATGGCAATGTATTTCAAGCAATGTATGCACCAATCACACGCCATATCATGTTTATGACTCAAAGGGACGTGAACCTTGGTTCTCGGACCACCAATCGCGCATTTCCATGCATGATGGCCCAAGAAGCCAAGTGTGTACATTTAATATGGAATGCAATGCACATGATCAAACCAAGGGGAACTCAACCTCTATCATAAGCAATTCAAGAGGCCAAGTATGCATGCTAATGCAATGCAACCTAAGCATGTTAGCTAGCATGCAACATGGAGATGCAAAGAAGCATACAAAACGTGCAAGGCATGAGACAATGCAACCAATGAGCATGCAAGGTACAATGTGGGTGTTTAAATATGCGAGCAAGCATGTGACTTCATTCAATCATGTAAGTTCAAACATGCAACACCTCATCAATATGCTACAACATACAAGGAGTACATGCAACAAGCAAAGAGGTGGACTTAAACATGGTTTAGGCAGCCCTTACTAGGCCTAAAACAGTGGCCAAGGTGCTCAAAAATGAAGGACTAATAGGCACACAAACATGCATGCAAATGATCTCCAACACTTCAAGCATTAAAGAGCAATTCTCAAGCACACTCAAGAGGATGCAAACATGGACATATGGCATGCATTAAGCTCTAAAATCATGTTATAAGATGATGCCAAATCAATTTAAACAAGACAAGCAAAACATGCCACAATGGCCCAAGTGCTTAAGACAAGCCAAGGAGGCTTAAACCAAGGTCAAGTCCACCAAACCTCACAAGGCTAAGGGGACTTAAAACAAGTCAAATTCAGACTTAAACAAAGCCAAGGGTGCACTTAGATGGCATCTAAGTGGTCTAAAAGTGCAAGCATACTCCGAGGCCTAAACAAGGGGCATAAGGTAACAACCTTTAAACACATTGAAGGAGGATTAAATGCAAGCATATAGGCATGTTATAAGGACTGAAATAACATGTTAAGCAGTTCCAAACCATTGAAATGATACAAACAAGGCATGCTACACACTTACATACTTAAGGCCAACAAGCCCAAAATGCAAAGGGGGCATGCAATGCAAGCTATGGTCGACCAAAACAGCCAAGGACAGACCTTAAACATGGCAAAATAAACATGAAAGCTTCACAAAGCTAGTCCTAAAGCATGCTTGAACAAGGGTTAAAACCTAGATGCATGTTAAGGCAGCAAAATAGCATTACAAAGCATGTATGCTAAGCAAGCATGGTGTACCAAAACCAACTCAACTCAATACTATTTCATGGCATAATAAGCATAAAAATCAGTTAAGGCATGGCCAACATGAACCTAAACTAGGTGCTCCCTCAAGAGGCAAAAAGTGTGCTTTTCAAGGACAACAAGGAGAGGGGGTGGCCCTCTCCTTCCTAGGACCTCGAGGCACCATCCTCACCTCTGAAATCCCTCAAGATTTCAGTGGTGAGGAGCCCCAAACATTATGGTCCCGGAGCTCACACAAAATGGCACAAAACAAGGGCCAAACAAGGCTAAGAGGGGTCAAACAACCCCAAAGCTTAAAACACTCTTAACAAACTATTTAGAGGCCTTAAAAATAGAACTTTTACGTATTATATGCAAAGCCAAAAAACAGTTGCAAGATAGGTAAAAGTAGTGTGCAAAAATGGGGAATAAAAGGGAAAAGTGATTACCCTTGTAGACCTTCTTCAACAATGGAGCTCCAGCAGCTTCTTGAGGTTGAAATCAACTTCAAAACTCTAAAAACAACCCTCAAGGGCCTCAGCTCCAAGGAAAGGTGTGGTGGTGTGTGTTTGTGTGCAAATCTAAGCCTAAACACACACAAGAGAGAGAGATAGGGAGATGGGAGATGAACAAACCCTAACCCTATAACTCAAACCCTAAAAATGTTGCCCAAAAATGTCTAACCTCTGACCAAGAGAAGAAACCCTCTCTTATAGGCAACTCCCTCTTGTAAGGCTTCCAAAACAAGCCATCCAAGAGGGAAATCCCTCCATACACGTGTATGGAGAGGAACAGAGTGGGTGCCAGCTATCACAGCTGGCACAAAATATCTGCTAAAAGCAGATGAACAGTGGTCGGCCAGCCAAAAGTGACTTTGGCCAAAACTTATGGCCGGTCGGCCAAAAATAGTGCCGGTTGGCCAAACATTTGGCCGATGGCAACAAAAGACAGTCGGTGGCCTCAAGCCATGGCCGGTGGTGTGTGGGGATGCCTCAAAAGGCATTCCCTGCCCCTCAAAGGCAAAACACAAGTGTTTGGTGCCAAACCAACCACAAAATAGTCGAGTCGAGAGGTCCTGAGACGAGGCGCGTTGCCAAGGCCTCCGGGAACTCAAGACGAACACAAACATGGATGATCGCCGAGTGTTCAAGCGGTGACGTCCAAGTCTTGAGGACGGTCAAAAATGGGGTGTCTACAGTTGCCCCTCTTTGATAGAACTCGAAAGTCATAACAATGACGGGAGTGAATGTCAAAGCCCAGAGACGACCCATTTTTGACAAGGCCGAAGACTTAGACAACGCATGCAAGACAAACAAGATATGCGCCCGAAGGCAGGGGCAAAATGCAAGACAATGCACGAAGCCGAGCATAACTTATGATCATGCAAAGAAAGCTGTAACGAAGCACACATGCAACAGTTTTAAGCTAGCATACACCAAACTACACTACAATGCAGAAAGGATGTAAGAGAATTATGCGATTCTTGATACGTCTCACGCGGAGGATACAATACCTGTCCGGTTCGTCTGGTTCCACCAGTCGCAAATGAACCGTACATACAATATCGTGCCTGCAAAGAAAACAACTTAACAGGTACGATGTTATTAGTAACATGCATGACAATGCAAGAATGAATGCAAAATGATATGCAATATATACAAAACAATGTATAAACAATGCAAATGAAAATGCAATGCAATTGAAACAATGCAAACTATATGCAAAGCAATTGAATCATGATCCAATCATGAGCGGTTCAAAACCACACAAATGTCAAATAGATTGATGGAGGTAACAAGTTCGTCTACCATAGAACGGTCTACTGAACTATGAGTAATGTAGACGGACACAAGAACAAGTATTGGAGGGGAATGACATAAGTGGGGAAACGACCCGCTGGGGAAAGGACAACGATCCTAATGCTGGATGCAAAATTACACTACAATGTAATATATAATGAAAATACTGGGGAAAATGGCAATGGATCTGGCACGCGGGCCAAACCAAATCTTGCCTAGGCAAAGCATGTACGCATACAAGCCACGTCTAACATAGAACGGTCCACTGAACTATGCTTCGACACGAGGAGTATGGGCACATACCAGACCAAGCTCAACATGGAAAGGCGCAAGCCATAGATGGAAGGTAAAGCAATGAATGCATGCAAATTACAATGCAATGTAATGGATACAATGGATATGGCACGCGGGCCAAACCGAATCTTGCATAGGAAAGGCATGTACGCATACAAACCGCGTCTAATCGCAGAAAAGGTGCCGCAACCCTCAAACCAACATACTAGCGTGGAATAGGCGCGTACACATGCAGAACTGTGCTTTAACGTGAAAAGTATGGGCACATATTAGACCAAGCTCAACATGGAAAGACGCGAGCCATGGATGGAAGGTGATGCAGTGAATGCATGCAAACTACAATGCAAATATTTATGAATATGCAATGCAATATTTATAGTGGAAATGCACGACAATGCATGTTTATTTTCTACGATGCAATATTTACCATGTATGCATGACAATGCACTATTTACAATGGATGCATGACAAATGCATGTTTTTTTTGTTTTTTGTTTTTGAAATGCAAATGATGCATGGAATGCACGTTGCTTGGAATGCACGACAATGCAAGTCGCTTTGAAATGCAAGACAATGCACGGATTTTCTAATGCGCGACGACGCGCGGCTTGAGATGCATGGGAATGACATAAATTTTACACGCGCGGCTTTCGAAATGCATGGTAATGCAAATGAACTGTGCACATCAACGCACGGGAGGTCTTGCACCTCCCAAGGATTTAAGGTCTCCTAGACCGCTACTGGGGAAATGCATAACAATACAAGTGAACTTAGAGTGCGTGACAACGCGTGACTTCGAAATGCATGACAATGCATGTGAATTTGAAATGCATGACAATGCAACCAGGCAGTTTTAAGGTCTTGCCAGACCGTGCAAAAATGCAAGATGATGCAGGTATGACAAGCACAACAATGCGGATAAAATGCAGCATAATTAGCGCGTGTTCACGACCAAGCGTTGTAACGCAATGCACGTGGGGCAACTTTTGAATCTTATAAGAGACAAAAGGATACCAAAAGGATACGCCTTGTGCATATTCGAGTGCCACGTGCATAAGACACAGTCCGGGGGCAAAACAGAGGCTGGTTGAGCTCCGAAAATGCACTGTTCTTGCGCTATCTGGAGCAATGAAGGCCCCAAACTACACATCTGACCAAAACAAGGTTGTGGGAGGCTCACCGGCCGGAAGAGGAAGCCACCGGCTGTCCATCGGCCATCAATACATTCCACTGGCCAAATATTTGGCCGACCGGCCAAAAGTTGCTGAGTCGGGACAGTTTGGTCTTTTCACCCCGGGTCTTTTAAAATAGGGTTTTAAACCCTATTTCTTTCATTTCTCTTAGGCCGAAATCCTCTCTTCCTTCTCGCTAGAGCATTTTCCCACCTTCGATCCGTGTTTTTCTCGCGTTCTAGACACTTTTTCATCGTTCGATTCGCGAAACCCTCCTCGTTCCGCAAGTTTTGAACCGAACAAATCTCATTTTCGGTGTACTTTTCTTGGTTTCCACCACTCGGGGTTTGTTTCCCTCGAGTTTTTCTTGATTTCCGTGCACTTTCCACTTCCCGGCCTTTCCGGTCATTTTTCGCCCTCCCGGGGGTTAACTTTTCATTGACTTTTCGCATTCTAGCCTTATTTTCATTTTCCGACCATTTCCCTCGTCACTTTTGACATGGCCGACGATATTCCACTGGGTGGGACTCCCCCGGATCACGAGATGGATCCCGGGGCTGAGCTCCTACCTTTGAGCGTCCGTCCCTTCGACCCGGCGACCTACCGGCCGGCAATTCATGTCTTGCCCCCTGATGGACTTCGTCAGTTCAGGAGCTTTGACCGGAGTGTGCCACAGGACCTGCTTCTGCGTGAGCCGGCATCTCACGTATCCTTTGGCGCTTCCGAGGTAACATCTCCCCTCTTTGTTGCTTTCCGCAATGTAGAACATTCAACTGCCATAGTTAATCATTTCTTTAACTGCTTAGCCCGAATACATTGATGCACTGTATACCGTAGTTGACTGTAATCATACTTGCAATTGATAATCTATTTGAGACTGAACACGCGCACACACACTGCACTTGCCCTGAACCACTCAAACACACTGACACATCAGTCACCGTAGTTCACTACGAGCACACCGATACCCGATATCTATTTGAATCTGAAAATATGCACAGATGCTATATTTGCACTGAACCCCTCAAACACGCTGACGCATCACACGTTGTAGTTCACTGTAAGCACACCGGCACCCGGTATCTGTTTGAATCTGAAAACATGCACACATGCTGTATTTGCACTGAACCCCTCAAACACGCTAACGCATCACACGTCGTAGTTCACTGTAAGCACACCGGCACCCGGTATTTGTTTGAATCTGAAAACATGCACACATGTTGTATTTTCCACTGAACCGCTCAAACACGCTGACGCATCACACGTTGTAGTTCACTGTAAGCACACCGGCACCCGGTATCTGTTTGAATATGAAAACATGCACACATGTTGTATTTTTCTCAATTCTGCATGCCTTACAAAACTGGTATATTTATCATTGCTTCGCCACGGTTTGTTTTTGAACAGGGAGATTCCCATACCGTCCGCGGGTATGGGAACGTTGCCGCTCGAGACTGGTATATGGAGCTGCCGGACGCCGTTCGTCACATTGTGGACCAGGCCGGCTTCGGCGCATTCTGCAGGGGACTTCCCCGTCTTACCGCATGCAGACCTCTCCTTGCTGCTCTAGTGGAGAGATGGTGGGATACTACCGACTCGTTCCACCTTTCTGCTGCCGGGGAGATGACGATGACTCCCGTCGACTTCTCGATGCTCACAGGCATCGGGGTAGGGGGTGATTCGATCCCCTTCGATACTGATATGGACGAGTGGATTGCTGCCCAGATTTATCTACTCGGCGAGGTGCCGCCTCTCGCCCGTCCAGGCTTCGTCCGTTATTCCTGGTTTGAGGTGCAGTTCAGGGTCCAGCCCGCGTTGGTGGAGGAGGCTCCGATAACCCAGGAGGCTGTGGAGTAGTACGCGCGCGGCTTTCTGATGTTCCTACTGGGGACGACTATTTTCGCCGACCGGGCGAATACCATGCCCTTGTGCTTGCTCAGCGCTTTAGTGGACGTCACCCGGATCTTTGACTACGACTGGGGTGGCGCTGCTCTGGCCACGCTCTATGGGTATATGAGCTCAGCTTCCCATGGCAGCGGACAGTTGCTCGGGGGCTACTGGCGTGCTTGGGAGGTGCGTTTCCTTTTTCTGCTTTACATTTCTGCTTTTCCACTTTCTGTACTCTGTACCGTATTCTGTACACTGCACACACTGTAGTCTGCTTTACACTGGCTGTATACTGTACACACGGCACACACACACTCTTCTTTACACTGACTGTACACTGTTCACACTGTACACTGCATAACTCACTGTTCTGTTATTTCCACTTTTATTCTACTTTCCGCTTTATCTGATAGGCGTATTGGTATTCATTCTGCAGTTGTGGGTCTACGCCTACTTTCCTAGGCTGGCCCCAGTTCCTGATGTAGAGACCCCTCTCGTCGTCCCGTTCTCGCGGCGCTTCGACGCGAGGTGTGTGCGGAGACCACGGGAGACGTTCATCTTCTTCCGTCGCTACTTTGACACCATCACCGCCGTGGAGGTATGTTCAGTCTTTAGGGTTTGTTTAAGCTTTGCTTTTCACTGTATTGTTAATGATAGTAGATAACAAATTGCATTTCATTTTTTCAAATCACTTGGCGGCCTTGGGCCCCACTACCGGCTGAGATTTGGGAGCGATTCGCGGGCGCGGTTGAGACTGCCCGGTTCAGGATCCTTTTGAAGGGACCAGTCTGTCGGGCCTGGTACCTAGGCGAGCGCTTCTTGCGCCAGACCCTGGGTCTACCAGAGCAGATAGTCCCAGCTCCTCCCCCTGAGGACATGAGGGAGACCGAGAGGTACACTCTCGAGCAGATGACCGAGTACACAATCGGTTGGGATGCGATACGCCATAGGAGCATAGGTGACTACACAGAGTTCATCCGGACCTTCCTTATGCGGCCTCTGAGCGGTGGCCGCCGAGCTGAGAGAGAGAGACCTGCGGTGCCGACAGCCAGGGCAGGCGTAGGGGTAGGGACATCGAGGAGGGCTCGGGTCCGTGGTGGGAGCGGAGCTCGGAGAGGGCGGGGGGCTAGTTGGCCAGCACTGCCCACGATGATGACGTACAGAGGACAGGGCGGGGCGACTTATCAGATCCCTTTTGCTCCTCCTCCGGCTGATCACGAGTTGGTCGGTTTCCATGACCTGCCTTCGGTATGTATTACTGCATTCTTGCACCTTGCATTGTCATTTCATTTTCAGTTTATTTGATATTCCGCGGAATATTGATGCATCTGATATTTCTACAGGCTTCCTCCGAGTACACTCGGCAGTCATTGGAGTTGAATGCCACCATGATGGGGATGTTGCAGTGGACTTTCGACCTTCTGGCCCTCTACAGTATTCCGGTATGTTCTTCTAACCATGGTCTCAAACCATACATAAACTGCTTGGCATAATCTGATACATAATACAACACTTGACATACGGCCCTTACTGGCATCTGATACACTGTACTCATACACTGCATTTTGCACTGATCCACTGCTCACGGCATACACACTGTACTTATACACTACATTCTGCACTGATATTCTGTTCTGCGCATACTGATGCATTTGCCTCTTATGTACTTTCCAGCCTCCCTTCCAGATTCCTGCTGTAGGCGGTGCTCCGGCTGGACCTTCCGTTCCTGCTCGAGGGAGAGATGAGGAGGGCAGAGTATTTCCCCGCACTAGGGCGGGGCGCACTCATGCTGGGAGCAGCTCCCGGGTGCCAGTTCCAGACGACGACGAGTCGGAGGCGGAGGCGGAGTCAGAGGCGGAGGCAGAGTCATCGGAGGAGGGGACCGGAGATGGCTCGGACTTGGGCTCGGATGATGATGCTCCTGATGATGCTCCTGGACCTTCGTCCAGGAAGAGGACTAGGACAGGCTCCCAGGCCTGTGACCTTTTGACATTGATACAGACTTTTGCTGTTTTCTTCTTCTTTTTTGTATTTTTTCCTTTTTGGTAGCTAGGAGTACTTTGTACTGCCGCAGGCAGATTTTTGTTTCCAAAACTATGTACTTGAAAAGATGATGAAATGAAACAAACTTTTTGTTTAAAAAGTGATACATTTACATATCTCATGTATTGCATCGCATCACATCATGCTACATCTCAATGTAAGTGAAATTGATCTGTTGTCTGAAAATTGAGCACTTGCACTGTAATAATCAGATAACCAACCAGCCAATAGCAAAATAATCAAGCAAACCACAGTTCAACCTGAACACACAGCTCATACTCTGTTGGGGATTAGTCTGCATACAGCCCATATCACAGCACTCGGTTCGTCCTGCACACGGCAAACCTTGAACAAACAGCCCAATCTAACAAGACGGACTACAAAGGTTGAAACGGTTGAAGTTGAAAACACACTCAGATGTCCCAAATTTTCCCTTTTCGTCTTTTGTTTCGTGTGAATGTAGATTATGGCACAGCACCCTGATCATAAACGATTTTTGAAATTAAATAAGGTTTTTTGTTTTTTTTTTTTCAAACCTGGGTATCGAACCTATAACTGAACACAGCGAGAAAGATCTAAACAAAAGGTGCGTGACCGAAACACAACGAGACACGCTCGGAAAAGACTCAAAGTGAAAGTTGAGGTAAACAAGAGAAAAGACACGACACACGGACGTGTTTACAAAAACGAGACCTCAGATCTCGAGGAGCCAGTTCCTCCGGGTATGGTTCCCACCCTTTCTAATTTGCGATTCTCACATCACTCGGCCCTCAAGCTCGGTTTTTCTCTCGAAAACCCTATTCCTCACTTTTCTCTCGTCTTACACCTCTCTATTCTTCACTCTCTCATTTTTCATCCCTCCCTAGGGTGATCGATGGGTGAATAGGAAGTTGTGGGTTCACGCCCAACACTACTAGCTCGTGGCTATTTCTTCCGATGATGTCCAGTCGGTGTTCCAGACAGGAAACGGTGTATCTTTATCTGGCGAATATGGTGCCTCTCTGGCAAGTATGTTGCCGACGGGGGAAAGACAGAACACCTGACTCAACTGTGCCCCTAGTTCATCACTTTGACCATTTTTTGGTTTTCTTATACTAAAACAGTTTTGACCAAAATGAGAGTCGGATTAGCATACTCATTCAATTTTTGATTTGAAAATCATGCAAGTCAGGCTGTGAGCACTGAAAATTTTCCTTTTTGGGTCCAAGAAAAAGGTCCGGTTTTGGAAAATGAAATAGTTTTAGAGAAAATAGTCAACCTCAGTAAAAATTTTCAAAAAAAAAAAAAAAAAAAGAAACTATTTTTGCAAACGGCCAATGCTAAACGAGCACGGAACCTACCCTCGAGATGCGCAACCTCGGATCAGAGGCAATGGAAAATTGCCCCTGGCTTAAAGGGGGGGACATGGCAACGGAAAGTTGCCCCTGGTTTGGACGGCAACTCAGGGCAACTTATGGCAACGGAAAGTTGCCCCTTGTTTGGATGATGCCGCAGCATGTTGTAAAGCAATCCTCATCGGTGATGATCATTGCAAGCGTACTCTCGGGCACGGAGAAGATGAAGACGGTCAAAAACCAATATATGGACACAGTCACTGCGAAAGCGTCGGTGGTTGGACTTCCAAAGGAAGTTGACTTCGTGGTTCCGGTTGTCACAACTGGACTATCGGATGCAGAGGAGGCAAAGGTGATGAAAACCATTTCATGGACTGAGACGCTATGAAAGCGTTGGGGGCTGGACTTCAGGATGAAGTTGCCTATGTATCCCAAACATGGGAATCAAGCCTTACGTAGTTCCGGTTAAGGTACACTCGGGTATTTTAACCTTCACTTTTTAGGCTCTAACTTTTGCCAAGGCGCCCGATGCGGGTTTTCGACCTTGCGAGCTTTTGTTTTTCTTTTCTTTTCATTCTTTTTCATTTCTTTTCTTCTTTTTTCTTTTTCGATTCTTGATCTTTTTCTTGTATTTTTTTGTACTTTTTTCTTTCTTGTATTTTTCTCTTGCTCTAACTTTTGCCTGGGTCGCCCTTCCGGGTTTTCGGCCCAGCGAGCCTCTCAAAGGGTAAAAGTGTAGCAAGTCCATGCCAAATGGTTTTGAAATCGCAGCCCTCTGTATACAGGAGAGTGACTGTTGCGTTGATTTGCAGAAGAATCCATCTTCGGTTCTGCGAGCACATCGGACATTTTTGCCCCTAGTTGGAAGGATGCTTCTGTTCTAGCTTCACAAGCTTCTTCTGATGATATCTGATCTTCTTGATCTGACTTTCTTGCCTCTTGTTCGAGGGCTGCTTTGAATCTGTCCACGCAGGCCTCACGTGGTGGTTTGACCGTTGAACACTCTGAATTCAAGTTCATGGTTTGAAAGTGAGGGGTCGAGTCTCGCGGCTGAGAGCGATCCTAAGCTGCACAATCTCAAGAGCGATTCCACACAGGTCTTCGCAGGACTGCGCAAAACATTTTGTTTTTGAAAGTTTTTAAGAAAGTGACAAATCGCTCGCGCTAAAGACAGTGTAGAACCAATCTGGATCAAGCCAAGATTCTTCCTAGTACTCACATTAACAAGCATGATCTCAATCATTAAGGGCCTAGTATGTCTCTCTTTCTCTCAATTGATCAAAGTTTTGCAAATCCCGAGGAATTCCTTCCTCTTCGTTTTTGTCACCGCAGTGTTCAAAAGAGCTTTTTTTTTTAAAACTTAGGTCATTGTAACGATTTTCAGGGCACAAGAGAGTAGGTAGAATGTACTGTCGTTCCATTCAAATCCTCTGGCATAACTGGTTCAAGACAAACAATAAGTAAGCACGGGAACAAGATAGCCGCAGCTTTTTCATTCAGATGTCCACGGTGCAACTGGCTCCACAGCAGAGACAGACTCAAAAGAAGGCAAAACGGGTAATTACAAAACAAAATGGTGCTCGGGGCAACAACCCCGGAATCACCTGACATCCTATACAAGACAGACCTTTAAGCAGAAAGGACTGACTCACGACAATGAGACCGACTCAAAACAAAGCAAAAGACCGACTCAATACCCAAGCCGGAATTTACAAAATGAGCATTCACAGATGCTCAAAAATGCGTGCCAAACGCCACATCCAAAATACTAGACGTCGCCCGTAGGTGGTTCACTTCCCGATTACATACTCGCCATATCAGTGTCCTCAAAATGCAATAACTGGGTAGTAACGGACTTGGCTGAGGTGGGCAGGAGGATAACCTCGTTGTCAATCAAATCCTGCACCTCATGACGGAGGCGGAAGCAATTATCGGTAGCATGACCAGTTTGTTGGTGGTACGCACAGTACAGAGCAGCATCATGTGTAGCAGGGAGATTCTTCGGCAGAGGTCGAGGCTCCAAGGGTTTAAGATGCCCTCTTTCAGCTAGGATCTGGAGTGCCTTGGACAACGGCATGTAGAGAGCATGGAAGACCTTGCGCCCTCGGGGCAGGTACTTCGAAGCCTGGGCAGTCTTGCTAGACGTACTAGCGAAAGGGTCGGCAAGTGCCGCTTTGGCTTTCGGATCTTTCCTGGGTGCAGGGTTGGGAGCGGAAGGAACTGTTTTGGCATGACGGGGCCTATCCTGGCTTTCTGACTGACTTGTACTACCCTCAGGTGGAGTGGGGAAAGCATCCTCCACAGCTTTTGTCATAATTACAGATATCTGTTGCTTGTTCATCCCCCCGGCTTTCAAAGCCTCGACTGCCCACAGCAGTTGTTCGATAGGATCGGCATCCGCCTTCATTTTGTCCTTACCTCTGGCCTCAGCCTGATCGAGGGTTTGGGTTGATACTGATACGTCATTGCCATAGCTGGAGGCCATCTCCTGTTGGCTAAGTTCAATCACAATCCGCCCTAACAGCGGGGGCTCCTGGGGTACAAAACTCCCGGCATATGGTACGGCTGGCGGTGAAGCTGAAAGATCTGCCACGGACCTTTGGAGATCACCTATCATCCCCATTAGTTCAAATGTAGTAGGCTCGCGAGCCTGATATAATTGGGGGGCCCAGACCGGGTACGCAACAGGCGACCTGGGAGGATGCAGCACATCAACATTGGTCTCACTTTGCAGAGTGATTTCCTGATCTAGTGCAGCTGTCATAAGCACAATCTCCTCCGAATTCTGCGTCATTACAAGTCCTGCCTCAGCAAGGGGGAACACTAACTATTCTGGATCAACTCTCCTGAACCCCTAAAAGGGCAAACAAACAGCATTTCAGCCCAAACGGATCAAACACGGGTGTAGCTGAACAACTGTACTCTACTACTGATCACTGTTTCCTAGAATCACTGCATTACTGCCCCAATAACACTGAATCGGATACCCACAGATATAACTGATTCTCACAAATACTGATACTGGTGCCCTCAGGCCTGATACTCAAACTTGCAAACTGGTATATGCACTCCCTGTAGAGATACACTTTAAAAGCACATAACAAGTAAATGAGAGCCAATACACCCCTATGTTGGGGTAGGGTTTCCCCGTCCTATTTCGTCAGGAGCTAGGGTTTCACTACGCACGCAGCGGTTTTAAACAACCTATATCGGGTAAGCAACCTGTCCTAGTTTGGAATGGTCACTATGGATTCCGAATATGCACTAGGTCGAATGGTCAAAAAGGGTGTCCCGGTAAAATCGGGGTTTGTGTTCCCATGCTGTTAGAGCCCATAACCGGTCAGCCTTATGGACATGCCTTGACAAGACAAGCCTCCGGCAAACCGTTCAGGAATGGCAGATGGCAAACACGGTGTCCTAGGCGCACCAATGCACATGCAATGCAAAGAGACACATAAATGAAATCAAAACAGGATATCACAAGTTCGAGTCAAGCTCTCTCAATCCCCAGCGGAGTCGCCAGAAACTGTAGACGTGCCCTTGGGCTTCACCCTACAGTTCGGACTCCCTTTTGCTGTCGGTTCTTAATCTAAACCAAAGAGTCCAAATCCGGCAAATCGTTTTGAGAAAAATAGATTTTTTTTTTAAAGAAGTGTCAAACATGGACTGCTTTGCCAGATATAGAGTCGCCACATAAATATTTTATTTTGAGAAATTTAGGAAACCCTGACTCGGTGCCAAAGGCCACGTGTCCGTCATCACCAAAGTTGCCTCGGCTCGGGAACTTGGGTACGATTGGGGAAGGTCAGCTATGAGCACCCCCTCTCACCCGATCCGAAGATCGGCCTCTACTAACCATGATATCCGATTTTGAAAACGTTATGTGTTCTTATTCCGATTAATTAGCTAGAATTACTATGTGATGCGCACAACAAAACAAGTATAGACTAGATCGCCTAATTTGGAACAAAGCATTGCATATCCGTTTGTTTGGAAACGTTTTGAAATTTGCTACTCGCAAGTAGGCTAAAACACGGATTTCAACGAGTTGTTCCAACTCAAACAATCCAACCATCACCCACAGGCATTCAGGCAGTTTATCACATAAGCATCTAGCCACATGGTAAGCATGTTGTCATGGTACCATTTACACTCATGTGGTATGCTAAAACATAAATACTTACAAAGTACTCCATGCCAAAATATAAAAAAAAAACATGTTAGCGATCAATGCATGATCCAAGTCCATGTTAAGTGCCTAATGCATCACATGCAAAATGTCACTAGAATAGGCTCGGCTAATCTAAGGATGGCATGTGAGATGCACAGGAAGCATGTATTCAAGTTAAATTTGAAATATAATGTAATTAGCATGATGCGCCGAGCCCGGTGCATGCAATACTGACGAATGATGCACGCATGCATAACATGAGGTATACTAAAATAAACATGTCCTAATACTAACCATCAAAGCAGGTAAGTAAAAAGGAGAAAGAAGTGGGGGTTGGAAGACATTCACACACTCACCCACACTTATTACAAACTTGCCCTCGCTCGGAAGGACCGAAAGAATAATACAGACTGAATAAATAATCAACTATCCTAGCTAATTACTTATCACAGACCAACTAAATTAATTAAGCAAATTAATTAATCTAATTTAAGCAATAAACAGTCCCGGGATGAAGACCCAATGCAGTGCGCGCTCGGTTTTGCTCGGAAATCCCCCACCATGCACAAGATGCCTCTGTTTTCCCTGCTCTGCTCCTCTGAAGACTGCCAAAGCCTCAGGGTTTACTCTCTGGATGCTGAGAAACACCACCGGCTGAAGAAGAACACCACCGGCCATGTAGAATGGTCACCGGCCATGAATTTAATCCACCGGCCAAAAATGATAGCCGGTCGGCACTGTATTTAGCCGACCGGACAAAAATTCCTGCAAAATCTGGTTTGACAGCAGCAGAGGGCAATACTTGGCATGGCAATGTATTTCAAGCAATGTATGCACCAATCACACGCCATATCATGTTTATGACTCAAAGGGACGTGAACCTTGGTTCTCGGACCACCAATCGCGCATTTCCATGCATGATGGCCCAAGAAGCCAAGTGTGTACATTTAATATGGAATGCAATGCACATGATCAAACCAAGGGGAACTCAACCTCTATCATAAGCAATTCAAGAGGCCAAGTATGCATGCTAATGCAATGCAACCTAAGCATGTTAGCTAGCATGCAACATGGAGATGCAAAGAAGCATACAAAACGTGCAAGGCATGAGACAATGCAACCAATGAGCATGCAAGGTACAATGTGGGTGTTTAAACATGCGAGCAAGCATGTGACTTCATTCAATCATGTAAGTTCAAACATGCAACACCTCATCAATATGCTACAACATACAAGGAGTACATGCAACAAGCAAAGAGGTGGACTTAAACATGGTTTAGGCAGCCCTTACTAGGCCTAAAACAGTGGCCAAGGTGCTCAAAAATGAAGGACTAATAGGCACACAAACATGCATGCAAATGATCTCCAACACTTCAAGCATTAAAGAGCAATTCTCAAGCACACTCAAGAGGATGCAAACATGGACATATGGCATGCATTAAGCTCTAAAATCATGTTATAAGATGATGCCAAATCAATTTAAACAAGACAAGCAAAACATGCCACAATGGCCCAAGTGCTTAAGACAAGCCAAGGAGGCTTAAACCAAGGTCAAGTCCACCAAACCTCACAAGGCTAAGGGGACTTAAAACAAGTCAAATGCAGACTTAAACAAAGCCAAGGGTGCACTTAGATGGCATCTAAGTGGTCTAAAAGTGCAAGCATACTCCGAGGCCTAAACAAGGGGCATAAGGTAACAACCTTTAAACACATTGAAGAAGGATTAAATGCAAGCATATAGGCATGTTATAAGGACTGAAATAACATGTTAAGCGGTTCCAAACCATTGAAATGATACAAACAAGGCATGCTACACACTTATATACTTAAGGCCAACAAGCCCAAAATGCAAAGGGGGCATGCAATGCAAGCTATGGTCGACCAAAACAGCCAAGGATAGACCTTAAACATGGCAAAATAAACATGAAAGCTTCACAAAGCTAGGCCTAAAGCATGCTTGAACAAGGGTTAAAACCTAGATGCATGTTAAGGCAGCAAAATAGCATTACAAAGCATGTATGCTAAGCAAGCATGGTGTACCAAAACCAACTCAACTCAATACTATTTCATGGCATAATAAGCATAAAAATCAGTTAAGGCATGGCCAACATGTACCTAAACTGGGTGCTCCCTCAAGAGGCAAAAAGTGTCCTTTTCAAGGACAACAAGGAGAGGGGGTGGCCCTCTCCTTCCTAGGACCTCGAGGCACCATCTTCACCTCTGAAATCCCTCAAGATTTCAGTGGTGAGGAGGCCAAAACATTATGGTCCCGGAGCTCACACAAAATGGCACAAAACAAGGGCCAAACAAGGCTAAGAGGGGTCAAACAACCCCAAAGCTTAAAACACTCTTAATAAACTATTTAGAGGCCTTAAAAACAGAACTTTTACGTATTATATACAAAGCCAAAAAACAGTTGCAAGATAGGTAAAAGTAGTGTGCAAAAATGGGGAATAAAAGGGAAAAGTGATTACCCTTGTAGACCTTCTTCAACAATGGAGCTCCAGCAGCTTCTTGAGGTTGAAATCAACTTCAAAACTCTAAAAACAACCCTCAAGGGCCTCAGCTCCAAGGAAAGGTGTGGTGGTGTGGGTTTGTGTGCAAATCTAAGCCTAAACACACACAAGAGAGAGAGATAGGGAGATGGGAGATGAACAAACCCTAACCCTAGAACTTAAACCCTAAAAATGTTGCCCAAAAATGTCTAACCTTTGACCAAGAGAAGAAACCCTCTCTTACAGGCAACTCCCTCTTGTAAGGCTTCCAAAACAAGCCATCCAAGAGGGAAATCCCTCCATACACGTGTATGGAGAGGAACAGAGTGGGTGCCAGCTATCACAGCTGGCACAAAATATTTGCTAAAAGTAGATGAACAGTGGTCGGCCAGCCAAAAGTGACTTTGGCCAAAACTTATGGCCGGTCGGCCAAAAATAGTGCCGGTCGGCCAAACATTTGGCCGATGGCAACAAAAGACAGCCGGTGGCCTCAAGCCATGGCCGGTGGTGTGTGGGGATGCCTCAAAAGGCATTCCCTGCCCCTCAAAGGCAACACAAGTGTTTGGTGCCAAACCAACCACAAAACAGTCGAGTCGAGAGGTCCTGAGACGAGGCGCGTTGCCAAGGCCTCCGGGAACTCAAGACGAACACAAACATGGATGATCACCGAGTGTTCAAGCAGTGACGTCCAAGTCTTGAGGACGGTCAAAAATGGGGTGTCTACAGGACGTTGTGGGTGTATTTCCTGACGACGAAGGATGAGGTATTTCAGCACTTTTAGGAGTTCCATGCGATGGTGGAAAGAGAGACTGGGAAGAAGTTGAAGTGTCTTCGCACAGACAATGGAGGCGAGTACACTTCCAATGCTTTTGCAGCAAACTATGCCAGCAGAGGTATTCGGCACAAGACAACAGTTCCCGGCACCCCACAACACAATGGTGTGGCAGAAAGGATGAACCGCACTATTATTGAAAGAGTCAGATGTATGCTTAAAATGGCAAAGTTGCCAAAGTCATTCTGGGCTGAAGCCGCCCGTATAGCTTGTTATCTCATCAACAGGTCGCCTTCAGTCCCATTGAATTTTGCGATACCTGAGGAAGTTTGGTCTAGAAGAAAGGTATCATATTCTCACTTGAGAGTCTTCGGGTGTAAGGCCTTTGCACACATTTCCAAGGAAAATAGATAGAAGCTTGATGACAAGTCCACTCCATGCATATTTGTGGGCTATTCAAATGCAGCATTTGGGTACAAGGTGTGGGACCCAGTGAACAAGAAGATGTTCAAAAGTAGAGATGTTGTGTTCCAGAAAGACCAGACAGTAGCAGATTTTAAGAAATCTACAAAGTCTAGAGATGTCATGTAATGATCGTGTCCTGTATTATGTTAATTAATCATGATTATGTTTGTAATTATGTGCTTAATTTGAATTTGGGTGTTAATTGCATGATTATATGTGATTTTGGCTTTGTATCTGTTCACCGTAGGAAAATCTGTTAGAATCTGTGCTATGAACTAAAAATTGAAGGCCTTATCGACCACAGAAACCGAAATTGACTACGCCATTGTGATTGGTGTAATTTTTAGAGCCTACGGTGAAATTTAATTACAAATTTATTCAGATCAAAATAATTAGATTCAGAACGATTAATTAAGTGCTATTAATTAGCTATAATCAAATGTGATTAAGAGAGCTTATAAATAGGCCAATATACACTCATCTTTCTCATTTTTGTTGAACTCAAAATTGAAGTCACTCTAGAGAGAGAGGGAGATGCCGGCTCTAGAGAGAGAAGAAGGAGAATTGTGTATTTGGCTCAAAGTTTGTGAGATTGGAAGGCCAGGCTCAAGGTTTAACTACTATTGGGAGAATTGAAGCTCTTAGGTGAGTAATTAAGCAAAGATTTATGAGCTTAAGTTTGTAGTTTTGTGAATTCAAGGTTTTGATGGTGATCAAGACCATAAATTGAAATGAAATTGAAGGATTTAAAGCTTATATGTACATGCATGCATAAAATTGCTATGAATTTGCATATTGAGCATGAACTATGTAGAACAAATAGAATTGAGCACCAAATCTTGCATGCATGTACAATTGTTATGAGTTTCATGATTATGAGTGTTAATTGTAATATTTGGAATAGAATTGGAGTCAAAATTTACATGCATGTTGGTTAATGGAGATATGGAGCTTATATGAGGTTTGATATGTATGAATTTGACTATACAAAAGAAATGTTGATTTATTTGAGAATTGGGCCATGATTTTGAATGATTGGCCTCATATGGCTTATATCCTTGTGCCATATATTGTGTTTCCACATTTTTGGACCAAAAATATGAATGTTGGACCTTTGAACATCAAGTTTGCACTTGAAGAACAATTCTGGAAAACCCAGAATTTGGCATGTCTGCTCGAGAGGGGAAAGCGCCGCTCGAGCATGAAATGCGAGCTCCCAGAACTTTTGCAGACATTGATGTCCGCTCGAGCGGGGATATTCACACTCGAGCAGGGAGCCATGTAGTGTGACCTTCAGCTTGAGCGCCCGAATTCACGCTCGAGCGTAAAAATGAGGCAACCAGTACTTTTGCAGACCATGGGGGTCCGCTCGAGCGGCGGAACCCACACTCGAGCAGGGATCCCTGTTTCAGCTATTTTGAAAAGTGGTTTTATGATTTGTTGTCCGTTCTCTTTCATTTCTAAGCACTCTTAGGCATGCATTGAGCATTGTGAATGAGTTAAAATGATAAGAAAGGAACCAAAGAGGAATGTATGAATTAAGAACGGATTGAATTGTTGTGACCCATATGTGTTATGTAATGTGTAGGGTCGAGTTCAAGGGCAAATCCACCGGCAAAACACTGTGAGTAATATCTTAGTAAAGATGTTTTCAAGTATGTTACTTTCCGAATGCTACTTCCGTATAAGCTTCATGGATTTGTTGATTTGAAATATGAATGAGTATTCTATATGCCTAATTTTGTATAAGGCCGTTTGATACGTTTGATATATCTGAATTGGGCCTAAGGCCGTTTGCCGTTGCCGTTGATATGTTTGATATAACTGAATTGGGCCTGAGGCTGTTTGACATGAATGACTAGGCCAAAGGCTGTCGGACAAGAACGATTGGGCCAAAGGCCGTTAGACATGAATGATTGGGCCAAAGGCCATCGGACATGAACGATTGGGCCAAAGGCCATTGGACATGAACGATTGGGCCAAAGGCCGTTGGATATGAACGATTGGGCCAAAGGCCGTTAGACATGAATGTAAAGATAGGCCAAAGGTCGTTTGAATGAAAGGGATCATGATCATGAATATGAAATACGCATGGATATGAATATAAAGAGAATGGGCCTGAGGCCATTTGATACGCCTGATATATTTGAATAGGGCCCAAGGCCGTTTGATATGTCTAAATTGGACCAGAGGTCATTTTGAATAAAGAGCTGGCTGCGCCAAAGGTTATTTCGTATAGATGGACCCGAGGTCGTATTGTTTTATATAAGAATTGGACCTGAGGTCGTTTTGCATGTGGATATGATGTGTTGGACCCAAGGCCGTTTTGCTTTGTTGAGATTTGTAAATCTGGTGTGAATGAGAATATTGGTTCAAATGTGTACATTATAAGTATGATTCATTTATGAACGAACCTCATTCATTAACCTCTTTATTTTGATATTATTCACTCGGCGTTAGCTCACTCTTATCTATATGTATGTAGGTGAGCAAGGGACGTTCAACCCCAGCCTTAGTGGAATTTAAGAAAGGAACCCGAGTTTTGTGAAGTCAGCCCAGGTGCCTCACGCAAGAGGCTTTGTTTATGATCTTTTGTATTTCTTTTGCTACTTCTATTGGTCATGATAGACCATTTATGTGTATAAGCTTTTGGCATGGCTGTCTATGTGTTTGAATGATCCTGGGTATACAAGATATTAGCTACTGATATGTGATGTGAGTTATTATTAGGTATATGTGAAATGTTTTGACATGCCATGTAAGCATAGCTCATTGGACAAAATTTTTAAGTTTGCTTCCGTTTTGGCCCCTTCACTCTGTTGCTATATGTTTGTTTTGGTTTGAGGCCGTAGGTAATCTCATGATTACTGGCCGGTTATGACCTTAATCTATAGGGGTGGGTTCGGGTCATGACAGAGTGGTATCAGAGCATGAGTTAATGACTCACACACTTGTCCAAATGAGCCATAAGGTGTCTAGAAAAGACTTAAGATGTATCCATTTGATAAGTACATGATGTAAGCATTGAGAACATGTGATTATATGAGATATGAATTGTTGCACTAATGTGTACAACAAGTTTTGTTTTGTTATAATGCACGTACATGAACATGCGAATCATGAAAAGTTGCTTACGTGGATTCGATTCTGCAAATGGGTGTCTATATGGAACATGAACATGATCAAATGTGTAATTATCTAGTAAGTGTTCTACACGCGATATCTAATAAGTATGCAATCGTCTGTTTTGCATGTGGTTAATTGTGTCTTGACGATACGCAAAATGAGAATATAACGATGTGCCTATGTGCGAATGTACCTATGTGTATTTGTGTTTATTTCTGTATTGGGCATTCCTGTATTTGGCATGGCTTAATAAGAGTTTGTGTAGAACATGAATAACGTAAGGGCATACGAGTTGGCAGACTCTTCCACAGCCCGACTTGATAGACTGGAAAGAATAGTACAAGAAATGGCAGAGATCTTAAGACAACAACATCAGTTGCCGCTACGGTAAGAACCTTTGCCACCACCGGCGCAAGAGCACCAAGTGAATGTATTGGAAGTCACAAAATATGTTGAGGTGCTAGACCAAACACTGATGACCGAAGCTAACATGAACCAATCTTCTAAATGGAAAAGCAAGGGACAAGGCTTTTTCTCAAAGAAGAGGTCATTTAAAAAGCAGAATACGGGATCATCGTGCACTTCAAACTCTACAAGGAATACAACACCGACATGTAATGAATGTGGTAAGAAACACCGAGGAGTTTGTTATCAAATTTCTGGGGCTTGTTATAGATGTGGTAAAATGGACCATATGGTAAGGAACTGTCCCCGGACTGAGCAAAACGTGAATAGACTTGTTGTCTCAGCTGGATTCGTACCAATGGCGGGCACTGCTAATCAAGATAGAGTAATTGCACTCGTCCCAAAAAGCACTCAGAATGCTGCAACTGTTATCTTAGGTATCTATACTATTTATAAACGAATGCCTATATGTTGACTGATTCTAGACTGGTGCATGTGTACATCTTTGCTTGGGATATTATTTGATTCGATTCGGCGCATTCTTTCATATCTGTTATATGTATCTAGATTGGTCAGACCCACAGGATCAATACCTTATTTACTGTATGTATCTGTCCCATTTGGGAAATTTGTGAAATACGTATTGGGATATTGATTGACTCTGTACATGCACATATACATCTAAACATATGCTCAGGGTGATTTGTTATGTCATTGCCTTCAATGACTAAACCGCTTGAATTATGACTCTGTGATTGTGTGACTGAGTTGAGCACCCCAAATGATGAACTCTATAAATTGTGAGATCATGTATTCTGATTGATAGAAAATTGACTGGACTATGTGACTATACTAGGCTTGACTCGTAAACCTATGCTTTTGTGACTGATTTGGAACTTTTGCGTAACAAACCCTATATTATGTGCAACCGAGGAACTTTGTTTAATGTGTTACTGTGCACCATGTGCTTGCATATAAGACTTATTTGGGAACTACTGTATTGATTATGATACATACCTCCTGATATGAACAACTGCATACATATGCAACTACACCTGAACTTATGTGAACAATGCCATATTGTACATGACTTGAAATACTTTGATATGAACAGTTGTGATGAATGACTCTGATATGACTTTGAAAACTGATGAACTTAGGACAGTTGTGAAACTATCGACTATGTACCTAAGCAAACGAAGTATGCCTTACAGAACCAAATGTACCATATTTGAGAAAACTTTTATCTGATTTGATCTGATAGAACTTTTGTTTGATTTGGCTTGATAGAACCCTCATTTGATATAAATTGATGGGACCTTTGTTTGATTTAATTAGACAAGACCTTTGCCTGGATTGATTTGATAAGAACCTCTATCTGATTTGATTCGGTTAAGGGGGATTACGAATTGTTCATGAATAAATAACTAGATTATTCTTGATGAGAAAACTGATAGACCTAAAACTTGAATCCGTTTAGAATACTTGACTTATTTAGAAGGCCTTATGTGGGCTATCAACAGGCCGATCTAACCATGAACACCATTAAGAACCAACCTTTAATTGTTAGAGACATACGTGCTATAAATGAACGGAATTGAGCAAATCCAGTGATTGGGTGTTTTAAGGAACAATGCTTGTATATTACCATATTCTTGTTTATTTGACGCTACGGAAACTGATGACGAAAGACTGATTTGATTATAAATAGTACTAAACATTTATCTTTGACTAATCAGAATATGGGAAGATTAGTTGCCTCAGTGCTATCAGATTTTGGGAAATCATGTATGGTAACTGCTGACCGTGAACTGTTTTTGATTGTGAACACTATTGGAATTAGAAAACCTTGATAATCCGAAAGTGTGTGAATTCGGTACGCCTTGTGAATAACTGCTTACTGCCATTGTATTCTGCAATTGGGGCTCGAGGAAGTGTAAATTGTGCTTAACATGTGACTGACTCCTTTGATATTATCTTTGACATCATGGGGATTTATATATGAATTGCCTTATGCTTTTGACGACTATCAGATAATGTGGAAAGACTCGATGGAATAGGGAATTGAATATTGAACTGAATTTGTAAACTGTAAACTGTTGAATGAATTGAGAACACGTGTATTATGTTAGAAATCGACTACTTCGATGTTATTGTACTTTACAATCGATACTATAGGGATATATGAGGTACGTACGTCGTGTGGTTGATTACTTCGTTGTTACCTTTGTTGACTCAGGAATCAGTGTCTGGATCCACTTTATTTTCCTGAAGACTTTTGATTGACCTTGGATAACTGTGATGAGTCACTAAACTAAATACCGAATTGAATTGTGAATTGCGGAATTACCGAAGAATGAACTGAACTTCTGTGACAAGGGAATAGACCAAACTTCTAGGGTAGAGATAGCCAACATTTGAAATAAATATGTTGGTGACCTATTGTGAAGAAGGAAATTGTTGAATTTGTGTCTAAATATTTTCAGTGCCATCGAGTCAAAGTCGAATATCAGATATAGACGGAACTACTTCAACCTCTCTCTATTTCGGAATGGAAATAGGAATATGTGACTATGAATTTCATTGTGGGGCTACCTTGAGCACCCAAGGTATAAGTCCCGTTTGGGTTATTGTATATAGAATTACTAAGTCTGCTCATTTCCTCCCCGTAAAATTTTCGTATGATGCTTATAGACTAGCCACTGTTTACATCAATCAGATTGCTCGTTTGGATGGGATCCCAGTATCTATTGTTTTAGACAGGAATCCTAAAATGTGTCTGAATTCTGACAAGCCTTCAAAAGGCAATGGGAACTAAATTGTGATTCAATGCCGCTTTCCATCCGCAAATCGATGTAAATGCTCCAAATGTATGCATTAGATTTTGAGGGAAGTTGGAAAAATCTATCCATCATTGGCAGACTTTGCTTACGACAACAGCTTACAGTCTAGTTTCGGTGTGGCACCGTACAAAGCCTTGTATGGCGAAAAAGGTAAGTCTCTGACTGGTTGAGGACAGAGTGTTGCCTAATTTAGAGATTGAGCAAATGACTATTAAAAGGGTTGGAACCATTGAATAAAATTATTTCGACATGCTTTCAACTAAAGGTAAAATAAGTTTAGAGGACCAAACTTCCTAAAGGGGGGAAGATTGTAATAATCGTGTCCTGTACTATGTTAATTAATCATGATTATGTTTGTAATTATGTGCTTAATTTGAATTTGGGTGTTAATTGCATGATTATATGTGATTTTGGCTTTGTATCTGTTCACCGTAGGAAAATCTGTTAGAATCTGTGCTATGAACTAAAAATTGAAGGCCTTATCGGCCACAGAAACCGAAATTGACTACGCCATTGTGATTGGCGTAATTTTTAGAGCCTACAGTGAAATTTAATTGCAAATTTATTCGGATCAAAATAATTAGATTCAGAATGATTAATTAAGTGCTATTAATTAGCTATAATGAAATGTGATTAAGAGAGCCTATAAATAGGCCAATATATACTCATCTTTCTCATTTTTGTTGAACGCAAAATTGAAGTCACTCTAGAGAGAGAGGGAGAGGCTGGCTCTAGAGAGAGAAGAAGAAGAATTGTGTATTTGGCTCAAAGTTTGTGAGATTGGAAGGCTAGGCTCAAGGTTTAACTACCATTGTGAGAATTGAAGCTCCTAGGTGAGTAATTAAGCAAAGATTTATGAGCTTAAGTTTGTAGTTTTGTGAATTCAAGGTTTGATGGCGATCAAGACCATAAATTGAAATGAAATTGAAGGATTTAAAGCTTATATGTACATGCATGCATAGAATTGCTATGAATTTGCATATTGAGCATGAACTATGTAGAACAAATAGAATTAAGCACCAAATCTGGCATACATGTACGATTGTTATGAGTTTCATGATTATGAGTGTCAATTGTAATATTTGGAATAGAATTAGAGTCAAAATTTACATGCATGTTGGTTAATGGAGATATGGAGCTTATATGAGGTTTGTTATGTATGAATTTGACTATACAAAAGAAATGTTGATTTTATTTGAGAATTGGGCCATGGTTTTGAATGATTGGCCTCATATGGCTTATATCCTTATGCTATATATTGTGTTTCCACGTTTTTGGACCAAAAATATGAATGTTGGACCTTTGAACATCAAGTTTGCACTTGAAGAACAATTCTGGAAAACCCAGAATTTGGCATGCCCACTCGAGCGGGGAAAGCGCCGCTCGAGCGTGAAATGCGAGCTCCTAGAACTTTTGCAGACATTGATGTCTGCTCGAGCGGGGATATTCACGCTCGAGCGAGGAGCCATGTAGTGTGACCTTCAACTCGAGCGCCCGAATTCACGCTTGAGCGTAAAAATGAGGCAACCAGTACTTTTGCAGACCATGGGGGTCCGCTCGAGCGGCGGAACCCACGATCAAGCAGGGATCCTTGTTTCAGCTATTTTGAAAAGTGGTTTTATGATTTGTTATCCGTTCTCTTTCATTTCTAAGCACTCTTAGGCATGCATTGAGCATTATGAATGAGCTAAAATAATAAGAAAGGAGCCTAAGAGGAATGTATGAATGAAAAGTGGATTGAATCGTTGTGACCCATATGTGTTATGTAATGTGTAGGGTCGAGCTCAAGGGAAAATCCACTGGCAGAACACTGTGAGTAATATCTCAGTAAAGATATTTTCAAGTATGTTACTTTCCGAATGCTACTTCCGTATAAGCTTCATGGATTTGTTGATTTGAAATATGAATGAGTATTCTATATGCCTAATTTTGTATAAGGCTGTTTGATATGTTTGATATATCTGAATTGGGCCTAAGGCCGTTTGCCGTTGCCGTTTGCCGTTGATATGTTTGATATAACTGAATTGGGCCTAAGGTCGTTTGACATGAATGATTGGCCCAAAGGCCGTCGGACATGAACAATTGGGCCAAAGGCCTTTGGACTTGAATGATTGGGCCAAAGGCTGTCGTACATGAACGATTGGGCCAAAGGCCGTTGGACATGAATGATTGGGCCAAAGGCCGTCGGATATGAACGATTGGGCCAAAGGCCGTTAGACATGAATGCAAAGATAGGCCAAAGGCCGTTTGAATATGTCATTGGATATGTTTGAATACCGTGATGGGCCAAAGGCCGTTTGAATGAAAGGGATTATGATCATGAATATGAAATACGCATGGATATGAATATAGAGAGAATGGGCCCGAGGCCGTTTGATACGCCTGATATATTTGAATAGGGCCCGAGGCCGTGTGATATGTCTGAATTGGACCAAAGGTCGTTTTGAATAAAGAGCTGACTGGACCAAAGGTTATTTCGTATAGATGAACCCGATGTCGTATTGTTTTATATAAGAATTGGACCTGAGGTCGTTTTGCATGTGGATATGATGTGTTGGACCCAAGGTCGTTTTGCTTTGTTGAGATTTGTAAATCTGGTGTCCATAAGAATAGTGGTTCAAATGTGTACATTATAAGTATGATTCATTTATGAACGAACCTCATTCATTAGCCTCTTTATTTTGATATTATTCACTCGGCGTTAGCTCACTCTTATCTATATGTATGTAGGTGAGCAAGGGACGTTCAACCCCAGCCTTAGTGCAATTTAAGAAAGGAACCCGAGTTTTGTGAAGTCAACCCAGGTGCCTCACGCAAGAGGCTTTGTTTATGATCTTTTGTATTTCTTTTGCTACTTCTATTGGTCATGATAGACCATTTATGTGTATAAGCTTTTGGCATGGCTGACTATGTGTTTGAATGATCCTGGGTATACAAGATATTAACTACTGATATGTGATGTGAGTTATTATTAGGTATATGTGAAATGTTTTGACATGCCATGTAAGCATAGCTCATTGGACAAAATTTTTGAGTTTGCTTCCGTTTTGGCCCCTTCACTCTGTTGCTATATGTTTGTTTTGGTTTGAGGCCATAGGTAATCTCATGATTACTGGCCGGTTATGACCTTAATCTATAGGGGCGGGTTCGGGTCATGACATGTCATCACTCCAAACTTGTTTCCATCTCTCGAGCCATCACAAAATGCTAGATGTGATGATGTGCAACAAGAAGTGCCAAAGTTGCAGGATCCTATGCCAGAAATTGAGGATCAAGGGAAAAGAGATGAAGACTCGAATGAAGAGGGTGTTGAGCAGGGGGAGCAACCCCCTCAATTAGAGGCAACTGGGCCTCAGTTGCGAAGATCTGGGAGAGTTGTCGTGTCATCAACCAAATATCCCGCTTCTTAGTATATTCTGATTACTGATGAGGGGGAGCCCAAGAGTTTTTTGGAAGCAAAGAATCATACAGAGAAAGATTGTTGGATGCAAGCCATGAAGGAGGAGATGAGTTCTTTGCAGAAGAACCACACTTATGAGCTTGTTCCACTTCCAAGAGGCAGGAGAGCCTTGAAAAACAAATGAGTGTATAAGCTGAAGAAAGATGGCAACGGTAAACTATTGCAGCATAAAACTCGTTTGGTGGTCAAAGGCTTTGGGTAGAAGAAGGGAATTGATTTTGATGAGATCTTCTCCCTAGTTGTGAAGATGACTTCCATTCGAGTAGCTCTGTGATTAGCAGCTCGCTTGAATTTGGAAGTAGAACAGATGGATGTCAAGACTACTTTTCTCTATGGTGATTTGGAGGAAGAGATCTATATAGAGCAACCAGAAGGATTTGAAGTTAAAGGGAAGCATAACCTAGTCTGCAAACTGAAGAAGAGTCTCTATGACTTGAAGCAAGTGTCGAGACAATGGTACAAGAAGTTTGATTCATTCATGATGGATACAAGAACAAGCGGACCAGTGTGTATATTTTCGAAGGTTTTCGGATGGAAACATCATCATCCTACTGTTGTATGTCAATGATATGCTAATCATCGAACAGGATACTGCTATGATCAACAAGTTGAAAAAGGACTTGTCGCAGTATTTTGACATGAAGAATTTAGGCCCAACACAACAAATTTTGGGCATGAAGATTGTTCGTGACAAAAAAGCCAAGAAAATATGGTTGTCACAGGAGAAATATATTGAACGGGTGATTGAAAGGTTCAACATAAAAGATGCCAAGCTAGTCAGCACACCACTGGCCAACCATTTCAATGTGACAAAGCATTCGTGTCCCACGACCAACTTTGAAAGGAAAGAAATAGAGGCAATCCCTTATTCTTTCGCAGTAGGAAGTTTGATGTGTGCAATGATGTGTACCCGGCCGGATATAGCTCACGTAGTTGGCATTGTGAGCAGATTCCTCGCCAATCCAGGAAAAGAGCATTGGGAGGTGGCCAAATGGATTTTTCGGTACTTGAAGGGAACTTCAAAGATATGTTTATGTTTCAGGAGAGCTGAACCAATTTTGGAGGGTTTTACAGATGCCGATATGGCAGATGATCTTGATGGTAGAAAGTCTACATCAGGATTTCTATTCACTTTTGCAGGGGGAGCTGTTTCATGGCAGTCCAAACTACAAAAGTGTGTTGCTTTATCTATAACAGAGGCAGAGTACATTGCTACCGCAGATGCTGGAAAGGAAATGTTGTGGTTAAAGTGGTTTCTCCAAGAATTGGGTCTACAGCAGGAAGAATACAAGGTATATTATGATAGTCAGAGTGCAATTGATCTGAGCAATAATTCCATGCACCATTCACGTACAAAGCACATTGATGTCTGGTATCATTGGATACGAGAAGTGATGGAAAAGCAGCTAATGAAACTAGTGAAGATTCACACGGACAAGAATCCTTCTAACACGATGACCAAGGGTGTCACCAGAGACAAACTGGAAGTTTGCAAGAATCTGACCGGGATGGACTTCAAGTGAGAAGTCAATTATCCATGTGGGCGTAGAGGGGGAGAATTGTTAGCTTCCAGCCCACACTCCACATGGTGTGGGTGGCACCATGTGCTAAAGAAAGGTGGTGGGGGCAACACCAACTCACTAAAGGAAGATAGTGAGGGTGGCACCACCTTGGCCAATTATGGCTGTCACTTCACGTACTCCTCTTCTCTTGGTTATAAATTGAGATGAGTGAGGATAGGAGTGACACACAGAGCTAAAGAAAGCAAACACAGAGTGTATAATCTATGAGTAAGAGTGCATTCTATAGAGGGTTATGAGGTATGAGTTGTAATCTCCCTCCGGGATAATTCTATAGTGGATATCACTCCCGTGGACGTAGGCAATTTCCGAACCACGTAAATCTCTTGTGTTATTGTGTGTGATTGATTTCTGGTGTCTTATAGTCCTAACAGTTTTGACTGGCTCAAACTTCCCATGGAAGAAGTGAGAAATCATGTCCCTGTCATTGAGAAACCTGGTGGAAAAAGACAATTGTACCTTAATGATGCTCAAAATAATGATTGGTCAATGGCAATCTTTTTTGATCAAGATATTGATGCCTATGTGCTTATGGATGGGTGGGAGGGGTTTGTCAGTAAACACAAGTGGGAAGAAATGGATATGATTAGGTTATACAAACCTGTCTATCCTGCACATGAGGGGCACTTCCTGATTGAATGTGTGAAAATAGAGGATGCTGCTTCTGGGACTACTAGTCAGGATGATCAATCGGATGATGGCGAAGGGGGCAATCTTTGGGGTGATTGTGCAAATAGAGGTGACAGAAAACAAGGTGGTGGTGGTGGGCTAAGTCATGGTGGTGGTAGAGGCCATGACACGAGGGAGACAATTTGCTGTTGGCCATGGAAAAACGAGCGTTGAGGCTGGTAAAGAGCAGCCATGGCCTTGGAGGAATTCTTACAAGTGACAGACAGTGCTACAGAGGAAATGGCAATATAACTCCCATTTAGTGAAACTCTTTATGTCTGCAATCTGGGATTGTTTGTGATTTTGCATAATCACATTTGTGAATTTCATAGTAAACACAATGATTTTACTTACATTGCTGAAGTTTTGTAAACAATGGATAAAATGGATATTGAGACTTGTAATTTTCATTCACATACATTGGTGAAGTTCAAAAGTAAATAGTGATTTTCCTACTAAAGTGTCTACTTGGTGTGGATTACTTGTTGAAAATGGTTACTTTTTTGTTTTGTTTTTGGGCATTGTTTTTTGAACCACTGTCAAAATAGATTTTGAGATTGTAAAAACAATTAAGAAGTTTTTTTTTTTTTAAATTAAAAGAACATTTGTCATGTCATTATAGTGAATGATTCTATAAGTTTTATTTTTGGAAAAAATAGTATTTTCCAGCAGATTAAATTGTGATTCATATTTATTTAGTGTGAATCTAATGATATTACAGTTAAATTTAGACCCCACTATTTTTTCAATGAGGAGTCTTGTATATATGTTTACCCCAAGTTTTATATCTATCTAATAACGAGTTATATATTTACACCACTCAAAGAAATTAAAATTAATCACAAAACACTAGTTATCTATATAATTAAATTGGTGTTTTACATCCATGTGATAATTTTTGATAGCTTGCAACTATTTCTTGTTTTTAGGAAGCAGTGATCAAACCGCCAAGTTAACTGCACATAACAGATCATATTCTAACTGTCAGATTGGACCCCGGAAGTTAAACTTCGAAAGCTACAAACTCATTATCACCAGCAACTATATATATTTACCACCTCCAAACCTAATAGCAAAACCTCTCTCTCTCTCTCTCTCTCTCTCTCTCTCTCTCTCTCCATAATCAAGCAACAATCAATAAAAATGTCTGAAAGTAGAGACAATGATGATAAAAAAGGGAGACCTCTCCATAGTCAAAGATCCGCTCAATGGTGTTGAGCCAATCAATGAACTCATCAGGATTGAAGCTTCCATGAAATTCGGGAAGTTCAATCTTGATATTGTTCTCCCATTTGTGTTCCATCCTACCCACATTCGTTCGACGCCATTGTGGGGCCCAAAAGATATTATCAAAAGAATGATGAGTACGACCTTCAGTTTCATCAGAACCATCACTACCTACGGTAGGAGGTAGGAGACGTTGCACCGTCTCGGTTAACGCTGCAATTTGCCGTCTCATCTCGGCCATCTCATCTCTTGGATACCGAATCCCATTACCCCATCATGATCACCCAAATCCAGGACATAAGCCCTACCACGACCACCTCTATGACCTCGACCCCGATTAGCCATAACAATAACGCAGTATGTTTCCAAAATAGTCTAAATATACAGATTTCAGATAGCCCAATGCCATACCCAATTCACAGATTTGGATAACTCAACATAACTATCAACTCACAACAATATGAAGTCTCAAATATTCAAAAATCAACAACAAGACTATAATATCAAGAATTGATTCAAACAGTGCCAAGAAATGACAACCCAATCTGTATAAGGAATTTGAATAGCCCAAGAATTGAAAACAAAGATTGAAAATACCTGTGTAGAACCAGAGTCCAATCACAGATTAAGAGTTGAAGTCCCAAACTCAAAAACATCCCAGTCGCAAGTCACAGTGAACCTTAAAGCCTTAAATCCAAGAAGTTCGTGTTCAAACTCCAGGGCTCTTTACGAACTACCATTCGACGTCGCGAGTTGGTTCAGTGACTCGACGTTGAGTCGGCACACCTTCAATGGACAAATTCCAGTCGATCGCGAAACACGATGATGGCTGTATAGGTCGCTATTGTGTAGTAACTCCTCCAATTAGGGCTTCGACAGTTGAAGGCTCCAGATGACTCCAATTAGGACTGCGATCAAGATTCAAACCCTAGAGTGAATCAGCACTTCGAATCTAGGTTGATTGCTACTTCGACTCAGGGTAGAGCACGAGGTGATGAAGCCTCATACATAACCAGGTCAGATTCTTTGCTCTGATACCAAAATATGATGGGTCAACCAAGAACGAGAGAGAGAGGAACTTAGAGAGAGATATTAGAGAGAGAAATTCTCAATTTAGTTCAAATTCAACATATCCAAGTTTGTTACAAATGATGTGATACTCATCTATTTATAGGATACACTATCTAACACATGCTCTGCACATGACACTACATCACATATACATGGTGTTCTAGAATTTACCATGATTTATCTCTATTTGTAATGATTTATTGTTTGGCAGGAAGCATGATCAAACTACCAAAGTGACATTCCTTTCCCTATTCTCTCCTTCCCAAACCTATACATTCATTGCCACCAGCAACTCTATATATATAATACCGCCCCTGAACTACAAAGTCTCTCTCTCTCTCTCTCTCTCTCTCTCTCTCTCTCTCTCTCTCTCTCACACACACACACAGATGAGCCTATAGAATTAGAACTCTAAGTATCACCATATATTCAAGAAAGAAAAATCAAAAAAAATTTCAGAAAGCAGAGATGATAATAATGAAGAATTCTCTTTTTTTCCTCCTCTGCCTCCTGTTGTTCCTCCTACTTCCCCTGCTATTGATAAGGATAGAAAAGGATCAACGAACAAGAAGATAAAGCAAAACAAGTCTCCAGAGAAGGAAAGGCATTGTCTTCAACTCCAACAGAGACTACTACTGAAAAAGATTGGTCTGGGAAGAAGAAGACAATGACGCCTTCCCAAGAAGGAAATGTTGATCTTCTAGCCTTCAAGAAACTGACTACTCACCATGACGATGATGTTATCTCATAATCAAAACCTTGGTAACTACTTGTTCTTCACCAAGATACTGATCAGCCTTAGGGTTTTCTTGAATCTATTGAATCTCTTCTCTGTCTCTGTATGCCAATTCATGCTTATATACCCACATATACTGATAAATTTACTCACTTGCAATGAACAACAACATACAAAATTCAAACAACATTGAGGGTTTTTGCTTTTTTCCCTTCCAATTCTTCCCTTTTCTCTGCCACCAAACAGAGACCTGGGGTTGTCATCTTTGTGATCTTTGCTTAGTTTACAAACCCATTGGAATGATAAAATTTTAATAATAAATTAGTTTTGAACGAGCAAGATCTAGGAGAACAAAACTTGGAATTGTATAATTAGATGAAATATTATGCATAATCTCTCTCAATAACCAAACATAGTAACTAGGATTTTCATTTTCTTCCCCTTTGCAGAGTGTCATGCTCATCCGAGAGGCCCAACCAGGGATTACAATATAGAGCTTCTATCAACCAAAGAAATGAGTACCCAATGCCTAACATAGTCACAGTTGTTAACTTCCATAGGTCGGTACATCATCTGTTTCAGATGTAGTTAACTTACAGCGATATTGAACACTGTAGGCTCTTCATTTCTTTCCAAACAGCAGAATTACATTTCTCTTCAACGAATTATGTATCGAATTATGAGAACCATATTGCATTTTCTGACACTCGAAACTACAATTGGTACATGACACTCGCCTACAATGCTAAGAAAAGTAGTGCCTTCAAATTTGCGATCACAAGGAGGTAGTCGGGGTTTGTTGATTGCCACGGTTTGAAAGCTGTGGATGTGATTCACTTCTACAAACCATTCAAAAGATTACACTCTAGGCATTTCCTGATTGATTATGTTAAAGCAGAAGGAAATTTTGTTTTACCCTCTCAGAAGCTGCCTATGAAACAAGTCTGTGATGGGGCTCGTGATGATGTTATCTTGGAATCAAAATTTGGGTAACTAGTGCTGAGTTAGAACTCAATGGCTATACAAAAGTGAATCTTTATTTAGATGCAAAGATACACTCAAGTATACAAGAAGACTCTCAAGGACACCTCACTTTTGAAATCACTCATACTCAAGCACTTGACACCACTCTTGATTGTTGTGTGTTGTGCCTTCCAAATGAGGTCACTTCCCTTTATATAGTCATCCACCTCCTCAATGGATGGCTAGGATCATTTTGATCCAAGGGCTATTATTAACCCTCTAGAATATTCTAGCATCTACTCATACTTTCCAATATTCTAGAACTCTCTAAACTATTCTAGTATATAATAGTACTTTTTATACTTCTAAAATATTCTAGAACCTTTCGGAACCTTCTAGATTTCTCTAGATTTCTACAAGCTTCTCTAATGTTTCGGAATCTTCTACAATATTCTAGAATCGTCCAAATTTCTTTAGATCTTTCTAGAGTCTTCTAGATCTTTCTGAAGTCTTCTAGATCTTTCCGAAGTCTTCTAGATTATTCAACATATGCACTTAATAGCCTAGATGATTCTAGAAAAGTCAATGATGACTCTTAACACTCCCCCTCAGCATTGACTCCTTTATTTAGTTCTTTTTTTGTAGTTAAGCGGAGTTGCTTCCGAAGCTCTACAAACTTTGAAGCTCCAAGTCCTTTAGTAAACAAGTCTGCTACTTGGTCATCTATTGTGATTGATTTCATCTCTATCTCTCCTTGGAGCACCTTCTCTCGAATGAAATGGTAATGTACCTCCACATGCTTTGTTCTTGCATGAAACACTAGATTTTCAGCCAAACGTATTGCTAACTGATTGTCACAATGTAACGATACTCCATAGTCAACTTGCTGGTGTAGAACCTTCATCAATTGCAAAAGCCATGTGCTTTCTTGAGCTGCCATTGCTGCTGCTCTGCATTCAGCCTCTGTGGTAGATAATGATACTGTAGGTTGTCTCTTACTGCACCAAGAGATTGCTCCTGAACCAAGGCTGAACACGTACCCAGTAGTCGACCTCCATGTGTCATGATCTCCCACATAATTGGCATCACAATAGCCAATTACCTTGCATGCTTCACCTTTCTTGTACAAAAGACCGAAGTCAATTGTACCCTTCACATATCGGAGTATTCGGCGAACTGCTTCTAGATGAGGTTTCTTTGGGTTTTGCATATACTGGCTTACTACACCAACTGCATATGTAATGTCTGGCCGAGTGAGGGTGAGGTAGATCAAACTACCTACTAGTTGCCGATACATAGTTACATCCTCTAAGTCTTTACCTTCTTCTAAGCATAACTTGGCATTCATTTCCATTGGTGTAGAAACTGGCTTGCACTCAAGCATCCCATACTTCTGCAACAAATTTTTAGCATATTTTTGCTAGCAGAGGAATAAGCCTTTGTTACTTGGTTCTACTTCAAGCCCGAGAAAATGCTTGAGTTCTCCAAGCTCCTTCATTTGAAATCGTATTGACAAGTTCTCTCTTATCCTTTGGATCTCTTCTTTATCATCTCTAGTGATGATTAAGTCATCCACGTATACTAGCACTATAGCTAGTTTCTCACCTTGAGTCTTGACAAATAGGCTCGAGTCTGCTGGTGCCACCGAGTACCCGCTTTGTAGTAGAAATTCTGCTTTTTTGCCATACCATGCCCTCGGTGGTTGCTTTAAGCCATACAAGGCCTTCTTTAATTTGCAAACATAAGTTGGATGGACTTTGCTTACAAACCCCTTGGCTTGCTCCATATATATATATATATATCTCGATCTATCTCTCCATATAGAAAAGCATTCTTTACGTCCATCAGCCACAGCTTCCAAGACTTGCTGGATGCAAGTGCTATTAGTACTCTCACCTTTTGATCTTTGCTGCTGGACTAAATGTTTCATCATAGTCCAATCCATGTTGCTGTGAGAAGCCTCGAGCCACTAGACATGCTTTGTACCTTTCTATCGATCAATCAGGATGAGTTTTTACTTTGTACACCCACTTGCATGATATCGGCTTCACGTCCTTGGGCTTAGGAACTAGCTCCCATGTTTGATTCTATTTGAGAGCTTAAATCTCTTCCTCCATTGCCTTCTGCCATGCTTTGCTTTGGGATGCCTTTTCAAACGTCATTGGCTCTGTAATACTATCTTCTTCAGTTAGAGCAGCATTTGCATACTTCGGATTAGGCTTAAATTGTCTTTCCGACCTTCTGAGTTTTTTTCCAGTCTCTTCAACCCCTTCTTGTTGGCTAGGCGAACTTCTTTCCTCATTAATATATGCTTTAAGATCTAGATCTGAAATTTCATGACATAGATCCTTAATTTTTGTGAAATATTCAGTTATGGACTTACTTCCTTAAGTGGTAGACATCAACTCATTTTCTAGAAATTGGAGTCGGACATCATTTGTTTTTGAAAACAATGATGCAAAGGTGTCCCATGCTGCCTTGGGTTTGTTATCATTCCTTATGCGCCCGAGCAACTCATCCTCTATGGTTGTCTTAAGCACATACATTGCCTTTCCGGCCTTGATCTTCCATTTGCGGAGTGCCTCGGCATTTTTCATGGAAGGTGGTGCAGTCTCATTTCCATTAACAACCTCCCAAAAATCCTTCCCTTCAAGGTAGGACTTGATGCGACTCTGCCAACTCTGGTAGTTATTGTTGTTGAGTCTTGTGACTCCACTCGTTATGTTCACAAGATCTACCATCGTGACTTGGTGTGATCCTCCTGGCTCTGATACCAAATTGTTGAGATAGAACAAAACGGCTACACAAAAGTGAATCTCTATTTAGATGCAAAGATACACTCAAGTATACAAGAAGACTCTTAAGGACACCTCACTTTTGGAATCACTCACACTCAAGCACTTGACTCCACTCTTGATTGGTGTGTCTTGTGCCTTTCAAATGAGGTCACTTCCCTTTATATAGTCATCCACCTCCTTAATGGATGGCGAGGATCATTTTGATCCAAGGGCTATTATTATCCCTCTAGAATATTCTAGCATATACTCATACTTTCCAATATTCTAGAACTCTCCAAACTATTCTAGTATATAATAGTACTTTCTATACTTCTAAAATATTCTAGAAACTTCCGAAACCTTCTAGATTTCTCTAGATTTCTGTAAGCTTCTCTAACGTTCTGAAATCTTCTATAATTTTCTAAAATCGTCCGGATTTCTTTAGATCTTTCTAGAGTCTTCTAGGTCTTTCCGGAGTCTTCTAGATTATTCAACATATGCACTTAATAGCCTAGATGATTCTAGAAAAATCAATGATGACTCTTAACAACTAGTTCTTCACCAAGAAACAAGGTTTTCTTTCTTGAATTTCTTGAATCAAAACTATTACTGGGTTTTCGTTCCAATTCTTCCCTTTTCTCAACAAGCAAAACCAAGTAATTAGGATTTTCATCTTTGTGCATTTCAGTTCTATGTCATTTTGGCAACTATCAGGATGAGAGTAAATAATTAGTTGGGTACGTAGTTGAATTTGGAGTTTTTAATTTATTAGGGATTTTTATGGATTTTTTTGATTGAGACCATACAATTTCAATACTCAATTGATTGTAAGAACATATCTCATACAAGATATGACTTGATGCATTTTGTGCCATTTGCAATGTTCAATTGACTTCATTTTCTTCACCTCTACAGAGCCTTGTACTCGTTCGAGAGGGCCAACAAGGAGGACAAGACCTAGAAAATGAATCCCATAGGAGAATTTTCTCTTTGAGTTGCAGTTAATGCTTAAGGACATTGAACAAGGTGTGCTCTTCATTCTTGACCAAAGAGCAATAGAGTATTTCTCTCCTATACTGGTTCATATACCATATTATCCTTACGAGCACCATATTGAAATTTCTGACACTCAAAACCAAAATTAGAACATGACACTCGTACAGTAGCTTGTTACGTGCCTTCTTCATCACAAGAGGGTGGGACAAGTTTGTTGTTAGGCACGGTTTGGGGTTCATGGATGTGATTTGCTTCTACAAAACTTTCTCACACTTGCATGACAAGCATTTCACAATTGAACATGTCAAAAGAAGGGAAGTTGATGAACAACCCTCCTGAATTCAAACTGGAAAATATTCTGTTTGAACTGCAATTGACCTCTAGGTATGTCAGTCACAACTACCTCAAACTTCCCAAGGAAGAAGTGAGAAATCATTTCTGTGCAATTAAGATCCCTCCTGGAAGAAGACTGAACTTTACTGATGCTCGAAACAAGGATTGGGCAATGACAATCTTTTACGTTGAAGTTCTTGATGCCTACATAATTATGAATGGGTGGGAGGGTTTTGTGAAGGAGCATGGGTTGGAAGCCATGGATGTGATTAGGTTCTACAAACCGGTCCAGCCTTTACACGAGAGGCATTTCCTTGTTGAGTGCGTGAAAAGAGGGGAGGCTAAGGCTGCGGCTGCAGTTGGGACTACTAGTCAGGATGATGAATTGGGTGGTGCAAAGAAAGATGGGAATGGGGGTGATTGTGCTAATAATAAAGGCGGAGGAAATCATGGTGGGTGGTGGTGGAGGGCAGAGTGGTGGTGGTAGCCTCGGGAAAGGGAAGACAATTTGCTGTTCGACATAGAAAAACAAAGGCAGGGACTGGGAAAGGGACGTCACGGGGCCTGGAGTAATTCTTGCAAGCTGACAGCTGGTGTTTGGGATTGTGATTTTGAAAATCACATTGATGAAGTTCAAAGTAAATAAGAAATTCTCATACATATACATTGTTGAAGTTTCTGTACATTCATCCATATTGAGATTTGTGATTTTCATACATACATACATTGGTGAAGTTCAAAGTAAAACAGTGAATTTTATACCAAGTATCTCCATGGTGTGGATTATTTGTTCTCTCTCTCTCTCTCTCTCTCTCTCTCTCTCTCTCTCTCACTCATGGCACAGTTCCATTCCATGGAAACAAAATGAAATACCCTTTTGTTTTTTATTAGAAAAATGTCGAATCATTATGGTTATTATTGAGCAAAATTTCCTGAATTTTATACACAACTCCTCAGTGTCTAAAGTTTAGTAAAAATTGTGACATGTACAACCTCTAATCAAACTTGCCTTTTATTTAAGGACAAATTTCAATTAAATGACCAAGAGATTAGTATAAAAGTTCTACAAAAATAATGTACAAAAAGAAGCTAATCTGTGATAATTTTAGTTTATATGCTTAAAGCAACTCTACAGAAGGAGAAGAAATGTTTTTGGGTATATCAATAATAATTCTATATAGTTAGTAAAAGCATTTAAATTTTACTCAAAAAATAAGGGTAATAATATACAAATATAATAAAATGCTATATTATGAACCTATCAGTTTAAAATAAAGAACATTAAGAATTTTTTTAGTACCTGTCTACTTACATGACTTACAAAAAAAAAAAAAAAAAAAAAAAAAAAAAGAGTGAATCACCCAAACATCATTGATCTGTTATAAAATTTACTATGATTCATTTCTATCTGTAATGATTTGGAAGGAAGCATGATCAAACTGCCAAAGTGACAATAAACCATTCCTTTCCCTATTCTCTCCCTTCCAAATACTTATATTTACCACCTCCAAACTACAAAGCCTCTCTCTCTCTCTCTCTCTCTCTCTCTCTCTCTCTCTCAGAGGAGCCTTTAGAATTAGAACTCTACATATCACCATATATTCAAGAGAAAAAAAATCAAGAAAAATGTCAAAAAGCAGAGATGAAGATGATGAAGAATTCTCTTTTTTCCCTCCTCTGCCTTTAGTTCCTCCTGCTCCTCCTGCTGGAACTTCCATGGGGACTGCTACTGAAGGATGGAAAAGAATCAACGAAAAATCAAAACAAGTCTCCAAACAAGGAAGTTGTAGACAACCCATTTTTGACTGTCCTTAAGACTTGGACGTCATCGTTTGAACACTTGATGATTATCCATGTTCGTGTTCGTTTTGAGTTCTCGGAGGTCTCGGTCGTGCGCCCTGCCTCAAGATCTCTCAACTTGTTTGTTTTGTGCTTGGTTTTAGACCAAACACTTGTGTTTTTGCTTCTGAGGGCAGTGTAGACGTCCCCGAACGTCCCGGGAGGGAAATTCCGTTTTGTTCATTGGGCTCACTACAGTTCAGGACTCAAATGTCACGGTCCTGTATCTAATCTCGTAGAGTGCAATGCAAGACCGATGAATCATCAAAGAGTCCAAATCCGGCAAATCGTTTTTTAAAATAGATTTTTTGAAAAGAAGTGCCAAACATGGACTGCTTTGCCAGATACAGAGTCGCCACCTAAATATTTTATTTTGGGAAATTTAGGAATCCCTGACTCGTTGCCTAAGGCCACGTGTCCGTCATCACCAAAGTTGCCTCGACTCGGGAACTTGGGTACGATTGGGGAAGGTCACTTCGTGAGCACCCTCGCTCGCCCGATCAAAGATCGGCCTCTACTAACCATGATATTTAGTTTTGAAAACATTATGTGCTCTTATTCCGGTTATTAGCCTAGATTTACTACATGATGCGCACAGCATACAAATATAGACCGGATCGCCTGAATTGGAACAAAACATCCCATGTTTGTTTTTGAAAGCGGTTTGCTACTCGTAAGTAGGCTAAAATGTGGATTTGCCACCCTCAGGTGGGCTTAGAAAACATGATTTTGCCACTCTCAAGTGGGCTTAAAACTCACAATCGATAAATTGTTCCAATCCAAATAACCCAACCTTCACCCACAGGCATTTAGGCAGTTATATCACATAAGCAAATAGCCTCATGGTAAGCATGCTATCATGGCTGTCACTCACACACATGCAAGGATGCTAAAGCATAAGCACTTACTAAGTACTCCGAGCCAAAGAAAGAAGCTAATTAGAAATCATGCATGAATCCTAACTATGCTGAGATGCCTAATGCAACACATACAAGAATGCAACTAAGATAGGCTCGGCTATTCTAAGATGGCATATGATGATACAACTAACATGTATTCAACTTGAAATTGAAATACAATGCAGTTAGTATGATGCGCCGAGCCCGGTGCATGCAAGACAGATGAATGGATGCACGCATGCATAGCATAAGGTATACTAATTTAAATATGCCCTAATACTAACCATTGAAAGCAGGTAAATAAAAGGGAGAAAGAAGTGGGGGTTGGAAGACATACACACACTCACACACACTTATTACACAATTGCCCTCGCTCGGAGGGTCCGAAAGAATAATACAGGCCAAATAATGAATCAACTATCCTAGCTAATTAATTATTACAAAACTTCTAATTAATTAACAAATTAATTACAAAAACAGCCTAAATATGAAACTAAGGAGACCGCCGCAGCTCTACCTTGGAATGCGTGGATGATGCATGCTCGATTTGCCTTGCTCGGAAACCCGTTACCATGCCACTGTTGCCTCTGTTTGCACTATTCTGCACCTCTGAGGGATGTGAAAATTCTTGGGGCACCTCTGAACCATTCCCTGATCATTTTGGAATGCCATCGGCCAATGAAAAGCACCACCGACCATGTAAATGTGATCATCGACCATAAATTGGGTCACCAGCTAGACTTTGATGGTCGGTCGGCACTGAAAGTGGCTGGCCGGCCATTTATTCCTGCAGAATCTTCTTTTTGCTACAGTAGTGGACAGACAGTGCATGGCAAGGAAATTTCAAAGCAATGTATGCATGGCCACACTCCCTATCATATTATGGACTCAAGAGAGTGTGGCCCTTGGTCCTCGGGCCACCAATCACGCATCTCGATGCATGATGGCCAAAGGCACCAAGTTTGCCAATCAATGTAAATGAATGCAACAAAACGAATGAATGCTTCACGCCGTATCATATTGAGATCAAGGGCATCGGCGACCGAGGACTGAGACGTGTTTCGTCACTTTAAGTACGAACACATCTCATTCCTCATGCTTGGTTTGACACCCCAAACCGAGCGAAATGTAATGCATGTATGCAATGCGGCTCAAGTATGCAACATGACTCAAATATGCAACAAACATGCAACAAACATGTAATGGTGGGCTTAAACCGCAAAGGGCAGACCTCAGCCTTGCCTTTAACAGTGGCCAAAAGTGATGGAAAAGATAGATAAATGCTCATGCAAACATGTACACCAATGGGCCTAAAGCTAAGGCACAAAAGGTAACTTTCAAGAATACTCAAAAGATGACAGTCATGGACATTAGACCAACATGTTAAACTCTGAAAGTGTATAGAGGGTGATGCCAAATCAGCCATGTTATGCAAGTAAGGCATGCAACAATGACCAAAACTTGAAGCCAACAAAGGGGTCCAAACCATAGCTATGCCTACCAAACCCCAAAGGACCAAAATGACTTAAAACAGTCCTAAGGCACTCCAAAACAAGACTAAAACAAGCATAGATCATGGTTAAAACATGCTAAGAAATGGATGCAAAACAAAGGGGGATTTAAGGCCACAAAGAGGGCACTCTACTATAACCACTCCAACCACATATGGCATGGACTAATCAATGTAAAACAGAGTTTTAACATGCAAAAAGGAGTCCCAAAACCCACTGATATGGCAACCTAAAGCCTCAAACACATAGGCATGCACAATGACTCATTTTAAGGCACAAAAGAGCATCTCTTCAAAGCATGGAAAGGATGATGAATGCAAGCATACAAGCATGGATTATGGACTGAAATAGCATGGACAATGATTTCAAATCATTGAAACAGTCCAACTAAAGCATGCTAATGACTCACACACTCAAGGCTTGCAAGCCAAAATGCATGGTGGCTATACCAAACATGGCAAACATGATCAAATCAGTACCCAACAGACCTCAAGCATGATGAAATATGACCAAAAGCTTCATGAAATCAAGCTAGAACATGCAAGCATGGAGGGGCAAATGCATGGCACATGTTATGACAATAAAGGGGGTTACTAGACAAGTGTATGATGCATGTAATGGACCATCAATCCGACCAAAAACAGAGGTATAATGTGACCAAATAACACCCAAAAACCTTTGAAATGGAGCTAAGTAAAGCTAAGCATGTATGCTATCCTTATGAGCCAAAAACATGAACAAATAAGACGCAAAGGGAGAGGGGTGTCCCTCCCCTATACAAGACTTCAAGACCCCTTCACCACCACTGAAAATCCACTGGATTTCAGTGGTGAGAAGGCCAATACACAAAAGGTTCCAAAGCTCAACAAAAAAGGCACAAAAGGGGCCAACCAAGGCCTAAGAGGGGGAGGTTGACCCCCAACACCAAAATGACCTTAATGAAGCATCTTAAACATAAAAAAAAAAAAAAAGAACTTTTATCAGTTATACACAAAGCTCAAAACAGCATGCAAAGTGGGTTAAAAGCTAGTGCAAGAATGGGGAATATAAAGTAGTTATGCTCACCCTTGAAGAACACTTGAAGAACAGTGACCTCAGGCCCCTTTTCTGATCAAAACCAGTTTAAAAGCTCTAAGAACAATCTCCCAACACTTCAATAACCCAAGTATGGTGTAATACTAGGTGCCTTCGTGCAAAACTAAGAACAAAACACCCTTTTAGGCCCTCTAACACACACAAATGAAGAGAGAGAGGGAGATATAGAGAGAGAAAGTTGTATATATCATATAACTTTGGTTTTTGCTGAACCTCTTCAAAGGAGAAGAGAGGTCTCGTTTTATAGAGCAAGAGAAGACCTCAGCTTCTTAAAGAAGCTAAACAAAAGGGATCAAGGGGGTCAAGCTTCTCAAGGAAGCTAAGGCAAAGGGTGCAAGCTTCTTGAGGAAGCTAAGACAAAGGTCCAAGCTTCCTCAAGAAGCTAGAGCAAAGGGTGCAAGCTTCTCCAAGAAGCTTAGAACAAAAAGGGTGCAAAGGGTGCAAGTCTTCCATACACGTGTATGGAGGACAGATCTGTGCGCTCCAGCTGGCATAGCTGGCATGCACAATGCCTAAAAAGGACAAAAAGGAAGTCCCGGCCAGAAAATATGGCCGATTGACCAAATTAAGGGCCGGCCGACCATCGAAGGTGCCGACCGGCCATCACCAATGGCCGGTGGCAAGAGAACACGGCCGGTGACATCATGCCTTGGCCAGTGGGCTCTGGGAGTGGCTGACAAGCCATTCTCTGCCCTCAGAAGCAAAAACTAACAAGTTCTTGGTCCAAAACCAAGCACAGAACAGTCCAGTTAAGAGATCCTGAGGCAAGGCGCGCGGCCGAGACCTCCGGGAACTCAAAACAAACACGAACAGGGATGATCATCGGGTGTTCAAAAGATGACGTCCAAGTCTTGAGGACGGTCAAAAATGGGGTGTCTACAGGCAGGGAATGGCTTGTTGGCCATCCCCACACCTCACCGGCCTTGGCTTGAGGCCACCGGCCCTGTTTTATTGCTACCGGCCAAAGGTGTTGGTCGGTCGGCAATGTTTTTGGTCGGCCGGCCATTTGTGTTGGTCAATCGGCCAAATTTTCTAGCCGACCCCTTTTCATTTGCTTTTGGCAGATATTTTATGCCAGCTGTCATAGTTGGCATCCACATTACACCCCTTCCATACACGTGTATGGAGGGATTTGCTCCCTTATGTTAGCTTCTCTAAGAAGCTTAGGAATTGAATTCCTATAAGAGAAGGACCTCCCCTCCCTTTCCAGAGGTTCTGAAAAATTAGGGTTAGGAAGTTTGTATCTATCTATCTCTATAGTTCCCTCTCTTTGCCTTTGTGTGTGTATTTTGTGCTCTAAAGTGACTTTTGTTCACACTATTGCACACAAACACCTAGCATTACACCATCCTTGGTTGCTGAGGCTCTAAGGAGTTGTTTTCAGAGTTTTTGAGTTGGGTTTGATCAAAAGAAGGTGTTGGAGTGGTGTTCTTGAAGAGGTTCTTCAAGGGTAAGAAACTATCCTCTTTGTTCCCCATTTTTGCACAAGCTTTTAGCCTATCTTGCATCTGTTTTTAAGCTTAACTTATAACTGATAAAAGTTCTGTTTTTAAGTGCTTAAAATAGTTGTTTAAGATCACTTTGGTGTTTGGGGTTGTTTACCCCCTCTTAGGCCTTGTTTGGCCTCATTTTTGTGCATCTTTTGTGAGCTTTGGGACCACCTTGTATTGGCCTTCTCACCACTGAAATCCAAAGGGATTTCAGTGGTGGGGATGGTGTTTTGAGGTCCTAAGAAGGAGAGGGCCATCCCCTCTCCTTATTGTCTTCAATACTTGCCATATTTGCCTCATAGATGAGCACCTTTGTTAAGTTCATGTTGACCATGTCTTAGCTGGTATTTGTGGTTGTTTTGCCATGATACAACTCTGTTTTGAGTTGGTTTAGACATGCCATGTATGCTTCATGCACTTGTCTTGTAATTCCATGAAATAGCCTAACAAGTATCATGTTGTAACATGTCTTTCTAGCATGATTTTGGCTCGACTTCAAGAAGCTTTTATCCATGTTTTGGTATGCTTGAGGTCTGATTTTGGTTGTTTTGGCCATGCTTGACATGCTTTGTATAGCTACCATGCAATCTAGCTTGTAGGCTTTGAGTATTGAATCCTCTAGCATGCTTAATTTGGATCATTTTAGTGGGTTGGCATCACTTAGAATGTCATTTCAGTCCATATAGTATGCTTGAATACTTGCATTTATCACCTATTCCATACCTTGGATAGTTTGTGTTTTATGCCTCATGAATGTGTCATTGCGTATGCCATCATGCTTAGGTCATTGGGATGCCATCTAAGTGGGTTTTTGGGCTCATTTTGGTATGCCATAACTCTGTTTTGGGTTGCTTAAATCATGCCATGTTTAGTTGTATTAGGTGTAGTGTAACACCTCTTTGATGGCCTTGCATGCTTCATGTTTTTGCCCCTTTGTTTTGGCTTGTTCTAGCTTTGGTCATTGCATGTTTTAGGCTTACTTTGCCATGATTTAGGATTGTTTTGGGTTATGCTTGCCAGATGTTCTTTGTTTTATGTAGCATTGGTTCAATTCCCTTGCCTAGTTTTAAGCCTTAAACCTTAATCATGCATGCTTGGCTTGTTTATGTGATTTGGCATCACTCTTAGCACCATTTCAGAGCACGTAATGTTGTCACATTTGCATACTTTTCATCCCTTTTAAGTGTTCTTAAAAGTTACCCTTTGATGCTTGAGTGTTGGGTCCATTAGCATGCATGTTTGTATGTGCATTTGCCCTCATGTCCATAGCATTTTGGCCACTGTTTTGGACCTATTAGAGAGCTGTCCATCTTGGTGTAAGTCCATTCCCGCATGTTGTTGCATGCTTGCCTTGCATGTCGTCACATACTTGTTGCATATTCAGTAAATTGCATGTTGTAACATGCTAGTTCAATTGTGCCTCATTGTGTACTTAATCCACGACATGTTGTTGCATGTTTAAGTTGTAATGCATTTGACATGCATTCTCCCTTTTAGGTAGTTAACATGTTGTCACATGTTCGCCCCATATATTGTTACATGTTCATCATTAGCATTGTTGCTTGCATGCTTGTGTTGCACTAGCTTGTTTGCATGTTTAGGTTGCATAGCATCTTGCATATTTGCATCCCTTGCCTCTTGATCAATTATGATGGAGGTTAGGATCATTGTGTGTTTGTGTGCATTTCACTTAATATCAAATTGCACACTTGGCATCTTGGGCCATCATGCATTGAAATGCGTGATTGATGGCCCGAGGGTCGAGAACCATACTCCTTTGAGTCTCAAACATGATGAGGAGGGTGGTGGTGCACACATTGCTTTGAAAATGCATTGCCATGCCTTGTCTGTCCTCTACTGCAGCAAAACATGGTTCTGCAGGAAGAGATGGCCGGTCGGCCATCTTCAGTGCCGGCTGGCTATGTATTGTTGGCCGATGGCCTCACTTTTGGTCGGTGACTATATTTCCATGGTCGGTGGCCTCACCTCTTGGTCGGTGACCTCCCACAACCCTCAGAGAGTAGTTCAGAAGCATCCTTGAGACTTGCAAAGTGTTCAGAGGTGCAGAGCAGTGTAAACAGAGGCAGAATGAGCATGGCGACGGATTTCCGAGCGAAGCCGAACACGCATGCATTTGTCCCTCTTCCCGAAGCTGCTTTACTGCTTTCAGTAGCTTAATTAATTTGTTTAATTAGTTAAGTGTTGTGTAATAATTAATTAGCTTTGTTAGTTAGTTATTTTGTATTATTCTTTTGGTCCCTCCGTCGAGAGGGCGCAATTGTGTAATAAGCGTGCGTGTGTGCGATGCATGTCTTCCAACCTCCACTTCTTTCTCCCCTTTACTTAATCGCTTACGATGGTTAGTTACAGGGCATATTTCAATTAGCATCCTTATGCTATGCATGTTTGCATTCATTCATTTGTATCGCATGCACCGGGCTCGGCGCTTCATACTAATTGCATTGTATTTCAATTCCAAGTTGAATACGTGTGTCAATTATCGCATCTCATATGCCATTCTTAGATTAGCCGAGCCTATTCTAATTGCATTTCACATGTGATGCATTAGCCATTGTTAACATGAACTAGGATCATACATGATTACTAACATGTTCTTTGTTTTGGCTCGGAGTACGCTGTGAGTGTTTATGCTTTAGCATCTTGCATGTATGTGAGTGTTAACATGACAGCATGCTTACCATGAGGCTAATTGCTTATGTGATATAATTGCCTGGATGCCTGTGGGTGAAGGTTGGATTGCTTGAATTGGAATAATTTGTCGAAATCCATGTTTTAGCCTACTTGTGAGTAGCAAAATTCAAAACCATTTCCAAACAAACGGATATGCGATGCTTTGTTCCAAATTAGGCAATCTAGTCTATACTTGTGTGTTGTGCGCATCACATAGTAAATTCTAGCTAATTAGCCGGAATAAGAACGCATGTGTTTTCAAAAACTCGATATCATGCTTAGTACAGGCCGATCTTCGGATCGGGCGAACGGGGGTGCTAATAGATGACCTTCCCCAATCGTACCCAAGTTCCCGAGCTGAGGCAACTTTGGTGATGATGGACACGTGGCCTTAGGCACGAGTCAGGGTTTCCTAAATTTCCCCAAAATAAAACATTTAGGTGGCGACTCTGTATCTGGCAAAGCAGTCCATGTTTGACACTTCTTTCTAAAAATTTGTTTTTCAAAACGATTTGCTGGATTTGGACTCTTTGGCGATTTATCGGTCTCGCATTGCACTTTGCGGGATTAGATTCAGAACTGTGACATTTGAGTCCGAACTGTAGTGAGCCCATTGAACAAAACGGGATTTTTCCCGGGACGTTCGGCCGCGTCTACAGAAGTGCATCGTTTTCAACTCTGATAGAGACTACTACTGAAACAGAGAGGTCTGGCAAGAAGAAGACTGTGAAGCCTTCTCGAGAAGGAAATGCTGATCTTCTGCCCTTCAAGAAACTGATTGTTCGTGATGATGATCATGTCATCTCAAAATCAAAACCTGGGTAACTACTTGTTCTTCACCAATATACTCATCAGTATTAGGGTTTTTCTTTCTTGAATATCTTGAAGCTCTTCTCTGTATCTATATACCAATGCATGCTTATATGGGCACTTATCCAAAAGACTGATAAATTTACTCACTTGCAATGGACAAGAACATGCAAAATTCAAAGAATATTGAGGGTTTTTGCTTTTTTCCTTTCGAATTCTTCCATTTCCTCTGCCACCAAAAAGAGGACCTGGGGTTGTCATCTTTGCGATCTTTGTCTTGCTTTCTTTTACACACCCGTTGGAATGACAGTTTTTAATCACAAATTAATTTCTTGAACGTGCATGATCTAGAAGAACAGAACTTGGAATCTTATAATTAGATGAAAGATTATATATATTCTTTTTCTCAATAACCAAACAGAGTTAACTAGGATTTTCATTTTCTTTCCCTTTGTAGAAGAGGCTCATGCTTATCTAAGAGGGTCATCCAGGGGCTTCAAGACAGAGCTTCTATCAACATAAAAGAGGCATACCCATTGCCTGAAATACCTAGAGTTGGTGAATACCAGAGGTCAGTGCATTATCTGTTTCGAATGGAGTTAAATTGAAGCGATATTGTAAGCAGCAGACTCTCCATTCCTTTCCAAACAGCAGAATTCCATTTCCCTCCCACGAATTGTGTATCAAATTACAAGCACCAGATTGTAATTACCGATGCTCATAATGACGTTTGGTACATGACACTCGCCTACAATGCTTTGCAAATTTTAGAATTCAAGTTCACAGTCACAAACGGGTGGCAGGGGTTTGTTGATTGGCACGGTTTGAAAGCCATGGATTTGATTCGCTTCTACAAACCATTCCCAAGATTACATACCGAGCATTATCTGATTGATAATGTCAAAGCAGAAGAGAATGTTATCTCAGAATCAAAATCTGGGTAACTAGGTCTTCACCAAAAACATGAGTCCTTGAGGGCTTTCTTTCTTGAATTTCTTGAATCAAAACTATTTGTTTTTCGTTCCAATTCTTCCCTTTTCTCAACAAGCAAACAAAATAGCTAGGATTTTTTTTGGGTCTTGTATTCTTTTATTGTACACTCGGATTTACTGTAACAGTTTCAGTATTCAATTCATTGTATATAAAAAAATAATAAAATAAATAAAGTTAGGATATGATATGACTTGATGTATTTAGTGCCAATTGTCATGTTCAATTGACTTCTATTTTCTTAACCTTTAAAGAGTTGGTGAATTCGATAGGGATAGGCGTGTTTTCCTCTTTGAGGTGAAGTTTGTTGGAACAATCTTCTATGTACAATAAATAAATTGAAACTAAATCAAACAAATAAAATAAATAACGTACCGAATTTATTTTACCAAACCGAATGAATAATAAAAAGAACAAGTCGAGTGTGTGACATTCTGTCCTTAAAATAGATTCGCCCTGCTACGATGCTTACGGGCTAAGGGCGTCTATTTCCCAGAATACAATGATCTTCACAAATTATAGTAGCACTCCAAACAATTTGTACGGAAAACCAAACCTATGTTCTTATACTCTCTTAAATTTTTCCTAAAAAAACTAGTATGTAGAATAATGCAAAGAAATAGCAAAACCGGGAAAGGGACAGATTTTTCTGGAGTTTTTTAGGATATTTTCAAATGTCTTCCATTGCTGGAAATGGACTGGAAATTTATAGACCCGAACAGGTACATATAAGAAGTGAACAGGTGCATATTCAAACTGTACAGATGCAGTTTGAAATTCAAATAGATCTGTAAACTGTTTGGCAGTTTTAAACTGCTCGGAACTACTGGTAGTTTTCCCAATCTGTTGGACAGTTTGAACCTGTTGAACCTCAGATAAAATCTGTTCAAATCTGCCAAGGCAGATTTAAATCTACTTGAGCAAATAGAATCTGTCCGATGCAAAAACAGTTTCAAAACCTGTCTTGGACATATCTGTTATGGAATTGATCTTGAAAGACGCACAATTTCAAATTTGAATTAAATTCAATTTGAAATTCAAATAATTTCCTACAAGAATTTGGAAAAATTCAAATAAATTTTGTCCAAAAAATTAATGTTAGAACCGACCCAACCCGCACCCGCGCTTGGCACGGCCGGACGGACGACGGCGGCGCGCGCGCTTGTGGGTGGTGGTTTGGGTTAAGGTTCACTTTGTCCATAACTCCTCTCTTCTACGAACTTGGAGTGCCCCTTAAGGCGCAACTCAAGTTAGTACACCAAGAGCTTATATACTCACAAAAGCTCTCTTTAAGTTTTAATGTGGGACAACCCATTTCAAGGAAACCCACATTTACTTTTTTAATTGTCCATTCCACAAACCCGAAAACGACGTCAACTTTCCATTCACTCACAAATGGTTTTGACGAACCGTCTTCACCGTGTGACTTGATATGCGGCAAAGAACACGTTATATCTTTGGACCTATTGTGTTTTATGCCTCATGAATGTGTCATTGCGTATGCCATCATGCTTAGGTCATTGGGATGCCATCTAAGTGGGTTTTTGGGCTCATTTTGGTATGCCATAACTCTGTTTTGGGTTGCTTAAATCATGCCATGTTTAGTTGTATTAGGTGTAGTGTAACACCTCTTTGATGGCCTTGCATGCTTCATGTTTTTGCCCCTTTGTTTTGGCTTGTTCTAGCTTTGGTCATTGCATGTTTTAGGCTTACTTTGCCATGATTTAGGACTGTTTTGGGTTATGCTTGCCAGATGCTCTTTGTTTTGTGTAGCATTGGTTCAATTCCCTTGCCTAGTTTTAAGCCTTAAGCCTTAATCATGCATGCTTGGCTTGTTTATGTGATTTGGCATCACTCTTAGCACCATTTCAGAGCACGTAATGTTGTCACATTTGCATACTTTCCATCCCTTTTAAGTGTTCTTAAAAGTTACCCTTTGATGCTTGAGTGTTGGGTCCATTAGCATGCATGTTTGTATGTGCATTTGCCCTCATGTCCATAGCATTTTGGCCACTGTTTTGGACCTATTAGAGAGCTGTCCATCTTGGTGTAAGTCCATTCCCGCATGTTGTTGCATGCTTGCCTTGCATGTCGTCACATACTTGTTGCATATTCAGTAAATTGCATGTTGTAACATGCTAGTTCAATTGTGCCTCATTGTGTACTTAATCCACGACATGTTGTTGCATGTTTAAGTTGTAATGCATTTGACATGCATTCTCCCTTTTAGGTAGTTAACATGTTGTCACATGTTCGCCCCATATATTGTTACATGTTCATCATTAGCATTGTTGCTTGCATGCTTGTGTTGCACTAGCTTGTTTGCATGTTTAGGTTGCATAGCATCTTGCATATTTGCATCCCTTGCCTCTTGATCAATTATGATGGAGGTTAGGATCATTGTGTGTTTGTGTGCATTTCACTTAATATCAAATTGCACACTTGGCATCTTGGGCCATCATGCATTGAAATGCGTGATTGATGGCCCGAGGGTCGAGAACCATACTCCTTTGAGTCTCAAACATGATGAGGAGGGTGGTGGTGCACACATTGCTTTGAAAATGCATTGCCATGCCTTGTCTGTCCTCTACTGCAGCAAAACATGGTTCTGCAGGAAGAGATGGCCGGTCGGCCATCTTCAGTGCCGGCTGGCTATGTATTGTTGGCCGATGGCCTCACTTTTGGTCGGTGACTATATTTCCATGGTCGGTGGCCTCACCTCTTGGTCGGTGACCTCCCACAACCCTCAGAGAGTAGTTCAGAAGCATCCTTGAGACTTGCAAAGTGTTCAGAGGTGCAGAGCAGTGTAAACAGAGGCAGAATGAGCATGGCGACGGATTTCCGAGCGAAGCCGAACACGCATGCATTTGTCCCTCTTCCCGAAGCTGCTTTACTGCTTTCAGTAGCTTAATTAATTTGTTTAATTAGTTAAGTGTTGTGTAATAATTAATTAGCTTTGTTAGTTAGTTATTTTGTATTATTCTTTTGGTCCCTCCGTCGAGAGGGCGCAATTGTGTAATAAGCGTGCGTGTGTGCGATGCATGTCTTCCAACCTCCACTTCTTTCTCCCCTTTACTTAATCGCTTACGATGGTTAGTTACAGGGCATATTTCAATTAGCATCCTTATGCTATGCATGTTTGCATTCATTCATTTGTATCGCATGCACCAGGCTCGGCGCTTCATACTAATTGCATTGTATTTCAATTCCAAGTTGAATACGTGTGTCAATTATCGCATCTCATATGCCATTCTTAGATTAGCCGAGCCTATTCTAATTGCATTTCACATGTGATGCATTAGCCATTGTTAACATGAACTAGGATCATACATGATTACTAACATGTTCTTTGTTTTGGCTCGGAGTACGCTGTGAGTGTTTATGCTTTAGCATCTTGTATGTATGTGAGTGTTAACATGACAGCATGCTTACCATGAGGCTAATTGCTTATGTGATATAATTGCCTGGATGCCTGTGGGTGAAGGTTGGATTGCTTGAATTGGAATAATTTGTCGAAATCCATGTTTTAGCCTACTTGTGAGTAGCAAAATTCAAAACCATTTCCAAACAAACGGATATGCGATGCTTTGTTCCAAATTAGGCAATCTAGTCTATACTTGTGTGTTGTGCGCATCACATAGTAAATTCTAGCTAATTAGCCGGAATAAGAACGCATGTGTTTTCAAAAACTCGATATCATGCTTAGTACAGGCCGATCTTCGAATCGGGCGAACGGGGGTGCTAATAGATGACCTTCCCTAATCGTACCCAAGTTCCCGAGCTGAGGCAACTTTGGTGATGATGGACACGTGGCCTTAGGCACGAGTCAGGGTTTCCTAAATTTCCCCAAAATAAAACATTTAGGTGGCGACTCTGTATCTGGCAAAGCAGTCCATGTTTGACACTTCTTTCTAAAAATCTGTTTTTCAAAACGATTTGCTGGATTTGGACTCTTTGGCGATTTATCGGTCTCGCATTGCACTTTGCGGGATTAGATTCAGAACTGTGACATTTGAGTCCGAACTGTAGTGAGCCCATTGAACAAAACGGGATTTTTCCCGGGACATTCGGCCGCGTCTACAGAAGTGCATCGTTTTCAACTCTGATAGAGACTACTACTGAAACAGAGAGGTCTGGCAAGAAGAAGACTGTGAAGCCTTCTCGAGAAGGAAATGCTGATCTTCTGCCCTTCAAGAAACTGATTGTTCGTGATGATGATCATGTCATCTCAAAATCAAAACCTGGGTAACTACTTGTTCTTCACCAATATACTCATCAGTATTAGGGTTTTTCTTTCTTGAATATCTTGAAGCTCTTCTCTGTATCTATATACCAATGCATGCTTATATGGGCACTTATCCAAAAGACTGATAAATTTACTCACTTGCAATGGACAAGAACATGCAAAATTCAAAGAATATTGAGGGTTTTTGCTTTTTTCCTTTCGAATTCTTCCATTTCCTCTGCCACCAAAAAGAGGACCTGGGGTTGTCATCTTTGCGATCTTTGTCTTGCTTTCTTTTACACACCCGTTGGAATGACAGTTTTTAATCACAAATTAATTTCTTGAACGAGCATGATCTAGAAGAACAGAACTTGGAATCTTATAATTAGATGAAAGATTATATATATTCTTTTTCTCAATAACCAAACAGAGTTAACTAGGATTTTCATTTTCTTTCCCTTTGCAGAAGAGGCTCATGCTTATCTAAGAGGGTCATCCAGGGGCTTCAAGACAGAGCTTCTATCAACATAAAAGAGGCATACCCATTGCCTGAAATACCTAGAGTTGGTGAATACCAGAGGTCAGTGCATTATCTGTTTCGAATGGAGTTAAATTGAAGCGATATTGTAAGCAGCAGACTCCCCATTCCTTTCCAAACAGCAGAATTCCATTTCCCTCCCACGAATTGTGTATCAAATTACAAGCACCAGATTGTAATTACCGACGCTCATAATGACGTTTGGTACATGACACTCGCCTACAATGCTTTGCAAATTTTAGAATTCAAGTTCACAGTCACAAACGGGTGGCAGGGGTTTGTTGATTGGCACGGTTTGAAAGCCATGGATTTGATTCGCTTCTACAAACCATTCCCAAGATTACATACCGAGCATTATCTGATTGATAATGTCAAAGCAGAAGAGAATGTTATCTCAGAATCAAAATCTGGGTAACTAGGTCTTCACCAAAAACATGAGTCCTTGAGGGCTTTCTTTCTTGAATTTCTTGAATCAAAACTATTTGTTTTTCGTTCCAATTCTTCCCTTTTCTCAACAAGCAAACAGAATAGCTAGGATTTTTTTTGGGTCTTGTATTCTTTTATTGTACACTCGGATTTACTGTAACAGTTTCAGTATTCAATTCATTGTATATAAAAAAATAATAAAATAAATAAAGTTAGGATATGATATGACTTGATGTATTTAGTGCCAATTGTCATGTTCAATTGACTTCTATTTTCTTAACCTTTAAAGAGTTGGTGAATTCGATAGGGATAGGCGTGTTTTCCTCTTTGAGGTGAAGTTTGTTGGAACAATCTTCTATGTACAATAAATAAATTGAAACTAAATCAAACAAATAAAATAAATAACGTACCGAATTTATTTTACCAAACCGAATGAATAATAAAAAGAACAAGTCGAGTGTGTGACATTCTGCCCTTAAAATAGATTCGCCCTGCTACGATGCTTACGGGCTAAGGGCGTCTATTTCCCAGAATACAATGATCTTCACAAATTATAGTAGCACTCCAAACAATTTGTACGGAAAACCAAACCTATGTTCTTATACTCTCTTAAATTTTTCCTAAAAAAACTAGTATGTAGAATAATGCAAAGAAATAGCAAAACCGGGAAAGGGACAGATTTTTCTGGAGTTTTTTAGGATATTTTCAAATGTCTTCCATTGCTGGAAATGGACTGGAAATTTATAGACCCGAACAGGTACATATAAGAAGTGAACAGGTGCATATTCAAACTGTACAGATGCAGTTTGAAATTCAAATAGATCTGTAAACTGTTTGGCAGTTTTAAACTGCTCGGAACTACTGGTAGTTTTCCCAATCTGTTGGACAGTTTGAACCTGTTGAACCTCAGATAAAATCTGTTCAAATCTGCCAAGGCAGATTTAAATCTAGTTGAGAAAATAGAATCTGTCCGATGCAAAAACAGTTTCAAAACCTGTCTTGGACATATCTGTTATGGAATTGATCTTGAAAGAGGCACAATTTCAAATTTGAATTAAATTCAATTTGAAATTCAAATAATTTCCTACAAGAATTTGGAAAAATTCAAATAAATTTTGTCCAAAAAATTAATGTTAGAACCGACCCAACCCACACCCGCGCTTGACACGGCCGGACGGATGGCGGCGGCGCGCGCGCTTGTGGGTGGTGGTTTGGGTTAAGGTTCACTTTGTCCATAACTCCTCTCTTCTACGAACTTGGAGTGCCCCTTAAGGCGCAACCCAAGTTAGTACACCAAGAGCTTATATACTCACAAAAGCTCTCTTTAAGTTTTGATGTGGGACAACCCATTTCAAGGAAACCCACATTTACTTTTTTAATTGTCCATTCCACAAACCCGAAAACGACGTCAACTTTCCATTCACTCACAAATGGTTTTGACGAACCGTCTTCACCGTGTGACTTGATATGCGGCAAAGAACACGTCATATCTTTGGACCTATCCCAAAAGACGTTGGGGCCCACTCAATTTTGGGCTTAAAGATGCCTATATAAAACCAATTTTCCAACAATCCGCCACATGAATGGAATTTGACGGAGAGAAAATACAACAACATGATCTAATTACAGAGAGTACAGAAATTGAAAATATTCTGCAAATGATAGGTAGCTTTTGGCTTTAAACCTTCCCTTATAAGACACTATCGGATTTACTAGCTAACCAGTGAACATGATGTCTTGAACTATTCAGCTGTTTGTGTAAACTAAAACAATAGAACTCACACAGTATATTACCAGACACAGTTTAATTCTCACTATTGTGTTCATTTTGGCCCTGAACAATCTAGTCTTTCATGAGTGCTCTAGAGAATTGTAGCCCTTCACAAATCTCATAAAAACGGCCCAGTTCACACTCATATAGGTGATTCTTATGAAGAGTAACCTGCCATACTCCACTAGGTATACCTAGATATAAGAATCATTAAAAATATTACTTAACCTAAAATGCTGCAGACATCACTGTTTCATCATAGAAATGGGTAGGAGTTTGACTCCCCAATGATCCTTATGAGTCATACACAACTCAGTTGTCCCTTTGAACCTAAATCTTGGGATCTCCAGTCAATTAGGGTGGGTTGCCGTTGTGGTAACTCTTATTTAATAGGCTTAAGTCCCATTCCCTTCGATGAATTTTCAACTAACTCTCTTGCTAACCCTTTGGTTAGTGGATCCACTATGTTGTCTTTAGACTTCACATATTCAATGGAAATAATTCCATTAGAGAGTAGTTGTCTCACGGTGTTATGTCGACGACGAATGTGTCGTGACTTACCGTTATACATATGACTATGTGCTCTACCTATTGCTGATTGACTATCACAATGTATGCAAATAGCAGGCACTGGTTTTGACCATATTGGAATATCTTCAAGGAAGTGGCGAAGCCATTTTGCTTCTTCCCCAGCTTTATCTAAAGCTATGAATTCTGATTCCATAGTAGACCTAGCAATGCAAGTCTATTTGGAAGATTTCCAAAATACAGCCACCCTACCAAGAGTAAAGACATACTCACTGGTGGATTTTGAGTCTCTAGTATCTGATATCCAATTTGCTTCACAGTATCCTTCAAGTATTGTTGGATATCTAGTATAATTAAGTCAAATGTTACGAGTAAATCAGAGATATCTTAGAACCCTTATAATTTCTTTCCAGTGTTCTACTTCTGGATTACTCGTATATCTACTTAATTTGCTTACTGCGTAAGCTATATCTGGACGAGTGCAATTCATCAAGTACATTAAGCTTCCAATAATTGGGACATACTCTAATTGAGAAATATTTTCCTGTACATTCTTAGAAAGAAACAAATTAACATCCACAGGTGTTCTTGCTATATAATCATCATCTTTGCTCAATTTGTCAAGTATTTTCTCGATGTAATGAGATTGTGACAATGCATATCATTCTGATATTTTGGTAATTTTCATACCAAGAATTACATCAGCAATCCCCATGTCTTTCATGTCAAAATGTTTATTCAATATTTTCTTAGTAGTTTTAATCATGTCATTATTACTACCTATGATGAGTATATCATCCACATAAAGGCATACTATAACATAACCATTGTCTGTGTTTTTAATATAAACACATTTGTCACACTAATTAATTTTAAATCCATCTGATATCATTTCCTTGTCAAATTTCTCATGCCATTATTTTGGTGCTTGTTTTAAACCATATAATGATTTAACCAATTTACACACTTTCTTTTCTTTCCCTGAAATAGAAAATCCTTCTGGTTGTTCCATGTAAATTTCTTCGTCTAACTCACCATTTAAGAAAGCGGTTTTCACATCCATTTGATGAATTTCTAGATTGTACAAAGATGCAATGGCAATTAGCATTCTAATGGATGTTATTCTAGTAACTAGTGAGTATGTGTCAAAGTAATCAAGACCTTCTTTTTGTCTAAAACCTTTGACCACAAGTCTTGACTTATATTTGTCAATTGATCCATTCGATTTCATTTTCCTTTTGAAAATCCGCTTGTACCCAAGAGGTTTACAACTTGGTGGAAAATTTACCAATTCTCAAGTGTGATTTTGCAAGATGGATTCAACTTCACTATTTACAGCTTCTTTCCATAAAGGAACTTCAGAACTAGACATAGGCTCTTTAAAAGTTAAAGGCTCATTTTCTAACAAAAAAGTTAGAAAATCTAGACCAAAAGATTTTGAGGTTTCTAGCACGTTTACGACGCCTAGGTTCCTCTTCCTTATTTTGATCCATCTCTTGCTTTTGTTCTTAATCTTGTTCTTGATCATGACTAGTAATAGTATCATAAGATCTTTTATTAGTACTAGTCCATTGTCCAGTCTTATTTGGAAATATATTTTCAAAGAATGATGCATTCTGAGATTCAATAATAGTATTTACATGCATTTCGGTATGTTCTGATTTATGAATAAAAAACTGATATGCACTACTATTCTTAGCATAACCAATGAAAATGCAATCAACTGTTTTAGGACCTATCTTAGTCTTTTAGGACTAGGAACAGACACTTTAGCCAAACACCCACACACTTTTAAGTATTTGTAGCATGGTACTCTCCCATTCCACATTTCATAAGGTGTTTGATTTACTTTCTTTCGGGGTACTTTATTTAGAATATAATTAGCAAAAAGTATTTCTTTCCCTCACAAGTTCTGAGGTAATCCAGAACTAATTAACATGGCATTCATCATTTCCTTTAAAGTCCTATTTTTCCTTTCAGCAATTTCGTTTTGCTGAGGTGAGTAAGGAGCGGTGGTTTGATGAATTATTCCATGTTCTTTACAAAATTCACCAAAAGGTGATTCATATTCACCACCTCTATCACTTCTAAGTTTCTTAATTTTCTTACCATGTTGATTTTCAACTTCATTCTTATATTAAACGAAAGTTTCCAAAGCTTCATATCCTTGATTCGAATTAAATAAACATAACTATATCTAATATAGTCATCTGTGAATGTGATAAAATATTTTTTCCCACCTCTATTTTGAATTGATTTAAAATCACAAATGTCACTATGAATTAATTCAAGTGGTTCCGTACTTCTTTCAATTGAATGAAAAGAAGTTTTGGATAATTTTGCCTCAACGCAAATTTAACATTTATGATTTGAATCAATGTCAAATTTAGGTACACATTCCATATTAATTAATCTACGCAAAGATCCATAATTAACATATCCAAGTCTACCATGCCATAAATTTGAAGACTGCAAGTAAGAAGAAGACGTATTTTTATTAATAACGGAGGGTACAACAGTCATTATATTCATTTTCAAAAGGCCATCAGATATGTAACATTTTCCTACATACATCCCATTTTTGGTAAGTACAAACTTGTCACTTTCAAAAACTAGCCTAAACCCATTTTTACTCAACAAAGATCCAGAAATAAGGTTCTTGCGAATGTCCGGTACATGCAGCACATTGTTGAGAGTGAGTTCCTTTCCAAATGTCATCTTCAGAATAATCTTTCCTTGTCCTTCAATTTTAGAAGTCAAAGAGTTGCCCATAAAAAGTTGTTCACCATTGTCTACGGTAGAATAAGATGTGAACATCTTTTTGTCGGCACAGATATGGCGAGTAGCACCAGTGTTCACCCACCATTCCTTAGGATTTCTAACAAGGTTTGCCTCGGAAACAACTGCAGAAAGATTTATGTCATCTACACCATTGGAAATATTGTCCACTTCGATCATGTGGGCTTGAGTAGGCTTCTTGTTTGTTCTTCTTTTGCTTTTGCCTTTGCTACGGCAATCTTTGGCTGGATGTCCCTCTTTGTTACAGATGTAACACTTGCCATTAAACTTGTATTTCTTAGTTTCCCTTCCTTTAGATAGCATTTTCTGCTGTCATCTTTTGAAAATAGTTCCTAAGAACTTCTCTGGTTCTTAGTAGTAAATAGATTACTGATCATACGTTAAGACATGATGGTTCCTAGTAATAAAAGAGTCTACTGATCATATGTCAAGATATGATGATTCCTAGTAATGAAAATGGTCTACTGATCATATGTCAAGATGTTGTGATTCCTAGTAGTAGAGTGACCACTGATCACATGTCAAAACATTGTGACTTCTAGTAGTGAAGAGTCTACGGCCCACATGATAAGAAAGGAGTGATTCCTAGTGATAAGACTACTTGTATGTTATGAAGTTCCGAATAGTAGACTATTGATCACCAGGCTTGTAATTCCAAATAGTAAGGCTATTGACTTCAGAGTAACATGTTAGACCAAACTTGTTTTGGTGCCTTGAATTCAAGAAAGGCCTAATTCGCTTAATGACGGTCTGGGAATATGTTTTTTGTGATATGATTATGAGAGTCTCATAATCATTGTGACATAAGAAATTGTTTAAAGATCCTGTATGAATTTTTGGAAAAGGCCAAAAGCCTTTGTATAAATGCTACAAATGTGGGGATGTCATGTAAACGGTGATAATACCTAAACCTATGAGGGTTAGGATAAGCCTAAAAACCCGTTGACTTAGTATTTAACGGTTATGCACAATATAGCAGTGCATATCGATTTCTTGTGTTTAAGTCTGCTATTCCAGATATACACAATAATACTATCATGGAATTCAGAAATGCATATTTCTTTGAAAATGTATTACCTTGTCATATCCTAGAAGGGGTTCCGAGTTCCATGAAAGACGTTGAAGGTAACAATGATCACATAGATGATCAAGTTGATGATCAAGCTGAGGAAGTAGAAGAGCCAAGAATAGATAAAAGGGCTAGGACCGCAATGTCCTTTGGTCCGGACTTATATGTGAGAGGGAGAATCTCGAACTTTCCATGAAGCGGTGACTTCATTGGAAAGTCTTTTATGGAAAGAAGCAATTAAGAGTGAGATTGACTCCATCTTACAAAACCATACTTGGGAGTTGGTTGATCTACCCCCAAGCAATAAGGCCTTGGAGAGCAAATGAATCTTTAGAAGAAAGATGAAAGCAGATGGATCAATTAATAAGTGTAAAGCTAGGCTAGTTATTAAAGGATATAGGCAGTGAGAAGACCTGGATTACTTTGATACGTATTCACCTGTGACAAGGATTACATCCATTCGTATGGTGATTGCGATAGCAGCTTTACGTGGTCTAGAGATACATCAGATGGATGTAAAGACAGCTTTCTTAAATGGAGATTTGAATGAAGAAATCTACATGGAGTAACTTGAGGGGTTTTCAGCTCCAGGACAAAATAACAAAGTCTATAAGTTTATCAAATCATTGTATGGTTTGAAACAAGTTCCTAAGCAATGGTATGAGAATGTGACAACGTTATGTTGTCAAATGGGTTTAGAAATTAATGAGTGTGAAAAATTCGTATATGTCAAAGACACTGATAGAGGTTATGTCATTTTGTGTCTATATGTTGATGACATACTCATTGTTGGTAGTAATAATGAAATGATTCGAACTACCAAGAGCTTGTTAAACTCTAAGTTTGACATGAAATATATGGGCCTTGCAAATGTAATTCTAGGTGTTAAGATTACCAGAACATCTGATGGTATTGTACTTTCTCAATCTCACTATGTTGAGAAGATACTTGAGAAATTTGGCAAATCAAATACAAGAGTGTCTAAGACATCGGTAGACGTAAGTCTACATTTGACCAAGAATAATGGTGAGAGTGTTTCTCAACTAGAATATTCTTTAGTCATTGGAAGTTTGATGTATCTGATGAGTTGTACAAGGCCGGATATAGCCTCCTCTATGAGCAGGCTTAGTAAATACATGAGTAATCCGAATGCTACTCATTGGAGGGGTATTATGTGGGTGTTAGTGTAACAAGCCCGCGAGGGACCTCGCTACAGTTCGGACTCCCCTTTTGTGTTTGTTGCGGTTCTTAATCTGAACCAAAGAGTCCAACTCTGGCAAATCGTTTTGAGAAAAAAAATAGATTTTGAAAAGAAGTGCCAAACATGGACTGCTTTGGCAGATACAGAGTCGCCACCTAAATATTTTATTTTGGGAAATTTAGGAAACCCTGACTCGGCGCCAAAGGCTACGTGTCCGTCATCACCAAAGTTGTCTTGGCTCGGGAGCTTGGGTACGATCGGGGAAGGTCAGCTATGAGCACCCCCTTTCGCCCGGTCCGAAGACCGGCCTCTACTAACCGTGATATCCGATTTTGAAAATATTATGTGTTCTTGTTCCGGTTATTAACCTAGTATTACTATGTTATGCGCACAGCAAACAAGTATAGACTAGATTGCCTAATTTGGAAACAAGCATCGTATATCCGTTTGTTTTGAAAATGCTTTGGAATTTGCTACTCGCAAGTAGGCTAAAACACGGATTTCAACGAGTTTTTCCAACTCAAACAATCCAACCTCCACCCACAGGCATTCAAACATTTTATCTCATATAAGCATTTAGCCACATGGTAAGCATACTGTCATGTTAACATTCACACGCATGTGAGATGCTAAAACATAAATACTTACATCGTACTCCATGTCGAAACAATAAACTGGTTAGCAAACATGCATGTCCTAGTTCATGTTAAGTGGCTAATGCAACACATACAGGATGTGATTAGGATGGGCTCGGCAAACCCTAAAGTGGCATGTGAAATGCTACAACTATCACGTATTTAATTTGGAATTGAAAATACAATGCAGTTTGTATGATGTACCGAGCCCGGTACATGCAAGACAAATGCATGGATGCACGCATGCATAGCATAAGGTATGCTAATTTAAACGTGCCCTAATCTACCATCATAAGCAGGTAAATAAAAGGGAAGAAAGAAGTGGGGATTGGAAGACATGCGCACACACGCACCCACACTTATTACAGATTCGCCCTCGCTCGGAGGGACCAAAAGAATAATACAAGTTAACCAACTACGCGAGCTAATTAATAATTACAAATTGCCTAATTAGTTAACAACTAACTAAACTAGGAAAACAGTAAACCGCCTCAGGAGGAGAGCCTGATGCAACGCATGCTCGGGTCCTGCTCGGAATTGCACTGCCATGCATGGATTGCCTCTGTTTTCCCTGCTATTCCCTTCTGAAGACTGCCAAAGTCTCAGAGATGTTTCTTCAGATACTTGGGATCACCATCGGCTGAGTAGAATAGCCACCGGCTGCAGCATGTGATCATCGGCTGGAAATGAAGCCATCGGCCACCAATACATTGCCGGTCGGCACTAAATATTGCCGGCCGGCAAGAAGTTCCTGCAGAACCTGCAACTCACAGCAGCAGAGGGCAAAATCTTGCATGGCAATGCAATTCAAGCAATGTATGCACCAATCATGCCCCTTATCATGTTTGCGACTCAAAGGGGCATGTGCCTCGATTCTCGGACCATCAATCACGCATTTCCGTGCGTGATGGCCCAAAGAACCAAGTTGTCCACATTGATTTCAAATGCAATGCAAACAATCAAACCAAGGCCCAATCCCTATCACTAAATCAAGGGACAAGGTATGCATGCAAAGTACAATGCATCCTAGGCATGTTAGCTAATATGCAACATGATCATGAGGGCAAGCATGCAAGCATGAACATGGACAATGTACAAACATGTAAGGTAAGCATGCAACCAAGCGAATGATGGTCTTAAACATGAATTAGGCAGCTCTAACTAGGCCCAAAATCAGTGGCCAAAACCATGGAAGTGAAGGCCAAAATGCAAACAAACATGCAAGCACTCATGATCCAACACTTAGGCATATAAAGGCAACTCTTAAGCACACTTAAAGAGACCGAACAATAGACAATTAGCATGCAATGAAAAGCTTTAAAATCATGTTATAGGAGGTGCTAAACCAACTTAAACAAGACAAACATTAGCATGCAAATGGTCCAAGTACTTGAGGCAAGCCAAGAGGCTTAGACCAAGGTCAAACCCACCAAGCCTCACAAGGCTAAGGGGACTTCAAACAGGTCAAAAGAAGGCTTGAACAAAGCCAAGGGTGCCCCTAGATGGCATCTAAGTGGCTCAAGTCTAAAGGCATATACAATGGCCAAAACATGGAGCACAAGGCACAACCTTTTAAAGCAACAAAGAGACAACCAAGGCAAGCATACAAGCATGTCTTAAGGACTGAAACGACATGTAGGATGGTCCTAAACCACTAAATTAATGCAAGCAATGCATGCTACACATTCACCTACTTGAAGCATACAAGCCATAATACAAAGGAGCTATACTAAGCATGCCAAGATCGACCCAAGCAACTATGGACAGACCTAAAACATGGCAAAATAAGCACAAAACCTTCACAAGGCTAAACCTAAAACATGCTAGAACAAAGGCTAACAACCTAAGGCATATTAAGGCAACAACAAGGCATTACATGGCATGTATGTTAAGCTAACATGGTGTACCAAAACCAACTTAATACAAGGTTAAATCATGACAATGTAAGCATAAAATACAGCCATGCCATGATCAACAAAACTTTTAAAATAATGCTCCCTTAAGAGGCCAAAATTGGTCCTTTTCAAGGACAACAAGGAGAGGGGGTGGCCCTCTCCTTCTTGAGACTTTAAGGCACCATCTTCACCACTGAAATCCCTCAAGATTTCAGTGGTGAAGAGGCCCAAACACCAAAGTCCCGAAACTTGCACAAAATAACACAAAAAGGAGCCTTACAAGGCTTAAGAGGGGTCAAACTCCTCCAAACCACAAAACACCCTTAACAAACAATCAAGAGGGCTTAAAAATAGAACTTTTTTGTATTATGCACTAAGCACAAAAACAGTTCTAAGATAGGTAGAAAGCAATGCAAAAATGGGGAATAAAAGGGAAGTTTCTTACCCTTGAAGACCACCTTCACAAACAATGCTCCAACAGCCTTCTTTGGCTTCAATCCAGCTCCAAAACACTAAAACAACCCTCCAAAGGTCTCAAGTCCAAGAGATGGTGTGTTGGTGTGTGTTTGTGAGCAAAAGTAGGACAAAACACACACTTATAGAGATAGAATATATATCTAACCCTAACCCTAGAACTCAAGCTTTACAAAAGCTGTCTAAAATGTCTAAGAAGAGTCTCACCTTTTGAGAAAGAGAAGAGGCTCTCCTATATAGGCAATTCCCTCTTGTAAGGCTTACAAAACAAGCCATCCAAGAGGGAAATCCCCCCATACACGTGTATGGAGGGGAAAGGGGTGGGTGCCAGCTATCACAGCTGGCACAAAATATCTACAAAAAGTAGATGAACAGTGGTCGGCCGCTCAAAATTGCCATTTTGACAAAATTGATGGCCGGTCGGCCAAAAAGAGTGCCGGCCGGCAATATACATTGCCGGTGGACACAAACAACAGCCGGTGGCCTCTAGCCATGGCCGGTGATGTGTGGGGATGCCCCACAAGGCATTCCCTGCCCCTCCAAGGCAAAACACAAGTGTTTGGTGCAAAACCAGACACAAAACGGTCGAGTTCGGAGATCCTGAGGCAAGGCGCGTAGCCGAGACCTCTGGGAACTCCAAACGAACACAAACATGGATAATCACCGAGTGTTCCAACGGTGACGTCCAAGTCTTGAGGACGGTCAAAAATGGGGTGTCTACAGTTAGGTTATCTACGCTACACCCAGGGTTATGGGCTGCATTATAGCTGATACCAACGGTACTAGAAGGGTATAGTGACATTAATTGGATATCTGATATAAAGGACTCCAAATCCACTAGTGGTTATGTGTTTACCCTCAGAGGGGCAGTCGTGTCTTGGAAATCTTCCAAGCGAACGTGTATATTGAGATCAACGATGGAATTTGAGTTTATTTCTTTAAATAAAGCAACTGAAGAAGCTGAATGGCTTCGCCAGTTCATTGAGGATATTCCACGTTGGCCAAAACCTGTGCCTGCTATCTGTATTCATTGTGATAGCCAATCAGGGATTAGACAAGCACAAAGTCCTATGTATAATGGAAAGTCTAGACATATCTGCCATAGACATAATTTCATACGACAACTACTCTCTAATGGAGTTGGCTCTCTAGACTATGTAAAGTCTAAGGACAACATTGCGAATCCTCTAACGAAAGGGTTAATTCGAGAGTTAGTAGAAACGTCGTCAAGATGAATGAAGTTAAGGCTTTTAGTAATGTTACAGGAACAGAAACCCAACCTAGTTGACTGGAGATCCCAAAATCTAGGTTCAAAGGGACAACCTAATTTCGAGTAACGGGTGAGTCACCGAAGAGGTAAATCCTCTAGCCCATTCCTTTGTACAATGATACCCTATGGGGTTAGAAGGTTAAGCTAATGCTTTTAATAACCTAAGTGATTTGAATAATCAACCGCGGTATAATGAGATACCTTATATAGGTCACATATGTGAGTGCGAAGTGGGGTCGCTTCTTTAAGAATTGGGAAAGCTGAATTCTTTAAAGCCACTCACAAAACCATGCTAGTGTTCCAGGGCCATACCGAACACACAAGTGAGAACAAGAACAATGGTTGGACTAACTCCTGTGTGAGGTCTATTGTCTCGGTTTACACAAACGGCAGAACAATTCAAGATATCACGTTCACTGGTTAGCCAGTAAATTCGATAGGCTTTCACTACGAAAGGTTCAAAGCCAATAGCTACATTTTCTGATGTCGGGTTATTCTATGTGCTCTCTCTCCGAGTTTTTATTGTTAAACGTTGTCCGTTTTTCTTTATTTAGCCAATTTTATTCATGTGGGGGATTGTTAGAAAATAATTATTTTTTGGCAACTTTAATTAGGAATTAAAGTAGGATCCAACAGCCGGTTGAGGTGGATCTGAGTGGTTTGGTATTCTCTCAAGTGAGAAGATTACAATATAAAAATGATGGGCCGAAACTATTAAGTTGTGAATGAGAATTGTCTTTAGTGAGCATCAATAGAAGTTGGGCTTGGGCCTAGGCTTGGACTTGGACTTACGTTTAGTCATGATCTGGACTGGATTGGCCTAGGCTTATGTATGTGCATGTGTTGGACTTAGTCTTAGGCATGGGCTAGATTGTGCTATGATGGACTAGGTTTGTCTTGTGCATATGTTTTAGACTGGGTGTGGATCGGGTTGTGACCCAATACCCATATCCATTTTGCGACCCATCTAGTTGGATTATTTAAATAACTTTATATATATATTTATTTATTTATTTATTCAACCTTTGTAACTCTCATCTTTTGATGATAGAGTTGATGATCATTATGCACATTGGAGTTTTATACCTTTGTAACTTTAACCCTAAAGGCTAGAGTTGAGAGCCATTGATGCTAGGTTTTACAGTAGCCTTCATGACTAAGACATCTTCCTTACAAGTATAAAAAGGGTCTTTCCCCTCCAACTTAGAAGTAGAGTTTGTTAGAGAGATTTTGATGGAAAATGGGGATGTTATTTTAAGATAAGAAAAAAAGTTGGAGATGATTTTTTACACCAAAGAAAAAATTTCCTATCTTTTGCTAGTCTCTTCTTTGGTTCTAGTTAGAGAGAGTGCAACCATTATCAAGTTCGCCAAAGCTAACAAAAGGTGCTTCTGCGTTAGCCCGGTCTAAGCTGTTATATCCTGGAAGACAGAAGTCGACGTTCCTCCAGCACCCACGGTGAGACAGTTAATCTGTTTTAAGGACACTGTGGTATCACACAGGTTTCGAATTGCTTCCTTCTACTAGTTTTATTTTATTATGAATTTCTGTAAATTTTAATATGTTTTTGATCTGAAATTCAAAGTAATTGTTTAATATGAATCTCTTTATTTTATTTAAGTACATAATTTATACAACATAATTTACCTTAAAAAAAAAAAAAAAAAAAAAAAAAAAAACTGTAAGAGTGCTAATAAGCACAAATTATCTACTGGGTCAGGAACACAACGTGTTTATGTCCCTAACCAATAAAATATTATACTTTATCTACTATCACTTAGTTCTTATAGTCATGTATTCATTTAGCTCCTTAGATATAGCGATCCCGGTTTTCCCCGTTATGTATTGTATTTTGGACTCGAGTCTAGTGGTTGTTGTTGTTGTTGTTGTTGTCTTATTCTTGTTTCCATCCTTTAATTCTTTGTATTTGAGTTTTGGGATGTGTTGAGTAAGATTGGAATAGGTTGGTTGAGTGTTGGAGCAAATGGTTGTTGTTCAGAATTTTGGCGTCTTCGCTCGAGCGAGGCTTTTTGCGCTCGAGCGAGCTTTAGGGTTTTGTTTCTTCGCTCGAGCGAAGGTTCTTGCGCTCGAGCTAGATTCCAGTGATGTGTCTCTTGGCTTGAGCAAGCACTCTCGCGCTCGATCGTGCGTTTGCGTCTAGTTTGGACCTAAAGGTTGTGTTTCTTCGCTCGAGCGAGCGAGGTCTATGTTTTGAGTTTCTTCACTCAAGTGAGCACTCTTGCGCTCGAGCGTGCTTCTGGGTTGCAGACCTGAAGCTTCGCATTGTTCACTCAAGCGACGCTTCTTGCACTCGAGCGAGGGTCTTTTGTGTCTGGTCGCTCGAGCGACCACTCCTTCGCTCAAGCAAGCCTCGAGTATATCAGTTCGCAGCAGCGTGTTTTTACACACTTTTCACGCTCTTTTTCCTTCAAACCCTAGATCCGACACTCTCTCTCTCTCTACATACACCTTCTCCCTACAAATACACCTTGTTCTTGGGCTTCCCTACCCTAGTCTCTTTGTAAGAAAGGTAGAGCTTCGTGTGGGCTCCATTTTGATCCGAAAAGTTGGGGTTTTGGAGCATCTTGAGTTTTCTTCATCATCTCCTTTGAGCTTCGAAATTTGAGATAGGGATGATCTACTCCTTCTTATGAGTTTTAACATAAATATTAGTCATTTTGTATAATGTTGAGATTTGGTGATTTGGGAAGTTAGGGTTTGAGATTTGTGGTATATAAAAGAGGGGTTTTGTGTTTTTAAGCTCCATATGTATATGAGGTCTTGAAAATGAGGTTTTGTGGGTTTGATAGGTGAGATTCGGTCTTAGGATCAATGTTTGAGAAAATGGGGGTAAAATGCCCTAATTGAATTTAAATAATTAATTTGTATAATTAATTTGGTAATTGTGAGGAGTATGACATTGATTTGAACATCATGAAATTGGATGAAATTGGGACTAGTTGGTGTAGTCGGTTTGATAAATCACTCACCTATGGAAAATGTGGTAATTTATCTGTTTGGTAAATTCATTTATCTGTTTAGAAATAATCACTTTGGACTATCGGTGGAGGATGGTCTTAATTGTTGTAGAACCGCATGATGATTAGGTAAATTGAAACTAATCAATTGAAATATGTCATTGAATATGACAGTTGGAATAACATGTTGAATATGTGCCTTAATTGATCATGGCATAAGATAAAGAGTTTAATACATTGTAAATGTATCTTTGTTTGGGAGGAGATAGGGAATGTACTCCATACGTGTAATTATATGCTTTAATACATTGTATATGTATCTTTGTTTGGGAGAAGATAGTGGATGTACTCCATACGTGTGATTATATGCTTTAATACATTGTATATGTATCTTTGTTTGGAAGGAGATAGGAGATGTACTCCATACGTGAGATTATATACTTTAATACATTGTATATGTATCTTTATTTGGGAGGAGATAGGGGATGTACTCCATTATTTGGGAGAAGATAGGGGATGGACTCCATGGATAATGAAATTGGCCAGAGTGTCCAGGGTGAAAGTCCCGAAACCTTATAAATTGAAGTGCATGAATGAAGTGGTAATTACATAAGTTGTAGTCTCATATTGAATTATGGATGGCGGAAGTGTTAATAAGTTGAGTTGCGGCCTCATTTAAATTGTTTGGTTAGATAATGAACCATATTTAGGAATTGAATTGGATAAATAAAGGGGAGTGGATTGAAACATGGGTATAAATGTTGTTGGACTATGGGAAGGGTGTGAGTTTGTTTACAAGTGTTAATCATTTGTCGAATGTTAATATTTTAATTATTTCTCATATTGGGTTTAGCATATCTCTACTGGGTTTTGTCTCACCCTACTTGGGACACCATTTTCAATTACAAGAGACGTGCCGCCTCCAAGATCTTTGCTTAGGAGGTTTAGGAGTTAAAGACTCTGCTTTGTTATTTGTTCTGTTGATTACATGTAAATGCGAGCCGAGGGTTTTACTTGTAAAAGAGTTAGAACTCTTCTTTTGTGTGTAACCAAGTAACAACTTAGAAAGATGTAAGCCCGCAGGGCATTTTATTATCTTTGTAAACATTTGTAACTTATATAAAATACTCTTTGTAATATTAACTCTGATGTATGCATGAAAATGTGACTTATCTATCATGTATATTAAGCTGTTAGATGTTGGCATCATATTAGATTTGGAGGGCGTTACATTAGATATATAGCCAATGTAAAATTTCTAAAATATAGAATAATTACTCGTTAATAAGGCAAGAAAAATAGGAGGTATGGCTCACATATCAATCTCCATCAGCTTCAATTACGATAGCTAGATGGGAAAATAACATTATAACTTTACGTAAACTGTACAAAATTAATTGTCACTATTGAAAAGTGAGACTAAATGAAGATTTTGATATAAGTATAAAGATGCTAATCATAATTAACTTCATTTTTTGTTTTCTTTCTCCTTTGTAAATTTCTTTTTATAAAATTTTTACTTTTTAATTATTTCTAAATTAGAATTCCATAAATAAAATTTAATTGATAAAAAAAAATTAATTTTACTTTTTAATACTTCTAAATAGGTCTGCAAACAAACAGAACTGTTCGTAAACTTGATTCAACTCAGTTCGTTAAATAAATAAAAGAGCTCGAGTCTAACTTTTAGACTCGTTTAGTAAAAGAGCCTAACTCGAATAAACTCGGCTCATTTATCTTTATTTAAATTATAAAATAAATATATTCTTTATATATTAAATAATATAAAAATATGTATAAATAATAGTATACATATATGATTTATATGTTAAATAATATAAATAATAATAAAATATCAAAATATATTATTTACATATTTAAATAATGTAAATAATAGTAAAAAATTACTATCGAGTTTCAAGCCGAATTTAAGCTTAATTAATATTAACAAGTTGACCTCGAGTTGAATAATCGAGCCTGATAAAAAAAAAACCAAGCTTAAACTTTACAAAACTCAACTCAACTTAGATAGTTTACATCCTATTTATTGACTACTGCCTTTAAAAAAAATTTAAAATTACTAAATTTGAAAAAAAAAAAAAAAAAAAAAACTAAAAATATCAAGAGAAAACAAAAAGTCAAAAAATTTATGCCAATGCCACTTGGAAAGATGTCATGCGAGTGTTTGGCAAAAATTCAAGTACAATATTTGAGATCTCTAATATTTTTATTTAACAAACCCATTTAATGCCAAAAAACACGCTTTTGTCACTCTAGCAAATTATTAGAAAAGTAAGAATATGTAAAACAAATTAATTTTTTATAAAGCTTATTTTTAACTCATAATCTAGCTATCTAACTCTCAAAGAATAAAAAACACCTCTCAAAATTGCTGCAAAAACGTACCCAAAAAAAAAAAAATAGCGTCCAACCGAATGAACACAGAGCAAAGATATGAAGCATGACTTGAGCATCTCTTTAATGAAAATATGATAATGTTCTACAAAAATATACTGACAACAGTATACAGTTAAGAACTTAGAATGCCAGTTGAAAGCGACATTACGAGATGCAGCAAACAAATAATAACAAAAACAAAAACAAAAACAAAAGTTTCAAATTCCATAATTGTTTTGCTCCTAAAAATGATATTTCCACTGAACATAATTCAAAATAATACAAACTCATTTCATCTGATGTGCGTCAATAGGATCAGAATATCGGTCGTTCCATTTGGTAAGACAAGTCATATGTTATCTCATCCACTAGGTCATGCTTTGAATCCATTGAATATTTGAAATTATCCAACTTTGTCTTACCTGCACTTGCGATCAACAGAGTTAATGTACAAAAAAGAAATACATTATTCCAATATGTTATATAGAGCATTTGAACCCATTGTGTTCATCACATTTGAAACAAGCCATTTATTTTCCTTGAGAGATGATCTCATACCAATTTTATTATTTTGGGGTTCAAGATATGAAAGAAGAATCCAAAGATCCATCTTTCAAGTTGGAATAGTGTGGACTCCCATAGAGTTTGGTGATTTGGGTTTGCATCCTTTCGGTTCTTTTGCTTGTCATAACATAAAGCCATTACCACAAAGAATCCAAAGATCCATCCTTCAAGCCATTACGATTTTATACACTTGCTAATGTTTAATTATCAATCAACCATTACAACAAAACAGTATTTCACAATGCTGACCAGTCTTCATAGAATTATGAAACAATTCAACATCCAAAATCAGCACATTAAGGGTTTGACATATAGGCAAGCAACCAAATGTAGTATATACATTACATGAGCAAGAGAAAACTGCAGAAAGTAAATGCTGAAATTGAGTTGAATTAAGCTTTTACCTGTCTTTCCTCTTCCTCCCGCTCACTCCCCATCTAGAAAATGCATAATTTGGTTTGTTGAGTAAGGTAAGGTTCTCCTCATAAGTGTCAACAACCTCAGGGCATTCAGTAGCATGAGTTCCCAAATTCTTAATTTGCTGGTCCGAAGGGTCATATGAAGAAAGCACCCAATCCGAAGCCCTTTTTACATACAATAATACATGACCATTATTTCGCATACCTAATACCCGTGTAATTCCTCCACTTAGATCAACTGTGAGCTGTTTATACAAAGAATCAACTACGCCGTACTCTTTCATTATCCAAATGGAACAAGAATTGTACCCAGGAGTAAATTCGTAACATAACAAAGAAAGCAATCCCCCGAATACTGAAGTAGTGACCATAGTTTCGAGGCCAAAAATACCATCCGGTAACAGCATCGTTTGAAACACCTCATCAGACAGATCAAATGACAAAATCAATGGATCATTGGATATCTTCATATGTGCAGGAAAATGTATAGCCCCTTCTAAATAAGAAGTGAATCGCCCAAAAAAAGCTATGGCAATCTCATCCGGAAAAGAGTTGTTCGCTCCACTCAAGATTTTCCACGAGCCCGCGTTAAGGGAGTAAACCTCAATGTGTGTTGTTGGCTCCTCATTGAACAATTTATTTCGATGAAAGTCCACTATTCTAACCACCTTATAATCGTTGGTCCTCGGATCAAATCCAAACCCATGATAACGCGCAGGCGTCTTGATCATAGGCTTGGGCATAGCCATGGACTTTCTAATCGATGGGTTCCAAAGAAAAAACCGATCTTTTTTGAAAAGGCAAAACAAACCTTTCGCATACTCAATTGCCCAAAAAGCGTTATTATAATAGCTCTTTATTGGGAATTCAAGAGCTTTATGTTCATCAAATGATTCTTCGGAATCAAGAAATAGTTTGCAGTTCACTGTTTCGTTATAGAAAGTAGAATCGTATTGCGTAACTATCATGAGTGGGAGATTATCATAGCTGTTTATGTAGGTATTGGAAGTGAGTGAGTGAGTGAGGTGGGTATTGATGAAATTAGGGCTTGCGATGAGAGAGTTCCAAGATTTGGAAACAGACCTGAATTTGATTAGGGATTTGGTGGGTAGTCTCAGGAGGATTTCCACCACAATTTCGTCTGGTAGAAAGTCCGACATCGCTATGGTTCTTCTACCTGAAACCGTGCTCTCTCTTGCTCTTCTTCTTCGTCGTCGTCGTCTTCTTCTTCTAGGGCTTGAGAGTTCGGCTCCCAAACTGAGATTTTGAAATAGGCTAATGTTGGCTTGGTTGGAGGATTTAATGAATGAAATAAAAATGGAAAAGGATAAAAAAATAAAAAAGGCAAATTATCTGCACTTATATTGGGATTTAGGGCTGGTTTGGGTAAATTTATATAAGTAAAAAAAGTTAAAAAGTTACTCCAAAATTCAAAAAGGTATTACTATTCATAAAAAAAAAATTTGAAAAAACAATTTTTTTCAAAATTACAAACCACCGAAGTGACTACTGTGCAGCTGCTGTGCTGCGGCAGTGGGTTCTTTGTAAATGATTGGGTGTGGTTTGCACACATACTGTTGTTCGTCTCATGGGGCCATCACGGGTCCCGTTTTGATAATCTGAACCGTTCAATGTGTAGAAATCGTCGAGTACTATATATCTGCAAAAAATCACATTGATCGGATATCGATAACTATATGATCAGATCAGTTATGTACGACAAATGGATGTTGTTATAATTAATGATTGAAAAATAAATAAATCTGATCAGATAGCTATCGATATCCGATTAACTTGATTTTTTATAGGTATAAGTGTTCGACGAGTTATACACATTGAACGGTTCAGATTATTAAAATGGGACCCGTGATGACCCCCACGGACCAAACAAAACCGTGCAGTACTTTGTACAAAAAATAGCCAATAATTTCCAACTCCCATTCACACATTCCGATTTGTACGGCTGTGGGCCACCTATCACTATTCATCTCTTACACACTTTTTTTATACAATTTTTTAATACACATTTTTTCATAAAAATCCAAAAAGTTAACCCAAACCTCCATATTTTTTTCTCAACTTTTTTAGTCCAAAAAGACAAAAAGTACATTTTTTTAGGACACCCCAAACCAGCCCTTAATAAAATTATAAATTCCTTCTGGGGTTTTAAAAAATTATATCTCATTCCATCGTAATTAATGTCTATTAACGGATATCATAAATTGATTAAAATATTCTTTTGACAAATAAGGACAAATTACCTAAACCCCTTGAAGTTTAACTAAATTACAGATTCTTCTAAGATTTAGCTAAATTATAGATTCCTCTTGAGATTTAGCTAAATTATCATTTTTAAATAAGTTATGAAATGTAAAATTAAAATGGAAAAATAGTTATTACACTACAAAAAATTAAAGTTTTTGAAATTAAAATTTAGGGACAAAAATGTTTTTAGGGACCAAATATTTTTGTTGCGAAAAGCATCATTATATTTTTAGCTACGAAAATTGAACATTAGTGATTAATTATTATCATTTTGGTATCAAATTTTTTGTCTAAAAAAATAAACTATTTTGAGACCAAATTATTTTGTTCTTAAAAGTCTATTTATTATTAATATTTTAGAAATTTTATCACTAAAAGCTTTATTTTTTACTTTTCAATGCGACATTTTAGAGATTATCCTCACGACGATAAAAATTAATCCCTAAATGTCTTTTGCAATAAAATTTTCATTTTTAGAGATTAAAAAAATTGGTCTCTAAAATTCTTATATGTTGTAGTGTCAGATGGTGAAAATATCATAAAATTAACAAATAATTAAATAAGTCAAAAACACAAGAAATGGCTTTGTCAAAAAATTCTTAAAATATGTTTGGTTTGATTTTTAGAAATTTATTTTTAATTTTTTTAAATAAAAATTAAAAATTAATTTGGTTAAGAAATAAAAAATAAAAAATAAATATTATTTTTATATAGTTTTTTCTTTTGAGTGGTTAGAAACAATTTTTACAAATTAAATATATTTTTTTCATATTTATTTTTATTAAATTAGTTTTTATTTTTTTAAAAATTTTGAAATTTTTTTTTCTAAATAACATATCAAACATGGTTCTAAAAACTTAATTTTTTTTTCCATCTAATGTAATTCTTTTGTAAATTTTGTTGATTTATCAAAGGGATTTCAGTAAGGGCAATATCATCCATCAATTTATATTTTGGTGATGTTAGCTAATCATTCTTAACATTTACTTAACGGTAAAAGTTAAATTGTTATGCGAATATAAACCTCGGGAAACGGGATATAATTTCTAAAATCTCAGAGGAGAATCTGTAATTTAGCTAACCCTCAATAGAGGTGTAGGTAATTTGCCCGATAAAAAAATATAATTTTATTTTTTGTTTAGTTATAATGAAAAATATAGAAAAAAAAATGGCAGAAAAATATAATATCACTCTTTATTTTTTGGGTTTATTTTTTTCAACTCAGCCAAACATAAATGAGAATTTGAAATTAGGCTCATTTCTATTTCTCTTTTCATTTCTCTCATCCCATCATCTAATCAAACACAACATTAGGGAGTTTTTTTTTTTAATATTCTAAAAAAAAAAAAAAAAAAACTATTTAGAGAATTAACCCACTTTTCAAACTATTTGAGAAATTAACCTACTTTTTGAAATCGCATTTTCAAAATGCGATTTTGAAATTAAAATTGCATTTTCAACATGCGATTTCAAAAGTAAAATTGAATGTTGAAAATGCAATTTCAATTTCAAAATAGCATTTTGAAAATGCGATTTCAAAAGCAGGTTAGTTTCCCAAATAGTTTGAAAAGTGAGTCAATTCTCTAAATAGCTTTTTTTTTTAGAATATTAAAATAAAAAACTCCACCATTAGGCTCTTTTCTTTTTTCATTTCCTAACTCAACCAAGCATAATTTGGAATATGAATCATATCAATTTTTTCTCCTTTTCTTTCTATTTCTATTCTCCTAATCAAATATTCCAATCAAACCCAGATTAAAGTTGGAGTAGAGAGAAATTATTTGGCAAGTGTTTCAAATTGATTTTAAGGGTTAAATAATAGTAATAGTCAAGGATTATAAATTAAAATAACTTGAAATGGAATATAATTGCCACCAAATAAGATTTCGAATTTGTTGCTAAGTAGTATGTGAAATAGTTGCAAATTTTAAATTTAGGGTACATTACAAATACATCTTCTGAGGTTTGCTTAAAATACGAATTGTCTCTTGTGGTTTGGAAAATTAAAAATACCTCACTGTCAGAATTTTTTATTTAACAGAATTGATTGAAAAAGTGAAATTTTTAATTGTTCACTTATACAATAATAAAATTATTTGAATTATTAATTGAAATAAAATTTTAACATTAACTTGATGATTTATTAATAAAAGGATTTATTTGTTATGAAATTAGAAATCTTAGAGGACATAATGTAATTTCTAGAGCCACATGGGATAATTTGTAATTTAAGTAATTTTCAGGAGGCGTGTTTGTAATTTACCCTTTAATTTATTGCTCAGTCTTTGATTTACTATTATTATATGTAAGTGATAGCATGTGACTGTTGAATATTAGTATTTGTATCTTAATGTTAATCCAACAGAAATTATGAGAATAAATGTGTTATAAATTTTGTAATTGTTAAAAACTTAAAAGTGTATTGTGATTTTTAAGGTATCAGGATCCTCTAGAGTGGGATTCCTAAAGTCATCCCCTAAAGTGAAAGATCCAACGGCTCAAAATAAAACTAACCAAAACAATGTCGTTTTGGTTAGTAATTTCAAAAAAAAAAAAAAAAAAAAAGAAAAAAGAAAAAAGAAGAGAGATCACACACACACACACACTCTCTCTCTCTCTTTCTCTCTATCTCTCTCTCTCTACAGTTCACTCGCTCTCCAACTCCTGTTGTCGGGAAACAACCACTTCTCGCCGGAAAACCTCATTTTCCAGCCATAACAATGCCATTTCTCTCAACCTGATCTCTTTTCTCTCTCTCAAAAGACAGCTCTTTTTTTTCAGAAATTCTAACCCTAAAACAACCAATTCAGTGATTTGATTCCAAACAGGAACAATTTGAAAAGAAAAAGAAAGCTATCTTCTTCAGAATTGAATCACTTTTACAACAAGTTTTGCATAAAAGGAACAAACACAACCATCAAAAGAAAAGAATCAAAGCTACACAGTCACAAACCCACATAGAAATCGTTGATCATATATCGTTTTCATCTTATTTTCTAATATTATATAAGCATTGAACATTCAAATTGACATTCAAAGACCCCCAATTGCAAAATTGAAGTTGAATTAAGCAAATAGATACCTGTTATTCAAAAGATTCTTCACAGCAACACAAGTATTATCAGCCAATACAACACTAGAGACGATACCATAACCACCTTCACCGATCATATTCTCATCAGACAAGCCATTCGTAGCCGCCTCAAGCTCTCTCAACGTGTACCACAGCCCCCACCCTAGATGCGACACCTCTGGCATCGAATCGCTGCCTCCAAACGATGCCGCTCGTCGCTCGGCTCTCACCGTTCGATGGTCGATCGGAGAAGACGACCCTGTGCTTGGCCTTGACGATATCGATCTGGATCTCCGGCATGGCGATTGGGCGGTGATCTGGTGCGGCATCATGGACAATCTCCTGGATTTTCTCAGAGACGATCGGAGTGAGGTCGAGCTTGCGGTGGTGGAGGAACTTGGCGGATTTGCGGCGGCGAGAGGTGATGCGAGTGAACTGTAGAGAGAGAGAGAGAGAAAGAAAGAGAGAGAGAGAGAGAGGGAGAGAGAGAGAGTGATCTCTTTTCTTTCTTTTTTTTTTGAAATTACTAACCAAAACGACGTCGTTTTGGTTAGTTTTATTTTGAGCCGTTGGATCTTCCACTTTAGGAGATGACTTTAGGAATCCCACTCTAGAGGATCCTGATACCTATCATGTCTCAAAAATGTATCAAGATCCTCTAGAGTGGGATTCCTAAAGTCCTCTCCTAAAGTGGAAGATCCAACGGCTCAAAATAAAACTAACCAAAATGACGTCGTTTTGGTTAGTAATTTCAAAAAAAAAAGAAGGAGAGATCACTCTCTGTCTCTCTCTCTCTCTCTCTCTCTCTCTCTCTCTATACAGTTCACTCACATCACCTCTCGCTGCCGCAAATCCGCCAAGCTCTACAATTCACTCGCATCACCTCTCGCCGCCGCAAATCCCTCGAGCTCTACAGTTCACTCGCATCACCTCTCGCCGCCGCGAATCCTCCAAGCTCCTCCACCACCACAAGCCCGACCTCACTCCGATCGTCTCCAAGGAAATCCAGGAGATCGTCCACGACACCGCACCAGATCACCGCCTAATCATCGTGTCGGAGATCCAGATCGATATCGTCACGGCTGAGCACAGGGTCGTCTTCTCCGATTGGCCGTCGAGCGGTGAGAGCTGAGCGACGAGCGGAAACGACATGGTGTCGTTTGGAGGCGGCGGTTCGATGCCGGAGGTGTCGCATGTAGGGTGGGGACTGTGGTACACGTTGAGGGAGCTTGAGGCGGCTACGAATGGCTTGTCTGATGAGAATGTGATCGGTGAAGGTGGTTATGCTATCATCTCTAGTGTTGTATGGGCTGATAATACTCGTGTTACTGTGAAGAATCTTTTGAATAATAAGTATCTATTTGCTTAATTCAACTTCAATTTTGCAATTGGGGGTCTTTGAATGTCAATTTGAATGTTCAATGCTTATATAATATTAGAAAATAAGATGAAAATGATATATGATCAACGATTTCTATGTGGGTTTGTGACTGTGTAGCTTTGATTCTTTTCTTTTGATGGTTGTGTTTGTTCTTTTTATGCAAAACTTGTTGTAAAAGTGAATCAATTCTGAAGAAGATAGCATTCTTTTTCTTTTCAAATTGTTCCTGTTTGGAATCAAATCACTGAATTGGTTGTTTTAGGGTTAGAATTTCTGAAAAAAAGAGTTGTCTTTTGAGAGAGAGAAAGGAGACTAGGTTGAGAGAAATGGCATTGTTGTGGCCGGAAATGAGGTTTTCCGGCGAGAAGTGGTTGTTTCCGACAACAGGAGTTGGAGAGCGAGTGAACTGTAGAGAGAGAGAGAGAGAGAGAGAGAGGGAGAGAGAGATAAATAGGTTTGACATGAGTAGATAAATAATAAAAGTTTGATAACATTAGATTACTTGTTCTGTTTGTGATTTGTAGTTGGTTCATAATTGACAAAATTAAGATTTGAATTATTTTGTAACTGCTAAAAATTTAAAGTATGTCATGAATTTTACAATTGGTAAATTAAAGGTTATTGGCCTTGTTAATGTTGGGGGTTACAAATATTTTGAGAGTTTACTATATTCCCTAAATTATATTGTTTAATGTAGTGTGTGATTGGAAATTTATGTGGTTTCTTTTATTTAAAAAAAATTAAAACAAATTATGTGCAAGCAATGATGTTTGTAAATATGATTAGTCTTATTTGATTTTAGTTAATCATTTTGGTCATATCACAGTCATACATATATTTATGACTTATTTAGCTCTACTTTATTACGTAATCAATTATTATATTATAAATATAAGAGGGGATGGTATTTTGCCATAGGTTTGCTATTTATAAAATATAAATTAGATTTACAATGGGTAAATGCAATAATATTTGTTTCACAGTTTAATTTTGAATTCACCATAAATGTCATTTAATATAATGGGAGACTTTAAATTGTAAATTGATTAGCCTCATAGCTTTTTTAAAGAGTTACAAAGAATTTATATATATTAAAACAATTAATTGGGTATGATATATATCATTTGAATATTGATGATTTTGGGAGTTTTACAAGTTTGAAAAATGTGAGATAAATTCAATTATGTTATTTGAGCAAGTTACATAATTGTAATTGCTGGTAGAGTCATTGTCTTCTTTGCTTTAAATTATTATTATTATTATTATTATTATTATTATTATTATTATTTTAAAAAAAGGATTGGAATGTGGTGAATGAAAATATTTGTAAGTTTACAAATTTAGTTTAAGATTGGTTTATTCTAAGTACTAGCATAATGTTAATCTTGCATCATTATTTAGTATAATTGATTGTTGATTTCAAAAAGGAAAAAAGCTGTTGTTATGTAAATTAATAATTTTATTTTGTCAAAAATAATGGTCTTATGATATACTGTCTCCTCAAATTTCTAATCATATAACAATTATATCTTTTATTAGTAAATTATTAAATTAATTAACAATTTTTAATAATATTATAAATATATTTCAATTAATAATTTAGTTAATTTTATTATTATATAGGAGAGTAATTAAGAATTTTATTTTTTTTCTTTTAATTATGTTAAGTAAATTTTTTTAATGTGGTGGTATTTGTAGTTTTCATAACTACATAGACAATTTATAGTTTAAGTAAGTCTCAAATAACGTATTTGTAATTTAATCAAATTTTAACTATTTTTTATTGAAAATATTTAAATTGTTTAATGATTGTAAATAAGTAATTAGTAATTTTGGACTCTTGTTGAATGAATACTTATTAAAAAAATCTTATTTCAAGTACTCCTATTTCAAATAGTTTATAAGATATTCTTATATTTCTATGAACAATTTTATCCTTACAAATATTTTCTGAACCCTTAGTAACTTGGTGATGTGAACATTCACATTAAAAAAATTTGATAACGTAAATGTTCACATTAATAGTGTAAATGTTCATATTAATGCACACTTAACCCTATTATTATTAAGGGTATTTTGAAAATTATGTCACCCTGTTAGCAAAAATCTGGTTTTGGCCAAATCGACAATGTTGATTCAATAGAGAAAATCAATTTTTACAAACAACAATAGATTAAGCAATTGTGATTGGTGTCTTTTACCTTGACAGATTCAAGGACTTCTTTGGAGATTGTTGTGTGAAGAAGCAAAGTAAAACAACAACTGAGACTTGATTAATAATACTAAAACTTGTCACTTAATCACAAGAATCAAAGTACATGACTTAAGCATTACAATCGACAGACCTAGAATAAGTTACAAGGACTGGAATTAAATACTAAAAATTACTCTTAGTTACATAGATTTAGATTACTCCTAAATAAGTTACACTACATCTAAATTTCACTAGTGTTGTGAATTAGGTTGCAAACTCTTTTCTCCTTCAAATTTCCAGCTTTTATGCTGCTCCATTGGCCAAGAGATGTGGTCATGTGTCCATTTGCTAGCATCTCCCACTGGTCCATGACTTATAACTACTGTAATTGCCTTTAGTTTCTAAAACAACCACGTGTCAGGCCTCCGATTTCTTTTTCCAGATCACCACCTTCACGCCCACGATTCTTGGACCATTGTTGCTCATGTTCTTGCTCTTTGACATGTCTGTCGACAAGGAATTTTAAATTTTTGTACCAACAATGCCCTGTCATGCCCCCAATAAAATGTACAATAATAGTGCATTGATCTCTACTCTTTATGATAACAGAAGTAATTCTTCAACATTTGAGTACATTATTATAAGGTTTTCTTTTTACAAAATAGTTCTACATGCGGATATACATTCAATGACCTCTAACACATGAATCTATAGCATGTAGAATATTCAATCAAAATAAATAAATGCCCTCAAGGGATACAAATTCCAAGGCTTAAGCCCGGTTACACAAAAATGGTTACTCGAATCCATACAAATATAGCTCGACTTACGAAATATAATCATAACTAAACAAGTGCCTTGTGCTCTCAACATGCACATCCACACCCTTAGTTCGGCAAAATCGCCACATCCTTTCTTGCACCAAAATCCCGCAGGGTGAGCATAAAAGCCAGTAGAAAATTCTTAACAAAATATATACATTTTATACAAGTCCCATAAAATGAAATGTACATACCATGCCATGCAAAGTATCATTTATTTTTTATCATTTGAAAACCAACATGCATAATGAAAACTTGAAATTTCAATAGATTTAATGATTTTAAACCAAATTCATAGGGCGGTAAATACGACTCAGGTAATCCCTAGATTGGTGTCTGCAAGTAGACATAACTAGCACTACCAAATCCCCACTTTACCAGGAGCTAACTGGAAGGCACGTGGTACCTCCTCTGCACGTATTTTCGGTCTTTCACCCTGGACACTCAGGCTAACTTAATTGATTTCATCTACACCTCCTATTCGAACTTACCAACGTATTTACCCCAAAACATTTCAATAAAATCTTATTTCACAACATTCCCTTCTCAATGCAAAGTTTCAAATCCCAATTCAATATTTGTAACAAGCAAAAGTATTGTCAATGCAACAATTATCAATGCCATGAAACGCTCTTTCCATTTTCAATTATTCCATGCAATGTTCCCATAGAAATCACAACATTCATTTCTCTTTTCAATGACATTCCTCATGATAGTCATATGTTCATTTAAATCCTTCAATGAATAATCAACAGTCTCACATTTCATACATTCTCAATGATTTAATCATTTCATAACCACATCAACATTTTGAGCAACAACTTCCCAAAATCAACAATTCTCATATTCCATGAAATTTGTCATTTATTATATAAAATAAGAGATTTTTCAATCATTCATTCATTTTAACATGGTAATAGGTAAACACCTATAAATTTTCAACATCTCTCACAAAAATCTCAAGTTTTCTAGGGTTTTGCCAAAGCTAGGCATTTCTTTATCTTACAAAAAGAAAATCTCTCCAAAGCATCCTTTCTCACAATGTAGTCAAGCTCTCAAGAATTTTAAGAAAAACAAGGTATAAACCCACTTTCAAAATCATCACTACATATGAACCAAAATCAAGTTTCTATACTTTCCAAAAGAGTTCCAAACCAACAAAATCTTGCAAAAATATGTATATAACTCTAAGAAAATCCCTACCTCAAGTTTGGAGAAGAATAGAAATGAAAGCCACAAATCCAATGGTGTCAAAACTCGATGTTCACTGCACACAACGAAACCCTCACTTAGCTCTCCAAAATCTGTGAAGGATGTTGGGTCAAAACTCCAATGGATTTAAAGAAATCAATATTTTGATCTTGTTTGGTGTAGGTAAATGTAGAGAGAAGGAAGAGAAATGGGTTTTTAGAGAGAGAGAGGTATGCAAAAAGTGATATACACACTGCCCAAGAAAAGAGAAAAAGGCAGATTTTCGGACTCAGATTCGTCCCGCACGTGCGGCAACCCCTTTCGCATGTGCGACTCTCAACCTTGCACGTGCGGTGCTCTTCTCCCGCACTTCCCTCTACACCTGCATATAATTGAATAGCCAACCCAAGACTTCTCTTCCTCACCGTACGTGCGGCCTCTCTTCCGCACGTGCGGCCTTGCTCCCAGATAGAAAATTCACTAACTCAACCAGAGACACCCCGTTTCCAACCTCGCACCCTCCGAAACAAGTGAAACTCGGATTCCAAATAATTAAGAACTAGAATTTTGAAAGCAAGTTCACAAAAACAACTGACCCAACTGTTAACAAAACCTTGCATTAAAATCCGATACTATAACGAGAGTAATCCAAACATAATTCAAAGGAGACGAGATGAATAACGTACCCGGTCATCACATGCTCCTTCATTCAAGGTAAAGCTATGTTTTGCCTTGAATGAATATCCATCAAAATGGACATATTTTGAAGGCCCAATCAAATAAAATGGTCCAATAAGAAGGGATAAGCCAAATAATATAAACACAAAAATTTGAAATGAAAATCTACTTATGCTTCTTCACTCTATATTCCCTTCAGATCTCAATTTCAATATTTATTTGCCTAATAGTATACATTTTATATGCAAATGGGGTGGTGGGATAGTATCTCGAAATTAGTCAATATACCCATAAACTAACTCATATACCCAATTATCAAAACAACAATCATAGAAATTTTCTTGAAGAAACTTACAATGGTAAAATATTTATAATTTCAATATATTTTTCACATATATCTATGCGCTTTTTCATATAGCAAGATTAGTGACAGTTTTAGGATTGTTGTTATCGTTTTTCTATATTAATTGATTGGAGCTGCTATGATGACTGTATGATAAAATAGTTTTATTTTATTAAAATCTCACTTTGATTCGTTTATTTTCAATTATGATAATGAAATTAAAAATAAAGAGATTTAAGTGAGATTTTAATAAAAATACAAGAACTAAAATGAGAATTTGATAATAAAAAATGGTAAATTATAAAGACATCAATTGAGATTTGAAAAAAATACAGTAAGCATCACAATTTTAAGCATAATTACATTGAGCTCCATTGAGATTTTAATTCATATATGTCACGACCTGCTCCCCGTACCTAAGGGTTAAGTATCGTGATGGTCAGTAACTGAAGTTACCTCTGGCCAATTCTTAAAAAAATTACTAAACGCGAGCGGAAAAAATATTTAAGTGAGGGTACCAAAATAATCATTGGAGCTTCTATTTTTATAACAAAATTTATTGACCAAAAAGACCGATATTTACATATGAAGAATAGAATTATAAATACTATAACAGTGCTGTGTATGTGTCTACTCCGCAGTCCCGCGTCTAAGACTCTCCAAAAGCTATTTCTAAATTGCATTGTTTCATGAAAATTGGTAAACAGCTATAAACACATGGCAGACTGAGAAATATTATACTAAGAGTATAAGGGCGTAAAATTCACCATGGATAATTCTTGGCTAAACAAAGCTATATAGAGTATATAACACAGAGATCATTTGACATATAATACATAAATCATATAAACAAAATAATTATAACCACGGTACAGAACGAAACAGAACAGATATATGGACTCATAAGGTGGCTCGTATGAACACTACAAGTGGCTCCCACAATAGTGTAGAACTTAGCTCTGTACAACACTTTGCTCTACACTAGAAATCAGAGAGTCAATGGATCCATGACAGATAGAAGGTCACAACGTGACTAATCAGAGGGCCAATGGTTATTTAAGTCCCCCAATGCATGGAACCTCCGTGGTGGTACTTATAAAATAATTACTCAAAACATATTTTAATAAATAGTTATATCCATGGGTTTTCCTTAGTATATAAAATAATGTTCATAAAATAAATAACATAATTAAAACACAATTTACGTAAAATAAATTATAGTAACTCAAAACATAAATAAAATATATTATGGTGACTCAAGGTATAATATAACTCACCTTAATAGTGATTCCTCACTCTTACTTTCCACTGTCAAAGATCATCTTCCCTAATAGTTGCCTTTATTCAATATTTTCACTTTGTTTTGGTTTTTGTTTTCTTCTTTTATTCCCTTCACCCCTAGCAAATCCTTCTTTTTATAGAGAGGTAGTTGTGGGCACCAAGCCACCAGGCTGCCACGTGTCTAATTCACATTCTTTGCACCAAGCCACAAGGCTACGTGTCCTAAGCCATTAATTCATGCTTATATACAATGTTTAACTTTAGGTTTAATTCTATTTTGGCCCAAATCTTAACTTAATTATATGCCCTTTTTTTTTTCCAATAATATATAATCCTTAATTTAATTACACTTTGTCTCATACACCCATAACATTCAATATTTTATTTTACTCTCACAGAATATTTAATTAAACATTTAGGGTTTTTCCCATTTATAATTAAATAATACTAAAATAAAATTTAAGGGACAACTTAAATTTTCGGGTTGTTACAATATAACACTTAACTATCTTTTTGTCAATAATTTGTTAGTTATATAGATTAAAAAAATGATGTTATCATATTTTTTATATCAAAATATATACTTTATATTATTACTTTTTTTTTTTTTAATATTTTCACACCATCTGTATTATTTTAGGTCCATTTAGGTTTCATTTGGGAAGAATGGGTTAGGTGGGTTTGAGGCTATTTTGGCCACAAAAAGACAAAATAGATTTTTTAGCCCAATAAGACAAAACATCACATTTAACCCATAATCATTACATTCTTTCTCTTACAAAAAGGTTAAAAAAAGCCATTCCCAAATGAGGCTTTTTAGCCTCAGGCTAAAATAGCCAAAAGCCAACCCACTTCCCAAACGAACCCTTAACCTTACTAAAAGCGATGCCAATGTAACTATATTAAAATTGAGAGGCTTAAGGCATTTTTTTCAAATCTCAATAAGAGTGCTAATAAGCAAAAATTATCTACTGGGTCAAGAACACCACGTGTTTATGTGCCTAACCAATGAAATGTTATACTTTATCTACGTGCTTGTGTTTGAATAAAATAATTAGAGCCTTATTTTTTTCCTTGTATTTTCACATAATGGAAGCAAAACTGTCTTTTTCTACCCACTTCTCACATTATTTCCAACAGTATACCTTCGTTCTAAAAATATGGGTTATTTATATACTATTTAGCTTGTTTTCATCATAAGAGAAGTGTAAAATTACTCATGGTTGCCCTCATTTTCTATTCCTTTTTTTATTTCAAGCTTTGTGCAAGAAAGACCGGTATTTTTAGACCACCTTCAAAAATTCTATAAAATTGAAGAAAAATCCTCTTGACCTCATTTTTATATCAAAACTTTCTTTGAAGTGTTATCCTTTGAGTAAAAATGCTTTTATTATAGCGATCCTGATTTTCCCAGCCATTTATTTTGTTCTGAACTTGAGTTCTGTAGTTGCATGTGGTTGTATGTATCTCGTTTCCAGCCTTTGATTCTTTGTATTTGAGTTTTGGGATGTGTTGGGTAGATTTGAAACATGTTGGTTGTGAGTTGAAACAAATGGTTGCTGCCCAGGATTTTGCTTCTTCGCTCGAGCGAGGCTTTTTGTGCTCGAGCGAGGCCTGGGTATTTGCTTCTTCACTGGAGCGAGAGTTCTTGTGCTCGAGCGAGGATTGAAGGCCTTCAGGTTTCTTTTCAGACGCAGCTTCTGCTCGAGCGAGCTTTCTTGCGCTCAAGTGAGCCTGCTCTGGTGTGTCTCTTCGCTCGAGCGAGCAGTCTTGCGCTCGAGCGTGCGTCTGCGTCTTTTTTAGACCTGAAGGTTGGTATTCTTCGCTCGAGCGAGGCTTTTTTTGCTCGAGCGAGCGAGCTCTATGTTTTGTGTTTCTTTGCTCGAGCAAGAACTCTTGCGCTCGGGCGTGCTTCTGGGTTGCAAACCTGAAGCTTCGCATTATTCGCTCGAGCGACGTTTCTTACACTCGAGTGAGGTTCTTTTGTGTCTGGTCGCTCGAGCTACCACTTCTTCGCTCGAGCGAGGTTCGAATATATCAGTTGGCAGCAGCATGATATACATCACTTTTTCATCATCTTTTTCATCCAAACCCTAGATCCGACACTCTCTCTCTCTACACACTCCTTTCTACAAATACTCCATGTTCTAGGAGTTTTCTAACCTAATCCCTTTGTAAGAAAGTTAGAGCTTGGCTTGGGCTTCCCATTGATAAGAAAATTTGCAGATTTGGAGCATCTTGGGTTTCACTCTTCTTCTCCTTTGGGCTCTTAACTTCGAGGTAGGGATAATCTACTTATTCTTATGAGTTTTAACATAAATTTTAGTCATTTTGTATAAATGGTGGGATTTGAAAGTTTTGGGGAGTTAGGGTTTGAGTTTGAAAAGTACAAAAGAGGATTTTAAATTCTAAACTCCATATGTGTATGTGAATCCTAAATGGGGGTTATTTATGTATAATTGTCGAAATGGTGAGGGTTGGACCTTTGGGTCAATTTTGTGGATTTTGGGAAGTAATGCCCTAAGTGGATTAAATAATTAATTTGTATAATTAATATGGTGAATTATGGAAATGTGAAATTGAGTTGAAAATTATGAACTTGGGAAAACATGGGCTCGAATGGTGTAGTTGGATTAATTAATCACTCACCTATGGAAATGTTGATAATTTATCTGTTTGATAAATTTATTATCTGTTTAGAAATAACTGTTTTGGACTATCGGTGGAGGATAGTCATGAGTGTTGTAGAATTGCATGATGATTAGGTAAATTGAAACTAATCGATTGAAATGTGTCATTGAATATGACGAATGGATTATAACATTGAATATGTTATTGAATTGGTCATTGTATATGACAACTGGTTTAAATACATTATATATGTATATTGTTTGGGAGGAGATAGGGGATGTGCTCCATTGTTTGGGAGGAGATAGGGGATCGACTCCATTGATAATTAAGTTGGCCGGAGTGTCCAGTGTGAAAGTCCCGAAACCTTTTGTACATCTGAATGATGTTGATAATTGAAGTGTTGAATATATGAAGTGTTGATTATATGAGTTGTAATCTCATTTCGAATTGTTAATTATTGAAGTATTAATAATATGAGTTGTAGTCTCATCTTGAACTATTTAAATGAATAATGACCCTCGCTTATGAATTAACTTGGGTAAATGAACATAAGTGAATTTGAAATATGGATGTACTTATTGGTGGTCTTGTAAAGAATGTATATTGGTTCATAAGTGTTAACCATTTACCGAATGCTAATCTTTTAGTTATTCCTCATATTTGATTTAGCATATCTCTACTAGACTTTGGCTCACACTACTTGGGACACCATTTTCAGGTACAGGTGACATGCCGCCTCCAAGGTCATAGCTTGGGAGGTCTCGAGGCTGAAGTCTCTGTTTTGGTTGTTTGTATATGTTATATGTTTTCATTTCAGAGCTAAGGGCTTAAACTTGTAAAGGGCTTCTAACCCTCTTTTGTTGTAACCAAGTGTTGACTTGGAAAGTTGTAAGCCTGTAGGGCATTTACTTTTGTTGTCAACATGTAATACTTTAGGTAACGAACACTCTGATGAATGAACATATTGTATTCTCTTATGCCTATGGATATTATGAATGATTGATTTATGCACTTATTTTGAGGGCGTTACATTTATTGAAAATCTAAGTAGAATTTTGAAAATCATAGAAGGTGTTTGATTGAATGAAAATATTTAGGTTATTGACTCTAGAGGAAATTTTGATTTTATAGAAAAGTGTTAGATAAGAAGGTGAAGACCAAATCTTTCATTTTGAATAAATTTTTGACATTTCTTAGAAGATATTTGACTGAAAGATAATTGTTTGATTGGACACTTGAAATAAAATATAAAATTCCTTGAAAAATTTTCAAAATAAAATTTGAGTATAGTTTGGAAATTATGGAATTATTTTTTTATTAAATAAAAATCTTTGGGCTACTGACTTTGGAGAAACCTTAATTTTATTGAAAAAATAGTGGGTAAAGAGGTGGTGACCAAGCTTGCCATTTTGAATAAAATTCTGATTCCTCTATGAGATATTTAGCTAAGGGATGATTGTTTGATTGATGTTTTGGAATAAAATCTGGGTTCCTTAATTTTTTTATTTTTTTTTTACTTTTTTTAAAAAATACTTTACTTTGAAAAATGATTTTGGAAAAAAGAAAAAGAAATGGAAGTTTTAATTTGATCATGTACTTTTAAATGGGGTATGTTTCTTTGGTTAAGTAATAAACAATAGAAAGGCAAGTGTTTGGTCGGTCAATTTGGCAAGAATTCTGAAAATTCTTGTAAATTCCTTAGTTGGGGAACTATCACGTAATCGATAATGATAATGAGTTTGGGGTCCCATGGTAAGTTTGAACAAAATTTGACTGGGTCCATATGCCTACTCACAAGATTGTTTGTAACCATTGCTCTTCGGAAGGAAGTTTCCAAGCTAAGTGGACCAGACTCAGTTGGTTGTCTCATACTCAAGATTTAATTGATGGAAAGCCTATGTTAGTTTCACTTAAGCCCCTAGCAAGGAAGATTCGCAAGCCCAAGCCCATCCGAGCAGTTCATCTAATAATAATAATAATAAAAAGGGTCTGTTCAACCAAGAAAAGCTTAGTTAGCTTAGGAAAAGTGTAGTCCAAAATTAAAAAAAAAAAAAAAAAAAAAAAATAGTCCATCCAACCCAGAAAGCCTAGTCAACTCAGAAAATGTCCAACCTAAAACAAACAAACAAAAAATAAAGTGTCCATCCAACCTAGAAAAGCCCAGCCCATCTAGTTCAAAAAAATCCTAATCTAACTCAAAAGAAAACCAAGTCCAACCGTATTAGAAAAGTGGCCAAGACAGATTGACATGGACTGACTATGAGATTGGCTTGAGTACTGAGACTGAATGCATTGGCTTGGGAAATTTCAATTTTGTGATGATGGAGCATTGGAAGAGAATGTCAGCAAGTACATAGTGGAAGCAATGAACAACCAACCTGAAAACTGGGTTGTTGGAAAATGTCTTGTCCATGAATCTAACAGTGAGTTTAAGCCTAGTAGTGAGTCAAGTGTGTCAGAATCTGGCCTATTAGATTTCGACGCGTCGAGTGCCTTGGAACTTATAAATGTGGAAGTAAGAATCGAGTCCAAGTATTCTTTTTATTTTGAATTTGAGTCGAATGTAAGCCCCCCAACTTTAATTAATGAGTGACTTTGAGTACTTCGTGGTGCCAATAGTTAAAGTATTGATCCCACTGATTTTGGAAAAACTAAAAAAATTGAAAATTATTTCGAGGAAGAAATTCTTCAAATCATAAAAGACCTAATTGAATAGGAAGAAGAAAGATTGCTTAACTTGTAATGGATTAGATGATATTGTAACATGACTGGGGGGTACTCGCACGCATTCATAGTTTGGACCCTTGGTATCTTCGATCTAGTTTCACGAGTGCAATGTGAAACGTAGATGAGAGTCCAGATTTGGCAACTTTTATAGAAATTTATTTTATTGCAAAAATCTTTACCAGAAATGGACTACATCACCAGATTTTAGAGTCGCCACCTAATATTTTTTAGAAATTAGGAAACCCGTGACTCGTGTTAAGGCCACTGTTCATCATAACCAAAGTTGCTTGGCTCGGAACCTTAGGTATGAGAGGGGATGGTCATTAATTGAGCACTCCTGCTCACCCGATCAAAGATCGGTCTCTACTAAACCACGATATGAATTTTATTTGCTTTATATGTTCATATTCCAGTTATTTAATAAATGCTAAAATTACTATGTAAATCAAACAAGTATAGATTGTGTTATTTATTTTGGAACAATTCGATTTCATGTATTTTTTAAAGCATTTTAAACAACTCGATGGAAGCTTGAGTTTGCGACATGAAAATCAATTTTGTTCCAAATTGAACAACACAACCTCCATCCACAGGCATTCATAGAGATATATCAAATATGCTCATAGCCGCATGGTACGATGCTAAACATAGTAAGAAAAACACACACAAACGTGACGCTAAAGCATACAAGCTTACATATTTATTGGTGTCCCGCAAGCAATTACAAAATAAAGTTAGTAAAGCATGCATGATCCTATATACAAGATTCTACTGCAATTCATTCACGATATGTATCCAGTGATTCGGCTTCTAAAACATGACATGTGGTTCATATCAAGAACATGAATTTGCGCACAAAATCATGTAATAATCGTTTAAACTCCCAAATGCAAATTTAACCGAATCATGATGCCTGAAACATGGATGTAAAGCATAGATATGATGATAAACAAAATGTGTTACATATGTATAGATAGGGAAAGCGAGTAAAAGAATGGGATAGAAAAAAGTGGGTGGGGAATTATGACAACATTTGAATATTACAAATTCGAATAGGGGAGAAAGAAAAAAATATTACAACAAAATAATCCTCACAAATCTATCTAAAATTAAAAGAAAAATAAAAAAACAGAAGCTTCAGGGGGTCTCAGAGACCGTTGGAGACTGTTTTGCTCAACGCCAAGATGCTGCTAGGTTCTGCCCATGAGAGGTTGGCTGGCCGGCCAAAAGATTAGTTGGCTGGCCGGCTAACCAGGCTAGGCAAAAACTTTATTTTCTACTTTTCAAGCACTAAAGACAAAAATAAGCTGGGAATACATTGGTGGCTTAACTAACTACTCCCAGTTAGAGTATAAAAAACTTACAATATGAAACGAAATGAAAACAAAAAGCACAAAATAAGAAAGAAAGTAAAAGAGAAGAAAAGTGTGCAAAATTCACCTTCCAAGGAAAGGATTTGATTTCCTAACTTCCTTTTGATGACCCTTAGTTTAGGAAGTGTATTTCTTAGTTCTCAGCTTGAAAATTAAAATTTTTGTGTGAATGAGGTTTTTGGATGTTTAACAGAGTGTGTAGGGGGAAATTCTCAACTCTCTTTTTTTCTTCCTTTCAATAACACTCACTCCCTTTTGATCACCCTCAGTTTAGGAAGTGTATTTCTTAGTTCTCAGTTTGAAAATTAAAATTTTTGTGTGAATGAGGTTTTTGGATGTTAAATAGAGTATGTGTGGGGAATTTCTCAAATCTCTATTTTTCTTCCTTTCAACAACACTCACTGCCTTTTGAACAAAGCTACTAGGGCTTGGCTATATTAGAGTTTTTGGGATGGTTTTGGTTTCTCAAGGATGGTATATCAGTGTATGGTAGTGAATTTTTGAAAATGGGAGTTTTTGATTTAAAACTTAAACTTCTCTATTTCTCTTTAACTTTTTCTCTTGATTTTCAATCCTTCTCTCCTAATAATCTGATCACCTTCATATATGTAATACAAGAATGCTTACTGGAGAAGGTGGTGTGGCACAAGGTTGAAAACAAAGGCTATAAAATGACAAAGGCCAAGGACTTTGTTGAAGAGTCTAGCTCTCTTGACAATGAGAAATGGGTAGATACACACCCTGCAAAGGTCAATCAAGTTGGTGGGAGGGGACAAGGTGGATGGAAAGGATGATGGGGTGACAAGGATGGTTGCATTGGACGTTCCTTTTGTGGTAAGAGACAAATGCTCTTTTGACAATGGAGGCCAAAGGACGATAATGATGGGTGAGGAGGTGTGTATCTCGTGCGTGACTGTATCAAGAAATATCTAGAATAACATGTTCCACACACCTCTAGCAAAAATTCTGCCAAAATTGCTTTGTTTCTCGGAAAACTAGCTGGCCGGCTAATTTTTTGGCTGGCCGGCCAAAATGTCGGCTTGGTAGGCTAAAACCTTGGCTAGCCGGCCAATTTATTGGTGGGCTGACCAATTATTTGGCTGGTCGGCCAATTATTTAGTAGGTCGGCGAAAACATTGGCCAAGGCCTGACTATTGCATAAAACAGGATTTTTTTTGACAGAATTCGTCCTTTCCTCTATTTCCACATTGTTCTTTGCCCAATTTCCTGAGAAAATGTTTAATTTTGAAGTTTTAAGAGTGAGCCTCGAATCATTAAGGACATATTCAGAACGAAGCGTGGAAAGAAGGTTTCAAAAGAGAGTTTTGAATAGGACTTGAACACTTGGCCAAAATAGACTTAGGGTTGGAAATGAAGCAAAAATTCCATCTTTCTTATTGAGAACATTATGAGAAACACATTCTTGTTTTCATCATCGGGTAATCAAGAGAAAGAGCCTGAGTCTTATGGTTGGTCAAAATGAGGTGTCTACAATGGCCCCTCTTTGACAGAACTCGAAGTCATTTCATGACATGAGTGGATGTCAAAGCTCGAAGGTGACCCTTTTGACAAGGCCATAAGATCTGGGCAAACAAACAAGATGCAAATATAGTTGGTTAAACCTGAAGGTTGCCTGCGTATCCTTTTGTAAAGAATCAAACTAGCGTAGTTCAGGGGTAGAATGCAAATGATGCACTCAAAATGAAATTTGAAAGTTGGACTTACATATTTTGTAAAGTTGATTTTTGTTTCAAAAATTCAATGATTGATGCAATGCAATACAATGATGATATAGCTGTAAAGATGGCAATATGCGAGGTAAACCTCATGGAAATAATATGCTCAGAATGCAATTGAAAGTTAGACTTACGTACTTCTGCACAACCGATTGAAAGTTGGACTTATGTGCTTCCACACAGCCGATTGAAAGTTGGACTTACGTGTTTCCGCACGGCTGATTGAAAGTGGGACTTGCATGTTTCCACACAAGCAGTTAAAAGTTGGACTTACGAGCTACCGCACAACTGGTGAAAGTTAGACTTACATGTTTCCACAAAACCGATTAAAAGTTGGACTTACACGTTTCCGTACAGCCGATTGCAAGTGGGACTTATGTGTTTTCACACACTCAGTTGAAAGTTGGACTTACACACTTTCGCACAGACTGTAAAAGTGGGACTTACGTGTTTCCACGTAGCCGGTCAAAAGTTGGACTTATGTGCTACCGCACAGCTGGTGAAAGTTCAACTTATGTGCTACCACACAACCAATGAAAGTGGGACTTATGTGTTTCCACACAACTGGTTGAAAGTTGGACTTACGAGTTTCTGTACAGCTGGTGAAAGTTAGACTAACATGCTTTCGTACAGCTGATTGAAAGTGGGAGTTACGTGTTTCCATACATGTGAGGCCCCTGAAAATTTTATTTTCTTGAGTTCCTTACTTTTGGAATATTGTAATGAAGACCCTTAATTTCCTAAATAATTTCAACTTTAACCCTAGAAGCGAAAACTCGTAAACCCTAAATGATTTCGGTAACCTAGGAATCATTTCTAATATCCTAATATTGATTAATTACCTCCCTACATATGGAATTACCACTTAAAACCCTAGATTTTTTCAATTTTCATCATGTTCGTTACTTGATAGCCTTTTTATTCGAAACAAGAAATCTAAACCAAATTAGATTCTCTAACCCTAATTTAGTTTAATTTTTCAAGTAAATAAATGTTCCAATTCATAAATTAAACCCAAAGCCCTAACATTTTTATTAAATTACAAATTGTCCCCAAATTAGTACTATTATATATATATACTTGTACCTTTAAACCTATTTTATACACTATATTTTGAAATTTCCCTCAATTGTACACAAGAAAAAAAAATAAAATAATCCCCTCAAATCCACTCCACATGGCCAGCCTTGGGCGGCTATGCCTAACGCGATGAGAGAGAGGTATGTTGCCACTTGGGAGACTTCCCAAATGAGGGTGCTGTTGGAGGGCCCTTTTTGCAGAGTCTGGTATTTGGGGAAGCAATTCACCCGCTAGACCCTAGGCCATGCTGATCCTCACATTCCGTCTCCTCTATTCATGAGGATTGCCAGTGATATCGCTGATGGGGTCCTCATCGATCATATGATGCTGGGGTAGCATGCTGATGCCTTTTACATCCTCGGGGACTATACTGCATTCTTGTGATCTCACATCATGCCTTCATTGATTAAGGTCGTGGTTCACGCTATCAGAGTTGTTGATGCCCCAACCGTTGGTGATGATCCTGCTAATGCTGCTCCTACCGCTATAGGTCCCGCACCTCCTGCTGGCGATACAGCTGATGTAGGCCGAAAGGTACCACATTGAGGCCGCTTAAGTTATATTTATAGTCTTTGAATTTTGTTTATTTGGAAAAAATGCTGTTTTGTGCACTTGTATAGATTTGGCAGACAACACGCAAATTCAGGCGAAAAGTGGCACAAAAGCATATTCTCCGCGCAAGTACTGAAAATTCTCGGCCTGCCACCTCACCGCACGTACGGCCGGACTTCACTGCATGTGTGGCCCACCATCACTCGAGTGGAAATTATGGGCTCTCAAGCAACACACCTAGGGACACGTGTCCATAATTTTGAGCTTGTGCTACTGAGAATAAAAAGAAGAAAAAAAGGTTGCTCTAGGGTTCCAGAAATATTGTCAAAAAGGAAGAGGGGCTAGGGTTTGAAAACAAGGATTCCAAGCTTTAAGAAAATCTTCTATGGGGGTGCCCTCTTCCTCTACCTCTTCCCACTCCTCCAGGAGTGGCTAGTTCTTCTATTTCTGGGGTTTTGATGGAACCCTAGCCAAGTAAATAGGGTTTTCTCTTTTATTTTTGATTATGTAATGGTTTGAACAAGTTGCATGGTTTTCAAGAAGTTCTTAAATATATTTTCTATTATTTCTTCAAGTATTCTTCTTTTTGTGATTGTTGAATGCTTTCTATGCAATGGTTTTCTGTTATTTCATATTTAAGGTATGAGATGAGCCATACTATGTAAGACGAGTTGTTTTGAGCAAACGACTCGTGCTACTTGAAATGGTTCGTGCCTATACATTGAACATGATAATTCTCTTGATCAATGCTTCAAACTTGTAGTTGTACAGTATTATTTGGTTCGAACCGTATATAATTGGTTTTTAGATTGAGACCTTATTTATGTAACTATTGGTGAATTCATTACCCTAGGTTTTTTCCAAAAAAATTAGTAACCCTAATTTCAGTTTTAATTGTTAGGTTAAATTCTTAGCTTATTTTAGTTATTATTTGTTTATGAATCATAATCTTTTTAATCAAAATTAAATTAGGAATAACAATTAAATTAGTTTAATTTGACATTTGCACTCGTGGATCGATATTTGGACTTACCATTATTCTAAAAAATTTTGTATAGTTTAGTGTTTATTTTTCGTGTGTAAAATGACCCATCAAATTTTTACTGGTGAATTCATTACCTTAGGTTTTTTCCAAAACAATCAGTAACCTTAATTTCACTTTTAATTATTAGGTTAAATTCTTAGTAGTTACTGTTAGTTTATGAATCATCATATATTTAATCAAAATTAAATTAGGAATTTAACAATTAAATTAGTTTAATTTCACATTTGTCCCTGTGGATCGATACTTGGACTTAACATTATTTTAAGGAATTCAGTGCAGTTTAGTGTTTATTTTTGGTTTGTAAAACGACCCATCAAATTTTGGCGCCGTTGCTGGGGACTTCTGGCGAAGTTAACTAATTTAAAGTTTTATTCTTATTTTAATTTTTAGTTTAGGATTTTATGTTTTGGTGTTGCTAAGTGTGTAGACACTACAACAAAATTGAATTTTTATGGTTTGCAATGCATGTCGTAAAAACTCTTTCACGGCATACACACAAATGCCGTTATATGACATGCCGTGGAAAGTTGAGCATTATTTACGGCATACAGGTAAAGTTGTAAAAAGTAATAAATTAAGCATTAATGACATACTTTTATGTCGTATATAACTTTTTACGACATTTTTGTCATGCCATAAATCATCATACTTTCCGTGGCATAATTTTGCATGCCGTAGAAGGTTATTTTTAATATATTTATGGCATATTTTGTATGCCGTATATAATATTTTATGGCATTTTCTTGTATGTCATAAATCATCACATTTTTTACGAAATAATTTTGTATGCCGTAAAATGTCATTTTTAATATATTTATGACATATTTTGTATTTTGTATATAATCTTTTACAACATTTTCTTGCATGTCATAAATCATGACACTTTTCACGACATAATTTTGTATGCCATGGAATGTCATTTTTAATATATTTATGACATACTTTGTATATTGTATATAATCTTTTACGGCATTTTATTACATGTCATAAATCATTACACTTTTGATGACATAATTTTATATGTCGTAGAAGGTTATTTTTAATATATAATATATATAGGAATATAACCTTGCCTAATAGTATGTAAACAATAGCTTATAAAATGCAACTTGTTGACAAACCAAGCAGAAGCAACAATTATGAAGTAAGCCAAAAAAAATCTAATATTCATATACCAAACAAACTGCATACTAACTTTCATCCTCAACTTTTATCATATCAAGCTGATAGCAACCTCAAACATATAAATCAAAAAAAATATCCAAATCATAAAATTCACTAATCTCTAAAATACGACTTTAAACATCCAAAAAGTATAACTACAAATCGTAAATCAATTAGTCTAATATTTAGTCCAAAAGAATGAATTGAATAGGCCATGCAACTGTATTTCCTATTACATCTTGAAGATCATACATCTCATGAGTAGAACGAAACAACGGCAAGTTGATTGTTACGTGGTTCACCCATACTTTCCAACACAAAGGTCCAAGAGTCACATGATGTACCTTTGACTTGGGATCCCTTGATGCAATTTGGCCTTCAGCAACCACCAAGTTTGTCCCCTCCCACTGCAACAGCTTGCATTTGACATTCTCTAAGCTCGGCACACCATTACTTTGATCCTACAAAAATTAAGAGTATATAAGCATACTGCATAACATTCATCCCATTTACCAAGTATTAGTTCAACAAAGGAAATGAAAGTGTCAAAAAGCTTCAAGGAGAACAAACTTATATATGTCATCAATGTCAGAAAAGAAAATTTCAACCTAATGAATACATATTTTGAGGTGGTCATACTTATGAGTCTACTCAACCTGATGAATTTATAAAACCTAAATGGACATTCTAATTCAAGTAGATCTCTAATAAATCCTTCAGTTCTTCACTAAAGAACACAAGAAGATGATTTTGGAGTCCTCATTATCAAAGTTGTATTAAAATAAATAAATAATAAAAAAACACAGATCTGAAAGTGTAAAAAAAAACTATAATTAAAAAAATTGAGAAAATAGGTTCTACCCAAGCAGATGAAATAGGCAGCCCATTCTCCCCTACTCTCTCTTTCTTTCTCAAAGCAAATTGCGATTCACATTTCAGTTGGATGAAAACCGTGCTAGAAAGCTATGTATGCCGGTGGAGGACAAGAAATATATTACTACCTACCAAGACTATCGTATGTGGCACACAATTCTGTGTCTTCTATCTCGATACATAAGATTATGCATCAAAATTCACGTATTTCAAAATAGTCATCATTAAGAATGCATTGAATTAGAGAATACAACCCTAAATGGAAGAAACACAATCATGTTCCTTCTGAGACCATTGAGCTATTATCCAAATAGCATCACAATTTTTCCTTGGTTTCCTTACCCAATATATGGACTCTCCTGAAAATAACAACTAAAACTCATAATCCAAACTTAAGACAAAGCATTCTTACTATTTATTTAAGCTTTTGCCTTCTGTTGCTTTGCCTAAAAATTTCTTCCTCCTAGCTATAGCACAGTTCTCAATGCTCAAAAAGTAATAACAAAATAAGATCAGCAGTACAGTTAAAACTGCATTTGGCTCTAAATATGGGCTGAAATTGTATATAGCTCTGCATTTTGAAGATTTGTGATTCTTTTCCTCATGTTTATTGTCATTTATTATTACTACTACCAGTTATGTTTATTTAATTTTCAATGAATAGAGTACTAAAATTGGTTAAAGGATTGTTCTACCAAACCATGCTATTTTAATAATAGATCTTTCAAACTCAAACTAAAGTAATTTGGAATTTGTTTTCCAAACCCATGTTTTGAAAATATGATTTCACTAAAATTTTTTTCTCAAACTATGACTTCAATCATAAAAATTGAGACTTCTAAAAAGAGCATAACTTACCGTATCTAAACCAGTTGGAAGGTTTGCAATTGAAGAACCAGCACGTTTAGATAATTTCATAGCTTCAATGCTTTCAATAACAAAACCAACTTCATTCACCTAAAAAACCATAAAAACACTTCATTAAGCATATAACTACCACATAATTCCAACAATTAAAGACATGAAGAGTAGATAAAAATGTTTTGAAAATACTATTTTCACTGACTGAAGTTGGAAGGTTGTCATGAGGAGTAGATTGGAGTAGATCAGAACTTCTTTGGGAGGGATTGGTACCCTACAATCAAAGATAAACATGCAAGTGATTTAAACATAAAATAACAAATGATTTGAATCAAAATTTACTTGAATTAAATCATCAAACATTATATTATCATGTTTAGCTTTTCCTCTTACATCATTTTGCCTTCTTTCTTTGATAAGCATGGCTCTTATCTCGTCAAGTTGTTGTTCTAAGTCCAGCACCTTGCCTTCAAGTTTTCTCACGTGCTCATTTTGGTGTACTTGTGCATCAACCTTAGATGGTAATGCCCTAAATCCTAGCCCTCGTACACTCCCACGATGCTCGTGACCAAAAGTATTAAAAATCGCATCATCTTTTATAGATTTTGGACCCTCATCAGTAAAATCCTTATTAAGTTGTTGAACCTTTTTCTAAAAATATAAGCATGTCTTAATAAATTGATGCGAATGCAAATTATAATACCAAAAAAATGAAAATGAAGTGATATTGGTACCACAGTTGCATCAAGCACTTCATTAATAGATTTTCCTTCCTTCCTCGTATGCCCTTTAATCTAAACATCAACTCTTGATATGGATGATGGTGCTCGACTTTCTCTTCTCTAGAAAATAAAATAGAAAATGAAAATCAACATGATTAAAAACAATCTCATAGCAACCATACTTCATACCTGATTTACAAAATTACTTGAATCACTCTTAAATTTACCATTTCATCCTCTAATCATGCATAACCTTTATGACTCATGGTGTGAAAGAGGGTTTGCTTTTTTCTCATTGCCCTAAATCTTTTACTCTTTGCCTACATATACAAAAGAAGAATGTCATAATTTACATGATTAATAATTCATAATTGAATCAATACGAGAAAATTTGTTGGTCTAATTAGTTCATAAAAACTAGAGAGTTTCTATGAGGAAACTTACCTTAAATTCTTTGGAAGTTCGTTGTTTCACAAATGCTTTCCATTCAATCATTTCTACATTATCAAGTTTGGTGCGGGCAATATTGTGTGGTAGCTTAGCGCTTTTACCAAGAGGTCTTATTTTTTGTGATAGTTCAGATTTGTGTGAGCGCTATAATCTGCCAAACTTTTGCATGATGTATTTCCTATGGCAATCATGTATTTTGAATCTAAGCTGTATTTGCATTGTAACAAAAATTTAGTGATTAGGAAAAAAAACTTGAGTTAATAGTATAATAATGAATTAAATAAATATATGTTACCTTCGCATAGGCCGATAGCTTGTCTTTAACCTCTTCTGGAATATCAGGCCATCTCTTTGTGGTTATTAGCACCATCTCTCGTGCCAAGATCCCTTCTAAAGTCGATAGTTTAACTGACTCAGGTCCCACAGGTTGATTCCTTTCATTGAAGTCAATTTCATCACACTTTTGTTTTCTTTTGTCATGCATCTTTAACTTTGATACTCTCCTAGTTTTCTTCTTTGGTACTTGAGTGGAGTCTACAACTCCTTCCATAGTATGTGATTCAACATGTGGAGAAGTAGAACACTCATTTGAAATTCTAAATGATGCATTTCTTCTTTCATCCATTGTCGCAGCAATTATAGCTTCACACTCCTTTCTAATTCCTTTCTCAGCTTTTTTTGAACTTTGTGCAATACATAAGGAAAAATAAGAAATAATGTGGACAACAATTGGTTATAAATTCAATTTTATGTTAAATGAGAAATAAAGTACCTCTCCACTCATCTTGCTAGTTGACAATTTCAAGATTCAACTGTCAATAAGAAAATGGGCATTCACAATAACAATCAGATCAGTAACAATAAACCTGAGTCATTGTAGAGAAAAACAAATATCAATATCACAGCCACCTCTGAACTTTGATTTCTGTTTGTGAACAAAAGCTAAACACAATGTTGAAAGGAAAAAAATAACTTCAAAGAAAATAGACAGTGAAATTAACTTCAAAGAAACTGGTGTTGGTGATTGTAAAATGATAGTAAAGGATAAAGGGAATTTGGACATTAAGAACCTGGTATGGTGTTAAACTAATAATTTTTCCATTTAATAGGATTAGTTTGTTTGTTTCCTTTAAGTATTAGGTATATTTGGGGTCATTTTTAAAGCAATTTAATGTGTGTGTGTGTGTGTGTGTGTGTGTGAGAGAGAGAGAGAGAGAGAGAGAGAGAGAGAGAGAGAGAGAGAGAGAAAGGAAGAAAAATCTCTACTATAGTATTCCAGATGTAAAACAATTATTACTACCTCTTATCTTTGAAGCTTGCATTCTGTAATAGAATTATATGTTCAATATGCAATGTAATGGTTCGTTTCGTTGGAGTTATGATGCAGCGAATACTTATTTTTCAGAAAATAATAACCTTTGTAGTAGCCCTTATATACAAAAAAAGTCATACATATGTCTCATTATATATATATTCATTGGAAGTCAAAATGAAGTGTTTTTATTAATCTTGAGGAGTTGGAGAAACAACAGCCCCACTCAAAGACTAGAGTCATTAGTGTAAGTGAAATTTCAGTTGGTCAGAAAGATGCCTCAGCATCAAGTTCTCTCATCAAGCTCTAGAATCACAATCCACAAGCCAAAGTTATTTAGCCATCTCATAATAGGACATGCATAACTGACAGTACTTAAACAGCATACAACTCAGCATATGAACAAGATTTTTGTACAAACCAAGCATTATTATACATTCACTATTCAACATTTACAAAGAGAAATTTTAAAAAGTGTTAACATTCATCCCAAACATAACAACCTAGAAACCAAAAGCAAGCAAAATCAGAAGATCAGATTTGGACTTCCAAGCTTGCGTCTGAATGAAATTTATTTGAGACAAAAATAGAATTTCCGTAACAATGCAAGCTTGCGTATTCAAAGATTAGAAATTACCTTCACAAAGAGCAAGCTTAACCTTCCTTCCCTTGCAATGTTTGAAAGCAAAAAGCTCTTATATATCAATCTCTACTAGAAGGATGTCAATGGCCTGATGATCTTTCTGAAAAATTCAATTCTCCATAAAATCAAAATGGGGAAAAACAAAAACCTTAATATTCAACAGAAAATAATTACAAAAATTTAATTTCACCTTCTTACCAGTAAAACAGAACTGGATTAGTTTCTACCTCACTATATGAACTTCATGAATCTATGATTGTTAAGTAGAGAGGCAAATCAAATAAGCTACCTAGTACTAGAGAATCATCTCACATAAAACATGTTTTGCAACTAAAAAATAGGGAAAACAATAAAGTATTGTTGATCATCCCAACCAGTTAGTGATAAAATGAATAGTCTATCATTCACAATCAAGAATGATTAATACTCGGTCAAGCAATACAAGTAATAAGGAGTTTGATTTTGTGCTCTACGCTCTAGTAAAAATTATCCCATCTTTCTCCATTTCATGAACGCACGACTGAAGCATGGATACTCAACTCTTGCTATTCCATTTTTTCTCTTTGATGATATAGATTGCAGGAATACTCCAAGTCTCATTAGCATGGTCCATCAATGTAAGAGTTGCCATTGAAAAGTGCATTTACAAAGCCATTTATCTCAGCTTCCCTTCACAAGAATAATATAGTTTAAATGATCGCTGTTCCTATTTATTGCTAACACTTAACATTAAAATTTCATAATTTGTTATTGATAATCAAAATGGACCTGCTGCCCGTGTACATAGGGCCCTCCTATATCACACAATGTCAAACTAGTTTCAAAGATCCCTTGATCTTTACTCAATATTATTACTAGAACAAGCAGAATGCTATAAGCCTAATATCTAGTCACAAATAGTAATCCACTATACACAAAATACAACTAAAATCCAACAAACAACAAAGATAATAAAACTTAAAGGGTTCGTTTGGTTTGTGTTTCTGAAAAAAATTTCGGAAATTTTCTCTACAAATAAGTTTTCAAAAGTAATCAAACCAAACAAATTTTCCCAAAAAAATTTCCCAAAACACACAAACCAAACAAGTTTTCCAAACAAATCTCTCTCACACACACATCAACTCAATCACTTTTTCCAAAACTCTCTCTCAAAACAATTTTCCAAAACAAATTTCCCAAAAAACCAAACCAAACATGTTTTCGTACTTTTTATCTCTAAAACACATCTCTCAAACACAAACCAAACATACCCAAAGTCTTCAAAGTCTTCAACTCCATTCATAAAACAAGCAAAGGAAATAAAGGTCCATAAAGTTTTTTAGAGAAACAGAGAATTTGTCTATCACTACAACTAGAAGAAATTTTGTTAAGGAAAAGGCATGTGCAGTGTGCACCAAGAAGCATGGACATGAAATAGGAAAACTGGAGTGGAATTTAATTGAGATTCTATTAACAAATTTTTATACAGCAAATTGCTCAAACAACGAAATTCTTAAATAAAATGCACTGGTTTCGTTATTTGACCAAACTCGACGGGAAGGAAGAGCTTAAAAGAGAGAGAGAAAGGGAATATGAAACTGAGAGAGAGAGAGAGAGAGAGAGAGAGAGAGAGAGGGAGAGGGAGAGGTGATGCTTACCTTAGTAGACAATGGTGCTCGCTCTCCTCGCCGGTGCACATAGTGGAGGCGGTGGAGCTTCGAAATCTCAAAATCGAAATTGCCAATCGCTCAGAGATTGGATCTGAGATGAATCACCAATCGCTCAGAGATTGGATCTGAGATGAATCAGCAATCGCTTTGAGATTATATTAAACGGGGCTGAAGAAGGTTGACTCGATCGGTTGAGAGAAATTAGGGTTTAGAGAGGGTTGAGAGAGAGAGATCGAGACCTAGAGAGTGAGTGAGAGAGCAACGGGGCCTAAAATAATGTTTTTGAGTTTTTTTTTGTTTTAGTTATTGTAAGTTTTTAAATATTTTAAATAATTTTGTTTTTTTACTTTTTAAATTCAAATAATTTGCATATACTTAAAAGAAAAATATTTTTTTTAATTTTTTTAAAAACTCATTAAATTCAAAAAATTATAAAATTTAATACATTTCATATACATTATATATTTTTATAAATATTTTATTTTTTAGTTGTATTCAGATTAGGCACATCTAAAAAGTAAAAAATAAATAAATTATTAAAAGAAGGGAAAATATAAAATTAAGGTTATTTTAAAAAAAAAATTACAAATTAGTGAGAAGCCATATAAATATTAATCATTAAAATTATAAATTTTTTTATGAATATGTAATTTTTTTTTCCCCAAAATCCCATCCCATAAAAGAGACACCAAATTATAAAATAATGTATAAATTATTTTTTACGTTGTCCTCAATTAGGAAAATTTAAGGTGAGAAGTTTGGTTGGAAATTGTTAACTTTTTTAAATCCAAAAAAAAAAAAAAAAAAATCAGAGTGAAATTTTTTTAAATAAAAATTTTCACGACATGCTAATGCTTGCCGTATAAAGTTATAATATTTTACGACATGAAATGTATGTTGTCTTGAGTACAAATATTTTATGAAATATTTTTGTATTCCGTGAAAATATACATTTTTTTGGGCATGCATTTGCATGCTATAAAAAAAATTCGGATTGAATTTTTTTATTATTTATTTAATTTTTTTTTTTTTTTTTGCAGAAGTTTTCACAACATGTTAATGCATACCGTGTAAAGTTATAATATTTTACAACGTGAAATGTATGTCGTTTTAAGTGCAAATATTTTACGACATATTTTTTAAGTCGTGAAAATATACATTTTTTACGACATACTTTTATATACCATAAATATATGAATTAACGACTTACATGGTATGTATGTCGTTATTGAAAAACCATTAACGACTTGAACGGCTTGCAAAAAATAAAATAAAATCGTAGAATGTACTAATTACGACATGCATTTAATGTATGCTATAAATTGAAGCTGTAAAAAGTTAGTTTTGTTGTAGTGAGAGTATTTGCAAGTGGAACTATCACCGAAGTGCAAGCAAAGCACAACTGAGCTTTAAAAACAAACTGCAGCACCAAAGTGCTTTTTTTTAAAAAAAAGAGCAAATACTTACAAGTAAAGCACCAAAGTGCTAAAAATAGAGGGCTCAAGTAGAGATTGTAGACAACAGTCTACAAATCAAGCACTCGCAAGATGAGTAAAGCGTTTTTGTTAAACTGCTGTGAGTATTTTCTCCTTTGGTATTTTGCTTTCATAACTTAGTGCACAAGAGTTAGAACTTAGTGTGTGTGTGTGTGTGTGTGTGTGTGTGTGTGTGTGTGTGTGAGTGGTGTATGCATGGGCGCTGTTCTTGCCGCCCCGAATTGTAGAGTTTGGACCTTGAACTTGAAAGAACTCTTAGGAACCTTAGAGCCTCTTCTCGTGTTCCTAGGGTTGAATATCCATATCCATACTCAGAGCCATTAGAGATGCCGAACCTGAATTTCCTAAATGCGCCCAACCAGACCCTTAAGGATTACTTCACACGCACTACATATACATCACCATCATGCATTCAGTTACCCGACACCACCACTGCTCATTATGAGATTAAGTCCAGTACCATCCAAATGCTCCCATCATTCCATGGACTAGCTCATGATGACCCTTACAAACATCTGCATGAATTTCTGGAAATTTTATCTATAGTAAAGATCCAGAATTTCACCACTGAGGCCTTAATGTTGTGACTGTTCTTATTTTCACTGAAGGACAAAGTCAAACATTGGCTGAACTCCTTACCCACTAATCTATCAAACATGGGACCAATTATAGAAGAAGTTTTTGGAGAAGTACTTTTCCATTGGTAAGACCAATCAGCTTAGGCGAGCCATCATCGATTTTGCTAAAATTAATGGCGAGCAATTTCATGAAACATGGGAAAGACTTCGTGACCTTCTTCAACAGCGTCCCCACCACCAAGTGCCGAATTGGCAACTTGTTTAGACCTTTTACTATGGCTTAACGGAGCCTCTCTGCCAAATGGTGAATTCTTTTTGTGGTAGGACATTCATGTCAAAAAATGACATCAAGGCAAGGTAATTATTTGAGAACCTAAGTGATAATTCCTTTCATCATGCCTCTACAGCCTGGCAAGTCCGACAACCTGTAATTGGAGCCCCGAAAAGAGGGGGCATTTATGAGGTAGGGCACAATCTGGAGTTGGCCCAACAAGTAGAGGCATTGCCCCATAAAATGGACTAATTATTAGCTAGGACATGCCCCTATACCGGAAGTTCAACCTCAATTTCATGAGGCATGTGTTATTTGTGAGAGCTCTGCTCATGACTTGAGTAAGTGCCCTTCAGCATCACAATTTCTGGAGTTAGTCCAAGAGCATGTGACTGTGGCTCAAGGTTTCTCCAAACCGGGGTAATGACCCATATTCCAACATATATAACTCAGGATGGAGAAATCACCCTAATTTTTCATGGAGGCTTATCCTCCACCACCAAGACAAAATTTTAATAATTTTGCCAACCAATCTTCCTACCGCCCACCACAACCTTACCGGCAACCATAACCCCTTTCTGTTCCTTGAGGTAACTCAGCCTTTGAGACTCAGGTGTTCAAAGTTCTTTCAGAGTTTAAGGGCTAGCACTAGTAGTTCACTTCCACATTCACTCCATTGTCAAGCTAGAGGCCTAATTAGGTCAAATGGCTGATAACATCAACATGAGAGAGGAGGGAAAATTACGGAGTCAGACTTTGGCAAACCCTAAGGGTCAGTATGGGGCAGAGGGGTCGAGTGGGAATGGAAAGCACCATGAACAGATGCAAGTGGTGATTACTTTGAGAAGTGGAAGGGAGTTAAAGCCTCGACCAGTTGTATCTCATGCAACTACGGCTAAGAAGGGTGACCACAGTAGTAAACCTAATGAGAGCAAGGGTGAGGAAGAAACACATAAGGGGGATGACTTAGTCCCTAGTACTTCACATGAGTTTAAGGCACCATATGTGCCTGAATGCCTTGATACACCGTCCCTTTTTAATGAAAGGGCGGAATCCATGGAAGCGATGATGGAGGTTTTTAAACAAGTTAAAATTAACCTCCCCTGTTGGAGGCGCTTAAACAAGTACCCTCCTATGAAATTTTTTTGAAGGACTTATGTATGCAAAAGCATAAATCTAGGACACACGTGTCCCAAAAGGTCGTACTCACGGAGCAAGTAAGCTCCATTTTATTGAGTGACACACCCCCCAAGCTTAAAGACCCGGGTGCCGTAACTATTGCATGCATTATGGGGAATCATTTCATTGATAGGGCCTTGTTAGATTTAAGGGGCCAGTGTCAATTTGTTGTCGTACTCTATGTAGAAGGAATTCAGGCTTGGTGAGTTGAAGCCCATTACTGTCACACTCCAGTTGGTTGACTGGTCCCTCAAAGTGCCATGTGGCATGATTAAGGTTGTACTAGTAAAGGTCGATAGGTTTTATTTTCCTGTTGATTTTGTGGTTTTAGATATGGAACTGGTAGCCAGCTCTAGGAAACAAATCCTGGTGATCTTAGGTCGACCTTTCTTGGCAACGACCAATGCATGTATTAATTGTCGTATCGGGGTTATGGATGTTTCATTTGGGAATATGCAAGTGAAACTCAATGTTTTCCAGGCATCCCAACAACCCCCTAAAAGAGGGTAGTGCTTATTTGTGGATGTTGTAGGCGGGATAACAGAGGAGGCTTTACCCTCCATTCTCGTAGAGGACCCTTTAGAGTCTTGTTTAGCCCATTTTGGGTTTGAGGATTTTGATATTGATAGGTTAGTTGAGGAAGTGAATGCTTTACTTGATTCTTCTAATACACCGGATTTTCCTTCGTGGAAATCTTGGTTTGAGTCCCTTCCTCCTCTGTCTAGAGAACCTGCTATGCCATCCTTAGTTACACCATCTACACTTGAGTTGAAGCCACTCTCGGACACACTCAAGTATGCATTTCTAGGGCCTCAGGATACTTTACCAGTCATCATTTCATCTGACTTAACTACATAGTAGGAGAGTCAATTAATGAGTGTTCTCATGACATATAAGAGTGCTATAGGGTGGTCAGTGGTCGATTTGAAAGGGACAGATCCATCCTTGTGCATGCATCATATACATTTAGAGAAGGATGCCAAACCTTCTTGTGAAATGCAGTGGAGGCTTAATCCTAACATGAAAGAGGTAGTAAAAAAAGAGGTGTTGAAGTTGTTGGATGTGGGTATTATATGCCCCATCTCAGATAGCAAGTGGGTGAGCCCCACACAAGTGGTGCCCAAGAACTCGGGCATCATTGTTGTTGAGAATGAGCAAGGAGAGTTAGTCTCCACATGAACCACCACTGGGTGGTGAGTGTGCATTGATTATACGAGACTGAATTCCATGACTAGAAAGGACCATTTTCTATTGCCATTTATTGACCAAATCCTTGAGAGGTTAGCAGGACAAGCTTTTTATTGTTTCCTTGATGGTTACTCGGGGTATGATCAAGTTCCAGTGTTCCTTGCTGACCAAGAAAAGACTACATTCACTTGTCCTTTTGGCACTTTTACTTACAGGTGCATGCCCTTTGGGTTGTGCAATGCACTGGCGACTTTTCAACGGTGTATGATGGCCATTTTCTCCGATATGGTGGAGAAATTTTTGGAGGTTTTCATGGATGATTTCTTGGTGCTTGGACCATCTTTGGAGGAATGCCTTAGAAATCTGACTAGAGTGTTGGAGCGATGTATTGAGGCAAACTCGATCCTTAGTTGGGAGAAGAGCCATTTTATGGTTTGTGAAGGTATAGTTTTAAGACACATTGTGTTCCGTTGAGGTATAGAGGTAGACAAAGCTATGGTTGACCTCATCGAAGACCTTCATCCCACTTCTGTCCGTGAAGTCCGTTCTTTCTTAGGACATGCGGGTTTTTACCGTAAGTTCATCAAAGACTTTAGCAAAATATCCCATCCTTTGTGTGGTTTACTTGCTAAGGATGTACCTTTTATCATTGATGATGCATGTTTGAAAGTTTTTGAAACACTTCGAGTGGCCCTTACTTCTGCTCTAATCGTGAAATCACTGAATTGGTCGCTCCCTTTTGAAATCATGTGTGATGCCTCAGACTATGCTATCGGGGCAGTTTTAGGCCAAAGGGTAAATAGGGCACCCTATATTATTTAGTATGCTAGTCGCACTCTCTCGAATGCACAATTGAACAACACTACCAACGAGAAAGAGTTGCTAGGCATGGTGTTTGCCTTAGATAAATTCTGATCCTATCTCCTAGGTTCCAAGGTTATCTTCACTGACAACACCACTTTGTGGTACTTATTATTAAAGAAAGAGACCAAATCTAGGTTGAGTAGATGGATTTTACTGCTTCAAGAATTTGACCTAGAGATCCTAGAAAAGAAGGGATTTGAGAATGTGGTGGTGGATCTGCTTTCTTGAGTCCTTGTTGAGCACACCAGCAACCCTTTACCTTTGCATGATTCGTTCTCGGACGAACAACTTCTTGTGGTGTCAAGAGCAAACCCGCTGTGGTTTGCACATATTGTGAATTACTTGGCCATTGGGCAAATTCCTACAAATTGGTCTAAGGAAGACAAAGACTGATTCTTTTCAAGTTAAGTATTATTTTTGGGAGGATCCGGAGTTGTTTAAATATTGTCCCAATCAAGTGATCTGACAGTGTGTTTCAGAAAGTACGATGCATGGCATTCTTACATTTTATCATTTTTCGGCTTGTGGTGGTCATTTTAGTGGGCGTAAAACAGCCGCCAAGGTTTTACAAAGTGGGTTTTATTGGCCTACCATTTTTAAAGATGCCCATCAATAGTGTAAAACTGGTTTGCGTTGTCAGCAAATGGGTTCAGTGTCTTGTCGTGATATGATGCCAATGTCATCTATTCTAGTGGTAGATTTTTGATGTATGGGGTATTGATTTCATGGGCCCTTTTCCGTCATCATTCAGGTTTGAGTACATTCTCTTGGTAGTAGATTATGTTTTTAAATGGGTGGAGGCTATAGCAACTTGAACAAACGCCCATAAAGTAGTGGTAAAGTTTTTGCATGAAAACATCTTTAGTTGTTTTGGGTTTCCTAGGGCCATAATAAGTGATCAGGGTACACACTTTTGTAATCGGTTCTTTGAGTCGGTAGTCAAAAAATACTCCATCACTCATAAAGTTGGAACTCTATACCACTCTCAAATTAGTGGCCAAGTAGAGGTATCCAATAGGGAAGTGAAGCACATTATAGAGAAGACAGTTAGGCTGGATAGAAAAGATTGGTCAAAACATTTGATTGATGCTTTATGGGCCTACCGCACTGCTTATGAGATAGCCATTGGGATGTCACCATACAGGGTGGTGTTTGGCAAAGCTTGTCACCTCCCGGTTGAACTTGAGCATGGAGCGTTGTAGGCCATAAAGAAGTTTAACTTTGATATGGCTGTAACTGGACTTAACTGGAAATTACAACTCAATGAGTTGGAGGAGATTAGGAATGATGCATATGAGAAAAAAGTTTGTCTCTTTAATTCAAAATTGAGACTCTTTTCGGGTAAGCTTATGGGATGGCCCCTTTTTGGTCATCAAGGAATTTATTCATGATGTCGTTGAGGTGCAATATCCACGGAATGGCCACACCTTCAAAGTGAATGCCAAAGATTGAAACCTTATATAGACGGGATTGAGAATGGTGATATGATTGAGTCTATTGCTTTGATGGACCCATTTTATTCTGATTGAAACATGGAATACTTATTTTCTTTCTTTTCTTTCTATTCTGATTTTTTTTTTTTGGGGTACTCTTGTTATGCTACACTTGATGTCTAGGAGACTTTAAATCCTCTAAAGGTGTAATTCCTTTGGTGTTAGCCGTGCTTGAACGACATTTGACGGCTTGGTATAGCCACCTAACTGTGTTCGTAGTGACTTCCTAACAGACCAACTGAGACGGTGGAACTAAAGTTCGAATGATAAAGCCTAGAACACAAAGGTTTGGAATTTTTGAGACTAAAGTCTAGTTTAAATACCCAGGGGTGTGGAGGTTACTTCAAAACCACCCCGGCTTGAACTCTGTATAGCAGTCTCATAGGTCGATTTAGCTGTAGATGCCTCGATTCTGGATACCAAATCAACGTAGTTTGTCACCCGATTGGAGAATAGGGAAAGTTACAAACATGGTTAGGGAGGAGAGTAGTACCCGTGGTTTTCACGTGAAGATCATACCTTTATTGAGCTTTTAGGTGTTTTCAAAGTGCTATTCTTGTTTTAAATGTGAAATAAATGTACAAGTTAGCCTGGGGGAGTCTATGGCTGTAGCAATGTTTTTCTTCGAAAAAGAAAAGAGCAGACTGCATATGCGGCCCACATAGGTACATGAGCGGCCAGTCTCTAATTGGCTACTATTGGACAACCACTAGAGAGGCCTAATTCTACTGATGGAGAGGCCTATTATTCATTGCACGTGTGGCTCACCACGACGAACGAGCGTTCTGTCCAAAAAAAAAAAAAAGAAAAAAAAAAGAAAAAGAAAAACATAAAAAAAATGGGCGCCCCGAGTGGCCCAAGACGCAAACCATTTTGCTTGACTGCTGCTGGAGTGGCTTAATTCCGCAGCACGAGTGATCCATAATTCACCACATGTGCAGCCCTGATGAGTGCACGTGCGACCATTCCCAAAAAATAAAAAAATAAAAAAATCCCAACAGTCAAAAGCCAAACCCTAACCCTCTTTGACTATCCTTTTCTCGCACTTTCTCTCTCTACCTCTCATCACCTTCTTTGTTCTCTCTCTCTCTAAACTCCACCAACCCATCAAACCCCATCATCACCAACCCTCACCTCAACTTTCACCCAACCTTTACCACCACTACTTTACCATCGGTGCACCATCTTCTCTCTGACTAGTGATCCTCCGGCAGCCATTTTTTCTGGTAGATCTCTAATCTTTTCTTCTTCATCCTTTTTCTTCATACTTTTTTCAAGGTAACCACCTTATTTTTGTTTAGATTTTTCAATCCTCACTTGTAGTATAGTTCATTGGTAGTGTCATATTAGTCTTCATCATTGTTCATCAAAAAAAAAAAAAAAAACCAGAGCTGCTGGGTTGTAGAATTCGACCGCCACACGTGCGGCGATCTTCGGCGCATGTGTAGCCCACCCAGAAAAAAAAAAGAAGAAGTTGTGGTTGCCTATTTTTATTTTATTTTATTTAATATAGTTGTTTAGTTTACTGGTTTCTTATTTCTTTAGCTTTACTTTAATTGTTTAGTTTAGTTGGATAGTGGTTTAGTTTTTAATTTTGTTCTTGGTTTTTATTTATTTTATTTTATTTTTCTCTACTAACTTATTTATTTATTGCTTTTATTTCATATTTTTGTTTTTTTGTTTTTCTTTGTTTAGTTATTTATTTTTATTTTCTTTCCTTCTTTATTTTTGATTTCCTTAGTTCATTACTTTACCTCATCTAATTTAACTCACTTGTCTCATGCTAATTTAGTCTCAAGCTAATTTAGGGTAGTATTTAAAAAGAAAAAAAAACAAAAATTGTAATAAAAGAAATCCAGTGGTGTGTCGACATTGAGGATTTGAGTGATTTTGTTAATGCATGTGATACTTGATAAGTTCTAATATAATAGTTCCACGTTTTTGGTTGTGTTGGTTGTATTATTTTGTGCAGTTATGGCTTCATCGTGCTGCCGAGCACCCAAATGCCCTCATAATACCAACCTAGGAGGTTGGGATGTGCTAACCGCCATTTGGGCCAACAAACAAATTGCATCTTATATACGCTTTGACATCGCCTTCCTCTGGCGCCACTAACCCACTACGTGGAGTGTGCAACAACTTGAAGATCGGGGTCTAATGGGTGTCTGCAACATCATTGAACCAGCATATCCTCGCATTGTGCGAGTATTTTATCAGAACATGTATATCAGTGGCAAGGCCCTGGGAGCGCTTCATTCCATTGTTGATGGGGTTGATTTAGAAGTCACACCAACCTCCATTGCTGAGATTCTCAACTGCTCAATGAAAACTATCAATGCAGAGTAGTTCCTGGTGTTCACTGGGGAACTTGTAGTCCTGGCACTAGTGACTGAATTCTATGAGGGGCGGCGGGATGATGACAACTGCACTAGTATCCGTTGGGTTAACTTACCAAGTCACCTCCTCTTCCTTCATGTGGTTCTCAAAAAGAATGTAATACCTGTAGGCCACAAGGAGAAGCGGCGAGGGGACTTCCTTCGCGACTTGCATTGATTTGATTTTGGATTTTGGGTCAACATTCCTACATTGATCTTCAACCAAATGGTCCATATTTTGAATGAAGTCAAACTGCGTGACACTTGAGGTGGTTCTACATGGGCCCTTCCCTTTGTCAACCTCATTACAGCACTCATCAAAAGTCAAGAAAATTACCCACTCAATTCGAATGAGGTTCAGCTTCAGCCACCACCGCTCTATGCTAAAACCTAATGGCACCAAACCATTGCTTATATGTCGCCTCCACTAGTCATCCCCAATGCACCGGGCAACACCAATGATGTTCTGGAAGAGCCCACTGTTGCGCCAGCTCCACCACCATTCTGTATGATGTGCGTGCAATATCAGGCTATTTTGGATAATTAGGCCCCTATTCAGCAATTTGTGGCTGACCTCTGCACGGACTATCAGGCGTATCGGGATTACTCTCAGACGACATTCGACCAAATTAATGCCCGTCAGCTCGAGTACCAACAGTAAGTTGCATTTATGCAAACTGACTTCTATGCATATCAGGAGTTGAGCCAACAACGCTTTGATCAGCTTGGCGCTAGGGTTTATGATGAGGCGTTTGAGACTCGAATGTTGATGCATGCCTTATTTGAGTAATACTCTCCACCACTGTTGGATTCTAATCAATGAAATGCTGTTTATTTTCTTTATTTTATTTCTTTTTAATTTAATTTAATTTAATTTCTTAAAAAAAAGGGTTTATTGGATAAATACTTGCACGTGATATTTGCACTAGGATAGTTGTTTGTGCTTGTGGTATTAGTACACTTGTTGTGAGTATGCCTTGATTCACATGAACACACCATCATAGCAGTGATCTCTCTATTATAATGTATGATCATTGATAATTGCTAGTATTTCATAAAAGAATAAATGAGTAGCCTTGATTGTCAAAAAAAATAAATAAATAAAATTAACAAAAAAAACTTGACTTGTTTAGGTTCGTAGCCTCTTTAACTTGAGTTATTAAGCCCGTAGGGGTGTCTTTACACCTAGTGTCCTAAAATCATCTGGTTTGGGAGTCATTAACTCAATACTTGCTACATGGGTTAATTAGTAAGCTTAAGGGACTTAGACATTGCACCGTTAAGGAACAATAATGAGAATGACTTGTTTGGATCTGTAGCCTTTTCAGCTTGAGTTATTAAGCCTGTATGGGTGTCTTCACACCTAGTGCCCTAAAACCGTCTGGTTTAGGAGTCATTGGCCCAATGCTTGTTACATGGGTTGATTAGAAAGCTTAATGGATTAGGACATTGCATAGTCTAATAAATAAATAAATAAATAAAATAATTGAGATTCCTAGTTGTAAAATTTTTTTTTTCCCTTTTCTGTATGCGTTGGGTGTTATTATGAGTTACATTGAGATATTATAGTGGACAATTAACTAGTTATGGGGACTGCAGTTTACACTAAGGACACTGATGATGTGTTTACTAGCATTCACAAGTACAGGGGACTTAACTTTTGCAATACTGAATTGTGGTTCTTGCTCAATAGATTCCTTCATCCTTGTCCACTGTGCCTTCAATGACTCACCATGTCTTAATATCGCATTGTAGTTAGCACATAAGCTAATTGTTAGGTGGAGTAGTGTAGTTAATTGTTGTTGGGCAGATGTGAATATGTTAATGTTTCTAGGTATCATTTCTAGAAACCCTCATGAGACAATACTCGTCCACTTGGGGTAACCTTGTAGTTTAAAGGCTTATTACATATGCTAAATGTAATCATGATCCTTACGAAAGTGGCTTAGAGTTATTTTATTTTTCTCATTTCTTTTGTTTTGCTCGAGGACTAGCAAAATGTAAGTTGGGGGATGTGATGTATGCCGAAAAGTACCACAATGAGGCCACTTAAGTTACATTTATAGTCTTTGAATTTTGTTTATTTGGCAGAGATGATGTGTTTTGTGCACTTGAACAGATTTGGCAGGCAATCCGCAAATTCAGGCAAAAAGTGACACAAAAGCTAATTCTTCACACAAGTACTGAAAATTCTTGGCTTGCCACCTCGCCGCACGTGCGACCGGACTTCATCGCACATACGGCCCACCACCACTCGAGCGGCACATCTAGGGACACGTGGCCAGAGTTTTGAGCTCATTCTACTAAGAATAAAAAGAAGAAAAATAGGTTCCTCTAGGGTTCCAAAAATATTGTCAAAAAGGAGAAGGGGCTAGGGTTTGAAAAGAAGGATTCCAAGCTTAAAGAAAATCTGCTATGGTGGTGCCCTTCTTCTCTACCTTTTCCCACTCCTCCATGAGTGGCTAGTTCTTTTATTTTAGGGTTTTGATGAAACCCTAGCCAAGTAAATAGGGTTTTCTTTTTGACTTGTGATTATGTAATAGTTTGAACAAGTTGTATGGTTTTCAAAAAGTTCTTAAATATATTTTCCATTATTTCTTCAAGTTTTCTTCTTCTTCTTCTTTTTTTTTTTCCTCTGATTGTTGAATGCTTTCCATGCAATGGTTTTATGTTCTTTCATATTCAAGGTATGAGACGAGCCATACTACAAGTGTCGAGTCGTTTTACTACCCTAGTTTAGAGCGAATGACTTGTGCTACTTGAGATGGTTCGTCCCTATACATTGAACGTGATAATTCTCTTGATCAATGCTTCAAACTTGTATTGCTAAGTATTATTTGGTTCAAACCGTATATAATTGATTTTGAAATTGAGACCTTATTTGTGTAACTAGTGTTAAATTCATTACCCTCGATTTTTCCCAAAAAAATTAGTAACCCTAATTTCACTTTTATTTGTTAGGTTAAATTCTTAGTTTATTTTAGTTATGATTAGTTTATGAATCATCATATTTGTAATCAAACTTAAATTAGGAATTTAACAATTAAATTAGTTTAATTTCACATTTGTCCCTGTGGATTGATACCTGGACTTCCATTATTCTAAGAAATTTTATACAGTTTAGTGTTTATTTTGGGTGTGTAAAATGACCCATCAGTTGCCTTGTCTCTCGGGCATCCAACGTTTCTTATTGCTGTTACATTTCAGCACCCGGATGTCATTTTGGATGAGCTACCTTTGGAGCCTCTCAGACGACGATCACTCGTGCTCGCTCCAGAGACCCGACCAGTATACCCTTTCCTTAACTACTTCCCATGTATGTCTCATTATTTCAATACCAGTATTGAACCCTTTTTTTTATTTGCAGTACCCTGAGATGGGTTATATGGATCAGTGCCTGGAGCTCATCGACACCTTGATGGTCATGGTGCGGAAAAAGGGAGGCAACTCTGGTTTCGGCCGGATTAAGGTATCATTTTCTTGCTTGCCTTATCTCCTATGCAGTTCCTTTTGTTTCATTCACTTCCGATATATTGCTTATTTCATGCCACTTGTTCTGATATTATGATATCTATCTTTTACAAATAGCAACCCTCCAACCATGAAGGAGAGAGGAGGATGAGCTCCAGCACAAGGGAGAGAAGATTGGGGATGAACGAGTCATGGCAGGGAAAGGAGGAGAGCATCTCCTTCTCGAGCCAGAGCCAGAGACATTTGTGGAGCACTCCGAGAAGGGCACTAGAGAGAGCAGTGAGGAGAGTGACAGTGGCAGAGATACTGGTTCTGATGCTAAGACTTCCAAGAACGGTGAGATTGGTAGTGATGTGGAGGTTTCCTCACCGTGGATGAGGATGAAGAGGGCTTCATGTTGATCTCTCTCTCTCTCTCTCTCTCTCTCTCTTTCTTTTAATGATGTATTTTTCCTTTTTCTCCTTTTCTTCTTTTCGATGTATTTCTCTTCTCTCTCTTTTTTCTTTTATTTTTAAATTTTATGTAAATAGATGACTTCAACCCTTATGATGACATACATTGTCTTTCCCTCTTATGTATATGAATGAGCAAATTACATGATGCATGTATATATACTTATCTCAAATCCTAAATGGTATTATAAAATGGACAATCTAAAATATATACGATGCAAGAGACAACATAATATATATAGAAAATGGATTACACATATACAAACATACACCAATAATGTATTTATACATATACAAACCTAATACATATATATACATACGAACAACATACAGAACACAGAGACATATACATACATGTACAAACGATGTACAGATAAACATATATATACGTATGGATGATATACAGAATACAGATACATATACATATACGTATACGTATGGACGACATACAAAATATGAATATATATATACATATACATACGGACGATATACAGAATACGATACATATACAATTATATTATATATGGACATATACGTACAGATACACAAGCGTATGGATATAGATACACAGATATATACATATGAAATATATGCAAAATATATTCATCTATACACTCCCCTATTTTCTCTCTCTTTACCCCATTCATCTTCGTCGAGTGCCGTGTCTAGCTTGCGATTTTAACAATTACAACACGCATAACTGACAGCAGTTGGACTGGCCTCGTTTGTCAAAGATTGCCTCGAAAATCCCTCTTCTCTTGGTTTCTTCTTCTGCTCTGTTCTTTTTCTTAAACACAACTTGCGAGGGAGACAGAGAAGAGACGAAAAGCTGCAAAACACACCCTTTACCATAATCCAAAGTTCTTTATTTTTAACATGGATCCTCTTTACCGTCCTCTTTTCCTTTTCCCGACCTTAACACTTCCGTGATTGAGAATGCTGACACTGGCTCCTCTGAGCCTCAATAGAGTGCCCGTGCCCGTGCCCGTGCCCCTACCCCTATTCTCAATTTCCTTATGATGTCAATTGAGCAAACAATGGCAGCGTAGTCTGACATTGATGCCAATCACTATACATTAAAGTCCTGTGTGGAGACGGTGACCGCGGTCTCCAATTTGTCCCACCAGCTGCAGAATAGAACAAGTAAGGTGCATCTGTTAAACACACAACTCTCTCTGCTCCTACGCATATACAAGGATGCTCCAACAAAGATTAGTGCACTAAAAAAGAAGAACAAAGAGCTAAAATGATAGGCTACCTCTGTGGTCTGATTTAGAGTTCCTTCGTACTTTGCATTTGATGGCCGACGGGGAGTAATCTCCTTGGGAAGGTCTGCCAATGCCGAGGGTGAGTCTTCAAAGGCTTCCCAAATGTGATGACAGAGGAAAGCAACTGGCAGAGGAATCGGGTGGTGAAGCTAAGATGTCAGCCACAAGTCGCCAGAACTTGAGAACCATGCTTGCAATCTCGTTTTTCTTTTTTCTATTATTTTTTTCTTTTCTCTTTTCCCTTGCGTGTTGCTTAGGAAGAGAGCACTAAAGCTTCAGATGTTTTTCTTTTGTCTTAGAGGCTGTAATCGAAAAGTTTTGACCCTAAATTTGAATAAAAGAAATTTTCATTCTGGACATCGTACTGTGAATGGTATGGCATACGAGCAGTAAAACATTTTGTTTGTGAATTTGAAACTAAGAATGATTGATTTTCAATAAGTTCTAGATTGGTCATTGAGCTTTCAACTATCCACAATTTGAAATACAACTCGATAAAAGAAAACCAAAGCATAAACAACTTTAACGTATCTAAATACACTTGTTGGAAAAGAAAAGACTCAAAACAAGACCTTAACAAAAAAAACCATTGAGCTTTCCCTCTTTTTGCAGCTTTCACACATGGGCAAACAAAAACATGTCCGACTGGCCAATTAATTAGCCAGCCAACTGATTTGGTTGATAGCCGGCAAAATTATGAGAAGGAGAAGTGGCCGGTTGGTAGAAAAAGTTGGCCGGCCAGCTGGACAGGTAGTGTGACACAGTTGGAGACAGTTATCATGCACTTCCAAGCCACAATTTTCTATAAAGAATGATCCTCACTTGCTGTAATGCCACATAAATGATAAAATAAATATTTTCCTCTTGAAAATAGTGAATTCCCTTATTATGTTCAATGAGTGATGGCCACCCTAGACAATTTGGCCTAAACGCACTTTTTTTCTCAAATCGTGCCCCACTTCAACTTCCATTTCTTGGTGCAACTGCTCATTGTTGGAATCCGGTCACTCATGTATTCCCCTTTGGGACACAAGAGTTATGTTCGATTATTGAAGAATTCTGAGTGCTAATGGAGCTTTCTTGAGATAAGGAAATTTTTCCCCAATTAAATTTTGGCTATGCAGAAGCCCTTGCTCAAATGTATGGTCAAGAATATAATGAAGCTCGGTCTCTAGCTTATACCGGCAAAGTGGATGTTTTTGCCCTGATTTGCCAATTTCAAAAGTTGGCAATAGAAATGATCGTCTTTGGTGTAAGCAGTGACAACACGCACTCTATCTATATCTTCTGGCACATTTCTTACTTGTTCCTGGTGGCCTTAAAGCTAGCATCATATTGGTTGACATAACTCAACGCATTAGGGAAGGTCAGAGTTGTATTGGCTTAGCACTAGCCGAGACTTTGATGGGCTTGGACACATTCCATCAACAGGAAACCTTCCACTTTGTAGGAAGTCCACTACTTCTGCAGGTACTGTTTCCCACCCTTTCCTCATTTTCTGGTGCTCACATAACTCTGGCACTCAGTACTATTTTTCATACTTCTATCACCCTTTCCTCACTTTTCTCTTAACATACTCCTCTCTGTTCTTTAATCTCTCTATCTTTTAATCCCGCCCCAGATATGGTTAATGGACAAATTGGAAGTTGTGGCTCCTTGTACCTAGTATTCAACCAGAGGCTACTCTTCTCGCTCCCAGCTAGTGAGCTTTTCCTCAGAGGAAGTATGGTACAACTGGATGTATCACAGGTCTGTGGCAGACATTACTTGGCGATGCCCCTAGCTTGACTTGCCCCAGATGACTTATAACATGCTTCTTTGGCAAGGTGAGCAGCTAACTGGCTTGATCCATTGCGCCTTTTACTTCCCATTTAGGTTTAGATGACAGTTCATACATGATCAAACTCGTCCTATTGGTAAAGTTAAGTACCCTATCTCATTTCCATTTTGGGCCGCACATCTCTCCCGTTATACACCCGCTTGGAGGATGGGAGAACTTTTGGCTATTGCTAACAACTTCACTCATGCTCTATCTGATGAATATCTGCTCTGGCTGGAGGAAGAGACACAAGTTGGCATTGTCCTGATGGCAAAGACCTGGGGCCTATGAAAGTGCAAATAAGAGACAGAAGACCTAACTCGACTGTGCCCCTAGTTTATTGCTTTGGCATTTTTCAGTTGTCTAAAACCAGGCTATAATCAAAGTGAGAAATAGATTAGCGTACTTATTCCATCCTCTGTTTTGAAACCATGTAATAAAAGTTTAAGTACTAAAAATTTTCCTTTTATTGTCGAATTAATGGTCTAAGTTTTGCAAAAACAGGGTAATTTTCGAGGAAATTAGTTAATTCCATTAAAATGCAACAAAAACTATTTTTGTGAATGGTCCTTACTTGACAAACATGAAATCAGTCTCCAAGATGCATAATTTCGAATCAAATGATCCCATGAAGAAGGAAAAAGATAATTGGATTGGTCGGAGATGAAACAATTAAACATGGGCTAGAGTAAGCAGATGACTTGTGATTATAGTCGAACTTCAAGATGAAATTGCCTGCATATTCCAAAGATAGGAATTATAGGGAAGGTTCACTCAGGTATTTTCACTCTCCTTTTGTGCTCTAACTTTTGCCAAAGCCGCCCTTCCGGGCTTTCGACCTTGCGAGCTTTTTTTTATTTTTTCACTTTTTATTTTTCTAATTTCTTCATTTTTCATTTTTTCATTTTTTTAATGCTCTAACTTTTGCCTGGGCTACCTTTTAGGGTTGTCGACTCAATGAGCCTCTCAACAGTAGTACTTCTTCAATTTGTCGATGTTAATTGGTTGCGAAAATTCTAATCCATCCAAGTCCATCAGAATAACTACTTCTCCTAACCAGTTTGACTTAATGATGTGAGGACTTGTCCAATTGGGTCTAAACATGCCCTTACAATCATGGATAGGGGCTCGATTGTCCTTCAACACTAAGTTTCCTTCTCTCAAATTCCTAGATTTGACCTTCTTGTTAAATGCTCTGGCAATCCTGCGTAGATACCCCTGGATGTGGTATAATGCCTTCAATCTCCGCTCATCAAACAACATCAACTCCTCAAATCAGTTCTATTGCCAGTTAGCCTCGGCTATCTAACATTTTGCTATAATCCTCCATAAGGGAACTTCTATGTCAATTGACAAAATAACCTCCATTCCATATACCATAGAGTAAGGGTTGCCCCTGTAGACGTTCAGATGGATGTTTTGTATCCCCAAAGTGCAAAAGGAAATTTGTCGAGCCAATCCCTATATGTCTCCACCATCTTATGCAAAATGGTTTTGATGTTCTTATTTACTGCTTCAAAGGTTGTATGTTGACGACTTGTGAAGAGCCACATTATATTTCTCAAGTAAATCCGCCACTTCTTCTTTAAAGTGAGAACCATTGTCTGAAACTATTTCGTTTGGCACCCCATATCTGCAGATGATGTTGTTCCGGATGAACTTGGTCACATGTGATGCTTTCAACCCTAAATACGACTGCGCTTCTACCCACTTGGTAAAACAGTTAATGGCAACTAGGATAAATTTAGGCCCATTTGAACCGTTCAGTGTGATTGCTTCGATGGCATCTATGCCCTAAACTAAGAAAGGCCATGGTGAGGTCATATTGTAGAGTTTTGATGGCGGGATATTCATACAGTTAGCATGAATTTGACATGTGTGGCATCATCGAACAAAACTAATACAATCACTTTCCATAGTTAGCTAATAATATCCTTGTCTGAAGATCTTTCTGGCCAGCATTATACCATTCATTTGTGCCACACATTCTCCCCCATGGATAGCTTCCATGATGCGCCTTGTCCCTTCCTCTTCTACACATAGCTTGTGCATTCCCAGATGCCTTCTTTTTGTATAGCTTATCTCCGCAGATAATGAACTGAATGGCCAGAAGTCATATCCCCCTTTTGTCCTCGGCATTTGCCCCTTGTGGATACATGCTGCTTTCTAGAAAGTTCCAAATATCAAAATACTAGGGATTTTGATCTTGCACTTCTTTCTCTATCATTACTATCAACTCGTATGTCGGTATATATGGGCGCATCTTGACTCAAATTGGTATATCTATCATTGATGCCAAGGTTGCTAAAGTATCATCAAATCGGTTGTTCTCTCTCACCAAGTGTGTAAATGTCAATCCGTCGAACCTCGGGATCAACATGTCCAAGGTTTGATGATAGGTTTTTATTTTCTTCTCTTTAACTTCCAATCTCCATTGGCTTGAGAGGCAACCAAATTCAAATCCCTGATCACATTTAACCTTATTGCCCCTAGTTCTAGGGTTGCTTCCAATCTAGCGATACATGCATCGTACTCGGCTTGATGATTGGACACTTTGAATCAAAGCATGAAGGCTAAAGGGATGTGGGAATCATCTGGTGCTATGAGCAACATGCCTATCCTATAGCCGAATTCATTGGATGCTTCATCAAGTACAACTTCCAAGTATCCTCTTCCAATTGCATGACTTCTTCATCCAGGAATGATTACTCCATATCCTTCTCTCCTTCAATCGGGTAATCAACCAAAAATTCTGCTATGGCCCTTCCTTTGATAGATTTGCCAATGGCATACTTGAGGTCGAATTCGAAAAGCATAAGCAACCAACGAGCTAGCTGTAGACGCGCCCGCGTGGGGCCTCGATGCTACAGTTCGGACTCTCGTTTATGTCACGGTTCTTAATTTGAACCAAAGAGTCCAACTCTGGCAAATCGTTTTTGAGAAAAACAGATTTTTTTGAAAAGTAGTGCCAAACATGGACTGCTTTGCCACATACAGAGTCGCCACCTAAATATTTTAAAATGGGAAATTTAGGAAACCCTGACTCGGTGCCGAAGGCCACATGTCCGTCATCACCAAAGTGGTCTTGGCTCGGGAGCTTGGGTACGATCGGGGAAGGTCAGCTATGAGCACCCCCTTTCGCCCGGTCCGAAGACCGGCCTCTACTAACCGTGATATCCAATTTTGAAAGCGTTATGCGTTCTTATTCCGGTTATTGGCCTAGAATTACTATGTTATGCGCACAGCAAACAAGTATAGACTAGATTGCCTAATTTGGAAATAAACATTGCATATCCGTTTGTTTGGAAAACGCTTTGGAATTTGCTACTCGCAAGTAGGCTAAAACACGGATTTCAACGAGTTTTTCCAACTCAAACAATCTAACCTCCACCCACAGGCATTCAAACAGTTTATCTCACATAAGCACTTAGCCGCATGGTAAGCATACTGTCATGTTAACATTCACACGCATGCGATATGCTAAAGCATAAATACTTACATCGTACTCCACGCCAAAACAACAATAAACTGGTTAGCAAACATGCATGGCCTAGTTCATGTTAGAATGACTAATGCATCACAAGCAAGGATGCAATTTAGAGTAGGCTCGGCTAACCCTAAACATGGCATGTGAGATGCAATCAAATAACACGTATTCAATTTGGATTTGAAAATACAATGCAGTTTATATGATGTACCGAGCCCGGTGCATGTAAACAAATGCATGGATGCACGCATGCATAGCATAAGGTATGCTAAAATAAACGTGCCCTAATCTACCATCAAAGCAGGTAAATAAAAGGGAGAAAGAAGTGGGGGTTGGAAGACATACACACCACTCACCCACACTTATTACAGATTTGCCCTCGCTCGGAGGGACCAAAAGAATATACAAATTAATTAACTACGCAAGCTAATTAAATATTACAAACCCATTAAATTAATCAAATAAATTAATTAATCTAATTAAAGCAGTAAACTGCCTCGAGATGAGGGCCGGATGCAACGCATGCTTGGGACTTGCTCGGAATCGCACTGCCATGCTTAGATTGCCTCTGTTTTCCCTGCTCTACTCCTCTGAAAACTGCCAAAGTCTCAGGGATGCCTTTCTGAACACTGGGGATCATCACCGGCTGAATAGAACTTCCATCGGCAGTGAATTGAGCTCATCGGCACTGAATTCATCCACCGGCCATCTATTGACTGCCGGTCGGCACTAAATACTGCCGGTCGGCACTGAATGTCTGCAGAACCTACAACTCACAGCAGCAGAGGGCAAAAACTTGCATGGCAATGTAATTCCAGCAATTTATGCATCAAACACATTCCTTATCATGTTAATGACTCAAAGGAGGATGTGCCTCGATTCTCGGGCCACCAATCACGCATTTCCATGCATGATGGCCCAAAGAACCAAATGTGCACTTTCAATTTCAAATGCATGCAAACCATATAAACAAACAAGGGTGCCGGACCTCTATCATGTTTATCTCAAGAGGCCTAGCATGCATGTCAATGCAATGAAATCCTAAGCATGTTGGCTAGCATGCAATATGGACAATGCAAGGCGCTTATGTAAGCATACAAGCAAACATGTGAGGCAAGCATGCAAACCAAATAAAAGTTGGACTTAAACATGATCTAGGCAACTCTAACTAGGCCTAAAATCAGTAGCCAAAATGCTAAGTATGAGAGCTAAACACACATGCACATGTACACATGTTAAGGCACACAACTTAGGCATTAAACAAACCACTCTCAAGCACACTTGAAAGGAGATAACATGGATGATTAGCATGCAACATGAGCTCTAAAATCATGTCAAAGTGTGGTGCTAAACCAACTCAAAATAGACCAAACAAAGCATGCAAATGGTCCAAGACTTAAAGCAAGTCAATGAGGCATTGAACTATACTTATGCAAGACAATTATGGCATGCATTAAACAACTAAAAACAGGTTTTTAGCATGTTAAAACAAAGCCAAAAGGCTACTTAGATGGCATCTAAGAGGCTTGAAACCAAAGGCATGCACAATGACCAAAACATGGAGCATTCAATACATGCTTTTAAAGCATTAAAGAGGCAACTAAGGTAAGCATACAAGCACACCAAAGGGACTGAAATGACATGCTAGATGGTTCCAAACCATCAAAATGAGGTAAGCAACACATGCTACACATGCATGCTCAAAGGCTAGCAAGCCTAAAATGCAAAGGGGCTATATAATGCGTGCCAAGATCAACCCAAATGACTATGGAGAGAGCTAAAACATGTCAAAATAAGCACAAAACATTCACAAATCTAAGCCTAAAGCATGCTTGAATTAGGGCTAACAACCTAAGGCATGTTAAGGCAATACAAGGCATTACATGGCAACTATGCTAAGCATGCATAAGGGACCAAAACCAACTCATAGCAATGTTAAATCATGATATCCTAAGCATGAATAACAGTCCATATATGCTCAACACACACTCAAGCACCATGCTCCCTCAAGAGGCAAAACTTGCCCTTTTCAAGGACATCAAGGAGAGGGGGTGACCCCCTCCTTCTTAGGACTTCAAGGCATCATCTTCACCACTGAAATCCCTCAAGATTTCAGTGGTGAAGAAACCCAAACACCAAAATCCCGGATCTCAACAAAATAGCACAAAATGAGGCCTTTTCAAGGCCTAAGGGTGGTCAAACCTCCCCAAAGCACAAAACACTCTTAATAGACAATAAAGAGGACTAAAAAACAGAACTTTTACATGTTAATCACTAAGCACAAAAACAGTTCTAAGCTATGCAAAAATGGAGTGCAAAAATGGGGTAAAAAGGGGTAGTTTCTTACCCTTGAAGACCACCTTCACAAGAGTTGATGTTGTTGCTTCCTTGAGCTCAAATCCAACCAAAAACTCCAAAATCCAGCCCTTAGAACCTCAGTTGCCAAGGAAGGTGAAACACTAGGTGTTGATGAGCAATAGTAAGTCACAAACACCTAGTGTACAAGTAAGAGGGAAGAAGAGAGATAGGATAGATACAAAACTTCTAACCTAGAACCAGAGCTTCTTCTCTGTCTTTTCTCTCTAAAATGTCTAACTCTCTCCAACCCCTGAGCCAAGAGAAGGAAGGGTCCTCTTATAGGCAACAAAGCTTACAAGTTAAGCTACCAAGAGGCTCATCCCTCCATACACGTGTATGGAGGGGAAGCAAGTGCTATACAGCTGCTTTAAAATATCTCAAAAAGCAACTGAACAGTAGTCGGCAGGGCAAAATTGTCATTTTGACAAAATTGACTGCCGGCCGGCACAAAAGAGTGCCGACCGGCACAATATAGTGCCGATGGCAACAACAACCAGCCGGTGGCCTCTAGCCACTGCCTGTGGTGTGTGGGGATGCCTCAAAAGGCACTCCCTACCCCTCCAAGGCAGAACACAAGTGTTTGGTGCAAAACCAGACACAAAACGATCGAGTTCGGAGATCCTGAGGCAAGGCGCGTAGCCGAGGACTCTGGGAACTCCAAACGAACACAAACATGGATAATCACCGAGTATTCAAACGGTGACGTCTAAGTCTTGAGGACAGTCAAAAATGGGGTGTCTACACTAGCTTACCGGTAACCGCTGGTTTCTTGAACATATATTTGATGGGGTCTAATCTTGAGGCTAGAATTGTAGAGTGCACTAACAGGTAGTGCCTCAACTTCCTAGAACCCCAAACCAAGGCTAGACAAGCCTTCACCAAGGGATTGTAATGGGTCTCGTACTTCAGTATCTTCTTGCTCAAGTAGTAAATGGCCCTCTCCGCTTTCTGGTCATACTCTTGTTTAGGAATACACCCTATAGTTGGTTCAATCAGTTATAAATACAAGATCAATGGTTTTCCCGAGTCGGGTGGCGATAACACATGTAGATTTTGGAGATACTGTTTGACCTGCTCGAATGCAAACTGGCATCAATCATCCCATCGGAACTTCTTTCCTTTCTTCAGGAGACCAAATAATGGTTCACAAGCCAAGGTTAATTTTGAAATAAACCTTCTTATGAATTACACTTTTCCCAGAAAGCCCTGCACTTCCTTTTTAGTCATTAGTGGTGGCATTTCTAAGTTGGCCTTGATTTTTGACGGATGAACTTCAATCGCCCATTGAGTGATTAGAAACCCTAGTATCTTGCTAGCAGTCAACCCAAATGTACATTTATGTGGATTCAACCTCAGCTTATACTTCCTGATCCTTTCGAAAAACCTCTTCAGTGCAGCATAGTGGCCCTCCCGCTCTTTGGACTTGATGACCATATTATGTACATATACTTTGACATCCTTATGGATCATGTCATGCAATATTGTGGTTGTTTCACTCTAATACGTAGCCCGAACTTTCTTTGGTTTGAACGGCATAACCCTATGGTAGTACATCCCCCATTGAGTGGTAAAGGCAATCTTCTCCTCGTCCTCTAGAGCCATAAAAATCTGATTGTATCCAGAGAAACCATCCATGAATGATAGCAAGGCATGCCTCACCGTGAAGTCCACCAGCTCATCAATATGTGACAATGAAAAGTCATCCTTTGGATTGGCTTTGTGCAAATCCCAAAAGTTGACACAAACTCTGATTGTACCATCTTTCTTTGGAATTGGCACAATATTGGCTAACCAAGTCGAATATTCTGATACCAACAAGAATCCAACATTGATTTGTTTTGTAACCTCCTCTTTGATTTTCAGTGCCTAACTCTACGAAACTTCTGTTTGACGGGTCGACCCTCAGGGTTAAGAGGGATCCTATAATGTACAATCTCAAGATCGATTCTAGACATATCTTTGTAGGATCACGCAAAAACATCTTTGAATTCTTTTAATAAAGCAACTAATTGCTCGCGTTCCTCTGAAGATAAAATGGAACCAATGTAGACCAAGCAAGGATCATTCTTAGTTCCCACATTTTTTGAAATAATCTCATCTATTAATGGCTTAGCATGCCTCTCCTCCTCCTATTCAATTAGATTTTTCAAAATCCGAGGAATTTTCTCCTCTTCGTTTTCATCAAAATTTTGAAAATTCTGGTCAATGTTATGAACTATAGGCATAGATAAGTAAGCGAAAATCATATCATCTTCATTCATAGCCTTAGGCTCAACGGTTACAATAGACTCAAAAGAAAAACAAATCGAAGACCCGACATGATAATGGTGTTTTGGTTATTACCCCCATAAGCACCAGAGTCTGGTAGACAGACTGGACTCCACAGAATCAGACTCAACAACCGATTCAGAACTTAAAAAACTTTTTTCAAAGCACCAGTTTACATGTGGGCCATCCATTGCATCCATGATGAAGCTTGAGCAATTGCGGGTGGTCCTTCTCCGATTACAGAAACGGTTATATTCCCCAAGTTCGTTGGTTCACCTCTGGTATCTAACCCTTTCAGTAGGTCAACTAGTGTTAGACCCAGGACATTCTCTGTGCTACTTCTTGAACCAACATCACTGTCTTGACTGTTGTTAATGCTTGGATTTGCTCACTCCTTGTCGCTATCAGAGAATTGATGATCAAAGAAGATCTCAAACTCGGGATAGCTCTTCTTTTCTACCTAGTCAATCCATGGCTTAGGAAACCCACAGAAAGGGAAATCATCTTCTTCACAAACAAAGCACCTGTTCAACGTTCTACGAATTAGCTTATGGACCAACTCAAATCGTCGCCCAGTTCTATTTGCCTTAATCCTTTCTTTGATCTCTTCACCCTTCATTTTTTAGTCTTCTTTTGTAGGTGCATACCCTAATCCAAATGTATACGGGTTATAAGGCACTTCATTTGCTGTGGCGATGCCTTTTTTGCCACTTTTCCCCAATCCCATTCCACGAATATGCCCCAGCCTACTCATGAAGTAGATTGACTGGGCACTAATGTACTTCCCTTCATCCTCTGCCATGATCGTTTGAACCAGTTGGGCTTCCGCCAATGTAAAGCCTGAGAGGTACAAATCTTTCTCTCCATGCTGTATTTCTAGTAACGCCATTGTGACTTTTGGAGAAGGTTGAATGGATGAATTCCCAAAAATGATGGTAATTCCTCTGTTATATGGATATTTTACTAGTTGGTGCATCTTGGAGAATATAGCTTTCATTTGATTGAGTCAGGGCCTTCCCAATAGCAAGTTGAATGTTGTAGTGTTGCAAGAACATCCATGACATGAAATTCAGCTTCGTGCTCAGATAAAGCCATTGTTACTTGGACTTTGACTGTCCCCATAACCTCCCCGACTAGTATTATCATAAGCCCAGATCAACTGAGTAGTGGGCGTGAAATTTATCGGCTTTAGCCCTATCGCATATGCAGTGCGCGAAAGGCAGACATTGATGGTGATCCAATGTCAGTCAGAATGATCTGGATCCATTTCTTTCTGCACTCCAATGATACATATAAAGGCTTATTGTAGCTCGACTTTTTCGCGCCCCCTTTTTAGAGAGCTCGAATTGGTCCTACAGTTCAGACTCCTGTCACGGTTTTGAATCTAATCTCACAAAGTGTAATGTGAAACTGATAAACACCAAAGAGTCCAATCCGGCCAATCATTTTGGAAAATCGATTTTGAATCAAATAATGCCAAAACTGGACTACTTTGCCAGATTATAGAGTCACCACCTAAACATTTTATTTTGGGGAATTTAAGAAACCCTGACTCATGCCAAAGGCCATGTGTCCGTCATCACCAAAGTTGCCTCGCTCGGGAACTTGGGTACAAGAGGGGAAGGTCCTGAAATGAGCACCCCCGCTCGCCCGATCAAAGATCGGCCTCTACTATCATGATATGTTATTTTATAAACCTTATGTGTTCTTATTCTGATTATTAGCTAACTTTACTATGTGACACGCACAAGCAAGTATAGACTAAGTCGCAAGACTTGGAACGAATTCAGCTCATGTTTGCTTTCGAAAATGGTTTGAATTTGCCACCCTCAAGTGGGCTAAAACACAGATTTTCCACCTCAAGTGGGCTTAAAACATGATTTTGCCACTTCGCAAAGTGGGCTTAAAACTCAGACTCGTTGAATCGTTCCAATTCAAACAGCAAAGCCTTCATCCACAGGCATTCATGCAGTTTAAGCAAATAAGCACATAGCCTCATGGCAAGCATGCGAAACATGGCATTATGGAAATCACACTTATGCAAGTATGCTAAAGCGTAAAAGCTTATTGAGTACTCCAAGCGAAAACAAAAAACTAGTTAGAAAAATGCATGATCCTAACTATACAAGATGCCTAATGCAACACATGCAATAATGCAACTAAATAGGCTCGGCTACCTAATCATGGTATTTGCAACACTTTGATAGCATGCTTTGAAACACGTATTCAAAGAAGTGTATTGAAATAACGATGTAGTTTGAATGATACGCCGAGCCTCGGTGCATGCAAGAAAAATGAATAGATGCAAACATGGAAGCATAAGGTATGCTAATTGAAAATGATCCCTAATCTAACCATTGAAAGCGGATAAATAAAAGGGAGAAAGACGAGGGGTTAGAAGACATGCACACACGCACGCACACTTATTATAACATTATGCCCTCGCGAAGGAGGGTCCGAATGAATAATAGCTAAACTAATCTAAGCTAAGCTAATCAAACTAATCTAATTTAAACTAATTAGACTAATTATTACAAATCAAATGAATAACTAGCAAACTACTAATTATTACAACACTTAACTAATTAACAAATTGGTTAATTAAAGTGAATGCGCACTAACTAATCATGCAAGATATTAAACTATACTACCACTGCTCTGCTTCGGGAAGTGGAGGATGTATGCACTCGGTTTTTGCCCTCCATTTTTGCTTTTGAGAGGCTCGGTTTGTAGGATTGAGTACAGTTCAAAACCTTTCTGCTCCACCTTACCAATTCAATGCTGAGGATTACACCAGTGGCATGCCGGCCATGAATGCTTGCTGCCGGCCACCTGCCTGCCAAAAGTGTGCCTTGCAGGCCAAGAGTGAACCACTATCGGCCACCAATGAGCCACTGCCGGCCACTGGTGCCTTGAGTCACCACACTGCAACAGAGCACAAACAGAGCAAAATGGAGGGTTTTCCAAGGGTATGTTTATACTGTTATAGACACCTCATTTTTGACCGTCCTCAAGACTTGGACGTCACCGCTTGAACACCCGGTGATTATCCTTGTTTGTGTTTGTCTTGAGTTCTCGGAGGACTCGGCTATGCGCCTTGCTTCAGGATCTCTCGACTCGACTATTTTGTGTCTGGTTTTGTACCAAACACTTGTGTTTTGCCTTGGAAGGGCAGAGAATGGCTTGTGGGCCATCCCCACATATCACCGGCCATGGCTTGAGGCCACCAGCTGTGTTTTGTTGCCACCGGCCAAATGTTTGGCCGGCCGGCACTATAGATGGTCGACCGGCCATCTTTTTTTGGTCAAATTGCATTTTGGCCGGCCGACCACTGTGCATCGGCTTTTGCAGATATTTTATGCTAGCTGGCATACACTTTTCTCCCCTCCATACACGCGTATGGAGGGATCTCCCTCTTGTTAGCTTGCCTTGGAAGCTTTACAAGATTGAGTCTTCTATAAGAGGAGGCCTTTTCTCCCTCTTTTAGGTGAGACAACATTTTCAGAGGGCTCTGGTTTTAGGGTTTGAGTTGTGTATCTATCCTATATCTATATCTCCCTCTCTCTTATGTTTTGTGTGTGTTTTGTCTTACTTTTGTGCACAAACACCCACCATCACACCGTCCTTTAGCTACTGAGGTACTAAGAGGTTGTTCTTGGAGTTTTGAAGCTGGTTTGGACCTAAGGAGGCTGCTGGTCCACCATTTGTGAAGAGGGTCTTCAAGGGTAAGGACTTTACCTTTAAATACCCCATTTTTGCATAGCTTTTTTACCTATCTTGCAACTATTTTTGGGCTTTGTATATAACATATAAAAGTCTTGTTTTTGCTTACTCTAAATAGTTGTTTAAGAGTGTTTTGAGCTTGTTTTTGCTTACTCTAAATAGTTGTTTAAGAGTGTTTTGAGCTTTGAGGTTGTTTGACCCCTCGTAAGGCTTGTTTGGCCTTTATTTTTGTGCTATTTCGGTGAGCTCCAGGACCATTGTGTTTGGGCCTCCTCACCACTGAAATCTTGAGGAATTTCAGTGGTGAGGATGGTGCCTTGAGGTCCCAAGAAGGAGAGGGCCACCCCCTCTCCTTGTTGTCCTTGAAAAGGACCATTTTTGCCTCATGTGTGAGCATCTTGTTTAAGTGTGTGATGGCCATGCCTTAGCTGTTTTTTGTGCTTATATTGCCATGTGTTAGCACTGTTTTATGTTGGTTTAGGTACGCCATGCTTGCTTAGCATACATGCCTTGTAATGCCATGTTTAGGTCTTAACATGCTTTAGGTTTTGATCCTTGTTCTAGCATGATTTTGGCCAAGCTTTGTGAAGCTTTTGTGTTTGTTTTAGCATGCTTAAGTTCTGTTTTTGGTTGTTTTGGTCGACCATGGCATGCTTAGTATAGTCTCTTTGCATTCTTGGTTTGTGAGCCTCAAGTGCATGGATCTTAAGCATGCATTACATGCATTATTTCAATGGTTGGGAACCATTTACCATGTTATTTCAGTCCTTATAACATGCCCATATGCTTGCATTTGATGCTCCTTCAATGTGTTGAAAGGTTGTTGCCTTATGCTCCATGAATATGCCTCTTTGTATGCTCGCATATTTAGACCACCTAGATGCCATCTAGGTACATCCTTAGCCTTGTTTAGGTCTGCATTGGACTTGTTTTAAGTCCCCTTGGCCTTGTGAGGCTTGGTTGACTTAGCCATGGTTTAAGTCTCCTTGGCTTGCCTCAAGTACTTGGACCAATTGCATGCCATGTTTGTCTTGTTTAAATTGGTTTGACACCATCATTAACATGATTTTCAGAGTTTACATTGCATGCTAATTGTCCATGTTTAGGTTCTTACCATGTGGCTAGATGCTTATGTGATATAAACTGCCTGAATGCCTGTGGGTGAAGGTTGGATTGTTTGAGTTGGAACAATTCGTTGAAATCCATGTTTTAGCCTACTTGCGAGTAGCAAATTTCTGACATTTTCCAAACAAACGGATATGTGGTGCTTCGTTTCAAATTAGGCGATCTAGTCTATACTTTTGTGTTGTGCGCATCACATAGTAATTCTAGCTAATTAACTGGAATAAGAACACATAACGTTTTCAAAATCGGATATCATGGTTAGTAGAGGCCGATCTTCGGATCGGGCGAGAGGGGGTGCTCATAGCTGACCTTCCCCAATCGTACCCAAGTTCCCAAGTCGAGGCAACTTTGGTGATGACGGACACGCGGCCTTTGACACCGAGTCAGGGTTTCCTAAATTCCCCCATTAAAAAATATTTAGGTGGCGACTCTGTATCTGGCAAAGCAGTCCATGTTTGGCACTTCTTTCAAAAATCTGTTTCTCAAAACGATTTGCCGGATTTGGACTCTTTGGTTCAAGATTAAGAACCGTAACAAAACGAGTCCGAACTGTGGTAGCATAAGTCCCTCGGGGCGCATCCACAGTTTCTGGCCACTCCGCTGGGGACTTAGAGAACTTGACTCGAACTCATGATATCTTGTTTTGACTACACTTATGTGTTTCTTTGCATTGCATGTGCATTCGTGCACCTAGGACACCGTGTTGGCCACTTGTTATTCCTGAACGGTTTGCCGGAGGCTTGTCTTGTCAAGGCATGACCATAAGGCTGACCGGTTGCGGGCTTTACTAGTATGGGAACACAAACCCCGGTTTTACCGGGGCTCCCTTTTGACCATTCGACCTAGTGCATGTTCGGAATCTATAGTGACCATTCCAAACTAGGACAGGTTGCTTACCCGATATAGGTTGTTTGAAACCGCTGCGTGTGTAGTGAAACCCTAGCTCCTGACAAAATAGGATAGGAAAACCCTACCCCAACATAGGGGTGTTTTGGCTCTCTTTTACCTGCTATGTGCTTTTAGAGTGTATCTCTACAGGAACGTACATATCAGTCTGTGAGTTTGAGCATCAGGCCTGCGGACATCAGTTCAGTGTTTTTGAGAAACAGTTATATCTGCGGGTATCCGATTCAGTGTTTTGGGGCAGTGATTTTTGGGAACAGTGATCAGTATTAAAGTACAACTGTTCAGCTACACCTGTGTTTGTTCCGTTTGGGCTGAAATGCTGCTTGTTTTTCCTTTCAAGGTTCAGAGAGTTGATATAGAATAGCCAGTATTTTCCCTCGCCGAGGCAAGGCAAATATCTGATCCGTCAGTCACCGTTCAGTACAGCGGGTTTATGATGACGTAGAATTCAGAGGAAATCGTGGTTATGACAGCCGAATTAGATCAAGGAATCACCTTGCAAAGTGAGACCAATGTCGATGTGCCGCATCCACCCAAGTCGCCTGCCGTACGCCCGATCTGGGAACCCCAGTTGTATCAGGCTCGTAAGCCCACTACGTTCGAATTAATGGGAATGATTGGTGACCTCCAGAGGTCTATGGCAGATCTCGCTTACGGAATGTTAGCTTCACCACCAGCCGCGCCATACGCCGGAAATTTTGTACCGCAAGAGCCCCCGCTATTGGGGTGAATTGTGATCGAGCTCAGCTAACCTGAGGCTGTCCCGAGTTATAGCAATGACATGTGAACATCAACCCAAGCCCTCGATCAGGCTGAGGCCAGAGGCAAGAGCAAAGTGAAAGCAGATGTCGATCCCATTGAACAACTGCTGTGGGCAATCGAGGCTTTGAAAACCAGGGGGATGAGTAAACAACAGGTATTCGCGGTCGTAACCAAGGTTGTGGATGATGTTTTCCCCACTCCAACCGAAGGTAGTACAAGCCAGTCAGAAAACCGGGATGGGCCCCGTCATGCCAGAACAGTCCCTTCCACTCCCAACTCTATACCTGGGAAAGATCAGAAGGTTAAGGCAGTGCCTGCTGACCCTTTCGCTAGTGCGTCTAGCAAGAATACTCAGACTTCAAAGTACCTGCCCCGAGGGCGCAGGGTTTTTCACGCTCTCTACATGCCTTTGTCTAAGGCACTCCAGATCCTGGCCGAAAGAGGGCATCTTAAACCCTTCGAGCCTAGGCCTCTCCCAAAGAATCTCCCTCCCACACATGATGCTACTTTGTACTGCGCGTACCACTAGCAAACTGGTCATGCTACTGATAATTGTTTCCGCCTTCATCATGAGGTGCAAGATTTGATCGACAATGAGGTTATCCTCCCACCCACCTCAACCAAGTCTGTTACTACCCAGCTTTTGGACTTTGAGGACACTGCGAGTATGTGATTGGGGTTGGACCACCTGTGGGCGGCGCTCGATATTTTTGATGTGGCATCTGGTACGCATTTTTGAGCATCTGCGAATGCTATTTTTGTAAATACTGGCTTGGGTGTCGAGTCAGTCTTTTGTTTTGTTTTGAGTCTGTCTCATCATCTTGAGTCATTTCTTTTTGCTTAAGGATCTGTCTTGTTGTAGCGAGTCAGTCCCCTTGTATAGAATGTCAGGTGATTCCGGGGTTGTTGCCCTAAACACCGTTTTTGTTTTCTTTTGAGTCTGTCTCTGCTGTGGAGCCAGTTGCAACCAGGAAATCTGAATGAAACAGCTGCGGCTATCATGTTTCCGTGCTTGTTGTTACCTTGAGCTAGTTGTGCCAGAGGATTTGAATGAAATGGCAGAACATCTCACTTACTCTTCTATGCTCTAAACTCATTGTATTGACCTAAGTTTTTCAAAACTGTTTTGAACACCGTGATGGTGAAAACAAAGAGGAAGGAATTCCTCGGGTTTTACAAAACTTTGATCAATTTGAGAGAAAGTGAGGCATGCTAAGCCTTTAATGAATGAAATCATGCTTGTTAGCATGAGTACTGAGAAGGACCCTGGCTTGATCTAGATTGGTTCCACACTATCTTCGGCACGAGCGATGTGTCGCTTTCGTAAAAACTTTCAAAAACAAAATGTTTTGCGCAGTCCTACGAAGACCTGTGTGGAATCGCTCCTGACATTGTGTAGCCCAAGATCGCTCTCAGCCTCAAGATTCAATCCGTTTGTTTTCAAACCTTGAACCCATTCAGAACGTTCAACGGTCAACCACCATGTGAGACCTGTGTGGCCCGATCAGAAGCACGCCTCGAACTAGGGGCAAAAATGTCTGATGTGCTCGAGGAGTCGGAGCTGGATCCTTTTGCAAATCAACAATAACAGCCGCTCTCCTGGATACGGATGGCTTCGAAACCCTGAAACCATTTGGCATGGACTTGTTAGACTTTTACCCTTTGAGAGGCTCGCTGGGCCGAAAACCCGGAAGGGCGACCCAGGCAAAAGTTAGAGCAAGAGAAAAATGCAAAAAATACACAAAAAAAAAAGAGGAAAATGCAAAAAGAAAAGATAAAAAAAAAGATAAAAAAAATGATGATGAAAAAAAAAGAAAAGAAAAAAATTGAAAAGAAAAAGAAAAAGAAGCTCACGAGGTCGAAAACCCGCATCGGGCGCCTTGGCAAAAGTTAGAGCCTAAAAAGTGAAGGTTAAAATACCCGAGTGTACCTTAGCCGGAACTACGTAAGGCTTGATTCCCATGTTTGGGATATGTAGGCAGCTTCATCCTGAAGTCCAGCCCCAACATTTTCAAAGTGACTGTGTCCATATATTGGTTCTGGCCGCCTTTGTCTTCTCCGTGTCCGAGAGTTTGGTTGTGATCGTCATCAATGAGGACTGCTTACGAAATGTTTCGGCATCATCCAAACAAGGGGCAACTTTCCGTTGCCATGCATTGCCATGAGTCGCCATTCAAACCAGGGGCAGCTTTCCGTTGCCGTGCGGTGCCATCCATACCAGGGGCAATTTTCTATTGCCTCCGATCCGAGGTTGTGCATCTCAAGAGTAAGTTCCGTGCTCGTTGAGCATTGACCGATTGCAAAAATAGTTTTTGAGTTTTTTTTACTGAGGTTGACTATTTCTTGAAAACTATTCCATTTTTTCCAAAAACTGGACCACTTTTTGGACCCAAAGAAAGAAAATTTTCAGTGCTCACAGCCTGACTTACATGATTTTCAAATCAAAAATCGAACAAGTATGTTAACCTAACTCTCATATTGATCAAAACTGTTTTAGTAGAAAATCGAAACAAAAAATGGTCAAAGGGATGAACTAGGGGCACAGTTGAGTCAGGTGTTCTGTCTTTTCCCCCCATCATCAACGTACTTGCCGGAAGGGCACTCTATTCGCCAGAAAGGGCACAACTGAAGCTTTTAGCAAAGGGCCGAAAACTCTCTCACCCTCCAAGCAACGAGGTATCAAGCCAAGTGCGAAGCACAAATCGAAATAAATCAAGATACTCCATTCTCCATCCGGAACATCGACTAAACGTCGCCGGAAGAAATAGCCGCGAGCTAATAATGTTGGGCCTGAACCCACGACTTCCTATTCATCTATCAATCACCCTGGGGAGGGATGGAAAATGAGAGAATAAAGAATAGAGAGATATGCGATGAGAGAAAAAGTGAGCAAAAGGGTTTTGAGAGAAAAACCGAGCCTGAAGGCCGAGTGACGTGAGAATCACAAATAAGAAAGGGTGGGAAACAATACCCAGAGGAGCTGGCTCCTCGTGACCAGGAGGTCTCTTGCCTTTGTAACACGTCTGTGTGTCGTGTCTTCTGTTGTTTTGTTCATCTCTTGTTTTGAGTCGTTTCAAGTGTTTCTCGATGCTTTTAGGTTGTTTGCCTTTTGTTTTTCTTTGTTGAGTCGTAGTGCGCTGTGGTCAGTCGTAGGCTCAATACCCGGTTAAAAACTTAATTTCAAAACAAAATCGTTTTGTGCTCAGAGTGCTGTGCCATTCTCTACATTGGTACAAAACAAGATTTATTCTTTCATAAAACCGCAGGGTTCAACCCAGGTCATATGAGAACAGTGAATATATGTGTTCTGGATTGTGAAGCAGAAGAAAAGGGGAAAATTTGGGGCATCTGAGTGTGCTTCAATTTCAGCCGGTTCCACCTCTGTATGCTGTCTTATGGGACTGTTGTTCAGGGTTTGCCGTGTACAGAATGAACCAAGCGCTGTGTTACGGGCTGTATGCAGATTAATCCTCAGCAGAGTATGGGCTGTGTGTTCAGGTTGAGCAGTGGTTTGTATGGTTTGTTTTGCTGTTGGCTGGTTCGTTATCTGATTATTACAATGCAAGTATTCAATTTTCAGACAACAGATCAATTTCATTTACATTGAGGTGCAACATGATGCAGTGCGATGCAATATATGAAATGTACAAATGTAACACTTTTTCAGATAAAAATTTTGTTTCATTTCATCATCTTGTTCAAGTACATAGTTTTGGAAACAAAAATCAGCCTGCGACAGTACAAGGTACTCTAGCTACCGGTAATGTACAAAAAAGGAAGAAAAAAAAATATAGCAAAAATCTGGATCAATGTCAAAAGGGCTGAGGCCTAGGGGTCCGTCCTCGTCCTCTTCCTGGACGAAGGTCCAGGAGCATCGTCATCAACATCGTCATCTGCGTCTGAGCCCGAGCCGTCTTCGGTCTCCTCCTCGAACGACTCTGCCTCTGCCTCAGCCTTGGACTCATCATCATCATCAGGAACTGGAGCCCGTGAGCTACTCCCTACATAGGTGCGCCCCGTTTTGGTGCGGGGGTATACTCTGCCATCTCGGGTGGAAACGGAAGGTCCAGCCGGAGCACCTCCCATAGGAGGAATTTGAAAGGGGTGCTGAAAAGTACAAAAGGCAAATGCATCAGTATACTGTGAGCAGTTTATCAGTGCAGAATGCAGTGTATGAGTACAGTGTGTGAATACTGTGAGCAGTTTATCAGTGCAGAATGCAGTGTATGAGTACAGTGTGTGAATACTGTGAACAGTGAATTAGTGCAGAATGCCGTGTATGAATGCAGTATACCAGATGCCGTGAGGGTCGTGTATCGGGTGTTGTGTTGACAATATGATGCATCAGATTGTGTAGATTTTGAGACTGCGGTTGAAGAACATACCGGAATGCCATAGATGGATAGAAGGTCAAGGCTCTGCTGGAGCATCCCCATCACGGAAGCAGTCAGCTCCAGGGACTGGCGAGTGTACTCGGAAGAGGCCTGCAAAAGGGTTAGAAGCATTAGTATTCTGCGGAATATCAAATGAATTGAAATGAACTAACTGTGCAGAATGCAAAATACAGTAGTACATACCGGAGGTAAGTCGTAGAACCCGACTAACTCATGATCAGCCGAAGGGGGAGCAATGGGAATCTGGTAAGTCGCCCCACCCTGTCCTCGGTATGTCATCGAAATGGGGAGCGCTGGCCAACTAGCCCCCCGTCCCCTCCGAGCTCCACCCCTACCACAGACTCGAGCTGTCCTCGATGTCCCTGCCCCTACTCCCGCTTCCGCCGCGGGCGCCGCAGGCCTCCGCCGCGGGCGCCGCAGGCCTCTCTCGCTCAGCTCGGCGGCCACCGCTCAGAGGCCACATAATGAAGGTCTGGACGTACTCCGAGTAGTCGCCCTCGCCCCTGAAACCATCTGCCTCCTAGCCGATCGTATAGTCAGTCATCTACTCGGGAGTAAACCTCTTTGTCTCCCTCATATGCTCAGGAGGGTGAACCGGGACTATCTGCTCAGGTAAACCCAGGGTCTGGCGTAGGAAACGCTCACCCAGGTACCAAGCCCGACAGACTGGGCCCTCTAGCAAAATCCTAAAGCACGAGGTCTCCTCAGCACCGACGAACTGCGCCTGCATCGTCGCTGGCAATGGAGCCCAAGGCTGCCAGGTGATCTGAAAAAGAAATGCAGTTTGTTATCTACTATTATTGAAAATACAGTGTAAAGCGAAGCTTAAATGAACTGCAAGTTGAACATACCTCTGCGGGAGTGATGGTGTCGAAGTAGCGGCGGAAAAAGATGAACGTCTCCTGGGGCCTCCGCACACACCTCACGTCAAAACAGCGCGAGAACGGAACGACAAGAGGTGTCTCTACGTCTGACACAGGCGCAAGTCTCGGAAAGTAGGCGTAGACCCACAACTGTAGAGTAAATACCAGTATGCTTATCAGATAAAGCAGAATGCAGAATAAAACAGAAATTGCAGAGCCGTGTATTGTGTTGTGTATTGTGCAGTGTATTGTGCAGAGTGTACAGTGTGAGCAGTGTACAGTCGGTGTAAAGCAGAGCATGTGTGTGCCGGTTGTGCAGTATACAGTCAGCGTGAAGCAGAGAGTACAGTGTGTGCAGTGTACAGAGTACAGAAAATATAGAACAGAAATGAAAAACAGAAAAAGGAAACATACCTCCCAAGCTCGCCAGTAGCCCCCGAGCAGCTGTCCGCTACAACGGGAGGCTGAGCTCATGTATCCGTACAGAGTGGCCAAGGCAGCACCACCCCAGTCGTAGCGTAAGATCTGTGTGACATCCACAAGAGCGCTTAGCAGACAGAGGGGCACGGTGTTCGCCCGATCGGCGAAAATGGTCGTCCCCAGTAGAAACATGAGAAAGTCGCGCGTATATCGCTCCACCGCCTCCTGGGTCATCGGAGCCTCCTCAACTAAGGCTGGCTGAACTCTGAACTGGACCTCGAACCGTGAGTACCTGACGAAGCCAGGACGCGCGAGAGGCGGCACCTCGCCAAGCAAGTAGATCTGAGCGGCCTCCACTCATCCATGTCGGTGTCGAAGGGGATCGGATCACCCCCCACCCCGATGCCGGTGAGCATGCGCAAGAGTCCCCTACAAAATGCACTGAAGCCGGCCTGATCCATGATGTGGCGAACCGCATCGGGTAGCTCTGTGTACCAATCTCGAGCGGCAATATTTCCATACCCCCGGACAGTATGGGAATCTCCCTGTATTCGAAAACAAAACCGTCGTGAAGCAATATAAAATGTACAGTTTTGAAGAATAGTTAAAATTGATGCAAATATAGCGTGTGTGCACGTTTTCAGATTCAAACAAACATTGGGTGTCGGTGTGCTTGCAGTAAACTATAACATGCAATATGTCAGTGTGTTTGGGTGGTTTAGTACAGATATAGCGTGTGTGCACGTTTTCAGTTCAAACAGATATCAGGTACCGGTGTGCTCGCAGTGAATTACAGTGTATGATGTGTCAGTGCGTTTGAGTGATTCGGGGCAAATACAATATGTGTGTGCACGTTTTCAGTTCAAACAAATATCAAGTTGCAAGTGTGTTCACAGTCAACTACAGTATACAGTGTATAGGTGTATCCGGGCTAAGCAGTTAAAGAGTAGAATTAACTATGGCAGTTAAATGTTTTACATTGCGAAAAATAAAACAGAGGGAAGAATATACCTCGGAAGCACCAAAAGACAGATGAGACGTCGGCTTGCGCAAGAGAAGCTCTGGAGGCGCCGCCCTATTGAAGCTCCTGAACTGACGAAGTCCGTCGGGAGGCAGAATGTGAATCGCCGGCCGGTAGGTCGCCGGGTCGAACGGGCAGACGCTCAAGGGGAGAAGCTTAGCCCCAGGATCCATCTCATGATCCGAGGGAGTCCCGCCCCGTGGAATATCGTCTGCCATGTCGAGAGTGATGAGAAAATGACTGGAAGAGTGAAGACCGGGTGAGAATGCGGAAAGTCAACGGAAAGTCAACCCCGAGAGGGCAAAAAATGGCTGGAAAAGGCGAGAAATGAAAGAGGCAAGGAAATCAAGAGAAACTCGAGGGAAACAAACCCTAAAAGGTGGAAATAGCAAAAGAAACACCGAAACAAAGAAATGTTCGGTTCAAAATGTTCGAAACGCGAAGAACTTCGCGAATCGAACGATGAAACGGGCGCGAAACGCAAGAAAATGGAGGATCGAAGGGAAGAAAGTATCCTAGAGAGAGAGAGAGGGTGAAATTTCGGCCAAGGAGAATGAAAAGAATAGGGTTTGAAACCCTATTTTAAAAGACCCAAGGCGAAAGGACAAAACTGCCCCGATTCAGCAAGATTTGGCCGGTCGGCTACATTTTTGGCCGGTGGATGGCCGGTGACCTCCCCTTATGGCCGGTGAGCCTCCTACAACCTTTTTGGGTCAGATGTGTAGTTTGGGGCATTCATTGCTCAAGATAGTGCAAGAAATGGCATTTCCAAAGCTCAATCGGCCTCCGTTTTGACCTCGGACCGTGTCTTCTGTGCGTGGCACTTGAATACGGGTGCGGTGTATCTTTTTTTTTTTTTATCCTTTTGTCTCTTTTAAGATTCAGAAGTTGCCCCGCATGGGTCGTTTTACAAACATTTTGACGTGAATGCGTGTTGAGTTGTGTGTCTTCATGCTCGCATTGTTATGCCTTCATCCCGGTCTGGCGAGACCTTAAACACGCATGGTCTGACAAGACCTTAAATACGCTCGGTCTGGGAGACGTTAAATCCTTCGAAGGTGCGAAACCTTTGGCGTCTGCATTGTCATGCATGATCCTCATCACGCGTTGTCATACGCACCTTACATGCGTTGTTATGCGTCTTCCTTATTTGCATTGTCATGCATCTCAAAAGCCGTACATTGTCGCGCATTTCAAAATCATGCATTTTCGTGCATTTAAAAAAAAAAAAAAAAAAAAAAAAAAAAAAAAAAAAAAAAAAAAAAAACATGCATCATGCATTTCAAACAAGCAAAAAACAACACATGCATATGTCATGCACTGTAAAAAAAATAATAATAATAATAGCATGCATTTATCATGCATTTTATTGCATATGTCATGCATCATTGTAAATATTACATATGTCATGCATTTTCCTTGTAAATAGTGCATTTGCATGCATTTTCCTTTATTGCATATGTCATGCATCATTGTAAACATTGCATATGTCATGCATTTTCCTTGTAAATAGTGCATTTGTCATGCATTTTCCTTTATTACATATTCCATTGCATATTTGTATATATTGCATTGTAGCTTGCATGCATTCATTACATCACCGTCATCTGCGGCTTGCGCCTTTCCATGTTGAGCTTGGTTTGGTATGTGCCCGTACTTTTCACGTCTATACACTCATAGTTCTGTATGACCTTCTCTATGTTAGACGTGGTTTGTGTGTGTCCATGCCTTTCCTAGGCAAGATATTGGTTTGGCCGTAGGCCTTACTCATTGTAAATATCCATTCCATTGCATGTTGTATATATTGCATTGTAGCTTGCATGCATTCAATGCATCACCGTCATCTGCGGCTTGCGCCTTTCCATGTTGAGCTTGGTCTGGTATGTGCCCGTACTTTTCACGTCTATACACTCATAGTTCTGTATGACCTTTTCTATGTTAGACGCGGTTTGTATGTGTTCATGCCTTTCCTAGGCAAAATCTGGTTTGGCTGCATGCCATATCCATTGTATATATTACATTGTAGTGTAATTTTTGCATCCAGCATTAGGATCCTGTTCTTTCATTAGTGGATGATTCCCCACTTATGTCATTCCACCCAATTACTCGTTCTTGCGTCCGTCTACATCACTCATAGTTCTGCATGTGTACACGCCTATTCCACGCTGGTATGTTGGTTTGAGGGTTGCGACACCTTTTCTATGGTAGACGGACTTTACACCTCCATCAATCTATTTCACATTTGTGTGGTTTTGAACCGCTCATGATTGGATCATGATTCAATTGCATTGCATATCGTTTGCATTGTTCATACATAGTTTTGTATGTTTTTGCATTATACATAGTTTTGTATATATTGCATATCATTTTGCATTCATTTTGCATGTTATGCACGTTGTTAACAATATTGTACCTGTTGAGTTTTCTTTCTCTTGCAGGCACGATATTGTATGTACGGTTCATTTGAGGTTGGTGCAACCAGACGAACCGGATAGGTATTGTATCCTCCGAGTGAGACGTATTGAGAATTGCATAATTCTTTTACATGCTTTCTACATTGTAGTGTAGTTTGGTGTATGCTTACTTAAAACTGTCGCATGTTATGCTTCATTACAGCTTTCTTTGCATGATCATAAGTTATGTTCGGCTTTGTGCATTGTCTTGCATTTTGCCCCTGCCTTCGAGCGCATATCTTGTCTGTCTTGCATGCGTTGTCTAAGTCTTCGGCCTTGTCAAAAATGGATCGTCTCTGGGCTTTGACATTCACTCTCGTCATTGTTATGACTTTCGAGTTCTGTCAAAGAGGGGCACTGTAGACACCTCATTTTTGACCGTCCTCAAGACTTGGACGTCACCGCTTGAACACCCAGCGATTATCCTTGTTTGTGTTTGTCTTGAGTTCTCGGAGGACTCGGCTACGCGCCTTGCCTCAGGATCTCTCGACTCGACTGTTTTGTGTCTGGTTTTGCACCAAACACTTGTGTTTTGCCTTGGAAGGGCAGGGAATGGCTTGTGGGCCATCCCCACACATCACCGGCCATGGCTTGAGGCCACCGGCTGTGTTTTGTTGCCACCGGCCAAATGTTTGGCCGGCCGGCACTATAGATGGTTGACCAGCCATCTTTTTTTGGTCAAATTGCATTTTGGCCGGCCGACCACTGTGCATCTGCTTTTGCAGATATTTTATGCTAGCTGGCAAACACTTTTCTCCCCTCCATACACGTGTATGGAGGGATCTCCCTCTTGTTAGCTTGCCTTGGAAGCTTTACAAGATTGAGTCTTCTATAAGAGGAGGCCTCTTCTCCCTCTTTTAGGTGAGACAACATTTTCAGAGGGCTCTGGTTTTAGGGTTTGAGTTGTGTATCTATCCTATATCTATATCTCCCTCTCTCTTGTGTTTTGTGTGTGTTTTGTCTTACTTTTGTGCACAAACACCCACCATCACACCTTCCTTTAGCTACTGAGGTACTAAGAGGTTGTTCTTGGAGTTTTGAAGCTAGTTTGGACCTAAGGAGGCTGCTGGTCCACCATTTGTGAAGAGGGTCTTCAAGGGTAAGGACTTTACCTTTAAATACCCCATTTTTGCATAGCTTTTTTACCTATCTTGCAACTGTTTTTGGGCTTTGTGTATAACATATAAAAGTCTTGTTTTTGCCTACTCTAAATAGTTGTTTAAGAGTGTTTTGAGCTTTGAGGTTGTTTGACCCCTCGTAAGGCTTGTTTGGCCTTTGTTTTTGTGCTATTTCGGTGAGCTCCGAGACCATTGTGTTTGGGCCTCCTCACCACTGAAATATTGGGGGATTTCAGTGGTAAGGATGGCGCCCTGAGGTCCCAAGAAGGAGAGGGCCACCCCCTCTCCTTGTTGTCCTTGAACAGGACCATTTTTGCCTCATGTGTGAGCATCTTGTTTAAGTGTGTGATGGCCATGCCTTAGCTATTTTTTGTGCTTATATTGCCATGTGTTAGCACTGTTTTATGTTGGTTTAGGTACACCATGCTTGCTTAGCATACATGCCTTGTAATGCCATGTTTAGGTCTTAACATGCTTTAGGTTTTGATCCTTGTTCTAGCATGATTTTGGCCAAGCTTTGTGAAGCTTTCGTGTTTGTTTTAGCATGCTTAAGTTCTGTTTTTGGTTGTTTTGGTCGACCATGGCATGCTTAGTATAGTCTCTTTGCATTCTTGGTTTGTGAGCCTCAAGTGCATGGATCTTGAGCATGCATTACATGCATTATTTCAATGGTTAGGAACCATTTACCATGTTATTTTAGTCCTTATAACATGCCCATATGCTTGCATTTGATGCTCCTTCAATGTGTTGAAAGGTTGTTGCCTTATGCTCCATGAATATGCCTCTTTGTATGCTCGCATATTTAGACCACCTAGATGCCATCTAGGTACATCCTTAGCCTTGTTTAGGTCTGCATTGGACCTGTTTTAAGTCCCCTTGGCCTTGTGAGGCTTGGTTGACTTAGCCATGGTTTAAGTCTCCTTGGCTTGCCTCAAGTACTTGGACCAATTGCATGCCATGTTTGTCTTGTTTAAATTGGTTTGGCACCATCATTAACATGATTTTCAAAGTTTACATTGCATGCTAATTGTCCATGTTTAGGCTCTTTTAAGTGTGCTTAAAGGTTGCTTGTTTCAACATGTACATGTGTGTGCATGTAGGCCCTCATTTCCATAGCATTGGCCGCTGTTTTAGGCTTGTTTGAGGGCTGCCTAAATTAGTTTAAGTCCACCCCTTTGCATATTGTTGCATGCTCACCTTGTGTGTTGTTGCATACTAGTGTGTTGTTGCATGATTGAATGAAGTCACATGCTTGCTTGCATGCTTGAACATCCACATTGTGTCTTGCATACTTGTAGGTTGCATTGCTTCATACCTTACATGCTTCTTTACTTAGGTTGTGTGCCTAACCTACATTACACATTGCATTGCCATGTTGCATACTAGCCTCCATACCTAGGATGCATTGGATTGGCATGCATGCTTCACCTCTTGAGTTGAGTATGATAGAGGTTGAGCCCCCTTTGTTTGATTATGTGCATTGCATTCCATATCGAAATGCATACTTGGTTTCTTGGGCCATCATGCATGGAAATGCACGATTGGAGGTCCGAGAATCGAGAACCATATCCCTTTGAGTCATGAATATGATAAGGGGTGTGATTGGTGCATACATTGCTTGAAATGCATTGCCATGCTATGTTTTGCCCTCTGCTGCTGTCAAAAACAGATTCTGCAGGAAGATTTGGCCGGCTGGCCATCTGCAGTGCCGACCGGCCATCCATGAGTGGCCGATGGATTAATTCGTGGCCGGTGATCATTCTCCATGGCCGGTGACCAATTCCCTCAGCCGGTGGTGTTCCACAGCATTCAGAGAAGCAACCCTGAGATTTGTGCAGTCTTCAAAGAAGGATAACAGTCAAAGCAGAGGCAACTTGTGCATGGCAGTGGCTTTCCGAGCGGACTCGAGCGTGCATTGCATTGGGCCCTCTTCCCGAGGCTGTTTACTGCTCTCATTAGATTAGTTAATTTGTTAACTAGTTTAATTAGCCTGTAATATTTAATTAGCTTGTAGGTTAATTAATTGTATTATTCTTTCGGCCCCCCCCCGAGCGAGGGCAGATTTGTAATAAGTGTGGGTGCGTGTGTGCATGTCTTCCAACCCCCACTTCTTTCTCCCTTTTACTTACCTGCTTTTGATGGTTAGTATTAGGACATGTTTAATTTAGCATACCTTATGCTATGCATGCGTGAATCATTCATTAGTATTGCATGCATCGGGCTCGGCGCACCATGCTAACAGCATAGTATTTCAAATCTAACTTGAATACATGCTATCTGTGCATTTTCACATGTCATCTTTAGATTAGCCGAACCTATTCTAGATTGTATTCTGTATGCGTTGCATTAGCCACTTAACATGGACTTGGATCATGCATTGATTGCTAACATGTTCTTGTCTTGGCTTGGAGTACATTGTAAGTATTTTATGCTTTAGCATCTCGCATGAGTGTGAATGTTAACATGACAGCATGCTTACCATGTGGCTAGATGCTTATGTGATATAAACTGCCTGAATGCCTATGGGTGAAGGTTGGATTGTTTGAGTTGGAACAACTCGTTGAAATCCGTGTTTTAGCCTACTTGCGAGTAGCAAATTTCTGACATTTTCCAAACAAACGGATATGCAATGCATCGTTTCAAATTAGGTGATCTAGTCTATACTTTTGTGTTGTGCGCATCACATAGTAATTCTAGCTAATTAACTGGAATAAGAACACATAACGTTTTTAAAATCGGATATCATGGTTAGTAGAGGCCGATCTTCGGATCGGGCGAGAGAGGGTGCTCATAGCTGACCTTCCCCAATCGTACCCAAGTTCCCGAACCGAGGCAACTTTGGTGATGACGGACACATGGCCTTTGGCAACGAGTCAGGGTTTCCTAAATTCCCCCATTAAAAAATATTTAGGTGGCGACTCTGTATCTGGCAAAGCAGTCCATGTTTGGCACTTCTTTCAAAAATCTGTTTCTCAAAACGATTTGCCGGATTTGGACTCTTTGGTTCAAGATTAAGAACTGTGACAAAACGAGTCCGAACTGTGGTAACATAAGTCCCTCGGGGGGCATCCACAACTGTGCCCCTCCTTATCATCTCAAAACATCAAAGGAGTGCCACTCTTGGATCCAAAATCGCCAATCAAGCATTTTCAATACATGATGGCCAAAGATCCAAGAAGTACAATTTCAATAGATGCACAAAAACAGGACTCTAGACCACTAACTTGTCATAGATGATCAAAGGCAATGGAGATAAAGGAGATTGGCTCATTTCATCACTTTGAGTATGAAATGCTCCAATCTACCTTGTGTTCAATATAATGTCCGATTGAACACATGCAATGTAAACACAACAAGCTTATCTTGTTCATGTTTTACTTGTCCAATTTTGTCTACACATTTTACATTACCAAACCATTCTTTAACCGGTTAGTCCAAGGTGAGTGTCCTCTAATGAGAGAGGGGTCAACCAAAGGATGATGTAAGACATGATAGAGATCATGTCGTTGGTTAGTAGAAACCCTCAAAAGAGGATTAAAACCATTAAGCACAAGTCTCAATCTCAAGCTTAAACACAACCTTAAGGCTAACCAACCCTTAAAGCAAATGAAAAAGTGAAGAAATGAGGGAAGTTGCAGATATTTCAGTACTGAAATGACATGCAAAATGATACTACAACATGTTCAAAAGCCAAAAACACCAAACTAGTGAAGAGCACTACACTATAGGCATGCAATACAAAGCTCCAAAGGTAAAAACACCTCAAAAAAGTCCTAAAATAGCTTAAAAGGAGTTCTAAAATATGCTTGAAGTAAGCTAAAAAAGGCTAGAATGAAAGGCCGACACATAGCACAAACTAGACTATTAAGCACAATTGCACTACAAGCATACAAAGCAAGCCTCAAGTGACCAAACCAGCTCAAAACATTGCTAAAACTAGTCAAAATAATGGCAAAAACATGTTGAGATCAAGTCACAAAAAGCTAGAAAAACATGGTCACATGTTAAGCTATCTACTCATGCAAACAAGACACAAGGAGGGGAGGCTACCCCCTCCCATTTTGGACCTCAAAATAATGTTTTTACCACTGAAAATCCCCTAGAATTCAGTGGTTAAGAGAGCCAAAAAATTTGTTTTAGAAAGCTTTGAAAGATGGCACAACAACTTAACAAGCAAGCTACAAGAAGGGTGGACCACCCCTAACTCCAATCAAACCTCAAACCACCATTTTAGTCCATGAAAATAGAGATTTTCAGAGGTTAAAACTAGCTTCGAAACAGCATGCAAAGATGGCCAAACAAGTATTTAAATTAGGCTTAAAATACAAGTGTTCTACCTCTTAAAGACAAGATGCTATTTAGGCAACAAAGGCAAGTCAAACCAAGCCAATATCCCCTTCTAGAGCTCAAATAGGACCTCAAACAACCTCAACTCAATGGTGATCAAGTTTGATCAAGGGTTCACATGCAAAAGTGTAGAGAATTTAGGCTTTAAGGCATAAAATATCAAGAGAGAGAGGATTCTAGAGAGAGAGAAAGAGAAATATTTTTTGTCTTCAAAATTTTAAACCTTCAGATGCAATAGGAAGGCTTCTATATATAGAAGATACAAAATCCCCTCAAAGAGATCCAGCCATACATGTGCAAGAAGATGGCTCAACCTATGCAAACAACTGACACAAAATATCAGAAAATATCTACTGATACACTGGTGGCCGGCCGGCCATGGCTCATTGATGGCTGGCAGGGCATATCAATGGCCGGCAGGCCAAAATCCTTGGCTGACAGTGCCTCAACATGGCCGATAGTGCACCAAAAATAACATGCTGAAAGGACCAAAACATGGTCCAAAAATGAGATAGAATTGATGTAGGGTTTGGAAAACTCAAACCTGTGGTGTTCTGCCGTGGATTTCGAGCGCTTGATGAGCAATCAAACTCGTCACTGGATGTACCTGCAAGAACATCCAAGTCTTGAGGACGGTCAAAAATGGGGTGTCTATAGTTGCCCCTCTTTGACAGAACTCAGAGTCATAAAATGACATGAGTGAATGTCAAAGCCCAGAGACGACCTATTTTGACAAGGCCGTAAGACTTAGACAGACATTCAAGATAACAATACATAGTGCCGCCCGCAGGCTAGGGCAAAATGCTTATGATATGCACAATGTAAGAACATAACTTATGATCATGCAATGAGGCTGTAATGAAGCATTTAAAATGAAAATGTTATGCACAAAGAAAATGCCACATTTTAAGCAAACCGGCGAGGTACAGTAATCTCATACACGAAAAGAAGTAAGCAAATAAACACGCCACGCATGAGAATCACAAGCCGAACTGCACCTCGTGTAGAAAGGATGTAAGAAAATTATATAGTCTTAACTGTGCCTCACGCAGGAAAGGCTAAAAGCAACTGTTGGGTGCACCCGAGGACTCAAACAAAACACATCCTAGCGTGTCACACGCGAGAGGAGAAAAGGAAGTGGTGTAAACACCAGAGGGTGGTATAAACATCAGAGCACGTCCCAATGTTTCTAACCAAAACAAGGTGGTATAAGCATCGGAACACGTTCCAAATGCTTCTAACCAGGGAGTGGTATAACCATCAGGCACACATCCCAATGTTTCTAACCAAAGAGGGTGGAATAAGCATCGGGCACACGTCCCGAACGCTTCTAACCGGGTGTAGACACCCCATTTTTGACCGTCCCCAAGACTTCGATGTTCTTGCAGGGTACATCCAGCAACCAGTTTGATTGCTCGTCGAGTGCTCGACTTTCGCGATGGAATGCTCCAGGTTTGATCTTTCCAGACCCTATTTCCATTCTGTCTCATATTTGGACCATGTGTTGGTCTTGGCATGATGATGTCCTTGATGGCCTGCCAGCCATGATTGAGGGCTGTCGGCCATGGGCTTTGCCCTACCGGCCATCAATAGGCCCTGCTGGCCATCAATGAGGCCACTGCCGGCCACCACTGATGGCCGACCGGCCACCAATGTTTCGCTAGATATTTTTGTAGATATTTTGACAGCTGTTTGCACATATTAGCTCATCTGCATACACGTGGATGGCTGGATTTGTTTGAAGGCTTCTTGTATCTCCTAGATATAGAGCTCATCTATATGCATGCAAAGAGTTACAAAGTTTGAGCTAAGCTAGAATTCTCTCTCTCTCTCTCTCTCTCTCTCTCTAGAATTCTCTCTTTCTATATTTTGTGCTTGAAAGTGATCTTTCTCTACATATCTTCACTAGCACCCTTAGCCAAACACCTTCACCTTAGAGTTGAGGTTCTTGGAGGCCTTGTTTGAGCTCCTTGGAGTGGTTTTGGCTCAGAAGTTTGGTTGTTTTCTTGCTGTTTTGGTGCTGTGCTTCAAGTGTAAGAATTTCACCCTTTTAAGCTTTGTTTTACTTCATTGCTTGGCCACCTTTTTATGCTACTTTTAAGCTAGTTTTAGCCTCTAAAATTTTTTGTTTTTAAGGTCTTAAAATGTTGGTTTAAGCCTTGTGTGGTTAGGGGGTGGTTTCCTCTCTTGGCTCTTTGGCTTGAAAAGCCTTTTAAGCTAACTTTCTAAGCTTTTGAAACACCCTTTGTTTGGCCTTTCTACAACTGAAACTTGGAGGTTTTTAAGTGGTAGAAACTTGGTTTTGAGGACCAAAATGGGAGGGGGTAGTCCCCCCTCCTCATGTCTTGTTTACATGTATAGTTGGCCTAAGAGGTGAGCATGTTTTTCTACCCTTTTGGGACTCCGTCTTAGCATGTTTTTGTTAATGCTTTAGTATGTTTTAACTTTGTTTTGGTTGGTCTTGGCCATAGGACTCATGCTTTGTATGGTTGTAGTGTAAATAGCCTTTACTAGCCTTGTGTTTTGAAGCCTCTAGCATGCTTTGTTTGTGTTGATTGCATGTTTTGGCATCATTTAGCATGTGATTTTAGTACTTATAACTCTATCACACACTCACATATATCACTGGTTCATGGTGTTTGAGAGTTGTACTTTATGCCTTGTTTATGAGCCAATACATGAGCATGTTTTTCTTGCTTTTCATGCTACCATCTCAGCACATTTTGGCCATTGTTTTGGAATGTTTGAGGTCTGTCCAGGACTGGTTTAGCCATTTGAGTTTGATATTGCATGATTCTAGTGTAAAGCTCTTCACTAGCTTTAATGTTTATGTCTCCTAACATGTTGTACATGAGTTGTTTGCATGTTAGAGTCTTGTGTTTCATACCATTTCAGCACTGAAATTCTGCCACCTCCCTCATTTCTTCACTTTTGATTTGGTTTGAGGGATGGTTAGTCTTAAAGTTGTGCTTAAGCCATGGGATTGAGGCTTGTGCTTAAATGGCTTTAACTCTCTTTTGAGGGTTCCTCCTAGTCAAAGGCATGGTCTCTCCCATGTCTTAAGTCATCTTTTGATTGACTTTCCTTCCATTAGAGGACTTTCACATTGGACAAATCAATTGAAGAATAGCTTGGTACCTTAAAATGTGTAAACAAGAATTGAATCAAGTAAAACATGCCAAGATAAGCATGTTGCATTCGCATTGCATTGTGTTCAATCAGACGTTATATTGAATACAAGGAAGATTGGTTCATTTCATACTTGAAGTGATGAAAATGAGCCAATCTCCTTTGTCTCCATTGCCTTTGATCTTACATGAAAAGGTAATCGTCTTAGAGTCTTGTTTGTCTTGCATTTATTAAATTTGTGCAAGTTGGATCCTTGGCCATCATGCATTGCATGCTTGATTGATGGTTTTGGATCCAATAGTACCTCTCCTTTGATGTTTTGAGATGATAAGGAGTGGCACAGTACACACATACCCTTGGGAGACCTTCCATTTTCTTCTGGTTTGAGCTCTATTGCAGAATGGTGATGCAGCACACCAGTGGCCAACACTGCTTTATCCTTGGCCGGCAGTGCCCACTCTTGGTCGGCAGATAGCCGGCAGCAGCTTCTCATGGCCGGCAAGTCACTGGTGCACTCCCCAGCATTGTTTTGGTAGGATTCAGTAGAAAGTTCTTGGAGACACCTTGCTAACAGAGCCTTTCAAGAGCAAACCGAAAGGTATTTCGAGGCGGCAACCGAGGCATGCGTGCTCAACTTCTTCAACTTGCTAAGGTAGCTTGGTTTAAAGCTTTACTTGTTAGTTAGCTTGGTTTTGTAATTTATTTAATTAATTTGTTAATTAATTAAGTGTTGTAATAATTAAGGAGCTTAGTTTAGCTATTTCTTTATTGGTGTGTAATAATTAGTCTAATTAGTTAATTAGATTGGTTGGTTTAGCTTAGCTTAGATTAGCTTAGCCTATTTATTTGGACCCTCCTTCGAGAGGGCATGATGCTGCAATAAGTGTGCGTGTGTGTGTGCATGTCTTCCAACCCCACGTCTTTCTTCCTTTTATTTAACTGCTTTCGATGGTTAGATTATGGCATATTTTGATTAGCATACATTATGCTTGCATGTTTGCATCATTCATTTGTCTTGTATGCACCGGGGCTCCGCGCATTATTCAAATTGCATTGTATTTCAATACTTCTTTGAATATGTGTTTCAAAGCATGTTATCAAGTGTTGCATTCATATGCCATCTTAGATAGCCTAGCCTATTTAATTGTATTATTGCATGTGTTGCATTAGGCATCTTAAACATAGTTAGGATCATGCATATTTTTAACTAGTTTTATGTTTTGGCTCGGAGTACACTGTGAGTCTTTACGTTTTAGTATACTTGCATGAGTGTGAGTGTTGCTATGATAGCATGCTTGCCGTGAGGCTATTTGCTTAATTGCTAAACTGCATGAATGCCTGTGGATGAAGGTTTTGTTGCTTGAATTGGGACAATTCATCAAATGTGAGTTTTAAGCCCACTTTGCGAAGTGGCAAATCATCATGTTGTTTGAAGCCCACTTGAGGGTGCCAAATTCGCACTTTAGCCCACTTGAGGGTGGCATTTTCAAACCATTTTCGAAAACAAACATGAATTGATTTGTTCCAAATCTTGTGACTTAGTCTATACTTGTATGCTGTGCGCATCACATAGTAAGTTGGCTAATAACTGGAATAAGAACACATGAGGTTTATAAAACAACATATCATGCTTAGTAGAGGCTGATCTTTGATCTGGCGAGTGGGGGTGCTCATTTCAGGACCTTCCCCTCTCGTACCCAAGTTCCCGAGCCGAGGCAATTTTGGTGATGACGGACACATGGCCTTAGGCACGAGTCAGGGTTTCCTAAATTTCCCAAAACAAAATATTTAGGTGGCGACTCTGTAATCTGTCAAAGCAGTCCATGTTTGGCACTTTTTCTTTCAAAATTGATTTTCCAAAACCAATTGCCAGATTTGGACTCTTTGGTGTTTATCAGTCTAACATTGCACTTTGTGAGATTAGATTCAGAACCGTGATAGGAGTCCAAACTATAGTAAGACCAATTCGCGCCTTCTCCGAAAGGGGGGCGCGCGAAGAAAGTCGGGTCTACACCGGGAGTGGTATAAACATCGGGCACACGTCCCAATGTTTCTAACCAAAGAGGGTGGTATAAGCATCGGGCACACGTCCCAAACGCTTCTAACCGGGAAGTGGTATAAACATCGGGCACACGTCCCAATTTTTCTAACCAAAGAAGGTCTCAAAAAGGGGGGGGGGGCAGGAATGATCTTACTTGGAATCCCTGAATGAACCGTACATACAATATCGTGCATGTAGAGAAAGACACTTAACAAGTGTGATGCGATAAGAATGCATGTTCTATGCAAGACGAATAATTGTGACACAACGTTAGAGGCATGTTTTATGCACAACATGCAAGAAACGAAATAGAAGCATATTCTATGCGGCGCAAACAAAAGGATATTCTATGCAAAATAATCAACAATGCATATTCAATGCAATCGTGCATATTCTAAGCAAACATGGTGATGCATGTTCTATGCAACAATTCAAAACGCATGTTCCATGCAACGACAAACAAACGCACATTCTATGCAACGACAAAAGCACGTTTGATAAAAACAACTCAAAGTCAACTTTCGATTTACCTCTCAGAAGAGTTGCAATATGTTAAAAAGGATACACCTTGCTTAAGTTGATGAGTGATGACCATCGTGCACTAGAAACGCAATTCTGAGCTTCCGCAAAGGTATTCTGAATCAAACACGGAACACCCCTTGCACTTCTTGGAATCCAAGGACACAAAACAGAGCCAAAGATGCAGGCGAAGCTTGTAGAACCCTGCCGACCACCAGGGGAGGCTGCCGGCCACCTGCCGGCCATTGGTGTGCCTTGCCGGCCACCAGTGCACCACTGCTGGCCATCGATGGTAGATTTGGGCAAATTTGACATTTCAAACTTGGGTCTTTAAGTACACAAGCCTAAACTTCATTTCCCTACAAACCCTTGCATGAAATTCCTTCCTTTTGCTCTCTAGGTACTCATTCTCTTTAGATCCACGCGTTTTCCAACACCCTAAAAACATTTTCTCCGCTAAAACCCTCTAGTTCTCTTCACTTTGAACCAATTAGAATTTGATTTCGACGCTTCTTTCCTCATTTCCACCATTCTAGGCTCATTCCCCTCGAGTTTCTCTCAAGGTTAATACACTTTTCCCGGCTTTGACTTTCTTTGACTTTTCCTCTCTCCTAGGGTTGACTTTTTCAAAGTTTCACCCTTTTCTGTATTTTCCCTCATTTCTGCTCATTTTTGCACCTATTTCAGATGGCTGATGATGTTCCTCATGATGGGGCTCTCCCAGAGCTTCCTCCAATAAGCTTCGAGGCAGACTATGAGGCCAAGCCAGAGGCTGAGCTAGAGCTATTGCTGCTGAGTATACGCCCTTTCGATCCAGTGAGGTATCATCCTCAAACTCACATAGTGCCTACCTCAGGAGGCATCAAATCTTTTGCTGACTTTGTTGAGGACGCACCAGACGACCTCTTATAGAGAGAGCCAGCGTCTCATTTGTCGGCCATCGTTGTAGAGGTACAAAAACTGCCTTTTCTGCAATATTACCTTTAATTGTTTACATTTCTTGCACTGTTTTGATCTGATTGCATCTCATGCACTGCCTTGATCTGACCGTACTATCATTGCTTGACCTGTTTGACTATACTTTTCATCACCTGAACTGTTTGCAACTCCTGCATTATCACAGGATGGATCCCGCTCATTCAGAGGCTATGGCACGACGACCGCTCGAGACTGGTACGACGAGCTCACAGCTGGAGTTTGCGACATTATTGATGAGACGGGCTTCGGTATCTTCTACTCCAGCCTGACTCGGGTTGTAGCGAGTCGTCCTCTCTTAGGGGCTGTACTGGAGAGGTGGTGGGACACCACCAATTCCTTCCATTTCTCCACCACAGGGGAGATGAGGATGACCCCTTACGACTTTGCCATGATCACTGGCTTGGGCGTAGGGGGTGATTCGATCCCTCTCGACCCTGACATAGGGGAGTGAGAGGCAGCGCGGGTCACGCTGCTAGGGGCACATCCACAGACACTCCGGTCAGGCATGGTCCGGTATAGCTGGTTTGAGGAGCAGTTCAGAGGGATTGAGCCCGAGACGATTGAGGCGACAGAGTAATCCGCCAGAGGCTTTCTCATGTTCCTTTTTGATACCACCTTGTTTTCGAACAGGTGGAATACTGTGGGCCTATATTTGCTGAGCACCTTAGTAGTGCTCCATCGAGTTCAGTTCTATAATTGGGGTGGAGCCGGCCTCACCACTTTGTACGGATATATAAGCTCAACTTCTCGCATGAGTGGGAGCTTGATTGGAGGCTACTGGCAGGCTTGGGAGGTACACAGCTTAGTTTCCCCTTTTCGCTTTACATTTTCTGCTTAGCATTTCTTGCTTTACATTTATTCAACACATGTACTTTCTATTCTGTATTCTCTGCATCTACTCATATGTTGTTTGCTTTCTGCTTTGCATTTTCTACATTTGCTCATACTGTATGCTTTCTGCTTTGTATTTTCTGCATCTGTTCATGCTGTATTGATCGCATTCCATTGCACTTTCCCTGCAGCTATGGGTGTACGCATACTTCCCAGCTATTGCTCCAGAGCCTATAGAGGAGGTTCAAGCGACAGTTCCATTTTCTCGGGTATACGATGGCCTGCTCTTCCGTAGGACACAGGAAAACTTCATGTTTTTCTGCTAGTATTTCGATGTGGTCGCGGTGTACGAGGTAACCCAATAACAAAGTCATCTTACTTTTCAATCCATTTGAATCCACACATTAACGATTAACAGCAATTAATCATCTGTTCGCTTTCATTTCAGATCACATGGTAGCCCTGGGCCGTGATATCGTCAGGGCTTCGAGCCAAGTATGATACAGCTCGGGTCATCACCCGCCATCACATTCTTCTCGAGGGCCCGATTTGCCATGCCTGGTTCTTGGGCGAGCGCTTCGTGAGCCACACTTTGGGCCTGCTTGCCCCATTCATACTGATGGCGCCTCCAGTATCCATGAGGGTGATGCACAGACTGTCTGTTGAAGAGGTGATCCAGTTCATGGTAGGGTTGGAGGCGGATTACTTCCGTGTAGAGGGCGATGATGCGACCTTCATCCAGACACACCTAATACCGCCTCTGACCGGCGTTCACGGGGGCGAGGGAGTGAGAGCTCCTGTCGTAAGGGTGACACGCAGAGCGAGTCAGGCGAGCACAGCCCGCGGAAGAGGGATTCCTCAGGCAGGGCGAAGGGCTGGTTGGCCGGAGCTTACAACCAAGCTGACAAGTTGGCAGTACTCTGGAGTGGCCTATTAGATTCTGATCGAGCCTCCATTGCCTAGTCACACATATGTCCAGGCACCTGATGCGCCTCCGGTATGCACTTCAGTCTTCATTTCATTTTACATTCTTGCTTAGATACTCAGACATTCATTCATTCCAGATATTGATCATTCCAACTTGCATTTGCAGCCCTCCACAAAGTACGGTGATAGGTTACTCGAGATGTTGGCCTCATTCGAGGGCATGATCTTGAGGAGGGAGTTAATACTCGGCTTCCATGGCATTGAGGTAAAATTTTTCAGTTTTCTTGCATTTCGGTCATCATATTTCTGCTGATATACTGAAACTGACATCTCAACTGAACACCTTTTCACCCTGCACTGATACACTGCATGTATTGATCGCATCTAACACACTGCATTCTCACATTGCTTTCATACTCTACATGTATCTATTCTGCACATCACTCTTGCATCTGATATACATACAATGGCTGATATATACCAACTTTCTTTTCAGGTCCCACCTTTACCGACGGCAACAGCAGCAGTTGCAGCAGGACCTTTAACACCTCCTCCAGCAGTAGGGACGAGAGGGAGACAGGCTCTGGTACGCAGCCAAGGTAGAGCTAGGGGCAGCGGTGACGGGAGCGGCCCTTTAGAGCCCATCTTAGGCGACGATGATGATGAGACGAGCGAGGGTGAGGAGGCTGTGAGTCTACAGTCAGAGTCATCTGAGGACGGAGACGACGACACCGGCTCAGATTCTGTTAGTGGTGAGGCTACGGAGGCTAGGGAGGGCTCCGGTTTACACTCTGATTCGGATTCAGAAAGTGGTGCCGACGGAGACAGTGCTTCAGAGTCTGCTCCGTAGAGAAAGAGGATAAAGAGGGCCTCTCGAGCCTGAGATAGCTAGCGCTGATCTATCTATGCTTTTGACTTAGTTTCTTTTTTTTGCTTGTAGTATTGGCACTTTGTACAGTTCAGACGAGTTTTATTTTTTTTTAAAACTTGTACTCTTTTGCAAAAAGTGACCATGATTGAAATGAAAACAGCTTTTGAATAAAAAGTGTTATATTTTGCATTCTGAGCATTATCGCATGCCATCACATAGCATAAAAAGAAATGAGATTGGTCTTGATTGAAAATCACACATTCCATTAGCATTGCCCTAATTAGGTAATGAACTGACCAACAACTAAAATAACAAATAGAGTAAAGCAACTCGATAAACAAAACAATAACTCAACAATCAATACAAATGCAACTAAATAAACAAAACAAGGACTTGATAAACAACACAAACTACAACTCGATGAACAAAACCAAATGGATACAACTCAAATAAACATGCTTAAGTCCAAAGAGACTCAAAACAAGACCTGAAAAGACGCGAATAGCAGAATACAATTGCTACATGCAACTGGATCTTCACAAAGGAGGACAGTGAGCCTAAAAGAAAGGCTGTTGGCCATGAAGGATGGCCTGCCAGCCATCATTTCCCCTCTGCCAGCCATCAATATGCCCCTGCGGCCATTGATGAGCCTCTACTGGCCATCAATGAGCCCTGCCGACCATCAATGCGTAGAACCTCTGAAACATTGACACCTGGCCTCCACTCACTGCCTTATCTTCTACAAAAGCTCCAGCTTCGTGGTTTCTTCATTCCAGCTCTACTTTTGCCCCAAATAGATCCATTCTTTGCCGAAAAACTCTCGGATTGGATTGCAGCTTTAGATGGCTCAGAAAAGCAGAATTTTGGGGTTTCGGGATAAATGCACTATTCCCTTTGAGTCATACCCCGCTGTGTTTTCCATTCCTTCATGCCACGGGTAGATGTTGGAACCCGGTCACACATGTTTTTAGTTTCGAGGGATAAGAGATATGCCCCACAATTGAAGAATTCCAAGTTTTGATGGAATCCTAGCGTGACGAGGAAATCTTGCCCCAGTCCCATTTTGGTCACATCCCGGCTCTAAGAAGAATGTGTGGGCTCACTTTACATGATGCTCGATCATTAGTTCACAACAGGGAGTTGGAAATTCCCAACTTGATTCATTGGTTTTCTGATTCCGACAACCGCGCACCGTCTTTGGCAAAGTTTTCGACAGCATGTCCTCGGCTTGTGTATGTTGGCCCATTTCCTGCTTGTCTCTGGCTTCAAAAGGTCTAGCATTCGCTTGGTCAAAGTTGCCCGAGGCTTGAAAGAGGGCAAGAGCTGCATCGGCTTGACACTAGCCGAAACTTTAATGGGCTTGGATGCTTTCCATCGCCGAGAGACAACCAAGTTCACAGGAAGTCCACTACTCTTGCAGGTAATGTTTCCCCACCCTTCTCACATGTGTTTCTTACTTCACTTGACCCTCAAGCTCTGTTTTTCTCTCAAAACCCTTTCTCACTTTTCACTCCACATACACCTCTCTATTCATTAATCTCTCTTATTTTTCATCCCTCCCCAGGTATGTCTCATGGACAAGTTGAAAGTAGTGGACTTTTGTCCTGCATATTCAGCGCGCGGCTATTTCTTTCGCCAATGGCTAGTTGATTTCCCAAACGAGGGATGGTGGTGCCACTAGATGTGCAACAAATTCGTTGTTGACATTGCTTGGCGTTGCCCTTGGTTTGATCTGCCTGAGATGAGCTATAGCATGTCTCGCCAGCCTGGCATTCAGTTGGTTGGTTTGATACACTGTGTCTTCTACTTTCCATTCCGGTTCAAGCATCAGTTCGGACATGACCAGACTTGCTCGGAAGAGGGGATAGAATACCTGACTTCATTTCCAATCCGGGGCTCACACCTAGCTCGATATCTCACTACATTGAGGACAAAAGAACTTCTGGCTCCCGCTCCCAATTTCAGTTGCGCCCTTTCTGGCGAATGCATAGCTTGGCTTGAAAAAGAGGCACAAACTGGGCCTACTTTAGCATCTGAAGCTTCCACAAGCTCTGGGAGGGGGACACAAGAACACCTGACTCATCGATGCCCCAAGTTTATTGCTTTAATCTATACTTTCAAGTTTTCCTTTTGAATGTAATAAAAAGCAACTTTGATTTGTATCAAGAGGTAGAGAAACTTTGCATTGAAATAAATGAAATTGAAGGTTGTGGGCGCTGAAAGTTTTCCTTTTGGTCAAAAAATGGTCTAAGTTGTAAAAAGATTAATTTGAACAAAATCAACTTTTATTAAAACTTTTCAAAACCATTTTCGATAAGGATCACAACTGGACACACTCGGAGTCTATCCTTGAGATATACAACCCCGAATCCAATAACTGGAAAGTTGCCCTTTGTCTGAAGAGCACTGCACTGTAACCAGCTCTCATAGCAAATATCACAACCAAACCCTTGGATGTAGAAAAGACAAAGATGACCAAAACAATCTTATGGACACAGTTGATTTGGAAGTGTTTATGGCTGGACTTCAGAATGAAGTTGCCTACGTATCCTGAAGATGAGAATCAAGCCTTACGTAGTTCGGTTCGGGTTCACTCGGGTATTAACACTCTCCTTTTGTGCTCTAACTTTTGCCAAGGCTGCCCTTTCCGGGTTTTCAACCTTGCGTGCTCAGTTTTTCTTTTTTTTTTCTAATTTTTCATGCTCTAACTTTTGCCTAGGTCGCCCTTTCGGGTTTTCGGCCTAGCGAGCCACTCAAGGGTAGTATTTCTTCAACTTGTCCATGTTGATTGGTTGGGAGAATTCGAGGCCATCTAAGTCCATAAGAATGACAGCTCCACCCGACTAGATTGATTTGATGATGTAAGGACTAGTCCAATTGGGTCTGAACTTGTCCCTAGGGTCATGGATGGGAGCCCAGTTGTGCTTGAGCACCAAATCCCCTTCTTTTAGATTCTTGGACTTAACTTTCTTGTTGAAAGCCCTGGCGATTCTGCGTTGATAACTTTGGACGTGGTATAGTGTTTTCAGCCTCCTCTCATCGAACTGCATAAGTTCCTCGAACCTGCTCTGCTGCCAATCTGCTTCTGCTATCTGGCACTCAGCCATAACCCGCAGCGATGGAACTTTAACTTCGATCGGCAGAACAACCACCATCCCATAAACCAGAGAATACGGAGTTGCCCCAGTAGATGTTCAGATTGATGTCCTGTAGCCCCAGAGAGCAAATGGCAGCTTATCTGGCCAGTCCCTGTAGGTTTCCACCATCTTTTGTAGAATGTGTTTGATGTTCTTGTTGGCAGCCTCAACAGCTCCATTGGTTTGCAGTCGATATGTAGATGACTTATGAAAGGCCACGTTGTATTTCTCCAACAAGTCAATCACCGCTTTCTTGAAGTGGGAACCATTGTCCGAAATGATCTCATTCGGGACCCCATAGTGACAGATGATATTATTCCTGATGAACTTGGCTACGTGCGACGCCTTCAGCATTGCATAGGATTGGGCCTCGACCCACTTTGTAAAATAGTCTATTGCCACCAGGATATACTCATGCCCGTTTGACCCCTTCGGAGTAACTGCCCCAATAACATCAATTCCCCAGACTGAAAAAGGCCATGGTGAAGTCATGTTGTACAGCTTCGACGGAGGGATATTCATGCGATTTGCATGAATTTGCCATTTGTGGCATCGCCAAAAAAACTAATACAATCGTCCTCCATGGTTGACTAGTAGTAACCCTGTCTGAGAATTTTCTGAGCTAGCAGCACTTCGCTCATGTGTGATCCGCACTCTCCTCCGTGGATGGCCTCCATTAGGCGCTTCGACTCTTCTACATCGACACACAGCTTATGCATTCCTAGATGGCCTCGTTTGTACAATTTACCCCTGCAGATTATAAACTGAATGGCCATTCACCGTATTGCCCTCTTATCTTTGGCATTTGCCCCTGGTAGATAAACCTCATTTTCCAAGAAGTTCCAGATATCATGGTACCAGGGGTTCTGATCTTGTACTTCATCTATTGCGGCAATCAACTCATAGGCCGGCACATACCTTTGTTCAATAATGATTGGACCCATCTGGACTCCCAAAGGGATGTCTATTATGGAAGATAGAGTTGATAAAGCATCAACGAACCTGTTGCTCTCTCTTAACAGATGCGTGAAGGTTAGCTTCTCAAACCTAGGAATCAGAACATCCAAGGTTTGGTGATAGATTTTCATCCTTTCTTCTTTAACCTTCTAGTCTCCTTTCGCTTGAGACACATCTGGGTTCGAGTCCCCAATGACATCCAATCATTTTGCCCCTAGTTCTAGGATGGCTTTTAAGCCAGCGATACATGCCTCGTATTCTGCTTCATTGTTTCATACCTTGAACCAGAGTTTGAAAGCTAAAGGTATATGGGAATTATCAGGCGCTATCAGCAGCACCCCTATCCCATAACCGTACTAGTTAGATGCTCTGTTAAAGTACATAGTCCAAATCTCTTCTTCGACCTGCAGAATGGCCTCATATGGGAATAGACACTCTACTGCTTCGTCCCCCTCCACTGGGTGATTGGCTAGGAACTCCGCTACCGCTCTCCCTTTCACAGACTTGCGAGTCATATACTTCAAATCGAATTCGGAGAGAAGAAGCAACCAATAGGCTAGCCTACCCGTAAGTGCTGGTTTCTTGAAGAGATATTTGATGGGATCTAATCTCAAAACTAGAATTACGGAGTGAGCTAACAGGTAGTGCCTCAACTTCCTGGTAACCTATACCAAGGCTAAACAAGCCTTCTCCAGCAGAGTGTAACGGGTCTTATAGTCCAGGATCTTCTTGCTTAGGTAATAGATGGCATTCTCCACTCTATCTTCAGATTCCTGTGCAAACATGCAGCCCATTGTCATGTCGATTACTGATAGATACAAAATCAACGGCTTCCCCGGCTCTGACGGCGACAACACGGGTGGGTTCTGTAGATACTGCTTGATCTGCTCAAAAGCAACCTAGCATCGGTCATCCCATTGGAATTTCTTTCCTTTCTTCAGAAGACCAAATAGTGGTTCATAAGTCAAGATTAATTTTGCAATAAATCGTCTTATGAATTGCACTTTACCTAGAAAGCCTCGCACCTCCTTTTCAGTCCTTGGTGGTGGCATTTCTAGTATGACCTTGATTTTGGAAGGATCGACTTCGATGCTCCTTTGTGTAATCAAGAACCCTAGCATTTTCCCTGCTATGACACCAAAAGTACATTTCTGAGGATTCAGTCACAACCGATATTCTCTAATCCATTGGAAAAATTTCTTCAAAGCGGTGTAGTGGCCCTTTCTTTTCTTGGACTTGACAATCATGTCATCCATATACACCTCCACCTCTTTGTGGATCATATCATGCAAGATCGTGGTTGCAGCCCGTTGATAAGCAACCCCAGCATTTTTTAGACCGAACGGTATCACCCCATAGCACTAGGTTCCCCACGACGTGGTGAAGGCAGTCTTCTCCTTATCCTCGGGTGCCATCAAGATCTGGTTCTACCCGAAAAATCCATCCATAAACGAGAGCAACGCATGGCCTGCGGTGAAGTCCACCAATTCATCGATGTGCGGTAGAAGAAAGTCGTCCTTCGGACTAGCTTTGTTCAGATCCCTGAAATCCACACGCACCCGAATTCTGCCATCTTTCTTCGGCACCGGAACAATGTTGGCTAACCAAGTAGGATACTCAGATACTAGCAAGAACCCTACATCTATCTGCTTGGTGACCTCTTCCTTGATTTTCAGAGCCCAATCCGGGCGTATTCTCTGAAGCTTCTACTTGACGGGTCGAGCCTCAGGGTCAAGAGGGATCCGGTGCTGTACAATCTCAGGATCGATTCCAGGCATGTCTTCGTAGGACCATGTGAAAACATCTTTGAAATCTTTTAATAAAGCAACTAAGCACTCGCGTTCCTCCAAAGACAACGTGGACCCTATCTGGACTAGACGCGGATCCTTCTCAGTACCGACATTAATTGAAATGATTTCATCAACCAGGGGTTTTACAAATCTCTCCTCCTCTCGATCAATCAAATTTTTCAAAACCAGAATTCCTTCCTCATTGTTTTCATCAAAGTTTTGAAAGTCCTGATTAATGCAATAAACAAGTGGCACAGAAAAGTACTCAGAAACAGCAGTGGTACCATTCTCATTCACAACTTCCAATTCATCCAATTCCTCGGTTCCAATTGACTCAAAAGAAAAGGAAAAAGATGACCTGGACAAAACAACGGCATCCGAGTTATCAACCCCAGGAATACCGGACTCTAACTCGGAAGAACTGGAATCTGATTCCGACTCCACAGACTCTGTGGAATCAAATTCTGGTTCACTACCTGATTCAGAACTGCTGGACAAAAAGCCCTCTTTGATCTGCCAAATGAGGGAGGGTGCAATAGATGCATCCAGAATGCCGGCAGAAGGGTCCACAGCCGATTGATCTCCAAGCATGGAAACAGAAAAGTCATCCCCAAGCTCTCTAGCGTGATCTGAGGATCTGAAAGGAGACAAGCCAGCGTAGCTCCTATCTCGAGTTCTATGCCATCGGACTCATCCTGTATACACTGTTCAACCTCAGCTGGTAGGTCAGTTTGCTCTTCTGCAACTTCATCCCCTTGCAACTGTAGGTCGAAAAGGATCTCAAAGCCGGGCAAACGCTACTTCTCAGAGTTCAGCCATGGCTCAGGAAAGCCGTAAAATGGAAAATCTTTCCCCTCTCGGACAAAGCGGTCGTTCAGGGTTCCTTGAATAGGTCTATGCACCAACTCATAGTGCTTCCCAGTTTGCTTAGCCTTGGCTCTTCCTACCATTTCCTTTCCTTTTCTTACCCAATCCGCTTTGGTTGGCGTGCAACCTAGACCAAAGGTATGGGGGTTATGTGGCACTTCGGCCAACACAGTAACGTCTTTCCGGCCGCTCCTTCCCAATCCCATTCTGGGTACACGTTGCAGCTTATTTATGAGGTAGACAGATTGAGCACTGACATACAACCCCTCATCAATAGCCAGAATATCTTGCACTACCCGGGCCTCGGCTAAGGTGAACCCAGACAAAAAGACATCCTCTTCGCCGTGTACAATTTTCTAGTACCAGTGTAGTGACTTCCAGCGGAGGAAGTATGGAAGAGTTCCCAAAAACAATAGCTACCCCTTTCCCATGGGGGTACTTCAACATTTGATGCAGAGTAGAAGAGACAGCTCTCATTTGGTGCAGCCACGGCCATCCAAGGAGTAAGTTAAAGGTGGTCGGAACATCTAGGACGTGAAATTCAATGTCCTGTTGTGCCGGGCCAACCTGAGTTCTGATCCGAACTGTCCCCATCATTTCCCGATTTGTGTTGTCATAAGCCCAAATCACCTAGGCCATTGGTGCGAAGTCTGCTTGCTTCAAACCAATAGCATAGGTCGTGCGCGATGGACACACATTAATTGCAGACTACTTCTCTTTACATTCAATAGAGATGTATAGTGGATTGTTGTGCTTAGAGCCCTCAGGCGGCAATTCTTTATCTGTAAAGGTCAAAATCGATGTGGCGCCTCCTGGAAAAACCAGACCCACTAACTACTCGGGGGTTGTGTCAATAGAGAGCTTATCCTTATCCATTGCTGATAGGACGACTTGTTTGTGCACCCTCGAAGCCATAAGCAAACCCCAGATGGATATGTCCTCTTGAATCTTCTTCAGCTGCTTCAGTACAACTTCTTCTTCTAGCAGTTTATCTTTCTGTTTCTCAGCTTCCTTATCTTTCCCTGATGCTCCTAGGTGGTCCAAGTGTGGGGGCTTAAAGTACCGCCCACTTCGAGTCATGTGATCAACTTCCTCAGCATACCATGTATCATCTGGCAAATTCTGTCCCCAATCCTCATCCGTGTGGGCAAGATGTGAATCATCATCTTTCTACCACATTCCTTCGGTAACCGACAAGCAACTGTCCGGTTCCGTGGTAAGCACTCCTGTATCCGCAACATAGTCAGTCCCCGTGGGGCCTTTGGCTTTTCCAGCCTTCTAATCATTCTCAGTTCTTTCCTATTCGAACCGCTTCAGTGCGACCTCCTGTTCTATATTAGCTGTACAAACACTACCCAATTCTTGAGCAAAATTCTTAGTACCGGTGCTCTCCGGCAACTTCCCCATGTTGTCGACCGTTCCGGCCATTGCAGCAATCCCCATTTCCAACTGCTCTTGCTTCAGTTGAGCCCCCTTATCTACATCTGGTTCATCATTGAGCCACCCTGTATTATCCATTGATCCATTCATATCAAACCAACCAATCTGTACATTTCCCAAATCTTGTTCATCAAATAACTGCAGATTGTTGATGTCTTCCTCAAGCTCAGCTAAGTCATCCAGTCCCTGGCTTGGTCCGTCCTTCCAGACTACATTAACCTCCATTCCCACCAGCAATTCTATCCCTGGTCTAGCCTGACTTGTTGGCATAATGTAGCGACATGGGTTGTATGCTTCCTCAATTAAGCTCACAGAGCCTTCAGTCATGCCTTCTTCTACCACAGACACCACCACAGGTTCGGGTTGAGATATGGACGTGCTCATCATGCACAAATCTGTGCTTTCTGGAATGAACAGTGCCGGCTTAGGTAGATGAGAGGGGTTGATGTATATGCTGGGGTCGTATGGGATAGCCAGTGTTTGGATAAGGTTGACTTGCCTAGGTGGAGGAGGGGGTTGGTTATGTGGTGGGAGAGGATTTGTAGTGACATTAGGCTTTTCAGGAGGCGCTATCACTTTGTTGTCAATGAGATCCTGAATCTCATGACAGAGTCTAAAGCATAGGTCGGTATCATGACCATGCTGCTAGTGGAAGGCATAGTACTTGGCCAAGTTGTGTGTAAGAGAGAGGGGATTAGGCAATGGGCGCAGCTTTAGGGGCTTTAGATGTCCCTTTTTGAACAAGACCCTCAAGGCCGCAGATAGAGACATGTAGAGTGGGGTGAAAACCATATGGCCCGAGGTTGGTACTTTGCAGGTTGTCAGGTGGTTCCGGTTGTACCGGTAAAAGGGGTGGCTATTTTCGGTGTGGTGGTGACCATACCAACATTAGAAGTCCTTGCAGCTACATTACTACTCGTAGCCGCATTTGAACTGCGTGTAAAAGCCCTCTTGGGTTGCTCTTTTTCATGGTCTATCAGACTCTGTTTCATCGCATCCTCTATCTGCACCCTATCTCATGAAGGTCAGCAAATGTAGGTAAAGATAGGACTATAATCTTTTACAGCAACCTCGGTTGTAGATTACGAACGACCATTCTTATCTGGTCTTTTTTAGCTAGTCGGGTTATCACCATGGAGGCCTTGGCCCTCCACTGAGTGACGAAATCGGAGAAGCCCTCCTTCAGCTCTTGACGAGTTGCCTCGAGATCACGAGTTGTGACCTCGATTTGAGTGTTATAGGAATATTGGGTAATAAAGGTCTCAGCCATCTCTTCCCAGCTCTTTTTCACGGAATCTTCCAGTTTAGCATGCCAAATAGCCGCGATACCCGATAAAGTCCGATCAAAAGAGGGATAGCTTCCGCAGTCTAGTCAGGCCCATTGGCCGCAGAATATCTGAAAATAGCCGTAAGTGGACCATGGGATCACCTGAGTCGTCGAAGCGGTCTATGTGTGGCATTTTAAATCTATCTGGCAATGTCACCGCTGCATCTGTATAGCCGTCCTCTATATCTAGGATCGAGTTGACACCCTGAGCTCGTTTGAAAAGCTTCTCAAGCTTGCTCACTTTCAAAGCGGTAGGGTTGACCTCAAACTCAAACGGTGCCTCCGTTGGGTAAACCGGTGCTTTGGAAGTTTGAGAGGCTCAAAGATCCAAAACCGCCAATCAAGCATTTTCAATGCATGATCGCCAAAGATCCAAGAAGTATAATTTCAATAAATGCACAAAAACAAGACTTTAGACCACTACCTTGTCATGGATGATCAAAGGCAATGGAGACAGAGGTGTTTAGATCATTTCATCACTTTGAGGATGAAATGCTCTAATCTACCTTGTGTTCAATATAACGTCCGATTGAACACATGATGGAGGGTCAACCAAACCATTCATGTTTTACTTGTCCGATTTTGTCTACACATTTTACATTACCAAACCATTCTTTAACCGGTTAGTCCAAGGTGAGTGTCCTCTAATGAGAGAGGGTCAACCAAAGGATGATTTAAGACATGAGAGAGATCATGCCATTGGTTAGTAGAAACCCTCAAAAGAGGATTAAAACCATTAAGCGCAAGTCTCAATCTCAAGCTTAAACACAACTTTAAGGCTAACCAACCCTCAAAGAAAATGAAAAAGTGAAGAAATGAGGGAGGTTGCAGATATTTCAGTACTGAAATGACATGCAAAATGATACTACAACATGCAAGCAATTTATGCACAACATGTTCAAAAGCCAAAAACACCAAACTAGTAAAAAGCACTACACTATAGGCATGCAATACAAAGCTCCAAAGGTATAAATACCTCAAAATAGTCCTAAAATAGCTTAAAAGGAGTTCTAAAACATGCTTGAAGTGAGCTAAAAAAGGCTAGAATGAAAGGCCAACACATAGCATAAACTAGACTATTAAACACAATTGCACTACAAGCATACAAAGCAAGTCTCAAGTGACCAAACCAGCTCAAAACAGAGCTAAAAATAGTCAGAATAATAGCAAAAATATGCTGAGATCAAGTCATAAAAAGCTAGAAAAACATGGTCACATGTTAAAGCTATCTACTCATGCAAACAAGACACAAGGAGGGGAGGCTACCCCCTCCCATTTTGGACCTCAAAATAATGTTTTTACCACTAAAAATCCCCTGGAATTCAATGGTTAAGAGAGCCAAAAAAGTTGTTTTAGAAAGCTTTGAAAGATGGCACAACAACTTAACAAGCAAGCTACAAGAAGGGTGGACCACCCCTAACTCCAATCAAACCTCAAACCACCATTTTAGTCCATGAAAATAGAGATTTTCAGAGGTTAAAACCAGCCTCAAAACAACATGCAAAGATGGCTAAACAAGTATTTAAATTAGGTTTAAAATACAAGTGTTCTACCTCATGAAGATAAGATGCTATTTAGGCAACAAAGGCAAGTCAAACCAAGCCACTATCCCCTTCTAGAGCTCAAATAGGACCTCAAACAACCTTAACTCAATGGTGATCAAGTTTGATGAAGGGTTCACATGAAAGAGTGTAGAGAATTTAGGCTTTAATGCATAAAATATCAAGAGAGAGAGAGAGAGAGAGGATTCTAGAGAGAGAGAGAGAAATATTTTTTGTCTTCAAAATTTCTAACCCTTCACATGCAAGAGGAAGGCTACTATATATAGAAGATACAAAATCCCCTCAAAGAGATCCAGCCATACACGTGCAAGAAGATGGCTCAACCTGTGTAAACAGCTGGCACAAAATATCAGAAAATATCTACTAATACACTGGTGGCCGGCCGGCCATCAGTGATGGCTAGGAGGGTCTCATTGATGGCCGACAGGGCACATCAATGGCCGGCAGGCCAAAATTCGTAGCTGGCAGTGCCTCAACGTGGCCGGTAGTGCATCAAAAATAACATGCTGAAAGGACCAAAACATGGTCCAAAATTGAGATAAAATTGATTGAGGGTTTGGAAAACTCAAACCTGTGGCGTTCTGCCGCAGATTTCGAGCGCTCGACGAGCAATCAAACTCATTACTAGATGTACCTGCAGGAACATCCAAGTCTTGAGGACGGTCAAAAATGGGGTGTCTACACTTATTGTGTTATAATCCTTCAGGTGGTAGCTCTTTGTCGAAGAAAGCCATTATGAGGACTGTTTCTCTTAGAGTGATTAGCGACACCAGTTGTTTCGAAGTTGTGTCGATTGAGAACTTAGCCTTGCTTAGGGCTGACAACATCACTTGTTGTGTTCTCGAGAAGCCATGATGGCCATGTTTTCAGCAGAGGCCCTCTTCTGGGTAAACTCCGCCATTTTAATGAAGCCTTCTACCCTTATAAGTAGTTGGGCCACAACATTTTTTGTTGCACCTACTGAAGTTGCAACAAAGGTCGTAGTTGCAACTTGATTAGCCTCCTTTGCTTGAATTAGAAGGCTCTTCATTCAGGCTAGAGCCCTCACAGTTGTATACTGCTTTAATGCTTTCACATAATCTTTAGCAATCTTTCCCAAACTTTCAGCTTTCTGGAGAAGTGTGGCCTACTTCATCACACCGGTTACTTTTAGGACAGCCAAGAGTTTTCGCTTCAAAGCCCCTTGGGCGATAGGAGAAAGAAGTGCATCTTTCCAGGATTTCATCGGTTCTACCTTTGGGACAGCCAAGAGCATTCGCTCAAGAGCTCATTGGGTGACGGGTGCTATCTCCACCCTTAGTGATTTCGCTGGTTCTTCTTTCTTGTAATGACTTCTTTAGCTCTTGATTTCTTTCTCTCTCTCTCTCTCTCTCTCTCTCTCTCTCTCTCTGATCTTCTCACTTTTGATTTTTCTGATCCTTTTGTGTGATGATCCCTCATATTTATAGAGGGTCATCCAAGTGATAAGAGGGCCTCATCCTTAATTTGAATTTTAAGTTTCAAATTGAATGATAATGCCATTTGAATTTTGAATGATAGTGCCATCTGAATTTGGATGTAACCGTATCTGATTAATCGTATATTTGATTAACTATATTGATCCTTTGGACTTCATCCTGTGTAGTGTCCTTACTGTAGCCTCTATAGGTGTTATCTTTCGTAAGCTCTATGTGTCACGACCCTAACCCGCCCCCCTGGGTTAAGGACGTAACCGGCCAGTAATCATGAGATTACCTACGGCCTCAAACTGATCTAAAGATATTTTAACAGAGTTAATGGGGGCCAAGTGGAAGTAAAAATTTAAAACATTGTCCATAGAGCCGTGCTTATATGCACCTCAAACAACCATACTCAGATATGTTAATAACCCACATTAAAAGTACTGTATCACAAAGTTTATTATAGACAGGATCATACAAAACGAGTCAACCTATGACAGACTATGTACAGACATCCACAAGGCCCTTGCCAATCAGACAAAACATAAATACATAATAGAAGGGTAAGGATGGTCTCATGCGTGAGACACAAGGCTAACTCCCCCGAACTCACGTTGTTCCTGGCAGACTTCACTAGGGCTGGGTTTGTGCTTCTCTTGGCTCACCTACAAACACATGAATGAGCGTGAGCGATAGCCCAGTGAATAATATCAAATACAAAATATACATAACAAGGTAGATCGACGTGTTCTAAACGGCCTTGGGCCCAAATTCATAATTTTAATCGATACAGATAATCATACGAAGTTCCCAACATCCTGGCCTTTGGCCCCTTTAGATTTCCATTCATGTCAAAACGGCCTTTGGCCCATTCATTCATGTCAAAACGGCCTTTGGCCCATTCATTCATGTCAAAACGGCCTTTGGCCCATTCATTCATGTCAAAACGGCCTTTGGCCCATTCATTGGTTTCAAAACGGCCTTCGGCCCACTCATTCATTTCAAAACGGCCTTTGGCCCACTCATTCATGTCAGAACGGCCTTTGGCCCATTCATTCTTGTCAAAACGGCCTTTGGCCCACTCATTCATGTCAGAACGGCCTTCGGCACATTCATTCGTAGCAAAACGACCTTCGGTCCATTCATGTGTAACAAAACGACCTTTGGTCCATTCATGTTTATCGAAACGACCTTGGGTCCATTTATGCTCGTCAAAACGACCTTTGGTCCATTTATGCATTCATATCAGACTTACGTCCACAATCCCAATTAGCAGTTCGTAAGCTTATAAGGGAATAAATAATTGGACATTTAGAAGCATTCATATATCGATATTACTCACAGTGATCGGCTTGTGGATTTGCCCTGGAGCTTGACCCTACACATTTCATGAACACAAAAGGGTCATTAACAGTTCAATCCGTTCTTTAATTCACATATTCCTCTTTAGGCTTTATTATTATCTCATTAACTCATTTACAATGCTTAACATATGCCTAAGAGTGCTTGCAAGTGAAAGAGAACGGAAAACAGAACACAAAATGCAAAACAGGATTTCAGGAAATAGAGTCCCCGCTCGAGCGTGGACTTCCCCGCTCGAGCGGACCCTCAAGTCTGCAAAAGTACTGGTTGCCTTCTATTCCAGCTCGAGCGTGAACTCGGCCGCTCGAGCGGACTTCCTATCTACATAGCTCCCCGCTCAAGCGTCAACTTCCCCGCTCGAGCAGGAACCATGTCTGCAGAAAATGCTGGGAGCTCGATTTCTCCGCTCGAGGGGCACTTCCCCCGCTCGAGCGGACGTCGAAAATTCTGGGTTTTCCAGAACACTCCCTTGAGTTCAAACTCGACATTCAACCAATTTTTCTTGCATGCAAGGCTCCAATCTCACATATATTTGTACTAACATGAGATAGACACCAAAACACATCACAATGGAGCTCAATTCCTTGTATTACTTACATGCATGCCTCAAATTAACCCAAATTCATCACCAACACATCACATTCAAACATGCAAAGCTTACTCTTACATGATTCATTCTTGCATGTGAGAAATATGCCTACATATCCACAAAATTGGTGAAGAGGGGTCCCAATGCATCGTTTTTTAAACAATATTCAACACAAATCATACACATTATGCTCAAACATGAAGATTCTTGGCCACTTCTTACATGCATGTACATATTAGGCTTTAATTCAACAAACACAACCCAATTTCATTTCAATCTCACTCTTGATCACCATTTTAGCTTGAACACACAAAATTACAAACTATAATTCAAGAATCACTCACCTAGAAGCTTTGATCTTTCAAGCTTTAGACAATTCTTGAGCTAGACCTCCAAAATTATTAAGCTTTGAGGCCAAAATCCCAAATTCCCTCACTCACTCTCTCCCTAGCCGACCCTCTCTTTTCCCTTTGAGTTCTTTGATCAGCCAAATGAAGTGGAGGGAAGGGAATTGAGTGTAAAATGCCTTCACATAAATCTCCACTCACAATATAATGATAATAATAATAAGGCAATTTGGCACTATTCGTCAATTTAATCGGTTTAATCTAACCCGAATCAATTTTCAATTAAATTTCACCGTAGGCTCTAAAAATTACGCTAATCACAAAGGCGTAATCAATTTCAGGTTCTGTGGCCGATAAGGCCCTCAATTTAATCTCCGAAGCGGATTATTCAACAGGTATTCCTACGGTGAACAGATAGAATTCCAAAATCACATATATCCACATAATGGCACATAAAATCATATCAAAACATATAATCACATACGTATTAGGGACCAATTAACATAATACAGAACAGGGGTATCACAGTCTTCCCCCATTTAGGAAGTTTGGTCCTCCAAACTTAAGTTACCTTCGTCGGGAAACAAATGTGGGTAGCGTAGTCGCATTTCCTCCTCTTTTTCCCACGTGGCATCCGTCCCATGGTGCTCTTTCCATTCTACTTTCACCATTGGGATGGACTTGTTTCTCAATTCTTTCACTTGTCGGTCGACAATTCTTTCTGGCCATTCCGCATATTCCATATTTTCATCAATAGCAACCCGGTGATAGTCAATCACATGGAATGGGTCTCGGAGGTAACCTCTCAACATCGACACGTGGAATACATTGTGGATTTGTTCAAATCCCGGTGGCAAAGCAACTCTATAAGCAACTGGACCAAGTCTCTCCAGAATCTGGAACGGCCCGATGTAACGGGGCGACAACTTGCCCTTTTTCCCAAATCTGACTTGGCCTTTCATCGGAGAAACACGGATGAACACATGGTCACCAACCTCATACTCAAGAGGTCTCCTCCGAACGTCTGCATAATTCTTTTGTCGATCCTGAGCCGTTTTGAGCCTTTGGCGAATAGTCTTGATTTTCTCAGAAGTGTCTTGCACAATTTCCGGCCCAAGCAAAGCTCTATCCCCGACCTCTGTCCAACAAATAGGTGATCTACACCTCCTACCATACAAAGCCTCGTATGGTGCCATACCGATGCTGGAGTGGAAGCTGTTATTATAGGCAAATTCTGCAAGCGGCAAATAATCTTCCCAACTCCCCTGAAAATCCAAAGCACGCATGCGAAGCATATCTTCCAAAGTTTGTATCGTTCTTTCTGACTGCCCATCCGTCTGTGGGTGGAATGCAGTACTGAACCTCAGTTTTGTTCCCATAGCTTCCTGCAAACTCTTCCACAACCTAGATACAAATTTCGGATCTCTATCCGATATAATAGACACTGGAACTCCGTGTAAACGGACAATCTCATCAACATAAATGGTTGCCAATCTATAAGCAGTAAATGTAGTTTTGACAGGCAGCAAATGTGCGGATTTAGTTAGTCTATCAACTATGACCCAAACAGAATCCATACCTCGTGAAGTCCGAGGCAGGCCAACAACGAAATCCATAGTCACATGTTCCCACTTCCATTCAGGAATAGGGAGAGGTTGAAGTAGACCGCCTGGTTTCTGATGTTCAGCCTTAACTTGCTGACACTGAAGGCACTTGGACACATATTCTGCAATCTCTTTCTTCATTTTAGGCCACCAATAGGTCTGTTTCAAATCCCGATACATTTTGTTGTTACCCGGATGCATAGCAAATATGGACCTGTGGGCTTCGTCTAAAACCCTCTTCTTTAGTTCCGGGACATCAGGGACACATATTCGGTTCCGGAATTTCAACATTTCATTCCCAATACTGAATTCCGCTTTTGGGCTTATCTCAAATTCGTCAATCACCTTCTTGAGGAACTCATCCTCTTTCTGTTTCTGCTTAATTTCATCAATGATCGCCGGCTCGGCTGTAATAGCTGCTATTAATCCGCCCTGTTCACACATTACCACCTCAATTTCAGACTTCTCAAAGTCTTGCAAAATCTCCCTTTGTTCTGTAAGCAAACAAGCCATACTCCCTGTTGATTTTCTGCTCAAGGCGTCAGCAACTGTATTAGCTTTCCCGGGGTGGTACTGAATCTCAAGATCATAGTCTTTTATCAATTCCAGCCATCTTCTCTGACGCATGTTCAGCTCTTTCTGCGTGAAGAAGTATTTCAGGCTCTTATGATCCGTGTAGACTTCACATTTTGCCCCATACAAATAATGCCGCCAGATTTTCAAAGCAAAAACAACCACGGCCAATTCTAGGTCATATGTTGGGTAATTCTTCTCGTGTGGCCTCAACTGTCGAGAGGCGTAAGCAATAACCTTCCCGTTCTGCATTAACACACAACCCAAACCCTTATAAGATGCATCGCTAAAAATTACGAAATTTTCCGTACCTGAAGGTAATGTCAAAATTGGTGCAGTAGTCAATCTCTTCTTCAGTTCTTGGAAAGCAGATTCTCTTTCATCATTCCATTCAAACGGTTGCCCTTTACGTGTCAATTGGGCAAGAGGCACAGCTAACTTCGAAAAGTCCTTCACAAACCTCCGATAGTACCCAGCCAAGCCCATGAAACTGTGAACTTCTGTTACATTGGTCGGTGTAGGCCAATTCACAACTGCCTCTATTTTCTGCGGGTCCACGGAAATTCCTTCCTTGTTGATCACATGCCCTAAGAAAACAACTTCATCCAACCAAAACTCACATTTCTTTAGTTTAGCAAATAATTTTCTTTCCCGAAGTATCTGTAAAACAGTCCTCAAATGACGTTCATGTTCGAGTCTATCCTTAGAGTATATCAAAATATCATCAATGAAGACTACAACAAACTCGTCAAGGTAGGTTTTAAAAATTCTATTCATTAGGTCCATAAATGCTGCCGGAGCGTTAGTCACTCCAAATGGCATGACAAGAAACTCGAAATGGCCATACCTCGTTCTGAATGCTGTTTTCTCAACATCCTCTGCCTTAACTTTCAGCTGATGATACCCGGATCTCAAATCAATCTTAGAAAACACCTGTGATCCCTGCAACTGGTCAAATAAATCATCAATACGGGGAAGGGGGTATTTGTTCTTTACTGTTACCTTGTTCAATTCCCGATAGTCGATGCACAGGCGCAAGGTACCATCCTTCTTTTTCACAAATAACACCGGTGCACCCCAAGGCGAAGTGCTAGGTCGGATAAACCCCTTATCAAGTAGGTCTTGCAACTGTTCTTTCAACTCTTTCATTTCAGCAGTAGCCATTCTGTAGGGAGTCTTCGAAATAGGCTGGGTGCCTGGCACAGTCTCAATAGTAAACTCTATCTCCCTGTCTACCAATTCCCCCGGTAATTCATTTGGAAACACATCTGGGAACTCTCTAACAATAGGAATATCATTCAATTCAACATTCACAGATTGTTCAGTCAACACATAGCACAGATAACCCTGGCACCCCTTCCTGATTAATTTACATGCTTTCATTGCAGATATCAAATAAGGTGGAGGCACTACCCCATTTCCCACGAACACAATCTCTTTCTATTCTGGTGGTTTAAACACAACCCTCTTTGTCACACAATCTATGGTGGCACAATATTTGGTCAACCAATCCATGCCCAAAATTACATCAAAGTGTCTAAAGTTTAAGGGCAATAAATCTACATATAGGGTAGCATCCTCAGTACGTAGGTCACAAAATCGATATATATAGTCACATAACACAGATTCCCCCGATAGAGCAGACACACACAACAAATATGGCAATAATTCTAGGGGTCTTTTCAGTCTAGATGCAAATGTATATGTCACAAATGAGTGCGTTGATCTAGAATCAATTAATACAAAGGCATCCTGATTACATATTGAAATAGTACCTGAGACAACGGCATTGGTATTCCGTGTATCACCCGGAACAAGTGCAAAAACTCTCCCCTGTCTCACGGTGTCCCCGGTAATGGCGGATCTCACAGTATTTCCTGGCTTTGGAATTGATGCAGTTGAACTAGCTGCTAGTTTCCCACCGTTCTGGTTGCACTCCCGGGCTATGTGCCCTTGTTTCCCACACTTGAAACAGCCTCCTGATGCACGATAACAAACCCCACGGTGCCTTTTGCTACAGATATTGCACATGGGAGCTGTGTCTCGGGAAGAATTTGAAGTAGTGGAGGAGCCCGTGTTTTGTTTTTTCAGAAATTTCTTCTTCGAAAAGAAGCCTTGCCTTTTGTTACCCTTCCATTCTGTCGCTGGCTTAGCTTGTCTAGCTATATTAGCCTCTGATATGATGGCCCTGTCAAGCACCCCAATGTAGGTCTCCAGCTTTAGGACATTCACCCTCTCTAGGATGTCACTGCGGAGTCCGCCTTCGAAATGTCTTGCCTTCTTATAGTCTGTGTCAATTACATGTGGTGCAAACCTAGCCAACTCAGTGAACTTGGCCTCATACTCAGCCACTGTCATGCTATCCTGTTTGAGTTCCATGAACTCGGCCACTTTCCTATCCCGAACACACTGCAGGAAGTACTTGTCATAGAATATTTCTAAGAATTTCACCCAATCAACATCCTTATGATTTTCTCGCATCAACATCCACCATCTTCTTGCTTCATCTTCTAGCATAAAAGTAGCTAGAAGCACTTTCTGAGTTTCTGAACAGGGAAACACTTCAAACAATTTCTCAATGCCGAGGACCCACGATTCAGCTTTCAACGGATCTAATCCCCCGTGGAACTGCGGTGGCTTCATTTTCTTAAATTCCTTGGTGAGAGTTATAATCCGGTCATCATTCTGATTATTTGGCATAGGTGGTACTGGAGGTGGAGGTGGTGGGTGTGGTTGCTGCCACTGTTGTTGCCACTCCTGTTGTTGTCTCAAAGCTTCTGCCATTTCCTGTATCAGTCTTTCCATTCTGTCCATTCTGGTAGTAGAAGACTCCTCTATCTCATCACCTCTGGTTCTTACCATCTGATTAAACTTGCATCATATTCATACAAAAGGTACACAAGTATGCATACACTAAAGCATACATATACAGGTAATTTGCAATGCAAGTAATTCACAATTTACAACACATAATTGTTCACATCAAGACAATTTAACACATAACCAATGCTTCCCAATTCATATTTATCACATAAATGCATCATAGGTCTTATCTAGATGCTTATTGCTCTCTTTGGACAAGTGTGTGAGTTATTAACTCGTGCTCTGATACCACTCTGTCACGACACTAACCCGCCCCCGTGGGTTAAGGACGTAACCGGCCAGTAATCATGAGATTACCTACGGCCTCAAACTGATCTAAAGATATTTTAACAGAGTTAATGGGGGCCAAGTGGAAGTAAAAATTTAAAACTTTGTCCATAGAGCCGTGCTTATATGCACCTCAAACAACCATACTCAGATACGTTAATAACCCACATTAAAAGTACTGTATCACAAAGTTTATTACAGACAGGATCATACAAAACGAGTCAACCTATGACAGACTATGTACAGACATCCACAAGGCCCTTGCCAATCAGACAAAACATAAATACATAATAGAAGGGCAAGGATGGTCTCATGCGTGAGACACAAGGCTGACTCCCCCGAACTCATGTTGTTCCTGGCAGACTTCACTAGGGCTGGGTTTGTGCTTCTCTTGGCTCACCTACAAACACATGAATGAGCGTGAGCGATAGCCCAGTGAATAATATCAAATACAAAATATACATAACAAGGTAGATCGAAGTGTTCTAAACGGCCTTGGGCCCAAATTCATAATTTTAATCGATACAGATAATCATACGAAGTTCCCAACATCCTGGCCTTTGGCCCCTTTAGATTTCCATTCATGTCAAAACGGCCTTTGGCCCATTCATTCATGTCAAAACGGCCTTTGGCCCATTCATTCGTGTCAAAACGGCCTTTGGCCCATTCATTGGTTTCAAAACGGCCTTCGGCCCACTCATTCATTTCAAAACGGCCTTTGGCCCACTCATTCATGTCAGAACGGCCTTTGGCCCATTCATTCCTGTCAAAACGGCCTTTGGCCCACTCATTCATGTCAGAACGGCCTTCGGCACATTCATTCGTAGCAAAACGACCTTCGGTCCATTCATGTGTAACAAAACGACCTTTGGTCCATTCATGTTTATCGAAACGACCTTGGGTCCATTTATGCTCGTCAAAACGACCTTTGGTCCATTTATGCATTCATATCAGACTTACGTCCACAATCCCAATTAGCAGTTCGTAAGCTTATAAGGGAATAAATAATTGGACATTTAGAAGCATTCATATATCGATATTACTCACAGTGATCGGCTTGTGGATTTGCCCTGGAGCTTGACCCTACACATTTCATGAACACAAAAGGGTCATTAACAGTTCAATCCGTTCTTTAATTCACATATTCCTCTTTAGGCTTTATTATTATCTCATTAACTCATTTACAATGCTTAACATATGCCTAAGAGTGCTTGCAAGTGAAAGAGAACGGAAAACAGAACACAAAATGCAAAACAGGATTTCAGGAAATAGAGTCCCCGCTCGAGCGTGGACTTCCCCGCTCGAGCGGACCCTCAGGTCTGCAAAAGTACTGGTTGCCTTCTATTCCAGCTCGAGCGTGAACTCGGCCGCTCGAGCGGACTTCCTATCTACATAGCTCCCCGCTCGAGCGTCAACTTCCCCGCTCGAGCAGGAACCATGTCTGCAGAAAATGCTGGGAGCTCGATTTCTCCGCTCGAGGGGCACTTCCCCCGCTCGAGCGGACGTCGAAAATTTTGGGTTTTCCAGAACACTCCCTTGAGTTCAAACTCGACATTCAACCAATTTTTCTTGCATGCAAGGCTCCAATCTCACATATATTTGTACTAACATGAGATAGACACCAAAACACATCACAATGGAGCTCAATTCCTTGTATTACTTACATGCATGCCTCAAATTAACCCAAATTCATCACCAACACATCACATTCAAACATGCAAAGCTTACTCTTACATGATTCATTCTTGCATGTGAGAAATATGCCTACATATCCACAAAATTGGTGAAGAGGGGTCCCAATGCATGGTTTTTTAAACAATATTCAACACAAATCATACACATTATGCTCAAACATGAAGATTCTTGGCCACTTCTTACATGCATGTACATATTAGGCTTCAATTCAACAAACACAACCCAATTTCATTTCAATCTCACTCTTGATCACCATTTTAGCTTGAACACACAAAATTACAAACTATAATTCAAGAATCACTCACCTAGAAGCTTTGATCTTTCAAGCTTTAGACAATTCTTGAGCTAGACCTTCAAAATTATTAAGCTTTGAGGCCAAAATCCCAAATTCCCTCACTCACTCTCTTTTTTTTTTGGGTAAGTAACCTCACTCACTCTCTCCCTAGCCGACCCTCTCTTTTCCCTTTGAGTTCTTTGATCAGCCAAATGAAGTGGAGGGAAGGGAATTGAGTGTAAAATGCCTTCACATAAATCTCCACTCACAATATAATAATAATAATAATAATAATAAGGCAATTTGGCACTATTCGTCAATTTAATCGGTTTAATCTAACCCGAATCAATTTTCAATTAAATTTCACCGTAGGCTCTAAAAATTACGCTAATCACAAAGGCGTAATCAATTTCAGGTTCTGTGGCCGATAAGGCCCTCAATTTAATCTCCGAAGCGGATTATTCAACAGGTATTCCTACGGTGAATAGATAGAATTCCAAAATCACATATATCCACATAATGGCACATAAAATCATATCAAAACATATAATCACATACGTATTAGGGACCAATTAACATAATACAGAACAGGGGTATCACACTATGTGTCACTTGAGTATCTTGAATAACGACGTTGTGATATGACATTGTTTTATTTATGCACTTCAACGGATCATATTGATCTTTTTCAAGAAGTGATTACCGACAATAATCTTGTCATAGGCTCTATGTGTGTCATTAACTGATTGACCGTATTTGAAATTTGAACAAAAATTTGATTGAAATTTATGTACCAATAGACATAGCACTCGATTCAGAACGAGATGTGGCAAATTCCAAGAGGATTTGGAGTTCGAAGAAAGAAAACAATCAATCTAATGCGGGACTAGAAAAGAATAATCGAAGGCATGCAGCACAGAAGCCGTATTTCTAGGGAAACCCAACAACCCCAACAATCGCAGCAGCAAAATCTAAAGGAGAGTTTTCAAGCAAGAGCAGCTCCGTTGATCCAGTGCTATCATTGTCAACAGATGAGACATAGGAGGTTTGAATGCCCCCAATTGGTCGAAAATTAAGGAGAGCATTTGGAAGCAAATACGCATGTTATCAGCAGACAGCAACCATGGGTAACTAAGTCGGGAACTACTAGGCAGCAAAATTACAAAGCGGAGAGCAATCGTAAATCTGGACCGATTAACATTCAAAGGCCAACTGGCAAAATATTTGCACTGCAAAGAGAAGAAGACGAACATCTCACTAAGCAGTATCTTTTGGAGAGCAGTACACCACGTATGAACTCGAGGAAATACAGTACGAGCTATGGCTAACTTAGGAAAAATGTAATTAGGATATTAGTTATAAGTCTTTTGGATGATTTTTTGTAATATGAATATGGACGATGTAAATTTCCTTTTGTTAATCCAGTTTTAGAACTCTTGAGTACATGCTTTATTCATCGTATTCTTTCATATATGCTATGTGGATGCAAACCCTTAAGAATTGTTTGTGCATTTGATTTTCAATCTCCGAGGCATGAATAGGTCCAACTCCCAAATCATCTTGGACACAAATTGGTCGTCTGTACACCTAGTCGTAATCGATGGCAACTAGAAGAATAAGATGAGTTATGCATTCATTAGGACACTTTTATTGTTGAATGGGGGATAGACCAACTTCCCTGATTACCACAAATCGACGAACGTAATGACACCAAAAACCTAGAGAATGATCATCACGATACATTCATAGTGAGTATGTGGACTACTACATTAGAAATTGGTAACAAGGTTTTTCACGTTGAAGTAACGACATCATTAGCTATGCAACAGGCAGCTCAAAATTTTTGCGAACAGAAACAACAAAAAAAAAAAAAAAATGAAAAAGGGGGGGAGGGGGGGAGGGAAAGAAGAAAGATCAAGATGATTAGCATATGTTGATGGAATCTGCTTAGAAGCACAATGATGAATGCGAGCAAATTATCCACAACTTTTCGACGGCTGAAAATTTAGAGGACAAAATTTGTTTAAGGGGGTATGTTGTAGAGACCTTAATTTTTGTAATTACCATTAAATCCCTAACCTTTAGTTTATTTCAATAAAGCCCTTCAATTTTCGCTTAATTGCATTTTAAGCCCTAGAGTTGGGAAGCATTGCGGCTTAATCCGAGTAAACCCAAATCGATCCCGGTAGATTAACAATCACCTTTAAAACCCTAGTATTAATTATTAGACCCTATAATTATATATTAATCACTTTAAAATCTTAATTCCCGATAATACTGTTTTCGGTCGATTTCTTGCCTTTCTTTGTGCTTTAATTTAATGGGACCCGAATTTTTTATTTTAACTTTTCTAATAGTAGTATATTAATAATAAATATCAAGGTTTCATATATTTATACATGGTCCCTATATACTTCTATTTTATTTCATTCCAAACCTTAATTGTAATATTTTATTAATTAGTGTACTTGTGCCTATTATTTTATGTATATAAATACAAATATCTCCTATATATATGTATATATATATATTTCTTGGAGCCTAAGTAGTTGGCCATGTGATTTATGAAAGGGCCTTGATGGCTTTGATGGACAACTTTGATAAATTTGCACTTGTAAAACTTAGTCCCAAAGAAACCTCCCAATCCTTTCTCTATATATATGCACACTTCTCCCCCTCATTTTACACACTTCAACCATGCATTAGAGAAGTGAGACAGAGTGATCTTGGAAAAGGAGAGAGAGAGAGAGAGAGAGGGGAGAAGAGAAGAGAAGAGAAGAAGAAAAAGAAGAATTGTGTTAAGTCTTGTACAACAAAGGTAAACCTATATCACCTCTTCTCTCAAGTTCTTTTACCACTTCTTTTTCCCCTCCTAATACATACTATTTGTATATATATATCTTGCAGTCTAGAGCTACACTCTTGTATAAATGTGTATTAATCAAGATATGGTGTGCTTCTCTTTCTTTCTTAAATTTCAAATAGCAATTCTTTTCCTTCTCTTGAATTTATTTTCCTATCAAAACTCCATAAACTCAAAATATGTTTTTATGGGGTAATATTTGTATGTCTAGAGTATGTGATAATTTTGGTCGGACCTAAGGATGTGTTTTCATAACCTATACAACTTTTCTAAGTTTGTTACTCACAGAATTAGAAAAATAGTCAACTTTCTCTATTTTTAGAAAATGTCAGAAAATTAATCTTGAGTCCAATTTTATGTCAAAATCTTAATATTGGTGTTATATTCCATTTAAAATTTGTTTGAACTCAAGAGAGTGAGAGGTTTGAGAGAAAAATCGATTTGTGTAACAGTCAACGAATCTGGATAGATCTTGATAATTATGAATTATCTTAAATCTAAAATACCTATCCAACTTTTGTAAATTGAGTTTGAAAGTAGACTCATTTATCTACAAACTCACATGAGCCCAGGTAGTTACGGCCAATAAAAGTGTTTTTTTCCATAATTATTTCTCAATTGGTTCAAATCTGAAAATCTGGAAATATGTGTTAATGTGCTCTTAATTGGCTTGCAACTCTTATATGCTATGTTTCTTGAATGTTTAAGTCATGATATGTACGCTATGATAAATTGTGAATTTGTTATACCACGCATAAATTACTTTATTTTTAGTTTGGATTCGTAATTATCTTAACCATGCTTTGCTATAACTAAGAACATAATGCACTTAATAAAGGAGAAACCAAATGGGGTGGTAATGGGTTTCGATTCTTGTAGTAAATTTTATGGGATAATGAATGATGGATTCAAGAGTATAATATGTGTTCCATTTTTGTGAAGTCTTGTGCAAGTGTCTTCTCGAACCCTAACATGGCACGGGGAGATATTCTGGCTGCTTAACGGAATTGGGAGGCATAAGGGTGGCAATGAGGGTCACACATAGGGAGAGTATCCTTGGAAGCCCGTTCCTTTGGGGTAGACCATGATGTCACCACTAGGGCATGTAACCTAGGTGCACGAGCATCATTGGTAATTGTGCGGTAAGCGACACACTGGTGGTTATGCGGTAAGCGACGCATTGGTATTGTATTAACGAAGGGGGAGTCATAATTGCCTGTGGCCAATGTTAGTGGTTAGGTAGGAATGACATTCCATGGGGAGTTGCCTAGAACTAACTTAATTGACTGTTATTCTTAAGAACCGAAATTTAATTATAAGTTCTGACTAATTATTGCTTTCGCTGTATGTCATGATCGTGTCGTTATTTTACTTATGTATTTGGAATGGGAAAAAGGGACGAGGTGTGTATGTTTACTTGGCATTCTAAGCTCGTGACATTTTATGCCAGGTGAAGGTGAATTTTACACTGAGAACGGAATTCCTAAAAGGTTTGAGGAACCATGGTTACCCTAGAGATTAGATTTTATATTTCTTGTATTTTGGATAATCTTTTTGTATTAAGAACTTAATATGTATTTAATGACTTGGAGAATTTTATCTGTAACTATTATGAATATTTTCTTTTAGTGTAATTATTTATATTTTGTGCTTAATTATTTGTATAATGTTGTGTATCTGCTAGTTAAATCCCAGTGTATTGTTGATTATATTACCGATGTTCCCAAAATTTGGGACGTCACAGACATTGCCAAAGAATCCTTTGGGTAATAACCAATGAAGATCCCAGGAAGTCAGAAGAGTCAATATAGCCTCTCTTTGAAGTCTGAGAACCTTATATAGCGAAGCTACCTTTTTGACAGATCTCAAAAGGTTATAACACAAGGCCTCAAAAGTAACGTAGAGATAGGTATAGTTTCAAAAAAAGTTTTCCCGTGCTCCCATCAGTATCTGGGCAACAAAGGGACTTTAAGTGCACCAATGCATGCAATACAATGAACATATAATTGAAAATAAAAGTCATATCATGGGGTTCAAATCAAAGTTTCATAAAATCCCCAGTGAAGTCACCAAAAACTATAACATGCTCAAGGGTTACCCCGTGTGTGCTAAACTGTTCGGACTCTTGACTTCTTTGATCTAGTCTCACAAGTGTAATGTGAAACATAGATGAGAGTCCAGATTTGGAAACTTTTATTGAAAATCCATTTTAATACAAAATCTTTGCCAAAAATGGACAACATCACCAGATCTTAGAGTCGCCACCTAATGTTTTTGGAAAAATTAGGAAACCCATAACTCGTACCAAGGCTACTGTTCGTCATAACGAAAAATGCTAGGCTCGAAACCTTAGGTATGAGAGAGAAAGGTCATTAATTGAGCACTCCTGCTCACCCGATCAAATATCAGCCTTTACTAAACCATGATATGAGTTTTATTAACTTTATATGTTCACATTCTGGTTATTAAATACATCCAAAAATTTACTATGTAAAGCATAATAGTATAGACTATGCCATCCACTTTGGAACAACTTGATTTCATGTAGTTTGAAAGAGCTTTGAAGATGTACAACTCAAAGAAATTGAGTTTACAAACATGAAAATTAACATCGTTCCAAATTATGCGACACAACCTCCATCCACCGGCATTTATATAAATATTAACTAAGCAAGTAGCCTCATGGTAAAATGCTAAACATAGTAAGAAAAACATGCACAAACGGGATACTAAAGCATAAAAACTTACATATTTATCGACGTGCCACGAACAGCTACAAAACAAAGTTAGCGGAATATACATAATCTTATATACAAATTCCTAATGCAATTTACACATAAAATGCAACTAAAGATTCGACTTCTAATATATGACATGCGAATCATCTCATGAACACGAGGTAGCGAACATAATCACATAGGAATTGATTAAATTCATAAATGCAAACTTAGCTGAATGAAGATGCATGAACATGGATGCAAAGCATGGATTTGATGAAAAACAAAAACATGATGCTTATGCACGAATAAGGAAAGCAAGTAAAAGAATGTGATACAAAGAAGTGGGGTGGAGAATTATTACAACACTTGAGTAAATAATTACAAACCAAATAAGAGAGATAGAGAAGGAAAATATTACAACAAAATAAAAACCTCACAAAACACTTAAATTAAAAAAAAACAAAAAAAACAAAATAGAAACTTCATGTGTCTTGAGGATTGCCAGAAACTAGTATGCTTAATGGTGGAAGACTACTCTGTTTCGTCCAAAAGAAGCTAACCAGCCGGCCAGCCAACTAGGCCTAGCAAAACCTGTCTTGTTGCAACACCGAGAAAAGAAGAAACAAGGAATATATAGATGGCTCAACTAACTACTTCAGGTTAGATTATAACATGACTAACATAAAACTAAAGTAAGAAAACAAATATAAGATAAAAAGTGCAAGAAAATGAGTAGGAGATAAAAAATACAAGAAAATGAAAGAATTGAAAACTAACCACTTCCAGTTAGATTACACAAAACAATATGAAACAAAAGCAAGAAAATGAATTCGAAATAGAAATGAAAGAATTGAAAATTCACCTTCCAAAGAAATAGTAGACTTCTTCATTTCCAAACTTCCTCTTGATCACCCTCACGGTTGTGAATAATGATCTTAATCCTCAATTCAAGAGCTTAGAATTTGAGCTTAGAATGATGGTTTTGGATAGGCGTATGATCACGCTTTAATCTTCTTCAACTTAGCAAGACTACTCTCTCTTTGATCAAAGCTTTAGGACTTGGTTCTTCAGTGGTTTTTGCAAGGGAAGATGTGATGTGGTGCATCGCTTGAAAAAATGGAAGTTCACAACTAATACTTCCTTTTGGCTAACTCTTGAATTCAAAGCTTAAACTCTCTTCTTCTCTATCTCTAGCTTTCTCTACTCAATTTATCATTCTCCTCCTCTCAATAATCTGATGTATTCATATAGGAAATTCAAGTGGAGAAATGGTCGAAGACAAGAATGGAGCATTAATAAAGCACTAACGGAGCTAATGGAAGACAAAAGTGGAGCATTACCATCAACGGATTAAGCACTATGCAATGGAGGATGACTATATATCCATTCAACGCATAATAGGTCAGAAAAATAGGTTATGAAGTGCCCTACCTAAACCAACACAAAAACTAGGCGAATTTGTCCTTGGGCGGTCCACCGGCCAAAGAAGAAGATGTCTATTTTGCTCTGGTTCGACTCCGTTCTGCTTAGGTTCAGTCCAACTTTGCTCTGGGTGTCCAACAGGGCTTAAACACTTGACCAAAATAGGATTAGGGTTGGAAATAAAGCTCAAATTCCATCTTTGTTCTTGAGGATTGTGTGAGAAACACATTCTAATTGCCATCATCGAGTAATGAAAATGAAGCGTCCAAGTCTTAGGACTGGTCAAAATAAGGTGTCTACAAGATGTAATCATGGTGCTAATGTGACTGGAACAAATCCCTAAGTTGTAGGGGTTGGATCACGCTCTTTATATACTAGGATATATGTTCAAATTTATATATTCAATATGCTTGGACATGGGTAAGGTTCAAACAGTTCAATAGAAGAAGATGTCGCTTTGATCCAATGGCCACCATATCCATTACCAGAAGCAATCCAATGGTTCCATTTCAAAATGTGCAATGTCTCCTACAAAGGAGGCATGTGTTGACCAAGTCAAGATAGGTGGCATCCATTCAAGAACCCCGCTCACCATCCAACGACTCATGTTTACAGGAGGATCTAGTCTACCATATTCATGAGGAACTACGAAGCCACCTGCTAAGAAGAATGAACAATTGAGATAGATGTCATTCCATACGGCTATCCAGCACCCCACTTTCACGAGATCATGAGAGACTCTCAAGAGGCTGTTGCTGATTTCTAGGAGACAACCACAATTTCAAGAGGTTATAGCATTTATAAATGCAAGAAATGAAGATGGAGCAAACCCCTAATTAATCCAACATTCAACACAACTTAGTACATAGCCTAGTATTATTTATCCTTAGTTTAGCCCTAGTTCAACGTAGGAGTAGTTTTTAAAAGCATCTTTGCCATAGTTTTAGTTTTAGTTTCCCAATTTTCATGACACCCGTGTCAATTTAATGGTTTTTAGCCTTCATAGGCATTGCTTTGAGACTTAAATTGTGTTTCAATTCCATTTTGTAACTCAATTTTATGTTTTCCAACTTGTTTTTATACTTTGATTTGTTCAATCCAATGAATTTGTGAAAGTATGTTTTCTAGCACTTATTTCTCTTTATTTATCTCTCTTGTTGACATTAAAAACTCCATGGAGGTTTTAAGTCCTCTTAATTGAGACAAAACAAGAATTAGGAGGTCTTTTAATCTTTTGGCCTTACACAACCTCCTATTTTTAGAAGTCAAATTTTTGCAAAAGTATTTCCATAACTTATGAACTGTTGCCTTGACAAGCCTACAAATCATCCAAAACCTCTTGATTTTAGTCATAACTTGTGTTTTAGCAATATATATATATTTGTATTTTTTGCACGAACAATTTCTTGAAAATTTTCAAATGTGAATATATTTCATTTATACATTATTATATTATTAAACTGTTACAAATGTGTCAATCTAAATAAATAAATAAATAAATAAAGTGCAAATGTGTTATTCTTAAAATGTGAATGTGACATCATTATAATATGTGTATTATTGTTTTATTAAACTTTTGTCAAATGTGTCATTCTTCTTAAAATATGACAATGAGATATTTGTACACTATTGTCTTACTAAATTTTTGTCATATGTGTCATTCTTAAAATGTGATAATGTGTGCATTATTATCTTTGGAAATTTACTCAAAACCTCTCTGTTGGACCTTTGTTTGGTGAAAATGACAGTCTAATTTATTTTGATTCATAAACTCCCTAAGGAGGAGATGCATAATTGAGTAAGGACAATATAAAATAGCTTCTTTTTTTTTTCTTAGCCAATATTGTCAGAGTAGCATGCTACTGTAACATGTTACTATGAGACAGAGTAACATGTTATTATTTACATGAATTTCGACGGTAATAATTTTATTGTTAATTTAATTTAATTTTTTTTAAAAAAATTTCATAGTCAACATGGATCTTGTTTGATAGATCTTAATAAAAGGATTCTAAAATTATTAATTTTATTAAAAATTGACATCTATTTCAAAAGTTATATTATTTTAAAGTTTAATATTTTGGTAATAGTGGTATGTGTTAGACTTTTTAAGGAAAACTTTTTGTACTTGTCCTTGATGTATTAAAGTTTTATTATGATGGAGTTTTGCTTAAATCCCCCTATTATCTTATTAAGTTTTCAAATGTGGATATATTTAATTTGAGAGAATTTAATATGAGATATGATTTATGTGTTTATAAGAATATTTATGAGACTAAATAAATGGTCCTTATTTTTCATCTCAAAATAATGTAATGCAAGGTTATAAATCAATCCTTGAAAATAATCTTTTTATAATAGAAAACAAAGTTGTGGATACAAAACATTGGGAATCTCTATATATGTGTCTGCTAGTAGGCTATACAAGTACTACCAAAGCCATTTTACCAGTACTAACCAGAAGGATTGACACCTAACCGCGCGGGTTTTCGGACTTTCACCAAGGACACACAGGTCAATATTATAACCACAACCACACCCCTAACCAGATTCACCAAGGTATTCAGCCTTTTTCTTTCTTTTTTTTTCTCAAAATCAATACATTTATAATGTTCAATATGAAATCATATTCAATGCACAATGTATCATAAATTAGTTTCAATCTAACCGAATCCTCATACAATGTCTACAACAATCAAGACTATCATCCACCACCGGTAACCCAAAACTGATATTTTTATATAACATATAGTTTCCAATCGAAATATATAATTCTATCATTTTACAATGTGAGTAATAGTACATATCCAACTCCACCATTATCATCAACATAAGCATTGTTCCAATATTATAAAATCCAACATTATTTTCCATTTCCTTTCACAAATCCAAATATTCCAAATTTTAGAACAATCACGAATATAGAATTATTAGTAAATGTCCCAAGAAAATAACTTATTGAACTTTGTTTTGGTTATTAATTTTGGTTAATTGTTAAAGCAAATAGGACAATTTATTTTACCTCTTTATGATATGGCTCAATAGCACTTACCCCATATTATTATGAGTTTTATCCTCTCATATAAGGGGTTAAAATTTTACTTTCTTATGAATAATTTAAAATTTTGTTTCACTAAAAGTGCCTATAAACACGGGTCAATCGCTAACATATCTATGGATTACTGTGATAATGCCGACATATACTAAAGTCAAACACACACCAAAAAAAAAAAAAAAGCCCCACAGAATTTGATGGTTTTTGGTCTTAAACCTATCTTGTTTCGCAGAGGACTATGATGGCTGCCTCAATTCATTTTGCTAATTAACACGTAAACTTTCCTTTTTTGTTTTTTTGCTTGGGAAAAGCTTTATTACATGAATGATGAAATGATGTTAATATCTACCGACATTGGTTTCAGATGAAATTCGTCATTCATGAGGAATCCTAGCTCAAATCTTATCCTTCGTTCAGGTTTGTAGTTTATTATTTTTAATTTATAAAAATTAAATATAATGAAAAAAAAAAGTAAAAATATTTGATAAACATATATGTTTTTTAAAGCTTGTAAATAAATTAGTAAAAATATTGTTTAATTTATGAATATTTGATAAATTTTGTAAATTGTTAAATTTAAAATAAAAAAATAGACTTCTTTATTTTTAATTTTTCAAATTTCTACAATAAACACAAATACTATCATACCATTTAAGTATCACACAAATGCTACTATACGGTTTTAGTCTTTGGCATGTTATATTCATGAAGAAAATAATAATAATAGTAATAATAATAAGGGTAAATTATCAATAGATCTTAATAGTTGGATTAAATCCATCAAGTCTTGTTGAAAAATAATCTTAGTATAATCGTCGCTACAAATAATTTTGTGACAATTTTTTACATATGTTGCTAAAAATTGATAATTAGTAACCTTTTTTGTCACGATTTTGATAAATTGTCACTAAAACTTACAATTAGTGACATTTTTTGTGAATAATTTTTTAAACTGTCGCTGAAAGTTAAAAATTAATAACTTTTTTTGTGATGATTTTTTTTTAAACTGTCGTTAATCTTATAATTAGTAATTTTTTTTGTAACAATTTTAAGCTGTCGTTGAAAATTAATAATTAATAACGTTTTTTAATACTGTATGATGAAAAAAGTTATTAATTATCATATAATTTATTAGATAATGAGTCTACTTAATAGGATTTAGACGTAACTCTCCTTAATAATAATAATAATAATAATAATAATAATAATAATCTCAATGTAATGTGTGCTCAAGTTGGACAGTGCACTAAATTGTTAATTATTCATTAATAAAAATATTATGCTTACATTCGACGTCAACTTTTCACGGTACCATCTCCGCATGCATGGTATTTGAAAACAAATTTTTTAGTAAAAATTATAAATTAAATGTAACCAAAATTATGGAGTTCTTTTCCATTGTTACTCCTATGAATTAATTTGAAAGCAAAAATAAAATAAAATAAAATTCATAAATCCTCCCACTGATGTGGTTAATGTGACAAATTTAAAAAATGATATTAATTAAGATGGAAGCATCTATTTCTACTTTCTAGCAGTTAATTATTTATTTATTTTTCATGAGTCTTTTGTAGGATAAAAAGTATCTTATTTATTCTAGAGATAAGGACAAACGGACCATAGAAGGGAAGGAAAAAATAATTTTGCCTCCAAGTTACTAGTAGGTAATATGAAGTCCAAGAACTTGATTGATAATTTAAGATTTATCCTATAGCGATTTCGATTTGGACTTGACCCATTTAATGTTTTAGATCCGGGTTTCAATGTCTTATATAGTTATCCATGTCTTGTTTTCCTTTATCACTTTTTGAGTTTGGCTTTTGGGACGTGTTCGTTACGTTCGAAGCAGGTTGGTAGCTTGTTTTTTAAATTGTTGTTATCCAGAATTTTGTTCCTTCGCTCGAGCGACAATTCTTGCGCTCGAACGGTCGTTGTGAACCTCCAGTACTTTTGCAGGTTTGCAAAAATACTGGGAGTTTGTATTCTTCGCTTGAGCGAAGTTTCTTGTGCTCGAGAGATAGTCTTTTGTCTGTAAAACTACTAGGAGTTTGTATTCTGCACTCGAGCGAAGCTTCTTGTGCTCGAGCGGTGAAACTTATTTTGTCCGGTCGCTCAAGCGACACATCTTGCACTCGAGCAAGATGCGTGTATATCAGTTCGAAAAGTCACTTTTTCACCTCTCTCTCTCTCTCTCTAAACATTTCAAAACCGTAATTTCTCTCACTCTCTCTAAAACTCATCTATTTCACTCAAACCCACCTAGATCCGTCAATCTTTTCACCCATGCCCCTTTGTTAAAAAGGTAGAGCTCGGCAGAGGCTTTGTTCTAATCAGAGCAAAGTTAATTTTTGGCGTCTTTGAGTTTCCTAAACTCTCTCTCTCTCTCTCTCTCTCTCTCTCGTCTTCTAAGGTTGAGGTAGGGATATCTCCACACTTTTTATGAGTTTTAATTAAGTTATTTGTTATTTCTAAACAATATTGAGATTTTGGAAGATTTGGAACAAATCTTGGATTATAGGTAAAAATTAAAAGAGGGGTTTTTCAAAGGGATCTTTGAAAATGATTTTGATGTGGAAAATAATGTTGAGTTGGGAATAAATGGTTGATTTTGATATTTGGGACTGATTTTGAAAAGAAAAGGGGTGTTGCCCTAAATGCCTCAAATGTTGATTTTATATAAATAATGACATTGAAATTGAAATTATGAAATTGGAATAATGTTGATGAGGATGGTGAAGTTGGATATGTATTATCACTCATCTCTTGAAAATTTGGAGAATTTATCTTTGCTAATAATTGTTTATTTGTTTAGAAATACTTGTTTTGGGCTATCGGTGGAGGATAGCTATGATTGGTGTAGAAATTGCATGTGAATTAGGATAATTGAAACCATTCTCACATTCATTTGCATTGAGCATTATCTCACTCTTAGACATTGGAAATGCTACCGTTTTGAGAAAAGAGATGAATCTGAGAGGGAGTTGTTGTTACATCAAATAAGTTGGCATGTGTGTCAAGGATGAAAGTCGCGAAAATCGCGTGTATACATGGGTGCCAATCCCACGGACGAAATATCTGTAAAATGACAATAGTAGTGCTTGTATAGCCTACGTTTACATGGGTGCCGGTTCACGGTTTACCGCGGATGAAGTTTCCGGGAAAGGTTGTTTTGGTTTTGAGATTTTCATAATGTGATTCACCGCCTTGTCTTCTATTGTAAAGGAAGTAGTTCATGGATTATGATATTACCCTAGCATTGCATAGTTTTGAAAGAGATATAAAAATGTTTTTGGCACAAGTATTGTATATACATCCACCTTATTGCTTTGTTAAGATTCTGATATTGTGTTGGATTATTTCTGCTAGGCTTTAGCTCACCCTATGTGGGAAAAGCATTTCAAGTGTTGATGATATGCCTCTGCCAACGTAATAGCTTGGAAGGACTTAGAGCAAGGGCTTCATTTTGTTGATTTTGTATATGTTTTGTACAAGCCAAGGGCCTTTAACTGTATTGGACTAAATCTACTTTTGATGTAACCAAGCACTGTCTTGGAGAGTTGTAAGCCTTTAGGGCATTTGTTGTCTGTTTTATTTTTATATCCTATCTCTTGTTGTAACATATGTTATAGATTCAGAGTCAGACTTGTGAATGTATATTCGTATATGTTACCCTTTTTTACAAGTAATTGGGATTAATGGAAGATAACTATCTCATCGCATGTTATTGTGTAATTAATATTGTGGATGGTTCATAGTAATTATTTCAGGGCATTACAACATGGTATCAGAGCGTACGGGGTTTTAATACTTTGAGTACATGGGAAGTGGTTCTTACCACAATGGTTTTATCTCACTTGATAAAGATGTTAGTATGTTTGGTATCCCATGTGATAATATGCTTATGTGATTATATGGGTATGAGATTTAATTTCTAAGATATTGATTGGGTCTATGGGTTTCTAGAAGTCTTATTGGAAACGCATTTGATCATTGCTATTTCTGATTAGAACTATGGCAACGTCGTGGGATATCATTATCTAGGAAGGAAATTCATTTGTGTTTATGTGACTACGTGATTATGTGGAGTGAATTACTGTTGTCCACTACCTTAGGACGCAAGTGAGTTAGCTTCGGTAGATTTGTACATTTGCTAATCTCTTTTGTTACTTTCATTAGGATGTCAAGACGTGGACATGGTGGTGGTAGGCATGGTAGGCCTAGATGGCATGAGGTGCCGTTATCATATGAGATTCCGATGTAGGAGGAAGGGGTTGGTCAGGCCAACGTGGCTGAACTAATTGGTTAGCAGGCTAGGCGCTTTGACCCATGAAATGTCCAAAGCTTTGTAGGAATCTATGGACATTCTCAGGGTTGAGAATCAAGTCCAGGCCCAAGTTGCTGAAGCACGGCCGTCACTTAAAAAGGGAGTTCTCCGGTTTCATCCGGATGATTTTCTAGGTGATCCTAAAGAGCCACTGAAGACGGATGAATGGTTAGAGTAAATGGTGAAGACATTTGAAATGCTTGGCATCGAAGACGATGGGCTGAGAGTGACCTTGGCATCCTTCCAACTATAGGGAGATGCGGGTTAGTGGTGGACGTATGCGCGTGGGCGCATTAGGGTGACTTGGGAGGCTTTTGTCAATGCCTTCCAGGACAAGTTCTTGCCTCCTACTGCTAAGGAGAAGTTGAAAGATCAGTTTCTAAAGCTCAAGCAGCTTAGTTTGCCAGTAACCGAGTTTGAGGCAGCTTTTACAAGCCTCTCTAGATTTGCACAGGAACTCATGGCGACAGAGGAACAACGTTATATCAAGTTTGAGAAAAGATTGAGGATCGGGCTTCTTTTCAAGGTAGCTAGGTAGATGATTAGGGACTATGGACGCCTTGTAGAGGCAGCGACTCATCTTGAGACCGTAGTTCAGGTAGAGGAGGAGTGGATAAGGGGCTCTAGGAGGAGTCAAGAGGTTTAAAGGGAGAGTCAGGACAGTAAGAGGCAGAGGGATCCCGTCCCACAGTAGTCCTAGGCTACACAATCTAGATCCACCTTTCCTGTGCCAAGTCCGGGTTCAGGGAGAGGTAATCAGGGAGGCTTCTCTTGTTTGAAGTGTGGCCACTTAGGTCATAAGTCTCCAGCTTACCTGCAGAGAGGAGGAGGGCAATAGTCTACACCATCTACGGCTCGTTCTCAGAGCCAGAGTTAGGAGAGAGGGCAGCCGGCTATCTATTATCAGTGTGGGTAGTCAGGGCATGTAAGAAGGTTTTGCCCTTAGTCAGGTGGCACACTTGGTGTGTCTGGTTCGAGGCAAACACAGAGCCACCAACCTGCCCAGTCAGCATAGGCCTTAAAAGGCCAATCAGGGGGCATCTTCAGTCTAGATAGTGTATCAAACTTATGCTCTGAGAGATGAGTAGGTGGAACAGAGACCTACAGGGCATGTGTATGCTATTACCACACCAGACTTAGTGCCAGCGCCTTCAGTTATGAGAGGTACTTTCTTGTTATGCAATTCTATTGCCAATGTGTTGATTGATATGGGTGCATTCCATTCTTTTATCTCTTCTGCATTTGCATCGATATTGGGGTTAGAAGTTGCTCAGTTAGCTTCTCCACTCAAGGTAGAGTCACTGATTAGTGGTGGTAAGGTTATGTTGGACCAGGGGTGTCGCAATTGTGATATAGAGGTTACCAGTCGCCGACTTCCTTTTTCATTTGCATTGATTGACATGTCAAGCTTTGATGCTATATTCGGTATGGACTGGTTTTCATCGTATCGGGCTATCATAGATTGTTATCGTCAGAGAATTACTGTATGTACCTCAAGTGGTGACTGTTTTCATTTCTTGGGGAACCTGGTTGATAGAGCTTTGTTGCCAGTGTGTAATCCGCATGCTCAGAGTGAGCTTAATTGTCTTCTTGCAACCTTCTTGGGTAGTAAGTGTGATGAAGTTCGAGTTGATTTGCCAAGGGTAGTTTGTGAATACCTGGATGTTTTTCTTGAAGATCTCACTGGTTTACCAACTTACCGTGAGATTGAGTTCTCTATTGATTTAGTGCCTGGTACAACGTCGATTTCTATGGCATCGTATAGATTTACACTTGCCAAATTGAGTGAGTTGAAGATTCAACTCCAGGAGTTACTAGACAAAGGCTTTATCTACCTTAGTACATCATCTTGGGGAGCACCGACTCTCTTTGCTAAGAAGAAGGATGGCATATTGCAACTTTGTATAGATTATCAGAAATTGAACCGAGTGACTATTAAGAACAAATACCCAATGCCTCATATAGATGATTTGTTTGCCCAATTGAAGGGGTCTATTTGTTTTTTTAAGATAGACATGAGATCGAGTAATCATCAATTGACGGTTAAGGAGGAGGATATCCAGAAGATGACATTCTATACGCGGCATGGCCACTACGAGTTCCTAGTGATGCCTTTTGGGTTAACCAACACACCAGCCATGTTTATGGACTTAATGAATTGGATCTTCCATGAGTTCTTAGACCTCTTTGTTGTCGTCTTTGTTGATGACATCTTGATTTACTCATCCTCTAAGGAGGAGCACGAGGAACACTTGTGAGTTGTACTTGAGTTACACTTGAGTTACACTTGAGTTACTTAGAGGCCACAAACTATATGCTAAGTTCGGGAAGTGTGAATTCTGGCTGAAAGAGGTGAAGTTCTTAGGCCATGTGGTATCCGGGAAAGGAGTGACTGCAGATTCCTCTAAGATTGAGGTAGTACAAGATTGGAAACAACCTAAGAATGCCTTTGAGATTCGTAGTTTCTTGGGGTTGGCCGGGTATTACCGTTGGTTTGTAAAGGATTTATCTAGATTAGCCTCACCATTGAATACACTAACGAGGAATGGAATTAAGTTTGTGTGGAATGAGACTTGTGAGAAGTCATTTCAAGAGCTTAAGGTTAGACTTACCACTGCTCTAGTGTTGATTATTTCGGGGAGGGATTTGGGCAATTCTCTATATTTTAATGTGTCATGGGAAGGTTTGGGTTGTGTTTCGATGCAAGAGGAAAATGTAGTAGCTTATGGCTCACGTCAGTTAAAAACACATGAGAGGAACTATCCTACCCATGATTTAGAATTAGCATCCCTGATCTTTGCTTTGAAAATTTGGAGGCATTACCTTTACGGTGTGAAGTTTGAGGTGCTTTCTAGATCATAAGAGTTTGAGGTATCTATTCTCATAGAAAGATCTGAATTTGAGGCAAAGGAGGTGGATGGAGTTTATGGAGGATTACAATTCTGAGTTACACTATCATCCGGGGAAGGTCAATGTAGTAGTCGATACTTTGAGCAGAAAGTCCTTTAGTAGTGTAGCAAGTATTGCCATCTGAAAATGGGAAATGTTGGGTGTTATTGGCAAGTTAGACTTGCATCTTAGCAAGTCCGTTGAGTCGACAGCTCTGTTTTTAGTAGTTGCACAACCTATACTTGTAAGCCGAGTTATAGAAGCATAGAAGGGTGATATTGAGGTAGAAACCCTACGGGAAAAGATTTCTAGTGGGAAGGTAGAGAAGGGCTTGAACATATATTCTGACTCGAGCATTAGGTACCTTGACCACCTTTTTTGTGCCAGAGTCTTGTCGAAAGGAGGTACTCCGAGAGTTTCACCATTCATGTCTTGCAGTGCATCCGGGAGGCACGGAGATGTACCACAACTTTAGTCGCTAGTTTTGGTGGAAAGGGATGAAGAAGGATGTAGCCATGTGTCGAGGTGTCTTACTTGTCAACAAGTGAAGGCTGAGCATCAGAGGTCAGCGGGTTTGTTACAACCCTTGCCTACAGCCAAGTGGAAGTGGGAATATATTACGATGGATTTTGTTATGGGTCTTCTGAGGACTCAATGAGGTGATGACGCCATTTGGGTGGTGGTTGACCCATTGACCAAGTTAGTACACTTTGTACCTATGCGTACGAGTGATTCAGTAGATTATCTAGCCGACCTTTACATTAGGGACATAGTTCGGCTTTATGGGGTCCCTGTGACTATTGTTTTGGATAGAGATCCGTTTCTTACAGCTCGGTTGTGGCAAAGCCTACAGAATGCCTTGGGCACTAGGTTAACTTTTAGTACCGCCTATTATCCTCAGACTGACGGGCAGTCAGAGCATACTATTCAAATCCTTGAGGATATGCTTCGAGGTTGTGTTAAAGGGCCGTGGGAGAGGCACTTTCCTTTGGTGGAGTTTGCCTATAACAATAGCTTCTAGTCGAGTATTGGTATGGCACCGTTTGATGTCTTGTACGGCCGACAGTATAGATCTCCTGTGTGTTGGGCCGAGGTGGGTTATGCACCTATGATAGGTCCAGAGTTAGTTCCGAAAATATCGGAAGAAGTTACACTTATCTGTAAGAGGTTGGTTCCAGCTCAGAGTCGTCAGAAGAGCTATGCTGACTGTAGGAGGAGACCGTTGTCCTTTGAGGTGGGAGAACACATCTTCTTGAAGATATCTCCTAAACAGGGTTTAGGAAGAGCAGAAAGTTATCTTCTAGGTTCATTGGACCTTTTGAGATCCTAGAGCAAATTTGGGAGGTAGCTTATCGTTTGGCCTTACCGCCACAACTTTCCAGGGTTCATGACGTGTTCCATATCTGTATGCTTTAGAAGTATGAGCCAGATCCTTCACACGTGTTGGATTAGACTCAGTTAGAGGTTGATGAGGAAGACTCATATGAGGAGAGACCGGTAAGAGTCTTAGATACTCGAGACCAAGTCTTGCGTAACAAGACGATTCCTTTGGTAAAATGTTGTGGTGACACCACAGGGTTGAAGAGGCCACTTGGGAACATGAGTTGGAAGTCCGTGCGAAGTGGCTGAACCAATTTGTTGATATTTCAACTTGTATTGAGAATCTTGTCTTGTTAATGTAACATAAACATTGTATATGTTTGGAAATGTGAACTGTATATTCAGTATTAGAGACATATTTATCATGGTTATAAGAGGAATGACCGATGAATGGGTCATGGTGGTGAATTTAAATTACTATCATGGTTATAATTGGTTTGAACATTTTTTTGATGTTTAATTTTAAATTTTGGGGACGAAATTCCTAAAGCGGGAAGATTATAGCGATTCCAGTTTGGACTTGACCCATTTGATGTTTTGGATCCTGGTTTCATTGTCTTATATAGTTATCCGTGTCTTGCTTTCTCTTATCACTCTTTGAGTTTGGCTTTTGGGACGTGTTGGTTACGTGTAGAACAGGTTGGCAGCTTGTTTTCCAAACTGTTGTTGCCTAGAATTTTGTTCCTTCGCTTGAGCGACACTTCATGCTCTCGTGCGGTCTTTGTGAAACTCCAATACTTTTGTAGGTCTGCAAAAATACTGGGAGTTTGTATTTGTGAAACCCTGTATTTTTGATATATTAATATTTTAGTGAGGGGTATTGGTGGTAGTTTGGTGGTGAGATTCTTAGATGAGAATCTAACTTGTTTTCTTTATTTGTTTTGTCTCTTTTTATCTCCACCTCATTATTATTTATCTTCTTTGTTTTCTAATTTCTTTTTGTTATTCTTGGGCACCAAGTAAATTTTATTTTATTATCTTTTCATCATTTCCTTACTTACTAAGTAATCTTTTATTTTCTTTTAATTTTTTTTAATCTTCCTTTCTCTACAAGCAAACCCCCTTTTCTTGCCAACCAAGTAAAGTTCCTTTTCATTTGCCCCAAGTCTTCCTTTTCCTTTGTCCTAAGTATCCTTGCCTATAAATTGAGCTCACCTCTCAACCATTTCTATCATTCTTCTTCTTCTTTCATTCTTTTGCTCTCTCACTCACTCTCTCTCTCTCTCTCTCTCTCTCTCTCTCTCTCTCTCTTCATTTGTTAAATAGATTTAGAGTTTAGATTAAGAGTGTTTAGAGTGAGAGTAAGCATTTTCATATATGAGAAGAGTTGTAGATTTTGTGAAACCTTACATACCTTATCGCTTAGAATTTGGAGATCCATGGAGAAATATCGAGATTCGAGTGTTGGCAATGGAGGAGATTGATTTGAGGTAATTCGGGTGGTATACAATATGCTTCCTCTAAATCTCTTTGCCAAGAGTGTTTATTTTAATTACTTCCAATTCGTAATCCTCTTGATTATTGTGATCATTTGATAAATCCTGTGAAATCATTATATATTGACACAGTACTCTGGTCATTTGATAAGTTTCTGAAGTTGTTCTGTGTAGTTCGTGTTGTTTTTCTACCTAAATGATGTGAAAATGCTCCGTATATGGATCGAGTGGACCTTCCCAATAGCTTGCACCAATAGTCCAGATAAGTGGTTGTGCTTGGGTGAGGTGGGTGAGGTGGGTGAGGCCAGTCACTGGTCATGTACTAATAGGACGGGTATTTGGTCTTGGATAAACTATCATATGTTGAGTTGACTTGTTCGTGCAATTGGGTAAATTGCTTAATTATTGAATCTAATCAGTTGTGTACTTGTTAGATCCCTGTTGATTTATTCTTTGTCTGAGTCATGTTATTCCTGTTGTATTGTATACTTCCCAAATTAATTTATTTTTCAGGTAGAGAGGAATTTAGTGGAGATCAGATTTGAAATTCTAAAGAGATTATTTGAGTTGGATATTTTTAGGCCCACAACTATAAATTGTTTTTTTTTAGATTTGTATAATTTATATTTTTGGAGACGCTTGTGTTAATTATTTGTGGAGATGATTAGTATATTTGAGATTATGAGTTATCTGTAATTATAAATTTGAGGTTGATTTGATTTATTAACGGCCTGGAAGTTGGGGCGTTACAATATTCTTCACTCGAGTGAAGCTTCTTCTGTCAAGCAACGGTCTTCTGTTTGTAAAACTATTAGGAGTTTGTATTCTGCGCTCGAGCGGTGAAACTTATTGTGTCTGGTCACTTGAGCAACACATCTTGGCTCGAGTGAGTTGCCCGTATATCAGTTCGTAAAGTCACTTTTCTCAGTCACTTTTTCACCTCTCTCTCTCTTTAGACATTTCAAAACTATATTCTCTCTCTCTCTCTCTCTCTCTCTCTCTCTCTCTCTCTCTCCAAAACTTATCTATTTTACTCAAATATACCTAGATCTGTCGATCTTTTCACCCATGTCCCTTTGTTAAAAAGGTAGAGCTCGGCGAGGGCTTTGTTCTAATCAGAGCAAAGTTGATTTTTAGTGCCTTTGAGTTTCCTACTCTCTCTCTCTCTCTCTCTCTCTCTCTCTCTCTCTCTCATCTTTTAAGCTTGAGGTAGGGATATCTCCACACTTTTTATGAGTTTTAACTTAGTTATTTGTTATTTCTAAACAATATTGACATTTTGGATGATTTAGAACAAATCTAGGGTTTTGGGTAAAAATCAAAAGAGGGGTTTTTCAGAGGGATCCTTGAAAATGATTTTGATGTGGGAAATAATGTTGAGTTGGGAATAAATGGTGGATTTTGATATTTGGGATTGATTTTGAAAAGAAAAGGGGTTTTGCCCTAAATGCCTCAAATGTTGATTTTCTATAAATAATGAGATTGAGATTGAAATTATGAAATTTGAATCATGTTGATGAGGATGGTGCAGTTGGATATGTATTATCACTCACCTCTTGAAAATTTGGAGAATTTATCTTTACTGATAATTGTTTATCTGTTTAGAAATATTTGTTTTGGGCTATAGGTGGAGGATAGTTATGACTGTTGTCAAAATTGCATGTGAATTAGGAGAATTGAAACCATTTTCTCATTCATTTGCATTGAGCATTATCTCACACTTATACATTGGAAATGTTACCGTTCTGAGAAAAGAGGTGAATCTAGGAAGGAGTTGTTGTTACATGAAATAAGTTGGCCTGTGTGTCTAGGGTGAAAGTACTGAAAACCGCGTGTATACATGTGTGCTGATCCCGCGGACAAAATACTCGTAAAATGGCAATAATAGTGCTTGTATAGCTTACATTTACATGGGTCTCAGTTCACGATTTTCCGTGGACAAAATTTTCGTGAAAGGTTGTTTTGGTTTTGAGATTTTCAAAATGTGATTCACCACCTTGTCTTCTATTGTAAAGGAAATGGTTCATAGATTACCTTAGCATTGCATGGTTTTGAAAGAGATATAAAAATATTTTTGGCACAAACATTGCATATGCATCCACCATATAGCTTTGTTAAGATTCTAATATTGTGTTGGATTATTTTCGCAGGGTTTTGGTACATAACAAACTTGCTGGGAAAGCACCAGATACCATGAAAACCAACGGGGGGAGCTTTCTCTCTCTAGATTCTAGAGAGAGGCTCTACTTTCTTCCCAGTGTTTGCTTAGAAAGAGAATTTACTGAGTAATTATAGCTTAACGATATTGGTTTACCTTAAGCAACTCATTTAATGTTTTTCAAATCACCTATATGTTCAATTCTCAAGTCCAAAAGGATGAATTTGAATTCCCATTAATTTTCACTCTCTTTCCCTTTCTTTTCTCTAACTTTCTCTTCTAGCTCTCAAGAAGAAAGTTTCTCTCCAACTCTCTCTGTCCTTTTCTAACCTTTTCTCTTTTGTTCAAGGAACTAATTAGCTTAGGAAACTCATAGTTTCATTAGCTTAAGTGGCCAAGTTTAACTCAAACTAATCTTGCTTAGGCTCAAAGAAAGAGATTTCACTGAGTAATTGTATTTTAACAATATTAGTTTAACATAAGCACCTCATTTAAGGTTTTCTAAATCACCTAATTGTTCAATTGTCAAGTCCAAACGGATGAATTACAATTCCCTTTAATTTTCATCCTATTTCCCTTTCCTTTCTTTAACTTTCTCTTCTAGCTCTCAAGAAGAAAGTTTCTTTCTAACTCTCCCCGTCCTTCTCCATCCTTCTCTCTTTTGTTCTAGGAACTAATTAGTTTAGGCAACCAATAGTTTCATTAGCTTAATTGGCCAAGTTTAACTCAAACTAATCTTGCTTTGCCTCCAAGAAAGAGAATTTTTTGGGTAATTGTAGGTTGATGAAATTGCTTTAACTTAAGCACCTCATTTAATGTTTTCTAAATCACCTAAATGTTCAATTCTCAAGTCCAAATGGATGAATTTGAATTCCTTTTAATTTTTATCCTATTTCCCTTTCTTTTCTCTAACTTTCTCTTCTAGCTCTCAGGAAGAAAGCTTCTCTCTAACTCTCTTTGTGCTTCTCCATCCTTCTCTCTTTTGTTCTAGGAACTAATTAACTTAGGCAACTAATAGTTTCATTAGCTTAAGTGGCCAAGTTTAACTCAAACTAATCTTGCTTAGCCTCCAAGAAACAGAATTCACCGAGTGATTGTAGTTTAACGATACTAGTTTAACTTAAGCACCTCATTTAAGGTTTTGTAAATCACCTAAGTGTTCAATTCACAAGTCCAAAAGGATAAATTTGAATTCGCTTTAATTTTCTTCATATTTTCCTTTTTTTTCTCTTACTTTCTCTTCTACCACTCAAGAAGAATGTTTCTTTCAAACTCTTTCTGTCCTTCTCCATCCTTCTCTCTTTTGTTCTAGGACTAATTATCTTAGGCAACTATTAGTTTCATTAGTTAAGTGGCCAAGTTTAACTCAAACGAAACTTCCTTAGCCTCCAAGAAAGAGAATTTACTGAGTAATTGTAGCTTAACGATATTAGTTTAACTCAAGCTACTCATTTAATGTTTTCTAAATCACCAAATTGTTCAATTCTCAAGTCCAAATGGATGAATTTGAATTAGCTTTAATTTTCATCCTATTTCCCTTTCTTTTCTCTAACTTTCTCTTATACCTCTCAAGAAAAAAGATTCTCCCTAACTCTCTCTGTCCTTCTCCATCCATCTCTCTTTTGTTTTAGGAACTAATTTGGTTAGGCAACTAATAGTTTCATTAGCTTAAGTGACCAAGTTTAACTCAAACTCATATTGCTTAGCCTCCAAGAAAGAGAATTTACTGAGTAATTGTAGCTTAACAATATTAGTTTAACTTAAGCAAATCATTTAATGCTTTCTAAATTACCTAAGTGTTCAACTCTCAAGTCCAAAAGGGATGAATTGGAATGCCCTTTGATTTTCATAATATTTCCCTTTCTTTTCTCTAGCTTTCTCTTCTAGCTCTCAAGAAGAAAGTTTCTCTCTAACTCTCTCTGTCTTTCTCCAACCTTCTCTCTTTTGTTCTAGGAACTAATTAGCTTAGGCAACTAATAGTTTCATTAGCTTAAGTGGCCAAGTTTAACTCAAACTAATCTTGCTTAGCCTCCAAGAAAGATATTTTATTGAGCAATTGTAGTTTAATGATGTTAGTTTAACTTAAGTACCTAATTTAAGGTTTTTTAAATCTCCTAAGTGTTCAATTCTTATGTCCAAAAAAATGAATTTGAATTCCCTTTAATTTCTATCATGTTTCCAATTCTTTTCTCTAACTTTCTCTTCTAGCTTTCAAGAAAAAGTTTCTCTCTAACTCTCTCTATCATTCTCTCTTTTGTTCTAGGAACTAATTGGCTTGGGTAGCTGATAGTTTCATTAGCATAAGTGGCCAAGTTTAACTCAAACTAATCTCTTGCTTAGCCTCCAAGAAAGAGAATTTACTGAGTAATTGTAGCTTAACGATATTAGTTTAACTTAAGCACCTCATTTAATGTTTTCTGAATCACCTAAGTGTTCAATTCTCAAGTCCAAGATGATGATTTGAATTCTCTTTAATTTTTATCCTATTTCCCTTTTTGTTCTCTAACTTTCTCTTCTATCTCTTCAGAAGGAAGTTTCTCTCTAACTCTCTCCGTCTTTCTCCATCATTTTCTCTTTTGTTCTATGAACTAATTAACTTAGGCAACTAATAGTTTTTTTTTTTTTTTTTTTTTTTTAGGTGAATAAGATTGTGACAACCCAACTCTAGATTATGCTAATTAATCTTAATTATGCTTATAATTATGAGCTTGATATGATTTTGAATGCTAATTATATGGTTATATGTGTTTGTGAATTTATATCTATTCACCATAGGAAAATCTATTTGACTTTTCATTATAAAATTTAAATTGAAGGCCGTAGAAGCGACAGAAGCTAAAATTGACTGTGTTTTTGCATTCAGCATGATTTTAAAGCCTACGGTGAAATTTAAATAAAAATTTATTCGGATCAAAATGGTTAGATTAATCTGATTTAATTTTGTTCATTTGATTATGCCTAAGCCTTAATTAGCCAATTTGATTAGTGAAACCTATATATGTACTAATTAAGGGGCTAATTCACATTTATGAGCTCAAAAAATTTGAAGATACACTCTAGAAGGAGAGAGTGAACCGAATTAGAGAGAGAGTGGGAGCTCAACCTTGGAGATTTGCAGGTGAATTCAAGAGACTAGGAGGAATAGCTCAAGAATTGGCTATAATAGGAAGAGTTGAAGCTCCTAGATGAGTAATTGAGCTCAAATTCATGAGTTTAAACTTGTAATTATGTGAATTCCAAGAGAATTGATGATCAAGAACAAATTTGAGTAGTGTTTGATGAAATTGAAGTTAATATCTCCATGCATGTAAAGAATCACCATGAATGTGCATAATCACGAAGAATTGAGCACCAAAATTCACATGCATGCATAATTTTGTTAAACCTCATGATTTTGATCATCATTTGTATCATTTGACATGGAATTAGAGTCTATATTTCACATGCATGCATCATCCTTGAAGATATGAAGCTTGGTAGCTTGTGTTATGAAGTTGTCAAGAAGAATGTGAAATGATTTGGGATTTGGATCACGGTTTTGGACAAATTAGACTCAATTTGCCTATGTTCTTAAGTTGTATAATGTTTTCCATGTTTTTATACCAAAAATATGAGTTTTGAGCCTTTGAAATCAAGTCATGAACTTCAAACACAGTTTTGGAAAACCCAGAATTCGACTTCCCTGCTCAAGCGAGGAAAGTGTCGCTCGAGCGTGAAAGTTGAGCCCCTAGAAGTTTTACAGAGATATGCACTGTGGCTCAAGTGGCAAACTTTAAGCTCGATCGAACACTGTTTTGCAAGACTCCTCGCTCGAGCATCAGAAATCTCGCTCGATCGTGAAATTCATGTAACCAGTGCTTTTACGAAGTTTTGCAGTCCTGTTGAATTGAATAGGCCAAAGGCCGTTGAATGGACCAGAGGCCGTTCCGAATAAGGGAATAATTTGACCGAAGGTCGTTTTGAATATGAAGGTGAATGTGAACATGATCATGGATCATAAGCGTGCATAAATGCGAAAATGGACTAGTTGGACCTAAGGTCATTTTGTGTATGAATTGGATACAAGACTGCTTTACATGTGGTGGACCTGAGGTCGTTTTCCACATATCGGACCGAGGGCCGTTTTGCCTATGAATTGGACCCAAGGTTGTTTTGCGTGTAATGGACCAAGGGTCGTTTACAAGTTGGACCCGAGGTCGTTTGGTATACGAATATGGATATGATATATGATATGTTGGACCTAAGGTCATTTTGTGTTGGTTTCGACCAACAAGTTTGGTTTGTAACTTATGATTAAATGAATCTCATTCATCAACCCCTTTACTTTGGTATGATTCACTGGGCATTAGCTCACTCTTTATTTATATGTATGTAAGTGAGCAGCGAGACGTCCAGCCCCAGCCCAGTGAACCATGAGAAACCAAGTTTTGAGAGGTCAACCAAAGTTGCCCCATGCAAGAGGCCTCACTTTTGTTTTACCTATCTTTTTTTCTTTTGTGGTCACGCATGATCGAACTTGTATAACCTTGGTTTTGGATACTGTCAAATGCTGACTACTAAATGATCCTGGACTTATGTAATACATAATATGGATATCTGTATATTGTGAGTTATTACATATAAAGTTTTTGGTTAAATCATGAATGCACAGATCGTTGGACAATTTTTGTAAATTTTGCTTCCGCAACTTGGCCTCCTATTACTAAATATGATTTGATTTCTGACTGAGGCCGTAGGTAATCTCATGATTACAGGCTGATTATGACTATTTTCCAACTGTTTTTGGGCTGTAAAAACTCTGTATTTTTTGAGCTGAAACTTGGGTTTTAAGGTCACCAAAGGTTGAAGGGTAGTTCACCCTTCTTTAAACCTTACTCTCAAGGCCTTTACCCTTGTGTTTTCCACCTTTGCACTATTTTTTTTTTTGAGTTTTTAAACACTGATTTTCAGAGTTATTTTAGTGGCTAAAATCATGTTTTGAAGTCCAAAATTGGAGGGGTTAGTCTCCCTTCCTTGTGTTTTGCTTACTAGCCTAGCATGATCCATGTTTTAGCTTATTAATCTAGCTATTTTTGTGTTAATTCCAGCATGTTTTAGGACTGCCTTTAAGTGTTTGTTACATTTGAGCTTTGTTTTGCATGCTTATAGTGTAATTGTCCTCATGAGTTGATTGTATTTATTTATGGCTTTCCATACGTTTGATCACTCTTATTCACCTCTGCAGCCTACCCCCTTTCTTGGCTTTTGTTTTGCTTTGAAAGTGGTTTCAAATTACTAGTTTGTTTAAGCATGAGATCGAGATGTCATGCTTAATGGTTTAATCCCTTTGGGGATTCATTACCAATGGTATGATGTCTCTTTCATGCCTAAAACAACTCTTGGTTTAAGCCCTTTTTCCATTACAGGACTTAACTTCACCTTTTGGACTCAATTGATTAAAGAATGGATGGTAATCTAAAATCAAGTAATAAAACTGAGGCTAAAAAAGGTGCAAGATAATAACTTGTTTGGGTTCAATCGGATGTTAATTGAACCCTTGAGTCTTGAGTCGTTTCATACTCATTAGTGACAAAAATGATTCAAGATTGATTGTCAACTACTTCCCTTGATCTTTCGTGATTAGGAGGTGGTTTTGAGAGTCATGTTTTATTGCATTTATTGAACTTGCACCTTTGGTTCATAGGCCATCATGCAATGAAATTGCATAGATTGATAGTTTGTGAACCAAGTTTACTACTCCTTTGAGCTGTTTGATGATAAGGAAGGGTAAACTGTGCAAACAAACCCTTGAGAATACACTGTCTCTGCTTCATTTGCTCTCTGTTGCAGCAGGAAAGTTCTATCATCAGTGGCTAGTAGGCCATCTTTCGTGGACGGCAGGCCCTCTGCTGGCCACCAGTGCAAAATCAAACAGTGTTCTTCTGAAGCAGAATAGAGTTGGTCTAGAGTTGGAAATCAGTACATGTGTTATACTATGCAATAGAGGCATTCAGCAGTAGAAACGATGACTTTTTTCGGGCAGAAACCGCATCCATGCATGAGCCCTCCATCTATCCTCGGGATCTGTGTTACAAGTACATTAGTGTTGTGATTCAAATAGTAGCTTTGTAATTAATTAGTTAGAATAGCTAATTTGTCTCGTGTTGTAATTATTTTAATTAGCTAGATTAGTTAATTAATTTGTTGTTGTAATAATTAGTTAAGTGGTTTAGCTAATTTAATTTGTTTTGTAATAATTAGCTTAGCTTTAATTACTTAGCTAGTTAGCTAGTTTATTCATTCGGACAATCCTATGTGAGGGTACAATGTTGTAATAATGTGTATATCTTCTAACCCCACATCTTTCTCCCTTTTGTTTAACTGCTTACAATGGTTAGATTAAAGCATCATGTTTTGTTTAGTATACTTCATGTTTGCATCCACTTGTTTTGCATGCAGTGAGGCTTGGTTCATCATTTGAACTTGCATTGTTAGTAAAACATTCTTTGAATACGTGCTTAGACTGCATGTTATCAAATTGATTCATATGGCATATTGGTAGCCGAGCCTAGTAAATTGCATATCGCATATGTTGCATTAGTTATATCGTATAGTTAGGAATCATACATTTTTCTAACTAGTTTCTCTTTTGGCTTGGAGTACTAGGTGAGCCTTTACTCGTTTTAGCATATCGCATGTTGATATTGCCATGTTTAGCATGCTTGCCATGAGGCTAATTGTTTTAAATGCTATAATTGCTTGAATGCTTGTGGATGAAGGCTAATTGCTTGAATTGGAATAAATTGAGTAAATGTTCATATGCAATCACTTTTTCAAGTGGGACATATTCAAAACAATTTTCAAAACAAACATGAATCAAATGTTCCAATTCTTGCAAATTTAGTATATAATTGTGTGTGTGCGCATCACATAGTAATGCTAGCCTACTAATTGGAACAAGAGCATATAATATAGATAAGAGTCATATCATGATTAGTAGAGGCCGATCTTTGATCGAGCGAGCGGGGGTGCTCAATTCATGACCTTCCCCTCTCATACCTAAGTTCCCGAGCAGAGACAATCTTGGTAATGATAGACATGTGGCCTTTGGTACAAGTCATGGGTTTCCTAAATTTCCCAAAAACATTTAGGTGGCTACTTTGTATCTGGCAAAGCAGTCCATTTTTGGCACTTTTATTTAAAATTGATTTTCCAAAAGATTTTCTAGATTGGGACTCTTTGGTGTTTATCTATTTCACATTGCACTTGTGGAATCAGATTAAGAACCGCGGGAGTCCGATACTGTAGGGCTTATTCATCTTCCGAAAGGGGGCGCGAAAAAGTTGAGCTACAGTATGTAAAACACTTGTGTGGTAGCTATGTGATCTAGCATGTTGTGATGTGGTTGGAGGTCCATTTCTCTATGGTTAAGCTGGTAAAGCGTGGTGCCTTGACAGAGGTTCCTTTCCCTTCTAGTTTGCGCCCGGCAAATTGTGAAATTAAGGTCCGTTTCTCTATAGGAGGCCAATAAAGCATTGCACCTTGAGATAGGTTCATATTCCTTTTGGTTTGCGACCCGTAAAGTGTGACCTTGGGGTCATTCCCCTCCAAGTGAGGGACGTAAAGTGTTATATGTTATGTGGGTTGTATTATTTGCCATCCGTGCTGTAAGCCGGTAGAAATGGTAGTATGTATTATGTTCAGTTATTTATATTTAGAAATATATGTTTTCTCGGTATCTTGTTATGCGTGTTCCTTGCCCTTGGGCCTATGGCTAGGGAAGATAGTAGATGTGTTGTTGCATAAGTGTGTGTAGTAGGGTGAGTTATGAGATTGGGCTATGACTCGTATATTTGAATGTGCTTTCAAAAAAAATGTGGAGACATAATTCTTTTATATTAACGTTGAGGTTTAAAGAAACAAGGTTGCGTTGCGAAGGAATGCTTTTGGAACTAAATTGGATAATTGGAAAGAAAATAAATGGTTTTACACCTTGTGGTGTTAAAATTTTGGAGAAAAAGTACTTATATAAGTATATTTTGAATATTAAACTGCCACTATATTTATATTGTACGTCATCGTGCATTCCTGATCATAAATATCTATAGGTTGTTGTTGTTTAGGATCATGTTGGGATCTCTACTAGACTTTATGTTCATGTCACGTTGCTAATCATTTTAGATACAAGTAGAGAGATGATTCAAGATCGATGATCTTCCTTAATTGTTTGCCTCGCGGCCTATATGTGTTGGCGGAAGCCATTGTTGTAAAAGGGTTAAATCCTTCCTTTTAATGTAACGATGTAAACCTACAGGCATTTTGTTTAAATGTAATTCTTATTGCATTCCATATAAGTACGATTGTCAGGACTTTCATTTATTTATGGATGTAATGTATGTATAGTTCCGCATTTTCTTAATAGAAAATGATTTATATTAATGGATATGGTAATGTTATTCGGGTAATAAAAGGTGGGGCATGACAACTTGGTATTAGAGTGAGCCGTGTCGAATACCTTGGGCTCGTGCGAAGTGGTTTTTACCACAATGGGTTTATTATTCTTGGCGAGGACGTTTGCATATAATTAGGATAAGTGTTAGGACTCTACGTGTTGCATTTATGTGAGCATGAAATTAAGTTTCATGGATAGTGTTGGTAGTCGCTGAATTTGTTTTGAGGTCTTATTGGAAACACGCTTGATCAACATGGTTTCTTATAGGAATTCCGGGACAAGTAGCTAGTTTTGTGGACTTGATTCAATTATTTGATTAAGTGTTTTCCAAGTGTGTCTTGTAGCTTAGCAGTGGTGAGTGAGTGTGTGTGCCTTGGGGAAGGCTGTTGTGTTGTTCACTAAGTTTGGTTTTGTTTTTAGTCTATAGGACGTCTACACGAGGGAGTAGAGGTCGTGTTAGGAGTAGAAGTGTCTGTAGAGGCACAATAGTTCCGTTAACACTTGCCTTTGCAACATCGATTGTGGGCAAGAAAGTTGCACACGATATTGTAAGAGTGACGAGAGATGCTCTAGCTTGCAATAAGAGGAACCATGGTCGTACCCTCAAGCTTACTAAGAAGTTTTTCTACTCCAAGCCGCCTGAGTTTTAGGGAGAGCATATATTGTTGGAGGCAGAAGATTGGTTAGAACAAATTACCAAGACTCCTGATATGCTCAAAGTCGAGGATGAGGAGTTGAGGGTTATTTTGGCTAATTTCCAACTAAAGGGAGACATTGATTATTGGTGGAAGTCTGCGAGGATTTCTGTGGGCACCACTTGGCTTGCTTTCACTAAGACCTTTTTGCTTAAGTATTTCCACCTTCCGCACGGGAAAGATTGAGGAAACCGTTTGTTGAGTTATGCCAGGATGATACTCCTTTGGCACAGTTTGAGGCAAGGCTAGCCAGTTTGTCGAGGTTCGCTCCAGAGTTGGTTGCATCACAGGAGCGTCGTTGTCTTGAGTTTAAGGAAAAGTTGTGTGATGATATTAGGGAAAAGGTTACCGAGGTAGTGTACAGAGATTATCACACACTTGTAGGGGTGGTGGCTCATGTGGAAGCCATCATTCTTGAGGTTGGTCAAGATGGGAAGAAAGAGGCCATATCAACAATTCCAACTGTTCAAGAACGTAGTAGACTTAGTAAGAATTGGAAACGAAAGAGATCTCAGGCACAGGCGGTGACGACCTCGGCCTCCGAACTATTATATTATATTGTTTCAATAAGCTTAATTGCATGATTGTGTGTTTAATTATGTGATTACATGCTTAATTTTGTAGTAATCTGTTATTACATGGAATATTTGTTCACTTATCGACATAGAATCAAAAATTGAAAGCCCGAACGGCTTCAGAAGCCAAAATTGACTAGCCTAATAGACTAATTAGAATATTTAGAATTTTATGGCAACTTTTGGAAAAATTTGATTCGGACCAAAATAATTAGAATAAAATAATTGAAATCAATTAAATTGAGTCAGATTGACTATTCATAAGCAAGCTTAATTAGTCGTAGTTAATCACACCCTATATAAGGCCCTAATTAAGTCTTGAGCTCCTAATATACATATATGGGCTGAGATTTTGAGAGTGAATGAAGGTGAGTTCAAGAATTCTAGAGAGAGGAAGGAGAATTTGAAGAAATTGTGGAGGATTGGGAGAATTACACTTGAATACACTTGAATTCACACATTAGGTATGAAATCCATCCTAAATTCTTGGAATTGAGTCATATAGAAACTAAGTTCATGGAGGTATAGGATCATTTGCTTGGAATTGAGTAGGTTGAGCATTTGAGTTGAATTATGCACATGCATGCTTGATCTTTCATTTTTTAGTTAAGATTTCTTGCAATTCATACATGTATGAAGCTTAGGAGGCACGAACTTGAAGATCATCCATGGACCCATGCATTTCATGCCACTTTGCAGTGTTTTGAAAGGAAGAGGACTCAATCCATAACATGCATGGTTTCAACTTGATAATATAAGCTTGAATTTGGACAATTGGAGCAAGATTTTGAATAAAAGGTTTCAAACTGGAAGTGTTTTCAAGTTCTAAGATGTTTTTGCACGATTTTGTACCAAAAACACAAGTTTTGGACCTTTGAATATCAAGTTTGAACTTCAAACACAGTTCTGGAAATTCCAGAATTCGACCTGTCTGCTCAAGCGAAGAAAATGTCGCTCGAGCATAAAAATCAAGCTCCTGGAAGTTTTGCAGAGGATTGCATGGTGGCTCGAGCGTCTAAAGTTGCGCTCAAGCAAACCCTGTTTTGCATTGCTCCTCACTCGAGCGACGGAAATCTCGCTCGAGCGTAAAAATCATGCAACCAGTACTTTTACAGAGTTTTGCAGACAGCTCGAGCGACCTAAGTTTCACTCGAACCACCACCCTTATTTTTGAACCCCTGCTCGAGCGAGGACCCTATTTTCAGCAAATTTTGACCAACTCTTTTAAGTGCATACTTACATCCTCATGTCATTTCAAGAACTCTTAGGCACCAATTGAGCTCATATAAACATGGGATGAGTTACAAACACATGAGGAAAATTTAATTAAAGTGGAATGGACATCGAACGGTACTTCAATTGTATTTTTGTTATATGTTTTGTATAGGTGGACGTCCAAGGCCTAGTGACAACATAACCCACTGTGAGTAATAACTCTATAAAGATATGTTCGAGTTATATTTTTTTTTGAAAATGTTATGGTTATCGCAATTGATATATGAATGATTGAATGGCTTGTTGAAATGAATGGTTTATTGAAACGTTATGATGATTTATCAAACCTGTTATTGTTCATCGAATGGTTTATTGAAACTTTAGTTTCTTATCAATGAATGAAGTTCCATTTTGAAAATTTACTCGTGGCATCCTTTAATGAGGCTCTCGCCTGGGGGATATAATACCATGCCCCATTGCTTAATAAGCTCTCACTTGGGGGATATAATACCGTGACCCAATGCTTAATAGGCTCTCACTTGGGGGATATAATACCATGGCTCATTACTTAATAGGCCCTCGCCTGGGGGATATAATACCATGGCCCATTGACAAAGAGGCCCTTGCATGGGGGAAATTAATACCATGGCCCATTTGTCCTCACCCGGGAAAAACAATACCGTGGCCCATTGGATATTTGAAGCACAGAGATCTCTGATGTTAGACCTTCATGGTTGCATTGAATATTGAACATTGATTGACCCTTGAGGTCCCATTGTTAATGATTCATGGTTACTATACTGGATGTGCCACATGAGTTGAATGGAATATTTATTAATATCAAGATTGACTAGAAATGTGAAACTGATATTCTTGTGGCTTTGAACTTCATTCATATAACATCTTTATTCTGTTATTATTCATTGGGCATTAGCTTACTATTTATATATATATATATATATGTATGAGCAAGTTGAGCATCAAGGATAGAGATCTCCTCGGAGTCACCCCGTGGTCAGCCTTTTGTGGAGCTCTTGAGATGGAGCCAACTTGGACTCGTGCGAAGCCAAGCAAAGTCTAACCCCCTTTTTGTTATAAACTTTATGATCTCTTAGTCGATTTTTGGTGTAGGGGTTATTGTGTATGTAAGACTTGACAAGTTCAAAATTGTGGGCTAAATGTTTGTTTTATTTAAAACTTTTGTGATGTATGCACTTATCTATAGAATGGTTGTACCGTTTTAATGTGAACTCTTTCATATACGCATGGCTCAATGGATAATTTTTATGTTATGTTATACTCCCGCTAAGCCCCGTACTTTATATTCATGGATTTTGTTCATGGAGGCCGTAGGCAATCCATGATTACTAGTCGGTCATGACGCTAAACCTATAGGGGTGAGTTTGGGTCATGACTGAGTGGTATCAGAACACGAGTTATATCTCACTCACTTGTCCATTGATCCATAGAGAGTTTAGAAAAGATTCCAAGATTGCATTCATGTGCATTTATATAATGGAGTGAGATGAATTTTGTGATTAATTTTATGAAATCGTGTGCATAATTATATTGTTTTCATCATAATACAAAGTTTCATATAGAAAATGGTGAGAAGAAAAAGTGATGAGCTAGAGGAGGCAACCTCCTCAAGATTGGATAGAATGGAACGAATGATGTAGGACATGGCTGAATCTAGAAGACAACAACAGCAGTGGCAACAACAACAATGACTGCTACCCCCACGTCCAATGCCTATAGCACCTCCAGCTCCATGGTGTCAGACCGGGGACTGTAGTGTTGCTTTGACTAGAGAATTCAAAAAGATGAAACCACCATTGTTTCATGGTGGAATTAAGCCACTGAAGGCCGAAGGTTGGGTCTTAGGGATTGAGAAGTTGTTTGAAGTGTTCCCATGTATCGAAGCTCAGAAAATGTAACTAGCTGCATTTAAATTAGAAGATGATGCCAGGCGTTGGTGGATGTTGGTTCGAGATGAGAATAAGGACATTACTTGGGCTCGCTTTCTAGTAATCTTTTATGAGAAATACTTCCCGCAATGTGTATGGGACGAAAAAGTGTCCGAATTCATGGAACTCAAACAGGGAAACAAATTAGTAGCTGAGTATGAAGCTCAGTTTACAGAGTTAGCCCGCTTCGCACCTCACATGGTAGATACGGACTACAAGAAAGCTAGACAATTTGTGGGAGGTTGGCGCGATCCAATCCTAGACAGAGTCAATGTACTTAAATTACCAACATATGTGGATGTGCTTGATAGGGAACTAATAGCAAAGGGAAATATGGCCAACCGTAAACAGAATTTTGAATGGAAGGGCAGGAGACAGAATTTTAATAAGGGGACAACATCAACAAACAAGAAGTTGAAGTCTGGGAATTCCAATAATTCGAGGTCAACCTAAAGTGGCAACTCAGTACCTACTTGCACCGTTTGTGGAAAGAAGCACCGAGGTGTTTGCTATCGCACTACGGGGGCTTGCTATCAGTGTGGAAAGATGGGGGATATGGCGAAAGATTGTACACAATCACGTCAGGGTAGTAACCAAGGTGCCACAAGCTCGATTGGATTAGTTCCCACTACAAAACCAGCTGCAATACCGTCTACCACAAGAAATGAACAGAGGCAAGGAAGAGTCTTTGCATTGATCCCGGGGGACACTCAAAATACTAAGGCAGTAGTGTCAGGTACAATCTCCATTTGTGGTAAACCTGGTTATGCTTTAATTGATTCAGGGTCTATATATTCCTTTGTTTCTATGGGTTTTGCTAAAACTTTGAATAGACCTATGGAAACATTGAGTTATATATTATGTTTTGCATCACTTATAGGGAGATCCACGTTACGTTCAACTGTATTTGCAGCATGTGAATTATTTCTCGGGATTGTTGTTTTGTATGCTGATTTAATACCTTTAGACATGAGGCATTTTGATGTTGTTTTGGTTATGGATTGGCTAGCGAAATACCATGCAACTATTGATTGTGCTTTGAAACGAGTGATATTCCAACCTCCTATACAATATGAATTTTATTTCGAGGGAAAAGAGGTAGTTTCACCGCCATACCTTATATCTACCATGAAACCCCGAAAACTAATGAGTAATGGTTGTCAAGGGTATGTGTGTATTATAATAACTTAACCAACCATGGACATTACTCTAGACAATATACCAGTGGTGAGAGATTTTCCTGATGTATTTCTGGATGAATTACCTGGCCAACTTGTGGATAGAGAGATTGAATTTACAATTGCTGTAACACCGGGTACACAACCAATTTCTAAAACTCCCTACCAATTGTTCACTATTCAAATGAAAGAATTGAAAATGCAGTTGCAAGAATTGTTTGATCAGGGATTTATTCACCCAAGTACTTCACAGTAGGGAGCATCGGTTCTTTTTATAAATAAGAAAATAGGACCCCCAGACTATGTATTGATTATTGAGAACTCAATAAGGTAACAGTGAAGAATAAATATCCATTGCCACGTATTGATGATTTGTTTGACCACTTGCAGGGGGCCCAGGTATTTTCAAAAATCGACTTGAGATCAGGCTACCATCAGTTGAAAGTAAGGGCCGAGGATATTGAAAACACTTCTTTCCGAACCAGGTATGGACATTATGAGTTTTTAGTCAGGCCTTTCAGAGTCACTAACACGCATGCAACATTTATGGATTTGATGAACATAATTTTCAAACCTTTCTTAGACAATTTTGTTGTTGCTTTCATTGATGATATTTTGATTTATTCGAAGAGTAAAGATGAACATGAACAACATTTGAGAATGACTCTTCAGACACTTAGGGAAAAGCAACTGTATGGGAAATTGAAGAAGTGTGAGTTTTGGCTTAATGAGATAACATTTTTCGCGCTTGTTATTAACAAAAATGGTATCTCAATTGACCCTTAGAAAATCAAAGCAATTATTGATTGGCCTACTCCGACCAATGTAATAAAAGTTCGTAGTTTTATGGGATTGGCTGGTTATTATCGGAGATTTGTTAAAGTCTTCTCAAAGATTGCAGTGCCATTGACTCAATTGACTCGAAAGGAGGAACCATTTGAATGGACCGACCAAAGAGAATCTGCATTTCAAGAACTAAAAACAAGATTGACCATAGCTCCAACCCTCACTATACCCTCAGGTACGGAAGGATTTATGATTTGTAGTGATGTATCTTATAAGGGTTTGGGTTGTGTTTTAATGCAAAATGGCAGGGTGATTGCTTATGCCTCCCGACAACTGAGACCACATGAGAAAAACTATCCAACACACGACCTAGAACTTGCTGCAGTTGTGTTTGCATTGAAATTATGGCATCACTACCTATATAGAACCAAATCTGAATTGTACACCATCGATCATAAAAGCTTAAAATACCTTTTCACCCAAAAGGAGTTGAATATGCGTCAAAGGCGATGGCTTGAATTAATCAAAGACTATGATTTGAAAATCCACTATCATCTGGGCAAAGCTAATACTGTGGCAGATGCAATTAGCAGAAAGAATGTGGGAAATCTTGCTTGTTTACTCACAAATCAGATAGAGTTGCTACTAGAGTTTGAAAAACTCAAAATTGAGGTGGTGCCTTTTGAATAAGATAGCTTGATAGCTGCAATGTCTACATAGACTGCCATTATCAAAGAAATCAAGCAAAAACAAATGAATGATGAGCTTTTGAAGAAGATTTGTGATGAGCTTGATACCAAGCCTAAACCGGGATTCATGATTGAAGATTCTGTGTTGAAATTTCAAGGGAGATTATGTATTCCAAATGATGCAGATTTGAAAAGGGAAATTTTGGAGGTAGCCCACAAGTCAGTGTTTGCTATGCACCCAGGAAACACCAAAATGTACCATGATTTGAAGTTAGTGTATTGGTGGCCCAACATGAAAAAAGAGATTGCCTACTTCAACTCTAAATGTTTACAATGCCAACAAGTGAAAGCGGAACATCAGAAACCTGCAAGGTTACTTTAGTCTCTTCCTATCCCGGAATAGAAATGGAAACATATCACCGTGGACTTCGTTGTTGGCCTACCTTGAACACCTAGAGGTATGGACTCTATTTAGTTTATAGTTGATAGACTAACTAAGTCTGCTCATTTTCTTGTTGTAAAGACTTCATTTACTACATATTGACTTGCTACTATCTACATTGATGAAATTATTTGATTGCATGGGGTTCCAGAATCTATTGTATCAAATAGAGATCCTAGATTTATTTCTACATTTTGGCATAGTCTACAAGATGCATGGGGAACAGAATTGAGATTTAGTACAACATTTCATTCGCAAACTGCTCGGTAAACCGAGAGGACCATTCAGACCTTAGAAGGCATGCTTCGTATGTGTTCTGGACTTTCAGGGTAGCTGGGAAACATATTTTCCATTGGCGGAGTTTGCTTATAACAATAGTTTCCACGCTAGCATCGGTATGGAACCATATGAGGCACTACATGGTAGAAAGTGTAGATTGCCAACTTGTTGAGCAAAGGTTGGTGATAGGGCTATTTATGGTACCGAACTTGTGCAAGAAATAATCGAAAAGAACAAAATCATTCAGTAAAGGCTTAAGACTGCACAGAGTCGACCTAAAAGTTATGTAGACCAGCGAAGAAGAGACTTTGAATATGAAGCGGGGGATCATGTATTTATCAAAGTAACACCGATGAAAGGACAAATAAGAAGAAGGGAAAACTGACTCCTCGCTATATTGGACCGTTTTAGATTCTTGATAGGTTGGGTCCTGTTGCTTACTGTATCGCTTTGCCACCTGGGATGGAACAAATACATAATGTTTTCCATGTATCCATGCTTGGTGGATACCTTAGAGATCCGTTCCATGTGATTAACCCCCATCGGATTATTTTAGATGAGAATATGATTTATGAAGAATGGCCCATGCAAATCATTGATCAGTAAGTGAAGCAATTGAGAAACAAAACTATCCCTATGGTGAAAGTCAAGTGGAAAGAACATTATGGGAAAAGGTCACTAGGGAAAAAGAGGATGAGATGTGGCAACAATATCTGCATTTGTTCCCGTTCGAAGGCAACTTAAGTTTGGAGGACCATACTTTCTAATGGGAAAAGACTGTGACAACCCCGGCCTCTGAACTATTATATTATATTGTTGCAATAAGCTTAATTGCATGATTGTGTGTTTAATTGTGTGATTACATGTTAATTTTGTAGTTATCTATTATTACATGGAATATCTGTTCACTTATCGACATAGAATCAGAAATTGAAAGCCCAAACGGCTTCAGAAGCCAAAATTCACTAGCCCAATAGGCTAATTAGAATATTTAGAATTTTATGGCAACCTTTGGCAAAATTTGATTCGGACCAAAATAATTAGAATAAAATAATTGAAATCAATTAAATTGAGTCAGATTGACTATTCCTTGGCAAAGTGGAGACAAATGACAAGAACAAGGTAGGGGCAGGTATTGGTCCCCATGAACACCTTCAGTGGGCTATTGAAGCTTTGAAAGCCGAAGGATTGAACAAACAGCAAGTGCTTACAGTTGTTGCAAAGACTGTGGATGACACTTTCGCTACTGAGGATGAGAGTATTTTGAATCAAGGGGCAAGCTGGAAGAAGGGTTGTCATACTAGAAACACCCCTCTCAACTTCAGTCTTACATCTGTTGGAGATCAGCAAACCCAGTCGACACCTACCGACCTTTTCGCCGGTACATCCAACACAACCACACAAACCTCGAAGTACCCACCCCAAGGCCAGAGGTTCTTTGCCCCGCTTTATATGTCCTTATCCAAAGCCATGAGTGTGTTAATCGAAAAAGGCCATCTCAAACACCTTGAGCCTAGGCCTCTCCCAAATAACCTCCCTCTCTCACATGACTCGGCTAAGTACTGTGCCTTTTATTAACAAATCGGTCATGGCACTGATAGTTGCTTTCATCTTCGCCACGAAGTACAAGATTTGATTGATAAAGAGGTCATCGTCGCACCAAGTCCTGCAAAGTCTATCGGCACTGGGTCAGTGAACTTGGGGGATAATGTGATTATGTGATCGGGGGATAAACCGCCTGCTGATGGCGCTCAGTTTACTCCAGATATGGGGATGGCATGCACTGTTTTGAGCAATGTGCAAATGTTGCTTATTTTACTTTCTGACTTGGGTGTTGGGTCAGTTTTGTTGTGTTGTATTGAATCAGCCTTTTTGTACTGAGTCAGTTGCGTCTGTCTTGTTGTATCGAGTCAGTCCTGTTATGTTAGAGTCGGGTGATTTAGGGGGTGTTACCTTGGACATCACTATCTTGTTTTGTGTTTGTCTTTTGCACTCTTTCTTTTGAGTCTGTTTCTGCCTTGGAGTCAGTTGTGCCAGAAGATCTAAATGAAACAGCAGTGATTTTCACCCTTTTGTGTCTGTTTCTGCCTTGGAGCCAGTTGTGCCAAAAGTTCTGAATAAAATAGCAGTATTTGACCAAAATTGTGTCTTTTCTGTGCCTTTAAGTCATTGCATTGACCTAAGTTTTTCAAAACTTTTCAAACACTGTGATGAAAACAAAGAGGGAGGAATTCCTCTAGATTTGCAAAATTTGATCAATTGAGAGAAAGAGAGGCATGCTAAGCCCTTAATGAATGAGATCATGTTTGTTAATGTAAGTACTGAGAAGGATCCTAGCTTGATCCAGATTGGTTCTACATTGTCTTCGGCGCGAGCGACTAGTCGCTTTCTTAAAAGATTTCAAAAATGTTTTGCGCTGTCCTGCGAAGACCTGTGTGGAATCGCTCTTGAGATTGTGCAGCATAGGATCGCTCTCAGCCTCGAGACTCGACCCCTTGCTTTCAAACCTTGAACTTGGATTCAGAATGTTCAACGGTCAACCACGATGTGAGGCTTGCGTGGCCAGATCAGAAGCAACCCTTGAACTAGGGGCAAGAAGGTCAGATATGATCAAAAGGAAGTTTGCAAAGCTGGATAAGAAGCAGCCCTTGAACTAGGGGGAAAAAAAAATGTCAGATGTGCTCGAAGAGTCAAAAATTGGGACATTTCTCAAGCTAACGAAGATCGGCAAGAATACCAAATCCCAAAACGGAGAAAAGAAGAAAGTATTGCTGAAGGACAACCGAGTTTCTATCCACAACACTGGGGGCAATTCAGCCCAGATTGGATGGGCTCCTGCATCATCAGCGAACAGCAGCCACTCTCCTGGATTCAGATGGCTTTGAGATCACAAACTGATCAACATGGAAAAGTTACAACTTTTACCTTTGAGAGGCTCGTTAGGCCGAAAACCCGGAAGGGCGACCCAGGCAAAAGTTAGAGCAATAAAAAGAAAAATGCAAAGAATGAAGAAAAGATGAAAAGAAAAGAAAAGAATAAAAAGAAGAAAAAAGATGAAAAGAAAAGAAAAGCAGAGCTCGCAAGGTTGAAAACCCCGAAGGGGCGGCCTTGGCAAAAGTTAGAGTGCAAAAGGAGAGGTTAATACCCGAGTATACCTTAACTTGGAACTACGTCAGGCTTGATTCCCATCTTTGGGATACGTAGGCAGCTTCATTTTGAAGTCCAGCCATAAAACACTTCAAATTCAACTGTCCTATCCATGAGATTGAATGGGTCATCTTTGTCTTCTCTATATCCGAGAGTTCGGTTGTGATCGTCACTTTGAGGACTGATTACAGTGCGTTGTGGTGCCACTCAGACAAGGGGCAACTTTTCGTTGTTGTGCAGTGCCATTTAGACAAGGGGCAATTTTCCATTGTTTTGGATCTAAGGTTGTGCATCTCAAGAGTAAATTCTGTGTTGGTCGAGCAGTGGTCATTTGTAAAAACAATTTTTGAGAATTTTTAATGAGGTTGACTAATTTTCTCTCAAAAATTATTCCATTTTTCCAAAACTGGACCATTTCTTGGACCCGAAAAAGGAAAATTTTCAGTGCTCATAGCCTGACTTGCATGATTTCAAATCAAAAAATCGAACAAGTATGCTAATCTAACTCTCATTTTGGTCAAAATTGTTTTAGTAGAAAGCTCAAAAAAATAAAAAATGGTCAAAATGATGAACTAGGGGCACAGTTGAGTCAGGCTTCCTATCTTCTCCCCGTTGTCAATGCATTTGCCAAAAAGGGCACCATACTTGCCGGAAAGGGCACCGTATTCTCCAGAAAGGACAAAGCTGAAGCTAATAATAGAGGGCCGAAAGCTCTCTAATCCTCCAAGCAACGAGGTACTAAGTCAAGTGCGAAGCACGAACTCGAATGGAGCAGAATATTCCACTCCTTCATCTGGACAAATCTGATCACATTCAAGCTAAGCCAGGGGCATCGTCAACCAATGTTAGTTGCAGACCTTCTACACATCCAGTCGCATCGCAACCCCTCTGTGGGAGAAGCTCACTGTTGTGAACGGAAGAAAGAGAATCTAGCAGAATGCTAGGGGTAAGAGCCCGCAACTTCTTGTTTATCCATCAACCACCCAGGGGAGGGATAAAAAAAATTAGAGGGATTAAAGAATAGAGAGATGTATGCTGAGAGAAAAAGTGAGAAAAGGGCTTTTTCAGAAAACAAGAGATTGAATGCCAGAGTGATGTGAGGATCACAAATCAAAAAGGATGGGAAACAATACCTGAAGAAATGGGCTCCCCGTCAATTGAAAGGTCTCTTGCCATTGGAATGCATATAAGTGTCGTGTCTGTTGTTTTGTTTGTCTCGATTCTTGTTTTGAGTCATTCCGAGTGTCAATAGATGTGTTTAGGTTGTTTTACCTTGTCTTTCCCTTTGTTGAGTCGTTTTGACTGTGGTCAGTCGTAGGCTCAATACCCGGTCGAGAACTCATTTCAATTTCAAAAAATCGTTTTGTGCTCGGAGTGCTGTGACATTCTCTACATATGTGCAAAACGAGATTCTTTCTTTTATAAAACTGCAAGGTTCAACCCAGGTCATATGAGAACAGTAGGACCAAGACCTATCTGAAGCTATATAGGTTCTGGACTGCAAAGCAAAAGAAAAGAGGGAAAATTTGGAGCATCTTAGCATGTTTCAACTTCGGCAAATCCGAGACTGCATTCCAGGTGCACCTTCTCAGGCCTCGCCATTTCTCTGTAGTATGAGTGTATCTCGACCCCAAGTGTAAGCCTGCTTCAAGTCAGAATGGCAGTCCAAGCAGCACCTGTGGTTTTCACATGTAGATGTTACCCCTCGCCAGTATGAACAGGGTGTGTCCTTTTTGAGCCAAGCATGTTGCAAAGTCCTCTGAGAGATAAATCGGAGGCACCAGAGTACATGTTTGATGCCCCTCTATTGCATAGAATGTGCATTTTCATATACACTATTGTTGCATGCGTGCCGTGCATCGTTTATGATTCTTGCATAGAATATGTTTTCAATGTTGCATAGAATATGCCTGTCTTTTGCATAGAATATGCTTTTGCCTATTGCATAGAGCATGCTCTTGTTTCTCACATAGAATATGCTTTCGATCATGCATAGAATATGCTTTCAATATTGCATAGAATATGATTTCCATGTTGCATAGAAAATGCACTCTCCCATTCTTGCATAGAAAATGCTCGAATCCTCTGCATGGAAAATGTACCCATCCTTGCATAGAATATGCTTTCCATGTTGCATAAGAAATGCCCCCATACTTGCATAGAAAATGCATTTTATCGCACTTTTTTGTGCACCTCACCTGCATAAAAAATGCATTTTATCGCACTTTCTTGTGCACTCGCGCTTTCTTGCGCATTGCACTTTTTTGTGCACTCGCGCTTTCTTGCGCATCACACTTTCTTGCGCATCGCACTTTCTTGTGCACTCGCGCTTTCTTGCGGATCGCACTCTCTTGTGCACTCACGCTTTCTTGCGCATCGCACTGTTTTGTGCAGTTTACACTCGCGCTTCCTTGCGCATCGCACTGTGTTGTGCAGTTTACACTCACGCTTTCTTGCGCATCACACTGTCATGTGCATTCTTTGGTCTAGGAGACCTTAAAATCCTGCATTTACACTCGCACTATCTTGTGCATTTCATTACATGCTCTCATCTTGCATAGAAAATGCTTGTAGCACTTATTAGTGCATTGCATCGCAGTATCATGCGCACCTTACCTTCACTTGTTAGTGCATTGCATCGCGCTATCTTGCACACCTTACCTGCACTTGTTAGTGCATTGCATCGCGCTATCTTGCGCACCTTACCTGTACTTGTTAGTGCATTGCATCGCACTGTTTTGTGCATTTAATCCACATCGCACTGTCTTGTGCACCTGTATAGCATTGTTTTATGCATTCACTCTTGCATCGCACTGTTTTGTGCATCTTGTTAGCACTGTCTTGTGCATTTCAACCTGCATCGCACTGTTTTGTGCATCTTCTTAGCACTATTTTGTGCATTCACTCTGCATCGCACTATCTTGTGAACATTGTTTTTTTGTATCACTCGCACTATCTTGTGCACTCTCTGGTCTAGGAGACCTTAAATCCTCTGAAGGTGCAATTCCTTTTGTGTTTGTCGCGCCCGAACGACTTTCGGTGGTCTGGTATAGCCACCTGCCTGTGTTTGCGGTGAGTTCCTAAGAGATCAACTGAGACGGTGGAAACTAGAGTTCGAATGGCCGATACCTAGAACGCAAAGGTTTAGGATTTCCGAGACTAAAATCTGGTTTAAATACCCAGGGGTGTATCCTCGGCTTAAAATCTGTATGTCAGCCCCATAGGTTGAGGTAGCATGTATGCGCCTCAATTCTGAATACTGAACCAACCTAGTATGTCACCCTGTTGGAGAATAGGGAAAGCTGCGACCATAGCCAGGGAGAAAAGTAGTACATGTGGTTCAATCGAGAAGAAGGGGAAGATTCCCAGCAGCATAAGGTGAGTCATCGTCGATTGCCCCTGTAAGGTACTTTCGAGAGCATCATTTCCTATCTTTATCATTGCATCTATCGCATTGTATATAGCATTTATTGCATCCATCTATTGCATTGTTTTATCATGCATCCCTTCCATGTTAAGCTTAGTCAGGCGTGTGCCCATACTTTTCGCATTAAAGCATGGTTCTGTGATTATGTGTACGCGCCTATTCCACTAAGAGAATTGTGGTCTGAGGGTGTCGGCACCTTTTCTGTGTTAGACGTGCTCTGTTTTGTGCCCATGCCTTTTCTAGGCAAAATGTGGTTTGGCCGCGCGCCTTATTCACTTCATCCATTGCATTCATTGCATTGTACTTTGTTTCGTTGAATTCAGCATGTAGGATCATGATCTTTCCTCAGCAGATCATTCTTCACTTATATCATCCCACCCAATTACTTGTATACTTTCTGCGAAACACATAGTTCTGCCTGTGCACACACCTATTCCACTAAGACAATTGTGGTTTGAGGGTTCCGGCACCTTTTCTATGTTAAACGTAGTTTGTTTTTGCATCTCCATCCCTTTATGACATTTGTGTGGTTTTGCACTGCTTATGGTTTGATTATTCCATTGCATTGTATATCATTTACACTGTTTTGTTGTATTGTGTATCATTTGCATCCTGCCCCTGAACTATGCTGGTTTGATTCCCTGCAAAGGGATACGTAGGCAGCCTGCGGGCACAACCATTTATTTTTCTGTTTCTGCATTTACATTTTGTTTGTTTGTCTAAGTCTTCGGCCTTGTCAAAAATGGGTCGTCTCTGGGCTTTGACATTCACTCATGTCACTTCATGACTCTAAGCTCTGTCAAAGAGGGGCAACTTTAGACACCCTATTTTTGACCGCCCTTAAGACTTGGGCGCTATTGATAGTTTACTTGGTGATGGAAGTTGTGCAGTATAAAAGTTCAATTTCTTCGGCAAGAGGAGAGTCAAATCCCAACTTCATACCCCTTTTAGACTAAAATGATCTTGATCAAAAGCTTTTAGACCTTGAAACTGTCACGACCTAAACCCGCCCCTAAAAGTTTGGTCCATGACCGACCTGTACATAGGCCTCAAAACAGAATTTTAAAATAATATTTAACCATATACGGGGCCTTAGGCGGAAGCAATATCAATAAAAGACAACATCCATTGAGCTTGTGCATACATGATGGTTTAATTGGATTTAAGCATTTAAATACATTCCCAGAGCTATATATATAATCATAGAATTCATGTAGATCTCACACACTCTTACATAAGACTTAATAATTTATATGACTCCCAACACAACTTAAGGCCTCCACATGGAGACACACCCCGGTGACTTGGCAGACAGGCGAACCTTAGTACCACTCTAGTGTCAATCTCCGACGGCTCACCTACAAAAATATTCATAAAAACGGAGTGCGCAAAGCTCAGTGAATAATAGCAATGTAAGGAGGTTAATTAATTGAGCATAGACTTAGAGAATGTAAATATGCATATCAAACTGTACACAGATCTTATACATAATCATATTTTAAAACAGCCTCAAACCCACATATAACACAGAACGGCCTCAGGCCCATATATAATACAGAGCAGTTGTAAGCCCAGATATGATACAGGACGGCTGTAAGCCCAGAGGTAATACAGAATGGCTGTAAGCCCAAATATAATACAGATCGGCTATAAGCCCAGATATAATACATAACGGCTTTAAGCCCAAACATGATACAGATTGGCTTTAAGCCTAGACATGATACAGATTGGCTTTAAGCCTACAGGTAATACAGAACGGCCTTAGGCCCAACATATTATGCAGAGTGGCCTTAGGCCCAGATATCAACAGATTGGCCTCAGGCCCATTATTAACAAAACAGAATGAGTCTAGATACACAAAGATATCGTTGTTCCATAATACACATATGTTCCATCTGTTCATCATGAATTCAAATAGTTAACTTGCAGATAACAGAACGTCAGTATTAACTCTTAACAGTAAGCAAAACGTACTGCTATAGTACTATTACTCAATAGTGCACAAAGATTTTCCCATGGTTTATTACAAGTCGACATAGTTGTCTTGCGGATAACAGAACATTAATAATAACTATTAACAGAAGGCAAATGTATCACTGCATTAATAGGGACAGAACAATTCACATCATAACGGCCTTAGGCCCACGTCTATTACTAGGGATAGAATGACCTTAGGTCCATATCAATGCCATTATTCAAGCATATCGATTAATTGAATCAAAGCACAACATCAATGGAATAGACCATTCACAAATAACAATACATTAATCATAATCACAGGAAGTAAATGAAACATATTATTACACTACTATTACTTACAGTGATCGGCTCCTGGTAGTAATGGGACGGTGTCCTTGTCTCGACCTACAAGTACAGTGCACAACACATAATATGTGATTATACTCGATCCTTTACTTATTCTCTTTGATCATTCAATCAATTAGCCATGGTAGTACCAAGCTCATTATTCCTTAGTAAGTTATAATCCATGTCTCAGAAAATAGGAGAAATTGATGGGAAATGGTTTAGGTGAAGAAATGGTACAAAACTGGTTGACAAAAAGTGAACAGTCGTCACTAATTTGGACATAACTATTTCTGCATTTAGAATTTGGGAGTGAGACTACCACCATTGGAAACTAGACTTCCGGGGCTTGATTGTAGGCTCAAGAATCACTCAAAACGGAGTCTGGAGGCAAAAGATATGCTTATTCAAAGTTGGCTGAACAGAGCTGTCTCCCGCACGTGCGGGAAACAGAGCCGCACGTGCGGCCCTGGGCAATTTGCGGTCCGAAAATGGCTATAAAATTGGAACTTCTCATTTTCAAAATCAAACCTCAATTTCATGTAAATCAAAGCCCAAAACCCTTTCATACATGATAAATTTCACATTATTAATCTCCATCAAACATCATAACCTTAAAATATTACTCAATTCCCAAGCACAAGAACACAAGAGCATAATATAGCCATAGTTGGGCTTCAAAGTTCACATCTTCCATATCAATCCTTGATTTCATGTAATTGATGCTTTAAACATAAGGATTCAAGATAGATGATCATACCTTAGTTCAATCTTTGTCTTTCTCTTAGCTTTCTTCAACTTCCCCCACGTTTTCCATGGATGATCTTCTTTTTCTTTCTTCAATTCCCTTCAAGCATCTTCAAAACCACCATGGATATTGAGGAGCTTGTCTCTCTTCTTTCTCTCCTTTTCATGGTTTCCCCTCTCCCTCCTTTAGATATTTTTAGGTTCCAAGAGATGAGTTCAACTCATGCCTCTCATATACATATACATTAAATATACACACATATAAGTTTAACACAATAGGGAGAGCCAAACACAGCCTTACGAATCGCATTAAATCAAATTCCAATTAAACTTCCCAGATGACTCTAAAAATTGTGCTGATCATAAATATGTCCCTTGTTCTGGTTTCTAAAGCCTCTAAGGCCTTCAATTTGCAGTACCAAGTTAACCACCCAAACGTGCATTAACGAATCAGACAAACTAGATTTCTAATTAATTTTCCCAAATAGTTCTAAAAATTTCCATTAACATACCCAAGTACTCAATTGTGATTTCTGAACCCGTAAAGGTCGGTAATTTCAATTTTAAAGTCGTGGCTCAATAGATAATTCCTCAATTTGAACAGATATCATTAAATTAAGATGCATTAACCCATAAGGCCATAAAGGTAATCTCTAATACGGATTTTGGGGTCGTTATAGAAACCCTCTCTTCCAAAATAGTTTTTGAAAAATGATTCTACGATGTTTCCACGCTCGCATTTTGTTGAATGTTGCGCTTTTCAGTACACCGAGCAAGGACAAAGTGGAGATGAATGAAAGAGAGCTGAAATCTTTGAAAAATCTTTCAAAACACCTTGTTTAGGGGTTTGGAGTTGAAGAAAAGAGGAGAAGAGCGAAGAAACCAAGTTGGGGAAGAATACGGGCATGAACCGTTAAGTGAAAGTTGAGCATCCCTCGCTAAATCAGGCCTATCCTTTTGAATACTTGGATTTCAGCTATGAGGGCACCACTGTTGGAAATCTTACTTCCGGGGCTTCATTTTTCACTTAAGAATCTCCTAAAGCCGTGTCCGGATGAGGGAGATATAGCTGGTTGAAATTAGGCATCAATCCGGTTGGACCGAAACGGAGTAGTCTTCATTAAAAGAGGGATATCTCTTAGCACACTTCGAGTTTTGATGCAAGGCTTCCACCATTGGAAAGCTTACTTCCGGGGCTTCAATTTGCACACAAGAATGACCTGAAAAGGCATCCAGATGACGGAGTTAGGCTTGCTTCAAGTCGGAGACTAGGACTAGTTTTTGCTGCAGACCACTAAGGGAGTGTGCCGACCACAAATGGAGCATGCCGACCACATGCCGACCAGAAATGATCCTTGCAGACTAGAAAAAGTGGTCAGTCGACTAGTTGGGGTGGACGGTCGACCAGAAATTTCCAGCAAGTCCAGAATCTGCAGATATTTTGCTCCAGCTGTTCCAAGCTGTCCTAGATATTCCTGAATTGAGATATTTCGACCAATGCTCATATATTGCTATATATTGAGCTATATCTCATCTTTTTAAAGGGTTGGCAAGTTTGGGGAGCCTCTCTCTCTAAAGTCTCTCTCTCTAGAATTTTGAAGAGCAAAAATTCCAGCTCCTCCCTTTAGAAGCCTCTCTCTCTTCTTGTTTTGAGCCTTAAGCTTAGAATCCTCTACACTTTTGCAAAGAGACCCTTGATCAAACTTAACCACCATTGGGATGAGGTTATTTGAGGATCATTTGGAGCTCCTAAGGTGGTTTTAGGTCAGAGTTTGGACCTGTTTTGCAGTTGTGCTTCAAGGGTAAGCATCTCCCTCTTTTAAGCTCATCTTTGTACACTATCTTGGCCACCTTTGCATGCTTGTTTTGCCACCCTTTCAAACTATTTTTGGCTTGGTTTTGTACTAAAGAAAACTCTGTTTTTCAGTCCTAAAAATGATGGTTTAGGCCTTGTTTGGCTAGGGGGTTTTCCTCCCTTTTGCTCCTTGGCTTGTAAAGCCTTTTGAGCCATCTTTCACCACCTTTCAAACCAACTTTATTTGGACTTTAAACCACTGAATTCCAAAGGAATTTCAGTGGTGAAAAGGTGGTTTTGAGGCCCCAAATAGGAGGGGGTTATCCCCCCTCCTCTTCTCTTGTTTACTTGTGTTGATGGCCCATCAAAAGAGCATGTATTTCTCCTTCTTTTAAGCTTAGTTCAAGTACTTTTTTGTGACTTTTAGGACCTTCCATAACTCTGTTTTGGGCTGGTTTGGTCATCTCTTGCATGCTTTATACACTTGTGGTGTAAACTTGCATGCTAGCCTAGCCTACTTGATGGTTTAGCCTATTAATCTAGCATATGTATGCTCTACTCCAGCATGTTTTTGCTCATATTTTAGCATGCTTGAACTCTTTTTTGAGCCAGTTTGATCATTCGAGCTTTGCTTTGTATGCTTGTAGTGCAATTGTGCTAAATTGCCTAACATGTGCTATTGTTTTGGCCTCTAAGTCTAGCCTTTCTTAGCTTATTTCAAGCATGTTTTAGAACTTCATTTAGGATGTTTTAGGACTGTTTTGGGCTGTCTTGGTCATATGGCTCATGTTTTGTATAGCTATAGTGCAAATGCCTTCACTAGCATATTGTCTAAGGCTTCTAGCATGCTTTGCTCGAGTTGTTTGCATGCCTTGGCATCATTTTGTATGTGATTTTAGAGCATGTTTCACTGTCATACTCTCATATGTATCGCTCTTTCATCACTTTTGAGAAGTTGAGCCACATGCCTCGTTTATGAACCAATACGTATGCATGTTTGCCTAAGCTTTTGGGCTACCATCTCAGCATGTTTTTGGTGTTATTTTGCCATATTACAACTCTGATTTTTTTTGGTGAAGTCACCTCATGCTTGGTTTTGGTATGTGTAGTGTAATCCCACTCTTTGGCCTTGCATGCGTCATGCTTTATGCCTCCCATTCTAGCATGTGTTGGCTATGTTCAAGCATGTTTTTGGCATTGTTTTGACCTGCCTTGGGACTGTTTTGAGTCACCTTGGCCCTTTGGGGCTTGCTTGATATGGCCATGGTACAAGTGTCTTTGCTAGCCTTAAGCTTTGAGCCTCTTAGCATGCCTTATTTGTGATATATGCATGATATGGCATCATTTGGAATGTGATTTCAGAGCTTTTGTCTTTGCTATACTCCCATGTTTATCACTCTTTCATTGCTCTTGAGGGTTATGCATTATGCCTTGTTTGTAAGCCAATGAATGAACATGCTTTGCTTGCCTTTTGAGCCTATGTTTTAGCATGCCTTTGGCCTTGATTTAGCATGCCTCAGCTCTGTTTTGAGTAGTTTGGGTTATATGGGATTTTTTATGCATGGTTGTAGTGCAATAGCTTTGACTAGCCTAATCATTCAAGGTCCTTCGGATGCTATGCTTGTGTTGTTTGGATGATTTGGCATCATTTCTTACATGATTTCAGAGTATATTTCATTGCCACACTCTCACATTTTCCACTCCTTCAATGTGTTTGAGAATTGTGCCCTTATGCCTTGTTGATGAGCCATTACATGAGCACCATTATCTTGCCTTTCAAGCCATCATTTTAGTGCATTTTGGCCATTGTTTGGGCATGCATGAGGTCTATTTGGGGTTGGTTTAAGTCCACTGAGCATTGTATTGCATGCCTCTTGTATGATGCTCTTTACTTGCTTTGATGTTCTTGGCCGCCGAACATGCCATGCATGCATTGTTCATATGTCAGAACCTTGTGCATGCATTGCTAGCATTGATAGATAAGCATGATTGTTTGCATGTGTCTTGCATTGCATTGTGTTTGGATCGGATGGTGATCCAAACATGAGAAACGAGGGACGTTTCATACTTGAAGTGATGAAACGCGCCTCATTTCTCGGTCGCCGACCCTCTTGATCAGGCATGATAGAGGTGGAGGCCCTTATGTGTTATTTGTGCATTCATTAACATTGAATTGTGCAAACTTGGCTTCTCGGCCATCGTGCATTGCGATGCTTGGTTGGTGGCCCGAGAGTCAAGTGTCGCACTCCCTTGAGCTTGAGAAATGATAGGGAGGGTGGTTGTGAACACATATCTTGCAAATACACGGCTATGCCCCTTGTTGTTCTCTGCTGCAGCAAAACTGGAGTTTGGCAAATTTTTTGGCCTATAGCCAGTTTTTCTGGTCTACAAGTGGTCTACAGCCAAATTTTCTGGTCTACAGCCAGTTTTTCTGGTCTACAAGTGATCTATAGCCAATTTTTCTAGTCTACAAGTGGTCTACAACCACCTTTTCTGGTCGACAGCCCACCAGGAGGTCCCCATGTTGGAGCAGAAGCAGTCTGGAGGTTTGTGCACTTTTCAGAGAACAAATCAAATGCAAACAGAGACAATTCCAGGCATAGTAATGGATTTCCAAGTGAGGCAATCGAGAGCATGCATCCTTCATTGTTCAAGGCAGAGCTGTGGCAGCCTAGTTCACATACCTCACATGCTTAGTTAGTTACCATGATTAGTTAATTTGTTAATTAATTAAAGTGTTGTAATTATTAGTAATTAGTTGTAGCTAGTTATTCAATTTATGTTGTGTAATAATTAGTCTAATTAGCATAATTAGATTAGTTGTTAGCTTAGCTTAGATTTAGGTTAGCTTATTATTCGGACCCTCCGTCAATAGGGCACAATTTTGTAATAAGTGTGCGTGTGTGTGATGCTTGTCTTCTAACCCCACATCTTTCTCCCTTTTACTTATCAGATTTCGATGGTTAGTTTAGGGCATGTTTCGATTAGCATGCTTATGCTTTGCATGCGTGCATCATTCATCTGTCTTGCATGCACTAGGCTCGGCGCATCATTCAAACTGCATTGTATTCCAATACACTTTCTTGAATATGTGTTTCAAAGCATGTTATCGAGTGTCGTATTCATATGCCATCTTAGATAGCCGAACCCATTTAGTTGCATTTTGCATGTGTTGTATTAGGCATCTTAACATAGTTAGGATCATGCATTGATTTCTAACTAGTTTTCTTTTTTGGCTCGGAGTACACTGTGAGTGTTTACGCTTTAGCATCCTTGCATGTGTGTAAGTGACTGCCATGATAGCATGCTTGCCATGAGGCTATCTGCTTAAGTGTTTAACTGCATGAATGCCTGTGGATGAAGGCTTCATTGCTTGAATTGGAACAATTCATCAAAATGTGCGTTTTAAGCCCACTTGAGAGTGGCAAATCATGTTTTCTAAGCCCACTTGCGAGTAGCATCTTCAAACCATTTTTGAAAAACAAACATGAGATGTTTTGTTCCAATTCTTGCGATTGAGTCTATACTTGTATGTTGTGCGCTTCACGTAGTAATGATAGATTAATAATCGGAATAAGAACACATGTGCTTTCAAAAACAACATATCATGTTAGTAGAGGCCGATTCTTTGATCGGGCGAGTGGGGGTGCTCATTTCAGGACCTTCCCCTCTTGTACCCAAGTTCTCGAGCCGAGGCAATTTTGGTGATGACGGACACGTGGCCTTAGGCACGAGTCAGGGTTTCCTAAATTTCCCAAAACAAAATATTTAGGTGGCGACTCTGAAATCTGGCAAAGCAGTCCCTGTTTGGCACTTCTTGCTTAAAATCGATTTTCCAAAACGATTTGCCGGATTTGGACTCTTTGGTGATTTATCAGTCATACATTTCACTTTGTGAGATTAGATTCAGAACCGTGACAGGAGTCCGAACTGTAGTAGCTAGAACAACAATTCGCGCCTTCGCATGCGAAGCGGAGTTCGGGCGGTCTACAATATCGAACATAGAGTTTGAGAGAGAATTTAGAATGTGTCCTCGGCAAATGTATTCTAGTACGGGTTTGCTCCATAGTCTCGTCTTCTTGCTCCGCCGAATAAGGCCCTGTCAGCACATAGACCACTTTGAGAGTGGTGAGCAAAAAGTGCATCTTCTTTTTCCAGCTTCAGAAATTTCCTCTATCAAATTGGTCGAGCTTCATGAAATCTTGAGTCATTTTCGGAATAGACATCGCCATATCTAAATATTATCTTTTGATTGTTAGAACAATTCATCTTGAATTCTTTAGTTGGTGGTCTTTAGGTCTTCAAAACTTGGCGATGATCTTGTCTATGTAAAACAGAAATTTGGTACTTCAAGTCGCTTTACTTACTCGCTTTCCTAAAGACAATATTTGCACCCACGAAAATGTGTGGAACGGGTTACAGTAAATTCACCTTTAGGATACAATGAAGCCTGATCTAAAGATCAAGTCTACCGATGTTTGCACTAACGACAACAGATCTAAATACTCTTGCTATAATCAAGAAAACCAAGACACTAATAATCAAGTCTGCAGAATTTGATTACCAGTAAGAAAAGCAGAAACTTTCTTAAGAAACTCTTGATCAAAAAATCTATATCAGGAGAGAGAGAGAGAGAGAGAGAGAGAGAGAGAATTATAGGAATTCTTTTTGAATTTTAGATAGATTGAAATGGCTGATTTCACTGCCTATTTATAGGCTTTGATGCATCTGATCGAATGGTTATGTCCCTTGATCGCATCCGATTAGATCTGACCGTTGGATCGACGATCTATGGTGCAGATCATTCTTACACCAAATAGATGCCTTGACTGATCATACCTGATCATGATCGGGTGCCATCTCATCCGTATGATCACGCACATCTCCAATCAATGGCTATGATCAAATTGCTCTAGATCGGGCACGTAATCGTTCGATCGATTAACTGACTCATCGCCAACGGATGCCACATCACTACTACGTGGAGCTAACTATTTTCCATGTCACCCATGCCATGTTGGATTCACCTCATTGCTCTAACCTGTCCAATGAAAATTGGAAAGCGCCCTCATGGCGCCTTGAGCCGATACGTCCATGCTAAGTGCAAAGTGCGCCATTAAATGCCACACAACCCACTACCCATGCCATGCGCACACGCGTGGGTGGTGCACCATCCTTGCGGTGTGAGTGCATACATACTAGCATCCATCCCACAATTCCATATTCCGAGGAATATTCCATGTAGCACTTTATCAAGTGCTCCATATTTTCCTCTCTTTCCGATGTGTGACAAATTCCCCAAGCTTATTTCAACCTTTCCAAAGAAAAACAAGGAAGGTTTTGAAAACACCCAAAAACTAAACCATAAATTTTGAAAACCTATTTTGAAAATTCCCCAACAAGAATTAGGAGCTATTATGAAATTTTGATAATTATAAGGAAACCGGAATGTGTTTGTTTAATAAGTTTAGTATTGAGGATAAAAGATAAGAACTATTGTGAAATTTCTAATGTTATAAGGAAATTATAATTTTTTACTAGAACATTGGTGAGTACAAGTATATTGATTTGTGAGAATATAGTATTATAAGGAATTAAAATCTTCTCTAGAAGCCATGAAAATTATATGGGTTATATGTCAAATTAGACTATGGAAATATTTGGGAAGTTGGGGTATTTGATGATCAATAAAGTGTGTGGAACTATCGTGATTAGAAGTTAGAAAATTGTTTGATAAGAAGAAAGTATGTTGATTTGATGAGGGACCTAATGTATGAACCATAGAGTCTCATACCTTTGTTGAATGACCTTGAAAGTTTCGTTGGAATCACATTCGGCCTGCGTAGCTTCGAATAAGAAATTCTCGATCAACTCCATGGGAATCAATAGGTTGCTCGACAGATGTCTTTGTATAATTGTTTAACTCATGGTTGAATATGTGATGTTATGTTCCAAGCTAGCCAATATTACCCCAAGTGTTATCCACCTTTGTCTTGTGACTTTAGGAAAAGATGATGAGAAATAAGAACAAAACGGAAGTTGAGTCCTTGTTAGAGGGATTGAGCAAAGTAGAAAAAGTGTTAGAAAATATAATATAAGCTATGCAGCAATGCTATGGGAAACCACAAGATCAAAAGAAAAAGTCAAGTGTTGAGTCAAAGGAGAAATTACAAAATATATCTAAGAAGTGGATTGTTAATTGTTAAGCAAAATTAGGAGAGACAAGTAATTTTAAGTAAGGTATAAGTTGATTCCAAAATGTTCAATTTGTTACAAGTGTTATACGGGGTGTGTTATCGAATTTCGAGAGCGTATTTCAAAAGTTGACAAATGGAACATTAATGAAGAAGTTGACTTCTGGTAATAATCAAAAGAGTTAATGCATAATAGAAAGCAAGAAAATAAACTTTGTCAAACTTATAAATGTGCATTTCTTATAGAACCTTTTGGAACAAAGGAATTTTAATTGATTAATTTGCAAAGGATCAAGAAAGTCGAAAGTTTAGTTTTAAAAATAATTTGATGACAGCTTTAATGCCACTTGAAGATTGAAAAAAGTTAATATATATTTATGTACGTACATGAGAAGTTGAATGAGTACGGAAATAACAAATCATAGATTGTCTATGCCAATGTAGTACTAGCCAATAAAGGAATCAAATAGTGTGTTCGAAAGTCTTGTGATACAAGAGATCAATTAGAATATGTTTTGTCACGACCTCATTCCGCCCCTAGTAGAATGGTCCCGTGATGGCTAGTAATCCGAGATTACCGGAGGCCAACTTTCAAAATTCACACACAATCAGAGTATAATATATGGGGCTTACATGTGCGGAAGCAATATATGTAAATCTAACTAGTCCATAAGAGCTGTGCATAAGTCAAATGAAATGGCATACATCTTTACATAACTTTACAACTTGGATATACAAACAAAGTAAAATACATATTACATCTTGATAAAAGGCTTCTCAAGCCGACATAAGCAAAATACATGAAATACAAAGTCGAGAGGCATAATCTTCAAGGTTGCTGACATAAATATTGCCGACATAACATGCATCCAAAACATCTTGCAAAACACACATATCTCGGCGTCACCGCCTTCTAGCTTGTTACCTACATATATACATAGAGGGGGTGAGCTTGGATACTCAGTGAATGGTATAAATAATAAAGGGGTTAACTGAATGATTCCCGAGGTCCTTGTCAAAACAATACATAAATCATAGCTTGTTCAAAACTTGTACTTGGCATAACTTGTATCAAAACATGTACTTGGGGTGATGACATTCTTGACAAAACAAACCCACCCGTTCATAGACCGTCGGTGGCAAAACAAGGGTGCTACACAAGTTTAGAGTCCTCTAGCACAAGGGACCTATGTTACAAAGGACCGTATCCTTTTAACACGAGAGACTGGTGTTACTTAGGCCCGTAGCCCGCTTTAACACAATGGTGCTGCGAAAGTTTAGAGTCCTCCAGCACGAGGGACTTGTGTTACTTAGGCCCGTAGCCCACTTTAACACAATGGTGCTGCGAAAGTTTAGAGTCCTCCAGCACGAGGGACTTTCCGAGAATGTCATCCAAACAAAGCTTATACTTGATGCACAAAATAGGGGTAATCATTCATGCTTAACAAATACTTTTCAAAACAAAGCAAAGCAAAGCTTATCAAAACATGATAACATAGCTTTATTAAAAATACCACTCACATAGTTCTTGGGACGTCAAGATCAAGGCAAAGGTCCAAGTCCTACAAACACATGGCAAAGCCTATTGAATGCACTCTTAAAAACAAGCTTCACATGAATGCAAATGATCTAGGGAAAACATACTGGCAAACATCTAGGGAAAACATGCTGGGTACCAACCAGGTCTTGGAATGGATGCACAGAAATGATCTAGGCAAAAATGACCTAGCTGAGTGAACTCAGGAGGTCTTGGCCGAGGTCCCACACCTCTTGGCCGAGGTGTGGTTACCTAGGCTTCGGGGTGCAGCTGCCTGCCGAGGTGTTACAAGGTGCCAGCAAGGGTGTACCATGTCGGCCTAGGTGTGCAGTGGTTAGCCTAGGTGTGCATGCAAGATGGACTAAGGTGCAAGTGATCATGCAAGATAGGCCAAGGTGAGATACAATGCTTGGCCTAGGTGTATGATCTAGGCAAGAGTGATCTCGGTGATCACACCTAGGGAAATGAAGCCTGGAAATCTGGGTTTCCCTCTGTTGAAAAACATGAAGAACATGAACATGAAGAACATGAATGCTAAAATCATAACTTCTTTATTACAAAATCTGGGATTGCATGGCATGAGTTCGAAAACATGGACCTGGGTACCCATACTTAAAGATCATATGAAAACAAACACGAAAACATGCATCTTGATACAAACTTTCGGATCAAAACATGGTTTTTCCTCAAGAACACATGAATATCATATTCTCTTTCTAAAACCGAACTTTAAAGCAATGCATGCCTTTCAAATTATATTCAATCGTGCAATGCAATAACGTGATCATAAAGAACAACATGAGCAGATCAAGAATCTAACCTTAGAACACGGATCTAACGGTTCGATCTCTAGGAATCAAGCTTGGAAATCTACTTCCTCTCAAGAACTCCTCTTCCTCTCTTCCTAGAGCTTCTCTCTTCTCCTTAGAACAAAGATATAACAAATGATAGGTTTCTCTCTCTGTTGGCTAACTTAGCACTCTGCTCGGACACGTGGCGCTACCGGGTTGGTTCTCCTCAAAAAGGTGACTGAGTGAAAAGACAAAACTATGACAAAGTGTATTCAACAAGCTAGGCGGCAAGGCACTCCGACAAGTAATGATCTCGGCTAAGGACATAGGCTTCGGCAAGTAAGGTCTCAATGACCTCGGCTAGGAAGGATAACACTTGGCCAAGCTGTGCCACACCTCGGCCTAGATGTGCCACACCTCGGTCTAGGTCATTCCAGTCCCAGAACAAGATCACTAGGTGCAAGGATTAAGGATCTAGGATGCCTAGATGATAACATCTCGGCCTAGATGATGCATATCTCGGCCTAGGTGATGCACACCTCGGCCTAGATAATGACATCTCGGCCAATATGCCTAGGTGATGGTGCAGGTCAACCAAAATGGTTCCAAGATGGTCCTAGGCTTAAGATGACCTCGGCTTGGAATGACTTAGGCTTAACATGACCTAGGCTTGGCATGACCTAGGTTTGGCATGACCTAGGCTTGGCATGACTTAGGCTTAACATGACCTAGGCTTGGCATGACCTAGGCTTAACATGACCTAGGCTTGAGACAGCAAGGAAGGAACAAAGCATGCATACAACACTTAAGCAAAACAAGACAAGATTCATGAATGCAAACTTAATAAGACAAAGTTATGTAAATGCACATGAACATGACTAAGACATGAATGTGGGTTATTACATGTTTAGTAAATGTAAGAAGTCTTGAGAATCCTTATGTTGTTTAATTGATTATTGGTAAATTTAGAACTCATCTATTTGGGAATTTGGAACTTAATTTGAGGTTGTTAAAACAATTGGGATGAGAATGCTTCGATTTGCCAAGACCACTATTGAGTACCCTTACTACTTGTGAACAAACATTTGTATGATGATTGATTCTGGACCTGTTCTTTCATTTCGACCCGTTTGGTTATAAATGAGTTGATCATTCGGATTAATATTATGTGATAATTGCTTCTTCGTCATTCGGAGGATCTATATTATTTGGAAATGTTATACTATGAATTTGACTCAATGCTTTTAATATGGATTATTAGGATGTAATGTTAAGTATGATAAGTAAATGTTGATCATATGCCTAAGTGAGTTGTCTTTAACTTCTAAAAGTAAATGACTTTTCTTGTGGAACTAATGGAGTAAATCCCTCCCTTATTTGATTTGTCAATAAGGCTATTGTGGTGAGAGAATTTGTGGGCCAAAAAGTTGAATTTGTTATTGAGGTTGTATCAAATACTTAACCTATTTTGAAGGCTTGATGTGGATATCAATAACAAGGAAGTATAATCATGAATGTCATTTGAGATTGAGCCCTGACTATTTGGAGACATATGGATCATTTGGAAATATGTAATTATTTGGCAATATGAAAATAGCTAAGCGAAAGTATATGAGTTATGTGATTAATGTGCTTTATGTTTTGATGTTATGAAGTAAACTTCAAGATCTGTTGTTATATTACTGGATAACTTTTGATGACTAAGCCAATTTGGGTTATTAACTAACAAATAAATGACAACAAGTTCAACTCTTGTGATGAGGGTCAAATGGAAAAGAGGCTACTTGGGAACAGAAAAATGAAATGAGACAAAGCTACATGATTGGTTTCGGTACAAGTGTCATAAGTTTGGAGGACCAAACTTTCCGAGGGCAAGAGACTGTGACGATCCCACCACGTATAATATCTTGCATTTAATTAATTGAAGAGATTTGAATTTTAATTAGTCATTATTTTGATTTAGTTTGGAATTTATGAGAATTATGAAGTTTGATTTGTATATGATTCTATTAAGAATTTATTTGGAAATTAGAAATTGAAAACCTAAATGGCTAAAGCAGGTAAAATTGACGAGTTGAATCAGTTTAATTTCAAGTTTTGCACCATATGGGAGTTTAATTAAATATTCGAATTAATTTAGTAAAATTGAGATTTGATTAATTTTGGTCCTAATTGGAGTTAATTAAGTTATGAGGATTGGGAATTATGATTATTATGAATTAAATTTACTTATGAGGTGTCCAATTTGAATATGTAATTTTTGAAGGAGATTTTGGGTTTGATCTGAAATTGAAGGCCTTGGTGATTTGAGAAACCAAAATTGGTGATGGCAATAAGTTTAATTTGATATTTGTAGTCTTTTGGGAGTTTGATTAAAAATCTGATTTAGATTGGTGAAAGTTATATATAATTAATTGGCCCTTAATTAAAGCTAATTCTGCAAATTAAATTATGTATTAATCAGGTGCTAATTATAATTAGTTAAGACTAAATGGAGTTTAATTACGTTAATACATAAATTAGTAACTTAGCAAATTCTGGAGTCTTCTAATTTTGTTGTATTAGAGCTTTAGAGTATGTGCATGTGTGTATGGTGTTGAATCATGAAGTGGGTGTGTGTGTATGTTGTGCTAGTTTCAAGTGAAGAAGTGGACTAATTTGTCAGAGGATGTTTGTGCTAAAGAAGTTCTAGAGAGGGAGAAAAGAACCGCGAGAGAGAGAGAGAGAGAGAGAGAGAGAGAGAGAGAGAGAGAGAGCTCAAACATTGTGCTGGAAAAAGCATTGGAGAAGCAGGTTCAAGAGACCTAAGTGAAGAAAGGAGAGGAAATTCAAGAAATTTAAAAGGAATTCAGCCATTAAAGACTTAAGGTAAGAAATTGAAGCTTAAACTCTATAGATAATTTAGTTAAAAGCTGAAATCAAAATGTAATTAAGTTCAATCTCATGTAATTACAAAGAAGTTAGCATGAAGATGAAGAAGTTAGGTTTATGATTATGGAAATTAATTATTTTGGATTTGATTTTTGTAGTTTTGCATAAATTTGAGTCTTATTTTTACATTCATGTAATTTGGAGAAATTGAAGAATTAATTCATGGACACGGTTAATGTTAATAAACATTGAAATAATTGTAAGAATTTTTCAAATTGAGCTTGGGTTTGGAAACCTTGATATATATATATATATGAGATGTACATTTGCATTCACCATGAGTTTTGAAAGGATTTGAGCCATTCAAGTTCGTATTTTGAAGAGCAAAATGAAAAGTTTTATAAAAATCAAGTATATGGAACTTTGGAGTTAATCCTAAAGTTAGATAAGGTTTTGATTTTATTATGCAAATTAGGAATTGGTTTGATTTTGATTCTTAATCCATGCATGTAATTTAATTTAAAAGTTTAATTCAATTTAAACATATTTTGGAACATCTATGATCATAAATTAAGTTTTAGGTTAAAATTGAGTTAAGTTCAAATTCTAAGAGATTGATTTTGTAATTCCTCATTTATGTTTGATTTTTGTTATTTATCATGAAATTGGATTCCATCTTTACATGCATCACAGGTTTTCAAGGGTTTAGAAGATTTAATTCAAGTTTGAAAGGAAGAAGAACAAAGTTTTTAAAGAATTATAAGTATATGAACATTTTAAGTTTAATTTCAAAATTAAAGGAGTTTTAATGTAAATTATTTGAAATTGATCATACATTTAAATTTTTTCAAGTGCTTTCATATTTTCAATCAAGCCATGCAAGAACCCAAGTTTTGAAAACATGTTTGGAAACTATTTTTGTTGATTTTCGAAACCTAGAATTTTTCAGACTGTTCGAGCAGTATTGTCACCGCTCAAGTGTACCATACGAGCTCCCAGTATTTTTGTAGACTGCGCAGCCCACTCGATTGACTAAAGGTCCACTCGAGCAGTCAGGCCTTTTCAGCATGTTTTGAAAAATTACATCTTTTTCATATTTTCATTCTCATCTCTTCCCAAGCATTCTTAGGCATAAATTATGACTATTTGAGAATTAACAAGTTAAGAACCAACATAAGTTAATTGATTATGAACTAAAGTAGGAATACGTGGAATAGGAATACGGTTTACTTAGAAAGAAAATAATAAGAGAAGTTATATGTGATCAAGAGGGTAATAATTGTGTTTCGATATGTTTGTTTATGTGCTTTGTGTATGTTGGGCATCTGAGGTCTTATATTCGAGTCAAACCCACTATGAGTAATATCTCTATAAAGATACGTTTGAAATCTGTCATGAAAATCATTATACAAATCATGTTTATGAAATGCTATTTTTACATTAATGAATGAATGTCCTTGTGGAAATGTATTTGTGGCATCCATTAATGTGGCCCTCGCCCAAGGGAAACAATACCGTGACCCTTTGATATATGTGCACAGAGATCTCTAATGTTGACCTTCATGGTCCCTTTTCTTGACCTTCATGGTCCCTTTGATATATGCCTTCGGGCCCTTTGTATTCAAATGGATGTACCACGTATAATGTTTTGTTAATGGATTCGATACAGAAAATGCTTCATGTGATTCAGATATTTTTATTGGAAAAAGTATGGATTTCGAAAAGATAAATGCTTGCTTTGAAAATGATAGTTGGAAATGTAAAGATTTGGAAAATGCTTTACTTCGAAAATAATTTAAGATTCATTTTGAAATTGTAAGACATGTTTTTATAATGCCATGGACTTCATTAATTAACCTCTTTATTTTGGTATTACTCACTAGGCTTTAGGTCATCCCTTCCCTTTATATATATGTAGGTGAGCAACTAGAAGATTGACAGTAGAGTTTGCCTCAGAGTCCGCCCCTTTGTCAAGCCACCCAAGTAGTGCCTCCATGTTAAGACTTAGTTTGCTTTTGTCTAGCTCGCTAAGTTTTCATTTTGTTAAAATTCTTATATGTGTGTCAGATATGTATAAGATATGTCCTTGTATATGTAATATGAATGTTAATATTCTTATTTTTGTTTTACTTTCGCTTCTGGGCCCGATACTAATTAAATATTTTTGAAATTCTATTTTTGAGGCCTAATTATAGGTCGGTCATCACCTAAACCTTTAAGGACGGGTTTCGGTCATGACATTTATTATGTTGTACTATTTTTCTGAGTTAAGCATGTGTTGGCTTGTGATGCATTTGATTGATTTAGAGTTGCTGTTTGAGAAGTAAAGGTTTGTTTATTGTTTTGACTAGTCTTCAATGTAGTGAGGATGGAGTGTACAGTTCTAAGTGTGTTTGTTTTGGGGGGTGTGACACCTTAGGGTTTCATGAGACAGGTAGGAGTTACCTGGTGGATTATGAAAGCGTTTGGGGGAAGTGTGAGACTCGTGTCTCCTAATGACGAGGGTCGTGTTTGTTTTATAGTTGGTTGAGACTTGGTAGTTGTGAGTGGATGTGATTCAGTGATGATGCTTAAAAGTTGGGTGGTGTTGCTAGTAATTGTGTGAGGTTTGTGAGAGGGATGAGAAATTCTTGGTTGGATATCTAGAGGATGGGTATAGTGTTGGTGATGAGTGTTTTGTGTATATGGGGTTATGTGAATTTCCGTTGACCTTATCAGTTGTTTGCAAGTGGTGGGATGAGTGTGTTTTCCATATAGGCATATGAATGGTGCTTTGTTCGGGGAGCAAGAGTTGTGTGGTTTAATCTTAAGGAATCAAGTGTGATTCAAGAAATATGTAGGTATGTGGGTTTCTGTGTGAAACTCCATCTTGAAGCAAACAATGTTGGGTAGCATGTCGGTGTTTGGTGTCGAGTGGTAAAGGTTATTGAGTTGGTTAGTTAGTTGGTTGTTGTCGGGAGTGGGTTGACATATAGTCACCTCAAGAGTAGCTTGGAATTGAACATAAGGGTTATAATATTTAGTAGCTTCTATAGTGTGGATCTGTGAGTGTTAAGTCTTGTGTAGGTAGATGAGAAGTTGGTGTGAGCTGGTGGTAACTAGGTTGTGGTTACATGCTGAGGCCCTTGTCTTGTGAGCACTTTTGCGCCGTTGTGTGATTGATAGATGGTGATGGGATGAGGGTCTCAAGAATGTATAAACTTTATTTGTGCTTTCTTATATTATTAGCACGACTATTACTCTATCAATTTGTTATATAGAAATGTTGATTTTGGTGTTGTGGCATTACTATAAGAGTGATAGGTGTTGTTGGGTGACAATTGCCGTTCACCAGTTGTTTTTATGTTGATAAACAAATTCAGAAAAAAAATAAAATTTTCCTTGTGTTGTGACCTCGAATGGCAGTGTTGAACTATAATGTTGTCAATTTAATCTAAGTGGTAATAAAGGATTTCTATGCATAGTTTATTTGATTTAACAAGAACTGAATCTTACAAATCATGATCATGTGAATGATCATGTGTTTTGAGTAACACTTTATTTTATGGTTGCAAAATTTTAAGTTTTACGTAGAAATTGAAAATGTATTTTGGTGTTGGACGGTGCAAGTTTGAGCAACTTTTTTGTCATGACCCGAACCCACCCCTAGAGGTTTAAGTCATGATCGGCCAGTAATCCCAGATTACCCAGCCTCAGAGACAAAATAGATAATTAATAATAGTAAACGGGGCACTGCATATTAAAACATATCTGTGTTCATCTAGTGGTGCATATATGCAAATTCCATGATATTAAAAATTTCAACTTCTTTACAAAGACATAAGTACATATAGTCAAGCATATAGATTCATTACAACATCTTAGACACTTATGCAAAAGATCCATACAAAACAAGTTTCCAAATAACAAAAGAAAAACAAAACTAAAGGTTGACACAGCTTGGCTCCTCTTGAGTCCAACCATGCCCCATCATGGAGGCACTCCAAAGCGGTTGCACAAAAGGTAGATTCCCGAGGTTGCTTTCATGCTCCATTTGCTCACCTACATATATATAGGAAAAGCGGGTGAGCTAAATCCCAATGAGTAATATCAGTATAAAAAGGTTAAATGACTGATGTCCATCATCATACAAAATCATGTCATATGAGTTTTGAAGCAAAGCATAGATGAGTATTTATCGTATCAAAGTTCACAAATCATATTCATATGTATTACATCTAATAATACAAAGCAAAGGGCCCAAAGGCATATCAGAGTGACCATTAAGGTCAACAAAGGGACCGCATGGGTCTAACAAAAGCACCATATAGGTCAAGCAAAGGGACCATTTGGGTCAACATAAGAGATCTCTGTTGACTTCAAAAAAGTCAGGCTGACCAGTAAATAGTCAGGCTGACTATGTTGACTTCTATGCTACTATTGGGAGTAGCATTGGAAGTGAATAACTTTCTCACGGGCTCATTTCCTTCTGTAATGATCCCTTGTTTGATGGTGTCCTCAATTTGAACCCTAATTTTATGGAGGTCCTTGAAGTTAAAACTTTTTCATGGCGTCCTCTTCTGTAATAATCTTCCATGTAGACTTGATCTTTTTCCAAGGGTCGGTTTTACCCACCACCTAGTGATAAATGCCATGAAGCTCTCGTTGGGCTCTTGTCTTGTTGCCTCTAGTTCCCAAGTGGTTACCTCAATCTGGGCATTATAAGAATACTGGGTGATGAAGGCTTCAGCTAATTCCTCTTAAACTTACTTTACCGAGTCCTCCAGCTTGGCATACCAGATAGCAGCCACTCCTGATAGAGTTCTTCCGGACAAGAAAAGCTTTTGAGCTCGAGAAAGCTTTCCTTGTTCGGAAGAACTCTATCAGGAGTGTCTAAGAAGAGACAGATATGAACCATGGGATCACCAGCCCCATCAAATCTATCTATGTGCGGCATTTTGAACCACTCGGGCAACCTCACAGTTATTTCTGTAAACCTATCCTCGATATCTAGAACAGAGCTGATCCCTTGTGATTTTTTGAACATTTTCTCTAATTTGGATATTTTTAGCACAACCGGGCCAACTTCATCAATATTTGGAGGAAAAAGTCCTTCCATTTGCTGTGTAGGAACCCTAAGAGCTTCTTGCAGATTAGGTTCATGAAGTTCTTCAACTGGAGGAGGTGGTTCTAGAACCGGATGAACCACTGGAGGTGGATGAGATGTAGATGCCCCAAATGGGCTTTACAATCCTGTTGGAGCCTCCCCATTGGCAGCAACCTTGTTGGTAATAGCATCCGTGCTTCATTGAAGGGCCAAAAACATGTTAGCTATAACTAACGGTACTAGAGGTGCGTCCATCACTACTGGAAGTAGGTCCATCACTACTAGAAGTGGGTCCATCGTTATTGGATGTGGATCCATCATTACCAGAGGTGGATCCATCACAGATTCTAGAGATTCCAACTGGTGAGGTACTGACAGTGAGGTCTTAACCTTCCTCCTTGTAACTGGTGGTAGATAAACTAACACTGGTTGTCTCTAAACCAAATCTGTGACTCTACTATGTCTACCAGCGCGAGTCCACAAAACTTGGGGGATATTAGACCGTTCTGAAGCTGTAGTGCTACCACTACCTAGCAAAAACAAAATGAAACTCCCAATTATAATTTCGAGAGCATTACAACTCAACTAATCATTATACAACATGTGAAAAATCGAATTCAACCCCACAAACTGAAATGCCTGAACCACTGCTTAGAATTTGAGAACCCCAAATCCCATACCTTGTACATAGTAGGAAAGAGAACGAACACCCATATGGAGGGTACGGTTATCTTGTCCTAGCTTTAACATGATCTAGGGTTTCATTATTCAAACAAGTGGCATCATATATCCTAGAATAGGGTTGCATCCTATCCAAGTTTTGGAAGTTGCTAGAGTTTACTATATGCATTAGGTCAGTCTTGGTCAAATAGGGTACCTCAATGAGGCACCGATATACCTACCTAATCTGGCGGATCAAGTAGTATGTGGTGATCCCGATTATACTACCACCATAATAGAGCCTATGACCATCTATCCGCTCAAAATCGAATAGCCGTCCAAGATAACAGGTGCCGAGCACGGGACTTAGGGGCACCAAAGCATGAAATACAATGAAAATATAATTGAAAATAAAAGTCATATCATGGAGTTCGAGTCACGGTTTCTTAATATCCCCAGCTGAGTTGCCAGAAACTATCACATCACCCAAGGGATATCCATGCGCGTTAAACAGTTTGGACCCTCGATTTCTTCAATCTAATCTCACAAGTGCAATGTGAAACATAGATGAAAGTCTAAATCTGGAAACTTTTATAGAAATTCATTATATTGGAAAAAAAATTTCCAGAAATGGACTATATCACCAAATCTTGGAGTCGCCACCTAATATTTTCAGAAAATTAGGAAACCCATGACTCGTGCCAAGGCCATTGTTCGTCGCAACCAAGGATGCTTGACTCGAAACCTTAGATATAAGAGAGGAAGGTCATTAATTAAGTAGCCCCATTCACCCAATCAAAGATTAGCCTCTACTAAGTTATGATATGAATTTTATTTACTTTATGTGTTCATGTTCTTATTTATTAATAAATCCTAAAAATTACTATGTGTAACAAACACATATAGACTGTGTTGTTCATTTTTAAATAATTTGATTTCATATTTTTAAATTGTTTTGAATAGTGCAATCATGAAAATTAATTTTAATCCAATTTAAACAACACAACCTTCACCCACTGGCATGTATAAAAGTTATATCAAATAAGCAAATAACCACATAGTAGGATGCTAATCATAGTAAGAAAAACACTCACAAACGAGATGCTAAAGCACAAAAACTTACATATTTAACAATGTCCCGCAAATATTTACAAAACAAAGTTAGCAAAAACATGTATGATTCTATATATAAGATCCTAATGCAATTCACTCATGAAATGCAACTACAAATCTGGCTTCTAATATATGACATGTCAAACATCTCAAGACATGAGGTAGCGCACAAAATCATATAATAATTGATTAAATCTACAGATGCAAATTTAGCCTGATCTTAAGGCCTGAAACATGGATGCAAAGCATGGATATGATGACAATCATATATAAGATGTGCATTTACAGAGTATGGAAAGAAAATAAAACAATGGGATAGAAAAAAGTGGGGCAAGGAATTATTACAACGTTGTGAATATTACAAATCTGAATGAGGGAGGAAAGGAATAAAAATATTATAACAAAATTAAATCCCCACTACTCTCTCTATCTAAAATAAAAGAAAATAGAAGCTTCAGGGGGCCTGGAGACCATCGGAGATTGCTCTGCTCATTGTTGGAAGGCTACTGGGTTCTGTCTAGAAGAGGTTGGTTGGCCGGCCAAAAGATGAGCTGGTAGGCCAAAAAAGTTGGTCGGCCAGCTAATTAATTGGATGGCCAACCAATCAAGCCAGGCCACACTCTCTTTTGCTGCAAACACCAGAAAAACAAATGGAAAATATGTAGCTGGCTTAACTAACCACTTTCAGTTAGCTTACAACAGGTTTATAACATGAAATTGAAGCAAGAAAAGTAACATAAGAAAGAAAATGCAAGAAAATAAAAGTGTACAAAATTCACCTTCTAGGGAAAGGATTTGATTTCTAAACTTCGTTTTGATCACCCTCAAGTTTAGGAAGTGTGTTCTCAATTCTTAGTTCGAAAATTTGAAATTCATGTTAGAATGGTGTTTTGGGGTTGTTTAACAGTGTGCGTAGAAGGAGTTATTCAACTTTCTATTTTTCTTCCTTTCAATAACACTCACCCTCTTTTTTGTCAAAGCTCTTAGAATTTGCCTACCTTAGAATTTTTGGGATGGTTTTGGTATATAGAAATATGGGATGTCTGTGTATAGCTAAGAACTAGAACTTTTGGCCAACTAGCTTAAACTTCTCTCTTTTCCTCTCTCTTTCTCTCTTCTCTTTTCTCTTAATTAATTTTTCTTTCAATCTCTCTGATACATACATTCTGATCCTCTCTATAAGAAATACCAAGACTGCTAAGTCAAAGAGAATGTGGGAGACAAGGATGATGGGATGACAAGGGTGGTTGAAATGAATGCAACCTTTTGGAAGAAGACAAACCACCTTTTGACAATGGAGGCCAATAGAGGATAATAGAGGGGAGTAGATATGTATCTCGTGCACTGAATGTATCACAAATAACTGAAATCGTGTGACCCACACGCATTAAACAAGAAATTTGCCAAAACTGCCCTGCTCCTTGAAAAAATAGCCTGCCAGCCAATTAATTGGCCGGCCGGCTACTATTTATGCACTATTTGGTCGATTGGCACTATTCATGCACTATTCACTGACAATTTTTTTTCTTTGGAGCAATAGGGTTTTTTAGCAGAATTATTGGAACTATGCGTAAAAGGAATATTTTGAAAAAGAAAGTTTTGAACAATTCTAAAACACTTGGCCAAGATAGGTTTGAGGTTGGTAATGAAGCACAAATTCCATCTTTCTTACTAATGATGTTGTGAGAAACATATTCTCAAAAGAAAGCGCCTAAGTCTTAGGGTCGGTCATAATGGGGTGTCTACACTTATGTATATTTATTTATTCATGTGGTTTTATGGCGTAATTGATACTATTAGCACACATTGTATATGATGTCACCAGGCTTAGATTGACCTTCTCACACTCGCGATCACTCTGAAGCTTGTAGAACGAGCGAAATGAGACATTAATTATCTTGGCGCTTATAGAGCGAGCGAGGTAAATGTTTTTTTGACTTGAGAAGTGAACAAAAGTTATTTATTATTAGATGTCGCATTATCATTGGCTAAGATGAGACTTTAAAAAGTCAAACGTGAAGTTGTCCACAGCTTCATAAAGCCTAAATATAGTTGAATGTGAAGTCTTAGATAGGTGCTGGATGAGCGAATATGCTAAGAAATTCAGGTTAGGTGTTGATATAGTGACTAGACTAAGATTCATATGGTGTTAGGGACTGACGGACCCAATCTAGTGGGAGCTCCACTATAGCATACATATAATACTGTATGTGCTACTGTCAACCAGTTAAGGGAGTGGCTAGATGGATCCCAGGTCTAGCACTATGTGAGCCATGTTAGGCTAATAATAGGCCTACACTATGTCCTTGAACCTTGAACTATGTCAAGAAATGATGACTTGATGTCGCTACTTTAGCATGTCATCCAAGGGTCATAATGAATACGATCTAGAGAACCATGTCTAGGAAAATGGTCAAGTTTGAGTGAATTGACATGAGTGGCTAGGGAAGATTGTTAGAAATCATAACCTTGTATTGTAGCTCAGTGTTCGGGCTATTGTGCCGGATTTGAGATCACGATATAATCATAAGTACAGATACAATGTTGAGGTCAAGCATTTTTATGAGTTATGACTCGCGAGAGGTTTTAAAATGTTTGATCTGGTGTGATCCAATGAATGTGGAGTATAGACGAGATATTTCGAGTGATGTGCTATGTTAGTTTATGGTGGCTTAATATAGCACTCCTACCTTTATACTTTCTCGTCAGGTCGCACGCTCCATTTTTTCGTATGAGAAGTGAACTGAATGAGAGATTGAGAAATGATGAATGTAACCAATGATGTAGACAAGTATGAGATGTTAGAAATTGGGTTGGATTTGATTCGATCCATAACCCATGGAGCATCCACATGGGTTGTAGATAATTCACACTATTTAATAAATAAGATAATTAAAGAATTATCTAATGAAGTGTTTGAGTTGTTGTGGGAGTCTACAACTCCACTTCTATCTGCAGAGATATATATCATATATCTGATATAGAGAAGGAAAAAACAATACGTATTATTATTGGTGTATGAGTTTACCCAAAAATCTCCTGCAAAAAAAGATTTCTCTCTATGTTCTTCCCTCTTAGGTCCCCATTATAGAACCTAGGGATTTGGAGTACGGATAATATATTGAGAAACTTTGGTAGCCTCTCAATTGACAATGAAGAGTTTTCCAGACAAGGCTTGTAATAACCCAACCCTCGCATGTGTTTCCGGTATACTTTCAGTCCCTCACTCTGCGTATTTATATACTTATTGTGAAATTCCATGAGAAATTAAGTTTAATTAAGTGAACCTTATGACCCTAGATTCATATCTGTTTAATAAGAAAACATATCTGTCACAATTAAAATGTTTGGATCAAGAATTGAAAGCCTTAAGAGCTTAATACTCCGAAATTGACTTTATAGTTGAGATCAGCATAATTTTTAAGTCATAATAGGCATTTTTGTGAAAATTTGATTTGGGATGATTAAATTGATTAAGTTTTGTCTTATTCAACTTTATATATATATATATATGAATATACTTTAGCCCTTTGACTTGGGGGGGCGCATTACTCCAAATATCTCCTGAGAGAAAAATTAGAGAAGGAAAGAAAGGGTTTGAAAGGAAGAGAAGAAACTCATCAAGAAGAAAGATTGGGGAATTGAGAGGGGTTGTAGAGTTTAAGTCTCAAGGTATGTGAACTTTACTTTAATTAAGTCTTTTCTTGGATTTGAGCAAGAATTTCCCTTTTATTTGTGAGATTTGGGGTTGTAATTGGAATTGTGTGTGTGTTAAATTGTTGAATTAAGGAAATGTTTTGTCACTTGGTTGATTGGAAATATTGTCAAATTAAGTTATGTTTGTGAGTTGTAAGAAGAAGATCCAATGCATATTGCGATTGATATATGTTGTGATGTTTATGTATATGATTTTCGAACTATATGTTAGCAATTAAAGAACTTATTTTGAGCCTTGAAAAAGTTTACCAAAAATTGAGTTTTGTTGGAATTTCATATTACAAACTGCCCAAAATCGCCGCACGTGCAGGGATCACTGCCGCACGTGCGGGAAGCCTCGCCGCACGTGTGGGGCTCACAGCCGCACGTGCTGCCCAAGCTGCAAAATTTTGTTCGCTCTGTTTTGTGTGCTTAACCCTCTGTTATTTATCAACATACTACGTTACTTCTTAAAGAATAAATGGAACTTATGTTCATCCTTGAACAATGGTATCTGTATGAATCCAAGATTATTCTATTGTGTTACGTATGGACCCGAGGTCGTTTCGAATCTACGACACGAATGCAAAGGTTTAACATCATTATGTAACCCACGTTAGAATGTAAATTGTTCTGTCTTTGTTAAGCGTACTGTAAGGACATGATATGGCAAGAAATGCCCTATTTTCTGAGATGTTACGTTTTGAATTAATGAATGATTGTCCATATATATAAAAGTATTCATGGCATCCTTAGCACAAGGCCCTTACCCAGGGGTAATAATACCGTGGTCTTATGGCCCTTGCCCGGGGGTAATAATACCGTGGTTCAAGTATGTTATGATTTCTGGTATGGAACAAAGTGTTGTACGGAACTAAGTGCTGCAATGCGAGCCACCTCTGAAATCCGTACGAGCCACCTCTTGAGTCCATACATATATGAAAGTTATGAGGCCTATGGCCGTTCTGTGAAAGTTATGAGGCCTATGGCCATTTTGTGAAAGTTATGAGGCTTATGGCCGTTCTGTGACATATGTGAGGCCTAAGGCCAATCTGTGACATCTGGGTCCATGGCCATTCTGTATGATCTGTTAGTATGAAACAAAGTGCTGCACAGAACTAAGTGCTGCCATGCGAGTCACCTATAGAATTCGTGTGAGACACCTCTTGAGTTCATACATACATGAAAAGGGCTTAATGTCGTTCTGTTTAAGGGCTTAATGCCACTCTGATCAAGGGCTTGAAGCCATTCTATTTAAAGTTTAGGCCTAAGGCCATTGTGGAAATAATTACAAGATAAAGTTAACTACATGTCCTCTACACTTATATATGTACATTGTAATTCAAGTTGATTATTAAATTGTTTACTTACTACTATTCACAGAGCTTGGCTCACTTTATGTTATGTCTGTTTCCTAGGCACTCCACTTGGAGGTCAGTCTTAACCCATGGCATCCGTTCCTCGTTTGTCAACCTCAGAGTGTCCGGGCACTTAAGTGAAGGCAGCCCATTTTGTGGAGTTTTGTTAAGCTTTTGGTTTTGTACCCTGATTGTTTGTCTAAGGTTGAAGTGTATATATTCCTTTTACCTTTTAATGTTTTTGTTACGCCCAATCTTGAGGGCTAAGTCTGTTTTTGTATATTTATATGTACATAGCTAAATTCTCAATGGATATAGTTCTTTTATGTATGTTAATTTATATTGTTGAATGCTTCCGTTCAAGCCCATATGTTATGTATATCAGGTTAAGTGTCCGGTTCCAAATAGGTCATGCCCAAACTTTTAGGGGCGAGTTTGGGGCGTGACAAGGCTCGTAATCCAAGCATCCGATCCAAACCGTTTCTGATTCAAGTAATATGATTACCTGCATATTTTCCTTCAGTTCAAAATTTGCAATGTCATGGGCTCTGCAAAAATTTTGGAAAATCCTATATTCTCTGTGACCTAATTTCTATTTGTTGCCTTTTAGGCATATCTAGGATTTTTATGATATGCATTTGTATTTTATTTTTTATGATATGGGTAAATGTATTTCTTTTGGTTTTGGACAATTACTATTTTTAAGTTTTTTTCATTTTTTTTATGCACACACGTTTTTGTGTGCATACACCATGTTCAATAAAATACCTCAACTAAAATAGTGCCTTTGTCATGTTCTGTAAAATGCCTCTGCTCTCACCAACTGTAATTATTATTTTTTTAAAAAAATTTGTTGTAGGTAACTTTATGATTTTAGTGTATTATTAACCTACAATATCACTGTCAATGCCGTGCCTTTTTGGTTATAAGGCTCGTTTTTACACTTTGTTATGCCGACTTGTTTATCCCATATCAAAAGAGTCGCCACTTAATTTTATAGGGAATTAAGAAACCTTTAAGAATGAAAACTAAGTAAAAGACCTGATCCATCATAACTAGAGGTTTTCAGGTTCGGGGGTTAAGGTACAAAAGAGGAAGGTCATGGAATGATACACTCTCTTTTGCCCAATTCGAAGATTGGCTTCTACTAATATTCTATTTTTATGATTTTGGTGATTAATTATTTCAAGCAAGTCCATTTTAAGCCTAAAACATTTACTACCCTAAAACTATGTGATTTAAATAAAATAAATATCATTTATTTAAGGTTAAAAGAATAAAGCCATATTTTTTCAAAACAATGATTTTTCAATGAAAAGGATTTTTAGTGATCCATGGCCATGAACTTAACCTAAAATAGACAATATTAATAAGAGGATCCAAAACAAACAATTTTGCAGAGAAAAGCATATAAGCTTGGATTATTGAAAAATAATGCAACCAAACAAGCACACATGCTATGAAGGATGAGAAGACTTATCTGGATGCCCACTTAAGCATCTCATATGTGTAACAAGTCCGCGAGGGACCTCATGGGTTACAATTCGGACTCAATTTGTCACGGTTCTAAATCTTGAACCAAAGAGTCCAAATCCGGCAAATCGTTTTTGGGAAAACAGATTTTTGAAAGAAGTGCCAAACATGGACTGCTTTGCCAGATACAGAGTCGCCACCTAAATATTTTTTAATGGGGAACTTAGGAAACCCTGACTTGGTGCCAAAGGCCACGTGTCCGTCATCACCAAAGTTGCCTCGGCTCGGGAACTTGGGTACGATTGGGGAAGGTCAGCTATGAGCACCCCCTCTCGCCCGATCCGAAGATCGGCCTCTACTAACCGTGATATCCTATTTTGAAAACGTTATGCGTTCTTATTCCAGTTAATTAGCTAGAATTACTATGTTATGCGCACAGCAAACAAGTATAGACTAGATTGCCTAATTTGGAATGAAACATTGCATATCCGTTTGTTTAGAAAATGCTTTGGAATTTGCTACTCGCAAGTAGGCTAAAACACGGATTTCAAAGAGTTGTTCCAACTCAAACAATCCAACCTTCACCCACAGGCATCCGGGCAGTTTATATCATATAAGCAGCTAGCCTCATGGTAATCATGTTGTTATGGCAACACTCACACGCATGCGGTATGCTAAAGCATAAATACTTACATCGTACTCCGTGCCAAAACAAGAACGTGTTAGCAATCATGTATGATCCAAGTTCATGTTTAAATGCCTAATGTAGCGCATGCAGAATGTCACTAGAATAGGCTTGGCTAACCTAAAGATGGCATGTGAAATGTTGCAACTAACAAGTACTTAACTTGGAATTGAAATACAAATGTAGTTAGCATGATGTACCGAGCCCGGTGCATGTAAAACAAATGCATGAATGCACGCATGCATAGCATAAGGTATGCTAATTAAAATATGCCCTAGTCTACCATCATAAGCGGGTAAGTAAAAGGGAGAAAGAAGTGGGGGTTTGGAAGACATGCACCCACGCACCCACACTTATTACAATTTTGCCCTCGCTCGGAGGGACCGAAAGAATAATACAATTAATTAACCTACAAGCTAATTAAATATTACATACCAATTAAACTAGTTAAGCAAATTAACTAATCTAATAAAACAGTAAATAGCCTCGGGAAGAGGGTCCAATGCATGCCCGCTTGGTTCCGCTCGAAAGTCACTGCCATGCACAAGATGCCTCTGCTTTAGCTGTTATCCTCCTCTGAAGACTGCACAAGTTCTAGGGTTGCTTCTCTGAGTGCTGTAGAACACCACCGGCTAAAGGGATTGGTCACCGGCCATGTATAATGGTCACCGGCCACAAAATACTCCATCGGTCAACCATGGATGGCCGGTCGGCACTGAAGATGGTCGGCTGGCCAAATCTCCCTGCAGAAACCGATTTGACAGCAGCAGAGGACAATACTTGGCATGGCAATGCATTTCAAGCAATATATGCACCAACCACACTCATTATCATGTGTATGACTCAAAGGAGGATGGGCCTCGATTCTCGAACCACCAATCATGCATTCCCATGCATGATGGCCCAAAGAATCAAATGTGCATTTTGATATGGAATGCAATGCACATAAACACACAAGGAGGCCCAACCTCTATCATTCTCACTTCAAGAGGTCAAGCATGCATGCTCCTGCAATGCAATCCTAAGCATGTGAGCTAGCATGCAACCATGGAGATGCAAAAAAGCATACAGGGTGAGCATGCAAACAAGCAAAGGGATGGACTTAAACTAAATTAGGCAGCCCTCAAACAAGCCTAAAATAGTGGCCAACAACTAAGGAAATGAGGCCAAATGCACATATAAGCATGCATGCAAATAAGGTCCAACACCTAGGCACATAAAGGCAACTCCCAAGCACACTTGAAAGAGATTAAACATGGACAATTAGCATGCACATTAAGCTCTGAAATCATGTCAAAATGGTGCCAAACCAAGCAAACAAGGCAAGCATGGCATGTAATTGGTCCAAATACTTGAGGCAAGTCAATGAGACTTAAACCATGACTAAGTCAACCAAGCCTCACAAGGCCAAGAGGACTTAAAACAGGTTCAAGGCAAGCCTAGACAATGCTAAGGGAACACCAAGATGGCACCTAAGTGGTTTAAACATGCAAGCATACTCAAAGGCCTAAACAATGGGCATAAGACAACAACCTTTTAAAGCAACAAAGGAGTATCAAATGCAAGTATGCAAGCTTGTTATAAGGACTGAAATAACATGGTAAGTGGTTCCCAACCACTGAAATGATGTAAGGATGGCATGCTCATGGTCAATGCATCAAGGCATGCTCATGGTCAATGCATCAAGGCATGCAAAGGGGGATTACATGGTAGCTATGCAAAGCAAAACATGAATGACCCGAATGACCAAAAACAGACCTTGGACACATTAAAATAAGCATATAAGCTTCACAAAGCTTGGCCAAAACACATGAGCATGGTAGTCTAAATGCTATGCATGTATTGAGGCAAATCATGGCATTACAAGGCATGTATGCTAAGCAAGCATGGTGTGCCAAAACCAAGCAAAAATAGAGGTAATACATGGCAAAATACTACCAAATAACACTTAAGACATGGCCAATATGCACTTAAATTAGATGCTCAAACATGAGGCAAAGAAAGGCCCTTTTCAAGGACAACAAGGAGAAGGGGTGGCCCTCTCCTTCCTAGGACCTCAAGGCACCATCCTCACCTCTGAAATCCCCCAAGATTTCAGTGGTGAGGAGGCCCAAACACAATGGTCCCGGAGCTCAACCAAAATGGCACAAAATGGAGCCTAGCAAGGCTTAAGAGGGGTCAAACAACCCCAAAGCTTAAAGAAACCTTAACCAACTATTTAGAGCACTCAAAAACAGAACTTTTATATGTTATACACAAAGCTCAAAAATAGTTGCAAGATAAGCAAAAAGAGTATGCAAAAATGGGGTAAAAAGGGACAAAAGTCTTACACTTGTAGACCCTCTTCAAAAATTGTGGACCAGCTGGTTCTTTAGGTTCAAATCAGTCCAAAACCTCCAAGAACAACCTCCAAGGGCCTCAGCTTCAAGGTAAGGTGTAATGGTGGGTGTTTGTGAGCAATAATAAGCCTAAACACACACAAAACAAAAGAGAGAGATATAGAGATGGAGGATATATGTAAACCCTAACCCTAAACCTCAAGCTTTGGAAAAATGTTGTCTAACTTGTCTCACCCTAAAGGAGGGAGAGGAGACCTCCTCTTATAGACAATTTAGTCTTGTAAAGCTTCCAAAGGAAGCCAACAAGAGAGCAATCCCTCCATACACGTGTATGGAGGGGGTGAAAGTGCATGCCAGCTGCATGAAAATATCTACAAAAGCAGATGCACAGTGGTCGGCCGGCCAAAAACGCAATTGACCAAAAAATATAGCCGGCCGGCCATCTATAGTGCCGGCCGGCCAAACATTTGGCCGGTGGCAACAAAACACAGCCAGTGGCCTCGAGCCATGGCCGGTGGAGTGTGGGGATGGCCCACAAGCCATTCCCTGCCCCTCCAAGGCAAAGCACAAGTGTTTGGTGCAAAACCAGACACGAAACAGTCAAGTCGAGAGATCCTGAGGCGAGGTGCGTAGCCGAGACCTCCGGGAACTCAAGACGAACACAAACATGGATGATCACCGAGTGTTCAAGCGGTGACGTCCAAGTCTTAAGGACGGTCAAAAATGGGGTGTCTATAGTTGCCCCTCTTTGACAGAACTCGAAAGTCATAACAATGACGGGAGTGAATGTCAAAGCCCAGAGATGACCCATTTTTGACAAGCCCGAAGACTTAGACAAAGCATGTAAGACAAACAAGATATGCGCCCGAAGGCAGGGGCAAAATGCAAGACAATGCACAAAGCCGGGCATAACTTATGATCATGCAAAGAAAGCTGTAACGAAGCATAATAATGCGACAGTTTTAAGCTAGCATACACAAATCCAACTACACTACAATGCAGAAGGGATGTAAGAGAATTATGCAATTCTCGCTACGTTTCACGCGGAGAGTACAATACCTGTGCGGTTCGTCTGGTTGCACCAGCCTCAAATGAACCGTACATACGATATCGTGCCTGCAAAGAAAGCAACTTAACAGGTAGGATGCCGTTAGCAACATGCATAACATGCAAAATGAATGCAAAATGATATGCAATATATACAAAGCTATGTATAATAATGCAAATGAAAATGCAATGCAATTGAAACAATGCAAACGAAATGCAATGCAATTGAATCATGATCCAATCATGAGCGGTTCAAAACCACACAAATGTCAAATAGATTGATGGAAGTAACTAGTCCGTCTACCATAGAAAAGGTGCCGCAACCCTCAAAGCGCGTACACATGCAGAACTATGAGTTATGTAGACGGACACAAGAACGAGTATTGGGTGGAATGACATAAGTGGGGAAACAACCCGCTAACGAAAGGACAATGATCCTAATGCTGGATGCAAAAATTACACTACAATGTAATATATACAATGGATATGGCTCGTGGCCAGACCAAATCTTGCCTAGGAAAGGCATGTACACAAACAAGCCGCGTCTAACATAGAAAAGGTGCCGCAACCCTCAAACCAAGTTCATCAAGGAATAGGCGCGTACACATGCAGAACTGTGCTTTAACGTGAAAAGTATGAGTACATACCAAACCAAGCTCAACAAGGAAAGGTGCAAGTCATAGATGGAAGGATGTAGTAAATGCATGCAAGCTACAATGCAATATGTACAATATGCAATGGAATGAATAGGATACAATGGATAAGGCACGCAGGCCAAACCGTGTCTTGCCTAGGAAAGGCATGGACACACACAAACCGCGTCTAACATAGAAAAGGTCATACAGAACTATGAGTGTATAGACGTGAAAAGTATGGGCACATACCAAACCAAGCTCAACATGGAAAGGCGTAAGCCATAGATAGAAGTGATGTAGTGAATGCATGCAAGCTACAATGCAATATACAATATGCAATGGAATGTATGTAAATGCAATATTTACAGTGGAATGCACGACATATGTACTATATACAATGAAATGCATGACATATGCACTATTTACAATGGAATGCATGACATATGCACTATTTACAATGGAATGCATGACATATGCACTATTTACAATGAAATGCATGACATACGCACTATTTACAATGATATGCATGATGCATGTTGATGCGAAGGCGTGATACCGTGCGTCCTTTGATGTGCACGACAATGCACATGATCGTGAATACGCGACCACGCACGTTGCTTGAAATGCATGACAATGCATGTTAAATCCAATGTGCGACAATGCGCGTCGCTCGAGATATATGTGAAGACATATGAACTCGAAGCGCGTGTTTAAGGTCTCGCCAGACCGAATGGAGGTGTACGATAATGCAAATGATACTTGGAATGCGCGACACCACGCGGCTTTTGAAATGCGTGACAATGCAACTATTGAAATGCATGTCAATGCAAACTAAACTCAAATGTGCGTTACAACGCACGTCCCTCGAAATGCATGACGATGCAAATGAATTGCGTATGACAATGCGACATAAGAATGTGCATACTAATGCAAGCATGGCATACGCATGACAATGTGAGATGTGTGCGCAATAACGCGAATGAAATGATGCATAATCAGCGCGCGTTCACGACAAAGTGTTGTAACGCAACGCATGCGAGGCAACTTTGAATCTTGTAAGAGACAAAAGGATACAAGAAGGATACGCCTTGCACATATTCAAGTGCTCCGCGCAGAAAACACAGTCCGAGGTCAAAATGGAGTCCGGTTGAGCTTTGGAAAGGCACTGTCTTGCACTATCTTGAAGAATGGAGGCCCCAAACTACTCATCTGACCCAAACAAGGTTGCAGGAGGCTCACCGGCCATGAGGGGAGGTCACCGGCCATCCACCGGCCATCAAAACACATCACCGGCCAAATATTTGGCCGACCGGCCAAAAAAGTAGTCGACCGGCCAAAAATGCCTGAATCGGGGCAGTTTTGTCCTTTTGGCTTGGGTCTTTTAAAATAGGGTTCCAAACCCTATTTTCTTTACTTTCCTTAGCCGAAATCTCTTACTCTCTCTCTCTCTAGAGTATTTCCCGAGCCTTATTCTCCGTTTTTCTTTGGTTTTAGCCCCCGTTTCATCGTTCGATTCGCGATCTCCTTCGCGTTTCAAACATTTTGAACCGAACATTTCTTTGTTTTGGTATTTCCTTTGCTATTTCCACTTTTTGGGGTTTGTTCCCCTCGTGTTCCTCTCGATTTCTACACCTTTTCCACTTCTGGGCTTTTCCGGCCATTTTCCACCCTCTCGGGGGTTGACTTTTCGTTGACTTTTCACATTCTAGCCCGGTTTTCACTTTTCCGGTCGTTTTCTCATCACCTTTGATATGGCGGATGATATTCCACGGGGCGGACTCCCCCAGAGCATGAGATGGACCCAGAGGCCGAGCTCCTTCCCTTGAGCGTCCGCCCGTTCGACCCGGCGATTCACATTCTGCCTCCCGACGAACTTCGTCAGTTCAGGAGCTTTGAGAGGGGTGTGCCACCCGACCTATTACTACGTGAGCCAGAGTCACACCTGTCACACGGTGCCTCCGAGGTACATTCTTTCCCGGTTTCATTTTCCGCAATGTAGAATGCTTAACTGCCATAGTTGATTCTGTTCTTAACTGCTTAGCTCAAATACACTGATGCACTGTACACTGTAGTTGACTGTGAACGCACTTGCAACTGATATCTGTTTGAATCTGAACACGCGCACACACACTGCACTTGCCCTGAATCACTCAAACATACTCACACATCATTCACTGTAGTCCACTACGAGCACACCGGCAACCGATATCTGTTTGAACTTGAAAATGTGCACACACGCTATATTTGTACTGAACCATGCAAACACACTAACACATCGCATGTTATAGTTTACTGTACGCACACCGACAACCGGTATCTGTTTGAACTTGAAAACGCGCACACACGCTATATCTGTACTGAACCATGCAAACACACTGACACATCGCATGTTGTAGTTTACTGTACGCACACCAGCAACCGATATCTGTTTGAACTTGAAAACGTGCATGCACGCTATATCTGTACTGAACCATGCAAACACACTGACACATCGCATGTTGCAGTTTACTGTACGCACACCGGCACCCGGTATTTGTTATGGAATTTGAACACGCGCACACACTGCGTATCATTACCAACTCTAAATGCTTTTCAAAACTGTATGTTTTATCTTGTTTCGCAATTGTTTGCTTGAAAACAAGGAGATTCCCATACCGTCCGCGGGTATGGGAATATTGCCGCTCAAGATTGGTACGCGGAGCTACCCGATGCGGTTCGCCAGATCGTGGACCAGGCCGGGTTCGATGCGTTCTGCAGAGGACTTTCCAGACTCACCACGAGCAGGCCTCTCCTTGCCGCTCTAGCGGAGAGGTGGTGGGACACCACCGACTCGTTCCACCTCTCCGCCACGGGAGATATGACGATGACTCCCTATGATTTCTCGATGCTCACAGGCATCGGGGTAGGGGGTGATCCGATCCCCTTTGATACCGATATGGACGAGTGGACGACTGCTCAGATCTACCTGCTCAGTAAGGTGTCGCCTCTTGCGCGTCCCGGCTTCGTCCGATACTCATGGTTCGAGGTCCAATTCAGGGTTCAGCCAGCCCTAGTTGAGGAGGCTCCGATGACTCAGGAGGCTGTGGAGCGATATGCGCGCGGCTTTCTTATGTTCCTGCTGGGGACGACTATTTTCGCCAACCGGGCAAACATCGTGCCCCTCTGTCTGCTCAGCGCTCTCGTGGACGTCACACAGATCCTGCGCTATGACTGGGGTGGCGCCGCTCTGGCCACCCTCTATGGGTACATGAGCTCAGCTTCTCGTGGCAACGGATAGTTGCTCGGGGGCTACTGGCGTGCTTGGGAGGTACATTTCTTTTTCTGCTTTACTTTCCTACTTTCTATTATATGTACTCTATGCACTGCACACACTGCGGTCTGCTTCACGCTGACTGTATACTGCACACATGGCACACATATACTCTGCTTTACACCGACTGTACACTGCTCACACTGTACACTCTGCACAATACACTGCACAATACACGGCTCTGTTATTTCTGCTTTATTCTGTATTCTGCTTTATCTGATAAGCATACTGGTATTTACTTTGCAGTTGTGGGTCTACGCCTACTTTCCTAAGCTAGCCCCAAAGCCCGACGTGGAGACTCCTCTTGTCATTCCATTCTCCCGCCGGTTTGACGTCGGGTGTGTGCGGAGACCTCGGGAGTCTTTCATCTTCTTCCGCCGCTATTTTGACACCATCACCTCCGCGGAGGTATGTTCAACTTCAGAGTTTATTTAAGCTTCGCTTTGCACTGTATTTTTTCAATAACAGATAGATAACAAACTGCATTTCATTTCCAGATTACCTGGCAACCCTGGGCTTCAGTGCCAGCCGAGTTTCGAGCGCGGTTTGTAGGTGCGGAGGAGACTGCCCGCTTCAGGCTTTTGCTAGAGGGCCCGATCTGTCGGGCTTGGTACCTGGGTGAGCGTTTCCTACGCCAGACCCTAGGGTTACCAAAGCAGATAGTCCCGGTTCACCCTCCTGAGCATATGAGGGATACTGAGAGGTTCACTTCTGAGCAGATGGCCGACTACACGATCGGCTGGGACGCGATCCGCTTCAGAGGCATAGTCGACTACAGAGAGTACGTGCAGACGTATATCATGCGGCCTTTGAGCGGTGGTCGTCGAGTTGAGGAAGAGAGGCCCGTGGCGCCGGCGGCTAGGGAAGGGGCGGGGGTTGGAGCAAGAGCATCGATGAGAGTTCGGGTCCACGGCAGGAGTGGAGCTCAGAGAGGGCGGGGGGCTAGTTGGCCTACTCTGCCCACGACGATGACATACAGAGGGCAGGGTGGGACGACCTACCAGATCCCCTTTGCTCCTCCTCTGGCTGATCATGAGTTAGTCGGTTTCCACGACTTGCCTCCGGTCTGTACTACTACATTCTGCATCTTGCATTGTCGTTTCATTTCATTTCATTTCTTTTAATATTCTGCAAAATACTGACGCATCTAATACTTTTGCAGGCTTCCTCCGAGTACACCCGGCAGTCTCTAGAGCTGAATGCCTCCATGATGGGGATGTTACAGCGGACTTTTGACCTCCTGGCCCTCTATAGTATTCTGGTATGTTCTTCAACCACAGTCTCAAACCATACATAAACTGCTTCACATAATCTGATGCACTACGTAACTCCTGATAAACTGCTCACGGCATTCATACACTGTACTCATACATTGCATTTTGCACTGATAAACTGCTCACGACATTCACACACTGTATTCATACACTGCATTCTGCCTTGATAAACTACTCACAGTATACTGATGCATTTGCCTTTTGTACTTTTCAGCCTCCCTTTCAGATTCCCACCGTAGGAGGTGTTCCAGCCAGGCCTTCTGTTCCTGGCGGAGGAGATGGAGAGGGCAGAGTATACCCCCGCACCAAGGCAGGGCGCACTCACGTTGGAAGTAGCTCTCGGGCGCCAGTTCTAGATGACGATGATGAGAAGGAGTCCGAGGTGGAGGCAGAGACGGAGGCAGAGTCATCGGAGGAGGAGACCGGAGATGGCTCGGACTCGGGCTCAGATGACAGTGCTGATGATGCTCCTGGACCTTCATCCAGGAAGAGGACTAGGACGGACCCTCAGGCCTGAGGCCACTTGATATTGATACAGATTTTTGCTGTTTTTCTTCTTTTTTGTACTTTTTCCTTTTTGGTTGGTAGCTAGGATACTTTGTACTGCCGCAAGTAGGTTTTGTTTCCAAAACTTATGTACTTGAAACAGATGATGAGATGAAACAAACTTTTTTTTTTATCTGAAACAATGTTTACATCTTTACATTTCATACTTTGCACTGCATTGCATCATGCTACACCACATAACAATGGGATTGATCTGCACGTCTGAATATTAAACACTTGCATTATAATAACCAAGTAATGAACCGGCCAATGGCAAAGCAACTCACACAACCCACTGCTTAGTCTGAACACTCGGCTCATACTCTGTTGGGGATTAATCTGCATACAGCCTGTAACACAGCATTTGGTTCATTCTGCACACGGCAACCCTGAGCAATAGTCCAATCTGACAAGACGGAATACGAAGGCGGAATCGGCTGAAACTGAAACACACTCAGATACCCAAATTTTCCCTTTCTTCTTTTGGTTCGCCTAAATGTAGAGAATGGCACAGCACTCTAAGCATAAACAATTTTTGAAATTGAAAAAGGGCTTTTCAACCGGGGTATCGAGCCTACAACTGAACACAACGGGAAAGACTCAAACAAAAGGTACATGACCTAAACACAACGAAACACGCTTGGAAAAGACCCAAAACAAAAGTTGGGCTAAACAAGACAAAAGACACGACACACGGACATGTTTACAAAACGAGAGACCTCAAATCTCGAGGAGCCAGTTCCTCCAAGTATGTTTCCCACCCTTTCTGATTTGTGATTCTCACATCACTCGGCCCTCAGGCTCGGTTTTTCTCTCAAAACCCTTTTCTTACTTTTCTCTCAACTTACACCTCTCTATTCTTTATTCTCTCATTTTTCGTCCCTCCCCAGGGTGATTGATAGATGAATAGGAAGTCACGGGTTCACGCCCAACACTAGTGGCTCGCAACTATTTCTTCCGGTGACGTCTAGTCGATGTTCCAGACAGGAAATGGTGTATCTTGATCTGTCCCAATTTGTGCTTCGTACTTGGCATAATACCTCGTTGTTTGGAGGATATTGAGAGCTTTCAGCCCTTTACAGACAGCTTTAGCTGTGCTTTCTTCCGGCGAATAGGGTGCCCTTCTGGCAAGTATGTTGATGACGAGGGAAAGACAGAACACCTGACTTGACTGTGCCCCTAGTTCATCACTTTGACCATTTTTGCTTTGGTTTTCTACTAAAACAGTTTTGACCAAAATGAGAGTTAGATTAACATGCTTGTTCGATTTTTGACTTGAAAATCATGCAAGTCAGGCTATAAGCACTGAAAATTTTCCCTTTTGGGTCCCAGAAATGGTCTAGTTTTGGAAAATGAAATAGTTTTCGAGAAAATAGTCAACCTCAGTAAAAATTTTCAAAAACTATTTTTGCAAACGGCCAATGCTAAATGAGCATGGAACCTACCCTTGAGATGCGCAACCTCGGATCGGAGGCAATGGAAAATTGCCCCTTGCTTGAAAGGGCTGCATGGCAACGGAAAGTTGCCCCTGGTTTGAACGGCGACTCACGGCAATGGAAAGTTGCCCCTTGTCTGGACGATGCCGCAGCATTTTGCAAACAGTCCTCATCAGTGATGATCGAACTCTCAGATGCGGAGAAGACGAAGACGGTCAGAACCAATATATGGACACAGTCACTGTGAAAGCGTTGGTGGTTGGACTTCAAGAGGAAGTTGCCTACGGAGTTCCGGTTGTCACAACCGAACTATCGGATTCAGAGGAGGCAAGGATGATCAAAACCATTACATGGACTGAGACGCTATGAAAGCGTTGGGGGCTGGACTTCAGGATGAAGTTGCCTACGTATCCCAAACATGGGAATCAAGCCTTACGTATTTCCGGTTAAGGTACATTCGGGTATTTTAACCTTCACTTTTTAGGCTCTAAATTTTGCCAAGGTGCCCGTTGCGGGTTTTCGACCTTGCGGGCTTTTGTTTTTCTTTTCTTTTTCTTTTTAATTCTTTTCTTCTTTTTTTCTTTTTCATTTTTCATCCTTTCTTTTGCATTTTCATCTTTTCTTTTTTTGCTTTCTTTCTCTTTGTATATATTTTTTCCTTGCTCTAACTTTTGCCTGGGTCGCCCTTCCGGGTTTTCAGCCCAGCGAGCCTCTCAAAGGGGAAAAGTGTAACAAGTCCATGCCAAATGGTTTTAGGGTTTGAAGTCTCTTTGTATCCAGGAGAATGGCTGTTGTATTGATTTGTAGAAGGATCCATCACGGTTGCTTCACGAGCTTCTTGCGGTGAGACCTGACCTTCTTGATCTGATTTTGGTGCCTCTTGTTCGAGGGCTGCTTTAAATCTGGCCACACAGGCCTTACATAGCGGTTGACCGTTGAACAATCCGAATTGTGGTCAAGGCTTAAAAACAAACGGATTGAATCTTGAGGCTGAGAGCGATCCTAGGCCGCACAATCTCAAGAGCGATTCCATACAGGTCTTCACAGGACCGCACAAAACATTTTGTTTTTAAAAGTTTTTAAGAAGGCGACAAATCGCTTGCGCTGATGATAGTGTGAAACCAGTCTGGATCAAGCCAGGGTCCTTTTCAGTACTCACGCTAACAAGCATGATTTCAGTCATTAAAAGGCTTAGCACGCCTATCTTTCTCTCAAATTGATCAAAGTTTTGCAAATCCCGAGGAGTTCTTTCCTCTTTGTTTTTATCACCACAGTGTTCAAAAAGGTTTTGAAAAACTTAGGTCATTACAATGATTTTCAGGGCACGAGAGCAGGTGGAATGCACGGCCGTTCAATCCAAATCCTCTGGCACAACTAGCTCAAAATAGCAATAAGCACGGAAACATGATAGCCGCAGCTGTTTCATTCAAATTCCCTAATTGTAACTGGCTCCACAGCAGAGACAAACTCAAAAAGAAAACAAAAGGGTAATTACAAAACAAAACGGTGTTCGAGGCGACAACCCCAGAATCACCTGACATTCTATACAAGGGGACCGACTTGCTACAACAAGACAGACCCTTAAGCAAAAGGACTGACTCAAGACGAAGAGACAGACTTAGAACAAAACAAAAGACTGACTCGACACCCAAGCCAGAATTTACAAAACTAGCGTTCGCAGATGCTCAAAAATACGTGCCAGACGCCACATCAAAAATACACCGGGCGCTGCCCGTAAGTGGTCTAATCCCGATTACATACTCGCAGTATCAGTATCCTCAAAATCCAAGAGCTGCGTAGTAACAGACTTGGCTAAGGTGGGTGGGAGGATAACCTCGTTGTCGATCAAATCTTGCACCTCATGACGGAGGCGGAAACAATTATCGGTAGCATGTCCTGTTTGCTGGTGGTACGCGCAGTACTGAGTAGCATCATGCGTGAGAGGGAGATTCTTCAGGAGAGGCCGAGGCTCTAGGGGTTTAAGATGCCCTCTTTCGGCCAGGATCTGAAGTGCCTTCGACAACGGCATATAAAGAGCATGAAAGACCCTGCGCCCTCGGGGCAGGTACTTTGAAGTCTGAGTATTCTTACTAGATGCACTAGCGAAAGGGTCGGCAGGCATTGCCTTGACTTTCTGATCTTTCCCGGGTGCATGATTGGGAATGGGAGGAACTGTTCTGGCATGACGGGGCCTATCCCGGTTTTCTGATTGACTTGAACTACCCTCAGGTGGAGTGGAGAAAGCATCATCCACAGTTTTTGCCACAACTGCGGATATCTGTTGCTTGTTCATCCCCCTGGCTTTCAAGGCCTCGACTGCCCATAGCAGTTGTTCAATGGGATCAGCATCCGCCTTCACTTTGTCTTTACCTCTGGCCTCAGCCTGATCAAGGGTTTGGGTTGATGTTAATACGTCATTGTTATGGTTGGAGGCCATCTCCGGTTGGCTAAGCTCAATCACAATCCGTCCCAACAGTGGGGGCTCTTGGGGTACAAAATTCCCGGCATATGGTGCGGCTGGTGGCGAAGCTGACATTCCGTAGGCGAGATCCGCCACGGACCTCTGGAGGTCACCTATCATTCGCATCAATTCGAATGTGGTGGGCTCACGAGCCTGATACAACTGGGGGGTCCAAACCGGGTGTGCAACAGGCGACCTGGGTGGATGCAGTACATCAACATTGGTCTCACTTTGCAGAGTGATTCCTTGATCTAATGCGGCCGTCATAACCACGATCTCTTCCAAATTCTGCGTCATGATAAATCTTGCCTCAGCAAGGGGAAACACTGGCTATTCTGTATCAACTCTCTGAACTGAAAGGAAAAACAAGCAGCATTTCAGCCCAAACGGATCAAACATAGGTGTAGCCGAACAACTGTACTCTACTGCTGATCACTGTTCCCCAAAATCACTGCCCCAAAATACTAAATCGGATACCCACAGATATAACTGATTCTCACAAATACTGATACTGGTGCCCTCAGGCCTGATACTCAAACTTTACAAACTGATATGTGCGTTCCTGTAGAGATACATTCCAAAAGCACATAGCAAGTAAAGAGAGCCAAAACACCCCTATGTTGGGGTAGGGTTTCCCTGTCCTATTTTGTCAGGAGCTAGGGTTTCACTACGCACGCAGCGGTTTCAAACAACCTATATCAGGTAAACAACCTGTCCAAGTTTTGAAATGGTCACTATGGATTCCGACATGCACTAGGTTGAATGGTCGAAAAGGGTGCCCTGGTAAGACCGGGGTTTGTGTTCCCATACTGGCAGAGCCCGCAACCGGTCAGCCTTATGGTCATGCCTTGACATGGTCATGCATCCGGCAAACCACTCAAGAATAGCAGATGGCCAACATGGTGTCCTAAGCGCACCAATGCACATGCAACGCAAAGAAACACATAAGTGTAGTCAAAACAGGATATCACGAGTTTGAGTCAAGTTCTCTAAACTCCCCAGCAGAGTCGCCAGAAACTGTAAAAAGTCCGCGAGGGACCTCGTGGGTTACAGTTCGGACTCAATTTGTCACGGTTCTAAATCTTGAACCAAAGAGTCCAAATCCGGCAAATCGTTTTTGGGAAAATAGATTTTTGAAAGAAGTGCCAAACATGGACTGCTTTGCCAGATACAAAGTCGCCACCTAAATATTTTTTAATGGGGAACTTAGGAAACCCTGACTCGGTGCCAAAGGCCACGTGTCCGTCATCACCAAAGTTGCCTCGGCTCGGGAACTTGGGTACGATTGGGGAAGGTCAGCTATGAGCACCCTCTCTCGCCCGATCCGAAGATCGGCCTCTACTAACCGTGATATTCTATTTTGAAAACGTTGTGCATTCTTATTCCAGTTAATTAGCTAGAATTACTATGTTATGTGCACAGCAAACAAGTATAGACTAGATTGCCTAATTTGGAATGAAACATTGCATATCCGTTTGTTTGGAAAATGCTTTGGAATTTGCTACTCGCAAGTAGGCTAAAACATGGATTTCAATGAGTTGTTCCAACTCAAACAATCCAACCTTTACCCACAGGCATCCGGGCAGTTTATATCATATAAGCAACTAGCCTCATGGTAATCATGCTGTTATGGCAACACTCACACGCATGCGGTATGCTAAAGCATAAATACTTACATCGTACTCCGTGCCAAAACAAGAACGTGTTAGCAATCATGCATGATCCAAGTTCATGTTTAAATGCCTAATGTAGCGCATGCAGAATGTCACTAGAATAGGCTCGGCTATCCTAAAGATGGCATGTGAAATGCTGCAACTAACAAGTACTCAACTTGGAATTGAAATACAAATGCAGTTAGCATGATGTACCGAGCCCGGTGCATGTAAGACAAATGCATGAATGCACGCATGCATAGCATAAGGTATGCTAATTAAAATATGCCCTAGTCTACCATCATAAGCGGGTAAGTAAAAGGGAGAAAGAAGTGGGGGTTTGGAAGACATGCACCTACGCACCCACACTTATTACAATTTTGCCCTCGCTCGGCGGGACCGAAAGAATAACACAATTAATTAACCTACAAGCTAATTAAATATTACATACCAATTAAACTAGTTAAGCAAATTAACTAATCTAATAAAACAGTAAATAGCCTCGGGAAGAGGGTCCAATGCATGCGCGCTTGGTTCCGCTCGGAAGTCACTGCCATGCACAAGATGCCTCTGCTTTGGCTGTTATCCTCCTCAGAAGACTACACAAGTTCCAGGGTTGCTTCGCTGAGTGCTGTAGAACACCACCGGCTAAAGGGATTGGTCACCGGCCATGTATAATGGTCACCGGCCACAAAATACTCCATCGGTCAACAATGGATGGCCGGTCGGCACTGAAGATGGCCGGCCGGCCAAATCTCCCTGCAGAAACCGATTTGACAGCAGCAGAGGACAATACTTGGCATGGCAATGCATTTCAAGTAATATATGCACCAACCACACTCCTTATCATGTGTATGACTCAAAGGACGATGGGCCTCGATTCTCAGACCACCAATCATGCATTCCCATGCATGATGGCCCAAAGAATCAAATGTGCATTTTGATATGGAATGCAATGCACATAAACACACAAGGAGGCCCAACCTCTATCATACTCACTTCAAGAGGTCAAGCATGCATGCTCATGCAATGCAATCCTAAGCATGTGAGCTAGCATGCAACCATGGAAATGCAAAGAAGCATATAGGGTGAGCATGCAAACAAGCAAAGTGTTGGACTTAAACTAAATTAGGTAGCCCTCAAACAAACCTAAAACAATGGCCAACGACTAAGGAAATGAGGCCAAATGCACATATAAGCATGCATGCAAATAAGGTCCAACACCTAGGCACATAAATGCAACTCCCAAGCACACTTGAAAGAGATTAAACATGGACAATTAGCATGCACATTAAGCTCTGAAATCATGTCAAAATGGTGCCAAACCAAGCAAACAAGGCAAGCATGGCATGTAATTGGTCCAAATACTTGAGGCAAGCCAAGGAGACTTAAACCATGACTAAGTCAACCAAGCCTCACAAGGCCAAGAGGACTTAAAACAGGTTCAAGGCAAGCCTAAACAATGCTAAGGGAACACCAAGATGGCACCTAAGTGGTTTAAACATGCAAGCATACTCAAAGGCCTAAACAAGGGGCATAAGACAACAACCTTTTAAAGCAACAAAGGAGTATCAAATGCAAGTATGCAAGCATGTTATAAGGACTGAAATAACATGGTAAGTGGTTCCAAACCACTGAAATGATGTAAGGATGGCATGCTCATGGTCAATGCATCAAGGCATGCAAAGGGGGATTACATGGTAGCTATGCAAAGCAAAACATGAATGACCCGAATGACCAAAAATAGACCTTGGACACATTAAAATAAGCATATAAGCTTCACAAAGCTTGGCCAAAACACATGAGCATGGTAGTCTAAATACTATGCATGTATTGAGGCAAATTATGGTATTACAAGGCATGTATGCTAAGCAAGCATGGTGTGCCAAAACCAAGCAAAAATAGAGGTAATACATGGCAAAATACTACCAAATAACACTTAAGACATGGCCAACATGCACTTAAATTAGATGCTCAAACATGAGGCAAAGAAAGGCCCTTTTCAAGGACAACAAGGAGAGGGGGTGGCCCTCTCCTTCCTAGGACCTCAAGGCACCATCCTCACCTCTGAAATCCCCCAAGATTTCAGTGGTGAGGAGGCCCAAACACAATGGTCCCGGAGCTCAACCAAAATGGCACAAAATGGAGCCTAGTAAGGCTTAAGAGGGGTCAAACAACCCCAAAGCTTAAAGCAACCTTAACCAACTATTTAGAGAACTCAAAAACAGAACTTTTATATGTTATACACAAAGCTCAAAAACAGTTGCAAGATAAGCAAAAAGAGTATGCAAAAATGGGGTAAAAAGGGACAAAAGTCTTACCCTTGTAGACCCTCTTCAAAAATTGTGGACCAGCTGGTTCTTTAGGTTCAAATCAGTCCAAAACCTCCAAGAACAACCTCCAAGGGCCTCAGCTTCAGGGTAAGGTGTAATGGTGGGTGTTTGTGAGCAATAATAAGCCTAAACACACACAAAACAAAAGAGAGAGAGAGATATAGAGATGGAGGATATATGTAAACCCTAACCCTAAAGCTCAAGCTCTGGAAAAATGTTGTCTAACTTGTCTCACCCTAAAGGAGGGAGAGGAGACCTCCTCTTATAGACAATTTAGTCTTGTAAAGCTTCCAAAGGAAGCTAACAAGAGAGCAATCCCTCCATACACGTGTATGGAGGGGGTGAAAGTGCATGCCAGCTGTATGAAAATATCTGCAAAAGCAGATGCACAGTGGTCTGCCGGCCAAAAACGCAATTGACCAAAAAAATATAACCGGCCGGCCATCTATAGTGTCGGCCGGCCAAACATTTGGCCGGTGGCAACAAAACACAGCCGGTGGCCTCGAGCCATGGCCGGTGGAGTGTGGGGATGGCCCATAAGCCATTCCCTGCCCCTCCAAGGCAAAGCACAAGTGTTTGGTGCAAAACCAGACACGAAACAGTCGAGTCGAGAGATCCTGAGGCAAGGTGCGTAGCCGAGACCTCCGGGAACTCAAGACGAACACAAACATGGATGATCACCGAGTGTTCAAGCGGTGACGTCCAAGTCTTGAGGACGGTCAAAAATGGGGTGTCTACAATATGCAAAATATAAAATGAATGTGGCCCTAATATGCAACTAAACATACCAAATATGAACCTAAGGCCGGTTGGAGGCTACTAACATAGTTTATGCACAAAATACAACACTTAGCAAGGAAAAGGATGTTGAATATTACATTATTCAAACCAGGCTTAATGCATAAATATTACCTGATTTTTCTAGCCTAAACATGTTTTTCTAAATAAAATAAGTAAAATATGCAAGAAAAGGAAGGGGGAAAAAAAAAAACTTGAAGAAAGTGATGAACTACATGATGAACATGCCATTCTAATACTCTTACATGATTACACATTGAAAAACAAGCAAGACAAGGTACTAAAATAGAGGGAAGAGAGTTTGCCTGTTAGTTTCAATGAATCGAAGAAGCATAAAGAAAAACTACACATTTTTCTTAGTTTGCAAGCTTTCCTCAATTGTACATACTGATTGTTGTCCAAGTTCTTCAATCCTTAAGCTGTTTTTTATGCCTTTTAGTTGCTATTTAGGGTGGAATTTCGGAGTTAAGGTAAATGGTAGAAGGAGGCAAGGATTCCTTTCTTAAAAGCTCTCAATTTGCTCTCCCAAGTTCAACCCTTGAAAGAGGGGGGTAGAGGGTGCTTACATAGGCACAAGGGACTTGGGGAACAAGCTAAAAGAGGCTGCTAGGGTTGGCTATCGCTTTCTCTCTAGCGCCTTCCTCCAATGTCGGTTTAACATCCTTGCAAAATTTCCAATTATGGATGTTGGGGGAACATGCAGTCGCGTGAACCACCTACAGCCACACAAGGCACGTGCGTGCATACGTGCAACCAAGGGTCCAGGTGTCAACTTACATGCCTAGGTGCGAAATTGCATGACTTTGGCTACACCTTCGTTGACTGCAAGTCAAAGTTGGAGTTTGCTATTGCTATGATTGTTGGTCATATGCTAGTTCTTAGTTGCATGTCTTCCTCCACTCGTGTGAAACATGTTTGGATTGCACCATGGGTTCACTTTCATTGGCTACTGGTCAAAGTTCCTATGCTTTGGTAATGCAAGTTCTCGGTTGCATACTCCCCATTTTCCTTCACTCGTGTGAAACACATTTGAATTGTTTTTCCTCATTGAAGCATGAAATGCTGATAGGATTATTCCTCTACTCGTGTGAAACGTATTTGAATTGAACCTATGGGTTCACCTTCGCTGGTTGCCGATCAAAGTCAGAGTTCCCTATTCTATGATTGTCGGTCTTATGTAAGTTTTGGAGTTTGTTTCCACAACCATCTTGAAGTGTAAAAAAACAAATAGATCACCCTCCTTTACCCATGTGAAACACGACTGAATTGTTTTTCTCTACTTATGCAAAGCATGTTTGGATTGTTTTTTCTCCTTGCATGTTCATTCACAAAATGTGTTTGGAATTGTTTACCTCCTCAACATATGAGAACATGAGAAAGGTTGTATTCATCATGTCTGTTCTTTTAGCATACTTCATATCATTCATACAAGCCTTGCCTCACACATCGTCATATTCGTATCTTTATTATCATTCCAATGCATTGCATTGCATATCATTGACTTGCAAACTACTTTCAAAACTCTAGCAGTGTGAAGCACGTAAGCCTAACTTTCAAATCAGTTTTTGATCTAGCATATCATTTGCATCATGCTTTTCAACTACACTGGTTTGATTTCCTACGAAAGGATATGTAGGCAACCCTTGGGTTCAACCACTTGCATATGCATGTTTGTTTGCCCAAGTCTTATGACCTTGTCAAAAGGGTCGTGTAGGGGCCGAGTATTAGGGGATGCAAAGACGCTGAATAAGTGAACTTAGAGAATCGAGATATATACATTGTATTCGGCCCCATCTTATACAAATTCAGAAGTATCCTGATCGGCCACATAACCTGTTGAGCGAGGAGCTGAGTGAAGAGTGGTTTGCAACAAAAGGAGCCGAGTAAATAGTTACACGATGGATTAAAGGTAGGCCCGATCCTGAGGCCCAAGAAAAGATATAAATAGACGAACATCAATCAAAGAGAGGTATGTGAGAACAAGTAAGTGTAACTTAAGACATAAGTAACCAAAAGAGTGGATACTGACTTATCCATCGGAGTGCTAATTTCGGCACCCCCGACCGGACTGTTCATTCTTTTTCAGGTAGCTAGCTGAGGATCACAAGCGCCCTCCAGGATCTGAAGAGTATTTCCGAACCTATTTCTCCACAATTGGCGCCGTCTGTGGGAATACTCAAGCACATCCATGGCGGGCGTGACAGAAGATCCTCCGGTAGTCGCTGGCGACCCTACACCACAAGATGAAACCACTCTAAGCAACATGCTGGGGCCAGAGAATATTACAGCAAGAAGGGCCTTGAACTTCGATTCACTCTCGACATCAGCACATGTGACAATGCAAGCGATTATGGAGCAAGCAAAGCAAAACGAATAGAGGTTGGAAAACATGATGGTTAAGAACGAGCGCCTTCGACAAGATTTGGCCTTGGAGGTGGCAAAATCCCAACAAGCCGCGCGCCAAGACCCGGGACGACCTCTGAGAAAGGACGGTTGGCGATCTCGAATTCGGAGACATGATAGTGGCAGTGGCTCTGACTCATCTTCCCCAGAATCTACAAAGAAGGGACGAGTCGACATCTCCAGTTCTTCTGAGGGAAGTCCGCATGCACGAAAAAAGCGAAGAAGAAATGATTCAGATGAAGAGGATCAACATGACCCGTTTGTACGACGGATTGCAAGGGCAGTGCAACACAAAAAGTTCAAAGCACCGTCATTCACCTTGTATGATTGTAAATCAGACCCCACCAATCACATTCGCCATTATAAGCAAGCCATGACGCTTCATGCAGACAACGAGGCCCTCATGTGTCGAATATTTCCGAGCAGTTTGGGACCACTGGCTGTCAGGTGGTATTATAAACTGGGGCCGGCATCGATCAAGAGCTTCCACCAACTCCAAAAATCCTTCAGGGCAAGGTTCATCACTAATGAGGTCCAGCCGAAGCAAGCCGATACCCTTCATGCATATTCGGCGCGGTACTGGGAATGTTTTAATCTAGTAGATGATGCCTGCAATGACTCTGTGGCCATTACCACCTTCAAGATGGGGTTACATCCAGACAGTGCCCTCCGCAACTCTTTGACCAGATGGCCCCCCAAAATAGTATGGTCATTGATGAAAAAAGTTGAGGAATACTGCAAAGTAGAAGACGATGCCCTACGGGTCAAAGCCAGGCACAAAGCCACTAAGTCGGCCCCGCCTGAAATCGTGCAGCCGATAAACGCTGTACCACCACATAGCCCTGAATCATAGAATCGGTCTAAACGAGATAGAAGACGGGATTCGTGCCGATCAAATGACCAATGTCCACACCAAGCTAATGAGCAGTTTCAAGTGGATAGCAGGCACGCAAGGCGTGCCGACAAGAAATACACAGAATTATCGGAGCCGATCAGTATGGTTATGACTAAGGTTCAACACTTGTCGTTCTTTAAATGGCCGTCTAAATTGGTGGGACCTCTCGACACGAGGAGACAGGATAAGCGGTGCGAATATCACAAGGACCACGGTCATGATACCGACAGTTATTACGTGTTAAAGGATCATCTCGAGGAGTTGGTACAAGACGGTCGGCTTAAGCAATACGCCCGAAAAGACAACTCAACCAAAACAGTTGCTTTACGGTAGGAGTCACCACTTCTCGGCGTAATTCACATGATATATAGCTTGCCGACGACTTCCGCAGTGCATACAATTCAGTCACATCCTAACCTCCAAAAGCAAATCACACCGGCGAAACGCCCCCATGAAGCTGCGAGTATTTCTTTCGATGATTCCGATTTGGTCGGCGTAACACTCCCCCACATTGATCCTTTGGTAATTGAACTACGCGTAAACAGATTCACCGTTGAACGGGTTCTCATTAACCAGGGGAGTACTTCGGAAGTTATGTACTACAAGACCTTCATCAAACTCGGCTTCACTGAGTCGGACCTGTCTCCAGCCCATTATCCGTTATTCGGCTTCAACGCCAATCCAGAATACCCGTTGGGTAAAATCACACTACCAGTTCGAGCGGGCTCCCGATCAGTGGATGTGGAGTTTTTGGTTGTCAAGCTTCCTTCGCCGTATAATCTTATCATGGGACGAACTTGGCTACATACCATGCAGGCCGTGCCGAGCACCTATCATCAACTGCTCCGCTTCCCGACTGAACGGGGCATTGAACAAATCCGTGGTTCCCAGAAATCGGCACAAGCTTGTTATCTCCTTGCTGCAAAGATGCCAAGAGAGCTGGAAGTGAATTCTATTGAGGTGCCGAATCGAGAGAGCCTCGACGATGTTGGGCGGCTCCCAAGTGAAAAGGCCACTGAAGCCCTGGATCGAGTTGAAATTGATGGGAGTCCTGACAGGTTCTTCATGGTTGGCGCCTCCCTAAATAAAGTCGACAAACAATAGCTAATTACCTTCTTACTCAGCAACCTTGACGTATTTGCATAGTCGCCGTATGAGATGCTGGGGGTGGGTCCATCTGTTTCTCAGCATCGTTTAAATGTTGACCCCAAATGCAAGCCGATTATTCAGAAAAGCCGGCGGTCAATCGCAGAACACACTGCTGCCGTTGTTGAAGAAGTTAACCAGTTGCTTGATCCCGGGGCAATCCGGGAAGTCACCTATCCAACATGGCTGTCGAATACTGTGATTGTAAAGAAGAAAAATGGGACTTGGCGTGTTTGTGTGGATTTCACGGACTTAAATAAAGTTTGTCCCAAGGATTGTTTTCCCCTCCCCAGAATAGACCAACTCGTGGATGCCACGGCGTGTCATCAACGTATGAGCTTCCTCGATGCCTACAGAGGCTATCATCAAATTGCCATGCATCTGAAAGACCAAGACAAAACTGCATTCCTCACCCTAAGAGGAACCTATTGCTATAAGGTTATGCCTTTTTGGCTAAAGAATGCGGGGGCAACTTACCAAAGACTAGTCACTACCATGTTCAAGAAGCAACTCAATCAAACGATGGAAGTGTACATTGACGATATGGTGGTCAAGTCCAAAGAAGAGCAAACTCATCTAACCGATCTAGAAGAGACATTCGGCGTTTTATGCAAGTACAAAATGAAGTTGAATGCTTTCAAGTGTGCATTCGGCATCGGATCCAGCAAATTCCTTGGCTACCTTGTTAACCACTGCGGAATCGAAGCCAACCCGAGGCAAATTACAGCAATTTTAGAACTCGGCTCTCCTCGGTCGACCAAAGAGGTTTAGAAGCTGATGGGAATGGCCGCCGCGCTCAACAGATTCATCGGCCGTTCCACGGATCACTGCCGGCAATTTTTTCACACACTTCGACAGGGTAAAGCTTTTGAATGGACCCCCGACTGCCAAGCCACTTTGGAAGGTTTGAAAACTTACCTCCGGTCAATTCCGCTCTTGACAACACCTTCAGTGGGTGATCCGCTCATTTTATATCTGGCGGTTTCCGACCGGGCCGTCAGCGCCGTACTATTAAAAGAAGAACTTGGGAAGCAGCGACCAGTTTATTATGTGAGCAAAGCAATGGTTGATGCCGAAACACACTACCTTCCATTGGAAAAACTTGTCCTGGCCCTTGTCATGGCAGCAAGAAAACTGATGCATTACTTTCAGGGGCATACCATTGGGGTACTAACGGACTACCCCCTCCGATCAGTACTCCGTAGTGCAGAAGCATCAAGATGCATTTCAAGATGGGCTCTAGAACTCGACCAGTATGATATCCAGTTCTTACCTAGAACCTCAATCAAAGGGGCAGGTGCTCGCCGATTTTGTTGCTGAATTCATCGGGTGTCTTGTTGACTTTAAGTCCGATCAAATTCAACCTAAGCCAAATTGGAGGATATACGTTGGGGACATTTGGCAACTATACTATGATGGGTCATCCAACCAGCGTGGCAGCGGGGCCGGCATTGTGATCATGGCTCCTGACGGGGCAATAATCGAGCAGGCAGTCAAACTCGGCTTTGAAGCATCGAACAATGAGGCCGAATATGAAGCACTACTAACCGGCTTACAGAATGCACATCTCTTGGGTGCTCGGCGTCTTCTTCTCTTTTGCGAGTCAAAGCTAGTCATCAATCAGTTAAAGGTTGAATACGTGGCCAAAAACAACCGTATGGCAGCTTACATGAAAACGGCGAGTTCCTTGCTGGCGAAATTCGACCATCATGAATTGAACCAAATAACCTGAGATCAGAACACGCATGCAGACGCCCTGGCTTGCCTAGCCTCTGCCATTAACTCAGAGATTAAATGGACAATTGAAGTAGAATTCATCCCTAAGCCGAGCATTGGCCCTTCGGAGTCGGTCCAGATCAGTGTCATAGAATCAGGTCCGAGTTGGATAGACCCTATTGCTTCATTCCTATCTTCCGAATAGCTCCCGACGGATAAGAAAGAAGCACACAAGCTGCGAAACAAAGCCCTGCGATATTAGTTGGATCCGCAAGGAAAGCTCTATAAGAAATCCCTTTCTGGTCCATACCTAGAATGCGGATAAAGTCAAGGAACTCCTGACTGAAATACATGAAGGTAGTTGTGGTGCCCATTCTGGCAGACGATCTTTGGCTCATCGAGCTGTGACACATGGGTATTATTGGCTAACAATGAGAGCCGATGTCGAGTGTTATGTCAAGAAATATGAACAGTGCCAGAAGTTCTCTCCTTTGACCCATTTGCCTGCTGAAGAGTTAAGTTCCATAACTAGTCCTTGGTCGTTTGCCCAATAGGGACTTGATATTGTCGGACCATTACCTCGAGCCCCAGGCAACAAGCGATTTTTTATTGTCGCGACAGATTACTTCACGAAATGGGTTGAAGCGAAGGCACTAACGCACATTCGAGATACTGATGTGAAGCATTTTGTATGGAGGAATATCATAACACGATTTGGCATTCCAAGAGCACTTATTTCAGACAACGACACCCAGTTTGATTGCGGCATCTACCGAGAATTGTGCAGCAAGTATGGTATTCGGCCCTATTTCTCCACCCCGGAGTATCCACAGAGCAATGGTCAAGCTGAAGCCTTCAACAAAGCCATTTTGGACGACATCAAGAAACGGCTGGAGAAAGCTAAAGGAAAGTGGGTTGAAGAGCTCCCCAGTGTACTATGGGCTCATCGCACTACACCAAGGCGATCGACTGGAGAAACGCCGTTCGCCCTGTGCTTTGGGACTCAGGCAATTATCCCACTGGAGATCGGCCTACCCACTTTGAAAACAAAGGTCTTTGACTTGGGCCGTAACGACATGATGCTAACTTTGGACCTAACTCTGATTGAAGAACGGCGAGACCGAGCCCTCGCGTCTATGGCACGGTATCAGCAGCAGCTCGCTAAGTCATATAATCAACGTGTGCATCAACAACGTTATATACCCGAAGAACTGGTTTTGAAGAAAGTTCTTCCCGCTACTAAGAACCTCACTGACAAAAAGCTAGGTCCCAACTGGGACGGCCCCTATTAGATTGAGTCAATCGCCGGCACAGGGGCATATCAGCTCAAAGACATGTCTGGGAGGAGTCTGCCACGCCCTTGGAATTCCACGCATTTGCGTAAATTCTATCATTAACCCGACTTGTGGGGCATGATACTTGTTTTGAATGTACGCCGAATACTTGTTTTGAGTGTACAAATTTCATTTTTGCAATACAAAGTCTCTTATTTCCTTACTGAAATTCAGCTCGTTAAAACAAGTCTTCCTATTAACCTCTGGATTCGAAGCGCCCTTCGTGGATATCACGATTGGCCAAGATATAAGTCTCCGAATTCAAAGCCCCATCAGTGCAGGACACTTTTGGGCCAATTAAGCCTCCGGATTCGGAGCGCCCTTCGTGGATATCATGATTGGCTAAGATATAAGTCTCTGGATTCGGAGCCCCATCAGTGCAGGACACTTTCAGGCCGATTAAGCCTCCGGATTTGGAGCGCCCTTCATGGATATCACGATTGGCCAAGATATAAGTCTCCGAATTCGGAGCCCTATCAGTGCAGGACACTTTTGGGCCAATTAAGTCTCTACATTCGGAGCCCCATCAGTGTACGACGCTTTTGCATCAATTAAGCCTCTGGATTTGGAACGCCCTTCGTGGATATCACGATTGGCCAAGATATGTCTCCAGATTCGGAGCCCCATCAGTGTAGGACACTTTTGGGCCGATTAAGCCTCTAGATTCAGAGCGCCTTTCATGGATATCATGATTGGCCAAGTCTCCGAATTCGGAGCCCTATCAGTGCAGGACACTTTTGGGCCAATTAAGTCTCTGAATTCGGAGCCCCATCAGTGTACGTCGTTTTTGCATCAATTAAGCCTCTGGATTCGGAACACCCTTCGTGGATATCACGATTGGCCAAGATATGTCTCTGGATTCAGAGCCCCATCAGTGCAGGACACTTTTGGACCGATTAAGCCTCTAGATTCAGAGCGCCTTTCATGGATATCACGATTGGCCAAGTCTCCGAATTCGGAGCCCCATCGGTGCATGACACTTTTGGGCCGATTAAGTTTCGAATTCGGAGCCCCATTGGTGCATGACACTTTTGGGCTGATTAAGTCTCCGAATTCAGATCTCCATCAGTGCATGACACTTTTGGGCCGATTAAGCCTCTGAATTCGGAGCCCCATCTGTACATGACACTTTTGGGCCGATTGACCCTCCAGATTCGGAGCGCCCTTCATGGATATCACGATCGGCCAAAACAAGTCTCCGAATGAGCCTCCAGATGCGGAGACCCTTCGTTGAAATCACGATTGGCCGAGACAGGACACCTCAGAACTCGGCATTTCTTCCATTTGAATTTTTATTAACAAGCATAGACACAATAGACGAAAAATGATAAATAGCAGAAACAACATTCTAGCATTTAAAATGATACGTTTTATTAAATTGATCGAGATTACATAATTTACATTCAACTTGTGTTAAAAACGCTACAATAGATTTATCTTTATTCGGCGTCACCTTCGTCGTCGCTCTTCTCGACTTCGAAGGCCGCAAAAGGAAAATGATGACTCTGGTATAATGGCGACGCCGAATCAACGCCTGCTACCCGGAGAGACTCTGCGGCCTGGAGAGCCTTGATCCATGTAGACACCCCATTTTTGATCGACCTCAAGACTTGGACGTCACTGATCGGACACTCAGTGATTATCCGTGATTGTGTTTGTTTTGAGTTCCCGGAGGCCCCGGCTGCGCGTTGCGCCTCAGGATCTCTCAACCGGTTTGTACTGTGCTTGGTTTTGCACCAAGACTTGTGTGTTTTTGTATCAGAGAGTAGGGGAAGGCTTGTTGGCCACCCCTGATCACCACCGGCTAGCCCCTCACTTCACCGGCCCTCCATTTCTTCCATCGGCACTGTTTTCTCAAAACCTTTGGCTGGTCGGCACTTTATACTGCCGACCGGCACTTTTTTGTGCCGGTGACTGTTTTGGCTGGTCGGTGTGACCCTCTTGAATCCTCAGACTTGGTGCATGCCAGCTGTGCCAGCTGGAATGCACCATCACCATTCCCCATGCACGGGAATGCTTCCTTTGGGCCCTTTGACCCCCTCTCTCCTCTAGGAGCTTGAACCTTTGGCCAAGCTTCTTGGAGAAGCTTGGCCAGCTGTCTTAGCTTCTCTTAGAAGCCAAGAGCCTCTTGCACCTCTTGAACCCCCCTCTCTTTGCTTAGCCATTAAGTAAGAGCTTCATTTTTGCCTATATAAGTCCATTTCATCTCCCTTTACAAGGGTTAGCCATTTAGGTCAAAAAACCAGAGCTTATATCTATATACCTGTGGGATACACTTTCTCTCTCTATATTTTCCTTCTCTCTCCTCTTGTGTGTGGTTTTTAGGCCTAAAAAGTGTGATTTCACCTTATTTTTGCACCTTTACACACACTACTACACCTTAATCCGAGATTGGGAGGCTTGGAGGTTTGTTTTGTGTGATCCTGGACTGGTTTTGATCACTAGAAGAGGGCTGCTCCACCTGTTCTTCATTGGATCTTCAAGGGTAAACTTTTCGCTTTAGTTTCCCCATTCTTGCACTAGCTTTCTACCCCTCTTGCTTTGTGTTTTTGGATTTGTGTTCAACATAAAAAAGACTTGTTTTTCCTTGCTTAAGAACATTCATCAAGATTGTTTTGCGGTTTGGGTGGGGTCTCACCCTCTTAGGCCTTATTTTAGCCATTTTGGAGCCTTTTCTTGAGGTCTCCTTTACTTGCTGTTTTTGGCCTTCTCACCACCGAAAACCAGTGGGTTTTCGGTGGTGGGGAAGATGGTTTTAGGTCACATATAGGGGAGGGACACCCTTCTCCCCTTGACTCTTTGTTTGCCTTTGTTTTGGGTCTAAATAATAGCATGTATGCATGTTTGAGTTTGGCCTCATTTCAGAGATTTTTGGGTGTCTCTAGGTCATATTACATCTCTGTTTTTGGTTAGTTTTAAGATCTCTAACATGCCTCTTATACTTGCTTTGAAATGCTCTCTTATGCCTAAAATCATGTCATGCATCTAGGCCATGTTCTTTGCATGTTTTAGCTTGGTTCCATAAAGGCGTTAGCATCATATCACCATGTATAAGGGTCGTGAATCACTGATTTCGCCGTGTATAGTGTGTTTGACATGGTTGTTTTGCATTTTAGGCTTGTAAGCCTTATGTATTTTGGCCCCTAGCATGTCCAACATTGACCATCCTCATGCTTTGGCATCATTTAGAGTCCTATTTCAGTCCATAAAACATGTTGGTATGCTTGCACATGTGGCTCATTTCATGATTTAAAGGTGCGTCTTTTTATGCCTAAGAATAGGTCTTGGTATGCTTCCATGATTAATGCATTTTGAGGGTGCCATGTGAGGGATTTTGGGTGTCATTTTGCATGCCAATGCTCTGTTTTTGATGGTCTAATTCATGCCATGAGTGGTTGTGTAAAGGATGGTTAGATGCTCTCTCGAGTGTCCTTGATTTCGGGCTCATTGACTTGCATGCTTGTATGGCATTTTGCCCATGATTTCAGTCCATTTCGGCCACTGTTTTGGGGAGGTTTAAGGCCCCCCCCCCCCCCACATGGTGGTTAAGGCTACCACTGCATGTCCATTGTATGCTTGTTGCATGTTTGGTCCACTAGGTGTTGTAGCACATTGATTCCATTGCATACTTGGCTCATGTTCGCATCACACTAGCATCTCATGCACTTTGGCATTTTGCATGCCTAATATGTTAGTTGTGTGGTACCTAGTTTGCTAGCATCCTAATTTCCATAGTGCATTATTGATGCATGTTTGCATGAGTTGCACTTCATTACTTGGTTTGGGGTGTCAAACCAAGTGAGGGAAATGAGGGGTGTTTGTACTCCAAGTGACAAAACACACCTCTATTCCCATGTCACTAAGGCCCTTGACTTTGGCATGATAGGGATTTAGTTATCATTGTTGTGTTGCATGCATCTTTACATTGAAATGCAACCTTGGTATCTTAGGCTATCATGCACCAAGGTGCACAATTGATAGCCCTAGAACCAAGAGCCATGTTTCCTTGATTCCCATTCATGATAGGGAGCCTTGGCCATGCATAAATATGCTCAAAAATCCAATACCATGCACTGCTGCCTGCTGTTGCTGTCAAACTGTCTTCTGCAGGAACTTTGTGCCGACCGGCAAGAAAGAGTGCCGACCGGCACTGTATTGCTGGCCGATAGACTATCTTGCAGCCGGTGGCCACCACAAGCAGCCGGTGGTAGTTCCCTCCAGCCGGTGGCATCCAGCAGAACACAAGGAAGGTTTCCTGGGACTTTGGTATTTTTTGGAGAGACGGGGCAGTAAAAACAGAGGTGGCAGTGGCACGGTATAGGCTTTTCCGGGCAAGTCGCAACGAGCATGCATCATTCGCGCATCCCGAGGCAGGGCTGAGGCCCCCTTTCTTTTATTTACTTGATTTAATTTTAGTAATTAGAATTTTGTAATAATTCATTCATTTATTCTTTGGACTGTATTATTCTTTTGGCCCCTCCGAGTGAGGGCGCATTTGTAATAAGTGTGTGTGAGTGGGTGTATGTCTTCCAACCCCCATTTCTTTCTACCCTTTTATTTACCCGCTTATGATGGTAGATTAGGGCACATTTAAATTAGCATACCTTATGCAATGCATGCGTGCATCCATGCATTTGTTTACATACATCGGGCTCGGTACATCATACAAACTGCATTGTATTTCAATTCCAAATTGAATACGTGTTATTTGTAGCATTCCACGTGCCATGTTTAGGGTAGCCGAGCCTGTCTAGATTGCATTTTTGCATGTGTTGCATTAGCCACTTAACATGAACTAGGATCATGCATATGATTACTAACTGGTTTCTGTTTTGGCTTGGAGTACTAGGTGAGCTTCTATGCTTTAGCATATCACATGTGTGTGATTGTTGCCATGATAGCATGATTACCATGTGGCTAAATGCTTATGTGATATAACTGCTTGAATGCCTGTGGGTGGAGGTTGGATTGCGTGAGTTGGAATAACTCGTTGAAATCCGCATTTTAGCCTACTTGCGAGTAGCAAAATCTAACACGTTTTCCGAGACAAAACGGATATGCAATGTTTATTTCCAAGTTAGGCAATCTAGTCTATACTTTTGTGTTGTGCGCATCACATAGTAATTCTAGGTTAATAACCGGAATAAGAACGCATAAAATTCTCAAAAACGGATATCATGGTTAGTAGAGGCCGGTCTTCGGACCGGGCGAAAGGGGGTGCTCATAGCTGACCTTCCCCGATCGTACCCAAGCTCCCGAGCCAAGACCACTTTGGTGATGACGGACACGTGGCGTTCGGCACCGAGTCAGGGTTTCCTAAATTCCCCATTTTAAAATATTTAGGTGGCGACTCTGTAATCTGGAAAAGCAGTCCATGTTTGGCACTACTTTTTCAAAAATCTGTTTTCTCAAACGATTTGCCGGATTTGGACTCTTTGGTTCAGATTAAGAACCGTGACATTTTGAGTCCTTCGAACTGTAGTGACCCCAATATGAACGGAACGGGACTTAACCCTCCCGGGGATGCGTTCGGGGACGTCTACAATCCACCCATGCTTAAATCCACGGTTTTCACATCGGCAAACCTCCTCAGCGAGCTTTTCCTTGGTCTTATCTATCTTGACTTTTCGGCCGTCGTGGAAGCCTTGTTCATAACCCCTGGACCTTGCAGTCTCTACTGCAAACATGCTTGCCATATCTCGATCGGCAATTGCATGACTTATTAGCCGTTGGGTCACCCTTTCCTCCATGACCAGGTTAGATTGGCCGACCGCACGCGGCTCGGCAGTTTTGGCGTTTTTTAGCTCACGCTCAGCCTTCTCTGCACGAGCTTCCAAGTTTCGAATTTGTTCATTCTTCTACTCTATCTCCCGCCGCGTGATACGTAGACACATGCCGATTTCATAGGCAGTATACAGTCCTTTAACCGCTCTATGGATGCCCTCCCGAAACACTTCAAAATCCTGTTAACCGACCATCGACTGTTGGACTTCTGGTGAAAAAATCTATCAAGCGAACTCGACTGCCACACCTGGGTCATGAACAATTGAATCCGCTTCCGTCATCGGTTTATTCCCCACAAAAACCGCAAAACTCAACGGTCGCGGTGTCGCCTCGGATTCACCTCTCGGTCGCGGTCGAGGGGAGTTGCCCCACTGCTGTTTTTCCCTTCGGGGTGATTTACTTCGACGACGAGGGGACTGACGTTTTTCCCGCTCCCTCAACGTCCTATTTCCCGTGCGCTTAGGCTCGCCACTTCGATTCATCTCTGTATCCAACTCAGCTAATGTCCTCCATTCTCCTCTACTGTTGAAGAATAGTCTATTTGACATTCGCACTTATCTAGCCTTCCTCAAAAGACTAGTTTAAATTAAGCCTGAACACACTAATGGGACTTACGCGCACGAGGCACTCACCCCATTTATTCCTAACGGGTGCAGCGCCCCCGAGGCAATCTCATTAATGCTAAACTTCAAAAGCCCGGTGCTGATCCATGAACTGATAGTATTCAGCGTTCCAGTTCATTGGCTGGGGCAAGGGCAGATTTATTAAACTAATCGGCCAAATATCTAAGCCCAGCGCCTATCTACTTGTGCCACAGCCGATCCATGAACTGATAGTATTCAGCGTTCCAGTTCATGCATTGGCTATAGCAAGAGCAGATTTATTAATCTAATCGACCAAATATCTAAGCCCGGTGCCGATCTACTCATCCCACAGTCGATCCATGAACTGATAGTATTTGGCGTTCCGGTGCATACTGGCTAAGGCAAGGGCAGATTTATTAATCTAATTGGCCAAATATGTAAGCCCGACGCCAATCTACTCGTGCCACAGCTGATCCATGAACTGATAGTATTCGGCATTCCAGTTCATGCATTGGCTATAGCAAGGGCAGATTTATTAATCTAATCGGCCAAATATCTAAGCCCAGCACCGATCTACTCGTGCCACGGCCGATCCATGAACTGATAGTATTCGGCGTTCTAGTGCATACTAACTGAGGCAAGGGTAGATTTATTAATCTAATCGGCCAAATATCTAAGCCCGGTGCCGATCTACTCGTGCCACAGCCGATCCATGAATTGATAGTATTCGGCGTTCCAGTGCATACTGGCTGAGGCAAGGGCAGATTTATTAATCTAATCGGCCAAATATCTAAGCCCGGCGCCGATCTACTCGTGCCACAACTGATCCATGAATTGATAGTATTCGGCGTTTCAGTTCATGCATTGGCTGGGGCAAGGGCAGATTTATTAATCTAATCGGCCAAATATCTAAGCCCTACGCTGATCTACTCGTGCCACAACTGATCCATGAATTGATAGTATTTGGCGTTTCAGTTCATGCATTGGCTGGGGCAAGGGCAGATTTATTAATCTAATTGGCCAAATATCTAAGCCCTAAGCTGATCTACTCGTGCCACAGCCAATACATGAACTGATAGTATTCGGTGTTCCAGATTCATGCAATGGCCAGGGCAAGGGTAGATTCATGAATCTAATCGGCCAGACGACGAGGCCCTAAGCCGATTCACTCGTTCGGAAAAATTGAAAAACAGATAAGTTACTAAATTGCTAAGATACTGTTATCTAATCGGCAAGTGTTCGCGGATGTTTAATTCACTCATCTCATAATCCTACATCCTATTGGATTGATAGCTAGCAAGCACAGTAGATAACAATTATTTTATCCACAGTAGTAAAAAGCAACACTATTCATCAATAGCAAAAATTGAGCACGAATAATAGCGAAGAGCAAAGGAAATTTTCAAGCAAAGGGAATTTTCATTAATAAATTGAGTACAGATAGTAACCATTTTACACATGAAAACTACCTTAAACTAACAGAAATCTACTAAACAAAAAGTTACAACCTTGCATGGAAGATGCCTAGCAAAAATTAAAATGTCACCCAAGTCAGTCCTCAAGGTCAAACTCCAGCGACTCAACGTCCACTTGCTCGAATGGAATTGGCTGGGCCAATGTCACATTAGCAGGAGCAAGGGCTTTGAGCCAGCCGTGTTTGACGCTCCGGTTCTCGAATTTTGGGACTTCCTCCGCATAACTCTCCAAGGCGGCTTCTTGTCCAGCCTAGAACACTTTGGAAACCTCGGAGTCGGCTTTTTCCTTCACCACCTTTGATTCTTCCAAATCGGCTTCCAACTTGGCAATCACCTCCTTGGCTAGCTAGAGTGTGTCCTCACTCGTTTTTGCCCTGTCTTCGGCAGCTAGCCTTAGCTGGTCGGAATTCCTCACGCTCTCGGCCTCAGAGTCGGCCCTCGCACGTTCCTCCGCCGCTTTCGCCGCTTCAGAATCGGCTCTTTGAGAGGCTTCCACAGCCTTGCTCTTTTCATTTTCAACTTCGGTTTTCAGCAAGGCGATCTATTCTATAGCCTCATGATGACGACGGCCTATTTCAGCTATCCTGCCCACCGTCTGCAAAATAAGGAAATAGAGTTAAATAATAATACAAATATATGTATTTAGGCGGAAGATTGCATATAAAGCATCTACCAATAAGGCCGACTGAGCGGCTAGTGCGATCGACAATAGATCTGGCTCAGCCCGAAATACGGCTCTGTCAACCGGCAGGGAGATCGAAGAGGCCATGCTCAAGGCCACAGTCGGGTCTCTTAAAGCCGACGCGTCAGAGGAAATCAGCATGTTCCTTATCTTCGGTTGAACAGTGAACGGAACAACCAAATCCGATTCCTCAATGCGCGGCCGTTTATCGACTTGCTCTTCAGTGGACTTGGCTTCTTTCTCGGCGGGGCGTTTCTTCCCCCTTTGTTGAGCCTCCTGATCCACCTACTCTATCGGCTCCGTCTCGGCCCTTTCGGTTGAGCCATCTCTTCCTCGACGACAGGCAGGGAGGGCTCAGCATCGGCAGTAGGTGGAATTTCTGATCGGATGGCCTCGGCTCTCCGCCGAGCGGCCATTCTTTCTACATTTTTCTTCTTGGCAAGTTGCGTGAGTGACAACCCAGCCATGTCCTCAGGATACGCGCCGGGAAGGTCTCCTAAATCTGTAAAGATGTCTTCGAAGGAAGCGTCCCCTCGGCCTGAGGTGGACGGAGGGTTGGATGAATTGAGGTCGGCTTCCTCACAGGTCAACTTCAAAGCCTCGTCTACTTCGGCTTTAGACTGGTTTGATTCCTCAGTGACCTCCTCGGCTACTTCCACCTGCTTCGAATCGGACGCCTCCAAACCAACTTGCCTCAAGTTTTTGAAGTTGGTTAAGATAAGGGCCATAAGAGACTCTTCGCCCCTCGGAACTGGGATGGTTTCTGTCGTCGAAAACGTCGTATACGTCGGCTCATATCGAAGAAGAATGTGGGCTGCCCTCCCTTGTTTCTGAAGGCTTGGACGGCCAAAGTATTGGAGCGCGACTTTAATTTCCGCAAGAACGGCGTCGTCGGTTGAAGCCAAAACTTTCTTCAAATCGTTTCCTGCACAAGTAAAACCATGAGACCACAAAAATAAAGCCGAATAAGTATAAGAAAGATAAACGCAAGGAGCTATATGGCCACCTGGTTCGCCTCTCCATCTAGGAATACGATCTAGGCGGTTTTCACCTTCGCCGAATTCCCAGTTACCTCGGACAACGACCATGACGTCATCAACTCGCTTGCCAGAGCTGGAAAGCATAGTCACTAATTGATGGTCGATGTCCTTGGCCCTAAGGAAATAGCACCCATGTCGGCTAGAAGACTTAGCCAAGACATAACAATGTCGAATAGCAGGTATGCTGAGATTAATCCTAAGGCGACGGTTTAACTCTATAATCCCCATTATGATTCGAAAAAAATTTACATTAGGTTGGGAGGGGATTAGACCCCAATGGAGAAGGACGGCCCTAAGAAATGGGTGAAAGGGGAAACGGACTCCGCCCTCTACAATTGATAAGAGAGGGAAGACAATTGTGCTTTCATCAGCCCTCTCCATATCAAGGGTGCTGTCTGTCACAAGTGACAGACGGACGTCATCAGGGATGAAAAAATGGCGTCGAAAGCCAGAGGCTCGATCCACAGAAAGGAGGCCTTTCAAATGCTTTTCCATTTTCGCCAGTCTATGGAATATGCTAAACTAAAAGCAAACTAGGAAAAGGGATTCGAAATAGAGGAAGAGAACTTACTAGAGGCGGAGAAGACAATGAGGAATAAAAGGTGGCTGCAGAGGTGAGTCGGAAAGCACACCAAGAGCTTCAAGTATCCAAAAAATCTGTATGCATTTGAAAAGACTGACAAAATTTTAAATCATAATAAATGGAAGAAGCGTACGAAGGGGCAGGAAGTTGTAATGATGACTGAAAAGCGCGTGAGCTCTGACATTTGCGTTGGGATGAGGTTAGCCGCCGAATTTCAGTTCTGACTCTTCGAGTTCGAAGCCAAATACGCCAGCTAACTGTTGTTAGTAGAGTGTTTGGGGGGCAATTGTGGGGGCCGAGTATTAGCCAATGCAAAGAGGCCGAATAAGTGAACTTAGAGAATCGAGATATATACATTGTATTCGGCCTCGTCTTATGCAAATTCAGAAGTATCCTGATCAGCCACATAACCAATTGAGCGAGGAGTCGAGTGAAGAGTGGTTTGCAACAAAAGGAGCCAAGTAAATAGTTACACGATGGATTAAAAGTGGACCCGATCCTGAGGCCCAAGAAAAGATATAAATAGAAGAACATCAACCAAAGAGAGGTATGTGAGAACAAGTAAGTGTAACTTAAGACATCAGTAACCAAAAGAGTGGATACTGACTTATCCATCGGAGTGCTAATTCCGGCACCCCCGACCAGAGTGTTCATTCTTTTTTAGGTGGCTAGCTAAGGATCACAAGCGCCCTCCAGGATCTGAAGAGTATTTCCGAACCTATTTCTCCACAGGTCGTCTTTGGGTTTTGACATTCACTCACTTCATGAAATAACAGAACGAGCTTTGTCAAAGAGGGACAACTGTGGACACCCCATTTTTTATCGACCCTAAGACTTGGGTGCCTCTCTTGTCACCCGATGATGTAAACATGAATGCGCAAGACTTCAATATCTTTAGCAAAAGCCATATTCGAAAGTGAATCCCAACCTTACACCTATTTTTGGCCAACTAATTTTGGACCCTTAAAACCATTTTCAAAATGTTTTTAGGCTTGTAGAGTCCAATCATTCTATGATGTTCAAACTCACATTTCAATCAAAACTTTGTACATTTAAGAAATCAAACAAAAAGATAATGGAAATGAGTACAAAGAAGGAGAATCCTTTGGACATACCCTGTTTGCCACTTATTTTGGCCTTGACCATACAAAAAATGCCCAATCAGACAACTTTGTTACACGCTCATACAAGTTTGCCACTACCGTACAACAAAGGTCTGGCTGGATATCTTTTGGCTAGCTAGACAACTCTTGCGGCAAAGCAAGCAGTTTCTAGAAGATTGTCCCCCATGCATATGGGAAGGTGCCACATCTGCAATTCTGGGAAGAATTGCGGAAGACACCTCTTGGCCTATAAATACACTTCTTAGTCAAGCCATTGAGGGATTAAATAGAGACACCCACTTGATCTCAAAACTTTTGAATTCTCTCTCTCTCTCTCTCTCTCTCTCTCTCTCTCTCTCTCTCTCTCTCTATACATACATATACATATGACCACCATTGAAACCCATGGATTGAAGTTCTTTGCTGGAGACTAAAGATTGAATTTAGAGACTTGAGGGAGACTAGAGTGAGGATTGCCAACCAAAGAGTCCTTTCTCCTTTGCTTGTGGTAATCTCTTGAAATTTTCTCATCACTTTCTCTTCTACTTTTTTTTCTTTTCTCTCTTGAAAAACACTCTATAATTCTGAATTCTTTATTATTTAAGATGTGATTGGGCCTGAGGATAATGGAGGGGATTTACCACCCCTTCATAGGATTTGTTGATAGTTTTGAATTCTTATTTTCTTACACTTTCTCACTTCCCAAACACTCCATTTTTTGGATTTTCTTTAGTTGTTGGAAGTAATTATAGACTTGTATAGTGAGTCTTTACTCTCACCCTTTGTTTTGTTTTGATAATTATTTTAGTTTCCTTCATTTTCTCTCATTTTCTTGCATTTTCTCACCTATTTTTTTCATCTTCCAAACATGGCTTAATTGTTTTGATTCAATGCTTTCTAGTGGATTAGTAGGCTTTTTGTTTGATTAGTATATTAATTAGTTGATTAAATATAGTAACTGTTGCATTTGTTTTTCTCATCTTCTCTTGTTTTCTCTTCAAGTTTTTTAGAAGTTAAACATGTGCTTCCTCTTCAAAAGAGTTGGACGCTCTCTTCTCAAACCCTTTGAACATGGATATCAAACTTCCTTAGGGGTGCACACCATACGCTTTCCCAAATAATTAGGCTTTAGACCAACTAGACCTTTAGCCTAGTGGTTGGTGAGAGATTGTAGGTTCAAATCGTATAGAGAGAAATTTGATACCCTTTATTTCTTATTTATTACAGGTTGGTGTGGTTGTTAAGTTGAGCTTGGTAATATAGAATTATTAGCAATGACCTGTGCCTAAACTTACTCTCAACGCAAATGACACTACCTAGCCGTAATACAAATTCAAGAAAAAATATATAAAATTTTTAATAATTTAAGAATTATATACTTCAATAAAATAATTCAATTTAAGGGTAATATTCCAATATAAAGTTTAGACAAATGCTATTCATTACTAATTTTTTAACCAGTTTATTTCACTTCTTAAGTATATTGATGCAATCAAAGTCGTAAATATGTGTAGGATACATATTACTTAATAAATAATGGATCCAACCAGATTCAATGGAAAATCACATTGGAAGTGAATAGTTCCAGTATAATATTTGGGCGATATATAATAGCTATCTAATATTTATAGCTATAAAAGTTATAACTTATACAAATTAGCATTTTTTACCTTTTAACAATAGTGAAATGTAAAAAATACAATTCCTTTTAACCTTTTAACAAATTAAAAATGATAAAAGTAGAGTATAAAAGATACTATATAATAGTAGGCGGTGTTTAGGAAGGAAATTTTTTGGTTTTTTTTGGTTTTTTTTTTTTCCACTAAAAGACAAATTGGTTACAAAACTAAAAAAAAAATCTAAACAAAATATCATATCCAACCCCATAATCATTTCACTTTTTCTCTCATAAACATCACATCCAACCACAAAAAAACTCAACTATCTTCCTAAACACAAAAAAAAATTTCTCCAATAATATCCTACAACTAAAAAAATCCACTTCCCAAACACCCACGTAATCAGTCAAAAAATGAAACTCCTAAATTGTTATGCAAACTTAACTCGTGGCACACCTAAATAATAATGTGCACCATATTCAAACTCTCCAATGAAGCTATGAGAAAAAGAAAAAAAAAATTTTGAGAACACAATAAAACTGCTAAGTGAATGTCAAAGATCCAAGTTGTCATATTATATCATACTCTTACCACTTGTAGCATATCCAATCCCATTGTGTTTATAAGTCATTACATAATACCAAAATACATTGGCAGATTTATAATGTAACAACACTCAAACTATTATAGTCTATATAATATGGCACCAAAAGAACAATTTTAACATTAGAGGATTTTAAGAAAATAAACACGGATCAATATCAATAGTTCAATAATTACTTAGCGTAATAAATTAATGAATAAAGGTTGGGACCCCCTTTGGGGGTCACCCCTTTTACCCCCCTTTGTCACGTGGCAAGAGGTGATTGGAGGAGCAAGAAAAAAAAGAAAAAGAAAAAGAAAAAGAAAAGGTGTCCAATGAGAGAGAGAGGGGGTCCAAAAGGGGTCCTAAAAAGAGGGGATGAATCATTGTTGTAAATTAATATATTTCATCTTGTAATAAAAACAATTAATGAATCCAATAAATACACTATAAAAGAGAGACTATTACATAGCTTAGTGGGCCCATTCTAAAATCTATTTCAATAATTCAAATCGTTAACATTTTAGAGTCTATTGAATAGATATACCTACAAAAAATTAAGTTGACCGGATATCGATATCTCTTTCATCAAATTATATTTGCATCTAAAAAATAAAAAATAAGTGTAATTTAAAGTATAAAACTAAATACAAATATGTTTTGATGAAAAAATTACCAATATCCGATCTTAAATTAATCTTTTTGTAGGTATATTTTACTCATATACTTTAAAAGGTGAAAAGTTTTTGGATCATAAAAATTGGCCACAAAATGGGCCCAATAAACTATGTTTTCGAGAAGGAGAGGTATGGGCTGTCAATGATGGGAGGAAGGTGTTACGAAGTTGCCTTGGGTGGGATTTTTTTTTTTTTTTTTTATCCAAGTAAATCGAACGAACAATTACATAGATGGGTTGATTTCAGTCATTCTAACCAATTGTGTGAGACATTTTCAAAAAGCCTATTGTGTTTGAATAGATCATCATCATTGTAAGAAAGTGCACAAAACATTGCATTACAATATTAGTAGTTTAAAATTATTGCTTTACTGAACAAATTTAAAAATAATTGAAATTTTGAATTATTTAAAATCAATAAATGTTATTTGTCAAATGTATAGATCATTTATTAAAAATATTTATTAACTATACCAGTTACAATTGCTAAAAAAAATTAAAGTTAATATTGATTAAATTTTATATTGAAATTGACTAATTAAATTACTTATTGAAAATGTCCAAAATCTATTTCAATAATTATACTTTGGGTCAACTAGGATATTTAGCCTAATAATTATATAGTACTACTTTGTGATGTCAGATTGTAAATTCAAATTTAATCATATAAATATTTGGGGGACTTACGGGGCCGGTCCTATTGACTAGATTTATTTACCTGTAAGTCCTACTCATTTTTTCACCTCTCAATATCCCCAAAATACCCTTCCTACACCTCCTTCAATAACTCAATCATCAAATCACTGCCATGACCTACCACCTCCCACTTCTAGCCATCGACAAGTACTTCCAACCGCCAGTGATAACCTCCGGCAACCTCTAAAGATCACCCTCTGCAACATCCGGCACTTACTACTGTTACTATCTCCTAAGATTTGATGGCGACAGGAGAAGAAGAAGAAGAAGAAGAAGAAGAAGAAGAAGAAAAGAGAGAGAGAGAGAGAGAGAGAGAGAGAGAGAGAGAGAGAGGAAAAGGAAAAGGAAAGGCCTTAGTAAAAAAATTGTTAGCCTTCGTGTCGTGGATCAACATAACCATGCATTTACCATATGTTCTTTGTCCTCTTTCCAGTGATAAATTTATCACTGATAGATTGACCCATCCAACATATTCACTTCTATAATGACAAATCAATGATAAATTCATCACTGTATAAATATAAAAAAATGGGCAACAATATACAACATATTCAACAAATCAATGATAAAATTATCACTGATAGATTAATCATACTATATATCCATCTCTCTCTAGTGACAAAAATGATAAATTTATTACTGACTATTTGTTAAAAAATTACAAAAAGAAAATCTCATCATCATCATCACAAATTAACAAAACATTCAAAGACATATTCAGTAATAAATTTAGCAGTGATAAACACATTCACTAATAAATTGCTCACTAGCTGTTTGTTAAAAGATTACAAAAAAAAAAAAAAAAAAAAAAACTCGTCATCATCGTCACAAATCAAAAAAACATATCAGTGATACATCATTTATCACTGATACAGCAAATTTGGCTTAAGAGAAATGAAAAGAGAAAGAGGGAGTGAGGAAGAGAGAGGTGATAAATATAACATGAACAAAAATCAGTGATAAATTTATCATTGTATTAAGATCAAAATTCCAATAGCAGCAGTCCACAACATATTAAACAAATCAGTGATAAATTTACCGCTGAATTAAGTGATAAATTCATTAGATTAGTTTAACATGTTCTACAAATGTAGATCTTCACCAACACACTATAGAAAGAGTCTCGATCTCATCGGCGACTATGTAAAGTACTAGATTGGCACCGAAGATGGTAGATCGGCATTGAAAACAACTAGATTTGAAGCCATTGGTGAAGCTCGACGTTGAAGATAATGGATCAATGATTGAAGAAGAACGACGGTGATGGCAGATGAAAGATGGAGGATGAAGGAAAAGCGACGGTAATAGCAAAGAGGAAGGAAGACAACAATGTTAGGTGAGCAAGTCAAACGGTTGAGAGATGGTGAAGTATTCATTGGCGATGGTGGAGATGGTTGGTGAACAATGGTGGTGGTAGTACTGGCGAAGGTGGTGGTGGTGGTGACCGATGGAAGTGGCAGTGGTTAGTGACAGACAACGATGGTGGTTGTGGGTGGATGGCCATGGCCATGACCATAGCTACAATGGTGGTATTTTCTAGAGAGAGAGAGAGAGAGAGAGAGAGAGAAGTAGAATTTTGAAAAAATGATTAGGAGAGAAGCTAATACAAATTGAAAAAATTAATGAGCAATAAATATTATAAACAATTAAAGATTTAAAAAATGTTTGGGATGATTTAAATAGAGATTTTTACCAGCTGGTAGTAGGGGTAAAATCGGGATAAAAAAATATAACAGGACTTCTTGGTGCATGAAATAGAAACTTAGGATCTAATAGGTGATAGATTCAATTATTAAAACAGACAGGTAAAAATTTCTAAATATTTCTCCTTCATTATGAGTTGTTGTGGTTGTTGAGTTGGGCTTGGTAGCTTTTTTGTGATTATTGTTCGGTTGGACTTGGTGTGATTTCTTTAGAATGGTTATTCGACTTGTAGATGATAATCTCTTATCAATTGGCAAAAAAATAGATAAAAAAATAATGATTCACATCTATCTTGATAACTATGATTTTATATGAAATGTCTAAGACCATCTCACACCCTTTATCAATTTTTTCATTTAATTTAATTCAAAATTTTAGTAACAAACTTGATTTGATATGAATATTCTAATATTTTTATTAAATTTTCATTAAAATCTTGTTAATTTTTTATTTTAAATTTTATTTTTCATCAAATTTGATGGAAAAAATCATCTCAAATGTTTCATCTTTTTAAATTTTTATCAAATTTAAATTAGATGAAATATTTGATGAGTTTCTAATTTGAAGAAAACAAATAATTCTCCCTTGATTTGAGGAACAATTAATAAAAAGATTAATAATTAGAAAAATGCTTCCTACCCCCACTGGGGGTCGACCCCCAGTGAGGTGTCACTCCGGGATTAGACAAAAAAAAAAACAGTTTTTTTTTTTTTTTTTTGGTTTCAACCAGTGGGGGTGCGCCACCTCACTGGGGGTATGCAGCACAATTGTAATAATTATTATTAAATACATTTTTATTAAATTTAAATGTAATAAAAATATATATGAAAAATTAGAGATACTCTAATGTCTCAATTTATGTATATGATTTAATTTTAAAATATTGAGGTTTACCTCTTGCATTAAACCTTCACTATAATTACTACACACAATAAAATAAAATGATTTTCCAATCAAAGTCAATTGATGCTGTCAGTTTGAATAAGACAGTCTGAACAAAAAAAATAAAAATAAAAATAATAATTTGAGATTCACATTTTGTTTTAGAATAATGTTTGGTCTACACAAAATCCTTAATATGAGCACGCCCGAATTACGTGGCACCCCTCAAACCAAAAAATGATCAATGCTCTCCTCTCTCCTCAGGCCTATTTTGAAAAAAAAAAAAAAAAAAAAAAAGGGAAGAATAAGTTAATATTTTAATTTTTTTTTTTAAATATGCAAAAAATTAAAGAGATAATGTGATACAAATAAGTCAACAAGTCAATAAGTTAACTTTTTTCGTAATTGCCAAAATAGGCCTCAGACTCACACTTTCTTCCATTTCTTCTCTGTGCCCAAAACAAACCCTCTCTCTTTCTTTTCCTTTCTTTTTCCCAAGAGTGCTCTCTCTGTCTTTGGTCTCCTCTCCCAATGACGATGACACCATCGACGACACGAGAACCAACTACCACACAATCGACGACAAGATCCAACCATCGATTCCTCTTGTCATTCTCTCTCCTCTCACGACAATTGATCACCAATCTTCTCTTGTCGTCCTCTCTTCTATCCTCTCACGACCACCAGTCTGTTTCAATGCTTCGATGTTCGACTCAGCCATGATTGCTCGGTCAAGAACATCTACGTATTTCAACAATTTCAAAACGTTGATTCTGTCAAGAATTTCTACATTAAGGCCGTCTTCAAACTTCCTGGCCTTTTTATAATTAGTGTCAACCATGTGCGGTGCGTATCTGGCGAGTTCAGTAAACTTTGACTCATACTCAGCTACGGTCATGGTACTCTGTCTCAACTGTTCAAACTCGGTTAACTTGCGGTCTCTGACACACTGTGGGAAGTATTTCTCAAAGAAGGCTCCCTTAAACTGAGCCCAATTCATAGCAGTATTGGTGTCGCGGACTAGCATCCACCATCTTCTGGCCTCTTCTTATAAAGATAGCCAGTAGCACTTTGTGTGCTTCAGAACACGGAAATACTTCAAATAGTTTTTCAACTTCCAGCACCCACGCTTCGGCCTTCAATGGTTCAAGGCCTCCCTGAAACGATGGCGGTTTCATCTTACTGAACTTCTGTATTAGAGCAATGATGTCATCATTCATATTCTGTTCCGACTGTTCCGGAAGAGATAGGGGCTGTTGGTTCTGTTGTTGCTGTTGCTGCCTTAAGGCTTCAGTCAACAGTTCCACTGTTCTTTCTAATCTTGCTATTCTTGCGTCAGATGATTCAGTTTCATCAACAGTTCTTGCATTATCCATTTCACTATAGGCAATTATGACAATAATAAACATAGGAAGTTGCATACTTAAACACATTAACACGTATATTCATGTCATGGCCACACACACTTTTCATGCTCATGTAATGCCCTAATTACTTTTCTAGGACATCCTATAGCTCATTTGGACACGTGTGTGCGGTATAACTCATTGTTTAATAACGCTCTGATACCACTCTGTCACGACCCAAACCCGCCCCTATGGGTTTAGCACCGTAACCGGCCAGTAATCCGTAATTACCGAAGGCCTACTTAACAGTAAACACAGTAATACAGAGTACAGGGGCTGGCGAAAGCCAAAACAGTAATTAAAAGATGTCCAATGAGCTGTAAGGGTCTATATGCAAAAAGACCTTTCATACATATTCACCTTGAGAACAAAACAGCATATACATACATCATCTACAGATATTCAGGTTATGGACTAAATCCCTGTCAACAGGACAGTACAAATCTATATAGTCTATACAAAACAAAAACAGAAAGGGGGAATCTAAAACACCCCTAAGCAGCCTTGGCTTGAACAGATCCGGAACCTCGAAGTGAGGCACAAAGGGTGGCTTGACAAAACAAGAGCTTAGCCTGGCACTCCTAGCAACGGTCCGGTGCCTGTACACCTACATATATATATGAGCAGTGAGCTAAAGCCCAATGAATAACATATGCGTAAAGAGGTTAAGAATGAATGTCCTTTCAGTATTGAAAACAGTCATTTATCAGTATATCAGTCATTCAGTTTTGTGGCTCATATTTCATGCCATAAGAGTCATTTAGAAACGATAATAGTCATATGTGGTACATCCAATAGCAAACAGTACAGTAGGTCTTAACAGACCGAACAGTCAGTTGATGGCCATCATATCAGTAAACAGTAGTGGTTCCAAACATGGAAACCGACAGAGATCTCTATAACAGTAGCAGTAACAGTTCAGTAACAGTAAATTGCTATGGATGCCACGAATACAGTTCGCAAATAGGACAAACATTCATTCAGTAAACAGTGTCATTTCATAAAGCAGTACAGTCATTTGTTCAGAAAATAATCTCAATTGAACATATCTTTACAACATAGTTACTCACAGAGCACTGGGCTATAAGCAGCTAGAGCATCCTTGGATGCCAACCCTACACAGTCGCAGAACGAACACACACTAAGCTATACAGTTGGGAAATAATAACTTAATCCCTAATTTGCCTCGATGTGGTTCTACATCAATATCCTCATTAAGATGTCTTAAACTAGGCCTAGGAATGCCTAGGATGGAATGATGATGCAAAGATGCACTTTAAAAACATTTTTCAAAATTTCAGAAACAGGGGTCCACGCTCGAGCGTGGCTTTCTACACTCGAGCGGACATGCAGAACAAAAGATCTCCGCTCAAGCGTGGATTCCCCGCTCGAGCGGACTGTAAAACATGATAAAAGTACTGGATGCATGCAATTCACGCTCGACGGGCGCTCGACCTCCACTCGAGCGTGAGACACAAGTCCTCGCTCGAGCGTGCATTCTCTCGCTTGAGCGGACTGTAAACACATGCAAAGTACTGGATACACGCATTTCCCGTTCGAGCGTCACTTTCCCCCGCTCGAGCGGACTGCATGAATTCAGTGTGTACGCTCGAGGGTGGAGTTCCCCGCTCGAGCGTGAGTCCAAAATCTGGAATTTCTAAATTTGAACCTCAAGCTCAAAACTCAACTTTAATGCATCAAATTCGATCCTTTTGGGCTAATTTTCTGGAAAACACTTCAAAACTCATAGTATAATATGTTTCAAAGATCAATTTGAGAAATCAAAGCCCAAAGGTAGTTCAGTTAAACACAAGTTTCATCCAAAGTTCAAAAACATAATTTATATGTGACATGCAAGTGCTCAACCAAATTCCAAGCTTCAATGCAAGCTCAATTGAGTCTAAACTTCCAAAAACATGATGAATTCATGTACTAGAACTATAATATGAACATGCATGTAACAATTTCCATGAACATAACCTCAAAACTCCCATATAAGGACATGCATGCATGGATTAAGTTTCAATTCAACATGTTAGAACCAATTCTAGACTTAGATCACTTATGACTCATGAACCATGCAAGAATCAGCTCAAATACATAAACAAGAAGATAAATTCTCTACCTTAGGTCTAGAAGTTCAATTTGCCAATTCTCTCTTCAATTCTTCCAAGTTTTCCAAGCCAATTTGAGATGGAATTAAGCTTTCTCCTACTCTCTCTCTCTCTCTCTAGTCGGTTTGTCTCTCAAAATAGCTGAGCAAAAGGTATGTCTAAGTGTACTCAAGCCTCAAGGTGTTGGAGAAAGTGGCCCACTAAGCATGGCAATTTGGTGAATAAGTCCAACTCTTGTAAATTAGCATTATTTAATCCAATTTAAACATACCAAATCACATTTCAATTAAATATATCATAAAATTACATAAATTCTAGTCAACACATAACACTAATCATTTTTAGATTCGGCCGCCGATAAGGCCTTCAATTTGCAGTTTAAAACATAACATATGAACAGATCATTTAACAGTCAAACAGATAGACATGCATTTAAACTAACACACTCAATCAATTAGCTCAGAATTTCAATCAATTCAATTACTTATCATGATCAGTCTCAGTTTAGCAGTAATTAGTAGTGTTATCAGCAAACAGTAGTGAGGGTTGTCACAGTAATGTCACGTATAACCCTATTAGCATACAAAAATTTCTCCTATTGAGCTAATCGGATTTGTTTAGTTCAATTGACTTTTTGATTAATGGTCTGAAATAAAAATAGCTATTTATGGGGTTTATGTATGCAATCTCAACATTTTTTTTATTTCATTTTCATTTGGATTTTGTTTTTAGTAACTGTTAACTTAGATTCAGAGCTTCATAGCTCTAAAATACAAAGCTATGAACCACAAGGTTGAAAATGAATATGTATTGGAGTGTAAGAACTACGAAGCAATAATGTTTGACTTGTTTGTTCATAAATTGAACATTTCATATATGAATTTGTGGGGAAAAAATATTACTCTTGCTTCTTTTGGGTATTAATTTCTAGATATGGCAATTTGAACCCGACCCAACGGGAACCTGGTCCTTCCAACCTCGATTAGAACGGTTTTTTCCTGAAAAATACCCCGATGGGCCGGAGATGGTATTCAAAAATGAATCTCTGACAAATTTTGGGACGAGGAAGGTGATATGTTTCCCGATCCCTGCCCGGTCCTCGTTTCCCCTAATGTAAAATTACTATTATACCCCTCTATATATATAAACCAAACCCTGAAACACATCACCTCTCATCTCTCTCTCAGTCTCTTTCTCTCTCTAAAACCCTCTCATTACCGCCGATCTCCCTCCTTTCATTGTCCTCTTTTCCCTCTTCCTCCGCTGTCCTCCTCTCCCTCCTCCCATCTCCGCCAATCTTAGAGTAATCGAACGTCGTGAAGAAGACTCCACCGATACCAAACTCGCCTTTGTCGATCTCTTCGCCGCTAATGTCTGGTTCATCTCCGGCTACTCATCTTCTCATTCTCTCCACAATATCAAGATCTTAGGCTCAGATATGTCGATGAAGAATCCAAAGTAAGTATCGCCATTGCCATCACTTTAGCATACAGAAGTAAACGATATGACTCACGGCAATAGCGAGCCCAGATCCCACTATGCTCTTCTTTCTCCAATCAGATCTGTGTTTTTTTTTAACAGATCTAAGGATACTGAGTTCGGATCTGAGGATTTGTGTTTTTTTACCAACATTTTATCTGAGTTCGGATTTGAGTTCGGTTTATTAGAGTAATGATCTGTGGAGTGAGATCAATTTTTGTACATTTTACAAACATTTTTTTGAAGACATGTACTGTTGTTATTGTTGTAATAGTAGTATATACATCTCTCTCTCTCTCTCTCTCTCACTCTCTCTCATCTCTGTTTCTTCTTTATTTTTGTTTTTTTTATTATTATTACTGTTTGTTTAGTGTTAGATCATATGACTAAAGGATTAGTACAACCTCTGTGTGTGTATGTGAATGTATGTATCTTTGTATATCTGTTTTTACATTCAAGATTGGATTGTATATCTGTGTAAATGAAAGAAGAAATTTTATTCTATTTAGTTTCCATCCTTTTTACTTTTCTTTGTCTTCTCTCTGCCTCAAAAAAAAAAAAAGGGGTCAAGCATTTTTCGAGGTCGGAGAAACCTGATCCCCGTTAGGAGAGAGGGCGGAGATGGGGGTGATGGGTTCCCCGTCGAGGATCAGGGATGGGAACGTGGAGTTTTTTACATCTGGGATTGGGGACGGCGAGTATAATCCCTGGCCCTACCCCAACCCGTTGCCATTCCTATTAATTTCATCTGGAGAGAGAAAATAAAAGTATTTCTAGGTTCATGGGTAAGGGGTTACTTGAGAATCGTGCCGGAGAGGGAGTCACTATCAGGAAGAAATGCCAGAAAGGGGGAGAGGATCGATCGGTGATGAGGGTTTGTCGTTTGAGATAGAGACTTTTGTAGTTTTGATTTTGGTGTGTGAAACACACTATGTGTTTGGGGCAACTGGGGTAAACACTCCCCCAAACCCATCCAGTTCATACGGGCGATTTGGGCGGGCAAAATTTCAGTGGCCTTAGTAGAACTGTTTGTTTTAAGAGAGAATTTCAAATCAAGATAAAATTTAAAAATATTTATAAATTAGTGGTAATTTTATTAATATTAATAACCAAAATTATAAATTTTTCATATATTCATAATAATTTTTTTAAATTAGCATCCTGAGATAATTTCCCCTTGTTTTAAACTACTTGTACTTTTTTTTTTATTTGTGTTTTCCTCTCTTACATAAAAAAATGTGTGCAAAACTAAAAATAAAATATAAATAGTAAATTAAAAATATAAAAGCACAAAAGCAACAGTGCAAAGTGGACCCCTGTGGATCTCTCTCTCTCTCTAATCCCTTCTCTCAGGGTTTCTACCAGCGGCGTTGTATAAGAAGGGGAGGGTCTTCGGCCTCCGGCCACCTTCTCTCTCTAATCCCTTCTCTCAGGGTTTCTACCAGCGGCGTTGTATAGGAAGGGGAGGGTCTTCGGCCTCCAGCCACGCCTCTTCTCTTTCATCATTTTCTTTTCTTCTTGTTTTTGCTCAATAACTCTTGGGAGATCTCTCTTCCCAACCTCTCCCTCTTCATGAGGAGTTTCTTCTTTCATGGTGTTAGTTTATTCGATTGCTCCTCCTCTGTCTCACCGATGCTAGATCGGCCATGTTCCTCTTTGTCCGTTGCTCATTGTAGCCATAATCTCCATCCTGCTGCCAAATCTACTTCGGATCTAGCCGCCTCCACAATCTAGCCAGTTTCTCCGGGTATGAGGTTGTGTCTTCCAATTTTTTATTTGTTTTTTTTTTTGTTGGTTTGGGTGTGTTTTTGGAGTCCGTCGATACTAGATTATGACTTACCTACTTTGTGGTTGTAACTTATGATCTATGTTAGATACGCTCTATAGCCGATTGTGTTGGCCTCTACTTTTGCAGTACAAGCACAAGTACGAGTTGTACGTCTGGATTTTTCATAATTTTTACTCCTGTGTGTTTTCTAATCGAATTTTTCTTTACTTGATGTAAGTTTATTTATTAGATGAATTTCTCTTTGTAAGTGTTGTTTGGGTTTAGTATTGGAAATTTCCCCCCCCCCCAAAAAAAAAAAAAAAAAGCCCTGTGTGTGGATTCCCTATTCAACGTTTGTGATATTTGTGTATCAATTCTAATTGAACATAAAAGTGTTCAAAGAGCCACAATTTAGATCTTTAAATTTATATATAATGATGAAGTAGGGGAGGCAGATCTGTCTAACAAATCAAATTTTAAAATTTACATCAATGTAAGTCAAAGGCAAATGATTCGTCCCCTAAAAATGTTTCCCTTAATTCTTTTAATGTCTAAAATGACATCATTTTGGGTTTTTTTTTTTTTTTTTTTTTTTGCCTTGGTTTGAAATTTAGGAGGATTAGGGGGCGAAAAATTAGGGGGATGTAGCAAGGCCCGTAAGTCAAAATATGACAAATTTTGTGGAAGAATTATTAGATACTCTCAAAATATTATTTGTTCATATTTCTTCAACAATTACTATTCATCATATCTGTCAATCACTCAACACAAAATTATAATATTTTATATTTTCATTAATCATAATATTATATAATATTACTGTACTCTAAAAATACCTAATAATCAACTGATTTTGTAAATATTTTTCTTTGGATATACCTTAGGTATGTCCTATGTGTGACTGTCGGTGGTGTTGTAACGTCATTCAACCCTTCAGTCATTGATGCTACAATAATGTTTGCGGAGGCCAAACTACGGTGTTGTACTCGGATCATACTTGAGGTCCATAATCAATCCACGTGGCTATCTCCTTTTAAACAAACATTTGTAGTTTAGTTTTAAAATTTGCTTTTAAGTTTTCTATTTTTTAATTCTTTTTTTATTAATTTTTTTTTCAAATTTTACTTTAAATATATTACTTTTTAAGCGCATTTAAAAAGTTAAAAAAAAAAATACATGAAATAGTTCACAATATATAATAAAAAATAACAAACTAATTAGTTGTTTTTCACATTTGTTTTTTTTTTTTTTTTACATTTTAGGTGCATATAAAAAGTTAAAAAAATAAATCTAAATAAAATATGAAAAAAAATTAAAAACAAAAAATTAATTTTTTTTAATTACAAATTATATAATTAGATTAAATAATCTTTTTTAATACTTACTCAATAATGTTGGGCACCATCAATAGCGTGGGGTCTATTATTACAATAATGTCTCTATTATTATTATTATTATTATTATTATTATTATTGGAAAATATTAATAGAAAATTTTAATTTAAGGTTCCTCATAGGCCTTGTTTAGGAATTAAATTAGGAATAATTTATCCCACTAAAAGACAAAATTGGTTAAAAAATTAATAAGATAAAATGTTACGTCTAAATTATAATTATTTCACTTTTTTCTCTCACAAAATTATAAAAAGCTAAAAATTCTTCTCAAACGGAACTTTTTTAGTCAAGTTCATTTATTTTTATAAAATGAAGGCTAAGATTTTATAATATAAATGACATGTAATATTTTTATAATAGTTAGGATCCCTCAACATTTTGAAAGAATAATTTCTCTTCACAAAGAAATTTGTCTTCAAAGAGAAATATCAACTCTTCAAAGAGAAATTTCATAGAGAAATTTATCTAATATTGTTATTGAGGGACCTTAACTAATAAAAAAAAATATATTAAACCTCTCCTACTATAAAAAATTGACGAGGGATGTTTAACTAATTTTTCCATATTAATAAGTCCTATTAGGAAGATAGGTGCATCAATAAGTCCTCTTGACTTTTTGATGCATCAAAAAGTCCTCTTGACTTTTTGATAATTGTTAGTACAAAGTTCTATTTTTATTTTGTTAGTAACAATTTTATAAATAAAAAAATGTCACTAATTATTAATTTTAATGACTATTGAAAAATTTACCATAGAAAAATATTAGTAATTGTCATTTTTTTAGTGACAGTTTTAGAAAATCATCACAAAAAAGTCAGTATTTTTTAGTTTTTAGTGACAAATTTAAAAAAACATCATTAACACTTTTAGGACTTTTTTTTATGTGTACAAATACTTGTAGGACTTCATGGTGTACAAGTTCTTATAACAAGACCCGTGAGTAATCTCATTGAAGTCTTTAAAATGACATTTCTTATGAGAAAAGATAACAGAAAAAATAAAATAGTAAAATGCACTAGTAATTAGTATTATTTCATTTAATTGTTTATACAACTTTTTTCTTTTAGCGTTAAGTGTTTGTTTATTTAGAATATTTTTTTATTTTTTATATAAAAAAATATATAAAAAACAGAGAAATAAATATAATCCAAATAAGTATATTTATTTAAATCACTCTCAAACAACTCGTGATTTTTTTTTGTTTTTATCCAGGATAAAAGTTGTAATCACCACTAAAATGAAGGTCATGTGCTCAATTCATTTATCAATCAAGAAAAAAAAAATGAGGAAAGCCCATAGATTGACAGATTTTATAATAATAAAAAAAAAACCTGATAAATAGGAACTAAAATAGAGTTATGCTATGAGTATCAAAAATTTTACCAAATATTTGGCCAAATATCTCACATGAGTGTAGGTCTCACAGGATCTCACATGAGTGAGGGACCCATACCTTTGTGAGATATTTAGTCAAATATTTGGTAGAAATTTTGGGACCTCTAACATTTTTGACTAAAATAAAGTTCATAAATGGTCATTTGTCATGACATTTTCCATAAAACTTACCTCAAACAATCGAAGACAAAATACCGATATATGAGCAACTCTAATGCTACTCTATATTTTTTACTAGTTAAAATATAAAAAAAGATATACTCTCTACTTATGTAACTACTTTTTGTTTATGTATTCCAACGCTACTCTTTATTTTATCTATTTATCCACTGTGGAAGGTAGAATTCTCCTCTACAGGAAAATCGAGATGATATGTCCATTCCTTTACTCTCTCTAGAAAAATCAAAACGTCAATGATCACCCTCGACAAGGGTTGGTTGAGAGGACCCTCCAACAGTCAAGTCAAAATATTGTTTAGACATGAATATTATATTTAAAAGAGAGTTCTTGGGTTGCCTCTGGTCTGTCCTCTTTACTTCACTTGTTTCACCTTTTATAGTTTTCCTAACTTGAATCCCATCGATTGGATCAATGTTCGGTCCGAGGGTTCTATCTCTTCCTGGCTCTGGTCAAGCAAGTGGTCAATTTGCCTTTGTCTTTGATCGTTGGATCATCCTCCTATGGATGACAGAAATTATGTCAGATGCTAGTGGCCAACTTGCCAAGCATTGTGTTTGTCAGATCAGGTTGCTTGGATGGACTTACCGTCTAAGAGGCCTAACCTATACTCCTGTTTTTACTGTCTTGATGTTTCTACCGTTGGAAATGCTCCTTTTACATTATGTGGATCTCCCTATAGAAGGAGATCTTTACTTTTTATTACTCCTTACGCTCTTAGCCACGCGCCATCTTACCGCCAGTTACCTCTAATGGGACCCTTAAAAGACCTATAAAGGCCTTCTCTTTCTTTTGGGTCATTTGCCTAACTGCCTTGCGTTTGGGTCAATATTTTATTCATCCACATCTACACAAACTGTTTAAAGAGCCTCCTAAAGCTCTCCAAGTTAGCTTGAATTTTTTTTGATAAAAACAGCTAGTGTAGTAGCTACCCTGTTGGAGAAGGTAAAATATATGTGACAATGCTACCTACAATAACCAACAAGCCTCTTTCTAAATAGCCCATTGAAGATGCTCTATCAAATTAGCTATTTTCATTAATTTTTTAAACTAAAAAAGTGAATAAATCACTAAATTTCAACTCCATTGAACTAGCTACCATGTTAATTATTTTAGTTTTGGTGATTTTGGCTCAACAAATGTAGTTAGTAGTTTTAGATTGTCAAACATTATAATTTGAAATCACTTGTGTTGAGTTTATAAAAAATAATTTAAAATAAAAATAATATTTAAATAGTATAGGCAAATAATAAAGAGTTTATTGGAGAATATATTTAAAAAGTAAAGGATGTACCTATTGCACGAAGCTCTCGCTTAAACGAGATTTAGGAAACGGTTGGTGTACGCAACCTTACCCCGGTAAGCGGAGAGACGATTTTCACGACTTGAACCTGTGACCACCAGGTCACCAAAGGGTAGCTTTACCACTACCCTAAATCCGCCCTTTAGAATATATTAAAAAAGTATATAGTCAAAAAACAAAATTTAACTTTTGAACTAAAATATAATAAAATTTTAATTAGTTTGATGGAGATCCTTGGTGAAATATTTTATGTGAAAATAGTACAACATATAAGAGTTTTAGGGATTAGACTTTTTGTTCACAAAAGTGAAAATTTTGTTACAAAAAATATTTTGGAACCAATTCTTGTCATTATGAGGTAGTCGCTAAAAGAATAATCCCAAAAAGTCATAAAAAGAACTTTTGATGATAAAAATTTGAAAATGTCGCTAATAAATGTATTTTAGGAACAAAATAATTTGGTCTTAGACAAAATTTTGGTTAAAAAAAATAGTAATTCATCGCTAAATGTTTAATTTTGTCACTAAAAATACAACAATGATACTTTTGACAATAAAAATATTTCATTCATAAAAATTAATTTTATCCTCAAAATTTTGTCTTTAAAATTTTAATTTGTTGTATTGAAAGTTTGAAATTGTTTCATTGTAGGATATACAAATGGTGAAAAAATGTTGTGATCAATTGATTTTGCAAGGATGAAGTAGTTCACCATCTTAAAGAGGCAAGGTCGAACCCTAAATGTCATGAGCAAGACTATAACACTTCTCGGCCACCATGGCATTTCAATTGCTTCGGGGTGTTTTGAAAAGATGGTTAAAAGGTATTTTTTTTACTTTTTTTGATTTTTTTGTGAGAGAGGAAAGTGGGTTAAAAGCTGGGAAATGGCTTTTAACCCACTTCCCAAAATAGGCCTTCGTAGTTTTAGAATTAACGTTATCACTTTGAAAGCACACAAATATATTGTACATAAGTTAAAATTATTCAAAAATGAAAATTATCGTGTTTTAGCATTAAAAAATTTATAAATTGTACATAGTCAGAATTACTACAGAGGAAGTGATTGCCCCTATTGAGTTTTTGAAGTTTAAAATTTTTACATTTTCAAAATTTTCCCTCTAATATTTTGAAAATATTATTTTTACCTATTTTTTATTTCCAACTCTAAAATTCTGAGAGTATTTTCTCCATCTATGGTTTTAAAATTATTTTTGAAAATTTGGTTTTGCTCTTTGAAATTTCAGACACTGGCCATATATATTTGTAATTTTCTTCATTAAATAACAGAAAATTTGACTTTGCCCCAATCTCATACATGATTCTTGATCGTTTGATGAGTATCTTTTTCTTGAAGTAGTTATGCAAGTTCAATGAAAAACATGTTTGGAAAGGGACATATTTTGAACTAGCTCATTTCTATGCCGTGTGATTTTAGGTTTGAAAATGATCAATGTGAATCATTAATTTGAGAATAGAAAAAGACTTTGCATGTTAATTAATGCTTAATACGCTTGAAACATTTTTAACTAAATTTCTCATGTGTACCTTTCAATTTCTTTTCTTTACCGAGAAAACGTTTACTTACTATGTCACTTCAAAAGGAAAATAACACAGAAGTATCCTTTTTTTCTTTTTTTCCAATCTTCTTTCATATTTTAAAATTTTTAATGGAATCTCAAAGTTTATTTATGGACCCTACATTTCTGTCTGTATTGATGTCGGCTACCTTTAAAAAATCTCATCTAATTTGCTAGCAAATACAAGGCATGTCCATATATGCATTACTAGTGCTGTGTATTGTGGCTGGCAAATGATCATGAAGATTGAAACCCTAGCAATTGATGAATCCCTTCAAAAGGTCTTTGAGGCATTGAATCTGAATAATAATACTCTATTAATTTGATGTTTTCTTACAACCGTATTTTTGAAGAAAAAAACTACTGTCAAACAAATTAAATAGTTCAAATTTACAGTTATTCTGCTGAATTGAGGTGACATGATAGGTAGAACTGATTAAATGATAGGTTTTGAACAACTGCCAATTCTTAGCATGTGTTTAATAGGATGTACCTATGTTGTATTTGGTTGGGAGATTTGATAAGAGATTTGAAAAGAAAAATGGAAAAAGTAAGTGAAATGTGAATAAAATATACCTACAAATCACCTAGTTTCACACATTTTTTCCTTTCCCTTTTCAAATCTCTTCCTAAATCCTTAGAACCAAACACAGTGGAAAAAAGACAAATATGTTTTGGAAAATCATGTTCTTGAACATGAATAATTTAACTGTATTATTAATTAGAAGTACATGTTAATTTATAGAGTTGCTCTCATTTCTCTTAAAAGGCTTACCATTTTTCTAGAGATAGAGATATCTTAAAACCCAATCCAGTCCAATGCAAAAGCAGTTCGAGATTTTGCGTAGAAACCACTTGATTGCTTCCCTCTCTCTCTCTCTCTCTCTCTCTCTCTCTCTCTCTCTCTCTCATGACTTCAAGTTTAAGTATGATTTTCTCTAACCCCCCTTTAAATCATCCAAAATTATTCTAATTTTTTTCTACTCAAACATCATTTAAAGTTATAACTCACCTATCTAAACAGTTTGGTCAGCTAATTTTGATATTTCACCGACAATTAACATAGCGCAGTTCTGGCATAATCGGTCGTCAATGGGACGCCAATCCTTGTGTGTAAAGCCAAAGTTGAGGAAAGGTTTGTGGTCGCCTGAAGAAGATGAGAAACTGTTTAATTACATAACCAGATTTGGTGTTGGCTGCTGGAGTACAGTTCCTAAGCTAGCCGGTGAGTTTTTTTTATTTTAGAGATTAAATTTGTGTTCATATGTCTAAGCCTTTTGATTCATGCAGGTTTGCAGAGGTGTGGAAAGAGCTGTAGACTGAGATGGATAAACTACTTGAGGCCTGACCTTAAGCGAGGAATGTTTTCGGAACAAGAGGAGGATCTCATACTTAGTCTACATGAAGCTCTGGGCAACAGGTATTCATACAAACAATGAACACAATCAAAATTTGAATCTTGGTTACAAATTTTGAATTGGGTATTCAAAATTTTGAAATGGGTACTATTCAAATTTGTAGGTGGGCTCAAATTGCAGCGCAATTGCCAGGAAGAACAGATAATGAGGTAAAGAACTTCTGGAACTCATGTTTGAAGAAGAAGCTAATGAAGCAAGGCATTGATCCAAACACCCACAAGCCAATAAACGATGCAGAAGTAAGAGATGGAAAGTTTTGTACAGAAAAGTCATCACCGACTTCACCAAAACTCCGAGGACTTGCAATTGTGTCAGCCTCAGCTGAAATTGACCAAGCATTTCATGTTAACAACAGCACAGGTACTTACTATGATGGCGGACTAACAAAATCTTCAAGAGAGCCATTTGGAAGCAAACCAATCTTCGATCCTCTATTGCTATATGAATTCCAAGGCAGTGTCGATCCAATTGGGTACAATTCAAATCTTTTGATGACACAGTATCAGCAAACTCTGAGACCTTATGATCATAGCCATCTGGAGGTAAGTCCCAACTTTGGATTCAATTCAATGCCCAATTTAACAAATTTTGATCATGGAAACATGGGTGAGACGGATTTTTCTGATAATTCAACCTCGAGAATGAGTTCGCTTTTGTTCAATGACGCAAAAGAAAGTTCAAGCAATAGTTCCATTGTAAGCAGCCACACCTGCTTTCAGATGAAAAACGTGGTGGAAAATGCAGCATTTGCATGGGGCACCGACAACAAGTTGGGACCGGTGTTTCAGTGTGAATTGAATAATGGGATCAAATCTGAAGAACTGAATCAAAGTCCATGGCCAGAAAGGCAGCTTCATACTCACAATTCAGAAGACTTTAGTAGTTATCCATTGATGTCGCTATCAGAAGATCCAACCGGGGTTAGCGTGGGTGTTTTCCAGCATATATAAACAGTAAATTCAAAAAAAAGATAAAAAAATTTAACCTTTCTATGAACAGAAACACACACACATATTGATAGTACAGGAAACTCCTAGTAAAGGTTTGAGGTGAGCATCTTCTTTTTTCTTTTCTTTTTTAACTCCTGGTAATAAGATGACGTTTTGTAATCTCTTTATTTCACTTATTGTATTTGTTTGTTTCAAGAGTTGAATTGAAGTTTTCTACCGTTTTAACAGTGAAACTAATTTTTGTGCCTCAAATCTCTTCATGTTGTCACTCGTTATCTATGTTATATGGATTCAGGTCCGAGTGTTGAGTACAGTGAGTATCTTCTAATTTGGGCCAGACCTATCAAACCTCTAATTAAAAGATATGTGAACACAGCAAAAAACATTTTAAAAAAATATATATATTTCTAGTCTATTTTGTTGGTTAAAATGGTGTTTTTTTTTATCTAACATAGACACCATACTTAATTTATAGCAGTTATGCAACAAAAGATACATAAAACGACCCTGTTAAATGCTATTATATAACAAAATTGAATTGGGAGATGTGTTCGCCAAGGGCATATCTTGCTGGAAGTATTAGACACATCTCATACTTTCATCGCTAGTGTCAAGTATCCCATATGGGATATTTGAACAGTTCATATAACAAAACTCATCATCACAACTAGTACAGTTATGATGTCATTTTCATGGCAATCTTTTTCCTTCTTTCACTACTTATCCTCTTCCACAGAGCAATTCTATCCGAAACCCAATCATTTTACCTAACCTTTCCAAATTTTTACTTGGATTCACAGTTTGCTTCCAGTTTCAGTTCAGTAGGTAGACATAACAGATTGATGCATTCAACAGATTGATGCATTGTCTGAATTGGACCTACTGAACCAGAGGAGCCCTTAAAATTTTCACAAACAGAAATACCAGCAGAGTAACAGACTTTGAAATGCTACATTTGGAGTCTTCAAAAGATCTATCGACATTGTCAACTGCTAACTGCAAATTGCAGCTAGCTGATTCGCGAAAAAGAACAGAACAAACAGAAGATAGCACTGAAATGCTGTAAATTTCGTCAAACATGCATGAAGCTGATATTGACACCCATATTCATGAATGGTTAGTAGAGGAACATTAGGGTCTAGTAGTATATACAATACATTATCTAAAATTACTTGGAAGTATTTCAAGATGTGGCCTCTGGCTCCAAGTAATGGAGGGAGAGAGAGAGAGAGAGAGAGAGAGAGAGAGTTGCTCTACAAGCACAACAATACAATGCTTGATTTAAATCATGGGTAATTTCTATATCTTCCTCTAGGTGCAAGATAATTATGTAAGCAGGAATTATCAGGAACCACCTCATGGATTTTCTCGGTTGCCAAGAAGATCATATCCACAATCTGCTACTTTGTCATCACCTGTTGCAGCTATCTCCGATTCGCCTTCAATATTAGAGCCAATCAGTCAATTACATTTGAAAGTGTGACACATGAAGTGGTACAATCTATGACCACACAACAGATTCAACAACTATCTAGTTCTTGGGCATCCAATTCATCTTCTTTCTTTCTTATTATGCTGATCTCACATCAAGAGGGAGGAGCTCCTTCTATTGTTCATGGTCATCAGATGAGTGGTCTTCCAAACAAACAAACAAAAAAATCGATCAAAGCCCGCGTGATGCTCTAGAATGAGTATCTCCTGACTCCCCTGATTCATTCTCATCTTGAACCACCAAAACTTAGCTCATTTTCATTCAGTCTTTTGAAAATAAATATGGCAAATTATGTAGTAATTATTATCAAATCAATTAAATATTTTTTTTTAATAAATGATCTACACCAGATTCTAAAAGAAACTGCATGGGTGGAGTGATCTCCCAACTGAAAAGAAGAAGCTAACATTTGGTGCAATAAAATAAATATCTGCAAATTAGAGCAAACTACAAAAATTACAAGGATTGATTAGCACAGCAATGCTATAAAGTAAAGCCCATAAACTGCCAGGGCACATGCTTAATTTTGAGGGAGGGGAAAAGGGGAATTATCCAACAAAGCAGAAAGGACTATGAAGTATTAAACAAAAAATAAAAAGAAAAAGAAAGAAAGACTATGAAGCATGGATACTTTGACAAATAGGTGGGTATTGATACTTTTGCATCGGGTACATGAAACATGTATCCATATTTTTCCTTAACTTTTGGAGTATCCATTCGTACCTAATATATACTCAAGGCATACAGTAGCTCAATCGAAACAATAATTTTCTCTAATGCAAAGGTAAAATTAATTTCATTGGGCTTTTTTTATATTTTTATTTTTATTTTTATGCTTATCATGATTGCTAGTTATTTAATATAATGACATTTAATTTTGGTTTATATTTTTAGTTTTGGAATCGAATATGAATTGTAGGTTAGATTTAACAAATTAAATCATTTAACTAATTTTTTCATTACTCTAAATTTAAAATAAATATTTTTTTACAAAGTTATCTAACCGTTCATGTATGGTACTTATTTTAAATTTTACTATATCAATTTACCCATATCATACTCATGCCCATACTTCGTATGGAAAAGATGTAGTTCAATAAGTGGTTGTTTGGTACATAACAGACTGCCGGTGGTGAGTCGCCATTCATAAAATAAAAAAAAAAAAATAATAATAATAAATAAATAACTAAAGCGCTCTATTCTATAGTCTGTACTTGTGGCCTCTTCTGCACTTAAAACAATCAAGCATAGTCATGAGTTATCAGGGCGGAACCAAAATTTTAATTTTAGAGGGATCAAGATATATATAATTTATTTATTTATTAATTGTTATAAATTGTCATATTTCAATTTAAAAATAAAATAAAATAAACTAACATTTAATACTAAACTAATAAATAAATATATATATATATATATTTAGTTTTAACGTGAACGGCAAAAAAGTCATATCCATTCAACTTTAACATATAAATAAAAGAGAAATCATAAATTAATTAATTTTTTTTTTATTTACTTTGTACATATCAACTCAATTATCTATTAAAATGAAATAAAGTCTTCAATGGATTTTACATGAATCTCATTAATATCTAACCACTATAAGAAACTCGAGTCTTACAAAAGACACCACTCTATGGAGTTCTTGGGTTGAATATCTACTTGTTCTCATCATGGTGAATAAAATGTGATTAAAAAATATGATTAATATAACATTATTGTTGAATTTAAATTAAAAAAAAAAAAAAACAAATAAACAAACAAACAAAGGCCAGAGGTCTATTTGGTGTCCCCATTCTTTTGTATATCACATAAAAGCTTGTTTTATTTATTAAAAAAAATAATTTGTTTAATATTTTTATACATTGGATGATAGCCAACGGGGGGCTATATGTAATAAGTGAAAAGTGTTCAGTAGCAATAGAACCATCCAAGCAGCATTTCTCGCTTTGAATAGGGGACCAAGGCCCTTGATGGTCTATTAATAGGTCCGTCTTTGTGAATTATGACCCACAGACAGGTGATCGAAACCAACCGGTTCAGTAGCATTAACTAGGGGCCAACAGGATAATGCTCTATGCCCTCTCCTTTACACAAAGATCAGATCAGTAATACAATGCAATACAATAGGAAGGTCCTAAAATGTCTGGGACAGAGACCCTTCTCTGTTATAGTGTTATGTTGCTTTCAATTTAAAATGGAGTTATGGGAGGCAGTTGTTTAATTCAACCAGAGAAATTACTCAAAGCACTTGTAGTTTTTGGAGGAAGGAGAATCACACAACAGAAAAGCACTTGTAGTTGTGGACTCAAAACCTACCAAAACTCTCAAAAGGTACTTTTCCAACTTTTAAATCTCTCTCTGCACATGACAGCCTGTCCAACTACACCAATTTATGGTAACCCTTAAAACCCAATTTTATGATACCCAGACTTCTTCAAATCCTATTTGTGCATACATCCTTCGTTGCATTCATGTAAAGTATACAATCATTCTAAGAATCTTTAGGACTTATGTTAACAATATTTAAAAAAAAAAAAAAAAAAAGAAAAAAAAAAGAAAGAAAGCACAATAGGTTAGATAACTTTAACATAATTGCATCTTTTTTTAAGTAAGATTAAAACGATCCAAACTAATAAAAATAGTGCATAACTATATGGATAAACAATGAAAAATATACATTTCTATCTCAGAAAGATGACAACATTATTGTCACGCCCCAAACACGTCCCTAAAAGTTTGGGCATGACCCATTCAGAAACGGACATATAACTTGGTATATATATAACATATGGGGCCTTGCCGGAAGCACAAAACATCAAAAGTATACTGATACAAACAAACTCCATTGAGCTACTGCTAATATGTCAGGATCTCATACATCACATGCATCATAATAGGTAGATAAGGTCCAAACATATCTTTTAACAGTATTTATACACAAACACATATACAGACCCTGCCCTATAATCGGGCATGCACAAAACCATTGAAGTTATATACATTCAACCTTAGATGGCCAACCAAAAGTAAGCCAATCATCTTAACAGACTCTACAAAATAAGTGGCCTCGTATATTGCCTGGACACACGAAGGTTGACAAAAGAAACCGGGCGTCATGGGCTAGGACAGACTACCTGGTTGGTTACCTACAGAAACAGACATAACAGAGAGTGAGCCGGGCTCAGTGAATAGTAATACATAAATAAAACAATGCATAAAACAATGCTTAGCTTGAACATAATATTAAAGCGTATGAAAATGCAGAGTTCACATAGTTAACCTGATTCTGTATTCATTTCATAATGGCCTTAGGCCCAATCTTAAACATAAAAGCTTGACACATCACATCTTACATCATAATGGCTTGAAGCCCTTGAATAGAGTGGCATAATGCTCTTGAAACACATGGCATGAAAGCCCTTGAAACGTGTGGCATGAAAGCCCTTGAACATGTGGCATTAAAGCCCTTGGTACAAAGAACTTGTAACATCCTTGAACTTGTAACATACGTGAACTTGTAACAGACTTAAACTTGTAACATACATAAGCTTGTAACAGCATAGACTTGTAACATACATAAGCTTACAACAACATAGACTTGTAACATACATAAGCTTGTAACAGACTTAAACTTGTAACATACATGAACTAGTAGCATGCGTAAACTTGTAACATACGTGAACTTATAACATATTTGAACCACGGTATTATTACCCCCGGGTAAGGGCCTTGCGCTAAGGATACCTTAAATACCTTTATATAAATGAACAATCATTCAGTGATTCAAAACGTAACATGTTAAGAAATGGGGCATTTCTTGTCATATCATGTTATTATCGTACGCTTAACAAAGATAGAAATAAATCACATTCTCATGAGGGTTACATAAACATGTGAAACTTTTGCCTTTATGTCGTGGTTTCTGAATAATTTCCCATTCACGCGAATACACATAGCTTTCCAATTATTCTGATTCATCGCAGGTGTCTACTCTTGATAACTTATAACTGTCTCATATTTACTCAAAATCCGTTCTTCAAGAATGAACATAATTTCTCTTTATTCTTTAAGAAACGGCGTAGTTCACTTGATCTATTAATCAGTAGCACATAGAAGCATACACCTTTGTTTGATCGTTCGTCTATGTTAACATAGTTGATTTGTAATTAACAAGGTACTAATGGTAATCGTTACACCAGTCACATGAGTTAACTTAGTTAACTTAAGTCTAACAGGACATTCCTAATAAATATTAACAAAAGGTAAGCACATTATACAGATTGAATGATATCAGAGATACGTGAATACCATGGTTCCATAGTGCTTATACGTTCCCTTAGTTCGTCATGAATCACTATAGCTATTTTGCAAACAACGTTAGTATTCTTTATCAACAGTAATAAAATGTACTGCGCAATAATGCCCTTAGATTTTCCAATCAATATACTGTTAACATGCTTATAAGAATCATTAACGATAATTGAACGTACGACTACCGTACTACTACTCACAGTGGTAGGTCTCTAATAGCGGTGGAACGATGTCCTCGCCTTGACCTACAAACACAATGCACATAGCAGATTATGAGAATAAAACCAATCTCTTTTTATTCCTCACCCAATAGCTATGATAGTTCGAGACTCATTATTCCTCCATAGGTTATAATCCATGACTCATAAAATAGGAGGAATCGATAGGAGAAAGGTTCAGGCGAAGAAACGGTACAAATTCAGTAAACAGAAAGTGAACAGTCGTCACTAATTTGGGCATAACTATTTTTGTACTTAGAGTTTTGGAGTGAGACCACTACCATTGGAAACTAGACTTCCGGGGCTTGATTTTAGGCTCAAGAATCACTCAAAACGGAGTCCGGATGCAAAAGATATGCCTATTCAAAGTTACTCAGCATAAGCTGAAACAGGGGTGGCCGCTCGTGCGCCCACTTTGGCCGCTCGTGCGGCCCAATTCCGCTCGAGCGGAAGAACCCGGCAGCTCGAGCGCCCAAAAATAGAATGAAAACCTATTTTTTTTCCTCTTCTCCGCACATTCGGCCATGGCCTCCGCATGTGCGGCCTGGGCCCCGTTTGACAGTCTGAAATTCATACCAAACCCAACTTGGAGAACACTTAGCAAAGCTCAAAATAGATCAATTCAACACAAGAATAAAGCTCAAAATCACATGAAAAATTAATCATAAATCAACTTAGGTTCTTACTTACTTTAAATTCATGATTCACAATCCAATTCCATGGAGTTCCCAACTTCCTCCCACAAATATACATACACTTAGCCATTTGTTTACATAGATGAGTTCAAATAGATAGTTGAAGAAATAAAATGTAAATTCTCAGTAATTGGGTCACAATAATTCCAAATCCACCAAACAAAAGAGACATCAATCCAATTAATCACTCAATACATGCTTGACCCTTATTATAAACCCTAACTTACATAACATGGAGGAATTCCTTTTCAAATCAAAGAGAGGAATCAATTAGAAGAGATTAAACGTACCTTGAGTTGAATTCCCTATAAACCCTCTTAATTTCTTTCCCAATTCCTTCCTTGTGGAACTCTCTTCTCACTCTGAAATTTTTTTCTCCTCTCACTCTCTCCAGGATAATTTCTAAGTCAAATGGTAAAGAGAACATAGGTAGATATAATAGGTGAATAAGACAAAAATCAATCGTTTAATCATTTCAAATTGAAATTTCATAGAAATGCTTATTATTACTTAAAAATTATGCTGATTTCAAATATAAAACCAATTTCAGAAAATTAAGTCTCTAAGGCTTCCAATTTCTGATTCCAACTTCTTAATTGTGACAAATACTTCTTTAGAAAATAGATATGAATCAATTTTCGTAAGTTTTGCTTAATTAAACCTCATTTCACATGAAATTTCACAGAAAGCAAGTAAATGCGCAAAATAAAGGACCGAAAATATATCAGAAACAGATATGAGGGTCAGGTTATTACAATTATTGTTTTATCCATATAACTAACTAGATAGTAGTGAAAAGAACACAAAATATTATACAAATTAAATTCTTAAAAATACTCAAATGTAATTATGTTAAATTGATAAGACTTGGTGTATTTTCTACAAACTTCAAAGGAAGTTAGTGTAATTTATTCTTTTTTATTGATAAATTTTTCAAATATGTAATATGGTGTTTAATATAATTTCTATTTGCATACGTTACAAGATAAAAATAATAATATATTTTTTAAGAAAAGAGATCTTTTAGATGTGATTGTGAACTTTTAATTTGGTAAGCACCAAAGCTTCAACTTGCAGAAATCGAATGTCCCAATCAAAAGAAGGTCACTGAATGGACCTCTATTATTATTCACTGCAGCTCCATTGGATACTGTTCCTGCATTATGATTCAATTGAACCCGTTAGGTACTGTTCCTATCACCACGTTAATGGATATAATTGGTTAGGATATAAGGTGGCAATTCCTTGGCCAACCTAGGAAAATTAGTTTCTCCATACATGGTCCCAATTAGATTCAGACATGGCCCAACAATAGATATGATCTGATAGGCTGAAGTAGATAGATATGGTCCAGTTACGTCTTTGAGTTCTATGCAGTTGCTGGTGAAGGCCCAATGTCACTGAAATGGCACTAAAGGGTAGATTTCGCATATCAAATGTCACGTGCTTAGTGTCCGAATGTCGTTGGAGCTGTTGGACCGTTTGATTGTGCTTTCGAAATCTCAAACGCTGACCGAAATGCCTTTGAAAGGCTGCTGAGTTACTGCTGTTAGGGAAAATCGATGTGATTCCCCACAAGTAAATCAATTAATGGGAATAAAAATTAATGCGGAAAAATTAAATCAAAGGCAACACAAGAATTTTTACGTGGTTCCCTCAATGTGAGGTACGTCCACGGGATCGAAATCCGATTCCACTATCAACCAAATAAGTTTTCAAACGATTACAAACGAGACACTAATGGTCTCACAAAACCACCCTTAGGTGAATTCCAAATAATCACAAATAAACAAGAGGAAAGACCTCACCAAATAGAAGAACCAAAATCTTCAGAATCAGAGTTGAAGAAGACCCAAAATAACGAACCAAACACCAACCGAAGAAGCCCCAAAAACCCGAGCTTCAAAAACCGAAATTGAATCAATCTTCCAAACTTCGGCACTGTCACCGAAAAACCAATAATCACCAAAGCTTGTTTGACCAAGTCAAAACAAGAGCAAACCAAAGAAACCAATAACACTAATTGAATGTTCAAAATCCCTAAGCCACTGTCGCCGCCTTTTTTTTTTATATTCCCTCCAAGCATAAAACATAAAACAATATATATATATATTGTTAATCTAGGGTTTTGTAATCAAACCCTAATTGTATCCAAATTGGATTGGGCCTCCACAAATATAATATATAAAAATATATTATACTAAACCAAGCCAAATTAAAACTCTTTTTCCAAAACCCATTGGGTCCCACACTCCAATAAGGAGGTATACCCAACAATTCTCCCCCTACCGACTTAGGTGGAGACATCAACCATACCCGCCAAAGTTCGACACTTTAAATGTTTGTCCCTCGACAAAGTCTTTGTCAACATATCCGAAATATTATCATCTGTGTGAACCTTTTCGAGTTGCAACAATTTCGAATCTAACACATCACGAATCCAATGGTATCTCACATCAATGTGTTTCGATCTCGAATGAAAAGTAGAATTTTTACTCAAGTGAATAGCACTTTGACTATCACAATAAAGCACATACTTTTCTTGCTTCAAACCCAACTCTTGCAAAAATTTCTTCAACCATAACTCTTCTTTGCAAGCTTCTGTAATGGCAATAAATTCAGCTTCGGTAGTTGAGAGAGCAACACATTTTTGTAATTTAGATTGCCATGCCACAGCTCCCCCTGCAAAAGTCATCAAATACCCCGAAGTAGATTTCCTAGAATCAACATCACCAGCCATGTCAGAATCTGTGAACCCATCAAGCATCGGTTTACCATCCCCAAAACACAAACACACCTTCGAAGTCCCTCGAAGATATCTTAGAATCCATTTTACCGCTGCCCAATGTTCTTTACCCGGATTAGAGAGAAAACGACTCACCACACCAACGGCGTGAGCAATATCCGGCCTTGTACAAACCATGGCGTACATCAAAGAACCAACTGCTGAAGCATAAGGAACTTTCAACATCTCTTCTTTGTCTTTCTCACTTGTAGGACATTGATTCGAACTAAGTTTGAAGTGACCTGCAAGTGGACAACCAACCGGCTTTGCTTTATCCATGTTGAATCTCTCAAGAACTTTCTCAATGTAGCTCTCTTGAGACAACCAAATCAGTCCCTCTTTGCGATCACGAACAATTTTCATACCAAGTATTTGCTTTGCCGGTCCCAAATCTTTCATAGCAAAAGATTTGCTCAACTCCAACTTCAACTTGTTAATCATGGTAGAATCTTGACCCACAATTAACATGTCATCAACATAAAGCAAAAGAATAATAAATTTGCCATCCGAGAAATTTTTCACAAACACACAATGGTCCGAAGTGGTTTTAGAAAAACCAATATTCATCATGAAAGAGTCAAATTTTTTGTACCATTGCCGTGGGGCTTGCTTGAGACCATACAAACTTTTCTTCAATTTGCAAACAAATTTCTCTTTCCCTTTTTCCACAAAACCTTCTGGTTGCTCCATGTAAATTTCTTCTTCAAGATCACCGTGAAGAAATGCGGTCTTCACATCAAGTTGTTCAACTTCAAGGTTCATACTTGCAGCCATGCCAAGTACAACCCGAATAGAAGACATCTTCACAACCGGCGAGAAAATCTCGTCAAAGTCAATACCTTTCTTTTGCCCAAAGCCTTTCACAACAAGACGTGCCTTGTACCTCAGATTCTTGCCATCATTCTTCAATTTGAAGACCTACTTATTTTTCAGAATTTTCCTCCCTTTAGGCAACTTCACTAAATCATAAGTGTGATTTTCAAGTAAGGAATTCATCTCCTCTTCCATGGCCTTTTTCCAATCACCTTTCTTTGCATGCTCAATTGCTTCTTGGTAGCTCTCCGGCTCCCCTTGATCAGAAATCAACACAAATTCATTGGGAGGATACTTTCTTGAAGGTTGTCGGTCCCTTGTAGATTTCCTCAACTCAAGTTGTGGTGGCGGTTCTTGAGTTGGATGCTCTTCCTCAATTTCTGGCTCAACTTCATTAGGATTAGCATCATCATCCACATCTTCAATAGGTGGCTGCACATCTCCCCCATTTTCATCATCAACTGGAGATGAAGGAGATGGATCCATGTCAATGAGATCACTAGTTTTTGGCTCTGGTTGATCACCTTTACCAAAGTCTTCAATTGTTTGGTCTTCAAGAAACACAACATCACGGCTTCGAATGACTTTCTTGTCGACCGGATCCCATAATCTATACCCGAATTCATCACGCCTATAGCCAAGAAAAATACATTGTCTTGACTTACTATCAAGCTTGGACCTCTCATCCTTTGGAATGTGAACAAAAGCTCGGCAACCAAACACTCTCAAGTGCTCATAAGACACATCTTTGCCAGTCCAAACTCTTTCAGGAACATCACCATTCAAAGGATAGCAAGGAGATAAATTGATCAAGTCAACCGCTGTACTCATTGCCTCACCCCAAAAGGGTCTTGGCAATTTAGCTTGTGAAAGCAAACACCTTGTTCTTTCCACAATGGTGCGGTTCATCCTCTCGGCAACGCCATTTTGTTGAGGAGTCTTCTTAACTGTCTTTTGATGCCGAATACCTTGGCTGCGACAATACTCATCAAATGGCCCAATGTATTCACCACCATTGTCTGTTCGGATGCACTTCAATTTCTGCCCTGTTTCTCTTTCAACCATGGCCTGAAAATGCTTAAATACTTCTAGAACTTGATCTTTAGTTTTTAGTAGATAAGCCCAAACTTTTCTTGAATAATCATCAATGAAAGTAACAAAATAAAGTGCACCACCATGTGTTCTAACTTTTAAAGGACCACAAACATCCGAATGAATTAACTCCAACACATTTTCTTTTCTAGAAGCAACATTTTTATGAAAAGAAACTCTATGTTGTTTACCCGCCAAACAATGAACACAAGTTTTAAGATGTGTACCTTTCAAACCGGGTAGAAGCTCTTTCTTGAACAATACTTGCAGCCCCTTTTCACTCATGTGGCCAAGCCGCTTGTGCCACAATTCGGTAGAAGTATCATCTTCAAGTGCATTGACAACACCTTTACAAATTTTTCCTTGCATCGAATAAAGTGTATGAGTCTTCTTGCACTTAGCCACCACCAAAGAACCCTTTGTGAGCTTCCATATTCCATCACCAAATTTGTTGTTGAAGCCTTCATCATCTAGCTTCCCAGTAGAGATTAAATTAAGGCGAATGTCGGGAACATGCCTCACATCTTTAAGCAACAATTTGCAGCCCAAATTTGTTTCCAAGCAAACATCACCCATACCAATAATCTTGGACAAACCTTCATTACCCATTCGAACAGAACCATAATCTCCTGCAGTGTAGGTAGTGAAGAAATCAACTCGAGAAGTCACATGAAAAGAAGCACCAGAATCAATCACCCAATGACTCTCTTGGCCCACAAAATTGATACAATCATCTTCACAAACGACCATGATATCATCGGTAGTAACTGCTGTTGTGTCTTCTTGCTTCTTATCCACACTTTTGTCACGCCTTTTCTCCTTGTTCTTGAGCTTTCGGCATTCTCGCTTCATGTGCCCTTTCTCATGGCAATAATAACACTCAATGTCTTTCTTTGAAAAAGAACCATCTTTTGATTTGTCACTATCACCCTCAATGGGTCCATATAAATCTTTACAAAGTAATAGGTCTTCCATTTTAGTTTTCCAAGTTACCCAATTGCTTCCATTGAAGCTAGACATGTGACCTACATTCCCCTCCATTGATTTACACAAATAAATAAACCCAAATAAAGCGTAAGCTCTGATACCAGTGTTAGGTGGTCTTGGGCCTCTCTCAACCCCAAAAGCTAGCTCAAGAGGTGAGACTTTCCCTCACACTTATAAACTGACCACCAGCCCCTTCCACAACCGATGTGGGATAACCCCAACAATCTCCCCCTCACACATCGGGCCCTGGGTCGGAGCAGCGACAACCCGTTTCTCCCGTGGACTATTGGGCTGAGACTTGTTGGAAAACCTGGGCTCTGATACCAGTTGTTAGGGAAAATCGATGTGATTCCCTACAAGTAAATCAATCAATGGGAATAAAAACTAATGCGGAAAAATTAAATCAAAGGCAACACAAGAATTTTTACGTGGTTCCCTCAATGTGAGGTACGTCCACGGGATCGAAATCCGATTCCACTATCAACCAAATAAGTTTTCAAACGATTACAAACGAGACACTAATGGTCTCACAAAACCACCCTTAGGTGAATTCCAAATAATCACAAATAAACAAGAGGAAAGACCTCACCAAATAGAAGAACCAAAATCTTCAGAATCAGAGTTGAAGAAGACCCAAAATAACGAACCAAACACCAACCGAAGAAGCCCCAAAAACCCGAGCTTCAAAAACCGAAATTGAATCAATCTTCCAAACTTCGGCACTGTCACCGAAAAACCAATAATCACCAAAGCTTGTTTGACCAAGTCAAAACAAGAGCAAACCAAAGAAACCAATAACACTAATTGAATGTTCAAAATCCCTAAGCCACTGTCGCCGCCTTTTTTTTTTTATATTCCCTCCAAGCATAAAACATAAAACAATATATATATATTGTTAATCTAGGGTTTTGTAATCAAACCCTAATTGTATCCAAATTGGATTGGGCCTCCACAAATATAATATATAAAAATATATTATACTAAACCAAGCCAAATTAAAACTCTTTTTCCAAAACCCATTGGGTCCCACACTCCAATAAGGAGGTATACCCAACAACTGCTACAGAAACACCATCGGGTTCAGTTGGAGTCGAGTAAAACGCTTATGATATTAAGGGTTGTGTCTAGCCCCTAACATCCTCCGTTTGAATCTACGAAGTATGCTGCGAAGAGTAAGAAACTAATGCAATATGTGAAGTACACATATGTACAAAAGAAAGCCGTGACAGAAAATAAAGAGGAAGAAAGAAACTTCCCATGTGTTTTGAGCTTGTTGAGTGGATTGAAATTTCATTATGAATTGATATAAAGGGCTTTGGAGCCCTATTCTTGGTAAACCAAAATATAGTGCATGTTAAATATAACAAATATATATTCTGTCTATCATATATATCATATTACACTCATTATTATATTTAAGATTATCCTACTTAGGTTTCTCTCATCCTATATAAAGGAGTCTTCTATATATTGTTACATTATTATTCAACACAAAATTCAATATTGTTAGGTCCCTACTTATTGCCAATTTCGCAAACAAGCTTGGGTTAATCGAGTTGTATTTTTCCTTGATGTTTTGGTCTTTCCGCTCGAGAAGGGAAAGTTGCGCTCGAGTGGAGTTTTCACTTTCTTAGTAGTTTGGCTTGTCTGCAAAACTACTGTGAGGTGTGATTTTACACTCGAGCGTAAGTTCCAACGCTCGAGTGTGGACCCTGGTTTGGAACACGTGTTTTAGTGACACCGCTTGAGCGGCAATTCCTGCGCTCGAGCGGAGATCGCCTATTCAACTGCTATAAATCTGCAGTTTGCTCTAATTCTAGGGTACGGCTTCCAATTATTCTTTTTGGGATTCTAGAGTTTTCTTTTGGACGTTTGTTCTAGTTTCCCTTTGATTTCTTTGTGAGTATATTCATGGATCAAGAGAGTAAAAATCAAAGGGTTGTTGCTTTGTATTTATTAATACAAGAGAGTTGTTCTTCGGTGGAATCCGGATATTCAAGTGTGGAGTGTTCGAAGGAGTTCGAAGTTGTGTGTGGTCATTGACTTGACATGGATATTGTGGATTTAGCATCAAATTGATCAATTCCGAGACGGAGGTAGCAGTGAAAGAGATACAGATTGTTAAAGACAAATTGACAGAGTTTGGGTAGTTTTTTGGTTATTTTGTATTCTTTCCTTCTTTCATTGTGGATTGATTAGTGACATTTTCGCCCATGGTTTTTTTAATCACAATTGGAGGTGCTCTAATTGTGGTTTTTCCACGTAAAAATCTGTTGTGTCGATTTATTATTTTTAAATCAACAATCTAAATCACTTTCGTACGTGCTAGATGATTTAGATTGTTTGTTTTAATTGTTTGGGAATTGTTGGGATTAATTCTAGTCCGAATCACGAATCACTTATGTTTTTCAAATATAATACATATATCTCTCTATTTCTTTTATCTTTCTTTCTCCCTTAGATATTGTAATATGGCATCAGAGCTATAGGTTAAACTCTTAGTGTTCTTTGCCTTACCAGTGAGCGGCAGTTTTGTCTTGGCCGCCCGCCAGACCTCAATCCATTTCCTGACCTTTCTGTTTTTCATTCCCAAATTCTCTCTTCACTGCCCTCTCTCTCTCTCTCTCTCTCTCTCTCCCTTTTTAAATTTAATTATTTTATTTATTATTATTATTTTTCTTCTAATCCACTTCTTGAACATCTTTTTCTTCTTTTCTTTCATTTTTTTCCCCAACTTTTGACGAAAGGTATGTCCTCCGTGACACCACTCCTACCTTTATTTTCATTGTTTATATATATATATATTCAAATAAGAAAAAAGAACATTTAAAAAATAATAATAATAACATTCTTTTTATGTAACTTGCAAAATCTCCTTTTCGTTCCATTCTGTTTTTTCCTCTCTTTTAATCTCAAATAGGTTTCTATCTTCAAACCTATTTGAGCTTGAGGGAGTTATTATACCTATGTCATGGTGAGCATGGTTATACACCATGCAAACCAACCAAGCCACCCTCTTGCAGCACTACCTAAGTCACCTCTTTGGTGTACTCCCTAAGCCACTTTCCATGGCACACTACCTAAGTCGCCTCATTGGCGTACTCCTTAAGCCGCCCCATTGGCGCACAACCTAAGCTGCCTCCTTGGTACACTCCCTAAGCCGTCTCTTGGCGCAAATGGTTCCTTTCTAAGCCACCTTTTGTCGTACTTCTTCATCTGTTGCCATCATCATTTAGCACCACATCATAAGTTACGTGTGTGCCACGTTTGCTGGTTTAACACTTGTTCTTCTCCTACAACAGTCCGACATAACCATAAATTGCCTCCTGACATTAGCTCTGTTAGCTCTGGCCTCTGATTTATCTCAAGTGTCCCTGTGCTACCATCTGGATTTCGTAATCTATTTGTATAGAATCTATTCAATTTTTTTTTAAAGTTTTATTTCATCTTTTAGTTTCTCTCTCCAAACTCAAGTTGGTATCCCTACTTGAGTTTGAGGGGGGGAGGGGGGTGTAAAATATAGTAGCTATATATTTTTTCTATCATACATATCATATTATATTCATTACCATATTTAGGATTATCATACTTAGATTTCTCTCATTCTATATAAAGGAGTCTTGTATACATTGTTACATAATTATTCAACACAACATTCAATATAATACATATTTTTCTCTCTTAAGAGAGCACCTAGCTGGCCTTACACCTCAAAGAAATTGACTAAGGCAGTTATTTGAGCTGAATAAAACAAAACAGTGACGGATATAGCAAAAAATAATTGGCATATAGTGCATTATTAAATGTATATGTGCAAAATTCATTTTTATTAGGGACTCCAATGCAATAGTAGAGATTTGGTTGTAAAGCTTTCATAGGAGCAAGAAGACTGAGTTTAGAGGCTATTTCATGTTGGATCAATTCGTCTTGAATTCTTCAGTTGGTGGTCTTCATGTCTTCAAAACTTGGTGATGAGCTTGTCTATATAGAATAGAAAATTGGTGCTTCAAGTCATGTTACTTACTAACTTTCCGAAAGATAATATTTCCACCCACTAAAAGATGTGCATGGGGGTTACAACAAATTCGCTTTCAGGATACAATGAAGTCTGATCTAAGGATCAAGTCTATCAGTGTCTGTACTAACGACAATAGATCAGAATACTTTTGATATAATCAAGAAAACCAAGACACTAATAATTAAGTCTGAATATCCTCTTCCTTTACCTTCAACTGGTGACAACCCGATCTCAAATCAATCTTCGAAAACAACGATACTCCTTCAACTAGTCAAAGAGATCATCTATTCGCAGCAATGGGTATTTGTTCTTAATAGTTACCCAATTCAACTTCTAGTAATCGATACATAGTCGCAATGTGCCATCCTCCTTTTGCAAAGAGAGCCGGTGCACCCCAAGGCGATGTACTAGGGCAGATAAAGCCCTTAGCTAAAAGTTCTTGGAGTTGAATCTTCAACTCATGCAACTTGGTGAGTGCGAATCTATACTGTGCCATGGAAATCAATGTTGTGTCGTGCCGGGCACTAAGTCAATGAAAGATTCAATCTCTCGACAGGATGGCAAACTAATAAGATTTTTCAGAAAGACGTTCAGGTATTCACAAACTACCCTCGGCAAATTAACTCGGACCACCTCACTCTCATTACCCAAGAAGGTTGCAAGAAGGAAATTAAGCTTGCCTCGACCTCGTGAGTCATACATTGGCGACAAAATTCTATCAGCTTGATCCCCTAGAAAATAAAAATAGTCACAACTTGAGGTTTACGCCGTAACTCTCCTACGGTAACGATCTATAATGGCACGGTATGAAGACAACCAATCCATGCTCAAGACAACATCGAAACCCGACATGTCTAACAGAATGAAATCAAAAGGAAGTCAGTGATCGACAACCTCTATCTCACAACCGCAACATCTCCGGTCCAAGACATCTTTACTCCTAACTGGTGACTCTACACTTAGCAGAGACGCTAACTGAGCCACTTCTAACCTTAAAACCGATGTGAGTGCAAATGAAATGGATGAATGAGATATACCAGTATCAATCAACACATCGGCAATGTCACACCCCAACTCGGGGCATGACCGGCTGTGGCCCACAGGGACTAAGCCCAAGGCACACGTAAGCCTTAAACACGAACCCAAAAACACAAAGAATAAATGTGATGATAGTCCAGAAATAAATAAATCAAAACCCACCAGTGTCAAGTCACAAATATAAATGGCAAAGCCAACCGTAATCAATACCATCTAAACTTATGAGATATAAACAGCCCACATATCAAAATAATCCTAAATGAACCACAATAAGAATAAAAAGAAATATGCACAAACTTGACATAGCAATCTAAAATAAAATAAAATAAATGAATGTCCTAGAGGTCCATGCAATTGAGTCCCCGCTACGCCATGAGTCCACTCTAAGTCCTTCTAACACCTGGAAGTGATAAACAACTAAGTCAGCTGATAGCTCAGTGAGTAGCAACATGGATAGTATATACAGTTTTGAAAACAGTGTTCAATTCCAAAATAGGATATATATATATCACAGAAACTAGATTGGTATACAGTTTTGATAAAGATAATTTGTTTAAAAAAGAAGGTTCCACAGTTTAACAGTTAGTCTCTCGAGAACATGATAAATGACATTTTCCACTTAAAACAGATTACAACATGAACACCAATAATTTTTTGGGTACCAAGAAAAACAAATAATATGCCACACAGTTCTCAAGGCTATAAGCCCCGTTGGATCCAATACTGAACTAAGAGTCATCCTCAGGGTGGCAACCGGGGCCTTTTCTCGAAGACGATCCGATTGAAGGTCACCTAGCTTAACCTAGGTATTTTCCTTTCAATCGTTGAGCACTAGAGTCATCATGGCCCAACCCGGATCTGTTCCCTAGTGGCCAGAGTCACCACACACAGTGGAATAATTTCCCTGGACTAAATACACATATGGTCCCAATAATCAATACACATCAGTTTCGCAAAACATGGTATTTCATCATTATAAACATGAGATCAAAACAAATAGTTTACAGTATGCTAAGTTCATACATGTTTCAGAAATAATTTGATTCTATTGATAATATAATAATTTATCAAAACAGTTTAGTCCTGAAACAACAATTTAATTTTCCAACAATTCAAGGTAGGGATACATTTATAAAAATATGTAGTATGAAACTACTCACCTGAAAACGAAATAGTGTAATCCTCGAATAGAGTATAAAAGTCCAACTAGTGCCCTGGACCAAGTATAAAAACTACACGTCACTATTAATTTAAAAATACTAAAGATTAGGAACTAAGTAACCTCAAACTAAAGCGCACTAACACGGCTCAACCCAACTCACCGTTACTCTTGAATATTACCTAAGTTCATGTTCTTCAAGGCCTAAAATCACCGAAGACATAGGTTCCGGTCGAAACTTAATAAAATGTAACTTTAAGATAAAACAGAGTTTTAAACAAGTTTTCCCAATCTATTTGCTAACTTTGAAAATTACAAAACCCACTCCACGCTGTTCGAAAAATTCTAAAACCCTCCAGATATCAACTAATATATCCTAAGTTTCAAACCCAATTGATTTTACTTGATTTGCTTATCCAAATAATTATTTACAATTAATTATGCCCAAACAGGTTGTTTTCTGTAGCACTTTAAAAAAATTGACGGTTCTCTTAGTATACATGAGCAATCAATGCAAGGTCAAAAATTTAAGAAACTAGACTCGTAACCGATTCTAATGACACTAATTTGATAATTTTCGGATTTATACCCAAAGAGAACAACACTCCCGAATTTACTGTTAAAACTAGTTTTCTAGACAGATTTGAACGCATCAGTTTATATAGATTTTGACTCCCAAAAATTATGAAAAAATTCAGATATGCAATTCAATATGTAATTGATTTACTGTAAAAATTTCAGTTCAAAATTCATTCGTTTGGTATGGTTTCTTGATTTTTAAAGTTTGCTTGCATATTAATATTCTTAGGAGCAACATTATGAATTCAATTAAAATTTCTAAAATACTATCCCAATCAACCAATCCATTCCTTTTTCTTCCAACCACTCACAACACCCACATGCACCATAACTATATATACAACATACTATAATAGAAAAAGAATAGATTTACTGTTACCTTAGAGTTGTTGAGCCACAAAGGTGCTTTTTTTCCCTCTCTCTTTTCTATCTCTTGCTCTCTCTTCCTCTCTCACATTTCTACTGCTGCTACTGCTATAGTGTTGATTAGGAACCCTAGTGCCACGACCCGAACCCGTCCCTATGGGTTAAGGCCATAACCGGCCAGTAATCACGAGATTACCTACGGTCTCAAACCAAATCAGACATAACTCATCAGAGTAAAGGGGCCAAAAGGAAGCAATTTCAAAAAAACTTTGTCTATAGAGCTGTGCTTACATGGCACATCATGACAAACCATACCTATGTACATTAATAACTCACAATAGAAACACAGTAGCATAAAGTTCTGTACAGACAGGATCATCCAAATCTAAGTCAACCCATGAAAACTATACACAGACATATTCAAAGACTTTGCTAACATGACAACATAAAACAAATGACAAAAAGGCGAAGACGAGTTTCGTACGTGAGACGGAAGGGCTGACTCTTCAAAACCTTTGTTATTCCACACAGGCATCACTGGGGCTGGGTCCGGACTTCTCTCGGCTCACCTACAAACACATGAATGAGTGTGGGCGATAGCTCAGTGAATAATATCAAATAAAGAAGTTATACAAACGATATGTAGAACAACATACTTCAAACGGCCTTGGGCCCGATTCATATTTCTATTTAACATATATATACATAATTTAAGTCAAGTGACTGTTGTTTCAAACATATTGGCCTTTGGCCCATTCATCTTTCATTTGTCAAACCGGCCTTTGGCCCATTCAGACTTTCATGTCAAACTGGCCTTTGGCCCATCCATTCATGTCAAACTGGCCTCTCGCCCATTCATTTATGTCAGACTGGCCTTTGGCCCATTCAAACTTTCATGTCAAATTGGCCTTTGGCCCATTCCTTTATGTCAAACTGGCCTCTGGCCCATTCATTCATGTCAGACTGGCCTTCGGCACATTCAAACTTTCATGTCAGACTGGCATCTGGCCCATTCATTCATGTCAAACTGGCCTCTGGCCCATTCATTCATGTCAGACTGGCCTCTGGCCCATTCATTCGTTTATTCATATCAAACATTTGTCCATAATTCAAACTAGCAAACTTATAAGGCTTATAAAGAAATAAGCAATTGGACAAATGACAAGTTTCAAATATCGATATTACTCACAGTTATCGGTTGGTTGGTTTGCCTTGGAGCTTGACCCTACACATCACATAGCACATACGGGTCACAAACGATTCAATCCGTTCCTTAATTCACATATTCCTCTTTAGGCTTCATTCTTATCTCTTTAACTCATTTACAATGCTCAATGCATGCCTAAGAGTGCTTACAAGTGAAAGAGGACGGAAAACGAAACACAGAACGCATAGATAAAATTTCAGAAAACAGGGTCCCCGCTCGAGCGTGGACTTCCCCGCTCGAGTGGACCTAAGAGGGCTGCAAAATTACTGGCTATGTCAAATTTACGCTCAAGCGTTCATTCTAGCGCTCGAGCGGAAGGCCTCTCTACATGGCTCCACGCTCGAGCGTGAACTTCCCCGCTCGAACGGGAGTCATGTCTGCAAAAAAATGCTGGGAGCCCGTATTTCACGCTTGAGCGGCGGTTTCCCCGCTCGAACGGACACCAAAATTTCTGGGTTTTCCAGCTATGTTCTTGAGCTTCAACTCGACATTCCATCCAACATTTCTTGCATGTAATAGCTCAAACTTCAAATACACTTTTACTAACATGGTATAAACCCCAAATTACAACCCAATGAAGCTCAATTTCATGAATCAAACACATGCATGCCCCAAATTGACTCAAACTCATCACCAACATACTAAATTCAAACATTCAAGGTTCATACTTCCATGATTTGCACTTGCATGTGGAATATACACAATATCCTCAACTTAATTGGTGAAGAGGTGATCAAATATATGGACTTAAATAAAAAATTCAACATGGATCATACACATTGTGCTCAAATATGGAAATTCATAGTAATTTCCTACATGCATGCATCTATTGACTTTAAATTCAACAAATACAACTCAATTTCCTTATAATCAAACTAATTCATGTTCTTGACCATTAATCAAACTTGAATTCACAATTTACAACATTAAACTCATGAATTCACTTACCTAGAGGCTCAATTCTTCTAATCTATGGTCAAATCTAGAGTTGGCCTTCAAATATTCGAGCTTTAATGATCAACTTCAACCCTCTCCCTCTCCAGCCAGCCCTCTCTTCTTTCTTAAGGTTAGAATCAACCAAAATGAAGCTAAAGAGGGAATTTGAGGGTGTAGTGCCTTATTACAACAAATCCCACTAATTCCAATTTAATAATCATAAATAATTGGGCACTAATTCATTAATTAAATCAATTAATTCTGATCTGAATCAATTTCCTATTAAATTTCACCATAGGCTCTAAAAATTATGACAATCGCAATGCGTAGTCAATTTCGATTTCTGTGACCGATAAGGCCTTCAATTTAATTTCCAAAGCTGACAATCAAACAGATATTCCTACGGTGAACGGATAGAAATTCAAAACCACATATTTTCACATAATGGCACACAAAATCATATTAAACACATAATCACATTCATGTTAAGGACCAATTAACATATTACGGAACAGGGATATCACAGTCTTCCCTCCTTTAGGAAGTTTGGTCCTCCAAACTTATTTTACCTTCGTTGGGAAACAAATGTGGATAGCGTAGTCGCATTTCTTCCTCTTTTTCCCACGTGGCATCCGTCCCATAGTGTTCTTTCCATTCAACTTTCACCATTGGGATGGACTTGTTTCTCAGTTGCCTCATTTGCCGGTCAACAATTCGTTCCGGCCATTCAGCGTACTCCATATTTTCATTCAAAGCTACCCGGTGATAATCAATTACATGAAACGGGTCTCGGAGATAATCCCTCAACATCGACACATGAAACACATTATGGATTTGCTCGAATCCCGGTGGTAAAGCAACTCTATAGGCCACTGGGCCAAGCCTTTCCAAAATCTGAAACGGCCCAATGTAACGGGGCGACAGCTTGCCCTTCTTTCCAAACCTGACTTGGCCTTTCATCGGAGAAACACGGATGAACACATGGTCACCAACCTCATACTCAAGAGGTCTTCTCCGAACATCTGCATAATTCTTTTGTTGGTCTTGAGCTGTTTTGAGCCTTTGCCAAATAGTTTTGATCTTCTCAGAAGTATCTTGGACAATTTCAGGCCCAAGTAAAGCTCTATCCCCGACTTCTGTCCAACAAATTGGTGATCTACACCTTCTACCATACAAAGCCTCGTACGGTGCCATATCGATACTGGAGTGGAAGCTGTTATTGTATGCAAATTCTACAAGTGGCAAATAGTCTTCCCAACTCCCCTGAAAATCCAAAGCATATCCTCCAATGTCTGTATTGTTCGTTCTGATTGCCCATCTGTCTGTGGGTGGAATGCCGTACTGAACCTTAGTTCTGTTCCCATGGCTCCCTGCAAACTTTTCCACAATCTAGATACAAATTTCGGATCTCTATCTGACATAATAGATACCGGAACTCCATGTAAACGAACAATCTCATCAACATAAATGGTAGCCAGCCTATAAGTGTTAAACGTAGTTCTAACTAGCAGAAAATGTGCAGATTTAGTCAGTCTATCAACTACAAACCAAATAGAATCCATACCTCGAGAAGTCTGAGGGAGGCCAACAACGAAATCCGTAGCCACATGCTCCCACTTCCATTCAGGAATAGGGAGAGGTTGAAGTAGACCGCCTGGTTTTTGATGTTCAGCCTTAACTTGCTGACATTGAAGACACTTGGACACATATTCTGCAATCTCTTTTTGTATTTTAGGCCACCAATAGGTTTGTTTCAAATCCCGATACATTTTATTGTTACCCGGATGCATAGCAAACACAGATCTGTGGGTTTCATCTAAAACCCTCTTCTTTAGTTCTGGAATATCTGGGATGTTTCGGAATTTCAACACTTCATTTTCAATGCTGAACTCTGCTTTCGGACTTGTCTGAAATTCACCAATCACTTTCTGGACTAATTTATCCTCTTTCTATTTCTGCTTGATTTCATCAATGATTGCCGACTCAGCTGTAATAGCGGCTATCAATCCGCCTTGTTCACACATTACCACTTTAATTTCAAATTTCTCAAAATCTTGTAAGATCTCTCTCTGTTCAGTAAACAAACAAACCATACTCCCCGTTGATTTTCTGTTCAAGGCATCAGCAACTGTATTAGCTTTCCCGGGGTGATACTGAATCTCTAGATCATAATCTTTTATCAGTTCTAGCCATCTCATCTGCCTCATATTCAACTCCTTCTGCGTGAAGAAGTATTTCAGACTTTTGTGATCCGTGTAGACTTCACACTTCGCTCCATACAGATAATGTTGCCAGATTTTTAAAGCAAAAACGACTGCGGCCAATTCTAAGTCATGTGTTGGGTAGTTTTTCTCGTGTAGTCTCAACTGTCGGGAGGCATAAGCAATAATCTTTCCGTTCTACATTAGCACACAACCCAAACCTTTATAAGACGCATCACTAAAAATTACAAAATTTTCTGTACCTGACGGTAGTGTCAACACTGGTGCAGTGGTCAATCTCGTTTTCAATTCATGAAAGGCAGCTTCTCTTTCGTCATTCCATTCAAATGATTGCCTCTCGCGAGTCAACTGGGTAAAAGGTACAGCTATCTTGGAAAAGTTTTTCACAAACCTCCTATAGTACCCGGCTAAGCCCATGAAACTGCGGACTTCTATTACATTGGGTGGTGTAGGCCAATTTACAATTGCCTCTATTTTCTGTGGGTCCACTGAAATTCCTTCCTTATTGATCACATGCTCTAAGAAAACAACTTCATCCAACCAAAACTCACATTTCTTTAGTTTAGCAAATAATTTTCTTTCCCGTAGTATTTGTAGGATAGTTCTGAAATGCTGTTCATGTTCAAGTCTATCTTTAGAATATATCGAAATATCATCGATAAAAACCACAACAAATTCGTCAACGTAGGTTTTAAAAATCCGGTTCATTAAATCCATAAATGCTGCCGGAGCACTAGTCACTCCAAATGGCATAACAAGAAACTCAAAATGTCCATACCTTGTTCTGAATGCGGTTTTCTCAACATCTTCTGCCTTTACTTTCAATTGATGATACCCGGATCTCAAATCAATCTTGGAAAACACTTGTGATCCCTGCAATTGGTCAAATAAGTCATCAATACGGGGTAGGGGATATTTGTTCTTTATTGTTACCTTGTTCAATTCCCGATAATCGATACACAAGCGTAGGGTTCCATCTTTCTTTTTCACAAACAGTACTGGTGCACCCTAAGGTGAAGTGCTAGGTCGGATAAACCCCTTGTCAAGTAGGTCTTGTAACTGTTCTTTCAGTTCTTTCATTTCAGCAGTAGCCATTCTGGAGGGAGTTTTAGAAATGGGCTGGGTGCCTGGCACAGTTTCAATAGTAAACTCTATCTCCCTATCTACCAATTCCCCTGGTAATTCATTTGGAAACACATCTGGAAATTCTCTAACAATAGGGATATCATTTAATTCAACATTTACAGATTGTTCAGACAACAAATAGCACAAATAACCCTGACACCCTTTCCTGATCAGTTTGCATGCTTTCATTGCAGATATCAAATAAGGTGGAGGCACTATCCCATTACCCACAAACACAATCTCTTTATGTTCTGGTGGTTTAAACACAACTCGTTTTGTCACACAATCAATGGTGACACAATATTTGGTCAACCATTACATGCCCAAAATTACATCGAAATGCCTAAAGTTTAAGGGCAGCAAATCTACATATAGGATAGCATCCTCAACACGCATATCACAAAACCGGTATATAGATTCACACAATACGGATTCCCCAGATGGAGCAGACACACATAGCAGATACGGCAGTAATTCTAGAGGTCTATTCAGTCTAGATGCAAATGCACATGTCACAAAAGAGTGTGTGGATCCGGAGTCAATTAACACAAAAGCATCCTGATTACATATAGAAATAGTACCTGAGACAACTGCGTTGGCATTCCGTGTATCGCCCGGAACAAGCGCAAAAACTCTCCCTTGTCTACGGTATCCCCGGTGGTAGCGGATCTCAAGGTATTTCCCAGCTTCGGGATTGATGCAGTTGAGCTAGCAGCTAGCTTCCCACTGTTCTGATTACAATCTCGGGCCATGTGCCCTTGTTTACCACACTTGAAACAGGCCCCTGACACACGGTAACAAACCCCACGGTGCCTTTTGCTACAAATATTGCACATGGGAGATGCGTCTCGAGAAGAATTCGAAGTATTTGAGGAGCCTGTGTTTTGCTTTTTCAGAAATTTCTTCTTTGAAAAGAAGCCTTGCCTTTTGTTACCTTTCCACTCTGTTGGTGGCTTAGCCTATCTAACTATGTTAGCGTCTGATATGATGGCCCTGTCTAGCACCCCAATGTAGGTCTCCAGCTTCAAGACATTCACTCTTTCTAAAATGTCACTTCGAAGCCCACCTTCAAAATGTCTCGCCTTCTTATAGTCAGTGTCAATCACGTGTGGTGCAAACTTGGCCAATTCAGTGAATTTGGCCTCATACTCGGCTACAGTCATGCTGTCTTGCCTAAGTTCCATGAACTCTGCTACTTTCCTGTCCCGAACACACTGCGGGAAGTACTTGTCATAGAAAATTTCCAAAAATTTCACCCAGTCAACATCCTTATGATTCTCACGCATTAACATCCACCATCTTCTTGCCTCATCTTCTAGCATAAAAGTGGCTAGAAGCACCTTCTGTGTCTCCGAGCAATGGAACACTTCAAATAGTTTCTCAATGCCGAGAACCCATGCTTCGGCTTTTAATGGGTCAAATCCACCATGGAACTGTGGTGGTTTCATTTTCTTGAATTCTTTGGTGAGAGCTATTATCCGATCATCATTCTGATTATCTGGCACAAGTGGTGCCGGAGGTGGAGGTGGCGGATGTGGTTGCTACCACTGTTGCTGCCACTTCTGCTGCTGTCTCAAAGTTTCTGCCATTTCCTGTATCAGTCTTTCCATTTTGTCTATTCTGGCAGTAGAGGATTCCTCTATCTCATCACCTCTTGTTCTCACCATCTGATTGAACTTGCATTATACTTTATGTAATAACCCTTACACTGTCCTAACCATACTCATATGCATTTTATACGATTTTGCTCTGTTAAGCTTGCAATTCAGATCTTGTCTTTGTCTTGCTTAAGTGTTATTTGCATGCCTTGTTCCTTGTTGATGTGTGGTTAGCCTAGACTAATCCAAGCTGAGGTCACCCTAAGCCTAGAACTACCTTGGAACCCTTTTTCTGGTTGGCCTACACCCCTGCCCTAACATGTTGGCCGAGGTGTTCACCACCAAAGGCCGAGATGTTACCTTTTAACCCAAGTGATCTTGCTCCTGGATTGGTACGACCTAGAACGAGGTGTGGCACATCTAGGCCGAGGTGTGGCACAGCTTGGCCAAGTGTTGTCCTTTCTGGTCGAGGTCATTGTTCCTTTGCTTACCGAAGCCTTGTTATTAGCCGATGTCATTACTTGCCGGAGTTCCCTTACCACCTAGCTTGTTGAACACACCTTGTTATAGTCTTGTCTTTTCAATCAGTCACCTTTTCAGTAGGCCCAACCAACCGTTGCCACGTATCCGAGCCGAGTATTAAGTCAGCCGGCAAGCCTAGGAATGTATCATTTGGTATCATATCTTTGTTCTTGAAGAGAGAGAAGCTCTAGAAGAAGAAGGAGGAGTTTAGAGTGAGAGAGTAGATTGCAAGCTTGATCCTTAGAGTTAAACCGTTAGATTCGAGTTTTGAGGTTAGAATCTTAATCTAATCTTGTTGTTCTTATTGATCATCTAGCTGCATTGCATGATCGAACCCGTTCTGCATGCCATGCATTGATTTAAAGCTTATTTTTAGAAAGAGAAAGTGTTATTCATGTGTTCTTGAATAAAAGCCTTGTTTGATCAAAAAGTTTGTAGCAAGTTCCATGTTTTTGTGTTTGTTTTCGTAAGATCTTCAGTATGGGTACCCAGGTCCATGTTTTCGAACTCATAGCATGAAAATCCCAGATTTTGAAATAACAAGTTGTGATTGGACATTCATATTTTTCATGTTCATGTTCTTCATGTTCTTCAACAGAGGGAAACCCAGTTTTTCCCGACTTCATATCCTTGAATGTGGCCCTCGAGACCACACCTCGGCGAGGAGGTGTGGAACCTCGGCCTAGACCTAGTTAGTGCCCAGCATGTTTTCCCGAGATGAGAAACAGTGTTTTATTTTGATTTGACTTAGCTTTTGAAGAATGTCGAGATCATCTGTATGTATGTGAAACTTGTTTGAAAATGCATTCAACAGATTTCTGCCATGTGTTTGTAGAACTTGGACTTGCCTTGACCCCGACGTTTGAAGAACTAAGTGAGTGGTATTTCTAATAAAGTTATGTTATAATGTTTTGATAATCTTTGCTTTGCTTTGTTTTGAAAAGTGTTTGTAAGCATGAACGATTATTCCTACTTTGTGTATCAAGCATTATATCTTGTTTTGATGACATTCTTGGAAAGTCCTTACATGCTGGAGGACTCTAAGCATTTGCAGCACAATCTTGAAAGTCCTTACGTGCTGGAGGACTCTAAGCATTTGCAGCACAATCTTGAGAGTCCGTACGCACTAGGGGACTATAAGCATTTGTAGCACAAAGTTTGGAAGTCCGTATGTGCTAGGGGACTCTAAGCATTTGTAGCACAAGTCCTTAGTGTCCGGGGACTATAATGCAACGACACCTTTGCTTTGAGATATCTCCCTTGCCTTGTCTTGTCTTGCCTTGCCACCGATGGTTTTACCGCGTGGGTTTGTTTGTCCGGAATGTCATTACTTGTACTATATTGATGCTAGTAAGCATCCCTTGAAGCTTGAAAGTTTTGATTGATGGACTTGGTTCATCCCTTGACTTTGCGCTGGATATATGTTATGTATTGTTTTGTCAAAATCTGGAATATCTGTCATGCAACCCCTTTATTAGTTATACCATTCACTGAGTATCCAAGCTCACCCCTCTCTATATATATGTAGGTGATGAGCAGGACGGCGGTGACGCCTAGATGTACTTGCCCCTTGTTTCGGATTTTACACTTTTGCAGCATCTTGAAGATCATGCTTCTTAGTTATATTTCATTGTATCTTGTAATTGATGGCTGAGAAGCCTTTTGGTCAAGATGTATTTTGCACTTCATTTTGTTGTATTAAAGCTATGTAATGATGTATGACATTTCATTTAACTTATGCACTGCTCTTACGGACTACTTAGCTTTAATTTATTACTTCCGCATTTGTAAGCCCCTATGTATACTCTGATCTATGTGTGAATTCTTGTAAGTGGCCTTTGGTAATCTCGAACTACTGGCCATCATGGCACCATTCTACTAGGGGCGGAATGGGATCGTGACAGATTGGTATCAGAGCACAAGTTTCTCACAGTACGTTATTCACACACCTCGAGTCCTAAAGAGCATAGGGTTTCCCTTAGAAAGATGTTAGGATTGCGTCATATTGTTTGCTATTTGACAAGGTGTGCATCATCTCGGCATGACTATTTGTTATTTGCATATGTGATTCTTAGTTCAGTTTGTTTTAAAGTTGCATTTTGCATACTCATAGCATCATGAGGAGAGGTAGACCACCAGTTGGCCGAGATCAATGAGAGGATAGACTGGACAGATTAGAAAGACTAGTTGAAGGCTTAACCCGTGAGTTGAGACAAATGAGGCAACAGAATGCTAGTGCTACATCTACCCAGGCCGAACAGACGAATGGCCGACATGCAGTTCCGCCTCCACCTCCTCTAGTGCCACAAGTTCTTCCTCAGCCAGCCTTGTATGGAGACGGCACGATCGCCTTGATTAGGGAGTTTAAGAAGATGAAACCACCGAGATTCTCTAGGGGTATAGAGCCAATGAAGGCTGAGGCGTGGGTTTTGGAAATGGAGAAGCTATTCGAGATCTTTCCCAGCACTGACGTTCAGAAGGTGACATTGGCTGCATTCATTTTAGACGACGACGCTCAAAAATGGTGGATGATGATCAAAGAAGCTAATCCTGGTTTAACTTGGGCGAGATTTTTGGAACTGTTTTACAACAAGCATTTTCCCCTTAGCGTCCGAGATCGCAAGACCACGGAGTTCCAGGCTCTGACATAAGGCAACAGGACAGTGGCAGAATATGACCGTGCTTTCACCGAATTGGCGAGGTACGCGCCTCATATGGTCAGTGATGAGTATAGGAAAGCTAGGAAGTTTGAAAGTGGACTACGTGGACCGATACAGGATAGAGTCAACATGCTCAATATGCCGACTTATGCCGAAGTGTTAGACAAGGCCATTCTGGCAGAAGCTAACCTTAGCCGATATCAGAATTCAGGAGAAAATCAGAGAAAGAGACAGAACTATGACAGTCGCCGAGTTCCGTTTAACACCAAGAAGAAAGCGAATGTGGGAAGCTCCAGCAACTTGAACCAGGAAGGTAATGTTAAGCCGACGTGTGCCAATTGTGGGAAGTCGCATTCCGGAGTTTGCCGTTGGGCGTCAGGAGCCTGTTTTGAATGTGGAGAAATGGGCCATCGCGTGAGAGACTGTCCGAAGTCAAGGGTTGATGATGGTAAGAAAAATGGGAGCACCTCGAGCTCTGCACACGGAAGCAACGTCGGAAAGACACAGATGAGACAGGGCAGAGTTTTTACTCTAGTGCCAGGAGACACCCAGAATCCTGAAATAGTAGTGTCAGGTATACTCTCAATTTGCTCTCAAGTTGCATACATCTTGATTGATTCGGGCTCTACACATTCATTTGTATTTGCGAAGTTTGCCGAGAAGTTGAATAGAAAACAGGAACCCCTTGATTATGTGTTATATGTATCTACTCCATCTGGGAGAACTATGGTTGTTGCATCTATCTATAGGGCGTGTGTTGTTGTGATTGAGGGTGTAGAATTATTAGTTGACTTGATGCCATTGCGCATGACTCACTTCGATGTTATATTAGGAATGGACTGGTTAGTAATGAATCATGCATCTATCAACTGTGTTTCGAAGAATGTCACACTGAAATCTCCAAACCAAGCCGAGGTTATTTTCCAGGGTAAAGGGGTAGTGCCCCCACCTTACTTGATTTCGTCCATTAAGGCCTATAAGCTAATTCAGAAAGGGTGTCAGGGCTACTTGTGTAGTATACTGAGCGACTAGAATGGAAGTGTTAATTTAGCCGACATCCCAGTTGTCAGAGAATTCCCCGACATCTTTCCAAATGAATTGCCTGGCCACCTAGTTGATAGAGAAATAGAGTTTACTGTGGACACCGTGTCGGGAACACAATCTATCTCCAAAACACCCTATAGGATGGCCCCAGCTGAACTTAGGGAATTGAAACTGCAATTGCAAGAATTGTTGGATAAGGGATTCATTAGGCTGAGCACTTCACCATGGGGAGCACCCGTTTTATTTGTTAAGAAAAAGGATGGCACACTCCGTCTTTGCATTGATTACAGAGAACTTAATAAGGTAACCATTAAGAACAAGTACCCATTGCCTAGGATTGATGATTTGCTTGATCAACTACAAGGAGCACGAGTCTTTTCTAAGATTGACCTTAGGTCGGGCTACCATCAGCTGAAAGTTAAAGCTGAGGATATTGAGAAGACTGCTTTTCGGACAAGGTATGGCCACTACGAATTTTTGGTAATGCCTTTTGGAGTGACCAATGCGCCTGCAGCATTTATGGATCTGATGAACAGGGTCTTTAAGCCGTATCTAGATGAGTTCGTAGTTGTTTTCATCGCCGACATATTGATCTATTCCAAGAGTACAAATGAGCACGAGAATCATCTGAGACTTGACCTGCAAATCTTGAGAGACCGGAAGTTGTACGCTAAGTTGAGCAAGTGTGAGTTTTGGCTCTTCAGCATTTCATTTCTAGGACATGTGATTAATGAAGAGGGTATCTCAGTTGATCCCAGTAAGATTGAAGCTATTGTGAATTGGCCGACACCGATCAACGTATCCGAGGTTCGTAGTTTTCTGGGCTTGGCAGGTTATTATAGAAAGTTCGTGAAGGACTTCTCCAGGATTGCAGTACCATTAACACAGCTAACTAAGAAGGGAACGGCATAAGAATGGACCGACGATAGAGAGTCAGCCTTTCAAGAGTTGAAGACGAGGTTAGTTACAGCACCAGTTCTTGTACTTCCATCAGGTAATGAGGAATTTCAGATTTTCAGTGATGCTTCACATAAGGGTTTGGGTTGTGTATTAATGCAAGGGGGTAAAGTCATAGCATATACATCTCGCCAGTTGAAACCTCATGAAAAGAACTATCCTACCCATGACCTAGAACTTGCAGTCGTGGTGTTCGCTTTGAAGATTTGGTGTCATTACTTGTATGGAGCCTCTTGCCAAGTTTTTACAGATCACAAGAGTTTGAAGTACTTGTTCACTCAAAAGGAACTAAACCTGAGGCAGAGAAGATGGCTTGAATTACTGAAGGATTACGACATGCGGATTCAGTATCATCCAGGAAAACCAAACTCGGTAGCCGACGCATTGAGTAGGAAGTCAGTGGGAAGTCTGGCATGCTTGACCATGATTTCAGTAGAGCCGACTATCATTGGGGAGGTAAAAACAAGGCAAATGGAGGATGAATTCCTGAAGAGGGTAGCCGATGAGATTATCACCAGGCCAAGATCAGGTTACACCTTCGAGAACCAGATACTTAAGTTTGAAGGAAGACTATGCGTGGCCGACGTCCCAGAGTTGAAAAGGAAGATTTTGCATGAGGCCCATAGTTCTAAATTTTCAGTTCATCCAGGGAACACCAAGATGTACCAAGACGTGAAGCAGACCTTTTGGTGGCCGAACATGAAGAGAGAAATAGCCGAGTTCGTGTCCCAGTGCCTGTATTGTCAACAAGTGAAAGTAGAGCATCAGAGACCAGCAGGACTTCTTCAACCTTTGCCAATTCCTGAGTGGAAATGGGAACACGTCTCCATGGACTTTGTGATTGGTTTGCCGAAGACACAGAAAGGGATGGATTCGATTTGGGTTATAATCGCCAGGTTAACTAAGTCAACACACTTTTTACCTGCTAAGACTTCCTTTAATGCTGATCGACTCGCTGTACTGTATATGAATGAGATTGTGAGACTTCATGGAGTGCTGATGTCCATTATATCAGACCGAGATCTGAAGTTTGTCTGTAGATTTTGGCAAAGCTTACAAAGAGCCTTAGGGACAGAGTTGAAGTTTAGCACAGCTTTTCACCCGCAGACCGATGGCCAAACAGAGAGAACAATTCAGACACTTGAAGATATGCTTAGACTATGTGTATTGGACTTCAAGGGAAGTTGGGAAGTGCATTTGCCATTAGTAGAATTCGCTTACAACAACAGTTATCAAGCTAGCATTGGCATGGCACTGTATGAAGCTTTGTATGGAAGAAAGTGCAGATCGCCGATATGTTGGACCGAGGTAGGAGATAAACCTTTGATCGGCCCGATCTAGTTCAAAAGACAACTGAAAAGATCAAGCTTATTCAGCAGAGAATCAGGACTGCTCAGAGTCGACAAAAGAGTTACGCCGACCAGAGAAGAAAGGAGTTAGACTTTGAGGTTGGGGATCATGTATTCCTGAAAGTTTCGCCAATGAAAGGAGTTTTCAGGTTTGGGAAGAAAGGTAAGTTAGCACCTCGTTACATTAGGCCGTTTGAAATCCTTGAGAAGGTCAACCCGGTTGCCTACAGACTTGCTTTGCCGCCGAGATTAAGTCAAGTCCACAATGTGTTTCATATTTCGATGTTGAGGAAGTATATTCGGAATCCATTGCACGTGATTGATCATTTTGGGAATATGGTTGATGAAGATTTAGGCTATGAAGAGAAGCCGATACGTATTATCGATAGACAAGTAAGACAATTGAGAAATAAGGTGATACCGATGGTGAAAATTGAATAGGAAGAGCATTACGGCAAGGATGCTACATGGGAAATGGAAGAAGAGATGAAAGTCCGATATCCGGAGTTATTCTCGAACCAAGGTAACTCAAGTTTGGGGACCAAACTTCTTTAAGGGGGGTAGGATGTAATAACCCTAACACTGTCCTAACCATACTCATATGCATTTTATACGATTTTGCTCTGTTAAGCTTGCAATTCAGATCTTGTCTTTGTCTTGCTTAAGTGTTATTTGCATGCCTTGTTCCTTGTTGATGTGTGGTTAGCCTAGACTAATCCAAACCGAGGTCACCCTAAGCCTAGAACTACCTTGGAACCCTTTTTCTGGTTGGCCTACACCCCTGCCCTAACATGTTGGCCGAGGTGTTCACCACCAAAGGCCGAGATGTTACCCTTGAACCCAAGTGATCTTGCTCCTGGACTGGTACGACCTAGACCGAGGTGTGGCACATCTAGGCCGAGGTGTGGCACAGCTTGGCCAAGTGTTGTCCTTTCTGGCCGAGGTCATTGTTCCTTTGCTTACCGAAGCCTTGTTATTAGTCGATGTCATTACTTGCCGGAGTTCCCTTATCACCTAGCTTGTTGAACACACCTTGTTATAGTCTTGTCTTTTCAATCAGTCACCTTTTCAGTAGGCCCAACCAACCGTTGCCACGTGTTCGAGCCGAGTATTAAGTCAGCCGGCAAGCCTAGGAATGTATCATTTGGTATCATATCTTTGTTCTTGAAGAGAGAGAAGCTCTAGAAGAAGAAGGAGGAGTTTAGAGTGAGAGAGTAGATTGCAAGCTTGATCCTTAGAGTTCAAACCGTTAGATTCGAGTTTTGAGGTTAGAATCTTAATCTAATCTTGTTGTTCTTATTGATCATCTAGCTGCATTGCATGATCGAACCCGTTTTGCATGCCATGCATTGATTTAAAGCTTGTTTTTAGAAAGAGAAAGTGTTATTCATGTGTTCTTGAATAAAAGCCTTGTTTGATCCGAAAGTTTGTAGCAAGTTCCATGTTTTTGTGTTTGTCTTCGTAAGATCTTCAGTATGGGTACCCAAGTCCATGTTTTCGAACTCATAGCATGAAAATCCCAGATTTTGAAATAACAAGTTGTGATTGGACATTCATATTTTTCATGTTCATGTTCTTCAACAGAGAGAAACCCAGTTTTTCCCGACCTCATATCCTTGAATGTGGCCCTCGGGACCACACCTCGGCGAGGAGGTGTGGAACCTCGGCCTAGACCTAGTCAGTGCCCAGCATGTTTTCCCGAGATGAGAAATAGTGTTTTATTTTGATTTGACTTAGCTTTTGAAGAATGCCGAGATCATCTGTATGTATGTGAAACTTGTTTGAAAATGCATTCAACAGATTTCTGCCATGTGTTTGTAGGACTTGGACTTGCCTTGACCCCGACGTTTGAAGAACTAAGTGAGTGGTATTTCTAATAAAGCTATGTTATAATGTTTTGATAAGCTTTGCTTTGCTTTGTTTTGAAAAGTGTTTGTAAGCATGAACGATTATTCTTACTTTGTGTATCAAGCATTATATCTTGTTTTGATGACATTCATGGAAAGTCCTTACGTGCTGGAGGACTCTAAGCATTTGCAGCACAATCTTGAAAGTCCTTACGTGTGGAGGACTCTAAGCATTTGCAGCACAATCTTGAGAGTCCGTACGTGCTAGGGGACTATAAGCATTTGTAGCACAAAGTTTGGAAGTCCGTATGTGCTAGGGGACTCTAAGCATTTGTAGCACAAGTCCTTTGTGTCCGGGGACTATAATGCAACGACACCTTTGCTTTGAGATATCTCCTTTGCCTTGTCTTGTCTTGCCTTGCCACCGACGGTTTTACCGCGTGGGTTTGTTTGTCCGGAATGTCATTACTTGTACTATATTGATGCTAGTAAGCATCCCTTGAAGCTTGAAAGTTTTGATTGATGGACTTGGTTCATCCCTTGACTTTGCGCTGGATATATGTTATGTATTGTTTTGTCAAAATCTGGAATATCTGTCATGCAACCCCTTTATTATTTATACCATTCACTGAGTATCCAAGCTCACCCCTCTCTATATATATGTAGGTGATGAGCAGGACGGCGGTGACGCCTAGATGTACTTGCCTCTTGTTTCGGATTTTACACTTTTGCAGCATCTTGAAGATCATGCTTCTTAGTTATATTTCATTGTATCTTGTAATTGATGGCTGAGAAGCCTTTTGGTCAAGATGTATTTTGCACTTCATTTTGTTGTATTAAAGCTATGTAATGATGTATGACATTTCATTTAACTTATGCACTGCTCTTACGGACTACTTAGCTTTAATTTATTACTTCCGCATTTGTAAGCCCCTATGTATACTCTGATCTATGTGTGAATTCTTGTAAGTGGCCTTTGGTAATCTCGAACTACTGGCCATCATGGCACCATTCTACTAGGGGCGGAATGGGGTCGTGACACTTTATACAAAAGATACACAAGTATGCATATACTAAGAAGCATACATATTCAAACAATTTGTAATGCAAGCGAATCACAAACTTATGGCACATAACTGTTCATATCAAAACATTTAAGCACATTATCGATGCTTCCGAGTTCATATTTATCACATGAATGCATCCTAAATCTTTTCTAGACGCTTATTGCCCTTTTGGATAAGTGTGTGAGTTATTAACTCGTGCTCTGATACCACTCTGTCACGACCCGAACCCGCCCTATGGGTTAAGGCCATAACCGGCCAGTAATCGCGAGATTATCTACGGCCTCCAACCAAATCAGACATAACTCATCAGAGTAAAGGGGCCAAAAGGAAGCAATTTCAAAAAAACTTAGTCCATAGAGCTGTGCTTACATGGCACGTCATAACAAACCATACCTATGTACATTAATAACTCACAATAGAAGCACAGTAGCATAAAGTTCTGTACAGACAGGATCATCCAAATCTAAGTCAACCCGTGAAAACTATACACAAACATATTCAAAGACTTTGCCAACATGACAACATAAAACAAATGACAAAAAGGCGAAGACGAGTCTCGTGCATGAGACGCAAGGGCTGACCCATCAAAACCTTTCTTGTTCCACACAGACATCACTGGGGCTGGGTCTGGACTTCTCTCGGCTCACCTACAAACACATGAATGAGCTTGAGCGATAGCCCAGTGAATAATATCAAATAAATAAGTTATACAAACGATATGTAGAACAACATACTTCAAACGGCCTTGGGCCCAATTCATATTTCTATTTAACATATATATACACAATTTAAGTCAAGTGACTGTTGTTTCAAACATACTGGCTTTTGGCCCATTTATCTTTCATTTGTCAAACCGGCCTTTGGCCCATTCAGATTTTCATGTCAAACTGGCCTTTGGCCCATTCATTCATGTCAAACTGGCCTCTCGCCCATTCATTCATGTCAGACTGGCCTTTGGCCCATTCAAACTTTCATGTCAAACTGGCCTTTGGCCCATTCATTCATGTCAAACTGGCCTCTGTCCCATTCATTCATGTCAGACTGGCCTTTGGCCCATTCATTTGTTTATTCATATCAAACATTTGTCCATAATTCAAACTAGCAAACTTATAAGGCTTATAAGGAAATAAGCAATTGGACAAATAACAAGCTTCAAATATCGATATTACTCACAGTGATCGGTTGGTTGGTTTACCCTGGAGCTTGACCCTACACATCACATAGCACATACGGGTCACAAACGATTCAATCCGTTCCTTAATTCACATATTCCTCTTTAGGCTTCATTCTTATCTCTTTAACTCATTTACAATGCTCAATGCATGCCTAAGAGTGTTTACAAGTGAAAGAGGACGGAAAACGAAACATAGAACGCATAGACAAAATTTCAGAAAACAGGACCCCCGCTCGAGCGTGGACTTCCTCGCTCGAGCGGACCCAAGAGGCCTGCAAAAGTACTGGCTATGTCAAATTTACGCTCGAGCGTGCATTCTGGCGCTCGAGCGGAAGGCCTCTCTACATGGCTCCACGCTCGAGTGTGAACTTCCCCGCTCGAGCGGGAGTGATGTCTGCAAAAAAATGCTGGGAGCCCATATTTCATGCTCGAGCGGCGGTTTCCCCGCTCGAGCGGACACCAAAATTTCTGGGTTTTCCAGCTATGTTCTTGAGCTTCAACTCGACATTCCATCCAACATTTCTTGCATGTAATAACTCAAACTTCAAATACACTTGTACTAACATGGTATAAACCCCAAATTACAACCCAATGAAGCTCAATTTCATGAATCAAACACATGCATGTCTCAAATTGACTCAAACTCATCACCAACACACTAAATTCAAACATTCAAGGTTCATACTTCCATGATTTGCACTTGCATGTGGAATATACACAATATCCTCAACTTAATTGGTGAAGAGGTGATCAAATATATGGACTTAAACCAAAAATTCAACATGGATCATACACATTGTGCTCAAATATGGAAATTCATAGTAATTTCCTACATGCATGCATCTATTGACTTTAAATTCAACAAATACAACTCAATTTCCTTATAATCAAACTAATTCATGTTCTTAACCATTAATCAAACTTGAATTCACAATTTACAACATTAAACTCATGAATTCACTTACCTAGAGGCTCAATTATTCCAAACTATGGTCAAATCTAGAGTTGGCCTTCAAATATTCAAGCTTTAATGATCAACTTCAACCCTCTCCCTCTCCAGCCGGCCCTCTCTTCTCTCTTAAGCTTAGAATCAGCCAAAATGAAGCTAAAGAGGAAATTTGAGGGTGTAGTGCCTTATTACAACAAATCCCACTAATTCCAATTTAATAATCATAAACAATTGGGCACTAATTCATCAATTAAATCAATTAATTCTGATCTGAATCAATTTCCAATTAAATTTCACCGTAGGCTTTAAAAATTATGTCAATCGCAATGGCGTAGTCAATTTCGGTTTCTGTGGCCGATAAGGCCTTCAATTTAATTTCCAAAGCAGACAATCAAACAGATATTCCTACGGTGAACAGATAGAAATTCAAAACCACATATTTTCACATAATGGCACACAAAATCATATTAAACACATAATCACATTCATGTTAAGGACCAATTAACATATTACGGAACATGGATATCACACCTAGGGTTGTTATATATATATCTAAACAAAACTCTAAATAATTATCCTTTATTTTATATTATTTTTTTTCCTCTCACCATTAATTTAAATTAGATATAACTATTATTATAACAAAATATACTCACTAACTTGCCCGCAATTTTTTTTTAAATAATAAATCTTGCCTCTAAATTAAATACTTCCACCATAAATTTATTTTAAGTTTAAAATTAATTAAAAGACCCTCCAATAATATTTAATTCGCACTTAAAGACTCACAATAAAATATTTGAGATTTGTAAAATTATTATTATCTAATTATTTATTTTATTTGTATATTCGGGTTCTCACATTCTCCCCCCCTAAAAGAAAGGTTTCGTTCTCGAAACTAACCTGAGTAAATCATGAGAATAGAAATGTGTACTTCTCGCGTATCTCATCCTCGCGTTCCCAAGTCGCCGCTTCAACTAGATGATTACATTACAGCATCTTTACCAATTTAATGATCTTTGTACGCAACATTTTCTCTTTCAAATCCAAAATCTGAACAAGCATCTCCTCATACGAAAAATCCTCTCTACTCTGAAGCGGCTCATAATCTATCATATGTGACGGACTGTGCACATATTTCCTCAGCATAGACACGTGAAACACATTATGCACTCCTGCCAACCTAGGGGGTAGAGCAACACGGTACGCAACCTCACCAACCTTCTCCAATACCTCAAATGGACCAATGTATCTAGGACTCAACATTCTTTTCTTTCCAAACCTGATGACTCCTTTCCATGGTGACACTTCCAAGAATACCATATCCCCCACATGAAACTCCAAATCTCTCCTATGATGATCAGCATTACTTTTTTTGTCTACTCTGAGCAGGCAATAATCTCTCTCTGATGGTGATAATTTTCTGTGTAGCATCCTCCATCAAATCAGGTCCCAACATTTGCCTCTCACCAACCTCATACCAACACAAAGGAGGCCTACACTTCCTCTCATACAAAGCCTCATAAGGAGCTACTCCGATTGCCCATCTGTTTGAGAGTGATAAGCTGAACTAAAATTTAACCGAGTACCCATAGCTGACTGTAACACACCCCAAAACTTAGATACAAAACGAGGGTCCCGATCTGACACTATTGACACAAGTGCACCATGCAATCTAACAATTTCCATCACATACAACTGTGCAAATCGAGCTAGAGAATAGTTCATCCGAACTACAATAAAATGTGCTGACTTGGTTAATCTATCAACAACTACCCAAAATGCATTGTGCTTACTACTAGTACGAGGTAATCCGCACACGAAGTCCATGGTAACATGATCCCACTTCCACTCTGGTATAGGTAAGGGTTGTAGTTTCCCTGCGGGTTTCTGATGTTCTACTTTAACCTGTTGACACACCAAACATTGAGCCACAAATTCTGCAATATCTCCCTTCATACCATTCCACCAAAAATGTTCATCAAGATCCCGATACATCTTAGTGCTTCCAGGATGAATGCTGTAACTATAACTATGTGTCTCCGTCATAATCTCCTTCCTCAAATCACCAACAATGGGAACACAAACTCGGCTACGGAATCAAAGCAACCCATCATCACTAACCACAAAGTCTACATGCTTACCCTTTACCATCTCTCCTTTAACACGCTCACACTGGGGTCAATCTCTTGAGCTAAACGAATCCGTTCTCTCAAGGTCAGCTAAACTGTCAATTGACTACAATAAGCCCTATCACCAGGCTTAATAACCTCAAGCCTTAAATGTCTCATGTCTTCCACCAAACAACTCTCAATAGACAAAGCAGCTATATCTCTAACTATGATCTTCCTACTCAAGGCATCTGCCACCACATTTGTCTTCCCCGGATGATACAAAATATTCACATCGTAATCTTTAGCAACTCAAGCCATCTTCTTTGCCTCAAATTTAGTTCCTTTTGTGTGAAAATATACTTCAAACTCTTATGATCAATGTAAATCTCACATGACTCTCCATACAAATAATGTCGCCAAAGCTTAAAAGCGAAAATCACTGCTGCTAACTCCAAACCGTGCATAGGATAATTTCTCTCATGTACTTTCAACTGTCGTGACGCATAAGCAATTACCTTCCCGTGTTGCATAAGCACACATCCTAAACCCTATCGTGAAACATCACTATAAATCACAAAACCACTCCCATCTATAGGCAAGGCAAGGATTGAAGCTGATGTCAACCTCTGCTTAAACTCTTGGAAGCTACACTCACAATCATCATTCCACTCAAACTTTACCCCTTTCCTGGTGAGATTGGTAAGTGGCAAAGCAATACGGGAGAATCCTTCCACAAACCATCTGTAATAACCAGCAACCCCTAGAAAGCTACGTACCTCTGTCACAGAAGTAGGTCGTGGCCAATCAACAATTGCTGCCACCTTCGTGCTATCCATAGATACCCTATCTTTACTCACTACATGACCCAAAAAGGATACACTGCTCAACCAGAATTCACACTTCTTGAATTTTGCATATAGTCTCTTCTTCCCAAGGATCTGTAGTACTACCCTCAAATGCTGCTCATGCTCCTCCTTACTCCTCGAATAAATTAGGATGTCATCAATAAACACTACCACAAATTTATCCAATTGGGGTTTAAATACTCTGTTCATTAAATCCATGAATGCGGTTAGTGCATTTGTGGGACCAAAAGGCATCACCAAGAACTCATAATGCCCATAACGGGTTCTAAAAGCGGTCTTAGGAACATCTTCATCCCTTACCTTCAACTGGTGATAGCCTGACCTCAAGTCAATTTTAGAGAATACTTGAGCTCCCTGCAACTGGTTACATAGATCATCAATGCGTGGCAAAGGATACCTATTCTTCACTGTGACTTTGTTCAGTTCTCTATAATCAATACACAATCTTATAGACCCATCATTCTTCTTCACAAACAACACAGGTGCTCCCCAAGGTGAAACACTAGGCCTAATAAAACCTTTTTCTAACAACTCCTGTAACTGAGTTTGTAAGTCCCTCAACTCCAACGGTGCCATTCTATAGGGTGTTTTAGAAATAAGTGCTGTGTTAGGGACCAAGTTAACGAAAAATTCTACCCCATGATCTACAGGAAGTCCAAGTAGATCCCTTGGAAAAACATCAACACAATCATTCACTACAGGCAACTCCTCTAACTTCTATTCTGGAAGTTCGATACTCACCACACAAGCTAAATAACCATGACACCATTTTCTCAACATTCAGTAAGCCTGAAGGGAAAAAATAAAACAAATAGAAGACCCTTTCGTATCTCCCTAAAAGAAAAACTCAAGTTGTCCCGGTATAGCAAAAACTACCTCCATTCTAAAACAATCAATAGAAGCATGATACTTCATCAACCAATCCATTCCCAAAATCACGTCAAAATCCTTCATCTCTAAGGAAATCAAATCCACTAGAAAAATCATGTCATCCAAGTTTACCTCACAAGATCTACAGACATCTCCCAATACTACTGTTTCTCCTAATGGAGTAGGCACGATAATACAAACATTTAAAGGCTCACAAGGAATAGACAATCCGTGCAGATATCTCGGTGTCAACTCTTAACCTTCAAAATGAAATCAAGAAAGATTCAACACTAGTTTAAACAAAACTAACTCAACCACACACAACAAAGGACTATAGGGACTCAGACCTCATCTAAATGATGAAATGCAAGATATATAACTCGATAAACTATAGCTCTAATACCACAATTGTCACACCCCAACTCCGAGCATGACCGGCCGTGGCCCACAAAGACTAAGCCCAAGGCATATGTAAGCCTTAAACACGAACCCAAAAACACAAAGAATAAATGTGATGATAGCCCAGAAATAAATAAATCAAAACCCACCAGTGCCAAGTCACAAATATAAATGGCAAAGCCAACCGTAATCAATACCATCTAAACTTATGGGATATAAACAGCCCATATATCAAAATAATCCTAAATGAACCTCAATAAGAATAAAAAGAAATATGCACAAACTTGACATAACAATCTAAAACAAAATAAATGAATATCCTAGAGGTCCATGCAATTGAGTCCCCGCTACGCCATGAGTCCACTCTAAGTCCTTCTAACACCTGGAAGTGATAAACAACTAAGTCAGCTGATAGCTCAATAAGTAGCAACATGGATAGTATATACAGTTCTGAAAACAGGGTTCAATTCCAAAATAAGATATATATATATCACAGAAACTAGATTGGCATACAGTTTTGATAAAGATAATTTGTTTCAAAAAGAAGGTTCTACAGTTCAATAGTTAAAATACTCAAGTCTCTCAAGAACATGATAAATGACATTTTTCACTTAAAATAGATTACAACATGAACACCAATAATTTTTTGGGTACCAAGAAAAACAAATAATATGCCACACAGTTCTCAAGGCTATAAGCCCCGTTGGATCCAATACCAAACTAAGAGTCATCCTCAGGGTGGCAACCTGGGCCTTTTCTCGAAGACGATCCGATTGAAGGTCACCTAGCTTAACCTAGGTCTTTTCCTTTCAATCGTTGAGTACTAGAGTCATCATGGCCTAACTCGAATCTGTTCCCTAGTGGCCAGAGTCACCACACACAGTGGAATAATTTCCCTAGACTAAATACACATATGGTCCCAATAATCAATGCACATCAGTTTCGCAAAACATGGTAATTCATCATTATAAACATGAGACCAAAACAAATAGTTTACAGTATGCCAAGTTCACACATGTTTCAGAAATAATTTGATTCCATTGATAATATAATAATTTACCAAAACAATTTAGTCCTGAAACAACAATTTAATTGTCCAACAATTCAAGGTAGGGGTACATTTATAAAGATATGTAGTATGAAACTACTCACCTGAAAACGAAATAATGTAATCCTCGAATAGAGTATAAAAGTCCAACTAGTGCCCTGGACCAAGTATAAAAACTACACGTCATTATTAATTTATAAATACTAAAGATTAGGAACTAAGTAACCTCAAACTAAAGCGCACTAACACGGCTCAACCTAACTCACCGTTACTCTTGAATACTACCTAAGTTCATGTTCTTCAAGGTCTAAAATCACCCAAGACATGGGTTCCGGTCGAAACTTAATTAAATGTAACTTTAAGATAAAACAGAGTTTTAAACAAGTTTTCCTAATCTATTCGCTAACTGTGAAAATTACAAAACCCACTCCACGCTGTGCGAAAAATTCCAAAACCCTCCAGATATCAACTAATATATCCTAAGTTTCAAACCCAATTTATTTTACTTGATTTGCTTATCCAAATAATTATTTATAATTAATTATGCCCAAACAGGTTGTTTTCTGCAGCACTTTAAAGAAATTGACGGTTCTCTTAGTATACATGAGGAATCAATGCAATGCCAAAAATGTAAGAAACTAGACTCGTAACCGGTTCTAATGACACTGATTTGACAATTTTCTGATTTATACCCAAAGAGAACAACACTCCCGAATTTACTGTTAAAACCAGTTTTCTAGACAGATTTGAACGCATTAGTTTATATGGATTTTGACTCCCAAAAATTATGAAAAACTTTAGATATGCAATTCAATATGTAATTGATTTACTATAAAAATTTCAGTTCAAAATTCATTCGTTTGATATGGTTTCTTGATTTTTAAAGTTTGCTGGCAGAATAATATTCTTAGGAGCAACATTATGAATTCAATTAAAATTTCTAGAATACTATCCTAATCAGCCAATCCATTCCTTTTTCTTCCAACAACTCAAAACACCCACATGCACCATAACTATTTATACAACATACTATAATAGAACAAGAATAGATTTATTGTTATCTTAGAGTTGTTGAGCCACAAAGGTGCTTTCTTTCCCTCTCTCTTTTCTATCTCTTGCTCTCTCTTCCTCTCTCACGTTTGTACTGTTGCAGCTGCTATAGTGTTGATTAAGAACCCTAGGGTTGTTATATATATATATCTAAACAAAACTCTAAATAATTATCCTTTATTTTATATTATTTTTTTTCCTCTCACCATTAATTTAAATTAGATATAACTATTATTATAACAAAATATACTCACTAACTTGCCCTCTATTTTTTTTTTAAAATAATAAATCTTGCCTCTAAATTAAATACTTCCACCATAAATTTATTTTAAGTTTAAAATTAATTAAAAGACCCTCTAATAATATTTAATTCGCACTTAAAGATTCACAATAAAATATTTGAGATTTGTCAAATTATTATTATCTAATTATTTATTTTTATTTGTATATTTGGGTTCTCATAGGCAATAAAGTTGAACAACAAAAAGTTACCTTTCACAACAGAAGGCGCTGGCGGCTGATCCGACGTGGTGACAACATATAGATGCCATGTGCGTCTCTGCTCTACCTGCTCACCTCTCGGAGCATAGGTCTGATACACAGATTGGGCCAAAGAGGCTCCTTGATTGGCCCTCGAGGCCTGTGCTTAATGGGTAGGCTAATGGCTCTGTATCTGTCTCGAACCAGACGCACTTGATGTGCCACCTACTTGAGGGAAAAACCTCCTCAAGTGCCCCAGCTGCCCACACTGATAACAGGTAGGTGGCTACCCTTTCTCCTGACTCTAGCTCTAAGGACAAGCCAAAGACAGTCTAGACTGTTGCCCTCTTCCTCTCTACGAGAAAACTGAAGACTTGTGGCCCAACTAACCACACTTGAAACAAGTGATCCCACCCTGGCTACCTCTCTCTGAACCAGAACTTGGTACAGGAAAGGTGGATCTAAACTGTGTTGCCTGGGATTGCTGTGGAGGGGACCCCTCTATAGTTTGTTGTCCCGAACATCCCCCTAAACCTCCTCATTCCTCTGCCTGAAGCCCCTCATCCGCTCCTTCTCTACTTGGATCATGGTCTATAAGTGAACCACTGCTTCCACAAGGTGACCGTAATCCCTAATCACAGACCTGACCACCATGAAAAGCAACCCCGTCCTCAACCTCTTCTCAAACTCAATGCAACGACGTTCCTCTATTGCCACAAGTTCCGGGCGAAATCTAGATAGGGTAGTGAAAACAGCCTCAAACTCGGCTATAGGTGTGTTTAGCTGCTTGAGCTTCAGGAACTGATCTCTTAACTTCTTCCTAACAGTTAGAAGAAAAAAATTATCTTGGAAGGCATTAACAAAGGCCTCCTAAGCCACTCCAATGCGCCCTCGTGCATACTTCCACCATTGACTTGCATCTCACTTCAGATAGAAAGATGCCAAGGTCACCCTCAATCTATCATCCTCAACACCAATCATCTCAAACATCTTCATCATCTACTCTAGCCACTCATCAGCCTTCAGTGGTTTCTCAAGATCCCCAATAAACTTATTCAAATTTGATCGGGAGAACTCTCGCTTCAGAAAGGACGACCCTATTTCAATAGCATGGGCCTGAACTCGACTCTCAGCCTCGAGAATGTCCATGGATTCCCGCAAGGCTCCAATCATTTTGCGGGCCAAAGCGCCCATGGCTTGCTAACCTACTGGCTCGGCCACGTTGGCTTGACCAACTCCCTCCTCTTGTATCGAAATTTCATCCAGTATCGGTACTTCCTGCCGCCTAGGCCTGCCACGCCCACCACTATCACGTCTACGTCTTGACATCCTAATAAAGGTAACACAATAGATTAGAACATTTATCTATGTGCCGAAGCTAATTCACTCACATCTTAATACAGTGGACGACAAGTAATTCATTCCACATAAGTACAAACAAACTTCCTTTCTAGATAATGATCATTCCATGACATTACCAGAGTTCCAGTTAGAAAGAGTAGTGATCAAATACTCTTCTAACGAGACTTCTAGAAACTCGTGGACCCAATCAATATCTTAGTTTTTAAATCTCATACTCATCTAGTCACATAAACATGTTATCACATAACATACCAGGTCTACTTCTAATGTCATCTAGCGAGATAAACCCAATGTAGTAAAAACCACATCGCACGTTCCCAAAGTATTCAAATTCCGTAGCGCTCTGATACCAAGTTGTAATGCCCAAAAATAATAACAATAACCCGCATCATAATATTTCATAGAATTGATCAATAATATCATATTTAATATTTTCATTTATACTCCTTGTTCATACAAAAGATGATATATGCGTGTATACATTCATAAACCCTAGATCCTAAATCTATAGCATATGACATGTGTACATGAATTGAAATAAAAGGAGAATCAAGTAATTTTATGCCTTAATGGCTACATCTTTCCAAGTAAATCTTGGGTACAATAAAATGAGTTCAACTCAATACAGTTAACGCCCAAGACTTGTACAAAAATAATTACATCAAAGAGACAAAAAGAAGCTCTTGGCTCCAAGTCCTCCCAAGCTATGTCCTTGGTAGAAGTATATCATCAGCACCTAAAAGTTGTTTTCCACATAAGATGAGCCAAGGCCTAGGAGAGATACTTTAACACAATGTATAAATCTTAATGAAGTCATAAGGTGAATGCATATGTATGCCATTTGCCAAACATTTTACATTTTCATCTCAAAACAAAGCAATGCCAAGATTATATATCAATTCGTGAAAATGACCTTTTATATTAGAAAACAAGGCAGTGAATACAAAACACTGGAAATTTCTAGGTACATGTCTGCTAGTAGGCTATACAAGCACTACCAAAGCCATTTTACCAGTACTAACTAGAAGGATCGGCACCTAACCGCGCGGGTTTCTGGACTTTCACCACAAACACACAAGCCAATATAATATCGACAACCACATCCCTTAACCAGATTCACCAAGGTATTCACCTCTTTTTCTCAAAATAATACATTTCCAATGCTTAAGTATGAAATAATGCTCATGCAAGATGTATGAGTAATTAGTATCAATTTACCTAATCCTCATGCTATTTCTACAACAATGAAAGCTATCCTCCACCGATAGCCCAAGCAGATATTTCTATTCAACAGATAATTTCCAACAAAAATATAATCGCATCAATTTCAAAATAGGAATGATACATATATCGAACTCCATTCTCTTTATCAACATGCACATTTATTTCATCCATTCAACTCAACATCTTTTCCCTTCTTTTTCCATAAATCAAATAATCAATCATTTTCAAACAAAACCTCTTTTACTTTCAAAATCACATTTAAGTAAAGAAATCCAACATTTTAACATATCTCAACCATAAACACCTCCATAACCTTTCTTAAGAACTCATTCGAAAACCCCTCTTTTACATGTCAAAAATCAAACATTAGATTTAACCCAAAATCCCTAGCTCACTAAATCTTTTCAATGAGCAAATAATGAAGTTAAAAATCATACCAAAGGTTGAAGAAATCCCTACCTTAAGACTAGAAGAGGAAAAAAACAAGGGTTAAACTTTGACAGAGCCAAAAACAAGATCCTCTCCAATTATAATGAAGATTTTGACGAGCTATACCTTTTTCTCAATGGAGCTATGGTGAAGAAATCGAGGGATCAGGGTGTATTTGGAGTTTTAAGGCAAGAATTGGCGAAGGTGAAAAAGTTAGGGTATGGAATGTTTTAGAGAGAGAGAGAGAGAGATGAAGTCAAAAAGTGACAAAATTTCCCTTTTCTTGATCTGATATACGTCTGGGCCGCTCGAGTGACCAAAACACCGCTCGAGCATCAGACATAATAAGTGACACCGCTTGAGCGATCAAAACATAACTCGAGCGCATAATGACCCCCTCTTAGAGGTTCACACCTGTAAAAGACTGCTCGAGCACAAGAAACACCACTCGAGCGAAGATACCCTACTTCTAGAAGTTTTGCAGACCTGCAAAAAATACTGGAAGATTTCAAAGACCGCTCGAGTGACCAAAACATCGCTTGAGCGAACAAGAAGAAAATTGGACAGCAACTCTTTTGAAAAACTAACCCCCAACCTGTTCCAAACACAACAATAACTCCGAAATAACCAAACTCAACTATCAACAAGATGAAAATGGCATGAACAACAACTAAGGACATGGATTCCCAAATTCAAAAGCAAGAAATGGGTCGGGTCTAAACATGAAATGTTATATTAACAGAACAACAAGAGAACAAAATAACTATTCTAACACTCCCCTCAAGCTGGAGCATAGAGATCAAACATGCCTAGCTTGACGAATAAACGATGAAATGAAGACTAAGCCAAAGGTTTGGTGAGAATATCACCCAACTGATTTTCAGAACGAACATAAGGAGTCACAAGTTGCTTGTGCATTAAGACATCATGAATAAAATGGGAATCAACCTCAATATGTTTGGTTAGTTTATGAAACACTGGATTGTTGGCAATGAAGATAGCAACCTGATTGTCATAAGACATGCTCATAGGAGTGGTAACTGAAAATCCAAAATCTTGAAGAAGAGACTGAACCCAAAGCACCTCAGAAGCAATATGAGCCATGGCACGGCACTTAGCCTCAGCGCTAGAACGAACAACAACAGTATGTTTCTTACTACGCCAAGTAACAAGATTACCATCATCAAAGATACAATAGCACAAGGTGGAATGTCGGTCAATCCTATTACCAGCCCAATCAACATCACTAAAGCCAGTGATAAACAATAAGGAAGATGGCCGATAGAGCGAACCCTAACCGAGAGCACTCTTCAAGTACTGCAAGATACGACACACAATAGCGAAATGGGGTTGGTGGGGAGCATGCATAAACTGACTGACCACACCCATGACATACGTAATATCTAGATGAGTGACAGTTTGATAGATTAACTTTCCAACCAACCGATGATAACGACCAATATCAGGAAACAAGTCCTCAGTTTCACTATCAAGCTTGACACTAGAATCCATGGTAGTATCACTAGGGCAAGTGCCTAAGAGGCCGGTCTCAGTGAAAAGATCAAGAACACACTTTCGTTAGGAGAGAAACAAGCTCTGAGAAGAGCGATCAACTTCAATCCCAACAAAGTACCGAAGATGGCCTAAGTCTTTGGTGTGAAATTGTTGGCCCAAATAACGCTTCAAATTAGCAATACTAGTGGAGTCATTCCCATAAATGATTATGTCATCCACATAGACAATAAGAACAATACTCTCGGTAGAGGAGTAGCGAACGAAGATAGAGTGATCAAAGGTAGAATGGTGAAACCCATAGGCAATCACAATAGCACTGCAGCGATCAAACCAGGCATAAGGGGACTGCTTGAGACCATACAAGGCCTTCCGCAATCGACGAACAAGATTCTCTTGACCGAGAACAACATAGCCAGGGGCTGATCCATATAGACCTCCTCTTGGAGATTGCCATGAAGAAAGGCATTCTTGATATCAAGTTGATATAAAGGCCAAGACTTACTAATTGCAACAGAGAGACAAGTCCAAACAAAGTTAAGATAAGTCACATGAGAGAAAGTCTCCAGGTAATCAACACCAAAGGTCTGCGTGTAGCCTTTGGCTACCAGGCACACCTTAAGCCGCACAATAGTCCCATTAGGAAGATACATGACAGTACAAATCCAATGACAACCCACAATAGATTTGCCAGACGGTAGAAAGATAAGTTCCCACCTTTGATTCTTATGAAAGGTATGCATTTCCTCATCCATTGCATGCTTTCAACCAAAGATGGACATAGCCTACTGATAAGAGCTGCGAATGGGAATACTAGACAGGCTACAAGCAAATGAGTGATGACCAGGAGAGATCATAAGAAATGAAATTAGCAAAAAGATGTTGAGCGCAAGTACATTTACCTTTGCGGATTGCAATAGAAAGGTAATCCAAGGGCATATTGGCAGATAGAACAGGGGAGATAGGAACCTTAGACAAAGGGGATGAACTAGTTGGGCCATAAGACATAATGCAACAAGCTTGAGACCATTGATAAACCTACAAAGGAGGTATAAAGGTGAGACAAAAAGGAGATAATATAGAAGTAGAGGAGGAAGGAACACAAGAAGGAAGAGTAGATGTAAGAGATGCTAGCTCCCCTTCACGACAAGAGAGAAGATCAGTGGATAAATGTTGCCTAGAGGAGGAGAAAAAAAAGAGTGGACTCAAAAAAGGTAAAATCAATAATGACAAAGTATCGACATGACTCAGGATGATAACATCGGTACCCTTTTTGAGTGTGAGAATAGCCTAAGAACACACACATTTGTGAGAACAAGGAGATAATTTATCCAAACCAGGGTTAAAAACATGGACAAAGGCCACACAACCAAAAACACGAGGCAACAAGGGAAACAGAGACAATGTAGGATATAATAGAGAATACGGAGACGTGTGTACAACACTAGAAGGCATGCGGTTAATATGCAAACAAGCAGTGAGAACAGTGTCGTCCCAAAACTATTTGGGGACATGCATATTAAATGTTAATGTGCAAGCAACATCTAACAAATGGCGGTGTTTCCACTCCATGACACTATTTTGAGGAGATATATGAGAACAACTAGTTTGATGAATAATACCACAAGCATCACAAAAGGTAGTTACAATAGACTGCACATATTCTAAGGCATTATTAGACTAAAATATCATAATACGTTTCCCAAATTGAGTAAAGATTTCATTATGAAACTTAGAGATGATAGAAGGCAAATGATCTCTATTTCATTAAAAATAACTAAGTTATCTGAGAGTAATCATCTACAAAAATAACAACAACAAAAAAAAACCATTAACAGTGGAAGTTTTAGAATAGCCCCAGATATCTATATAGCCAAGAGCAAACGATTTAGACACACGACTAACACTACGACTAGGAAAAGAACTACAGTGATGCTTTCCAAATTGACAAGCTTCACAGTCAATCTGAGAAACGTGACTCAAACCAAGAACAACTAACTTGAGCTTCGCCAATGAGGGATAACCCAAGTGAAAATGCACTGAAGAGGAGATACAATAGCACTCAACACAACACAACACAACAGATAGAGGATGAGGAAAGCACTCCATGTCCAAAAAGCATATGCCATCATTCTCATGCCCCCAACCAATCATCCTCTTGGTCTGGAGGTCCTATAAAACACATGAAGTGGGAAAAAAGGTTATCGAATAGTAAAGAGATTGAGTCAATTGGCTAACAAAAAATACATTAAATGAAAACTTAGGAACATAGAGACCTGAAGGTAATAAAAGGGATGGAGTAGAGTAAAGAGGACCTTGACCATTGATAAGTCGAGAAGATCCATCATAAAGTATAATAGTAGGATCAACATGTCTAAGAGTGTCAAAAAGAGAGGAATTACCAGAGATATGGGAACTAGCATCAAAGTCTAGGAGCCAAGGCTAAGTGGACTTAGCTACAAATTCAATATTACTTGAACTAGCCATAGTAGCAATAAAGGATGAAGGTAGACTATGCTGGAGAGACTAGACAAGAGCGGTAAGCTCACTAATCTAAGTAGCGAGTGTCTCATGAGAATCAACCGGAGAAGCAACAGAACCAGTGGGAAACACGGAGGATTGTAAAGATGGAGCGTCCATAACTTGATGTACATGGTCAGATTGACCATACTTCTGCCAACACCAAGGTTCAATATGGCCTTGGAAACCACAATAAGTATACTTGCGATCAACATGTGTATGAGAATCAGGTCCACTACTACCTCCACCCCAGAAGCCACCATATGAGCCACCACTACGAGAACCACCTCCACGAGAACCCTATGTAACGAAATAAGAGCCCCATGGACCAAATGGGCCATGAAAACCTTCGCGAGTAGACCCACGATCACCATTACTAGAGACCAATGCAAAAGATAACAAGGTAGAGTACCCATAGGTGGGTTGTGCCTGTCCCAAGAAAGAACGTAACAGCCTAGAATAGGCATTAGCAGCATAAGGTAAAGTCTCACTGGCAAGAATCTGATCATTAAACCCCGTAATTCAGGATCTAAGCCGGAGAGTAAAGAAGCCATCATAAACTCCTCCCAATGCTGCTTCTGTTTGTTCACATCAGTAGTGAAGGGTCGATGCTGCAATAGCTGATCCTACAAGGTCTTAAGACTACTACAATAATCGAGAAGGGACCATCCAGATTGGCGCATCGCAAAAATTTACTCATATAACTCATAGATCCGAAAGACATTACTTTTATTTGAAAAAGATTCAGCAAGGGTGTGATGACCCCATCACGTAATAAACTTATATCTATTTAATTTTGAATGTGTTTAATGTGTATTTGAATGCTTAGCTCTTCATTGTAGGAATATTTGTTATGATTTTTGTTTAAAATTTGAAATTGAAAGCCATATTGACTTCAGAAACCAAAATTGATTAGTTTAATAAGAATGGCACACTTTTTAGAGCCTAATGGAAAGTTTGGTTAAAATTTGATTCAGTTCAAATAAAAATAAAAAATTTAATTTTTGATTAATTAACCTAAGCCTAATAAATGAGCTTAATCTTTAATTAGCAAGTTAAGCTAATCGAACCTATATATATTATGGAATGACTTTAGCTCATTTTGAGCTCAAGAAAATCTCCTGGAATTATAATTTAGAGAGAGAGAGAGAGAGAGAGAGAGAGAGAGAGAGTGAAGTCAATTAAAGAGAAAGCGAAGAGCTAAACTTGAAGAATTGTAAAGTGGAGCTCACAATTTTGCTTAATTGAGTACAATTGAAGACTTTAGGTATGTGATTAATCCTTAATTTATGAATTTAAGTCATCAAGTATATGAATTCAAGAGATTATATGATTAAATACGAGAATTGAGCTAAGGCTATTGAAATTGGAGTGAATTCATATATGCATGCATAATTTTGAGGAATTCAACTATTTTTTAGCATGTTTTTGTTGTCTAAGTTTGAATTAGAAGTTGTTTCATACATGCATCTTCAACTTATAAAGTTTGGAGAATGAATTTCACGTTTTGAGAGTTTTGGAAAAGAGTACGAAGCTTAATTGTACAAGCATGAGGATTTGAGTTTCAATTTTGTGAAAATTTTGAAGTTTTGAGCTAAGGGTTTGAAATTTAGTACATCATTGTGTTTTTGAAAGAGTTTCTAAGTGTTTTTAAGGTTTTGAACAAGCTATGATTTGAAAATATATGTTTTGAAGCTCAACTTTGTTATGAAAATTCCATAATTTGGCCTCACCACTTGAGCAAACAATCTATCGCTCGAGCGCACATCTCTTGCATCCGGTTTTTTTGTAGAAACATTCCACTTAGCTCAAGCAACCAAGTTATCGCTCGAGCGCACATATCTTGCATCTAGTAGTTTTATAGAGTTTTGCTATTGGCTCGAGTGATTGTCGAGCCTAGATTCGGCCCATCTAGTACTTTTGCAGGCCAAGTGGTCTGCTCGAGTGACCAATGTTGCGCTCGAGCGAAGTGCTCTCTATCAGCATGTTTTGAAAAGTTATATTATGTCCATGTTTTCATTTTCTCTCATTTCTGAGCATTCTTAGGCATGAATTGAGCCTCCTAAATGAATCAATGAGTTAGAATGAAACTTAAAAGAATTGAATAAGTTAAAGAACGATCCGATTAAGTAATGTCATTCAATGTGTATATGTTACGAATTGTGTAGGTTCATTCACAAGGACGTGTCGGCAACTAAATCATTGTGAGTAATATATTAGTAAAGATATTTTATATATTTTATTTTCTAATTGTTTAAACATTATACGCTTTTCTGAACTTGTGATTTTAAAAATATGAATGAGCTTTCTATCTGTTCGATAAATATGATCTCTATAAATGTGATTGATAAGTACAAAGGAATATGATAGACCTAAGGTCATTCTGTATATGTGAAATGGACCTAAGATCGTTCTGTATATTTGATAAGGTGGACCCAAGGTCGTTCCGAATATCTGATAAGTCTGAATATCTATTATAAGTTGACCAAATGGTCATTATACAACTGTAAATGATTGGACCCAAGGTCATTCCATTATGTTATGATTAGTTCTGTTCTGCACATCTATTATACATTGGTCCCGAGGTCGTTCCACTATCTATTGGACCCAAGGTCATTCCATTGTGAATTGTATATGATATGGAAAGGTTTATGTTTAGATAATAAAACTCATTCATATAACCTTTTTACTCTGATGTTATTTATTGGGCATTAGCTCACTCCGTTTTATATATGTATGTAGGTGAGCAGCGGGATGTCCATCTCAAGTGAACCGGTCATGTTTACTTAACCTTTGTGAAGTTTGTCATGGGGAGCCTCACGAATTAGGCTTTTGTTTCTTTTGATCTTTGTTTCTTTTGTTTTTGTTGGTCATGTTTGATCACGGTCTGTACCTTAATCCTTATGTATTCAAAGATAATGTTTTGTCCTTATGTAGAATGATGTATGGAAGTATGTGGGTAATATTTTGATATATATATATATATATAATTACGGTCAAATATGAGTTATTAACTTGAAAAGTGCTTTTGTTATGCCATATATACACAACTCATTGGATAAAATTTATTAATATGCTTCCACTTCTGGACCCATATAACTAAAAATGTTTTGAATTCTGTCTGAGACTATAGGTAGTCTCACGATTACTAGCCGGTTATGATCCAAATCTCTTGGGGCCGATTCGGGTCATCATAGAGTGGTATCAGAGTTGTCGTGACCCAAATCCGCCCCTATGAATTAAGGTCATAACCGGCCAGCAATCATGAGATTACCTATGGCCTCAAACAAATTCAAACATATATTAGGGGCCAAACGGAAGCAGACTTAAAAATTTTGTCCAACGAGCTGTGCTTTCATGGTAAAACAAACACTCCAGAAACAGTTTATGATAACTCACACATGAAGTCAAAATTAACATCTTATGTGTCCAAGAACTTTCAACATGCAATCAGCCAAACAAAAAGCTTATATACATGGTGATCCAGCATATTCACCAAGGTAACAAAAGGGAATCAAAAATAAAAGAAACAAAACAAAGTCTCATGTGTCAGACGTTCGGGCTGACTCCACAAAAACTTGACTCCTCTCATGTCTTTCACTGGGGCTGGGTTTAGACATCTCTTTGCTCACCTATACACACATAAATGATAGTGAGCGATAGCCTAGTGAATAATATCAAAATAACGGAGTACATGAATGAAATTTGTAGTAGTCATAACAAACGACCTTAGGCTCATTCATGATTCTATCTAATACATCAAACGGCCTCAAACCCAAACGTATCAAATGGCCTCAGGCCCAATTCATTCTTATCAAATGGCCTCGGGCCCAATTTGTTCATGTCAAACGGCCTTTGGCCCATTCATTCATGTCAAATGGCCTTAGGCCCAATTCGTTTATGTCGAACGGCCTTTGGCCCAATCATTCATGTCAAACAGCCTTAGGCCCAATTCGTTTATGTCAAACGGCCTTTGGCCCAATCCTTTTTCAGATTCGTATTTATGTGTGTCACATATCCATGATCATGATCATATTCGTATTTAATTAGTCTTATGCAAAAGATTGATTTATTCACAATTTAGAATACTAATCCATAAGGCTCATATAGAAGTAATGTTTAGAAAATAACGTACTTGAACATATCTTTAATAAGATATTACTCACAGTGATCTGGTGGATGATTCGCCCTTGCGCTTGACCCTACATATATCATAAACATAACATATTGGGTCACAAACGATTCAATCAATTCTAAATTTTATCTACTCCTCTTAGGCCTCTTTGTTATCATTTTAACTCATTTATAATGTTCAATGCATGCTTAAGAGTGCTCAGAAATGAAAGAGAACGGAAAACAATCCATAGAATAACCTTTCAAAATTGCTGAAATAAGGCTCTCCGCTCGAGCGCAGCTTTGGTCGCTCAGGCGGACCCCTTTGGCTTGCAAAAGTTTTGGTTGCTTGCAATTTACGCTCGAGCGAGACTATTGACACTCAAGTGAGGAGTCATGCAAAGCAAGGTATGCTCGAGCGCAGATTCCGCCGCTCGAGCCACCGTGCAATCTCTGTAAAATTTTTGGGAGCTACAAATTCACACTCGAGCGAGGCTTTCCTCGCTCGAGTGGACAAGTTGAATTTTGGGTTTTCCAGAACTCTGTTTCAAGCTCAAACTCAACCCCAAAGGCTCTAAAACTCGCAAATCAATGCCAAAACATAGGAAAACATTGGGTAACATGAAAACTTAGATAATTTGAAACCAATTGACGCAAAATCATGATTCATCTCCCAAATTTCCCAAATCATCTCAAGTTCTTCAAAACCCATGCAAATCAAGTTACATATTTCCATGAATCATGCATGCATATAACTCATTGACTCCAATTTCATTTCAAATAGTACAAATGATGTTTATAACCATGAAACTCAACAAAACTATGCTTGCATGCATGATTTGGTGCTCAACTCTTCATGTTTCATGCTCAAATGAACATAATTATGGTGAATGTAAACATACATGCATATACAATTCCAATTTCATTACATTCACTCAATTCTTGCTCTTAGTCACATAATATGCTTCAATTCATTTAGCTATGAGTTTAAACTCATGAATTTGAGCTCAATTACTCACCTAAGAGTTTCAATTCCTCCAATTATGGCTATTTCTTGTGCTAATTCACTAGTTCTCCAATCTCTTTGCAAAATCTTCAATGTTGAGCCCTTCCTCTCTCTAAATTCGATTCTCCCTCTTTCTCTAGAGTGTAACTTCATATTTTGAGTTCAAGAAATGGAGAGGTTAAGTGTAATTAAGCCCTTATATATGCTTGCCTAATCAAAATTGATTAAGGCTAGGTAATTGTGCTTAATTCAATCAATTTAATCTAATTATTTTGATCTGAATCAGTTTCAAATTAAATTTCACCATAGGCTCTAAAAATCATGCTAAGCACAATAATACAGTCAATTTCAGTTTCTGAAACCATTACGGTCTTCAATTTAAATTCTATAGTGGAAAGTTAAATAGATTTTCCTACGGTGAACAGATAAAAATTCAAAAACACATATAATCATATAAATAGCACTCAAAATCATATTAAGCACATAATCACAATCATAATTAAGATTAATTAACACAATACGAGACAGGGTTATCACAAGAGCACAAGTTAATAACTCACACACTTGTCCAAATAATCAATAAGGTGTCTAGAAAAGACTTAAGGTGCATTCATTTGACAAGTATATGTTTGTGTGCATTGAAAATATGTCAATATATGGAATATGAACTATTGTACCTATGTGTATATGTGGGATTCTTGTGTTTATTATAACGCATGTTCATATAAATAATGATGAGAACAAGGGCTGATGAGATAGAAAAGTCTTCTACTGCCTGATTGGATTGAATGGAGAGAATGATCCAAGATATGTCTAAAGCATTAAGGCAACAACAACCACCCCTACCTCTGCCAATGCCTGTGCCACCTCCGACACAAGAGCACTAGGCGGATGACTATACAATCTCTTTGACTAAAGAGTTTAAGAAGATGAAGCCACCATTGTTCTGGGGCGGAGTACATCCTTTGAAAGCTGAGGCATAGGTGCTTGGCATTGAGAAGTTGTTGGAAGTATTTCCGTGCATTGATGCACAAAAGGTTCAGTTGGCAGCATTTACTCTCGAGGGCAAGGCCCGTAAATGGTGGATGTTGATGAGAGACGAAAATGTGGGAGTTAGTTGGGCAAAATTTCTTGAAATCTTTTACGAGAAGTACTTTCCTCAATGAATTTGAGATCGGAAAGTATCTGAATTTGAAAGGTTAAAGCAAGGTAACTAAATGGTAGCTAAATATGAGGTACATGACACATAGTCAAAGATTGTCTCCAAAATGAACAATGAAGTGGAAGGCTAGCTGCTAGTTCGATTGGGTCCGTTCCAACGCCAAGAAATAATGCTAGACCTACTGTTACAAGAAATACACTCAGAGAAGTGAGAGTTTTTGCACTCGTCTCAGGTGATACACTGAATATCGAGGCCATTGTCTGAGGTACTCTTTCTATTTGCAACCAAGATGCTTATGTGCTAATTGATTTGGGTTCAACACATTCTTTTGTATCTACTATATTTGCACATAGATTGAATAGACCCACTGAATCACTTCCTTATGTGTTATGTGTATTTGCTCCATCTGAGGAATCCGTTTTGTGTTCATCTATATATCATGCTTGCGAAGTTCTTATTGGGAATGCTACGTTATTTGTGGATTTGTTACCTCCTGACATAAGACATTTTGATGTGATTTTGGGAATGGACTAGTTGTCTAAGTATTGTGCTACTATTGATTGTGTGACAAAATAGATTCTGTTTAGACCACCAGGACATGATGAATTTATATTTGAGGGTAATGGCGTAATACCTTCACTCTACTTAATTTCGGCAATGAAAGCATGTAAACTACTAAAGAAGGGATGTCAGGGTTATATATGTAGTGTCTTAATTGACCAATCTAGAGATGCTATTTTAGATGCTATTCCAGTAGTTAGAAAATTCCCAGATGTGTTTCTAGAAGAATTGTTAGGGGAGTTAGTTAATAGAGAAATTGAATTTGCCATTGAAGTTATGACAAGTACTCAACCTATTTTGAAAACCCCATATCGAATGTCAACAGCTGAGATGAAAGAACTGAAGGATCAACTACAAGATTTTCTTGATAAAAGGTTTATTCGACCTAGCACTTTGCCATGGGGTGGGCTAATTTTGTTTGTAAAGAAAAAAGATAGAACCTTACATTTGTGTATCGATTACCGGGAGTTAAATAAGGTAACGATCAAGAACAAATACCCTTTGCCTTGTATTGATGATTTATTTGACCAGTTGCAGGGTTCACAAGTGTTTTCAAAGATTGATTTGAGATCCGAGTACCATCAATTGAAAGTGAGAGTTGAAGATGTTGAGAAAACTGCATTTCGAATAAGGTATGGTCACTACAAATTTTTAGTTATGCCGTTTGGAGTGACAAATGCACCTGCAGTTTTTATCTTGATAAGTTTGTTGTGGTATTCATTGATGACATATTGATTTACTCGAAAAGTAAAGAAGAACATGAACAATATTTGAGAACTATTCTACAAACACTTAGGGAGAAGAAATTATTTGCCAAATTAATGAAATGTGAATTTTGGTTAGAAGAAGTTGTGTTTCTAGGGCATGTGATCAACAGGGATGGAATTTCAATAGACCCACAAAAGATTGAGGCGATTGTGAATTAGCCTACACTGACAAATCTGACAGAAGCCTGAAGTTTCATGGGGTTAGCTGGGTATTATAGAAGATTTGTAGAAGACTTCTCAAAGATAGGTGTTCCACTTACCCAACTTACTCAAAAGGGAGAACCGTTTGAATAGACTGATAAGAAGGAATCTGTTTTCCAAGAACTGAAAAGAAGGCTAACCATTTACCGTCAGGTACAAAAAAATTTGTGATTTACAGTGATGCTTGTAGACGTCCCCGAACGTCCCGGGAGGGAATCCCGTTTTGTTCATTGGGCTCACTACAGTTCAGGACTCAATGTCACGGTCTTGTATCTAATCTCGCGGAGTGCAATGCAAGACCGATGAATCATCAAAGAGTCCAAATTCGGCAAATCGTTTTGAAAAACTGATTTTAGAAAGAAGTGCCAAACATGGACTACTTTGCCAGATACAGAGTCGCCACCTAAATATTTTATTTTGGGGGAATTTAGAAAACCCTGACTCGTGCCTAAGGCCACGTGTCCGTCATCACCAAAGTTGCCTCGGCTCGGGAACTTGGGTACGATTGGGGAAGGTCACTTCGTGAGCACCCCCGCTCGCCCGATCAAAGATCGGCCTCTACTAACCATGATATCTTGTTTTTGAAAACATATGTGCTCTTATTCCGGTTTATTAGCCTAGAATTACTATGTGATGCGCACAGCATACAAGTATAGACTGGATCACCTGAGTTGGAACAAAACATTTCATGTTTGTTTTTTAAAGCGGTTCACTACTCGCAAGTAGGCTAAAATGCGGATTTTTCCACCCTCAAGTGGGCTTAGAAAACATGGTGATTTGCCACTATCTAGTGGGCTTAAAACTCGTAATCAATGAATTGCTCCAATTCAGATAATCCAACCTTCACCCACAGGCATTCAGGCAGTTATATCACATAAGCAAATAGCCTCATGGTAAGCATGCTATCATGGCAGTCACTCACACGCATGCAAGGATGCTAAAGCATAAACACTCACCGAGTACTCCAAGCCAAAACAGAAACTAGTTAGTAATCAATGCATGATCCTAGTTCATGTTAAGATGGCTAATGCAACACATGCAAAATGCAACTAAGATAGGCTCGGCTATTCTAAATATGGCATATGAAATGCAACAGATAACATGTATTCAACTTGGAATGGAAATACAATGCAGTTAGTATGATGCGCCGAGCCCGGTGCATGCAAGACAGATGAATGGATGCAAACATGCTATCATAAGTATGCTAATTGAAACGTGCCCTAAAACTAACCATTGTAAATGGTTAAATAAAAGGGAGAAAGACGTGGGGTTGGAAGACATGCATCACACACACGCACGCTCATTACACAATTTGCCCTCTCTCGGAGGGACCGAAAGAATAATACAAATTAACTAACTAACAAGCTAATTAATTATTACACAACACTTAACTAATTAAATGAATTAATTAAGCTAAGAAAGCAGTAAAGAGGCCTCGGGAAGAGGGATGAATGCATGCATGTTCGGTTTCGCATGGAAATCCATCGCCATACTCATGCTGTAAAACCCAAGTTATGTGTAGGATTATTTTATTGGATAGATTAGTAATTAAATTAATTTATATGGGTCATTTATTAATATCAAAGAATTAGTTATGAGATGGCATTATATTTCCTATTACTTAGATGGGTAATTTTGTAACTTTGAGAAATTAGGTTAATAAGCCCACCTATATATTGTGGCTTTACGTCTTGGGAAACAAACAAAACGGAGGCTAGGAATTGCTCCATAGGCGGCTAGGGTTTGAGAAGGTAAAAGAAAAAAAGAAAAGAAAAAGAGAAGAGAGGTTCAAGTGAAGCTACAATAGGGATTGGAGGCAGCACGTTGGTGATTTTGGGACACCCATTGGTTAAGGTAAAATCTATCTTTACTGTTAATTATTAAGTTTATGTTGAGGAATTTAACAATCAATGCATTAAGGGGATTTGGAAGATCTATAGGTGCCTACTTAGGTTTTGAGAATTTGGTGCAATGTGTAAGTGTACCTTTGGGTGGGTAATAGAAACAATGGAGTTTGTATCATGGGTAAGGGTGTGTTTGGCTATAAAGTTGGGTTGAATGGTTCGATCTCTTGGATATTAAAGCAATACATTAATCTAATATGGTGGGGCTTTTGTGGGTATATGTAACATGTAAAAAAATATTAATTTATTTGAGGTTTTATTTATTAGGTTTGTGAGATTGAAGTGGTAAAGCTGGGTGTTTGGAGTTGGTGTTGGAGTGTTATTTTAGCTGTTTGAGGTAAGTAACCCTCTATCACTGTTGGTTCATTTTTATTCCTATCGAATCGTTTAAAATCATAAATATATATTTATAGCCTTCGTGTTCTCTTAAAATAAAACATGGGTCAAGTATAAAACAACATCGAATATTATTATGAAAGTTATTTGAATATTTTGTAAAATTATTCTGAAAATTGTACCAAATGTTTATTCCGAAAATATTGAATATTTTATTTGAAAGTTGTGTATTGTTTGAATTTTGAACATCACTCTAGTCTGACTATGATTTGGACCCTAGCCAATGGGGGTTATTTATTGGCACAGAAACTAGTTTCTTTTGGGGCTTTACCACCGGCCTATGTGTGGTTCTGGGCCTTGTCACGGGCTAAGTGACCGTAGTCATTAAGACTTGGGTTTTGTGAATCGAATAATTGAACTATCTGAATATCGAACCATCGATTTGAACAACGAATTACTTTGAATTATCACATTGGCTTTTCATTTAAAACGTATTGTACATTGTTTATTTTTAGCTATGAAACCATCTTACAAATAATTGTTCATTTATTGAACTGTAGAAAAATTATATTTATTGGTCATCGATTTATTTATTTATTTTTGTATACTTGATCCAGCTAGCAGTGATGGTTGGTTATTTACTGGGCTGTCTGGCTTACCCTTATTTTATTTTTCAGATTCTGAGGAGTAGAGCTGCGCGGGGTTTTTACTTGTGGGAGTGCCGAGAGTAGGACTATGATTTAAGTATTTGGATCATTATTATTATTATTATTTTATTAGTGGACTTGGTGGACAATTTCATATGATAAGAATTGTCTATTTGTATGGTTTTTAGCATTATGATATTAAAGGATTTAATTTGAGTATTTTATATTGTTGGTTATGTGTTGGACTCTTAGCCTTGCATGCTCACCTAAATGAGTGTGCGGCGTTGTCACGGAGCTTGGGGCGTGGCAATTTTATGGTATCAGAGCCAGGTTGTAATTTTAAAAGTTGGTATAGAATAGTGGTGAGATTGGGTAGATGTAGGATTGAGAACGCTTATAATTTGGTAAAATGTTAATTTTATTTACGTGCTATAGGGACTTGAGAATAGAATAAGATGAGGTTTTATTATTGATGCATATAGGTTGCAATGGAACATGAGGAGACATTGGCAAATATGGCTAGGAATACACGCCAGGGTCAAACGAATCGACGAACTGATAATAACAATCGGTGAGGGAATGTGACTAATATTGGTAGTGGTTCTCAAGCAGTCGGAGGAAATCAGGGGCAAGAGTTGAAGGAACAATTATAAAAGTTACTAGATAAGGGCTTTATTAGGCCTAGTGTTTCTCCTTGGGGTGTGCCCGTTTTATTTGTGAAAAAGAAGGATGGTAGTTTTTGCCTTTACATTGATTATAGAGGGTTGAACAAGGTAACAATTCGAAATAAATATCATTTGCCTAGGATAAATGACTCATTTGATCAATTGCAAGGAGCACAAGTCTTTTCTAAGATTGACCTTCGTTCTAGATATCATCAGTTGAAGGTTAAAGCGAAAGATATACCTAAGACAGCCTTCCGAACTAGATATGGGCATTATGAATTTTTAGTGATGTCGTTTGGGTTGACCAATACGCCTGCAACTTTTATGGATTATTTAAACCCTTTCTTAGATCAGTTTGTGGTAATTTTTATTTATGACATTTTTGTGTACTCAAAGAGTAAATAGCAGCACGAAGAACATCTGAGAATAGTGTTGCAGTTATTAAGGGAGAAGAAATTATTTGCTAAATTAAAGAAGTGTGAATTTTGGCTGGAGAGTGTATCATTTTTGAGTCATGTGATATCTAAAGACGGGGTGTCTATTGACCCCAAGAAAGTGAGGCGGTGGTAGAGTGGAATAGGCCTACTAGTGTCACTGAAATTCGTAGTTTCTTGGGTTTAACAGGATATTATAGAAGGTTTGTTGAGGGTTTTTCCCGAATTTCTATGTCTTTGACTCGTTTAACACAAAAAGGGGTTAAATTTGAATGGTCTGATGATTGTGAGAAGAGTTTCCAGGATCTAAAGAGTCGATTAGTGTGTGCTCCAGTACTTATAGTTCCGTCCAGAGATAAAGGTTTTACCATCTATAGTGATGCATCGAAGATGGGCTTGGGTTGTGTCCTGATGCATAACGATAAAGTAGTGGCATATGGGTCTAGGCAGTTCAAGCCATATGAGCAGATTATCCTACGCATGATTTGGAGTTGGCTACAGTGGTGTTTGCATTGAAAATCTAGAGGCACTAACTGTATGGGGTGAAATGTGAGATATTAATTGATCATAAAAGTCTGAAGTATATTTTCACTCAAAAAAAAAAATTGAATATGAGGCAAAGGCGATGGTTGGAGCTATTAAAGGACTATGATTTGACTATCAATTATCATTCAGGAAAAGCCAATGCAGTGGCTGATGCCTTGAGTAGGAAGACCCGGAGTAATTTGACTACCTTGATCACTGACCAAAAGAATATCTTGGAGGACTTGCAAAGGTTGAATATCAAGATTAGATGGCATAACCATGGAGTGCAGTTGGCAAACCTTAGAGTTTGACCCACATTGATTGATAGAATTAAAGATGCTCAGGGAAAAGATCCTCAGTTGCAAAAACTTAAGGCTGAAATGGAAATAGGGCTATAGATGGAATTTTGTATGCATAAAGATGGAACCTTGAGATTTGGAGAGAGTTTGTGTGTGCCTAATGATTTAGAGCTCAAGAAAGAAATCCTAAGAGAAGCTCACAGCTCAAGATATACGGTACACCCAGGAAGCACTAAAATGTATAAAGACTTGAAGAAGAACTTTTGGTGGAATAATATGAAGGGGGAAATTGCTTAGTCTGTTGCTCAATGTTTGGTATGTCAACAAGTGAAAGTTAAATATCAGAGACCTGTAGGTAAGTTACAACCTCTTCCTATTCCCGAGTGGAAGTGGGAACATATTACCATGGATTTTGTGACGGGGTTGCTTAGGACCCAAGGTGGTAACAATGCTATTTGGGTTATTGTTGATCGATTGACCAAATCCGCTCACTTTCTAGCTTTTAAGGTAGGGTTCTCCTTAGAGAAGTTTGCAAATTTGTATATCAAGGAGATTGTGAAGTTGCATGGTATTCCGGTGACCATAGTGTCTGATAAAGATAGTAGATTTGTATCTATGTTTTGGAGGAGTTTGCATATAGCTCTGGATACTAGTTTGAATTTTAGCACGACCTTTCATCCTCAAACTGATGGACAGTCAAAGAGAACTATTCAGACTCTTGAAGACATGTTGAGGGCCTGTATTATTGATCTTAGAGGTTCTTGGGATGAGCATTTGGCCTTAGTGGAATTCTCTTATAATAATAGTTATCATGCGAGCATTCAAATGGCACCATATGAGGCTTTATATGGACGGAAGTGTGGATCACCTATTTGTTGGGATGATGTGGGCGAAAGGAAGTTATTAGGGCCTGAGATTGTGCAACAAACAGTGGACAAGATCAATCTTATTAGAGAGCGACTCCGCATTGCACAGAGTAGACAGAAAAGTTATGCAGATAATAGGAGACGCGATTTGGTGTTTGGGGTTGGAGACCATGTGTTCCTTAAGATGTCTCCTATGAAAAGAGTAATGAGGTTTGGTGTTCGTGGTAAATTGAGTCTTAGATTTATTGGACCATTTGAGGTTTCAGATCGAATTGGAGAGGTAGCTTACAGACTTGCCCTACCATCTTTACTAGTTGGAGTTCATAATGTCTTCCATGTTTCGATATTGAGGAAGTATATACCGAATCCCAATCATGTGATTGATTATGTACCGTTGTAGTTTAAGGAGGATTTGACCTATGAAGAACACCCTGTAAGAATTGTTGATAAGAAGGAGCAGGTTTTGAGGCGTCGAGTCATCCACTATGTTAAGGTTCAATGGAGCAATCACTCGGAGAGAGAAGCTACTTGGGAACTTGAGGATGAAATGAGACAAAAGTATCCACAACTTTTGGAGACTACATGTATGTCAAATTTCGAGAACGAAATTTCTTTTAAGAGGGGAAGAATGTAAAACCCAAGTTATGTGTAGGATTATTTTATTGGATAGATTAGTAATTAAATTAATTTATATGGGTCATTTATTAATATCAAAGAATTAGTTATGAGATGACATTATATTTCCTATTACTTAGATGGGTAATTTTGTAACTTTGAGAAATTAGGTTAATAAGCCCACCTATATATTGTGGCTTTACGTCTTGGGAAACAAACAAAACGGAGGCTAGGAATTGCTCCATAGGCGGCTAGGGTTTGAGAAGGTAAAAGAAAAAAAGAAAAGAAAAAGAGAAGAGAGGTTCAAGTGAGGCTACAATAGGGATTGGAGGCAGCACGTTGGTGATTTTGGGACACCCATTGGTTAAGGTAAAATCTATCTTTACTGTTAATTATTAAGTTTATGTTGAGGAATTTAACAATCAATGCATTAAGGGGATTTGGAAGATCTATAGGTGCCTACTTAGGTTTTGAGAATTTGGTGCAATGTGTAAGTGTACCTTTGGGTGGGTAATAGAAACAATGGAGTTTGTATCATGGGTAAGGGTGTGTTTGGCTATAAAGTTGGGTTGAATGGTTCGATCTCTTGGATATTAAAGCAATACATTAATCTAATATGGTGGGGCTTTTGTGGGTATATGTAACATGTAAAAAAATATTAATTTATTTGAGGTTTTATTTATTAGGTTTGTGAGATTGAAGTGGTAAAGCTGGGTGTTTGGAGTTGGTGTTGGAGTGTTATTTTAGCTGTTTGAGGTAAGTAACCCTCTATCACTGTTGGTTCATTTTTATTCCTATCGAATCGTTTAAAATCATAAATATATATTTATAGCCTTCGTGTTCTCTTAAAATAAAACATGGGTCAAGTATAAAACAACATCGAATATTATTATGAAAGTTATTTGAATATTTTGTAAAATTATTCTGAAAATTGTACCAAATGTTTATTCCGAAAATATTGAATATTTTATTTGAAAGTTGTGTATTGTTTGAATTTTGAACATCACTCTAGTCTGACTATGATTTGGACCCTAGCCAATGGGGGTTATTTATTGGCACAGAAACTAGTTTCTTTTGGGGCTTTACCACCGGCCTATGTGTGGTTCTGGGCCTTGTCACGGGCTAAGTGACCGTAGTCATTAAGACTTGGGTTTTGTGAATCGAATAATTGAACTATCTGAATATCGAACCATCGATTTGAACAACGAATTACTTTGAATTATCACATTGGCTTTTCATTTAAAACGTATTGTACATTGTTTATTTTTAGCTATGAAACCATCTTACAAATAATTGTTCATTTATTGAACTGTAGAAAAATTATATTTATTGGTCATCGATTTATTTATTTATTTTTGTATACTTGATCCAGCTAGCAGTGATGGTTGGTTATTTACTGGGCTGTCTGGCTTACCCTTATTTTATTTTTCAGATTCTGAGGAGTAGAGCTGCGCGGGGTTTTTACTTGTGGGAGTGCCGAGAGTAGGACTATGATTTAAGTATTTGGATCATTATTATTATTATTATTTTATTAGTGGACTTGGTGGACAATTTCATATGATAAGAATTGTCTATTTGTATGGTTTTTAGCATTATGATATTAAAGGATTTAATTTGAGTATTTTATATTGTTGGTTATGTGTTGGACTCTTAGCCTTGCATGCTCACCTAAATGAGTGTGCGGCGTTGTCACGGAGCTTGGGGCGTGACACATGCTGCCTCTGTTTACACTGCTCTGCACTTCTGAAAACTACACAAGTCTCCAGGATGTTTATGAACCACCTTCTGAGCACTGTGGAAGGCCACCGGCCAAAAGGCAAGGCCACCGGCCATGGGAAACTGGTCATCGACCATGTGTGAGGCTCTTGGCCAACAATGCATAGCCGGCCGGCACTGAAGATGGCCGACCGGCCGTCTCTTCCTGCAGAATCTTGTTTTGCTGCAGCAGAAGGCAAACAGAGCATGGCAATGCATTTTCAAAGCAATGTTTGCACAACCACCCTCCTTATCATGTTTAAGACTCAAAGGAGTATGGTTTTCGACCCTCGGACCATCAATTACGCATTTCAATGCATGATGGCCAAAGAAGTCAAGTGTGCAACTCAATATGGAATGAAATGAACAAAACATATAAAGGGCCCCAACCTTTATCATGATTGATCAAGAGGCAAGAGATGCACACACAATGCAATGCAACCTAGGCAAGCAAGCAAGCATGCAAATAACTCAAGTGTGCAACAAATGCAACATGAGCATGTTAACATGCAATATGCAATAGGCATACAACCTAGACATGTGGACATGTATAGCATGCAACAACATGCAAAATGAAACAAGCATGCAACAACATGGTGAGATGAACTTACACTAACATGGGTAGCTCTCAAGCATGCCAAAATCAGTGGCCAAATGAGATGAGAACAAGGCCCAAGATTCATGCAAACATGCACAATGCAAGGGCTCCAAGCCTAAGGCACAAAATGCCACTCTCCAAGAGCAATGCAAGGATGAAACATGGCATACAATGACATACATTCCAGCTCTGAAATGGCATACTAAATGATTCCAAAATGACTCCGAAGCATGCAAACACTCATGCTATGCATGCCAGAAGGCTCAAATACCGAAACTAGTGAAGCACACTTCACTATAGGTATACAAAGCAATGCTCAAATGGAAAAATCAGCCCTAAACAGATCCTAGGCAGGTCCAAGACAGTAGCAAAATGGCCTAAAATGATGGCTCGGAATGCACCAAAATGAAGCTCATGCAATGGCTCATAAATGAGGTATAAAAGCACAACTCTCAAACACATTGAAGGCATGATAAACATGAGAATATGGCACACATATAAGCTCTGAAATATCATATTCAATGATGCCAAAACACTAAAATGCCTCAAGCAATGCATGCAAGGGATCCCAAAACTCAAAGCTAAGCAAGGCTATTACACTACAACCATGCATGGCAAGCACCAATCGACCAAGAGGCCTAAAAACAGAACTAAGGCAGCCCAAAATATGAACAAAACATGTTTGAAGCATGGCCAAAATGTGCTAGAATGGAGGGTCAAAACAACATGCATTCTAAGCTAGTAAGCATGAGTTACACTACAAGCATATGAAGCATGTGAGGGACTACCAAACCAGCCAAAAACAGAAGCATGGCATGCCAAATGATGGCCAAAAACCCACTGAAACATGACCCATACATGCAAGAATAAGGTGCTACTTTGATAAGCTATGAATGAGATTACTCTACACATGCAAGAGGCAAGTCCAAGGTGACCAAACCAGCCCTAGACAGAGTCTAGGCAGGTCCTCAAAGTCACCAAAAATGGCTTGAAACAAGGCTTGGAAGCACGCAAATATGGGCTCCTTTGTAAGGCCAAAAATGCAAGTAAACAAGACAATAAGGAGAGGGGATGGCCCTCTCCTTCTTAGAACCTCAAAACATCATCCCCACCACTGAAATCCCTCTGGATTTCAATGGTGAGAAGGCCAATACAAGGTGGTCCCGAAGTTCACAAAAAAGGCACAAAAATGAGGCCAAACAAGGCCTAAGAGGGGGGAAACAACCCCAAACACAAAAGTGACCTTAAACAAAGTTCAAAAGCATGCAAAAACAGAACTTTTATCAGTTATACACTAAGCTCAAAACAGCATGCAAGATAGGCTAAAAGCTTGTGCAAAAATGAGAAATAAAAGAGGAAAAAGAAGTTACCCTTGTAGCTCAGCAAAAACCAGCAGATTTCTAGACCAAAACCCAACCTTTGAGCCCTCACAAGACCCTCCAAGAACCTTAGATGAGTGGTGGAGGTGTGTGCTTAGGAGTTGTGGTGTAAAGGGGTCAAGAACCAAGCACTTTGGAGCTCAAAATAGTGAGATATAGAGAGATATATATCTTGGAGCCTTAGACAACAATTTAGAACCTCTCTAAAGGAGAGGGAGGCCCTCTCTTATAGAGAAACAAGAGGGTTCAAGCTTCTTGGAGAAGCTAAAGAGGTTTAAGCTTCCTCAAGAAGCTAAAGAGGTTCAAGCTTCCTCAAGAAGCTAAAAAAAGGTTCAAGCTTCTTGGAGAAGCTAAAAAGGCTCAAGCTTCCTCAAGAAGCTAAAAAAAAGTTCAAATCCTCCATACACGTGTATGGAGGATACAGTATGTGCCACCTGGCACTAAATATCTGCATAAAGCAGATGAACAGGGTTCGGCCAGCATAAAAGGCCGATCGACCAACACAAAGGGCCGGCCGACTAAAAGCATTGCCGACTGGCCAACACTTTTGGACGGTAGCAATAAAACAGGGCCGGTGGCAACATGCCAAGGCCAGTGGGGTGTGGGGATAGCCAACAAGCCATTTCCCGCCCTCAGGTGCAAAGATCACAAGTCTTTGGTCCAACCAAGCATAAAACAAATAAGTCGAGAGATCTTGAGGCAAGGCGCGTGACCGAGACCTCCGAGAACTCAAGACGAACACGAACATGGATGATCATCGAGTGTTCAAACGATGACGTCCAAGTCTTGAGGACGGTCAAAAATGGGGTGTCTACAATGCTCTATATAAGTGTTTGGGTTGTGTTTGGATGCAGAATGGGAGAGTGATAGCTTATGCTTCTCAGCAATTAAAGCCTTACGAGAAAGACTACCTGACTCATGATTTGGAATTGGTTGTTGTTGTATTTGGTTTAAAGATTTGGCACCACCACCTTTATAGAGTGACATGTGAAGTCTACACCAACCATAAGAGTTTGAAATACTTCTTTACTCAAAAAGAGTTGAACATACTGAAGAGGTGATGGTTCAAATTGATTAAGAACTATGATCTTCAGATTCAGTATCATCCGGGCAAAGCTAACACTGTAGCCGATGCTTTGGGTAGAAAGTCAACGGGGAATTTGGCATGTTTGATCACTGAATAGAGAGAATTACTGAAAAACTTAGAGAGATCCAAGATTGAAGTGGTGTTCCATGAACAAGGCGGAATGATAGCGGCCATTTCAACTCAACAGACAATCATTGATGAAATAAAGCAAAAGCAATTAAAGGATGAGCTCGAATCAAAACCAAGACCGGGGTTCAGTACTGAAAATCAAGTGTTGAAATTTCAGGGAAGATTGTGTATCCCTAATGAGTTCGACCTCAAATGGAGAATTTTAGAAGAAACCTATAAGTCTAAGTTTGCAAGGCATTCAGGCAACAATAAAATGTATCGAGATTTGAGCAAACTTACTGGTGGCTGCGGACTCGCCTTTTTCTCGCGCCCCGCCTTTCGAAAAGGGTTGAAAGAAGGCCTCACAGTTCGGACTCCCGCGGTTCTGATTCTAGTCTCACAAGTGCAATGTGAAACTGATAAACACCAAAGAATCCAAATCCGGCAAACCTTTTTGAAAAATCGATTTTAAATCAAAAAAATGTCAAAATTGGACTACTTTGCTAGATACAGAGTCGCCACCTAAATATTTTGTTTTTGGGGAAATTTAGGAAACCCTGACTCGTGCCAAAGGCCACGTGTCTGTTATCACCAAAGTTGTCTCGGCTCAGGAGCTTAGGTACGAGAGGGGAAGGTCCTGAAATGAGCACCCCGCTTGCCCGATCAAAAATCGGCCTCTACTAACTATGACATGATGTTTTATAAATATTATGTGTTCTTATTCCGGTTATTAGCAAACATTACTATGTGATGCGCACAAGCAAGTATAGACTACATCGTAAGAATTGGAACATTTCAAGTCATGTTTGTTCGCGAAAATGGTTTGAATTTGCCACCTTCAAATGGGCTTAAAGATGCAGATTTTGCCACCAAACATAGTGGGCTTAAAACAGGATTTGCCACAACAAAGTGGGCTTAAAACTCACATTCGTTGAATTGTTCCAATTCAAAAAACAAGCCTTCATCCACAGGCATTCATGCAGTTTAGCATTTAGGCACATAGTCTCATGGCAAGCATGCTAATCATGGCATCATCGCCATCACACTCATGCAAGTATGCTAAAGCGTAAAACTCACCGAGTATTTCAAGCCAAAATAGAAACTATTTAGAAAAATGCATGATCTTAACTATGTTAAGTGTCTAATGCAACACATGCAATATGCAATTAATAGACTCGGCTACTATATGGCATATGAATCGATTTGAACAACATGCGATTAAACACGTATCCAAAGAAGTATTAAAAGTGCAATGCAGTTTGAATGATGCGCCGAGCCTCGGTGCATGCAAGACAAATGAATGGATGCAAACATGCAAGCATAAAGTATGCTAATTGAAAATGTGCCTAATCTAACCATCAAAAGAGATTAAATAAAAGGGAAAAAGACGTGGGGTTGGAAGACATACACACACGCACGCACACTTATTACAACATTATGCCCTCGCGAAGGAGGGTCCGAATGAATAAAAGCTAACCAACTAGCTACGCTAATTAAGCTAAGCTAATTATTACAACACAATATGAATTAACTAACTATTCTAAGCTAATTAAATATTACAAACCAGATTAATTAGCTAAACACTTAACTAACTAATTACAAAGCAATTAATCTAATTAATTACAACATGAATTAATTAGCTAATCTACTTGAATAATTACATCACTTGCAAGAATTAGCTACAACTAACTAATTAAGTAAAGCAACTAAAAGGCCTCGGGAAGTGAGGGATGCATGCATGCATGCTCGGTTTCTCCACCCGAAAACCCACTGCCTTGCCACTGAACGCCTCTGTTTGCACATTTGAACACCAACAGTACTGCTAACTTCCAAAATATCTCCGCTCCACCTTACCAACATACTGTGCAAATTTCATTGATGGCCGGTTGGCTACCAATGGTGGCCATTGGCTACCATTGATGGTCGATCGGTTACTGCTGGTGGCTGTCGGCCATTGCTGATGGCCAGTCGGCCACTGCCGACCTAAACTTCCTCTTGCTGCAACAGAGAGCAAACAGAGGCAAAGCAGTATACTGTGAAGGGTTGTTTGTACTGTTACCCTCCTTATCATCAAACAAGTTCAAAGGAGTGTAACTGTTGGCCCTCAAACCATCAATCAAGCAATTTCCATGTATGATGGCTAAAGAACCAAGTTTGTACAAATTAATGAGTGCAAAACAAGACTCAAAAGGACTACCACCCTATCATGCATGATCAAGGGTAATGGTGACCAAGGAAAGTGGCACATTTCATTACTTTTGAGTATGAAATGTCCCATTTTCCTTGTGTTTGAATTAACGTCTGATTCGAACACATGCAATGCAACACGAAAGGTGCTTATCTTGTCTCTTTTACTTGTCCAATTTTTTTTACTCATTTTAATTACCAAAACCATTCTTTAATTGATTTGTCCATTAGCGAGCATCCTCTAATGGAAAGATGGCTCAAACAACAAGTTGCTTTAGGCATGAAAGAGGCATTACACTGTTGGTAATGAACCCCCTAAGGGATTAAACCATTAGGTGCAACACCTCCATTTCACACTTAGGCAAACAAGAGGTTTAAAGCCACTTTCAAAGCAAATGAAAGAGTGAAGAATGGAGGGAGATTGCAGAGATTTTAAATGCTGAAATGAAGTGTAAAACAACACTAAAACATGCTATCATCTCAAAATAATGATGATTAAAGCATTAAAACATCAAGCTTGTGAAGGAAATTACACTGCAACTATGCAATACAAGGCTCAAATGAATTAACCAGCCCAAAACAGAGCCAAAACAGGTCAAAACAAAGCTTAAAATATGCTGGACTTGAGCCACAAAAAACTAAAATAATAAGCTAACATGTTAGACGAACTAGGCACACAAACAAGACACAAAGAGGGGAGGCTAACCCCTCCAATTTTGGGCTTCAAAAGTTGATTTTTACCACTGAAAAACCTCTGAGATTTAATGGTTAAAAGGCCAAAAAAAGTTGTTGTGAAAGTGGTGAATAATAGCACAAAAGCTTAGCAAGCTAAGAAGCAAAAAGGGTGGACAACCCTTTACGTCAAAATAGCCTCAAACCACCATTTTTAGGTCATAAAAACAGAAGTTTTTACACTTCAAAACCAGCCTTAAAACAATTTAAAAGGATGGAAAAACAAGTATATAAAGCAAGTAGAAACAAGGCAAGTGTTATACCTTTGAAGCAAAGCACAAAATAGCCAATAATCCAAGCTCAAACCACCTTCTAGAGCTCAAAGAAGGTCCCAAGTTATCTCAGCCCAAAGGTGAGAGTATTTGGTTAAGGGTTGGTATGCAAAAGCTAAGAGAAACTAGGCAAATGTGTGCAAAATAACAAGAGAGAGAGAGAGAGAGAGATATTTTTGTTCTAAAAATGCTAACCCTCAAAAATGGGGGAGGAACCCCCCTATATATAGAAAAATAAGTCTTGAGCTTAGAAACATCTCAACATACACGTGTATGGAGATGCAACTCAGTGAGCAACAGCTGGCACAGCTGGCAACAACTATCTGGAAAAAGAGACCAATGGCCGTCAGCCACCACTGATAACCGACAAGCACAAGCCATGGCCGACAGCCTCTGGGGCTGGCCAACAGGTCACCCACTCTTCCAGACTAAAGGCAACAAGCTCTTGGTCCAAAAACATGCATAAAACGGATAAGGTTCAGATGCTTAAAGACAAGGCGTTTCGCCGAGTACTTCGGGCGCTCAAAACGAACAAAAACAAGCATAATCATCGAGTGAACAAATAATGACGTCAAAGCCTTGAGGACGGTCAAAAATTTGGGTGTCTACAGTTGCCCCTCTTTTACAGAACTCGGAAGTCATGAAATGACGGAAGTGAATATCAAAGCCCAGAGACGACCTATTTTTGACAAAGCTAAAGACTTGGGCAAATGAACAAGCAGGACAAAGAATGATTGCACCCGCAAACTGCCTACGTATCGCTTTGCAAGGAATCAAACCAGCGTAGTTCTGGGGGAAGATGCAAGTGATATGCACGATGCAAGAACATAACTTATGATCATGCAATGAGGCTGTAATGAAGCATGCAGATGTAAATGTTATGCAAAGAAATGCTACATTTAAATTGAAACAAGGTACATCAAACTCAAACATGAACAGAAGTAAGTAAACATGAACCAAACCACATTTCATGTAGAAAGGATGTAAGAAAATTATGCAAGCTTAACCACGGATCACGCAGGAAAGGCAAAGAACAACAAAACTATCTAGTGCACCTGAGGCGTCAAACAAGATTCCAACACATTGCACACGCGAGGAGAAAGATGGTGTGAACACAGGGACACACCCGAATGTTTTAAACTGGAGCGTCCTAATGCGCCGCATGCGAGAGGAGAAGAAAGTGATGTGAACACAGGGACGCACCCGCGTGTTCTAAATCGAAGCGTCCTAACGCGTCGCACACAAGAGGAGAAGAAGTGGTGTGAACACCGAGACGCACCCATGTGTTCTAAACCAAAGCATCCTAACATGTTGCACGTGAAAGGAAAAGAGGTGGTGAATACCGGGACCCACCCACGTGTTCTAAATTGAAGGGTCCTAACGCGTCGCACGTGAGAGGAAAAAATGTGGTGTGAACACTGGGATGCACCCGCGTGTTCTAAACTGAAGCATCCTAATGCGTCGCACGCAAGAGGAGAAGAGGTGAACACCGGGATACACCCGCGTGTTCTAAACCGAAGCGTCCTAACGTGTCGCATGCGAGAGGAGAAGAGGTGAACACTGGGACGCACCCACATGTTCTAAACCAAAGCGTCCTAACGCGTCGCACATGAGAGGAGAAAGAGGTAACGAGAACACCGGGACGCACCCAAATGTCTCTAACCGAAAGCATCCTAACACGTCGCACATAAGAGGAGAAGAGGTGATATGAACACCAGGACGCACCTGCATGTTCCAAACCGAAGCGTCCTAATGCGTCGTACACGAGAGGAGAAGAGGTGGTGTGAACACCGGGACGCACCCGCGTGTTCTAAACCGAAGCGTCTTAACGCGTCGCACGCGAGAGGAGAAGAGGTGGGATGAACACCGGGATGCACCCGCGTGTTCTAAATCGAAAGGAGTAGTTCGAAGGACAAAAATGATTTCACCTAGAACTCCTCTGAATGAACCGTACATACAATATCATGCATGCATAAGAGAGAGACTCAACAAGCATAACATAGAAAGAATGCATGTTCTATGCACAATAAACAAAAACATGTTCTATGCAAATGTATTAACAGCATTTTCTATGCAACAAGGGGGAAGTGCATGTTCCATGCAGTAGTAGCAAAAGCATGTTCTATGCAATAATGGAGAGATGCATATTTTATGCAAGATAAATTGGAAGCATGTTCTATGCAACAAAGGGGAAGTGCATGTTCCATGCAGTAGTAGCAAAAGCATGTTCTATGCAATAATGGAGAGATGCATATTCTATGCAATAAATTGGATTGAGTAGCAACTTCCGATTTACCTCTCAGAAGAATTACAATATGTTTTAGAAGGACACACCTCATTCATGTGGAGTAGCACTGAACATCATGTTCCGAAGACACGGTTTAGAGCTTCCGCAGAGGCAATTAGAACTTAAAAGTGAACTTTTCTTGCATTTCTTGAGAAATGAAGACACAAAACAACATCAAAATTCAAAGGAGGAGCATTGGGCACTTGTCAGCCACCAGGGGAGGGCGTCGGCCACATGTCGACCACCACTGGTGGCTGGTCGGCCTCGGATGGCAGATTAGGGCCATTTGGGTCTTTTCTCCTCGGGTCTATAAGTAAACACACCCAAACTTCATTTCCCCATTGCCGAAAATCATCCCTTTCTCTCTAGACACTTTTCTCCTCTAGATTCACGCTTTGTATGCGTTTTCCAACGCCTCACGAACATTTGATTCGCTAAAACCTTTTGATTTCCTTCGTTTTGAACCAATTGAAATTTGATTTTGGTGTTTTTTTCTTCATTTTCACCCCTTGAGGCTTGTTTCCCTCGAGTTCTTATTGGGTTCTATGTCGTTTCCCGAGCTTTGACTTTTTCTTCCCTTTTTCTCTCTCATAGGGTTGACTTTTGTTGACTTTTGGCATTTTCCGCCCATTTTCCTCATTTTCGCCCACTTTCTCACCTCCTTTCCAGATGACGGATGACATTCCACATGACAGATCTTCTTCGGGGATGGAGGCAGATCCCGAGCCTGTACCACTACCACCTAGGGTTCGACCCTTTGACCTAGAGACATATCATCTTGAGACACATGTGCTTCCACCCCGACAGTATTCATCATTTCAAAGGGTTTGCACGAGGTGTGCTAGAGAACCTCTTGCTACGAGAGCCGGAGTCCCATTTATTCTATGGCGCCACCAAGGTATATATTGTATTCTTACATTTTCCTCAATGTACCCTACATTTCTTGCACTGTATTTCTGACACCACCTTTCATCTGTTTGGGTCAAACACATTCTTGCATTGTATTTCTTACACTGCCTTTTATCTTCCCATTCTGATTACAGGAGGACTCACACTCTATTAGAGGATACGAAGCCACATCCGCGAGGGAGTGGTATACGGAGCTCCCCGCCGGCGTCCGCCAAATCATGGATAAGGTTGGCTTCGGCTTGTTCTGTATAGGGCTATCATGCCTCATAGCGAGTAGGCCCTTACTTGGCGCACTGGTAGAGAGGTAGTGGGATACCACTAACTCTTTCCACTTCTCTACCGCGGGGGAGATGACGATGACTCCCTATGACTTCGCCATGCTCACTAGCATAGAGGTAGGGGGTCATTCGATCCCTTACGATACAGACATGGGTGAGTGGGAGGCCGTCTGGATCTACCTGTTGGGGGCTCATCCGCCTATCTTCCGGTCAGGGATGGTGCGATACACTTGGTTCTCAGAGCATTTCAGAGGGACAAACCCAGAGACCCCTGAGGAGATCGAGCAGTACGCCTGAAGCTTCTTGATGTTCCTCTTCGGTACCACTTTGTTCGCCGAACATTGTAGGGTTGTATCTCTCGAGCGCCCTGGTGGACTTGTCTCAAGTCCGGCTTTACGATTGGGGCAGCGTTGGCCTGGCCACCTTGTACGGATATATGAGCTTAACATCCCATAGGAGCGGGAACAGATTCGGCGGCTACTGGAGAGCTTGGGAGGTATGCTTTACTTTTCTACTTTGCATTTCCTGTCGTGCTTTCTACTTTGCACTTTCTATACACTGCACACACATAGTCTGATCTCTGCTTTGCACTTGTACTTTCTGTACGCTATACTATACATTCTGCTTTCTATATTCTCTCTGTATTCTGCATTTCCTGTACATTGCACACATATTCTGCTTTCTGCATTGCCTGTGTTTATCTATTGTATACTCACTGTTCCCTTTTTGCTTTTTGCAGTTGTGGGTATATGCATATTTTCTCACCCTTGCCCTAGAGCCGGAGGTGGAGATGCCTCCTGTTGTACCTTACTCTCATTGGTACGATGGTAGGTGCATGAGGAGGACTAGGGACACCTTTCTGTTCTTCCGCCGGTACTTTGACACCGTGACCGCGGCAGAGGTAACTCAAAACGCATAGTTATTGCTACTTTACTTCAGCTCTGCTTCATATTGCATATCTAATGGCAACTGACAATCTGTGCATTTTCTGTTTGCAGATCTCGTGGTAGCCTTGGGCAATGATGCTTGAGGGTGTCAGGGAGTAGTTTGCTAGCACTCGGGGGGCTTTCCATTATCGGTTTGTACTCGAGGGCCCAGTTTGCTGAGCCTAGTTCTTAGGCAAGCACTTTATATGTCAGACATTGGGTTTACCGCAGCAGGCAGTTCCCATGCCGCCTCTGCCATCCGTGCTGGCTACAGAGAGCCTCTCCTCTAGGGAGGTGATTAACTTTACTCGGGGCCTGGATGCCGACTACTTTCTTGGAGAGAGGGACTATGCGACATTTATCCAAACGCATCTCATGCCTCCCTTGACGGGTACTCGTACTCGTACAGGGAGGGTAGCAGACGTCCTTTCGACAAGCAGGGCTCGAGTATCGAGGGATAGGGCCAGAGGGGTGCCTCCCGTTAGACAGGGCTTTGGTTGGCCAGAGGTTCCGACCGAGTTGACATGTTGGCGGTACACCGGAGAGGCTTACTAGATTTTGATTGAGCCTCCGGCATCTAGTCATAGATATGTCAGAGCTCTTGACTCACCTCCGGTATGTACTACAGTTTTCATTTTTTCCTTTCTCTCTGATATTCATTCCTTCTGGACATTGATCATTTCCAATGTATTTGCAGGCACCTACGGGGTACACTGAGGGATTACTCAAGCTGGTGGCTTCATTCAAGGGGATGATATTGAAGAGAGAGGCATTGCTAAATCTCCACGGTATTCAGGTATTCTCTTCAGTTTTACATTCTAGGCATCAAATTTCTAATGACACACGGACACTGACATTTCAACTGGAAACTTCTCATATTTGCACTGATACACTGCATCTATAGATCACATCTGACACACTGCACTCACACACTGTATCTGACTTCTGCATCGCATCTAATACATATGCTGTAACTGACATGAACTGCCCTTTTCAGGTTCCACCCGTACCGATAGGACCAGTAGCACCAGCAGCACCTACACCAGTAGTACCTCCTCCAGCAGCAAGGAAGAGAGAGAGGCAGGTTCCGACACGCGGCCGAGGGGGACGTCGTGGTCGAGACCGAAGGAGCCGTTCGGAGCCCACTCTGAGCGATGACGACGCTGAGACCAGCGAAACCGAGGAGGCCGCGAGTCAGCACGCTGAGTCATCCGAGAGTGGAGACGATGACGCTGGCTTGGGTTCTGCTAGTGGAGATGATGCTGAGTCAGGCTCTGAGGTAGAGAGCGGTGATGACTCTGGTTCAAACTCCGGTTCGGAGGGAGGTGCAGACAGCGGCGCTGACGGAGACAGCTCTGAGACCCCGCTGAGGAAGAGGACCTCTCGATAGCTGGCACTGATTTATGTTGTTTTTTTTTTTTGCTTTGTTTCTTGTTGTTAGTAGTTCTAGCACTTTGTACAGCTTTAGACAGGTTTTATTTTGCTTTAAAACTTGTACTCTTTTGAAAAAAGTAACCATGATCGGAATGAAAATAACTTTTCGATGAAAAAGTGTTGTATTTTACATTTTGAGCACCGCATAACATCGCATAGCATAAAAACGAGATTGATCTTGATTGAAAATTGCACATTGTATTGGTACTTTCTTAATCAGGTAATGAACTGACCAACACTTAACAAACAAAGTAAGACAACTCGATAAACAAGTAACAATAACAACTCGATAAACAACACAACAGCTCGACAAGCAAAAACAAAACAAATACAACTCGATAAGCAACACAACAACTTGATAAACAACACAAATACAACTCGATAAGCAAAACAAGGCAAATACAACTCAAATGAACATGCTTAAGCCCAAAGGGACTGAAAACAAGACCTTAGAATGTACAAAAAGCATAACAAAGCACAGGTTCTCAGCACTCTTAACATACAAGTGGACCACCAAATACCAGTGGTAGCTGTCGGCCACCAGTGGTGGCCGGTCGGCTACAAATGTGGCCTGTCGACCATCACCATTAGCCAGTCGGCCATCAATGAGAGGGACCTCCAGATTGTTGCCATCTATCTTCCACTCAGTGCCTTATCTTCTACAAAAGCTGGGACTTCGTAGTTTTTTCATTCTAACTCTGTTTTTACCACAAATTGAGCCATTCTTTGCCAAAAAAACTCTCAAATTGGATTGCAACTTTGGATGGCTCGAAAAAAGTGAATTTCTAGATTTTCGGGATAAATGCACTATTCCCGCTAAGTTGTTCTCCGCTGTGTTTTCCGTTCCTCCACGTTGCGGCTAGGTGTTGTAACCCGATCACACATGTTTTCAGCTTTGGGGATAAGAGATATGCCCTAAAATCGAAGAATTCCAAGTTTTGATGGAATCTCGGCGTGACGAGAAAATCTTACCTCAATCCCGTTTTGGTCACATCTAAGGTTTAGAAATGTTGTGTGGGCTCACTTCACATGAGGCTCAATCCTTGGTTCACAATGGAGAGCTAGATATCCCCAGTTTGATTCATCGATTTTCTGACACCAGTGACCGAGGCGATCTTCTTTGGCGAGGTTTTCGACAACATGCCATTTGTTTGTGCATGTTAGCACATTTCCTTCTTGCCCCTAGTTTCAGCAGGTCTGGCATTCGGCTAGTTGAGGTGGCACTAGACTTGAAAGAGGGCAAGAGTTGCATTGGCTTGGTATTGGCCGAGACTTTGATGGGCTTAGACGCCTTTCATTGGCGAGAGACAAACAAATTTGCAGGAAGTCCACTACTTCTTCCGATAATGTTTCCCAACCTATCTCATATGCGTTTCGCACATCACTCGACACTCAAGCTTTCTTTTTCTCTCAAAACCCTTTTCTCACTTTTTCTCTCTACATACACCTCTCTATTCTTTAATCTCTCTTTTCTTTCATCCCTCCCCAGATATGGCTCATGGATAGGTTGAAAGTAGTGGACTCTTGCCCTGCATATTCTGTACGAGGCTATTTCTTTTGCCGACAGCTAGTTGATTTCCCAAACGAAGGGTGGTGGAGCCATTGAATGTGTAACAGGTCTGCTGTTGATATTGCTTGGTGCTACCCCTGGTTTGATCTGCCTGAGATGAGCTACAACATGGCTCGATAACCTAGCATTCAACTGATTGGCCTGACACACAATGTATTCTACTTTCTGCTCCGATTAAGGAGTCAGTTCGGACACGACCAGACTTGCCCAGAAGAGGGGGTAAAGCACCCGGCTTCATTTCCAATCCGAGGTTCACAATTAGCTCGATACCCCAATGCTTGGAGGACAAGAGAACTTCTGGCTCCCGCTCCCAATTTCAGTTGTGCCCTTTCTGGCGAGTGCCTGGCTTGGCTTGAAGATGAGGCACAAACCAGGCCTACTTTAGCATCGGAAGCTTCCACAAGCGCAGGGAGAGGACGTAGGAACACCTGACTCATCTGTGCCCCAAGTTTGTTGCTTTGATCTAACTTTTCAAGTTCTTTTTGAATGTAATAAAAGCAACTTTGATTTGCAATGAGAGTTGGAGAACTTTGTATTGAAATTAATGAAATTGAAGTTGTGGGTACTAAAAATTTTCCTTTTGGTCTAAAAATGGTCTAAGTTGTAAAAAGATTAATTTGAAAATAATCAACTTTATTAAAACTTTTCAAAACCATTTTCGATAAGGTTCACAATTCGACACACCTCGAATCTATCCCCGAGATGTACAACCCCAAATCCAGAAATGGAAAATTGCCCCTAGACTGAATAGCACTGCTCAACACTGTAATCAGCTCTTCTCTTAGGGTAAGGATCTCAACTGAGCTTGCAAATAACGAACAGACAAGGATGCCTTGATCAAACACATAGACACAATTGATTTGGAGGTGTTTATGGCCGGACTTCAGAATGAAGTTGCCTACCTATCCCGAAGATGGGAATCAGGCCTTACGTAGTTCGGTTCAGGTTCAAATTCACTCGGGTATTAACGCTCTCCTTTTGCGCTCTAACTTTTGCCAAGGCCTCCCTTTGTGGGTTTTCAACCTTACGTGTTGAGTTTTTCTTTTTTTCAATTTTTTGTGCTCTAACTTTTGCCTAGATCGCCCTTCCAGGTTTTCGGCCTAGCGAACCTCTCAAGGGTAATATTTCTTCAACTTGTCCATATTAATCGGTTGGAAAAATTCTAGGCCATCCAGGTCCATAAGAATCACAGCTCCACCCGACTAGATGATCCTGATAATGTAAGGACCAGTCCAATTAGGTCTGAACTTGCCCCTAGGGACATGGATGGGAGCTTGGTTGTCTTTTAGCACCAAATCCCCTTCTTTAAGATTCTGAGACTTAACTTTCTTGTTAAAAGCCCTAGCAATCCTACGTTGATATCCTTAAACGTGGTACAGTGCTTTCAGCCTTCTTTCATCGCTCGAGCGCTCTGTTATGGAAAACCCAGAAATTTTGCAGACCGCTCGAAATTTGGAAAACCCAGAAATTTTGCAGACCACTCGAGCGACTAAGTGCATGCTCAAGCGAACTTGACGAACTCCCAGTACTTCTGCAGTCTTTGCAGACCACTCAAGCAACCAAATAGTGGCTTGAGCGAATTGAGTGTATGTTTTGCATCCGCTCGAGCTATGAAAGAGTTGGCTTGAGTGCACATCAAACCCATCCAGTATTTTTGCAGTCCATGCAGTCCGCTCGAGCTACCAAAAGGTGGCTCGAGCGGTCAGGCTATTTTCCACACTTTTTGACATGCCATTCTATGTTCGTATCTTCGTTCTCATCTTCTTTGGAGCATTTCTAGGCATGAATTGTGACTCATTAAGGAACTAATAAGAGAGAAACCAACATGAATGACTAAATTAGAAAAGAGAAGATGAATTATTCGATTCAAACTATGTGTTCCAATGTGTGTGCTTATATGTAATGAGCAGGCTTGAACGTTGTGGAAGAACATCAACCTACTCAAGTTGAGTAATATCTTAGTAAAGATATTTTGTTATATGGTATTTTCTTAAATGCTTCTATGGTAAGCCTTAGAACTTATGATTTCTGAAATATGAATGAGACTTCGAATGTTTCAATGTGACTTTCAATTCGATTTGATAAAGATTAAAGCATGATGGACGCAAGGTCATTTTGTAATGATGGACCCCAGGTCGTTTTATATATGTTGGACCCAAGGTCATTTTGTATATGTTGGACCCAAGATCGTTTTGCATTTGATAGACCCAAGGTCATTTTGTATTTAATGGACCCAAGGTCATTTTGTAATGATTGACCCAAGGTCATTTTGTATTTGATGGACCCAATGTCGTTTTGTAATGATGGACCCAAGGTCATTTTATATTTGATGGACCCAAGGTCGTTTTGTATAAATTGGACTCGAGGTCGTTTTGCTTTGTTATGATCTATGTGAATATGATATGAAAGAAGAGAGTATTCTAAATGTTTAATTATAAGTATGATTTGTTTATGCACGAATCTCATTCATTAAGCTCTTTACTTTGATGTTATTGACTGGGTTTTCGCTCACTATGTTACATATATGTATGTAGGTGAGCGGCGGAATGTCCAGCCCCAGCCCTAGTGAACCTGTGAAGGATACCGAGTTTTGTTAGTCTGCTTCCATTTCTAACCCCATTACTAAATAATTTTGTTAATTCTGTTTTTGAGGCTGGGTAATTTGGGATTACTGGCCAGTTACGGCTTAAACTTTTAGGGGTGGGTATGGGTAGTGACAATCAGGATGAGAAGTCGAACTAGAAGTCTTTTTATTTTGTTTTGTACTTTTGGAAGTTGCAACTTAGAGATAGTAGTCGTGTATATATGTTTTGGTTTTGTCAAGGTTATGTTGTGAATGTTGTACATTTCCTTTTGTTGTTTGGACTTGTAAATGTCAAGATAATAATATGAGAAGCATACTCGTTTTGTTTTCATACATTTTATGCACATGCTCTAAATGGACTCTTGGTAATTAATGGACAATGATTTCACATAAGCCCCAATGTTAATAGTCCAGTCTTGTCTTGTTAGGCCTTTGGTAGTTGAGGGTTATCGATCGGTCACAATGCTATCTTGTTTGGGGCGGGATAGGGTCGTGATACCTAGACTCCTATAGTCTTCCACTACTTCATTTTCCACTAAGAATACATTCAAGATTTGTCTTCCTTTCATAAAAGCCCCTTGCACCATAGACACAGTCTCTCCCAAAGAAGTCTTTAGTCGCTTTGATAAAACCTTCCCCAAAAACTTATAAAGTGATGTGAGTAAGCTAATGGACCTAAAATCTCCAATTCTTATAGCATTTACTTTCTTAGGGATTAAATAGATGAAAGTAGCATTTGAGTTCAAATTAACAATCCCTGACTCATGAAATTCAGAAGGAAAAAAAAAAAAAAAAAAATTCTCAACAAATCCCCTTTTACCATTTCCCAACAATCCTGAAAAGCGGACATGGAAAATCCATCCGAACCTGGAGCTTTGTCTCTTTCATAATCGAAGACTGCTTCTTGAATTTCCATTTCATCAAATGGCCTTTCAAGCCACGTTGCAATTGTCTGATCAATGGGTCCCCATTCAAGTCCTACAATCCCCTATCTATTCACCTCCTACTTCGAATAAAGCTTAGAATAGAAGTCATAAATTCCATCGACAATCTGATTCTCCCTCTCCTCAATTACCCTAGGCTCACTTTTAATTTTTTTGATGAACTTCTTTCTTTTCCCATTTGCAACCCTATGAATTTTTTTTGAATTAACATCACCTTCCTTCAACCATTTAACGTTTGCCTTTTGAGCCCAAGAAATTTGCTCCCTAAAAACCAGCTCTTCCAATTTCAATGTCAACTCAGATCTTAACTAAGCCTCCTTGCAATGCCAAGGCATGTACTTCAATTCTGCACATCACCTCCTTCTTTGAAATCTCCAAATTCCCAAAAACCTCCCTATTCCAACACTTCACATTCTCCTTGACCATCTTTAGTTTTCTCATAAATTTAAAACTTTTCCATCCATGACAACTAGCATTAGCCCACAATTCCTCAAAATTTTGTTTAAAAGATGGATGCTCCAACCACATGTTCTCAAATCTGAAAGGCATCGGTCCCTATTTTAATGGGCAACTCTCAATCACAATGGGACAATGCTCTAAAAAAATAATCTAAGTAACAATTCTTGTCTTAAATTGGGAAAAATCCCTTCCATCCCATGGAATATAAAATTCTATCTAGTCTGCAATGCACCAAATTTTATTGAAGGTTAGACCATGTAAATCTTGCATTACACAAAGGAGGATCCACCAACTCACAATCTCATATGAATAGATCAAAGTCCCTCATACCCCTAATAGTTCTAATCCCATTGAGCTTTTTCGAGATCTTCCTAACCGCATTAAAGTCTCTCCCTAAACATCAATTTAGGGAACACAACCCAAATAGCCCATATAACCCCTCCCAAAAATCCTCTCCTAGAAGGCCTGTGTGATAACAATCCCTTCATACATAGTGCATATCGTGTCATTCTTGCATTTAAACCTTGTATTATATGCTTGCTTGAACTAGAACTTGTAGTTAGGTAAAGACATTAAGTGTAGGAAAATTATTTGTTTCATGCTTTGATATAAGAGATGGCTGTAGACTCGATTTGAAAACCACAACATATGTTTTAGCACTAATTGAGGAGCTTAAAGACCTTAGTCTAATGTGCTTGTCCATTTCTTGTTATATGTTATTTTGCTAATTGGGGTTCGCATTAATTAAGTACGATTAGTAGCTTTAATTTGGATTAATTAAGTATGATTAAGTTAAACCTTGATTAATCAATATTAATCTTAATTAAACTATGCCAAGTAGGATTAGTGAATTAATGAAGCACACAAGTAGGTGAAGCATACATGCACCTTACCTGATTTCTCCTACACCACCTTTGTCCTATTTTTGGTGATATAAGAAAGTAGTAGAAGGAGAGAGAGAGAGAGAGAGGGGAGGGGGGGTTGGAATCGTGTAAGCAAGAAGGAAGAATGAGAAGAAGAAAGAAAGAGGGAGAACAGGACGAAACGAAAGGAGAAATAAGAGGGAAAAGAAAACCTAAGGGAATCTAGCTCAAATTCATCCTAGAGAGTGTTCTAAGGTAAGATTTTATCCTTAATTCTTATAGCAAACCTTGCTATTACCTAAGATCTAAAAGAAATTAGCATTGTAGTGGATTACCATGGAAGTTTGAAGGAAAGAAGGAAAAATATGAGAAATGGGATAGAAAATAATGAAGAATACGGAAAGAGTCTTAAATTCTTGCTAATTTGGCCTTGTTTTTGATGTTCCTAGTCCATAAGGAGTTATATTCTCATGCTTTCTCATAATTTTCAATGATTTTGCATATCTAAACTCATGTTTTGAAAGAATAAAAAGGAGAGGTTTTGGTTAGGAATGGAATGCATGAATTTGTTAGCGAAACTTGTGTTTTGATTTCTAAATCATGTAAACAAATCATGTTTTGATCTTGTGGCATTAAAACAACCTTGTTCCTATGTTTTCTCTCAAGTTTAGAATGTTTTCCAATGAATTGTTACGGTTACCAGCTATGAAAATGAAAGAAGAAAGCTTAGAACAACAAAGGGTTTGAACAAGTAGGTTTACCTAATCCCGCCAAGTCCCAAGAACTCGATTTTCAATTACGAAATAAAAGCACACAAGGCCCGCATGTGCCTAACCAACCCACACATGCAGCCCTATTTTCCGCACATGCAAAAATCCTATCTTTTGCCCGTTTTCTCTTATCGAAAGCCTCAGTCACCTAGGACACTTCTTGCATGAGTTTAACATTATTTAGACACTTGTTTGAGACTTGAATTAAGTTTGGAATAGTACTTGACATGTAAGAAAAGTTAAGAAAAAGTTTTGCCAAATTTAGACGCTCAATTTTGTTACGTTGTGCATGTAAGTTAAGTATTTCAATGTCTTGTTCTTGTTTTATATAGGTCAAGCTTCAGAAGAGTAAAACCTCTCGTTAAAGGAGCCGTTGTGTGTAGTAATTTTGTAACGTTATGTTTGATAAATCCTGTTTCCAATGCAAAACTTGATTATGTTTACAGAACTATGCTATGGTTTGCTATGAATAAACATACTATCAACGTTTATCATGTACTTAGATGTCATTCTTGGATCATGTCTCAATATTGGGGGAATAACCAATCATGTTATGTTGGCTGAGCTTACCTTGTTTCGTTTAGCCGGTACTCGGGCCAGTTAAGCACATTGTAATCCTTGAAATGTCCATCACGATGTAATGTCTACAATTCAAGTTATGCTTTGCCTTAAACAATTAAAGATACATTCAAAGTTATGTTTTTATGTTATGTTTATATAACTCATCGATATTCATTCATTTACTGCCTTACTTTATTACTATTCACTGGGCAATGGCTAACCCCTTTCCTTATATGTATGTAGGTGAAGACGAAGATCATGGTCACGAGGAAGAGTTGCACTAGAAGTCTTGTCTTTTACTTTTGTTCTTTTGAGAGTGGTAACTTTAAGACATGGGCCTTAATTATATGTTTTGATTTTTCTAAGGTCGTGCTACAAGTGATGCATTTTTCTTTTGTTGTCTGGACTTGTAAATACCAAGATAAATAAATAAGTAGTGTGTTTGTTTTGCTTTCATTATGCCTTATGCACATGCTCTGGATGGACTATTGGTAATAAAATGAACAGGCGATTCTGTATAGGCCACAAAGTTATTAGTCTAGTCTTGTCTTGTCTTGCTAGGCCTTCGGTAGTCAAATACTACTGGCCGGTCATAGTTGTTATCCTATTTGGGACGAGATGGGATTGTGACAGCTTGTTAGGTCCATAAACCCCAGTCAACCACCACACCGTATTGTCAAGGTTCCTAAACCTAACTAATAGAGAAAACTCCCCAATCACAATTTCATACTCGGAGATAACTCTCTCATCCCACATAACAAGAACACCTCCCGATCTACCAACAGAAGGCACACAAGCCCAACTCTTATGTCTAACTACCCAGAGACTTTTCATGAACTGCCTATCACACACTTTTACTTTAGATTCCTGAAAAACAACTATGTTTGGTTGATGACTCCATAGAAAATCCTTAATAACACCCCTCTTTTTTCTGAGAACCCAACCCCCTCACGTTCCAAATAATAATCTTCATTGGAAAACATTTTCACCCCTAACCTCCCTCGCCACTACTCATAATTAACCGAACTTGCTAAATTCCTTAGCTCCCTAGCCCATTATTACTACTCTCTCCTTCCCTTCTAAACGCTTTCCCCTTTGTGAACCTATTATTCTTACTAAATGGCCCAAACGTCCCCTTAATTTGCACTAGTGACAATCCCACAACCTGAAGTAACTGCATAAAATAAGGCACCTCCTTCTCCTCAATTAGGCAAGTCTCATACTTACTTGACTCCTTCAACCATCTTTACATTTCCTCCTCTCCTTCGCTAAAAACATGTCCCCCTTGTCAAAATGATTACCCGAGACCCCACCCTGATCATCATTCACATGACCTTGAGAAATATTAGCATGTAAGGACTTAGACACAATGGTAGTCTCATTTACAATGGCCTTCAGAGTTTCAGAGGCAACCCCTTATTCAATAATATCTGCCGATGAGACCTCAAGAAGAGGACAAATTAATCTAGAAAAATGAGCATTGAAACCCCATCCCCTAGCTCTTTCCCCTGAAACAGAAGAGTTTGGAATAGAATGTACCCCCTTATGAGAAGATGAAAATGTGATATCTTGGTTAAATGAACGACTGACCTGATTTAGAGAGTTGAAAACCTTTTCGATGTCCTCACCCTCAGTAGTACAATCTGCATTGAAAAGGCTGTTGAGGTCCCAATGTTGATTGGCTTGCTCATCCCAATGCTTTCCACTTCAGATTGTGAATATGAGCTCTCAAATGATCCATACTCCTCCAGAGTTTGCAACACCTCATGAGCTTCAAAACGACCCTCTTCCATTCCTTGAACCAGAATTTCGAAGCCTTGTTAACCTCCAGCAACTCCTCAACCACAGCTTCTGGTATCCCATTTAATCTCTGAAATCCCCATCTGATCTGTCCACATTATCTGTCAACCCTAGTTTTGATTCATTTGTGGTAAGATCTTCACGAATAAGCATCAGAGTAGAATGAGCAAGCTTGACTAACATTGTTGCATCGCAAGATGGGAGTCGTCACCTCTCCTCATTCACTGTTGAGCTTCTTCGAGTATCGTCGTGAACGTCTGTCTTAGAGTTTCAAACCAGTGAGGCCAAAAGAACATGACTAGAATGTCTATCCAAACTCAGCCCTAATTCTTCCATCAAGTTGGAAAAAGAATTCCACGGGCCTTCAATAAAAGCTGGGCCCCTCTCTTTATAAATAAGAATATCATTTAGGCCCTTGTTGAATATAGGAATTAGAGTATATAGAATCTTTTTATTTTTAGTATTATGTATATAATTTGTGATTGTGTCAATCACTAATTTAGTGCCTTATTTATATCATTTCCTAAATTGTATCATGAATTTATTATATATACATGACTTCTATCTTATTCATTGGTAAGCCAAATCATTCTTTTCATCATTTTTGGTATTAGAGCCAAAGCACAGAAATCCTAGTCCTCTGCCCAGCCACTGTCGACACCTTTGCCTCACTGCCCAACCAGTGTTTCATCTTCTTCCTTCCTCTTTGAGTGCCAACAATCCCCTTACAGGCCTCTATTTCACCCGACAGCCCTACCTAGCCAGCCTAGACCCCCAGAAACTACCTACCTAACCCTCTACACCCCTCAGTAGACTGCCCTAGTGTTGCCATGGATCTTGTTGGCTGCCGACCAGGGTGTTTCCTAGCTATAGATGCTTCGGCAACTCTTTTAAGGCAGTTCAATTTTTGCTTTTCCTTTTCTAGGGTGTGGTACAGATGTATTAAGCACTTTTTTGGCCCTTTTTTTTTTTTTTTTCTCAGTAGACTACCAGATTTGTTCGGTAGCATTTATTTGGATTAGCCGTTGAGTTTTTTCTGGCTTCTCATATTTTTATGGATTGTGTGGCTGTGATTTTGTATTTTCTAGCCCTTATTAATCCACCATGACTGACCCATCCCTTGTTGCTTCTGATATGCCCAACAAACATTTCCCAGTGTGTTTTGATTTTTCTCTTTCTCATCACACTCTTGTTCATCGCATTACAAGTGTGGTGTTGAATGGGAAAAATTTTACTTCTTGGGGCCGCTTTCTTAAACTCTATTTAGGGAGAAAGGGAAAGGCCCATTGACTCTCATCTTCTATTCAGCTTGTAGCGACAGATCCTACATGTGCCCAGTGGGATATAGATAATTGCACTATTCTAGGATGAATGTTCAACCCCATGGAGGATCATATTTATATGTTTCTTTATTGCGACACGGTTTCAAGTCTTTGGCGTGCCTTGTCTCAGATGTATGCCCATGCTCATAATGAAACTCGCATCATTGAGCTCATAATTTTAGGATTTGATTGTGTAATTATTTAATTCATTTTTCTGTGTATCATATATTCAATATATATAGACATGGTCTCACCCAATTACGGTAAGACAATTTTGTATAATTCTCTTCTATTCCCATTTATTTTTTTTTTATCTTTGTTCAAAATTCCAATGAAGGTGGCACGGTTAGTAGAAAAGTTGCCAAGGGATATCCTTTGGGAATGTAAGGATAAGGGGAAGAATGATCATTTGGTGAATTGCAAGGTAGTTTCATTACCAAAGGAGAAGGGGGGTTTGACGATTGGTAATATTCGACTAGGAACCTGGCCTTACTTGGCAAGTGGAGATTTCCACTTGAGAGTGATTCACTATGACATTCTGTTATTAGAAGCAAGTATGGGATTCATGATAATGGTAGAGCTTCACAAATGGTTATGAGGGGTACTTGTCGTGCTCCTTGGAAGTCAATTTCTCGCATCTATCCACTTTGATCTCCTTATCTTTCAGTGAGGGTGGGTAATGGGGAGCTTGTTTGATTCTGGGAGGATGTTTGGGTGGGATCCTCTTCTTTTGCCTCCGATTTTTCACATTTATATAGAATGGCCGAGTCTCACAATTGTTCTATTACTTCCATGGCTTGTTCATTTTTTGCTCCAATTTCTTGGAATTTCAACATTTTTAAAAATTTCAATGATAGGGGGACAGTAGAGTTGACATCTCTATTGCCAAGACTTGATATTTTTTCTTTGGTTCCTCTTTTAGAGGATAAGAGGGTTTGTGCTCTTCATTCATCAGATATCTTTTCTTGCAGGTCATTTTTTTGATAAAATCATTGATAATCCTCAAGTTTCTCAGTTTTTTTTTTTTTGTAAAAGAATTTGGAAGGCTTGTGTTCCTCTTAAGGTGAAAGTGTTCATGTGGTCCTTAGTTTACGGAGGTATTTTGACAAAGGATGCACTACAAAAAATGAGACCTAATCAATTTCTAAATCCTCAATGGTGCATTATGTGTTGTAAGGATGGTGACTCCTTGGATCACTTATTTTTGCATTATCCAATTGCTTTGAGCTTATGGTAAAGATTGTTTCTTTTAAGAAATGTTATGTTGGTGGCCACAAAAGGTGGTGGGCACACACTATTAATTGACTTTTATGCTTTGGGAGGATGGAAGAGGGCCAAAGTACTTTGGTATTGTGCCATCTTAGCAACTTTTTAGGTTTTATGGTTGGAAAGGAATGCGCCGGTTTTCAAAGATGAATCTCTAGTGTGAGAAAAAGTGTCACTTAACTTCATTTTGGGCTTCGGTGACTCCTCTCTTTAGGGAGATTCCATTGTTTTCGTTAGCTAATGATTGGTTATCAGTGTGTGACGAGTTTTTTTGGTGCAGTCTTGTGGGTTTTGTATTTTTACTTTGTTTTGTTCTTGTAAAGGATGCATTATCCTTATTTCTTACTTTTGATTAATAAATAAAATTAATCCTTCTTGTTGATCCAAAATAAATAAATAAATAAAAGCGAAGAGACATAAACTAAAGCCCTTTCCTAACCTGAATTTGTTAAATCACCAAGTCCCAAAAGTTTAAGTTGTGAAGAAAGAATGCATATTCTTTCCTTTTCCTGGTTTGAGGACTTCTTGTCCTCCCCCTTCTCTCTTTTTAAACTCTCACTTATGATTGTAAAGTTGACAAAAATTATAGAATACTTCTCAGATAAAGAACTACAAAAATCTCCTATATGGACTTGACAAGATGGGGAATTAATGACAAACCATTCACATTAGCAGCAATGAGCAATGAGAATATATCTAATTACGGAAAGAGGATGGAAACAAAGCATTAAATAAGGATTTGCTAGATATTAATAGCAACATCATGCAAAATGGGCCAATGGCAAATCAACAATCACAGCAACAAAGAAAACATTCAAAATATTCACAAAGAAAAAAAGAACATGTGATGGGATATTTTCAGCTGAATCAAACTGACTGGAGCTTCCACAAATCATATACATCACCCAAGAAAAAGAAAATGTTAGGGACATTGCGCTTCTTCGTAGTTAATAGAGTAATAGAGAGAGCAAGAAACCTGTAAATCTTCACATTTCATCAACAATCAAAAAATGAAACTGTTATTATAACTTATATCACGCTAAATGTCGTATCAATAAGATTTCAATCAGTGCTTCAATGAAAAGAAAGGCAAAAACACTTGAATGCAGCACAACTTTTTCAGATCACACACAAAAAAAAATAAAAAAAAGAAAAAAAGAAAAAGAAAAAGAAAAAGGAAAGAGAAAGAAATTGAACTGCCATGAAATCCCAAAAGAACACAACATTGTAACCAAAAAAAAAGAAAAAACAAACAAACAAATTTGGCTTAAGGAAATTCACCTTTTGTATTTTTTTAAACCGAATAGAAGCTGCACCCATTTATCCAGAATGTGAATCATCAGTAGTGTCTGATGTCGTGCCAGAAATAATAACATCGTCCAGTACTTGGGGATATAGATCCTAACATGGCCACAGAATATCAATTCTTTGGGTTCTTAAAACCATAAGAAGATTATATTGAACTATTGCTAAATTAAACTAGTATTAATCTAAATGAAATCATAAGATTAAATTATCGCAATTACACAGCATTTACAAAAGCATACACAGCCTAGAAATTGGATGAATGGGTGACTGGAGCAGCTATAAAGCAACCTTCTTATTAGGACTATTACTTTATGTTTTAAATCAAATTAACACTTCTATCAAACATTATAGTTAAGTTGAAGATAGACAATATTTTATTACTAGAAGCCTGATTATAAGTTCGATTTGGAGGCGACAAATAGGGATCAGGATAAAGAGCGTGGCTTACGCGTATATGACTAACATCTGAAAATCACATGGTACTTTTAAGCCTTCTTGGCAGACTCTGATCAATTCTAGATTAACAAGGGCAAGCTCTATGTCAAAGAGGTGCTTTGCATAAGACCTAGTTCCTTGGGTTGCCATTACATTGTTGAATCAAGAGAAGGTGCAAGCAAAGGTGTTGTGAAGCTTAGAATAATAGTACAAATGAGTATGTAAAGAAAACCAAGTCCCAGAGCTGGATTAATGATGGCTGATCAAATGTTTGCATGAGCACAAGTTTGTGCTATTTTGGATACAGTTTCATCAGCACAAGTAAATGATAAATGCCAAACAGTTTGAACCTTTGATAAACAAGAAAAGTAACAGCCAGGGGCATGGGCATCATGCAATCATGCCTTGCACCAGCCACTTTAGGCGGCTTCAGATTGTAGGCACATAGGTCCACCTTCCATATAGCATGCCCAAATTACCACCATGTTAGTTCTCTAATGCCATATGCCATGCCAGCCTCATGAGGAGACACCTAGTTCAATCAGATATCGGCAACGCATCACTTCCAGTGCTGGCCTCAAGCTAGGGCTCTAAGGTACCGCCCACAGAAAGCACAGACATGCTCATTCTTGAACCAAGCATGCCCATTTCCACAAGATTTCAGCTCAATCATCTCTTGGCTGGGCTAATTGACCTATATCCCCTACAATCTGCAGTTTGTTCTTAAAGAATGCTCCAAGAATTCCAAGAAGGTGCCTAGACACCCCTACACTAGCTTGGGCCTAGGTACCACACTAATGAGACGCCTGAACAACCTATGACTCCTACACAAGATCACTAGGATATTGCGGCTCGGTGGCTTTCACCAAGGTGGCTCGTTCCAACTCTCTCCCTCAAGGAACTTCCCTTGACTGGTCTAAAAAGAGAGGAATCCTCCATATGAAGATATGTAGTCATAATGAGCATTGTGCCTCGAGCTATACATCAATCAACTATAACAGCCTTTTGAGGTCTTTCAAGAACCCTAGGAGAACCAAATAGCTCTGGGTTCATAAACAACCATAATTTTCTAGGAGGGCTGCTATTAGCACTTACCTAATTTCTTTGAACCCCTACCCTAAACCTTAAATTCTAATAAAATTTCTTTGAACACCCCACTTAGTACCAATTTTACCCATATTCATAATATCAACACACTCAAATGCACACTCACCTAATTTTGCATACCCTCTCTTATGTTGAAGAACAATTGAGAACAACGAATTGACGGTCCCTCTTCTCCTTCTCTCAATAAACAATGGTCTCTTTCTCCTTCTCTCAGTGAACGACAGTCTCTCTCTCCTTCTCTCAGTGAACAACAGTCTCTCTCTTCTCCTTCTTTCAATGAATGATAGGCTCTTTCTCTTTCTCTCTATGAACGATGGTCTCTCAGTTGGAAATCTCTTCATAAATCTCGTCGTAAATCTCTTCGACAGTCTTTTCTCCTTCTCTTCGATGGTTTCTTTCTCCGTTCGGCATGCTAGTGCCGAACAAAATGTTTATGTTCGGAACCCATCTACCAAACCAAATGTTTTTGTTCAACACTCTGTTAATGAACAAAACTTTAACCATCGGCAAACCAGTACCGAACAAGCTCAAACAAAACAGTAGCCATCGAAAACAACCAAGAATTGTTAATGCAATACAGATAAGCTTACCAATGCAAGGCTAACCTCATCAGAGTTGTTGTCATCGTTCTCCCTTACTCTATAAGTATCAACAAATGGTGAAAACGACCACAGATGCAGATGGAAATTTGATTGGAGAAACTCGGAGTCTATTATAGGATTGTTTGCAATGTTAACTAATTTGAAACACCGAACAAAACAATTGAAACCACCGAACAGAACGTTAACTAGTTTCAAATGGGCTTCATTGAAAATGAATACGTTTAGGGTTTAGGATGGTGATGAAGACGAATACGTTTGGTGATGAATATGTATAGATGGGGATGGAGGTGGGTATACAATATTGTACAGCGTCATTCTAATTGTGTTCATTTGGTGGGTGGGTATGCCATTAAAAGTTGTTTTTTAATTTAATTTTACTTCAGTGTATAACTGTAATTAAAAAAAAAAAAAAAAGAGTAAAAATTGGAGAGTCCAAAAAAATTAGGTATGTGCTAATAGCAACCCTCTTTTCTAGAGGGCTTTACAATCTACTCATCCGCCAATAGCCCCCAAAAAATTATTAAAAATAAAAAAGGCGACTTAGTACATGAGATTCCCACTAAAGCAGGGTTTGGGGAGGGCGGGCATACCTAGCCACACAAATAAAACCAATTGAAAAACTTCTAGAAAACCTAACTACATAGATGATAAGAGAACCCCCAAATGAAAGCAATGTATCGAAAACATCTTCCAACTCTTCAACAAATGATGTATTAGTCTCAAATATATTTCCTATTGGTTCCCTCTACACAAGAAAAATGAACTTGGGCCATCTTCCAAACTATTTTGCTAGCTACTCCAAGCTCCTATCTCTTTAAGCATGCTAAGAAGTCCAACTCATCTCAGCATGATCATCCAAAGGTTCTTCATCATTTTTCCATTCCGCATATATTTGTAATCACTAGCCTCTCCTTATTTAAGTGGTTTGCAATTAAACACCAATCCCATCCCAACCCATTGTTAAGTTAGGACCTATGTTACATGGACTCGGTGCAAGTATTGGGTGTGGGTGTTTCCAAGTGTCACACCTTCTAAATCAAATTTTTGGATAGTGAGATACATATGTATTAGTGGGGTATGGGTATGGGTACAGGTACGGGGACATGTCATGAACATTGTATATTGTATATTATTTTAAAATGTATTTGAAATTAAATAGAAGAAATTAATACAGGAATATGCCTAATGCTTAGCATGTTCAAACCCCACATTAAATAGTAGACAATAATTTATTGGCAGGTAAAAGAGTATCCAGTAGTCAAAAATATCAATGCACTTTTAAACAACTCAGTTAGTTTTCATGGTTCTTCCTTTATTAGGCTACATAGAAGAAACAATGCACATAATTGAAACTCATTCTTGCAACTTGTTCAAAGTTATTTTCCTTTGAAACAAAATGATGAAAGGTGGACAGAACATGGGAAACGACATGGGAATGAGCTTTTTTTCCCCTTCTAACAAATGAGTTGTAACACCCTTTCCCACAAGTAACTAAAATATCCACAACCTATATTGTCCATAACTTATTGCAAATACTAACTTCGACCATCGAGTCTTCACCCAATATTCGAGTATCAAGTCTCCCCTAAAATATCCATTAAAAAACATCCCAACATATTCTACACAAGCACACTCTATTCAGCGCATTAAAATATATAAACTCTCAAACTAACAACAAAAGTTTACTCAAACAAAAAGTACAGAGCAATTGTGTCGTTGAAGCAACAAAACTTCAAAAATAATATAAGGCCACATAATGTGAAACAAAATAAAAACCAGTGTTCAGTACGACACGTACGTAAACAGGAAAACATGATAAAGGTACCCCAATGTAATAAAGCTACAAACATTTTAAATGAGACTTTGAAAAAGCATATTGAGAACGGAACTCACTGGAAAACTACAAAGAGTCATAAGTTGCACAGTTGGATTCGAAAGATGCGGAATAGAGAATGAACTTTTATATCAGAGTGGCTGGTAGTGGGTGTGACCAGCGGAGAGAAAACAGTGTGAAGGAAGATGATGCGATCAATCCATTTTTCAGATCAACAAAATTTGTACAAATATGGCCTGATTAAGGTCAATGCAGTTAAATATTAGTAAAACCAATTGCAAAATAAAATAAAAAAACAAAAAAGCTACCAACCTGTAGTTGATAGTGAGGTTGGATTGGAAATTAGCTAGCAGTCTGTATCTGAAAGAAATGCAAGGCAAAGATCAATTATTTACATTGATATGCAGGGGAAAAAATGAAGCTAAATATCTCACTAAATAATTAAACAAAATGATCACTCCACAAAGATTAGTTATTTACTTTGATATAAAAGACAACCAATCATCACTTTGAATTGGGACTAAGATGGAGTATGTATGGTGCGAAATTTCCATATCCACCCAAAATGAATGCAACAATAAATAGATGTAGCAGCAATTCTATTTCAATGTAATTTTGAGCCCAAAAACACACAAAAAAAAAAAACAAAACAAAAAACAAAAAATAAAAAATAAAAGAAAAAACAAAAAAGAAAGAAATAGATACAGTTAACTATAATAAATGTCTAGGCTATGGGATATTGGTTTAATTAAATTTCACTATTTTTAGTGTTATCCTAAGAAGTATGGACACTTCTAAGAAAATAACGTATCCGTGTCGTGTCCGCGTCGGACACCGTCACTCTTTGGACACTTCCCGGACACATGTCTAACACTCTTCAAAATGTGTCCTATTTTTTAAAGACTCAGACACGCTTTGGATACTTGGAGAACACACGTGTGTATCTCTTAAACACATGTGTCTATCGATTAGATACATGTGAAACTAATTATAAGTTTGAACAAAACAACTTAAGATACAATAATAAAACAAAAACCATATAAATTTATAGGATTAGTGTCATATTACATTTTTTATAATCTTTGAATGATATATTCATATATATAACATATAACAAATGTATGAAATTACATATTTCATGCATATCCTCCACGTGTCGTGTCCTGTATTTTTTGAAAATTAGTATGTCGGCGTGTCCGTGTCATATCCGTGTCGTGTCACGTGTAAGTGTCCATACTTCTTAGGTGTTATCCAATGCCTACAAACAAATCCCCCAAAATTGTGTATGCCAAATCCCCAAGTGGTTGTGGAGCACCACTTTGTGGTATAAAGTTGCGGGTTCAACTCCTATGAAGAGGAGGTTGATACCCTTTGTTGTTTCACCTTCCCCACTGACATCATCTAACCCTTACTAACTCCTATTGATGTATACCAAGTGACATATATATATATATATTCAATTAAATTTCAACTTTAAAGACCCAAAAAGAAAAAGTCAAAACCCCTTACTGTCCGTTTGGATTGACTGCGGAGGGGGAGAGTTGGGGAAGGAAGGAAGGAAAAGGAAAGGGAGGGGAGGTATCCTCCCACTTGTTTTGTTAGATAATACTTAGAGAGAAGGAAAGGAATACATTTCGTATTACAAAATGTTATTATGAAAAACACTTCCCTTTCATTTCCACCCAATTTTGGAGGATTTATGAAGTGCATAAACCAAACATCAATCCAAACGAAATGTTAGCGAAAATCATTCAAACCCAACGAAACAGAATTTTAAAATCATTTTTCATAAATCTTCATGCTTAAAATTATAATAAAGTAACTGTCTATCTCTAAATATATAAGGAGGTGCAGAGTTGTCTAAGCTATAATTTCAGATCTGGGAAACCTTAAAGTAGAAGGTAAATGGGAAAGATTTATGGAGAGGCTTTGGTGTTGGTGAGAGTAGCGAGTGAGAGAGTTGATTTTAAATTCTAAACTTTAAAATTCGATACTCGAAGTACATCAACTTTGAAACACAATGAATTACAATCATAATGACGAAAATCAAACACAACATATAATTAATACAAAGAAACTCTCAAAATGGGAGAGAAAAGTCCCAATATATGTTGTTTGGGAAGTGCTATATTAGCACACTTTTTTATCTTTTTATCTTTTTTGAGTCACATCACTTCTATATTTTTCTGCACATCTTTTCGTAAAAAGTCAAAAAGTATACTTATTTAGCACTTCACAAGCAACCACCACACACAGGCAGGGAGACACAGGAGTTCTTCTAGACAATTGGGGTAGCCCCATTGATTTGAAACCCAAAAATTTAAACACAACAAAATATGCAAGAGCAATCGTGTAATTCTTATAGGTTAGTCTAACCTAAAGGTAACATACTAACATTAGCTGCTGAAAACTACAATCTCTGCACACAAAACTTGCTAGAAACAATGTGACATGTGATTAAATCATGAAAATTCTTTACCTTTTTAAAAAAAAAATGTCTAATCAATTATTCCATTCATCAACAATGAAAGCTCTTTATCATATGAACAAAGTGTCACGAATAAAAATTAAAGCATAAAATCTTCTATCAAAGCAAACAAAATCTAAATTCAATTAAAAAAATCATCAAAAAGGTACTCACATACCATTAATGTCGGATCTTTTTATGTTTTCCAGAGAGGAAAAAGATTAGAATGAGACTGGGTGCTAAGCACCCACAGAAGTATGTTGATTAAAATAACAAACTAAAGTGAAATGCAAGTAGTGCTTCTGAGTTTTTCAGGAAGGCCCATAAAAATGAGGTCAAACACTGAAGATAAAGATTCAATATTTTATTTGTTCCAATTGTTCTTGGGCATGAGAAAGTAGTAGCAACATAATATATCTGAGAAACAAAATCCAACCAAGATCGAACCTTTCGTCGTCGTCCCTTTGCTGGAGATTATTACTGAAGATTCTTACCATTGCGGAGTTACACCCTTGATTGTAACAGCATCGATTCATAGAAAAACCAACAATAGCTTTGAACACACAATGCCTAGACCTTGAATCTCATAACACCAAAAACAAATTAGGGGTTTTTGAAAGCAAGGTCAGAGCATCCGTGAAGGTGACGACTGGGATGGAGGAGAGTGCTCACGGTGTCTTTGGTTGAGATTCAGTGAAGAGCAGAGAGTGACAGAAAGGCAATATCAGCCAATCAAAAAGTAAATTGGACAAATGAATAAACTGGAAGACATGCTACATCAGCCAATTAAAATTAACAGCATTACTCCTAAGAAATAGTAAGACTATTGAAAACATTTCAAACTAAACATTTAAGCATGCACTTTAAATTAAACATTTAAGTATGCAGTTAATTTGTGCATCATAATGAATGCGAAAACACTTAGCAATAATTAGTTCTCACTTCATCCCATGATCATAATTACGTCTAGCCACTATCATTTAAAAAATAATAGCTTTGAGATTGGAAATCTTTTTACTACTGTCTCAATAGTAGATAAGCAGTTTGAAAATGCCAAAGCCAAATGACAACTTTTAACTCCAAAATTTCTTGATTGCTCACCAATTAACAAGAACAACACCGTGCGGCACAAAGTGTAAGCTGCCCATGCAAATCAGTTGGCAAAGATATACATGTAAAAAATATATATATTTATATAACAAACTGCAATTCCAACAACAATGCCGCTAACTCAGGATCACTTATCACTTTGTTACTTCCTTATAGGTTGTAGCAATAAAATGACATTAATCCATGCAAAAAGGACCTTTGATACAAAGAGACAAGTTGGTATTTCATTAACATCACAGAGAACACATCAACACATTTTCCATCCATCAACTCATCTTCGTTAATAATATCAACACATTTACTAGAATGATGAATTGGCAATATGAACAAACCATTTTCCATGCCATGCGCCTTTGGTTTCATTGTGTGTACAATGTAACAATCTGTGCCGTGGACATTGGAGTCGCAAGACACATCCATCAAAATAAACTGTTTTAGGCTACTCAAGCCATGGCATATATGGTGCATAAGGCTGTCTATGGGTATGAACTCCAGCCTAATAGAGAGAGATGGTTTACTGCCTTGACAAACAATTCTCTCAAATCAGGATATTGAGCCACCACAGAACGAGCTGCCCCCTCGAGAACATTCAGTACTCTTGCCTGTTCAAGAGCCTTGCTGTTACCAACATTCAAGGCAAGGTAGCATAGCAATACAAGTTCATGCACTTGATCCCGACCATTGGCCCTGAGCAGATTCATTAGCCGCGGGACACCATTAAAGTCAATAATCGCCTTCGAGTGCTCCACGCAATTAAAATTGTCTGGAGACACAAATTTACTAAGGGCAATCGCAGCTTCAGTGGCCACATCTGCATTCCTATGGCCAAGTTGGGTGACCAACGGACCAATTATTCGACTTTCCTTTGCAGGGAATGTTCGGGCCAAAGACCCAACAGATTTAATGGCAGGAATTAATAGTCCCGGACTGGTTTCTTCGTTTACAACTATGAGAAGCTGCTCCAAAACTGCTTTTGCAGCCGGAGAGTTGGGCTTGAAAGCTGCACGTCTAAGGTCAGAATTAGACTCTGCTACAGCAACTAATTCCATCACTGTCATCAAGCAATTACTCCGCAATTCCCCTCGTTCTTTGTCAATGATCTTCGCCAAACAAAGCAGCCCTTTGGTTTCAGTTATCTTCCTGCTATTCAATAAGCTCCCCCTTGAGAGTTTCCACAAAGCCTTTGCACAATTAATCTTGAGAGCAAGTTTCAACTCAGGTAACTCAACCTCCCTATCCTTGTCCTTCTTATTATGGTGCCCTCCCCGACTGCTACCATCAGAATTCGACTGGTGGCTAAATGGGTTTCTAGCTAACTCCTTATTTATCTCAACTAGAGAATGTATACTAGTCTTACTTGACTGAAGAAGCTTAGGATCATCCAACACTGTATCCATAGACAACAATGTGACCAAAGGCCTAGTAGCATTCTGTCTCCCAAACTCCTCCTGAACCTCCGGGTCAATCTCGGCCATCTTGGCCACCAAATTGGCCACCAAAACCTGAACTTTGATGGGGGAATCGGCCAGAACCTTAACAATTAAGGGTACAGCCAGCTCGCGGGCGATGGATCGGACCCTGTCCTGATCATTAACCAAGTAGAAAAGAGCAGTGGAGGCGGCCATTTGAGCATCAGGGGAAGCCCCATCTTTCAACAGCTTGAGCAAGGGTACAACTCCACCTTCTTCAACTATCATCTTCTTGTTGCGATCGTTGTCGCGGGCGAGGGAGGCCAGGTTGTTGGCGGCATCGAGGCGGTCGCGGAGGAGGCGCCCCATTTGGACGGAGGCGATGGAGGACCAGAGCATGGCCAGGATGGGGTCGTTGCTGGCGATGGGGGGGAGGGAGAGGCTGCCGCCGCCTTCGGCCGAGTCCAAGATGGAGAGGAGCCAGCTGACGTCGGCGATGGATGATTCCAGGAGGCTGGAGACCTTGCGGAAGTCGGTGCTGGTGGTTATGGCGAACACCTGCCGGAGAACGCCACTCCGCTTGCACTTGCGGACTAGGGTTAGCGCTCGTTCCAGGGTTTTGGAGACGTCGGCGGCGATACGGCGGACGGGGCGCTCGTAGAGAGACGACTGGGCTGTGGTGGTCGTCGTGGTCGCGGTCGTCGTGGTGAGGCGGACGGCGGATCGGAGCTTGAGGGAGAGGAGGTCGGCTTGCTTGGCGAGATCGGCGCAGTCGGACTTCGAGGATTCGGCTTCTTTGGCAGATTTGATGAGGCGGTCGGCCAGTAGGACTAGGAGTGTGAGCTCTTCTTGGATTGACTTCTCTTCTTCCGTCATTTCCGGCGGCGGCGTGCTTGGGTTTGGATTATGGTTTTTTTTTTTTAATTTATTATTACAAGCAGTTAGATTTTGCGCTCAGAGTATGCCGGCTGGAAGAAGGGAAAAATGAAAGCACCGAAACACGACTCTTGTGGTTTACTTCGAGTCAAAATTTGACAGTTCAAAATTAAAAATTTTACTCTTCCTTCCGTTCTAAAATATTAGTCCTTTATTTCATTTTTCATTATCTCAAAATATTAATCTCTTTTTAAAAATTAAGTATAAAAATAATATAAATTTCTTATTTTGTTCTTCTTTTAAATTAATAAACAATATAAAAAGTACAATTATGACATTGATATTCTCAAAAATGTACTATCAAAAGGATAATTTTGAAAAATCAACTTTTTTTAAATGCAATAATTGTATTAGTAAAAAAAATTAGATTCCCCAAAAAAGAACCATTATTTTGTGACAAATGGAGTAATTGATTTTACATTTTTATATCTTATATTCAACTCGTTTATTTTCAAAAAAAAATATTCAAAATTTATAATTAAATAAATTTTAAATTTTCATAGTTATTTTCAAAATTTATAACCAAATAAGTTTTAAATTTGATCTTATTTTTTCTCTCATACCCAGTTGTTCAATTATAAAAAAATATATATATCAAATCAACACAAATTTCAAAATTATTTCAAAATATATAATCAAGCAAATTTTTAAATTTTCTAAATTTTTTTTTCAAAATATTATTTTTGAAATAATATCTCAAAACACAAAACAATACAATCAACACAATCAAAAAATAATTGAAATAATATCTCCAAATCAACACAATCAAAAAAATTATTTTTTTAGAAAAAAATAGAGAGAAAAAATAATTGATTGATTTGTAGTACAAAGAAAAGTAAATTTAAAATTTTTTATTAAATTTTTTTTTAAGTATTGGTCAAATAATTTGTTATGTTTTAGATATATACATATATATATGAGTGACCTAAAAAATTTTAAATATAAAACGTTTTAAATATATGTATATTGAGTAAATATAAATAAAAAAAACAGTTTTAAAATTTTAAAAACGTTTTTATGAACTAATATATACACATGAAACTTTGCCTTTGTGGGAGTCAGAAAAAAACATATATACGCTTATTGGGATTAACCCAAACAAGGCCTACAATAGGTCCAACCCAAACAAATATCACACCCCCCATCTATATAAAAGGGGGCATCCCAGAAGAGATTGTATGTGCTCTCTCCCTACACTGCACACCAATACTCTTGATTTCGATAGCTCTATTCTTTCAATCAAAGAACTAACTTTAGCATCGGAGTGTCTCCGGCCGGCAACCCCGATTGGGTGGCGCCGATCATGCTCATCTGTGCAGGTCTACTGGAGTAAAGTTCATCTCTTCGTTGAATCTTTACAATCCATGTAAGAGGATATTTCATGGTTTCACAATTGGCACCGTCTATGGGAAAGAGCTAAAGAATTCAATGAAGAGAAGAATCAATATGACACCCAAGGTACTCGGACTAGTGAGCACTAAGGTTAACCATTCTCTTTCTAAAAAAGTTGACCCACAGCTGAGTTTTTGGCTTCTTTCATTCAGATTATGTTTTTTTTTTTTTTTTGCTAAAGTTCAGGTATACATATATATATACACATTTATGTATGTATCTATTTTTGCTCACAGATTTGATCAAACCCTTGTTGAATATTAATATTGCTTAGAAAGATTGTCAAAACAAGATGAAGTTAGTAGCTGTTTTCTCTCTCTAAAAATGGGTTTCACACCTTTCTTGGTGCAAACATCTTTTTGGCAATTCAATAAAGTTGCTCGGCTAAATTCATACGTGGGTCTGTCCATTTATTTATTTATTCTTTGTTTCTTGAAACTTAGCTTAAAGTTGATTCTTAACATGTATGCACGTGTACCTATGCTAAAGCTTTTTATAGAATCCAAGGCTGGATCTTCAATTTTCCTCTCTCTAGAATGGACCATGAGTTATGATAAAAACAAATTATTATTCTTATTTAATTAATTGTGGTAGTCAGCTGGCCATATATATATATATGAATATAAATTCAAACAGTTTGATCTGGAGGCAACTTCAATTGTCATGAATGGCTCATGTTGATGTCGATCAAAATCTCGACAACTGTCTAGCACCCATAACAAGCTAGCCTCTTCTCGATGCCGATCACAAATTGGCAAGCTAAAAGTAAAAATAAATAAATAAATAAATAAATAAAAACGCTACCAACCAAGGAGTCGAGTTACATTTAGAGTTTGCCGAGTTACTTCCATTGCGCAGCCATGCTCACTACTTACTTCGCAACATTGAAGAGCCGAACATGTACACACACACAAAAAAAGAGTAGACCAATCTTATTTTTGGTTAACTTTCAGAGGTCCAACGGCATCCAATTCGAGGCGGAATGACGCGTCTGAATAGTAGAATGAACACTAGGCCGAGTGGTGAATACAACGCTGCAAAAATGAAGTCAATCGGACTTCAAACGAGGGAGATACAAGGGCTCAGAGTTGGGAGTTTGAATCGAAAATTCTGCATTTCATGACCTATTGCATGAAGAATTTGGCTTTGCACCATTTGGGCCACCATTAATTCATATTATTCGGCAGTGCATCAACTCTATTCGGCAACATTATTTTGCACCATTATTAGCACCATGATTAATTCATCATTTTTCATCAACATTACTCGGCAGTACCACAACTCCTAGAAGAGTATTTGGCAAAGCTACAAAGCTGTTCGGCAGTGCCATACCTCGTACAAGGCTACTGGGCATCTTTTCCGCCTTTCTCGGCATCAGTACAACTCAAGCTGCCCATCGGTACAACACAACTCGGCATCTCTGTAACCCAGTCGAGGCGGCGTAACTTGCAGAGTCTACTCGGCATGTTCGCCCTACTCGACAACCATTCCACACTAACTGGCTGTTCAATCACGACCTCCACCCCCATTTATTAATTCGTCTCTCAAACCATGTCTGACGCCCTTCTGAACTACAATGCCAAGAACCAAGTGCTTTAGCTAGCCAAAGTGTCGCCGACCGCGTTTACGTACCCATTTTCTCTCTCTAGCAAGTGGGTTTACATTTTTCTTCACGTGAGCAAGAATTTCGTGGCCTACTAGCAGGTTCACGTCGGCTAGCGGAGTCTATAAACACCGACTAGTAAAGCCACAAACTAACTGTAGGCCGCCGATAGTTGCGAAACCGACTAAATGTCCAGAAATTGTCATTTTTCAGCATTGTCGAACTCAAGCTTTGACTGTACCAATGTGGAATCCACATCAAGATGAGTCCAACGTCATAAACCGCGTCAAAATCGGAGCTAAAACGAAGCCATACGAGCCCGATGAAGTTTGGCGAACGATGTCACTATTCTGCTGGAGAAGACGACTTAAGTTGGCCAACCTAGGAAATTATTCCATGCATTGCAGCTAAGTTACATCCTGTCATAGTAGCACAATCAAGTTCAAATATATAATGTGCAAAATATATACACACAAATATGTCATGACAAAGTGGTTTAGAATTATTCTTTCACTCCAAGAACAAGAGTTCAATTCTCACCAGCAACAACTTTCTTTCTAATTTTTGCTAAATAACCAAGCCAAGCCGTCTAAACTCAACAATATACAAGCAATTATTCAGTGCTTCGCGGCGCGCTATTCTCAACCGATTTGAGCCATCAATTCTATTTTTGGTTACAACTACGCCATCAAGAGTCCGATTATAGCGATCCTAGTCATTTCTAACTATTTGGACCCTTCTGAACACATCTGTGCGGTCCAATTCTGCAAATTCTGAGTCGCATATTGAGCTCAGTACCTCAGCCAATTAAGAACATTAAATGCAAAATCAACGGTCAAATCGTATATGATCGGCATGCAATTTCAACAGTAGGATCTTGGGGCGAGGAAATAATATTCTGTCTTCCCCGATCACTCATTTCATTACCTTGGCCATTATTGCCCACAAGTCAATTTTTCACTTTCCAATTGGGACATATCAGTCAATCATCATCTCGGCACCTCTGCTATGTATGTATACTCGGCCAACTTGGTCCAAACATTACAACGACATTAACTTGAGTTACAAACTCCTGCTCCTTTTCACACCGCTCTAAGTAAGTGCCAGTTTTGGGGCAATACATTACGCATTTGGTAGTCGGCACTTCGCATATTTTTGCGCACCATCATTTTACCAAAGTTGAATCTGCCATGCAACATAGGGCAATGGGGCAAGTCCAATCTGCATTCCTTCCGACTAACACTTGTCATTCAAAAGCTATGGGGCAAGTCTTGGACTAAACGCAAACTGAGCAATGCTAATTGGCCTAAAATTCTCGGCAATTAAATAGTTAGAAGGATATCTACTTGGCAATTCCTTACAAGTGAAGCAATATTATTTGTGAAATATTATTTGTGATTAACATGTCTACCTCATTCGGTACAAGCCATCGCTGACACATGATACATTATTGAAAATCCTTGCAATATTAGCACTTGATCGCCATTTAAAATCAACAAAAATCTCCGAATACAACATAATCTTCGCATTCGGGATGGAGCGCTATCAGCAAAGGTCTACACCCAGGCCCAAGGGTTATAATACCGTAGGCCTACACCCATGCCCGGGGGTTATAATACCGCAGGCCTACACCCATGCCCGAGGGTTATAATACCGTAGGCCTACACCCAGGCCCGGGGACTATAATACCACAGATCTACACCCAGGCCCGGGGGTTATAATACCGCAGGTCTACCCCCATGCCCGGGGGTTATAATACAGCAGGTTTACACCCTCGCCCCGAGGGTAATAATACCGTGGTCCATTTTTTGGTTGATATATCTACCTTATTTAATCTACATTATTTGGTTCAGGCAATCATTTTCGTGCTCGGTACATAGAAATATCTCTAGCTCGGCACGAAAGTCCATATTTTGAAGCGCTCTTTGCACTTGATAATATACTACACCTTCTCCTGGAGGTCACAATACCGTGGCCTACTGCCCTTGCTCGGAGGTAACAATATCACGGCCCATTGTTATGATTTGTTTGGAACTGATGTGATATGACTTCGTCCTATGATCGCCATCGTTTATATACATACATTCAAGCATACATGCAGTCATTCATTCATACATTTTATTCATTTATCGAGAGTGTTCTTTATCAAAAAAACCTAATAGCTATTTGAACAGCGTGACTCGGCAAGAAAAACTCTCATTCCTTCTACCACAGACAATGAAAGTTTTGGGGCAATTGTGAGAGCCAAAAATATATATATATCCGCTTATTGGGGTAAACCCAAACAAGGCCTACAATAAGCCCAGCCGAAACAAATATCACACCCCCCCATCTATATAAAGGGGGGGCATCCCAGAAGAGATAGTATGTGCTCTCTCCCTACACTGCACATCAACACTCTTGATTTCCATAGCTCTATTCTTTCAATCAAAGGACTAACTTTAGTATCGGAGTATCTTCGACCGGCAACCCCGGTTGGGTGGCGCTGATCATACTCATCTGTGCAGGTCTACTGGAGTAAAGTTCATCTCTTCGTTGGATCTCTACAATCTATGTGAGAGGATATTTCATGGTCTCATAGCCTTATAGATTATATTAGATCTATTTACAAAGTACATTTGGATTAAATATGTAAAAAAAATAAACAAAATAAAAATATATATATATAATGATAAAAAATAAAAATAAAAATAAAATTGACTATGTATTGTAAAGTGTTTTGACTACATATGGAAAAGAAGTAAACAAAATTGACTATAATAATATCGTAAAAAGTTTTGATTCCAAGACCAAAAAAAAAAAAAAAAAAAGAAAAAAGAAAAACTCCTAACTAAACAAGTTTTCAATTTGTAAATTTTTTAAAAACTACCTTCAAAATATATAATTTTAAAATTTATAATCAAATAAATTTTAAATTTTTAAAATTATTTTCAAAATTTTATCTTCTAAAATGAATTTCAAAACAAAGCGAAACCAACGTTTCTTCGCTTCGTCGAGTGTGATCCGTGACTGTAATGTAATAATTGGGTGGGTGGGTGTGTCATTTTAATGAGTGGTTGTTTGGTGGTGTTAGATGGGGTGCCTTTTTTTTTTTTTCTCTTTATCTGAATGTTATAACTATGTATCATATTTCAAATATTTTTAAACTATTCATATTTTGCTGCTTATCCTTTTATTTTCAAAAGTCAATACAAAATAATAAAGTTTATTATTTTAATCAATAAAATACAATTTGAGACGCTAAATAAATTTATTTTAGAGTCACGTAATAAATTTTTTCTCTATTGAGATAAATTTACTATCACCAAGTATTGTCGTTTTAGACACTTTGACTAGTAGCTATGTAGGACCACTTACTGATGTGAGGTTACAGGTTCATTTCCTATAACACTCTGTTCGATATTCATAATGTTTTTTTCTCCAAGCTGTATGTAATTGTTTATTTTCGGCTAGTGATAATTGTTAGGCTCGGTAATTGTTAACTTTCTACTTATTGTTAGGTTAGTGGTCGATTGTATATAATAATTTTCATATTTGTAATTATTTTCTTACCAATTGACCAAACAAAGTATAAATAAATATTGTCAAATTATTAGTTGTATCTATTTAATTCTTAAAAAAAAATTTATTTCAATTTATATTATCCAATAAGATACCATCTATCCATTAAATGATAATGGTGAAAACCGACCCCCAAAGGTCATGGACTGATCATAGAACCCTGCTCAATAAGTGGAACGCACTAACTATCTGTTCTCAGGTTAGGTTGTAAGAGTCAGAGAAGAGCAACACTGTAGACACTCTATTTTTGACTACCCTTAAGACTTGGGCACTACTGATGATTTACTTGGTAGTGAAAGGTGTGCAGGGCAAAAGTTCAATTTTTTCGGCAAGGAGAGAGTCAAATCCCAACTTCATACCCCTTTTGGACCAAAACAATCTTGATCAAAAGATTTTAGACCTTGAAATCCTCTCTTTCAAAATAGTTTTTTGAAAAAGTTCCTACGATGTTCCGACGCTCGCGTTTTGTTAAATGTTGCCCTTTTCGGTAAACCGAGCAAAGGATAAAGTGGAAATGAATGAAAGAGAGATGAAATTTCTGAAAAATCTTTCAAAACACCTTGTTTAGGGGTTTGGAGTTGAAGAAGAGAAGAGGGAAGAAACCTAGTTGGGGGAGAAAATGGGCATGAACCGTTAAGAGAGAGTCGAGCAGCCCTCGCTGAATCGGGCCTATTCATTTGCATACTTGGATTTCAGCTATGAGGCCACCACCGTTGGAAAGCTTACTTCCGGGGCTTCATTTTGCACTCAAGAATCTCCTAAAGCCAAGTCCGGACGGGGGAGATATGGTTGGTTGAAGTAGGGCATCAATCCGGTTGGTCCGAAACTGCGTGGTTTCAACAAAACAGGCATAACTTTTTGCACAGTTGGAATTTTGATGCAAGGCTGGCACCATTGGAAGCTAACTTCTGGGGCTTCAATTTGGACACTTGCAAGCCACTTTTTGGCCTTGGCAGCCACTTGCCGACCACTTTTCATTCTTGCAGACCACTTTTTCCTCTAAAAAACCAGAAAAAGTAGCTGGTCGACCACTTCAACTGGTTGGCCACTTTCCAACTGCTTTCTGAAGATCTTTTCTTGCCAGTTGTGCCAACTGGAAGGCACAGAAAGCATCCTCCATACACGTGTATGAAGTGATTGCTTAGAGCTCTTAGTGTGTTCAACAAGCTTGAACTTTGTTTTGCTATATAAGGGAGCCTCCTCCCTCATGCCTTAGGTTCAGAATTTGTTACTTGAGCTATAGATACACACTTATCTCTATATCTCTCTCTGTCTCATTTTTGTGCCTTAAAGTGTATATTCATCATACTATTGCACACAAACACACACTCAAACAGCATCCTTTTGTTGTTGAGGCTCTTAGAAGCTGGTTTTGGTGTTTTTGGTTTGGTTTGAGCTCAAAAAAGTTACTAGAGTTGTAGCTTCAAAGTGGTTCTACAAGGGTGAGCTTCTAATCGTTAAAACCCTTGTTTTGGTTTAAGCTTTTGGCCCTACTTGCATGCTGTTTTTAGCTTGACTTTCTACTGTAAAAAGTTATTATTTTTAGTCCTTAACATGTCTGTTTAAGGTCACTTTTGTATTAGGGGTGGTCTACCCCCTCTTAGGCCTTGTTTGGCCTTATTCTTGTGCCATCTTTTTAAGCTATTGAGACCACTTTGTTTTGACCTTCTCACCACTGAAACTCAGAGGAATTTCAGTGGTGGAAATGGTGTTTTAAAGTCCTAAATAGGAGAGGGAATCTCTCCTAGTGTTCTTGAATGCTTGCTTCATTTGCCTCATGTTTGAGCATGTTTGTAAAGCTTATATTGGCCATATCTTAGCATGTATTTGGGGTTATTTTGACCTGCCATAACTCTATTTTGGCTTGGTTTGGTCACCCCTTACATGTTTAATGCACTTGTAGTGCAAATTTTGCAAACTAGCTTTGTATGCCTTATGAGATAGCATATCTTTCTAGCATGTTTTGAGTCCATCTCAGTAGGTTTTTGGTGTTGTTTTAACATGCCTTAGATCTGTTTTGACTTTGTTTGATGGCCCCATGTATGCTCCTTGCACTTGTAGTGCATTTCCATTCACTAGCCTAATGTGTATCATGCTTTAGACCATCATTCTAGCATACTTTTGGCTCTACTCTAAGAAGCTTTTGTTCATGTTTTAGCATGCTCTAGCTCTAATTTGTGTTGTCTTGGTCATGCATGCCTTGCTTTGTATAGCCATGGTTCAATTTTGCTCACTAGCTTTGTGTATTGAGTCCATTAGCATGCATTACTTGGACTATTTTCATGATTTGGCATCATTTGAAATGTGATTTTCAGTACATGTAGTGTGGTCATACACTTGCATTTGTCACTCTTTCCATGCTTTGGAAGGTTCATGTTTTATGCCTTAAACATGAGCCATTGCGTATGCCTTCATGCCTAAGCTTGCGAGCTATCATTTCAGTGTTTATTTGGGGTTATTTTGCCATGATATAACTTTGATTTTTGTTGGTCTTGGTAGGTGTAGTGTAATCCTCCCTTTTGGCCTTGCATATCTCATGCTTCATGCTCACCATGCTAGCTTATTTTGGCTTCCTTCCATACATGTTTTAGACTCATTTTGATATGTTCTAGGACAGTTTTGGGTTGCCTTGACCATATGCTTCATGTTTTGCATAGTTGTAGTACAAATACATATGCTAACTTCAAGCTTTGGGTATCATAGCATGCTTCATTTGCATCATGTACATGATTTGGCATCATTTAACATGACATTTTAGAGCATGTAGAATTGCCATGTTCTTACTTCTTTTACTCTTTAAGTGCCTTTGAGTGTTATGCATTGTTGCCTTATTTGTGGCCTAGTATGTATGCCATCTTGCCTAGGTCCTTGAGCTCCCATCTCAGCATGTTTTGCTCTCTATTTGGACCTATTTGAGCTCTGTTTATGCTTCACTATAACAAGTTGGGTCTTGAATGACGGAATTTTTTTGTCTCGAAAGAGCTAATTTCGTCACTATAGATATTTGTGACGAAATATTTTCGTCACCAGTTTCGTCATTGAATGTTTGTCACTAAAAACCACCGTAGCGAAAAATAATTTCGTCACCAATGAAATTAGTTCAGTGACGAAATTTTTTGTCACCAATAAAACAAGATTTTGTCGCCAAAAATTCTCATTTTCGTCACCAAATAATTATTCAGTACCATATTTATAATTTTAGTTGACGAATAAATTTGTCACAAATGTTAATCATTGATGAGGGAATAATTTCGTCACGGTAAGATGTAAAGGTGACGAAAGTTTTCGTCTCCAAAAGTCATACATGGGTGACGAAATATATTTCGTCACAAATATATTTATATACGTGATGAAATACATTTCGTCACCAAACAACAAAATCAATGAAAACTTTCATATATGCGCTGCAATAAATTGTCACAAAAAATGTTTATTAACGACGAATAATTACTTTATCATAATAACAAATATAAATGACGAAACAAATTTGTCACTAAACCTGTTCCATATTTTATATTTTAATTTCAATTATTATTTCACAAATATCCCTATTCATATCCCAATAGCCTTTTAATTGTACTAAGAAATCCATTAGCTATTATACATCACTCCACAAAAAAATTCAGTAAACAATTTATATTATAAATCAAAATATATCCATTAAACAACTTTAATAATATAACCATTAAGTATAACAAAAAAACCATCAAAGCAAATCCCAAAATGAACTAATGTGGAATCCACAAAAAAAATCAACACTCAATCTTGATTTGCAACTACAACTAAGTATTAGTTCAGGAAACAAAATTCAATAGTTGATCTTCATTTGCAAGTATACTTCCAAACGTCATCAAAAACCAATCTGCAAAGAAAATAAACAAAGAAAATATTAATATATTATCAATTACATCTAAACTCATATATAAATAATTTTATTTTATAAACCAATTTAGTAGAAATGCATCTAACAAACCAAAACTTCAAAGAGTTGAGGTGATCCTTGATAATAAAGCAACACGGATAACATAAGATGCCAAAAGATTGCAGAAATACCATATATCACTATCACTAATGGCAGAATATATATATATATATAATAGCTCCAAAATATAACGTAGCATTGAGGTACATTTGATTCACGACAATGGGCCGATGACTTCTTCAATAAGGTAAATTTGATCAATGGAATTCAACACAAGAACCTTGCATGACCTTTGGGTTATACCATAGAAGCCCCTCAATGCCTTCTTGTTTATGAATTTGTACCCAACAAAAGCCTTGATCAAATCGTCTTTGGTAAGGAATCATTGTGATTTTTTATTTTTTATTTATAAACATGCTCATGATTATTTTGACTCTTTGGTTTTAGAGTGCTATCCTAGCATTATCACCTAATAAAGCCAATATATATATATATATATTTTTATGACCGATGTCCGCACTAGTTTACACGCACCTCAAATAATATCATGAGAAGTACCTAACTTGAGCTAATCACATTGTGGTTATAGAATTCGGTTCTTATCAATTGTGTAGAACATGTTCGGATCCTTTAGAGTCCACACTCTGCAATTTCCGTGGAATAGTTCAAAACAACATCATTTCACTTGAACGGCAAAAAGTAAAAAAGAAAAAAAGAGGAGACAAAGAAAGACCAAGAAGAAAATGAGCAGAGATAAAGACTGGAGAAAGCTCTGCATTCAAACTGAAATAAATCTCTCAAACTTATCCTAAAGAAACATATAAATCATGGAATGGGTACAGAACAACACATTATTTAGTTATTTATTTTTATTTTTAAATTATTCAATCATTCCATCTTCTCATTCTCATTCAACCCTTCACCCTGCCAGAAGACATGTTGAGCAACAAGCAAATTCCCACATAGACAGTGCCACCACCAATAGAAAATTATGTTACTTCCGGCACAACAATTGAGGCAATCAGCTACTATGTAACACAGCAAATAGTATATTAAAAACCACATACTGAGGTAGCATGGTAGTTTTAGTAGAAGTGATATGTCAACACGCACCAAGGAATACGAATCAAGGCAACATAATAATTTCCAGTTTACCACATATGGAGCCAACCATCAATGATCAATAACCATTGTCTACAAATAACAACAATCAAGGCCAAAACACAACTTCCATATATTAAAGCACCCACAAAAGAACATGGTGGTTTGAGTTGCACGTGTTGAAGTAACATGATAGTTCAAGGACCACTAAGTATCAACCAAAATATGAATTGAACCAGCATGAAGGGGAATATGAATCAAGAGAACCGATAAGTTTCTAATATATCAAGGCGACAAGGCCTAAACTAATATAACATTTGAAAAAAAAAGCTGCAGGGTAGCTCATATATCAACAAATATCACAAAATGTAGTACTTACAGATCATTACCAGATCAAATGGCTTTCAACATTTGCAGACATAAAACTACGGGTTACAATTGTTGTACATTAAAGAATGATAGCAAAGTTTCCTACCACAAAAGAAATATATACATATATATAAGCAAGTTAGCAAGTTTCTGATGAATCAGTGAAATAAAATATAGAGAAAGTAAATTACCTGGAAATTAGAAAGTTGTTCTTCCGCCAACTTTGTGGTTCAGGTAGAAATGACCACAGCATTGTTGAGCTCTTGCAACTTCTGAACAGATGCAAGTGCCCTGTTCTTACCAACATCATTCTTTGAAAAAATGAAATTGCTAGACAAATCCCACAACTCCACTATCCCTTCATCATGCAACGTCACAGACTTGACACCAGCAAGTACGAGGTTCTTCGCTGCAAGAGGAATACAAAACACGAAACAAGATTACTTGATACTGAAAATTGATCTCCAAATTAAGAATCCATCTGATAGCTCGTTAAAAATGATCATTAACACGTGTAACAACTATACAACACAAAAGTAGGAGCTCTTAATGAGTGGCAACAAAAACAAGCGAGCAATCAAAGAATACATTAACTATCATGAAGTTTATAATTGCAACTCCATTATCAAATGACAGAGAACTAGTCTATATTTAAAAATCACCAAATTCACCATGTAGTTATGCACTACAATTACCAAAAAAACAACTAAACACGGTTCGAAAATCAATATCAAATGAAATAAGCAAATTCGTGGAGAACAATTCGAGAAAGTAATCAATCTTCATACCGATTTTGGCGCCAAGGCCTTGCATCCCCGAGACAAGGATGTTAGAGGCGAAAAGCCGGTGCATAGTCTCGCGTCCGTACACAGCGAGCTGTCAGCTGTGAAGATCCTCGTCGATCTCCGGCGGATTTCCATCTCCCAAAGCCATCTCCGGCACGACGTTACTGCCGCCGCTGCTATGATTACTGCCGTTGATGTTCCCTATGAAGCCGGTGTTGCTTTTCACGTCGCCGCTCTCATCTCCGTCGTTCGCCGTTGCTGCGGTGGCGGAGGTCAAGCTACCGATTCGATGCTTCTTGATGAAGCTCTGTGTTTCACTAGTGTCGTCATCTTCTACAAAAACCTCAGGTCTCTTTCTAGGAAGCATAAAGTGCAACAAACTGCTGAACCCCATCGACACAGTCAAGAATAGAAGAAATGTATTCATCAAACTAAGATTGAAACACTTTCTATTACATACCAATCCAATAACGACCAAAGCTATTATCACTATAAACCCTAACCCTAGCCTCGTTAATGGCGTCATTTGAAACCGATTCGAGAGAAGAGAAAGATGAAGAAATGAAGATTAATAAAGAGAGAGGGAGAGAGAGAATGTACCAATTGGAGCTCTGGTGCTGATAAGAATGGAATGAGAGAGAGACGAGAGTGGGTTAGCTTTTGGTTTTGGAATTGTGAGAGAGGTGTTTGGGTTTTGAGAGAGAGAAAGAGAGGAAGAAGGGTATTTATGGATTTGCATTTGGTAGGGTTTACGGGTGACAGGTGGTAATGCATTTGCATCGCCCAAATCGGCTCCATTTGTTTCTGATGGACGGAGATAGACAGGGAGAGAGATGTGAAGTCGAAAAACGTCAGGCTGTGTGCAAGGGCTGGGTCCACTCCACAGACCCACCCCACCCCTACGAAAATTAATTTGTTAGTACATTATTGTAAAATAAAACATTAGGGTGTGTTTGGTTTAATTTTGAGGGAGGAGTTTTGGAAAAAAATTTCTAAAAAATTGTTTGGTTTGAGATTTTTCTTAAAAAAAATTCAAAATTGCTTTCTATCTCTTATACATCAATCAATCACTTTTTCTTTCTCCTTTCTCCTTCTCAATCACTTTTTCTCTCACACACATCTACTCAATTACAACAAAATATCAAATCATTCTAAACTCTAAAACTACTTTCAAAATATACAACCAAACAAATCTAAAAAATTTCTAAACTCTCTCCTCAAAGCTTTTTTTTGAAAATCACTCTCTCCAAAGCAAACCAAACACACCAGGCTTCAACATAAAATATTTTGGGAGAATTACAAGGAAGAGAGATAGAGATTGATAGGAAAACTAATTCGTCACTAAACAAAACACACAACACTTGTGTTTTGTTTTGAGAGGGAGAGACATATAGAGATAGAGACTGATACGAAGACTGGTCCCAAAAAAAAAAAAGAGGGAAAATAATCTAGGAAAATTGATCCAAAAAAAAAAAAAAAAAAGGAGGGAGGGAAAAATAATAGACTATTTTTTTCATTACCGCTTAATATGTCAAAATTCTTCTTTCAAAATTAGTGACAAAATAATTTTCTCACTAAAAGGCCTACAAACATTAAAAATTATTAGTGACGAAAATATATTTCTCACCAAATGGTCTTAAAATATTTAAAATAAAGTTTTTCAAAAAAAAAAAAATTAGATTATTGGTGACGCAAATATATTCCTCATTAATAATTTTTTAATTGTTGAAAAAAAAAATTCTCACCAAAACTTTCAAAATTTTTGGTGACGAAACTTATTTTTTTTCTCACCTAAAAGTAAGTATTTATTGACGGAAATAAATTTCGTCACCTATTATTTTTCTTTTTTTATTATACATGACAAAATTTATAATTTCTCATGGATTATTCTTATTTAGTGACGAAATTTGTTTCCTTCACTAATTTTCGTCACCATACCAAAACAGAAAATAAGAGAAAGAGACACCAGAAAAAGAGCAAAGAGAAACCATGTACCAAATCATCGAGCGAAGAAGATGTGGCGGTTACCGGCAAGGCTACTACTGGCGGTGACGATCGGCAAGACTAATAGAGGCGACGATGGCAATTGGCGTAATGGAGGAGCAAGAGGTAAGAAAAATTAATACCCTATTTTGAGAGTGAGAGAGAGAGAGAGAGAGAGAGAGAGAGAGAGAGAGATGATAAACAGGAAAAGGGTAAAAAAAATTAATACCCTATTTTTTTTTTATTGCCGCTCAATATATCAAAAATTTTCCACCAAAATTGGTGACAATATTATTTCCTCACCAAAAGATATCAGAAATATTAAAACCTTTTGGTGACGAAAATATATTTATCACAAATAATTTTATAATTAGTGGCAAATTTTTTTGTCACCAAAAGTCCAAAAATTTTGGCGCCACCCAAAAAAATAAATAGCGGGAAAATTTTTGGTGACGAAACTAAATTTTTCCTCACTTAAAATGATGTATTTATTAATGAAAATAAATTTTGTCACCTATCATTTTTATTTTTTTATTATATGTGACAAAATTTATAAATTCCTCACGAATTATTTTCATTTAATGACGAATTTTATTTTCTTCACTAGTTTTCGTCACCATAGGTTACTTTTGTTGTATTGGTTCATGCATTTGTGCCATGTATTGCATGCCCCCTTTGTAGTCCTCTTTACTAGCTTTATGCTTTAAGGACCCTAGCATGCCATGCTTGCATTGTTTGAATGATTTGGCATCATTTCATACCTTATTTCAGAGTTTATAGTGTTGTTACACTCCCATGTTTATAACTCTTTGAGCACTCTTGAGGGTTGTGCTCTTAGGCCTATTGGATAGGCCAATGCATGTGCATGCTTGTATGTGCTTTTGTGCCATCTTTCTTAGCATCATGGCCACTGTTTTGGGCATGACTGAGGTCTGTCCACATTCGGTTTAAGTCCATTTAGTATATTTGTTTGCATGTTGTTTACATGCTTATGTTACATTGCATTGAGTATGCCATGTTCTTTGCATTGTGTATGCTCATGTTACATTGCATTAAGTATGCCATGTTGTTCTTAGCATTGTGTATGCCATATCGTTTGCATGCTCATGTTACCTTACATTGTGTATGCCATGTTACATTGCATTGAGTATGCCATGATGTTCATTGCATTGTGTATGCCATGTTGTTTGCATTGAGTATGCCATGTTGTTACCTTGCATTGTGTATGCCATGTTGATTGTTTACATTGTGTATGCCATCTTACATTGCATTGTGTATGCCATGTTACATTGCATTGTGCATGCTTGTTGTTGGAATTTTGTTTAGCATGATAGTTGCATTGCATGTGTTTGGATTGGGTGTTAGTCCAAACACGAGAAACGAGGGATGTTTCATACTTAAAGTGATGAAACGTGCCTCAATTCTCGGTCTCCGACGCTCTTGATCACATATGATAGAGTTCTAGGCATTTATGTGTTTACTTGTGCATTCATTTTACATTGAATTGTGCAATTTGGTTTCTCGGCCATCATGCATCGAGATGCGTGATTGGTGGCCCGAGGGTCGAGAACCGCACTTCCTTGAGCTCATGAAATGATAGGGAGGGTGGTTGTGCACACATACCTTGCAAATACATTGACATGCCCTTTCTTGCTCTCTACTACAGCAAACTGGAGAAGTGCAGCAAAAACTGGTCGGCCGACCAGGAATACTAGCTGGCCGACCACTTTTTCTGGTCTGCAGCTATGGCAAGTGGTCGGCCCATGGCTGGCAACACCAACAACTGGTCGGCAACCCTCCCACAGGTCCCCAAGGTGAGTTGGAAGCTTTCTGGAGCTTGGTGCAAGGTTCTGAGAACAGTTGCAAACAGAGACAAATCGGGGCATCGCGTTAGATTTCCGAATGAGGCGACCGAGCATGCATGCACTCCTCTTCCCGAGGACCTCTCTTTACTGCTTTCCTTAGCTAGTTTATGCTTTGGTTTTGTATTTAAGTAGTTAATACATTTAGCTGCTTATTTGTGTTGTAATAACTAGTTAGTTAACTTGTTAGTTAATTACCTTTTTTTTGTACTTAATTAGTTAACTTGTTAGTTAATTAGTGTTGTGATGTAATAATTAGTTTAATTAACTTAGATTAGCTAGTTAGCTTCTTATTCGGACCCTCCGTCGAGAGGGTCAACTGTTGTAATAAGCGTGCGTGTGTGTGATGCATGTTTTCCAACCCCCATTTCTTTCTCCCTTTTACTTAACCGTTTACGATGGTTAGTTTTAGGGCATGTTTCAATTAGCATCCTTATACTTCGCATGCGTGCATCCATTCATCTGTTTTGCATGCACCAGGCTCGGCGCATCATATAAACTGCATTGTATTTAAATTCCAATTTGAATACATGTACCAAGTTGCATTTCATATGCCATTCTAGAGTAGCCGAGCTTATTTTAGTTGCATTTTTGCATGTGTTATACTAGCCATCTTAACATGAACTAGGATCATGCATGATTTCTAACTAGTTCTTTGTTTTGGCTTGGAGTACACTGGGAATGTTTACGCTTTAGCATACTACATGAGATGTAAATGTTGCCATGTTTAGCATGCTTGCCATGGCGCTAACTGCTTAAGTGTTTAACTGCATGAATGCCTGTGGGTGAAGGTTGGATTACTTGAATTGGAACAATTCATTGAAATCCGTGATTTAGCCTACTTGCGAGTAGCAAACTTCAAACCGTTTTCAAACAAACGAACATGCAATGTTTTGTTCCAACTTAGGCGATCTAGTCTATACTTGTATGCTGCGTGCGTCACATGGTAATTCTATGTTAATAACAGGAATAAGAACACATGTGTTTTCAAAAACAAAATATCATGTTAGTAAATGCCGATCTTTGATCGGGCGAGCGGGGGTGCTCATTGCATGACCTTCCCCTCTCATACCCAAGTTCTCGAGCCGAGGCAACTTTGGTGATGACGGACACGTGGCCTTAGGCACGGGTCAGGGTTTCCTAAATTTTTCCAAAATAAAACATTTAGGTGGCGACTCTGTATTTGGCAAAGCAGTCCATGTTTGGCACTTCTTTATAAAAATCAGTTTTCCAAAACGATTTGCCGGATTTGGACTCTTTGGTGATTTATCGATCTTGCATTGCACTTTGTGAGATTAGATTCAGAACCGTGACACGAGTCCGAACTGTAGTAGCTCAGAACAAAACGAATTCGTACCCCTCGCAGCGCGGAGCCGGAGAGTTCTCGGGGCGGTCTACAAACACCCATTCTTAGAACCAACATTCTTAAGACCAAAGAATCAGGTGGAAAATGAGGGAAAACTCTTCATTCTAGGTTCTCTTGTAGCTGAATCCTTTGGAACCATAAGAATCATTATATAGAATGGGATTCCAACTCAATACCCCTTGAGTAAGATTTTGAGAAGAATGGCTCTTTGGAGAGCATAATACGATGAACGTTGTAAATTGTGCTTGGAGAAGAGTTATTGTCTATCATTGGCCTTTATGGTAGAATCAGTTGGGAGACCTGAGAGGCAGTAAAATGATAAAGGAGACTTACATATTGGTCCTAATAGATGGATTTATTATCCAATTGGCCTTGCGAGAATTAATAGCATTTTTCCATCAAACACCATTAAAAAAATCACTAATTGTTTATTTTCAGCGATAGTTTGAAAATTTTGTCACAAAAAATGTCACTAATTATAAATTTTAGCAACAGTTTAAAAAGCTTGTCACAAAAAGAGTCATTAATTTTTAATTTTCAGCGACAATTTGAAAATTTTGTCACAGAAAATGTTACTAATTGTAAGTTTTAGTGACAATTTATAAAAATTGTGTAAAAAAAAGGTCACTAATTGTCAATTTTTAGTGACATATGCAATAAATCATCACAAAAATTATTTTTAGTGACGATTTTATTAGGACTTATTTTTAATATGACTTCATGAGAATTAAGTCCAATTATTATGACATATTGATAATTTACCCAAAAGATAATAAGTACCACTACGTCCACCGAATTCACTCCTCCTTGAATTGCCCGAATGAGGTGGAAGAGCTTGGGGCAATGTTTGCCTCAATTGCCCCAAAACAATGTGGGCTTCACGCGCTAACAAAACAAATGCCCACTAAATAAAAAAATCAAACGCTCAACAGTAGAAACCTCTCTCATCAACCTCGCTATCTCTCTCACCGACCGCCGAATATCTTTATCTCTCTCACCGACGACCACCGTCCACCACTAACGATGATCATTGACCACCACTCTCTCTCTCTCTCTTCTCCCCTCAAATCACTCTTCTTTGAGGATTTCTCTCTCTCTCAATCACTTTTCTTTGAGGATTTCTTTGAGTTTCTTCGAACAGATTGATGTGCTCGATTGCCCCATCTACCTCGATCATTTGGGGATTCATGTCTATCAGGTCCGTTATCTCTCTTGATCTCAATATGTCTGTTATTTCTGTATGTTTTGAAAATTCCTTGATCCTTTACTAATTTTAATCGATTAGAAACATGTTGTTTGATTTGGTTTGTGGAATATTGATTTTGTTTTTTAATTGGTGGTATATGGTTTTTACGATTCACATAATGAATTTTATTTATTTATTGTTTTGTTGTTGGGTTCACTTGTGATGAGTAGTGCTTCAGATTTGTTGTTGAGCTTTGTTTTTTTGTTTTGTGTTTATTTTTATGTTTGTTGTAGTTCTTATTGGTTCACTTGTGATGAATAGTGCTTCAAATTTTTCTAGTTAGATGAATAATGTTCAGTTAATAAGTACATCAATTAAGCTCCTTCAATAAGTATTATTGTTCACAAACATAGTTGTGAAATTGAAAAGGTTATAATGAATTTAAATCCCAATTTTGTGAATGTAAATCAGGCTACATCAAGAATGATTAAGATTCAAAAAAACATAAAATAAATAAAATTTTAAAAAAATAAAAAAAAATTGATGTTAAAATATCAATTAATTTCGACACATGTTGTTAATGAAGTCAGCTTAAAGATAGTGCTCAAGTTTGGGTTGTCTATTGAGTGAAGAAGCCAACTTATGAGCCGAGCAAAAGCATTCATGATTGTTTGGTTAATTTGTCATTTGGTAAACTTGGCTTTTTGGCTTTTTTTGTCTTTTTTAGCCTAGGACTTTTTTGTTCGTTTGGTTTTCTTGTTTGGCTTTTTTGCATTGAAATGACAAAATTGCCCTCCACTTGGAAATGATGCTTTTTTGACTTTTTGTTTGTATATGGGTCAATTTGGTAATTTTGCATCAAAAGTCAAGTGTTTCGTCATTTTGTGCTTTTGTGGCTTTTTTTTGTCCTTATGTGCTTATTTAGTCCCAATATGTTTACCAAACCAAGGCAAAGTATGCACAGCCTGCTGGACTTCCCCAGAAACTGTAAATATGCACAACCTGATTCTTGTAAATTGTTTGAACATTGTTTAAACCCAAATTACTAGAAGAAGACCCATAACACTCTTGGGAATTTTTTTTGTCTCCATCAATCCACTATTCTTTGTATAATTAATCTTGTCTTATTCATATGAAGCAAATTTAGAATAGAAAAATATCATCAAGAAAGGGACTGGATTTTCAATATGATTTTTGCATATGCAGGGTCTGTTTAAATATGTATAAATCTATTTTGCATATGCAGGGTTTGTGTCTGGTGTTTTAATGTTAAACAGTGATACATGAGCGCTAGATCTTGATTCCATAGTGGTTACTTGAATTTCTGTTTTAGTTTCAAGCTTGAAAGAGCAATAATGGACATTGATTTAAATAATTCTTCATTAAATGAGAGTGAGGAAGTTGAGGAATCTAAGAAGGGAATGTGTTTTAGTTCAAAGCAAGAAGTGTATGCATTTTATGCGAAATATGCAAAGCACCTTGGATTTACTATAGCTTATAGAACACAAAATATTGGAGATGATGGTGTGGGCGCCGTGCATTTTCCGATTCTAAGGCATTCCACATCGACTTGCTTTGACTAACAAAAAGTCGTGATTTGATTTTTTTAAGGGGAATTAAGAAACCTTAAACAAAAAAAACTAAGTTAAGGACCAGTCTATCAGAATCAAGAAAATTCAGGAATTTAGATATAATAGGGGAATGTCATTAAATGATAGCACCCCATCTTGCCCAATCCGAAGATTGGCTTCTACTGTGACGCCTCAAAAATAAGTAACATTAAGGAATATATCAACAAATAAATACATGGTTTATCTACGGTTACAAGTGTAGGAAACATCACTAATGAGTCATTTGGTTAATAACCAAGTAAGATCCCAGAAAGGTCGAAGTAGTCAATATAGCCTCTCCTTCAAAGTCCAACCACCTTAGATAGCAAAGTTATCTTTTTGACAGATCTTAACAAGGTATTAATATAAGATCTACATGAGTCGACGAGAAAATAATAAATATGTAATACAAAATATAGGTATAGATATATAATAACTACAAAATCATGTATTAAATACAACATGAGATTTATCACTAACAACCTCAAAACACATTTATAAAACTAGTTTATAATTCTCCTAGGGTAGCCGTACGTCCTCAAATGTTTCAGCTTTACCTTCGATCAAGCTAATAGTCTTCAATATCTGGCATGAAACGCCATGAGCTTTGAATGCCCAATAAACGCACACACACTCCATTCATTTTTTCCTAATCCAATACACAATAATGACATGATCATAACATATATAGCGGAAGTAATAATCAAGAAGTGGTTATAATAAATTTTAGTGCCCAAGATTAACGGTCAATCAAGTCAGTTCTAAGCAACTCACCGTGGAATGTCGTTCCTACCCAACCACTAACATTGGCCATAGGTAATTCTGACTTCACATTGGTTAAACAAATACCAATGTGTCGCTTGCCACACAATTACCAATGATGCCCACGCACCTAGGTTACATACTCGAGTTGTGACATCACAGTCTACCCCAAGGGAATGAGCTTCCAGGGATACTCTCCCTGTGTGAGACCATCACTGCCACCCTTATACCTTACAATTCCGTTAAGCAGCCAGAATACCTTCTGTGTCACGTTAGGGTTCGAAACACTCTTGCTCAAGACTTTACTTCAAATAGGGAACACATCCCGCTAACCAATTCAACTCAAATACAACATTTTCTCATAACATTATTCAAATGATCGAAACTCAGTTACTACCCAATTAAATTTCTCGTTGAGTTAGATGTTTTAAGTTAAAGTTAGAACAAACTTATCAAGACAATAATTTCTACATAAGCATGAGCATCATCTAAGCATCATGGTAAAGAAATATAGGCACAACAATGTAAATTTCATACCAAAGCATGAATCAAGTGATAATAAGCACATCCATGCGGTTAAGAACATAAATTCATCAACAAAAATAAATTTTCAGATTTGGTGCACTTTAAAGATTCCAATTAAAGAGATGTTTTTAGATTTTTCCTAAACTTGGCCTTTCTATTGTTTGTAAAGAATTTTATCTATTTTTAAAAAAAAAAAAAAAAAAAAATTCAGAAGTGGCATAAATTTCCTAGATTTTTAATTATTTAAGAAATACTCCAGCGCTGTCCAGATTCGTCGATTGTTACGAAAATTAGGTTTTCTCTTAAACCACTCACTCTTTTTTTTATAAAACCTTTTTCTCTATGAACGCTGACACTTGAAGGAAGGTTTTAACATAAAAAAAAAAATGAAGTTAAGCAGATTTTTTTTCATTTTTCTAGAATTTTTGCAAGTGGATTGTAAATACCGGTTCTTTGAGCACAAAGTTTGAAATAGGAGAAAAGTAAGAAAGGAGGGTAACCAAAGATAATTTTTCACTTCTATTGTGATGAAAACATCATAAATAATATATATTAAACTCATAAATTTGGATTGAAGGTGTGTCTTTGGAAATTATGTGAGATAGGTATAGAAAAAGATAGTTTTGTATCTATTAAGAGAAAACACAAGTAATGATGGAACAATGCTCAACTATTTTCATTTTTAACACAAGAATACCATTAAACACTTCTGAAAATAATATTTAAAACCTTTAAGGACATGTATTTGAAAGAGGAAATAAAAGAGACGGTTGTGTTGTGACTTACTTGAATGCCTAGTGAAGTGTGTGGAGAAGTGGTTTGGAAATACTCTTCAGATCTTGGGAGACGCTAGTGATCCTCAGCTAGTCACCTGAAAAGATACAAACACTCCGGTCGGGGGTGCCGGAATTAGCACTTCGACGGACAAGTCAGTTCAGACACTCAGGATAGCTTGCTTACTAAGTTAAGTGAAGTGATTCTTACATACCTTTCTAAATCTGTGGTTCTTGTATTTATACTTTCTTTCTGGGCCTCGGGGCCTGAGCCTACTTTTATCTTATTCCCTTTTATTTATTCGGAGCTACTGACCTCCGGCTATTTGGCCTTCCTAACGTATTCGGCATCCTAGTCACGCAATATGAAGCCGAATAATATCTGATTTCCGGGGTACGCACCTTCCGACTCCTCTATTTATTCGACTCCCACAATTGCCCCCCAAGCACTTTACTAACGACAGTTGGCTGGAGTGCTTGGTTCTAAATTTCAAAAAGTCAGAGCCAAAATTCGGCGGTTGGCCTCATCCTCATGCGGATATCTAAGCGCACCCCTTTCAGTTGTCGTGTCGACTTCCCGCCCCCTCGTACGTGTCTATTTATTGCGATTTAAAATTTTGACGTCCTTTCAAGTATGTATTTTATGACGCTCGTCGCTGGATTGCCTTTCGAATCGTCCCTGTAACTCTCTTTTCCGATATCCTCTTCGTCCTTTGTAAGTTCTCTCATTCCTTGCTTCGAAGACTCTTTCTGGTTTGTTCCTTCCTTGGCATATTCTTATAAACTGTAGGGTATGGCGAAACATTTAAAAGACCTTCTCTCGTCAGATCGAATTGCTGGCTTTAAACGCCATTTCTCCATTCCTGATGATGTCCGTCTGTCGCTTGTGGCAGACGACACTCTTGATATGGAGTGGGAGGACAAAACCACGATTGTCTTTCCTCTTTTGTCAATCGCAGAGGGTGGAGTCCGTTTTCCCCTTTCACCCATTTCTTAGGGTTGTGCTTCGCCATTGGGGTTTAATCCCTTCCCAACCCAATGTGAATTTCTTTAGAATTATAATGGGGGTTATAGCGCTCAACCGTCGCCTTAGAATTAACCTTGGCATTCCAGCCATCCAGCATTGCTATGCCTTGGCTAAGTCTTCTGGTCGGCACGGGCGTTTCTTCCTTAGGGCCAAGGATATCGACCATTAGCTAATTACTATGCTTTCCAGTTCTGGAAAACGAGTTGATGATGTTATGGTCGTTGTCCAGGGTAACTGAGAATTTGGCGAAGGGGAGGATCACGTCAACCCTATTCCTAGACGGAGGGGCAAGCCAGGTGGCCGATTGCCTTCTCGCTTTTATTATTTGTTCATTTTTGTTGTAAAGCCTCTTCTTTGAAATGTTACGGCTTGGCTTGTGCAGGGAACGATTTGAAGAAAGTCCTGTCTTCAACTGACGACGCCGTTCTTTCGGATATCAAAGTCGTGCTCAAGTATTTTGGCCGTCGAAGTCTTCAGAAACAAGGGAGGGCGGCCCACATTTTGCTTCGTTACGAGCCGACATATACGACCTTCTCGGCGGCGGAAAATATCCGGTTCTGGAGGGTGAAGATTCTCTTATCCCTCTTATTTTGTCCGACTTCAAAAACTTGAGGCAGGTTGGTTTTGAAGGGTTTGATTCGGAGCGAGATGTAGCTAATGTTACCGAATCAGATCAGTCCGAAACCGAGTCTGACGAGGTATTGAATTCGGCCGATCCTCCATCCACTTCGGGCCGAGGGGATCTTTCACTTGACGGCGTTTTTCACGGCTTAGTGGATCTTCCCGCCGCAGGCCTCGAAGACATGGCCGGGTTAAGCCTAACAGAACTTGCCAGGAAGGCGAATGCAGAAAGGTTGGCCACGCGACGAAGAGCGGAGGCCCTTCTGTCTGAAGTACCACCCGCCACCGAATCTCAACTCTCTCTGCCTGTTAGCGAATCAGAGTCCTTGCGCGTTATTGAGGTGGAGACGGCAAAAAATCGGAATGCCGAATCTACTTTGATCGTGCAGGCTGGCCAAGAAGTTGAGGAAGAGGCAGAGAAACGCCCTGCCGAGTTTGAGGCCGGCTCAGAAGAACAAGGCGGCAAACGTGCTTGATTAGAGGGATCGAATGTGATCGTTCCTTTTGTCATTGAGCCGATGATAAAAAACATGCCGGTTTCTTCTGATGCTTTGGCGCTTAAAGATCCAGAAGTCGCATTTAGCTTGGCTACATCTATGTCGTTGCCGTCTGACAGGGAGGCTTTCCGGGTGGAACCAGATCTGAATGCGACAGCACTAGCCGCCCAATCGGCACTTTTGGTATATATTTGGACTTTGCTTCACTTAATCCAAATACTGTTGAAGTTATGGTTTTAAATTCTTATTATGCAGACCGTCGGAAGGATAGCCGATATGGGTCGTCGCCATCGCGACGCCGTCAAACAGATTGGTCATTTACGCAAGGAAGTTGAGGGCCAGAGGAGAAGGGCCGAGGTCGAAGCTTTGAGGGCGAACAAGGAAGCCTCAAGGGCCGAGGTCGAGATGGAGAGGGCTCGTAGTGCGGATTAATTGAGATCAGATGCCGAGAAGAAGGTGAACGCGAGCGAAGATGCGCTCAAATTGGCCCAGAAGGCGGTCTCCAAACTGGAGGCTGAGTTGGCTGAAATGAAGGCGGCGAAGGAAACAGTTGACTCGGAGTCTTCCAAAGTATTCGAGACCGGGAAAAATGCTGGACTCGCGGAGTATTTGGACCAAGTCCCCAAGTTTGAAAATCGGGGATTCAAACATGGCTGGTACAAAGCCCTTGCTGCTGCTAAAGCTTCATTGATTATGCCAATACTATATGAGCAAGTGGATGTTGAGCCATTGGAGTCTGATTCCGATGGCTGATCTGGGCGACTGACATAGTTTTTAGGATGTCGAATGTATTTTTACAGTTTTTAATTTGGTATTTTTCATGTGTTGCTACAGTCGTAGTTGTTTTTTGCTAGGCATTTTCATGCGGGCTTGTAGCTTTTTGTTTAGTAATTTGTGTATATAAAATTTCATGAGTTGTGCTCAACTTGCTAAGGAAAATGTTGTTGATGAATGATATTGCTTTCGGTTATGGTTAGATCGGCTGCTTAGCTTAGGTATTTCGCCGACCGGATTAATAAATCTGCCCTTGTCTTCGCCAGGGCGCGAGCTTGGGAAGCCGAATGGGCCTAACTTGTGGGCTGGCTAAGGCACAGATTGGTCGACGCTTGCGCTTGAAAACATGGCCGACAAGATTAGCAAATCTGCCCTTGCCAACCAGATTAGTAAATCTGCCCTTGCCTTAGCCAGGGCGCGAGCTTGCGAAGCCGAATGGGCCTAACTCGGACTGGCTGAGGCACAGATTGATCGGCGCTTGCGGTTGAAAACATGGCCGACCAGATTAGTAAATCTACCCTTCCCTTAGCCAGGGTGCGAGCTTGCGAAGCCAAATGGGCCTAACTCGGGCTGGCTGAGGCACAGATTGATCGGCCTAATTAGTAAATCTACCCTTGGTTTGAGAAGCCGAATGGGCCAGACAATTGTCATCTAACTTTTGACGTTTGGGATTACTGACGTTGCCTCGGGAGAGCTGCATACATTGAAGGATAAATGGGACGGGTGCACGCCAGAGGCCCTACTTATTTCCATTCAGGCAACTTGGGAGGGACGAAGATTGGCTGAATTAGATGTCGCAATGAGTCGCAGTAGCGAGCCTATGCGTACGGAAAGAAGAACGTCCAAGGATCGGGAAACACAGCAGCCCCTTAGTCGTCGAAGCAGATCGCCCCAAAAGGATAGGTAACATCGGGGAAATTCTTCGCGCCCGCGACCGAGAATCGAGCCTGATGCGACGCCACGACCGTTGAGTTTTGCGGTTTTTGTGAGGAATAGACCAATGACGGAGGCGGATTCTATCATTAAAGACCCAGGTGTGGCAGTCGAGTTCGCTCGATAGATCTTCCCACCGGAAGTCCAACAATCGATGGTCGGACGTCAAGATTTTGAAGTATTTCGAGACGGCATACATGGGGCCGTGAAAGGACTATATACTGCTTACGAAGTCGGCATGCGTCTGCGGGAAGCGCGACGTGAGAGTGAGAAAAAGGACGAAAGGAATCGCAGTCTGGAGATTCGCGCGGAAAAGGCTGAACGTGAGCTTCGGGAGTTGAAGGATGTTCAAACGAGCGCGTCGGTGGCGGTCGGTCAATCTAAATTGGTCGTTGAGGAGAGAGTGACCTAACGGACCTCGGGTTATGCAAAGGGGTTTCAGGACGGCCTGAAGGCCGAGATAGAGAAGACCAAACGAGATCTTGCCGAGGAGGTCTGCCAATGTGAAAATCGTGGATTTAAGCACGGCTGGATTAAGGCCCTTCAAATAGAGAAAGCTCTTGAAGCCGTGGGAATTGATTCGGCTTCGCCCCTGTATCATCGTCACTACTTACCCTATTCCGATTTCGAAATTGAGAAAAGCGATGATGAGGGTGTCGAATAAACAGACTTTGGAACGCGAGAACAGACTTCGTGCCGAACAGATAGAATTTCTTTTATTTTCATCGTTCGTATTTGGTCTTGAAATGTTATGTGCTTAATTAAACGTATTATTTCAACTTACTGGCAAGTTTTGTGTTGCGTGGTGCAAATGTTTAAACATGCATTGACTGGCTCGAATTAAGAACAATTCTCATTGAATATTTATTCGGCCAGTGAAGTGGTCCGTATGCATCTCACAAAGGCTCTGAATTCGGAGACTTTTGGCCAATCGTGATATCCACGAAGGGCGCTCCGAATTCGGAGTCTTAATCAGCCTTAAGAGGCTTATTCGGCCCTAAGGTGTCATGCCCCAAAAGGGGGCTTCGAATTCGGAGACTTTATTTTGGCCAACGTGATATCCACGAAGGGTGCTCCGAATTCAGAGTCTTAATCGGCCCTTTGGTGTCATGCACAGAAAGGGCGCTCCGAATCCGGAGTCTTAATCGGCCCTTAGGTGTTAGGCACCGAAAAGGGGCTCCGAATCCGGAGACTTTATTTTGGCCAAACGTGATATCCACGAAGGGCGCTCCGAATCCAGAGTCTTAATAGGCCCTTAGGTGTCACGCATTGAAAGGGGGTTTCGAATCTGAAGACTCTATTTGGGCCAATTGTGATATCCACGAAGGGCGCTCCGAATCCGGAGTCTTAATCGGCCCTTAGGTGTCATGCACCGAAAGGGGGCTTCGAATCCGAAGACTTTATTTGGGCCAATCGTGATATCCACGAAGGGTGCTCCGAATCCGGAGTCTTAATCGGCCCTTAGGTGTCATGCACCGAAAGGGCGCTCCGAATCCGAAGACTTTATTTTGGCCAAACGTGATATCCACGAAGGGCGCTCCGAATCCGGAGTCTTAATCGGCCCTAAGGTGTCATGCACCGAAAGGGCGCTCCGAATCCGGAGACTTTATTTCGGCCTTAGAAGGCTTAATTGGCCCTTAAAGGCTTGGGAGCGAGCTTGCGAAAACGAGAAACTTTGTATTGCAACGGTGGAATATGTACAAGTATCAAGCCCACAGGTCGGGTCAATGATAGAATTTACATAAATGTGTTGAATTCCAAGGCCGTGGCAGGCTTTTTCCTGACATGTCTGAGAGCCGATATGGCCCTGTTCCTGCGATGGATTCTATTTGATAGGGGCCGTCCTAGTTTGGACCCAATTTTCCATCGGCCGGTCTCCAGTCGGCTGGAAGTACCTTCTTTAGGACCAACTCTCCTGGCGTGTATCGGCGTATCTGAACTCACTGATTATACGACTTAGCGAGCTGCTGTTGATACCATGCCATGGATGCCAGGGCGCGGTCTCTTCGTTTTTCGATTAGAATCAGATCCAGGGTAAGCATCATGTCGTTTTGGCCTATATCAAAAACTTACGATTTCAGAGTTGGGAGGCCGATTTTCAGGGGTAAGATTGCCTGGGTTCCAAAGCATAGAGCAAACTGCGTTTCTCTAGTGGATCTCCTCGGCGTGGTACGATGAGCCCACAATACACTCGGAAATTCTTCGACCAATTTGCCTTTAGCATTTTCCAGCCTCTTTTTGATGCCGTCCAAGATGGATTTGTTAGAGGCTTCGGCTTGACCATTGCTTTGGGGGTAGGCCGGTGTAGAGAAGTAAGGCCGAATGCCATACTTGCTGCATAACTCTCGATATACGCCACAATCGAACTGGGTGCCATTGTCTAAGATGAGAGCTCTTGGAATGCTGAATCGCGTTATGATCTTTCTCCATACAAAGCGTTTAATGTCGGCATCTCGTATATGTGTTAAAGCCTCCACTTCGACCCATTTTGTGAAGTAATCTGTCGCGACGATTAAGAATCGCTTGTTCCCTGGGGCCCTTGGCAATCGTCCTACGATATCAAGTCCCCACTAAGCAAACGGCCAGGGGCTGGTGATAGAGTTCAACCCTTCGGCAGGCAGATGGGTTAATGGGGAGAACTTTTGGCACTGTTCACATTTTTTTACATAACTCTCCGCGGCAACTCTCATTGTCGGCCAATAATACCCCTGTGTTATAGCTCGATAGGCCAGGGAGCGTCTGCCAGAATGGGCACCACAACTGCCCTCATATATCTCTGTCAGAAGCTCCTCCACTTTGTCGGGGTGCACGCATTCCAAATATGGACCAGAGAGCGACTTTTTATAAAGCCCTCATTGCGGATCCAGATAGTATCGCAGGGCTTTATTTCGCAGCTTGTGTGCTTCTTTTTTGTCCTCTGGGAGTTGTTCAGAAGAGAGGAATGCAGCAATGGGGTCCATCCAGCTTGGTGCGGATTCTATAACGTTGACATGGATTTCCTCCGAAGGGCCAATACTCGGCTCCGGGACGAAACCTACTTCGATGGTCCGTTTGATCTCAGAAGTGATGGCGGAGGCTAGGCACGCCAAGGCATCCGCGTGTGTGTTCTGGTCGCGTGTTGTTTGGTTCAGTTCGTGATGGTCAAATTTTGCCAGCAAGGAATTGGCCGTTTTCATGTAAGCCGCCATACGGTCATTTCTTGCCGCGTACTCCTCCTTTAGCTGATTGATTACCAATTTTGAATCACAAAACACAAGCAGACGCCGAGCACCGAGAAGGTGCGCATTCCGCAGACCGGCTAGAAGGGCTTCTTATTCGGCTTCGTTATTTGATGCTTCGAAACCAAGGTTGACGGCCTGCTCAATTACCTCGCCGTCTGGAGACATGATTACAACTCCGGCGCCACTGCCCCTTTGGTTAGACGATCCATCACAGTATAATTGCCAAATATCCCCGACATAAATTCTCCAGTTCGGCTTTGGTCGAACTTCAGCCTTTGGTCGAACTTCGTCAGGTTTGAGGTTGGCAAGCTTGCCGGTGAATTCAGCAACAAAGTTGGCCAACACCTGCCCCTTGATTGCGGTTTTAGGTAAAAACTGAATGTCGTATTGGCTGAGTTCAAGAACCCATTTTGAAACACGTCTTGATGCTTCTACACTCCGTAGTACTGATCGGAGAGGATAATCTGTTAGCACCCCAATGCTATGTCCCTGGAAGTAATGCATCAGTTTTCTTGCCGCCATGACTAGGGCTAAGATGAGTTTTTCCAGCGGAAGGTAGCGTGTTTCGGCGTCAACCATTGCCTTGCTCACATAATACACTGGCCGTTGCTCCCCCTCCTCCTCTTTTAATAGTACGGCACTGACGGCCCTATCGGAAACTGCCAGATATAGAATGAGCGGGTCACCAGCGACGGGTGTTGTCAAGAGAGGTACTGAGCGGAGGTAGGTCTTGAGTCCGTTGAAAGTTGTTTCGCATTCGGCGGACCATTCAAAAGCCTTACCCTGCCGTAGTGTCTGAAAGAATTGTCGGCAGCGATCTGTAGACCGGCTGATGAACCTGTTGAGTGCAGCGGCCATCCCCATCAACTTTTGGACTTCTTTTACTGAACGGGGGGAGCCGAGTTCCAAGATTGCTGTGACTTGCCTCGGGTTGGCTTCGATTCCTCGGTGATTGACGATGTAACCCAGGAATTTGCCAGAGCCGATTCCAAACGCACACTTGGAAGCGTTCAGTTTCATTCTGTATTTGCGTAAGATGCTGAATGTCTTTTCTAGATCGGCTATATGATTCTGTTCTTCTTTGGACTTGACCACCATATCGTCGATGTATACTTCTATAGTGTAGCCGAGTTGCTCTTTGAACGTGGCGGTGACCAGTCTTTGGTAGGTTGCCCCTGCATTCTTCAGCCCAAAAGGCATAACTTTGTAGCAATAGGTTCCTCTTGGGGTGAGGAATGCAGTTTTGTCCTGGTCATCTGGATGCATGGCGATTTGATGGTAGCCTCTGTAAGCATCGAGGAAGCTCATGCATTGATGACGTGCCGTCGCATCGACAAGCTGGTCGATTCTGGGTAGAGGAAAACAGTCTTTGGGGCAAGCTTTGTTCAGATCCGTGAAATCGACGCACACTCACCAAGTCCCATTTTTCTTCTTCACCACCACTGTATTGGAGAACCACATAGGGTAAGTGACTTCTCTAATTGCCCCGGCTTCAAGCAGTCTGTCTACCTCCTCAACAATGGCGGCAGTGTGCTCCGCGGCTAACCGTCGGCCTTTTTGAAGGATCGGCTTACATTTGGGATCGACATTTAGATGGTGCTGTGAAACTAATGGGTCTATTCCCGGCATTTCGTACGGAGTCCACGCAAAGACGTCGAGGTTGTTGAGCAAGAAAGAGATCAACTGCTGCCTGTCGGCCTGATTCAGAGAGGCGCCGATCATGAAGAACTTTTCTGGGCTTCCATCGATGTCAACTCGGTCTAAACCTTCCGTGGCCTTCTCATTTGGATGCCGCCCAACGTCATCAAGGATCTCCCGATTCGGCACCTCAATGGAGTTTACTTGCAGTTCCTTTGGCGTTTTGGCGGCAAGGAGATAACATGCTTGTGTCGATTTCTGGGAGCCGTGGATTTGCTCAATGCCGTGTTCTGTTGGGAAACGTAGTAGTTGATGATAGGTGCTTGGGACGGCCTGCAAGGTATGCAACCACGATCGCCCCATGATGAGATTGTACGGCGATGGCAACCTGACGACCAAGAAATCCACATTCACCGTTCTAGAACCTGCTCGAACGGGTAAGCTGATCTTTCCCAATGGGTACTCTGGATTGGCATTGAAGCTGAATAGTGGATAAGGAGCCGGAGTCAGGTCTGACTTATTGAATCCGAGTTTGATGAAGGTTTTATAATACATAACCTCCGAAGTACTACCCTGGTCGATAAGAATGCGTTTGACGGTGAACCGGTTTACGCGTAGCTCAACAACCAATGGATCGATGTGAGGGAGTGTTACGCCGATCAAATCAGAGTCGTCAAAGGTGATACTTGGCGTTTCTCAGAGTCGCTTTGCTGGCGTGAGTTGCTGTTGGGGACCTGGATGTGATTGGATCGCATGCACGGCCGGGGCTGCTGGCAGGCTGTATATCATGTGGACAGTGTCAAGCGGAAGTGCATCCTTCGGAAGGGGAGGTGTTTTGATTGCATTCCTCCGGACGCATTGTTGGAGACGTTCATCCTTTGCCAACTCCTCAAGATGATCTGTTGAGGCATAGCGGCTGTCAATTTCTTGCTGTTGGGCTCGAGATCGTCGATCATCTGCCCTCGGGGGTCGCACAGAAGCCTGGCGCACTGTTTGTTTGGATTTTGCTATTTCCGAGGTCAGATCGCGATGAAGGCGTTCGTTCTCAGCGATGATGTTGTCTAACCTCTGTTTGGTTTGCCTAGCTTATGCCATGGTCGCTTGCATTGTCTTTTGCATTGGGTTTGAAGATGAGCAAAAGTCCAAGGCAAGTCTTGCTGCGATGGTTTTTGGTCCAAGCGAGTTTGTTAGAGTGAGGTCATATCTCTGTGTGGTCTCGTCAGTGGCTATCGGAGGATTTTCAGTCACGCCTGCCATGGATGTATTTGAGTATTCCCACAAACGGCGCCAGTTGTAGAGAAGTGGTTTGGAAATACTCTTCAGATCCTGGGAGACGCTAGTGATCCTCAGCTAGTCACCTGAAAAGATACAAACACTCCGGTCGGTAGTACCGGAATTAGAACTCCGACGGACAAGTCAGTTCAGACACTCAGGATAGCTTGTTTACTAAGTTAAGTGAAGTGATTCTTACATACCTTTCTAAATCTGTGGTTCTTGTATTTATACTTGTTTTCTGAGCCTCGGGGTCTGAGCCTACTTTTATCCCATTCCCCTTTTATTTATTCAGAGCTACTGACCTCCGGCTATTCGACCTTCCTAACGTGTTCGGCATCCTAGTCACACAATATGAAGCTGAATAATATCTGATTTCCCGGGTATGCACCGTCCGACTCCTCCATTTATTCGGCTCCCACAAAGTGTTTGCTCAAGATTTCTTCTATTTTTCTTCTCTTCCAACACCAAAGCTCTGTGTGTGTTTGTGTGTGTGTGTGTGTGTAATAACCCAACCCTCTTATATGCTTTACATCTTTAATTATATGAGTAATTACATACTTAATGTGAAATTCCATGTGAAATTGTTTTTAAATATGTGAATTATTTGATTTTGACATTATATCTGTCGGTTATGAGAAAATCTGTTGAAATAGAGACTTTTGGATTGGAAATTGGAAGCCTTAGAGGCACAATAATCTGAAATTGACTTCACGATTATGATCAGCATGAATTTTAGGACATAATATAAATTTTTGTAAAAATTTGATTCGTAATGAATTAATTGATGTAATTCAGGCTCCATTAACTTAACTAGTGAGTCTTGATAGATATAAGGGTTATATATATGAACTTTAGATGACTTGGTCAAAACAACTCAAAAATATCTCACGGTAGAGATTCTGAAGAAAGGAGAGAGAGAGAGAGAGAGAGAGAGAGAGAAAGAGAAGAAGAAGAAGAAGAAGAAGATCAATCAAGATTGGGAGATTGAAGAACTTGTTAATGAGATTTGAAGAATACAACTTAAAGTGAGTGTAAATTACTAGTAAACTCTCAATCCTTCTTCAATTGTTTTGAATCAAGCTTTGAAATGAAATTTGTCATCCATGGAAGTTAGGGTTATGAGTTATAATTGAGAATGATCAAATCTCATAAATGATCATGTATCTTCTATGTGTGTAATGGAAAAGTTGATTCTTCTATGTTATGTTTAATTTGCATTGGCTTGGAAGAAATTGTGCATAATCTTACCCCTTTTGCATGCTTGAGCTCATGTAAATAAGGATATATATATATATATTTATGTATATATATGATGAAAATCAAGGAATCATGGATTTGAGATGTAAAGGCCCAAATAAATCAAATCTTGATCTTAATGGATTGGAATTTCATGTTTATTGTGTGTTATATGCTATGTTTTTGAGGAAAATTTACTTGATTTTGACTGCATGACAATCTCTTGAAAGCTTAAAATTGTTGAAGTTTCGAACTAAATAGCAGAGCCTAGGACCGCATGTGCGGGACCCATGGTCGCACGTGTGGAATGCACAACCATACATGCGAGGCTCACAGTCGCACGTGTAGAAAACAAGGGAGACAGATTGGGGCATTCTGCAATAAAAGCACGTGGGGGCCACACGTGCAGCGCACCTTCCCGCACATGCAGTGGGGGACTCTCGCACATGCGGCCAATGGGGAGAAATTCTTTCAGCTTCCTTTCCCTTGTTTGACCCTCTGAAACTGTTAATGTATATATTTAATCCTTCTAAAATTCTTATAACGAAATGAGGATTTAACGAATCGGACATATGAAAAAGTTAAAGAAAAGTGAATAACTTACAAGTTGTGTGTGTGTGCCTTGTGTAGGTCACGTGCCAGAAGGAACCATTGTTCATCCACATCACTGTGAGTAGTAGTAGTGTAACGCCATGTTTCATTTATGTATTATGATTGCGAATCTTATAATGTTACTTGTGAATGACGCCTATTATATCAATTGTGTTTTGTTGGAATAACGGAAATGATTGAATGGCGATACATACAATGGACCCGAGGCCATTATGATATGAGTTATTTATGATTCACGGCCAGAGGCCGAGGGAGATGGAGACATATCTATGTTCCATCGACCCTATACTGTTCCAAACAGCTGTTGATATGTTTGGCCCAAGGCTGTTTCGCTACTATATTGGGCCCAAGGCCGTTCTGTATTACGTTGGGCCTAAGGCCGTTCTATATTACGTTGGGCCTAAGGTCGTTCTGTCTTATGTGGGCCCGAGGCTGTTCAGAAATGAGAATATAAGTAAGACTGACTTGTGACTTACGATCATGCACTACAAAATTTGTACTCATACATATAACCTCTTTACATTGCTATTATTCACTGAGCCTTGCTCACTCCATATTTTTGTATGTTATGTAGGTGATCAGTCCGGAGGACAACCCTAGGTCAACTCTAGGAGCCTTTTTGTTGGACCTGTTTTGTTGAGTCATCCGAAGTGGCCCTTTTGTTTTATTTTGGGAAATTTCATGTGGTGGTATATTTTGTTAAATTTTGAATGACTTACATGTGTGGGCTTAATGGGATATGAACAGTATATGCAAATTATATATATATATGTGTGTGTGTGTATGATATGTTGTATTAAGATCCTAGCATTTAGACACAGCTCAATGGATGTTTTATTTGATGTTATATTTGCTTCTGTTCAAGCCCCAATGTTGAGTAAAACTTAAGGAAATTTAGTTTTGAGGCCAAAGTACAAGTCGGTCATGTCTAAACTTTTAGGGGCAGGTTTGGGTCGTGACACGCTCTCTCTCTCTCTCTCTCTCTCTCTCTCTCTCAGTAGAATGTATGAGTGTGTGGGTGTGTTTGTGTTTCAAGATGAAAAGGGGAGAGGTGTATTTATAGAGAATTTGGTGTGAAAAGTTGAAAATGCCTATTGGTTTTAAATGAATTGAATAGTTTTTTGATTTAGTTTGAATGTAATGAAATAAGGGGTGATTAGGACCTTAATTATGTACTTAATTATGATCTAGTTAGGCATAGGACTAATTTAATCCATTCTAGTTACAAGTGCACTCATTGCAAATCTTTGGTACCAATGTCATGACTTGTTTTTCATGATTTTAGAGATTTTGTTCCAAATGTGCCAATAATTATAGGCCCGCAGGGCGCCCCGGGGGGGGGAGGGGAGGGGGGAGGGGGTGGTCGGCCATGTGCTTGGATTTGGAGAGATTATGTGTACATTTTGATATAAATTTTGTAAATTTTGTGTACAAACAAAGATTGAATTAAGGTACAATATATATATATGTATATATATATAAAGGTACTAATTTGGGGTCAATTTGTAACTCAAGTAAAATGTGAGGGTTAAGGCCTTAATTTATGAATTAGAACATTTATTTAAGTGTAGTGTTTAATTAAATTAGGATTTGAGAATTCAATTTGGTTAAAATTTCTTTATTTCGAATTAAACGGCGAATCGTAATGAGAACTGGAAACCTAGGGTTTTGAGTGGCAAATATAGTTAGGGAATTAATTCAATTATTATTAGGGCTTTGGAAATGATCCCTGAGTTCCCAGGTTCAATCAGGATTTGCGAGTTTTTGATTGGTGCACGTTTTCGACTCTATAGCTAAAATTGAAAACAAATAAGAATTGAGGGTCTTTATTGAAATAATTCAAAAGTAGGGGTCTAAATAAAACTACAATGGACAGAGGCCTCATAGTTAAATAATTAATATTAGAGTGCATAAACGATTATTAAGCTGTCGGGGTCGATTAGGGTTCGTACGGGTTTGTTTGTGATGCGTCTTTAGTTCTAGGGTTAATTTGCAAATAAACAAGGAACAAAGAGTTTTATTATAATAACTCAAAAGTCAAGGACTTAATAGGGTTTACAAAAGTTAGGGGTCTTACATCTACTCACTTTATATTTCATGATTTTAGTGGTTAATTATTCATATAAATTCATTTTAAGCCCTAAAACCCTTAACTAGCCTAAACTGTGTGATTGAAGCAAAAGTAAATATCATACATTTTAGATTGAATGAATAAAGTCATATTTTCATAAAAAGTGATTTTCACTAAAAGTGGATTTTGACAACCCATGACTTTAAACATAAACTAAAATGCACAATATTCATAAAAACATACGAAAAACACAATTTTGCACATAAAGAGCATATAGATTTGGATTATTTAGAGACAATGCAAGGAGTAAGCACATGCCAAAGAAGATGAGAGAACTTAGCGGATAGCACACTTTCCGCCTATTTCATGCAAGCATAAAATAAGCATGACTTAAAATGTAACTAACACAGACATGAATGATCCTAGGCTCGATTTGAGGCTACTAAATGATGAACATGCATAGAATACAACTATCAAATAGAAGCAAAAATATAAACCAATTACATGATGATTCAAATCGAGCCATGCATGCTTATTATATGATCAAGATAAGGCCTACAACATGCTATTCTAATAAAATGAAGAGAATATGCAAGAATAGATGTAAAAGCTAATGAAAGTGACAAATTACATGATGGAATGATGAATTAGCACCCTAACTATGATTAGCCATTGAAAATAGGCTAAGAGAGGTACTGAAACTAATAACATATGAGGGCATACTCGCTGGTTTGAATTAACCGAAGATCATGCCAAAAAGATAGTAAGAAAAATTGAGTTTTTTGCTTGCAAGCCTCCCTCAAGCTTAGGTTTCTAAATGTGTTTGAGTTCTTCAAGCCTTAGAAGGTTTCTAAGTGTTTTAGAGCTGCAGTGAGTGTGTTATTTTCGGAACTGTAGACATCCCATTTTGATTGACCTTAAGACTTCGAGCACTTGCAAGCCTCCCGATGATGAAATGGCACTTACTTCATCTTTAGAATGTTTAAAGGATTGTTTAGAGTTGCTATATAAATCTATTTTGGCCAAAAATCAACTTTTTGTGAAAATGACTATTTTACCCTTGGACCCATTTTTAGCAAAAAAACCAACTTCTTAAACCCCAAAACGCCCGATTGTGCATTAATTGATTGTATTTTCCAAAATTAGTGACTCGTTTAATCAAAAACATTGATCAGAATGCAATTTGGGTTTACTTGTGCCACAAGCAAGCAAAGAGCATAGGATCACGTACTTGTTCATGCATGTATGGCATGTGTACCAAGGCAAAATGCGCATGCGTACGTTAGATGTGAGTGCGCACATTGTTTGTATATGCGCATGATCATTGCGCGTGCGCACTTAGTTTATACGTGCGCACGTTGAAGCATTGCAGAGTTATTTTTGGCAACACAATTTTGGTGCATTCTTAGTGAGAATTGCAGAGAGGGAAGCTGTAATAAGCCCATTGTGTAATACTTTATATTTAATTTATATTTAATTAATGACAGAGATTTGAATTTTAATTGCCTACTATTCTAATTTAATATGGGAATGATGAAAATTATGGAGAGTGATTTGTATACAATTCTATTGAATATTTATTTGGCATTAGAAATTGAAAGCCTATTGGCTCAAGGAAGAATAAGTAGTGAGTTGAATTATTTTAATTTCGAGTATCGGACCATATAGGAGTTTAATTAAATATTCGATTATGAATTGTACATTATGAGAAGTGAGAAATAGGATTATTGCGAATTAAATTTATTTATGAGATATTCAATCTGAGTATATAATTTATTATCAGAGACCTTGAGTTTGACCTGAAATTAAAGGCCTTACTGATGTGAGAAATCACAATTGATGATGAAAATAAGCTTAATTTGATATTTGGAGCATTTTGGGAGTTTGATTAAAAATCTGATTCGGACTGATAAATTTAAATATAATTAATTGGGCTCTAATGGAAGTCAAATTAGGGTAATTAAATTATGTGGGACTTGTGATTAGTCATGATTAGGGTAATTATGTTGTTGTTGTCGAATTGCATGTCTAAGGATGTGAATTATAAGGATTTGAAGTTATATCTGTTGATTATAGAAAAATCTGTTGAACTTATAGCTTTAAACTGAAAATTGAAAGCCTTAGAGGTGCGATAAACCAAAGCCGATTTCATATCTGTGTTTAGCACGATTTTTAGAGTCTGTAGTGAAATTTGGCAAATTTACGATTCGTAATGAATTAATTGAGTTTAATTACCATAAACCTTAGATTAAGCTAATCCAAGTAAATTAGCTTAACTTATGTATGTATATATGAGAGCCTTAGTTGTTTAGGCTAAAAAATATCTACTGGAGAGATAGAAACAAGAGAGAGGGAGAAAGAAGAGAGTTTTAGAATTGTAGAAGGAAGGCTTGGAGATTGAAGAGATTCAAGGGGGAAATTCAAGGATTTGAGCTAAGGTATGTGAATTCGACTATAATCTTTGTAGATACTTCATCTATTGCATGAAATCAAGAGGAAATCTGAAGATTAAACACTTAAATAAGCTAGGGTTTTGAGTTATGGGTTCTTGAAGTTAATAGAACCTTATTTCTTTTGAGTTTGTTTGATTTGAGTTTAATATGAAAAAATAAACATGAGATGGACTCTAAATTTTACATGGAACTAGTTGAGTAAAGAAATCCAACCATGAATTTACACGAAAATGAAACTTTATGTTGAAAACTTTGAATTCATGGAAGTTAATATTTTGATTTTGGAATCAAAGCAAGTTGAGGCAATTGAGCTTGAATTACCCTAGAAATATGTTGGTTTATTATGTTTTAAAGGAAGATTACATGAGATCTTGGCTTGAAATTGGGTCTGAAAACTCAATCTTTGATGAATTTTTGGACTGTCAGATTTTGCGCAGACTACACGATTGGCCACGGGCTCCGCACGAGTGGAACATGAACAAAACCCGGGAATTGCATTCTTCTTAAACCACTGCTCAAGCTCCAAGGCCACCACTCGAGCAGCCCAGTTATCGCACGAGCGGTCAAAGTGGGTGCACGTGTGGCCAGCCCTGTTTTAGCTTATACCTGGTAACCTCAAATAAGTATATCTCCCACATCCGGACTTCGTTTTAAGTGATTATTGAGCCTAAATTCAAGCCCCAGAAGTCTAGTTTTCAATGGTGGTGGTCTCACATCCAAATTCTAAGTAAAAAAAAATAGATATGTTCAAATTAGTGAAGTCTGTTCACTTTCTTTCTAACCGTTTCATGCTATTTCCTCTCATAACCCAGTTTCCTTTCGTTTCTTCCTATTTTCCTAGACATGGATTATCACCCATTGAGGACTAATGAGTTTAGAACCAACAAAAATAATTGGTTAAGAAGCAAAGTAAGGGATTGGTTTATGTGGTTAAGAAAAGATTAAGAGAAGTAAATTTGATCAAAAGAGTAATTCTATGTTTCGATATGTTGTGCCATACGTATTGTGATTACAGGTCAAGATTCGAGGACCGGTCAACCATTTCTGGAAACCACAGTGAGTAATACCTCTATAAAGATATGTTCTATTTATTTATTTACCTATTCATAATTGTTATATTTTCTGAAGATTGTATTTATTTGACATGAGTGAATTTCACGAACTAAATTGTTATGTAAATGTGGGCCTAAGACCGTTCTGTTATTGTGGGGAAGTGGTTTGGAAATACTCTTCAGATCCTGGGAGACGCTCTTGATCCTCAGCTAGTCACCTGCAAAGACTAACACTCCGGTCCGGGGTGCCAGGGTTAGCACTCCGACGGGCAAGTCAGTTCTTATACTCAAGAAAGCTTGTTTACTAAGTTTAGTGAAGTGATTCTTACATACCTTTCTAAATCTGAAGCTCTTGTATTTATACTCATTCTCTGGACCTCGGGTCCAGAGCCCACTTTTTACTTATTATCCTTTTGTTTATTCCTACATACATCTCCCTGTCTATTCGGCGATCTCAATGTATTCGGCATCTTAGTTGATTAGCACGGAGCCGAACAGTCTCTGACTTCTGGAATACATCCCTTCTAACTCTTCTATTTATTCGGCTCCCATAATTGCCCCCCAAGCATTTTCCCAACGTATGTTGGCTGAAGTGCTTGGTTCCGAATTTTGAATACTCAGAACCAAAATTTTGGTGGTTGGGCCTACGAAGCACACGTCTAAGTACGCCCCCTTTTGGTTGTCGTACCGACTTCCTGCCTCTTCGTACATACCTATTCATTGCGATTTTAAAGATTGGCATCCCTTCGGATTCGCATTCCGTGATACTGGTTGCTGGGTTGCCTTTAGGATCGTTCTTGCAATTTTATCTCCTCCAATATCTTCTTCATCCTCTGTAAGTTATCCACTTCTTTGTTTCGAGAACTATTCCCAGTTTATTCTTTGGCACATCTGTGTCAACTGTAGGGTATGGCGAAACATTTGAAAGACCTTCTCTCATCAGATCGAATTGCTGGCTTTAGACGCCATTTCTCTATTCCTGATGACGTCCGTCTGTCACTTTTGGCAGATGGCACCCTTGACATGGAGAGGGAGGACGAAACCACGATCGTCTTTCCTCTCTTGTCAATCGCAGAGGGTGGAGTCCGCTTCCCTCTACACCCATTCCTAAGGGCTGTGCTTTGCCATTGGGATTTAATCCCTTCTCAACCTAACGTGAATTTCTTTAGAATTATAATGGGGATTGTAGCGTTGAATCTTCGTCTTGGAATTAACCTTGGCATTCCGGCTATCCGGCACTGCTATGCCTTGGCTAAGTCTTCCGGTCGGCAAGGGCGTTATTTGCTAAGAGCTAAGGACACCGATCATGAACTAATCACTATGCTTTCCAGCTCTGGGAAAAGAGTTGATGATGTTATGGTCGTTGTCCAGGGTAACTAGGAATTTGGCGAAGGGGAGGATCGTGTTGACCCTATTCCCAGACGGAGGGGCGAGCTAGGTCGCCGAGTATTTCCTTGTTTTTGTTATGTGTTCATTTTTATTGTGAAACCTATTCCATTGAAATCTTGCGGCTTCGTCTTGTGCAGGGAAGGGTTTGAAAAAAGTACTATCTTCAACCCACGACGCCGTTCTTTCAGATATTAGGGTTGCTTTCAGGTATTTCGGCCGTCGAAGCCTTCAGAAACAGGGGAGGGCGGCTCACATTCTACTTTGTTACGAGCCGACATACACAACCTTCTCGGCGGCAGAAAACATACCGATTCCGAAGGGCGAAGATTCCCTTACCGCTCTTATTCTGTCCGACTTCAAAAACTTGAGGCAGGTAGGCTTTGAAGGGTCCGATTCGGAGCGAAATGAGGTAGCTGATATTGCCGAATCAGATCAATCCAAGACCCACTCTGAGGAGGTATTGGATTCCGCCGATCCTCTGTTTACATCGGGACCAGGGGATCTTCCTTCTGTCGACGTTCTTCAACGCTTAGAGGATCTTCCCATCATAGACTCCGCGGGTATGGCCGGATTGAGTTTGACAAAGCTTGCCAAAAAGGCGAATGCGGAGAGGTTAGCCGCACGGCGAAGAGCGGAGGGCCTTTCGTCTGAAATACCGCCCGCCACCGAATCTCGACTCCCCCTCCCTGTTGCCGAATCAGAGTCCTTGGGGGTTGTAGAGGAGAAGGAAAAAGGTCAGAATGCCGAATCTCCGTTTGGCCGGGGAAGTCGGCCAAAAAGTTGGGGAAAAGGCAGAGAAACGCTCTGCTGACCTCAAGGCCGGTTCAGACGAACAAGGTGGTAAGCGTCCTCGATTGGAGGGATCCAATGAGGTTGTTCCTTTTGTCATTCGTCCAATGGTAAAGGATATGTCGGTTCCCTCTAACGCTTCGGCGCTTAAAGATCCAGAAGTCGCATTCGGTGTGGCTACGTCCGTGTTGTTGCCGTCTGATATGGAGGCTTTCCGGGTTGAACCAGATCTGAATGCGACAGCACTAGCCGCGCAATCGGCACTTCTGGTACGTATTCTGACTTTTCTTCACTTTATCCGAGTACTGTTGAGGTTATGTTTTTGGGTTCTTCCTTTGCAGACCGTCGGAAGGATAGCCGATATGGGACGTTGGCATCTCGACGCCGTGAAACAGATTGGCTGCTTACGAAAGCAAGTGGAGGGCCAGAGGAAGAGGGCCGAGGATGTAGTTTTGAGAGCGAACAAGGAAGCTTCTCGGGCCGAGGCCGAGGTAGAGAAGGCCCGCATTGCAGATCAATCCCGAGCGGACGCCGAGCAAAAGGCGGACGCGAGCGAAGCGGCACTGAGATTGTCCCAGAAGGTGGTTGCCAGCTTGGAGGCTGAGTTGGCTGAAATGAAGGCAGCTGCTTCCAAAGTATTCGAAGCCGGGAAAGATGCTGGGCTCGCCGAATATGTGGACCAAGTCCCTCGGTTCGAAAACAGGGGGTTCAAACATGGTTGGCGCAAAGCCCTTGCTGCAGCTGGAGTTTCACTGACTATGCTAGTGCCGTATGAGCAAGTGGATGTCGAGCCATTGGAGACTGATTCCGAAGGCTGAGCTGGGCATTTGACTGTTAGGATTTCACAAATGTATTAGGATTTCACAGATGTATTCGGATTTCACAGATGTATTGTTACAATTGTTTTGTCAGACATTTTTGTCCGGGCTTGTAGCTCATTTATTTTACATATATAAAATGTCATGAGTTGTGCTCAATTTTGCTGGTGAAGAATGATATTACTTAATTTTAAGCCCGGACGATTGGATTAAGGAATCTACCCTTGCCTTAGGCAGGGCACGAGCCCGCGAAGCCGAATGAGCCGATGGCTCTGAATCGTGGGCTGGCTGAGGCATAAATTACTCGGTGATATCGCTTGAAAATATAGCCGGCTAGATTAATGAATCTGCCCTTGCCCCAGTGATCTTAGGTTAACCGGCAATAGCGCTTGAAATGTAGCCGACTAGTTTAACGAATCTGCCCTTGCCCCAGCGATCTTAGGTTAACTGGCAATAGCGCTTGAAATATAGTCGACTAGATTAATGAATCTGCCCTTGCCCCAGCGATCTTAGGTTAACCGGCAATAGCGCTTGAAATATAGTTGACTAGATTAATGAATCTGCCCTTGCCTTAGTCAGGGCGCGAGCCTGAGGAACCGAATGAGCAGATGGCTCTGAGTCGTGGGCTGGCTGAGGCATAAATTACTCGGCGATATCGCTTGAAAACATAGCCGGCTAGATTAATGAATCTGCCCTTGCCTTAGTCAGGGCGCGAACCTGAGGAACCGAATGAGCCAATGGCTCTGAGTCGTGGGCTGGCTGAGGCATAAATTACTCGGCGATATCGCTTGAAAACATAGCCGGCTAGATTAATGAATCTGCCCTTGCCCCAGCGATCTTAGGTTAACTGGCAATAGCGCTTGAAATATAGCCGACTAGATGAATGAATCTGCCCTTGCCTTAGTCAGGGCGCGAGCCTGAGGAACCGAATGAGCCGATGGCTCTGAGTCGTGGGCTGGCTGAGGGGCATCCGACGTTTGGCGCTCAGTCTCTCTGACGTTTCCTCCGGGGAGCTGCATGTACCCCAGAATAAATGGGTGAGTTCATGCCAACAACTCGACTCACTTCCATTCAGGCTTGATCCAAACCTGGTAGGGGCCAACATTGGCTAGGTTTACAGGTCAAAATGAAACGTAGAAGCGAGCTTATTCACACGAGAAAAAGAGCATCCATGGATCGGGAAAAACAGCGCCCCCCTAGTCGTCGAAGCAGATCACCCCGAAAGGATGGACAACGGGGAGATTCCCTGTGCCCACGACCGCAAGTTGAGCCTGACGCGGCGCCACGACCGTTGAGTTTTACGGTTCTCGTGAAGAATAGACCAATGACAGAGGCGGATTCTATAATTAAAGACCCAGATGTGGCAGTCGAGTTCGCTCGGCAGATTTTTCCGCCGGAGGTCCAACAGTCGATGGTCGGACGTCGAGATTTCGAAGTATTTCGGGATGGCATACATGGGGCTGTCAAGGGACTGTATAGCGCTTATGAAGTCGGGATGCGTCTGCGCGAAGCCTGACGTGAGAGTGAGAAAAACAACGAAAGGAATCGTAGTCTGGAGGCTCGCACGAAAAAGGCTGAGAGTGAGCTTCGGGAGCTGAAGAGTGTTCGAGCGGCCGAGTCGGTGGTGGCCGATCAAGCGAAAAGCGTGGAGGAGAGAACGAAGCGAGAGGCCTCGGGTTATGAAAGAGGATATTAGGACGGCTTGAAGGCCGGGATCAAGAAGACCAAATCAGACCTAGCTGAGGAAGTCTGCCGATGCGAAAATCGTGGTTTCAAGCATGGCTGGATCAAGGCCCTTCAAACCATGGAAACTCTTGGGCAAGTGGGCATAAATTCGGCTTCGCCCCTATATCATCGGCATTACCTGCCGTATCCCGAGTTCGAAAATGAGAGAAGCGACGACGAAGACGCCGACTTAGTGGGCCATAATGTTGAAACAGACTTAGCTGTGAATAAATAGAATTACTTTATCAAATGCTTGAAATGTTTGGCGGCTTTTGAATAAATAGAATTTCTTTATTAGCAGCTTTTGAAATGTTTTGCGCGTAATTAAACGCCTTATCTCAATTTATTGTCAGCTTTTGTATGGCGTGATGTAAACGTTCGAATATGCGTCGATCGGCTCCAATTAGGAACCATATAGTTGGTCAGTTAAATCGTGATCCCCACGAAGGGCGCTCCGAATCCGGAGACTTATTCGCCCAATCATGGTATCTACGAAGGGCGCTCCGAATCCGGAGACTTATTCGGCCCTTAGATGTCATTTACCCAAAGGGCGCTCCGAATCCGGAGACTTGTTTGGCCAATCGTGGTATCTACGAAGGGCGCTCCGAATCCGGAGACTTATTCGGCCCTTAGATGTCATTCACCCAAAGGGCGCTCCGAATCCGGAGACTTGTTTGGCCAATCGTGGTATCCACGAAGGGCGCTCCGAATCCGGAGACTTATTCGGCCCTTAGATGTCATTCACCCAAAGGGCGCTCCGAATCCGGAGACTTGTTTGGCCAATCGGGGTATCCACGAAGGGCGCTCCGAATCCGGAGACTTATTCGGCCCTTAGATGTCATTCACCCAAAGGGCGCTCCGAATCCGGAGACTTATTCGGCCCTTAGATGTCATTCACCCAAAGGGTGCTCTGAATCCGAAGACTTGTTTTGGCCAATCGTGATATCCACGAAGGGCGCTCCGAATCCGGAGACTTAATTGGCCCTAAGGCGTCATGCGCCAAAAGGGGGCTCCGAATTCGGAGACTTGATTTGGCCGATCGTGATATCCACGAAGGGCGCTCCGAATCCGGAGACTTGATTTGGCCAATCGTGATATCCACGAAGGGCGCTCCGAATCCGGAGACTTAATCGGCCCTAAGGTGTCATGCGCCGAAGGGGGCTCCGAATTCGGAGACTTAATCGGCCCTAAGGTGTCATGCGCCAAAGGGGGCTCCGAATTCGGAGACTTGATTTGGCCGATCGTGATATCCACGAAGGGCGCTCCGAATCCGGAGACTTGATTTGGCTAATCCTGGCGAGTGCCCCATTGGGAATTGACATATGATTTTGAGGGACGAGGAAAAATAGTTCGTATTGCAGAGGCGAAATATATTTACAGGTATCAAAGCCCACAGATCGGGTCAGTGATAGGGTTTTCATCAGAACTCAGCTTGTGCCGATTGGGGGGAACCATGTATTTCTTCAATGCCGTGGGTTGTTGGGAAACGCAGGATCTGATGGTAGGTGCTTGGGACGGCCTTCATGAGATGTAGCCAGCTTCTTCCCATGATGGTATTATACGGCGAGGGGAGCTTCACGACCAGGAATTCCGCTTCGACTGTTCTGGAACCCGCTCGAACAGGTAATGTGACCTTGCCCAATGGATATTCGGGATTCGTATTAAAGCCGAACAGTGGGTGAGGCGCCGGAGATAGATCCGACTCGTTGAGGCCGAGCTTGGTGAAAGCTTGGTAGTACATGACCTCTGAACTACTCCCTGGGTCTATGAGAATTCGTTCAATGACGAACCGATTTATGCATAATCCAATGACCAACGGATCGATGTGGGAAGTCGTTGCGTCATTGAGGTCGGAGTCATTGAAGGCAATTGTTGGAGCTTGTTCGGACCGGTCAGTCGAAATACGGCGCCCCTGCAGAGTTGGATGCGATCGAATTGTGTGCACGGCTGGGGATGTAGGCAGGCTATAAATTACATGGATCACGCCAAGTGGGGGAGAGTCCTGCCTCAATGCTAATGCCTTGGTTGGCTTTCCCTGTTTCACATACTGCTGCAGTTGGCCGTCTTGCACCAGTTCTTCCAGGTGATCTTTTAATGCGTAGCAACTCTCTGTTTCGTGGCCGTGATCTTTGTGATATTCACACCTCCGGTCCCTTCGTCGTGTATCGGGTGGCCCCACCATCTTTGACGGCCATCTGAAGAATGGAAGGTGTTGGATTTTGGTCATTACTGCGGTGATTGGCTCTGACAGTTCCGTGTACTTTTTGTCGGCGCGCCTCGAGCGTCTACTGTCGACTTGCAATTGTTCATTCGTCGGGTGGGAGCATTGATTACTCAATCGGCGAGAGTCCCGCCTTTTGTCTTGTTTAGCACGTTATCGCGGCTCAGGGCTCGGAGGTGGCACGGAACTTATTGGTTGAGCAATTTCAGGAGGTGCCGGTTTGGAGGACACTTGTCTGGCTTTAATCCTCAAGGCATCGTCTTCCACTTTGCAATACTCTTCGACATTCTTCATCAACGCCCAGACTATTTTGGGGGGTCTTCTGGTCAGGGAGTTACGAAGAGCACTGTCGGGATGTAGTCCCATTTTGAAGGCGGTGATGGCCATGGAGTCGTTGCAAGCGTCGTCAACGAGATTGAAGCACTCCCAATATCGCGCCAAATATGCTCTCAGCGTTTCTCCTGGTTGGATTTGCATAGCCCAGAGAGAGTCGGCCTATTTCGGATGTACCTCGTTGGTGATGAACCTGGCCCTGAAGGATTTTTGTAATTGATGGAAACTTCTGATCGAAGCCGGCTCCAGCTTGTAATACCATCTGACAGCTAATGGCCCCAAGCTGCTGGGGAATATTCGGCACATGAGGGCTTCATTGTCTGCATGCAACGTCATGGCCTGCTTGTAGTGACGTTTATGATCAGTGGGGTCTGATTTTCCGTCGTAGAGAGTAAATGATGGAGCTTTGAACTTCTTGGGCAGGGCCGCCCTCGCAATTCGTCAGATAAAAGGATCGTGCCGGTCCTCTTCGTCTGAACTGCTTCTTCTGCGCTTGTTCCTTGTGTGTGGACTTTTTTCAGAGGAGCTGGAAGTGTCTGAGCGTCCCTTGTTATGCTCCGTGGATAATGAGTTGGAGTCACTATCGGTTTCCTTTGGTCGGGCTCGAGGTCGTTGTCTACCTGTCCTCAGGGGTCGTTCGGGGTCTTGGCGCGCGGCTTCTTTGGATTTTGCTACTTCCAGGGCCAAATCTTGACGGAGGCGTTCGTTTTCTGCGATCATATTTTCCAGCCTTTGTTCACTCTGTTTAGCTTGTTGTATGATGGCTTGCATCGTCTCCTGCGCTGAAGTCGTTGGCGAGTCAAAATTCAAGGCACGTCTCACAGCGATGGTTTCCTTCCCGAGCATATTTGCCGGAGTGATTTCGTCTTTGTGTAGTCTCGTCTCTGGCTATCGGAGGGTCTTGCGTCACGCCTTCCATGGATGTACTTTGAGTATTCCCACAGACGGCGCCAATTGTGGGGAAGTGGTTTGGAAATACTCTTCAGATCCTGGGAGACGCTCTTGATCCTCAGCTAGTCACCTGCAAAGACTAACACTCCGGTCGGGGGTGCTGGGGTTAGCACTCCGACGGGCAAGTCAGTTCTTATACTCAAGAAAGCTTGTTTACTAAGTTTAGTGAAGTGATTCTTACATACCTTTCTAAATCTGAAGCTCTTGTATTTATACTCATTCTCTGGACCTCGGGTCCAGAGCCCACTTTTTACTTATTATCCTTTTGTTTATTCCCACATACATCTCCCCGTCTATTCGGCTATCTCAATGTATTCGGCATCTTAGTTGATTAGCACGGAGCCGAACAGTCTCTGACTTTTGGAATACATCCCTTCTAACTATTCTATTTATTCGGCTCCCACAGTTATATATTAGGCTTGAGGCCGTTATGTTTGATATGGATCGCTTATAAATCATGGGCCTAAGGCCGTTCCATTCTATGTGAGAGATGGAGACATGTCGATGTTTCATTTACTCTATGGCATATGAAATGGACCCATGGTCATTCCATTTATATTATGTATGATTGGCCCGAGGTCGTTATGTCTGATATGGGTCACTTGGCCCTAAGGCCGAGGGAGATGGAGACATGTCGATGTTCCATCTATCCCATGATGTTCAGAATAGCTGTTAATATGTTGGGCCCGAGGCCGTTCCGTAGGCCGTTCCGTAAGTGTGAATATGGATGTTTGTAAATTATCATATGACTCATGTTTATGAAATGTTATTTTATATGAATGAATGGATGTCCCTTTTTGAAATGTGATCCTGACCCTTTACTGGACCCTTGTGGTCCATTTGATACACCTTCGGACTCTTTGTATATGAACAAATTTTGATAAGTGTTTGTTATGAAATGATGGAAATAATTTAAGATATATATTTCGCAATTGTAATTCATGTTTACATAATGTGGTGGACACCATTCATTAACCTCTTTATTTTGGTATTACTCACTGGGCTCTAGCTCACCTTTTTTTTATTATATATATATATGTGTAGCTCGAATTTTTGTGCCCCCCTTTCGGAAGATGAATAAGCCCTACAGTATCGAACTCTCGCGGTTCTGAATTTGATCTCACAAGTGCAATGTGAAATAGATAAACACTAAAGAGTCCCAATCCGGCAAATCTTTGGAAAATCGATTTTGAATCAAATTGCTAAAAATGGACTATTTTACCAGATACAAAGTCGCCACCTAAATATTTTTTTGGGAAATTTAGAAAACCCATGACTCGTGCCAAAGGCCACGTGTCCGTCATCACCAAGATTGTCTTGGGTCGGGAACTTAGGTACGAGAGGGAAATGCCATGAATTGAGAAAAGATCGGCCTCTACTAATCATGATGTGAATCTTATTTACATTAAATGCTCTTGTTCCGATTTTATTAGGCTAACTTACTATGCGATGTGCATACAAGAATAGACTATTTTGCAAAAATTGGAGCATTTGATTTCATGTTTGTTTTTGAAAATTGTTTCGAATATGTACCACCTAAAAAAGTGATCGGATAAAAACATTACTCAAATTATTACAATTCAAGCAATGAGCCTTCATCCACAGGCATTCAAGCAATTTATCAATTAAGCACTTAGCCTCATGGCAAGTATGCTAGACATGGCAACATCACATGCATGCAATATGCTAAAGCAATAAAATACTCACCTAGTACTTCAAGGCAAGCCAAAAGAAAAGAGTTAAAAAAATGCATGATCCTAACTATACAATATGATTAATGAAACACATGCGATATGCAATTACTAGGCTCGGCTACTAATATGGCATATGAATCAATTAAATAGCATGCGGTCTAAACACGTATTTAAAGAATGTTTAACTAACAATGCAAGTTAGAATAATAAACCGAGCCTCGGTGCATGCAATACAAGTGGATGCAAACATGAAGTATGCTAAATAAAACATGATACCCTAAACAAACCAACATAAGCAGGTAAATGAAAGGGAGAAAAACTTGGGGTTGGAAGACATACATATTATTACAACATTGTGCCCTCACACAGGAGGGTCCGAATGAATAAACTAGCTAACTAATAAAGCTAAACTAATTAAGTAACTATTACAAAACGAAATGAATAACCTAACTAAACTACTTAACTAATTATTACAAACCGAATAAAGCTAACTATTCTAGCTAGTTATTACAACAAATTAATCAACTATTCTAGCTAACTAATTATTACAACACAAAATTAAATAACTAGTTTAACTAACTAATTTAATGAATATAACATAAAAAGAGTACTAAGCTGGCCATTCTAATTATTTCGCCTCAGGAAACGAGGAATGCTTATGCATGCACAGACTTTTCACCCGAAAAAGCCACTGTTTCGCTGCCAGATGCCTCTGTTGCACAGTAGAACACTTGCACTAATTTCCACCTCAGAACCTGTTCTATTTTGTTTGAAAAGTACACTGCTAGATTTTGCACGGGTGGCCGGCAGAGGGCCTATCGTCCACTGATGATGGCCTGCCGGAAACCAATAGTGGCCTGTCGGCCACTGTTGACTGGACTTCCTTGCTGCAACAAAGAGCAAATAGAGCAGAAACAGGGTATTCTCAAGGGTTTGTTTGCACAAGTTACCCCACCCTATCATTTGAACAGCTCAAAGGAGTAGTAAGTTTGATTCACAAACCACCAATGGATGCAATTTCATTGCAGGATGGCTTATGAATCAAGTGTGCCAGTTCAATGAATGCAACAAAACAAGACTCTCAAAACCACCTCTCTATCATGAAAGATCAAGAGAAGTAGTTGACAATGAATCTTGAACCGTTTTCATCACTAATGAGTATGAAACGACTCAAGATTTAAGGGTTCAATTAACATCTGATTGAACCCAAAACCAAATTATTATCTTGCACCTTTTTATTCACCAAGTTTATTACTCCATTTTAATTACCTCTCAATTCTTTAATCAATTAAGTCCATAAGTGAATTTAAATCCTCTAATGGAAAGAGGGCTCAAACCAAGTGTTGCTTTGAGCGTAAAAGAGACATCATACCGTTGGTAATGAACCCCCAAAGGGATTAAACCATTAAGCATGACACCTCAATCTCATGCTTAAACAAACAAATAGTTTGAAACCACTTTCAAAGTAAAGAAAAAGCCAAGAAATGAGGGAGATTGTTGAGGTGATTAAGAGTGATGACAAGTATGGAAAGCTATAAATAAATGCAATCAACTCAAATAAGGTGGTGTCTAAGGCCTAAAACACCAAACTCATGAGGACAATTACACTACAAGCATGCAATATAAGGCTCAAATGCAATGAACACTTAAAAACAATCCTAAAACAGTGCTAAAGAAGTCCTAAAACATTCTAGGATTAGGATTAAGATAAAGATAGCTAGAATAATAGGCTAAAAGATGGATCTAACTAGGCAAGTAAGTAAAACACAAGGCGGGGAGGCTAACCCCTCCAATTTCGGACTTCAAAACATGATCAGTGTTTAAAAGCTCAAAACAAGATAGTGTAAAGGTGGGAAACACAAGGGTAAAGGCCTTGAGAGTAAGGTGCAAAGAAGGGTGAACCACCCCTCAACCTTTATTGGCCTTAAAACCCAAGTTTCAGCCCCAAAATACAGAGTTTAAATAGCCCAAAAATAGTTGGGAAATAGTAGGAAAAAGAGTAAATAAAGTAAGTAAAGAAGCAAAGCTTTATATCTGTTGAAGAGAAGAACTAATTCTAGGCAACAAAACAAGACCAACACATCCTCAAGAGCTCAAACAAGGCTCAAAGGTACCTTAACTTGAAGATGGAGAGGTTTGGTTAAGAGTATATAGGCAAAGGTGAAGAAATTTGCAAGAGAGAGAGAGAGAGAGAGAGAGAAGAAAAATTTTGCTCCAAATTTTTCTAACCTTAAAGTAAGAGGGGAGGTCCTCCATATAGAGAAACATGAACCTCCCTCAGAACCATTCAGCCATACACGTGGGGGCAGATGCATGCATCTGTACAAATAGCTGGCACAGCTATCACAAAATATCCGCAAAACACATTGGTGGCCGACAGGCTACATCAGTGGCCGGCAACTCGAAGTAATGGCCGTCAGCCCATAGCAGTGGCCAGCAGGCCACCAGAGGTTGCAGGCTTGAAAATCCAAGGTTTGGGTCCAAAACAAAGGCAACAAGGGTGTAGGGTTTGAAAGGCTCAAAGCTGTGGCATTTCGTCGAGGACTTCGAGCACTTGACAAGCATATACACTCATCATTGGGTGTGTAAGCGATGACGTCCAAGTTGTAAGGGCTGTCAAAAATGGGATGTCTACAGTTACCCCTCTTTGACAGAACTCGGAGTCATGAAATGACGTGAGTGAATGTCGAAGCCCAAAGATGACCCATTTTGACAAGGCCATAAGACTTGGACAAACAATCAAGACAGAAACAAATGGTTGCACCCGCAGGTTGCCTACGTATCCCTTTGCAAGGAATCAAACTAGTGTAGTTTTGGGGCAAGATGCAAAGGATATGCACAATGACTTTAAAAGCTGGACTCACACGCTTCATGATGGTGGCTATTTTGAAAACTCATGCTCATGCAAGATGATGCAAGAAGCAATAAAAGATGCAACAAGATAACAACATATGAATGAGCAGCTTTAAGCTTAAAACCAACACAGGTTCCTTGCAAAAAGATATAAAGCACACTTTGACCACGCTAAAACACGAGACGAGGAAAGAAAACACAGCTCAGGGTCGCCCCTCGCGTATCTTGAGAAACTGAGAAACGAAAACCACTCGGGGTCGTGTTTCATTCGTCTCAAGATGAAAACCTCTCAAGGTCGCGCTTCACGCATCCTAAGAAACAAAAAAAATCGCTCGGGCTCTCGTTTCACGTATCCTGAGATAAAACACGCCCAGGATCGCGTTTCACATGTCCCGAGATAAAAGACACCCAGGGCTGCGCTTCACGCATCTTGAGATAAAAGAAAAATCGATTGGGCTCGTGCTTCATGCGTCCCGAGATAAAACACGCCTAGAGCCGTGCTTCACGTGTCTTGAGAAACAAGAAAAATAGCTCAGGCTCGCTTTTCATGCATCCCGAGATAAAACATGCCCAGAGCCACAGTTCATGCATTCTGAGATAAAAGAGAAACCGCTTGAGGTCGCGCTTCACATGACCTGAGATAAAACACGCCTAGGGCTGCTCTTCACACGTCCTAAGATAAAAGAGAAATTTCTTGGGCCCACGTTTCACGCGTTCCGAGATAAAACGCGTCCAGAGCCACGCTTCACAGGTCTTGAGAAACAAGAAAAACTACTCGGGCTTGTGCTTCACACGTCCCGAGATAAAACATGCCAAGGGCCACGCTTCACGCATCCTGAGATACAAGAAAAAATGCTCGGGCTCACGCTTCACGCGTCACAAGATAAAACATGCCTAGGGCCGCGCTTCATGCATCCTGAGATATAAGAGAAACCGCTCGAGCTCATGCTTCACGCGTCTTGAGATAAAATAGAGAGGCCTGCGATAGATGCACAAAAAATGAACAAATGTGATAGATGCACAAGGTGAATGTGTGTGATAGATGCACCAAGCGATCATGTGCGATAGATGCACAAAGTGATCGTGTGCGATAGATGCACAAAGTGAACGAGTCAATACAGTGACAACACATATTCCATGCAAGATGGACAACTAACGTATGATGTTAATTTGAAGGCATGTTCTATGCAAGAAACAAAAGCATATTCTATACAAAATTGACAGCATGTTCTATGCACAAATCATGAATGATGTAAGACATACGTGTAGCATGTATATATATGAAAGGCACAGTCGATGCAACAGAGGAGAACAAAGACGTAATTTGACAAAACGAATAAACTGATATTCAGTAGCAACTTCCAATTTACCTCTCGGAGGAATTGCAACATGTTTAAAAGGATACACCTTATTCATAGTAGCAAGTGGGACACGTTCACACACCAGAACGTAGCTGCAAGCTTCCAAAATAGAACTTTTCATACACCACTCAGGAAGTAGAAGCACAGAACAGCACCAGGTCCCACCTGAGAGCCACCGACCACCTGCCGACCACCAAATAAGCTTGCTGGCCACAGATGTGGCTTGCCGGCCACCGATGGCAAATTCAGGGCAAATAAGTCTTTTTGCTTCGGGTCTTTAAGTATAGGTCTCAAGGCTTCAGTTCCTCACTTCTCCAAGCCCGAAAATCCTCTCCCTCTCTAGACACTCTCTCTCTCTAGATCCGTGCTTTACACTTGTTTTCCAACACCCCGCGTAAACTTTTTTTGTAAAACTCTCTTAGTTCTCTACATTTTGAACCGATTAGATTTTGATTTCGTTGTTTTTTCTTGGATTTTCACCACTTTAGGCTTGTTCCTCTCGAGTTTCTCTTGGGTTTAGTAAACTTTCCCGGGCTTCGACTTTTTCTCCCATTTTCTCTCTCCTAAGGTTGACTTTTTCTGAGTTTACCGTCATTTCTCCATTTTTCTTCACTTTTCACCTACTTTTCACCCATTTTCCAGATGGCGGACAAGATTCCTCATGACGGAGCTCCTCCAGAGGTTCCACTTGTGTTTCCACCTATTGCCGAGATAGAGGAGCCAATAGTTGCTAAGGCTGATGCGGCGGCTGAGGGCATTGAGGCTGACCTTGAGGCGGAGTTTACGCCAGAGGTCGAGCCAGAGCCATTACCATTGAGAGTGTGGCCCTTCGATCTGGTGACATATCATCCCCGTACACACATATTGCCACTGGAGGCATTAGGCGTTTCAGCGATTTTGCTCGCGGCATACCAGAGGACCTCCAGCTAAGGGAGCCGGCTTCCCACATTTCTTCTAGGGCTACTGAGGTATGAACTATGTTTTCATGCATTCTTTCCTTTCCTTTAACTGCATTTCTTGCACTACCTTTTATCTGATTGCACTTTCATCACTACCTTTCTTCTGATACATCTGTTCTTTGCCACAGGGAGACTCCCGTGCCTATAGGGGGTACGGAGCGACAATGACGAGGGATTGGTACGATGAGCTCCCTGCTGGGGTCCGTGACATCGTCGATGAAGCTAGCGAACCGCCCCCTTCTAGAAGCGCTAGTGGAGAGGTGGTGGGATACCACCAACTCCTTCCACCTCTCTATTGCCAGGGAGATGACGATGACTTTCTATGACTTTGCCATGATCACAGGCTTAGGAGTAGGGGGTGATTTGATCCCTTTTGATACAGACATGGGGGAGTGGAAGGCTGCTTGGATCGACTTGTTAGGAGCGCGCCCACCTCTGTATCTGCCGGCCATGGTGAGATATAGTTGGTTTTCCGAGCAGTTCCGCAGGAGCGAGCCTGAGACGCTGGAGGAGATGGAGCAGTACGCCCCGGCTTCCTGATGTTTGTCCTCGGTACCACTTTGTTTTTGAACAGGTGGAACACTGTGGGTTTATATTGTTGAGTGCCCTGGTGACCCTTCTCCGGGTACGCTTCTACGACTGGGGCAGAGCTGGCCTCACCACTCTATATGGCTATATGAGCTCTACCTCCCGCTTGAGGGGAGAGAGGATCGGAGGCTATTGGCGAGCCTGGGAGGTATGCATTTCAGTTCCCTCTTTGCACTTTACATTTTTTATTTCTTATTTTTTGTTTTATATCTGTTCAACACCTGTGCTTTCTGCTTTGCACTTTCTATATCTGTTCATGCTCTGTGCTTTCTACTTTGCACTTTCTGCATTTGTTCATGCCCTAAGCTTTTTGCTTTGCACTTTCTGTATCTATTCATGCCATTAATAACATTGCTGCCTTTTCCTTGCAGCTATGGGTTTATGCATATTTTCCAGACCTCGCTCCAGAGCCTATGGAGGAGCTCCCCCTTGTGGTTCCCTACTCGAGATGATATGATGGTCGGTGTTAGCGCCGGAGTCGCGAGACCTTTGCCTTTTTCCGCCATTACGTTGATATTGTGGTCGCTGTCGAGGTAACCCGAAACACAGTTATTTTTGCTTTAACACTACTCTGATTCACGCTTTTGCAACTGACGACAACTAACAATCTGTACATTCTCTATTTGCAAATCGCATGGCAGCCTTGGGCCATGATGCCGGTCGGGGTGAGAGACTAGTACGCGGGAGCTTGGGGCACATCGCGCTTCCGGATTCTGCTAGAGGGCCTAGTTTGCCGGGCTTGGATCTTGAGCGAGAGATTCGTTCGCCAGACTGTGGGCTTGCCTGATCCAGTCATACAGTTCATGGTAGGCTTGGATGCTAATTTGTTTAGAGGAGAGGGCGATTACACGACCTTTATTCAGACCTGCCTTATGTCTCTTCTGACAGGCGCTCACGCAGGCAAGGGGGTAGGGGCTCTTGTGGCAGGCGAGACGACTCGGGCGACTAGGGCCCATACCAGACGGTCTCCCCTTATTGAGCAGGCTATCTGTTGGCTAGAGCTTCCTATCATGCTCACATGCTGGAGGTCGACTGGGACTGCTTATCAGATTCCAATCAAGCTGGCAGAGGCTGGGCATGAGTTTATCGAAGTTCGAGGCTCGTCCCGGGTATGGACCACACTTTACAATTTTCACCCCACATTTCCATTTCAGATATGTTTATTTTAGACATTGATCACCCAAATGCACTTGCAAGCACTTATCAAGTATACAGGGAGCCTCCTCGAGCTGGTGGCTTCTCTGATGGGTATGATGCGGAGGAGGGAGATGTTATTTGGTCTCCACGGTATCTAGGTAATTTTCTTTAGTTCAAAATGCATTTCATTACTAACTCTATTTGCACTTCATGCTATCATATTTCCATTGATACATTGGCATTTCAACTATAATTTTTCCCAAACTGCACTGATACATTGGCATTTCAACTATACTCACACACTGTACTCACACTGTACCTGATTTTTGCATATTATACATATATCTGATACACACAATGTAGCTAATATATTGACAACTTCTTTTTCTTTTTTTTTTATCCACACCGATGGCACCAGTGGCAATAGCAACACCAGCACCGATAGCACCTCCTCCAACAATAGGGAGAAGAGAGAGACATGTCCCAGCTTAGAGCCGAGATGTGAACCACGGTCGAGGCAGAGATAGGGGCACCCAAGGCCAGAACAGTCCTTCAGAGCCCATTTTGAGCGATGATGATGTTGAGACTAGTGACTTCGAGGAGGCAGTGAGTCGGCATTCATCTAAGAGTGAAGACGATGGTGCTGGCTCGGGGTCTGAGAGCGGAGGCGACACCGATGAGGACTCTGAGATAGGGAGCGGAGATGATACCGGCTCTGGTTTAGAGTCTGATTTTGACAATGGCACCGATGGAGATAGTGCTCTTGAGTCCCCTCCGAGGAAGAGGACGAAGAGGGCATCTTAAGCCTGAGGCGACTGGCGCTGATTTTTGTACATTTTGCTTAGTTTCTTTTTGTTTGGTAGCATTAGCACATGTATGGCTTCAGATAGGTTTTATTTGCTTTTGAAACTTGTACTCCTTTTTTGTAAGAACCATGATCGGAATAAAACCTCACAGTTTTTATGAAAAGTGTTGTTATTTTTGCATCATGCGCACCATTTTTGCATGAAATAGAAATGGAATCAAATTTTGTTCTTAATCGAGTAATAAGCCGACCAACATCAAAAATACAAAAATATAACTCGATGAACAAAGCAAAAACAACTCAAATACAAATAAAGAACCTTGCTAAAACCAAAAAGACTTAACAGAAGACCTCAAAACACAAAGATCAAGACAAAACACATGCTACCAACATTGCCCAGCACACAGGTGGACGGCAGACCAAAAAGGAGGACTGCCGGCCACAAAGAGAAGTTGCCAGCTAGAGGGGGGTGGCTTGCTGGCCACAAAAGGTGGCCTGCCAGCCATCAAAGTAGCCTATCGGCCACCACTAGTGGCCTGCCGGCCACCAGTGTGAGCAACCTCTAGATTATTGACAGTTGGCTTCCACTCATAGCCTTATCTTCTACAAAAGGTTCCGCTACGTGATTTCTTCTCCAGAACCTCATTTCAGCTGCAATTCCTTCCACAAATGGAGATATTCTTTGCCGAGAAGCTCACAGATTGGATAGCTGCTTTAGAAGGCACAAAAAAGGTAAATTCCTGGGGTTTCGACATAAATGCACTTTTTTCGTTGAGTCGTACTCCACTTTGTTTTCCGTTCCTCCATGTCGCGGCCCGATGCTGGGACCCAATTACACATGTCTTTCATTTCGAGGGACAAGAAATATGCCCGACAATTGAAGAATTTCAGGCACTAATGGAATTCCAGCCCGATGAGGAAATCATGCCTCAGTCTCATTTTGGCCACGCCTAAGCTTTGGGACGGATGTGTGGGCTCACTCTGCACGAAGCTCAATCTTTGGCCCATAACGGGGAGCTAGACATACCCAGCTTGATTCATCGATTTTCTGATATCGGTGACAAAGGTGACCTTCTCTGGCGAGGTTTTCAGCAACATGCCCTCTGCTTATGTATGCTTGCTCATTTCCTTCTTGCCCCTAGTTTTGGCAGATCTAGGATTCTGTTGATCGAAGTGGCCCAAGGTCTGAAAGAAGGTAAGAGTCGCATTAGTTTGGCAATGGTCGAGACCTTGATGGGCTTAGATGCCTTTCATCAGTGAGAGACTACCAGATTCGCCGGGAGTCCACTACTTCTTCAGGTATTGTTTCCTACCCTTTCTCATATGTGTTTCTCATCACTTGGCACTCATGCTCTATTTTTCTCTCAAAGCCCTTTCCTTACTCTTCTCTCAGCATACATCTCTATATTCTTTCAGCTCTTTTTTCTTTCATCCCTTCCCAGGTGTGGCTTATGGATAAGCTAAAGGTAGTGGACTCTTGCCCTGAGTACTCAGCTTGAGGTTATTTCTTTTGCCACAAACTAGTGGATTTCCCAAACGAGGGATAGTGGTGTAACTGGATGTACAGCAGGTCTGCTTCTAACATAGCTTGGCATTGCCCCTAGCTTAATCTGACTGAGATGAGTTACAACATGGCTCGACAGCCTAGCATATAGTTGATCGCACACACTGTGTGTCCTACTTTCCCTTCCGGTTCAAATGTCAGTTTGGGCATAATCAGACCCATCCAGAGGAGGGAGTAGAATACTCGATTTCATTCCCTATGCGTAGTTCACACTTGGCCAGGTACCTCACTGCTTGGAGGATGGGAGAGCTTCTGGCCCCTGCCCCTAGTTTCAGTTATGCCCTTTCTAGCGAGTGCTTGGCTTGGCTTAAGGATGAAGCACAAACCGGGCCCACTTTGGCTTCAAAAGCTTCCACAAGCATGAGCAGAGGACGTAGGAGCACTTGACTCCTATGCCCCTAGTTTATTGCTTTGACCTTTCTTTTCAAGTTTTTTCAATGTAATAAAAGCAACTTTGATTTGTATCGGAGAGTTGGAGAACTTTATGTTGAAATCAACGAAATTAAAGTTGTGAGCACTAAAAATTTTCCTTTTGGTCCAAAAATGGTCTAAGTTGTAAAAGGTAAAATTTTGAACAAAATCAACTTTTATTAAAACTTTCCAAAACCATTTTCAAAAAGGATCACCACCTGACACGCACAGAATCAATCCTCAAGATGTACAACCCCAAATCCAAAGATTAGAAATGCCCCTGATTGAACACCACTGCTCTGCATTGTAACCAGCTCTTCTTCCCAAAATGAAGATCACAACCGAACTCTCAGGTAAAGAATAGACAAAGATGACTTGATCAAACACATGGACAGGACAGTTGAGTTGGAGGTGATTGCGGCTGAACTTCAGGATGAAGTTGCCTACGTATCCCGAAGATGGGAATTAGGCCTTACGTAGTTCGGTTCAGGTTCACTCGAGTATTAACTCTCTCCTTTTGCACTCTAACTTTTGCCAAAGTCGCCCTTCAGGGTTTTCAACCTTGCGAGCTTAGTTTTTCTTTATTTCTGATTTTTCATGCTCTAACTTTTGCCTAGGTCGCCCTTCCGGGTTTTCGGCTTAGCGAGCCTCTTAGGGATAGTATTTCTTCAAATTGTCCATTTTGATCTGTTGTGAAAATTCCAGGCCATCTAAGTCCATGATAATAACAGCTCCACCCAACCAGATAGCTTTGATGAGGTAAGGACCAGTCCGATTGGTTTTGAACTTGCCCCTAAGGTCATAAATGGAAGCTCCATTGTCTTTTAGCACCACATCCCTCTCTTTGAGATTCCTAGACTTAAGTTTCTTGTTGAAAGCCCTAGCAATTCTGTGTTGGTAACCCTAAACATGATACAATTCCTTCAGCCTTCTCTCATCAAACAACATTAACTCCTCAAGTTTGCTCTGTTGCCAGTCCGCCTATACTATCTGACACTCAGCCATAACTTGCAGTGATGGGACTTCTATTTCAATTGGCAAAACAACTTCCATCCCATAGAAAAAAGAATAAGGAGTTGCCCTGTAGACGTTTGGATTGAAGTTCTATAGCCCCATAGTGCGAATGGCAATTTATTTGGCCAGTCCCTGTAGGTCTCAACCATCTTCTGCAAGATGTTCTTGACATTAACAGCTCCATTAGTTTGAGGCTTGTATGTAGATGACTTATGAAAAGCCACATTGTATTTCTCCAACAAGTCTATCACCTCTTTCTTGAAGTGGGAGCCATTATCTGATATGATCTCGTTTGGGACTCTATATCGGCAAATGATATTGTTTTCGATGAACTTGGCCACATGTGATGCTTTCAACACTGCATAGGACTGAGCTTTCACCCACTTCATAAAGTAATAAATTGCCACCAAGATATATTCATGCCCATTCGATCCTTATGGCATGATTGCACCGATAACGTTGATTCCCCAGACTGAGAAAGGTCATGGCGAAGTCATGTTATACAGTTTTGACGGCGGGATATTCATGCGATTGACATGAATGTGGCATTTGTGGCATCGCCGAACAAAACCAATACAATCCTTCTCCATAGTGGACCAGTAGTAACCTTGCTTGAGAATCTTCCAGGCTAGCATCACTCCATTCATGTGTGTTTCGCACTCTCCTCTATGGATGGCCTCCATTAGGTGCTTTGATTCCTCTTCTTCGACACAAAACTTGTGCATTCCCAGATGGCCTCTTTTATACAGTTTACCTTCGCAGATGATAAATTGGATGGCCATTTGCCGTATTCCCCTTTTCTCCTTGGCATTTGCCCCTGGTGGATAAATCTCCTTTTCTAAGAAGTTCCAAATATCATAGTACCAAGGGTTTTTGTCTTATGCTTCATCTATCGCGGCAATAGTTTCATAAGCCGGCGTGTATTTCTGCTCAATGATAATTAGATACATCTGGACTCCAAGTGGGATGTCTACTATAGAAGATAGAGTTGCTAAAGCATTAGCGAACCTATTGTTCTCTCTCAGTAGATGCATGAGAGTCAGCTTTTCAAACCTGGGAATCTGAACATCTAGGGTCTAGTGATAAAACTTCATCTTTTCTTCTTTGACTTTCCAGTCTCCATTTGCTTGAGAAACAACTAAGTTCAAGTCTCTGATAACATCCAATCTTATTGCCCCTAGTTCGAGGCCTTCTAAACCAACGATATATGCTTCATATTCTGCTTCATTATTGGACACCTTGAACTGGAGTTTAAAGGCTAAAGGTGGGAGTCGTTGGGTGCTATTAGCAACACACCTATCCTATAACCGTACTGATGGAACGCTCCGTCAAAGTACATCGTCCAAGTCCCCTCCTCAACTTGTAGAATGGCTTCATCTGGGAACAAGTATTCCACTGCCTCATCTCCTTCTACCAGGTGGTCTACCAAGAACTCCATTGCAGCTCTTCCCTTGACCGACTTGCGGGTAACATATTTGAGATCAAATTCGGAGAGGATAAGCAAACAACGGGCTAGCCTACCCGTAAGCGCTGGTTTTTCAAAGAGATATTTGATGGGATCTAATCTCAAAACTAAGATTATAGAGTGAACTAACAAGTAGTGCCTCAACTTCCGGGTAGCCCATACCAAGGCTAGGCAAAGCTTTCTCCAATGGAGTATAGTGGGTCTCGTAATCTAGCATTTTTTTGCTCAAGTAGTAGATGACTTTCTCCACCCTATCTTCATATTCCTGAGCAAGCATGCATCCTATAGTCATGTATGTTATTGACAAATACAGAATCAAAGGCTTCCTTGGCTCTGGCGACGACAACAGAAGCGGATTCTGGAGTACTGCTTAACCTGCTCAAAGGCAAATTGACATTGATCATCCCTTCGAAATTTCTTCCTTTTCTTCAGGAGACCAAATAGTGGTTCACAAGTCAAGGTTAATTTGGAAATAAACCATCTTATGAATTGCACTTTACCCAGAAAGCCTCACATCTCCTTTTCAGTCTTTGGTGGTGTCATTTCTAGGATGGCCTTGATTTTGGAAGAATCTACTTCGATGCCCCTCTATGTGATCAAAAAGCCCAGCATTTTCCCTGCAGTCACGCCGAAGGTGCATTTCTATGGATTCAACCTCAATTTGTATTCTCTAATTCGTTGAAAGAATTTCTTCAAGGCGGTGTAGTGGCCCTTCCTTTCTTTGGACTTGACAATTATGTCATCCACATACACCTCGACCTCTTTGTGGATCATATCATGTAGAATAGTGGTCGCAACCCTCTGATAGGTAGCCTCGGCATTCTTCAACCTGAACGGCATAACTCAGTAGCAGTAGGTACCCCACGACGTGGTGAATACGGTTTTCTCTCTATCCTCGGGTGCCATCAGAATCTAGTTGTACATGGAAAACCCGTCCATAAAGGATAGCAATGCATGGCCCACAGTGAAGTCCACTAACTCATCAATATACGACAGAGGAAAGTCATTCTTCGAATGCCTCTGTTCAAGTCCCGGAAGTCCACATACACCTGGATTCTACCATCCTTTTTCGGCACTAGGACGATATTGGCCAACCAAGTCGGATATTCAAATACTAACAAGAAACCTGCCTCGATCTGCTTGGTGACCTCTTTCTTGATTTTCAGCGCCCAATCTGGATGAATTCTATGCAACTTCTGCTTGACAGGTTAGGCCTCGGGGTTAAGAGGGATCCGATGCTGTACAATCTCAGGATCGATCCCAGGCATGTCTTCGTAGGACCACGTGAAAACATCTTGGAAATCTTTTAATAAAGCGACTAAGCGCAAGCGCTCGTGCTCTTTCGAAGACAACGTGGACCCGATCTGGACCAGACGCGGATCCTTCTCAGTACCCACATTAATAGCAACGATTTTATCAGCACAAGATTTAGCAAACCTCTCATCCTCTCGATTAATCAAGTTTTTCAGAACCAGGGGAATTCCTTCCTCTTCGTTTTCATTAAAATTCTAAAAATCTTGGTCAATACAATAAGTGGCACAGAGAAATACTCAGAATCGGCACTATTCTCATTCATAAGATCATGATCTTCGGTTATAACCGACTCAAAAGCAAAAGAAAAGGAGGACCAGGACAAGACCATGGCATCTGGGTTGCCACCCCTGGGAACACTAGACTCAGACTCAGAAGAACCGGAATCTGATTATGACCCCACAGACTCAGTGGAATCAGATTCTAGCTCATCACTCGACTTAGCACTAGACAGATAGCCTTCCTCCAGCTGCCAGATTAGAGATGGTGCCTCTGAAGCATCCAAAATGCTACTGGATGGGTTCACACCCGGTTCTTCCCCAATCACAGAGATGGTAAGGTTATCCCCCAAGTTCTCTGAGTCAGCCGCAGGATCTGTAAGGAGACAAGCCAATGCTGCCCCTATTCCAAGCTCGATGTTGTCTAAGTCACTTTCCATGCTTTGTTTAGTTTCAGTACTCAGTTGAGCCTTTTCCTCCTCATCATTATTCTGCAGCTGCAGGTCAAAAATGATCTTGAATCCAGGGACACGTTGCTTCGTGGAATTCATCTAGGGCTCGGGAAAGCCACAAAAGAGGAAATCTTCTCCCTCCCGAACAAAGTGGCTATTCAGCGTTCCCTGGATTGGCCTGTGGATGAGCTCATAGTATTTTCCTACTTGCTTGGCCCTGGCTTTGCCTCTGATTTCTTCTCCTTTCCTGATCCAGTCCTCTTTGGTGGGTATATAGCCCAAATCAAAGGCATGTAGATTGTGCGACACATCTCTCAATGCTGTGACTCCTTTCTAGCCACTTCTTTCGAGTCCCATTCCTGGCACATGCTACTGTTTATTCATGAAATAGATAGACTGGGTGCTAACATACATTCCCTCATCTGTGGCCAAAATGGTCTGCACTACCCGGGTTTTAGCTAGAGTGAACCCTGAGAGGAATACATCCTCCTCGCTATGAGTGATCTCCAACACTGGTTTAGTTACCTTTGGTGATGAATGGATTGGTGAATTCCCAAAAATAATCGCCACTCCTTTCCCGTGAGGGTATTTCCACATTTGATGGAGGGTAGAGGAGACATCTTTCACATGATGCAACTAAGGCCTCCCTAGAAGTAAATTGAAGGTAGCCGGCACATCCAGGACGTGAAACTTGACATCTTGCTGAGCTGGGCCCACCTGGACTCTGATTTGCACCGTTCCCATGACCTTTCTGCTCGTATTATCATATGCCCAAATTACTTGGGTTGTGGGCACAAAGTCTGCTGGTCTGAGGCCGATTGCATAAGCTGTGCAAAAAGGACATACATTGATAGCCGAACCGGTGTCTATCAACACCACCGGTACCTATTTCTCCCTGCACTCAACAGATATGTACAAGGGTTTGTTGTGAGCTAAGCCTTCCAACAACAGTTCTTTGTCAGAAAAGATGAGGGTTGGCTCGACGCCACTTGGGAAAACCAATCCCACAAGCTGTTCAGGGGTAGTCTCAATGGACAATTTAGCCCTGTCCATTGTTGACAGTACTGCCTGTCGATATACCTAGGAGGCCATAAGGAGACCCCAAATTGAGATTTCAGCTTGGATTTTCTTAAGTTGCTTTAACACTGCCTCTTCCTCCAACTACTTCCATTTTTGTCGCTCAACCTCTCTGTGTTTCCCAGATGCCTCAGTTTGATCTAAGTGCAGTGGCTTAAAATACCGCCCACTTCTTGTCATGTGATCTATTTCTTTTGCATACCATGTGTTGTCTAGAAGGCACTCACCCCAATCTTTGTTGGTGTGAGCCAGATGTAGATTGTCATCATCCCACCATACACTTTCAGTAGCCGACAAACAGCTGTCTGACTCCGTTTGGATCACTTTCACATCACAGCTATCCTCCACAGGGTGTTGGGCTAGTACTGCTTTCTAGTTGTCTTCAATACTCTCTTGTTCAAATTACTTCAGAGAAGCTTCCTGTTTTGTGTCCACAGTGCTCATAGCGCTCAGTTCCTGAGCTGAATTTTCTACGCCAGCGTTCTCCGGCAGTTTTCCCTTTTCATCGACCCTTCCGGCCACTACAGCAATTCCTGCTTCCTTTTCCTCCGGTTTCATTTCGATTTTTTCCTCCTTATCCGGCTCATCACTCAGCCACCCAGAGTTGTCGGTTGATCCATTCAAATTGAACCAGCCAATCTGCACATCCCCTTGATCCTGTTCATCAAAGAATTACAAGTTGTCTAGACCCTCCTCGAGTTCTGCCAAATCATCCAACCCTTGGCTCGAGCCATTCTCCTTAACCACATTAACCTCTACCAGAGTTGGCAACACCAATTTAGACTTAATTTGACCAATCGGCGCAATGTAGCAGCTTGGATCATACACCCCCTTAGACAAGTCCTTAGAGCTCTCTGGAAACGGACTTGTACTTTCCTCTAAGGCCAGTCTCCCTTCTACTGCAACTGTCACCACCACGGGCTTAGGTTGAAGTGCGGATGCATCCATCATGCACAAATCTGTGCTTTCAAGAATGAACACCATTAGTCTTGGTAGGTGGAAATGGGTAATATATACGTTGGGGTGGTAGGGGATGGCCAGTGTATGGATTAGGTTTAAATTTTAAGGTGGAGGAACTTGATTGTGGGCCGAGAGAGGGTTTGTAGTTACATTTGGTTTCTGGGGTGGTGCGATCACCTTGTTGTCAATGAGGTCTTGAATCTCATGATGCAGTCGGAACCATTGGTTGGTATCATGACCATGTTGCTGGTGAAACGCGTAGTGCTTCGCTGGGTTGTGTTTAGGTGAAAGAGGTAGTGGGCGAGGCACTAATGGTTTGAGGTGCCCTTTTTTGACTAACACCTTCATGGCTTGAGATAGGGTCATATAGAGTTGGGTAAAGGTCCTCTGGGATCGGGCAGGGTTGGCTGAAGTTTGTGGACTTATGTTGGCGAAAGGATTGGCAATCTTGGTTATGGTGGTGACAACACTCATAGCTGACGGCCTCACAACTATGCTACCACTGGTGGTAGCATTGGAACTGCACATGAAAGGCCTTTTTGCTTGCTCTTTCTCATCAGTAATCAGCCCTTATTTCATGGCATCTTTGATCTGAACCCCCATCTCATGGAGCTCAGTGAATGTAAATAGAGGTAGGATGATCATTTTCTATAACAACTTCCCGTGCAGATTGAGGACTACCATCCTTATCTGATCTTTCTTGAAAGGCCTTGTGGTCATCATTGAAGCTTTAGCCCTCCACCTCGTCACAAATTCTGAGAAGCCCTCCTTCGGCTCTTGGCGCGTTGCCTCAAGATCACAAGTTGTGACCTCGATTTGTGTTATACGAGTATTGAGAAATAAAGGCCTCGACCATTTCCTCCAAATTCTGCTTGATAGAATCCTCCAACTTCGCATACCAAATGGCCACTATACCTGGCATGGTACGGCCAAAGAGAGAGAGCTTCTGCAATCTAGTTAGGCCCATCGGCTGCAGGATGTCTGAAAACAGTCGTAGATGAACCATGGGATCTTCGGAGCCGTCGAATCAACCAATATGAGGCATTTTGAACCGATCTGGTAATGTCACTGCAGAGTCGGTATACTCGTCCTATATGTCAGGGATGGAATTAACACCTTGTGCTCTCTTGAATAACTTCTCCAGCTTGTTGACCTTAAGCACAGTTGGGTCAGCCTCAAATTGAAATGGAGCTTCAGTTTGATACACAGGTGCTTTGGAGGCTTGTGGTGGGATGGCTCTGCTGGATTGCCTTGATTTTCAGCATGGGCAGTGGCTCCAGGTGTTGGGATCCCATAGGAGGTGTATGAGATGCAGAAGCCGCTGCTAGCTGTGGCTGTGGTTGTTGTTGTTGTAGCCTGTTTATTACCTCAGCTTGATGGGCTGTGACCTTGGCCTGACGAGCAGCATCTTGCTATAGGGTTTCAACTGTTTGCTGAAGATGATGTATTAATTCCTCCATACTGACTGGGGGATACTGTGTCATCGGAATAGGCGAGTGATCTCGTGCTGGACTAGAAGTAGAAGACTGTCCCTGAGCCTGACTGGATGCAGGTGAATTGAAGGGTGACTACTGTAAAAACTGGACCGGTGAACTTTGCCTGACTCTCCTCCGTCTTGTAACCATGGGCTGTCCCCTAACAAGATCTTCAGCTTTGCAAAGCCTTCTGACTCTCATCCAGAGCACTTGGGGGATATCCAAACTTTCTAAATCTATGGTGTTAAACTACCTAGCAAAAAGAAATAAAGCAAAAAGAAAGCAATAATCAGAAACCGCACAGCACCTCAGCTAATGATGCTACCAACACAGATGTAATCAAAGCTGTAGGACTGCACTCCACACTGAATTTTGCCCCCAAAATAGATACCAAACTTGCAACTGATACGGACATTCCTATACAGTTTCATTGTCAAGCACGTACCAGTTAAGTGAGAGCCAAAACAACCCTATAAGGGGGTAGGGTTACCCTGTCTTATTCACCCAAAAAAAGGGTTACCCTATCCTAGTTTCGTCAGGAACTAGAGTGCACTATTCAAATAAAGAGATTTTCACGCAATCTTGTATTTGGGTAAGCATTCTGTCCTAGTTTGGAATAGTCTCTATGGCTTTCGATATGCAACTAGGCTGAATGGTCAAAAGGGTACCTCAGCAAGACTACCTAATATACCTTCGCACCTAACATCGAGAAGTGAAAGGAGGATCAAACAATACAACAGTAGTCTAGATCCAAGGGTTGTGTTCCCATCATAGCAGAGCCCGTGACCGGTCAGCCTTTTGGCAAGCTTTTTAGGCAAGCCTCCGGCAAACCATCCAGGAAAAGTAGATGGCAAACACAGTGACTTAGGTGCACCAAAACAAATGCAATGCAAAGAAACATATAACTGTAGATAAAATTTTCACATCATGAACTTCAAGTCAAGTTCTCTAAATTCCCCAGAAGAGTCGCCAAAAACTGTAGCTCAACTTTTCGTGCCCCTTTTCGGAAGATGAATGAGCCCTACAGTATCGGACTCCCGCGGTTCTGAATCTGATCTCACAAGTGCAATATGAAACAGATAAACACCAAAGAGTCCCAATCCGACAAATCTTTTGGAAAGTCAATTTTGAATCAAATTGCCAAAAATGGACTGCTTTGCCAGATACAGAGTTGCCACCTAAATATTTTTTTGGAAAATTTAGGAAACCCATGACTCGTGCCAAAGGCCACATGTCCATCATCACCAAGATTGTCTCGGCTCGGGAACTTAGGTATGAGAGGGGAAGGTTATGAATTGAGCACCCTTGCTCGCTTGATCAAAAGATCAGCCTCTACTAATCATGATGTGAATCTTATTTACATTATATGCTCTTGTTTCGATTTTATTAGGCTAACTTACTATGTGAGGCGCACACAAGTATAGACTATTTTGCAAAAATTGGAGCATTTGATTTCATGTTTGTTTTTGAAAATTGTTTCGAATATGTACCACTTGAAAAAGTGATCGCATAAAAACATTACTCAAATTATTCAAATTCAAGCAATTAGCCGTCATCCACAGGCATTCAAGCAATTTATCGATTAAGCACTTAGCCTCATGGCAAGCCTGCTAGACATGGCAACATCACATGCATGCGATATGCTAAAGCAATAAAATACTCACCTAGTACTCCAAGGCAAGCCAAAAGAACAGAGTTAGAAAAATGCATGATCCTAACTATGCAATATGACTAATACAACATATGCGATATGCAATTGCTAGGCTTGGCTACTAATATGGCACATGAATCAATTAAATAGCATGCGGTCTAAGCATGTATTCAAAGAATGTTTAATTAACAATGCGAGTTAGAATGATGAATCGAGCCTCGGTGTATGCAATACAAGTGGATGCAAACTTGAAGTCTGCTAAACGAAACATGATACCCTAAACTAACCAACATAAACAGGTAAATAAAAGGGAAAAAGATGTGGGGTTGGAAGACATATACATTATTACAACATTGTGCCCTCACACAGGAGGGTCCGAATGAATAAACTAGCTAACTAATAAAGATAAACTAATTAAGTAACTATTACAAAACGAAATGAATAACCTAGCTAAACTACTTAACTAATTATTACAAACCAAATGAAGCTAACTATTCTAGCTAGTTATTACAACAAATTAATCAACTATTCTAGCTAACTAATTATTACAACACAAAATTAAATAACTAGTTTAACTAACTAATTTAATGAATACAACATAAAAATAGTACTAAGCTAGCCATTCTAATTATTTTGCCTCGGGAAACGAGGAATGCTCATGCATGCACGAACTTTCCAACCGAAAAAGCCACTGTTTCTGCTGCCAGATGCCTCCGTTGCACAGTAGAACACATGCACTAATTTCCACCTCAGAACCTATTTTATTCTGTTTGAAAAGTACACTACTGGATTTTGCATTGGTGGCCAGCAGAGGGCCTACCGCCCATTGATGATGGCCTGCCGGCCACCAATAGTGCTCTGACATCCACTGATGACTGGACTTCCTTGCTATAACAGAGAGCAAACAGAGCAGAGATAGGGTATTCTCAAGGGTTTGCACAATTTACCCCTCTATATCATTTGAACAGCTCAAAGGAGTAGTAACTTTGACTCACAAACCACCGATGGATGCAATTTCATTGCATGATGGCCTATGAATCGAGTGTGCAAGTTCAATGAATGCAACAAAACAAAACTCTCAAAACCACCTCCCTATCATGAAAGATCAGGGGAAGTAGTTGACAATGAATCTTGAACCGTTTTCATCACTAATGAGTATGAAATGAATCAAGATTCAACCCAAAACCAAATTATTATCTTGCACCTTTTTATTCACCAATTTTATTACTCCATTTTAATTACCTCTCAATTCTTTAATCAATGAAGTCCAAAAGTGAATTTAAGTTCTCTAATGGCAAGAGAGCTCAAACCAAGTGTTTCTTTGGGCATGAAAGAGACATCATATTATTGGTAATGAACCCCTAAAGGGATTAAACCATTAAGCATGACACCTCAATCTCATGCTTAAACAAACAAATAGTTTGAAACCACTTTCAAAGAAAAGAAAAAGCCAAGAATGGAGGGAGGTTGCAGAGGTGATTAAGAGTGATCACAAGTATGGAAATCCATAAATAAATGCAATCAACTCAAATAAGCTGGTGTCTAAGGCCTAAAATACCAAACTCATGAGGACAATTACACTACAAGCATGCAATATAAGGCTCAAATGCAATGAACACTTAAAAACAATCCTAAAACAGTGCTAAATAAGCCCTAAAACATTCTAGAATTAAGATAAAGATGGCTAGAATAATAGGCTAAAACATGGATCTAACTAGGCTAGTAAGCAAAACACAAGGAGGGGAGGCTAACCCCTCCAAGTTTGGACTTCAAAACATGATTTTAGCCACTGAAATAATTCTGGAAATTAGTGTTTACAAGCTCAAGAAAAGATAGTGTAAAGGTGGGAAACACAAGGGTAAAGGCCTTGAGAGCAAGGTGTAAAGAATGGTGAACCACCCCTCAACCTTTATTGGCCTTAAAACCCAAGTTTCAGCCAAAAAATACAGAGTTTAAATAGCCCAAAAATAGTTAGAAAACAATAGGAAAAAGAGTAAATAAAGCAAGTAAAGAAGTAAAGCTTTATACCTTTTGAAGAGAAGAACCAATTCTAGGCAACAAAACAAGGCCAACACACCCTCAAGAGTTCAAACAAGGCTCAAAGGTACCTTAACTTGAAGATGGAGAGGTTTGGTTAAGAGTGTATAGGCAAAAGTGAAGAAATTTGCAAGAGAGAGAGAGAGAGAGAGAGAGAATTGTAGAGAGAGAGGAAAAATTTTGCTCCAAAATTTTCTAACCTCAAAGCAAGAGGGGAGGTCCTCCATATATAGAGAAACATGAACCTCTCTCAAAAACATCGAGCTATACACGTGGTAGCAGATGCAAGCATTTGTGCAAACAGCTGGCAGAACTGTCACAAAATATCTGCAAAAACACATTGGTGGCTGACAGGGCACATCAGTGGCTGACAACCAGAAGCAATAGCCGACAACCCATAGTAGTGGCCGGCAGGCCACCAGAGGTTGCAGGCTTGAAAATCCAAGGTTTGGGTCCAAAACAAAGGCAACAGAGGTGTAGGGTTTGAAAGGCCCAAAGCTGTGGCATTTCGCTGAGGACTTTGAGCACTTGACAAGCATATACACTCATCATTGGGTATGCAAGCGATGACATCCAAGTCTTAAGGGCCGTAAAAAATGGGCTGTCTACAGTATGTAGGTGAGCAATCGAAGGATCAACATTAGCGTTCATCCCAGAGTCCACCTCTCCGTCAAGCCACCCATGAAGTGCCTCCGTGTAGAGGCGTAGGGTTATTTCGGCAAGCCTAGTTTTGTTTGAAGTCTTTCATATAGTGTGTGAGATTTGTATAAGCTCTGCCATTGTATATGTAAATATGGCAAGTGTAGTTAAATGGTTTCATGTATGCACAACTCAATGGACATTTATTATTTTTGTTCTGCTTTCGCTAAAGGCCCCGTTATTACATAAGAATTTTTTTTGAAATTTTGTCATGGAGGCCTGAGTGCAGGCCGGTCATGACCTGAAATTTTGTCTTTTAGGGGCGGGTTTGGGTCATGACAAAAGTGATGAAACCCTAGAAGGGTTCCAGAGGCTTCCCCCAGCTCTATAAATAGAGCCCCTCCCCTCTCTTGAAAGGGTTAAAAAATTTAATGCTTTTCTAAGGTTTTTAAGAGTAAAACACCTCATCCTCTCTCTTTTTGACCTTAGCTCCGAAAACACTACACCCTATGAAAACTCTAAATTTCTGAAAACATCCTAAGACTTGAAGAACACGAACTCTAATAAAAACCTAAGCTCGAGAGAGGTTTCCAAGCAAGAAAACAAGGTTTTCTTACCTTTTCTCACGCTTTCTTCAAAACAATAGGTAATCTCTCATCTTTTCTTTAATTTCAATGTCTTTTACCCTTTTATTTCAGTATTCAAAGGCAGTTGATTGGGCAACTATCAAAATTTTAGTATCTTCCTCAATATCTTTTACTCTGGTACAAACCCTTAAAATTCCTCAAAATTTCCTTGATTGGGCAACTATCAATATTTCCTTAATGATGATTATGAAGATCAGATGGTAAGTGTAGATCAAAATTGATTGGGTCCATTCATTTATTCTCAAGATTGTTACAAACAATGCTCCTAGAAAAGAAGTCTCCCAAGCTAAGTGGGCCAGCCTCAGTCATTTGTCTCGTACTCAAGACATAGCTGACAGAAAGCCTGTGTTAGTCTTTCTCAGTATACCAAAAAGGAAGATCCACAAATCCAAGCCCAAGCCCATCTAAGCAGTTTAGTCCAATTCAAAATTAGTGGATCCGGAATAGGCTAACCCGCATTGGTCAGCTCCTCATGCCTAAAGCACTTTAGTTTTCCAAGTCCAAAACTCGAAATCTCAATAGCCCAGGCCTAAGAATTGATAGATTTGATCCATGCACTTCAAAGGTCTATGGACACCCTGTATATAACTGTAGATGACCAAACCCAAACTTTGAATCAACTGCAAGCTCAGGCGGCTACACTACCGCCACCACCTCCAGAACCACAACAAGTCTCGTGGAAGGAAGTGATGGTCGTTTTCATCCCATTCCTGGATCAAACAAAGGAGGAAGACTAGATTGAGATGCTAAATCTCGACGTCAATGCTGATAGGACAACCAAATTGGAGAAAGCCATGAAAAAGACCAAAGGACTACATTCCGGACCTAGATGTTGGCTTAAGAGAGTTGATTGTCTGTCTTCTTGAAAGATTCAAAATGCCATACATAGATTGGTATGATGACTCTAAAGATTCCATGGTATATGTCCAACTTTTTGCTGACATCCTGAGGCCCATGAGACTTATCTGCCAACAAATCCTGTCTTTATTTGGCTGCACTTTATTCGAAGTGGCAGCTACTTGGTATGCCAAACTCGACAATGAGATCAAGTGGAAGTGGGACGAGCTGGCTGAAGCGTTTGTTTACCAACATTCTTATAATACCCAACTGGAAGTGATCATGAGGGAGCTTGAAACCACTAAGCAAGAGCGCAATGAGAGCTTTGGTGACTTCATCACAAGGTGGAGAGCTAAGGCAGCAAGAATGATCAATGGGCCCGAAGAGAAGGACTAAGTAAGGATCATTGTGAAAAATTTGCACTAACCTCTGCTTGGTATCATGCTGCCTCCACCCCTGTTTAGTTTTTGGGAAATGTTTGACATCGGAAATCAAATACAAGATGGATTCAACCAAGGCATCATCAAGATAGAAGCCACCACACAGCCTCAAAAGAAGCCTTTCACCAGAAATAGCACCTCCCCATCATCCAACACTACACCTATTGAAATTCATGCCATAGGAACTGAAGCCATTGTAGACCCCTTTGCTAGAACCACCCAAAATACCCAAACCACCCTCGCCCAAAGAACCTTCCACCTGCTTCACATGTCCTTGTCTAAAGTTATGCAAATCCTTATAGACATGGGGCACCTTAAACCTGTCGGCCCTAGGACTCTTTTAGATCCCTTATCCACAAGCCATGATCCCATAAAATACTGTGCCTTCCACTAATAAGTTGGCCACGAAACCAATTGATGTGTTTGACTCCTTCAAGAGATCTAGAATTTCATTGACAACAAAATCATGGGATCATTCTAGATCTCTGTGAAGCCAAATGTGACGACCAACCCTTTGCCTGAACATTACAAAATCGTCCCTCCACCTCCTAATGTCAGTTCCATACAAACCACCTGTAGCTCGGCTTTTTCGCACCCTCTTTCAGAAACTCAAAAAAAGCCCTACAGTTCGGACTCCCGTGGTTCTAAATCTAATCTCACAAGTGCAATGTGAAATTGATAAGCACCAAAGAGTCCAAATCCGGTAAATCGTTTGGAAAATTGATTTTAGGTTCAAAAATGCCAAAATTGGACTACTTTTCCAGATATAGAGTCGCCACCTAAATATTTTATTTTGGAGAAATTTAGGAAACCCGTGACTTGTGCCAAAGGCCACGTGTCCGTCATCACCAAAGTTGCCTCGGCTCGGGAACTTAGGTACGAGAGGAGAAGGTCATGAATTGAGCACCCCCACTTGCCCGATCAAAAATCGGCCTCTACTAATCATGATATGATTTTTATGTAAATTATGTGCTTTTGTTCCGGTTATTAAGCTAGCTTTACTATGTGATGCACACAAGCAAGTATAGACTAGTTTGCTCAAATTGGAACGATTCAAGTTCATGTTTGTTTTTGCAAAAAGGGTTTGAATTTACCACTTCAAGTGGGCTTAAAGTTTGCGAATTTGCCACCAAATATAGTGGGCTTAAAACTAATTTGCCACTCAACAAAGTGGGCTTAAAACGTACATTCGTTGAATCATTCCAATTCAAGAAACAAGCCTTCATCCACGAGCATTCAAGCAGTTTAGCAAGTAAGCATTTCGCCTCATGGCAAGCATGCTAGACATGGCAATCACTCACACTCATGCAAGTATATTAAAACATTAAAAACTCACCTAGTACTCCAAGCCAAAAAGATATGACTTAGAAAAATATGCATGATTCCTAACTATACAAATGTCTAATGCAACGCATGCAAAGAATGCAACTAATAGGCTCAGCTACTAATATGGCATATAATTCAATTAAATATCATGCGGTTAAACAAGTATTCAAAGAATGTATTGAAATGACAATGCAGCTTGAATGATGCGCTGAGCCTCGGTGCATGCAAGACAAGATGAATGTATGCAAGCATAAGATATGCTAATTGAAACATGTCCCTAATCTAACCATCAAAAGCGATTAAATAAAAGGGAGAAAGACGTGGGGTTGGAAGACATACACGTTATTACATTTTGCTCTCATGAAGGAGAGTCCGAATGAATAAAGCAAAACTAACTAGCAACTAATTAGGGCTAAGCAAATTAAGCTAATCATTACAAACAAAGTGAAATAAATACCTAAACTAATTAACTAATTATTACAACACTTGAATGAACTAACTAGTAAGCTTACTAATTAAGTTACAACACAAATGTAAGCAAACTAAGTAATTAAAGTCTCTAACTACGCTGCCACTACTTCGCCTCAGGAATGGAAGATGCACATGCTCGGATACCACCCGAAAAGACCTCCATTTTGCTCTCGAAAGCCTCTGTTTGCAGAGTTGAACACTTCCATAACCATTTTGCTGCAACTTACCAACATTCTGCTGAGGTTTGCATCAGTGGCCAGCCGGTACTGGCAAAGATTGTCTGCCATGGAAGTGGCCTGCCAGCCATCTATGGTGCCCTGCCGGCCATGGATGGTGGCTTGCTGGCCACTGATGCACTGGTTTAACTTGCTACAACAGAGAACAAACAGAGCAAAAAGAGGGTATTTCTAAGGATTGTCTGCACAACGCACCCCTCTTTTTCATGAGCAAATCCAAGGAATGATGAACTTAAGCCACAAACCACCAACTTAAGCAATTTCATTGCATGATGGCTTGTGATTCAAGAAGTGCAACTTCAATAAACGTAAAATGTGACACAAACCTCCTCCCGTTTATGAAAAATCAAGGGAAGAAGTTGACCTTGGAGACTTGGATCATTTCATCACTAGCAAGTATGAAATGGTCCAAATTCCATGTGTTCAATTAATGTCCGATTGAACACATCAAAAGCACAACCAAATTCTTATCTTGGCTCACTTTTAATTCCAAGTTTTAATTACTCATTTTAACTTTACTAACCATTCCTTAATTCAATTAAGTCCAAAATGTGAGTTAAAGTCCTCTAAAGGGAAGGAAGCATTAAACAAGGGGTAGTTTCAGGCATGAGAGAAGTTTCATGCCGTTGGTAATGAACCCTCAAAAGAGGATTAAACCATTAAGCATGGACCTCAATCTCAAGCTTAAAGAATCCCAAGTTTGAAACAACCCTCAAAGAAAATTTAAAAAGTCAAGAAATGAGGGAGGTTGCAGAGTTTTAGGTGTTGAAATGAAGTGTAAAACAACACCAAAACATGCAATCAACTCGAACAAGAGGTGCCTAATGCCCTAAAACATCAATCTTGTGAGGACCTTTACACTACAACCATGCAAAATAAGACTTAACTGACCCAAACAGCCCAAAACAGAGCTAAAGCAGTCTAAAACAAAGGCAAAAGCATGCTGGAATATAGCTACAAAAAGCTAGAAAATCATGCTAACATATTGAACTAACTAGACTAGTAAACATGGCGCAAGGAGGGGAGGCTAACCCCTCCAATTTAGGACTTCAAAACATGTTTTTTTGCCAATGAAAATACTCTGAAATTCAGTGTTTAATAGCCAAAAAAAGTTGGTTTGAAAGTGGAAAATAAAGGTGCAAAAGCCTTTCAAATAAGAGAGAAAGAAGGGTGAAGCACCCCCCAACTTAATATGGTCTTAAACCATCACTTTTAGTCCACCAAAATAGGATTTTTTACAGTTCAAAAGCAGCCCAAAAATAGTGGGAAAATATAGCAAAATGAGTACGCAAAACAAAGTGTACAAGACAAGTGCTATACCTCTTGAAGGGAAGAGTAATTTTAGGCAACAAACCAAGCAAATACCACCTTCTAGAGCTCAAACCAAGCCTAAGAACACCTCAGCTCAGAGATTAGGGGATTTGGTTAAGGGTGTATTGGCAAGAGTGTAGGAATTGTAGGCAAAAGTGTAGGAAATTTGTAGAGAGAGAGAGAGAAAATTGTAGACAGAGGAAAATTTTGAGTCTAAAATTTTCTAACCTCAAAGCATGAGAGAGGGGGTCCCTATATATAGAAAACATGAAATCTATACAAGGAGATCCAACGCTTCACATGTGGACAGATGCAAGCATCTGTGCAAACAGCTGGCACAACTGGCATAAAATATCTATAGAAAACACTGGTGACCGACCGGCCATTAGTGATGGCCAGTAAGGCATCATTGATGACTGATAAGGCATATCAATGGCCGACAGAAATGAAATGATGGTTGGCAGCCTCCAAGGATGGTTGACAGACCACCAGAGATTGCAAGAGGTAAAGGCCAAGGTATGGTCCACAAATGAGACAAAATGGATGCAGGGTTTGAACGGCTCAAAGCTGTGGCGTTTCACTGAAGCCTTCGAGCGCTCGGTGAGCAAACAAACTCGTCATCAGATGTACTTACAAGACCATCCAAGCCTTGAAGGGCCGTCAAAAATGGGTTGTCTACAGTTGCCCCTCTTTGACAGAACTCGGAGTCATGAAATGACGTGAGTGAATGTCAAAGCCCGGAGACGACCCATTTTGACAAGGCCGTAAGACTTGGACAAACAATCAAAACAAAAAACAAAATGGTTGTACCCGTAGGTTGCCTACGTATCCCTTTGCAAGGAATCAAACCAGCGTAGTTCTGGAGAAAAATGCAAATGATATGCATGATGCAAGAACATAACTTATGATCATACAATGAGGCTATGCAATGAAACATTTTAAATGCAAATGCTATGCAAAGAAATGCCACAGTTAAACAAACTGAAACAAGGTACAACCATTCCAATCATGAAAAGAAAACCACGCGTGAGAAACACAAATCCAAACTACATTTCATGTAGAAAGGATGTAAGAAATTAAGGCTTAACTACATGATGCACAGGAAAGACGAAGGGCGACGTAACCATCAGGCACACCCGAGGTCTCAACCGAGATTTTAACGCATTGCACGCAAAAAGAGAAAAAGGATGGTGTGAACACCGGGCGCACCCAATTGTTTTTTAGCCGATGTAAACAATCCTAACGCATCTCACACGATAGGAGAAGAGGTGGTGTGAACACCGTGACACACCCGAATATTTTTAACTGAAGGGGTGGTGTGAACACCGGGACGCACCTAAATGTTTTTAACCGAAGCAATCAATCCTAACGCATCTCATGCGAGAGGAGAAGAGGGTGGTGTGAACACCGGGATGCACCCGAATATTTTTTAACCGAAGGGGGTGGTGTGAATACCGGGACGCACCCGAATGTTTTTAACTGAAGGGGGTGGTGTGAACACATGGAGGCACCCGAATGTTTTTAACCGAAGAGGTGGTGTGAATACCGGGACGCATCCAAATGTTTTTAACCAAAGGGGGTGGCGTGAACACCGGCATGCACCCAAATGTTTTTAACCGAAGGAGTGGTGTGAACACCGGGACGCACCCGAATGTTTTTAACCAAAGCCATCAATCCTAATGCGTCTCACGCGAGAGGAGAAAAGGGTGGAAGGATGCGATCCGAAAGGCACGAATGACTTGACTTGGAACCCCTCTGAATAAACCGTACATACAATATCGTGCATGTGCAAGAAAGAGACTTAACAGGTGTGATACAGTAGGAATGCATGTTCTATGCAATATAAACAATCGAGATAGAATATTAATGGCATGTTTTATGCGAGAAACAAAAGCATAAGCATATTCTATGCATAATTCATAGCAGGAGCATATTCTATGGTTAAAAGCGGATGCAGATTCTATATATGATTCAACAGCGAATGCAAGACACGCAGGCAATTCCTGTGAGATGCACTTCTTACAATAACACATGTGAAATGCATATTCTATGGCACAAAGTGAAGTGCATGTTCCCTGCAACAATGAATAAGAAATGCAAGTTCTATGCAAGATATCAAAGCATGATTTGACGAAAACAAACTCAGTAGCAACTTTCGATTCACCTTTTAGAAGAATTACAATGTATTTAAAGGATACACCTCGTTCACGTTGACAAGTGACGAACATCGCGGACCGAAAACACAGTTTTGAGCTTCTGTAGAGATATTCTGAACTCAACAGTGAACTACACCTTCAATTCTTGAAAACCAAGGATACAAAACATCAACAAGAACCCAAACGAGGCTGCCGGCCACCTGCTAGCCACAAGGGTAAGCCGCCGGCCAGGTGCTGGCCACTGATGTACCTTGTCGGCCATTGATGAGTCTTGTCGGCCATCAATGGCAGATCGAGGGCAAACTTGACTTTTCAGTTTGGGTCTTTAAATATGAGCCACTAGGGCTCATTTGCTCACACCCTCTTGTCTGAAAACTTCATCATTCTCTCTCTAGACACTCCTCTCTAGATTTGCTCTTTCTACGTGTTTTTCAACACCCCACGCGAAGTTGATTTGCTAAAATCTCTTTATTTCTCTCACTTTGAACCGATTGAAACTGAATTTTGGTGCTTCTTTCCTTATTTCCACCATTCTGTGCTTATTCCCCTCGAGTTTCTCTCGAGTTTTGTGCGCTTTTCTCGGCTTTGACTTTTTCCTTCATTTTCTCTCTTCTAGAGTTTGACTTTTTCCAAGTTTACATTTTTTCTTCATTTTTCTTCACTTTTCACCCATCTTGCACCTATTTTCAGATGGCGGACGAGATTCCTCATGACGGGGCTCCTCCGGAGGTTCCCCCAGTAGTTCCACCTGTGTCGGAGGTAGAGGAGCTGATAGTTGACCTTGAGTCTGACTTGGAGGCGGAGTTTGAGCCCGAGGTTGAGCCAGAGCCGTTACCACTGAGGGTACGACCTTTCGATCCGGCGAGATATCACCCATAGACACATATATTGCCCACTTCTGGAGGCATCAGACACTTCACCGAGTCTGCTCACGGCGCACTGGAGTACCTTTTGTTGAGGGAGCCATATTCTCACTTGTCGGCCATTGCCGTTGAGGTATGACCTCTATTTTTATGCATTTCTGCCTTTAGTTACTTGCATTTCCTGCACTACTCTTATCAGATTCACCTGACTGCATTTCGTACTCTACCTTGTATCTGACAGCATTTCACGCACTGCCTTATATTTGACTACATTTCATAGACTGCCTTCATCTGATTGCATTTCATGCACTACCTTCATCTGATTGCATTTCCTGTACTGCCTTCATTTGGTTGCATTTGCCTTCTGCCACAGGGCGAGTCTCGCGCTTTGAGAGGCTACGGTGCTACGACCGCTCGAGACTGGTATGACAAGCTCCCAGCTGGAGTTTGTGACATCATCGACGGGGTAGGTTTCAGCCTCTTCTGTTCTGGCTTGACTCGGGTCACTGCGAGCTGTCCCCTTCTAGGAGCACTAGTGGAGAGGTGGTGGGATATCACCAACTCCTTCCACTTTTCCACCGCAGGGCAGATGACGATGACTCCTTACGACTTTGCCATGATCATTGGCTTAGACATAAGTGGTGATCCGATCCCTATTGATACAGATATAGAGGAGTGGAAGGCAGCCTGGTTCGAGCTGCTGGGGGCAGACCCACCCATATATCGGATGGGGATGGTCAGATACACTTGGTTCGCTGAGCGATTTAGAGGGGCTGAGCCCGAGACGATAGAGGAGATCAAGCAGTACGCCAGGGGCTTCCTGATGTTCGTCTTCGTTATGACCTTATTTTCGAACAGGTGGAATACCGTAGGCCTGTATTTGTTAAGTGCCCTGGTGACCCTTCCTCGGGTTCGTTTCTATGACTGGGGCGGAGCTGGCCTCACCACACTGTATGGATATATGAGTCTACCTCTCGTCTGTAGAGAGACTTGATTGGAGGCTACTGGCGAGCTTGGGAGGTACACATCTCAGTTCTCTCTTTGCACTTTATATTTTCTTTACAGATTCTACTTTATATCTATTTCAACACGTGCTTTCTGCTTTGCATTTCTGTATCTACTTAGACACTGTATGCTTTCTGCTTTGCATTTCTATATCTGCTCAGACACTATTCATATATTGTGCTTTTTGTTTTGCACTTTCTGCATTTGCGTAAAAAAAACTGTACTGATCACATATCACTGCATGTTCCCTACAGATATAGGTATACGCATACTTTCCGACTCTCGCTACAGAGCCTGTAAAGGAGCTTCCGTTGATAGTCCCCTATTCGCAGATATACGACGGTCAGCTTCACTGTAGGACCCATGAACTTTTCACATTCTTTAGGCAGTACTTTGACACAGTAGCTGCCTATGAGGTACTCTGAAACACAGTAATTTTTGCTTTGAAACTGTTCATTTAGCAACTAACAGCAACTAATAATTTGTACAACTCTTGTTTGCAGATCATGTGGCAGCCGTGGGCCTTGATGCCAGGGGGGTTCGGGACCAGTTTGCCTGCGCCTGGGCCATCTCCTGCTACCTTATGGGCCTGCCTGACCCGATCGTTCCGACGGCTCCACCAGAGTCCATGCAGTCCATAGAGAGCCTATCTATTGAGGAGGTCATCCAGTTCATGGTGGGCCTTGACGCTGACTTCTTCTGAGCGGAGGGCGACGATGCAACTTTCATCCAGACACACTTGATGCTGCAGACATCCCATTTTTGACTGACCTTAAGACTCAGACGTCATCGTTTGTGCACTCGGTGATTGCGCATGTTTGTGCTCATTTTGAGTTTCCGGAGCCTTCGGTTGAGCGCCTTGTCTCAGGACCTCTTAACTTTCTCCTCTTGGCCTGGTTTTTGGACCATGCCTTGCTTCCTTTGCCTGGAGAGTGGAACATGGGGTGTAGACCAGTTTCTCCCCCTGTAGACCACCTTTTGTACCCGTAGACTAGTTTTTGGGGCTTCCAGCTGAGTGCCTCGCCTTGCGGACTCTTGTCTTGCTTCCTTTTCGGTTTGTTTTTGAACAAAACCTTGTTATCCTTTGTCTAGAGGGTGGAACAGGGGTGTAGACCAGTTTTCCCCCCTATAGACCACTTTTTGTCCCTGTAGACCACTTTTGGTGGTTGGCCAGCTAGGGTGGGTGGTCTGTGGACCACCTAAGGTGGTCGGTAGCCTGCCACCACCTTCCCCTCTCCCTGCAGACCCTCTCTTCCCCTTGTCGACCAGTTTTTGTCCCTGTAGACCACTTTTTTTGGTCGGTCGACTAAAGGAGGTGGTCGGCCGACCACTTTAACTGGTCGGCGGCCATCCTGCATTTTCTGCAGATATTTTCCTTGGCAGCTGTGCCAGCTGTTGGGCACAGAAGGCATCTTCCATACACGTGTATGGAGGGATTGCTTTAAGTCTCTAGCTTGTTCAACAAGCTTGAGGCTTGAATTTCTATAAGAGGGAGGCTCTCTCTCCCTTTTCCAGGTTCAGAAAATTGGCTTAGAGCAAAAAAACATATATATCTCTCTATCTTGTTTTCTCCCTCTCTCTCTATATTTGTGTTGTTTTGTGCTCAAAAGTGATTTGTCTTCACACTTTTGCACTAAAGCACCTAGTGAAACACCACAATCTTGTTGCTGAGGTACCTGAGGGTCTTGCTTAGACTCAAAAGCTGGTTTGAGCTCAGAGAAGTGGCTGTTCTTGCTGTGGTTCTTCAAGGGTAAGCATATACCCCCTTTTAGACTTGTTTTTGTCTTAGTTTGGGCCGCCTTTGCATGCTTCTTTTGGCTTAACTTTCAACTAAAAAAACTTTAGTTTTTAAGTGCTTAAAGTGTTTGTTTGAGGCCTCTTTGGTGTTAGGGGTGGTTTACGCTCCTTTTGTGCCTTATTTGGCCTTGTTTTGTGCCACCTCTTTAGGCCTTTGAGATCACCTTTGTTTGGCCTCTTCACCACTAAATTCCAGAGGAATTTTAGTGGTGGAAAGTGTGTTTTGAGGCCCCAAATAGGAGGGGGTCATCCCCTCTCCTTGTGTCATGGTTGCTTGTGTTGATGGCCTCATGTTTGAGCTTGTTTTTCTAGTAAGTGTTGGCTTGTTCTTAGCCTATTTTTGGCCCTATTTCAGCATGGCCTAACTCTATTTTGGCTTGGTTTGGTTACCCCGTGCATGCTTTTTACACTTGTAGTGTAATGTTGCCATTTAGCCTTGTATGCTCAATGCTTTGATCGATCATGCTAGCCTATTTTGGTCCTATCTCAGCATGTTTTTGGGGTTATTTTAGCATGCCTTAGCTCTATTTTGGGTTGGTTTGATTGCCTCTTGCATGCTTCATACCCTTGTAGTGTAATCCTCTCTATAGCCTTAACATGCATCATGCTTTGGACTATCATTTTAGCATGATTTTGGCTCCACTCCAACAAACTTTTACTCATGTTTTTCCATGCTTAAGCTCTGTTTTAAGTTTTTTTGGTCATGCATGCCTTGCTTTGTATAGCCATAGTGCAATCTTGCTCACTAGCTTTGAGTTTCATAGTCTCTAGCATGGCTTACTTGAGTTGTTTGCATGCTTTGGCCTCATCTCTAACATGATTTTAGTGTGTGTAGTGTAGTCATACTCTCCCATGTTTCACTCTTTCAATGCTTTTGGAGGGTTATGCTTTATGCCTCAATCATGAGCCAATTTCTATGCTAGCTTGCCTAAGCCTTTGGGCTACCATCTCAGTGTGTTGTTGGTATTATTTTACCATGTTACAACTCTGATTTTTGCTGGTAAAGTCATCTCATGCTTGGTTTTGGTAGGTGTAGTGTAATCCTCATTGGCTTTGCATGCATCATGCTTTATGCCTCACATTCTAGCATGTGTTAGCTCTATTCCATGCATGTTTTGGCATTGTTTTGACCTGCCTTGGGACTCTTTTGAGTCACCTTGGCCCTTTGGGGCTTGCTTGATATGGCTATGGTGCAAGTGCCTTTGATAGCCTTAAGCTTTGAGCCTCCTAGCATGCCTCATTTGTGATATGTGCATGATTTCGCATCATTTGGAATGTAATTTCAGAGCTTATGTCTTTTCTATGCTCCCATGTTTATCACTCTTTCATTGCTCTTGAGGGTTATGCTTCATGCCTTGTTTGTGAGCCAATGTGTATGCATGCTTGTATATGCTTTTAGACTCCCTTTTCAGCATGTTTTGGCCTTCATTTTGGCATGGTGGAGCTCTATCCAGAGTTGGTTTAAGTCCATTGAGCATTGTATTGCATGCCTCTTGTAAGATGCTTTCTACTTGCTTTGATGCTTTAGCTTCCAAACATGCCATGCATGCATTGCTTATATGATGAAACCTTGTGCATGCCACATTAACGTTGATAGATGCGTATGTTGTTTGCATGTTGTTGAATCGCATGTTGTTTGCATGTTGTTGCATTGCATCTTGTTTGCATGTTGTTGAATCACATGTTGTTTGCATGTTGTTGCATTGCATTGTGTTTGCATGTTGTCGCATTGCATTGTGTTTGGATCGGATGTTGATCCAAACACGAGAAACGAGGGGCGTTTCATACTTGAAGTGATGAAATGCACCTCATTTCTCGATCGCCAACCCTCTTGATCATACATGATAGAGGCGGAGGCCCTTATGTGTTAGTTGTGCATTCATTGACATTGACTTGTGCAATCTCAACTTCTTGGCCATTGTGCATTGCGATGCTTGGTTGGTGGCCCAAGAGTCGAGAACCACACTCCCTTGAGCTTGAAAAATGATAGGGAGGGTGGTTATGCACACATATCTTGCAAATACACTGCCATGCCCCTTCTTATTCTCTGTTGCAGCAAAACTGGAGCCTGGCAGATTTTCTGGTTAGCAGACCAGTAAAGGTGGTCGGTCGACCACTTTTTCTGGTGTACAACCAGTGTGGTCGGCCGACCACTTTTTCTGGTGTACAACCAGTTTCCTTGGTCTACAGGTGGTCTACACCACCCTTTTCTGGTCGGCAGCCCACCAGGAGGTCCCCATGTTGGAGCATAAGCAATTTGGAAGTTTGTGCAGTGTTCTAAGATTAAACCAAATGCAAACAGATGCAATTGGGGGCGTGGTAATGGATTTCCGAGCGAAGCCGACCGAGCATGCATCATTCATTATTTCGAGGCAGAGCTGTGGCAGCCTAATTTAGCTTCTTTTTCTTACTTAGTTGGTTTTGTAACTTAGTTAATTTGTTAATTAATTAAAGTATTGTAATAATTAGTTGTAGCTAGTTATTCAATTTGTGTTGTGTAATAATTAGTCTAATTAGATTATTAGATTAGTTAAGTAGCTTAGCTTAGCGTAGCTAGCTTGTATTATTTATTCGGACCCTTCGTCGAAAGGGCAAATGTTGTAATAAGTGTGCGTGTGTGATACATGTCTTCCAACCCCATTTCTTTCTCTCTTTTACTTATCAGCTTTCGATGGTTAGTTTAGGGCATGTTTCAATTAGCATACTTATGCTTTGCATGCGTGCATCATTCATTCGTATTGCATGCACCGGGCTCGGCGTATCATACAAACTGCATTGTACTTTAATACACTTTACTTGAATACGTGTTTAACATCATGTTATCAAGTGTTGCATTCATATGCCATTCTAGATAGCCAAACCTATTTTAGTTGCATTAGGCATTATTGACATAGCTAGGATCATGCATTGATTACTAAGTAGCTTCTGTTTTGGCTTAGAGTACACTGTAAGTGTTTATGCTTTAGCATCCTTGCATGCGTGTAAGTGACTGCCATGTTTAGCATGCTTGTCATGAGGCTATGTGCTTAACTGCTATAACTGTTTGAATGTCTGTGGATGAAGGCTTCATTGCTTGAATTGGAACAATTCATCAAAATGTGAGTTTTAAGCCCACTTCAAGTGGCAAATCATCATGTTTTAAGCCCACCTTGTTTGGTGGCAAATCCACGACTTAGCCTATTTGCGAGTAGCAACTTCAAACCATTTTCGAAAAACAAACATGAGATGTTTTGTTCCAAACCGAGTGATGTAGTCTATGCTTGTATGTTGTGCGCATCACGTAGTAAGTTAGCTTAATAATTAGAATAAGAACACATGTGTTTTCAAAAACAACATATCATGTTAGTAGAGGTCGATCCTTTGATCGGGCGAGCGAGGGTGCTCATTTTAGGACCTTTCCCTCTCGTACCCAAGTTCCCGAGCTGAGGCAACTTTGGTGATGACGGACACGTGGCCTTAGGCACGAGTCAGGGTTTCCTAAATTTCCCAAAACAAAAATTTAGGTGGCGACTCTGAAATCTGGCAAAGCAGTCCATGTTTGGCACTTCTTGATCAAAATCGATTTTCCAAAACGATTTGCCAGATTTGGACTCTTTGGTGATTTATCAGTCTTACATTGCACTTTGTGAGACTAGATTCAGAACCGTGACAGAAGCCCGAACTGTAGTAGCTAGAACTACAATTCGTGCCCTCGCGCACAGAGCGGAGTTCGGGCGGTCTACAGATGCCGCCTCTGACTGGTATTCATGGAGCTGAGGAGGCGAGAGCTCCTGCCACGAGAGCAAGACGTTGAGTGACCCGAGCGAGCAGGGCCCGTGGTAGAGGGGCTTGCCGAGCAGAGCAGAGGGCTGATTGGCCAGAGCTCCCCACCATGCTGACTTGCTGGTGACACACTGGGGATGTCTACTAAGTGCTGATTGAGCCCGCAGCGGCTGGTCATGAGCTTGTCGAGATTCGAGGCCCGACTCCGGCATGAACCATACTTTAGCACTTGCACTTTTGTAAAAACAAACATGATCGGAATGGAAACCTTTTTTTTTTTTTTGAAAAAGTGTTGTATTTTGCATCATGAGCACCACTTACATGGAAATAAGCTTGAATTTGATAATGAAAACTGGACACTTGTATTGGCACAACATTCTTAATCGGGTAATGAACCGACCAACAATCGAAATAGAAAGCAATACACAACTTGATAAACAACATAACAACAACTTGATAAATAAAACGACGACAACTCGATAAACAGAACAAAATGCAACTCGATAAGCAAAACAACGCAACAACAAATGGCATACAAAGGTAACAAGCCTGCTAAAGCCAAAAGGACTGAAAATAAGACCTTAAAACAGACTAAAAATAGAACAAAACACATGCTTTCAGCATTGTTCAACACAAAGAGGGACAGTGGGTCAAAGTGAGAGACTGTCGGCCATAAACAAAGGTTGCCAGCCACATGCCGGCCATGAGGGGTGGATTGCCGGCCATCAATGCCTCTTGCCAGCTATCAATGAGCCTTGCCAGCCATCGATGTACAAGACCTCCAAATTGTTGACACATGGCTTCTACTTACTGCCTTATCTTGTACAAAAGGTTGAGCTTCGTAGTTTCTTCATTTCAACTGCAAATTCTCCAAAATGGAGATGTTTTTCTCCGAAAAACTCTCGAATTGGATTTTAACTTTGGATGGCTTGGAAAAGGTGAATTTCTGGGGTTTCAGCATAAATGCACTTTTCCCGCTGAATCATTCTCCACTTTGTTTTCCATTCCTTCATGTCGCAGCTAGATGTTAGAACCCGATTAGACATGTCTTTAGCTTCAGGGGACAAGAGATATGCCCGACAATCGAAGAATTTCAAGTGCTAATGGAATCCCAGCGCGTTAAGGAAATGATACCTCAACCCTGCTTTGGCCATATCCAAGCTTTGGGACGGATGTGCGGGCGTACTCTACGTGAGGCTCGATCCTTGGTTCACAACGGAGAGCTGGATATTCCTAGCCTGATCCATCGATTTTCTAAAGTCGGCGACCGAGGTAATCTTCTTTGCCGGGGTTTTCGGCAACAAGCCCTTTGTTTGTGCATGTTGGCTCATTTCCTTCTTGCCCCTAGTTTTGATAGGTCTAGCATTCGGCTACTTAAAGTGGCCCAAGGTTTGAAAGAGGGCAAGAGTTGCATTGGCTTGGTGCTAGCCAAGACTCTGATGGGCTTAGACGCCTTCCATCTGCAAGAGACAAGCAAATTCGCGAGAAGTCCACTACTTCTTCAGGTAATGTTTCCTACCCTTTCTAATATGTGTTTCTCACATCACTCGGCATTCATGCTCTGTTTTTCTCTCAAAGCCCTTTTCTCACTTTTCTTTTAACATACATTTCTCTATTCTTCAATCTCTCTTTTCCTTCATCCCTCCCCAGGTTTGGTTAATGGACAAGCTGAAGGTAGTGGACTCTTACCCAGAATACTTAGCTTGAGCATACTTTTTCCTCCAACAGCTAGTGGATTTCGTGAATGAGGGATGGTGGTGCCACTAGATGTGCAATAGGTCTGCTGCTGACATTGCTTGGCATTGCCCTTGGCTTAATCTGATCGAAATGAGCTACAACATGACTTGGCAACCTGGCACTCAACTGATTGGCCTTACACATATTCTACTTTCCGTTCCAGTTCAGACGTCAGTTTGGACATGATCAGACTTGCCCTGAGGAGGGGGGTAGAGTACTCGGTTTCATTCCCCGTCTGAGGTTCACATTTGGCTAGGCACTTCACTGCTTGGAGGACGAGAGAGCTTCTGGCCGTTTCCCCTAGTTTTAGTTGCACCCTTTCTCGCGAATACCTGGCTTGGCTCAAGGATGACCACTTTAGCATCAGAAGCTTCCACAAGCACAAGTGGGGGACGTAGGAACACCTAACTTATCTATGCCCCTAGTTTATTGCTTTGATCTTACTTTTCAAGTTTTATGAATGTAATAAAAGCAACTTTAATTTGTATTGAGAGTTGGAGAACTTTGTATTGAAATCAATGAAATTAAAGTTGTGAGCACTGAAAGCTTTTCTTTTGGTCCAAAAATGGTCTAAGTTGTAAAAGGTAAAATTTGAGCAAAATCAACTTTTATCAAAACTTTTCAAAACCATTTTTGATAAGGATCACCACTTGACACACACGAAATCAATCCTTGAGATGTACAACCCGAAATCCGAAGATCACAAATTGCCCCTTGTTCGAATAACGCTGCTCAGCACTATAACTAGTTTTCAGAGAAAATCACAACTAAACATTCAGATAAAGAATAGACAAAGATGACTTGATCAAACACATGGACATGACAGTTGAGTTGGAGGTGTTTACGACCGAATTTCAGGATGAAGTTGCCTACGTATCCCGGAGATGGGAATCAGGCCCTATGTAGTTCGGTTCGGGTTCACTCGAATATTAACGCTCTCCTTTTGCACTCTAACTTTTGCCAATACTGCCCTTTAGGGTTTTCAACCTTGTGAGCTCAGTTTTTCTTTATTTCTAATTCTTTGTGCTTTAACTTTTGTGTAGGTCGCCCTTCCGGGTTTTCAACCTAGCGAGCCTCTTAGGGATAGTATTTCTTCAACTTGTCCATGTTGATCGATTGGGAAAATTCTAGGCAATCCAAGTCCATGAGAATAACAGCTCCACCCGACCAGATAGTTTTGATGATGTAAGGACCAGTCCAATTTGGTCTGAACTTGCCTCTTGGGTCATAGATGGGAGCGCAGTGATCTTTCAGCACCAATTCACCTTCTTTGAGATTCCGGGACTTAACCTTCTTATTAAAAGCCTTGGCAATCTTGTGTTGATAACCCTGAACATGGTACAATGCTTTCAGCCTTCTCTCATCAAACAACATCAGTTTTTCAAACCTGCTCTGTTGGCAATCTGCCTCTGCTACTTGGCACTCAGCCATAACCTGCAGCCATAACCCGCAGCGACAGAACTTCTATTTTGATTGGCAGAACAACTTCCATCCCATAGACAAGAGAATAATGAGTTGCCCCAATAGACGTCCGGATTGAAGTTCTATAACCCCAGAGTGCAAATGGCAGTTTGTCTAGCCAGTCCCTGTAGGTCTCAATCATCTTCTGTAAGATATGCTTGATGTTCTTGTTGGCTGCCTCAACAGCTCTGTTGGTTTGCGGCCGGTATGTAGATGACTTATAGAAAGCCACGTTGTATTTCTCCAACAAGTCGATCACTTCTTTCTTGAAGTGGAAGCCATTATTTGAATTGATCTCGTTTGGGACTCCATAATAGCAAATGATGTTGTTTCGGATGAACTTAGCCACATGCGCTACTTTCAACACTTTATAAGACTGAGCTTCTACCCACTTTGTAAAGTAGTCAATTGCACCAGAATGTATTCATTCCCATTCGACCCTTTCAGTGTGACTGGGCCGATGACGTCGATTCCCCAGACTGAGAAGGTCCATGGTGAAGTCATGTTGTACAGCTTCGACGACGGGGTGTTCATGCGATTTGCATGAATTTGGCATTTGTGGTATCGCCGAACAAAACCGATACAATCCTCCTCCATTATAGACCAGTAGTAACCTTGCCTGAGAATCTTTTGGGCTAACATTACTCTGTTCATGTGTGCTCCACACTCCGCTCCATGGATGGCCTCTATCAGGCGCTTTGATTCCTCTGCATCGACACACAACTTGTGCATTCGCAGACGACCTCTCTTGTACAGTTTACGTCCACAGATGATAAATTGAACGACCATCCGCCGTATTGCCCTTTTGTCTTTGGCATTTTGTCCCTGGTGGATAAACCTCCTTTTCTAAGAAGTTCTAGATATCATAGAACCAAGGGTTTTGATCTTGCACTTCATCTATTGCGGTGATAGTTTCGTAGGCCGTCATATACCTCTGTTTAATGATGATCGGACGCATCCGGACTCCAAGCGGGATGTTTATCATAGATGATAGAGTTGATAAGGCATCAGCGAACCTGTTGTTCTCTCTTAGTAGATGCATGAAGGTCAGCTTCTCAAACCTAGGAATCAAAATGTCCAGGGTTTTGTGATAGATCTTCATCTTTTCTTCTTTGACCTTCCAGTCTCCTTTTGCTTGAGACACAACTAGGTTCAAGTCTTCAATGATGTCCAACCTCTTTGCCCCTAGCTCTAGGGCGACTTCTAAACCAGCGATACATGCCTCGTATTCTTCTTCGTTATTGGATACCTTGAATCGGAGTTTGAAGGCTAAGGGTATATGGGAATTGTCGGGTGCTATCAGCAACACACCTATCCCATAACCATACTGATTAGACGCTCCGTCAAAGTACGTTGTCCAAATCTCTTCCTTGACTTGCAGAATAGCTTCATCTAGAAACAGGTATTCTACCGCTTCATCCCCTTCCACTGGGTGGTCTGCTAGGAACTCTGCTACTGCTCTCCCTTTGATCGACTTGCAAGTGACATACTTCAGATCAAATTCGGAGAGGAGAAGCAACCAATGAGCTTGCCTACCCGCACTGGTTTCTCAAAGAGATATTTGATAGGATCGAATCTTGAAGCCAGAATTATGGAGTGAGCTAACAAGTAGTGCCTCAACTTTTTGGTAGCCCATACCAAGGCTAAGCAAGCTTTTTCTAGCGGGGTGTAACAGGTTTCATAATCCAGCATTTTCTTACTCAAGTAATAGATGGCTTTCTCCACCCTATCCTCAGATTCCTGAGCAAGCATGCATCCCATCGTTGTGTCTGTTATTGACAGATACAAAATCGAAGGATTTCTCGGCTCTGGCAGCGACAACACAGGCAGATTCTGAAGGTATTGGTTGATTTGCTCAAAAGCGAATTGACATCGATCATTCCATCGAAACTTCTTTCCTTCTTCAGGAGACCAAATAGTGGTTCACAGGTCAAGGTTAATTTAGAAATAAACCGTCTTATGAATTGCACTTTACCTAGAAAGCCTCACACCTCCTTTTCAGTCCTTGGTGGTGGCATTTCTGGGATGGCCTTGATTTTGGAAGGATCTACCTCAATGCCCCTCTGTGTAATCAAGAAACCCAGCATTTTCCCTGCTGTTACACCGAAAGTACACTTTTGTGGATTTAACCTCAGCCTGTATTCTCTGATCCATTGAAAGAATTTCTTCAAGGTGGTGTAGTGGCCCTTTCTTTCTTTGGGCTTGACAATCATGTCATCCACGTACACCTCGACCTCTTTATGGATCATATCATGTAGAATTGTGGTTGCAGCCCTTTGATAGGTAGCCTCTGCATTCTTCAAACCAAACGACATCACCTTGTAGTAGTAGGTTCCCCACGGCGTAGTGAAAGCGGTTTTCTCTCTTTCCTTGGGTGCCAATAGAATCTGGTTATACCCAGAAAATCCATCTGTGAAGGAGAACAATGCATGACCTGCTGTGAAGTCCACAAATTCATCGATGTGCGGCAAGGGAAAGTCGTCCTTCAGACTGGCTCTGTTCAGATCTCTAAAGTCCACACACACCCGAATTCTGCCATCTTTCTTCGGTACTGGGACAATGTTGGCCAACCAAGTTGGATACTTAGATACTAGCAAGGACCCTGAGTCTATCTACTTGGTGACCTCCTTCTTAATCTTCAAAGCCCAATCCGGGCATATTTTTCACAGCTTCTATTAATCTTCAAAGCTCATTCACAAAGTCAAGCTCATCTAGTTCTTCGGTTAAACCCGACTCAAAGGAAAAAGAAAAGGATGACCTGGACAAAACCTCGGCATCCGGGTTATCAACCCCAAGAATACCGGACTCTGACTTAGAAGAACCGAAATCTGATTTTGACTCCACAGATACTGTGGAATCAGATTTTGGTTCACTACCCGACTCAGAACTGCTGGATAGGTAGCCTTCCTCTAGCAACCAAATGAGAGAGGGTGCATCAGATGCATCCAGGATGCTGCTAGCAGGGTTCACACCCGGTTGGTCCCCAGTCATGGAAACAGTCAGGTTATCCCCCAAGCTCTTTGAGTTGATCAGAGGATCCGAAAGGAGACATGCCAATGCTATTCTTACTTTAACCTCGTTGCGGTCGGAATCACTTTTTATGCTCTTCGCAGTTTCAGCAGTCGGTTCAGCCATTTCCTCAGTATCACTGTCTTGCAGCTGCAAGTCAAAGAAAATTTCAAAGCCCAGAACCCGCTGCTTCTTAGAGTTGAACCAGGGTTTGGGGAAACTGCAAAATGGGAAGTCTTCTCCCTCCTAAAAAAAATAACCATTCAGGGTTCCCGGATTGGTCTATGCTCAAGTTCATAGCGCTTGCCGGTCTGCTTAGGTCTAGCTCTTCCTGCCATCTCTTTCCCTTTTCTAATCCAGTTTTCTTTGGTGGGCATATAGCCAAGACCAAAGGCATGTGGATTATGTGGCATATTGGCCAATGTAGTGACACCTTTCTGGCCACTCCTTTCCAGTCTCATTCCTGGCACGTGTTGGAGCTTGTTCATGAAGTATATAGATTGGACGCTGACATACAAGCCCTCATCAACAGCTAAGATATTCTGCACTACCTGGGCCTCAGCCAAGGTAAACCCCAAAAGGAAAACATCCTCTTCACTATGCACAATCTTCAGCACAGCTGTAGTGACCTCTGGCAGAGGATGAACACGAATTCCCAAAGACTATGGCCACTCTTTTCCCGTGGGGGTACTTCAACATTTGGTGGAGCGTGGAAGAGATAGCTTTCACTTGGTGCAGCCAGGGTCACCCAAGTAGTAAATTGAAAGTGGCCGGAATAGTCAAGACATGGAACTCGATATCCTGTTGAGTTGGGCCGACTTGTACTCTAATCTGTACTGTCCCCATTACCTCTCTGCTAGTATTGTCATATGCTCGGATCACCTGAGCTGTAGGTCCAAAATCTGCTGATCTCAGGCCAATAGTGTGACGCCCCGATTCTACACTATAGGTTGCAGTCAAGGGAAAGTCACTAGTGAGTCCTATGGTCAATAACCAAGTAAGATCCCAGATCGCCGGAGGAGTCAAATAGCCTCCCTTCTAAGTCCGGCTTTCTTAGGCAGCGCACTACCTTTTTGACAGATCTTACAAGGCATTGACACAAGGTCTCATAAGCAACGTTAAGGTTCATACATAGAATATAATTACATAATAACCACAATATACTTGATTAAAAAGATTGTTCCATTACATTACATCCCAAAAAGAAGGCTTTAAGCTTCATATGAGTTTTACAAAAATATCCAAAATGAAACTTCTAATATTCTAGGATAGCCAAAAGTCTTCAAATGTTTCAGGTTCGACATCTCCAGCTATGAGTTCCACTTCGTCACCTGGCATGATACGCCGTGAGCTTTGAATGCCCAGTAAACACACACACACACCCCACCCCTTTTTCCCAGTCCAATACATAATCACAAAATACAACATCAAGTAGTAAAGCATGATACTGCAATAAATAAATAAATAAATAATTAAATAAAAGGTTAAGTTAGATGTCAGTAAACTAGAAATCCCCCAAAGAGATTCCATCCTCCCAACCACAAGAATCAGACGCGGATTATTCGGTATGCCCCCTCTTTTGCTGCTTTGTTGCAGACCTAACCTCGGATGCCTACCAACGGTTATATACCGTGTAGCGCCTACCGCAGGGCCTCAAAAGAGACGGTAAAATAGGGCCTTGCCCGAATCCCTCCTTACACCAAACCACTTAGGGTCTGAATACAACCGCTCCGTTCAAGGGTTCCGAAAACCACTTGCGCAAGACTTTAATCTCGAATAGGGAACGCATCCCAACAAACCATATATCACATCTTCTCATCTTTTCATTACTCAAGTGTTCGAAAAACCCAATACCCACCCAATTAGGTTTCCCCATTGAATTAAGTGTTTTAAGTCAAGGTTAGTCCAACTAAACGATAAAATAAAATTCACATAAGCATGCCTCCTCAAGATAAGAAGATAAATAACATAACATACCCATACAACATCATGCCAAGATATGATAATAAGCAATTAAACATTTACATGAATACAAGGGTATAAAACATCCAAACATAACAAATTTCCAGATTCAACATCACATGAAGGTTAATATGGAAAGACTACTTAGGTTCATCCACCGGACTCGGTTTTCCTATGGTTCGTAGAGAATTTGATCTAGTTTCTAGAACATTTTTTGGAAATGGGATTGCTTTTCCCGATCTTAAGCTATTTAGAAAATAGTCCAGCACTGTTCCAGAATCTGTCCAGAATCTGCCCAGATCTGTCGACTGTTACGAAAACTTGATTTTCTTGCAAACCACTCAATGTTTTTCGATGAAACCAATTTTAGTTGAAAGCTAACTCCTTAAGGAAGGTTTTGAAATAAAATATAGGTTCAGAATATTTTTGTACATTTTTCTGGAATTTTTGAAAGTTGACTGAAAAAAAAGGTTTTAAGGTAGAATGCCCAAAACAAGGAAATTTATAAAAAAGGGGGTTCCACCATGGGAAAGTTTCATTTCTTTTGTGAAGAAAATATGCTAACTATCACATGTTTAACTCAAAAAATTTGTTTGAAAGAGTACCCTTGAAAAGTTGAGAGATGTGTACAAAAGAAGATGGTTTTGTGCCAAAATGGGTAAAATACATGAGAGATGGAAACAATACTCAAATCTTAGTATTTTCAACATGGGAACTTGATAATAACAGATCTGAAACTTTATTTAGAATCTTTAAAAAAAAAACATGCATTAGAAACGAAAATGAAGAGAGAGTTGTGTTGGTGGCTTACCCTCAAAGCTTTGCACAAGAAACTCTCTTCTTCTTCCCTCTCCTCCTCTAGACTTCTCTTCCTTGCTCTCCTCCCTCTCTCTAACCAAAATGTGTGTGAGTGAGTGTGTTGTGTGTATATTTGCAAGCTAGGGAGGGTGTGGTATATATAGGCAAATTTGGGGTAAAAGGACATAAAAGCCCTTTAGTTGGAATTGGATGGAAAGTTAGGATTTTGCTTGAATTCTAAAGGAATGGAAGGGACTTAGGAGGTGTGTTCCATTGGTTTAGGCCACATCTAGTTGTAATAAAACAAATTCTTGGATTTTGCATCCTAGGTAGGTCACTAGGTTGTATTTCTCTAGGATTTCATAATCATGGTCTTTGAAAATTGGCTCCTCTCTTGGGGAAGTGTGAGGGGGTTATTTTTTTATTAATTTTTTGGTCCTAGGCACATCCCTCAAGGTGTATATACATATATATATATATAGCAAGATTGATGGCATACCAAGGTACAAGATATAAGTACTATTTTGGGGCTAGTTTTGAAATAAAAAAAAAATAAATATATGAGGGCTTGAAGTTAAATACATGTAACCTAGGTAGAATTAAATTAGGTTAGGGAACTTCTGTTTGGATAAAAATAAAACTAGCAATTACTAACTGTCAAGATTCGAATTGATTCAAGTAAACAAGGGTTTTAAGAAAATAAATCATCATTAGGGTCTGAGAAGTAATTACATATTTTAGGGGCCTTACAAATAGCATAAGCCATGTGACAAGGACAACCGTTGATTGCTGACTCGGTGTCCACCAATACCACTGGTACCCACTTTTCTCGGCATTCCACTGATATGTATACAGGCTTTTTGTGTGCAAAGCCTTTCGACGGTAGTTCCTTGTCCGAGAAGGTTAGAGTCGGTGCAATGCCTCTCGGGAAGACTAATCCTACAAATTATTCTAGGGTGTTGTCGATGGACAACTTAACTTTATCCATCGCCAACAGTACAGCCTGTTTGTGCACTCGCGAAGCTATAAGCAAACCCTAGATAGATATATCAGCTTGAATTTTCTTTAACTATTTTAACATAGCCTCTTCTTCCAACTGTTTTTACTTTTGCTTCTCGACTTCTTTATCCTTCTCGGATGCCTCGGGTTGGTCCAGATGTGGCAGCTTGAAATATCGGCCACTTCTCGTCATATGGTCGACCTCTTCCACATACCAAGTGTTGTCTAGAAGATCTTCATCCCAATGCTCATCAGTATGAGCCAGGTGTAGGTCGTCATCATCCCACCAGATTCCTTCAGCATCCGACGAGCATTTGTCCGTCTTCGTTCAGATTATCTTCTCGACACAAATCTCCCCCGCAAGGTGTTGGGCTTTTCCAGCTTTACGATTGTCTTCACCCATTTCTTGCTCAAAACGCTTCAATGTGGCTTCTTGCTCTGTACATATAGTACTAACAATGCCCAGTTCCTGAGCCAATTGTTCTACACCGGTGTTTTCCAGTAGTTTACCCTTCTCATCAGCCATTCCGGCCATTGCAGCGGTTCCCACTTTCTACTCTTCCGGCTTCAATTCAGTTCCCTCATCTCTATCGGGTTTATCACTTAACCACCCAGAATTGTCTGTCGACGTGTTTAGGTCAAACCAATCAATATGCACGTCCCCTTGATCTTGCTCATCAAAGAACTGCAAATTGTCTATGTCCTCCTCTAGGTCAGCCAAATCATATAATCCCTGACTTAGGCCATCCTCTCGAACTACACTGACCTCCATCCTAGCTGGCAACACCACTTCCGGCTTAGCTTGATTGATTGGCACAATATAGCAGTACGGGTTGTACACCCCTTCAGATAAGTCCTCAGAGCCCTCGGGCAACGGACTGACATTTTCCACCAAGGCCAACCTCCATTTATCTACCACTTTTACCACCACGGGTTCAGGTTGGAGCGTAGACGTGTTTATTATGCACAAGTCCGTGCTCTCAGGGATGAACAACGCTGGTTTAGGTAGGTGGGAAGGGGTGATATATATACTGGGGTCATAAGGGACGACTAGTGTGTGGATGAGGTTTATATGCCAAGGTGGAGGGACTTGATTATGTGGTGGGAGAGGATTTGTAGTGACATTGGGTTTTTGGGGAGGTGCTATCACCTTATTGTCGATGGGATTTTGAATCTCATGACGCAGCCTATAACTTTGATCAGTGTCATGACCGTGCTGCTGGTGAAAAGCACAGTATTTGGCTCGGTTGTGTTTCGGGGGAAGAGGATCGGGTAAGTGGCTTAAGATTCCCCTTTTTGATCAACACACCCATGGCTTTGGATAAGGACGTGTAAAGCTGGGTAAAGACCCTTTGGGATAGGGCTTGGTTGTTTGAGGTTTGTGGAGTTGTGTTGGATGTACTGGCGAAAGGGTTGGCGGTCTTGGGTGTGGTGGTGACCATACTCACATCCAAAGGCCGTGCAGAGGTGCTACCATTCGTTGTTGCATTGGAACTGTGTGTAAAGGGCCTCTTAGGTTGTTCCTTCTCATCGGCTATCAACCCTTATTTCATCACATCTTCAATTTGAACCCTTATCTCATGGAGCTTAGCGAATGTAAACAACGGCAAGACTATCATCTTCTGCAATAATTTCCCTTGCAGATTGAGGACCACCATTCTGATTTGATCCTTCTCAGATGGTCTGATAGTCATCATTGAGGCCTTAGCCCTCCATCTTGTTACAAAGTCCGAGAAGCCCTACTTTGGCTCCTGATGGGTTGCTTTAAGATCACGGGTTGTGACCTCGATCTGGGAATTATAGGAGTACTATGCGATGAAGGCCTCAGCCATTTCCTCCCAGCTCTGTTTCATGGAGTCTTCTAGTTTTGCATACCAGATAGCCGCTATACCCGACAAGGTTCAGCCAAAAAGCGACAGCTTTTGGAGTCTGGTAAGGCCCATTGGCTTCAAATTATCTGAGAATAACCGGAAATGGACCATGGGGTCCCCAAAACCATCGAACAAGTCTGTGTGTGGCATCTTGAATCTATCCGACAAAGTCACTGCTAAGTCAGTATATCAATCCTCGATGTCAGGGATTGAGTTCACACCCTGTGCCCACTTGAAAAGCTTTTCTAGCTTGTTGATCTTCAGTGCAGTGGGGTCAACCTCGAATTCAAATGGCACCTCAGTTTGGTACACTGGTGCCTTGGAGGTTTGTGGTGGGATGAAGTCTATAGGGTTGCCCAAATACTCCTAGACATTGACAGTGACTCCGGGTGCTGGAATACCCACTGGAGGTGTATGGGAAGCAGAAGCTGCTACTTGCTATGGTTGCTGCTGCTGTAGCCTGTTTATCACTTCCACTTGGTGGACTGTAACCTCAGCTTGGCAGGCAGCATCTAGCTGCATGGTTTCAATGGTCTGTTGGAGATGACAGAGCATATCTTGCATGCTAACTAGGGGATGTTGAGCCATCAGAACTTGAAAATAATCTCTCACTGGAGTGGAAGTAGAAGACTAAGCCTGACTGGGTGCAGGTGAAGTAAAAGGTGACTGTTGGACTGGTGAATTATGCTAACCCTCTTCCATCTCGTAGCCGATGGGAGTGAAACAAACACTAGCTGTCCCCTAACAAGATCCCTGGATCTGTAAAGTCTCCTTACACCGGTCCAGAGTGCTTAGGGGGAAACAGAATCGTCCGAATAAATTGTGATAAACTACCTTGCAAAAAGAAATAAACAAAAGAAAGCAAAAAATCAGAAACCGCACAGCACCTCAGCTCAGATGTGAACAAGACGCAGTTGTAATCATAAGCTGTAGAATTGCACTCAACACTGATTTCTGACCCCGAAATCTGATACCCAAACTTGCAACTAATACATACATTCTTGTAGAGTTTCACTCTAAAAGCACATACCAGTTAACTGAGAGCCAAAACACCCCTGTGATAGGGTAGGGTTATCTTGTCCTAGTTTCATCAAGAACTAGGATTCACTACTCAAGCAATGCGGTTTCACACAATCTTGAATTTGGGTCAACAACCTATCATAGTTTGGAACAGTCTCTATGGCTTTCGATGTGCAACTAAGCTGATTGGTCTAAAAGGGTACCTCAGCAAGACTACCTAATATACCTCTCACACCTAACACTGAGAAGTGAAAGGAGGATCAAATGGTACAGTGGTAGTCCAAATCCAAGGGTTGTGTTCCCATCGTGGCAGAGCCCGCAACCGGTCAGCCTTTTGGCAAACTTTTCCATACAAGCCTCCGGCAAACCGTTCAGGAATAGCAGATGGTAAACACAGTGACTTAAGCACACTAATACAAATGCGAATGCAAATAAACACATAAGTGTAGATAAAATGTCATATCATGAGTTCGAGTCAAGTTCTCTAAAATCCCCAGCAGAGTCGCCAAAAACTGTAGCTCGGCTTTTTTCGTGGCCCCTTTCAGAAACTCGAAAGAAGCCCTACAGTTCGGACTCCCGTGGTTCTGAATCTAATCTCCAAAGTGCAATATGAAATTGATAAGCATTAAAGAGTCCAAATCCGACAAATCGTTTGGAAAATTGATTTTAGGATCAAAAATGCCAAAATTGGACTGCTTTGCCAGATACAGAGTTGCCATCTAAATGTTTTATTTTGGGAAAATTTAGGAAACCCATGACTCGTGCCAAAGGCCATGTGTCCGTCATCACCAAAGTTGCCTCGGCTCGGGAACTTAGGTACGAGAGGGGAAGGTCACAAATTGAGCACCCCTACTCGCCCGATCAAAGATTAGCCTGTACTAATCATGATATGATTTTTATGTACATTATGTGCTCTTGTTCTAGTTATTAAGCTAGCTTTACTATGTGATGCACACAAGCAAGTATAGACTAGTTTGCTCAAATTGGAACGATTCAAGTTCATGTTTGTTTTTGCGAAAAGGGTTTGAAAGTTTGCGAATTTGCTACCAAATATAGTGGGCTTAAAACTGATTTGCCACTCAACAAAGTGGGCTTAAAACATACATTCGTTGAATCATTCCAATTCAAGCAACAAGCCTTCATCCACAGGAATTCGAGCAGTTTAGTGTGGACTCACCTTTTTCTGCGCCCCTGCCTTTCAGAAAAGGTTTAGAAAAGAAGGCCTCACAGTTCAGACTCTACCCGTGGTTCTGAATCTAGTCTCACAAGTGCAATGTGAAACTAATAAACACCAAAGAGTCCAAATCCGACAAACCTTTTGAAAAATCGATTTTAAATCAAATAATGCCAAAATTGGACTGCTTTGCCAGATACAGAGTCACCACCTAAATATTTTGTTTTTGGGAAAATTTAGGAAACCCTGACTCGTGCCAAAGGCCATATGTCCGTCATCACCAAAGTTGCCTTGGCTTAGGAACTTGGGTACAAGGGGGGAAGGTCATGAAATGAGCACCCCCACTTGCCTGATCAAAGATCGACCTCTACTAATCATGATATGTTCTTTTATAAACATTATGTGTTGTTATTCCGGTTATTAAACTAGCTTTACTATGTGACGCACACAAGTAAGTATAGACTAGTCGCAAGACTTGGAACAATTCAACTCATGTTTGTTTGTTGAAATGGTATGAAGTTGCCACCCTCAAGTGGGCTTAAAAATGCGGATTTGCCACCTCAAGTGGGCTTAAAACATGATTTGTCACAACAAAGTGGGCTTAAAACGCACATTCGTTGACTCGTTCCAATTCAAACAACAAGCCTTTATCCACAGGCATTCATGCAGTTTAGCATTTAAGCACATAGCCTCATGGCAAGCATGCAAAACATGGCAATACAACAATCACACTCATGCAAGTATGCTAAAGCATGAAAACTTACCGAATACTCCAAGCTAGGAAAGAAAACAAAGTTAGAAAAATGCATGATTCCTAACTATGTAAGATGCCTAATGCAACACATGCAATGATGTGACTAAATAGGCTCGGCTACCTAATCATGGTATTTGCAACACTTTGATAGCATGCTTTGAAACATGTATTGAAAGAAGTATTGAAATTGACAATGCAGTTTGAATGATGCGCTGAGCCTCGGTGCATGCAAGACAAATGAATGGATGTAAACATGCAAGCATAAGGTATGCTAATTGAAAATATGATCCCTAATCTAATCGTCAAAAGCAATTAAATAAAAAGAGAGAAAGACGTGGGGTTGGAAGACATACACACACGCACGCACACACACTGATTACAACACACACGCACGCACACACACTTATTACAACATTGCACCCTCGCGAAGAAGGGTCCGAATGAATAAGCTAACTAGCTATGCTAATTAAGCTAACTATTACAAACCAAAACTAATTAACTATTTTAAGCTACTTAAATATTACAACACAAATTTGAACAATTAGGTAAACTAACTAATTAAGCACAACACTTGAATTAACTAGCTATTCTAAGCTAACTAAAGCAATTAAATGGCCTCGAGGGTGAGGGACACATGCATGCTCGGATTCTCCTCCCGAAAATGCCATTGACTTGCCATTGCAGTCTCTGTTTGCAAATGATTGAACACTAACAGTGCCGCCGACTTCCAGAATGCTTCTGCTTCAACTCAGGAACACACTTGTGCAATTTTCATTGATGGCCAGTCGGCTACTTCTGGTGGTCGGTCGGCTGCCCCTTTCCTGAACTTCCTCTTTTGCTGCAACAGAAAGCAAACAGAGGCAAAGCAGTGTATTCTCAAGGAGTGTATGCATTGCTACTCTCCTTATCATCAGACAAACTCAAAGGAGAGTAACTCTTGGCCCTCAAACCATCAACTGAGCAATTTTCCATGCATGATGGCCAAAGAACCAAGCTTGTACAATCTTAATGAATGCACAAACAAGACTAAACAAAACCAGAACCCTATCATGCATGATCAAGGGTGATGGAGATCAAGAAAAGTGGCATGTTTCATCATTTTGAGTATGAAACGTCCCATTTTTCTTGTGTTCAAATTAACGTCCGATCCGAACACATGCAATGCAATACGAAGATGCTTAATCTTGCCTCTTTTACTTTGTTCATTTTGTTTACACATTTTAACTTACTAATCCATTCTTTAATTGATTAGTCCAAAAGGTGAGTGTCCTCTATTGGAAAGAGGGCTTAAACCACAAGTGCCTTGGGCATGAAAGAGACCTCATGCCGTTGGTAATGAACTCCCGAAGTAATTAAAGCATTAAGTATGAATGTCTCCATTTCACACTCAAGCCAGCAAGGGGTTCAAAGCCACTTTCAAAATAAATGAAAGAGTGAAGAATAGATGGAGATTGCAGAGATTTCAATGCTGAAATGGAGTGTAAAAAGACACTAAAACAAGCAAGCAACTCATGCAATTCATGCTAAAAAGCCTAAAACATTAAGCTAGTGAAACCTTTTTACACTATAACCACACAATACAAGCCTCTTAGGATCAAACCAGCTCAAAAAGAGCTGAAACCAGTCAACACAGTAGCAAAAACATGCTAAGATTAAGGTACAAAATGCTAGAAAAACATGCTCACATGTTAAGCTATCTAGGCATGCAAACAAGACACAAGGAGGGGGGCTACCCCCTCCAATTTTGGACTTCGAAAGAAAGTTTTTGCCACTGAAAAACCTCTGATTTTTAGTGGTAAAGAGGCCCAAAAATTTTGATTTTAATATGCCAAAAGATGGTGCAAAAGTCTACACAATTAAGCAACAAGAAGGGTGGACTACCCCTTAACACAAAATAGACTCACACCACCATTTTTAAACCATAAAAACAAAGGTTTTTGTAGTTGAAAACCAGGCCCAAAGCAATACAAAAAGATGGCAAAACAAGTAGTCAAAGCAATCTTAAATGAGGTAAGTTCTCTACCTTTGAAGCACAGCACAAAACAACCACAATTTAAGGCTTAAACCTCCTTCCAAAGCTCAAACTAGGCTCCAAGGACCCTCAGCTCCAAGGTGGTCAAGTTTGGTTAAGGGTTAGAGTGCAAAAGTGTAGAGAAAACTAACTACCAAGTACAAAACAAGAAGAGAGAGAGAAAATTCTAGAGAGAGAGGGAGAATTTTGATCCAAAATTTCTAACCCCTCCAAATGGGGAAGAGCACCCCCTATATATAGAAAAACAAGATTGGAGCTTGAAATCATCCTACCGTACACGTGTATGGAAATGCACTTCAGTGAACAACAGCTGGCACAACTGGCAAATAAATAATTGAAAAAGGAGAAAAATGGCCGGCAGGCACAAGCCATGGCTGATAGGCTGTGGGGCTGGCCGACAGGCCGTCCTCTCCTCCAGACTTGAAATAACAAGCTCTTGGTCCATAACCAAGCACAAAATAGACAGGTTTAGAGGCTCAAAGACAAGGCGGTCAGCCAAGATCTTCGGGCAGTTAAAACGAACACGAGCATACAAGATCATCAAGCGTTCAAACAATGACGTCCAAGTCTTGAGGACAGTAAAAAATGGGGTGTCTACAGTTGCCCCTCTTTGACAGAACTCGAAAGTCATAAAATGACCGGAGTGAATGTCAAAGCCCAGAGATGACCAATTTTTGATAAGGCCGAAGACTGGTTAAACAAACAAGCAAGACAAAGATGGTTGCGCCCAAGGCTACCTACGTATCCCTTTGCAAGGAATCAAACCAGCGTAGTTTTGGGGCATGATGCAAATGATATACACGATGCAGAATGTAACTTATGATCATGCAATGAGGCTATAATGAAACATCTTGAAGAAAGTGGTATGCAAACAAATGCTACATTTGAACAAACCAAAACATGGTACAGCAAACTCAAACATGAACAGAAGTAAGTAAACACGCCACTCATGAAAAGTACAAGCCGAACTACATTTCATGTAGAAAGGATGCAAGAAAATTATGCAATCTTGACTGCGCATCACACAGGAAAGGCAAAGAACAACTCAACCATTAGGCGCACTCGAGATGTCAAACAAGATTCCAATGCGTTGCGTACGTGAGGAGGAAGATGGTGTGAATCAGGGACACACTTGAATGTTTCTAACCGGAGCAGTGATAAATACCCGAACACGTGTAAATATTTGTGACCAACACAAGGAGTGGTATAAGCATTGGGAACACGTCCAAATGCATTTAACCAAAGCGTCCAAATGCGTTGCACGCGAGAGGAGAAGAGAGTGGTGTTAACATCAGGCGTACCCGAGCGTTTCTAACCGAAAACGTCCTAGCGCGCTGCACGCGAAAGGAAAAAGCAGTAAGAAGAACACCGGGACACACCCAAATGTCTCTAACCAAAGCATCCTAACACGTCACACGCGAGAGGAGAAAGGGAGTGGTATAAACACCGAAACTCATTCAAATGCTTCTAACCAAAGCAAGCAGTGGTGTAAACACCGGGCGTACCCGAATGTTTCTAACCGGAACAAGGAGTGGTGTAAACACCAGGCGTACCCAAATGTTTCTAACCAAAAGGGACGGGGTACAAGCATTAGAACACGTCCAAATGCGTCTAACCAGGGAGTGGTATAAACATGGAGCACGTCCCGATGTTTCTAACCAAATAGGGTGTGGTATAAGCATCGGGAACATGTCCAAATGCTTCTAACCAAAGCAAGGTGTGGTATAAGCATCGGGAACGCATCCAAATGCTTCTAACCAAAGCAAGGTGTGGTATAAGCATCAGGAACACATCCAAATGCTTCTAACCAAAGCAAGGTGTTGTATAAGCATCAGGAACACATCCAAATGCTTCTAACCAAAGCAAGGTGTTCGAGGGACTGGAATGATCTCACCTGGAATTTCCTCTAAATGAAACACACATACAACAATGTCGGGTCGCACCGACTTTGAATGAACCGTACATACAATATCGTGCCTGCATAGGAAAGAGACTTAACAGATACAACATGATAAAGGCGCATACTTTGTGCGAGATGAATAACCATGACACAATGTTAGGGAGATGTTTCATACACAACATGCAAGGAACAAAACTTAAGCATAGTCTATGCAACAAAAATTAAGGCATGCTCCATGCAACACAAAATGCATATTTGATGCCATACTAGCAAACGCATGTTCTATGCAACAAATACGAACATTTTTTAATGTAAATGTGAGAGCACATGAAGGCATGCACAACGTAATACAATGCAATATGTGAACATTTTTTTAAGCAAATGTGACGACAACATAACTTATGCAAAAGCATGTTCCACACTAAACTACAGAACGGATGATAATTAAAAAAACACGCTCCATGTTAAAGTACCAAATGTACGTCACACACCTCACATATGTAATAAAGGAAGACGTAGCTACACAAGGATGAAAATGCCTTCCAATGCGACAAGTTAGAAAGCAACTCTTCGATCTACCTCTCAGAAGAGTTGTAATACACCAAAAGGATACACCTCGTCCAATAAAAGGGAAACAATGATCATCGAGAACACAGTTTCAAGCCTCCGCAAAGAGGATTCGAGCTTGACAGCAATTCTTCCTTGCACCTCTTGAGGAACAAGGACCAACACAGTAGGAAAACACCAAAATAGGAGCATTGGGAACTGATAGGCCACTAGGGGGGGTGCCGGTCACCCATCAGCCACCCCTAAGCACTATCGGCGACAAATTGGCCATGTCAGCCACCAGTAGTGGCCGATCGGCCATCGATGGCAGATTCGGGGCAGAATTGGTTTTTCACCCTAGGTCTTTATATTTACACCTTCAAACTTCATTTTTTCACAACCTCAAGTCCGAAAATCACTCTCCTTCCCTTCTAGACCTTCCTCCTCTTTAGATCCGAGCCTCATACGCGTTTTCCAATGCCCTATAAACACATTCTTCGCTAAACCCTCTCGGTCTACTCCGCTTTGAACCGATCAAAAGTCGATTTCGGGGTTTCCTTCTTGGTTTTCACCACTTGGGGTTTGTTTCCCCCAAGTTTCTCTTCGATTTAGTGCTTTTTCCCGGACTTCATCCTTTTCTCCCATTTTTCCTTTCTTGGAGTTCACTTTCGTTGACTCTTGGCATTCTCCACCCATTTTTCCCATTTTGGACCATTTTTTCATCTTCCCTCGGGATGGCAGACGACATGCCACATGACGGAGCTTCTCTAGAGATGGAGGTGGATCCAGAGCTTGAGCCACTGCCACTTAGCGTTCGACCTTTTGACCCGACGACGTATCACCTTGAGATACATTTGCTATCACCCGATAGCATTTGTCAGTTCAGAGAGTTTGCACGAGGCGCACCAGAGGACCTCTTACTACGTGAGCCAGAGTCTCATTTATCTTATGGCGCCACCGAGGTATACACTGTATGCTTACGTTTTCCCAATGTACCTTGCATTGCTTGCATAAACCACACTCTTACACTGTATTACTTTCGTTACATTTCATCTGCTTGTTCTGATCATAGTGGGATTTACATGCCATCAAAGGATACGGGACCACATCGGTGAGGGAGTGGTACATAGAGCTCCCTGACAGTGTTCGCTATATCATTGACAAGGCTGGCTTTGGTTCATTCGACATGGGACTTTCACGCCTCATAGCGAGCAGACCTTTACTGGGTGCCCTGGTAGAGAGGTGTTGGGATACCACTGACTTCATTCACTTCTCTACCACAGGGGAGATGATGATGACTCCCTTTAACTTCTCTATGCTCACTGGCATAGAGGTAGGGGGTCATCCGATTCCTTACGACATAGACATGGCCGAGTGGGAGGCCGCCTATATTTATTTGCTGGGGACTCACCCACCTATCTCCCGATTAGGGATGGTCCGATACACCTAGTTTGCAGACCATTTTCGAGGGGTAGCACCAGCGACCCGAGAGGAGATCGAGCAGTATGCCCGAGGTTTCCTGATGTTCTTGTTTGGCACTACATTGTTCGCCGACCGGGTGAACACCGTCGGGCTATAGCTCATGAGCACCCCGGTGGACTTGTCCCATGTCCAATTCTACGAATTGGGGCGGCGCAGGCTTAACCACACCATATGGATATATGAGCTCCACCTCCCCCCGAAGTGGACATCTGATTAGGGGATACTAGAGGGCCTGAGAGGTATGTTTTACTTTTCTATTTTGCATTTCCCGTTGTGCTTTCCGTTTGGCACTTTCTGTACACAGTCTATACTATACACTGCACACACACAGTCTACTTTTTCCTTTACATACTCTGTATCCTGCACACACATAGTCTGCTTTCTGCTTTACATACTCTGTATTTATTTATTGTGTACTTACTGTTGCCCTTTTGCTTTCTGTAGTTATGGGTGTACGTCTATTTCTCGACACTTGCCCTGAAGCCAGAGGTGGAGATGCCGCTTGCGGTACCATACTCTCACCGATACGACGGGAGATGCCAGTGGAGGTCTCGAGAGTCCTTCCCCGTCTTCCGTCAATACTTCGACATTGTGTTCGTAGCTGAGGTAACTTATGATTCTCTGTTATTTCCATTTTCCTTTCATTCTGATTCATATCGCAATACCTGATGACAGCTAACAATCTGCACATTCTCTATTTACAGATCACTTGGTAGCCTTGGGTGATGATGCCTCAGGGAGTCAAAGACCAGTTCGCTGGTGCTGGAGAGGCTTCCCGCTTCCGGCTCCTGCTCAAGGGCCCGGTTTGTCAGGCATGGTTCTTAAAGGAGCGATTCTTACGCTAGACCATTGGCTTGCCCAAGCCGGTAGTTCCTATGCCACCTCCGACATATATGAGAGCCACAGAGAAATTCACTTTTCAGGAGATGATTGATTTCACCAGGGGCTAGGACGACAACTTCTTCCAAGTCGAGGGTGATTATATAGCCTTCATCCAGACATACCTGATGCCACCTCTGACTGGCACCCATGGAGGTGAGAGAGCGAGGGCTCTAGCTACGAGAGAGAGAGGCAGAGGGGCCAGGGTGACCAGAACACATGGCAGAAGAGACGTTCCGTCTGGGCAGAGGATGGGGTTGCCAGAGCTGCCTACCACACTCGCCTATTGGCGGCTTACCGGATCCCCATTGAGCCCGCACCAGCCGGGCATGAGCTTGTCGGGGTTTAAGGCCCGACTCCAGTATGTACCACACTTTACATTTTGCATGTTCAATTCATTTCAGTTACACTTTATGGAACACTGATCCTCTCAATGCACTTGCAGGCACCTATAGAGTACACCGGGCAGGCCTTCAAGCTCGTGGCTTCCCTGACGGAGATGGTGCAGAGGAGCATGAACCTGCTCAGCCTCTATAGGATTCTAGTAATTTCCTTCAGGTCGCACTTCATCTCATCAAACTTTCTGCTGATATATTAGTATTTCAACTGTAGTCTATTCTACACTGCACTGATCTGATACACTGCATTCAAACACTGTATTGATACATTGCTCCTATACACTGCACCCATACACTACATACTGCATATTTTCTTTGCATTTGATATTCACTGCGACAGATGTACTTTGACAAACTGCCCTTTTCAGGCCCAGCCCCACAGGACGCACCAGCAGGAGCTGCAGTAGGACCATCAGTGCCTCCTCCAGCAACAGGGAGAGAGAGACGGGGGGCTTCGGCACGCGGCCGAGACAGAGCTAGGGGCACCCGTAACGAAAGTGGCCCTTCAGAGCCTGTCTTAGACGTTGCTGATGATGAGACAGACGAGGATGAGGAGATAGCGAGTCCGCAGTCGGAGCCATTTGAGGATGGAGAGGACGATGCTGGCTCAAATTCTGAGGATAGAGATAATGCTGAGGTAGGTTCAACAACTAGCTCAGATTTGGGGCCCTCTGACAGTGGCATTGATAGAGATAGCTCTGAGTCCTTGCCCAGGAAGAGGACGAAGAGGGCCTCTCGATCCTGAGGTGGATGGCACCGATTCACATGTTTTTGCTTAGTCTCCTTTTGCTAGTAGTGTTAGCACATTGCACAGTTTTAGACAGTTTTATTTCTTTAAAAACTTGTACCCTTTTGTAAAAAGTGACGATGATCGGAATGAAAATAACCTTTTGATGAAAAGTGTTGTGTTTTGTATTCTGAGCACCGTATTGCACCACATTGCATAAAAACAAGATTTGATGGAAACTTGAAGACAGCACATTGTATTGGCATTTCCTAAATCAGGTAATGAACAGACTAACACAACAAAACAAAGTAAAGCAACTGAACGAACAACTATAATGACAACTCGATAATTAGAACAACAACTCGATAAACAAAAACAAAACAAGTACAACCGGGTAAATAATACAACAACTCGATAAACAAAAACAAAACAAATACACCTCAACAAAAACTACTACAACCAAGATAGCAGAATGCATCGAGAGCAGAACAAGACATAGGTTCTCAGCACTCTCGACACTTAGGAAGACCAAAGGACCAACCAAGAGGCCATCGGCCCTAAACAAAGGTTGTCGGCCACTAGTGGTGGTTGTCTGCCACCAGTAGTGGCCGGTCGGCTACAAAAGGTGGCCGGTCGGCCACCAACACTGGCCGATCGGCCACTAGTGCAGGGAACCTCCAGATTGCTGCCACCTGTCTTCCACTTAGTGCCTTATCTTCTACAAAAGTTGGGACTTCGTAGTTTCTTCATTCCAACTCTATTTTTGCCACAAATGGAGCCATTCTTTGCCGAAAAACTCTCGACTTGGATTGCAACTTTAGATGGCTCGAAAAAAGTGAATTTCTGGGGTTTTGGGATAAATGCACTACTCACGCTAAGTCGTACCCCACTGTGTTTTCCATTCCTCTATGTCGCGGCTAGATGTTGGAACTTGGTTAAACATGTTTTCAGCTTCGGGGGATAAGAGATATGTCCGACAATTGAAGAATTTCAAGTTTTGATGGCATCTCATCGTGACGAAGAAATCTTCCTGCAGTCTTGTTTTAGTCATATCTAGGCTTTAGGAAGGATGTGTGGGCTCACTTTACCCGATGCCCGATCCTTGGTTCACAATAGAGAACTAGACATTCCTAGTTTAATTCGTCGATTTTCGGATGCCGGTGACCGTAGCGACCGTCTTTGGCAGAGTTTTCGGCAGCATGCCCTGTGTCTATGTATGTTGGCTTATTTTCTACTTGCCCCCGGTTCCGAAGGGTCTAGCATTCGCTCGATCGAAGTGGCCCGTGGTTTGAAAAAGGGCAAGAGTTGTATGGGCTTGGACGCCTTCCATAGGCGGGAGACAACCAAATTCGCAAAAAGTCCACTACTTTTGCAGGTAATGTTTCCCACCCTTCTCACATGTGTTTCTCAAGTCGCTCGGCCCTCAAGCTCTGTTTTTTTCCTCTCAAAACCCTTTCTCACTTTTCTCTCCACATACACCTCTCTATTCTTTAATCCCTCTTATTTTTCATCCCTCTCCAGATATGGCTTATGGACAAGTTGAAGGCAGTGGACTCTTGCCCTGCATATTCAGCACGAGGTTATTTCTTTTGCCAACGACTAATCGATTTCCCGAGCAAAGGGTGGTGGTGCCAGTGGATGTGCAACAGATCTGCTGTCAACATTGCTTGGCGTTGCCCGTGGTTTGATCTGCCCAAGATGAGCTATAGCATGTCTCCACAACCTGGTATTCAGTTAATTGGCTTGACACACTGTGTCTTCTATTTTCCATTTCGGTTCAGGCGTTAGTTCAGACACGACCAGACTTGCCCCGAAGATGGGGTAGAGTACCTGACTTTATTTCCAATCCGAGGTGTACAACTAGCTCGATATCCCACTGCATGGAGGATAAGAGAACTTCTGGTTCTCGCTCCCAATTTCAATTGCACCCTTTCGGGCGAATACATAGCTTGGCTTGAAGATGTGGCGCAAACCGAGCTTACTATAGCATCTAAAGCTTCCACAGGCTCTGGGAGGGGACGCTGGAACACCTGACTCACTGATGCCCCAAGTTTATTGCTTTGATTTGTACTTTCAAGTTTTCTTTTTGAATGTAATAAAAGCAACTTTGATTTGAATCAAGAGTTAGAGAACTTTGAATTGAAATCAAAGAATTGAAGTTGTGGGTACTGAAAGTTTTCCTTTTGGTCCAAAAATGGTCTAAGTTGCAAAAAGATTAATTTGAATAAAATCAACTTTTATTAAAACCTTCCAAAACCATTTTCAATAAGGATCACAACTTGACACACCCAGAATCTATCCTCGAGAAGTACAACCCCGAATCCAACAAATGAAAAGTTGCCCCTTGTCTGAATAGCACTGCACTGTACTATAATCAGCTCTTCTCTCAGGGTAAGGATCACAACTGAACTTTCAGATAACGAGTAGACAAAGATGCCTTGATCAAACACATGGACACAGTTGATTTGGAAGAGTTTATGGCTAGACTTCAGAATGAAGTTGCCTACGTATCCCACAAATGGGAATCAAGCCTTACTAGTTCAGTTTGGGTTCACTCGGGTATTAACACTCTCCTTTTACGCTCTAACTTTTGCCAAGGCCGCCCTTTTTGGGTTTTCAACCTTGTGAGCTCAATTTTTCATTTTTCTATTATTTATTTATTTATTTATTTATTTTTGGTGCTCTAACTTTTGCTTAGGTCGCCCTTTCGGGCTTTCGGCCTAGCAAGCCTTTCAGGGGTAATATTTCTTCAGCTTGTCCATGTTGATTGGTTGGGAGAACTCTAGGCCATCTAGGTCCATAAGAATGATAGCTCCACCTGACTAGATAGATTTGATGATGTAAGGACCAGTCCAATTAGGTCTGAACTTGCCCCTAGGGTCATGGATGGGAGCTCAGTTGTCTTTGAGAACCAAATCCCCTTCTTTCAGATTCCTGGACTTAATTTTCTTGTTGAAAGCCCTGGCAATTCTATGTTGATACCCTTGAACATGGTACAATGCTTTTAGCCTCCTCTCGTCGAATAGCATTAGTTCCTCGAACCTGTTCTGCTGCTAATCCGCTTCTGCTATCTGGCACTCAGCCATAACCCGCAGCGACGGAACCTTAACTTCGATCGGCAGAACAGCTTCCATCCCATAAACCAGAGAATACAGAGTCGCCCCAGTAGATGTCCAAATTGATGTTCTATAGCGCCAGAGAGCAAATGGCAGTTTGTCTGGCCAGTCCCTGTAAGTTTCCACCATCTTCTGTAGAATGTGCTTGATGTTCTTGTTAGTGGCCTCAATAGCTCCGTTGGTTTACGACCGATATGTGGATGACTTATGAAAAGCCACGTTGTACTTCTTCAACAAAGTCGATCACTTCTTTCTTAAAGTGGGAACCATTGTCTGAAATGATCTTATTCGGGACCCTATAACGACAAATGATGTTATTCTTGATGAACTTGGATATATGCGACACTTTCAGCACTGCATAGCATTGGGCCTCGACCCACTTTGTAAAGTAGTCTATTGCCACCAGAATATACTCATCCCCATTTGACCCCTTCAAAGTAATTGCCCCAATAACATCGATTCCCCAGATTGAAAATGGCCATGGTGAAGTCATGTTGTACAACATTGATGACGGGCTGTTCATGCGATTTTCATAAATTTGGCATTTGTGGCATTGACGAGCAAAACCAATACAATCCTCCTCCATTGTTGACCAGCAATAACCCTGCCTGAGAATCTTTCGAGCTAGCATTACTTCGCTCATGTGCGATCCGCACTCCCCTTCGTGGATGGCCTCCATTAGGCACTTTGATTCTTCTGCATCAACACACAGCTTGTGCATTCCCAGATGGCCTCCTTTATACAATATACCCCCGCAGATGATAAACTGAGCGGCCATTCATCGTATTGCCCTTTTATCTTTGGCATTTGCCCCTGGTGGATAAGACTCCTTTTCCAAGAAGTTCTAGATATCATGATACTAGGGGTTCTGATCTTGTATTTCATCTATTGTGGCAATCAACTCATAGGCCGGCACATAACTCTATTCAATAATGATTGGACGCATTCAGACTCCCAAAGGGATGCCTATCATAGAAGATAGAGTTGATAAAGCGTCAGCGAACCTGTTGTGCTCTCTTAATAGATGCGTGAAGGTTAGCTTCTCAAACCTAGGAATCAGAACGTCCAAGGTTTGGTGATAGATTTTCATCCTTTCTTCCTTAACCTTCTAGTCCCCTTTTGCTTGAGACACAACTAGGTTCAAGTCCCCAATGACGTCCAACCGTTTTTCCCCCTAGTTCCAGGGTGGCTTCCAGTCCAGTGATATATGCCTCGTATTCTGCTTTGTTGTTGGATACTTTAAACTGGAGTTTGAAAGCCAAGGGTATGTGGGAATTGTCGGGTGCTATCAGCAACACCCCTATCCCATACCCATACTGATTAGACGCTCTGTCAAAGTACATGGTCCAAATTTCTTCCTCGACCTGCAAAATAGCCTCATCTGGGAACATATACTCTACTGTTTCATCCCTGTCCATTGGGTAATCTACCAAGAACTAAGCTACTGCTCCCCCCTTGACAAACTTAGGAGTCATATACTTCAAATCAAATTCGGAGAGAAAAAGCAACCAACGGGCTAGCCTACCCTTAAGCGCTGGTTTCTCGAAGAGATATTTGATGGTATCTAATCTCGAAACCAGAATTATGGAGTGAGCTAATAGGTAGTGCCTCAACTTCCTAGTAGCCCATACTAAGGCTAAGCAAGCCTTCTCTAGCGAGGTGTAATGGGTCTCATATTCCAGCATCTTCTTGCTCAGGTAATAGATGGCTTTCTCCACTCTATCCTTAGATTCCTTTGCAAGCATGCAGCCTATTGTCGTGTCAGTTACTGACAGATACAAAATCAATGGCTTCCCCGGCTCTGGCGGTGACAACACAGGCGGGTTCTGGAGATACTGCTTGATCTGCTTGAAAGCAACCTGACATCGGTCATCCCATTGGAATATCTTTCCTTTCTTCAGGAGACCAAATAGTGGTTCAGAAGTCAAGGTTAATTTTGCAATAAATCGTCATATGAATTGCACTTTACCCAGAAAGCCTCGCACCTCCTTTTGAATCCTTGGTGGTGGCATTTCTAGGATGGCCTTGACTTTGGAAGGATTAACCTCAATGCCCCTCTGTGTGATCAAGAAACCCAGCATTTTCCCTGCTGTGACACCAAAAGTGCATTTTTGTGGGTTCAGCCTCAACCGATATTCTCTGATCTATTGGAAAAATTTCTTCAAGGCGGTGTAGTGGCCCTCTCTTTCCTTGGATTTGACAATCATGTCATCCACGTACACCTCAACCTCTTTGTGGATCATATCGTGCAAGATAGTGGTTGCAGCCCGTTGATAAGTAGCCCTACCATTTTTCAGACCGGATGGCATTACCCTGTAGCAGTAGGTTCCCCACGACATGGTAAAGGCCATCTTCTCCCTATCCTCGGGTGCCATCAAGATCTGGTTATACCCGGAGAACCCATCCATAAAGGAGAGCAGCGTATGGCCTGCGGTGAAATCCACAAATTTGTTGATGTGCGGTAAAGGAAAGTTGTCCTTCGGACTAGCTTTGTCCGGATCTCTGAAATCCACACACACCTGAATTCTGCCATCTTTCTTTGGCATCGGAACAATGTTGGCCAACCAAGTAGGATACTCAGATACTAGCAAAAACCCTGCATCTATCTGCTTGGTGACCTCTTCCTTGATTTTCAAAGCCCAATCCGGGCATATTGTCCGAAGCTTCTGCTTGACGGGTTGGGCCTTAGGGTCAAAATGGATCCGGTGCTGTACAATCTTAGGATCGATTCCAGGCATGTCTTCGTAGGACCACACGAAAACATCTTTGAAATCTTTTAATAAAGTGACTAAGCGCTCGCATTCCTTCGAAGACAACGTGGACCCGATTTGAACTAGACGCGGATCCTTCTCAGTACCCACATTAATTGCCACGATTTCATCTACAAGGGGTTTTACAAACCTCTCCTCCTCTCGATCAATCAAATGTTTCAAAACCAGAGGAATTCCTCGTTTTTATCAAAATTTTCAAAGTCATGATCAATGCAATACACAAGTGGCACAGAGAGGTACTTAGAAATAACAGTGGTATCATTCTCATTCAAAGCATCCAGCTCGTCCAATTCCTCAATTACAACCGACTCAAAAGAAAAGGAAAAAGATGACCTGGACAAAACAACGACATCCGGGTTATCAACCCTAGGAATACTGGACTCCGACTCAGAAGAACTGGAATCTGATTCTGACTCCACAGACTGTGTGGAATTAGATTCCGGTTCACTACCTGATTCAGAACTGCTAGACAAAAAGCCCTCCTTGAACTGCCAAATGAGAGAGGGTGCGATAGATGCATCCAGAATACCACTAGAAGGGTCCACACCTGATTGATCTTCGATCATGGAAATAGTGAAGTCATCCCCTAAGCTCTCCGGGTTGATCTGAGGATCGGAAAGGACACAAGCTAGCGCTGCTCCTATCTCAAGTTCGCTGCTATTGGACTCATCCTCTGTGATATGTTCTGCCTTAGCAGGCAAGTCAGTCTGTTCCTTGGTGGCTTCATCCTCTTGTAGTTGTAGTTCGAAGAAGATCTCAAAGCCGGGCAAACGCCGCTTCTTGGAGTTCATCCATGGCTCAGGAAAGCTGCAAAATGGGAGATCTTCCCCCTTTCGAACAAAGCGGCTGTTTAGGGTTGCTTGAATGGGTCTATGTACATGCTCATAGGGCTTCCCACTTTGATTAGCTTTGGCTCTTCCTGCCATTTCCTTCCTTTTTCTTACCCAGTCCTTTTCGGTAGTGCATGCAGCCTAAACCAAAGGTATAAGGGTTATGTGGCACTTCAACCAATGCAGCAATGCCTTTCCGGCCGCTCCTTCCGAATCCTATTTTGGGTACATGCTGTAGCTTATTCATGAGGTAGACTAATTGAGCACTGACATACAACCCTCATCAATAGCCAGGATATCTTGCACTACCCGGGCCTCAGCCAAGGTGAACCCTGACAAGAAGACATCCTCATCGCCGTGTACAATTTCTAGTACCGGTGTAGTGACTTTCAGCGAAGGATATATAGAAGAATTCCCAAAAACAATGGCTACCCCCTTCCCATGGGGGTACTTCAATATCTGATGAAGAGTGGAAGAGACAGCTTTCACTTGGTGCAGCCACGGCCGTCCAAGGAGTAAGTTAAAAGTGGCCAGAATATCTAGGATGTGAAACTCAATATCCTGTTGCGTTGAGCCAACCTGCATTCTGATTTGAACTGTCCCTATCACTTCCCTACTCGTGCTGTCATAAGCCCGGATTACCTGGGCCGTTGGTAAAAAATTTGCTGGCTTTAAGCCAATAGCATAGGCTGTGCGTGACAGACAAATGTTAATTGCAAACCTAGTATCAACCAATACAACGGGCACGCACTTCTTTCTGCATTCAACTGAGATGTATAGTGGTTTGTTGTGCTCAGAGCCCTCAGACGGCAATTCCTTATCTGTGAAAGTCAAAGTCGGTGAATCGCCTCCCGGGAAGACCACTCTCACTAACTGTTCTGGAGTTGTGTCGATAGATAGCTTGGCCTTATCCATTGCAGACAATACAGCTTGTTGGTGCACGTGCAAAGCCATGAGCAACCTCTAGATAGATATGTCTGCTTGAATCTTCTTTAGCTGCTTCAGTACAGCTTCTTCTTCTAACAGTTTCTCCCTTTGTTTCTCAGCTTCCTTATCCTTTCCAAATGCTTCTGGTTGGTCCAAGTGTGGGGGCTTGAAGTACCACCCGCTCATAGTCATGTGATCCACTTCCTCAGAATACCAAGTATCATCTAGCAGATTCTGTCCCTAATGTTCATCAGTATGGGCAAGATGTAGGTCATAATCTTCCCACCACATTCTCCCGGCAACTGACAAACAACTGTCTAGTTCTGTTGTAAGTATTCCCACATCAACATCACAGTTATTCCCTGCAGGGCCTTTAGTTATCCCAGTTTTCTGACTATTCTCAACTCTTTCCTATTCAAATTGCTTCAGTGCGGCCTTTTGCTCTATGTCAGCTGTACTAACACTACTCAATTCCTGAGCAAAATTCTTAGTACCGGTGCTCTCCGGCAACTTTCCATTGTCATCTGCCATTCTGGTCCTTGTAGCGGTTCCTACTTCCGGTCGTTCCCGCTTTGGTTGAGAGCCCTCATCCATATTCAGCTCATCATTGAACCACCCGAATCATCTGTTGATCCATTCATATCAAACCAGTCATTCTGTACACTCCCTAGATCTTTTTCATCGAAGAGCTGCAGGTTGCTGATGTCCTCGTCAAGGTCGGATAAGTCATCCAGTCCCTGGCTTGCTCCGTCCTCCCAGACTACATTAACCTCTAGCCCTGTTGGTGACTCCACCTCTAGTCTGGCTTGACTGGTTAGCACAATATAGTAGCACGGATTGTTTTCCTCCTCAGATAAGCTCACAGAGCCCCAAGGCATGTCTTCTTCTACCATAGCCACCACCACAGGTTTGGGTTGAGATATGGACACACTCATCATGCACAAGTCTGTGCTTTCTAGGATGAACAACGCCGGCTTGGGTAGGTGGGAGGGGGTGATATATATACTGGGGTTGTAACGGATAGCCATTATTTGGATAAGGTTTACTTGCCAAGGTGGGGGGACCTGGTTATGTGGTGGAAGGGGGTTTGTAGTGACGTTAGGCTTTTGAGGAGACGCTATCACTTTGTTATCAATGAGATCCTGAATGTCATGACGTAATCTGAAGCATAGGTTGGTGTCATGACCATGCTGTTGGTGGAAGACGCAGTACTTGGCCGGGTTATGTGTAGAAGGGAGGGGATTCTATAAAGGACGGGGCTCTAGTGGCTTCAGATGCCCTTTTTGATCAGGACTCTCAGAGCTACGGATAAGGACATGTATAGAGGGGTAAAGACCCTTTGGCCTCGGGGTTGGTGTTTTGCAGCTTCTGAGGTGGTTTCGGATGTACCGGCAAAGCGATTGGCAGTTTTCGGTGTGGTGGTGACCATACCAACATCAGAAGGCCTTGTAGCTACACTACTACTTGTAGCCGCATTGGAACTGCGTGTAAAAGCCCTCTTAGGTTGCCCTTTCTTGTGGTCTATCAGACCTTGCTTCATTGTATCCTCTATCTGCACCCTTATTTCGTGGAGGTCAGCAAAAGTAGGCAGATGTATGACTATCATTTTCTATATCAGCCTCGGTTACAGGTTACAGACGACCATTCATATCTGATCCTTTTCAACTGGTTGGGTGGTCATCATAGAGGCCTTGGCCCTCCACCGAGTGACAAAATTGGAGAAGCCCTCTTTCGGCTCTTGACAAGTTGCTGCGAGATCATGAGTTGTGACCTCAATTTGAGTGTTATAGGAATATTGATCAATAAAGGCCTTAACCATCTCTTCCCAACTCCTCTTCACAGAGTCCTCAAGCTTAGCATACCAAATGGCCGCAATACTTGACAGGGTCTGGCCAAAGAGGGATAACTTTTGCAGTCTAGACAGGCCCATCAGCTGCAGAATGTCTGAAAATAGCCGCAAGTGGACCATGGGATCACCCGAACCATCAAAGCGGTCTATATACAGCATTTTAAACTTGTCTGGCAATGTCACCGCCGCGTCAGTATAGCCGTCCTCTATATCCGGGATCGAATTGACACCCTGAGCTCGTTTAAAAAGCTTCTCAAGCTTGCTCACCTTCAACGCAATAAGGTCAACCTCAAACTCAAAGGGCGCCTCTGTTGGGTAAACCGGTGCTTTGGAAGTCTAGGGTGGAATCAGATCCACTGGGATGCCCGCATTTTCCTTGACATTGGCTGTGGAAGCAGGAGCTTTGGGTACTAGAATGTTTGCAGGAGGTGGATGGGATATAGAGGCTGTTGCCGGCTGCGACTGTTGTTGCTATAGCCTAGCAATCAACTCAGCCTGCTGGGCTGCAATTTTCGCTTGGCGGGCAGCATCGAGCTACATATTCTTGATTGTCTGTTGAAGTTGGCATAGCATTTCTTCCATGCTGTCTAAGGGGTGCTGATCTATCAGAACTGGTGTGTAATCTCTTTCCGAGGTGGAAGTAGAAAACTGGACTTCGCTGAAGGAAGGTAACTACCAAACCGGTGAGTTATGCTTGACTCTCCTCCGTCTTGTAACCGGGGTAGCGAAGCAAACACTAGTTGTCCTCTTACAAGATGCCCCAATCGGTAAAGTCGCCTTACTCGAGTCCATAGAGCTCGGGGGGTACTTGCCTCGTCTAACGCAATTATGAAACACTACCTTGCAAAAAGTAAATAAAGAAAAAGACACAAAAATCAGAAAACGCACAGCACCTCGGCTCAGACAGAAACAACACACAATTGTAATCTTTAAGCTGGATGACCATACTCAAACACTGATTTCTGCCCCAAATCTCTAACTCAAAACTGATACCCTCAAATTGATACCCAGACTTGCGACTGATACTTACATTCCTGCAGAGTTTCACTCTAAAAGCACGTATCAAGCGAGTGAGAGCCAAAACACTCCTATGGTGGGGTAGGGTTACCCTGTCATAATTTCGTCAGGAGCTAGGGGTTCACTATGCAAACAAGCAGTTTCAAACAATTCCTGCATTTGGGTGAGCAACCTGTCCAAGTTTGGAACAGTCTCTATGGTTTTCGATATGTAACTAGGCCGATTAGTCAAAAGGGGTACCTTAGCAAGACTACCTGTAGACACCCCATTTTTGATCGTCCTCAAGACTTGGGCGTCATCGTTTGAACACTCGGTGATCATCCATGTTTGTGTTCGTTTTGAGTTCTCGGAGGTCTCGGCTACGTGCCTTGCCTCAAGATCTCTCAACTTACCTGTTTTGTGCTTGGTCATGGACCAAACACTTGTGTTTTTGCTTCTAAGGGAAGAGGGTGGCTTGTTGGCTATCCCCTCAACCCATTGGCCAAGGCATGATGCCACCGGCCCTTTTTTTCTTGCCATCGGCCAAAGGTTGTGGCCGGTCGGCACCTTTTGTGGTCGGTCGGCCACCTTTGTTGGTCAATTGGCCATTTCTTCTGGCCGACCCCTTTCTATCTGCTTTTGGCAGATATTTTATGCCAGTTGTAATAGCTGGCATCAACAATTGACCCCCTCCATACACGTGTATGGAGGGATTTGCCTCTTGTTTAGCTTGCTTTGGAAGCTTTGCAATTTTGGAATTCTATAAAGAGGGAACTTCTCCTCCCTCCTCAAGGGTTCCAGAGGTTCAGAGAATTTGGGTTAGAGAGTGAGATACAACTTTGTATCTATATTCCCTTATTTGATCCCATTTTGTGACCTAAAGTGAGTTTTGTCTTACTTTTGCACTAGAACACCTAGCATTACACCATCCTTGGGTTGTTGAAGCCTTAGAAGGTTGTTGCTAGGGTTCTTGGACTGGTTTTGACCAAAGAAAGGTGCTGGAGCTTTGTTTCCAAAGGAGGTCTACAAGGGTGTGCATCCTTACTTTAGTTACCCCCTTCTTGCATAGGCTTTTAGCCATTCTTTCTTATTGTTTTAAGCTTTGACTATAACTGATAAAAGTTTTGATTTTGTGTGTTTTAGAACTTTGTTTAAGGTTACTTTGAGGTTTGGGGTTGTCTTCCCCCTCCAAGGCCTTGTTAGGCCTTGTTTTAGGCCACATCTTTTGGCCATTGTTTTGAGCTTTGCATGGCCTCTCTACCACTGAAATCCAGAGGATTTTCAGTGGTGGAGAGGTGGCTTTGAGGTCCAAAATTGGAGAGGGTCATCCCCTCTCCTTATTGTCATTGATGCTTGCATAAATGGCTTATGTGGTGGCATGTGTGCTTAGCTTGTTTTAGCTTCATTTCAGTAGGTATTAGGCTTTGTTTTTCAATGATACACCTCTGTTTTGAGTTGGTTCAGACATGCCATGTATGCTTTATACACTTGTCTTGTAATCCCATGTTTTGGCCTTAACATGCATCATGTTGTAACATGTGTTTTTAGCATGAATTTGGCTCAACTCCATGAAGCTTCTAGCTTTGTTTTAGCATTCTAGAGGTCTGTGTTTGGTTGTTTTGGTCTTCCATGACTTGCTTTGTATATCTACCATGCAAACTAGCTTATAGGCTTCGGGTGTTGGATCCTCTAGCATGCTTAATTTGGATCATTTCAGTCGTTTGGCATCACTTAGAATATCATTTCAGTCCATATAGTATGCTTGAATACTTGCATTTATCACCTATTCCATGCCTTGGATAGTTTGTGTTTTATGCCTCATGAATGTGTCATTGTGTATGCCATCATGCTTAGGTATTTGGGATGACATCTAAGTGGGTTTTTGGGCTTATTTTCACGTGTCATATCTCTGATTTTGGTTGCTTAATTCATGCCATGTTTGGTTGTCTTAGGTGTAATGTAACACCTTTTTGGTGGCCTTGCATGCCTCATGACATTACCCGTTTGACTTAGCTTGTTTTGGCGTTGGTCATTGCATGTTTTAGGCTTACTTTGGCATGATTTAGAACAGTTTTGGTGTACTTTGGTCATTTGCTTCATGTGTCACATGACCATGGTTTGAGCCCTTGGGCTAGTTTCAAGCTTTTGTGCATGACTCGCTTGCATTATTAGGTTAATTTGGCATCATCCTTTGCATGTTGTTGCATGCTTGCCTTGTATGTTGTCACATACTTGGCCCATTGCATATTGTTGTACGCTTAAGTTGCATTTAGCATGCTTGTTAGCTTGCATTTTGTCGTGTGTTTGATATGTTGTCATATGCTTGCATGTTTGCATGCTTGTTCACATGCTCACATTACATTAGTTTACTTGCATGTCTAGCTTGCATGTTTAACTTGCACATTTGCATCCCTTGCCTCTTGATCAATCATGATAGAGGTTAGGGTCTATTGTGTGTTTGTGTGCATTTCATTTGACATTGAAGTTGTACACTTGATCTCTTTGATCATCATGCATTAGAATGCGTGATTGATGATCCGAGGGTCGATAACCATACTCCCTTGAGTTCATAACATGATAAGGAGGGTGGTTGTGCCCACATTGCTTTGAAAATGCATTGCCATACCTTGTCTGTCCTCTGCTGCAGCAAAACAGGGTTTTGCAGGAAGAGATGGTCGACCGACCACATTCAGTGCCGGCCGGCCATGAATTGGTGGCCGAGAGCCTCACTCATGGTCGATGACCAGTTTCCCATGGCCGGTGACCTCATCTCTTGGTCGGTGACCTCCCACAACCTTCATGGAGTAGTTCAGAAGCATCCTTGAGACTTGTGCAGTCCTCAGAGGTGCAGAGCAGCGTAAACAGAGGCAGCATGAGTATGGTGATGGATTTTCAGAGCGAAGCTGAGCATGCATGCATTCATCTCTCTTCCCGAGACTGTTTTACTGCTTTCAGTAGTTTAATTAATTTATTTAATTAATTAAGGGTCTGTAATATTTAATTAGCTTGTTAGTTGATTAATTTGTATTATTCTTTCGGTCCCTCCGCGAGAGGGCGAGTTTTGTAATAAGTGTGAGTGAGTGTGTGCATGTCTTCCAACCCCCACTTCTTTCTCCCTTTTACTTAACCGCTTACAATGGCTAGTTCTAGGGCACGTTTCAATTAGTATCCATATGCTATGCATGTTTGCATTCATTCATTTGTATTGCATGCACCGAGCTCGGCGCATCATACTAATTGCATTGTACTTCAATTCCAACTTGAATATGTGTATCGAGTTGTCGCATTTCACATGCCATTCTTAGATTAGCCGAGCCTATTCTAGTTGCATTCTGCTTGCGATGCATTAGCAATTTTAACATGAACTAGGATCATGCATGATTCCTAACTAGTTTCTTGTTTTGGCTTGGAGTACACTGTGAGTGTTTTATGCTTTAGCATCTTGCATGAATGCGAGTGTTAACATGACAGCATGCTTGCCATGAGACTATGTGTTTGTGTGTTATAACTGCCTGAATGCCTGTGGGTGAAGGTTGGATTGCTTGAATTGGAATAATTCATCGAAATCCGTGTTTTAGCCTACTTGCGAGTAGCAAAATTCAATCCATTTTCAAAACAAACGGATATGCGATGCTTTGTTCCAAGTTAGGCGATCTAGTCTATACTTGTGTGGTGTGTGCATCACATAGTAATTCTAGGCTAATAACCGGAATAAGAGCACATAATGTTTTCAAAACTACATATCATGGTTAGTAGAGGTCGATCTTTGATCGGGCGAGCGGGGGTGCTCATAGCTGACCTTCGCCAATCGTACCCAAGTTCCCGAGCGGAGGCAACTTTGGTGATGAGGGACACGTGGCCTTAGGCAACGAGTCAGGGTTTCCTAAATTTCCCCAAAAATAAAATATTTAGGTGGCGACTCTGTATCTGGCAAAGCAGTCCATGTTTGGCACTTCTTTCTGGAAATCTATTTTTCAAAACGATTTGCTGGATTTGGACTCTTTGGTGATTTATCAGTCTCGCATTGCACTTTGCGGGATTAGATTCAGAACCGTGACATTTGAGTCCGAACTGTACTAAGCCCAAACGAACAAAACGGGATTCCCTCCCGGGACGTTCGGGGATGTCTATAGTTTCTGCCGACTCTGCTAGGGAGTTAGAGAACTTGACTCGAACTCATGATATCTTGTTTTGATTACACTTATGTGTTTCTTTGCATTGCATTTGCATTGGGGCGCCTAGGATATCGTGTTTGCCATCTGCTATTCCTGAACGGTTTGCCGGAGGCTACGTGCCATAAGGCTGATCGGTTACGGGCTCTACCACGATGGGAACACAAACCCCGATTTTTACCGGGGCACCTGTAGATGTCCCCGAACGCCCCGGGAGGATGACTCCCGTTAGGTTCATTTGTGGGTCTACTACAGTTCGGACCCAAATTGTCACGGTTCTTAATCTGAACCAAAAAGTCCAAATCTGGCAAATCGTTTTGAGAAAAATAGATTTTTTTTTTGAAAGAAGTGCCAAACATGGACTGCTTTGCCAGATACAGAGTCGCCACCTAAATATTTTATTTTGGGAAATTTAGGAAACCTTGACTCGGTGCCAAAGGCCACGTGTCCGTCATCACCAAAGTTGGCTCGGCTCGGGAAATGGGTACGATTGGGGAAGGTCAGCTATGAGCACCCCCTCTCACCCGATCCGAAGATCGGCCTCTACTAACCATGACATTCGATTTTGAAAACGTTATGTGTTCTTATTCCGATTAATAGCCTAGAATTACTATGTTATGCGCACAACAAACAAGTATAGACCAAATCGCCTAGATTGGAACAAAACATTACATGTTTGTTTTGAAAATGGTTTGCTACTCGCAAGTAGGCTAAAATGCATATTTTACCACCCTCGAGTGGGCTTTAGAAAAGATGGTTTTGCCACTATCTAGTGGGCTTAAAACTCACAGTTTTAATGCATTATTCCAATTTAGGTGATTCAACCTCCATCCACAGGTATTCAAGCAATTATATCACATAAGTAGCTAGCCTCATGGTAAACATGCAATTATGGCAACACTCACACGCATGCGGTATGCTAAAGCATAAAAGCTCACCTAGTACTCCAAGTTAAAACAGAAACCAGTTAGTAATCACATGCATGATCCTAGTTCATGTTTTGAAATGGCTAATGCAACACATGCAAAGATGCAATCCAAACAGGCTCGGCTATCCTAAACATGGCATGTGAAATGCTGCAAATAACATGTACTCAATTTAGGATTGAAAATACGATACAGTTAGTATGATGCGCCGAGCCCGGTGTATGCGAAACAGATGAATGAATGCAAACATGCTGTCATGCTGTTATGCTAATTTAAATATGCCCTAGTCTACCATCATAAGCAGGTAAATAAAAGGGAAGAAAGACGTGGGATTGGAAAACATGCACACACGCACCCACACTTATTACAAATTTGCCCTCGCTCGGAGGGACCAAAAGAATAATACAATCCGAATAAATAATACTAAATTAACTATTACAGAATTTCTAATTAATTAACAAATTAAATGCAGAAATAAGGTGGCCACAGCCCCTCCTCGAAATGTGCGAATGATGCATGCTTGCCTCGTCTCGCCCGGAAACTCGCTGCCATAGCACTGTTGCCTCTGTTTACACTGCCCTGCTCCTCTAAGGACTGCCAAAGTCCAAGGGTATGCTCTCTGGATGTTGAGGAGTACCACCGACCAAGTAAAAACACCACCGGCCAAATGGGATGATCACCGGCCACCTTTTAATCTGTCGGCCACAGATTACTGGCCGGTCGGCGCTGTATTTAGCCGACCGGCCAAAGCTTCCTGCAAAACCTGCAATTGACAGCAGCAGAGGGCAAAAAGTGTATGGCATGGAATGTTCAGGCAAATGTATGGACGGACACACTCCCTATCATGTAATGGACTCAAGGGAGTGTGGCCCTCGACCCTCGGGCCATCAATCACGCATTTCAATGCATGATGGCCCAAAAGCCAAGTGTGCAACTTCGATATCAAATGAAATGCAAGCACAAAACACATCAAAGGGCCCCAACCCCTATCATGATTGATCAAGAGGCAAGGGATGCATGCTCAATGAAATGCAACCTAGGCATGGAGGCTAAGTATGCAACATGAACATTCAAATGAGCAATGTATACTAGGCACGCAACCTAAACATGTAAGCAAACATGGAATGCAATAACATGCGATGATGGACTTAAACTAACATGGATAGCTTGCAAGTATGCCAAAATCAGTGGCCATTAGATGAAAATGAGACACTCGAAATGCGTGCACACGTGCACACAAACCGAGGACCAAACCTAAGGCATCAAATGCCACTCTACTAAAGCATGGCAAGGCATGGAACATGGTATGCAAACATGCAAACTTCAGTACTAAATCATGATGCTAAACAGCCCCGAAGCATGGAAACATGGCACCCGATGCATGAGATGAATCCCGAAACATAAAACTAGGCACATGTATTGACCTATAGCTATACAAAGCATGCATTTTTTGATCATGAAGCATGAAGACAGAACCAAGGCAGTCCCAAAATATGCACATTTCTAGTTCAAAGTGTGGCCAAAAAATGCTAGCAAGATGGATTAAAATAGCATGCAAATTTGACTAGTAAACATGGTTTACATGGCAAGTGTATGAAGCAAGTGAGAACTCATCAAATCAGCAAAAATCAGTGAACTAAACATGTGAAAATATGCCCAAATAACCTCTGAAATGAAGCCAACACATGAAAAAATGATGAGCTCCTTTAGAGGGCTATACAAGGGGTTATTAAGCACATACAAGATGGACACTCAACAAAGCCAAACCAACTCTGGAAATGGCCTATAGGGGTCCTAAAACCCACTGAAAAATGCCTGAACTGAGCTCAAGAAGTGTGCAAATATAGGCCCCTTTGTAAGGCCAAAAAGGGCATCAAACAAGACAACAAGGAGAGGGGATGGCCCTCTCCTTCTTAGGACCTTAAACCACCATCCTCACCACTGAAATCCCTCAAGATTTCAGTGGTGAGGAGGCCCAAACAAGGTGGTCCCGGAGCTCACTAAAAATGCACAAAAATGAGGCCAAACAAGGCCTAAGAGGGGGTAGACAACCCCAAACACAAAAGTGTTCTTGAACAAACTTAAAAAGGAGCTAAAAACAAGACTTTTTTCAGTTATACACAAAGCTTAAATTGGCATGCAAGACAGGTCAAAAGCTAATGCAAGATTGGGGAAACTAAAGCAAAGAAGTTACCCTTGAAGAACCTTTGATGAACAGCAAGGTCAGACCTCTTCTTGTGACCAAAACCAGCTTAAAACTCCAAGAACAAACCCTCAAGGCCTCTCAAGTCGAAGTGTGGTGTAATGGTGTGTGTGTTGGTGCAATACTATGGTCAAAACACACTTTAAGGCTGTTAAACACACACCAAGGATGAGAGAGAGGGAGATATAGAGAGAGAGGGTGTATATATATCAGATATATATGCCCTAGGTCTGGTTTTTTCTGAACCAAATCAAAGGAGAAGGGAGGTCTCTTATATAGACAATGAAAGGGCTTAAAGCTTACAAGAGAAGCTAAAGGAAGGGTCAAGGGGGTCAAGGCTTCCAAGAGAAGCTAAGCTAAGGGTGCAAGCTTCTTGGGGAAGCCAAGACAAGGGGTCAAGGCTTCCTCAAGAAGCCTTGAGCAAAGGGTGCAAAAAGAGGGGTCAAAGGTGCAAAACAACCACACAAGTGTATGGGGGGTCGGGTCTGTGCACTCCAGCTATCACAGCTGGCACGCACCATGCTTGAAGGGTGCAAAAGGGTCATACCGGCCATGAAAGGAGGTCATCGGCCAAATAAATGGCCGGTTGGCACAATATTTGGCCGACCTGCTATTTTCTCTGGCCGGTCGGCTAAATGTATGTCCGGGAGGTGGCTGGTAAGGTCAAAAAGTGGCCGGTGGCTGTCCAGATTGAAGCCCCGGAAGTTAGCTTTCCAATGCCCCAAACCTTGCATTAAAATTCCTCCTGTGCAAAAAGTTATGCCCTTTTTCGTGAAGCCGCGCAGATTCGATCCAACTGGGATGATGCCCAACTTCAACCAATCATATCTCCCGCTCCCGGATTTGGCTTTAGGAGATTCTTGAGTGAAAAATGAAGCCCCAGAAGTAAGCTTTCCAACGGTGGTGGCCTCATAGCTAAAATCCAAGTATACAGATGCATAAGCCCGATTCAGCGGGGGCTGCTAGACCCTCTTCTACCCGGATTCACGCCGAACTTCTCCCAAACTAGTTTTCTCCTCTCCTTGCAGAAGAAATTGAACCTTTTCCCTGCACACCTTTTACCACCAAGTAAACCATTAGTAACGCCCAAGTCTTAAGGGCGGTCAAAAATGGGGTGTCTACAGTTGCCCCTCTTTGATAAAACTCGTAAGTCATAACAATGACGGGAGTGAGTGTCAAAGCCCAGAGACGACCCATTTTTGACAAGACCGAAGACTTGGACAAACAGGCAATATAATCAAAGAGATGTGCCCGCAGGCAGGGGCAAAATGCAACTGACAATTCAAGAAGCCGAACATAACTTATGATCATTGCAAAGAAACATAGGGACGTATCCCAAAGATTAGAAAAGAAGGAGAAACATAGGGACGTATCCTGGTATTTTAGAAAGAAGAGAGAAACATAGGGACATATCCCGGTGTTTCGGAAAAAGAGAAGAAACGTAAGGACGTATCCCGGTGTTTCGGAAAAAGAGAAGAAACATAGGGACGTATCTCGGTGTTTCGGAAAGAGAGGAGGAAACATAGGGACGTATCCCGGTGTTTCGGAAGGAGAGAGAAACATAGGGACGTATCCCGGTGTTTTAGAAAGAAGGAGAAACATAGGGACGTATCCCGGTGTTTAGGAGAAAAGAGGAACATGGGGACGTATCCTAGTGTTTCAGAAAAAAGAGGAACATAGGGACGTATCCTGGTGTTCCAAAAAGAGAAGGAGAAACGTGGGGACGTATCCCGGTGTTTCGGAAAAGGGAAAGAAACTTAGGGACATATCCCGGTGTTTCAGAAGGAAAGAGAAACATAGGGACGTATCCCGGTGTTTCGGAAAGAAAGGGAAACGTAGGGACGTATCCTGGTGTTTAGGAAAGGTATAAGCACCAGAACGTATTCCGAATGCTCTTAACCAAAGAGGGGGGAAACATAGGGACGTATCCCGGTGTTTAGGAATGGTGTGAGCATTGGAACGTATTCCGAACGCTTTTAACCGAAGAGATGGAAGCATAAGGACGTATCTCGGTGTTTAGGGACGTATCCCAGTGTTTAGGGACGTATCCCAAAGGTTAGGGACGTATCCCAGAGGTTAGGGACGTATCCCGGTGCTTAGGAAGGAAAGAGAAACATAGGGACGTATCCCGGTGTTCCGCAAGGAATGTGAAACATAGGGACGTATCCCGGTGTTCCGCAAGGAAGGAGAAACATAGGGACGTATCCCGGTGTTCTGCAAGGAATGAGAAACATAGGGACGTATCCCGGTGTTCCGCAAGGAATGTGAAACATAGGGACGTATCCCGGTGTTTCGGAAAGAGAGAGAAACGTAGGGACGTATCCCGGTGTTTCAAAAGGAAGAAGAAGAAACATAGGGACGTATCCCGATGTTTCAGAAAGAGAGGAGAAACGTAGGGACGTATCTCGGTGTTTCAGAAAGGTATAAGCATTGGAACGTATTCCAAATGCTCTAAACCAGAGGAGGTCTAACCTGTCGCACGCGCGAGGAGAAAGAAAGACAATTGCAAGTGACAAGGTGCATAACAATGCAAGTAATGAGCATAACAATGCTAGATAGACGCAACGGATGAGCATAAAAATGCTAGTAAAGTGGGTGCATAACAATGCAATTGGAATATGCATCACAATGCAAGCATGAGAAGTGCATAACAATGCGGGTGGAACGGTGCATAACAATGCAAGTGGAACGTGCGTGACAATGCATATTTGAAACAAAATGCCGAATAAGGGAATACAAGCCTTAACGAGACCGAATTCAAACGCGACCTCCGATTTACCTTTCAGAGGGGTTTGCAACACATTCAGCTCAAAAACGGGCACACCCTGTTCATATTAGAGAGAGATAACATCTGCTGCTGCTTTAATTGCCATTCTGACTTGAAGCAGGCTTAAGCTTGGGGTCGAGATACACTCATACTTCGGAGTAGTGATGAGGCCTGAGGAGGTACATCCGGAGTACAATCACGGAATTTGCTGAAGGTGAAACACACTCAGGTGCTTCGATTTTCCCTCTTTTCTTTTGCTTTGCAGTCCGGAACCTATATAGCTTCAGATAGGCCCTGATTTCACTGTTCTCACATGACCTGGGTTAAACCCTGCGGTTTTCGAAAGAACAAATTCCTTTTTTGCACAAATGTGGAGAATGGCACAGCACTCTGAGCACACAACAAATCATTTTTGAAATTGAGAAAATGAGTTCTCGATCGGGTGTTGAGCCTACGACTGAACACAGCAAAGACGACCCAACAATGGAAAATAAAGGTAAACAACCTAAACACATCTATTGACACTTGAAACGACTCAAAACAAGAATCGAGACAAACAAAACACAACAAAAGACTCAAATGCGCACAGGGAGCCTGTTTCACCGGGTATTATTTCCCACCCTTTTCTCATTTGTGATTCTCACATCACTCGGCCCTCAAGCTCGATTTTTTCTCTTAAAACCCTTTTCTCGCTTTTCTCTTATCGTACATCTCTCTATTCTTCAATCTCTCATTTTTCATCCCTCCCCTAGGTGGCTAATGGATGAACAGGAAGTTATGGGCTCTTGCCCCTGGTATTCTACCAGATTCTCAATTTTGTTCATGACAGTGAGTTTCTCCCACAGAGGGGCTGCGCTACAACTGGGTGTGTAGCAAACCTGCAGCTAACATCGGTTGATGATGCTTTGCTGGGGAGTTTGGACGTGATCAGATCTGTCCAGATGATGGAGTGGAATATCTTGCCCCATTCCAGTTCGTGCTTCGCACTTGGCTTGATACCTCGTTGCTTGGAGGATGAGAGAGCTTTCAGCCCTTTACGGTTAGCTTCGGTGGTGCCCTTTTCTGGCGAATACGATGCCCTTTCGGCAAGTGCGTTGATAAAGGGGAAAGGACAGAAAACCTGACTCAACTGTGCCCCTATTTCATCATTTTGACCATTTTTTGTTTTTGTTTTCTACTAAAACAATTTTGACCAAAATGAGAGTTAGATTAACATGCTTGTTCAATTTTTGATTTGAAATCATGCGAGTCAGGTTATGAGGACTGAAAATTTTCCTTTTTGGGTCCAAGATATGGTCCAGTTTTGGAAAAATGGAATGATTTTCGAGAGAATAGTCAATCTCAGTAAAAAATTCTCAAAAACTGTTTTTGCAAACGGCCACTGCTCAACGAGCATGGAACCTACCCTTGAGATGCACAACCTCGAATCCGAAGGAAAATTGCCCCTTGCTTGAAAAGGGCTGCATGGCAACGGAAAGTTGCCCCTTGTTTGAATGGCACCGCAGTACGTTGAATGGCAACGGAAAGTTGCCCCTTGTTTGAATGGCACCGCAGTGCATTGTAGTCAGTCCTTAGAGTGATGAACACAACCAAATTCTCGGATACAGAGAAGGCAATGATGGTCAAAACCATTACATGGACACAATTGATTTTAAATTGTTTTACGGCTGGACTTCAAAATGAAGTTGCCTACGTATCCCAAACATGGGAATCAAGCCTTACGTAGTTCGGGGTTAAGGTACACTCGGGTATTTTAACCTTCACTTTTTAGGCTCTAACTTTTGCCAAGGTGCCCGATGCGGGTTTTCGACCTTGCGAGCTTTGTTTTTCTTTTCTTTTCTCTTTTTTGATATTTCTTTCTTTTTCGCTTTCTTTTTTTTCTTTTTTTGCTTTTTTGTATTCTCTTTTTTTCTTTTTTCTTGTATTTTATTTTTCCTTGCTCTAACTTTTGCCTGGGTCGTCCTTTCGGGTTTTCAGCCCAGCGAGCCTCTCAAAGGGTAAAACTGTAACAAGTCCATGCCAAATGGTTTTGAGATTGAAGCCTCTCTGTATCTAGGAGAATGGCTGTTGTATTTGGCTCTTCGAGACATTTGACGTTTTTGCCCCTAGTTCGAGGGGTGCTGCTGTTCTAGCTTTGCAAGCTTCTGTTGACAATGTCTGATCTCTTGATCTAACTTTGGTGCCTCTTGTTTGAGGGCTGCTCCAAACCCGGCCTCACAGGCCTCTCTTGATGGTGGATCGTTGAACATTCTGAATGGATTCGAGGTTCGGAAACAAACGGATTGAATCTTGAGGCTGAGAGCGATTCTAGGCTGCACAATCTCAAGAGTGATTCCACACAGGTCTTCACAGGACTGCGCAAAATATTTTGTTTTTGAAAGTTTTTACGAAAGCGACAAATCGCTTGCGCTGAAGATAGTGTGGAACCAGTCTGGGTCAAGCCAGGGTCCTTCTCAGTACTCACATTAACCAGCATGATCTCGATCATTAAGGGCTTAGCACGCCTCTCTTTCCCTCAATTGATCAAATTTTTGCAAAACCCGAGGAATTCCTTCCTCTTCGTTTTTTATCACAATATTTCGAAAAAAGTTTTGGAAAACTTAGGTCGATGCAATGAATTCAAGGCACAGAAAAGACACAACTTCTAGTCAAATACTGCCATCTCATTTAGAATTTCTGGCACAACTGGCACACGGCAAAAGCAAACACAAGAGTGTGAAAATCACTGCTGTTCATTCAAATCTGTTGGCATAACTGGCTCCAAGGCAGAAACAGACTCAAAAGAAAATGAAAAGACAAACGCAAAACAAGCAAGTGGTGTCCGAGGTAACACCCCCCCGGGCCGAAATCACCCGATTCTAACAAAACAGGACTGACTCGACACAACAAGACAGACCCGACTGACTCAGTATGAAAAGACTGACTCAACACCACGAGACAGACTCTAAACTAGGAATGGCAATGGGGCGGGGCGGGGCCGGGGATCACCCTCCCCGTCCCCGATCCCCGAAGCTACAAACTTCCTCGTCCCCTGCCCCGATCCCCGATGGGGAACCCCTCACCCCCCACCCCCGCCCCCAACGGGGATCGGGTTTCCCCGACCCCGAAAAATCCCCGTAAATCTCTCTCTCTGTTTAGCTCTCTCTCAATAACAAATCATCATAAAAAACATCATTGATCATCAAACAACATCATCAATCATCAACATCATTTTTTCATCAACAAAAATATCATCAATGGCAGGTAACATCATAAAATAAAAATATATATATATATATGTAAATAGAGACAGATCTGGCGGTGGCGGATCTTCTCAGATCTGCCGTTGCAGAGGGAGGAGGAGGAGGAGCCGACGACGGAGGGAGGAGGAGGAGGCGGCGGCGGTGGCCTGAGGAGCCGACTACGTCTGTCATCTGTGTGGAGAGGAGAGAGTGAGAGAAGAGAAGAGAGAGAGAGAGTGTAAGAGAGATAGAGAGTGAGACCAATAAACATATATATGTATATAATATATAATATTCAAAAGAGGCGCTGTGGCGCTGTTCTCAACCAAACAAATATATATATAATATATATAATATTCAAAAGGGTCCCTAAACATATATATATATATATATAATATAAATCGGGGATATATATATAATATTAGTCGGGGATAATCGGGGCGGGGAGCGGGGCCGGGGCCGGGGATGAAATCTGTATCACCGTCCCCTGCCCGAATGTCATCGGGGATTTAATTTTGAATACCATCCCCATCCCCACGGGGTTATTTTTTGGGAAAAAACCAGTCTTATCGGGGACGGGGGGTCGGGTCCCCGTCGGGCCAGTTTCAAATTGCCATCCCTACTCTAAACAACATAACAAAACCGACTTAATACCCGAGTTAGAAAGTACAAAATCCAGCATTCACAAATGCTTAAAACAGTGCGTGCCATACGCCACATCTGGAGTAAACTGAGTGCCGCCTGCAGGTGGTTCATCCCCCGATCACAGTCACATTATCCCCTCACAGGTTCACTGATCAAGTGCCGATAGACTTTGCAGAGCTTGGTGCGACGATGACCTCATTGTCAATCAGATTTTGTATCTCGTGACGAAGACGGACGCAACCGTCAGTGTCATGACCGGCTTGTTGATGGAAAGCACAGTACTTAGTCGGGTCATGTTTTGCTGGGAGAGGATCGGGTAGAGGTTGCTGCTCTAACGGTTTCAGATGTCCTTTCCTGAGTAGGACCCCTAGAGCTTTAGACAAAGGCATAAAGAGCGGGGTGAAAACCCTCTTGCCTCGGGGTAGATAGTCTGAAGTTCGGGGGTTTGGATTGGATGCACCAACAAAGGGGGTGGTTGTTCTTGGTGTGGTGGTGGCGACCATGCCCACTTCGGAAGATCTTGCAGCTGCGTCACCGCTAGTGGTCGCATTCGAACTGTGGGTAAACGCCCTCCTGGGCTGCTCCTTCTCCTGGTCAATGAGGCCCTGCTTCATAGCGCCCTCGATCTGTACTCCCATCTCATGCAGATCTGAAAAGGTAGGGAAGGGGAGCACGATCATTTTCTGCATCAGTTTGGGTTGGAGGTTGCGCACAACCATCCTTATCTGGTCTTTGTCGGAAGGCCTTGTAGCCATCATCGAGGCCTTTGCTCTCCATCTCGTCACGAACTCTGAGAAACCCTCCTTTGGCTCTTGGCGGGTGACTTCAAGATCACGAGTTGTGACCTCAATCTGTGTTGTACGAGTATTGATCATTGAAGGCCTCAGCCATCTCTTCCCAATTCTGTTTCACAGAGTTCTCTAATTTCGCATACCAGATTGCGGCTATCCTAGACAGTGTTCGGCCGAATAGTGATAGCTTCTGGGCTGTGGTCAAACCCATTGGTCTCAGGATATCAGAAAATAGGTAGAGGTGCACCATTGGGTCTCCAGAGCCATCGAATCGATCGATATGTGGCATCTTGAATCGATCCAGTAATGTCACCACTGAGTCGGTATAACCGTCCTCTATGTCAGGAATAGAGTGGGCCCCCTGAGACTTTTTGAACAATTTCTCAAGTTTGCTCACTTTCAATGCTGTGGGGTCCGTCTTGAACTCAAAGGAGGAGTCCGGTAGGTTGATGGGTGTCTTGGATAGCTGGGGTAGAACCGGGGGCGGAGTCGGCCCTATTGGAATGTCCGTATCTTCCTGGACATTTGGTGTCTCCTCGGGTATCGGAACCCTTGGTGGGGGAGGAGCTTGGTGTGAAGTAGATACTCTAGTTTGCTGCTCTAGCCTGGCAATTGTCTCTGCCTGTTGGGCTATGACCACGGCCTGTTGCTTGGCGAATTCTGCTTGACGAACAACGTCTTGCTGCATGGCTTTCATACTATCCTGGAGTTGGCGCACCATCTCTTCCAGACTCGACATATTGTCCTGATCTAACTGAGCAACCAGTATATCTGTCTCTGTGGTAAAAGCAGATATTTCAACCCAACTGCACACAGGCGAGATGGATAATGACTGCTGATCTGAAGACTGTTGAACTGATGATCTGTGTCTGACTGGCCTTTTTACTCTGCCTCTGGCAAAGGAACACTGATTGCCCTTGAACTGAATCTCTGACCTAACAAAGTCTATCAGCATTAGTCAAATGCACCCAGGGGATAGTGGAGCCTTCTGAAGCTATGGTTCCAGGACTACCCTAGCAAAAAAAAAAAAAAAAGAAAACAGACAGCACCTCAGCCTGATTTCACCAAAACAGATATGAGCATAGTAGGATGACTGTGCCCTCTACTGAATTCTGTCCCAAAATTCTGCCTGTAAACTGATACCCTCAGGAAAAACTGAATCCCAAAATACTGAACTGGTGCCCGCAGACCTGATGCCCAAACTTGCAAACTGATATGCACATTCCTGTAGAGATTCACTCTAAAAGCACATAGCAAGTAAAAGAGAGCCAAAACACCCCTATGTTGGGGTAGGGTTTCCCTGTCCTATTTTGTCAGGAGCTAGGGTTTCACTATGCACATAGCGGTTTCAAACAACCTATATCGGGTAAGCAACCTGTCCTAGTTTGGAATGGTCACTATGGATTCCGAATATGTACTAGGTCGAATGGTCAAAAAGGGTGCCCCAGTAAAACCGGGGTTTGTGTTCCCATACTGGCAGAGCCCACAACCGGTCAGCCTTATGGCATGCTTTGACAAAGTCATGCCTCCGGCAAACCGCTCAGGAATAGCAGATGGCCAACATGGTGTCCTAGGCGCACCAATGCACATGCAATGCAAAGAAACACATAAGTGTAGTCAAAACAGGATATCACGAGTTAGAGTCAAGTTCTCTAAACTCCCCAGCAGAGTCGCCAGAAACTGTAGATGTCCCCGAACGCCCCGGGAGGATGACTCCCGTTAGGTTCGTTTGTGGGTCTACTACAGTTCGGACTCAAATTGTCACGGTTCTTAATTTGAACCAAAGAGTCCAAATCTGGCAAATCGTTTTGAGAAAAACAGATTTTTTTTTTTAAAGAAGTGCCAAACATGGACTGCTTTGCCAGATACAGAGTCGCCACCTAAATATTTTATTTTGGGAAATTTAGGAAACCCTGACTCGGTGCCAAAGGCCACGTGTCCGTCATCACCAAAGTTGCCTCGGCTCGGGAACTTGGGTACGATTGGGGAAAGTCAGCTATGAGCACCCCCTCTCGCCCGATCCGAAGATCGGCCTCTACTAACCATGATATCAGATTTTGAAAACGTTATGTGTTCTTATTCCGATTAATAGCCTAGAATTACTATGTTATGCGCACAACAAACAAGTATAGATCAAATCGCCTAGATTGGAACAAAACATTACATGTTTGTTTTGAAAATGGTTTGCTACTCGCAAGTAGGCTAAAATGCATATTTTACCACCCTCGAGTGGGCTTTAGAAAAGATGGTTTTGCCACTATCTAGTGGGCTTAAAACTCACAGTTTTAATGCATTATTCCAATTTAGGTGATTCAACCTCCATCCACAGGCATTCAAGCAATTATATCACATAAGCAGCTAGCCTCATGGTAAACATGCAATTATGGCAACACTCACACGCATGCGGTATGCTAAAGCATAAAAGCTCACCTAGTACTCCAAGTTAAAACAGAAACCAGTTAGTAATCACATGCATGATCCTAGTTCATGTTTTGAAATGGCTAATGCAACACATGCAAAGATGCAATACAAACAGGCTCGGCTATCCTAAACATGGCATGTGAAATGCTGCAAATAACATGTACTCAATTTGGGATTGAAAATACGATACAGTTAGTATGATGCGCCGAGCCCGGTGTATGCGAAACAGATGAATGAATGCAAACATGCTGTCATGCTGTTATGCTAATTTAAATATGCCCTAGTCTACCATCATAAGTAGGTAAATAAAAGGGAAGAAAGACGTGGGATTGGAAAACATGCACACACGCACCCACACTTATTACCAATTTGCCCTCGCTCGGAGGGACCAAAAGAATAATACAATCCGAATAAATAATACTAAATTAACTATTACAGAATTTCTAATTAATTAACAAATTAAATGCAGAAATAAGGTGGCCACAGCCCCTCCTCGGAATGTGCGAATGATGCATGCTTGCCTCGTCTCACCCGGAAACTCGCTGCCATAGCACTGTTGCCTCTGTTTACACTGCCCTGCTCCTCTGAGGACTGCCAAAGTCCAAGGGTATGCTCTCTGGATGTTGAGGAGTACCACCGACCAAGTAAAAACACCACCGGCCAAATGGGATGATCACCGGCCACCTTTTAATCTGTCGGCCACAGATTACTGGCCGGTCGGCGCTGTATTTAGCCGACCGGCCAAAGCTTCCTGCAAAACCTGCAATTGACAGCAGCAGAGGGCAAGAAGTGTATGGCATGGAATGTTCAGGAAAATGTATGGACGGACACACTCCCTATCATGTAATGGACTCAAGGGAGTGTGGCCCTCGACCCTCGGGCCATCAATCACGCATTTCAATGCATGATGGCCCAAAAGCCAAGTGTGCAACTTCGATATCAAATGAAATGCAAGCACAAAACACATCAAAGGGCCCCAACCCCTATCATGATTGATCAAGAGGCAAGGGATGCATGCTCAATGAAATGCAACCTAGGCATGGAGGCTAAGTATGCAACATGAACATTCAAATGAGCAATGTATACTAGGCATGCAACCTAAACATGGAATGCAATAACATGCGATGATGGACTTAAACTAACATGGATAGCTTGCAAGTATGCCAAAATCAGTGGCCATTAGATGAAAATGAGACACTCGAAATGCGTGCACACGTGCACGCAAACTGAGGACCGAACCTAAGGCATCAAATGCCACTCTACTAAAGCATGGCAAGGCATGGAACATGGTATGCAAACATGCAAACTTCAGTACTAAATCATGATGCTAAACAGCCCCGAAGCATGGAAACATGGCACCCGATGCATGAGATGAATCCCGAAACATAAAACTAGGCACATGTATTGACCTATAGCTATACAAAGCATGCATTTTTTGATCATGAAGCATGAAGATAGAACCAAGGCAGTCCCAAAATATGCACATTTCTAGTTCAAAGTGTGGCCAAAAAATGCTAGCAAGATGGATTAAAATAGCATGCAAATTTGACTAGTAAACATGGTTTACATGGCAAGTGTATGAAGCAAGTGAGAACTCATCAAACCAGAAAAAATCAGTGAATTAAACATGTGAAAATATGCCCAAATAACCTCTGAAATGAAGCCAACACATGAAAAAATGATGAGCTCCTTTAGAGGGCTATACAAGGGGTTATTAAGCACATACAAGATGGACACTCAACAAAGCCAAACCAACTCTGGAAATGGCCTATAGGGGTCCTAAAACCCACTGAAAAATGCCTGAACTGAGCTCAAGAAGTGTGCAAATATAGGCCCCTTTGTAAGGCCAAAAAGGGCATCAAACAAGACAACAAGGAGAGGGGATGGCCCTCTCCTTCTTAGGACCTTAAACCACCATCCTCACCACTGAAATCTCTCAAGATTTCAGTGGTGAGGAGGCCCAAACAAGGTGGTCCCGGAGCTCACTAAAAATGCACAAAAATGAGGCCAAACAAGGCCTAAGAGGGGGTAGACAACCCCAAACACAAAAGTTTTCTTGAACAAACTTAAAAAGGAGCTAAAAACAAGACTTTTTTCAGTTATACACAAAGCTTAAATCGGCATGCAAGATAGGTCAAAAGCTAATGCAAGATTGGGGAAACTAAAGCAAAGAAGTTACCCTTGAAGAACCTTTGATGAACAGCAAGGTCAGACCTCTTCTTGTGACCAAAACCAGCTTAAAACTCCAAGAACAAACCCTCAAGGCCTCTCAAGTCGAAGTGTGGTGTAATGGTGTGTGTGTTGGTGCAATACTATGGTCAAAAACACACTTTAAGGCTCTTAAACACACACCAAGGATGAGAGAGAGGGAGATATAGAGAGAGAGGGTGTATATATATCAGATATATATGCCCTAGGTCTGGTTTTTGCTGAACCAAATCAAAGGAGAAGGGAGGTCTCTTATATAGACAATGAAAGGGCTTAAAGCTTACAAGAGAAGCTAAAGGAAGGGTCAAGGGGGTCAAGGCTTCCAAGAGAAGCTAAGCTAAGGGTGCAAGCTTCTCGGGGAAGCCAAGACAAGGGGTCAAGGCTTCCTCAAGAAGCCTTGAGCAAAGGGTGCAAAAAGAGGGGTCAAAGGTGCAAAACAACCACACAAGTGTATGGGGGGTCGGGTCTGTGCACTCCAGCTGGCACAGCTGGCACACACCATGCCTGAAGGGTGCAAAAGGGTCATACCGGCCATGAAAGGAGGTCATTGGCCAAATAAATGGCCGGTCGGCACAATATTTGGCCGACCTGCTATTTTCTCTGGCCGGTCGGCTAAATGTATGGCCGGTAGGTGGCCGGTAAGGTCAAAAAGTGGCCAGTGGGTCTAGATTGAAGCCTCGGAAGTTAGCTTTCCAATGCCGCAAACCTGGCATTAAAATTCCTCCTGTGCAAAAAGTTATGCCCTTTTTCGTGAAGCCGCACAGATTCGATCCAACCAGGATGATGCCCAACTTCAACCAATCATATCTCCCGCTCCCGGATTTGGCTTTGGGAGATTCTTGAGTGCAAAATGAGGCCCCGGAAGTAAGCTATCCAACGGTGGTGGCCTCATAGCTAAAATCCAAGTATGCAGATGCATAAGCCCGATTCAGCGAGGGCTGCTCGACCCTCTTCTACCCGGATTCACGCCAAACTTCTCCAAAACTAGTTTTCTCCTCTCCTTGCTGAAGAAAATGAACCTTTTCTCTGCACACCTTTTACCACCAAGTAAACCATTAGTAACGCCCAAGTCTTAAGGGCGGTCAAAAATGGGGTGTCTACATACCCTTTTTGACCATTCGACCTAGTGCATATCTGTCACGACCGCAACCCGCTCCTAGTAGGATGGTGCCATGATGGCCAGTAACCCGAGATTACCGAAGGCCAACTTTCAAGAATCACACACAAACAGAGTATACATAGGGGGCTTACAATTGCGGAAGCAATAATTTAAAGTACAAGTGGTCCATGAGAGCTGTGCATAGATCAAATGAGATGACATATACAATATGGTTTTACAACCAGTCTATAAATAGCAAAATACAAATTACATCTTGATCAAAGGCTTCTCAAGTCGACATACACAAATACAATGCTTACAGGCCAAGAAGCATAATTTTCAAGATTTGCCGACGTAAATACAAAGCCGACATAAACACAATCCAAAAACGAGCTTTGCAAGACACATCTAGGCGTCGCCGCCGTCCTGCTCATCACCTACATATATATAGAGAGGGTGAGCTTGGATACTCAGTGAATGGTACAAGTAATAAAGGTTTTGCATGAATATAGCCGAAGTCTTTACAAAACAAAACATGCCAAAACCATACGAATATTAGCCGAGATCCTTTCATAGTAAAACACATCAAAGCTTTATCAAATCAAGAGATGAACCGTATTCATCTATCAAGTCTTACAAGTCTGAAGGGATGCTTACTGACATCGGCAAAACACAAATCAATCTTTCCGAACAAACAAATCCACGCGGTAAACCGTCAGTGGCAAAGCAAAGACTGTATGATCCGTAATCGATTAGTCAAAGGTACTGCGAAAGTTTATAGTCCTCCAGCACAAGGGACTTGTGTTACTTAAGCCCATAGCTCTTTTTAACACGATGATCTTGTGTTACTTAGGCCCGTAGCCCGCTTTAACACGATAGTCTTTCCAAGAAAGGACCGTATCCTTTTATACTTAGTGCTGCGAAAGTTTAGAGTCCTCCAGCACAAGGGACTTTTATACTTAGTGCTGCGAAAGTTTAGAGTCCACCGGCACAAGGGACTTTTCAAAGATGACATCAAAACAAAGCTTATACTGGATACATCAAAATAGGGCTGATCATTCATGCTTAACAAATACTTTCATCAAAACAAAGCATAGCAAGATTTATCAAAACAGTATAACATAGCTTTATTAAAAATACCACTCACATAGATCTTCTTGGGTGTAGGCTCAAAGCAAAGATCAAGGACCTACAATCGCATAGCAAATACAATCTCAAAGCAAGCTTTACAGGCATGCAAATGATCTCGGCATTCTCACCAGATCCAAGTCAATAACAAAGCAAAACATGCTGGGAGTTTAAACACTGCTCTCGTCTCATGAAAACACACTGGGTACCCACCAGGTCTTTGCCGAGGTCCCACAACTCCTTGCCAAGGTGTGGTCCCGATAGCCACATTCAAAAGCAAGGTCGGGAAAACTTGGGTTTCCCTTTGAAGAACATGAAGAACATGATGAACACGATCATGAAGAAGATGAATGCAAAGATCATAACTTGTTACAAAAATCTGAGATTTCATGCCATGAGTTCAAAAACATGGACCTGGGTACCCATACAAGAAGATCATGCAAGAACAAACACAAAAACATGGTTTTTGTCCCAAACTTTCGGATCAAAACGGGACTTTTCTTCAAGAACTCATGAACATCATTTCTCTTCCAAAACCAACTTCAAATCAATGCATGGCGTGCAAAACAGATTCGATCATGCAATGCAGCTAGATGACCAATAAGAATGACCAGAGTAGAGCAAGATTCTTACCTCAAAGCTCGAATCTAACGGCTCAAGCTCCAAAGATCACACTCGGAGATCTACTCTCTCACTCTAAAACTTCTTCTCCCTCTTCTAGAGTTTCTCTCTCTTCAAGAACAAAGACTTACAACGAAATGATACCAAATGATATGTTCACTGGCCTGTCGGTTGACTTAACCTTCAGCTCGGACACGTGGCGCTACCGGGTTGGTTCAACTCAAAAAGGTGATTGATTGACAAGACAAGTCTATGACAAAGCGTATGCAGCAAGCTAAGGCAAGACACATCGGCAAGTAATGATATCGGCTAAAGTCAAAGCTTCGGCAATAGGGTAACAAGGACATCGGCTAGGGAGGACGACACTTGACTAAGCTGTGCCACACCTTGGCCTGGGTGTGCCACACCTTGGTCTAGGCCATACCTGCCCAAGGACAAAGATCACTAAGTGCAAAACATCTCGGCCTATACGATACACTCCTCGGCCTTGGTTCCGAACACCTCGGCCCAGATAGTGACATCTCGGCGAACATGCCGTGGTGAAGATGGAGGTCAATTAAGTGCTTCTAAAATGGTTCTAAGTACAAAGGTTCAAAGGTGAACTAAACTCAAGATGACCTCGGCTACACACCAAGCAAAGAACAAAATCATGCAAGCAACACTTTAAACAAAGCAAGACAAAAACAAGATAAACAAGATTGGCAATCATAACAAGACAAGATCATACAGGAATGTATGCAAGCACGGCTAAGTCAAAATGAGGGTTGTTACATCTTACCCCCCTTAAAGAAGTTTGGTCCCCAAACTTAGGTTACCTTGTTCCAAGAACAATCCTGGATGTCGAATTCTCATCTCCTCTTCCATTTCCCATGTGGCATCCTTGCCGTAATGCTCTTTCCATTCCACCTTTACCATTGGTATCGACTTGTTTCTCAACTGCCTAACTTGTCTGTCGATAATACACATCGGCTTCTCTTCATAGCCTAAATTCTCATTAACTTCGATCCCAGAATAGTCAATCACATGTAGTGGATCCCTAATATACTTTCTTAACATCGAAACATGAAACACGTTATGGACTTGGCTTAATTCGGGTGGCAAAGCAAGTCTGTAGGCAATGGAGTTAACCTTGTCAAGAATTTCAAATGGTCCAATATAACGAGGTGCTAACTTACCTTTCTTCCCAAATCTGGAAACTCCTTTCATTGGTGAAACTTTCAGGAATACATGATTTCCAACTTCGAATTCTAACTCATTCCTTCTCTGGTCGGCGTAGCTCTTTTGTCGGCTCTGGGTAGTTTTAATCCTCTGTTGGATAAGTTTAATCTTCTCTGTTGTTACTTGAATCAATTCGGGACCAAGCAGAGCTCTGTCTCCAACTTCGGTCCAACATATCGGCAACCTACACTTTCTTCCGTACAAAGCTTCATACGGTGCCATGCCAATGCTAGCTTGATAACTGTTGTTGTAAGCGAATTCCACTAAAGGCAAGTGCGCTCCCCAACTTCCAAGGAAGTCCAATACACAAAGCCTAAGCATATCTTCAAGTGTCTGAATTGTTCTCTTTGTTTGCCCATCCGTCTGGGGATGAAAAGCTGTACTAAATTTCAGTTCGGCTCCGAAAGCCGTCTGTAGACTCTGCCAAAATCTAGAAACAAATTTAGGATCTCTGTCTGACACAATTGACATCGGCACTCCATGAAGTCTAACAATCTCGTTCACATATAACAAGGCAAGTTGATCGGCGTTGAAGGTAGTCTTAACAGGTAAGAAGTGTGCTGACTTAGTTAATCTATCAACAACAACCCAAATCGAATCCATACATTTCTGTGTCTTCGGAAAACCAATCACAAAATCCATGGAGATGTGTTCCCATTTCCACTCAGGAATCGGCAAAGGTTGAAGAAGTCCTGCCGGTCTTTGATGTTCTGCTTTCACTTGTTGACAATGCAAACACTGGGATACGAATTCGGCTATTTCTCTTCTCATATTTGGCCACCAAAACGTCCGTTTCACATCCTGATACATCTTGGTATTTCCTGGATGAATAGCAAACTTGGAAGCATGAGCTTCCTGCAAAATTTTCCTTTTCAACTCTGGAACGTCGGCCACACACAATCTTCCTTCAAACTTGAGCACTTGGTTCTCAATAGTGTACCCTGATCTCGGCTTTGTAACAATCTCCTCGGCTACTTTCTTGAAGAATTTATCCTCCATCTGTCTTGTCTTTACCTCATCAACAATAGTCGGCTCCACTGCTATCATGGTCAAACACGCCAAATTCCTCACTATCTTTCTGCTCAAGGCGTCGGCTACGGTGTTAGCCCTCCCGGGGTGATACTGAATCTGCATGTCGTAGTCTTTCAACAACTCAAGCCATCTTCTCTGCCTCAAATTCAATTCTTTCTGAGTGAATAGGTATTTTAAACTCTTATGATCTGTAAAAACCTGACAAGAAGCTCCATACAAGTAGTGACGCCAAATCTTTAAAGCAAATACAACGGCTGCTAGCTCCAAATCATGGGTAGGATAGTTCCTTTCATGTGGCTTCAATTGACGAGATGCATATGCTATGACTTTACCCTTTTGCATCAATCCACAACCCAAACCCTTATGCGATGCATCACTACAGATATGAAACTCTTCATTACCTGATGGAAGTACGAGTACTGGTGCTATAACTAACCTCGTCTTCAGTTCCTGAAAAGCTGACTCCCGATCTTCACTCCATTCATACAGTGTTCCCTTCTTAGTCAATTGCGTCAATGGAATTGCAATCCTTGAGAAATCTTTCACAAACTTCCTATAATAACCTGCCAAACCCAGAAAACTACGAATCTCGGACACATTAGTCGGCCTCGGCCAATTCACTACGGCTTCAATTTTGCTAGGATCAACCGAGATACCCTCTTCATCAATCACATGACCCAAGAATGAGATAGTAGGAAGCCAAAACTCACACTTGCTAAACTTAGCATATAATTTCCGGTCTCTCAAAATCTGTAAGGCAAGTCTCAAATGATTTTCATGTTCAGCTTTACTCTTGGAATAGATCAATATATCATCAATGAAGACAACTACAAACTCATCTAAATATGGCTTGAAGACTCTGTTCATTAAATCCATAAATGCAGCAGGGGCATTGGTCACCCCAAAAGGCATTACTAAAAACTCGTAGTGGCCATATCTTGTCCGAAAAGCAGTCTTCTCAACATCCTCGGCTTTAACTTTAAGCTGATGGTAACCCGACCTAAGGTCAATTTTCGAAAAGACTCGTGCTCCTTGTAATTGATCAAGCAAATCATCAATCCTAGGTAATGGGTACTTGTTCTTAATGGTGACCTTATTAAGTTCTCTATAATCGATACAAAGATGGAGTGTGCCATCCTTTTTCTTAACAAATAAAACGGGTGCTCCCCATGGTGAAGTGCTCGGCCTAATAAATCCCTTATCCAACAATTCTTGTAATTGCAGTTTCAATTTCCTGAGTTCAGCTGGGGCCATTCTATAGGGTGTTTTGGAGATCGGCTGTGTTCCCGACATGATATCAACAGTAAACTCTATTTCTCTATCGGCTAAGTGGCCAGGCAATTCGTTTGGGAAGACGTCGGGGAATTCATTAACAACTGGGATGTCGGCTAAATTAACATTTCCATTCTGATTACTCAGTATACTACACAAGTAGCCTCGACACCGTTTCTGAATTAACTTATAGGCCTTAATGGACGAAATCAAGTAAGGTGGGGGCACTACCCTTTTACCCTGGAAAATAACCTCGGCTAGGTTTGGGGGTTTCAGTGTGACACTCTTCGAAACACAATTAATAGATACATGATTTGCGACTAACCAATCCATTCCCAGTATAACATCAAAATGAGTTATGTCCAAAGGCATTAAAGCTACTAACAATTCAACATTCTCAATCACAACAACACATGCTCTATAAATGGATGCAACATTCATAGATCTCCCAGATGGAGTAGACACAGATAATACATAATCAAGGGGTTCTAGTTCTCTGTTAATCTTCTCGGTAAACTTAGCAGATACAAACGAATGCGTAGAACCCGAATCAATCAACACATAAGCATCTTGGGAGCAAATTAGGAGTATACCTGACACCACTGTCTCAGCATTTTGAGTGTCTCCTGGTGCTAGCGCAAATACTCTGCCCTGCTTCATCTGCCCTTTTCCAACATTACCCTTTTGAACGGAACCCGAGATATTCTCACCTTTCTTGTTGTTATCAGCCTTTGTCTTAGGGCAATCTTTCACATAATGACCCATTTCGCCACATTCATAACAAGCTCCAGACGTCTGATGACAGACCCCGAAATGTTGCTTCCCACAATCCGAACACGTCGGTCTAGCGTTACCTTCCTGCCTTAGGTTACCAGCACTGCCCATGTTCGTCTTCTTCTTGGTGCCCACCTGTGCTCGGCGATTGTCATAGTTCTGTCTCTTTCGCTGGTTCTCTCCCGAGCTCTGGTATCAATTCAAGTTAGCTTCGGCCAGAATGGCTTTGTCTAACACTTCAGCATAAGTCGGCATATTGTGCAAGTTAACCCGGTCTTGAATCGGTCCGCGAAGCCCACTCTCAAACTTCCTAGCCTTCATGTATTCATCATTGGCCATGTGAGGTGCAAACCTCGCCAATTCAGTAAAAGCGCGGTCGTATTCCGCCACTGTTCGGTTGCCTTGTGTCAAAGTCTGAAATTCGGTAGCCTTGCGGTTTCGAACACTTAGGGGAAAGTGTTTGTTGTAGAACAACTCCAAGAATCGGGTCCTGGTCAAGTCTGGATTGTTTTCTCGAACCATCATCCACCATCTGCGAGCGTCATCATCTAACGTGAATGCTGCCAATGTCACCTTCTAAGCGTCGGTGCTAGGAAAGATCTCGAACAACTTTTCCATTTCCAAAACCCACGCCTCAGCCTTCATCGGCTCTATACCCCCAGAGAATCTCGGTGGTTTCATTTTCTTGAACTCCCTGATTAAAGCTATCGTGCCATCCCCATATAAGGCTGGCTGCGGAGGAACTTGCGGCATTGGAGGAGGTAGAGGCGGAACTACATTTCGGCCGTTGGTCTGCTCGGCCTGAGTCAACGTAGCACTAGCGTATTGCTGTCTTGTTTGCCTCAACTCGCGGGCCAAACCTTCAACTAATCTTTCCAGTCTGTCTAATCTGTCTTCGGGCTGATCTCGGCCAAGTGGAGGTCTACATCTCCTCATGATGCTATGAGTATCCAAAGTGTGACTTTAAAACAAATAAGCAAATAACCACGTAGACAAGTAACAAATAGGCATGTCAAGACAATGCACACCTTGTTCAAATAGCAAGCACTATGATGCAATCCTAAAATCTTTCTAAGGGAAATCCTATGCTCCTTAGGACTCAAACTGTGTAAATAACGTATACTGAGGAACTTGTGCTCTGATACCATTCTGTTACGACCCCAACCCGCCCCTAGTAGGATGGTGCCGTGATGGCCAGTAACCCGAGATTACCGAAGGCCAACTTTCAAGAATCACACACAAACAGAGTATACATAGGGGGCTTACAATTGCGGAAGCAATAATTTAAAGTACAAGTGGTCCATGAGAGCTGTGCATAGATCAAATGAGATGACATATACAATATGGTTTTACAACCAGTCTATAAATAGCAAAATACAAACTACATCTTGATCAAAAGGCTTCTCAAGTCGACATATACAAATACAATGATTACAGGCCAAGAAGCATAATTTTCAAGATTTGCCGACGTAAATACAAAGCCGACATAAACACAATCCAAAAACGAGCTTTGCAAGACACATCTAGGCGTCGCCGCCGTCTTGCTCATCACCTACATATATATAGAGAGGGTGAGCTTGGATACTCAGTGAATGGTACAAGTAATAAAGGTTTTGCATGAATATAGCCGAAGTCTTTACAAAACAAAACATGCCAAAACCATACGAATATTACCCGAGATCCTTTCATAGCAAAACACATCAAAGCTTTATCAAATCAACAGATGAACCGTATTCATCTATCAAGTCTTACAAGTCTGAAGGGATGCTTACTGACATCGGCAAAACACAAATCAATCTTTCCGAACAAACAAATCCACGTGGTAAACCGTCAGTGGCAAAGCAAAGACTGTACGATCCGTAATCGATTAGTCAAAGGTACTGCGAAAGTTTATAGTCCTCCAGCACAAGGGACTTGTGTTACTTAAGCCCGTAGCTCTTTTTAACACGATGATCTTGTGTTGCTTAGGCCCGTAGCCCGCTTTAACACGATAGTCTTTCCAAGAAAGGACCGTATCCTTTTATACTTAGTGCTGCGAAAGTTTAGAGTCTTCCAGCACAAGGGACTTTTATACTTAGTGCTGCAAAAGTTTAGAGTCCTCCAGCACAAGGGACTTTTATACTTAGTGCTGCGAAAGTTTAGAGTCCTCCAGCACAAGGGACTTTTCAAAGATGACATCAAAACAAAGCTTATACTGGATACATCAAAATAGGGCTGATCATTCATGCTTAACAAATACTTTCATCAAAACAAAGCAAAGCAAGATTTATCAAAACAGTATAACATAGCTTTATTAAAAATACCACTCACATAGATCTTCTCGGGTGTAGGCTCAAAGCAAAGATCAAGGACCTACAATCACATAGCAAATACAATCTCAAAGCAAGCTTTACAGGCATGCAAATGATCTCGGCATTCTCACCAGATCCAAGTCAATAACAAAGCAAAACATGCTGGGAGTTTAAACACTGCTCTCGTCTCATGAAAACACACTGGGTACCCACCAAGTCTTTGCCGAGGTCCCACACCTCCTTGCCGAGGTGTGGTCCCGATAGCCACATTCGAAAGCAAGGTCGGGAAAACCTGGGTTTCCCTTTGAAGAACATGAAGAACATGATGAACACGATCAGGAAGAAGATGAATGCAAAGATCATAACTTGTTACAAAAATCTGAGATTTCATGCCATGAGTTCAAAAACATGGACCTGGGTACCCATACAAGAAGATCATGCAAGAACAAACAGAAAAACATGGTTTTTGTCCCAAACTTTCGGATCAAAACGGGACTTTTCTTCAAGAACTCATGAACATCATTTCTCTTCCAAAACCAACTTCAAATCAATGCATGGCGTGCAAAACAGATTCGATCATGCAATGCAGCTAGATGACCAATAAGAATGACCAGAGTAGAAAAAGATTCTTACCTCAAAGCTCGAATCTAACGGCTGAAGCTCCAAAGATCACATTCGGAGATCTACTCTCTCACTCTAAAACTTCTTCTCCCTCTTCTAGAGTTTCTCTCTCTTCAAGAACAAAGACTTACAACGAAATGATACAAAATGATATGTTCACAGGCCTGTCGGCTGACTTAACCTTTAGCTCGGACACGTGGCGCTACCGGGTTGGTTCAACTCAAAAAGGTGACTGATTGACAAGACAAGTCTATGACAAAGCGTATGCAGCAAGCTAAGGCAAGACACATCGGCAAGTAATGATATCGGCTAAAGTCAAAGCTTCGGCAACAGGGTAACAAGGACATCGGCTAGGGAGGGCGACACTTGACTAAGCTGTGCCACACCTTGGCCTGGGTGTGCCACACCTCGGTCTAGGCCATACCTGCCCAAGGACAAAGATCACTAAGTGCAAAACATCTCGGCCCAGATGATACACTCCTCGGCCTTGGTTTCGAACACCTCGGCCCAGATAGTGACATCTCGGCGAACATGCCGTGGTGAACATGGAGGTCAATCAAGTGGTTCCAAAATGGTTCTAAGTACAAAGGTTCAAAGGTGAACTAAACTCAAGATGACCTTGGCTACACACCAAGCAAGGAACAAAATCATGCAAGCAACACTTTAAACAAAGCAAGACAAAAACAAGATAAACAAGATTGGCAATCATAACAAGACAAGATCATACAGGAATGTATGCAAGCACGGCTAAGTCAAAATGAGGGTTGTTACAATATCGGAATCCATAGTGACCATTCCAAACTAGGACAGGTTGCTTACCCGATTGTAGGTTGTTTGAAACCGCTGCGTGCGTAGTGAAACCCTAGCTCCTAACAAAATAGGACAAGGAAACCCTATCCCAACGTAGGGGTGTTTTGGCTCTCGTTTGCTTGCTACGTGCTGTTAGAATGTATTTCTACAGGGTTGTGCGTATCAGTTTGCAAGTCCGGGCGTTAGACCTGCGGGTATCAGTACCAGTGTTTTTGGGAATCAATTATATCTGCGGGTATCAGTATGTTTGAGAATCAGTTATATCTGCGGGTATCAGATTCAGTTTTGAGGCAGTAATTTGGGGAACAGTAATTCAGTTTTATCTGCGGGTATCTGTCTTGGTAAAATTGAGCTGAGATGCTGCCTGTTTTCTCTTTCAATCCGGAGATTCAGTTCAGAGCAACCAGTGTTCCCTTTTGCTAAGGCAAGGTAGAGAAAGGCCAATCAAGGCTCACTGGTTCATCAGATCTATCAGCCATCAGTTGCATCATCTCCGTTCAGTTCAGCGGACTTATGATGACACAAGATTCAGAAGAAATTGTGGTCATGGCAGCCGCATTGGACCAAGGAAACATCTTACAGGACGAGACCAATGTTGAAGTACCACATCCGCCTAGGTCGCCTGTCGCGCACCCGGTCTGGACGCCCCAGTTGTGTCGTGAGCCCACCATGTTTGAATTGATGGGAATGATTGGTGATCTTCAGCGATCTGTGGCTGATCTCGCCTACGGAATGTCGGCTTTGCCACCAACCACATCCTACGCTGGGAATTTCATACCGCAGGAGCCCCTGCTGTTGGGGCAAATTGTAATTGAGCTTAGCCAACCTGAAGCTGTCTCAGGCTACGGCAATGACATGTCAACAACAACCGGGTTCCACTCTGATGTAGCAACCCAAACCCTCGATCAAGCTGAGGCTAGAGGTAAGAACAAAGTGGGAACAGATGTTGATCCCGTTGAACAACTACTGTGGGCAGTCGAGGCTTTGAAAGCCGGAGGATTGAATAGGCAGCAAGTATTCGCAGTTGTGGCTAAAACTGTGGATGACGCTTTCCCCGCTCCGATCGAGGGCGGTTCGAGCCAGGCAAAAAATCGGGATAGGAACCATCATACCAGAACCGTTCCCTCCAACCCTAACTCTGCACCTGGAAAGGATCAGAAAGCCAAGGCAGCACCTGCCGATCCTTTTGCTAGTGCATCCGGCAAAAGTTAGCAAACCTCGAAGTACCTACCCCGAGGTCGCAGGGTATTCCATACCCTTTATATGCCTTTGTCTAAGGCGCTCCAGATCCTTGCCGAAAAGGGCCATCTTAGACCCCTTGACCCTCAGCCTCTCCCGAAGAATCTCCCTTCCTCACATGATGCTGCCTTGTACTGTGCATACCACCAGCAAACTGGTCATAGCACCGACAACTGTTTCCGTCTTCGTCATGAAGTACAGGATTTGATCGACAATGAGGTCATCCTCCCACCTACCTTAGCAAAGTCTGTCACTGTTGAGTTATTAGATTTCGAGGATACTACAAGTATGTGATCAGGAGTTGGTCCACCTGCGGGTAGTGCTCACTTTACTTCGGATGTGGCGTGTGGCACGCACTTTTGAGCATTTGCGAATGCTAGTTTTTCACTTTCTAACTTCGGTATTCAGTCAGTTTTGCTATCTTGTATATAGTCTGTGTTTTTGTACTATGTCGGTCGGGTCTGTCTTGTTGTGTCGAGTCAGTCCTGTTGTACATAAGTTCGATGATTTCAGGAGTGTTACCTCGGATATCACTATTTTATTTTGTGTTTATCTTTTGGCTTTCTTTCGAGTCTGTTTCTTCCATGGAGCCAGTTGCACTAGAAGATCTGAATGAAATAGCAGTAATTTTCACATGCTTGTGTTTGCTTTTGCCTTGCGCCAGTTGTGCCAGAAGTTTGAATGAAACGGCAGTGCATTTCACCTGCTCTTTTGTGCCTATAAGTCATTGTATTGACCTAAGTTTTTCAAAACTTTTTGAACATTGTGATGAAAACAAAGAGGAAGGAATTCCTCGGGATTTACAAAATTTTTTGATCAATTGAGAGAAAGAGAGGCGTGCTAAGCCCTTAATGAATGAGATCATGCTTGTTAACATGAGTCCTGAGAAGGATCCTGGCTTGATCCAGATTGGTTTCACATTGTCTTCAGCGCGAGTGAGTAGTCGATTTCTTAAAAAAATTTCAAAAAATGTTTTGTGCCGTCCTGCGAAGACCTGTGCGAAATTGCTCTTGAGATTGTGCAGCTTAGGATTGCTCTCAGCCTCGAGACTCGACCCCTCTTGATTTCAAACCTCGAACTTGGATTCAGAATGTTCCAAGGCCAATCATGATGTGAGGCCTGTGTGGCTAGATTTGAAGCAGCCCGTGAACTAGCGGCAAGAAAAGTCAGATCAAGAAGCTTGTGAAGCTAGATCAGGAGCACCCCTCGAACTAGGGGCAAAAATGTCAAATGTGCTCGAAGAGTCAAAGATGAAGATCGGCAAGAATGCCAAATCCCAGAAGGGAGGAAAGAAGAAAGTATTGCTGAAGAACAACCGAGTTCCTATCCGCAACACTTGGGGCAAATTCAGCCCCCATTGGATAGACTCCTACATCATCAGAGAACAACAGCCACTCTCTTGGATTCAGATGGCTTCGAGATCTCAAAACCATTTGACATGGACAAAGCTACACTTTTACCCTTGAGAGGCTCGCTGGGCCGAAAACCCGGAAGGGCGACCCAGGCAAAAGTTAGAGCAAGAAAAAAAAAAGAAAAGGAAAAAGTGCAAAGATTGAAAAAAAAGAAAACAAGAAAAATGAAGAAAATGAAAAAAGAAGGAAAAGAAGAAAGAAATGAAAAGAATTGGAAAGGAAAGAAAAACAAAGCTCGCAAGGTTGAAAACCCGGAAGGGCGGCCTTGGCAAAAGTTAGAGCGTAAAAGGAGAGGTTAAATACCCGAGTGTACCTTAACCGGAACTACGTAAGGCTTGATTCCCATGTTTGGGATACGTAGGCAACTTCATCCTGAAGTCCAGCCACAAGCACTTTCAAAGTGACTGTGTCCATATATTGGTTTTGACCATCTTTGTCATTTCTATACCCGAGAGTTCAGTTGTGATCATCACTATGAGAACTGTTTACAGTATGCTGCGGCGCTATTCAGACAAGGGGCAACTTTCCGTTACCGTGCAGCGCCACTTAGAAAAGGGGCAATTATTCTTCGGATCTGAGGTTGTGCATCTCAAGAGTAAGTTTCGTGCTCGTTGAGCAGTAGCTATTTGCAAAAATAGTTTTTGAGATTATTTTACTGAGGTTGACTAATTTCTCGAAAATTATTCTATTTTTCCAAAACTGGGCCTTTTTCTTGGACTCAAAAAGGAAAATTTTCAGTGCTCATAACCTGATTTGCATGCTTTTCAAATCAGAAAATCGAACAAGCGTGTTAATCTAACTCTCATTTTGGTTAAAATTGTTTTAGCAGAAGCAAAAAAAATAAAAAATGGTCGAAATGATGAACTAGGGGCACAGTTGAGTCAGGTGTTCTGTCTTTTCCCTATCGCCAACATGTTTACCATGAAGGGCACCATATTCGCCAGGAAAGGCACGACTGAGGTTGACAACAAAGGGGTGAAAGCTCCGAACCCACAACTTCTTGTTTATCCATCAACCACCCAGGGGAGGGATTGGAAAATGAGAGATTGAAGAATGGAGAGATGTGCGATGAGAGAAAAAGTGAGAAAAAGGCTTTTTCAGAAAAATAGAGATTGAGTGCCAGAGTGATGTGAGAATCACAAACGAGAAAGGGTGGGAAACAATACCCGGAAGAACTGGCTCCTCGTGACCAGGAGGTCTCTTGCCTTTGTAACACATCTGTGTGTCGTGTCTTCTGTTGTTTTGTTCATCTCTTGTTTTGAGTCGTTTCGAGTGTTTCTTGATGCGTTTAGGTTGTTTGCCTTTTGTTTTTCTTTGTTGAGTCGTAGTGCGTTGTGTTCAGTCGTAGGCTCAATACTCGCTTAAAAACTCAATTTCAAAACAAAATCGTTTTGTGCTTAGAGTGCTGTGCCATTCTTTACATTTGTGCAAAACAAGATTTATTCTCTCATAAAATCGTGAGGTTCAACCCAGGTCCCGTGAAAACAGTAGAACCAGGACCTATCTGAAGCTATAGATTCCAGACTGCGATGCAAAAGAACAGAAGAAGGATTCGGAGCATCTGGGTTCGTTTCGACTCCTGCAGATTCCGTCTTTACATCCTGTGTGTTCAAACTAAACAGAATGCTGTGTTATGGGCTGTGAGTTCAGAATGAGCAATGTTCAGAGTGGGCTGTATGTTCAGAATCAGCAGTGTCCTGCATAAGCTGTATGTTCAAAATAAACAGAGTACTGTGTTACGAGCTGTGTGTTCAAAATGAGCAGTCTATGTGTTGAACATGTTGGGAACTTGTGATTGGTTCCATCTTCAGTGCCTTTCGGTGTTGATTTTGCGAAGTCACACTTGTGTTACTTCAAATTGCCTATCGAGTTGTTACTCATTCGTTTATCGAGTTGTTGCTCTTTGCTTATTGAGTTGTATACTTGTTAGGGTTTTATTATTGCTTGTTGAGTCAATTTGTTATGTTGGCTCACTACCTGGCCTAGTAGCACACGCATGTTCAATTTCCATTCGATTACATTGTTATGTAATATAATGTGATGCAATGCAATGCGATGCGTGAAATGGTAAATGAAACACCTTTTTTTTTTTAGCAAAAAGCTTGTTTCATTTCATCATTCTTTTCAAAGTACATAGTTTTGGAGAAAGCAAAATCTGCCTGAAGCAGTACAATGTCCCCAAAGAAAAGCAAAGCAAGAAAAAGAAGAAAAGTAGCAAAAGCCTGGATCAATGTCAACGGGTCTCAGGCATGAGAGTCTGTCCTCGTCCTCTTCCTGGACGAAGGTCCAGGAGCATCGTCATCAGCTCCACCATCTAAGCCCGAGCCCGAGTCATCTCCAGTCTCCTCCTCAGACGAGTCTGCCTCTGCCTCTGTCTCGGACTCGTCGTCATCTGGAATCGGCGCTCGTGAGTTGCTTCCAACATGAGTGTGCCCCGCTTTGGTGTGGGGGAATACTGTGGTCCCTCGCCTTGCTCTCCCTCCCCCTCGGGCAGATACAGACGGTCCTCCTGCAGCACCTCCTGCAGCTGATGTCTGGAATGGGGCCTGAAAAGGACAAACGGTAAATGCATCAGTTATGCTACGCAAGGCAGAATATGAATACGGAATGCAGTGTATTAGTACAGTGTATGAATGCTGTGAGCAAAGTATGAATACAGAATGCAGTGTATGAGTACAGTGTATGAATACTGTGAGCAAAGTATGAATACAGAATGCAGTGTATGAGTACAGTGTATGAATGCTGTGAGCAGTATATCAGTAACAGAATGCAGTGACTGAGTGCAGTGTATGAATGCCGTGAGCAATCCGTGGGCTACAATGTATTAGAGCCGTGAGGGCCGCGTACCAAGTGCCATGTTGACAGTGTGATACACCAGATTATGTGTAAAACGGATTATGCACAGTTTGAGATTGTGGTTGAAAGGGCTTACTGGGATACCGTAAATAGCCAGCAGGTCGAGGCTCTGCTGTAGCATCCCCATCACGGAGGCGGTCAACTCCAGAGACTGGCAAGTGTACTCAGCGAAAGCCTGCAAAAGTGTTAGAAGCATCAGTATTCTGCAGAATATCAAGAGAAATGAAATGAAATAACTGTACAGGATGCAAAGTGCAGTACATACCAGAGGCAAACCGTGGAATTCGACTAGCTCATGATCAGCCGGAGGGGAAGCAATGGGGTTCTGGTAAGTCTCCCCACCCTGCCCTCGGCATGTCATCATCGTAGGTAATGCTGGCCACTCGCCTCTCACCTCTCTGCTCTCTCCGAGACCTGCTCCTACCACGGGCCAGAGCCGCTCTCCGTGCTCTGACTCCGACCACTGGCGCCGCAGGCCTCTCCCTCTCAGCTCGGCGAGGACCGGTCAAAGGTGGCATTAGATAAGCCCGAATGTACTCGGCGTAGTCACCCTCGTCCCTGAAAGGCTCGGAGTCCCAGCCGATCGTGTAGTCTATCATCTCCTCGAGAGTGTACCTCTCGGTATGCCTCATATGAGTAGGAGGTGGCTGCGGGACTACCTGCTCTGGCATGCCTAAGGTCTTCCGTAAGAAGCGCTCCCCCAAGTACCAGGCGCGGCAAACTGGGCCCTCCAGTAAGACTCTGAACCGGGCTGTCTCCCGAGCACCGGCATACCGCTCTCGAATTGCGATGGGCAACGAAGCGCACGGCTGCCAGGTGATCTGCAAATAGCAGGAAATACAGTTTGTTATCCGCTATTTAAAGTACATTGCAAAGCAAAACCAATAAACTGAAATGTTTGACATATCTCGGCTGCGGTGATGGTGTCAAAATAGCGGCGGAAGAACGTGAAGGGCTCCCGCGGCCTCCGCTCGCACCTCACGTCGAAGCGATGGGAAAATGGGATCATGGGGGGCATCTCCTCGTCTGGTACTGGGGCAAGCCTCGGGAAATAGGCGTACAACCACAGCTGCAGAGTGTAATAGAGCAGACATGAGTAGGCTTATCAGATGAAGCAATATACAGATAAATGCAGAAATCAAAGAACAGTGTGCAGTGTATTGTGCAATATGTGCAGCGTATTGTGCAGTATGTGCAATGTACAGTCAGTGTAAAATAGTTTGCGTGTGCGCAGTGTGTATGGTGTACAGATAATGTAAAGCTGAAATGTAAAGTAGAAAAGGGAATATGTACCTCCCAGGCTCACCAGTAGCCTCCAAGCAGCTACCTGCTGAGGCGGGAGGATGAGCTCATATATCCATAAAGTGTGGCCAGACCAGCGCCACCCCAGTCGTAGCCGTGGATCCTGGTCACGTCAACCAGTGCACTCAGTAGGTAGAGGGCGACGGTGTTCGCCCAGTCGGCGAAGAGCGTAGCCCCCAGCAAGAACATAATGAAGCCACGGGCGTACTGCTCCTCCTCCTCCCGGGTAGTAGGCGCCTGGATCCGGAAGTGATCCTCGAACCATGAGTATCGCACAAACCCTACTCGAGCGAGAGGTGGCTGAGTGCCAAGCAGGTACATCTGAGCGACGTCTCACTCGTCCATGTCTGTATCAAAAGGGATCGGATCACCCCCTACCCCGATGCCGGTGAGCATCGAGAAGTCAAAGGGAGTCATCGTCATCTCCCCTGTGGCAGAAAAGTGGAAGGAATCGGTGGTGTCCCATCACCTCTCCACCAAGGCAGCAAAAAGAGGCCTGCTCGCAGTGAGGCGTGAGAGCCCCATGCAGAAACGCCCAAAGCCAGCCTGGTCAACGATCCGACGAACCACGTCAGGTAGCTCCATGTACCATCCGCGAGCGACCGTATTTCCATACCCTCGGAAGGCACGAGAATCTCCCTGTTTTCAAAACAAACAAGTTGCGAAGCAGCGTCAGATATACAGTTTTTGAATGCCTTCAGAATTTGCACAAATGCAGTGAAGGTGCATATATTCGAGTTTACACAGATTTTAGGTGGGCCAAGCATATGATGTGACAGTTTGTTTGGGTCATTTCAGTTGAAAATACAGTGTGCATATGTTTGGATGCGCTCAGAATGGATGAAAATGCAGTGTATATGCATGTGTTCAAGATTCAAACAGATATCGGGTGTGGGTGTGCTCGCAGTGAACTACAACATATGATGTATCAGTGTGTTTGAGTGGTCCAGTAAAAATACAGTGTGTGTGCACGTATTCAGATTCAAACAAATATCGGGTATAGGTGTGCTCACAGTGAACTACAGCATATGATGTATCAGTGTGTTTGAGTGGTTCAGTGGAAACATAACATGTGTACACGTGTTCAGATTCAAACAGATGTCAGGAGTGGATGTGGTCGCAGTGAATTACAGCGTATGATGTGTTAGTGTATCTGCTTTAAGCAGTTAAAGAACAAAATCGACTATTGCAGTTATATGTTCTACATTGCAGAAAATGAAACAGAAAAGAGTGTACCTCAGAAGCGCCAAGAGACAGGTGTGACTCTGGCTTGTGCAATAGAAGCTCCGGTGGCACGCCCCTCGCAAAGCTGCTGAAATGACGGATGCCGTTGGGAGGCAATACGTGTATCGCCGGCCTGTAGGTCGCCGGGTCGAACGGCTGAATGTGAAGAGGTAGGGGCTCGGCCTCGTGGTCCACGTCCATCGCTGGAGGGCTCCCACCCAGTGGAGCATCGTCTGCCATCTCAGAAAGAGCGTGAAAATGGCCGAAAGTGTGAAAATCGAGCAAGAATGCGAAAAGTCAACTGAAAAGTCAACCCCGAGAGGGCGAAAAATAGGCGAAAAAATTGAAGTCCGGAAAGGGCACAGAGATTAAGAGAAACTTGAGGGAAACAAACCCCGAGTGGTGGAAATCGAGAAAAATACACCGAAACTAAGATTTGTTCGGTTCAAAATGTTCGAAACGCGAAGGGTTTCGCGAATCAAATGACGAAAAGGGCTCTAAAACCAAGGAAAAGCACGGATCAAGGGCGAGAAAATCACCTAGAGGGAGAGGGGGCAAGTTTTCGAGCTAGGGCAAGTGACAAAATAAGGGCTTGAAGCCCTATATTTAAAGACCTGTGGCCAATTGACAAAACTGCCCCGACAGAGCAATTTTTGGCCGGTCGGCCAAATTGTTGGCCGGTCGGCCAAATATTTGGCCGGTGACCTTATTTCTTGGCCGATGGATGGCCGATGGTCTTTCCTTGAGGCCGGTGAGCCTCCCACACCCTTGGTTGGGTCATCTGTGATGTTTGGGACCTCCATTACTCAAGACAGTGCAAGAAAGTGCATTTTCAAAGCTTAACCGGCCTTCGTGTTGACCTCGAGTCGTGTTTTCTGTGCGTGGCACTTGACACGTACGAGGTGTATCCTTTTTGTATCCTTTGGTATCTTGTGAGATTCAATAACCGCCTTAAATGCGTTACATTGCATGTTTTGTCTTGTTTATGATAGACATACATAGGTTGCATCGTTATGCACGTCTACATGCGTTGTAACGTGCACAACTTGCATTGATATGCACTGTTCATTTGCATTGTCATGCATTTCAAGACAAACATGCGTTGTCGCGCATTTGAGTTTATTTGCATTGTTATGCATTTCAAAAGACAAACGTGCGTTGTCGCACATTTGAGTCCATGCATTGTCATGCGTGTCTCATGCATTATCATACATTTCAAATACACGCATTGTCATGCATCTTCCATCTGCATTTCAATAAATCATGCATTGTCATGCATTTCATTTGCATTGTCATGCATTTCCTTAAAACATGCACTGTCGTGCATTTCTTTACTTTGTATTGTCATACATTTTCCACCTGCATTGTCGTGCACTCTTCACTTGCGTCGACACGCATGTTTCACTTCCACCTGCACTGTTATGCACTCTTCACTTGCGTCGACACGCATGTTTCGCTTCCACCTGCATTGTCGTGCACTCTTCACTTGCGTCGATACGTATGTTTTGCTTCCACCTGCATTGTCCTGCACTTTTCACTTGCGTCGACACGCATGTTTCGCTTCCACCCGCATTGTCATGCACTCTTCACTTGCGTCGACACGCATGTTTCGCTTCCACCTGCATGGTCATGCATCTCATTGCATGCATTTACTGCATTATCCATCTATGGCTTGCGCCTTTCCATGTTGAGCTTGGTCTGGTATGTGCCCATACTTTTCACGTTGAAGCACGATTATGATATTATGTGTACGCACCTAGTGTTGAGGGTGACGGCACCATTTCCATGTTAGACGTGGTTTGTTTGTGTCCATGCCTTTCCTGGGCAAGATATGTTTTGGCCGCACGCCTTATCTATTACATTCCACTGCATATAGAATATATATTGCATTGTAGTTTGCATGCATTTACTGCATTATCCATTTATGGCTTGCGCCTTTCCATGTTGAGCTTGGTCTGGTATGTGCCCATACTTTTCACGTTGACGCACTGTTATGATATTATGTGTACGCACCTAGTGTTGAGGGTGACGACACCATTTCCGTGTTAGACATGGTTTGTTTGCATCCATGCCTTTCCTAGGCAAGATAGGGTTTGGCTGCGCGCCTTATCCATTACATGCATTGCATTGTAGTGTAGTGTGTTGCATCCAGCATTTAGGATCACGATCTTTCCTCAGCGGGTCATTCCTCACTTATATCATGCCACCCAATTACTTGTATTTTGTGTTCCGTCTACACACACATAGTTCTGCATGTGTACGCGCCTATTCCACTGATGGGATTGTGGTTTGAGGGTGTCGGCACCCTTTTCTATGGTAGACGGATTTTGCATCTCCATCCCTTTATGATATTTGTGAGGCTTTTGTACTGCTTTTGGTTTGATCATCTCAAATACACTGCATATCACTTGCATTGTTTATTACATTGTTTTGTAAATATTGCATATCATTTTGCATCTTATACCCGCATTGTTATGCGTCACACTTAGGTTGCATTGTTTTGCATCATTTCCGCATTGTTATGCGTCGTCCTTAGGTTGCATTGTTTTGCATCCCTCCATTCGCGTTGTCATGCAGTTTCAAATTGCATTGTTATGCATATTTCTAATGATATTGTACCTGTTAAGTTTCTTTCTTTAACAGCACGATATTGTATGTACGGTTCATTTGAAACTGGCACGACCAGACCAACCGGACAGGCATTGTATTCTCCGTGTGAGACGTAGCGAGAATTCAATAATTCTCTTACATCCTCTCTGCATTGTAATGTAGTTCAGTTTATGCTAGCTTAAAACTGTTGCATGTTATGCTTCGTTACAGCTTTCTTTGCATGATCATAAGTTATGCTCGGTTTGGTGCATTGTCTTGCATTTTGCCCCTGCCCTCGGGTGCATATCTTTATCTGTAGCTTGTATGCTTTGTCTAAGTCTTCGGCCTTGTCAAAAATGGGTCGTCTCTGGGCTTTGATACTGACTCCCATCATTGTTATGACTTTCGAGTTCTGTCAAAGTGGGGTAACTGTAGACACCCCATTTTTGACCGTCCTCAAGACTTGGACGTCATCGTTTGAACACTCTGTGATCATCTATGTTTGTGTTCGTTTTGAGTTCTTGGAGGTCTCGGCTACGCGCCTTGCCTCAAGATCTCTCAACTTACCTGTTTTGTGCTTGGTCATGGAGCAAACACTTGTGTTTTTGCTTCTAAGGGAAGAGGGTGGCTTGTTGGCCATCCTCTCAACCCACCGGCCAAGGCATGATGCCACCGGACCTTTTTTTCTTGCCATCGGCCAAAGGTTGTGGCTGGTCGGCACCTTTTGTGGTCGGTCGGCCACCTTTGTTAGTCAATCGGCCATTTCTTCTGGTCGACCCCTTTCCATCTGCTTTTGGCAAATATTTTATGCCAGCTGTAACAGCTGGCATCCACAATTGACCCCTTCCATACACGTGTATGGAGGGATTTGCCTTTTGTTTAGCTTGCTTTGGAAGCTTTGCAATTTTGGAATTCTATAAAGAGGGAGCTTCTCCTCCCTCCTCAAGGGTTCCAGAGGTTCAGAGAATTTGGGTTAGAGAGTGAGATACAACTTTGTATCTATATTCCCTTATTTGATCCCATTTTGTGACCTAAAGTGAGTTTTGTCTTACTTTTGCACTAGAACACCTAGCATTACACCATCCTTGGGTTATTGAAGCCTTAGAAGGTTGTTGTTAGGGTTCTTGGACTGGTTTTGACCAAAGAAAGGTGCTGGAGCTTTGTTTCTAAAGGAGGTCTACAAGGGTGAGCATCCTTACTTTAGTTACCCCCTTCTTGCATAGGCTTTTAGCCATTCTTGCTTATTGTTTCAAGCTTCAACTATAACTGATAAAAGTTCTGATTTTGTGTGTTTTAGAACTTTGTTTAAGGTTACTTTGAGGTTTGGGGTTGTCTCCCCCCTCCAAGGCCTTGTTAGGCCTTGTTTTAGGCCACACCTTTTGGCCATTGTTTTGAGCTTTGCATGGCCTCTCTACCATTGAAATCCAGAGGATTTTCAGTGGTGGAGAGGTGGTTTTGAGGTCCAAAATTGGAGAGGGTCATCCCCTCTCCTTATTGTCTTTGATGCTTGCATAAATGGTTTATGTGGTGGCATGTGTGCTTAGCTTGTTTTAGCTTCATTTCAGTAGGTATTAGGCTTTGTTTTGCCATGATACACCTCTATTTTGAGTTGGTTCAGACATGCCATGTATGCTTTATACATTTGTCTTGTAATCCCACGTTTTGGCCTTAACATGCATCATGTTGTAACATGTGTTTTTATCATGAATTTGGCTCAACTCCATGAAGCTTCTAGCTTTGTTTTAGCATTCTAGAGGTCTATTTTTGGTTGTTTTGGTCATCCATGACTTGCTTTGTATATCTACCATGCAAACTAGCTTATAGGCTTCGGGTGTTGGATCCTCTAGCATGCTTAATTTGGATCATTTTAGTGGTTTGGCATCACTTAGAATATCATTTCAGTCCATATAGTATGCTTGAATACTTGCATTTATCACCTATTCCATGCCTTGGATAGTTTGTGTTTTATGCCTCATGAATGTGTCATTGCGTATGCCATCATGCTTAGGTATTTGGGATGACATCTAAGTGGGTTTTTAGGCTCATTTTCACGTGTCATATCTCTGATTTTGGTTGCTTAATTCATGCCCTGTTCGGTTGTCTTAGGTGTAATGTAACACCTCTTTGGTGGCCTTGCATGCCTCATGACATTACCCGTTTGACTTAGCTTGTTTTGGCGTTGGTCATTGCTTGTTTTAGGCTTCCTTTGGCATGATTTAGAACTGTTTTAGTGTACTTTGGTCATTTGCTTCATGTGTCACATGACCATGGTTTGAGCCCTTGGGCTAGTTTCAAGCTTTTGTGCATGACTCGCTTGCATTATTAGGTTAATTTGGCATCATCCTTTGCATGTTGTTGCATGCTTGCCTTGTATGTTGTCGCATACTTGGCCCATTGCATATTGTTGTATGCTTAAGTTGCATTTAGCATGCTTGTTAGCTTGCATTTTGTCGTGTGTTTGATATGTTGTCACATGCTTGCATGTTTGCATGCTTGTTCACATGCTCGCATTACATTAGTTTACTTGCATGTCTAGCTTGCATGTTTAACTTGCATATTTGCATCCCTTGCCTCTTGATCAATCATGATAGTGGTTAGGGTCTTGTGTGTTTGTGTGCATTTCATTTGACATTGAAGTTGCACACTTGACCTCTTTGATCATCATGCATTGGAATGCGTGATCGATGATCCGAGGGTCGAGAACCATACTCCCTTGAGTTCATAACATGATAAGGAGAGTGGCTGTGCCCACATTGCTTTGAAAATGCATTGCCATACCTTGTCTGTTATCTGCTGCAGCAAAACAGGGTTCTGCAGGAAGAGATGGTCGACCGATCACATTCAGTGCCAGTCGGCCATGAATTGGTGGCCGAGAGCCTCACTCATGGTCGATGACCAGTTTCCCATGGCCGGTGACCTCATCTCTTGGTCGGTGACCTCCCACAACCTTCATGGAGTAGTTCAGAAGCATCCTTGAGACTTGTGCAGTCCTCAGAGGTGCAGAGCAGCGTAAACAGAGGCAGCATGAGTATGGCGATGGATTTTCAGAGCGAAGCCGAGCATGCATGCATTCATCCCTCTTCCCGAGGCTGTTTTACTGCTTTCAGTAGTTTAATTAATTTGTTTAATTAATTAAGGGTTTGTAATATTTAATTAGCTTGTTAGTTAATTAATTTGTATTATTCTTTCAGTCCCTCCGCGAGAGGGCGAGTTTTGTAATAAGTGTGCGTGAGTGTGTGCATGTCTTCCAACCCCCACTTCTTTCTCCTTTTTACTTAACCGCTTACGATGGTTAGTTCTAGGGCACGTTTCAATTAGTATCTATATGCTATGCATGTTTGCATTCATTCATTTGTATTGCATGCACCGAGCTCGGCGCATCATACTAATTGCATTGTACTTCAATTCCAACTTGAATACGTGTATCGAGTTGTCGCATTTCACATGCCATTCTTAGATTAGCCGAGCCTATTCTAGTTGCATTCTGCTTGCGATGCATTAGCAATTTTAAGAAGAACTAGGATCATGCATGATTCCTAACTAGTTTCTTGTTTTGGCTTGGAGTACACTGTGAGTGTTTTATGCTTTAGCATCTTGCATGAATGCGAGTGTTAACATGACAACATGCTTGCCAAGAGACTATGTGTTTGTGTGTTATAACTGCCTGAATGCCTATGGGTGAAGGTTGGATTGCTTGAATTGGAATAATTCATTGAAATTCGTGTTTTAGCCTACTTGCGAGTAGCAAAATTCAATCCATTTTCAAAATAAATAGATATGCGATGCTTTGTTCCAAGTTAGGCGATCTAGTCTATACTTGTGTGGTGTGTGCATCAGATAATAATTCTAGGCTAATAACCGGAATAAGAGCACATAATGTTTTCAAAACTAGATATCATAGTTAGTAGAGGCCGATCTTTGATCGGGCGAGCGGCGGTGCTCATAGCTGACCTTCGCAAATCGTACCCAAGTTCTTGAGCGGAGGCAACTTTGGTGATGATGGACACGTGGCTTTAGGCAACAAGTCAGGGTTTCCTAAATTTTCCCAAAAATAAAATATTTAGGTGGCGACTCTGTATCTGGCAAAGCAGTCTATGTTTGGCACTTCTTTCTAAAAATCTGTTTTTCAAAACGATTTGCCGGATTTGGACTCTTTGGTGATTTATCGGTCTCGCATTGCACTTTGCGGGATTAGATTCAGAACCGTGACATTTGAGTCCGAACTGTAGTAAGCCCAAATGAACAAAACGGGATTCCCTCCCGGGACGTTCGGGGACGGCTACACTACCTAATATGCCTTTCACATCTAACACCGAGAAGTGAAAGGAGGATCAAATGGTATAGCGGTAGTCTAGATCCAAGGCTTGTTTTCCCATCGTGGTAGAGGCCGCAATCGGTCAGCCTTTTCGCAAGCTTTTCCAAGCAAGCCTCCAGCAAACCGCTCAGGAATAGCAAATGGAAAACACTATGACTTAGGCGCACCAATGCAAATACAAATGCAAATGCAAAGAAACACATAAATGTAGATAAAATAACATATCATGAGTTTGAGTAAAGTTCCTTAAATCCCTAGCAGAGTCACCAGAAATTGTGGACTCGTCTTTTTTCGGGCCCCTGCCTTTCGGAAAAGGGTTTGAAAAGAAGGCCTCACAGTTCGGACTCTACCCGTAGTTTTGAATCTAGTCTCACATGTGCAATGTGAAACGGATAAACACCAAAAAGTTCAAATCCAGCAAACCTTTTGAAAAATCCATTTTAAATCAAATAATGCCAAAATTGGACTGCTTTGCCAGATATAGAGTTGCCACCAAAATATTTTGTTTTTGGGGAATTTAGGAAACCCTGACTCGTGACAAAGGCCACGTGTCCATCATCACCAAAGTTACCTTGGTTTGGGAACTTGGGGTACGAGGGGGGAAGGTCATAAAATGAGCACCCCCACTCGCCCGATCAAAAATCGACCTCTACTAATCATGATGTGTTCTTATTCCGGTTATTAAACTAGCTTTACTATGTGACGCACACAAGTAAGTATAGACTAGTCGCAAGACTTGGAACAATTCAACTCATGTTTGTTTGCTGAAATGGTTTGAAGTTGCCACCCTCAAGTGGGCTTAAAACATGATTTGCCACTACAAAGTGGGCTTAAAACGCTTATTTGTTGAAGTGTTCCAATTCAAACAACAAGCCTTCATCCAAAGGCATTCATGCAGTTTAGCATTTAAGCACATAGCCTCATGGCAAGCATTCGAAACATGGCAATACGACAATCACACTCATGCAAGTATGCTAAAGCATGAAAACTTACCGAGTACTCCAAGCTAGGAAAGAAAACAAAGTTAGAAAAATGCATGATTCCTAACTATGTAAGATGCCTAATGCAACACATGCAATGATGCGACTAAATAGGCTCGGCTACCTAATCATGGTATTTGCAACACTTTGATAGCATGCTTTGAAACACGTATTCAAAGAAGTATTGAAATTGACAATGTAGTTTGAATGATGCACCGAGCCTCGGTGCATGCAAGAAAATGAATGGATGCAAACATGCAAGCATAAGGTATGCTAATTGAAAATATGATCCCTAATCTAACCATCAGAAATGATTAAATAAAAAGGGAAAAAGACGTGGGGTTGGAAGATATACACACACGTGTGCACACTTATTACAACATTGCGCCCTTGCGAAGGAGGGTCCGAATGAATAAGCTAACTAGCTACGCTAATTAAGCTAACTATTACAAACCAAAACTAATTAACTATTCTAAGCTAATTAAATATTACAACACATATTTGAACAATTAGTTACACTAACTAATTAAGCACAACACTTGAATTAACTAGCTATTCTAAGCTAACTAAAGCAATTAAATGGCCTCGAGGGCGAGGGATGCATGCATGCTCGGATTCTCCTCCCGAAAATGCCACTGACTTGCTATTGCGACCTCTGTTTGCACATGATTGAACACGAACAGTGCTGCCAACTTCCATAATGCTTCTGCTTCAACTCAGGAACACACTTGTACAATTTTCACTAATGGCCGGACGGCTACTTCTGGTGGCCGGTTGGCTATTGCTGGTGGCCGGTCGGCTGCCCCTTTCCTGAACTTCTGCTTTTGCTACAATAGAGAGCAAATAGAGGCAAAGCAGTGTATTCTCAACGAGTGTATGCACTGCTACTCTCCTTATCATCACACAAACTCAAAGAAGAGTAACTCTTGGCCCTCAAACCATCAACCAAGCAATTTTCCATGTATGATGGCCAAAGAACCAAGCTTGTACAACCTTAATGAATGCACAAACAAGACTAAACAAAACCACAACCCTATCATGCATGATCAAGGGTGATGGAGACCAAGAAAAGTGGCACGTTTCATCACTTTGAGTATGAAACGTCCCATTTTTCTCATGTTCAAATTAACGTCTGATCCGAACACATGCAATGCAACATGAAGATGCTTAATCTTGCCTTTTTTACTTTGTTCATTTTGTTTACACATTTTAACTTACCAATCCATTCTTTAATTGATTAGTCCAAAAGGTGAGTGTCCTCTAATGGAAAGAGGGCTTAAACCACAAGTGCCTTGAGCATGAAAGAGACCTCATGCCATTGGTAATGAACTGTCGAAGGAATTAAACCATTAAGCATGAATGTCTCCATTTCACACTCAAGCCAACAAGGGGTTCAAAGCCACTTTTAAAAAAAATGAAAGAGTGAAGAACAGAGGGAGATTGTAGAGATTTTAGTGCTGAAATGGAGTGTAAAAAGACACTAAAACATGCAAGCAACTCATGCAATTCATGCTAAAAAGCCTAAAACATTAAGCTAGTGAGACCTCTTTACACTACAACCACACAATACAAGCCTCAAAGGACCAAACCAGCTCAAAAGAGAGCTGAAACCAGTCAAAACAGTAGCAAAAACATGCTGCGATTAAGTTACAAAATGCTAGAAAAATATGCTCACATGTTAAGCTATCTAGGCATGCAAACAAGACACAAGGAGGGGAGGCTACCCCCTCCAATTTTGGGCTTCAAAAGAAAATTTTTGCCACTGAAAAACCTCTGATTTTCAGTGGTAAAGAGGCCCAAAAATTTTGATTTTAATATGCCAAAAGATGGTGCAAAAGTCTACACAATTAAGCAACAAGAAGGGTGGACTACCCCTTAACACAAAATAGACTCACACCACCATTTTTAAACCATGAAAACAAAGATTTTTGTAGTTGAAAACCAAGCCCAAAGCAATACAAAAAGACGGCAAAACAAGTAGTCAAAGCAATCTTAAATGAGGTAAGTTCTCTACCTTTGAAGCACAACACAAAACAACCACAATTTCAGGCTCAAACCTCCTTCTGAAGCTCAAACTAGGCTCCAAGGACCCTCAGCTCCAAGGTGGTCAAGTTTTGTTAAGGGTTAGTGTGCAAAAGTGTAGAGAAAACTAACTACCGAGCACAAAACAAGAAGAGAGAGAGAAAATTCTAGAGAGAGAGGGAGAATTTTGATCCAAATTTTCTAACCCCTCCAAATGGGGGAGAGCACCCCCTACATATCGAAAAACAAGATTGGAGCTTGAAATCATCCTACCATACACGTGTATGGAGATGCACTTTAGTGAACAACAGCTGGCACAGCTGGCACAACTAGCAAACAAATATCGGAGAAAGGAAAAAGATGGCCGTCGGCCACCATTGGTGGCCGATCGGCCATCAATGTGGCCGACTGGCCACCACTGATGGCTGGCAGGCACTAGCCATGGCCGATAGGCTGTGGGGCTGGCCGATTGGCCACCCTCTCCTCCAGAGTTGAATCAACAAGCTCTTGGTCCACAACCAAGCAAAAAATAGACAGGTTTAGAGGCTCAAAGACAAGGCGCTCGGCCAAGATCTTCGGGTAGTCAAAACGAACACGAGCATACAAGATCATCGAGCATTCAAACAATGACGTCCAAGTCTTGAGGATAGTAAAAAATGGGGTGTCTACATTTAGCAAGTAAGCATTTAGCCTCGTGGCAAGCATGCTAGACATGGCAATCACTCACACATGCAATTATGCTAAAGCATTAAAAACTCGCGTAGTACTCCAAGTCAAAAAGATATGACTTAGAAAAATATGCATGATTCCTAGCTATACAAGATGTCTAATGCAATGCATGCAAAGAATGCAACTAATAGGCTCGGCTACTAATATGGCATATGATTCAATTAAATATTATGTGATTAAATACATATTCAAAGAATGTATGGAAATGGCAATGTAGTTTGAATGATGAGCCGAGGCTCGGTGCATGCAAGACAAGATGAATGTATGTAAGCATAAGGTATGCTAATTGAAACATGTCCCTAATCTGACCATCAAAAGCGATTAAATAAAAGGGAGAAAGACGTGGGGTTGGAAGATATACACTTATTACATTTTGCTCTCACGAAAGAGAGTCTGAATGAATAAAGCAAAACTAACTAGCAACTAATTAGGACTAAGCTAATTAAGCTAATTATTACAAACTAAGTGAAATAAATACCTAAACTAATTAACTAATTATTACAACACTTGAATGAACTAACTAGTAACCTTACTAATCAAGTTACAACACAAATGTACGCAAACTAAGTAATTAAAGTCTCGAACTATGTTGCCACTACAACGCCTCGAGAAATGGAAGATGCACATGCTCGGTTACCACCCGAAAAGACCTCCATTTTGCTCTCGAAAGCCTCTGTTTGTAGAGTTGAACACTTCCTGAACCTTTTTGTTGCACCTTACCAACATTCTGCTAAGGCTTGTATCAGTGGCCAGCCAGCCACTGGTAAATACTGCCAGCCATGGAAGTGGCCTGCCAGCCATCTATGGTGCCCTGTCGGCCATGGATGGTGATGCACTGGTTCAACTTGTTGCAACAGAGAACAAACAGAGCAAAAAGAGGGTATTTCCAAGGATTGTCTACAGAACTCACCCCTCCTTTTCATGAGCAAATCCAAGGAATGATAAACTTAAGCCACAAACCACCAACTCAAGCAATTTCATTGCATGATGGCTTGTGATTCAAGAAGTGCAACTTCAATAAATGCAAAATGAGACACAAACCTCCTCCCGTTCATGAAAAATCAAGGGAAGAAATTGACCTTGGAGACTTGGATCATTTCATCACTAGCAAGTATGAAATGGTCCAAATTCCATGTGTTCAATTAACGTTCGATTGAACACATAAAAAACACAACCAAATTCTTATCTTAGCTCACTTTTAATTCCAAGTTTTAATTACTCATTTTAACTTTACCAACCATTCCTTAATTCAATTAAGTCCAAAATGTGAGTTAAAGTCCTCTGAAGGGAAGGAAGCGTCATGGGGTAGTTTAAGGTGTGAGAGAAGTTTCATGCCATTGGTAATAAACCCTCAAAAGAGGATTAAACCATTAAGCATGGACCTCAATCTCAAGCTTAAAGAATCCCAAGTTTGAAAAAACCCTCAAAGCAAATTTAAAAAGTCAAGAAATGAGGGAGGTTACAGAACTTTAGGTTCTGAAATGAAGTGCAAAACAACACCAAAACATGCAATCAACTCGAACAAGGGGTGTCTAATTGCCTAAAACACCGAGCTTGTGAGGACCTTTACACTATAACCATGCAAAACAAGACTTAACTAACCCAAACAGCCCAAAACAAAGCTAAAGCAGTCTAAAACAAAGGCAAAAACATGCTGGATTATAACTACAAAAAGCTAGAAAATCATGCTGACATATTAAACTAACTAGACTAGTAAACAAGGCACAAGGGGAGGCTAACCCCTCTAATTTAGGACTTGAAAACATGTTTTTTCCCACTGAAAATACTCTGAAATTCAGTGGTTAAAAGTCAAAAAAAGTTGGTTTGAAAGTGGAAAACAAAGGTGCAAAAGCCTTTCAAATAAGAGAGAAAGAAGGGTGAAGCACCCCCTAACTTAAAATGGTCTCAAACCATGACTTTTAGTCCACCAAAATAGGTTTTTTTATAGTTCAAAAGCAGCCCAAAAATAGTGGGAAAATATAGCAAAATGAGTATGCAAAACAAAGTATACAAGACAAGTGCTACACCTTTTGAAGGGAAGAGTAATTCTAGGCAACAAACCAAGCAAATACCACCTTCTATAGCTCAAACCAAGCCTAAGAACACCTCAGCTCAGAGATTAGGGGATTTGGTTAAGGGTGTATAGGCAAAAGTGTAGGAATTGTAGGCAAAAATGTAGGAAATTTGTATAGAGAGAGAGAGAGAGAGAAAATTGTAGAGAGAGAGGAAAATTTTGAGTCTAAAATTTTCTAACCTCAAAACATGAGAGAGGGGGTCCCTATATATAGAAAACATGAAATCTATATGAGGAGATCCAGTCCACCATGTGTGGACAGATGTAAGCATCTGTGCAAACAGCTAGCACAACTGGCATAAAATATCTGCAGAAAACACTAGTGGCTGACCGGCCATCAGTGATGGCCGATAAGGCATCAATGATGGTAGTAGACATGAAATGATGGTCGGCAGCCTCCAAGGATGGCAGGCAGGCCACCAGAGATTGTAGGAGGAAAAGACCAAGGCATGATCCAAAAATGAGACAAAATGGATGCAGGGTTTAAAAGGCTCAAAGCTGTGGCGTTCCGCTGAAGCCTTCAAGCGCTCGACGAGCAAACAGACTCGTCATCGGATGTACCTGGAAGAACATCCAAGTCTTGAAGGGCTGTAAAAAATAGGGTGTCTACACCACCTTAACCATCTTTAACTCTAGCTAATATATCATATCAGCCAACCTACCCAAGCCAGCAATGCCTATACCTGAAGAAATAGGGGTGGATCCTATCTAAAAGGGGCTATAAGTAAATGAGCTTGACTCATATTAGACCTTCATGATACAAACAAGCCTAATGTGGGACCTCGTGATGCAAACAGAAGTGCTAGTCGTATAGAAAGAGAAGCTAAACCAGCCAAGATTACTAAAGGAAAGGGGGGCCCTTATCGAAGATGAGTAGTTGGATTTTGTGTTTGGCGAAGTAGAACCAGCTGAAGAAATGCTAGCCAAAGAGCAAGAACAATCCATGGAGACATATGACCCCAGCAAGTACATTGTACCCGTTAGTGAGCTAAAGCCGGAAGTAGTGCTCCCCAAATCTTGGCCACCTCAACGATTTTGACGGGCATGAATATGTTGAGAATCAAGGGTGGGGGAGTGATTTAGAGGAAAAAGAAAGTGACAGTGATAGTAAAAAGCCAAAAGATGGTGGTGACCAAACAGAAAATCAAACAATGGCTGAAAAAGAGGAGTAGCTAGAATTAGAGGAATATGAGGCAAGGCAGATCATAAGCTATATGTAATGATGCGATTGCTATGCAACAATGGTATGAAGATAAAGAGGCTGAAATTCACTACACCTTCATGTTCACAGCTATGTGGCGCTACAAGAAGGCCCAAAAAAAGGAAAAGAAGATAGAAATCAACGAGGACTGGTTCATAGGGGCATTGTTCAAAGAAGAAGAGTAAAGGGGGAAAAACTAGGCAAAGCAAATGTGACATTGGTTGACTTTGAAAATGGCTTGAGTACTAAGATTAACCACTATAGCTTGGGGGAACCTACAATCTGAGATGATGATGAAAATGAGCTTGTAAAGGAGGATGTCATCGGGCATATAGTGGATGCATTGAGATGCCAAATTAATGAATATACCTATTGTAATTTTTTTTTGCTTATGGATCTGGTAGCAATAAAATAAGTCAAGAGATTCGAGTAAGTCAAAAATTTAGCTTGACAATTTCTGATGCGTCGGTCTTATCAAAGTAGTCAAGTTGGGTCTTTTCTTCTTTTCTTCTTGATTTATTTATCTTTTTTGGAGTCGAAATTGGATGTCGGGATTCCCTCCCCCCTCAGGGATTTTTATCAATAACAGAGCTAGTGATTTTGGATACTTTATAGTGCCAAAAGTTCATTATAATAAATCCCAAGATTTAAAAAAAAAAATTAAAGAAAATGAAAAAAAAAAATGATGATGATTTTTCAAAGCGTCGAAAGGATCTAATTGAATGAGAAAAGGGAAGAGGAGCCAAACTTGAAATGAATGGACTAACCTTAATAAACTTAAGTAATGAAGGGAAATCCTCATCTGGAGAGGGAACATCTTTTTCGAGGATGCTTTGAAGTTCCCTAAAAGGGACCCTCCTCCTACTCCTCCTCCTCATCCTCATCCTCATCATCATCATTACCACCACTGCCAAAATCGGCATAGTCCTCGTCCGAGTCACTTCCTTCGATAACACCTCCCGCATGCCCAAACGGGCCAACATCCTGCAAAAAATCAGAAAGATACTTAGAATCGATCAGGCCAGAAATCTCAAAATGATATAGAGCACTAGAATGTTATCTCAGAATGAAATCTCAGGATACGAGTGCCACTCTCATGTCCTTGAACTATCTCTACCATGCTTGCCATCGTCCGAAAACATGCTTCTACATATGCTTGGGGAACCTATATACCTGCTCAACCCCAGGGGGGAGATAGTATGGTACTATAGCTGGCTGTAGGTTGGACAATGATACTGTACCCTCTTCCACCATCACCAAAATAGCAGAAGGCATCACTGGTAAGCCCTACACCATTGTAGTACCAACACCTCCAACTGATACCACACTAGGAGCCAGAGCAGGAACATGGCCTTGTCCTTGACCTCAACTAACTGGAAAGATGGCAAGGCTTGGTGTGACTCCAACCAGCTGTCATCCCACATGGTCCTAGACATATTCCATATAATGCCTCTATCAGCCCCCCAACATTGGTGTCGCCCCGAACAAGAAAGATCTCCTCCTCGGTGAGAGAGTTCCCTGTCCTCTTACTAGCAGGGGGAGATATCAGAATCCGTGAGTGGGCCATGCATAGAGACTAGCAATAGACCTGCTTAGCCAAGTACTAGACCTATTAGAAAGGCCCCTCCAGCAAGAGTCGTTAGCTAGTTGTTTAGAGGAGTGGATACGAAGCCTCACCAATAGGGGGAACACCTGCCTATAGACACCACATGATTTGAGAAATGCAGTACAAAAATCAATAAATCAAAGAAAGAAGAATCAAAATAGTCAGGATATGGATAGGGTAGTGTAGACACCCCATTTTGACTGCCTCTAAGAGTTGTGCGCTTTCTTTTGATTACTCGATGATGAAAATAAGAATGTGTTTCTCATAATATCCTCAGTAAGAAAGATGAAATTTGCGCTTCATTCTCAACCTTGAAACTATCTTGGCCAAGTCTTTTAGACTCATTTAAAACTCTCTTTTTTTTCAAAATATTCCTTTATGCATAATTCCAATAATTCTACTGAAAAATCTTACTTTCCCGATAAAAAAAAAAAATGTCAGTGAATAGTGGATGAATAGTGTCGGCGGGCATGAATAGTAGCCGGCCAACCAAATAGTGTATGAATAGTAGCCGGCTAGCATAGTATATGAATAGTAGTTGGCTAGCCAAGTTTTTGGTCGGCCAGCCAAATTAAGCCCCAAAATTGGCCGGCCAACCAAAAATTGGCCAGCAATTTTCCCAGGAGTGGGGCAATTTCGACAGAATTCTTGCTGAATGCATGTGGGTCATGCCATTATAGCTGTGATTGATATATTCAATGCACGAGATACACACCACCCCGCCTCCATTGTCCTCCATTGTCGAAAGAGGTTTTGTCTCTTCCAAAAAGAGGGCATCCAATTCAACCACCTATATCACCCCATTATCCATGTCTTCCACCTTGTCTTCCCCCTTCTTAACTTTGCCTTTTATCATTGTCTATATGGAGGATCAGAATGTATCAGAAAGAGGAGAAAAGAAAGGAATGACTTAAGAGAAAAGAGAGAGATAGAGAGAAAGAGAAAAAGCCTGAAACTTTGAACCAAAATTTTCATACACTGATATATCATCTTTTTATACATCAAAACCATCTCAAAAATTCTGTTATAACCATATTCTTGAGCCTTGATCAAAAGAGAGTGAGTGTTCTTCAAAGAGAGAAAAAATATATAATTGGAACAACTCCCCCTACACATATCATCAAACAACCCAAAAACACCATTCTAACAATAATTTTAGATTTTCAAACTGAGGATTGAGAACACACTTCCTAACCTTGAGGATGATCAAAAGGAAATTTGGAAATGAAGGAGTTCATCATTTTCTTGGAAGGTGAACTTCGCACACTTTCATTTACTTGAACTTTCTTTCTTATATTAATTCTCTTGCTTTGATTTCATATTATAAACTGTTGTAATCTAATTGGAAGTGGTTAGTTAAGCCACCCATATATATCCCTTGTTTGTTCTTTCTTTGGTGTTGAAAAGGAAAAAACAGAGTTTTTTTTTTTTTCCATAATTACTTGGCCGGCCAACTAACTTCTTCTGGGATAGAATAGAGCATGTTTTCCGGTGTCAATCAGAACGGTTTTCGGCGATCCCCAAGGCATACATATTTATTTATTTATTTTTGTTGCATTTTGAGAGATTTGTGAGGATATATTTTGTTGTAATATATATATATATATTTTATACCTCTTCTCCCTTATTCGGATATGTAATATTCAAGTGATGTAATAATTCCCCGCCCTACTTCTTTCTATCCCATTCTTTCCTTATTTGTAAATCTGTATTATATATTGTCTTGTCATCATATCCATACTTAGCATCCATGTTTCATGCCTTAAGATTCGGTTAAATTTGCATCTATGAGTTTAATTGATTATCATGTGATTTTGTGCGCTACCTCACGTCTTGAGATGATTCACATGTCATATTTTAGAAGTTGGATCTTTAGTTGCATTTCATGAGTGAATTGCATTAGGATCTTGTATATATGATCATGCATTTGTTTACTAACTTTATTTTTGTACCTTTTTGCAGGATGCCAGTAAATATGTAAGTTTTTATGCTTTAGCATCTTGCTTGTGTGTGTTTTTCTTACTATGTTTAGCATCCTACCATGCGGCTATTTGCTTATTTGATATAACTCTATGCATGCCAGTGAGTGAAGGTTGTGTTGTTTAATTTGGAATAAAATTGATTTTCATGATTGCACTATTCAAAACATTTTCGAAACATAAGAAATAAAATTATTCCAAAACAAATGACACAGTCCATATTTGTTTACTTCACACAGTAATTTTAGCATTTATTAAATAATTGGATTACAAATATATAAAGTTAATAAAAATCATATCATGGCTTAGAAGAGGCCAATCGTTTGATCGGGTGAGCGGGGGTGCTCAGTCAATGACCTTCCCCCTTCATACCTATGGTTTTGAGCCAAGCATCATTGGTTACATCGAACTGGGGCCTTATCGCATGTCACGGGTTTCTAATTTTTCTAAAATATTAGGTGGCGACTATAAGATCTGGTGAGGTAGTCCATTTCTAGAAGGCAAAGAATTTGTAATAAAATGGATTTTCTATAAAAGTTGCTAAATTTGGACTCTCATCTATGTTTCACATTGCACTCATAAGACTAGATTGAAGAAATTGAGGGTGTGAACTGTTAACGCACACGGATGCCCCTCGAGTGGTGTTACAGTTTCTGGCGACTCTGCCAAGGATATTAAGAAACCTTGACCAGAACTCCATGATACGATTTTTATTTTCAATTTTATGTTCATTGCATTTCATGCATAGGTGCGCCTAAGTCCCGTGCTCGTCACTTGTTATCTTGGATGGCTATTCGGCTTCAAGCAGATAAATGGACATGGGCTCTAATATGGTGGGAGCACAAGCCTTGGAATCGAGATCCCCACGTACCGCTTGATCCGCCGAATTGAGTAGGTATATTGGTGTCATGCTGAGGTACCATTTTTCACCAAGACTGACCTAATGCATATAGTAAACACTAGCAACTTCCAACTTAGGACAGGATGCTCCTCCATGCTAGGATATGTGATGCCACTTGTGTGAATAGTGAAACCCTAGACCATTTCAAAGCTAGGACAAGGTAACTCTACCCTTCATAGGGGTGTTTGTTCTCTTTCCTGCTATGTGCAATGTATGGGATCTGGATTCTAAAATTTGATCAGTGGATTAGACATATAATTTTGAGGGGTTGAGTTTAGTGTTCGTAATGATTAGTTGCGCCGAAATGCTGTCGAATTTCTGATTGGGAGTTTTGTTTTGTTTTTGCTAGGTAGTCGTAGCACTGTAGGCTTAGAACAGTCTAATATCCCCCATGTTTTATGGACTCGCTCTGGTAGACTTAGTAGAACCACAGATTTGGTTCAAGAATAGCTAATGTTAGTTTCTCTGCCGCCAATTACAAGGAGGAAGGTTAAAACCACATTGTTAGAACCTCGCCAGTCGAAATTTCTAGGATCTATGATGGACCCACCTTCAATGGTCATAGACCAACCTTCAGTAGGGATGGACCCACTTCTAGTGGTGATGGACCAACCTCCAATAGTGATGGACCCACTTCTAATAGTGACGGAACAACCTTCAATAGTAATGGGCCAACCTCCAACAGTAATGGACCAACTTTCGGTAGATATAGCAAACATGCTTTTAGCCCTTCAACAAAGCATGGATGCAATTACCAACTTGGTTGTCGCTAACAAGGAGGCTTTTCTTGAATTGCAACACCCATCTGTAACGTCTACATCTCATCCACCTCCAGCGATTTATCCAATTCTGGAACCACCTCTGCCAACTGAGGAACTTCCTGAGCCCAACTTGCAAGAAAACTTGAGGATTCTCACACAACCATTGGGCGGACTGTTCCCCATAGATATCGATGGAGTTGATCCGACTATGCTAAAATTAGCTAAGTTGGAGAAGATGCTCGAAAAATCACAAAGGATCAACTTCGTTCCAGACATCAAGGATGGGTTTACAGACATAACAGCTAGGTTTCTTGAACGGTTCAAAATGCCGCACATGGATAGATTCAATGGGGCTGGTGATCCTATGGTTCATATCTGCCTCTTCTCAGATATTCTGAAGCCCATGGGTCTATTTCGAGCTCAAAAGCTTTCCTTGTTCAGAAGAACCATGTTAGGAGTGGCTGACATCTGGTATGCCAAGCTAGAGGACTCAATAAAATAGAGTTGGGAAGAGTTAGCTGAGGTCTTCATCACCTAGTATTCTTACAATACCCAAATTAAGGTAACCAATCAGGAATTGGAAGAAATCCCACAAGAGCCCAATGAGAGCTTCATGGTGTTTATCACCAGGTGGAGGGCAAAGGCAGCAATGATGACAAATTGACCCTTGGAAAAAGATCAAGTTCATATGGTTGTCAAAAATCTGCATGGAGGCCTACTACAGAAAACGATAGTTTTCTTACTCTTCAACTTTAAGGATCTTTATGAGATTGGGGTTCAAATTGAGGATGTTATTAATCAGGGAATCATTACAAAAGGAAATGAGCCTATGCGAAAGTCATTCACTCGTAGTTCTAATGCTACTCAGCAGAGCTGCCAATGCCATGCCCTCAGAGATCAACACTGTCACCATTTTTACTTAAATGGCCAACCCTTTTGCTAATATCAACCTATAACCAACCACTTCAACTCGACCTCGAAACCAAAGGTGTCACCCTCTCTACATGTCTCCAACTAGTGCCATCGAAATTCTAGTAGAAAAGGGGCACCTCAAGCTCCTTGATCCCTAACCCCTTTGTAATCCACTTCAATGTATCCATGATCCCACCAAGTACTGTACCTTCCATCAACAACATGGTCATGATACTTCCAATTTCATTGTGGGATTCAAGATCTTATTGATAATAAGATCATTGCTCCACTCCAAAGAACCAAGACCACCTCCAACCCACTCCATGACCCAGTCCCACCGCCTTCCCATTTCAAATTCATCTATATGCTATCGCCCACCTTCAACCCCAGCATATACATCACACCTTCTCATTTTCCCAAGCCTGAGGTGCTAATATCGAAGAGCACTAACCGATTCATGGTAGGTACACCTCGATCCCAACCAAAACCCCAAAACTCTGTAGTGGCAGATAATCTGGAGCCAAAATGAGATATTGGTAAATATTCTCATAGGCATACACTTCCCTCTTTACGATTTTCCTGAACCAAGGATTGATCATGCAATAAAGAAGCACTGGAGAAGTTCCGGGTCTAACACTGGCTGAATCTGTGATAGATTTTGAAACTAGCACGGGACCAGTAAACTTGGGGGGGATATTATGATTATTGCTGTGATCAGGGATGGACCAGCTGCTGATTGCATAAATTTCGTTGTAGATATAGTGGATGACATGCACTGTATTTAGCAATTTGAGTATACTTTCATTTTACTTTATGAATTGGGTGTTGAGTCTGAACCTGATTCCACCAAGTCTGTCGGGTTGGAATCAGGATCGAATTAGTCTTGTGAGTCAGAGTCTAGTGATTTTGGGGGTGACAACCCAGATACCATTGTCCTATCTATGTTTGGCTTTTCACTTTGTTCTGAGTCTATTTCAATCATTGAGCTAGAAGTTTTGAATGAAAATACAGTAATTTTTGCCTAGTTCTCTATGCCTTTAAATCATTGCATTGACCAAAATTTTCAAAACTTTTTCAAAAACTTTGATAAAAATGAAGAAGAAGCAATTTCTCGGGATTTGTAAAATTTGATCGACTGAGAGGAAGAGAGATATGCTAAGCCTTTAATGAATGAGATCATTTTTGTTAATGTGGGTATTGAGAAGGATCTTGGCTCGGTCCAGATTGGTTCTATATTGTCTTCAAAGGAGCACGAGCGATTAGTTGCTTTATTAAAAGAGTTCAAAACATGCTTTTGCGTGGTCCTATGAAGGCATGCCTGGAATTGATTTTGAGATTATACAGCATAAGGATCCCTCTTGACCTAAGACCCGACCCCTTAGCTTTCAAATCTTGATTTAAAATGTTCAATAATCTATCAAAATATGAGGCTTGTATAGCCGGATTGAAAGTAACCCTTGAATTGGGGGCAATGAGGTCGGATGTGATCGAAGGAAGCTTGTATAGCTAGATTGGAAGCAACCCTTCAACTAGGGGCAAAAAGGCCAGATGTGATCGAAGATTCAAAATTGGATCGTTTCTCAAATGGAGACTAACAATAAAGCCAAATCCTGAAATTTGACAGAAGAAGATTTAGTGCTAAAGGACAACTGAGTTCCTATCGATGACCCTAGGGTTACATCCAGACCCAAATCGATGGGTCCTTACATCATCAAGTCTATCTGGTTGGGAGGAACACTCATTCTCATAGATTTAGATAGCCTAGAGTTCTTACAACCAATCAATATGGATAAGCTACAAAGTTACTACCCTTGAGAGGCTAGTTGGGTCAAAATCCTAGAAGGGCGACCCAAGTAAAAGTTAGAGCAGGAAAAAAAAAAATGAAAAATAGAAAATGAGAAAAATGAAAAAGGCTCGTAAGGTTGAAAACCTTGAAGGGCAGCTTTGGTAGAAGTTAGAGCACAAAATGAGAGTGTTAATACTCGAGTGAGCCTTACTTGGAACTACGTAAGGCTTGATTCCTATCTTTGGGATACGTAAGCAACTTCATCTTGAAGTTTAGCCCCAATCATTTTCAACTCACTCATCCCGTCCATGTTTGATTAGTATATTTTTACTTGACTCGATTGTCTTGTCCATGTTCGATTGGCTCATCTTCGTCCAATTCAATTATCCTATCTATTCTTTATGGTAGATGCAGTTGCAAGACAAATCAAGTTCGGATTTGAAATTTTGCATCTCAAAGGGTTGATTCCATGTTGGTCGGGTAGTGGCCATTTGCGAAAACAAGTTTCAATGATTTTTTAATGAAGTCGATTAATTTTCTCAAAAATTATTCCATTTTTTACAAAAACTAGACCATTTTTGGACCAAAAGTGAAAAATTTTACTGCTCATAGCTTAACTTACATGATTTCAAAATAGAGAGTGGAACAAGCATGTTAATCTAACTCTCATGTTGATCAAAATTATTTTATAGAAACAAAAAGAAAAAAGTCAAAGCAATGAACTAAGGGTATAGTCCAGTCATGAATTATATGTCTTCTCCCCACACTCTCGATCTCCTGTTGCATGTTTTAGCTAGCCGGCTAACGATTCAGTCGGCTGTTCAAGCTTTGAGTTGACTCCAAGTGTGCTTCTTGACTGTTTCAGTCGGCCGGCCACTTGTTTAGCCAACCACGATCTTGTCTGATTGGTGGTCACATCTTTTATTGCCTAACTCAATACCATTCAACAATCTCGCTACACCTTTATTATCAAATTTAACGTCCTTTAATTGTTCATCATACAATTGTAACTTCTTTACTCCCCTCTTAGTCTTCTTAATATATCGGGGAATATTCTGAATGTACCATCTGTGAATGTTCGTCGCCTTAAAAGGTGAACGACCACCGTAACTTCGCTTATATCCACTGGCCACATGTGTCATTGACCATCGGTACGCAAGGGGAGTCCGATACTAGTTGCTTACTACTCCTTCAATTTTTTTTATAAAAAACTCCAAATCTTTTATCCGAACACTTTTACAGGATTTGTTACCTCTGTTAACCCTTATGTTCAGACAACTTAGCTTTGATATTTTTGCCCTCTGCTCTTCGTACCCACGAACAAACTTTGCCGGAGCTAACCGTCGGCTCTCTTCCCACAGTCCTATTTGCCACGTCAAAAAATGATCTACACACATTTGAGTAAAGGGCCTGTAATTCTTGAGATACTCTTCTAAGGAGTATAACATTGTATACCAATACAATCAATAAAAAAAGAAAGACAGAAAAGGAGGGACGAAACAAGGTACCAGAAAACATCACCACCACAATAGCTATCCCATTGCAAAAGCATATTCCTCTCTAGCATCAAATGTTTTCTGTTACCAAATAAATAGCAAAAGTGTGCCAAGAGTAAGGACGAAGATTCCCCATTCAAAATAATTCAAAAGCATAATCATTTTCCCTTCTTTGCTTTATGTGACTCATTTTGAAAATATCTTTACTTTATAACGATGCAAAGAACCACAAACGTGACACGTGGATAGCAATATCAAGCAAAGAAATCAAAAGTACTCACACCTGGGCCTGGGTGTGAATTCCTTTTAACCCCATTCATACACATTGTAGACACCCCATTTTTGACCGACCTTAAGACTCAGACGTTAGCAACTGAGTGCTCGGTGATGTTGCATATTGCGCTCGTTCTGAGCTCACAGAGTCTCGGCTGAGAGCCTTGCCTCCAGACTTCGGGACTCTTTTGTGCTTTGCCTCGGTTTGCGAACCAGGTCCTGTTTTCTCTATTTTCTCTTCCCAAAGGGAGGGAGAGGTCTCGAAGACCATCTCTTAGTGGCCGTAGGCTACGTTTCGTGGTCGTAGGCCATTTTTTCCCGTTTGGAGACTAGTTTCCAGTTTTCGGAGCCGTCGGCCGTGTGCCTCGGTTCGGGACCGTTTAACTACCTCTGTTTGCTTCGATTTTCGGCACACACCTTGTTCCCTCTCCCTAGAGGGACACTGTGGCCCGGAAGACCACCTTTGTGGTCATACGCCACCTCCGGTGCTTAATAGTCAGTTTTCGGGGTCCCCGGCTGCACGTTTTGGCCTCCGAACCTTCGTTTCGCATCGGTGTGGGTTCATTTTTGGCATGGACCCTAGTTTCATTGTTAGGAAGGTGGTACTATGGTGGGAGACCACCTTTTCTTCTTAGAGACCACCTTTCTCTTCGCCACCCGGTTTTCTTGTTAGAGAGCTAGTCTCCCTCACTTTTGGGCCACAATTTCTGGTCTTCCATACCACCACTGAGTTGCATTCACCTGGGAGACCACCAATCTTGGTAGGCCGACCACCTTTTCTGCTTGACCCTTTTGACCCCTTGGTCTCCCTCACTTTTGAGCCACAATTTCTGGTCTCTCATACCACCACTGAGCTGCATTCACCTGGGAGACCACCAATCAGGGCTGCCGACCACCTAAATCCCCTTGGCCCTTTTGAACCTGGTCGACTGACCCGGGGGAGTGGTCGGCCGACCACCTGAACCTGGTCTGCCAACTTCCTGCTTTTTGTCTCACTGAGTGTTAGCCAGTTGTGCCAGCTGGAAGCCTCAGAAGTGATCATCCATACACGTGTATGGAGGATCTTTGAGCTTGGTTTTAAGCTTCCAAGAGAAGCTTTAGCCCCTCTCCTCTATAAAGGAAGTGGTCCTCTTCCATTGCAAGGGTTGAAAATTTTGGCTAGGGCATATACATATACCTCTCTCTATCTCTTTATTCCAAGCTCCAAAACTCCATTGTTCTTGCCCCATTGCATTACCACTCATAGTCTACCACCTCCATCATCAACCTAAGCACCTTGGAGGTCATTTTCAAAGCTTGAGGAGTTGATTTTTTGGTCCAGAGCTTGCTGCCTTGCAATGCTACAAGGGTAAGACACCATTTCCTTCTTTGTAGTATTATTTTGCTCCATAGTTTAGCTCTACTTTCAAGCATATTTAGGCTTTGTCATAAACTGAAAAAAGTCTTATTTTAAGCTCCTCTTCAAGTTTGATTGAGGACATTTTTCTGTTGGGGGTCATCTACCCCTTTGCATGCTTCATTTCCTCATGTTTTGAGCTATGCATCAGAGCATTTGTGTTGGCCTTGGTTTGGCCTTTTAGCCACTGAAATCCAATGGATTTTCAGTGGCTAACATGTGTCTTTGAGCTTCAAAATCAGAGAGGGGTGACCCTCTCACCCCTTGTTCTCTTTACTAGCTTTGTTGGCCTTCCAAAGGAACCGCTATTTGCATGTTTCACAGCCATGCTCCAGGCCATTTTTGATGAGTTTTGTGACCTGCATGACCTCTATCCAGAGGTAGTTTTTCCATATTAGATGTCTATTATGCATGTGTAGAGTAATCTTCTTCAAGGCCTTTTAAAGGGGCTTTCACTTGCATGCTTTCTAGACTAATTTCAGGCCCTTTTTAGTGAGTTTTAGGTCCCTCATAACCTCTTTCCAAAGGTGGTTTTGCCATTTTGTATGTCTATCTTGCATGTGTAGAACAACCCTCTTGTTGGACTTTCAAAGGGACACATCATTCTTGCATGCATTGACTGAGTTTCAGTGGGTTTTTGGGCATTATTTGGCATGGCATACTTTTGTTTTTAGCTGGTTTGGTGAGCTCTCATGTGCTTCATATAGTTGTAGTGCAAATCATGGTTCACTAGCTTATTTTGCATGCTTTGTTGACCCTTGATTTTAGCACTCTTTGGCCTTGCCTTAAACTGACTTTGTGCATATTTTGGACTGCCTTAGCTCTGTTTTTGGGTCTCATGGTCGAATGATGTTTCTTTTGCATGCTTGTAGTTCAATACACTTGCCTAGCTCTGAGATTTGTGGTCTATTGCATGCATATACTGAGGTGTTTTCATGCTTTGGGGTCATTTTGCATCATATTTCAGAGCCTATGTGAATGCCATATCCTCATATTTTCTCCTCTTTAAGTGTGCTTGAGAGTTGTGCATGAATGCCTTGTTTTCGGACCATTGAATGAGCTTCATTTCCATGCACTTTGAACTATCATTTTGGGCTATTTTCCCACTATTTCAGACCTACCTAGGGTCTGTTTGGGGTTGGTTTTGCCATTCGTACATTGCTTTGTGTACCTCTAGTGTAACTCGCTTCACTAGTTTCGGTATTCAAGCCATCTTGCATGCATTATGTGACATATTTGCATGATTCGAGACCATGGTACATTATGTTTCAGAGCTGGAAAATGTGTGTTTGCATGCCATACTTCATCCTTTGCCATGCTTAGTTAGAGTTGCATGTTGTGCCTTAGGATTGGTCCTTTGCATCCGTGCATGTTTGCATGTATTTCGGTTGACTCATTTTCATGTATGGCCACTGATTTGAGTGGGGCTGAGGTCCACTCACTTTAGTTTAAGTCCATATTGCATTGCGTATGCCATATAGTTCGTGTGCATTGAGTATGCCATTCTCAGTTCATAGCATTGCGTATGCTAGGTTGCATGTGTGCATATCATCCCTCGCATGCCAGCATGATTAGGTTGCATTGCATTTAGGGTTGCATGTTAGTCACATTGTGTATGCCATCTTATTGCATCGTGTTTGGAATAGGGCTTAGTCCAAACACGGGAAACGAGGGACGCTTCGTACTCCAAGTGACGAAACGTGCCTCGGTTCTCGGTCGCCGACACTCCGGATTATCCATGATAGAGTTATTGGCTTTACTTGCTTATATGTGCATTCATTTCGCATTGAGTCGTGCAATTCGACTCCTCGGCCATCATGCATCGAGATGCGTGATTGGTGGCACGAGGATCGAGGTGTGCATACATATGTGAAAATACTTTGGCATGCCCCTTTCTTGCTCTCTGTTGTGGCAAACCAGAAATCAGCAGCCTTCGAGAGCTTTGCACAGCATTCCGGGATTAATTGCAAACAGAGGTAAATCGGGGCATCGCGAGGAATTTTCCGACAAGGCGACTCGAGCATGCATGTATCTTTCATCATTCGGAGCAGAGCTGAGGCAGTCCATAGATCTGCATACTAGTTTATTTCGTTTCTTAGTTAATTTGTTAATTAATTAGGGTTTTGTAATATTTAATTAGCTAGAGTAGTTAATTATTTATTCGGTCTGTATTATTTATTCGGACCCTCCGAGAGAGGGCCAACTGTTGTAATAAGTGTGCGTGTGTGTGATGCATGTCTTCGAGCCCCACGTCTTTCTCCATTTTATTTACCAGCTTATGATGGTTAGTTTTAGGGCACGTTTCAATTAGCATCCTTATGCTCGTATGTTTGCATCCATTCATCTATTTTGCATGCACCGGGCTCGGCGCATCATACTAACTGCATTGTATTTCAATTCCAAGCTGAATACATGTTTCTTGTTGCATTTCATATGCCATGTTTAGAATAGCCGAGCCTATCTTAGTTGCATTTTGCATGTATTGCATTAGCCATCTTAACATGAGCTAGGATCATGCATTGATTACCAACTAGTTTCTGTTTTGGCTTGGAGTACTTGGTAAGTATTTATGCTTTAGCATCCTTGCATGTGTGTGAGTGACTGCCTTGATAGCATGCTTACCATGTGGCTTTGTGCTTATGTGATATAACTGCCTGAATGCCTGTGGGTGGAGGTTGGATTATCTGAATTGGAACAATTCATTGATTGTGAGTTTTTAAGCCCACTAGATAGTGGCAAATCACCATGTTTTCTAAGCCCACCTGAGGGTGGCAAAATCCGCATTTTAGCCTACTTGCGAGTAGCAAACCGCTTTCAAAAACAAACATGAAATGTTTTGTTCCAACTCAGGCGATCCAGTCTATACTTGTATGTTGCGCGCATCACATAGTAATTCTAGGCTAATAACTAGAATAAGAGCGCATAATGTTTTCAAAACTCGATATCATGGTTAGTAGAGGCCGATCTTTGATCGGGCAAGCGGGGGTGCTCACGAAGTGACCTTCCCCAATCGTACCCAAGTTCCCAAGCCGAGGCAACTTTGGTGATGACGGACACGTGGCCTTATGCACGAGTCAGAGTTTCCTAAATTCCCCCAAAATAAATATTTAGGTGGTGACTCTGTATCTGGCAAAGCAGTCCATGTTTGGCACTTCTTTCTAAAAATCTGTTTTTCAAAACGATTTGCCAGATTTGGACTCTTTGGTGATTTATCGGTCTCACATTGCACTTTGCGGGATTAGATTCAGAACCATGACATTTGAGTCTGAACTGTAGTGAACCCAATGAAGAAAACGGGATTTCCCTCCCGGGACGTTCGGGGACGTCTACAGTTTCTGGCGACTCTGTTGGGGAGTTAGAGAACATGACTCAAACTCATGATATCTTGTTTTGACTACACTTATGTGTTTCTTTGCATTGCATTTGCATTGGTGCGCCTAGGACACCGTGTTTGCCGTATGCTATTCCTGAGCGGTTTACCGGAGGCTTGCTTTGCGAAGCGTGCCATAAGGCTAACCGGTTGCGGGCTCTGCCATGACGGGAACACAAACTCCGGTTTTTATCGGGGCACCCTTTTTGACCATTCGAGCTAGTGCATATTCGGAATCCGTAGTGACCATTCGAAGCTAGGACAAGTTGCTTACCCGATTATAGGTTGTTTGAAACCGCTGCGTGCGTAGTGAAACCCTAGCTCCTGACAAAATAGGACAGGGAAACCCTACCCCAACATAGGGGTGTTTTGGCTCTCACTTGTTTGTTATGTGCTTTAGAGTGCGTGTCTAGAGGAATGCATGTATTAGTTTGCAAGTTTGGGCATCAGGCCTACGGGCACCAGTTCAGTATTTTGGGAATCAGTTATCTGCGGGTATCAGATTCAACTTCGGGGATAGTGATTTGGGAACAATGATCAGTACTTGAGAACAGTGTATTTCAGCTTATCAACTATGTGTTGTGATGCCCAACTGTGTGTTGTGTGTTTATTTTAAGCCGTTATGCTGTCCGTTTGTCTAGTTTTTTATTTTCTTATTATTGCTTTATTTATCTTTTTGCTAGGGGTAGTTTAGCACAATTGCTTCAAACTAAGCAGATATTCCCCAAGCACTCTGGACTAGAGGTCGCTGACTCAATCGATCTGAGGATCTGGTCGACGGACAACCAGTGTATTATTCCTTACCCCCCGGTTATCAGGCGGAGGTCGAGAAGACGCAGTATATCCGAGCAGAGATTGCCAGATCAGTGGACTTTGAACAGTCAGGTTGAGCTTCCCGAGGCTACTCTAGAGATAGACCTACCGGTAGTTTAGATAGATCAGGGCAGTATGGCAGGAACGACAGGAGTTGAGGAAATGATGCGTCAGATGTAGGAGACCATGAGAGCCATGCAGCATGACACTGTTCGTCGAGATGAGTTTGCCAAACAACAGGCCGAGATCATGGCCCAGCAGGCAGAGTTAATTGCCAGGCTGCAACAACAAATCGCGGCATCTGCTTCACACCAAGCTCCTCCCCCACCAGGAGTTCCAGCACCCGGGGAGGCACCAAATGTCCAGGGAGATACGGATATCCCGACAGGGCCGGCTCCGCCCCCGATTCTACCTCAACTATCCAAGGCACCTACGCTTGTCAATCAACCGGACTCTCTCTTTGAGTTCGAGGTGGACCATATAGCGTTAAAGTTGAGCAAGCTTGAGAAGTTGTTCAAGAAATCCCAAGGGGTAAAGTCCATCCCAGACATTGAGGACGGGTATACTGACGTGGCTGTGAAGCTGCCAAATAGGTTCAAAATGCCACAAATTGACCGCTTTGACGGATCTGGGGATCCGATGGTGCATCTCCGGTTGTTCTCAGATATATTACGGCCGATGGGCCTCACCAGACAGCAGAAGCTTTCATTATTCGGCCGGACCCTGTCGGGTGTGGCCGCTATCTGGTACGCAAAATTAGAAGACGATGTTAAGCGGAACTGGGATGAGATGGCCGAGGCTTTCATTGCACAGTACTCCTATAACACGCAAATCGAGATTACAACCCGTGATCTTGAGACAACAAGGCAGGAGCCTAAGGAGAGCTTTTCGGAGTTCGTAGCCAGGTGGAGGGCGAAGGCCTCAATGATGACCCTAAGGCCTACTGATAAAGATCAAATCCGGATGATTGTGCACAATCTCCAGCCTAAGCTGATGCAGAAAATGATCATGCTCCCTTTCCTTACCTTTTCAGATTTGCATGAGATGGGAGTACAGATTGAGGATGCCTTGAAGTAGGGCTTGATTGATAATGACAGAGAGCAACCCATAAGAACCTTCAACCGCAACAACAATACAGGCACCGGCAATGCCACAAATGCTAGAGCTTCAGAAGTAAGCATGGCCACCACCATTCCCCCTCCAAGACCCATGGCAGCTACACCTTTCTCCGGCGCGTCTGGAAGCAACACACAAACCACCAGATACCAACCTCGAGGCCAGAGAACCTTCACCCCATTATGTATGCCCCTGTCCAAGGCTCTAGGGGTATTAATCAGGAAAGGGCACTTAAAGCCCCTGGAGCCGAGGCCGTTGCCAAATTCAGTCCCTCCCTCTCATAACCCAGCAAAATACTGTGCATATCACCAACAACATGGTCACGATATTGACCAATGTTTTAGATTGCGTCATGAGATTCAAGATCTCGTTGACAAGGAGGTGATTGTGCCTCCAGAAAACCCAATGTCACAACAAACCCTCTCCCACCGTACAACCAAGCTCCACCCCCTAAACGTATCAACTTCATCCAGACTGGGGTCGTGTCTTACGATCCTAGCATATATATCACCCCATCCCACCTACCCAAGCTGGAGGTGCTCATTCCTGACTGCACTGACTTGTGCATGTTGGATATCTCTAGAACCCAACCCGAACCAATGGTGGTGACTGTCGAAGACAGAACATGGGAGATTTTAGGGGAGAATGGGATTGTTGAGTCAGAATCTGAGGAATTTGGGAGTTTTACTGAGGAGGTATACAGTTCGAGTGACTACATTCTATCAGTAGGCCAGGTTGGGTCAAATGTGGAATTGCCGGCAGGGGCAGAGCTTTGTGTGATACAGGGGGATGAATCTGGTCAGAGGATAGATGATTTGGCAACTGTGGAAGGGGACTTTGCTAACCTCCAATTTTTCAATGAACAAGATCCAGAGGGCATGGTAGTCAACTGGTCAGATTTTGAGGAGTCAGCAGAAGCCACCGGGTGGCTTGATGACCTACCAGATGTTGTCGACGAAACTCAGTTGGAATGGGGCTTGGCAGGGGCAAGAACATCAGTTGTGGCCGGAAGGGCTAGAAATCAGAATGTATCGCTGGAGAGCGCCGGTGCTAAGAATTTCGCTCAGGACTTGGGCATTGTGAATGCGGGAAGTGTTGAACAGCCAGCTATACTGACGCAGTTGGAACAAGAAAGGTTCAGGGATTCTGAGAGAATCAGGAAAGCTAAGGCCCCTGAGGGGACGGAAAGTGCTGTGTGACGAGGATAGAGAATACTGCGAGCATGTGGACGGAAAGTACTGCGAGTACAATTGTACCGGAGCCGGACAGGTGTCTGTTGGCTGCCGGCGGAATGTGGTGGGAAGACGATGATCTATGTCTTGCCCACATGGATGAGGATTGGAGGAGCAACCAGCCAGACGATACCTGGTACATTGGTGAAGTCGATCATATGACTACAAGCGGGTGGTATTTTAAGCCCCCACATCTAGATCAGCTAGAGGCGTCTGGGAAAGATAAGGAGGCAGTGAAACAAAAAGAGAAGCAACTCGAAGAAGAGGCTGTACTGAAGCAGTTGAAAAAGATACAGGCAGACATCTCCATCTGGGGACTGCTTATGGCATCGCGAGTGCATCGACAAGCTGTCTTATCGGCCATGGACAAGGCCAAGCTTTGAATAGACACCACGCCCGAACAGCTGGTGGGCTTAGTTTTTCCGGGAGGGGCTACCCTGATGTTGACTTTCTTCGACAAAGAATTGCCACCTGAGGATGCGAACCATAACAAGCCACTCTACATCTCTGTGGAGTGCAGAAACAAATGGATACCCGTGGTGCTTGTTGACACAGGGTCCGCCATCAATGTGTGCCCAGCAAGGACTGCATATGCAATCGGTTTAAAGACCGCGGACTTTGTGCCGACAGCCCAGGTGATTCGGGCATATGATAACACAAGTAGAGAAGTAATGGGGACAGTGGAAATTCAGACCAAGGTTGGGCCGGGACAGCATGAGGTAGACTTTCACGTCCTAGAAGTTCCTGCGACCTTTAATCTACTTTTGGGGCAGCCATGGTTGCACCAAGTAAAGGCAGTTTCGTCCACCCTGCATCAGATGGTGAAATACCCCCATGGGAAGGGAGTAGCCATCGTTTTTGGAAATTCGTCGATCCATCCACCGCCAGAAGTATCTACGCCAGTTTTGGAAATTGAGCACGGTATGGAGGATGTGTTCATGTCTGGTTTTACCCTGGCTGAGGCCCGGGTTGTGCAGAACATCTTAGCTGTTAATGAGGGGGTGTATGTTATTGCACAATTAGTATACCTCATGAACAAGCTTTAACACATCCCCGGGATGGGATTGGGAAAAAGCGGCTGGATGGGCGTTGCAGCGTTGGCCGAAGTGCCACACAACCCACACACCTTTGGCTTGGGTTATCTACCCACCAAAGAGGATGGGATAAGGAAAGGTAAGGAGATGGCTGGGAGAGCCAGAGCGAAGCAGGTGGGGAAGCCTTTTGAGCTAATGCATTGACCCATCCAGGGTACCCTAAACGGACGCTTTATCTGGAAGGGAGAGGACTTTCCATTTTGTGGCTTCCCAAAGCCGTGGATAAACGGAGAGAAGCGCTGTGTGCCAGGGTTTGAGATTTTCTTTGACCTACAGTTATCTGGGGATGACGTTGCCGAAGAGCAGACTGACCCATTCTGAGGCTAAGCAGAGCAAAGCAAAAAAGTAGAGTCTGAGGATGCCGAAAGTGAAATGGGGGTAGCGCTGGCGTGTCTACTTTCAGGTCCTCCGATCGAACATAAGTGCTTGGGGGATAACTTCTCAGTATGCGTGATCGGGAATGAAACGGCTGCGGGCCTACCAGCAAACATTTTGGATGCATCCATCGCACCCTCTCTCACCTGGCAGTACGAGGAGGGATTTTTGTCAAGCAGCACCGGGTCAGGTAGTGAGCCGGAATCTGATTCCTTCGAATCTGTTAAGTCGGAATTAGGTTCCAGCTCGACTGAGTCTGAGTCCGGTATTCCAGGGGGTGATAACCCGGATACCACAGTCCTGTTTAGGTCGTCTTTTTCTTTCTCTTTTGAGTCTGTTGTAACCGAAGAATCGGACGATTTGGATGTGCTTAATGAGAATGATGTGGCTATGGTTTCTGAGTACTTTTCTGTGCCCTTGATTTATTGCATTAACTCAGACTTTCAGAATTTCGATCAGAACGACGAGGAAGAAATTCCTCCGGTTTTGCAACGCTTAATTGAACAAGAGCAGGAAAGATTTGTTAAACCCTTAATGGATGAAATCACTACTGTGAATATTAGTACTGAGGAGGACCCGCGGCTGGTCCAGATCGGGTCCACGTTGTCTTCGGAGGAAAGCGAGCGCTTAGTCGCTTTATTAAAAGATTTCAAAGATGTTTTCGCGTGGTCCTACGAAGACATGCCTGGGATCGATCCTGAGATTGTACAGCACCGGATCCCTCTTGACCCCGAGGCCCGACCCGTTAAACAAAAACTCAGAAGGATCCGCCCGGACTGGGCTCTCAAGATTAAGGAAGAGGTCACCAAGCAAATTGACGCAGGTTTCTTGCTGGTATCCAAATACCTGACTTGGTTGGCCAACATCGTTCCGGTGCCGAAGAAGCATGGCAGGATCCGGGTATGCGTGGATTTCAGGGATTTGAACAGAGCCAGTCCGAAGGACGACTTTCCCTTGCCCCATATTGATGAGTTAGTGGACTTCACAGCGGGGCATGCTTTGCTTTCGTTCATGGATGGATTCTCGGGCTACAATCAGATAGTGATGGCACTTGAAGACCGGGAGAAGACTGCTTTCACCACCCCGTGGGGGACTTACTGTTACAGGGTGATGCCATTTGGGTTGAAGAATGCTAGAGCTACATATCAACGGGCCGCGACCACAATATTGCATTACCTGATCCATAAAGAGGTTGAGGTGTACATGGACGACATGATTGTCAAGTCCAAAGAAAGAGAGGGCCACTACACCGCCTTGCAAAAGTTCTACCAAAGGATCAGAGAATTTCGGTTGCGGCTGAATCCTCAGAAATGTACGTTCGGTGTTACAACAGGGAAAATGTTGGGGTTTCTGATTACACAGAGAGGTATCGAAGTCGACCCTTCCAAAATCAAGGCCATCTTAGAAATGCCACCACCAAGGACTGAAAAGGAGGTGCGAGGCTTTCTGGGTAAAGTGCAATTCATAAGACGGTTTATCTCAAAATTAACCTTGACTTGTGAACCACTTTTTGGCCTCCTAAAGAAAGGAAAGAAATTCCAATGGGACGGCCGATGCCAAGCTGCTTTTGAACAGATCAAGGAATACTTACAGAACTCGCCCGTGTTGTCACTGCCAGAGCCGGGGAGACCGTTGATTTTGTATCTTTCAGTAACTAAGACTACAACGGGCTGCATGCTCGCGCAAGAATCAGAGGACAAAGTGGAGAAAGCCATCTACTACCTGAGCAAGAAGATGCTGGAGTATGAGACTCGCTACACACCGTTGGAAAAGGCTTGCTTAGCCTTGGTATGGACTACCAGGAAGCTGCGGCACTACCTGCTAGCTCACTCTGTAATGTTGGTTTCAAGATTAGATCCCATCAAATATCTATTCGAGAAACCGACACTTACGGGTAGGCTAGCTCGTTGGTTGTTGTTGCTTTCCGAATTCGATCTGAAATATGTGACGCGCAAGTCAGTCAAGGGAAGAGCAGTAGCAGAGTTCTTAGCCGATCATCCAGTGGAAGGAGGTGAAGCAGTCGAGTACTTATTCCCAGATAAGGCCATTTTGCATATCGACGATGAGTTTTGGACGATGTGGGATAGGAGTGTTGTTGATAGCACCTAACAACTCCCGTATCCCTCTAGCATTCAAACTCCGGTTCAAAGTCTCGAACAATGAAGCAGAATATGAGGCATGCATTGCTGGTCTAGAAGCAGCCCTGGAATTAGGGGCAAAACAGTTGGACGTCATCGGGGACTCGAACCTTGTTGTATCTCAAGCGAAAGGAGATTGGAAAGTCAAAGAAGAAAAGATGATTATGTATCACCAGACCTTGGACTTGTTAATTCCTCGGTTTGAGAAGTTAAACTTTGCTTATCTGTTAAGAGAGAACAACAGGTTCGCAGATTCACTAGCAACTCTATCTTCCATGATAGACATCCCGTTTGGAGTCCGGATGCGTCCAGTCATTATCGACTAGAAATTTGTGCCGGCTTACAAGTCGATTGCTGCTATAGATGAGGTTCAAGATGAGAACCCCTGGTATTACGATATTTGGAATTTCTTGGAGAATGAAGCATATCCACCAGGGGTAAATGCCAAGGATAAAAGGGCAATCAGAAGAATGGCCGTTCAGTTCATCATCTGCAGAGGTAAGTTGTATAAGAGAGGTCATCTGGGAATGCATAAGCTGTGCGTTGAAGCTGAAGAATCAAAATGCCTGATGGAGGCCATCCATGGAGGGGAATGCGGTGCGCATATGAACGGGGTAATGCTAGCGCGGAAGATCCTCAGACAAGGTTATTATTGGTCCACCATGGAGGAGGATCGTCTCGGCTTTGTTCGGCGATGCCACAAATGTCAGATCCATGCAAACCGCATGAACATCCCGCCGTCGAAGCTATACAATATGACTTTGCCATGGCCATTTTTAGTTTGGGGAATCGATGTGATCGGGACTGTCACTCCGAAGGGGTCTAATGGGCATGAGTTCATTCTCGTCGCGATAGATTATTTCACAAAGTGGGTTGAGGCCCAATCCTATGCGGTGTTGAAGGCTTCACATGTTGCAAAGTTTATCAGGAACAACATCATCTGTCGCTATGGGGTCCCGAACGAAATCATTTTAGATAACGGTTCCCACTTCAAGAAGGAAGTGATTGACTTGTTGGAAAAATACAATGTGGCTTTTCATAAGTCATCCACCTATCGGCCGCAGACCAATGGAGCGGTCGAGGCCGCCAACAAGAATATCAAACACATGTGCAGAAGATGGTGGAAACCTACCGGGATTAGCCAGATAAGTTGCCATTTGCTCTGTGGGGCTACCGGACTTCAATTAGAACATCTACTGGGGCGACTCTGTATTCATTAGTTTATGGAATGGAGGCCATTTTACCTATCAAGATTGAAGTTCCGTCTTTGAGAGTGCTGGCTGAGTGCCAGATAGCCGAAGTAGATTGGCAGTAGAGCAGATTTGAAGAACTCATGCTCTTTGACGAGTGCAGACTGAAAGCACTGTACCATGTTCAAGGTTATCAGTGCAAAATTGCCAGGGCTTTCAACAAGAAAGTTAAGTCCAGGAATCTAAAAGAAGGAGATTTGGTGCTTAAGGACAACTGAGCTCCCATTCACGACCCAAGGGGGCAAGTTCAGACCCAATTGGACTGGTCCCTACATCATTAAGCCTATCTGGTCAGGTGGAGCTGTGGTTCTGATGGACTTAGATGGCCTAGAGTTCTCCCAACCGATCAACATAGACAAGTTGAAGAAATATTACCCTTGAGAGGCTCGCTAGGCCGAAAACCCGAAAGGGCGACCTAGGCAAAAGTCAGAGCACAAAAAATTTGAAATTATAAAAACTAAGCTCGCAAGGTTGAAAACCCGCAAAGGGCGGCCTTGGCAAAAGTTAGAGCGTAAAAGGAGAGTGAAAATACTCGAGTGAACCTGAGCCTGAACTACATAAGGCTTGATTCCCATCTTTAGGATACGTAGGCAACTTAATCTTGAAGTTTAGCCATAAACATTTCCCCGATCAACTTTGTCCATTTGATCATCTCGGCCATCTTTGTCTATTCAGCATTCAAGAGTTCGGTTATGATCTCCGGTGCAGTGCTTTTCAGACTAGGGGCAACTTTCCGTTGCTGTGCAGTGCAGTGCCGCGGTACTATTCAGACTAGGGGCAACTTTCCAGTTGCTGGGGATCCGGGGTTGTGCATCTCAATGACAGATCTCAGGCGTGTCTAGTTCTGATCCACATCAAAAATGGTTTTGAAAAGTTTTAATAAAAGTTGACTTTGTTCAAAATTAATCTTTTTACAACTTAGACCATTTTTAGACCAAAGCAGAAAATTTTCAGTACCCACAACCTTCAATTTCATTGATTTCAATACAGAGTTCTCCTGCTCTTGCATACAAATTGAAGTTACTTTTGGCTACAATCATAAAGAAAACTTGAAAGTACTAATAAAGCAATAAATCTGGGGCATAGATAAGTCAGGTGTTCCTGCGCCCCCTCCCAGAGCTGGTTGAAGCCCCTGATGCCAAAGTGGGCCCGTCCTGTGCCTCTTCATTGAGCCAATCCAAGCACTCATTAGACAAATTGCAACTGAAAGTGGGAGCGGCGGCCAGGAGCTCTCTAGTCCTCCATGCTGTGGCATACTGGGCAAGCTGTGCGCCTCGGGTTGGGAATACAGCACGGTACTCTATCCCCTTTGGCGGGCAAGTCTGATGATTTTCTAACTGGCGGTGGAACCGAAACGGAAAATAGAAGACACAGTGTGTCATGCCAATCAATTGAATCCCATTTTGACGGGTCATGTTGTAACTCATTGCCGGCAGATTGAGCCAAGGGCAGCGCCAAGCGATGCGGTTTGCAGACAAACTGCACATCCAGCTGTACCACCACCCCTCATCCAGGGCATCGACCAGGCGTTGTCGAAAATAGTAGCCGCGAGTTGAGTATGCTGGGCAAGACTCCACAATCTGTAACTTGTCCATCAACCACACCTACGGAGGGATGAAAAATGAGAGAATAAAGAATAGAGAGATGTATGATGAGAGAAAAATAAGAAAAGGGTTTTGTGAGAAAAACCGAGCCTGAGGGCCGAGTGATGTGAGCAATATATATGTCAGATTGGGTGGGAAACATTACCTACAATAGTAGTGGGCTCCCCGCAAGCCTAGCCGTCTCCCGGCGATGAAAAGCGTTTAAGCCCATCAATGTCTCAACCAATGTCATGGCAATGCAGCTCTTGCCCTCCTTCAAACCTTGGGCAACCTCGATCAACCGGACACTGAATCCATCGTAGCCCGGGGCAAGCAAGAAATGAGATAGCAAGCATAGGCAAAACGCGTGTCGCCGATAGCCCTGCCAATGATGGTCGCCGCGGTTACCAGCATCAGAAAACCAGCAAACCAAGCTTGGGATGTCCAGTTCCCCGTCGTGAACCAATGATTGAGCGTCATGCAAAGTGAGGCCGCACATTCGTCCTAAGGCTTGGACATGACCGAATCGGAGTTAAGGCAAGATTTCTTCATTACGCTCGGACTCCATCAAAGCATGGAAATCCTTGAAAGTAGGACACATCTCTTGCCCGCTAAAGCTAAAGATGTGTGTTACCGGATTCCAAAACCTTGCAGTGGCATGGAGGAAAGGGAGATGCAGAGGAGTACGGCCCAGCGTGAATAGTGCATTCAAGCAGAAGCCCCGGAAGTTCAACTTTTCCGAGCCATCCAGAGAAGCAATCCAAGCTGTGAGATTTTGGATGAGGAACGCCTCCATTTTGATGCAAAACTGAGATGAAATGAATGAACCACGAGGCTGGAACTTTTAAAGAGGATAAGGCACTTTTTGGGGGACACGTGTCGAAAAACTGGTGGTTGCCAAACCAGGTGGTCGGCCGACCACCTTTTCTGGTAGGCCGACCACCCCTTGATCTCCAATGGAAAAAGCTGGTCGGCCATGGAGAGAAGTGTGGCTTTGGTCTTATCCTAGTCTCTAGAAGAAAGTTCCTAGCATTTTCATGCATTGGGAGTGTTGAAGGTGCAAGTTTTCCTCTGTTTCGGATGCGTTCCGTCACTCCGATCGTCCGAGATACGTCTGTTTATCGAGTTGTGGTTGAATTTTGTTTATTGAGTTGTTGTTGAGTTTTGTTTATCGAGCTGTTGTTGAGTTTTGCTTATCAAGTCGAGTTGTTAAGTTTTATCGAGCTGTCGAGTTTTGTCCGTTGAAATTGTTGTTCTTTGTTTATCAACATTTCCGGGATTTGCTTATCGAGTTTTAAGCTTGCTAAGGTCTCGTTGTTTCTTAGTAAGATTAGTTGTTTTGTTTGTTGTGTCATTTCACTACCTGACTTGGTAAATTTTCGTTGCTCAATTTTCATTCAATCTCATTTTTGTGCAAAATGATGCGATGCGATGCTAAGAACATAAAATACAACACTTTTTGAACAAAAGCTGTTTCATTCCATTATGCTTCCTTTGTTACAACATTTTACAACAAGGGTACAAGTTTTACAGAAAATAAAACTGCCTAAGAATGTACAATGTGCTACAACTACTAGTAAAAAAAAGGCAAATAAAGCAGGAACATCTGCATCAGTGCTCTCAAGTGCAAGAATAAGAGGCCCTCTTCGTCCTCTTCAGCTGAGAAGTCCCTGCACCATCTCCACCAGCACCACCATCTGAATCGGAGCTGCTGTCCTCGGAACCTTCCTCGGCATCATCTCCGCCCTTAGAACCGGACTCAGAGTCATCCTCTCTACCTGCAGATGTCTCTGACTGAGGATGCGCAGACTCCTCCTCCTCGCTGGACTCCTCCTCTATGACAGGTGCTCTGCGCCTGCCTCGTCTGCGAGACGAGTCCCCTCTCCTAGCTTCCCGAGAAGGTCTAAATGGCCCGGCCTGTGGCCTAGTATATAGCGGAGGCATCTGAAAAGAAAGAGTGCAATTTGAATACATCAGCCAAAGTATGTATATTAGATGCAGATGCAAGAAAACTACATAGAGTGGGTGTATGTAGATACACTACATGAATGTGGTGTGTGTCAGATGTGCTCTACACATACAGTCAATCAAGGCAGTGAAATGTTCAAGTTCAGCATGTCATCAGAAGTATGATAAGTGCAAGAAAACTAAAGAGTACTGGGACACCGACGATGGACAACTGCGTCTCTCTCCGCAGGACCATGCCCTCAAGTGAGGCCACCAACCCGAGCAACCCCTTAGTATACTCCATGGTAGGCGGCAGATGCAAGTGCAAGTCATCAGTAAGTGAATGAATGTCCAAGTATCTGAGTGATAAATCAAAGCTGTAAAGCATACCGATGGCGAGTCAGGGTCTCCGACATATCGGTGATCTGACATAGGAGGCTCTATCGCAATCGGCTAGGAAGTCCCGTATCGCCATCCTGTCAACTCAGTAGGGATATCTGGCCATCCGGCATGATGATAAGTTGGGGGAATCGGGGGGGACCAGTCCAGCCCCACCTCTCGATGTGCCAGCCCTGCTGGTCGAAGGAACACCCGCAGCCCAAGCTCGACTCGATGATGGCATGCCAGCAAACCTCCTCGTGGAAGTACGGATACCTGTCAATGGAGGCATCAAGTATGTATGACGGTAAGTCGCGTACTCCCCCTCCTCCAAATGTAGAAATACATCGGTACCCAACATGGCGCTATCGACCTCCTGGGGAGTGAGCCCCTCAGTGGATCACATATCGTCCGGAGGTGCTGCGGGGACACTCTGCTCAGGGAAGCCGATAGTTTGGCACATGAAGCGGTCCCCCAGAAACTAGGCCCTACCAGCTGGCCCCTCAAATAGGATCCTGTACCGAGAAGCGGCCCATCCTCCAGTAAACTGAAATCGGGTATCACCATCCAAGGGCGCCCAGGGCTGCCATGTGATCGGCGGATTACCAATGCATAAGCCGATTAGAAATCGTAAATGTGCAAGATGAATCAAAGATGAAAGCATGAAGAACTGAGAGTTTTGAATTAGCTCGGTCGGCTGCACTGTATTAAAAAACTGCCGCAGGTAGGGCAGAGTCTCCGGAGCTCTCGGCCGGTACTGGGCCTCAAATACGAGTGAGTAAGGAATCATAAGAGGCACCTCCACCTCAAGCTCCGGGGCTAGCGTCGGAAAGTACGCGAAAACCCATAACTGTGGAAAACAGGGCAATAGCCATCAGAATACAGAATGCTGAGTGCAGAATGTGAATACAGAATGTACAGAGAATGCAGAATGCTGAGAGTGGAATGCAAAGTACAGAATGTAAAGTGTGCTGTGTGTGCAATGTACAGATAATGAAAAGCAGAAATGTAAACCAAGAGGGCAGAGAGTACCTCCCAGGCTCTCCAATAGCTGCTAACTATGTTCCCCCATCCGCGGGAGGTCGCACTCATGTAGCAGTAGAGGGTAGCCAAGCCGGCGCCACCCCAGTCATACTGGCTGACTTGTGATAGGTCTACCAGAGCACTCAGTAGATAAAGTCCAACGGTGTTCCCCGTATCGGAGAACAGAGTGGTCCCGATGAGGAACATCAAAAACCCTCGAGTGTACTGCTATCTCCTCAGGAGTCTCGGGCACCCTCTCTCTAAAATGTGTGGAAAACCAAGTGTACCGGACTCGGCCCGAAGATCTGTCAACCGGTGGGCGAGCTCCCAACAGATAAATCCAGGTAGCCTCCCACTCGCCCATGTCCTCGTCGTAGGGGATCGGCTAGCCTCCCATGTCAAGGCCTGTCAGCACGGCAAAATCGAATGGGGTCATAGTCATGTCCCCGGTAGCTGAGAAATGGAAGGAGTTGGTGGTGTCCCACCATCTCTCTACGAGGGCGCCCATCAAGGTCCTGCTCGCTGGATAACGTGATATCCCAGTGCAGAAGGGTCCGAACCCTGCCTGGTCAACCAGATCGCGAACGGCCTCTGGGAGCTCCGCGTACCACTCCCTGGCGATGATCGATCCATATCCTCGTGTAACACAGGAAGATACCTGCATTCAGAATGAACACATGTATTCAATTTCAAAATCAAGTATACGAGCTGTGTGCAAATTAAATCAGATACAATGCCATGAGCTGCGTGTTGAACATGAAGTATATGGGCTGCGTGTTCAGAATTGAAGTGTGTGAGCTGCGTGTTCAACATAAAGTATATGGGCTATGTGTCCATCTCGAAGTTCGAGCTGTGTGTTCAACATCAAGTATTCGAGCTGTGTGTTCAGACTTCAAAATACTGTGGGCTGTGTGTTCACCATCAAGAGTTTGAGCTGCGTGTTCAGATTTTAAAAAACTGTGGGCTGTGTGTTCACCTCAAGAGTTTGGGCTGCGTGTTCAGATTTCAAAAATTGTGGGCTGTGTGTTCAAGTCAAGAATTTGGGCTGCGTGTTCAACTTTCAAAAAAAGTGGGCAGTGTGTTCACCTCAAGAGTTTGAGCTGCGTGTTTAGATTTCAAAAACTGTGGGCTGTGTGTTCGCCTCAAGAGTTTGGGCTGCATGTTCAACTTTCAAAAACAGTGGGCTGTGTGTTCACCTCAAGAGTTTAAGCTGCGTGTTCAGATTTCAAAAATAGTGGGCTGTGTGTTCACCTCAAGAGTTTGAGCTGTGTGTTCACCTCAAGAGTTTGGGCTGCGTGTTCAACTTTCAAAAAATGTGAGCTGCGTGTTCACCACAAAAGCATGAGCTGCGTGTTTAGAAATTCAGTGCTTGAGCTGTGTGTTCAAAATGCAAATAGAATGCTGTGTTATAGACTGAGTGTTCAAAATGAGCCGTGTGCCCGAAATGAGCTGTGTGCTCGGAAAATGAGCTGTGTGCTCCAAATGACCTGTGTGCCCGAAATAAACTGTGTGTTCAGAATGAGCTATGTGCCCGAAATGAACTGTGTGTTCAGAATAAGCTGTGTGCCCGAAATGAACTATGTGTTCAGAATGAGCAGCGTGCCCAAAATGTGCTGTGTGCCCCAAAATGTGCTGTGTGCCCGAAATGAACTGTGCGTTCAGAATAAGCCGTGTGCGCTAAACAAGCCGTGTGCCCAAAATGAGCTGCGTGCTCGAAGAATGAGCTGTGTGCCCGAAGAATGAGCTGCATGCCAGAAGAATGAGCTGTGTGCCCAAAAAGTGAGCTGCATGCCCAAAGAATGAGCTGTGCGCCCGAAAAATGAGCCGTGCGCCCAAAAATGAGCCGTGCGCCCAAAACGAGCTGTGTGCCCGAAATGAGCTGTGTGCCCAAAATGAGCTGCGTGCCCGAAATGAGGTGTGTGCCCAAAAGAGCTGTGTGCCCAGATAAACAGAGTGCTGTGTTTTGAGCTGCGTGCTGAATGAACAGAACATTGTGTTGTGAAGTGAGCTGTGTGCCAAATGAATGGAATGCTATGTCATAAGCTGTGTGCCAAGTCTTGCATGGTGCATGCATTTTACCGCGCTATTTTGCGCATCACACTGTTTTGTGCATTGCATTCATCGCGCTATCTTGCGCACCTCATTCGCACTATTTTTGCATTGCATTTCGTCACGCTATCTTATGCACCTCACCTGCACTTGCTAGTGCATTGCATTGCGCTACCTTGCGCACCTTACCTCAATCGCACTATTTTGTGCATTCACCCTGCTTGCACTGTTTTGTGCACCTTTAGCTCGCACTATCTTATGCACTCACCTGGTCTGGGAGACCTTAAATTCTGCACCTTTATTCGCATTGTCTTGTGCACTCTCTGGTCTAGGAGACCTTAAATCCTCTAAAGGTGCAATTCCTTTGGTGTTTGTCATGCCCGAACGACTTCCGGTGGTCTGGTATAGCCACCTGCCTGTGTTTGCGGTGAGTTCCTAGGAGACCAACTGAGACGGTGGAAACTAGAGTTCGAATGGCTCATGCCTAGAACGCAAAGGTTCGGGATTTCCGAGACTAAAGTCTGGTTTAAATACCCAGGGGTATATCCTCGTCTTGAAATCTGTATGGCAGCCCCATAGATTGAGATAGCATGTCTATGCGCTTCAATTCTGGATACTGAACCAATCTAGTCTGTCACCCTGTTGGATAATAGGGAAAGCTACGACCATAGTCAGGGAGAAAAGTAGTACCTGTGGTTCAACTAAGAAGAAGCAAAAGACCCCCGGCAGCATGAGGCATGATATTGTATGTACGGTTCATTTGAGGCTGGCACGACCAGACGAGCTGGACAGGTATTCTGTTCTCCATGTGAGACGTAGCGAGAATTGAATAATTCTCTTACATCCTTTCTGCATGAAATGTAGTTAGATTTGTATATGCTTGCTTAAAACTGTTGCATGACATGCTTCATTATAGCTTTCTTTGCATGATCATACGTTATGTTCAGCTTCTTGCATTGTTAGTTCCATTTTGCCCCTACCTGCGGGCACATCTCTTTGATTATCTTGCCTGTTTGTCTAAGTCTTCGGCCTTGTCAAAAATGGGTCGTCTCTGGGCTTTGACATTCACGCCCGTCAATCACGACTTCCGAGTTCTGTCAAAGAGGGGCAACTGTAGACACCCCATTTTTGACCGACCTTAAGACTCAGACGTCACCAACTGAGCACTCGGTGATGTTGCATATTGCACTCGTTCTGAGATCATAGAGTCTCGGCTGAGAGCCTTGGCTCCGGACTTCGGGACTCTTTTGTGCTTTGCCTCGATTTGCTAACCAGGTCCTGTTTTCTCTGTTTTCTCTTCCCGAAGAGAGGGAGAGGTCTCGAAGACCATCTCTCAGTGGCCGTAGGCTACGTTTCGTGGTCGTAGGCCATTTTTTCCCGTTTGGAGACCAGTTTTCGATTTTCGGAGCCGTCGACCGTGTGCCTCGGTTCGGGACCGCTTAACTACCTCTATTTGCTCCGATTTTTGGCACACACCTTGTTTCCTTTCCCTAGAGGGACACTGTGGCCCGGGAGACCACCTTTGTGGTCATACGTCACCTCCGGTGCTTAATAGTCAGTTTTCGGGGCCCCCGGCTGCGCGTTTTGGCCTCCGAACCTTCGTTTCGCATCGGTGCGGGTTCATTTTTGGCATGGACCCTAGTTTCATTGTTAGGAAGGTGGTACTATGGTGGGAGACCACCTTTTCTTCTTGGAGACCACGTTTCTCTTCGCCACCCGGTTTTCTTGTTAGAGAGCTGGTCTCCCTCACTTTTGGGCCACAATTTCTGGTCTCCGATACCACCACTGAGTTGCATTCACCTGGGAGACCACCAATCTTGGTAGGCCGACCACCTTTTTTTCTTGACCCTTTTGACCCCTTGGTCTCCCTCACTTTTGAGCCACAATTTCTGGTCTCCCATGCCACCACTGAGCTGCATTCACCTGGGAGACCACCAATCAAGGTTGCCGACCACCTAAATCCACTTGGCCCTTTCGAACCTGGTTGGCCGACCAGGGGGAGTGGTTGGCCGACCACCTGAACCTGGTCGGCCAGCATCCTGCTTTTTTTCTCACTGAGTGTTAGCTAGCTGTGCCAGCTGGAAGCCTTAGAAGTGATCCTCCATACACGTGTATGGAGGATCTTTGAGCTTGGTTTTAAGCTTCCAAGAGAAGCTTTAGCCCCTCTCCTCTATAAAGGAAGTGGTCTTCTTCCATTGCAAGGGTTGAACATTTTGGCTAGGGCATATACATATACCTCTCTCTATCTCTCTATTCCAAGCTCCAAAACTCCATTGTTCTTACCCCATTGCACTACCACTCATAGCCTACCACCTCCATCATCAACCTAAGCACCTTGAAGGTCATTTTCAAAGCTTGAGGAGATGATTTTTTGGTCCAGAGCTTGCTGCCTTGCTATGCTACAAGGGTAAGACACCATTTCCCTCTTTGTAGCATTATTTTGCTCCATAGTTTAGCTCTATTTGCAAGCATATTTAGACTTTGTCATAAACTAAAAAAAGTCTTATTTTGAGCTCCTCTTCAAGTTTGATTAAGGAAATTTTTCTATTGGGGGTCATCTACCCCCTTGCATACTTCATTTCCTCATGTTTTGAGCTATGCATTAGAGCATTTGTGTTGGCCTTGGTTTGGCCTTTTAGCCACTGAAATTCAGTGGATTTTCAATGACTAACATGTGTCTTTGAGATTCAAAATCAGAGAGGGGTGACCCTCTCACCCCTTGTTCTCTTTACTAGCTTTGTTGGCCTTCCAAAGGAGCCCCTATTTGCATGTTTCAAAGCCATGCTCCAGGCCATTTTTGATGAGTTTTGTGACCTGCATGACCTCTGCCCAGAGGTGGTTTTGCCATATTAGATGTCTATTATGCATGTGTAGAGTAATCTTCTTTAAGGCCTTTCAAAGGGGCCTTCACTTGCATGCTTCCTAGACTAATTTCAGGCCCTTTTCAGTGAGTTTTAGGGCCCTCATAACCTCTTTCCAGAGGTGGTTTTGCCATTTTGTATGTCTATCTTGCATGTGTAGAACAACCCTCTTATTGGACTTTCAAAGGGACACATCATTCTTGCATGCATTGACTGAGTTTCAGTGGGTTTTTGGGCATTATTTGGCATGGCATACTTCTATTTTTGGCTGGTTTGGTGAGCACTCATGTGCTTCATATAGTTGTAGTGCAAATCATGGTTCACTAGCTTATTTTGCATGCTTTTTTGACCCTCGATTTTAGCACTTTTTGGCCTTGCCTTAAACTGACTTTGTGCATATTTTGGACTGCCTTAGCTCTGTTTTTGGGTCTCATGGTCGAATGATGTTTCTTTTGCATGCTTGTAGTTTAATACGCTTGCCTAGCTTTGAGATTTGAGGTCTATTGCATGCATATACTGAGGTGTTTTCTTGCTTTGGGGTCATTTTGCATCATATTTCAGAGCCTATGTGAATGTCATATCCTCATGTTTTCTCCTCTTTAAGTGTGCTTGAGAGTTGTGCATGAATGCCTTGTTTTCGGACCATTGAATGAGCTTCATTTCAATGCACTTTGAACCATCATTTTGGGCCATTTTCCCACTGTTTCAGACCTGCCTAGAGTCTGTTTGGGGTTGGTTTTGCCATTCGTACATTGCTTTGTGTACCTCTAGTGTAACCCACTTCACTAGTTTCAGTATTCGAGCCTTCTTGCATGCATTGTGTGACATATTTGCATGATTCGGGACCATGGTACATTATGTTTCAGAGCTGGAAAATGTGTGTTTGCATGCCATACTTCATCCTTTGCCATGCTTAGTTAGAGTTGCATGTTGTGCCTTAGGATCGGTCCTTTGCATCCGTGCATGTTTGCATGTATTTTGGTTGTCTCATTTTCATGTATGGCCACTGATTTGAGTGGGGCTGAGGTCCACTCACTTTAGTTTAAGTCCATATTGCATCGCGTATACCATATAGTTCGTGTGCATTGAGTATGCCATTCTCAGGTCACAGCATTGCGTACGCTAGGTTGCATGCGTGCATATCATCCCTCGCATGCCAGCATGATTAGGTTGCATTGCATTTAGGGTTGCATGTTAGTCACATTGTGTATGCCATCTTATTGCATCGTGTTTGGAATAGGGCTTAGTCCAAACACGGGAAACGAGGGACGCTTCGTACTCCAAGTGACGAAACGTGCTTCGGTTCTCGGTCGCCGACACTCCGGATTATCCATGATAGAGTTGTTGGCTTTACTTGCTTATATGTGCATTCGTTTCACATCGAGTCGTGCAATTCGACTCCTTGACAATCATGCATTGAGATGCGTGATTGGTGGCACGAGGATTGAGGTGTGCATATATATGTGAAAATACTTTGCCGTGCCCCTTTCTTGCTCTCTGTTGTAGGAAATGAAAAATCAGCAGCCTTCGAGAGCTTTGCACAGCATTCCGGGATTAATTGGAAACAGAGGCAAATCGGGGCATCGCGAGGAATTTTTCGACGAGGCGACTCGAGCATGCGTGTATCTTTCATCATTCGGAGCAGAGCTGAGGCGGTCCATAGATCTGCATACTAGTTTATTTCGTTTCTTAGTTAATTTGTTAATTAATTAGGGTTTTGTAATATTTAATTAGCTAGAGTAGTTAATTATTTATTCGGTCTGTATTATTTATTCGGACCCTCCGGGAGAGGGCCAACTGTTGTAATAAGTGTGCGTGTGTGTGATGCATGTCTTCGAACCCCACGTCTTTCTCCCTTTTATTTACCAGCTTATGATGGTTAGTTTTAGGGCACGTTTTAATTAGCATCCTTATGCTCGTATGTTTGCATCCATTCATCTATTTTGCATGCACTGGGCTCGGCGCATCATACTAACTGCATTGTATTTCAATTCCAAGTTGAATACATGTTTCCTGTCGCATTTCATATACCATGTTTAAAATAGCCGAGCCTATCTTAGTTGCATTTTGCATGTATTGCATTTGCCATCTTAACATGAACTAGGATCATGCATTGATTACCAACTAGTTTCTATTTTGGCTTGGAGTACTCGGTAAGTATTTATGCTTTAGCATCCTTGCATGTGTGCCATGATAGCATGCTTACCATGTGGCTATGTGCTTATGTGATATAACTGCCTGAATGCCTGTGGGTGGAGGTTGGATTATCTGAATTGGAACAATTCATTGATTGCGAGTTTTTAAGCCCACTAAATAGTGGAAAATCACCATGTTTTCTAAGCCCGCCTGAGGGTGGCAAAATCCGCATTTTAGCCTACTTGCGAGTAGCAAACCGCTTTCAAAAACAAACATGAAATGTTTTGTTCCAACTCAGGTGATCCAGCCTATACTTGTATGATGCGCGCATCACATAGTAATTCTGGGCTAATAACCGGAATAAGAGCGCATAATGTTTTCAAAACTCGATATCATGGTTAGTAGAGGCCGATCTTTGATCGGGCGAGCGGGGGTGCTCACGAAGTGACCTTCCCCAATCGTACCCAAGTTCCCGAGCCGAAGCAACTTTGGTGATGACGGACACGTGGCCTTACGCATGAGTCAGGGTTTCCTAAATTCCCCCAAAATAAATATTTAGGTGGCGACTCTGTATCTGGCAAAGTAGTCCATGTTTGGCACTTCTTTCTAAAAATCTGTTTTTCAAAACGATTTGCCGGATTTGGACTCTTTGGTGATTTATCGGTCTCGCATTGCACTTTGCAAGATTAGATTCAGAACCGTGACATTTGAGTCTGAACTGTAGTGAACCCAATGAACAAAATGGGATTTCCCTCCCGGGATGTTCGGGGACGTCTACACACGTGTCCACAAGTACATGAATAGACGGCCCAAATCAGCGCCTGGTGGGGGGGGGGGGGAGGGGGCTCTGGTAATATTAATACAGCACCCCCCCAGTCACACCAACTCACACCATTCACACTAGGTTTTTTAACTAATAGGGAACCCTTGTACGGCTAGTGTGTGCTTACTGTTTACCACTACAAAATGCCTCGCCAAGCCTCTTTATGTTTTAATGCCAAGAATGTTTTTCTCACCTACCCACAATGCCTTTGGCCAAAAGAACAACTCTTAGAACTCCTTTAATCCCTTCTCCAACTAGCTTGTCAGCCATACTGCATACTTTTTAAAAGGGAGCTCCATGAAGATGGAAACCTTCACTTTCATCTCATAGTTCAATGCACAAAGAAGATCCAAACCTCCAACTAGAGATTTGTCGATCTCACTGGAACCAACAGGAGAATCTATCATCCAAATATAGAAAAACTCCATTTTCCAACAAGAAGTTGAGAGTATATATAGAGTGGTTCATTTGGGTTCTTCTTCATATCATCCTTCGTTTTCTTTTCGGGCTTCTCAATTGAAGGCAAATGCCATGGCTTAGGAAAATAGAGTCCTCATGATTGCCGAGGAAGGCTTCAGTTGTAGACTATTGCAGACATTCATTGAGTGCCTCGAGCACGAGATCCAGTGGGTCGAGACACACGAGAAGAGGCCATCCAAGAGGATAAAGACCAAGCGAGCCTGACTTGTCTCACAGTGCCTTTAGTTTATAGTTTAAATCCCATTTCTTTTTCTATTTCTTTTTAGCTTCTATAGACTTTCCTTCAAAGAGAATTGGTTAGCTTTGCTTATATTTGTCATGTTTGAAATTATCATTAATAAAATAGCTCCATGAAGTTCATTCCTTTTGTTTTGAAAATGTTTGTGTATTTGGTCTATCGGAAGGGAACACAAATCACTTAGTCTTCTCATTAAAAACAATCCAAATGACAACTCTCACAAGATCTTTAATCGGGCAATTTTATAGTCAAATCCAATGGATTATGCAAGAAAATCCCTTTCTTCTAAAACTTAGACATTCAGATACTGACAAGTGACGATGGGTAATGAAATCTGAACGAGATGGGATTGAACTTCAAGATGAAGTTGCCTACGTATCTCAAGGGTGAGAATCAGGCCATTCGTAGTTCAGGATTAGGTTTACTCGAGTATTGACACTCTTCTTTTGTACTCTGACTTTTGCCAAGATCTCTCTCTCTCTCTCTCTCTCTCTCTCTCTTTTCCTACTCTAAATTTTGCTTAGGTTGCCTTTTTTGGGTTTTCAACCTAATGAGATCTCACAGGGTCAATAGATTGTGTGAATTTTGTCTCGTTTAGATTTGCTAGTACCGATGGTTCCTTCTTCTCGTGATGGCTTAGCTTAACTTGAACGTCTTTCTTAAATCACATTCTCGGAATGGTACCGGCCTCATGCTTTCATCTCTTATGATGGGACGACACTCTTTTACTTTGTCCTGGGGAATGAAAAATTGCCCCAATGTGATCATTGCTTGACACTTTGCTTATGGATTTGGTTTTGGGATCGAAAAGAACCTCCGTGTTGCAAGGTCTTTGAATCAATTTTCAAGCATGCCTTCATAGGATTATGAAAAAGGTGTTTCTTTGAATTCTTTTTGAAAGAGCAACTAAGCTCTTATGTTTTGAAAAGATAGTATGGATCCAATCTAGACCAGACAAGGATTTCCCTTCACTACTCAAGTTTATTAATGTTATTTCATTCATTTCAAGTTTGGCTTATCTGCCCTTTTCTCATTCAATTAGATCCTTTTGAAGCTTTGAAAAATCATCATCATTTTTTTTTTCTTTTTTTGTTTTTAGAAATCTTGGGATTTAACGTAATCAACCTTTGGCATTGTGAGGTACTAGAATCACTAGCTTTATTATTAATAAAAATAGGAGAGGAATTCAGATATCTGACTTTGACTTCAAAGAAAGCAAATAAATCGAAAACAAAAGACGACAAGACTCAACTTGACTACTTTTATAGGACCGATGTGTCAAAATTTGAGAGGCCAGATTTTTGACTCATTCAACTCTCTTGAATTATTTTATTACTAGCGGATCCATGAGCAAAACAAATTTACAATAAGCAAGTTCATTAATTTGGGATCACATTGAATCCATTATTTATCTGGTGGCATTCTCTTCTAGTGCTCCATTTCATCATCTTTCTAGATCATAGGTTTCCCCTAAGCTATAGTGGTTAGTCTCAGTAGTAAAGCCATCTTGAATTCAACCCATGTCAATTTGTCTTGCCCTTCTATTTCCCTTTTTACTCTCCTTCTTCGAATAAGGCTCCCTAAAACCAGTTCTTGTCAATTTCTACACACTTTTCCTTTTCTTGAGCCTTCCTGTAGCGTTGCATGGCTGTGAACCTAGGGGTGTAGTGAATTTCGACCCTGTCAGTGTCTCTCTACTTCAACAGTTCATTTTCATTGTAGTAGTCAATGGATGGCAATTTCCTTTTCCAAGCTGTCCAGATAGATTTGTGGATATCAGCTATCTCCCAGTTTTCTATTTTTGAATAGTGTACTTGATATGCCTTAGTCTTTCCTTATCGCTTTTCATCTTTTCCTTTCCTCTCTATGTCATCGTCATTTTCTTATTCAGACTCACCTTTCCATCCTTGGTACTCGACATATTAAGACCTATTAGAATTGGTGAGGTTGCCCGGGAAGCTTTCCTTGACAACATCCACTCCCAGGAAGTCGATGTCCATGGATTCTGGCAACTATACTTTTGGCTTTGGTTCACTAGTAGGTATAGTGAACTTGCTAGGGTCGTGTACCTCCATGGATTTGCGTTACCCTGCTATTACAGCGACTTCGGGCATTTCTTTAGCTGGTTCTATCTTTCTAAGCAAGGGCTCCATCCATTTCTCTTCTATAAGCCCGCTTTCCCCCTTTGGGAGCACCATTCGCTTCAGTTCTTTCAATTCTACAATCAATCCCTCTATTTGAGCCACGAAAACTGCTACAAAATCAGGGCCATACTCTTGTGCCCCCTGCTGGAGGGTGTTTATTCCTATTTCCTTAGGTATAGGTACTAATGGTTTGGGTAGGTTAGTAGAAACAATGTATTGGCTGAGATCAAAGATGAGGATGGTCTGCATGAAGTTGATGTTGGATAAAGGTGTGGCTTTGTCATGGTTGGTGGCTATACTTGTTTTTGGGGGTGGTTTGATTTGGCTGTCAATGAGGTCTTGGATTTTATGGTGGATGTGGGAACATTGGCAAATTTCATGGCTATTTTGTTATTGAAAAGCACAATATAGGGTAGGGTCATAACTGGCTAGTAGAGGGTTTGACAGAGGTTTGGGATCTAGGGGTTTCAAATACCCTTTGTCCTCGAAGATTTTGCAGTGCTCTGGATAATGACATGCAAAGTGGATGAAAGGCCCTCTGAGCTGAGTCTTGACACGATTCCTAGTGGAATTGCACAGTCATTGCCTGCATGATTTTGGCTTGCCACCTTGCAACATTATCACTAAAGTCCTTTTGCGATCCGAGCAGTGGTAATGCGGCCATATGGGTTTGCAGCTTGTTTTGAATTTGGATCAAAGCATCCATAGTCATGGGCAAAGCATCCATTGATGTATGGACCAAATCCTCCATTTTCGAGGCTTGCATCTTCAAGGATTCAGGCTTGGGATCCCGAAGAGTTCTGGATTTGGGCTTGTGAATTTTCCTATCTGATTAATCGAGTGAGGCAAATATGGGCTTTCCATAAACCATGTCTTGAGTACGAGACAAACAGTGGAGTCTGGCCCACTTAGCTTGGGGAACTTTCATTTCTAGGAGCGATGTTTGCAACAATCCTAAGAATAAGTGAATATAACTAGTCATATTTATTTAACACTTACCATTGGATCCTCATAATCATTATTACCACCCATTAGGTGATAGTAGCCCAATCAAGGAAATTTTGAGAAATTTTCAAGGAATTTTCTAAGGTTCCTATTAGAGCGTTCAACATTAGACAATTGCCTTTTCATTAGTTGTTGCTTTACCAAAAAGAGTGCCCCATTTGTATTTTAGAATCATGTGATCAAGTTAAAACTCTATTTTTTTTTTAGAAAAGAAAATCATTTTTCATAGTAAAATCTCCTCTTTTTTATTTCTATTTTTTTTTTTTTTTCAAATTTGAAAGTTTCCCTCTTTCTTTCTCAAAAATTTTGAGGAGTTCAGATTTTATTCCAAGGAATCAATCAAACAAATATCATTTAGCCAAATACCCTATACAGGAACTAGAATTTCATTTAAAATGGAAGACTTGGTCATCACCTCCTTATCTACCATTTTCCCATAAAATTAGAGTTCATTCCAAAGTCATTCGCCCAAAGATTTTTTTTACTTGATAAAAAGAACTTTCCATAATTTCTGAACTCTACTTAAATTTTATTTGAAAAATTTTCCAAGAAATTTTAGATTTTATTGCAAAAAATCAATCAAAGAATAAAATGACATATTTGCCCTTTAACCTTTATACATTATAAATAATAAAATAGTGTTGTATTTTGTTCACGTCATTTCAAGGGAAATAATAAAAAATCAATCACCTTTTTTGGTTTAACTCACTCAAAAAATTGAGTTTTTATTTTTATTTTTTTTTATTTTTCGTGTTTTTTTATTTTTACTGATTTTTTTTTTTAATATTTTAAGAAATTTTTTATTTTTATTTTTTAGATACACCTAATCTAGATATACTTAAGAAGTACAATATTTTGTATTTTTTTTTTTAAATTCACCAAATACAAAAATATATGAAAATACAAAATTTCAGTAATACCGTAATAAATGTGAATGACAGTGTTTGGTAATACTATAATAAATGTGGGTGAATTGAGAAGAAAGAAAAATTATGGTGGAAATACAAATTAAAAATTCTATTCATATATAAAAATTTATACAAAAAATATCATAAAACTGTTGTGATAGTGATGTTGTTGTAAATATAAATCATGTTTATGGTGTGTTTTGTTTCATAATGAAAGGTCACCATTAAGCTATATCATTGTGTTTTAAATTTTTATGTAAAATTTATGTTTGTATATCATCACTCAATAACAATATGTTCAGCTAGAATTTAATGATAAAAAGTTGTATAATATAGTCATGGTGATAGGAAGAAGAAATGGTAGGAAAAAAGGACAAAATGATCACTTAAAAAATTTTAGAGCATGACATTAGCCATCCAAGAAGCAATTTGTAATGAGATTACAAACCTCAAGGAGGGGAATGTAGTTTTTCAAACGTAAAGGGAGAATCTGTATTAAACAGAAACCTCAAGGGGTGTAAGTGTAATTTACCTTACAATTTTATTTCAAAATGAAAGATTTGGTCATCTCGTTCTTGCCTAACACTTTTCCATAAAATCAAAATTCCTTCCAAAGTCAAGAACTCAAAGATTTTCGCCTAATCAAGAACTTTTGGTAATTTCTAAAATTCTACTCATAATTGTTTTTTTGGTCAAAATTCATTCCTCCTAAGGAGCTTTGGATTTTATTTCAAACATCTAATCAACTAATTGTCTTCTAGTCAAATATCTTTTAAGGGAGTAGGAATTTTATTTCAAAATGGAAGACTTGGTCACCACTTCCTTGCCTACCATCTTTCAATAAAATTTGAAATTCTCCCAAAAGTCAATAACCTATAGATTCTTGTTCAATCAAATACCTTTCATAATTTCCATGGTTCTACTTAAGTTGGAATTTCTGTTTTTGTTTTTGTTTTTGTTTTTTAAAGTTGTCATTTGATTACATATTTTCTTGGGGATTTGAATTTTGAAAATGCAATCATTCTTAATTGATCACTTAGGTAGGAATTTGAATTCAAATTCAAACTCAAATCCTTTAATTTGGGAAACCATCGTATAATTTTCTACAGAACTGTAATCAGAATCAAGTCACTTCCCAAATTTTTGTAATTGAATCACTGTATCAAATAACTAAGATAGCCCTAGAATCAAATCACTACCATTTCCAAAGCACATAATTTGCATTAGTGCCTATTTAGGGGTAGGTTTGTCCTGTCCTAATTTTGGAAATGGGATCTAAGATTTAGTAAATTATACAAAAAGGCAACATTGCATTCCTAGAAGGGTGAGTATCTTGCCCTAATTTGAAAGGTGCTAATGCTCTCTATATGCAAATGTTAGGTTTGGTCACAAAAGGGTATATCAGTTATTACTATCAATATAGCTCTCATTCCACAAAGAAATGATCAAACAGTACTAATAACATAATTTGATGTTTGCCTCATTGGCATAACATAGCCTGCGAATAGTGTCCAAGATATTATGCAATAAGGCAGGTTTCTTTAGTTCTAAAATGACGCAATGCAACTAACAATTAACCACTAATTTCATAAAATAGAAATTTTCAAATCAAGCTAATTTAAGTTCCTAGCGGAGTCGCCAACTGTGGGTGCCGTGCCTTTTTCGAGTCTAAGGCATTGCTTCCCACACCGACTTGCTTTATTGACATGGAGTCGCCACTTAATTTTTATAGGGGAACTAAGAAACCTTTTACAATGAAAACTAAGTTAAGGCCTAGTTCATCATAACCAAGAAAACTCCAGACTTAGGAGCTTAGGTAAAAGGGAAAGGCCATTTTCATGGAAGCACCCCCCCTTTTGCCCAATCCGAAGATTGGCCTCTACTCACTCTCTATTTTATGATTTTAGTGGTTAATTATTCACAGAAATTCATTTTAGACCTAAAACCTTTTAACTAACCTAAAGCTAGATGATTGAAGAAAATAAATATCATTCATTTTGGATTTAAAGAATAAAGCCATATCTTTTATTTTTTTTAAAAAAAATGATTTTTCCAGGAGGAAGTTTTTTTGTTTTTGTTTTTTTTTTTGTGATTCGTGGCTATAAACTTAACCCAAAAACAATATTTATGAAAATACTCAAAACAAGCAATTTTGCATGGAAAAGCATATAACTTGAATTATTGAAGAACAATGCAACAAGGACACCCACATGCTATGGAGATTAAGAGAACTTACCTGGTTGCCCACTTTGGCCTCTTACATGCATCCATAAAATAAACATGGTCTAAATGCAATTAATACATACAAGATATGAACCTAGGCTTTGTTTGAGGCTACTAAATGATGAGCATGTATAAAAAGATAACTAATATGTAATATTACAAAAGAAAAAATACAACCTACCTATATGATGATCAAATCAGGCCATGAATGGTTATTATACGATTAAAAACAAACCTAAAACTTGCTGTTTTTAAGTAGAAGAAAAGAAAATGCAAAACAGAGGTTGAGAAAACTAATGAAACTAAGAGATTACGTAATGATATGATAGACTAACACCCTAACATGCTTAAACACTAAAAATAGGCCGAGATTAGGTACTAATATTAAGAAAAGGATAAGAAAATACCTGCTGGTTTGATTAAACTGGCGAAAACACGAAGAGCAATGCAAAAAGTGCCAAGTTCCTTGTTTGCAAACCTCCTTCAAGCTTAGGTTCTAAGTTTGGTTTAGGTTTTCCAGGTCCTTAGAGTACTGTTAGGTCTTTAGAGCTGCTATAGGGGTGGGAATTTGGGAATCATGGCTAGAGAGGGAAGATGAGAAGCAATTTTCTTAGAAAATGGTTCAAATCCTTAACCTTTTCAAAGAGAGGGGGAGAGGCTCTATTTATAGAGCTGGGGGAGGCCTTTATAATCCTTCTCAGGTTTCATCGCTTCCCCTTCTACAATTCCCACTAAAATTGCACAAAAATTGAGTTACCAAAAATAACTTTGTGATGCTTCAATGTGCGCATGTATAAACTAAGTACGCACAAGCAATGATTGTGTGCATGTGCAAACAATGTGTGCACTCACATCTAACATTCACACGTGCATTTTGCCTTGGTACACATGCCATGCATGCATGCACAAGTACGTGGCCCTATGCTCTTGACTTGTTTGTGGCACAAGTAAGCCTGAATTGCATTTTGATCAATGTTTTCAGAAAACAAGTCACTAATTTTGGAAAATACAATCAATCAAAACACAATCGGGCTTTTCCGGGGTTAAGAAGTTAGTTTTTCACTGAAAATGGGTCCAGGAGTAAAATGGTCAATTTTGCAAAAAGTTGATTTTTGGCCAAAACGGGTTTGTACAGCAACTCTAAAAGACTTTAAATATTCTAAGGATGAAGTAAGTACCATTTCATCGTCGGGAGGCTTGCAAGCACTTGAAGTCTTAGGGCTAGTCAAAATGGAGTGTCTACACGGTCATATAAATATGAGGGACAATAAATATGAGATCTACAGTCATCTACAAGAAGATAGAAACAAGGTGATCAAAAGGGAAGAAAAAATACAGGAGATTTGTGCTCAAACTTTCATATTTTGTTTGTGAGCTTTATTTGTTGTAAATCCAACTCTTCAGGAGTTTATTGTTCTAAATGCTTTAAGTATTTTTCTCTACAAATCATCTATAAAGGGTTGTTGTACCTAGGGATGTAATCGGTTCAGTATGATCGGTATTTAGGTAAAAACATTTATCGAACCGATAATGTCAGTTTTATTATTTTGAACGCTGATACAAACCATTTCTTCCATCAAACCACATTGAACTGAACTGATTGATATGGCTCGGTCCGGTGCGGTTTAATCGATCTAAGACCTTTCAAATTTGAGCTACTTTTAAATATAATCAGTAATCTATATAAAAATGTGAAATAAGTTATTTGTCCACCATTTCATACATATCCAATCCATCCATTTAATAAATACTATTCAATTCCTTGATTAACAAAAATGAAAATTAAAAAAAAGTTAAAAAAGTACTAAGGTTTCAAGAATAATGAGTTAGAATTAGGATTATATATAATAAGAGTTTATAAACTTAGGTTATGATAAGGATAATTAATTAAGGCTAATAATTTATTATACTTATTAATATCATTATATCATTAGATTATATATATATATTAATTACAATATATGTTGAAGCAGTCGTTTCGATTTAGTTCAGTGCACAAGGTACTTGAATCGATACCGAACCGAAAAGAGAAAAATAAATAAATTTAAAAACCACATAGGTCGATTCTTGTTATAAAAAAAAAAAAAAAAAAGACTAAATATAACTAGTTTGGTCTAGTTCAATCGGTTTGGTCAATTTTTTTAGTTTTTCTTACATCCCTAGCTATACCAATGAGCTTCATTGTGAGTGTTTGAGAGACAAACACTTGAGAGATAAACACTTGAGAGATTTGATAACACTTATTTTTGGTGGGCTTGTTTTGAGGGATTTTTGGAACAAAATCCTTGTTGTAAAGGTCATGCAAGTACCTAGTAAACTTGCAGATGTAAATCTATTTGAGGAATAGTGAAAATACTCGAAGGGGAGCCTTAAGGAGTGGACGTAAGCTTGGGTTGAAACTGAACTAGTATAAATCTTGTGTTTTCCTTCTGTCTCTATCTCTCTCCCTCCCCTCTCTCTCTCTCTCTCTCTCTCTCTCTCTCCTCTTTATATTTTTACTTGTTGCTTTGTTTTGCTCTCATTTGATTTACTCACACACTTTATTGCTCCTATTTTATAGTTAATCTTTATTTTACTTGATTTGAGGAAGTTAATTTTATTATGTTATTTTATTTTAAGTTATATCTATACACCCAATTTCCATCTCTCTTGGGTTGCCTACGAGTAACAATTGGTATCAGAGCTTGGGCGTTTGCATTTGATTTAACCATCTAAGAGTAGATTTTGGCAACACTCCTTGATAGAAAAAAGAGCATGAGACTATTAATCAATTTTTTTAAATATTCTCTTGTAGTCTCATATATGTGTTATGCTATGTACTTTTCTTTAAAAAATTTGAAAAATAACATGTTAGTCTCTTGCTTGAAATTTGACTTTGGCACCTAAAGAAATTGTCTCATTCTTTAAGCCCTTTGGAGAATAAAAGTACGATCCTGTGAGACCATGAAATATCCTCTCACATGGATGTTGTGGAGATCCAACGAAGAGAAGAGCTTCACCCCTGTAGATCTGCAATGATGAACATAGTCGATGCCACCCAACCGGGGTTGTCGGCTGGGGACTCTCCGATGATGAAGTTAGTCCTTGTATCAAGGAAGAAATAGTATATGCATTTGAAAGGGTGTGTGTTGTGTGGAGAGAGATGAGAACATACCTGTATGTTATGAGGTCCCTTCCTTTTATAGACGGGGGTGGGCCGAATAGGCCCAATAGTTGGGGCTTTAGCAAGCCTTGTTTGGGTTAGCCCAATAAGTTGATATATATTATTTTCTGCCTCCCACAATTGCCCGAAAACTTTCATTGTTTTCGGTAGAAGGAATGAGAGTTTTATTGCCGAGTTATGCTGTTCAAATAGATGTTAGGTCCTTTGACAAAGAATACATTTGATAAATGAATAACATAAATGAATGAATGGCTGGATGAATGGATGTATGTATGAATGTATGTACAAATATATGTATATAGAGGAGAGATGTGAGCTAAAGCCCAGTGAGTAATACTATCTCTATAAAGATCGGCCACGGTATTATAACCCCCGGGTAAGGGTGTAGGCCGCGGTATTATAACCCCGGGCAAGGGTGTAATATATTGTCGAGTGCAAAGATTGCTTCCAAATATGGACTTTCATGCTGAGCTAGAAATATTTCTATAGGCCGAACACGGAAATGATTACTTGAACCAAATAAGATAGATTAAATAAGGGAGATATATCAGTCAAAAATTGGACCACGGTATTATTACCCCCAGGTGAGAGTGTAGACCTGCGGTATTATAACCCCCGGGTAAGGGTGTAGGCCACGGTATTCTAACCTCCGGGCGTAGGTATAGGCCGCGGTATTCTAACCTCTGGGCGTAGGTATAGGGCCGTAGTATTCTAACCCCCGGGCATGGGTGTAGGCCTTTGCTAACGGTGCTCTGTGCCGAGTGCGAAGATTGCGCTGTATTCGGAGACTTTTGCTGATTTCAAGTGGCAACCAAGTGCCGATATGGCAAGGACTTCGAATAATGTATCCTGTGCCGAATAAGGTGGACGTGTTAATCACCAATAATATTGCTCCGCCTGTATGGAATTGCCAAGTAGATATTGGGCCAACTATTTAATTGTCGAGTTGCTCGGTTTGCATTTAGTCCAAGGTGGACTTCCAAGTAGATATTGGGCCAACTATTTAATTGCCGAGTTGCTCGGTTTGCATTTAGTCCAAGGTGGACTTGCCCCATTGCTTTTGAATGACAGGTGTTAGTCGGAAGGAATGTAGATTCCCATTACCCTATGTTGCAGGGAAGATTCAGCTTTGGTAAAATGGCGGCGCGCAAAAATATGCAAACTGCCGACTGCCAAGTGAGTAATGTATTGCCCCAAAATGGGCGCTTGCTTGAAGCTGTGTGAAAAGGAGCGGGAGTTTGTAACTCAAGTAAACCTTGTTGTAATGTTTGTACCAAGTTGGCCGAGTATGCATGCATATCAAAGGTGCCGAGACGATGATCGGCTGAGGTGCCCCAATTAGAAAGTGAAAAATTGGCTGATGTCCCAGTGGGCAATTGTTTTGCCAAATAATGTTGTTAGGTGAATAAAGTTTCCGAATACTGTGGCCAATGTTGCTGCATAAAGTTTGACAATGCATAAGGTTGACAAATAATGTTGCTTAGCCGAATAGAGTTGATGCACGGCCGAATAATGATCATGCATAATGTTGCATTAATAATGGTCGAATAATCTTGCCGGGTAAAGTTGATGCACTGCCGAGTAACTAGTGTCAAAACATCGGTGTATTGTTTGGTCGGCGGTGTGTCAGCATTCCTTCGGAGTTAGGTTTGCCGATTTAGTGAAGTCGAGTTTCTTGTCCAACGTATATTTGCCCCATTGCTTTTGAATAAGATTTGTTATTCGGAAGGAATAAAATTGACTTGGGCCAAAATTGCCGAATGATGCGGGTTGTTATAGTGGCGGGAAGACGCCAAAATTGTTGAATGCGGCATTGATCAAATGCCAGGCTTGGCGGCAAAAAGTATCGTGTGAGCTGCGATATGTGGCATTGCATATAAAATCTACAAATTTTGGGTATGGAATTTGCAAAATCAGAACATACGGATGTGTTCAGAATGCTCCAAATAGTTGGAAACGACTATGGGATCGCTGTAATCGGACTCCTGATGCCGTAGTTCTAGCCAAAATGATTCTGACAACTCAGATCGATAAAGACTAATGTTGTGTGATCCACTGGACAATTGCTCTTATATTGCAAAAAATAAAAGAAAATTTAGTGTGGCTGGCAAGAGTTGAACCTGCGCTCTTGTGATAAAAGATTAACGCTTAACCACTCTGCCATAACATGCCTTGTGTCCATATTTTGTGCATTATACATATTTGAACTTAACTATTTGGTTATCACAAGATGTAACTTAGCTGCAATCCACCGAATAATTTCTTACGTTTTGGCAACTCCTGGGTCGTCTTCTTTGGCAATATATGTGATTTTCTGACCAAATTTCAGATGGCTCATACGACTTCATTTTAGCTCCGATTTTGACGTGGTTTTTTGTGTTGGACTTGTCTCGATGAGTACTTTTCATTGGTGTAATCAAAACTTGATTTCGACAATGTTGAAAATTGCAGGTTTTGAAAATATGGGCTGTTGCGCAACTATCGGCAAGCATCGGTTACTTTTTTGCTCCTCTAGTGAGTGGCTTTGAACTTCCTGAATCGACGAGAATCCTCTAGTATTGTTAGATGTGGATTTTGGTAAGTCGCGGTGCTAGTTTTATACCGAGAGCATAGAGCCAAACAAGTTGAATAAGTTGATAACATGCAGAGGTAATGCAAATAAAACAATTAAGTCGTCGAAAGTTTGTTGATAATATGCCGATGAGTGATACTATGCAAAGTGAATGAAAGTACAAGTTGCCGAATAAGCCGATAAGTTGCCGGCTTGTTCATTGGGATGGTGGATGTAAGTTGGTTCGTTGGTGGTTGCCGAATAGTGTGTGTTGGCTGTGCCGAGCTAGGCTAGTACATTTGGGTTGCCGAAAGCTGGATGCCGAAAATATTTCCTTGACGAGTTGATAGGCCAATGGCAATGCCGAGTAAGGCGGGTTCCCAAACTGCTTAAGTGGCCGAGAAGTGCCAATGTTGTGACGTATAGGCTGCCGAGTAATGCGGAATAATGTTTGTCGGTTAAGAATCTTTTGGGTGAGCGTCGGGGGCAGCTTGGGTGAGCATAGTGATGCCGAGAAGGATGGAAGAGCTACCGAATAGCCTTGTCGGATTGCTGATTTTCAGCGGTAGGTTGCCGAGTAGTAGCTTGGCTTGGCCAAGATGGTTAATTTTGATGCCGAACTAAACCGCTGAGCAATGAAGCCGAGATGCTGGTGCTATATTAAGGCGCAGTGCCGAACATCATATTAAGTGCCGAATAATGAAGTGCCCAACATTATATTTCCAACTATGAAGTGCCGAATAATGAAATTTCCCGACCAATAGCCGAAGTGCCGAAATATAATATACGAGGATATTTCATATTTCCATTCGTGTATGAGGTGCAACATTATATTTCCAACTATGAAGTGCTGAACATTAATTTTACTATGAAATGACGAATAATTAGTGCTGAACATTAATTTTACTATTTTGGCCGAGAAACCCTACTAGTGATGCCGAAAAGAGCTAAAACCCACTTTTAGAGAGAATGAGTGAAAATGCTCTGCTTTGTTTTTGTTCTTGTTGGTTTTAGCTACACAAAAAATGATATTCAAAAAATCAACCCACCACAACTGGCATCACAGATATATAATATTATATGTACGTAGATATGCAAATTGCGAATCGAGTTGAATCAAAATGAAAATAAGAGACCTAGCCTTGGATTCTACAGAAAGTTCTAGCATGGGTATATGTGCATACATGTCAAGCATCAACTTTAAGCTAAGTTTTGAGAGACAAAGAATAAATAAATAAATGGACAGACCCACGTATGAATTTAGCCGAATAACTTTATTGAATTGCCGAAAAGATGTTTGCACCAATAAAGGTGTGAAACCCATTTCTAGAGAGAGAAAACAGCTACTAACTTCATCTTGTTTTGACAACCTTTCTAAGCAATATTAATGTTCAACAATGCTTTGATCAAATCTGTGAGCTTAAATAGATACATACATAGATGTGTATATATATATGTATACCTGAACTTTAGCAAAAAACATAATCAAAATGAAAGAAGCCAAAAACCCAGTTGTGGGCCGTATTACTTGGGATTGATTTTTGCTTTTGTGGAAAGTGCACTGACCTCAAAGCAACCAGTTTATGTTTACTTACAGCAGTATATTTGTTGTGTTCTTCGTTGATCTCATTCAGTCGTTCCCACAGACGGTGCCAATTGTGAGACCATGAAATATCCTCTCACATGGATGTTGTGGAGATCCAATGAAGAGAAGAGCTTCACCCTTGTAGATCTACAATGATGCACATAGTCGGTGCCACCCAACCGGGGTTGTCGGCCGGGGACTCTCCGATGATGAAGTCAGTCCTTGTATCAAGGAAGAAATAGTATATGCATTTGAAAGGGTGTGTGTTGTGTGGAGAGAGATGAGAACATACCTGTATGTTATGAGGTCCCTTACTTTTATAGACGGGGGTGGGCCGAATAGGCCCAATAGTTGGGGCTTTAGCAAGCCTTGTTTGGGTTAGCCCAATAAGTTGATATATATTATTTTCTGGCTCCCACAGATCCCTATTGCATCATTGATGTATTTTATGGTACATTCCATATGGTATGATATATTTCTCTCATATCCCTTAAACTAAAACTTTTATTATACTTATGTGAAAGGGAGAGATTATTTATAGATTTAATTTTGCATCATATGATTTGTAATGTATTTTTTATTTATTTATTTATTTTTTTTGATGATGACCAAGGGGGAGAACTATGCTTTTGCTAAAAGGGAGAAAGAAAATCATGGTCAGGCTTCAATTTCAATTGTTCCAACGACTATTTCTCCCATTCCAACCGCTATATTTGCCCCCCAACGGTCATATGAAGACGAGGGACTATAAATATAAGATCTACACTCATCTACAAGAAGACAGACAAGAGGTGATCAAAAGAGAAGTAGAAGTACAAGAGATTTGTGATCAAACTTTCATGTTTTGTATGTAAACTTTATTTATTTATAGCACATGATAAACTTCATGAACAACTCATTTGATATTTGTTTTGATCTTTATCTAATGTTATTTGGAGTTAATCTTTTGATTTGATCGAAGCTTGAAAGTTGTTTCTTAAAGAAGTGTTGACACCATGAACTAGAAGGGTCGACACTAACATTCATAAGCTTCAAATAGAAACGGGAGAGCTACAAGTGTCAACAATAAGAGGAGCAAGTGTTGACACCTTTGAGTAGAATACTCAAGAAAAAATAAATAAATAAATAAGTGTCGACACCAGGACATCAAGCGCTGACACCTTGGTTCAGAATTTCAAAATTCTGAGTACGTTTTCAACTGTTCCAACAACTATTTCTCTCATTCCAACAGCTATATTTTCCCTCCAACGGTCATATGAAGATGATAAACTATAAATATAAGATGTACACTCATCTACAAGAAGATAAACAAGAGGTGATCAAAAGAGGAAAAAAAACACACGATATTTGTGCTGAAACTTTCATATTTGGTTTGTGAGCTTTATTTGTTTTAAATCCAACTCCTGAGGAGTTTATTGCTCTAAATGCTTTAAGCATTTTTCTCGACAAATCATCTGTAAAGGGTTGTTGTATCCATAAGCTTCATTGTGAGTGTTTGGGAGAGAAACACTTGAGAGTGTTTTGGGGGATTTTTGGAATAAAATCCTTGTTGTAAAGGTCTTACAAGTACCCGGTAAACTTGTTAGTGTAAATCTATTAGAGGAATAGTGGAAATACTCGAGAAAGAGCCTTGAGGAGTGGACGTAGGCTTGGGTTGAAGCCGAAGCACTATAAATTTTATGTTTGCATTCTCTCTCTCTCTCTCCCTCTCTCCCCCCCTTTATATTTTTACCTATTGCTTTGTTATGCTCTCACTTGATATGCTCGCACACATTATTATTCCTATTTTAAATTCAATCTTTGTTTCACTTGATTTGAGCAAGTTAATTTTATTGGGTTATTTTATTCTATGTTATATCTATAGACCCAATTTCACCTACCTTGTGTTTCCTACATGGGGTAATAGGTTTTTTATGCCCAAGTCTGATATTTCAAATATACATAAGAATACCATCATGGCGTCAAGAAATGCACTTTTTTTTTTTTTTTTTCTAAAATGTGTTTCCTTACTGAACCCAAGAAAGGGATTCAAGTTCTGTGAAGGAAACTAATGAAGTTACTAGGGATAACGATGAAGTTAAGGAATTAGATGAGCTAAGGAAGAGTAAAAGGGATAGACTTCTAAGTCTTTGATCTAGACTTTCTGGCTTATATGCTGGAAAAAGAACCTCAGACTTTCCACGAAGCTGTAATTTCTCCAAAAAGTCCTTTGTGGAAAGAAGCTATTAAAAGTGAGATTGACTCCATTTTACCGAACCACACTTGGGAGTTGGTTGATCTACCCCTAGGTAGTAAGCCTTCGAGTTGTAAGTGGATCTTTGGAAGAAAGACGAAGGCTGATGGGTCAATTAATAAGTATAAAGCTAGGCTAGTTATCGAAGGGTACATGCAACGAAAAGGCCTAAATTATTTTGATACGTACTCACTTGTGACTCGGATAACATTCATTTGCATAGTGATTGCGATAGCAAATTTGCGTAATCTGGAGATACATTAAATGGATCTTAATACAACTTTCTTAAATGGAGATTTGAATGACGAAATCTACACGGAGTAACCTGAAGGGTTCTTAGCTCCAGGGCAAGAAAAGAAAGTCTGTAAGCTTGTCAAATCCTTGTATGGTTTGAAGTAAACTCCTAAACAATTGTATGAAAAGTTTTACAATGCAATGTTGCCATGCAATGTCTCGTATTTTACAACTTGATTAACATTACCATATCCATTATTATTTTTATCCAATTTCATAAAGAAACAAGCGAAAGCTGAAATCATTAACTAAAATCAAAACAACAGAAGTTCCCTCTCGTGTACACGTAGGATGCCATAATAAATTACAATTAAGGAAAATAGTTTATGCTTACGGTTATATAAATAGAAAGGTTTGACCCTCTTTACACAACATCGACATTTTGCCTACAATTAGTAGGCCTTGTGGCCAACAATTTTAAAAAATAAAATAAAATAAAATCTTGAATGTATCTTGCGAACTTCACACTTGAAAAGTTATCAACAACGTGGGATGAATACATAGTCCAGTGGAGATCCCAATAATTCTAATTAATATAGTACAATATATTTATATGATCACAAATGCTCCACACAAATATATATATCAATAGTATTCACTTTTTGATATCCAAAATATACATATACGTAGGTACTCTTTTCAAAAAGGACATCCTTTACCATTTCTAGAAACAATCAAAATCCTTAGTTTTCCATTTGTTGAAGGTAGTTTAAGAAATTCTTCACCTTTTAACATTTGAAAACCATTTCCAAAATAACCACAACTCCCTACAACAAACAAACTAAAAAAAATCAACGGTTATGCAACAACTTAGAAATAATGTAACCATGTAGATTATAATTAATTATAAACAAACTAGCAAGTTAATCAACTCACTAGAATCACCACGAAACACTTAGATAAATCAACTAAATGATAATATCACCTAAGGAAAACCCGGTTTCGTCAAGCCACAACCATCCAGTAGGTGATAGCTGGAGGGAACTTGGAACCTGTTCAAAGCGCAACCACTTTATCAGGTGCTAGCTGGAAGTAATTTGGTACCACTCATTAGAAGCACAAACCACTTTACCGCGTGCTAACCAGAAGGAACTTGGGACCTCAATATAGCACTTTAATCACATACTCAACATAATCATAACACTTCCATTTCAAACTAGTCAACAAAATTATTGAGCACAAAAGAGTTCAATTCACCTAATTCCATAGCCATTCTCCAGCAAGCAATGAAATCCTCTATCGATTGCCAAACAGATATCTCTAAACAATATCTAAAATGTATTTCAATTGACAACACATTATTTGTTACAATTCCAATACGAACAAAGTAAATTTGTAATTCAATCAACAATACAACAATTATAACATTTCCCAAAACCACTAATATTCCCATTACTTATAATCTAAGCATGTCTCACAAGTCAAATTTCCATTATGTCACCCCAATTAAAGAGTTGTTTTTTATGAAATAACTCATTCCAACAATATTAGGATATAACCGATCAAGATTATAGGTAAACACTCTCAATGTTTTCAATTCAATATATATATGACAGGACACTCTTCAAGTTACATACATATTTACAACACCGCTTCATTTCCATTACCTATTTCCTTTGTTTATAATTTTCAATAATGATAGCTTAAATAAACTATTCCCATTTATCTGTTAATTACTTTCATCAATGATATCAATTTCACACTTACACAACGATAACTCTATTCCATCTCATGAAATCGTTAATTAAAATTAAGGTTTTCTATTCTAAACCTCATAAATATGTTCTACTAACATCATTTCACTATGTTAATCAAGAAATCACAATATTCAATACCTCAACTCAAAACCCTAGATCTTAACTTCATGATTTTTAAAAATATTCATCAAAGTCTTGTTTTTATGCAATATAAAATACCACATATCGACGTACAACAACTACATTCAGAAAAATTAGAGAAATCCCTACCTCAAGGAGAGGAGAGGAAAAAAGCCCAAAATCTAACGTCTATGAAAACTTGATCCTGTCAATGAGAATATAGGCCTTATCATACTCTTCATTTTGGCCTTAAGTACCCATATCAAAATCTTGATAGTTCTTGTAAGATCTTAGAGAGAAATTGGGAGTTGGATGGGTTTATAGAAAGATGAGAGAAAGGTAATATATATACAGAGAGGAGAGAGAAAGTGAGAGAGAGAAGTGAAAAAGTGAGGGAAAAGGGTGCTTACCTCAGATGTTTAAGTGATTGAACACAAATCTTAAGTTTGAATTTGAACAAACTGCTCGAGCGGTGAAACCTGTGCTTGAGTGGTAAATGAAGGCTTGCAGTATCTCTATTTTTTTGAACAGATCACTTGAGTAGTCAAAAGTGCGCTCAAGCAATGAATCAATGCTTCCAATATCTCAGACAATTTTGAAAAACAGAGTTGGAAGGGTCTATGGACCGCTTGAGCAGTCAAACTTGCGCTCGAATGAACTATGTATTCATTAACTTTGAACTAGCATAACTCTCTCATTCGGACTTTGTTTTGCGTTGTTCTTGTGTCCAAATCGAAACTCCAAAGATAAGCTTTGCTATGGTTCTAGCCTCACATTAAGATTCAAAGTGTAGAGAGAAAAAATGGTAGAAGAGTGGTTCAATCACCAAGAAGGTTAAACCAAGTTTAACTCTCAAATACCGACACATCACACGACACTCAAGATTCTAAATGTAAAACGATAAGTTCGAAAAGACACACTGAAGTTAGGCCGATGATCCGGGACATTACAATCTCCCCACCTTAGGAAATTTTGTCCTCGAAATTAAGGTAATAAAAGAATTCAAATGGTACAATATGGTAAGTCATTTCTTCGACTCTCCCAATGATGGTGAAAGGTTCAATCAAACAATGTGGGAATCTCCCATTATGTATGGATCCTCAAGTAAGACTCAATAGTCAAAGGAAAATTGTTTCGGAAACTCTACTCATACATAATAATCATTTGAACTATGGCCAAGCATGTAACTGGTCTCAAAACACCCGGTAGTAAGAATTGAAACATGCTTTTCCCAAGAATAGTCAAACTCTCACATTCGTACCCAAGGAATTCTGACCCAAACCTCATGAGGAGAGGAAAGATTCTACAAAACAAATTCATCTTACCAGTCAATGCTATTAACTCCATACAAAGATTTCAAAAGTTCTTCGGCAAAACGAGTCCCACTCAGCATTCACAACACACGATACACTAATGACAAGACACACAATCCCTATAACCAATGATCGTGCCTAATTCTTTAATTTAAATTGAATGTCAAGAAATCAAATTATCAAAACACATTTGTTCCTTTGGCCTTTCTTATCTTAAGAAAAGTAAATTTATTTTTGAATAGAACTTCAAAAGCATTATTCAAAAGATTTTCTTGAAAATAGTTAAGACATTACCACGACATATAACCAATTAAAATTTTATTTTTACAATGATTCTTTTTAAATTCCAAGAGTGATCACATTAAACAAATCTCAATTCAACAACGTTATTCAAATCATAAAATAAGGAAAAACTCTGTTCCTAGTATCCTCTTTACGGAACCAACTGGTGACCATCAACTGTCACTCAATCAACAATTTGTCCATATATCAAGGTGATTTCTCAACCCATTTTAACAACATAAGTGGCAAGATTGTATAAAAACAACAACAATGCTAAGGGTATCAATAGCTACATGCACATCAATAAAAATTAGAATTTATTATTCCATTACAATCACAATTAGGATACACCAGCTGCTTATTTTACATTTCACATTCATAAAACATAATTTTGCCAACTTTCACAACTCTTGGGATTTCATCTAACAAAAAGAAACAAGTACATACATGCTTGGCACTTCAAGGATGGGCTTGGGCCAAGACTATGGTCCAAGTTGGTTATGAAAAAAGTGCCACACATGCGCGCACCGCTTGTTCAAACCAGACCAGACTAGACCAGGGTTAGGTCCTGGTCTATAGGTCGTGGGTCTTGGATCTTCAGGCTTGAGGCTTGCTGGACTGGATAAAGTTTGGGCTTGGGCTAGATTGGTGAACTACTCATTCAAATCTTTTTTTGACTTAGGTCATATGGTGGCTATTGCATAACCTCGGTACTATATGGTGGTTAAATCCATCAATTTTGTAGAATTAATCACTACGTTGGTTGTTGGCCTTTATGGCTGAAGGTTCCTCCTCTTTCCTCTATTGTGTATAAATAGAGACCACCCTCTCTTGGTTTTCTCCTAAGAAAAATTCTAAGCCTTCTCGTGATTCTATTACTCTGCCTCCTAAATTATTCTTCCAGTGTATGAGAGTGTTGCTATTGTTTGTTCACTAGAGCTACTCAGAAGGTGCCCCTGCTGTAGCTGTCGATATTTGTCGTATCCTAGGAGATAGACACCGACGTTCCTCCAGTACCCATTGGTGAGGCGGCGAATCTGTTTCAAGGAAATTGTGTGATACATAGGCTTTAGTTTGCTTTCCTTTTTTCTATTTTGTTAATTGTAAATCAAGAATTTATTCTCTTTATTTTTATTCTTTGTTCTTCAAGTTGTAATCATTAGTTTTAGTAGTTTGTTTATTTCTACTTTGCAATGCAATTATTAAATACGAATCTATTTATTTTTATTTAAATACTCATTTTATACAACACTAACATGACATGAGGTGATTGGAACAGGTTAAAAGGCTCATGCAAATTGTGTTTACATTATTTCAAACCCATGTACAGGGCATGTTTGTTATTTGATGAGATGAGTCTAAATGAGGGGAATTAGCCTAAGAACACAAACAAGATAGTAGACCTTGACATGTTTTTATCATCTCACTTATGGCTTGAGAAAGACTTGACTTTTTGTGGAACATTTTGATAGAGCACAATAATAAGAACAAAAGAAAGTTTATTGAGTTTACCAGGTGTAGTGAAGTAGGTGATGGGAGGAAACACATATACAAGGGAAACACAAGCTCCTAGGGAGATGTCATGATCAAGAACCCATTTCAAAACATCCAAATCATATTTTCCAACAGCGACATAAACATCATTAATGACACCATCTCCGCTCTTATCATATTTATGCTATCTTTTCCAATCTCTACTATTTGTACCGAATCCTGTACAAGATGAAGTAGATCGGAGCTCCGTAGCTGGAATGGACTATACAGGAACTGGGGTTCTATAAAACAAGGCACCATCAAAGCTGCCTGCACAAGGTTGGTCAAAAAACCCCTCCGACGTAGGAATTAGTTATCGGAGAAGATGAAGGGCTCTTTCTAGGTGTAGAGAGAGAGAGAGAGAGAGAGAGAGAGAGAGAGATAAACTGTTTGAGTTTAGTTGAGTTGAGATCTGTTACCTTCAATGTGAAAAGTGTTGCTTATATAGAATACTTTACTTGTTATCCAATATGGTGTCATGGAGTTTGGGTGCCTCAAGGCTTCCTTTGGCATTGCTCAAGGTGGAGGACCACAAGGTAGTTGACCATGGAGACATGTGCACATTGTAACCATGCATATGATAGATCACATTTCCTTTGTTAACTATTTCTATGATTCTATGAAGGGGGGACCCGCTGAGGTGACAGTCTGCACTTGTATGTATTCACAGCTTCCATGTTTCTTTGTAAAGTTCCCTTAGCTCAATTTCAAGTGTGCCTCAGCTTGGCCTACCATAAGATTGTTTCTAGACATGGACTGGCCCATCTGGATAGCTTTATGTGGGCTTGACCCACTTTGATTCTAGTGATGGGTTTGGCCCATCAGTTCGGTCTATGAATTAGGTCTAGCAGCTCAGCCCAGCCTAGCATCGTAGTTGGGCTGGCCTTTCCTCTATATGTTGGGCCCAAGTGCTTGAGGACTTGGAAGGATCATTTACATGGAGATAGGCTCACAAGATTAACCCATGTAGTTATCTCAACTATATCGGATGGCCTACTCGGAACTGGGCTTAGTGATTTGGACCGGCCCAAGGCTTGGATCTGACCCATTTTTATTTCGCCCCTTCATTTGCCGCTTGCTCGCGTTACGGTTTCCAGTGGTGTAAGCTACTATTTGGTGCCCCATCCGTCGTATTGGTGGTGGTTCAAACCCTAACAAAAATGCTCTCTTTGCGTTCTTTCACAGTGACACATGGCAGTGTAGTGTTGGCAATAGAGGTAGTGCGTCGCCCCACTGCAACGAACACAACTTGTACTATCGCATTGGTTGAGGGTAATAAAAACCCTAGGCCTGTCCTTTTGTCCTCTTAACCATTTCCCAAAATTTTGAAATCCCAAAAACCTTTCCATTCTCCTTTCTCTGGTTCGATGGTGCTTTACTTCGATGCTTATCTCCATTGCTATTGGTTCTAGATGTCGCTATCCCTTTTTGATTCCAAACTCCAAGACCTCTATTCTTCTTCGAGGACCGTTATTCATCCACTAAATCTCTATAAGTTCCTTTGAACCTATTTTTTTTTTACATTTTCAGTCTCTGTTGCCATTATTGGCTGTTGTGCCACTGTTTCTGGTGACTCGTACTATTTCTATGCCTTTTTGTTAGTGTTACCCTGTCTTTTCTTAGTCTAGGCTTTGGGTAAATTTCGTGCCTTAGTTGATACCCCTAAGTCATTGGCTTTGTTTCATTGAGATTATGGGATTCTAGATGATGTCACCCTTGCATTAGCTAAGGTTGATGCCAAGTGCATGGGAGCATGGTCCATTTTTGCTTTTCCAAACACTGTTATTGTTGAAGGAGGGGTACGGTTCCCCTTGGACCTCTTGGTCTGTCGCTTCTTTCATCATGTTTAACATACCTCCATGTAAGTTTCTATAAATTTGTTTTGCATAGTCTGTGGTGTCTCTGCCTTGAACAGGCGGTTGGGCCTAATCTGGATGTCTAAAACATCTTAGGTTGCTATACTCTTTCACACACAAAGACCACAACACCTACTATCTCCATATCCATTCTTGTCAATTCCTATCTGGTTACCAAGCTGTTTGACTCTGGCAAGCATAATGATGACTTTCTTCAAGTCAGTGGGAACTAGGAGTTCCTTACTGGGACTGAGATTTAGATCGAGCAGATGCCCCAAAAGGATGGATATCTAGGTCTTCATCTCTACTTTTGCACTTGAGTCTTTTAAAATCTATACTTCATCTGTTCTACTTGGCTGTTTTGCTAACTGAATTCCTTGTCCTGCAGAGCCTTCTCACTACCAACGGAGGCCAAACCATGAGAACACTGAAGCAATCAGAGCTGCTTTGAGATACAAGAAGCGGTTTGCCCCCAATCTGTTAGATTATTAGGCTACCTACCGAACTACTATCCCGAAAAAAGCCAGACTTATTGCATCGCTACTTGATTCAGATACTGAGACTGAGATATCCCATGCCCTACTGATTACCAATCGTCATCATGCCCACAACCAATCTAATGAACCCCTTCTCCTCCCCCTAGTTTCGTAAGAGGCAAGTCGATGTCAAAGGGAAGGGTACTTGTGGACTTGGAAGTGGAGGCTTTTGGGTCCTCTTTGGCTTTGGAGACAACTGGAGTCAAAATTGAGCCAAAGAGCCTAATGGATGTGAAACTGGAGATGGGAGCTACTAGACTCTCCACTATTGTTCCTGAAATCAAAGCCCTAGCTGCCGAACATGCTAACAGAAAAAGAGAGACTGGTAAAGAGAAAGTTGGTGAGGCTTCCAAAGAGAATGTTGTTGATGAGTCTTTTGAACAATGGAAACCACCCATGCTGCACCAGGGTAGGCCCATCTTGAGTTTTGACTCTGCTGTTGCATCGAGAGAACTTGTTTTTGATCTGACCAAGACCTTGCTTCTATTGGTAGACATGTCAGTTCATAACAGACCCCATGACATTCCCATTCTGAAAGAGACCTTTCAAATGATGACCACTGTAAGTGTTTTGGTAATTTCTTTCGTTCCTTCATGCTTGACAACACCATTTCCCTTCCTCATTGTCTTTTTTTACTATAGTGTATCTAGAGAATGCATTTGTCCATTACCCAAACTGAAGCACTAGAAAAGACCATACTGAAGGCCATAATGAGTTATGAGAGATTAACTGTGAACTTTGAGACCGAGAATGAGGGTCGAAGAGCTACAGAGAGAGAGGTTTTTCTGCTCAAGAAGATTACTACTTTGCTTAAAAAATTTAAGGAGGCTACTGTTGAGACCTAGGCTAGACTTGAGGGGAAGGTTGATGAATTGGAGGTTGTTATTGCTGTAATTGTTGCTGAGCGCTCAAATCTGGAGGCCAAATATTGGCAACAAGGTTGGGACGAGGATAGTGCCGCTTATAAGGAAGAGGTGCTGGTTCTTCGTGACAAGCTCTTCCTTAAAGGGTGGATGAGTGCCTTGACTGCTGCCAAGGTTCCTAAAGAGTCTCCTTTGTTCCAGGATGTCCACGTTCCCTCAAAGTCCTCTAGTCTCAAAGCCGCTATAACTACTGCAACTCCTCAATCAAACATTTCGCCAAGTGTTGATTCTGCCAACAAGACCCTAGGAAGTGATGCTAGAGAAGGTAAGACCCTAGAAGTCAATGTTGCAGAGGAGGAGGCTAATGAAGTTCTTGCCTCTAAAGACATCGGTGCTGCCTCTGTTTCTCCACTCAACGGTGTTTTAGACAAAGTTGTGGATCCAACCTCTGAAGTTCCTCCTTCTGAACAAAGTAAAAGTGTTTCCCATTTTGTTTTGCTACATTGGAGTTCGCTCTCCTTGATGAGTTGTCCCCATGATCCTTAAGACAATTTTTCTTTTTTGATGTTTGTAAGGTTGTTTGTGCCTTTGATAGATGATGACATTTTTTTTTTTTTTTTTAATTTTGCAATTTGATTTTGCTTCTATATCTAAGTATATCTGTACTGTTTGCCCCGACCGAGCACTATTAGGATCATTGGGCTGCATAGCTGCTCAGTCTAGTTATATGATATGCTGCACGATTGTGCTTGTATGTAATCGAAGGAGAGTGTCTTACTTAGGTCCAGGTTGGTTATGAAAAAGTAATTTTTTGCCCTCGCTTGGAGCTTAGTAGGACTTGTACTGAAAGCTTTACTCTTGAGAGAACTGGCTAAGCCTATTCCAACTCTGCTTGCATTAATGCGTTTGAATATAGCAAAGTCGTAGAGGAGTGTCTTACTCAGGTTCAGGTTGGTTTTGAAAAAATAATTGTTTGTCCCCACTTGGAACTGAGTAAGACCTATGGTGAAAGTTTACTTCTGAAAGAATTATCCAAGTCTTTTCTAACTCTATTTGCATGAAGCAGTACTGAAATGTTGAATGTGATGTACTTGTACTTAAGGAAAAGTCATTTGCAAGATTGAAAATCCTACAATTTTGAGAAATTTTTTTTGTCATGTTTGAAAGAAATTGTTAGTGTAGTTTCCACCAAGCAGTACCATTTGGCTAAGTCCATTTATTTGCCAAACATAGTTCCACCAAGCAATACCACTTGGCATGTTTGATTGCAATCCAAACTTGAATTCTAAAAGTTAAATTTCTTTAACTTTGCTAAATTCATTCGGTCGTTCTAAAGTTACTTTCCATTCGGTCGTCCCAAAGCTAATTTCGAAAGTCATTCCTTGACTTTGCTAAAATCCATGTATTCCCAATGAAGCTTATTTTGAGAGTTATCAATAACTTTGCCTTAGTCTAGACAATCTTTAGCCTGAGCTATGCCCTCTAGAACTTGGATCTTGTGGCATTAAGGCTTTACAGGTGCTGGAAACAAAAGTTCAAGGAAGCAGAGAAACGTTTCCCATTAATTATATGAGAAATGCCATTACACTTTATAGATATTTAGGAAGACAGACTACTGATAGTACTTTTTGAGATTTGCTACATTCTAGGGCCAAGGTATGGCCTTGCCCTTGAGATCTTCGAGATAATACGCTCCATTTCCATCAACAACTGTGACCTTGTAAGGCCCCTCCCAATTGGGACTTAAGTTTCCTTCACTAGGCGCCCTTTTGTGATCCATAACTTTCCTCAGAACTAATTCACCAGGTGTAAACTGTCTTGGGAGGACCTTCTTGTTGAAACTCTTGATAAGTTGTTGTTGATAAGCTACAAGTCTGATTAGTGCTTTTTCTCTTTGGCCTTCTGCCATGTCCAGTGCTTAAGCTATGGCTTCTTTATTACTTGCTTCTTCAAATAGTTCTGACTGGATGGTTAGGAGACCGACTTCTAGTGGAATAACAACCTCCATTTCATACGTCAGGGAATAGGAAGTCTCCCCGGTTGAGCACTGAGCCATGGTCTGGTATGCCCACAACACATAGAGTAACTCTTCAACCTATTTCCTTTTTACACTTTCAAGCCGTTTCTTCACACCATTAATGATTGTTTTGTTTGACAACTCTACTTGCCCATTGCTATGTGGGTAGCCTAGAGATGAGTTCTGATATTCAATCTTGAGATGGACAAAGAACTTCTTGAAATTTTTTTCGTCAAATTGCATTCCATTGTTTGTAATCAGTACCCTTGGGATGCCGAAACGGACCACTACATTCCTTATGAAAAACAGCCTTGATACTTGCCAGTGCTTCCACTTCCACCAATTTGGTGAAGTAGTCGGTTGTAGTGACAAAGAATCTTTTGTTCCCAATTCCTGTAATATCGCCCTAGGGGGTACTTGAGCGCACTAAACAGTTCAGACCCTCGATTTCTTTGATGTCACGAGTGCAATATAAAACATAGATGAGAGTTCAGATTTGGCAACTTTTATAGAAAATTCATTTTATTGTAAAACAATTGCTAGAAATAGACTGCATCATCAGATCTCAGAGTTGCCACCTAATATTTTGGGAAATTTAGAAAACCCGCGACTCGTGCTAAGGCCACTGTTTTTCGTAACCAAAGATATCTCGGTTCGGAACCTTAGGTATGAGAGGGGACGGTCTTTAATTGAACACCTCCGTTCACCCGATCAAAGATCGGCCTCTTCTAAACCATGATATGAATTTTATTAACTTTATCCATTCATATTCTGATTTATTTAATAAATCCTAAAATTTACTATGTAAAGCATACAAGTATAGACTGTGTCATTCATTTTGGAACAATTTGATTTCATATATTTTTGAAGGAGTTTTGAAGATGTACAACTTAAAGAAATTGAGTTGACAAATACGAAAATCGATATTATTCCAAATTGAACAACACAATGTCCATCTATTGGCATTCATAGAGATATATCAAATAAGTAAATAGCCACATACTAAGGAAAACACACCAAAGTGGGATGCTAAAGCATAAAAGAGTACATATTTACCGATGTCCCGCGAACAACCACAAAACAAAGTTAGCGAAATATGCATCATTTAATATACAAAATCCTAATGTAATTCACTCATGAAATGCAACTAAAGATTTGACTTTTATATATGACACGTGAATCATCTCAAGAACATGAGGTAGCGTACATAATCACATAAAAATCAATTAAATCCATAAATGCAAATTCAACGGAATCAAGATGCATGAAACATGGATGTCAAGCATGAATATGATGAAAAGAAAAATATGATGCTATTTACAAATATGGAAAACGAGTAAATGAAAGGGATAGAAAGAGGCGGGGCGGGAAATTATTATAACACTTTTAATAATTACAAAATCGAAATCGTCTGTAACAAAAAAAAAATTCTGTAACAAAAGAAAAATTACAAAATCGAATAAAAGACGAGAGGGAGAGAAAATATTACAACATAAATAAACCTCACAAATCTCTCAAAATTAAAAGGAAAAAAAAAAAAAAAAACAGCATAGGCCTTGGAGATCATCCAACAAAAAATTGTTTGTTGCTCTATTTTGCCTTTGGGAAATAACTTGGGAATTCCTTTTTTTCATGCAACGAAACCAAAGCAAAGCAAACAAAACCTTTTAAGGAGAAATGTTGTATATTTGTAGACATCCCATTTTGACCGACCCTAAGACATGGGGCACTTTTTTTTATTACCCGATGATGAAAACAAGAATGTATTTTTTGCATACTTCTCAGTAAGAAATATGGAATTTGTGCTTCATTTTCAACCCTAAATTTGTTTTGGCCAAGTGCTTAAGTTCCGCTCAAAACTCTCTTTCGAAACATTCCTTCCACGATCGATGTACATGAACGGTCTGATTGTGCGATCGATGTACATGAACAGTCTGATCGTGCGATCGATACACATGAACGGTCTGATCGTGTAATCAATGCACAAAAACAGTTTGATGGATGCACAAAAAATAGTTTCATGGATGCACAAATTTATTTTTCATTTTCTTTTCTTCTTTTTGAAATTATTTTGTATTTTTCTATTGTTTTCACTTTTTTATTTATACATTTTATATAGACATTATATGCATACATACATCAATATACGTATATATAGACATATTATATGCATATACATATATATACCATACATATATATATATATATGAACGATATAGAAAATATGTATTACATACATATACATATTATATTACATATACATATATAGAAAAACTATATACATATATGAATACATACATATACATATTATATACATACGGTATACATATATATACACTTCTCTGCCCTGTTCTTGTCTCTCTCTCCCTTCTTCATCTTCTTCGAGCATTGTGTCTTGTGCACGATTTCAACAAATGCGACGCCTGACCGACACAGCCAAACCAACCTTGATTCTTCAACAATTGCCTCAACTTTCCCTCTTCGGCTTCTTATTCTTTTCTTAGTTAGGGCTCTGAGAGAGACAGAGCAAAAAGCTGAGCAGAAATGAAAGACAACTAAAATCAGTCTGCTATAGCTCAAAGACTTTTTCATTTCTAACATGGCCTCTTCTCGCTGTCCTTTTTCCCTTTTTCTAGACCTTAATGATATGTTGAAAGAGATTGTTGACAGCAGCTCCTCTAAGCCTCTGCAGAGTGGCCCTCTCCCTACCTTCCATCTCCCACCAATCGAACAAATGTTAGCAACAAAATTTGATATTGATGCTCGCTCTCATACTTTGAACTAATGTATGGAGACCATAGCTGTGGTATCCAATTTGTCCTATCAACAGCAAAGTAGCATGAACGAAGTCCAATGCTTAAATGCGTAACTCTCTCTATACCAACATATGTACCAGGATGCCCAAAAGGAATTTGGTCAACCGAAAGAACAAAACAAAGAGTTGAAATAAAGGGCAACAACCATGGCTCGATTCATTGCCCTTTAGTGCTTTTCATTCAATAGTCAGCAAGGAGTGATTTCGTTTGGAAGCTCTGCAAATGCTGAAGTAGGGTCTTCAAGGGCCTCCTGAGATTAACGATGGACTGAGACAATCGACAATGGAAACAGGTGGTGAAACTATCTGCAGAAAGGCGTCAGCTTGCAACCTTTGTCGTCAAAAACACAAGTCGCTGGAAACCAAGAACAATGCTTGCATTCGCTATTCATCTCCACTTTTGTATTTTTGTTTTTATTTTTGCTTAAGGAATCGAGCACCAATGTATTAGCTTCAAATTTGTCTTTGTTTTTTTGTTTTTGTTTTTGTTTTTATTTATTTTTTTGAAAATTTTCTTTTGTAATGCTGTAATCGGGGGCTTCACCTTTAATTTTCAACAAAATGAGTTTCGTTTTGCATATCGCCCTGAATGGCACAACACTTGAATTTCAATGAGTTCTGAATTGGACATTGGCCTTTAACTGACCAAAAATCAAAGAATGACTTAATGAAAGAAAAACAAAGCAAAAGCAATCCAAACATACATATTCACACTTGTTGGAATGAGAGAATTCAAAACAAGACTCTAAAGGACAAACCATTGAGCCTATGCAAATTTTGCAGTTATCCATTCTGGATTGATATCAAAATTGGTCAGTTGGCTAATTGAGTGGCTGACTGGCTGATTAGTTGTCCAACCAGCTGAAAAATTGGCTGGCTAACTAAATAAGTGGCCGTTCGACTGAAACAATTAAGAAACGCAACTGGAGTTAACCAACAACTTGGACTGCTGACTGAATTGTTAGCTGACTGGCTAAAAAATAACATGAGACTTGAAAGTGTGGGAAGAAGACATAATTCCTAACTTGACTATGCCCCTAGGTCATTGCTTTGACTTTTTATTTTTTATTTTTTATATTTTTTATTTGGTAAAAAGATTTTGATCAACATGAGAGTTAGATTAACATGCTTGTTCCACTCTCTATTTTGAAATCATGTAAGTCAAGCTATGAGCATTGAAAATTTTCCTTCTTTTTTGGGTCCAAAGAATGGTCTGGTTTTGCAAAAATGGAATAATTTTCTAGAAAATTAGTTGACTTCATTAAAATTTATCAAAATTTATTTTCACGAATGATCACTACCCGACCAACATGAGATAAACCCTTGAGTTGCATAACTTCAAATTAGATAACCCAAGCTGGATACGCTGCATTACCACTTGATCTGTCTTGCAATTGAATATGCCATAAAGAAGAGATAGAACAACTAAATCGAATAGAGATGAGCTAGTCACACATGGAAAGTCGAATAAAGATACACCAATCAAACATGGACGAGACAAGCAAGTTGAAAATGGTTGGGGCCGAACTTCAGAATGAAGTTGTCTACGTATCCCAAGGATAGGAATCAAGCTTTACGTAGTTCATGGGATAAAGCTCACTCAGGTATTAACACTCTCCAGTTGTGCTTTAACTTTTGCCAAAGCTGCCCTTTCCGGGTATTTGTCCTTGTGAGCTTTTCTTCAGTTTTTCATTTTTCATCTTCTATTTTTTCATTCTTTATTTTTTTTTTTCATTTTTTCAATTTCTATTTTTTTTTTCTGCTCTAACTTGTGCCTGGGTCACCCTTTCGGGTTTTTGGCCCAACAAGCTTCTCAAGGATAGTACTTTTGTTTTAGCTTGTACATGTTGATTAGTTATGAGATCTGTTGGCCATCTAATTCTATGAGAATGATTGCTACCATTGACCATATAGGCGTTATGATTAGGGACCTGGCTAATTGGGTCTGAATTTGCCCCTATGGTCATGGATAGGAGTTCGATTGTCCTTCAATACTAAATTTTCTTCCCTCAGATTCTGGGATTTGATGTTTTTGTTGAATACCATAGTGATCCTGTGTTGACACCTTATTCTTAGCTTTGGCCCCTAGTGGGATAGATCATTTTTAACGATTTTCATCTTCAACCTCTTCTGTTGTGGCTATTATCTGCTCTATGAGGACCGAATGTGTTTGACCCTAATCGATATATCTAGCATTGAAGCAAGGGTTGTCAAAGAGTTGGCAAATCAATTATTTATTCTGACTAGGTGGGTGACTAAGTTTGAGTCCCAAATCACGTCTACCCTTATTGCCCTTAGTTCTAGGATTGCTTCCAATCCGACTATCTCATACTCTTGTTGACTATTTGGATTCTGAAAGCTAAAAGGGATGGGCCTCAAGGTCGAGAGAGATCCTATGTCGTACAATCTCAAGATCAATTCCAATAATGTCTTCGTAGGACCATGCAAAAATATTTTTTGAAATCTTTTAATAAAACGACTAATTGCTCGTGCTCTTCTGAAGACAATGCAAAACCAATCTAGACCAAGCCAGGATCCTTCTCAGTACCCACTTTAATAGAAACAATCTCATTCATTCAGGATTTAGCATGCCTCTCTTCCTCTCAGTTAATTAAATTTTGCAAAGCCAGAGGAATTTTCTCCTCTTCGTTTTTATCAGAGTTTTGGAAAAGGTTTTGAAAATTTTTGGTCAATGCAATGATTTAAAGACACAAAGAAGTAGGCAAAAACTACTGAATTTTCATTTAGAACTTCTGGCTTAATGGTTGAAACAGACTCGAAAGAAAGTGAAAAAACAGACACAGATAGGTCAGTGATGTTCGGGTTATCAGCCCCGAAATCACTAGACTTAGACTTGCTAGAATGACTCGTGCCTGATCCTAACTCTACAGACTTGGTGGAATCAAACTCAGACTCAACACTCAATTTAAAACTCAGAATAAAACCATTCTCAATAGTTAAAGTTTAGGGCATCAACCATTTCTAGAATGAAATTGTGCAATCAATAGGTGGTTATTCCTCGATCAAAGAAACGGTCTGATATCTCGCAAATTCTAGGGATTCACGTTGGTAGACTTTATGGGATATTAGAATTTTCTGAAGCTATGGTACAAGAATGACTTAGCAAAAACAAAACCAAAAACAAAAACCCCAATTAGAATTTTAGCAGCATTTCAGCTCAATTCGCACAATTGATCGTTGTATGTCCCACTGAAAAGCTAAACTCAACCTCACAAACTGATATGCCTTAACCACTGATTTGAATTTGAGAACCTCTGTACAGATTTCCATACATAGCACATAATAGGAAAGAGAACAAACTCCCCTATGGAGGGTAGGGTTACCCTGTCCTAGCTTTGAAATGATCTAGAGCTTCGCTATTCAAACAAGCGGCATCATACATCCTAGAATGGAATAGCATCTTGTCCTAAGTTGGGAAGGTACTATAGCTCACTATATGTACAAGGTCATCTCTACTCTAGGGGTTAAAGGTGACGTCAATAAATAGCCCTTTGGTTAATAACTAGTTAAGATCCTAGGAAATCGAAAGAGTCAATATAGCCTCTCTTCTGAGTTCGATAACCTTTTTGATTGATCTTAAGAGGTATTAACACAATGTCTCATAAATAACGCGGAGATGGTATAGTGTCACTTTGGGCAACACACGGACTTTAAGCGCACCAATGCATGCAATGCAATGAACATATCATTCCAATTAAAAATCATATCATGGAGTTCGAGTCAAGGTTTCTTAATATCCCCAACAGAGTCACTTGAAACTGTAACATTGCCCGAGGGGAACATGAGCGTGCTAAATAGTTCGGACCCTCGATTTCTTTGATCTTGTCTCACTTGTGCAATTTGAAACATAAATAAGAGTCCAAATTTGGCAGCTTTTATAGAAAATCCATTTTATTGCAAAACATTTGCTAGAAATAGACCGCATCACCAAATCTCAAAGTCGGTAGACGCGCCTCGAGGACTTCCGAAGCTCTGCGCTCGCGAAGGCGTGAAATCTCGTTTGCTCTCCAGCATACTACAGTTCAGACTCAAATGTCACGGCTCTGAATCTAATCTTGCAAAGTGCAATGCAAGACCGATAAATCACTAAAGAGTCCAAATCCGGCAAATCGTTTTAGAAAACTGATTTTTGTAAAGAAGTGCCAAACATGGACTGCTTTGCCAGATATAGAGTCGCCACCTAAATATTTATTTTGGGGGAATTTAGGAAACCCTGACTCGTTGCCTAAGGCCACTTGTCCGTCATCACCAAAGTTTCCTCGGCTTGGGAACTTGGGTACGAGAGGCAAAGGTCATGCAATGAGCACCTTCACTCGCCCGATCAAAGATCTGTCTGTACTAAGCACGATATCTTGTTTTTGAAAAGAGATGCGTTCTTATTCCAATTATTAGCTAGAATTACTATGTGATGCGCACAACACACAAGTATAGACTAGATCGCCTAATTTGGAACAAAGCATTGCATATTTGTTGTTTGAAAAACGGTTTGAAGTTTGCTGCTCGCAAGTAGGCTAAATCAAGGATTCAATGAATTTTTCCAATTCAAGCAATCCAACCTTCACCCACAGGCAATTAGGCAGTTATATCACATAAGCAAATAGCCTCATGCCAAGCATGCTATTATGGCAACACTTACACACATGCAAGATGCTAAAGCATAAAAGCTTACTTAGTACTCCGAGCCAAAACAATAGCTAGTTAGTAATCATGCATGATCCTAGCTATGTTAAGATGGCTAATGTAACACATGCAAAATGCAACTAGAAATAGGCTCGGCTATTCTAAGATGGCATATAAGATGCAACTTGATAATCATGTATTCAAATCGGAATTGAAATACAATGCAGTTAGTATGATGCGTCGAGCCTAGTGCATGCAATACAGATGAATGATGCAAACATGCAAAGCATAAGGATACTAATTAAAATATGAACTAGAACTAACCATTATAAGCGGTTAAGTAAAAAGGAGAAAGATGTGGGGTTAGAAGACATTTACACACGCACACACACTTATTACAAAATTGTGCCCTCTCGACGGAGGGTCCGAAAGAATAATACAAATCAACTAATTAATCAACTAACAAGCTAATTAATTATTACACAACTCTTAACTAATTAAACAAATTAATTAAGCTACAAAAAACAGTAAAGCGGCATCGATAAGAGGGACAAATGCATGCTCGATCGGCTTCGCTCGGAAATCTGTTGCCATGCCTCATGTTGCCTCTGTTTGCACTGTTTTGCACCTCTGAAAAACTGTGAAAAGTCTTGTGATGCTCTAGAACCACCTCATGAAGACTCTGAGAGGACATCGGCCAAATGGTGAAGCCATCGGCCAAAGGAAAGGTGTCATCGGCCATTTATGAGGTCATCGGCCAAACACTTTTAGCCAATCGGCACACCAGATAGCCGATCGTCCATCTTTTCCTGCAAAATGCTGTTTTGCTGCAGCAGAGGACAGACAGAGGTATGGCAATACATTTGCAAGACAATGTTTGCAACTACACCCCTTATCATGTTTAAGGCTCAAAGGTGTGTAGTCCTCGACCCTCAGGCCACCAATCACACATTCCAATGTATGATGGCCAAAGGAGCCAAGTGTGCAATTCAATGTGGAATGAATGCACAAAACACATAAGGGGGCCTCAACCTCTATCATGTTTGATCAGGAGGCAAGGCACGCACACACAACGCTATGCAAACATGCAAGCATGATGTGATGAAATTAGCATGCAACAACATATAATGGAATTAGCATGTAACAACATGCAATGTACCAAGTATGCAACAAGCATGCGACAACATGTAAGGCAAGCATGCAACAATATGCAAAAATGGGCTACTAAAATGGACAGCTCTCAAACATGCCCAAATCAGTGGCAAAAAGTGCTAAAATGATGGTACCAAAATGCAAAACAAACATGCATGCCAAATGGCTCATAAGCTAGGCAACAAGACACAACTCTCAAACATGAGCAAGGTGTGACAAACATGAGAATGTGGCAATGCAATAAGCTCTAAAAATATGTGAGGAATGATGCCAAATCAACCAAACAAAGCAAGTATAGCATGCAAGAAAGCCTAAAGCTTAAGGCTAGCCAAGGGACTCAAACCATGGCTATGCAAGGCAAGCCCCAAAGGGCCAAGGGCATCCAAAACAGTCCCAAGGCAGGTCAAGATAGGGCCAAAAACAAGCTTAAACCTAGCCAACACAAGCTAGAACAAAAGTCCAAAAGCATGAGGCATGAAAGGCTACAAAAGAGGTGTTATACTACACCTATCAAAACCAAACATGGCATGACTTAACCAATGAAAAACAGAGTTATGGCATGGTAAAACAAAACCAAAAACCCACTTAGATGGCATCCCAAAGACCTAAGCATGGAGGCATGTACAATGATCCATTCATGAGGCATAAAACATCAACTCTTTAAAGTATTAAAGGAGTGATAAGTGCAAGCATTTGAGCATGAAACATGGACTGAAAACACATATGAAATGATGCCGCATCATGAAAATGGTCCAAGTAATGCATCCTAGAAGACTCAATACTCAAAGCTAATAAGCTAGATTGAACAAAGACTATACAAAACAAGTCATGCATGACCAAGACAAGGAAAATCAGAGCTTAAACATGTTACAACATGGAAAAAAGCTTCTTAAAGTTAAGCCAAAACAAGTAAGGATAATGATCCAAATGCATGATGCATGTTAAGACAAATGAGAGGATTGCAAGACAAGTACATGAAGCATGTAAGAGGCTATTAAACCAAACCCTAACAGAGATATATCATGGTAAAACAAGCCCAAGAACATGCTGAAAAGGAGCCAAAATAAGCTAAGCAAACATGCTACGATTATAAGCCATTTATACTAGCATACAAGACAACAAGGAGAGGGGATGACCCTCTCCTATTTGGGACTCCAAAACTACCTTTCTACCACTGAAAATCCTTTGGATTTCAGTGATAGAAAAGTCATGCAAAGACATGAACAAGGGCCAAAAGGGATGGCTCAAAACAAGGCCAAACAAGACCTGGGAGGGGGTACACTACTCCCAACACAAAAGTGACCTTAAACAAACATCACAAGCATACAAAATCAAAACTTTTATCAGTTAAGAGTTAAGCTTAAAACAATATGCAAGTGGGTCTAAAAGCCTAAGCCAAAATGGGGTATTAAAAGGTTAAGAGCTCACCCTTGTAGAACTTCTTCAAGAACACACCTCCAGCAGGTTTTGCAAGCTCAAACCGATCAAACAACACCAAAACCAACTCCTAAGGATCTCAGCAACCTAAAGGATTGTGTATTACTAGGTGTTGTAGTGCAATAGTATGAACAAAACACCCTTTTAGGCACAAGCACACACACAAATGTAGAGAGAGAGGAAATATAGAGAGAGATAGATATAGAACTTCTATCTCAAAATTCCAAAACCTCTGGAAAGGGAGGGGAGGATCCCTTCTTGTAGAATTTCAATTCTCAAGCTTGTTGAACAAGCTTGAGTCTTGAAACAAATCCCTCCATACACGTGTATGGAGGATGTGAATTGTGGATACCAGCTGTCACAGCTGGCAAAAAATATCCGCAAAAAGCAGATGGAAAGGTCTCGGCTCAAAAATATGGCCGATCAACCAACATAAGTGCCGACTGACCAAAAAGAGTGCCGATCGGCCAAAACTTTTGGCCGATGGAAAGCACACAAGGCCGATGGCATCATGCCTTGGCCAATGGGTTGAGGGGATGGCCAACAAGCCACCTTCTTCCCTCAGAAGCAAAAACACAAGTGTTTGGTCCACAACCAAGCACAAAGCAGACAAGTTGCGATATCCTAAGGCAAGACGCACAACCGAGACCTCCGGGAACTCAAAACGATCACTAGCATGGATGATCATCGAGTGTTCAAACGATGACGTCCAAGTCTTGAGGACGGTCAAAAATGGGGTGTCTACAGTTGCCCCTCTTTAACAAAACTCGAAAGTCATAAAATGACGGGAGTGAATGTCAAAGCCCAGAGACGACCCATTTTCGACAAGGCCGAAGACTTAGACAAGCATACAAGATAATAAAGATATGCGCCTGCAGGCAAGGGCAAGATACAAATGACAATACACGATGTCGAACATAACTTATGATCATGCAAAGAGAGCTCTAATGAAGCATAACATGCAACAGTTTAAGCAAGCAAATAAGAATCGTACTACATTACATGCATAAAGGATGTAAGAGAATTATACAATTCTCGCTACATCTCACGCGGAGTACATACAATACCGTACAGTTCGTCTGGTCGCGCTAGCTTTAAATGAACTGTACATACAATATCGTGCCTGCAAAAGAAAGAAACTTAACAGGTACAATATTGTTAGAAATATGCATAGCAATGCAAGTGAAAAGTGCATAACAATGCAAGTAGAACGTGCGAAACAACACAAGTTAGAGATGTACATAACAAAGTAAGTAGAACATGTGAAACAACGCAAGTTAGATGAAGTGCGAAACAACGCAAGTTAGATGAAGGTGCGAAACAACGCAAGTTAGATGGGGTGCAAAACAATGGAAGTTACATGGGGTGCGAAACAACGCAAGTTAGGTGGGGTGCAAAACAATGCAAGTTAGATGGGGTGCAAAACAATGCAAGCTAGATGGGGTGCAAAACAATGCAAGTTAGATGGGGTGCGAAACAACGCAAGTAAGATAGGGTGCGAAACAATGCAAGTTAGATGGGGTGCGAAACAACTCAAGTTAGATGGGGTGCAAAACAATGCAAGTTAAATGGGGTGCGAAACAAGGCAAGTTAGATCGGGTGCAAAACAAGGCAAGTTAGATGGGATGCGAAACAACTAAAGTTAGATAGGGTGCAAAACAAGGCAAGTTAGATGGGGTGCAAAACAATGCAAATTAGATAGGGTACGAAACAACGCAAGTCAGATGGGGTGCAAAACAATGCAAGTTAGATAGGGTGCAAAACAATGCAAGTTAGATGGGGTGCAAAACAATGTAAATAACGAGCGAGACAACGTAAGTTATAGATGAGATGCAAAACAATGCAAATAACGAGCGAGACAACGCAAGTTATAGATGAATATGCAAAACAATGCAAATAACAAGCGAGACAACGCAAGTTATAGATGATATGCAAAGCAATGCAAATAACGAGCGAGACAACGCAAGTTATAGATGATATGCAAAACAATGCAAATAACGAGCGAGACAACCCAAGTTATAGATGAATATGCAAAACAATGCAAATAACGAGCGAGACAACACAAGTTATAGATGATATGCAAAACAATGCAAATAACGAGCGAGGCAACGCAAGTTATAAATGAATATGCAAAACAATGCAAATAACGAGCGAGACAACGCAAGTTATAGATGGATATGCAAAACAATGAAAATATGGTAGAGGTATGCTATTCACGATGCTGAGATGCAACTTTAAAGCAGAGATGGGTAATGCTAAATGCAAGATCGAAAACACATATGCCAAGCGCGCTTATTAAAAACATGACAAAACATTGTAATGCAACATATTCAAAGTAATTTTCAAATCTCGCAAGATACAAAAGGATATGAAAAGGGATACACCTTGCGCGTACCGAGCATCGCACACGAAAGACACGGTTCAAGGTCAACACGGAGGCCGGTTAAGCTTCAAAAATGTACTTCCTTGCACTTTCTTGAGGAATGAGGGTTCCAAACAACATAACTAACCCAAACAAGGGTATCTGAAGTGCATCGGCCACAAGGGAAGGTTGTCGGCCATCTATCGGCCATCAAATGAGATCATCGGCCAAATATTTAGCCGATCGGCTAAAAATTTGGCCAATCGGCCAAAAATGGCAATTTCGGGGCAGTTTTGTCTTTTTTCCTTGGGTCTTTTAAATATAGGGTTCCAAACCCTACATTCTCACTTCTCCAAGCTCAAAAATCATTCCTTTCTCTCTCTAGGTGATTTCCCAACCTTAGATCCTTGCTTTTCTCTTGTTTTCGAGCCTCCCCCATCTTTCGATTCGCGAAACCCTTTTCGTTTCACACACTTTGAACCAAATGAAACACATTCCCGGTGTCACATTCTCGATTTCCACGACTTGGGGTTTGTTTCCCCTGATTACCCTCGATGTTTGTGCCTTTTCCCAAACTCCGACCTTTTCTCCCATTTTTTACCTCTCGGGGTTGACTTTTGGGTTGACTTTTCGCATTTTCACCCCTTCTTCACACTTTCGGCCATTTTTCACACTCTCTCTAAGATGGCAGACGACATTCCACGAGGTGGGGCTCCCCCAGAGATGGACATGGACCCCGAGGTCGAGCTCCTACCTCTTCGCATCCGACCATTCGACCTGGCGACCTACCGGCCGGCGATACACGTGTTGCCTCCCGATGGCTTCTGCCACTTCAGGAGCTACGCACGAGGCGCGCCACTGGAGCTCTTGCTACGCGAGCCAGAGTCACACCTATCATTTGGCGCCGCCGAGGTATATTCTTCCCCTCTTTACTTTCTACAATGTAGACTGTATAACTTCGATAGTCGATACTGTTCTTTAACTGAATAACCCATACACACTTATACATCATATGCTTAGTTCACCGTGAGCACCCCTGCACTCGATATCTGTGTAAACTCAAACGCATGCACACACAGTGCATTTTCAACTGAATAACCCAAATACACTGATACGTCATATGCTTAGTCCACCATGAGCACCCCCACACCCGATATCTGTGTAAACTCAAACGCATGCACACACACTGCATTTTCATCCACTCTGAATGCATTTGAACACTGTATTTCTAACATTGCTTAGCCACTGTTTGTTTTGAACACAGGGAGATTCCCATGCCTTTCGGGGGTATGGAAATACCATCGCTCGAGGTTGGTACATGGAGTTGCCCGATGCAGTTCGTCAGATTGTTGATCAGGCCGGCCTCACCATTTTCTGCAGGGGACTCTCGCGCCTCACTGCGAGTAGGCCCATTCTGGGTGCACTAGTGGAGAGGTGGTGGGACACCACCGACTCCTTCCATCTTTCTGTTACAGGGGAGATGACGATGACCCCCTTCGACTTCTCGGGGTAGAGGGTGATCCGATCCCCTTCGATACTGATATGGATGAGTGGGACGCCGCCTAGATCTACCTGCTCAGTGCTCAGCCACCTCTCTCCCGCCCAGGATTCATGAGGTACTCTTGGTTCGAGGACCACTTCAGGATTCAGGTGCCTACGACCCGGGAGGAGGTGGAGCAGTATGCTCGCGGCTTCATCATGTTCCTGCTGGGGACCACCCTATTTGCTGACCGGGCAAACACCGTTACCCTCTACCTGCTGAGTGCACTAGTGGATGTGATGCGGATTCGCCGCTACGACTGGGGTGGCGCAGGCTTGGCCACTCTCTACGAATACATGAGCTCATTCTCTCGCCGTAGCGGGTGCTTGCTCAAAGGCTACTGGCGAGCCTGGGAGGTATATTTTCCGTTTCTGTTTTACATTTCTACTTTACTCTATTTGTACACCACACACGCAATCTGCTTTACACTGGCTGTACACTGCACATACTGCACAATACATTGCACACACTGCACACTTACTGCACAATACACTGGCTGTACACTGCACACACTACACAAACACTGCACACATTCTCTGATTTCTACTTTATCTGCATTCTACTTTGTCTGATAAGCGTACTCACTGTTACTCTGCTACATTCTGTAGTTGTGGGTGTATGCCTACTTTCCGAGGCTTGCCCCAGTGCCAGATGTGGAGACGCCCCCCATGGTTCCATACTCTCATCGATACGATGTGAGGTGTGAGCGGAGGCCTAGGTAGTCTTTCCTGTTCTTCCGCCGATACTTCGACACCATTACCGCCGCAGAGGTATTTCAAACCTTTCTGTTCATTTAAGCTTCACTTTACATTGTACTTTCAATAACAGATAACAAACTGCATGTCCTGTCATTTGCAGATCACCTGGTAGCCCTGGGCGGTGTTGCCTGATACAGTGAGAGACGAATACATGGGTGCTCGGGAGACTGCCCGATTTCGGATTCTGCTGGAGGGCCCAGTCTACCGGGCATGGTACTTTGGGGAGCGCTTCCTATGGCAGACCCTCGGTTTGCCAGAGCACATAGTCCCCGGGCCGCCTCCTTCCCACACAAGGGCTACCGAGAGGTACACCCCAGAGGAGATGACGGATTACACGATCGGCTGGGATTCGGACCTTTTCCGAGCTGAGGGCGACTACGTCGAGTTCATCTAGACCTACGTGATGCAGCCTCTGACCAGTGCTCGCCAAGTTGAGAGAGAGAGAGAGACCTATAGTGCCAGTGGCAGGAGCAGGAGTACCGAGGGCGACTTAGGCTCGTGGCAGGAGTGGGTCCCGGACGGGACGGGGAGCTAAGTGGCCAGCACTACCTACCACCATGACATGCCAAGGGTAGGGTGGAGAGACTTATCAGATACCCATTGCTCCTCCTCTGGATGATCATGAGCTCGTTGGAGTTCACGGCTCGACCCCGGTATGTACTGCTAGACTTTGCATTCTGTACAGTCATTTCAATTCATTTGATATCCCGCAAAATACTAATTACTTCAACACTTTTGCAGGCTTCCATCGAGTACACTAGTCAGTCTTTGGCATTGACGGCCTTAGTGATGGGGATGCTGCAAAGGAGCCTGGACCTACTGACCATCTACGGTATCTCGGTAAGTTCTTTCAACCCCAGTCCCAAACTTTGCACACTCTGTTCCACCAATGATCTGATGTATCGCATTTATGGATACGACACTTGATACACTGCACTCACACACCACTCACGACACTGATACACTATAACTCACAGCATTCATACACTGCACTCGGTATTCATACACTGCTCACAGCATTCACACACTATACTCACACATTGCTCACAACATTCATACACTATACTCATACACTGCATTTGGTATTCGTACCCTGTTTTGCATAACATAACTGATGCATTTGCCATTTGTTCTTTTCTGGCCCCATTCCAGATATCAGCCACAGGGGGTGCTCCAGCTGGACCATCTGTACCTGCCCAAGGAACTGGAGGAGCCAGGCGCGAGATGATTATACATAGCCGGGGCAAACACAGGCGCACCCATGCTGAGAGCAGTTCGCGAGAGCCTACTCCAGACGACGATGAGTCAGATGAGGAGGTAGAGTTGTCTCAGGGCGAGGCCGGAGACAGCTTAGACATCGGAGATGACGGCGACGATCCTGGACCTTCGTCCAGGAAGAGGACGAGGACGAACTCCCGAGCTTGAGGCGATTGATGTGGATCCAGACATTTTGCTACTTTTCTCCTTTTTTTTTTTTTTGTGCTTTGTTTTCCTTTTTGCTTTATTTCCCTTTTTTGCTAGCAGTTTAAGCACATTGTACTGCCTCAGGCAGGTTTTGCTTTCCTCAAAACTATGTACTTTTTGCAAAAGAAAAAAAAAAAAAAAACATGAATGGAATGAAAAAGCTATTTTGTTCAAAAAGTGTTACATTTGCACATTCTATGCATCGCATAACAATGTAAATGGAATTGAACTCTATTTTAAAAACCAAACAATCAAATTGCATTAATCAGGTAGTGAGCCAACTAACAACAAAACAACTCGATAAAAAAAACAAAGAACTCGACAAGTTAACCAATTGTAAATACAACTCGATAAGCAAAACAAAGACTTAAAGAATACGAAACACAACTCGATAAACAAAAATACAATAACTCGATAAGCATTGAAGTAACACAGGCGCGACTTCGCAAAATCATCATCGGAAGGAACTTGAAGTGGAACCAGTCACAAGTTCTCAACATATTAAGCATTTAGACAGCTCAGAGGATAGGAGGGAAGGCCATCGACCAAAGGGAGAGGCCATCGGCCACAAGAAATGGCCATCGGCCAACATTTCTAGCCGATCGGCCAAAAAAAGATGGTTGGCCGGCACTATTTGTGGCCGATCGGCCAAAAAAGGCAAGAACCTCCAGAATGTTGATACTTGTCTTCCACTTATATCTTATCTTCTACAAAAGCCCCAGCTTCGTAGTTTACTCATTTTAGCACTGATTCGCACCAAATGGAAGAGCTTCTTGTCCAAAATCTCACAAATTGGATTGCCAACTTAGATGGCTCGAAAAAGCTAAATTTCCGGGGCTTTGGCATAAATACACTATTCACGCTGAGTCGTACCCCGCTGTGTTTTCCATTCCTCTATGCCGCGGCAAGGTTTTGGAATCCGGTAACACACGTCTTTAGCTTTGGCAGACAAGAGATGTGTCCTACTTTCGAAGATTTCCAAGCTTTAATGGAATCCGAGCGTGACGAAAAATTTTTGCCTCAGCTCCGGTTCGGCCACGTCCAAGCCTTAGGACGGATGTGTGGCCTTACTTTGCACGACACTCGGTCATTGATTCACAAAGGAGAGCTGGACATTCCGAGCTTGGTTCGTCGGTTTTTTGATGCCGGTGACTGCGGCGACCATCATTGGCAGGATTATCGGCGACATGCGCTTTGCTTGTGCATGTTGTCCCATTTCTTGCTTGCCCCAGGCTCTGGTGGGTTTAGCACCCGTTTGATCGAAGTTGCCGAGGGCTTGAAGGAGGGTAAGAGTTGTATCGCCATGAAACTAGCCGAAACATTGATGGGATTAGACGCTTTTCATTGCCGGGAGGCAGCTAGGTTTGCGGGGAGTCCACTACTACTACAGGTAATGTTTTGACCCCATCTCATATATGTTTCTCACATCACTCGGCCCTTAGGCTCGGTTTTTCTCTCAAAACCCTTTGCTTACTTTTTCTCTCAACTTACACCTCTCTATTCTTTAATCTCTCATTTTTCATCCCTCCCCAGGTATGGTTGATGGACAAGTAGAGAGTGGTGGACTCATGTCCGGCATATTCAGCTTGCAGTTATTTCTTCCGACGACGCTTGGTTGATGCCCTGGATGAGGGATGGTAGTACAACTAGATGTGCAGTTTGTCCACTACAGACATTGCTTGGCGCTGTCCTTGGCTCAATCTACCGGCAATGAGTTACAGCATGACCCGCCAGCCCGAGATCTAGTTGATCGGCTTGACACACTATGTCTTCTATTTCCCATTCCGGTTCCAGTGCCAGTTCGGACATGATCAGACTTGCCCAGAAGAGGGGATTGAGTACCCTGCTACATTTCCGGTCCGAGGCGCACAGCTAGCCCGGTATGCCATAGCGTGGAGGACGAGAGAGCTTCTAGCCCCCGCTCCCATTTTCAGCTGCACCCTCTCTGATGAGTGCATAGATTGGCTTAATGAAGAGGCACAGGTTGGGCCCATTTTGGCATCAGAGGCTTCGACCAGCTCTGGGAGGGGACGCAGGAACACTTGACTATGCCCCAGATTTATTTGCTTTAATCAGAACTTTTAAGTTTTCTTTATGAATGTAATAAAAGCAACTTCAATTTGTATTTAAGAGTAGGAGAACTTTGTATTGAAATCAATGAAATTGAAGGTTATGGGTATTGAAAATTTTCTGTTTGGTCCAAACATGGTCTAAGTTGTAAAAAGATTAATTTGAGCAAAATCAACTTTTATTAAAACTTTTCAAAACCATTTTCGATATGGATCAGAACTGGACACGCCTGAGAGTTGTCACTGAGATGCACAACCTCGAATCCGAACAACTGGAAAGTTGCCCCTAGTCTGAATAGCACTGCATTGGAGATCACAATCGAGCTCTTGAATGCTGAATAGACAAAGATGACCAAACATGATCACATGGACAAAGTTGATTGGGGAAGTGTTTATGGCTGGACTTCAGGATGAAGTTGCCTACGTATCCCAAAGATGGGAATCAAGCCTTACGTAGTTCGGCTAGGGTTCACTCGAGTATTTACGCTCTCCTTTTGCGGTCTAACTTTTGCCAAGGCCGCCCTTTGCGGGTTTTCAACCTTGCGAGCTCAGTTTTTATAATTTCAAAATTTTCATGCTCTAATTTTTGCCTAGGTCGCCCTTTCGGGTTTTCGGCCTAGCGAGCCACTCAGGGAAAGTATTTCTTCAACTTGTCCATGTTGATCAGTTGGGAGAACTCTAGGCCATCTAGGTCCATCAGAACGATAGCTCCACCCAACCAAATAGACTTAATGATGTAAGGGCCAGTCCAATTGGGTCTGAACTTGCCCCTAGGGTCATGGCCAGCTCGGTTGTCTTTGAGCACCAAATCTTCTTCTTTCAAATTCCTGGACTTAACCTTCTTGTTAAAAGCCCTGGCAATCCGTCGTTGATAACCCTGAACATGATATAGTGCTTTCAGCCTTCTTTCATCAAAGAGCATGAGTTCTTCGAACCTACTTTGCTGCCAATCTGCCTCTGTTATCTGACACTCAGCCAGCACTCGCAATGACAGAACCTCAATTTCGATAGGCAGAATGGCCTCCATCCCATAGACCAATGAATACGGAGTCGCCCCAGTAGAAGTTCTAATTGAAGTCCGATAGCCCCACAGAGCAAATGGCAACTTATCTGACCAGTCCCGGTAGGTTTCAACCATCTTCTGCAGTATGTGTTTGATGTTCTTGTTGGCGGCCTCAACTACTCTGTTGGTCTGCGGCCGATATGTAGACGACTTATGAAAAGCCACGTTGTACTTGTCCAACAAGTCAATCACTTCCTTCTTGAAGTGGGAACCATTATCTGAAATGATCTCGTTTGGGACCCCATAGCGACAGATGATGTTGTTCCTGATGAACTTTGCAACATACGAAGCCTTCAACACCGCATAAGATTGGGCCTCAACCGACTTCGTGAAATAGTCTATCGCAGCCAGAATGAACTCATGCCCATTGGACCCCTTCAGAGTGACAGCCCCAATTATATCAATCCCCAGACTGAAAATGGCCATGGCGAAGTCATGTTGTACAGCTTCGACGGTGGAATGTTCATGCGGTTTGCATGGATTTGACATTTGTGGCATCGCTGGACAAAGCCAATACAATCCTCCTCCATGGTGGACCAGTAGTAACCCTGTCTAAGGATCTTCCGGGCTAGCATCACCCCGTTTATATGCACTCCGCACTCTCCTCCATGGATGGCCTCCATTAGGTGCTTCGATTCTTCAGCATCAACACATAGTTTATGCATCCCGAGATGACCTCTCTTATATAGTTTACCCCCGCAGACGATGAACTAAGCAGCCATTCTTCGAATTGCCCTCTTATCTTTGGCATTTGCCTCTGGTGGATACGCCTCTTTTTCCAAGAAGTTCCAGACATCGTAATACCAGGGGTTCTTGTCTTGAACCTCATCTATGGCAACAATCAGCTCGTAGGCCGGCACAAATTTCTGGTCAATGATGATCGGACGCATCCGGACTCCAAAAGGGATGTCTATCATAGAAGATAGAGTTCTAGTGAATCTGCGAACCTGTTGTTTTCTCCTAACAGATGAGCGAAATTCAGTTTCTCAAATCGAGGAATCAGCAAGTCCAAGGTCTGGTGATAGATTCTCATCATTTCTTCTTCAACTTTCCAATCTCCCTTAGCTTGGGATACAACAAGGTTCGAGTCCTCGATGACGTCCAACCCTTTTGCACCTAGTTCTAGGGCGGCTCCTAAACCAGCAATACATGCCTCGTACTCTGCTTCGTTGTTCGAGGCGTTGAACCGGAGTTTGTATGCTAGAGGGATACGAGAATTGTCGAGTGCTATCAGCAACACCCCTATCCCATACCCGTATTGGTTTGACGCTCCGTCAAAGTACATCGTCCAAGTTTCATCTTCAACATGCAAAATGGCCTCGTCTAGGAATGGGTACTCAACTGCTTCACCCCTTCCACTGGGTGATCGGCTAGGAACTCCGCTACCGCTCTCCCCTTCACTGACTTGCGCGTCACATACTTCAGATCAAATTCAGAAAGCAGAAGCAACCAACGGGCTAGCCTACCCGCAAGTGCCGGTTTCTCAAAAAGATATTTGATGGGATCTAATCTCGAAACTAGTATTACAGAGTGAGCTAACAGGTAGTGCCGCAGCTTCTTGGTAGCCCATACCAAGGCCAGACAAGCCTTCTCCAGCGGAGTGTAGCGGGTCTCATAATCCAGTATTTTCTTGCTCAGGTAGTAGATAGCTGTTTCCATTTTGTCCTCAGACTCCTGTGCAAGCATGCAGCCCATCGTAGTTTCAGTCACTGAAAGGTACAGGATCAACGGCTTCCTTGGCTCAGGCGGTGACAACATAGGTGGGTTCTGTAAATATTGCTTAATCTGTTCAAAAGCAGCTTGGCATTGGCCGTCCCATTTGAATTTCTTTCCTTTCTTCAGGAGACCAAAGAGTGGTTCACAAGTCAAGGTTAATTTAGCAATAAACCATCTTATGAATCGCACTTTACCCAGAAAGCCTCACACCTCCTTTTCAGTCCATGGTGGTGGCATTTCTAAGATGGCCTTCATTTCGGAAGGGTCAACTTCGATACCTCTCTGTGTAATCAAGAACCCCAGCATTTTCCCTGCTGTAACACTGAATGTACATTTTTAAGGATTCAGCCGCAACCGAAATTCTCTGGTCCTTTGAAAGAACTTTCGCAAGGCGGTGTAGTGGCCCTCTCTTTCTTTAGACTTGACAATCATGTCGTCCACGCACACCTCCACCTCTTTATGGATCATGTCATGCAATATTGTGGTCGCAGCCCATTGATATGCAGCTCCAGCATTCTTCAGCCCAAACGGCATCACCCTATAACAGTAGGTCCCCCACGGGGTGGTAAAAGCAGTCTTCTTCTGGTCTTCCGGTGCCATCAATATCTGATTGTAGCCTGAAAACCCATCCATGAAGGAAAGCAATGCATGCCCTGCAGTGAAGTCCACTAATTCATCGATATGCGGCAGAGGAAAGTCGTCCTTCGGACTGGCTTTGTTCAAATCCCTGAAATCCACACATACCCGAATTCTACCGTCCTTCTTCGGCACTGGAACTATGTTGGCCAACCAAGTTGGGTATTTAGATACCAGCAGGAACCCTGCGTCAATTTGCTTGGTGACCTCTTCTTTGATCTTGATAGCCCAGTCCGGGCAGATCCTTCTGAGCTTCTTCTTAACAGGTTAGGCCGCTGGGTCAAGAGGGATCTGGTGTTGTACAATCTCAGGATCGATTCGAGGCATGTCTTCGTAGGACCACGCGAAAACATCTTTGAAATCCTTTAATAAAGCGACTAAGAGCTCGCGCTATTCTGAAGACAACGTGGACCCGATCTGGACTAGCCGCAGGTCCTTCTCAGTACCAACATTAATTTGGGTGATTTCATCAACCAGCGGTTTTACAATCCTCTCCTGCTCTTGTTCTAGCAAATATTTCAAAACCGGAGGAATTTCTTCCTCGTCATTTTCATCGAAATTTTGAAAGTCCTGATTAATACAATAAATCAAAGGCACAGAAACGTACACAAAGGCCACAGCCATACAATTCTCATTAATCACTTGATCCAGTCCATCTGATTCCTCTGTTACAACAGACTCAAAAGAAAAAGGAAAAGACGACCTGGACAGGACTATGGCATCTGAGTTGTCACTCCCAGGAATATCGGACTCGGACTCAGACTCAGACGAGCTGGAACCTGATTTTGACTCTATAGACTCGGTGAAATCAGATTCCGGCTCACTACCTGACCCGGTGCTACTCGATAAGAATCCCTCCTCGTACTGCCAGATGAGGGAGGGTGCGATGGAGGCATCCAAAATGTTTGAAGATGGGCTTGCAGCCGCTTCATTTCCAATCATAGACATTGAGAGATCATCCCCCAAGCACTCATATACGATCGGAGGATCTGATAGTAGACAAGCTAGTGCTACCCCCATTTCGATCTCGGTGCTCTCGGAATCCATTTCCTTACATTGCTCAACCTCAGCCGATGGACCTGCCTGCTCCTCAGCAACATCATCCCCGGATAACTGCAAGTCGAAGAAGATCTCAAATCCCGGCAGGCGCCTCTTCTCTGCGTTTAGCCATGGCTCTGGGAAGCCGCAGAATGGAAAGTCTTCCCCCTCCTGGACAAAGCGTCCGTTCAGGGTGCCCTGGATAGGCCAATGCATTAACTCAAAATGCTTGCTGGTTTGCTTGGCTCTCGCTCTCCCAGCCATTTCTTTGCCTTTCCTCACCTAGTCCTCTTTGGTGGGCAGATAACCTAAGCCAAAGGTATGCGGGTTGTGCGACACTTCGGCCGATACAGTAATGCCTTTCCGGCCACTTTTTCCTAGTCCCATCCCAGGGATGTGCTGGAGCTTGTTCATGAAGTACACTGATTATGTGTTGACATATAACTCTTCATCAACAGCCAAAATGTTTTGTACGATCTGGGCCTCGGCCAGGGTAAATCCTGATAGGAACACATCCTCCGCACCATGCTCGATTTTCAAAACAAGTGTAGACACCTCTGGTGGCGGATGGATTGAAGAATTCCCAAAAACTATAGCCACCCCCTTCCCGTGGGGATATTTCAACATTTGATGCAAAGTGGAAGAGACCGCCTTCACCTGGCGCAACCACGGCCGCCCTAGGAGTAGATTAAAGGTTGCGGGAACGTCTAAGGCATGACAATCAATATCGTGTTGTCCTGGACCAACCTTAGTCTGAATCTGCACAGTCCCCATCACTTCTCTTCTAGTATTGTCATAGGCCCTTATCACCTGGGCAGTTGGCACAAAATCCGCGGGCTTCAACCCAATTGCATATGCCGTCCTCGACGGGCACACGTTAATGGTGGATCCTGTGTCGACAAGAACCATCGGTATCCACTTGTCTCTACACTCGACAGAGATGTAGAGAGGTTTGTTATGGTTTGCGCCCTCAGGCGGTAGCTTCTTGTCAATGAAAGTCAACATCGGGGAAGCTCCTTCCAGAAAGACCAGCCCTACCAGCTGTTCAAGTGTAGTATCTATTGAAAGTTTGGCCTTGTCCATTGTTGAAAGGACAACTTGCCTATGTACTCTTGAGGCCATAAGCAGTCCTCAGATGGAGATGTCTGCTTGTATCTTCTTCAGCTGTTTTAGCACAGCCTCCTCCTCGAGCAGCTTATCTTTCTACTTCTCTGCCTCTTTGTCCTTTCCGGATGCCTCTGGTTACTCTAACTGTGGGGGCTTGAAATACCGCCCACTCCTAGTCATGTGGTCTACTTCGCCAACGTACCAGGTATCATCCGGCTGGCTTTGCCCCCAGTCTTCATCTGTGTGGGCAAGACATAGGTCATCATCTTCCCACCACATGCCATCGGCAGCCGACAGACACCTATCTGGCTCCGTTGCAACTATTCCTGTGCCCACAGCACCTTCCATTCCTGTGTCCACAACATGTTCCGATCCTGTGCACACAGCACGTTCTGTCCATACAGGGGCTTTGGCCTTTCTGGCCCTCTCAGAATCTTCGATCCTTTCCCGCTCAAACTGCTCCAGTGTAACCTGCTACTCAGTATCCCCTGTATTCAAATTGCCCAGATCCCGAGCGAAATTCTCAACACCAGCACTCTCCGGCGGTGCATCCAGATTCCCGACCCTTCCGACCACTGTTGATGTCCCCGTCCCTGACGGGCCCTGTTCTAGCTGAGGTTGTTCAACAACATCCAGCTGGTCGTCAAGCCACCCAGTAGACTCTGCTACCCCTTCCAAATCAAACCAGTTGACTGTTACGTTTCCCGGATCTTGTTCCTTGAAAAGCTGAAGGTTAGCAATGTCCTCCTCTAGTTCTGCCAGGTCATCCAGCCCCTGATTAAGTCCATCTTCCCGTACTACACAAATCTCTGCCCTCACTGGCAATTCCACATTCGGCCTAGCCTGGCCTGCTAATGTAATGTAACTGCTCAGGTTGTACATGAAGCTCGCAGACCCCTCAGGCTCTGTATAATCATTTTCATCTGCCCCCACAGTCGACCTAATTCCATCTTCGATAACCACCACCACCATTTCAGGTTGGTTTTCGGAGATGTCTAACATGCACAAGTCAGTGCTGTCAAGAATGAACACCTCCGGCTTGGGTAGGTAAGAAGGGGTGATATATATGCTAGGGTCGTACGACACAACCCCAGTTTGAATCAAATTGATGCGTTTGGGGGGTGGAGCTTAGTTATGTGGTGGAAGAGGGTTCGTTGTGACATTCGGTTTCTCCGGAGGCACGATCACCCTATTGTCAATGAGATCCTGAATCTCATGACACAATCGAAAGCACTGGTCGGTGTTATGACCATGCTGTTAGTGAAAGGCGCAGTACTTAGTTGGGTTATGGGAAGCAGGGAGTTTATCTAGTAGTGGCCGTGGCTCTAGGGGCTTCAAGTGCCCTTTCCTGATCAAAACCCCCAAAGCTTTAAACAGCGGCATGTATAGTGGAGTGAAGGTTCTTTGGCCTCGAGGTGAATACTTGGTTGTTTGTGAGCTACTTCCAGACGCACTGGTGAATGGCGTAGCTGCAAGGATTCTTGGGGTGGTGGTGGTGACCATGCCCACATCTGAAGATCTTGCAGCAGCAGCACTGCTTGTGCCTGCATTTGTACCGCGGTCAAATGCCCTCTTAGGCTGTTCTCTATCATGGTCAATCAGACCCTGTTTCATAGTGTCCTCGATCTACACCCCTATCTCATGTAGATCCGCAAAGGTGGGGAGGGGGAGAACGATCATCTTCTGCATTAGCTTGGGCTAGAGGTTGCATAAAACCATCCGAATCTGATCTTGGTCAACGGGCCTGATGGTCATCATCGAGGCCTTGGCCCTTGTAGACACCCCATTTTTGACCGTCCTCAAGACTTGGACGTCACCGTTTGAACACTCGGTGATTATCCATGTTTGTGTTCGTTTGGAGTTCCCGGAGGTCTCGGCTACGTGCCCTGCCTCAGGATCTCCGAACTCGACCGTTTTGTGTCTGGTTTTGCACCAAACACTTGTGTTTTGCCTTGGAGGGGCAGGGAATGCCTTGTGAGGCATCCCTACACACCACCGGCGGTGGCTGGAGGTCACCGGCTGGTTTTTGTTGCCACCGGCAATGTATGTGGCCGGTCGGCACTCTTTGTTGTCGGTCGGCAGTCATTTTTGTCAAAATGACATTTTTGGCCAGCCGACTACTGTTCATCTGCTTTTGCAGATATTTTAGGACAGCTGTGTGGCATTTGGTTCCCCTCCATACACGTGTATGGAGGGATGCCCTCCTTGTAAGCTTGTTTTATAAGCTTTACAAGTTGGTTGCCTATAAGAGAAGGGTCTCTTCTCTTGGCATAGAGGTTAGAGAATTTTGGAGAGAAAAACACAAAGAGAAGCTCTAGTTTTAGGGTTAGGGTTCATACATATTTCCTATCTCTCTTTTTCTCTCTTTGTGTTCTAGGTGTTTTAGTCCATACTATTGCACACAAACACCTAGTGCTTCACCTTCCTTTGGCTACTGAGGTTCTAAGGGGCTGGTTTTGGTGTTTTGGAGCTGGATTCAAGCCAAGGAGGGCTGTTGGAGCATCATTTGTGAAGGTGATCTACAAGGGTGAGAAACTTCCCTTTTATTCCCCATTTTTGCATTGCTTTCCTACCTATCTTAGAACTATTTTTGTGCTTAGTGTATAATACAAAAAAGTTCTATTTTTTAGCCCTCTTGATTGTTTATTAAGAGTGTTTTGTGGTTTGGGTTTGTTTGACCCCTCCTAAGCCTTGTAAGGCTCCTTTTTGTGCTATTTTTGTGTAAGTTTCGAGACTTTGGTGTTTGGGCCTCTTCACCACTGAAATCTTGAGGGATTTCAGTGGTGGAGATGGTGCCTTGAAGTCTCCAAAAGGGGAGGGCCACCCCCTCTCCTTGTTGTCCTTGAAAGGGACTTTTTTTGGCCTCTTGAGGTAGCATCATGTTAGAGTGTGTATTGATCATGTCTTGGCTATTTTCCATGCTTATTATGCCATGATATAACCTTGTTGTATGTTGGTTTTGGTACACCATGCATACTTAGCATACCTATCATGTAATGCCTTGTTATTGCCTTAATATGCCTTAGGTTGTTAGCCTTTGCTCTAGCATGTTTTAGGTTTAGCCTTGTGAAGGTTTTGTGCTCATTTTGCCATGTTTTAGGTCTGTCCATAGTTGTTTGGGTCGATCTTGGCACGCTTAGTATAGCTCCTTTGTATTTGAGCTCGTATGCTTCGAGTATGTGAATGTGTAGTATGTGTTGCTTGCATCATTTCGGTGGTTTGGAACCACCCTACATGTTATTTCAGTCCCTTTGACATGCTCATATGTTTGCCTTGGATGCTTCTTTGAAGCTTTGGAAGCTTGCCTTGCATGCTCCATGTTTTAGCATTTGTGCATGCCTTTAAATTCAAACCATCTAGATGCTATCTACTTGGTCTTTTGGGCTTAGTTTCATGTGTTAAAACTCTGTTTTTGGTTGCCTAAGTCTTGCCATGTGTGGTTGTACTCAGTGTAGTCCATTGCCTCTTTGGTGAGCCTTGAATGCTTGGACCATTGTTGCATGTTTAGCTTGCCTTGTTGCTTGGTTTGGCACCATGTTTTAACATGATTTTCAGAGCTTATGTTGCATGCTAATTGTCCATGATATCCCCTTTCAAGTGTGCCTTAGAATTGCTTATTTAATGCCTAAGTGTTGGTCCAACTTACTTGCATGTGTGTATGTATGTTTGATCCCAATTCCTTGGTTTTTGGCCACTGTTTTAGGCCTATTTAGAGTTGCCTAAATCATGTCTAAGTCCACCTTTTCATCAGTTTGCATTGCCTCATGTTTGCTTGTATGCTTGCATAAGTGTCTTGCCATGCCATGTTGCATCCTTAGCTTGCATGCCTAGGTTGCATTGCATCTTGCATGCATGCCTTGTTCCTTGACTTGGTGATAGGAATTGGGCCTTGGTTCGTTTGTTTGGTTTGCATTTCATTTGAGATGAGAGTTGCACACTTGATTCTTTGGGCCATCATGCATGGAAATGCGTGATTGGTGGTCCGAGAATCGAGACACATGCCCCTTTGAGTCATAAACATGATAGGGGACATGATTGGTGCATACATTGCTTGAATTGTATTGCCATGCAAGTTCTGTCCTCTGCTGCTGTGAGTTGCAGGTTCTGCAGGCATTCTTTGCCGACTGGCAGTATACATTGCCGACCTGCAGTAAATCACCAGCCGATGGATTCATTTTGTGCCGGTGACCACAATTCACTGCCGGTGGTAATTCTACTCAGCCGGTGGTGATTCCCAGTATCCAGAGAGGCATCCTCGAGACTTTGGCAGTCTTCAGAGAGGCAGAGCAGGGAAAACAGAGGCAGACTATGCATGGCCGTGCACTTCTGAGCAGGACCCGAGCATGCGCTGCATCTAGCTCTCCTCTCGAGGCGGTTTACTGCTTTTCCTAGTTTAATTAGATTGTTAACTGATTAGGCAATTTGTAATATTTAATTAGCTTGCGTAGTTAATTAATTTGTAATATTTATTTGGTCCCTCCGAGCGAGGGCGAATTTGTAATAAGGGTGGGTGTGTGTGTATGCATTCCAACCCCCACTTCTTTCTTCCCTTTTATTTACCTGCTTACGATGGTAGATTAGGGCATATTTAAATTAGCATACAGTATGATAGCATGCGTGCATCCATACATTTGTCTTACATGCACCGGGCTCGGTACATCACGCTAACTGCATTGTATTTCAATTTCCAAATTGAATACTTGTTACTTGTAGCATTTCACATGCCATGTTTAGGATAGCCGAGCCTGTCTAGATTACACCCTTGCTTGTGTTGCATTAGCCACTTAACATAAACTAGGACCATGCATATGATTACTAACTAGTTTCTGTTTTGGCTTGGAGTACTAGGTGAGTTTTTTTCGCTTTAGCATATCGCATGCGTGTGAATGTTGCCATAACAACATGATTACCATGTGGCTAAGTGTTTATGTGAGATAAACTGCTTGATTGCCTGTGGGTGAAGGTTGGATTGTTTGAGTTGGAAAAACTCGTTGAAATCCGTGTTTTAGCCTACTTGCGAGTAGCAAATTCCAAAGCGCTTTTCAAAACAAACGGATATGCAATGCTTGCTTCCAAATTAGGCAATCTAGTCTATACTTGTTTGCTGTGCACATAACATAGTAATTCTAGGCTAATAACCGGAATAAGAACACATAACGTTTTCAAAATCGGATATCATGATTAGTAGAGGCCGGTCTTCGGACCCGGCGAAAGGGGGTGCTCATAGCTGACCTTCCCCGATCGTACCCAAGCTCCCGAGCCAAGACAACTTTGGTGATGATGGACACGTGGCCTTCGGCACCGAGTCAGGGTTTCCTAAATTTCCCATTTTAAAAAATATTTAGGTGGCGACTCTGTGTAGACGCGCCCTTGGGCCTCACTCTACAGTTCGGACTCGATTTGTGTCACGGTTCTTAATCTGAACCAAAGAGTCCAAATCCGGCAAATCGTTTTGAGAAAAACAGATTTTTTTGAAAAGTAGTGCCAAACATGGACTGCTTTGCCAGATACAGAGTCGCCACCTAAATATTTTTAAAATGGGAAATTTAGGAAACCCTGACTCGGTGCCGAAGGCCACGTGTCCGTCATCACCAAAGTTGTCTTGGCTCGGGAGCTTGGGTACGATTGGGGAAGGTCAGCTATGAGCACCCCCTCTCGCCCGGTCCGAAGACCGGCCTCTACTAACCGTGATATCCGATTTTGAAAACGTTATGTGCTCTTATTCCGATTATTAGCCTAGAATTACTTTGTTATGCGCATAGCAAACAAGTATAGACTAGATCGCCTAATTTGGAAACAAGCATTGCGTATCCGTTCGTTTTGAAAGCGTTTCGGAATTTGCTACTCGCAAGTAGGCTAAAACACGGATTTCAACGAGTCTTTCCAACTCAAGCAATCCAACCTCCACCCACAGGCATTCAAACAGTTTATCTCATATAAGCACTTAGCCACATGGTAAGCATACTGTCATGGCAACATTCACACGCATGCGATATGCTAAAGCGTAAATACTTACATTTTACTCCGTGCCAAAACAATAAACTAGTTAGCAAACATGCATGTCCTAGTTCATAGCAAGTGGCTAAGGCAACACATACAGAGATGCAGTTTAGGATAGGCTCGGCTAACCCTAAAATGGCATGTGAAATGCAATCATTCGGTGCACGTATTCAAGTTAGATTTGAAGATACAATGCGGTTTATATGATGTACCGAGCCCGGTGCATGTAAGAAGAATGCATGGATGCATGCATGCATTGCATAAGGTATGCTAAAATAAACGTGCCCTAATTTACCATCATAAGCAGGTAAATAAAAGGGAAGAAAGAAGTGGGGGTTGGAAGACATGCACACCACTCACCCACACTTATTACATATTTGCCCTCACTCGGAGGGACCGAATAAATAATACAAATTAATTAACTACACAAGCTAATTAAATATTACAAATTAACTAAATTAACGAATTAATTAATCTAAGAAAAACCAGTAAACCGCCTCGGGGCGAGGGCTCAATGCATGCGCGCTCGAATTCCGCTCGGAATTGCACTGCTATGCCTAGCCTGCCTCTGTTTTCCCTGCTTTGTTCCTTTGAAAACTTCCAAAGTCTCAGGGATGCCTCTCTGGACACTGGAGAATCCCACCGGCTGGAGGAAATGACCACCGGCACTAGGATGTGGCCCATCGGCACAAAATATATCCACCGACCATCCATTGAATGCCGGTCGGCACTAAATACTGCCGGCCGGCAATAAATTCCTGCAGAACCTGCAACTCACAGCAGCAGAGGACAGAACCTGGCATGGCAATGCTATTCAAGCTATGTATGCACCAAACACATTCCTTATCATGTTTGTGACTCAAAGGAGGATGTGCCTCGATTCTCGGGCCACCAATCACACATTTTCATGCATGATGGCCCAAAGAATCAAGTGTGCAATTTTCATGTCAAATGAAATGCAAACTAAACACTCAAAGAACCCAATCCCCATCACCAAATCAAGGGACAAGGCATGCATGCAAGATGCGTTGCAACCTAATCATGTTAACTAGGGATGCAACATGAGCATGTGAACAAACAATGCAAGCATACAAGCATGAACATGGACAATGTACAAACATCTAAGGTAAGCATACAACTAAGCAAATGATGGTCTTACACATGAATTAGGCAACTCCAATTAGGCCTAAAATCAGTGGCCAAAATGCTAAAATATGAGGGCCAAACACATATACACACATGCACATGCTAAGGCACCGACTTAAGCGTTGAACAAACAACCTTTAAGCACACTTACAAGAAGTTAAACACGGACAATTAGCATGCAATATGAGCTCTAAAAAAAACATGTTAGGATATGGTTCCAAACCAACCCAAATGAGACAAGCGTAAGCATGCAAGTATGGCCCAAGTGCTCAAGGCTAGTCAAAGGGCATTGAACTACACTTGACAAGACTTAACATGGCAAGAATTAAGCAACTAAAATCAAAGTTTTAGCACACAAAATCAAGCCCAAAGGACCACTTAGATGGCACCTAAATGGTTTGAATTCAAAGGCATGCATAATGGTCAAAACATAAGGCACACAACACATGCTCTCAAAGCAATAAAGAGGCAACTAAGGCAGACATATGAGCTTGCCAAAGGGACTGAAATTACATGTTGGGTGGTTCCAAACCACCAAAATGATGCAATCAACGCATGCTACACATTCACATACTTGAGGCTTACAAGCCCGACAAGCCATAAATGCAAAGGAGCTATACTAAGCATGCCGAAATCAATCCAAGCAATTATGGACAGACCTAAAGCATGGCGAAATAAGCACAGAACATTCATAAGTCTAAGCCTAAAACATGCTCAAACAAAGGCTAACAACCTAAGGCATATTAAGGGATCAAGGGGGCATTACATGGCAACTATACTAAACATGCATGGAGTACCAAAACCAACTTAATACAAAGATATAACATGGCAATATAGGCATAAAATACAGCCATGGCATGCTCAACACAAACTTGAACAAAGACCTCCTTAAGAGACCAAAAATGGTCCCTTTCAAGGACAACAAGGAGAGGGGGTGGCCCTCCCCTTTTGGAGACTTCAAGGCACCATCTCCACCACTAAAATCCCTCAAGATTTCAGTGGTGAAGAGGCCCAAACACTAAAGTCTCGAAACTTGCACAAAATAGCACAAAATGAGGGCCTTTCAAGGCCTAAGGGTGGTCAAACACGCCCAAACCACAAAACACTCTTAATAAACAATCAAGAGGGCTTAAAAACAGAACTTTTTTATGTTATACACTAAACACAAAAACAGCTCTAAGATAGGTAGAAATAGGATACAAAAATGGGGAATAAAAGGCTAGTTTCTTACCCTTGTTGACCAACTTCACAAATGTTGATGTTGTTGCCTCCTTGAGCTTAAGTCCAATCAAAAATAGCAAGAACAAGCCCTTGGAACCTCTGCAGCCAAAGGAAGGTGAAGCACTAGGTGCTTGTGTGCAATAGTGAGACAAAACACACACACTAAGCTTAAGGGAGAGATATAGGATAGATACACAAACCCTAACCTAAAACCAGAGCTCTCTCTGAGTTGTTCCCTCTCTAAAATGTCTAACCTTTTAAGCCAAGAGAAGAGACCCCTCTCTTATAGGCAACCAAGTTGTAAAGCATATACAACAAGCTTCCAAGGAGGGCATCCCTCCATACACGTGTATGGAGGGGAACCAAATGCCAAACAGCTGTCTCAAAATATCTCCAAAAGCAGCTGAACAGTAGTCGGCTAGCCAAAAATGTCATTTTGACAAAATTGAGTGCCGACCGGCAACAAGGAGTGCCGACCGGCAATATATATTGCCGGTGGCAACAAAAACCAGCCGGTGGCCTCTAGCTAGTGCCGGTGGTGTGTGGGGATGCCTCACAAGGCATTCCCTGCCCCTCCAAGGAAAAACACAAGTGTTTGGTGCAAAACCAGACACAAAACGGTTGAGTTCGGAGATCCTGAGACAAGGCGCGTAGCCGAGACCTCCGGGAACTTCAAACAAACACAAACATGGATAATCACCGAGTGTTCAAACGGTGACGTCCAAGTCTTGAGGACGGTCAAAAATGGGGTGTCTACAGTTGCCCCTCTTCGACAGAACTCGAAAGTCATAACAATGACGGGAGTGAATGTCAAAGCCTAGAGACGACCCATTTTTGACAAGGCCGAAGACTTGGACAAACATGCAAGACAAACAAGGTATGCGCCCGAAGGCAAGGGCAAAATGCAACTGAAAATGCAAGAAGCCGAGCATAACTTATGATCATGCAAAGAAAGCTGTAACGAAGCACACATGCAACAGTTATAAGCTAGCATACACCAGGCCACACTACAATGCAGAAATGATGTGAGAGAATTATGCAATTCTCAATACGTCTCACTCGGAGGATACAATACCTGTGCGGCTCGTCCGGTTGCATCGGCCTCAAATGAACCGTACATACAATATCGTGCCTGAAAAGAAAACAAACTTAACAGGTACAATGTCGTTAGCAACATGCATGACAATGCAATCGAAAGTGCGTGACAACGCAAGTCGGGCATAGAGAAATGGTAGGATTGAACACACGTGAGTAAAGCAATGCACGCATGCACGCAATGTGTATGTAAAGGAACTTGAACACATATCAGTAAAGCAATGCACACGTGCACGCAATGTGTATAAAAGGAAACTTGAACACATATAAGTAAAGCAATGCACACGTGCACGCAATGTGTATAAAAAGGAACTTGAACACATATAAGTAAAGCAATGCACACGTGCACGCAATGTGTATAAAAAGGAACTTGAACACATGTAAGTAAAGCAATGCACACGTGCACGCAATGTGTATAAAAAGGAACTTGAACACATGTAAGTAAAGCAATGCACGCGTGCACGCAATGTGTATATAAAGGAACTTGAACACATCTAAGTAAAGCAATGCACACGTGCACGCAATGTGTATATAAAGGAACTTGAACACATGTAAGTAAAGCAATGCACACGTGCAGGCAATGTGTATAAAAAGAAACTTGAACACATGTAAGTAAAGCAATGCACGTGTGCACGCAATGTGTATATAAAGGAACTTGAACACATGTAAGTAAAGCAATGCACACGTTCACGCAATGTGTATATAAAGGAACTTGAACACATGTAAGTAAAGCAATGCACACGTGCATGCAATGTGTATAAAAAGAAACTTGAACGCATATAAGTAAAGCAATGCACACGTGCACGCAATGTGTATAAAAAGAAACTTGAACACATGTAAGTAAAGCAATGCACACGTGCACGCAATGTGTATAAAAAGGAAATTGAACACATATAAGTAAAGCAATGCACACGTGCACGCAATGTGTATAAAAAGGAAGATGTAAGACAATGCAAATGAGGCACGCGTGCTGATGCAAATGAGGAGGCACACGTGCCGATGAAAATGGGGCACACGTGCCAATGAGAATGAAGAGGCACACGTGCCTATGGGAATGAGGAGGCACACGTGCCAATGCGAATGAGGCACACGTGCCGATGAAGATGAGGCACACGTGCCAATGAAAAATGGGGAGGCACACGTGCCAACGAGAACGAGGCACACGTGCCGATGAAGATGAGGCACATGTGCCAATGAAAAATGGGGAGGCACACGTGCCAATGGAAATGATAAACGATGCAAGTGCGACACGCATGCCACACGGAATGGAAAATGATGCAAACGATGCAAATGAAACAAATGAGACACGCATGCCTCATAAGAATGGAAAATGATGTAAGTGTGACACACATGCCACAGGGAATGTAAAACAACGCAAGTGTGACACGTATGCCACATGAAATGTAAAACAACGCAAGTGTGACACGTATGCCACACGAAATGTAAAACAATGCTAGTGTGACACGCATGCCACACGAAATGTAAAACAACGCAAATGAACTCGTGTGCGCGACAACGCACGTTCTTTCTTTTTGAAATGCATGATAATGCAAAACAAGGAGATGCACGACAACACGAATGATGTGCGAGGCGATGTATGTATTGAGGTGCATGACGATGCATGACAATGCTTGTAATAAAATGCATGACAATGCATGAGGGATGTGCATGACGGCGCGACGCGACGCACCAGACAACATGATGAATGCATGCAACGCACACGGGGCAACTTTTGAATCTTGTAAAAGGCAAAAGGATAGAAAAGGATACAACATTGCATGAATTTGAGTGCCACGCATAGAAGACACGGTCCGAGGCCAAAACGGAGGCCGGTTGAGTGTCGGAGATACACTTTCTTGCACTTTCTTGGGCCATGAAGACCAGCAACCACTCATATTGCCTAAACAAGGCTGTGGGAACACCACCGGCCGGGATAGGAGGCCACCGGCTGTCCACCGGCTGCAAATAAATTCCATCGGCACAATATTATGCCGACCGGCACAAAATGTTGCCGACCGGCAAAAATTTGCTGAGTCGGGGCAGATTTGACTTTTCACCCCGGGTCTTTTAAAATAGGGTTTCTAAACCCTATTTTCTTATTCCTCTTCCGCCGAAAACCATCTCTCTCTCTCTGTAGAGCCTTTTTCTCTCCTCTTTTCTCCGTTTCCTTGGATTCTCGCGCCATTTTCGTCGTCCGATTCGCGAAGTTCATCGCGTTTCGGACATTTTCGACCGATTGAAATTTCATTTCGGCGCTCCCTTTGCCATTTCCGCCTTTTTGGGACTTGTTCCCCTCGATTTCCTCTTCATTTCCATACCCTTTTCCCATCCCGACCTTTCCGGCCATTTTCCACCCTCCCGGGGGTTGACTCTCGAGTTGACTCTTCGTATTCCGACCCGATTTTCATCTTCCGGCCATTTTCTCATCACTCTTGACATGGCCGACGACCTTCCACGCGGTGGGACTCCCTCGGATCACGAGATGGATCCCGAGGTCGAGCTCCTCCCGTTGAGCGAGCGCCCTTTCGACCCGGTGACCTACCGGCCAGCGATTCACGTTCTACCACCCGACGGACTACGCCAGTTCAGGAGCTTCGACATGGCGTTGGATCCTGAGCTCTTGCTACGCGAGCCTGTCTTCCACCTATCCTCCGGCGCTTCCGAGGTAACTTTCTTTCTTTGCTTTACTTTCCGCAATGTAGGATGCTTCAAACTGTCAATTGCCACAACTGATTACAGCCTTTAACTGCTTAGCTCAGATACTCTGATATACTGTACATTGTAGTCGATTACAAACGCGTTTGCAACTGATTATCTGTTTAAGACTCACATGCGCACACACTGCACTAGCCTTGAACCACTCAAACCACGGCACACACCGTATTTCACTACAAACACCGACACCCAATACCTGTTTGAATTTGAAAATACTTGCACGCATGCCATATTTGCACTGAGCCACTCAAACACGTTGACGCATCACACGTTGTAGTTCGCTAAAAGCACACCGGCACCCGGTATCTGTTTGAATCTGAATATACTTGCACGCATGCCAAATTTGCACTGAACCACTCAAACACGCTGACGCATCACACGTTGTAGTTCGCTAAAAGCACACTGGCACCCGGTATCTGTTTGAATCTGAATATACTTGCACGCATGCCAAATTTGCACTGAACCACTCAAACACGCTGACGCATCACACGTTGTAGTTCACTGTAAGTACACCGGCACCCGGTATCTGTTTGAATCTGATAATATGCACGCATGCCAAATTTGCACTGATTTTGACTATTTCTTCAAAACTGTACATTTGATATTGTTTTGCAACTATTTGTTTGAAAACAGGGAGATTCCCATACCATCCGCGGGTATGGGAACACTGTTGCTCGCGAGTGGTACACCGAGCTTCCCGATGCAGTTCGCCGTATTGTGGACCAGGCCGGCTTTGGCGCCTTTTGCAGGGGACTTTCCAGGCTCACGACATGCAGACCTCTCCTTGCCGCCCTGGTGGAGAGATGGTGGGACACCACCGATTCATTTCACTTCTCGGCGACCGGGGACATGACGATGACCCCTTACGATTTCTCGATGCTCACAGGCATCGGGGTAGGGGGTGATCCGATCACCTTTGACATTGACATGGACGAGTGGACCGCGGCTCAGGTCTACTTGCTTGGCGCGGCACCGCCACTCGCGCGTCCGGGCTTCGTCTGATACTCCTGGTTCGAGGTGCAGTTCAGGGTCCAGCCCCTCCTTGTCGATGCAACCCCGATGACCCCAGAGGCCGTGGAGAGATACGCACGCGGCTTCCTCATGTTCCTTTTTGGGACGACCTTCTTCGCCGACCGGGCGAACACAGTGCCTCTCTGCCTTCTCAGCGCACTGGTGGACGTCAGGGACATCTTGCGTTTTGACTGGGGTGGCGCCGCTCTGGCCACCCTTTACGGATACATGAGCTCAGCCTCCTGTGGCAGCGGACAGTTGCTCGGGGGTTACTGGCGTGCTTGGGAGGTACATTTCTTCTCAGCTTTTCACTTCAGTCCTATATTTTGTGTACTCTGTACACTGCACACACTGTAGTCTGCTTTATACTTGCTGTATACTGTACACACGGCACACACATACTCTGCTTTACACTGACTGTACACTGCTCACACTGTACACTCTGCACAATACACTGCACCAAAACATGGCTCTGCTATTTCTGCTTTCTATTCTGTATTCTGCTTTATCTGATAAAATGCACTGGTATTTACCTTGCAGTTGTGGGTTTACGCCTACTTTCCTAGGCTCGCTCCTGTTCCCGACGCAGAGACCCCTCTGGTCATCCCTTTTTCACGTCGCTTTGACGGGAGATGCACCCGGAGGCCGCGGGAGACATTCAGCTTCTTCCGGCGCTACTTCGATACCATCACCCCTGCCGAGGTATGTTTTACTTACAGTTCATTTAGGTTTCGCCTTTCCACTACATATTTTAATAACAGTAGGTAACAAACTGTATTTCATTTTCAGATCACCTGGCAGCCTTGGGCTCCTTTGCCAGCCATGATGCGGGATCGGTTTGCCGGTGCCGACGAGACCTCGCGTTACCTGATTCTGCTCGAGGGCCCGGTTTGTCGGGCTTGGTACCTGGGTGAGCGTTTCTTGCGCCAGACCCTGGGCTTACCTGAGCAGATAGTCCCGGTGCATCCTCCTGAGCACATGCGGGATACCGAGAGATTCACTATCGATCAGATGGCGGACTACACCCTTGGCTGGGAGGCGGACGGCTACAGAGGCGAGGGGGATTACTCGGAGTACATCCGGGCCTTCATCATGCGACCTCTGAGCGGCGGCCGCCGAGCGGAGAGCGAGAGACCAGCGGCGCCAGCGGCCGGAGTAGGAGCTGGAGGGGTAGCGCTGAGGAGGGCTCGAGTCCGTGGCAGGGGTGTAGTCCAGCGAGGGCGGGGGACCGGTTGGCCTGCTCTGCCCGCTTCATTGACTTTCCGAGGGCAGGGTGGGGTGACCTATCAGATCCCCTTCGTCCCTCCGCCGGCTGATCACGAGTTTGTCGGTATCCCCGACTTGCCTCCGGTATGTATTACTGCATTTTCGTACAGTCATTTCATTTCAGTTTATTTGATATTCCACAGAATACTGATGCATCTGATACTTTCGCAGGCGTCTTCCGAGTACACCCGGCAGTCATTGGAGATGAATGCCTCCATGATGGGGATGCTACAGCGGACCTTCGACCTCCTAGCCCTCTACAGCATTCCAGTATGTTCTTACCATAGCCTCAAACCATACACAAACTGCTTTACATACTCTGATGCACAACACAACATCTGATAAACTGCTCACGGCATCTGATACACGATACTTACACATTGCACCCTGCACTGATTCACTGCTCACGGCATACATACACTGTACTCATACACTGCATTCTGCACTGATTCACTGCTCACGGCATTCGATACAATGTATTCATACACTGCATTCTGCACTGATTCACTGCTCACGGCATTCGATACACTGTACTCATACACTGCATCCTGTACTGATAAACTGCTCACGGCATTCTGATGCCTTCGCCTTTCATGCTTTTTCAGCCTCCCTTCCAGATTCCTCCGGTGGGTGGCGCTCCAGCTGGACCTCCCATTTCTACCCGGGATGGCAGAGCATATCCCCGCACCAGAGGGAGGCGCACTCATGTCGGGAGCAGCTCGCGGGCTCCAGTTCCAGATGACGAGTCTGAGGCGGAGACAGAGGCGGAGGAGACCAGTGATGGCTCGGACTCGAGCTCAGACGGTGATGCCCCTAGTGGTGCCCCCATTGATGACGCTCTTGGACCTTCGTCCAGGAAGAGGACCAGGACAGATTGACGGCCCCGGAGCCATTTTGACATTTGATACAGATTTTTACTGTTTTTCTTTTCTTTTTGCATTTTCCCCTTTTGGTTGGTTGTTAGGGTACTTTGTACTGCCGCAGGCAGATTTTGTTTTCCAAAACTTATGTACTTGAAAAGATGATATGAAATGAAACAAACTTTCTGTCTGAAAAAGTGTTTACATTTGTGTATATTTCATACCTTGCACTGTATTGCATCATATTACACCTCAAATGTAAATGATATTGCTTTGTTGTCTGAAAAGTGAATACTTGCAATTCGAGCACTTGCACTATGATAATCGGACAGCCAACCAATTAACAGCAAACAACTCATACAAACCACTGCTCAAACTGCATAATACAGCCCATACTCTACTGGGGATTGATCTGCATACAGCCCATAACACAGCATTCTGTTCATTCTGCACACAGCAAACCTTGAACAAACAGCCCCAATCTGACAAGACGGACCACAAAAGCTGACACGGTTGCAGTTGAAACACACTCGGATGTCCCAAATTTCCCTTTCTTTCTCCTGCTTCGCACGAATGTAGAGAATGGCACAGCATTCTGAGCACAAACGATTTTTTTTTTAAATAAGAAAGGGTTTCCAACCGGGGTGTCGAGCCTACCACAGAACACAGCGAGGCAGACTTAAACAAAGAAACAAAAGGCACATGACCTGAACACAACGAGACACACTCGGAAAAGACTCAAAGCCAAAATTGAGACCGTCAAATCAAAAGACACGACTCACGGACATGTTTACAAAAAGACCTCAAATCTCGAGGAGCCAATTCCTTCGAGTTTTATTCCCCACCCTTTTCTCATTTGTGATTCTCACATCACTCGGCCCTCAAGCTCTATTTTTCTGAAAAAGCCCTTTTTCTCACTTTTTCTCTCAGCGCACACCTCTCTATTCTTTATTCTCTCATTTTTCATCCCTCCCCGGGGCGGTTGATGGGTAAACGAGAGGTTGTGGGCTCACGCCCAATACAGCTAGTTCGCGGCTGTTTCTTCTGGTAGATAGAGTGCCCTTCTAGCAAAGATGTTAACGGGGAAAGACAGAAGACCTGACTCAATTGTGCCCCTAGTTCGTCACTTTGACCATTTTTTGTTTTCTTCCTAAAACAGTTTTGATCAAAACGAGAGTTGGATTAACACACTTATTCGATTTTTGACTTGAAAATCATGCAAACCAGGCTGTGAGTACTGAAAATTTTCCTTTTTGGGTCCAAACATGGTCCGATTTTGGAAAATGAAATAGTTTTCGAGAAAATAGTCAACTTTAGTAATAATTTTCAAAAACTATTTTTGCAAACAGTCGATGCTTGACGAGCATAGAACTTACCCTCGAGATGCGCAACCTCGGATTGGAGGCAATGGGAAATTGCCCCTTGCTTAAAGGGGGGGCGCAACGTAAAGTTGCCCCTGGTTTGGACGGTAACTCAGGGCAACTTATGGCACTGTGTGGCAACGGAAAGTTGCCCCTTGTTTGGATGATGCCGCGGCATGCTGTAAGCTAGTCCTCGTGGACGACGATCGGACCCTCGGGCGCGGAGGAGACGAAGACGGTTTGAATCAATATATGGACATAGTCACCTGGAAGTTGTTGGTGGTTGGATTTCAAGAGGAAGTTAATCCCGTAGTTCCAGGTTGTTGCAATCGAGACATCGGATTCGGAGGAGGCACAAGTGATCAAAACCATGACATGGACTGAGACGCTATGGAAGCGTTGGGGGCTAGACTTCAAGATGAAGTTGCCTACGTATCCCAAACATGGGAATCAAGCCTTACGTAGTTCCGGTTAAGGTACACTCGGGTATTTTAACCTTCACTAATTTTAGGCTCTAACTTTTGCCAAGGCACCCGATGCGGGTTTTCGACCTTGCGAGCTTCTTTTTCTTTTTCTTTTTCTTTTCTTTTCTTTTCTTGCATTTTTCTTTTGCTCTTTTTCTTTTTTTTTTTTTGGTTGTTTTTTCTCTTTTCTTTATCCCTTTTTTCTTTCTTTTTTGCATTTTGTATTTTTCCTTTGCTCTAACTTTTGCCTGGGTCGCCCTTCTGGGTTTTCGGCCCAGCGAGCCTCTCAAAGGGTAAAAAGTGTAGCAAGCCCATGCCAAATGGTTTCGAGATCGAAGCCTCTCCGTGTCCAGGAGGGTGACTGTTGTGTCGAGTTGCAGAAAAGTCCATCATGGTTGCTTCACGAGCCTTGCCTGGTGGGATCTGATCTCCTTGATCTGACTTCGGTGCCTCTTGTTCGAGGGCTGCTTCAAATCTGGCCACACTGGCCTCTTCTGATAATTGACCGCTGAACGTTCTGAATGAGTTCGAGGTTCAAAACGAACGGGTTGAATCTCGAGGCTGAGAGCGATCCTAGGCTGCACAATCTCAAGAGCGATTGCACACAAGTCTTCACAGGACCGCGCAAAACGTTTTGTTTTGTTTTTTTTTTTTTTTTTTTTTAAATTTTAAGAAAGCGACACATCGCTCGCGCTGAAGATAGTGTGGGACCGGCCTGGATCAAGCTAGGGTCCTTCTCAGTACTCACACGGACAAACATGATTTCAATCATTAAAAGTTTAGCATGCCTCTCTTTCTCTCAAAAATGATCGAAGTTTCGCAAAACCCGAGGAATTACTTCCTCTTCGTTTTTATCACCACAGTGTTCGAAAAGGGTTTTTATGAAAAGCTTAGGTCATTACAACGATGCTTAAGACACAAGAGAGTAGGCGAAATGTACTGTCATTCCATTCACATCCTCCGGAACAACTAGCTGAAACAACAACAAGTACGGAAGTGTGATAGCCGCGGCTGTTTCATTCGGATTCCCTGATTGTGACTAGCTCCTCGACTGAGACAGACTCAAAAAGCAAAAACAACTAATTACAAGACAAAATGGTGTTTGAGGCAACAACCCCGAAATCACCTGGTATACTATACAATAGGGACTGGCTCATTACAACAAGACAGACCCTGTAAGTAAAAAGACTGACTCAATATAGAGAGACAGACTCAAAACAAAACAAAACAATGACTCGACACCCGAGCCAGAATTTACAAAACTAACATTAACAGATGCCCAAGAATGCGTGCCAAACGCCATATCCAAAAATGCGCCAGGCACTGCCCACAGGCGGTTCACCTTTTGATTACATACTCACAGTATCTGTGTCCTCAAAATCCATGAACTCTGTAGTGACTGACTTGGCTGAGGTGGGGGGGAGGATAACCTCGTTGTCAATCAAATCTTGCACCTCATGACGGAGGCGGAAACAGTTGTCGGTAGCATGGCCTGTCTGCTGGTGGTACGCACAGTACAGAGCAGCATCATGAGTAACAGGGAGATTCTTCGGTAGGGGTCACGGCTCCAGGGGTGTAAGGTGCCCCTTTTTAGTCAAAATCAAAAATGCCCTAGACAAAGGCATGTAGAGAGGATGGAAGACCCTGCGCCCTCGGGGCAGGTACTTTGGAGCCTGGGTACTCTTGCCAGATGCACTAGCGAACGGATCGGCGGGTGCGGCCTTGGATTTCTGATCCTTTCCGGATGCGAGGTTGGGAGCGGGAAGAACTGTTTTGGCATGACGGGGCCTATCCCGATTCTCTGATTGACTGGAACTGCCCTCAGGCGGGGTGGGGAAAGCATCCTCCACAGCTTTTGTCACAACTGCGGATATCTGTTGCTTGTTCATTCCCCCGGCTTTCAAAGCCTCTACTGCCCACAGCAGTTGTTCGATAGGGTCGGCATTTGCCTTCATCTTGCCTTTGTCTCTAGCCTCAGCCTGATCTAGGGTTTGAGTTGGTACGTCATTGCCATAACTGGAGGCCATCTCCGGTTGGCTGAGTTCAATTACAATCCGTCCCAATAGCGGGGGCTCCTGGGATACAAAGCCTCCGGCATATGGTGCGGCTGGTGGCAAGGCAGACATCCCGTAGGCGAGATCCGCCACGGATCTTTGAAGATCACCTATCATTCCCATTAGTTCAAATGTAGTAGGCTCACGAGCCTGATATAGCTGAGGGGCCCAGACTGGGTGTGCAACCGGCGATCTAGGTGGATGTGGCATATCAACAGTAGTCTCACTGTGTAGAGTGATTCCTTGATCCAACGCGGCCGTCATGACCGTGACCTCTTCTGGGTTCTGCGTCATACTAAGTCCTGCCGCGGCAAGGAGAAGACACTAGCTGTTCTAGACCAACTCTCTGAATCTCTGAACTGAAACGGAAAACAAGCAGTATTTCAGCCCAAACAGATCAAATACAGATGTAGCCGATCAACTGTACTCTACTACTGATCACTGTTCCCCAGAATCACTGTTCAAAACTGAACTGATACCCGCAGACATAACTGATTCTCAGCAACACTGATACTAGTGCCCTCGGGCCTGATGCTCAAACTTTGCAAGCTGATACATGCGTTTCCTGCAGAGATACACTCTAAAAGCACGTAGCAGGTAAAAGAGAGCCAATACACCCCCAATACACCCCTATGTTGGGTAGGGTTTCCCTGTCCTATTTTGTCAGGAGCTAGGGTTTCACTACGCACGCAGCGGTTTCAAACAACCTATATCGGGTAAGCAACCTGTCCTAGTTTGGAATGGTCACTATGGATTTCGATATGCACTAGGTCGAATGGTCAAAGAGGGTGCCCCGGTAAAACCGGGGTTTGTGTTCCCATACTGGCAGAGCCCGTAACCGGTCAGCCTTATGGACATGCCTTGACAAGACAAGCCTCCAGCAAACCGCTCAGGAATAGCAGATGGCCAACACGGTGTCCTAGGCGCACCAATGCACATGCAATGCAAAGAAACACATAAATGAAATCGAAACAGGATATCACGAGTTCGAGTCAAGCTCTCTAAAAATCCCCAGCAGAGTCGCTAGAAACTGTAGACGCGCCCTTGGGCCTCACTCTACAGTTCGGACTTGATTTGTGTCACGGTTCTTAATCTGAACCAAAGAGTCCAAATCCGGCAAATCGTTTTGAGAAAAACAGATTTTTTTGAAAAGTAGTGCCAAACATGGACTGCTTTGCCAGATACAGAGTCGCCACCTAAATGTTTTTAAAATGGGAAATTTAGGAAACCCTGACTCGGTGCCGAAGGTCACGTGTCCGTCATCACCAAAGTTGTCTTCGCTCGGGAGCTTGGGTACGATTGGGGAAGGTCAGCTATGAGCACCCCCTCTCGCCCGGTCCGAAGACCGGCCTCTACTAACCGTGATATCCGATTTTGAAAACGTTATGTGCTCTTATTCCGGTTATTAGCCTAGAATTACTATGTTATGCGCACAGCAAACAAGTATAGACTAGATCGTACTCCGTGCCAAAACAATAAACTAGTTAGCAAACATGCATGTCCTAGTTCATGGCAAGTGGCTAATGCAACACATACAGAGATGCAGTTTAGGATAGGCTCGGCTAACCCTAAAATGGCATGTGAAATGCAATCATTCGGTGCACGTATTCAAGTTAGATTTGAAGATACAATGCGGTTTGTATGATGTATCGAGCCCGGTGCATGTAAGACAAATGCATGGATGCACGCATGCATTGCATAAGGTATGCTAAAATAAACGTGCCCTAATTTACCATCATAAGCAGGTAAATAAAAAGGAAGAAAGAAGTGGGGGTTGGAAGACATGCACACCACTCACCCACACTTATTACATATTTGCCCTCACTCGGAGGGACCGAATAAATAATACAAATTAATTAACTACACAAGCTAATTAAATATTACAAATTAACTAAATTAACGAATTAATTAATCTAAGAAAAACCAGTAAACCGCCTCGGGGCGAGGGCTCAATGCATGCGGGCTCGGATTCCGCTCAGAATTGCACTGCCATGCCTAGCCTGCCTCTGTTTTCCCTGCTTTGTTCCTCTGAAAACTTCCAAAGTCTCAGGGATGCCTCTCTGGACACTGGAGAATCCCACCGGCTGGAGGAAATGACCACCGGCACTAGGATGTGGCCCATCGGCACAAAATATATCCACCGGCCATCCATTGAATGCCGGTCGGCACTGAATACTGCCGGCCGGCAATAAATTCCTGCAGAACCTGCAACTCACAGCAGCAGAGGACAGAACCTGGCATGGCAATGCTATTCAAGCTATGTATGCACCAAACACATTCCTTATCATGTTTGTGACTCAAAGGAGGATGTGCCTCGATTCTCGGGCCACCAATCACACATTTTCATGCATGATGGCCCAAAGAATCAAGTGTGCAATTTTCATGTCAAATGAAATGCAAACTAAACACTCAAAGAACCCAATCCCCATCACCAAATCAAGGGACAAGGCATGCATGCAAGATGCGTTGCAACCTAATCATGTTAACTAGGGATGCAACATGAGCATGTGAACAAACAATGCAAGCATACAAGCATGAACATGGACAATGTACAAGCATCTAAGGTAAGCATACAACTAAGCAAATGATGGTCTTACACATGAATTAGGCAACTCCAATTAGGCCTAAAATCAGTGGCCAAAATGCTAAATTATGAGGGCCAAACACACATACACACATGCACATGCTAAGGCACCGACTTAAGCATTGAACAAACAACCTTTAAGCACACTTAAAAGAAGTTAAACACGGACAATTAGCATGCAATATGAGCTCTAAAAAAAACATGTTAGGATATGGTGCCAAACCAACCCAAATGAGACAAGCGTAAGCATGCAAGTATGGCCCAAGTGCTCAAGGCTAGTCAAAGGGCATTGAACTACACTTGACAAGACTTAACATGGCAAGAATTAAGCAACTAAAATCAGAGTTTTAGCACACAAAATCAAGCCCAAAGGACCACTTAGATGGCACCTAAATGGTTTGAATTCAAAGGCATGCATAATGGTCAAAACATAAGGCACACAACACATGCTCTCAAAGCAATAAAGAGGCAACTAAGGCAGACATATGAGCATGCCAAAGGGACTGAAATTACATGTTGGGTGGTTCCAAACCACCAAAATGATGCAATCAACGCATTTTACACATTCACATACTTGAGGCTTACAAGCCCGACAAGCCATAAATGCAAAGGAGCTATACTAAGCATGCCGAAATCAATCCAAGCAATTATGGACAGACCTAAAGCATGGTGAAATAAGCACAAAACATTCATAAGTCTAAGCCTAAAACATGCTCAAACAAAGGCTAACAACCTAAGGCATATTAAGGGATCAAGGGGGCATTACATGGCAACTATACTAAACATGCATGGAGTACCAAAACCAACTTAATACAAAGTTATAACATGGCAATATAGGCATAAAATACAGCCATGGCATGCTCAACACACACTTGAACAAAGACCTCCTTAAGAGACCAAAAATGGTCCATTTCAAGGACAACAAGGAGAGGGGGTGGCCCTCCCCTTTTGGAGACTTCAAGGCACCATCTCCACCACTGAAATCCCTCAAGATTTCAGTGGTGAAGAGGCCCAAACACCAAAGTCTCGAAACTTGCACAAAATAGCACAAAATGAGGGCCTTTCAAGGCCTAAGGGTGGTCAAACACGCCCAAACCACAAAACACTCTTAATAAACAATCAAGAGGGCTTAAAAATAGAAATTTTTTATGTTATACACTAAACACAAAAACAGCTCTAAGACAGGTAGAAATAGGATACAAAAATGGGGAATAAAAGGCTAGTTTCTTACCCTTGTTGACCACCTTCAAAAATGTTGATGTTGTTGCCTCCTTGAGCTTAAATCCAATCAAAAATAGCAAGAACAAGCCCTTGGAACCTCAGTAGCCAAAGGAAGGTGAAGCACTAGGTGCTTGTGTGCAATAGTGAGACAAAACACACACACTAAGCTTAAGGGAGAGAGAGAGATATAGGATAGATACACAAACCCTAAACCTAAAACCAGAGCTCTCTTTGAGTTGTTCCCTCTCTAAAATGTCTAACCTTTTAAGCCAAGAGAAGAGACCCCTCTCTTATAGGCAACCAAGTTGTAAAGCTTATACAACAAGCTTCCAAGGAGGGCATCCCTCCATACACGTGTATGGAGGGGAACCAAATGCCAAACAGCTGTCTCAAAATATCTCCAAAAGCAGCTGAACAGTAGTCGGCTAGCCAAAAATGTCATTTTGACAAAATTGAGTGCCGACCGGCAACAAGGAGTGCCGACCGGCAATATATATTGCCAGTGGCAACAAAAACCAGCCGGTGGCCTCTAGCTAGTGCCGGTGGTGTGTGGGGATGCCTCACAAGGCATTCCCTGCCCCTCCAAGGCAAAACACAAGTGTTTGGTGCAAAATCAGACACAAAACGGTTGAGTTCGGAGATCCTGAGACAAGGCGCGTAGCCGAGACCTCCGGGAACTTCAAACAAACACAAACATGGATAATCACCGAGTGTTCAAACGGTGACGTCCAAGTCTTGAGGACGGTCAAAAATGGGGTGTCTACACTCTGTATTTGCCAAAGCAGTCCATGTTTGGCACTTCTTTTCAAAATCTATTTTTCTCAAAACGATTTGCCAGAGTTGGACTCTTTGGTTCAGATTGGGAACCGCAACAAAAAAAAAAAGGGGAGTCCGAACTGTAGCCGAGGTCTCTCGCGGGCTTGTTACAGCCCTCCAACGGGTTACGAAATAGGCGAAACTCTCATTTGGCTCCTGTCTAGTTGTCTCAAGATCACGGGTTATGACCTCGATCTATGTATTGTAGGAGTATTGAGCTATGAAGGCCTCGGCCATCTCCTCCCAATTCCTCTTAACAGAGTCCTCCAGTTTTGCATTCCAAATAGCCGTTACACCCGACAAGGTCCGGCCAAACAAGGAAAGCTTCTGCAATCTGGAGAGCCCCATTGGCCTTAGTATGTCCGAGAACAGCCGCAAATGCATCATAGGATCTCCAGACCCGTCGAAACGGTCTACATGCGGCATTTTAAATCGGTCCAGTAGAGTCACGGCCGAGTCGGTATACCCATCCTCAATATCCGAAATGGATTTCACACCCTGAGACTTCTTGAACAGCTTTTCTAGCTTGCTCACTTTTAACGCTGTGGGGTCCACCTCAAACTCAAAGGGAGAATCTGGTAGGTTAGTCCGTGCTGTGGATAGCTGGGGTAGGATCGGGGGTGGAGCCGGCCCAATTGGGATGTCCGTATCATCCTGGACGTTAGCTGTCTCCCTGAGTATGGGCACTCTTGGTGAGGGAGGAACCTGGTGCGAAGCAGATGCTCCAGTTTGCTGCTGTAGCCTGGTAATTACCTCTGCCTATTGGGCCATAACCTTGGCCTGGCGTGTGGCAAATTCTGTTTCACGGGCAGTGTCCTGCTGCATGGTTTTCATACTCTCCTGGAGCTGACGCATCATATCCTCCAAGCCTGCCATATTGTGTCGATCTAACTGAATAACCGGTATATCTGTCCCTGCAATAGAAACTGAGACCTCAGCCTGATTGTTTACTGGTGGGGTAGACCACTGATCTGGCGACTGTTGTACCGATACACTGCACCTTTTTGACCTCCGTCTAGTAACCGGGGGTAAAGAAAGGAACACTGCTTGTCCATCTATCAGATCCCTAGATCGATTAAGTCTACGACCTCTAACCCAGAGTGCTCGGGGAATATCTATCTGGTCGGAAATAAAATGACTAGAAAAATGGACAGCATAACAGCTTAAATAAAGACAACACACAGTTAGCAAGCACAAGCTGAATGAACTGTTCTCAACCACTGATCACTGTTCCCAAATCACTGCCCCGAATCTGAATCTGATACCCGCAGATATAACTAATTCTTAAATACTAATGTCCGCAGGCCTGATACCCAGACTTGAAAACTGATACATGCATTCCTGTAGAGACACACTCTAAAAGCACATAGAAAGCAAATGAGAGCCAAAACACCCCTATGTTGGGGTAGGGTTTCCCTGTCCTATTTTGTCAGGAGCTAGGGTTTCACTACGCACATAGCGGTTTTCAAACAACCTATGATCGGGTAAGCAACCTGTCCTAGTTTGGAACAATCACTATGGATTCCGATATACACTAGGTCAAATGGTCAAAAAGGGTGCCCCGGTAAAAACTGGGGTTTGTGTTCCTGTCGTGGCAAAGCCCGCAACCGGTCAGCCTTATGGCACCCTTCTCAAAGCAAGCCTCCAGCAAACCGTTTAGGAATAGCATACGACAAACACAGTGTCCTAGGCGCACCAATGCAAATGCAATGCAAAGAAACACATAAGTGAAATCAAAACAAGATATCATGAGTTCGAGTCAAGCTCTCTAAGTCCCCAGCAGAGTCACCAGAAACTGTAGACATGCCCCGAGGACTCCCGAAGCTCCGCGCTTGCAAAGGTGCGAAATCTCGTTTGCTCTCTAGCATACTACAGTTCGAACTCAAATGTCACGGTTTTTAATCTAATCTAGCAAAGTGCAATGCAAGATCGATAAATCACCAAAGAGTCCAAATCCAGCAAATCATTTTAGAAAACTGATTGTTGTAAAGAAGTGCCAAACATGGACTGCTTTGCCAGATACAGAGTCGCCACCTACATATTTATTTTGGGGGAATTTAGGAAACGCTGACTCATTGCCTAGGGCCATGTGTCCGTCATCACCAAAGTTGCCTCGGCTCAGGAACTTGGGTACGAGAGGGGAAGGTCATGCAATGAGCACCCCTGCTTGCCTGATCAAAGATCGGCCTGTACTAAGCATGATATCTTGTTTTTGAAAACACATGCGTTCTTATTCCAGTTATTAGCTAGAATTACTATGTGATGCGCACAGCACAAAAGTATAGACTGGATCGCCTAATTTGCAACAAAGCATTGCATATTTGTTGTTTGAAAAATGGTTTGAAGTTTGCTACTCGCAAGTAGGCTAAATCGAGGATTACCTTCACCTACAGGCAATCAAGCAGTTATATCACATAAGCAAATAGCCTCATCGCAAGCACGCTATTATGGCAACACTTACACACATGCAAGATGCTAAAGCATAAAAGCTTACCTAGTACTCCGAGCCAAAACAATAGCTAGTTAGTAATCATGCATGATCCTAGCTATGTTAAGATGGCTAATGCAACACATGCAAAATGCAACTAGAAATAGGCTCGGCTATTCTAAGATGGCATATGAGATGCAACTTGATAATCATGTATTCAAATTGGAATTGAAATATAATGCAATTAGTATGATGCGCCAAGCCTAGTGCATGCAATACAGATGAATGATGCAAACATGCATAGCATAAGGATGTTAATTAAAATATGACCTAGAACTAACCATTGTAAGCGGTTAAGTAAAAGGGAGAAAGACGTGGGGTTGGAAGATATTCACACACGCACGCACACTTATTACAAAATTGTGCCCTCTCGATGGAGGGTCTGAAAGAATAATACAAATCAACTAATTAATCAACTAACAAACTAATTAATTATTACACAACTCTTAACTAATTAAACAAATTAATTAAGCTACAAAAAACAGTAAAGCGGCCTCGATAAGAGGGACAAATGCATGCTCGATCGACTTTGCTCGGAAATCCATTGCCATGCCTCATGTTGCCTCTGTTTGCACTGTTTTGCACCTCTGAAAAACTGTGAAAAGTCCTGTGATGCTCTAGAACCACCTCATGGAGACTCTAAGAGGCCATCGGCCAAATGGTGAAGCCATCGGCCAAAAGAAAGGTGTCATCGACTATTTATGAGGTCAACGGCCAAACACTTTTAGCCGATTGGCACACCAGATAGCCGATCAGCCATCTTTTCCTGCAAAATGTTGTTTTCCTGCAGTAGAGGACAGACAGAGGTATGGCAATACATTTGCAAGACAATGTTTGCAACTAACGCTATGCAAACATGCAAGCATGATGCGATGAAATTAGCATGCAACAACATGTAATGGAATTAGCATGTAACAACATGCAATGTACCAAGTATGCAACAAGCATGTGACAACATGTAAGGCAAGCATGCAACAACATACGAAAATGGGCTTAAACTAAAATGGACAGTCTCAAACATGCCCAAATCAGTGGCCAAAAGTGCTAAAATGATGGTACCAAAATGCAAAACAAACATGCATGCCAATTGGCTTATAAGCTAGGCAACAAGACACAACTCTCAAACATGAGCAAGGTGTGACAAACATGAGAATGTGGCAATGCAATAAGCTCTGAAAATATGTGACGAATGATGCCAAATCAACCAAACAAAGCAAGTATAGCATGCAAGAAAGCCTAAAGCTTAAGGCTAGCCAAGGGACTCAAACCATGACTATGTAAGGCAAGCCCCAAAGGGCCAAGGGCACCCAAAACAGTCCCAAGGCAGGTAAAGATAGGGCCAAAAACAAGCTTAAACCTAGCCAACACAAGCTAGAACAAAAGTCCAAAAGCATGAGGCATGCAAGGCTACAAAAGAGGTGGTATACTACACCTATCAAAACCAAACATGGCATGACTTAACCAATGAAAAATAGAGTTATGGCATGGTAAAACAAAACCAAAAACCCACTTAGATGGCATCCTAAAGACCTAAGCATGGAGACATGTACAATGATCCATTCATGAGGCATAAAACATCAACTCTTTAAAGTATTAAAGGAGTGATAAGTGCAAGCATTTGAGCATGAAACATGGACTGAAAACACATATGAAATGATGCCGAATCATGAAAATGGTCCAAGTAATGCATGCTAGAGGACTCAATGCTCAAAGCTAATAAGCTAGATTGAACCAAGACTATACAAAACAAGTCATGCATGACCAAGACAACCAAAATCAGAGCTTAAACATGTTACAACATGGACAAAAGCTTCTTGAAGTTAGGCCAAAACAAGTAAGGATGATGATCCAAATGCGTGATGCATGTTAAGACAAATGAGAGGATTGCAAGACAAGTACATGAAGCATGTAAGAGGCTATTAAACCAAACCGTAACAGAGATATATCATGGTAAAACAAGCCCAAGAACATGCTGAAAAGGAGCCAAAATAAGCTAAGCAAACATGCTACGATTATAAGCCATTTATACTAGCATACAAGACAACAAGGAGAGGGGATGACCCTCTCCTATTTGGGACTCCAAAACTACCTTTCCACCACTAAAAATCCTCTGGATTTCAGTGGTAGAAAGGTTATCCAAAGGCAAGAACAAGGGCCAAAAGGGATGGCTCAAAACAAGGCCTAACAAGACCTAAGAGGGTGTAGACTACTCCCAACACAAAAGTGACCTTAAACAAACATCACAAGCATACAAAATTAAAACTTTTATCAGTTATGAGTTAAGCTTAAAACAATATGTAAGTGGGTCTAAAAGCTTAAGCCAAAATGGGGTATTAAAAGGTTAAGAGCTCACCCTTGTAGAACTTCTTCAAGAACACACCTCCAGCAGGTTTTGGAAGCTCAAACCGATCAAACAACACCAAAACCAACTCCTAAGGATCTCAACAACCTAAAGGATGGTGTATTACTAGGTGTTGTAGTGTAATAGTATGAACAAAACACCCTTTTAGGCACAAGCACACACACAAATGTAGAGAGAGAGGAAATATAGAGAGAGATAGATATAGAACTTCTATCTCAAAATTCCAGAACCTCTGGAAATGGAGGGGAGGGTCCCTTCTTATAGAATTTCAATTCTCAAGCTTGTTAAACAAGCTTGAGTCTTGAAACAAATCCCTCCATACACGTGTATGGAGGATGTGAATTGTGGATACCAGCTGTCACAGCTGGCAGAAAATATCTGCAAAAAGTAGATGGAAAGGTCTCGGCTAAAAAATATGGCCGATCGACCAACATTAGTGCCGATCGGCCAAAACTTTTGGCCGATGGAAAGAACACAAGGCCGATGGCACCATGCCTTGGCCGATGGGTTGAGGGGATGGCCAACAAGCCATCCTCTTCCCTTAGAAGCAAAAACACAAGTGTTTGGTCCACAACCAAGCACAAAACAGACAAGTTGCGAGATCCTAAGGCAAGGCACGCGGCCGAGACCTCTGGGAACTCAAAACGAACACGAGCATGGATGATCATCGAGTGTTCAAACGATGACGTCCAAGTCTTGAGGACGGTCAAAAATGGGGTGTCTACACTAATATTTTCAAAAAATTAGGAAATCCCTGACTGTAGACACCCCATTTTTGACCGCCCTTAAGACTTGGGCGCCTCTGGTTGGTCATTCGATGATGAAAGTTATGTTATACAAACGTTCGATTTCTTTAGCAAGAAGAGCTTCTAAATCCCAACCTTATAACCTATTTTTGAACAAAACTATTATAGACCTTAAAACCCTCTCTTTCTAAATATTTTTGAAAATGTTTTTACGATGTTCTGAGGCTCACATTTCGTTAAAAATTATACTTTTCGGTAAACCGAGTAAGGACAAAGTGGAAATAAATGGAAGAGAGGTGAAATCTTTAAAAACATCTTGTTTAGAGGTTTGGAGTTGAAGAAAATTGGAGGAGAAGGAAGAAAACTAGTTGGGGAAATGGTTCAGCATGAAATCGTTAAGGGAGAACTGAGCAACCTTGACTAAATCAGGCCTATCTCTTTGCACACTTAGACTTTAGTTGTGGGGACACCACCAATGGAAATTGGACTTCTAGGGCTTCAATTTAGACTTAATAATCTACTAAAGCCGAGTCCGGATGAAGGAGATATGACCGTTTGAAGTTAGGCATCAATCCAGTTAAGATAGAAATGAGCAACCTTCACTAAAATAGGAATATCTCTTTGCACACTTAGAATTTATATGTGAAGCTGCCACCATTGGAAATTATACTTCTGGGGCTTCAATTCAGGCTCAAGAATCACCTAAAATCAAGTCCAGATGAAGGCGATATGCCCATTTGAAGTCGACTCTAGAAGCAGATTTTTGTGGCCGGCAGGCCAGTATTTGTGGCCTGCAACCCACACTTCCAGGCTGCCGGCCACTTGTGGAAAACAAAGATATTTTGTGCCGGCTGTCCCCAAAAAGCTCCAGTTGTTCCTATATGGATATTTCTAACCTGTGAGGCTATTTTTCTATATATACCACGCCTTCCTTCTTGGTTTAAGGTTACAAAAATTTCCAAAAGTTCCAAAACTTGAAATCCCCTCTCTATCTCTATCTTGCAACTTACACACCTTCTCTCTACACTTACTAAACCAATATTGGAGCTCTCCTTGTTGAGATGATTGAGTCCAAATTTCAGCCCTTGAGAGTGAGAACTTGTTGGTTTGTGAACAAAAGTGTTATTCCTCTTCAAGAGGTATAACTAGTAGCTCCTTTGCACTACTTCTTTCCTATTTTTTCTTGCTATTTTTGAACTATTTTTCAACTATTTTTTTTGGGCTGAAACTTGTGGTTTAAAGCTACCAAAGGTGGAGGGTTTGGCCACCCTTCTCTGATATACAACAAAACAACTCGATAAACAACTCGATTACCAAAACAACTCAATAAATAAAACAATTTGATAGGCAAACAGTTTAAACACAACTCGACAAACTTACTAAAGTTGAAAGGATTGAAAACAAGACCTTAAAACACACAAAAACAGAATAAAACTTCTGCATCCAACTAAGTCCTAACAAAGGAAGATAAAAGGCACAAGAGGAAGGCCTATCGGCCATGAAGGGTGGCCTGCCGGCCATAAATGGGCCTCTGCCGGCCATCAACGAACTAAACCTCCAAGATGTTGACACCTAGCCTCCACTCACTGCCTTATCTTCTATAAAAGCTCCAGCTTCGTGATTTCTTCATTTCAAATGCTATTTAGCCACAAATGGAGCTATTTTTTAGCAAAAAACTCACAAATTAGATTGCAACCTTAGATGGCTCGGAAAAAGTGAATTTCGGGAGTTTCGGGATAAATGCACTATTCCCGCTAAGTCATTCTCCACTTTGTTTTCCGTTCCTACGTGCTGCAGCTAGATGTTGGAACCCAGTCACGCATGTTTTCAACTTTGGAGGGCAAGAGATATGCCCTACAATTGAAGAATTTGAAGTTTTCATGGAATCCCGGCGTAATGAAGAAATTTTGCCCCAGTCCCATTTTAGCCATATCCAACCTCTAGGGAGGATGTGTGCACTCACTTTACACGATGCCCGATCCTTGGTTCACAACGTAGAGCTAGATATCCCCAGTTTGATTCATCAATTTTCTGACGTTGGTGACCGCGGCGACCGTCTTTGGCAGAGTTTTCAACAGCATGCCCTCTGTTTGTGTATGTTGGCTCATTTTTTTCTTGCCTCGGGTTTCGAAAGGTCTAGCATTCACTTGATCGAAGTAGCTCAAGGCTTGAAAGAGGGGAAGAGCTACATTGGTTTAGCATTGGCCAAGACTTTGATAGGCCTGGATGCATTCCATCAGCGAGAGACAAATAAATTTGCGGGAAGTCCACTACTTTTGCAGGTAATGTTTCCCACCCTTCTCATGTGTGTTTTTCACATCACTTGGCACTCATGCTATGTTTTTCTCTCAAAGCCCTTTCCTCACTTTTTCTCTCTACATACACCTCTCTATTCTTTAATCTCTCTTATTTTTCATCCCTCTCTAAGTGTGGCTCATGGACAGGTTGAAGGTAGTGGACTCTTGCCCAGCATATTCAGCACGAGGCTATTTCTTTCACCAACGGCTAGTTGATTTCCCCAACGAGGGGTGGTGGTGCCATTAGATGTGCAACAGGTCTGCTGTTGACATTGCTTGGCGTTGCCCCTGGTTTGAGCTGCCCAAGATGAGCTTCAGCATGTCTCGGCAACCTGGCATTTAGTTGATTGGCCTGACAAACTGTGTCTTCTATTTTCCATTTCGATTCAGGCGTCAGTTTGGGCATGACCAGACTTGTCCAAAAGAGGGGGTAGAATACTCGACTTCATTTCCAATCCGAGGCTCACAACTAGGTTGATATCCCACTGTTTGGAGGACAAGGGAACTTCTGACTCCTGCTCCCAATTTTAGTTGTACCCTTTCTGGTGAATGCTTGACTTGGCTTGAAGATGAGGTGCAAACCGGGCCTACTTTAGCATCTGAAGCTTCCACAAGCTCAAGGGAGGGGACACAGGAACACCTGATTTATCTATGCCCGAAGTTTATTGCTTTGATCTATACTTTCAAGTTTTCCTTTCGAATGTAATAAAAAGCAACTTTAATTTGTATCAAGAGTTAGAGAACTTTGTATTGAAATTAATGAAATTGAAGTTGTGGGCACTAAAAATTTTCCTTTCGGTCCAAAAATGGTCTAAGTTGTAAAAAGATTAATTTGAACAAAATCAACTTTTGTTAAAACTTTTCAAAACCATTTTCGATAAGGATCACAACTCGACACACATGGAATCTATCCTCGAGATGTACAACTCTGCATCTTGAAATGGAAAAGTTGCCCCTTGTCTGAATAGCACTGCATTGTACTTTAACAAGCTCTCATAAAAGATCATAACCGAACTCTTGGATACAGAAAAGGCAAAAGATGACCTGAACAATCTCATGGATAGGACAGTTGAGTTGGAACTGTTTATGGTTGAACTTCAAGATGAAGTTGCCTACGTATCCTGAAGATGGGAATCAAGCCTTACGTAGTTCTGTTCGGGTTCACTCGGGTATTAACACTCTCCTTTTGCGCTCTAACTTTTGCCAAGGCCGCCCTGTAGACACCCCATTTTTGATCGACCTTAAGACTCAGACGCCATCGATTGAGCGTTCGGTGATGGTGCATGTTGTGCTCGTTCTAAAGTTCGGAGTTTTGACTGAGAGCCTTACCCTCCAAGCCTCGGAACTTTTTGTGCTTTGACTCGGTCCATAGACCAAGTTTTGTTTTCTCTTCCCGAAGGGAGGGAGAGGTCTTGTAGACCATCTCTCAGTGGTCGTAGGCTACTTTTCATGGTCGTAGGCCACTGTTCCCGTTTGGAGACTTGTTTCCGATTTTCGGAGCTGTCGGTCGTGCGCCTCGGCTCGGGACCGCATAACATTCTCCGTTTGGCTTCATTTTTGGAACACACCTTGTTTCCTCTGTCTAGAGGGACACTGTGGTCTGGGAGACCACTTTTGTTGCCATACGCCACTTTTGGTGCTCAACAGTCAGTTTTCGGGGCACCCGGCCGCGCGCTTTGCCCCCCGAACTCTTCTTTTGCATCCGTGTTGGTTCTTTTTCGGCACAACCCTTGTTTTCCCTATTTAGAAGGTGGTACAAGGGTGGGAGACCAGCATTTCCCTTGGAAACCACTTCTCTCTCTGCCAGTCGATTTTCTTGTCGTGAAGCTGGTTTTCTTGGTCTTTGGGCCACTTTTACTGGTCTCCCACCTTACCACTGACTTTCTTTCAGTGTGGAGACCACCTATTGTGCCTGCCGACCACCTTTTTTTTGGGAGACCACCTGCCCTGGTCAGCTGACCAGGGGAAGTGGTCGGCCGACCACCTTTTCTGGTCGGCTGAGTTCCTCCTGTTTTGTCTGTCCGAGTGGGTGCCAGCTGTGCCAGCTGGAAGGCACAGACTGTATCCTCCATACACGTGTATGGAGGATCTTGAGCCTTGTTTTTAGCTTCTTGAAGAAGCTTTGGCCTTGTTTGCCTATAAGAGAGGCCCTCCCTCTCCTTATACCAGGTTGAAAAATTGCTCTAAGGCAAAAGCTTATATCTCTCTCTTTGTCTCTATATTTTAGGCTTAGAAAGTGCTTTATTCTTGGCCTATTGCACACCACCTCCTAACCATACACCTCCACCATTGTTACTGAGTTGCTGGAGGGTTTTGAGAGGTCTCAAAAGTTGGGTTTTGGTTCAGAGAAGTTGCTGGTTTTGCTGAGCTTCAAGGGTAATCACTTTTCCCTCTTTTAAGAATTATTTTGATCCTCCTCTTAGCCTCATTTTCATGCTTATTTGAGCTTTGTTGTCAACTGAAAAAAGCTTCATATTTAAGTGTTTTTCATGTTTGTTTAAGGCTCTTTTGGTGTTGGGGGTCATCTACCCTCTTGCATGCTCTATTTAGTCTTGTTTTGAGCCATGCCATGAGACCTTTGTATTGAGCTTTGTTTGGCCCTTTAGCCACTGAAATCCAGCAGATTTTTAGTGGTTGGTATGTGGTTTTGAGGGCCTAAATCAGAGAGGGGTGACCCTCTCTCTTGTTGTCTTGTTTACTAGCATTTTTGGCCTACCAAAGGAGCATATGTTTATACCATTTGGAGGCCTAGTTCAGGCACTTTTTGGTGACTTCTACGACCTTCCTTGGCTCTTACCATGGCTGGTTTGGTCCCCTTTTGCTTGCTTCTTGCATGTGTAGAGTAATCCCTTTCATGGCTTATCAAAGGAGCATGTCATTCTTGCATGTATTGGTCTTGTTTCAGTGGGTTTTTGGCCATCATTTGGCATGCCATGACTCTGTTTTTGCTTGGTTTGGTAGTCCTTCACATGCTTCATATGCTTGCAGTGTAACTCATGTTCACTAGCTCACAATGCATGTTGTTTTGGCCCTCTATTCTAGCATGTTTTGGCCCTCTATTCTACCATAATTTCTCCATACTTCAAACTAATTTTGTTCATATTTTGGGCTCCCTTAGCTCTGTCTTGAGGCTTCTTGGTCAAAAAATGCTAGCCATGCATACTTGTTGTGTAATAGCATTGACTAGCTTTGAGTTTGCAGGTCCCTTGCATGCTTAACTTGAGCTATTTACATGTTTTGGCATCATTGGGCATGACATTTCAGAGCTTATAAGGGTGCTACACTTCCATATTTTCCATGCTTTAAGTGCTCTTTAGAGTTGTGCATTTATGCCCTATTTGCGAGCCATTGCATGAGCTTCACTTTTGTGCCTTTCAAGCCATCATCCCAACCCATTTTGCTATTGTTTTGGGCCTGCATAGGGTCTGTTTGGGGTTGGTTTCATCATTTGAGCATCGCTTTGCATGCCTATAGTGTAATGCACTTCACTAGTTTCAATGCTTGAGCCATTCAACATGCATTGGGTGAGTTATTTGCATGATTCAAAGCCATTTTGTATGTCATTTCAGAGCTGGAACATGTGTCATTGTATGCCATATTTCATCCTTTCAATGCTTTTGTAGAGTTGCATTTTGTGCCCTTGGGCTTAGGTCCTTGCATTGTGTACGCTAGCGTGAGTTTTGGAGTCTTGTCGTCATCATGTTTGGCCACTGATTTGGGTGTGGTTGAGGCCCAGTCATTTTAGTTTAAGTCTATTTTTGCATTGAGTATGCCATTGTATTCCATAGAGTTGAGTATGCCACGTTGTCGCATGATTGATCATTGCATTGTGCATGCCTTGTTCATCTCATTGTGTATATTAGTTCTTAGGTGCATTGTGTATGCTAAGTACCACGTGCATTGAGTATGCCATTGTTAGTTCATAGCATTGTATATGCTAGTTGCATGTTTGCATGTCATTCTTTGCATGTTTGCATCACTTCGTTGCATAGCATTTAGGTTCCATACTTAAAGTCGCATTATGCATGCCATTGTTTGTTGCATTGAGTTCGGAATAGGAGTTAGTCCGAACACGGGAAACGGGGGACGTTTCGTACTCCAAGTGACGAAACGTGTCTCAATTCCCGGTCCCTGACACTCTTGACTCCCCATGACGGAGTTGTTGGCTTTAAGTGCTTGTATGTGCATTCATTTCACATTGAGTCGTGCAATTCGACTCCTCAGCCATCATGCATCCAGATGCGAGACCGGTGGCCCGAGGGTCGAAGACTACACTCCCTAGAGCTTATGCAATGATGGGGAGAGTGGTCGTGCACACATGTATTGCGAATACTTTGCCATCTCTCTCTCTTGCCTTCTGTTGCAGAAAACCAGAAACCAGAGGCAGAAACTGGTCAGCCGACCAGGTTTAGTGGCTGGCCGACCATTTTTTTTTGTTTTTCACCACAAAAGTGGCCAGTAGGTGGTCTCCAAGGCCAATAGCTAGTCGGCAGCCTTCCCATAGATTCCCAGGGTGGAGTTTCAGCCTTCTGGAGCCTTGTGCAATGTTTTGAGGTCAATTGCAAACAGAGGCAAGTCGGGGCGTCGCGAGGGATTTTCGAACAAAGCAATTCGAGCATGCATGCATCCTTCGTCATGCAAAGCAGAGCTGAGGCAGCCTATTTCATTTAATTTGCATGCTAGTTTAATTGCTTACTTAGTTAGTTTGTTAATTAATTAGAGTTGTGTAATAATTAGCTGTAATTTATTATTCATTTTGGTTGTGTAATAACTAGCTTAATTAGATTAGCTTAGATTAGCTAGTTGATGTTGTATTATTTAGTCGGACCCTCCGTCGAGAGGGCCAACTATTGTAATAAGTGTGCGTGTGTGTGATGCATGTTTTCCAACCCCCATTTCTTTGTCCCTTTTATTTACTAGCTTATGATGGTTAGTTTTAGGGCATGTTTCAATTAGCATCCTTATGCTTGCATGATTGCATCCATTCATCCGTCTTGCATGCACCGGGCTCGGCGCATCATACTAACTACATTATATTTCAATTCCAAGTTAAATACATGTTATCTGTAACATCTCATATGCCATTTTAGAATAGCCGAGTCTATCTTAGTTGCATCCTGCATGTGTTGCATTAGGCATCTCAGCATAGTTAGGATTCATGCATGATTTCTAATTAGCTTCTTTCTTTGGCTCGGAGTACTCGGTGAGTGTTTATGCCTTAGCATTCTTGCATGGGTGTGAGTGTTGCCATGATAGCATGCTTGCCATGAGGCTATTTGCTTATGTGATATAACTGCCTGAATGCCTGTGGGTGAAGGTTGAGTTACTTGAATTGGGATAATTCATTGATTGCAAGTTTTAAGCCCACTTGAGAGTGGCAAATCATCATGTTTTCTAAGCCCACTTGAGGGCGGCAAAATCTGTATTTTAGCCTACTTGCGAGTAGCAAACCGTTTTCAAAACGAATATGCAATACTTTGTTCCAACTTAGGTAATCAAGTCTATACTTGTATGTTGTGTGCATCAAATAGTTATTCTCGGTTAATAATCGGAATAAGAGCGCATGTGTTTTCAAAAGCAAGATATCATGTTAGTAAAGGCCGATCTTTGATCGGGCGAGCGAGGGTGCTCATTGCATGACCTTCCTTCTCGTACCCAAGTTCCCTAGTCGAGGCAACTTTGGTGATGACGGACACGTGGCCTTAGGCACGATTCAAGGTTTCTTAAATTCCCCTAAAATAAAATATTTAGGTGTCAACTCTGTATCTGACAAAGCAGTCCATGTTTGGCGCTTCTTTCTAAAAATCAGTTCTTCAAAATGATTTGCCGAATTTGGACTCTTTGGTGATTTATCGATCTTGCATTGCACTTTGTGAGATTAGATTCAGAACCGTGACATTGAGTCCGAACTGTAGTGAGCCCAATGAACAAAACGGGATTTTCTTGGGACGTTCGGGGATGCCTACAGTTTCTGGTGACTCTGCTGGGGAGTTAGAGAACTTGACTCGAACTCATGATATCTTGTTTTGACTACACTCATGTGTTTCTTTGCATTGCATGTGCATTGGTGCGCCTAGGACACCGTGTTTGCCATCTGCTATTCCTGAACGGTTTGCCAGAGGCTCGCCTTGAGAAGCGTGCCATAAGGCTGACCGGTTACGGGCTCTGCCACGATGGGAACACAAACCCTGGTTTTTACCGGGGCACCCTTTTTGACCATTCAACCTAGTGCATATCGAAATCCGTAGTGACTATTCCAAACTACGATAGGTTGCTTACCTGATTATAGGTTGTTTGAAACCGCTGCGTGTGTAGTGAAACCCTAGTGCCTGACAAAATAGGACAGGCAAGCCCTACCTCTCCATAGGGGTGTTTTGGCTCTCACTTGTTTGCTATGTGCTTTTAGAGTGTGTCTCTACAGGAATGCATGTATCAGTTTGCAAGTCTAGGTATCAGGCCCGCAGGCATCAGTATTAGTATTTGGGAATCATTTTTACCTGTGGGTATCAGATTCAGATTTGAGGCAGTGATTTGGGAACAATGATCAGTACTTAAGAATAGTATATTCAGCTTATAAATGCCAACTGTGTGTTGTCATGATCGACTGTGTGTTGTGTTTATTTAAGCTGTTATGCTGTCTGTTTTTCTGGTTGTTTATTTCCTTATTATGCTTTATTTATCTTTTTGCTAGGTAGTTTAGCACAATTGCTTCCGACCAAGCAGATATTCCCCAAGCACTCTGGATTAGAGGTCGCAGACTCCATCGATCTGAGGATCTGGTAGACGGACAACCAGTATTCCACTCATTACCCCCGGTTACTAGACGGAGGGCAGTTAGGCAGAGAATATCAGTTCAGCAGTCAGTTCAGAGGGCTTTGTCTACCCCACCTGAGTATAGTAGGGATCAAAGTTCTGTCCCTCTCATAGAGAGGGAACATATACCGGCAGTACAGCTAGATCAGGACAGTATGACAAGAATCGAAGAAATGATGCGTCAGCTTTAGGAGAGCATGAAAACCATGCAGCAAGACGCTGCTCATCAAGCAGAATTTGCCAAACAGCAGGCTGAGATGATGGCCCAACAAGCAGAGCTAATCGCCAGACTACAGCAGCAGGCCGGGGCATCCGCTTCACACCAAGCTCCTCTCCTACCAAGGGTTCCAATACCCAGGGAGACACCAAATGTCCAGGAAGATACGGACATTCCAACGGGGCCGGCTCCGCCCCCAATCCTACCTTAGCTGTCCAAAACACCTATCAACCTACCGGATTCTCCCTTTGAGTTCGAGGTGGATCCCACGGCATTAAAAGTGAGCAAGCTTGAAAAGCTGTTCAAGAATCTCAGGGTGTCAAGTCCATTCTAAATATCGAAGGTGGATACACTGACGCGGTCGTGACGTTGCCAAACCGGTTTAAGATGCCACACATTGACCGTTTTGATGGATCTAGTGATCTTATGGTACATCTACGGTTGTTTTCAGACATACTAAGGCCGATGGGCCTCAGATTACAGAAGCTTTCTTTATTCGGCCGAACCCTGTCAGGTGTAGCGGCCATCTGGTATGCAAAACTGGAAGATTCCATCAAGAGGAACTGAGATGAGATGGCCGAGGTCTTCGTAGCTCAATACTCCTATAACACACAGATCGAGATCACAACTCGTGATCTTGAGATGACTAGACAGGAGCCGAAGGAGAGCTTTTCTGATTTCGTAACCCGCTGGAGGGCCAAGGCCTCAATGATGACCGTTAGGCCAACTGACAAAGATCAAATACGGATGGTTGTGCGGAACCTCCAACCCAAGCTCATGCAGAGGATGATCGTTCTCCCTCACCCCACTTTTCTAGATCTGCACGAGATTGGGGTGCAGATGGAGGACGCTTTGAAGCAGGGTCTGATCGATAATGACAGAGAACAGCCTAGGAGGACCTTCAACCGCAACGCAAATGTAGGCACGAGTTGTGTTGCGACTGCCAGAGCCTTAGAAGTGAGCATGGTCACCACCCCCCCCCCCAAGAGCCCTTGAAGCTACACCATTTACCGGTGCGTCCGGTAGCAGCTCACAGACAACCAAGTACCAACCTCGAAGCCAAAGAACCTTCACTCCATTATATATGCCCCTGTCCAAAGCTCTGGGGGTTTTAATCAGGAAAGGGCACTTGAAGCCCCTGGAGCCGCGGCCATTGCCAGAAACACTTCCCCCCTCCCATAACCTAGCCAAATACTGCGCCTTTCACTAGCAACATGCTGACGACACCGACCATTGCTTTAGATTGCGTCACGAGATTCAGGATCTCGTTGACAACAGGGTGATTGTGCCTCCAGAGAAACCTAATGTCACAACCAACCCTCTCCCACCACACAACCAAGCTCCACCTCCCAAACGCATCAACTCAATCCAAACTGGGGTCGTGTCATACGACCCTAGCATAAATATCACCCCTTCTCACCTACCCAAGCCGGAGGTGTTCATTCCGGACAGCACTAACTTGTGCATGTTGGACATCTCCTAAACCCAACCCGAACCAATGGTGGTGACTATCGAAGACAGCACAGGGATGCCTTTGGAGGAAAGTGGGATTAGTGATTCAGGGGCTGAGGAATTTGGGAGCTCTGCTGAGGAGGTATACAATCCAGGTGGCTACATTACGTCAGTGGGCCAGGTTAGGCTGAATGTGGAATTGCCAATGGGGGCAGAGATCTGTGTAGTACGAGGGAATGGGCTTGATCAAAGGGTAGATAACTTAGCAGCTGTGGAAGGAGACATTGCTAACCTTCAGCTTTTCAACAAACAAGATCCAGGAGACATGACAGTCAACTGGTTTGATTTTGATGGGTCAGCAGAGGTTATAGGGTGGCTTGACGACCAACCAGATATTGTTGAAGAATCTCAGCCGGGACAGGGCCTATCAGGGACAAGAACATTAGCTGTGGCCGGAAGGGCCGAAAATCAGAATGCATCGCCGGAGAGCGCTGGTGTCAAGAATTTCGCTCGGGATTAGGGCATTTTGAATACAGGACATGTTGAACAGCAGGCTGCACTAACGCAGTTGGAAAGGGAAGGGATCGAAGATCTTAAGAGAGCCAGAAAGGCTAAGGCCCCCATAGGGACTGAACGTGCTGCGTGCACAAGAACAGAGGGTGCTGCGAGCACATGGACGGAAGGAGGTGCTGCGGGTACAAGGACAGTTGTAACGGACCCGGACAGGTATCTGTCGGCTGCCGAAGGAATGTGGTGGGAAGACGATGACCTACGTCTTGCCCACACAGATGAGGATTGGGGGAGTAACCTGCCGGACGATACCTGGGACATTGGCGAAGTTGATCATATGACTAGGAGCGGGTGGTATTTCAAGCCCTCACACCTAGACCAACCAGAGGCATCCGAGAAAGACAAGGAGTCGGAGAAGCAGAAAGAGAAACTACTTGAAGAAGAGGCCGTGCTGAAGCAGTTGAAAAAGATACAAGCAGAGATCTCGATCTGGGGACTGCTTATGGCTTCACGTGTTCATAGACAAGCTGTCTTATCGGCAATGGACAAGGCCAAACTCTCAATAGATACCACGCCTGAACAGCTAGTGGGATTGGTCTTTCCGGGAGGGGCTTCCCCGATGTTGACCTTTTTCGACAAGGAACTACCGCATGAGGGCGCGAATCATAACAAACCGCTCTATATCTTTGTGGAGTGTAGAAACAAATGGATACCGGTGGTTCTTGTTGACATGGGATCCGCTATTAACGTGTGCCCATCAACGACGACATATGCAATCAGGTTGAAGCCCACGGACTTCATGCCAACAGCCCAGGTGATAAGGGCATATGATAACACGAGCAGAGAGGTGATGGGGGCCGTGAAAATTCAGACCCAGGTTGGTCCGGGACAACACGAGATTGACTTTCATGTCTTGGACCTTCCCGCAACCTTTAACGTACTTTTGGGGTGGCCGTGGCTGCACCAGGTAAAGGCAGTCTCTTCCACCTTGCACTAGATGTTGAAATACCCTCACGGGAAGGGGGTGGCTATTGTTTTCGGGAATTTGTCAATCCATCCACCACCAGAAGTGGCTACACCAGTTTTAGAAATTGAGCACGGCACGGAAGATGTGTTCCTATCAGGGTTTACTCTGGCTAAGGCCCGGGTCATACAGAACATCTTAGCTGTTGATGAGGGGTTATATGTCAGCGCACAATTAGTGTACCTCATGAACAAGCTCCAACACATCCCCGGGATGGGACTGGAGAAGAGTGGCCGGAAAGGCATTGCAGTATCGGCCGAAGTGCCGCACAACCCGCATACCTTTGGCTTGGGTTATCTGCCCACCAAAGAAGATTGGGTAAGGAAAGGCAAGGAGATGGCTGGGAGAGCCAGAGCAAAGCAGGCAGGGAAGCCTTATGAGTGAATACACCGACCCATCCAGGGTACCCTAAACGAACGCTTTGTTCGGGAGGGGGAGGATTTTTCATTCTGCGGCTTCCAAGAGCCATGGTTGAATGCGGAAAAGCGTCACTTGCCAGGGTTTGAGATCTTCTTTGACCTGCAGTTATCCAGGGATGATGTTGTCGAGGAGTAGACAGACCCATCAGCTGAGGTTGAGCAGAATGAGAAAGTGGATTCTGAGAGTACCGAAATTGAAATGGGGGTAGCGCTGGCTTGTCAACTTTTAGATCCTCTAATCGTACAGAAGTGCTTGGGGGATAACTTCTCGGTGTCCATGATTGGGAATGAAACGGCTGCGAGCCCACCTTCAAACATTTTGGATGCATCCATCGCACCCTCTCTCACCTGGCAGTACGAGGAGGGATTTTTATCAAGCAGCACCAGGTCAGGTAGTGAGCCGGAATCTAATTGCACCGAATCTGTGGAGTCGGAACGAGGTTCCAGCTCATCTGAGTTTGAGTCTGGTATTCCTAGGGGTGACAACCCGGATGCCACAGTCCTGTCTAGGTCGTCTTTTTCTTTCTCTTTTGAGTCTGTTGTAATAGAGGAATCAGACGATTTGGAAGTGATTAATGAGAATGGAATGGCTGTGGCTTCTGAGTACTTTTCTGTGCCTTTGATTTATTGCATTAATAAGGACTTTCAAAATTTTGATGAAAATGACGAGGAAGAAATTCCTCCGGTTTTACAACGATTAATTGATCAAGGGCAGGAGAGATTTGTTAAACCCTTGGTTAATGAAATCACTACAGTTAATGTTGGTACTGAGAAGGACCCGCGGCTGGTCCAGATCAGGTCCACGTTGTCTTCAGAGGAACGCGAGCACTTAGTCGCTTTATTAAAAGATTTCAAAGATGTTTTTGCGTGGTCCTACGAAGACATGCCTGGAATCGATCCTGAGATTGTACAGTACCGGATCCCTCTTGACCCCGAGGCCTGACCCGTTAAACAGAAACTCAAAAGGATCCGCCCGGACTGGGCTCTCACGATTAAAGAAGAGGTCACCAAGCAAATTGATGCAGGGTTCCTACTGGTATTTGAGTACCAAACTTGGTTGGCCAACATTGTTCCAGTGCCGAAGAAGGATGGCAGGATCCGGGTATGCATGGATTTTAGGGATTTGAATAGAGCCAGTCCGAAGGACGACTTTCCTTTACCGCATATTGACGAGTTAGTGGACTTCACAGCGGGGCATGCTTTGCTTTCTTTCATGGATGGCTTTTCAGGCTACAACCAGATTGTGATGGCACCCGAAGACCGAGAGAAGACTGCTTTTACCACCCCATGGGGGACATATTGCTATAGGGTGATGCCATTTGGGTTGAAGAATGCTAGAGCTACTTATCAACGGGCCGCGACCACGATATTACATGACATGATCCACAAAGAGGTTGAGGTGTACGTGGACGACATGATTGTCAAGTCCAAAGAAAGAGAGGGCCACTACACCACCTTGCAAAAGTTCTTCCAAAGGATCAGAGAATTTTGGTTGCGGCTGAATCCTCAGAAATGTACGTTTGGTGTTACAACAGGAAAAATGCTGGGGTTCTTGATTATACAGAGAGGTATCGAAGTCGACCCTTCCAAAATCAAGGCCATCTTAGAAATGCCACCACCAGGGACTGAAAAGGAGGTGCGACGCTTTCTAGGTAAAGTGCAATTCATAAGACGGTTTGTTGCTAAATTAACCTTGACTTGTGAACCACTCTTTGGTCTCCTCAAGAAAGGAAAGAAATTCCAATAGGACGGCCGATGCCAAGCTGCTTTTGAACAGATCAAGCAATACTTACAGAACCCACCTGTGTTGTCTCCACTTGAGCCGGGAAAACTGTTGATTTTGTACCTTTCAGTAACTGAAACTACAATGGGCTGCATACTTGCACAGAAGTCTGAGGACAAGGTGGAGAGAGCCATCTACTACCTGAGAAATTAGATGTTGGAATACGAGACCCGCTACACTCCACTCGAGAAGGCCTGTTTGGCCTTGGTATGGGCTACCAGGAAGCCGCGGCACTACCTGTTAGCTCACTCTGTAATGTTGGTTTCAAAATTAGATCCCATCAAATATCTCTTCGAGAAACCAGCACTTACGGGTAGTCTAGCCCGTTGGTTGCTTCTACTTTCTGAATTTGATCTGAAGTATGTGACTCGCAAGTCAGTAAATGGGAGAGCGATAGCGGAGTTCCTAGCTGATCACCCAGTTGAAGGGGATGAAGCAGTCGAGTACTTATTCCCAGATGAGGCTATTTTGCATATCGACGATGAGTTTTGGACGATGTATTTTGACGAAGCGTCAAACCAGTATGACTATGGGATAGGGGTGTTGCTGATAGCACCTGACAAGTCCCGTATCCCTCTAGCATTTAAACTCCGGTTCAAAGTCTCGAACAACGAAGCAGAGTATGAAGCATGCATTGCTGGTTTAGAAGCCGCCCAAGAATTAGGGGCAAAACGGTTAGACGTCATCGGGGACTCGGACCTTGTTGTATCTCAAGCTAAAGGAGATTGGAAAGTCAAAGAAGAAAAGATGAGAATCTACCACCAGACCTTGGACTTACTGATTCCTTGATTTGAGAAGCTGAACTTCGCTCATCTACTAAGAGAGAACAATAGGTTCGCAGATTCATTAGCAGCTCTATCTTCCATGATAGACATCCCTTTTGGAGTCCGGATGCGTCCGATCATCATTGACTAAAAGTTTACACCGGCCTACGAGTCGATTGCTGCCATAGAAGAGATTCAAGATGAGAACCCCTGGTATTACGATGTCTGGAACTTCTTGGAGAAAGAAGCGTATCCACCAGGGGCAAATGCCAAGGATAAAAGGGCAATCAGAAGAATGGCTGCTTAGTTCATCATCTGCGGGGGTAAATTGTACAAGAGAGGTCATCTGGGAATGCATAAACTGTGTGTCGACGTCGAAGAATCGAAGAGCCTGATGGAGGCCATCCATGGAGGAGAGTGCGGAGCGCACATGAACGGGGTGATGCTAGCCCGAAAGATCCTCAGACAGGGTTATTACTGGTCCACCATGGAGGAGGATTGTATTGTCTTTGTTCGGCGATGCCACAAATGTCAAATCCATGCAAACCGTATGAACATCCCGCCGTCGAAGCTATACAATATGACTTCGCCATGGTCATTTTCAGTTTGGGGAATCGATGTGATCGGGGCTGTCACTCCGAAGGGGTCTAATGGGCATGAGTTCATTCTGGTCGTGATAGACTATTTCACAAAGTGGGTTGAGGCCCAAACTTATGCGGTGTTGAAGGCTTCACATGTTGCGAAGTTCATCAGGAACAACATCATCTGTCGCTACGGGGTCCCGAACGAGATTATTTCATATAACGGTTCCCACTTCAACAAGGAAGTGATTGACTTGTTGGAAAAATACAACGTGGCTTTTCATAAGTCATCTACATATCGGCCGCAGACCAACAGAGCAGTTAAGGCCGCCAACAAGAACATCAAACACATTTTGCAGAAGATGGTGGAAACCTACCGCGACTGGCCAGATAAGTTGCCATTTGCTCTGTGGGGGTACCAGACTTCAATTAGAACGTCTACTAGGGCGACTCCGTATTTATTGGTTTATGGGATGGAGGCCGTTCTACCTATCGAAATTGAGGTTCCGTCATTACAAGTACTGGCCGAGTGTCAAATAGCTGAGGCAGATTGGCAACAGAGCAGTTTTGAAGAACTCATGCTCTTTGACGAGCGAAGGCTGAAAGCACTGTACCATGTTCAAGGTTGTCAACGACGAATTGCCAGGGCTTTTAACAAAAAAGTGAAGTCCAGGAATTTGAAAGAAGGAGATCTGGTACTCAAGGAGAATCGAGCTCCCATCCACGACCCTAGGGGCAAGTTCAGACCCAATTGGACCGGTCCCTACATCATTAAGTCTATTTGGTCAGGTGGAGCTGTCATTCTGATGGACCTAGATGGCCTAGAGTTCTCACAGCCGATCAATATGTACAAGTTGAAGAAATATTACCCTTGAGTGGCTCGCTAGGCCGAAAACCCAAAAGGGCGATCTAGGCAAAAGTTAGAGCACAAAAAATTTGAAATTATAAAAACTGAGCTCGCAAGGTTGAAAACCCGCAAAGGGTGGCCTTGGCGAAAGTTAGAGCACAAAAGGAGAGTGTTAATACACGAGTGAACCTGAGCCGAACTACGTAAGGCTTGATTCCCATCTTTGGGATACGTAGGCAACTTCATCTTGAAGTCCAGCCATAAACATTTCCCCAATCAACTTTGTCCATGTGATCATGTCGGTCATCTTTGTCCACTCTGCATTTAAGAGCTTGGTTGTGATCTTCAGTGCAGTGCTATTCAGACTAGGGGCAACTTTCCAGTTGCTGGAATCTGGGATTATGTTTCTCAGTGATAGATCTCAGGCGTGTCCAGTTCTGATCCATTTCGAAAATGGTTTTGAAGGGTTTTAATAAAAGTTGATTTTGTTCAAATTAATCTTTTTACAACTTAGACCATTTTTGGACCAAAGTGGAAAATTTTCAGTACCCACAACCTTTAATTATATTGATTTCAATACAAAGTTCTCCTGCTCTTGCATACAAATTGAAGTTGTTTTTTATTACACTCATAAAGAAAACTTGAAAGTTCTGATTAAGGCAAATAAATCAGGGGCATAGTCAGGTGTTCCTGCCCCCCCTCCCAGAGCTGGTCGAAGCTTCTGATGCCAAGCTGGGCCTAATCTGCGCCTCTTCATTGAGCCAATATATGCACTCATCTGACAAAGTGCAACTGAAAGTGGGAGTGGGGGCCAGAAGCTCTCTCGTCCTCCATGCCGTGGCATACCGAGCTAGTTATGTGCCTCGGACCAGAAATGCAGCTGGATACTCTATCCCCTCCGCCGGGAAAATTTGATCATGGCCGAACTGGCGCTGGAACCAGAAAGGAAAGTAGAACACGCAGTGTGTCAGGCCAATCAACTGAATCCCAGGCTGCCAGGACATGCTGTACCTCATTGCCGGTAGATTGAGCCAGGGGCACCGCCAAGCAATGCGGTCTGTGGACAAATTGCACATCCAGTCGAACCATCATCCCTTATCAAGGGCATCGACTAGACGTTGTCGGAAGAAGTAGCCGCGAGCCGAGTATGCTGGGCAAGAGTCCACAACCTGCAATTTGTCCATCGACCACACCTGGGGAAGGATGAAAAATGAGAGATTAAAGAATAGAAAGGTGTACGTTGAGAGAAAAGTGAGAAAAGGGTTTTGTGAGAAAAACTGACCCTGAGGGCCGAATGATGTGAGCAATATATGTGAGGAAGGGTGGGAACATTACCTGCAGCAGCAGTGGACTCCCTGCAAATCTGGTCGTTTCCTGGCGATGGAAAGCATCCAAGCCCATCAATGTCTCGGCTAATGTCATGGCAATGCAGCTCTTGCCCTCTTTCAAGCCTCGGGCAACTTCGATCAAATGAACGCTGGGCCCACTGAAGCCTGGGGCAAGCAAAAAGTGAGACAACATACACAAGCAAAGGGCATGTCGCCGAAAACCCTGCCAGTGATGATCGCCGCGGTCACCAGCATCAGAAAACCGATGAACCAAGCTGGGGATGTCCAATGCTCCATCACGGATCAAAGACCGAGTGTCATGCATAGTGAGCCCACACATTCGTCCTAAGGCTTGGGCGTGGCCAAAGCGAAGCTGGGGCAAGATTTCCTTGTTGCGCTCGAACTACATTAAAGCTTGGAAGTCTTCGAAAGTAGGACATATCTCTTGCCTGCCAAAACTAAAGACATGTGTTACTGGATTCCAAAACCTTGCCGCGGCATAGAGGAATGGAAGATGCAGCGAAGTGCGACTCAGTGTGAATAGTGCATTTATGCCGAAGCCTCAGAAGTTCAACTTTTCCGAGCCGTCTATAGTAGCAATCCAAGCTGTGAGATTTTGGATGAGAAATGCCTCCATTTTGATGCAAAATTGAGATGAAATGAAAGAACCACGAAGCTGGAACTTTTATAGAGGATAAGGCACTGTTTGGAGGACACGTGTCAAAAATTTGGAGGTTGCCAAGCCAACTAGTCGGAAGACCACTTTTTCTGGTTAGCCAGCCAGTTTTTCTGGTCGGCTGATCACACAACTGGTCTCCAAGCTAAGAAACCGGTCGGCCAGCCACTTTTGGTGGTCGGCCATGGAGGAAAGCTGGTTTTTGGTCTTTTCCTGGTCTCTAGAAGAAAGCTCCTAGTCTTTCCATGTGGTGGGAGTGTTGAAGGTCTGAGTTTACCTCTGTTTCGGATGCATTCCGTCGCTCGATTTGTCCGAAATGCATTTTCTTATCGAGTTGTTGTTCTTTATTTATCGAGTTGTTGTTAAGTTTGTTTATCAAGTTGTTAAGTTTGCTTATCGAGTTGTCAAGTTTTGTGCATCGAGTTGTTACTCTTTGTTTAATCAACATTGTCGGGATTTGTTTATCGAGTTGTAAACTTGCTAAGGTTTTGTTATTTCTTAGTAAGTTAAGTCGTTTAGTTTGTTGCATCAGTTCACTACATAACTTGGCAATGTACAAAGCTTGGTTTCCATTCAATCTCATTTTTGTGCAAAATGATGCGATGCGATGCTAAGAATGTAAAATACAACACCTTTTGAACAAAAAGTTGTTCCATTCCATCATAACTTCTTTTTTTATAACATTTTACAACAAGGTACAAGTGTTAAAGAAAATAAAACTGCCTAAAGCTAATGTGCTACAACTACTAGTAAACAAAAGAAAAGAAAATAAAGCAAGAACATCTGCATCGGTGCTGTCAGGCTCAAGATCGGGAGGCTCTCTTCATCCTCTTCGGTTGAGCAGCCTCTACAATGCCCGCGACAGCACCATCATCTGAATCAGAGCTGCCGTCCTCAGGATCCTCTCCGGCATCACCTCCACTCTCAGAGCTAGAACTAGAGTCCTCCTCTCTGCCTGCGGATGTCTCCGACTGAGGATGCACAGACTCCTCCTCCTCGCTAGACTCCTCATCATCTCTAATAGGCACTCTATGCCTGCCTCGGCTGCGAGTCGAGTCCCCTCTCCCAGTTCCCCGAGAAGGCCTGGATGGCCCAGCCTGTAGTGGTGGGAGCTAAAAAAAAGAGAGGGCAGTTTGAATACATCAGTCAAAGTATGTATATCAGATGCAGATGCAAGAACGCTACATAGAGTGTGTGCATGCAGATATAGTATATGAAGGTGGTGTGTTAGATGTGCTCTACACATGCAGTCAACCAATGTGATGGAATGTTCAATTTTAGTATGTGATCAGACATACGATAAATGCAAGGAAATTAAAAAGTACCGAGACGTCGGCGATGAACAACTGTGTCTCCGTCCGCAAGACCATGCCCTCAAGTGAGGCCATCACTCCGAGTAACCTCTCAGTATACTCTCTGGGAGGTTGCAGATGTAAGTGCAAGTCATTAGTGAATGAATGAATGCCTAAATATCTGAGTGATAAATCAAAACTGTAAAGCATACCGGTGGCGAGTCAGGGTCACTAACGTATCGATGATCAGCCAATGGAGGCTCCAATGGAATCAGGTAGGATGTCCCATACCACCAGCCTGTCAGCTCGGTCAGAGATCCGGCCACCCAGCATACTGATAAGTCGGGGGGATCTTTCTAGCCCCACTCCTCGATGTCCCAGCCCTGCTAGTGGAAGGGGTATCTACAGCCCGGACTCAACTCGATGATGGCATGCCAGCAGCCCTCCTCGTTGGAGTACAGACACCTGTCAGTGGAGGCATCAAGTATGTATGGCGGTAGGTCATATAATCTCCCTCCTCCAGCAACAGAACTGCATCAGTACCCAACATGAGCTCTTTGACCTCTCGGGGAGTGAGTTCCTCAGTGGATCGCATGTTATCTGGAGGTGCTGAGGGGATACTCTGATCGGGGTTGCCCATCGTCTGACGCATGAAGCGATCTCCCAGAAACCAGGACCTGCCAACTGGCCCCTCAAATAAATTCCGATATCGAGAAGAGGCCCACGCCCCAGGGAATCGGAAACGGGTATCTCCTCCCAAAGGTATCTAGGGCTCCCAAGTGATCTGCGGATAACAAGTGCACAAACTGATTAGATGTCATAAATATGCAAGATGAACCAAAGCATTGCCGAAGAACTGAGAGTTCTAGATTACCTAGGTCGCCCACACAGTATGAAAGAACTGCCGAAGGAAGGGCAGACTCTCCCGAGTCCTCGGCCGGCACCGACCCTCGAATCTGTGTGAGTAGGGGATCTCAAGAGGTGCCTCCACCTCGAGCTCTGGGGCCAACGTCGGGAAGTATGCATAAACCCATAGCTGACACTGGCCATCAGAATACAGAATGTATACAAAATGCAGAGTGCTGAGTGCATAATGTGAATACAGAATATACAGAAAATACAGAATGCTGAGTGTAGAATGTGGAGTATAGAATGAAAAGTGTGTCGTGTGTGCAGTGTATTGATAATAAAAAGCAGGAGTGTAAATCCAGAGGACAGAAAGTACCTCCCAGGCTCTCCAGTAGCCACCAACTATGTTCCCCCGCCCGCGGGAGGTCGCACTCATATAACAGTAAAGGGTAGCGTGGCCGGTGCCGCCCCAATCATACTGGCTGACCTGGGATAGGTCTACTAAAGCACTGAGCAGATAAAGTCCAACTGTGTTCCCCCTGTCGGAGAACAAAGTGGTCCCGAGGAGGAACATCAAAAACCCCCGAGCATACTGCTTTATCTCCTTGATGGTCTCGGGCATAGTCCCCCTGTACTGCATGGGAAACCAGGTGTATCTAACTCTACCCGATGATCTGTCAATCAGCGGGCAGACTCCCGGCAGATAAATCCAAGCCGCCTCCCACTCGCCCATATCTGCGTCATAAGGGACCGGTCGACCGGCTATGTCAAGGCTAGTTAGCATGGCAAAGTCAAATGGGGTCATCGTTATGTCCCCAGTAGCTGAAAAGTTGAATGAGTTGGTGGTGTCCCACCATCTCTCCACAAGTGCCCCTATCAGGGTCCTGCTCGCCGGCTAACGAGATAGCCCTGCGCAGAAAGGTCCAAATCCTGCCTCATCCACGATATGGCGAACAGTATCTGGGAGCTCCACGTACCACTCCTTAGCAAGGATCGATCCATAGCCCCGTGTGGAACGGGAAGATACCTGCATTCAAAACGAACATATGTATTCAGTTTCGAAATGGAACATAAGAGCCGCATGCAAATGAAGTAACTGGATTGTGTGTTCAGTATGAGCTGCGTGCAAATGAAGAAAGTGGACTATGTGTTCAGAATGAGCTGCGTGCAAATGAAAATGTATGAGCTGCGTGTTCAGAATTGAAATGTGTGAGCTGCGTGTTCAAAATGAAGTGAATGAGCTGTGTGTTCAGAAATGAAAATTTATGAGCTGCGTGTTCAAAATTAAGAATGAGCTGCGTGCAAATGAAAATATATGAGCCATGTGCTCAAAGTGAGCTGCGTGCCCAAAGAATGAGCTGTGTGCCTGAACAGTGAGCTACGTGCCCAAAGAATGAGCTACGTGCCTGAAAAGTGAGCTGCGTGCCCAAAGAACGAGCTGCGTGCCTAAAAAGTGAGCTGCGTGCCCAAAGAATGAGCTGTGTGCCCGAAAAGTGAGTTGCATGCCCAAAGAATGAGCTGCGTGCCCGAAGAGTGAGCTGCGTGCCCAAAGAATGAGCTGTGTGCCTGAAAAGTGAGCTGCGTACCCAAAGAATGAGCTGTGTGCCTAAAAAATGAGTTGCGTGCCCAAAGAAGGAGCTGTGTGCCTAAAAAGTGAGCTGCGTGCCCAAAGAACGAGCGGTGTGCCTGAAAAGTGAGCTGCGTGCCCAAAGAATGAGCTGTGTGCCCGAAAAGTGAGCTCCGTGCCCAAAGAATGAGCGGTGTGCCTGAAAAGTGAGCTGCGTGCCCAAAGAAGGAGCTGTGTGCCCGAAAAGTGAGCTACGTGTCCAAAGAGCGAGCTGTGTGCCTGAAAAGTGAGCTACGTGCCCAAAGAACGAGCTGTGTGCCTGAAAGGTGAGCGGCGTACCCAAAGAACGAGCTGTGTGCCTGAAAAGTGAGCTGCGTGCCCAAAGAATGAGCTGTATGCCCGAAAAGTGAGCTGCGTGCCCAAAGAATAAGCCGTGTGCCCGAAAATGTGCTGTGTGCCCGAAACAAACAGTGGGGTCAGAATGAACCGTTCGTTCAGAATATGCTGCGTGCCAAATATTGTGTTACGAGTTGTATGCTAAATGAACGGATTATTATTATGTATGAGCTATGTGCCAAATGGACCGGATGGATGCGTGTAAATGTGTTCAGAACAGGCAGGTATAATACATAGCGAAAACATGAAATGAGCAAGAAATGCAAAAATACATTGCGAAGAATGTAAAAGGGAAGTACGTACCTCTCGCGCCTGGTGAGACAGATGAGACTCAGGCTCCCGTAATAGCAAATCCGGGGCCGCCCGTCGATCAAAGTTAGTAAAGTCATAGAAGGTGGTAGGAGGCAAGACGTGCTCCTGAGGGTGGTACCTCTCCAGATCGAAAGGATGAATCCTCAGAGGCAATGACATGATGTCTGGCTCATCCCCCGCATGTGGAGGACCTCTGCCGTGATCCGCCATTCGAAGAAATCTGCAAAAATGAGCAAAAATGAGCGAAATGAGCCAAAATAGGAAAAAGTAAACAAAAGTCAACTCTCGGGAAAGGAAAAAGTCAACAAAAGTCAACTCCTGAGAAAATGTGCCAAACTTCGAGACAAACATACCTTAAGTGGTGAAAATGGAGAAAGAAGCTCTGAAATCAAATTTTAATCGGTTCAAAGTGAAGAGAACTGAAAATTTTCGCAAAACAACTTCGCGTGGGGCGTTGAAAAATGCGTATAAAGCGCAGATCTGAGGGAGAAAATGGTCTAGGAAGGAAGGGGGGCTGATTTCGGCCTAAGGGGTGTGAGCCAAAGTGATTGGGATGTGTGTATTTAAAAAACCAAGCATAAAAGGACAAAACTGCCCCAAATTTGGTAAACTAGTGGGCCGACCAGTTTTTCTGGCTGGCCGATCACCTCGTGAGCAAAAATTGGTCGGTGGCTATTCTAGGTGGTCGGCCATCTGTCCTTTGTGGTCTCCCAGGTCCCTTTGTTCTCCTTGTGAATTTTGGTGATGATTGGAGTCCCCGACTCTCGAGAAAGTACAAGAAAAGTGCACTCTTTGGCGCAAAACGCCTTTGCGGGAACTTCAAATCAAGTCTTTGATGCGTGGCTCGCCATTACTCGCCAAGAGCAAGGTGTATCCTTTTTTAGTACGTTGCGACCCCTCCGAGAGGTAAATCGGAGGTCGCGTTTGACTTGCTCTCTTCGAGGCTTGCACTTCTTTACTCAGCGTTTTGTCTAAAACATGCTTTGAAGTTGCACTTGTCCTGCATTGTTATGCACACTATTTGCATCATTGTACACGTTTCACTAGTATGACCACGCATCCATACTTAACTTGCGTTGTCACGCACGTTTCGCTTGCATTGCTATGCACTTTTCCATTAGCTTCGTACGTATCCGCGTTCGATATAACGTTGAACATGTGTTGCTAACTATATTGTACCTGTTAAGTTTCTCTCTTTTACGGGCACGATATTGTATGTACAGTTCATTCGAGGCTGGTGCGACCAGACAATATTGTATGTACGGTTCATTTGAAGCTGGTGCGACCAGACGAACCGGACGGTATTGTATTCTCCGTGTGAGACGTAGCGAGAATTGTATAATTCTCTTACATGCTTACTGCATGAAATGTAGTTTGATTTGCATTCCTACTTAAAATTGTTGCATTTATTGTGTATATTTGCTTCATTACAGCTTTCTTTGCATGATCATAAGTTATACTCGGCTTTGTGCATACCCTTTGCATTTTGCTCCTGCCTGCGAGCACTTCTCGTTGATTATCTCGCTTGTTTGTCTAAGTCTTCGGCCTTGTCAAAAATGGGTCGTCTCTGGGCTTTGACATTCACTCCCGTCACTTACGACTTTCGAGTTCTGTCAAAGAGGGGCAACTGTGGACACCCCATTTTTGACCGACCTTAAGACTCAGATGTCATCGATTGAGCGCTCGGTGATGGTGCATGTTGTGCTCGTTCTGAAGTTTCAGAGTTTTGGCTGAGAGCCTTACCCTCCAAGCCTCGGAACTTTTTGTGCTTTGACTCGGTCCGCGGACCAAGTTTTGTTTTCTCTTCCCGGAGGAAGGGAGAGGTCTTGTAGACCATCTCTCAGTGGTCGTAGGCTACTTTTTGTGGTCGTAGGCCACTGTTCCTATTTGGAGACTTGTTTCTGATTTTCAGAGCCGCCGGCCGTGCGCCTCAACTCGGGACCGCATAACATTCTCCGTTTGGCTCGGTTTTTGGAACACACCTTGTTTCCTCTGTCTAAAGGGACACTATGGTCTGGGAGACCACTTTTGCGGCCGTACGCCACTTTTGGTGCTCAACAGCCAGTTTTCGGGGCACCCGGCCGCGCGCTTTGCCCCCCGAACACTCGTTTTGCATCCGTGTTGGTTCTTTTTTGGCATAACCCTTGTTTTCCCTGTTTAGAAGGTGGTACAAGGGTGGGAGACCAGCATTTCCCTTGGAAACCACTTCTCTCTCCGCCAGCCGATTTTCTTGTCGGGAAGCTGGTTTTCTTGCTCTTTGGGCCACTTTTACTAGTCTCCCACCTTACCACTGACTTGCTTTCAGTGTGGACACCACCTATTGTGCCTGCCGACCATCTTTTTTTTGGAAGACCACTTGCCCTGGTCGGCCGACCAAGGGAAGTGGTCGGCCGACCACCTTTTCTAGTCGGCTGAGTTCCTCCTGTTTTGTCTGTCTAAGTGGGTGCCAGCTGTGCCAGCTGGAAGGCACAGACTGTATCCTCCATACACGTGTATGAAGGATCTTGAGCCTTGTTTTTAGCTTCTTGAAGAAGCTTTGGCCTTGTTTGCCTATAAGAGAGGCCCTCCCTCTCCTTATACCAGGTTGAAAAATTGCTCTAAGGCAAAAGCTTATATCTCTCTCTTTGTCTCTATATTTTAGGCTTAGAAAGTGATTTGTTCTTGGCCTATTGCACACCACCTCATAACCATACACCTCCACCATTGTTACTGAGTTGCTGGAGGGTTTTGAGAGGTCTCAAAAGTTGGGTTTTGGTTTAGAAAAGTTGCTGGTTTTGCTGAGCTTCAAGGGTAATCACTTTTCCCTCTTTTAAGCATTATTTTGATCCTTCTCTTAGACTCATTTTCATGTTTATTTGTGCTTTGTTGTCAACTGAAAAAAGCTTCATATTTAAGTATTTTTCATGTTTGTTTAAGGCTCTTTTGGTGTTGGGGGTCATCTACCCCTTCCATGCTCTATTTAGTCTTGTTTTTGAGCCATGCCATGAGACCTTTGTATTGAGCTTTGCTTGGCCCTTTAGCCACTGAAATCCAGCAGATTTTCAGTGGTTGGCATGTGGTTTTGAGGGCCTAAATCAAAGAGGGGTGACCCTCTCTCTTGTTGTCTTGTTTACTAGCATTTTTGGCCTACCAAAGGAGAATATGTTTATACCATTTCGAGGCCTAGTTCAGGCACTTTTTGGTGACTTCTAAGACCTGCCTAGGCTCTGACCATGGCTGGTTTGGTCCCCTTTTGCTTGCTTCTTGCATGTGTAGAGTAATCCCTTTCATGGCTCATCAAAGGAGCATGTCATTCTTACATGTATTGGTCTTGTTTGAGTGGGTTTTTGGCTATCATTTTGCATTCCATGACTCTGTTTTCGCTTGGTTTGGTAGTCCTTCACATGCTTCATATGCTTGTAGTGTAACTCATGTTCACTAGCTCACAATGCATGTTGTTTTGGCCCTCTATTCTAGCATATTTTGGCCATACTTCAAACTGATTTTGTTCATATTTTGGGCTGCCCTAGCTCTGTCTTGACGCCTCTTGGTCGAAAAATGCTAGCCATGCATACTTGTTGTGTAATAGCATTGACTAGCTTTGAGTTTGGAGGTCCCTTGCATGCTTAACTTGAGCTATTTACATGTTTTGGCATCATTGGGCATGACATTTCAGAGCTTATAAGGGTGCTACACTTTCATATTTTCCATGCTTTAAGTGCTCTTTAGAGTTGTGCATTTATGCCCTATTTGCGAGCCATTGCATGAGCTTCACTTTTGTGCCTTTCAAGCCATCATCCCAACCCATTTTGCTACTGTTTTGGGCCTGCATAAGGTCTGTTTGGGGTTGGTTTCATCATTTGAACATCGCTTTGCATGCCTATAGTGTAATGCACTTCACTAGTTTCAATGCTTGAGCCATTCAACATGCATTAGGTGAGTTGTTTGCATGATTCGGAGCCATTTTGTATGTCATTTCAGAGCTGAAACATGTGTCATTGTATGCCATATTTCATCCTTTCCATGCTTTTGTAGAGTTGCATTTTGTGCCCTTGGGCTTAGGTCCTTGCATTGTGTACGCTAGCATGAGTTTTGGAGTCTTGTCGTCATCATGTTTGGCCACTGATTGGGTGTGGCTGAGGCCCAGTCATTTTGGTTTAAGTCCATTTTTGCATTGAGTATGCCATTGTATTCCATAATGTTGAGTATGCCACGTTGTCGCATGATTGATCATTGCATTGTGCATGCCTTGTTCATCTCATTGTGTATGTTGGTTCTTAGGTGCATTGTGTATGCTAAGTACCACGTGCATTGAGTATGCCATTGTTAGTTCATAGCATTGTGTATGCTAGTTGCATGTTTTCATGTCATTCTTTGCATGTTTGCGTCACTTAGTCGCATAGCATTTAGGTTGCATACTTAAAGTCGCATTGTGCATGCCATTGTTTGTTGCATTGAGTTTGGAATAGGAGTTAGTCCGAACACGGGAAACGAGGAACGTTTCGTACTCCAAGTGATAAAACGTGTCTCGATTCCCGGTCGCTGACACTCTTGACTCCCCATGACAGAGTTGTTGGCTTTAGGTGCTTGTATGTGCATTCATTTCACATTGAGTCGTGCAATTCGACTCCTCGGCCATCATGCATTGAGATGCGCAACCGGTGGCTCAAGGGTGGAAGACTACACTCCCTAGAGCTTATGCAATGACGGGGAGAGTGGTCATGCACACATGTGTTGCGAATACTTTTCCATCTCTCTCTCTTGCCTTCTGTTGCAGAAAATCAGAAACCAAAGGCAGAAACTGGTCGGCCGACCAGGTTTAGTGGCTGGCCGACCACTTTTTCTGGTTTTTCACCACAAAAGTGGTCGGCAGGTGGTCTCCAAGGCCAATAGCTGGTCGACAGCCTTCCCATAGATTCCCAGGGTGGAGTTTTAGCCTTCTGGAGCCTTGTGCACTGTTCTGAGGTCAATTGAAAACAGAGGCAAGTCGGGGCGTCGCGAGGGATTTCCGAACCAAGCAATTCGAGCACGCATGCATCCTTCGTCATCTAAAGCAGAGCTGAGGCAGCCTATTTCATGTAGTTTGCATGCTAGCTTAATTGCTTAGTTAGTTTGGTAATTAATTAGAGTTGTGTAATAATTAGCTATAATTTATTATTCATTTTGGTTATGTAATAACTAGCTTAATTAGATTAGCTAGTTGATGTTGTATTATTTATTCGGACCCTTCGTCGAGAGGGCCAACTGTGGTAATAAGTGTGCGTGTGTGTGATGAATGTCTTCCAACCCCCATTTCTTTGTCCGTTTTATTTACTAGCTTATGATGGTTAGTTTTAGCGCATGTTTCAATTAGCATCCTTATGCTCGCATGATTGCATCCATTCATCTGTCTTGCATGCACCGGGCTCGGCGCATCATACTAACTGCATTGTATTTCAATTCCAAGTTGAATACATGTTATCTGTAACATCTCATATGCCATTTTAGAATAGCCGAGCCTATCTTAGTTGCATCCTGCATGTGTTGCAATAGGTATCTCAGCATAGTTAGGATTCATGCATGATTTCTAATTAGCTTCTTTATTTGGCTTGGAGTACTCGGTGAGTGTTTATGGCTTAGCATCCTTGCATGCGTGTGAGTGTTGCCATGATAGCATGCTTGCCATGAGGCTATTTGCTTATGTGATAAAACTGCCTGAATGCCTGAGGGTGAAGGTTGAGTTACTTAAATTGGGATAATTCATTGATTGCAAGTTTTAAGCCCACTTGAGAGTGGCAAATCATTATGTTTTCTAAGCCCACTTGAGGGCGGCAAAATCTGTATTTTAGCCTGCTTGCGAGTAGCAAACCGTTTTCAAAATGAATATGCAATGCTTTGTTCCAACTTAGGTAATCCAGTCTATACTTGTATGCTGTTCACATCACATAGTAATTCTAGGTTAATAACCGGAATAAGAGCACATGTGTTTTCAAAAACAAGATATCATGTTAGTAAAGGCCGATCTTTGATCGGGCGAGCGGGGGTGCTCATTGCATGACCTTCCCTTCTCGTACCCAAGTTCTCGAGCCGAGGCAATTTTGGTGATGATAGACACGTGGCCTTAGGCACGAGTCAGGGTTTCTTAAATTCCCCCAAAATAAAATATTTAGGTGGCGACTCTGTATCTAGCAAAGCAGTCCATGTTTGACACTTCTTTCTAAAAATCAGTTTTTCAAAACGATTTGCCGGATTTGGACTCTTTGGTGATTTATCGATCTTGCATTGCACTTTGTGAGATTAGATTCAGAACCGTGACATTGAGTCCGAACTGTAGTGAGCCCAATGATCAAAACGGGATTTTCCCGGGACGTTCGGGGACGTCTACACGCCCTTTCTGGGTTTTCAACCTTGCAAGCTCAGTTTTTATTTTTTCAAATTATTTGTGCTCTAACTTTTGCCTAGGTCATCCTTATGGGTTTTCGGCCTAGCAAGCCACTCAAGGATAGTATTTCTTCAATTTGTCCATGTTGATTGGTTGGGAGAATTCGAGGCCATCTAGGTCCATGAGAATGATAGCTCCACCCGACCAAATAGATTTGATAATGTAAGGACCAATCCGATTAGGTCTGAACTTGCCCCTAGGGTCATGGATGGGAGCTCGGTTGGCTTTCAGCACCAAATCACCTTCTTTCAAATTCCTGGACTTAACTTTCTTGTTGAAAGCCCTAGCAATTCTGCGTTGATAACCTTGAATGTGGTACAGTGCTTTCAACCTCCTCTCACCGAATAGCATTAGTTCTTTGAACCTGCTCTGTTGCCAGTCCTATCTGGCAGTCAACCATAACTAGCAGCAATGGAACCTCTATTTCAATCGGCAGAATAGCTTCCATCCCATGGACCAAAGAATACGGAGTTGCCGCAGTAGATGTCCGAATTGAAGTCCTGTAGCCCCAGAGAGCAAATGGTAATTTGTCTGGCCAGTCCCTATAAGTCTCAACCATTTTCTACAAAATGTGCTTGATGTTCTTGTTGGCGGCCTCAATAGCTCTGTTGGTTTGCGGCCGATATGTAGATGACTTATGAAAAGCCACGTTGTATTTCTCCAACAAGTCGATCACTTCTTTCTTGAAATGGGAGCCATTGTTTGAAATGATCTCATTCCGGACCCCATAATGGCAAATGATGTTGTTGCGGATGAACTTAGCCACATGCACTGCTTTCAACACTGCACAAGACTGAGCTTCCACCCACTTTGTGAAATAATCAATTGCCACCAGAATGTACTCGTGTCCATTTGACCCTTTCGGTGTAACTGCCCTAATAACATCAATTCTCCAAACTGAAAATGGCCACAGTGAAGTCATGTTGTATACCTTCGACGGCGGGATGTTCATGCGATTTGCATGAATTTGGCATTTGTGGCATTGCCGAACAAAACCAATACAATCCTTCTCCATGGTTGACCACTAATAACCCTACCTGAGAATCTTCCGGGCTAGCATTACTCCGCTCATGTGCGATCCACACTCTCCTCCATGGACGGCCTGCATTAGGCACTTCGATTTTTCTACATTGACACACAGCTTGTGCATTCCCAGATGACCCCTTTATATAACTTACCCCCGCAGATGATAAACTGAGTAGCCATTCGCCGTATTGCCCTTTTATCTTTCGCATTTGCCCTTAGTGGATAAGCTTCCTTTTCCAAAAAGTTCTAGATATCATGATACCAAGGGTTTTGATCTTGTACTTCATCTATTGCGGCGATCAACTCGTAGGCTGGCACATACCTCTGTTCAATAATGATCGGTCGCATCTGGACTCCCAACGGGATGTCTATCATAGAAGATAGAGTTGATAAAGCGTCAGCAAACCTGTTGTTCTCTCTTAACAGATGCGTAAAGGTCAACTTCTCAAACCTAAGAATCAGAACATCCAAGGTTTGGTGATAGATTTTCATTCTTTCTTCCTTAACCTTCCAGTCTTCTTTTGCTTGAGACACAACTAGGTTCGAGTCCCCAATGACGTCCAACCTTTTTGCCCCTAGTTCCAGGGCGGCTTCCAAACCAGCGATATATGCTTCGTATTCTGCTTCGTTATTAGATACTTTGAAATGGAGTTTGAGGGCTAAAGGTATATGGGAATTGTCAGGTGCTATCAGCAACACCCCTATCCCATAACCGTACTGATTAGACGCTCCGTCAAAGTACATCGTCCAAATCTCTTCCTCAACCTACAGAATAGCTTCATCTGGGAATAGGTATTCTACCGCTTCGTCCCCTTTCACTGGGTGATCTGCCAGGAACTCAACTACTGCTCTCCCCTTGACAGACTTGCAGGTTACATATTTCAAATCAAATTCGGAGAGAAGAAGCAACCAACGGGCTAGTCTACCCGTAAGCGCTGGTTTCTCGAAGAGATATTTGCTGGGATCTAATCTCGAAACCAGAATTACGGAGTGAGCTAACAGATAGTGCCTCAACTTCTTGGCAACCCATACCAAGGCTAAGCAAGCCTTCTCCAGCGGGGTGTAACGGGTCTCATAGTCTAGCATCTTCTTACTCAGGTAATAGATGGCATTCTCCACTCTATCCTCAGATTCCTGCGCAAGCATGCAGCGCATAGTTGTGTCGGTTACTAACAGATACAAAATCAATGGCTTCCTTGGCTCTGGTGGTGACAACACAGGTGGGTTCTAAAGGTACTGCTTGATCTGCTCAAAAGCAAACTGGCATCGATCATCCCATTGGAATTTCTTTCCTTTCTTCAGGAGACCAAATAGTGGTTCACAAGTCAAGGTTAATTTTGCAATAAATCGTCTTATGAATTGTACTTTACCCAGTAAGCCTCGCACCTCCTTTTTAGTCCTTGGTTGTGGCATTTCTAGGATGGCCTTGATTTTTGAAGGATCGACCTCAATGCCCCTTTGTGTAATCAGGAACCCCAGGATTTTCCCTGCTGTGACACCAAAAGTGCACTTCTATGGATTCAGCTTCAACCGATATTCTCTGATCCGTTGGAAGAATTTCTTCAAGGCGGTGTCGTGGCCCTCTCTTTCCTTGGACTTGATAATCATGTCGTCCACATATAGCCCAACCGCTTTGTGGATCATATCATGTAAGATTGTGGTTGCAGCCCGTTGATAAGTAGCCCTAGCATTTTTCAGACTGAGTGGCATCACCCTATAGCAGTAGGTTCCCCACGGCTTGGTGAAGGAAGTCTTCTCCCTGTCCTCAGGTGCCATCGAAATCTGGTTGTACCTGGAAAATCCATCCATAAAGGAGAGCAATGCATGGCCTGCGGTGAAGTCCACCAATTCATCAATGTGCGGTAGAGGAAAGTTGTCCTTCAGACTAGCTTTGTTCAGATCTTTGAAATCCACACACACCCGAATTCTGCTATCTTTCTTCGGCACCGGAACAATATTGGCCAACCAAGTCGGATGCTCAAATACTAGCAAAAACCCTGCATCTATTTACTTGGTGACCTCTTCCTTAATTTTCAAAGCCCAATCCGAGCTTATTCTCCGAAGCTTCTGCTTGATGGCTGGGCCTCAGGGTCAAGAGGGATCCGGTGCTGTACAATCTCAGGATCAATTCCACGCATGTCTTCATAGGACCATGCAAAAACATCTTTGAAATCTTTTAATCAAGCGACTAAGCGCTCGCGTTGCTCCGAAGACAACGTGGACCCGATCTGGACTAGACGTGGATCCTTCTTAGTACCAGCATTAATTTCAATAATTTCATCAACAAGGGGTTTTACAAATCTCTCCTCCTCTCGATCAACCAAATGTTTCAAAACTAGAGGAATTCCTTCCTCATCGTTTTTATGGAAATTTTGAAAGTCATGATCAATGCAATATACAAGTGGCACAGAGAAGTACTCAGAAACTGCAGTGATATTCACACTCAAAAGTTCCAGCTCATCCAATTCCTTGGTTACAATCGACTCAAAAGAAAAGGAAAAAGATGACTTGGACAAAACTACGGCATCCGGGTTATCAACCCCAGGAATACCGGACTCCGACTCAGAAGAACTGGAATCTGATTCCGACTCCACAAACTCTGTGGAATTAGATTCCGGTTCACTACCTGATTCAGAACTGCTGGACAGAAAGCCCTCCTCTAACTGCCAAATGAGAGAGGGTGTGTTAGATGCATCCAGAATACCACCGAAAGGGTTCACACCTGATTGAACTCTGATCATGGAAACGGTGAAGTCATCCCCCAAGCTCTCCAATTTGATCTGAGGATCCGAAAGGAGACATGCCAGAGCTGCTCCTATCTCAAGTTCACTGCTGTTAGGCTCACCCTCTGTACTCTGTTTAGGTTCAGCAATTAAATCAGTATGTTCCTCTGAAGCTTCATCCTCTTGCAGTTGTGGATCAAAGAAAATCTCAAAGCCGGGCAGACGCTGCTTCTCAGAGTTCAACCATGGTTCAGGAAAGCTGCAAAATGGGAAGTCGTCCCCCTCCCAGACAAAGCGGCCGTTCAGAGTTCCCTGAATTGGTCTATGCACAAGCTCATAGTGCTTCCCACTTTGTTTTGCTTTGGCTCTTCCTGCCATTTCCTTTCCTTTTTTCACCAATCCTCTTTGGTAGGCGTGTAGCCCAAGCCAAAGGTTTAAAGGTTATGTGGCACTTCGGCCAGTGCAACAATGCCCTTCCGGCCACTCTTTCCTAATCGTATCCCGAGTATCTGTTGTAGCTTGTTCATGAGGTAAAATGATTGAGCACTAACGTACAAGCCCTCATTAATAACCAAGATATGTTGCACCACCCGGGCCTCAACCAAGGTAAACCCAGATAGGAAAACATCCTTATCATTGTGTACAATCTCCAGTACTGGTGTAGTAACCTCAGGCGGAGGATGTATAGATGAATTTCCAAACACAATGGTCACCCCCTTCCCATGGGGGTACTTCAGCATTTGATGAAGAGTGGAAGAAACATCTTTCACTTGGTGCAACCACGACCGTCCAGGGAGTAAGTTAAAAGTGGTTGGAACATCCAGGACGTGAAACTCAATCTCCTGTTGTGTTGGGCCAACTTGTACTCTGACTTGCACTGTTCCCATCACTTCTCTTCTTGTGTTGTCATAAGCTTGGATCACATATGCCGGCTTCAAGCCAACAGCATAGGCCGTGCGCGACGGACAAACATTAATTGTAGGCCTAGTGTCAACCAGTACAACTGATACCCACTTCTCTCTACATTCAATTGAGATGTACAGCGGTTTGTTATGTACAGAGCCCTCGGGCGGCAATTCCTTATCTGAGAAGGCCAAAGATGGCACAGCACCTCCTGGGAAGACAAATCCCACCAGTTGCTTTGGAGTTGTGTCGATAGACAGCTTGGCCTTATCCATTGTTGATGGGACAGCTTGTCGGTGCACGCATGAAGCCATGAGCAATCCCCAGATAGATATGTCTGCTTGGATCTTCTTCAACTGTTTTAGTACAGCTTCTTCTTCCAACTACTTGTCCTTCTGTTTTTCGGCTTCCTTATCCTTTCCGGATGCTTCGGGTTGGTCTAAGTGTGGGGGCTTAAAGTACCGCCCACTTCTAGTCATATGATGCACTTCCTCAGAATACCAAGTGTCGTTTGGCAGGTCTTGGCCCCAATCTTTGTTTGTGTGGGCGAGATGCAGGTCATCATCTTCCCACCATACTCCTCTAACAATCGACAGGCAATTGTCTGGTTCCGTTGTGATTACTCTTACATCACAGTCATTCCATACAGGGCCTTTGGTTTTTCTTGCTTTCTGACTATTCTTGTCCCTTTCATGTTCAAACCGCTTCAGCGTAGCCACTTGCTCCGTATCAACTGCACTGACAATACTCAATTCCTGAGCAGGATTCTTAATACCGGTGCCCTCCGGCAATTTTCCCTTATCCTCGGCCGTTCTGGCCCTTGTCGCAGTTCCTGCTTCTAGCTATTCCAGCTTTGGTTGAAGTCCTTCATCTACATCAGGTTCATTAATCAGCCATCCCGAATTATCTGTTGACCCATTCAGATCAAACCAGTCAATCTGTACATTCCCCGGATCTTGTTCGTCGTAGAATTATAGATTGTCTAAGTCTTCATCCAACTTTGCTAGATCATCTAGACTTTGGCTTGGGCCATCCTCCCGGACTACACTAACTGCCATTCCTGTTGGTAGCTCTACACCTGGTCTGGCCTGATTGGTTGGCACAATATAGCGGCATGGGTTGTATTCCTCCTCAGATAAGTCCACAGAGCCTTCAGGCATTGGACTAGCATTCCCATTCTCCACCATGGCTAGCCTGCCTTTATCTACCACAGTCACCACCACATGTTTGGGTTAGAATGTGGACGCGTTCATCATGCACAAATATGTGCTTTCCGAGATGAACAACGCCGGCTTAGGTAGGTGGAGAGGGGTGATGTATATACTGGAGTCGTAAGGGATGACCAGTGTATGGATGAGGTTTATTTGCTGAGGTGGAGGGACCTAGTTCTTTGGTGGGAGAGGATTTGTAGTGACATTAGGCTTTTGAGGAGGCGTCATCACCTTATTGTCAATGAGATCTTGAATCTCATGACGCAATTTGAAGCATAGGTCAGTGTCGTGACCATCATGTTGATGAAAAGCGCAGTATTTGGTCGGGTTGTGTTTCAGGGGGAGAGGATCAGGTAGAGGGCGAGGCTCTAGTGTCTTAAGGTACCCCTTTTTCATCAGGACCGCTAAGGCTTTGGATAAGGACATGTATAGAGGGGTGAAAACCCTCTGGCCTCTAGGTTGGTGCTTTGAGGTTTGTGAGGTTATATCGGATGTACCGGCAAAAGGGTTAGCAGTTTTCAGTGTGGTGGTGACAATACCAACATCGGAAGGCCATGCAGTTGCACTACTACTCGTAGTCGCATTGGAACTGTGTGTGAAAGCCCTCTTAGGCTACTCTTTCTCGTGGTCTATCAGACCCTGCTTCATTACATCCTTAATTTGCACCCCTATCTCATGGAGGTCAGCAAAAGTAGAAAGAGGTAGGACTATCATCTTCTGTAACAGTCTTGGTTGCAGGTTACGGATCACCATTCTGATCTGGTCCTTTTCAGCCAGCCAGACTGTCATCATAGAGGCCTTGGCCCTCCACTGAGTCACAAAATCGGAGAAACCCTCCTTCGTCTCCGGGCGAGTTGCTTCGAGATCACGAGTTGTGACCTCGATTTGAGTGCTGTGGGAGTACTGTGCTATGAAGGCCTTAGCCATTTCCTCATATTTTCTCTTCACAGAATCTTCAAGCTTAGCATACCAGATGGCCGCTATACCCGACAGGGTTCGGCCGAAGAGTGACAGCTTCTGTAGTCTGGTGAGACCCATGAGTCGTAGAATGTCAGAGAATAGCCATAGATGGACCATAGGATCTCTTGAACCATAAAACCGGTCTATATGCAGCATTTTGAATCTGTCTGGCAACGTCACCACCAACTCAGTGTAGCCATTCTCTATATCAGGGATCGAGTTCACATCCTGTGCCCGTTTAAAGAGCTTCTCCAGCTTGCTCACTTTCAGTGCAGTAGGGTCGACCTTGAATTCAAACGACGCCTCTGTCGGGAAAACCGGTGCCTTGGAAGTCTGAGCTCGGATAGGATCCGCCTAAATGCCAGCATTTTCCTTGACATTGATTGTGACCCCGAGTGCCGGGATTCCCACTGGGGGTGCGTGGGATGCTGAGGCTACTGCAGGTTGTGGCTGCTATTGTTGAAGCCTTTCTATTACCTCGGCTTGGCGGGCTACAACCTCGGCTTGGCGAGCGGTGGTCTCAGTTTGTCGGGCAGCATCTACCTGCATGTTTTCAATAGTCTACTGGAGTTGACAAAGCATGTCTTCCATGTCAGCTGGAGGATGTTGAACTGCTAGAGTCGGCAAATACTCTCTGCCCGGAGTAGAAGTGGATGACTGAGCCTGAAAAAGTGACTGCTGAATCGGTGACTACTGAACTGGCGAGTTCTGTAGAATCCTTCTCTGTCTAGTAACTGATGGGAGTGTCACAAACACTGGTTGTTCCCTGACTAGATCCCCAGATCTACAAATCCTTTTAACTCAGGGTCCAAAGTGCTTGGGGGGTAACAGACTCGTCTGAAGCAATGGTGAATGACTACCTTGCAAAAAGAAAATAAAGAAAAAGAAGCAAAAATCAGAAATCGCACAGCACCTTAGCTCAGACAGAAACAACACGCAATTGCAATCACAAGCTGGAGAACTGTACTCAAACACTGATTTCTGCCCCAAAACCTGATACCCTCAAACTGATACCCAGTCTTGCAATTGATACATACATTCTTGCAGAGTTTCACTCTAAAAGCACGTATCAAGCAAGTGAGAGCGAAAACACCCCTATGATGGGGGTAGGGTTGCCCTGTCCTAATTTCGTCAAGAACTAGGGATTCACTATGCAAACAAGCGGTTTCATATAATCCTGCATTCGGGTGAGCAACCTGTCCTAGTTTGGAACAGTCTCTATGGATTCCAATATGTAACTAGGTCATTTGGTTAAAAGGGGTACCTTAGCCAGACTGCCTAATATACCTTTCACAGCTAACACCAAGAAGTGAAAGGAGGATCAAACGGTACAACAGTAGTCCAGATCCAAAGGTTGTGTTCCCATCATGGCAGAGCCTGCAACCAGTCAGCCTTTTGGCAAGCTTTTCCAAGCAAGCCTCCGACAAACCGCTCAGGAATAGCAGATGGCAAACACTGTGACTTAGGCGCATCGATGCAAATGCAAAGAAACATATAAATGCAGATAAAACAACATATCATGAGTTTGAGTCAAGTTCTCTAAGTCCCCAGCAGAGTCGCCAGAAATTGTGGACTCGCCTTTTTCCGCACCCCGCCTTTTGGAAAGGGTTTGAAAAGAAGGCCTCATAGTTCGGACTCCCGCGGTTCTAAATCTAGTCTCACAAGTGCAATGTGAAACTAATAATCACCAAAGAGTCCAATCCGGCAAACCTTTTTTGGAAATTGATTTTAAATCTAATAATGCCAAAATAGGACTGGTTTGCCAGATACAGAGTCGTCACCTAAATATTTTGTTTTGGGGAAATTTAGGAAACCCTGACTTGTGCCAAAGGCCACGTGTCTGTCATCACCAAAGTTGCCTCGGCTCGGGAACTTAGGTACGAAGGGGGAAGGTCACGAATTGAGCACCCCCGCTCGCCTGATCAAAGATTGGCCTCTACTAATCATGATGTGTTCTTTTATAAATGTTATGTGTTCGTATTCCGATTATTAAACTAGCCTTACTATGTAATGCGCTCAAGCAAGTATAGACTACGTCGCAAGAATTAGAACATTTCAAGTCATGTTTGTTTTACAAAAATGGTTTGAATTTGCCACCCTCAAGTGGGTTTAAAGTTGCGGATTTTCCACCAAACATAGTAGGCTTAAAATATGATTTGCCACAACAAAGTGGGCTTAAAAATTGATATTCGTTGAATCGTTCCAATTCAAACAACAAAGCCTTCATCCACAGGCATTCATGCAGTTTACCATTTAAGCACATAGCCTCATGGCAAGCATGCGAAACATGGTAATATGGCAATCACACTCATGCAATTATGCTAAAGCATAAAACTCACCGAGTACTTCAAGCCAAAACAAAAGCTACTTAGAAAGATGCATGATCCTAATTGTACAAGATACCTAATGCAACACATGCAATATGCAATTTATAGGCTCGACTACTAATATGGCATATGATTCATTTTGATAACATGCGATTAAATATGTATTCAATTAAGATATTGAAATTGCAATGCAGTTTGAATGATACGCTGAGCCTCGGTGCATGCAAGACAAATGAATGGATGCAAACATGCGAGCATAATGTATGCTAATCAAAATATGTCCCTAATCTAACCGCCAAAAGTGATTAAATAAAAGGGAGAAAGACGCGGGGTTGGAAGACACGTACACACGCACACTTATTACAACATTGCGCCCTCATAAAGGTGGGTCCGAAATGAATAAGAGCTAAGCTAATCTAATCAAACTAATCTAATTATAACAAACCAAATGAATAACTAGGAAACTAATTACTAATTATTACAACACTTAATCAACTAGTAAACTAATTAATTAAAACAAATGCACACTAACTAAGCTTGCAAGGTATTAAACTATGCTACCACTGCTTCACCTCGGGAAGTGGGAGATGCATGAGCTTGGTTTTCTCCCCTAAAAGACCTCCGTTTTGCTCTTGAGAGGCTCTGTTTGCAGGGTTGAGCACACTTCAAAATCTTTCTGCTCCAACTTACCAAATCTCTGCTGAGGATTGCATCAGTGGCCTGCTGGCCATGGATGTTTGTTGCTGGCCCTCTGCCGGCCAAAAGGGTGCCTTGCTGGCCAGAAATGAAGCCTTCCCGGCCATTGGTGAGGCACTACCGGCCACTGATGCTCTGGGTCACCATACTGTAACGGAGCACAAATAGAGCAAAAGAAAGGTTTTTCCAAGGGTATGTTTGTGTTGTACCCCTCCTTATCATCTCAAAACCTCAAAGGGGTGGCACACTTGGATCCAAAACCACCAATCAGCAATTTCATTGCATGATGGCTAAAGATCCAAGTTGTACAATTTCAATAAATGCATAAATAAGACTCGAATGACCATCACCCTATCATGCACGATCAAGGGCAATGGAGACCAAGGAAAATGACACATTTTATCACTTTTGAGTATGAAATGTCCCATTTGCCTTGTGTTCAAACTAACGTTCGATTTGAACACATGCAATGCAACACAAAGAATGCTTATCTAACTTCTTTTACTTGTCCAATTTTGTTTACTCATTTTAATTACCAAAACCATTCTTTAATTGATTAAGTCCAAAAGTTAGTGTCCTCTAATGGAAAGATGGCTCAAACCATAAGGTGCTTTGGGCATGAAAGAGGCATTACACTGTTGATAATGAACCCCCTAAGGGATTAAACCATTAGGTGCAACACCTCAATTCCATACTTAGGCAAACAAGTGGTTTCAAACCACTTTCAAAACAAACAAAAGAGTGAAGAATGGAGGGAGGTTGTAGAGATTAAAGTGCTGAAATGGAGTGCAAAACAACATTAAAACATGCTTTGAACTCAAAACAATGATGATTAAAGCATTAAAACATCAAGCTAATGAAGGAAATAACACTACAACTATGCAATACAAGCCTCAACTGAACTAACCAGCCCAAAACGGAGCCAAAACAGGTTATTTCAGAGGCAAAAACATGTTGGACTTAAGCTAAATGAAACTAGAAAAACATGCTAACATATAAAGCTATCTAGGCATGTAAACAAGACAAAAGGAGGGAAGGCTAACCCCTCCAATTTTGGACTTCAAAACTTGATTTTTACCACTAAAAAACCTCTGAGATTTAGTGGTTAAAGGGTCCAAAAATTTTTATTTGAAACTAATGAAAAGATGGCATAAAAGCTTAACAAGCTAAAAAGCAAAAGGGGTGGACAACCCCCTAACTCAAAAGAGACTAAGTCACCACTTTTAGGCCTCAAAAATTGTCATGTCCCAAACCCGCCCCTAAAAGTTTGGCATGGCCCATGCAGAAACGGACACATAATGTGATAGCCCTGTTCCGTAATATGTCAATTGGTCCTTAATATGAGTATAATTATGTGATTGATATGATTTCATGTGCCATTATGTGAAAATATGTGGTTTCGAATTTCTATCTGTTCACCGTAGGAATATTTGTTTGATTCTCCCGCTTCGGAAATTAAATTGAAGGCCCTATCGGCCACAGAACCCGAAATTGATTACACCATTGTGGTTGGCATAATTTTTAGAACCTATGGTGAAATTTAATTGGAAAACGATTCAGATCAAATTAGATTGATTAAATTAATGAGTTAGTGCCCAATTACTTTATTATTAAAATAGTGACTTAGTGGGATTTGTTGTGTAAGGGCACTACACTCTCCATCCTCTCTTCCTTACTTCATTTGACTAATTTTGGGGACTCAAATAGAGAGGGCCGGCTGTAGAAAGAGAGAGGGAGAGAATTGTGTAATTTTTGGCTCAAGCTTGGGAATTTGAAGATTAAGCTCAAGATTTGGCTAGAACTTGGGTGTTTAAGGCTCTTAGGTGAGTAATTAACCCTTGAATCATGGGTTTTTGTTTGCCATTTGTAAATTCAGAGTTGAATAAGAATAAAGGGCATGAGTTGAGTTGATTTTGTTGTATTGAAGGCCAATATATGCATGCATGTAAGAAAGTGTTTTCAAATAGCATGTTTGAGCCTAATTTGTGTAATCTATGTTGAAGTTCAATGAAATCCATGTGTATGACCATTTCTTCACCAAATAAGTTGTGAATAATGTGTATTTCTTACATGCAAGAGTAGATCATGAAAGAGTAAGCTTTGCATGTTGGAATTTGATATGTTGGTGATGAATTTGAATTAATTTGAGACATGCATGTAAATGATATAAGAAATTGAGCTTCCTAATGTTGTAATCTTGTATTGGTATCATGTTAATATGTGTATATTTGAGAATTGAGCCATAACATGTATGTTTTGTTGGTTGAAATTCGAATTGGAGCTCAAGAACTCAATCTGGAAAACCCAGATTTTTTATGTCCGCTCGAGCGGGAAAATCGTGCTCCCAGCACTTTTTGCAGACATGGTTCCCGCTCGAGCAGGGAGCTATGTAGACAGGCCATCCGCTCGAGCGGCAGAGTCCACGCTCGAGCATGATTTTGATGTAACCAGTATTTTTGCAGGCCTTAAGGGTACGCTCGAGCGGGAAAGTCCACGCTCGAGCGGGGACCCTGTTTTCTGAAAATCTGAAAATGCATTCTGTGTTCTGTTTTTCCGTTCCCTTTCACTCCTAAACACTCTTAGGCATACATTGAGCATTGTAATTGAATTAAATAGATAAGAATGAAGCCTAAAGAGGAATATGTGAATTAAAGAACGGATTGAATTATTTGTGACCCATATGTGCTATGTGATGTGTAGGGTCAAGCTCCAGGGCAAATTCACAAGCCGATCACTGTGAGTAATATCTTAACAAAAGATGTTTGAATATGTTGTTGTCTTATTGCTTACCTCTATGTAAGTTTGTAAGTTCATTAATTTGAATGGCGGACAATGTCTGATATGAAAGTTTGCAATGGGCCAGAGGCCGTTTTGACAAGAAATAATGAATGGGCCAGAGGCCGTTTTGACAAGCATGAATGAATGGGCCAGAGGCCGTTTTGATATGAATGATTGGGCCAAAGGCCAACTTGACACGAAAGTGTGAATGGGCCAAAGGTCGTTTTGACATAAACGAATGGACTGAAGGTCGTTTTGACATAAACGAATGGACCGAAGGTCGTTTTGACACGAACGAACAGACCGAAGGTCGTTTTGAGATAAACGAATGGACCGAAGGTCGTTTTGAGATAAATGAATGGACCGCAGGTCGCTTCGAGATATATGAATGGACCAAAGGTCGTTTTGACATGAATGAGTGGGCCGAAGGCCGTTTTGACACGAATGTATGGGCCGAAGGCCGTTTTGACGTAAACGAATGGGCCGAAGGCCGTTTTGACATAAATGAATGGGCCGAAGGCCGTTTTGACATGAATGGGAATCTGAATGGGCCAAAGGCCAGAATGTTTGGAACTACAGTCACTTGATTTGAATTTCGTGTAGTTATATATCTGTTAAATAGAAATATGAAATGGGCCCAAGGCCGTTTGGAACATGTTGTTCTACATTGTTATGTAAGTTCTGTATTTGATTTGATATTATTCACTGGGCTTTCGCTCACGCTCATTCATGTGTTTGTAGGTGAGCCAAGAGAAGTCCAGACCCAGCCTCAGTGAAGTCTATATGGAACAACTAAGGTTTTGAGAGAGTCAGCCCTTGTGTCTCACGCACGAGACCCGTCTTCGCCCTTTTGTTATGTATTTACGTTTTGTCAGGTTGGCGAAGTTTTGAATACGTCTGTATATAGTTTTCATGAGTTGACTTAGTTTGGATGATCCTGTCTGTATAGAATCTTATGTTATTGCACTTTCTGTTGTGAGTTATTAACATATGTATGTATGGAATGTTATGGTGTGCATATAAGCACGGCTCTATGGACAAAGTTTTAAATTTGCTTCCGTTTGGCCCCTTTTACTCTGATGAGTCTTGTCTTATTTGGTTTGAGGCCGTAGGTAATCTCATGATTACTGGCCGATTACGGCCTTAACCCATAAGGGCGGGTTCAGGTCATGACACATAAACTGGTATAAATAATGTACGGGGCCTTGACAGAAGCATAATAATTAGATGCAACTAAATCCATTGAGCTATTTCTAGTATTCCAGGATCTCTTATATCACATACATCAATAACGGTGAAGAGAATTTAAAACTATATCCCTGAACATCGGTTACAGTCATATACATTTACAGTCCCAGCCCGAAGATTGGGCGTTCACAAAAGAACATAAAAGTCATGTACAATAACATAGATGGCACTCAAGGTAGACCAACATTTTAACAGTTTCACAAAAGAAAGACTTGGTATAGTGCCTGGATATGCAAAGATTGACCAAAGAAAACAGCATCATGGGTCAGGACTGACCACCTGATGGGTGACCTACAGAAACAGACATAAAGGAGAGTGAGCTGAGCTCAATGAATAGTAATACATAATTAAAACATTGCTTAACTTGAAACATATGACATATCAATACAATAGTCTGATTCTGTTTTAGTACATAACGGCCTTAGGCCCAATCTTGTATCATAACTTGGTGACTATAAGCCCTTGAAAACTTGTTGGCATAAGCCCTTGTAAGTGGCACGAGGCCCTTGAAAATGGCACGTGGCCCTTGAAAATGGCATAAGCCCTTGTAAGTGGCACGAGGCCCTTGAAAATGGCACGAGGCCCTTGAAAATGGCACGAGGCCCTTGAAATGGCATGAGGCCCTTGAAAATGGCACGAGGCCCTTGAAATTGCTTTTCTTTACATACCTCCTTTACATACTTTAAACATTAATATACTTGAAACATTACTATACTTTAAACATTAATATACTTTAAACATTAACATAAGTGCATAAGTACGTTACATGCCTGAAACATTAACATAATTGCCTTACATGCCTCGAAACATTGGCATAATCACATAACAGTTACATAGGTACTACTACTCACAGTGTTGTGCTGATGTGCTAGTTCCTCCTGGAGTGTGCCCTGCACACAATCATAACTTGCAAATTAGTTCTTCTTCTTTCTTAAATCATTGAGTACCCAGTCTCCGAATCATTACATTTTATATGCATTTATAATTATTTGACAATCGTCAAAAAGTACTCTAAAAACATTAGCAGAGGGTTGAGCACGAAAAACAGAAGAAAACATTTCATTTTTCTGAAAATGAGTCCCCCGCTCGAGCGCCACTTTGGCCGCTCGAGCGTGCTGTACAATTTCAACAAAAATACTGGGAGGTCGATTTTCACGCTCGAGTGGAAGTTCCTCCGCTCGAGCAGGCAGGGTAATTTTAGAAAAACTGCTGAGAGGTTGATTTTTACGCTCGAGCGGGACTTACACCGCTCGAGCGGACCCGGCGAAATCCTGAAAATCTGAACTTCGAATTTAGCAACATTACTCCATTTTCATGCCATTTTCTTGCAAAATTAAGACAACAATACAACCTAACATCACCATAACATGGATTCTAACTTGTAAACATGACAAATTAAACAAGGTTAGAAGCTTAGTCAAGCTATTCTTCTCTCAATTTTCATTCTTGGATTCGAGTTCTTCATGTTCTTGAAACATGATACATGGTATGTACATAATTTCATGAAGTGATGATATAAACCAAAGAGTGAGGTATAATTTCATACAACACCCAAATTAAGTGTCAAAAATAATCAATTGATGAGAAACCCTCATAAATCAAGCATGAATCATACATGGATCAAACATAAACATAAATTACAACTCTAAGTTGTCATGACAAGAAGATCTTGAGTTCACCTTGAATCACCTTGAATTCAATTCCAAACTTCTAACAATTTTGCCAAACTATCTTGTTGACTCTCTTTTTCCCCCAATTCTTCTTCTCCACTCTCTCTTATTTCCTCTCCCAAAAGTATTCACGTTTTTTGCTCTCAAGCCAACACACTCTTTAGATATATAGGCAAATATAAGAGCATATAAGACAAAAATCAATCGCTTTAACATTCCGAAATTGAAATTTTGTAAACATGCTTAATATTACCAGAAAATTATGCTGATCACATATATATAATCATTTTCAGATAATTAAGCCATTAAGACCTTCAATGTCTGATTCAAGCATTCTAATGGAACAGATACATCTCTTGGGCAACAGATAGACTTCTTAACATGGCATAATAAGTATGTAATTACACATAATAAGGAACTAGAGATGTACTATATACCGTAAGACATGTACGAGGGTCGGGTTATTACACTCTTCCCCCCTTAAATAAGTTTGGTCCTCCAAACTTGTTATACCTTAAGACTGAAACAGGTATGGATATTGGTGTTGCATGTCCTCTTCTTTTTCCCAAGTTGCGTCGGTTCCGTAATGTTCTTGCCATTCAACCTTTACCATTGGAATCTCGCGGTTTCGTAGTTGCTTTACTTGTCGGTCCAAAATGCGAATTGGTTTTTCCTCGTAAATCAACTTGTCATTCAACTCAATTTGGTGGTAATCAATTACATGTGACGGATCCGGAAGGTATCCCCGAAGCATAGAGACATGAAATACGTTATGCACTAGACTCATATGTGGTGGAAGGGCAACTCGGTAAGCCACCAGACCCACTCTCTCCAGAATTTGAAAAGGACCGACATACCGGGGTGTCAATTTACCCCTCTTTCCGAATCTTGGGTGCCCTTTCATCGAAGTGACTTTCACGAAGACATAACTATCCACGTCAAACTCCAAATCTCTCTGTCGGTTATCAGCATAACTTTTCTGCCTACTTTGAGCAGTTTTCAACCTTTCCCGAATAACTCGAACTTTTTCAGTTGTCAACTGAACAATTTCAGGCCCTAGTAAGGATTTATCTCCAACTTCAGCCCATCACACGGGAGAACGGCATGGTCTTCCACACAAAGCTTCATAAGGTGCCATGTCTATACTCGAATGGTAACTATTATTATACGCAAATTCTACCAACGGTAGATGGGTTTCCCAACTTCCTTGAAAATCTAGTACACACATTCGGAGCATATCCTCAAGAGTCCGTATCGTTCTCTCGGATTGACCGTCGGTCTGAGGGTGGAAAGCCATGCTGAACTTTAATTCCGTACCCATTGCTTCCTGTAAACTTTGCCAGAATCTGGAAATGAACTTAGGATCCCTGTCTGACACAATTGAGACCGGAACACCATGAAGCCTCACAATTTCATTCACATAAATTTATGCCAATTTATTTGCATTATACTGAGTTTTTACTGGTAAGAAGTGGGCAGACTTAGTTAATCGGTCCACGATCACCCAAATTGAATTCATGCCCCGGGGAGTCCGGGGTAACCCCACAAGAAAATCCATAGTCAAATGTTCCCATTTCCATTCCGGGATGGAAAGAGGTTGCAACAATCCAGCTGGTCTTTGATGCTCCGCTTTTACCTGCTGACATTGCAAACACTTAGAGACAAACTCCGCGACCTCCTTCTTCATACTTGGCCACCAAAAATTTTGCTTCAAATCTCGGTACATTTTAGTACTCCCTGGATGCATTGAGAACCTCGAAGTATGTGCGTTTTCCATCAACTTTTGTTTAAGATTCAACACATTAGGAACACATACTCGGTTTTGAAATTTGAGTACTGAATCTACTACACCGAATCCCGATTTTGGTTTCGTTTCTAACTCGTCATGTATCTTCCTCAGACTTTCATCTTCTATTTGGTGCACTTTAATTTCCTCAAATAAGGTTGGTTGGGCCATCACTGCTGCCGTTAACGCTTCTTGGCTATGTAACACAATGTCTAATTTTATCTTATCCAATTCAATTGCCAATTCCTTTTGCCCTGTAACCATACTTGCCATAATCCCCATACTTTTCCGACTGAGCGCGTCTGCAACTGTATTGGCTTTACCAGGATGGTAATGAATCTGCAGGTCATAATCTTTCAGAAGTTCCAACCACCGTCGCTGCCGCATATTTAGTTCTTTCTGAGTAAAAAGGTACTTAAGACTTTTATGATCAGTGTATACTTCACAGGTGGTGCCGTACAAATAATGTCTCCATATCTTTAAAGCAAAGACTACCGCTGCCAGTTCCAGATCATGCGTGGGATAATTCTTCTCATGGGGTTTCAACTGCCGAGATGCATAAGCGATGACTCTTCTGTTTTGCATAAGCACACAACCAAGCCCTTTGTGCAAAGCATCACTGTAGATTACAAATCCTTCTGTACCAGATGATATGGCCAAAACTGGTGCTGTTGTCAATCTTGTTTTCAATTCCTGGAAGGCAGATTCTCGCTTTTCTGACCATTCGAATGTAACTCCCTTTCGAGTCAGCTGTGTAAGTGATACAGCGATTTTTGAAAAATCTTGAACAAATCTCCTGTAATAGCCAGCTAATCCCATAAAACTACGCACTTCAGTCACGTTAGTAGGGGTTGGCCATTTCACAATTGCCTCAATCTTATGTGGGTCTACGGAAACTCCCTCCTTTGTAACAACGTGCCCCAAAAATGCCACCTCTCGTAGCCAAAACTCACATTTCTTCAGCTTTGCATACAATTTCTTCTCCCGGAGAGTTTGAAGGATCAATCGAAGGTGATTCTCATGTGCTGCTGCATTCTTTGAATAAATGAGAATATCGTCAATAAAGACCACCACAAATTCGTCCAAATAGGGCTTGAAAACACGATTCATCAAGTCCATAAAAGCTGCTGGCGCGTTGGTGACTCCGAAGGGCATAACCAAAAATTCGTAATGACCGTACCGAGTTCGAAAGGCTGTCTTCTCAACATCATCCGCTTTGACCTTTAGTTGATGATATCCAGACCGTAAATCAATCTTGGAAAAGACTTGTGCCCTCTGAAGCTGATCAAATAAGTCGTCGATTCTAGGCAATGGATACTTATTCTTGATTGTGACTTTATTGAGTTCCCTGTAATCAATACAAAGTCGGAGTGTTCCATCTTTCTTCTTTACAAACAGAACTGGTGCACCCCACGGAGACACACTCGGACGGATGAATCCCTTGTTTAGTAAGTCTTGCAACTGCATTTTCAATTCCTTCATCTCAACTGGCGACATTCTATATGGAGTCTTAGAAATGGGTTGAGTTCCTGGTGCCACTTCAATTGTAAATTCAATCTCCCGGTCTATCAATTGCCCTGGTAACTCTTCTGGAAAAACGTCCAGAAATTCACAAACAACTGGAATTTTGTCGATACTCCCATTCACTACTTGCCCCTCTAAAGCACTGCATAAATACCCCGGACACCCTTTCTGAATTAGTTTACAAGCCTTCGCCGCAGAAATTAAGTAAGGTGGAGAAGTCACTTCTTGTCCCTGAATCATAGACTCTGATTGACCCAGAGGATGAAAACTGATTTGTTTTGTAAAACAATCTATAGTTGCACCATATTCAACCAACCAATCCATTCCCAGAATAATATCGAAGTAGGTCATGTCGAGTGGTAATAGATCGGCATATACCCGGGTATCCCCAAGCTCCAGTTCACAACCACAATAAACAGTAGTACAAAACATAGAGTCTCCCAAGGGTGAAGACACACACAACACATAGGACAATTTTTCCTCAATTCTATCTAAGTTTTGTGCAAATAATTTCGACACGAAAGAATGAGTAGAGCCAGAATCAAATAAAACGAAAGCAGAATGACCATGAACCATAAATATACCTGTCACCACTGTTGCTGCATTCTGGACATCTCCTGGAACCAATGCAAACACCCTGCCTTGTCTCGTCGTGTCTTTATTGTTCGTAGGTTTGGCAATTGACTTGGTGTTGGTCATCGGTGCAGACCCCGCTGAACTGGTAGCAGTCCTATTGCCGTTTCGTTGATTCCTCTGAGGGTAGTCCCTTATCAAATGGCCCACTTTGCCACACTGATAACAGGCTCCAGACTTCCATTGGCACGTCCCACGATGCTTCTTTCCGCATTCCGAACAAGCAGGAATCGTACCCTGACTAGGAGCAGAAATATTTGGAGTCCCTGAATTTTGCTTCTTGTTCGGTGGGAGACTTGATCCCTTCGACCACTGATTATTCTGTCTTTTTCCTTTCCACTCGGAATTCCGATTCTGGGCAGCAAGGTTTCCTTCAGCTATAACTGCCCTCTCCAGTACATCTACATAGGTAGGCAACTTCAACATATTGACTCGATCCAAAATTGCTCCTCGTAATCCCCCTTCAAATTTTCATGCCTTCTTATAGTCCGTCTCTGCCATATGCGGTGCAAACCGGGCTAACTCTGCAAATTGGGCCTCATATTCAGCGACAGTCTTGTTCCCTTGTCTAAGAGTTTCGAATTCAGTCACCTTTTTATCCCGTATGCTTTGAGGAAAGTATTTATCATAAAACAACTCCAGAAATCTGTCCCATGTTAATCCTTGATATATCGTTTGCGTAAGCATCCACTGCCTGCGTGCCTCATCTTCAAGGGTAAAGGCCGCCAGTTACACCTTTTGAGCTTCGGTGCAAGGAAAGACTTCGAATAACTTCTCTATGCCCAACACCCAGGCTTCAGCTTTCATTGGCTCTATTCCTCCTTTAAAAGATGGTGGTTTCATCTTTTTAAACTCCTTAGTAAGGGTAATAGTCCGGTCCTCAGCATGAAAATCTGGTGCTGCCGGTGGAGGTACTGGTGGTGGTGGCGGTTGTGGTGGTTCTTGTGGTCGTTGCTGCTGTTGTTGCCGTAAGGTTTCCGCCATTTCCATAATCATCCTCTCCATCCTGTCCAACCGCGCAGCAGTAACATCTTCCTGCTCCTCTGTCCTTGTTCTCACCATAACCTGCACAACAATCATTTACAGCGCATAGACATCGTTTAAAATTGTTAGCACTATCAGAGTACACTTGACGTTGACATCGATCTTTCATCTATTTTTAGGATGCCATGCATGAAGCCTAAATCTTCTCTAGACATCCTAAGCCTCAATGGATCCATGTGTGAGATAGCAACTCGTGCTCTGATACCACTTGTCACGCCCCAAACCCGCCCCTAAAAGTTTGGCATGACCCATGCAGAAACGGACACATAACCTGGTATAAATAATGTACGGGGCCTTGACGGAAGCATAATAATTAGATGCAACTAAATCCATTGAGCTATTTCTAGTATGCCAGGATCTCTTATATCACATACATCAATAACGGTGAAGAGAATTTAAAACTATATCCCTGAACATCGGTTACAGTCATATGCATTTACAGTCCCAGCCCGAAGATTGGGCGTTCACAAAAGAACATAAAAGTCATGTACAATAACATAGATGGCACTCAAGGTAGACCAACATTTTAATAGTTTCACAAAAGAAAGACCTGGTATAGTGCCTGGATATGCAAAGATTGACCAAAGAAAACAGCATCATGGGTCAAGACTGACCACCTGATGGGTGACCTACAGAAACAGACATAAAGGAGAGTGAGCCGAGCTCAGTAAATAGTAATACATAATTAAAACATTGCTTAACTTGAAACATATGACATATCGATACAATAGTCTGATTCTGTTTTAGTACATAACGGCCTTAGGCCCAATCTTGTATCATAACTTGGTGACTATAAGCCCTTGAAAACTTGTTGGCATAAGCCCTTGTAAGTGGCACGAGGCCCTTGAAAATGGCACGAGGCCCTTGAAATTGCTTTTCTTTACATACCTCCTTTACATACTTTAAACATTACTATACTTTAAACATTAATATACTTTAAACATTAACATAAGTGCATAAGTACGTTACATGCCTGAAACATTAACATAATTGCCTTACATGCCTCGAAACGTTGGCATAATCACATAACAGTTACATAGGTACTACTACTCACAGTGTTGTGCTGATGTGCTAGTTCCTCCTGGAGTGTGCCCTGCACACAATCATAACTTGCAAATTAGTTCTTCTTCTTTCTTAAATCATTGAGTACCCAGTCTCCGAATCATTACATTTTATATGCATTTATAATTATTTGACAATCGTCAAAAAGTACTCTAAAAACATTAGCAGAGGGTTGAGCACGAAAAACAGAAGAAAACATTTCATTTTTCTGAAAATGAGTCCCCCGCTCGAGCGCCACTTTGGCCACTCGAGCGTGCTGTACAATTTCAACAAAAATACTGGGAGGTCGATTTTCATGCTCAAGTGGAAGTTCCTCCGCTCGAGCGGGCAGGGTAATTTTAGAAAAACTGCTGAGAGGTTGATTTTTACGCTCGAGCGGGACTTATACCGCTCGAGCGGACCCGGCGAAATCCTGAAAATCTGAACTTCGAATTTAGCAACATTACTCCATTTTCATGCCATTTTCTTGCAAAATTAAGACAACAATACAACCTAACATCACCATAACATGGATTCTAACTTGTAAACATGACAAATTAAACAAGGTTAGAAGCTTAGTCAAGCTATTCTTCTCTCAATTTTCATTCTTGGATTCGAGTTCTTCATGTTCTTGAAACATGATACATGGTATGTACATAATTTCATGAAGTGATGATATAAACCAAAGGGTGAGGTATAATTTCATACAACACCCAAATTAAGTGTCAAAAATAATCAATTGATGAGAAACCCTCATAAATCAAGCATGAATCATACATGGATCAAACATAAACATAAATTACAACTCTAAGTTGTCATGACAAGAAGATCTTGAGTTCACCTTGAATCACCAAATTAAGTGTCAAAAATAATCAATTGATGAGAAACCCTCATAAATCAAGCATGAATCATACATGGATCAAACATAAACATAAATTACAACTCTAAGTTGTCATGACAAGAAGATCTTGAGTTCACCTTGAATCACCTTGAATTCAATTCCAAACTTCTAACAATTTTGCCAAACTATCTTGTTGACTCTCTTTTTCCCCCAATTCTTCTTCTCCACTCTCTCTTATTTCCTCTCCCAAAAGTATTCACGTTTTTTGCTCTCAAGCCAACACACTCTTTAGATATATAGGCAAATATAAGAGCATATAAGACAAAAATCAAGCGCTTTAACATTCCGAAATTGAAATTTTGTAAACATGCTTAATATTACCAGAAAATTATGCTGATCACATATATATAATCATTTTCAGATAATTAAGCCATTAAGACCTTCAATTTCTGATTCAAGCATTCTAATGGAACAGATACATCTCTTGGGCAACAGATAGACTTCTCAACATGGCATAATAAGTATGTAATTACACATAATAAGGAACAAGAGATGTACTATATACCGTAAGACATGTACGAGGGTCAGGTTATTACAAAAATAGAACTTTTTACATGCCAAAACCAGCCCCAAAATAGTAGAAAAAATGACCAAGCAAGAATTGAAAGCAAGCTTAAGTAACAAGTGTTATACCTCTTGAAGCAAAGGCACAAAATAGGCAACAATCTAAGCCCAAACCACTTGCTAGAGCTCAAACCAAGTCTCAATGAACCTCAGCTCAAAGAGAAGTAACTTCTATCAAGGAAGTGTATGCAAAAGTGTAGAGAAAACAAGTTTCAAGGCACAAACTTGTAAGAGAGAGAGAAATCTAGAGAGAGAGAGTTTTTTTTGTCTTTAAATTTTTTCTAACTCCCCCACATACAAGAGAGGGGTCCTATATATAGAAAATACAAAATCCCCTCACAAAGATCCAGCCACACGTGTGTTGGAAGATGCATGAACCTGTGCAAACAACTGGCACAAAAATAACACAAAATATTTGTAGAAAAGACTGATAGCCGGCCGGCAATTAGTGATGGCCTGCAAGGCTTCATTGATGGCCGGCAAGGCACATCAATGTCCGGCAGGCCAAAAACCATGGCCAGCAGCCTTCGAGGATGGCCGGTAGGCCATCAAAAACGTCACCCTGAAAAGACCCAAGCATGATCCAAAGATGAGGCAAAATGGATGCTGGGTTTAGAGAACTCAAACCTGTGGTGTTCTGCCACGGACTTCGAGCATTCAGTGGGCAATCAAACTCATTATCGGATGTACCTACAAAAACATCCAGGTACCTGCAAGAACATCCAAGCCTTAAAGGGCCGTCAAAAATGAGGTGTCTACAAAGATATTGGGAGCTTCACATCTATGTTGGAGCAGTCACCCAAAACAAACTGTTACATAAGCTGTTGGAATGGACTGTACCAAATCCATCACTAGATGAAGTGGATCGAAGCTCCGTAGTTGGAATGGACTATCCAGGAATTGGGGATCTGCAAAAGAAGGCATCGTTAGAGTTGCCCGGCTGAGGTTAGCCAGAAAACCCCTCTAGTGTGGGAATGAGTGATCAAAGATGATGAAGGGCTCTCTCTAGGTGTAAAGAGAGGGAGAGGAAGAGTGTTTGAGTTTAGTTGAGTTGAGATCCATTACCTTCAATTTGGAGAGAGTGTTGCTTACATAGAATATTTTACTTGTTGCCCAAGATGGTTTCATGGAGTTTGGGTGCCTTAAGGCTTCCTTAGCATTGCTCAAGGTGGAGGACCACAAGGTAGTTGACCATGGAGACATGTGCTCATTGTAACCATGCATATAACAATTCACATTCTATTTGTTAACTATTTCTGTGATTCTAGAAAGGGGGGACCAGCTGAGGTGGCAATGTCACGGCCCGAACCTGCCCCTAGAGGTTTAGACCGTGACTGGCTAGTAATCCCATATTACCTAGCCTAATAGGCAAAACAAATAAGTAATAATAGTTAATGGGGCACAGCAGAAGCAATATTAAAACATAACTATTTCCATCGAGTAGTGCATACAAGCAGATTTCACAAGTATTTAAAACTTAAAGCTCATACATCCATTCTTATATACATTGCTACAACACATCCTGTTAAATCCTTATACATAACAATCATTCAAAACAATGCCCCAAAGAACAAAAACAAAATAACTTAGAACAATAGGGTTAACACAACTTGGCTCTACTTGAGTCCAAGATCGCCCCATCACAGAGGCACTACCAAAAACGGCTTTATTAAGGGTGGACTCCCGAGGCTTCTCTGAGCGTGACACTCAATTTGCTCAACTACAAATATATAGGGGAATGGGGTTAGCTCAAGCCCAGTGAGTAATATCAGTATAAAGAGGTTAAATGAATGATGTCTATTATAATACAAAATCATATCTTATGAGTTTCGAAGCAAAGCATAATTATGCACTTGTCATATCAAAGTTCACAAACCATACTCATATGTGGTACATCCCATAACACAAAGAAAAGAGTCCAAAGGATTATCAAAGGGACCACATGGGTCTAATAAAGAGATCATATAGGTCAAGCAAAGAGACTTAGGTCAAAATCAGAGATCTTTTTTCATATATAACAAAGGGCCACGGTATTGTTTCCCCTGGGTGAGGGCCTTATTAACGAAGGGTCGCAGTATTGTTTCCCCGGGGTGAGGGTCTTATTAGCAAAAGGCCATAGTATTTTTACCCCTAGGCGAGGGCTTCAGTAAGATGCCGCAATTACTTTTCAAAAGTGACAATCATTCATTCTTATCAAAATAGCATTCAAAGTAACATTATTGCAGTAATTCAAAAAATATATTTCAACATCTTTACAAAGATACTACTCACAGTGGGTTGGTACACGTGTTGGACCTCGGATAACCACCTATACAAAACACATAATAGAGAGACACCTTGAAGCATTCGTTCATAACAAATAGCGTATCTTAATTCGATTCTCTTACTTGTGTTTCTAGCTAATTCCATGACGATGCAAATATACACTTGTAAGTGTTTGTCACATATTACTGAAAATAGGGTCTTCACTCGAGTGCACCTTTGGTCCCTCGAGCGGTGTGGCCTGACTGCAAAAGTACTGGATAGTGTTAGAGTAGGCTCGATGTTCGCTCAAGCCAAGTGCAATGCAAAGTCAAGTTTGCTCAAGTGCACACTTGGTCACTTGAGCCAACTACAAAAGTTTGCAAAAATACTAGGAGCATGCAAAGTGCGCTCGAGCGACGATTTCATCGCTTAAGCGAAGTGGACGAATTGAGAAATTTCCATAACAGAATTCAAGTTCAAAAACATGAGTCTAAGTTATGTAAATTGCATGGCTGGACCCGAAAGCATAGAAACTCTTTAGAAAACATAACAACACAACTCATTTGAAATCATAAGTTCAAAACCTTTGTCAATTCTCAAAATCAAACCCAAAACTCATAATTCTCACCATGCATGTAATGAATTCAATTCTTTTCCTTCAAAGTGTGACTATATGAAGTGATAAGCGGAGAATTATGTAAAATCCTTTAAGATATCAAGTATAAACTCCATGCATGGATGAATTTGTAAACAATCAAGCTCAAAGATAGAGAATTATGTATGCATGTACACAATTAGCTCATTTCTTCCATAATTAAGTTGATTATAACTCTTTCCTTTCGAATTCATGCAATGATCCTACAAAAATAGTGAATTCAATTTCTAGATGAATTATCTACAAGAATTATGGGTGAATTCCATACCTAGAGCTTGAATTTTGGTGTTGATAGCTTAAGTTCTTCAAATCGTCTACAAATTCTCTACAATTTCTCTCTTCTCTCCCTACAAGTGTTGCTCTTTCTCTCTCTCTAAATTTCAGCTCTATTGATGTCAAAATGAACTCCTAAACATGATTAAGGCATATATATATATATACGTAGATTAAGTTAAGCTAATCAAATGAGATTAAGGCTAATTAATGAAACTTAATTCTAACTAATTCTAATTAAATCAAATTATTTTGATCCAAATCAAATTTTAATCAAACCAGCCATATGATTCTAAATATTTCAATTAACATTTTGAACCAGTCAATTTTAGTTTCTAAATCCGTTTAGGCTTTCAATTTTGAATTCTAAGTCAATATTCGAATAGATATTTTATAAGCAAATAGATAAGCCCAAATTAAACATATAATCATGCAATTATGCTTATTAAAATAATATATGAAAATAATACGTATGTCGGGGTCGTCACAGGCAGTCTGTACATGTATGCATTCATAGCTTCCATGTTTCTCTGTGAAGTTCCCTCAGCTTGATTTCAATTGTGCCTCGGCTCAGCCATTTGTAAGATTGTTTGTAGAGATGGACTGACCTATTTGGATAACTTTATAAGGGCTTAGCCCACTTTGGTTATGATGATGGGTTCGGCCCATCAATTCGGTCTATGAATTAGGTTCAGCAGTTTGACCCAACCCAACATCGCGGCTAGGCTGGCCTTTCCTCTGCTTGTTGGACCCAAGTGTTTGAGGACTTGAAAGGATCATTTACGTGGAGATGGGCTCGCTAGATTGGCCCACGTAGTTATCTCGCCCATATCAGATGCCTACTCAGACTTAGTGATTTGAACCGACCCAAGGTTTGTGTGATAACCCTGTTCCGTATTATGCTAATTAACTTTAATTATGATTGTGATTATGTGTTTAATATGATTTTGAGTGTCATTTATACGATTATATATGGTTTTGAATTTCTATCTGTTCACCGTAGGAAAAATCTGTTCAACTTACTGTTACGAACTGAAAATTGAAGGCCTTATTGGCCATAGAAATCGAAATTGACTACGCCATTATGATTGGCATAACTTTTAGAGCCTATGGTGAAATTTAATTGAAAATTTATTCGTATCAAAATAATTAGATTCCGAACGATTAATTAAGCACCATTGCTTAGCCTTAATCAAATTTGATTAGGCCATCCTATAAAAAGGCCTATATAGCTTCATGTTATTGTTTTGAGCTCATTTTTGCTGAGATTACACTCTTGAGAGAGAGAGTGTGTGCCGATTAGAGAGAGAGAGGGAGCTCAAGTTAGAGAATTGCTTAAGAAGCTTGAAGATCTTGGAGTTTAGCTCAAGGATTAACTAGAATTTGGAAGATTGAAGCTCCTAGGTGAGTAATTGGGCATAGATTCATGAATTTAAGTTTGTAATTTTGTGAATTCAAGTTAGATGGTGATCAAGAACGTAATTTGAGTTGAAATTGATGAATTTGGAGCTTGTATGTGCATGCATGTGCATATTTTCCATGAACTTATACATTCAAACATGAATCATGTTGAACAAGAAGAATTGAGCATTGAAGCATGCATGCAAGCATGGTTTTGTTGAGTTTCATGAGAATATGCATCATTTGTGCCATTTGAAATGGTATTAAGGTCTATAATACACATGCATTAATGATCCATGAAGTTGTGGGGTTTGTAAGAAGTTGAATTTATGTGTTTTGAAACCCATGAAGAGAACTCAAAATGATTTTGGAAGAAGGGCTATGAATTTGAACAATTTGGTCTCATGTTCTTATATTCTCATGTTATATAATGTGTTTCCATGTTTTGAACCAAAATCATGAGTTTAGAGCCTTTGAATGTCAAGTTTGAGCTTTAGAAACAATTTTGGAAATTCCAGAATTTTGCATGTCCGCTCGAGTAGGGAAAGTGCCGCTCAAGCGTGAAATGTTAGTTCCCAGAACTTTTGCAGACATTGATGTCTGCTTGAACGGGGAGAGTCACGCTCGAGCGTCAGTCACATGTTTCGACTCTCAGCTCGAGCGTCTGAAGTCACGCTCGAGCGTAATTATGAGGTAAGCAGTACTTTTGTAGACCGAAAGGGTTCACTCGAGCGGTGGCAACCACGCTCGAGCGGGGAGCCCTGTTTCAGAAATTTTGTAAAGTTGATTTTATGTTTTGTTTCCATTCTCTTTCACTCCTAAGCACTCTTAGGCATACATTGAGCATTGTAAATGGACTAAGAAGATAAGAAAGAGGCCTAAGAGGAATGTGTGAGTTAAGAATGGATTGAATCGTTTGTGACCCGATATGTGTTATGTACTATGTAGGGTCGAGCATAAGGACGAATCCACCGGCAGAACATTGTGAGTAATATCTTAGTAAAAATATTTTGAAGTATGTTATTTCTCCAATTGGTTACTCCTATTTGAATTTCATAAGTCTCTTAATTTGAATTATGGACAAATATTCGTTATGCCAAGAGATTGGGCCAAAGGCCATCGGATATGAATAAATGGGCCAAAGGCCGTCGAATATGAATAAATGGGCCAAAGGCCGTCGGATATGAATAAATAGGCCAAAGGCCATCGGACATTAGTGACTGGGCCAAAGGCCGTCGGACATGAATGATTAAGCCAAAGGCCGTTTGTTATGAATGATTGGGCCAAAGGCCGTTGGACATGAGTGATTGGGCCAAAGGCCGTTGGACATGAGTGATTGGGCCAAAGACCGTTTGCTAGGAATGATTGGGCCAAAGCCCGTTGGACATGAATGGTTGGGCCAATGGCCATTAGATATGAATGAATTGGGCTCGAGGCCATTTGGCACATTTGGATCTGTAGTCACTTGATACACTAAATAGAAACATGAATTGGGCCCAATGCCGTACGATGTATTTATTACAAATTCTGTTCATGTATCGTCTTTATTTTATATTATTCACTGAGCTTTCGCTCACTCTCATTCATGTGTCTGTAGGTAAGCCAAGAGATGTCCAAACCCAGCCTCAGTGAAGTATGTGAGAGGCAGTCAGAGTTTTGAGGAGTCAGCCCTTACGTCTCACGCATGAGACTCGTTTTCGCCCTTTTGTCCCTTTTGTTATATTTTTATTATGTTGGCGAAAACGTTGAATCACTTTTGTATATAAGTTTTGTTTGGTTGACTGTATAACTGAAAGTTCCTGGTTAAAGATTAACTTTATAAATATGTGTGAGTTATTATAAAATGTTTGTGGAACGATTTTGCTATATCATGTAAGCACAGCTCTATGGATAAAAGTTTTAAATTTGCTTCCGTTTTGGCCCCTTAACTCTATTCAAATATGTTCTATTTGGTTTGAGGCCGTAGGTAATCTCTTGATTACTGGCCGGTTATGACCTCAATCCATGGGGGCAGGTTCGGGTCATAACAGAGTGGTATCAGATCACGAGTTAATAACTCACACACTTGTCCAAAAGAGCAAGAAGCATCTAGAAAAGATCTAGGATTCATTCATATGATAAGTATGAATCTGAAAGCATTAAGAACATGCTGGAATGTTTCGAGATGAATGGTTAGGTACTATATGTTTGTGATTTACTTACATTACAATTGTTTGGATATGTGTGCTCTTTAGTATATGCATGCTTGTGAATCTTTTGTGTAAAGAATAATGCAAGTCTAATCAGATGGTGAGAACAAGTGGTGACGAAATAGAGAAGTCCTCTACTGCTAGAATGGATAGGATGGAGAGACTGATTCAGGAAATGCCAGAAAACATTGAGGCAACAACAACAGTGGCAACAACCACACTCTCTGCCTCCTCTTCCAGTACCACCTGTTCAAGTTATTCAAAGTGATGACCGAATAATCGCTCTCACCAAAGAGTTTAAGAAAATGAAACCACCATAGTTCCAAGGGGGATTGGATCCGCTACAGGCTGAAGCATGGGTCCTTGGCATAGAAAAACTATTTGAAGTGTTTCCTTGCTCAGAAACACAGAAAGTGCTCCTAGCCACTTTTACTCTTGAAGACGAGGCAAGAAGGTGGTGGATGCTAATGCGTGAAAACAATAAAGATATTAGATGGGCACGGTTCTTGGAAATTTTCTATGACAAATACTTTCCACAATGTGTTCGTGACAGAAAGGTGTCGGAATTTATGGAACTTAAATAGAACAGCATGACAGTAGCAGAGTATGAGGCCAAGTTCACTGAATTGGCCAGATTTACACCACATGTGGTCGACACCGACTACAAGAAAGCGAGACATTTTGAAGGAGGGCTTTGAGATGATATCCTAGAGAGGGTAAATGTTCTCAAGATGGAAACCTACATTGAGGTGCTGGACCGGGCCATAATATCGGAAGCTAACATAGCCAGGCTAGCCAAATCAACAACTAACTTGAAATGTAGTAAAAGGCAAGGCTTCTTTTCGAAGAAGAAATTTTCAAAGAAGCAAAATACGGGCTCCTCAATTACTTCAAATTCTTCCCGAGATACATCTCCGATGTGCAATATTTGTGGTAAAAGGCATCACGGAGTTTCTTACTGTGTGTCAGGAGCTTGTTTTAAGTGTGGAAAGACGGGGCATATGGCCAGAGACTGTAATCAGAATAATGCAAAATTAGTTGCTAGCTCCACTGCATTGATCCTGAAACCAGGAAATGCTACGAGATCTATTACCACCGGAGACACCGTCAGGCAAGGGAGAGTTTTTGCGCTTGTTTCGGGTGATACACGGAATGCTGCAGCAGTTGTCTCAGGTACTATCTCTATATGTAATAAGGATGCTTTTGTATTAATTGACTGACACACGCTTTCGTAACTTGGGCATTTGCATCTAGACTGAGTAGACCCCTAGAATCATTGCCATATTTGCTATGTGTATCTGCTCCATCCAGGGAATCTGTGTTCTGTACATCAGTATACCAATTTTAGGACATGCGTATTGGGAATGCTATTCTGTATGTGGATTTGTTTCCCTTGGACTTTAGACATTTTGATATAATTTTGGGCATGGATTGGTTAACTAAATATTGTGCCACCATTGATTGTGTAACAAACCGAGTTGTATTTAGACCTCCAGAATATGAAGAAATTGTGTTTGTGGGTAACGAGGTAGTGCCTCCACCTTACTTGATATCTGCAATGAAAGCATGTAAATTGATCAAGAAAGGATGCCAGGGTTATTTGTGTTTTGTACTATCTGAACAATCTGTGAATGTTGAATTGAACAGTATCCCTATTGTTAGCATGTTTCCAGATGTGTTCCCAAATTACCAGGCGAGTTAGCGGATAGGGAGATAGAGTTTACTATTGAAGTTGTGCCAGGCACTCAGCCTATTTCTAAGACTCCCTACAGAATGGGTACTGTTGAAATGAAAGAATTCAAAGAACAGTTGCAAGACCTACTCGACAAAGGGTTTATTCGACTGAGTACTTCACCATGGGGTGCACCAGTGTTATTTGTAAAAAAGAAGGATGAAACCTTGCATTTGTGTATTGACTATCGAGAACTGAACAAGGTAACAATAAAGAATAAATACCCTCTACCTCGTATTGATGACTTGTTTGACCAGTTGCAGGGATCACAAGTGTTTTCCAAAATCGATTTGAGATCCAGGTATCACCAGTTGAAAGTGAAGGCAGAAGACGTTGAGAAAGCTGCGTTTTGAACGAGGTATGGCCATTATGAATTTCTTGTTATGCCATTTGGGGTGACTAATGCTCCTACAGCATTTATGAACTGAATTTTTAAGACCTACCTTGATGAATTTGTTGTAGTTTTTATTGATGATATTTTGATATACTCGAAGAACATACTTGAACATGAACAACATTTGAGGACTGTTTTACAAACTCTTAGAGAAAAGAAGTTATTTGCCAAACTAAAGAAATATGAATTTTGGTTGGATGAAGTTATCTTCTTAGGGCATGTTATCAACAAAGAAGGGATTTCAATGGACTCGCAGAAAGTAGAGGCAATTGTGAATTGGCCTACACCGACAAATGTAACAGAGGTTCGTAGTTTCATGGGTTTAGCTGGGTACTACAGGAGATTTGTGAAGGACTTTTCAAAAATAACTGTGCCTCTTACCCAACTGACACGCAAAAGGCAACCGTTTGAATGGAATGACGAAAGAGAATCTGCCTTTCATGAACTGAAAACGAGATTGACCACTGCACCAGTTTTGACACTACCATAAGGTACGGAAAACTTTGTGATTTTCAATGATGCATCTTATAAAGGCTTGGGTTGTGTATTAATGCAGAATGGAAGGGTGATTGCCTACGCCTCCCGGCAGTTGAGACCGCAGTCAAATTTGCTTTAAAAATCTGGCGACATTATTTGTATGGGGCGAAATGCGAAGTCTACACAGATCACAAAAGTCTGAAGTACTTCTTTACACAGAAAGAGTTAAATATGTGACAGAGAAGATGGCTCGAATTGACAAAAGACTATGACCTTGAGATTCAGTATCACCCCGGAAAGCCAATACAGTTGCTGATGCCTTGAGCAGGAAATCGATAGGGAGTTTGGCTTGTTTACTCACTGAACAGAAAGAAATCTTGCAAGATTTTGAGAAGTCCGGGATTAAAGTGATATTGTGTGAACAGGGCAGATTGATAGCCGTCATTTCAGCCGAACCAGCAATCATTGATTAGGTTAAACAGAAATAGAAGGAGGATGAATTCCTTAAAAAGATAGCTGATGAATTTGAAATGAATCCGAGACCGGAATATAGTGGCAAATGAAGTGCTGAAATTCCAAGACAGATTGTGTTTCAAATATTCCTGAGTTAAAGAAGAGAATTCTAGATGAAGCCCATAAATCGGTGTTTGCTATGCATCCGGGTAATAACAAAATGTATCAAGATTTGAAACAAAGCCATTGGTGGTCCAAAATGAAGAAAGCAATTGCAGAATATGTGTCCAAGTGCCTTTAGTGTCAGCAAGTTAAAGCTGAACATCAGAAACCGAGCGGTCTACTTCAACCTCTCCCTATTCCTGAATGGAAGTGGAAGCATGTGATTATAGATTTTGTTGTTGGTCTGCCTCGCACTCCTCGAGGTATGGATTCCATTTGGGTGATAGTTGATAGACTGACTAAATCTACACATTTTCTGCCTGTTAGAACTACATTTGATGCTTATAGGCTGGCTACTATATATGTCAATGAGATTATTCGTTTACACGGAGTTCCAGTATCTATTGTCTCGGATAGAGATCTGAAATTCGTGTCTAGATTGTGGAAAAGTTTGCAAAAAGCTATGGGGACAGAATTGAGGTTTAGTATCGCATTCCATCCATAAATAGACGGGCAATCAGAACGGACAATACAGACCTTAGAAGATATGCTAAGAATGTGTGCCTTGGATTTTCAAGGAAGTTGGGAAGATTACTTGCCATTAGCAGGGTTTGCATACAATAACAGCTTCCACTCCAGCATCGGTATGGCACTATACGAGGCTTTGTATGGTAGAAAGTGTAGATCACCAATTTGTTTGACAGAAGTCGGGGATAGGGCCTTGCTTGGGCCTGAAATTGTGCAAGACACTTCTGAGAAGATCAAAATTATTCAACAAAGGCTCAAAACAGCTCAGAGTCGATAAAAGAATTATGCAGATGTTCGAAGGAGACCTCTTGAATATGAGGTTGGTGATCATGTATTTATTCGCGTGACTCCGATGAAGGGCCAAGTAAGATTTGGTAAGAAAGGAAAATTGTCGCTCCGGTCTATTGGGCCGTTCCAAATTCTGGAAAGGCTTAGTCCAGTTGCCTATCGAGTCGCTTTGCCATCGGGATTCGAACAAGTGCACAATGCATTCCACGTATCAATGTTGAGGGGTTATCTTTGAGATCCGCTTCATGTGATTGATTACCACCGAATAGCTCTTGATGAAAATATGGAATACGCAGAATGGCCGGAACGAATCATTGACCGGCAAGTGAAACAGTTGAGGAGCAAGTCCATCCCGATGGTGAAAGTAGAATGGAAAGAACACTATGGGATGGATGCTACATGGGAAAAAGAGGATGAAATGCGACTACGCCATCCACATTTGTTTCCCGACAAAGGTAAAATAAGTTTGGAGGACCAAACTTCCTAAATGAGGGAAGGCTGTAATAACCCTATTCTGTATTATGCTAATTAACTTTAATTATGATTGTGATTATGTGTTTAATATGATTTTAAGTGTCATTTATATGATTATATGTGGTTTTGAATTTCTATCTGTTCACCGTAGGAAAAATCTGTTCAACTTACTATTATGAACTGAAAATTGAAGGGCTTATCGGCCACAAAAATCGAAATTGACTACGCCATTATGATTGGCAAAATTTTTAGAGCCTATGGTGAAATTTAATTGAAAATTTATTCGGATCAAAATAATTCGATTTAGAATGATTAATTAAGCACCATTGCTTAGCTTTAATCAAATTTGATTAGGCCATCCTATATAAAGGCCTATATAGCTTCATGTTATTATTTTGAGCTCATTTTTGCTGAGATTACACTCTAGAGAGAGAGAGAGTGTGTGCCAGTTAGAGAGAGAGAGGGAGCTCAAGTTAGAGAATTGCTTAAGAAGCTTGAAGATCTTGGAGTTTAGCTTAAGGATTAATTAGAATTTGGAAGATTGAAGCTCCAAGGTGAGTAATTGGGCATAGATTCATGAATTTAAGTTTGTAATTTTGTAAATTCAAGTTAGATGGTGATCAAGAATATCATTTGAGTTGAAATTGATGAATTTGGAGCTTGTATGTGCATGCATGTGCATATTTGCCATGAACTTATACATTCAAACATGAATCATGTTGAACAAGAAGAATTGAGCATTGAAGCATACATGCAAGCATGGTTTTGTTGAGTTTCATGAGAATAGGCATCATTTGTGCCATTTGAAATGGTATTGAGATCTATGATACACATGCATTAATGATCCCTGAAGTTATGGGGTTTGTAAGAAGTTGAATTTATGTGTTTTGAAACCCATGAAGAGAACTCAAAATGATCTTGGAAGAAGGGCTATGAATGTGAACAACATGGCCTCATGTTCTTATATTCTCATGTTATATAATGTGTTTCTATGTTTTGAACCAAAATCATGAGTTCAGAGCCTTTGAATGTCAAATTTGAGCTTCAGGAACAATTCTAGAAATTCCAGAATTTTGCATGTCCGCTCGAGTGGGGAAAGTGTCGCTCGAACGTGAAATGTTAGTTCCCAGAACTTTTGCAGACATTGATGTCCGCTCGAGCGAGGAGAGTCACGCTCGAGTGTCAGTCACATGCTTCGACTCTCAGCTCGAGCGTCCGAAGTCACGCTCAAGCGTAATTATGAGGTAACGAGTACTTTTGCAGAGCAATGGGGTCTGCTCGAGCGGCGGAAACCACGCTCAAACGGTGGAGCCCTGTTTCAGAAATTTTGTAAAGATGATTTTTTGTTTTGTTTCCATTCTCATTCACTCCTAAGCACTCTTCGGCATACATTGAGCATTGTAAATGGACTAAGAAGATAAGAAAGAGGCCTAAGAGGAATGTGTGAGTTAAGAATGGATTGAATCGTTTGTGACCCGATATGTGTTATGTATTATGTAGGGTCGAGCACAAGAACGAATCCACCGGCAGAACACTGTGAGTAATATTTTAGTAAAGATATTTTTAAGTATGTCATTTGTCCAATTGGTTACTCCTATTTGAATTTCATAAGTTTGTTAATTTGAATTATGGGCGAATATTCGTTATGCCAAGAGATTGGGCCAAAGGCCGTCGGATATGAATAAATGGGCCAAAGGCCGTCGGATATGAATAAATGGGCCAAAGGCCGTCGGATATGAATAAATGGGCCAAAGGCCGTCGGACATGAATGACTGGGCCAAAGACCGTCGGACATGAATGATTGGGCCAAAGGCCGTTTGCTATGAATGATTGGGCCAAAGGCTATTGGACATGAGTGATTGGGCCAAAGGCCGTCGGACATTAATGATTGGGCCAAAGGCCGTTTGCTAGGAATGATTGGGCCAAAGGGCATCAGACACGAATGGTTGGGCCAAAGGCTGTTGGATATGAATGAATTGGGCCCGAGACCATTTGATACGTCTGGATCTGTAGTCACTTGATACACTAAATAGAAACATGAATTGGGCCCAAGGCCGTATGATGTGTTTATAACAAATTCCATTCATGTATCGTCTTTATTTGATATTATTCATTGAGCTTTCGCTCACTCTCATTCATGTGTCTGTAGGTGAGCCAATTGATGTCCAAACCCTGCCTCAGTGAAGTATGTGAGAGGCAGTCAGAGTTTTGGCAATCAGAGTTTTGAGGAGTCAGCCCTTACGTCTCACGCATGAGACTCGTTTTCGTGTTTTTGTCCCTTTTGTTATATTTTTATTATGTTGGCGAAAACGTTGAATCACTTTTGTATATAAGTTTTGTTTCGCTGACTGTATAAATGAAAGTTCCTGGTTAAAGATTAACTTTATGAATATGTGTGAGTTATTATAAAATGTTTGTGGAACGATTTTGCTATATCATGTGAGCACAGCTCTATGGACAAAAGTTTTAAATTTGCTTCCGTTTTGGCCCCTTAACTCTGTTCAAATATGTTCTATTTGGTTTGAGGCCGTAGGTAATCTCTTAATTACTGGCCGGTTCTGACCTCAATCAATAGGGGCGGATTCGGGTCATGACAGTTTGGATCTGACCCGTTTATATTTTGCCATTCATCTATAATATCCAGTGCCATTATTCGCCAACTACCATATTGTTGATCTTCAACTACTGCTATTGCATTTTCTTCCCTGATCTCCAATTCAGTCTCCCCTTCCCCCCTCCTTCCCTTGTCTCCCCCTTCATCTAAAAAATAATAAGATAATAAATAAAAAGAAAAGAAAAAATGTTCTCTTTTGTCAAGATTTGCAGGATTTTCATAGCAGATCATTGATGCCTTCCGTATTTGTGATCTTTGCTTTCTTTTTTTGTTTAGAAATTTGCATATGTTGTGTAGCGGTCTTTTAGATGAACTATGCAATTTTGGAAGGCATATATATACGAGCATCTTGTGCTTGCAAAAAGCCTCGTTGGATCAAATATTTTTAGTTGTCACAGAACAACCACATGATAGATTGTAAACCATTAGATTCGAATGATTTTTTGGTTAAAAACTATTAAGTATTAAAGGGGAAATTATTTTTTATTTTTTTATTTTTTGGATAATTACACTCCGGTGGAAACTTCAAAATAAAAATTACATATTAACTATAAAAAAAAAAAAATTAATTTTAATTGGGAATTAGCTTCTCTCTAGTTGAGCGTTTGTAAGGCCTTCATGGGCTCACCATAGAGTGTTCATCGATGATCCAAACCGTTCAATATGTAGGGTCCGTCAAGTTCTTCATCCTTATAAAAAATCACATTAATCGGATATTAAAAATTATTTTATCAAATCACATTTATATCCAAAATTCATTTTTAAAATTATAGTAACCATTGACACAAATTTAATCTGATCACGTGTTTATCGATATCCAATCAATATAATTTTTTTGCAGAGATGAAATACTCGATGAGTTTACACATTGAAAAGTTTGAATCATCAATGTGGACTCTATGGTGGGCCCAAAGAGTCGAATTGTAGGCTCCAGTTTTATTTGAGACTGGAGAGAAACCTGACCCTTTTAATTATTAAATTTACAAAATTTCTCACTGATTTGTAATTTTGTTTGTAAAAATCCACTCCTGTGATTTTTTTTTTCTCATTTTACTTTTTCGTTTTTTATTTTGTTTTATTTTATTTTATTTTATTTTATTTTATTTTATTTTTTGGGTTTGTTTTTTTGGGTCCTATTTGAGTATGTCCGGAAGAAAAGTTTAGGGAAAATTACCGATCATTGGTAATTTGAGAAGCTTATTATAAATTCATACAAAATTTATAATTTTAATTATTAATATTTATAAAATTCAATACTTATTTATAATTATTTTTTAAAACTTACATTTAAGTGAAATACTCCCAAAAGTTTATTTAAACTTTGGGATGGCGCCCACCTTTCTGAATCATCACCATTGGCGTTTGTTTTGCTCAAAGAAGCAGTGCAGTCTTGAAGGATACAACTAGCGAGGTATTCAAGTTTTATTTTTTATTTATTTTTTAAATTCTATCAGTCCTTATAATTAAGTGAAATGTTGTTTTACTCTTTATAATTTTAATTTGAATAATTTAATCTATACATTTTTTATTTTGTTACAATGTGGTTCCTCCGTTTATTACCGTTAACATTTGAAATGGAAAAAGACGATTTACAAAATTAGAGGGAGCAAAGTAGAATTTAAAAAAAAAAAAGACCCTATAGGGACTATTGACATAATTTATTCATTATATTAGTGGTTTCTATAGTTTGTTTTGAATTTCAATTTGGTTCTCCATTTGCTAGCGATTATTTTTTTTTTTTTTTTTTTTTTTCCTTCAAAATATTAACAACGAATGATGAAGAAACTACATTTGAATAAAATTGAAATTGTAGAAATCAAATTGTTCAAATTAAAATTATGGGAACTAAAGTGATACTTCACCGAAATTATAGGAACTAATGATGTAATTTACCATTTTTATTTTTTATTATTTTGATGATCATCGTTGGGTACGATGTGACATTTTACATGCAGTGCATTTGATTAACCAAAAATTATAATACACGACGAGTGAATCATACCTTACCTCCTAATTAGCTAATAAGATGAGTCAACATTATTCTCACTGTAAAATTTTCTAGTGCGCCATTAGTTGGAAGTGTTACATGCGTAATGTCGCACGATAATATGGGAGAGTAGCTGGTTTTTCGTGCTCCTCGGCAAATCTTATAAAAATCCATTAAACACAAGAGATGCCAAAAATGGACTACATTGCCAGATTTCAGAGTCGCCACCTAATATTTTTGGGAAATTAGGAAACCCGTGACTTGTGCCAAAGGCCACATGTCCGTCATAACTAAAGTGTCTTGGTACGGGAACTTAGGTATGAGAGAGGAAGGTCATAAATTGAGCATCCTCTCACCCGATCAAAGATCGGTCTCTACTAAATCATGATGTGAATTTTATAGACATTATATGCTCCTATTCTGATTTTTTTTTACTATTTTTATATTCCAATATTACTATGCGAGGCAAACAGGTATAAACTACGTCACTTACTTTGGAAATGCCTTGATCTCATGCAATTTTGAAAAAGTTTTAAACACACACAACTCAAAGGAAAAATGAGCGCGTATATACAACGATCAAAGTCAATTCCCAACATAAGCAAAATAACCTCCATCCATAGGCATTCAGAGAGTTTATTTCAAGTAAGCATGTAGCCTTGTGGTAGTATGCTCATCATGGTAACAATCACACATAGGATATGCTAAAGTGAAAATATCCAAAAACTCGTTGGAGGCAAGCGAAAGAAAAGAAATGGAGGTTGGAAGACATACATCAAGTGTTACAAATTTGCCCTCCTCACAAGGGTGTCCAAATGTCCTAATTAACTAGTTATTACAAGCTCAAATAAATTAACGAATTATTATAAATACAAATTTCAAAGCGACTAATCTAAAGAAGTTGAATGAAAGGCAAAAAATCACATGTGCACAAGCAAGAACATCCTTTGGAAACCTCTCTGCCTGGTGCCAGAGATTGCCATGTTCGTAGTCAGAGAACAGTTTTGTTTTAACCTCATAATCTGCTCTGTTTATCTAAATAACCACCACTATCGTACAAAATAGTTGGTCGGCCGACTTGATGAAATGGTTAGCCGTACATTGAAGTGGCTAGCCGCCCACTGCTTCTAGAAGAAAACCTACTGTAATTGAACTGTAACAGAGCAAAAACAAGAGGGTATCCAAAGGATGTTCATCCTTCTTCTTCTCTTCGACCATAGAGATATTCAATGAGAGAATATGTTTGCTTCATAAATCATCGAACATCCCAAGGGTATTAGATGATGATTAATGAAGCAACATGATGGAATATTCAATGAACACAAGCTAACTAAAAAAGAAGATCATTCAAAGATATGGCTGAAATCTAATATATCACATTGAAAATAAGTGCAAGTGAATACCCAAATTTAGAGAGAATGGGTTTTAGAGATAACTGTTTTTGAAGGTGAAGCTTATACACAAGAGATTACATCATTAAAGAAAGCAATTGGAGACTCTTCTTCCTACTCACGGAACATGGATTTATATCCATTTCCATGCTTCAAAAGGAACTAGAAGAGAGTCTCTAATACTTCCGATGAATGAACTCTCGTATGGCTTCAAAGCAAAATAAAAACATGACTAAGTAAATGAATGAAAGCTATGAAAAGTTGTTGCATGCACATCTTCTTACTCATTGAATATGAATGAGAGATCCATTTCTACTCTTCAAAGATGGAACTAGAAGAGAGCTTACATCACTTTGAAGAAAAGAGACATATTCAAGAACTCACTAAAATAGTGTTGATATCAATCTGAATAGGCGAAGAATAAGAGAAAAAGCATGGAGAAAACAAGGAGAGTACAACTAATGGACAAGCCTATGGAAGGGTGGCTAGCCCTTCCGCCTTCAACAAGGTTTAAATCGCATTTTTAAGCCTAAAACAACTTTGAAAATCAGTGTTATAATAGAGAATGAAAAACAAAAAAGTAAAAGAAAAGATAATGAAAAGTATTCAAAAATTAACCTCTTTGGCTAAATTGTGTATCAGACCTATGCTCTGAGGGGTGAGTAGGTAGAGCAGAGACCCATAGAGCGTGTGTATGTTGTTACCACACTAGATCAATTGCCAGCACCTTCTATTGTGAGAGCTCGTGGTTTTGCCTTGAAGGGCAGGGAATGGCTTGTTGGCCATCCCCACATCCCACCGGCCCTACCTTTGCCTCACTGGCCTCTCCTGGGTGCCACCGGCCATGGTTCCTTAAAACCAATGGCCGATCGGCACTATATTTGGCCGACCAGCACTTTATTTTGCCGGTGACCTCTTTTGCTGGCCGACCTGCACCCTTTGCACCCCTCAGGCATGGTGCATGTCAGCTGTGCCAGCTGGGATGCACCATCACCATTCCCCATGCACGGGGGTGACCCCTTTGCACCCTTGACCCCTTTTTCCCTTCTAAGAGGTTGAACCTTTGGCCAAGCTTCTTGGAAAAGCTTAGCCAGCTGTCTTAGCTTCCTCTAGAAGCCAAGACTCCTTTGCACCCTTTGCCCCTTTCATTTGGCTTCTTGGAGAAGCCTAGAGCCTTTGCCTTTGCTTATTTAAAGAACCCTCCCCCTCCATTGTTAGGGGTTGGAGCCTTTGAACCAAAAACCAGAGCATATATATATCTATACATCTGATATATACACCTTCTCTCTCTATATTTCCCTCTCTCATACCTTGTGTGTGTTTCTAGGCCTTAAAAGTGCATTTTAACGTTACTTTTGCACTAATACACACACCATTACACCTTGCTCCGAGATTGAGAGGCTTGGAGGGTTCATTCTTGAGTTTTTGGACTGGTTTTGATCAGAAGAAGAGGGCTGAGGTGACCGTTCTTGAATTGTTCTTCAAGGGTGAGATTTTCACTTTATTATCCCCAATTTTGCACTAGCTTTTTACCTGATTTGCATGCTGATTTAGGCTTTGTGTTTAACATGAAAAAGTCTTATATTTTCTTTCTTAAGAACCTTTATTGAGGGTGTTTTTTGGTTTGAGTTCAAACTCACCCTCTTAGGTCTTATTTGGCCTTTTTGGTGCTTCCTTTGTGAGGCTTTGTTTACTTGAGTGTTTGAGTCTTCTCACCACTGAAAATCAGTGGATTTTCAGTGGTGAGGAAGGTGGTTTGAAATCTTGTATAGGGGAGGGACACCCCTCTCCCCTTTGTCTCTCTTTTATCTTTGTTTTGGCCTAAGGGACAAGATGCATGCTTGATTGATTATGGCTTCATTTCAGAGCTTATTGGGGTGTTTTGGAGCATATTTTATCTCTGTCTCATGAGGGTTTGTTGGCCTCTTTCATGCATGATATACTTGCTTTGCATTTCTCTATTTGGCATAGAAATGCATCTTCTGTTTAGGCCATGATTCTTGCATGTGTTAGCCTAACTTCATGAGGGTATTAGCATCATTTCGCCATGCTCAAGGTCTGTTGGCCACTGTTTCAGTCATGCTTGCCATGTTTGGTGTCACCTCTTTGTGTTTTGGCTTGTGAGCCTTGGGTATATTGGCCTCTAGCATGCTTAGCTTAGACCATCCTCATGATTTGGCATCATTTAGGATCATATTTCAGTCTATAAATCATGTTTGTATGCTTGCATTCATTACTCTTCTCATGCTTTGAAGGCGTGCCCTTTTATACTTTGAAACGAACATTGTGTATGTCTAAGTATTTGAGCTTTCAAGACTATCATATCAGTGGGCTTTGGAGCCCATTTTTGCATGCTAGAATTCTTTTTTTTACTTGTCTAATTCATACCATGCATGGTCATGTTGATGGTAGTAAAGTGCCCTATTTTGTGCCTTAGCTTTAGGCCTACTAGCTTGCACATTGGCATGAGTGTTAGTCCACCTTTTTGGGCACTTTTGGCCACTGTTTTGGGGTGGATTGAGGTCTGCCCCTTTATGGTTTAAGTCCACTATTGCATGCTTGTCCCATGTTTGTTGCATATTTGTTTAATAAGGTCTTGTCACATGCTAATCTTTTTACATGATTATCCATGTCTAGCATTGCATACTTAACATGATAGATTGCATTACATTTGGCATGCTTGCATTTTAGCATTAGGTTGCATTGTGAAGCCATGTTTGCATAACATGCATTGCATTACTTGGTTTGGGGTGTCAAACCAAGTGTGAAGGTTAAGAAATGTTCATACTACAAGTGATGTAACAAGTCTTAATTCTCGGTCACCGAGACCCTTGACCTTGACATGATAGGGTCTTGGTCTTCATTTGTGTGTTGCATACATCTTCATTGAAATGCAAACTTGGCCTCTTAGGCCATCATGCATCAAAATGCACAATTGATGGCCCGAGGGTCGAGGGCTGTGCTTCCTGGAGTCTAATGCATGATAGGGAGCATGGCCATGCTCACATGTGCCTGAAATTTCATGCCATGCAGTGCCTGTCTTCTGTTGCTGTCAAAACTATCTTCTGCAGGAAGTTTCTGCCGACCGGCAACATTCAGTGCTGACCGGCCATTGGTGAATGGCCGATAACTTCACCAGAAGCCGATGGAAATTATCTATGGCCAGTGGGCCTTTCCTCCAGCCGATGGTATTTTACAGTGCGCAAGGAACATGTCCCAGGATTTTTGCAGTCTTTGGAGATGCAGGACAGTATAAAACAGAGGCAGCAGTAGCATGGTCTGGGTTTTCCAGGCAAGGCAGACTGAAGCATGCATCATTCACGCATTCCGAGGCGGGGGCTGCGGCCATCTTCTCTTTGCATTTAATTTAATTAGATGAGGAGTTTTGTAATAATTAATTCAGTATTATTCATTCGGCCTGTATATTCTTTTGGCCCCTCCGAGCGAGGGCAATTGTGTAATAAGTGTGCGTGAGTATGTGTATGTCTTCCAACCCCACGTCTTTCTTCCCTTTTATTTACCTGCTTATGATGGTAGACTAGGGCATGTTTAAATTAGCATGACAATATGATTACATGCGTGCATTCATACATTTGTTTACATGCACCAGGCTCGGTACATCACGCTAACTGCATTGTACTTCAATTTCCAAATTGAATACATGTTATTTGTAGCATTTCACATGCCACGTTTAGAATAGCCGAGCCTGTTTAGATTGCACCTTGCATGAGTTACATTAGCCATCTTAATATGAACTAGGATCATGCATATGATTACTAACTAGTTTCTGTTTTGGCTTGGAGTACTAGGTAAGTCTTTATGCTTTAGCATATCGCATGCGTGTGAATGTTAACATGATAGCATGCTTACCATGTGGCTAGATGCTTATGTGCTATAAACTGCCTGAATGCCTGTGGGTGAAGGTTGGGTTGTTTGAGTTGGAAAAACTCGTTGAAATCTGTGTTTTAGCCTACTTGCGAGTAGCAAATTCCAAAAACATTTTCAAAACAAACGGATATGCAATACTTATTTCCAAATTAGGCGATCTGGTCTATACTTGTTTGCTGTGTGCATAACATAGTAATTCTAGGCTAATAACCGGAATAAGAACACATAACGTTTTCAAAAATGGATATCATGGTTAGTAGAGGCCGATCTTTGATCGGGCGAGCGGGGGTGCTCACGAAGTGAGCTTCCCCAATCGTACCCAAGTTCCCGAGCCGAGGCAACTTTGGTGATGACGGACACGTGGCCTTTGGCACCGAGTCAGGGTTTCCTAAATTTCCCAAAATAAAATATTTAGGTGGCGACTCTGTATCTGGCAAAGCAGTCCATGTTTGGCACTTCTTTCAAAAGATCTGTTTTTCTCAAAATGATTTGCCGGATTTGGACTCTTTCGTTCAAGATTAAGAACCGTGACACAATTTGAGTCCGAACTATAGTAAGCCCAATATGAACAAAACGGGGGGTTCATCCTCCCGGGGCGTTCGGGGACGTCTACACGTGCCAACATAGATTGTTACCATAGGAGAGTTACAGTGTGCACCTCGAGTGGTGACTATTTTTATTTTCTGGGGAACTAAGTTGATAGAATTTTGTCGCCAATGTTTGACTCACGAGGTCGGGACGAGCTTAATTTCCTCCTTGCAACCTCCTTGGGTAATTAGAGTCATGGAGTCTAAGTTGCCTTGCCGAGGGTAGTTTGTAAATATCGAGACATTTTTCCTGAAGATGTTACAAGTTTGCCATCCCACCGGGAGATTGAATTCTCCAATGACTTAGTGCCCAGCATCACACTAGTTTCCATGGCACCGTATAGATTTGCACCTGCCGAGTTGTACAAGTTGAAGATTCAACTCCTAGAACTGTTAGATAAGGGCTTCATCTAGCCTAGTACATTGCCTTGGGGAGCGCCGACTCTCTTTGCTAAGAAGAAGGATGGCACATTACGACCATGCATCAATTACTAGAAGTTGAAGTAGGTAAGTGTTAAGAACAAGTACACATTACCAATGATAGATGATTTGTTTGACCAATTGAAGGGGTCTCATTGTTTTTTTCTAAAATTTATTCGAGATCGGGGTACCGCCAGTTGAGGGTGAAGGAGGAGGATATTTAGAAAATGACATTCCGTATGCGGTATGGCCATTATGAGTTCTTAGTGATGCCTTTTGGGTTGACTAATGCGCTGGCTTCATTTATGGATTTGATGAATCGAATCTTTTATGAGTTCTTAGACTGTTTCATGGTTGTCTTTATTGATAACATTTTAATCTACTCACCCTTCGATGAGGAACAAGAGAAACACTTGTGGGTTGTACTTGAGTTTCTTAGAGCACATCGGTTATATGTTAAGTTCAGGAAGTGTGAGTTTTGGCTAAAAGAAGTTAAGTTTTTAGGCCATGTGGTATCCGGGGAAGGGGTGACAGTAGACTTATCCAAGATAGATGCAGTGCAAGATTAGGAACAACCTGATAATGACTTTGAGATCCGGAGTTTCTTAGGCTCGGATATTACTGACGTTTTGTAAAAGATTTCTCTAGGCTGGACTCACCATTGACTAGATTGATGAAGAACATAATTAAATTTATCTGGAGTGAGACTTGTGAAAAGTTGTTTGAAGAGCTTAAGGTTAGACTCACCACTTCTTCAGTATTGATTATCCAAGAGAGGGGTTTGGATTATTCGATTTATTATGATGCATCTTGAAAAGGGTTGGGTTGCGTATTAATGCAAGAAGGGAAAGTGGCAGTGTATGGCTCACGGCAGTTGAAAACACATGAGAGAAATTATTCTACTCACGACCTTGAGTTAGCAGCAGTGATTTTCGCCTTAAAAATCTGGAGGCATTGTCTATACGAGGAGAGATTTGAAATGTTTTCCGATCAAAAGAGTTTAAAAATATTTTTTTTCGTAGAAAGATTTGAATTTGAGACAGAGGATGTAGATGGAGTTATAGAGAACTACGATTTCGAGTTACACTATCATCTGAAGAGGGCCACTGTAGTGGTAGGCGATTTGAGTAGGAAATCCATAAGCAGTGTAGCTAGTGTTACCATCCAAGAATGGGAGATATTGAGCACTATTGGCGAGTTTGACTTGTACCTGGATGAATCTATTGAATTGGCCATCTTATTTATCGCAGTTGCACAACCTACCATAGTTAGCTGAGTTGTAGAGGCACAACAGAGTGATCACGAAGTAGAGGCTATCTGAGGGAAGATATCTAGTAGAAAGGTAGAAAAGGGCTTGAATGTGTATTATGACTTGAATGTGAGGTATCTAGACTGTCTTTTCGTGCCAGAATCGTGTATAGAGGAGGTACTCTAAGAGTTCCACCATTCATGACTTGTGGTACACCCGAGAGGCACAAAAATGTACCACGACCTTAGTCACCAGTTTTGGTGGTGGGGGATGAAGAGAGACATAGCTTTGCTTATTTCGAGTTGCTTTAATTGTCAACAAGTGAAGGTCAAGCATCAATGACCAACGAGTTTGTTGCAACCCTTACCTTTAGCCGAGTGCAAGTGGAAGCATGTCATGATGGATTTTGTTGTGGGTCTTCTAAGGCCTCAACGGGGTAATGATGTCGTGTGGGTAATAGTTGACTAGTTAACCAAATCAACACATTTTGTACCTATGTGCATAAGTGACTCGGTAGATTATCCTACCGACCTTTATGTTAGGGACATAGTTTGACTTCATGGGGTCCCTGTGACTATTATCTCGGATAGAGATCCACGTCTCACAGCTTGGTTATAGCAGAGCCTAAAGAATGCATTGGGCACTAGGTTGACGTTTAGCACCGTCTATCATCTTCAAACTGACGAATAGTCCAAACGCACCATTCAGATCTTAGAGGATATGCTTCGGGCTTGCATTCTTGACTTTAAGGGGTCATGGGAGAGGCAGTTACCTTTGGCAGATTTGGCCTATAATAACAGTTTTCAAGCGAGAATTAATATGGCACCTTTTGAAGCCTTGTACGACTAATTGTGTAGATCTCTGATGTATTGGGCCGAGGTGGGTGATGCACCTATGTTAGGCTCAAAGTTAGTTCGGGAAATAATGAAGAAGATCATGTTTATTCGTAAGAGGTTGATTTCAGCTCAGAGTCATTAGAAGAGATATACTCACCGTAGGAGGAGACATTTATCTTTTGAGGTGGGAGATCATGTGTTTCTAAAAATACCAACAATGTGGGGTTTGATGAGATTCGGAAATAGTTGGAAGTTGTCTCCAAGATTTATTAGGCCTTTTGAGATTCTAGAGCAGATTGGGAGGTAGCTTATCATTGGGCCTTGTCGCCCCAACTTTCCGGGTTTCATGGCATGTTTCGTTATTGTATGCTCTAAAAGTACAAACCTGACCCTTCACACGTGTTGGATTGGACCGAGTTAGAGGTAGATAAGGATGCCTCATATTAAGAGAGACTAGTTCGGGTGTTAGATACTCAGGATCAAGTCTTGAGAGGCAAGACTATTCCATTGGTTAAAGTGTTGTGGCAACATAATGGGGTTGAGGAGGCGACTTGGGAGCGTGAAATGGAAATCTGTGAGAAGTATTCGGACCTATTTGTTGATGTTTGAGACTTGTATTGGAAATCTTATTCATGTTGTGAAATGTAAACATGGTAAATGTTTTGGAAAGTTGAACTATAATATTTTGTGTTGAAAGATTCTGTTTATCATTGTTACAAGTATGGACGGTCAATGATTTGATTTAAATCCGGTGGTTATTGGTTTGATTTAAATTTTGGGGATGAAATTTCCGAAGGGGGGAGATTATAACGGTTCCGATTTAGACCTAACCCTTTTTCATGTTCTTAAACCCGAAATTCCATACCTTTTACTATTGTCTATAACCTCTTACTCTTATTGCTAATTGAGTTTGGTTATTTGGGAGTTAGGTTTTCAAAGGAGCTATTTTCTAGTTTTCTGCTTGTTTGCACAAGTAGTGTTTTGGTGGCTTGAGCAGTCTTTGAGATCTCTCTATATTTTTGCAGGTCGGCACAACTTTTGGGAGTAGGGTGATATTCGCTCAAGCAGTCTTTCATGCGCTCAATAGATCTTTTGCAAGTTTGAACTTCTGGGAGAGGGTCATTGTGCACTCAGGTGGTGTTTTGGTCTATCAAGCGGTGTCACTTATTGTGTTTTACGCTTGAGCTGTGTTTTGGTTGCTCGAGTGGTCTATGCATATATCAGATCGGGAAAAGGGAGATTTCACCACTTTTTTCACTTCCTCTCTCTCTCTCTAAAACATTCCAAACCCTAATTTCTTCACTCTCTCTCTTTAGTTCTTTTCCTAAAACCTCAAATACCCTATCACCCATTGATTTCTTCATCATAGTTCCTCACAGAAAAAGGTAGAGCTCGTAGAAAGCTTCGTTTAAAGCGGAGAGGATATCGTTTTTGGCTCCGCCAAACTTCAACCAATGCTGTCTTCTTCTTCTAATCTTTGAGGTAGGGATTTCTCTAAACTTTGGTATGATTTTTAGCCGAGCTATTTCCTCATTAAAAGGATTTAGTGATTTCGAAATTTTGGGTTAAACTTAGGGTTTGATTTTGAAATATAAAAGAGAGGTTTTCAAATGGGTGCGTGAGAAAGGTTGTGGGGATGTGTTTATGGTTTAGCTATGTTGAAATGTTGGAATTTCTTTACTTAAATGTGTTTTTGAAAGTAAATGAGGTTTTGTTCTAAAATCCTTAATATTTGGTTTATAAAAGAAAAGGGAAAAGATGTTGGATTTTGAAGGGATGAAATGAATGTATCTGTTGATGATGAGAGTGGAGTTGGATATATAATATTGCTCCCATTTTGAAAAAGATGAGACTATATATTTTGTTGGAAATTATCTATTGAATAGAGATATCTGTTTTGGGCTACCGGTCGAGGATAACTTTGATTGTTGTAGAAATTGCATGAGGATTAGGTGAATTAAAACTAATTACTCATACATCTTGCATCGAGCATTGTTTCATACTTAAGCATTGAAAATGTATTGTTTTGAGAAAAATGGGTGAATACATGGGTGAATCTAGTTAGGGGTGTGGTTGTAGTTATTACGTTGGCCTGCGTGTCCTTGATGAAAGTCCAGAAACCCATGCAGTTAGATGCCGATCCTTCAGTTTAGTACTGGTAAAATGCCTTTGGTAGTGGTTGTATAGCCTACCAGCAGAAATGTACTTAGAGATTCCCAGTGTTTTGTATCTACTGCCCTGTTTTCTAATATAAAATGATATTTTTCATGAATTGATATATAATCCGGGCATTGCATTATTTTGAGATGAAAATGTAAAATGTTTGGCAAATGGTTAAGATTTATACATTGTGTTAAAGTATCTCTACTGGGCTTTAGCTTACCCTATGTGGAAAACAACTTTCAAGTGCTGATGGTATGCCTCCACCAAAGACATAGCTTAGGAGGATTTGGAGCAAAGGGCTTCTTTTGTTTTCTTTCGATGTAATTACTTTGCATAAGCCTTGGGCTTTAATTGTATTGAGTTAAACTCATTTTGTAATGACAAAGCATTGGCTTGGACAGATGTAGCCATTAGGGCATGAAATTACTTGATACTTCTTTTATTTCGATTCATGTGCACATGTCATATGCTATAGATTCAAGATCTACGATTTAAGGATATATACACAAATATATCATCTTTTGTAAGATTCAAGGAGTATAAATGGAAATGTAATTCATCCAAAAAAAAATAAAATAAATGGAAATATCAAATATAATGCTAGTGATCAATTCTACACAATATTATGGTGTGGGTTATTATTATTATTTTGGGGCGCTATAGGACAATATTAATCGAGGGTGGTGTTAACCGCCAACCTACGCAGGGCGAAATATTAACAAAGGGTAGTGTTAACAACCAATCCCATAGGAGGCGGTATTGACTGAGGGTGGTGTGAACCACCAACTCGTATAGAGGGCGGTATTAACTGAGGGTTTATGCCTTACACACTTCCCACATGTGGAAAGCTATTGCAACAATAGAAGGATTATGCCGATGAGGCAAATGCAGAAAAAACACAATAAAAATAGAGACAAACCTTCCTTTCTACGAGTTCTGCTGAAAAATCCCGGTGTAGAGCTTGGTAGGGATGACAACCATACACCATTGGATATTTCTGAACACCTTTCTTCGAAAATGCTATTGATGCTCACTTGGTCGGCTGAAAAATTGATTGTTCGAATAAAGGAGTGGTGGGTTGGTCCCATCTGGTTTTTAGAAGGTGAAAACAATTATTTCACATCTTTGAAAGTTTCTAAAAAAGGTGCGACTGTCCAACTCCCGTTCACTCTCATTTGAAAATATCTATCTAAACCTTTTATCTCATTTATGATTATTACCCAATGACTGACAATGATATCCTCCCCTTTTCTCCCAAGTCCGCCATTGGTTTTGACAAATCGAACACACCATTAGACAGTGATACTTCCTCCACGAATACGGTAGCGAAGGCTCTTGTCATGGCCATGACAGATAGCATTGACTCGATGGTTTTCTATATCATTGCCTATACAAGGAGGCACGGTTTAGGACACCCTCATGCGGGTGCTAGTAGTAGTAGGCAAGTAGTGGTTGACAAGCGTGCGCAGACTCAGGCCCACGGGCGAGGACGTTATTATGATCCTGGACAGGTCCCTTATGAGTAACACGGCCTGGGCCTATGAGGTCGATGAGAATGAGGATGCGACTGAGCTTCACTTCCCTCACATATTCCAGACATCCAACCTAAGGTTTGGATACTCGAAGAACTGATTGTCCTCTTGAATGGTAACCATACGATACTTATCATTCTTCTTTGACTAACACTTCCTCTTTTCTGCAGAGCACAGCTGCTATGCCTGAGGTGATTGTTAGTTGTGGCAATGATGATGATGATGATGCACCTTACGAAACCCCTTGATTATTCCTCTGTAGGTAGTAATATTTTTGGCAGCTGGGCTAGCGATGATGATGATGGCCCTGGTAGAGCTGCTATCTCGCTTCCCATTGAGACAATGGCTTTAGCCACATAGCTTTGCTTAGTTTAGGCTCCACTTTTCCCTGTGTTTTTCTTCTTTCTTTCTTTGTATAGCTCGTAAAAACTTTGAATGCAATATCCTTAACCGTCGTGGGACATTTTGTAGCTGCTTTTGTAAACAACTTGTTGTTTATGGCCTCCATATGTGTAAAACTCCTTTGCTTGTGAATGACTTCTGACTTTAAGACTTTCTTCTCTTGCTGTGCTTCTAAACGACTATATGTGTAGCTCGGCTTTTTCGCGCTCCCTTTCGGAAACTCGAAAAGATGCCCTACAGTTTGGACTCCCGTGGTTCTGAATCTAATCTCACAAGTGCACTGTGAAATTGATAAACACCAAAGAGTCCAAATCCGGCAAATCTTTTGGAAAATCGATTTTGAATCAAAATACAAAAAATGGACTGCTTTGCCAGATACAGAGCCGCCACCTAAATATTTTTAAAAAATTTAGGAAACCCATGACTCGTGCCAAAGGCCACGTGTCCGTCATCCCCAAAGTTGCCTCGGTTTGGGAACTTAGGAACGAGAGGGGAAGGTCGTGAATTGAGCACCCCCATTCGCCCAATTAAAGATCAGCATCTACTAACCATGATATGATTTTTATCAACATTATGTGTTCCTATTTAGGATATTACGCTAACATTACTATGTGATGCGTACAAGCAAGTATATACTAGTTTACTCAAATTGGAACAATTCAAGTTCATGTTTGTTTGCGAAAATGGATTGAATTTGCCACCTCAAGTGGGCTTACAGTTTGCGAATTTGCCACCAAACAAGTGGGCATAAAATGCGCATTTATTGAATCGTTCCAATTCAAACAACAAGCCTTCATCCACAGGCATTCAAACAGTTCATCCCTTAAGAATTTAGCCTCATGGCAAGCATGTTAGTCATGGCAATCACACACATTCATGCAAGCATTCTAAAGCATTAAAAACTCACCTAGTACTCCAAGCATAGACAAAACAAAAGAGTTAGAAAAAATATGCATGATTTCAAACTATACAAGATAACTAATGCAACGCATACAAATAATGCAATTAATAGGCTCAGCTACCGATATGGCATGTTATTCAGTTTGAAAACACACGGTTAAACACGTATTCGAAGAAGTATTGAAATGACAATGTAGTTTGAATGATGCTCCAAGCCTCGGTGCATGCAATACGAATGAATGGATGAAAGCATAAAGCATATGGTATGCTAATTGAAACATGACCCTAGTCTGACCATCAAAAGTGGGTAAATAAAAGGGAGAAAGACGTGGGGTTGGAAGACATACACATTATTACATTTTGCTCTCACAAAGGAGAGTACGAATGAATAAAGCTAAGCTAACTAGCAACTAATTAGGGCTAAGCTAATTAAGCTAATTTGGCTAATTAACTAATTATTACAACATTTGAATGAATTTACTAGTAAGCTAACTAATTAAATTACAACACAAGTGTAAGCAAACTAGACAATTAACATATGTAACTATGCTGCCACTACTCCACCTCGGGAAGTGGAAGATGCACATGCTCGGATACTGCCCGAAAAGACCACCGTTTTGCTCTCGAAAATCTCTGTTTGCGGAGTCGAACATTTCCAGAACCTTTCTGCTCCACCTTATGAACATTCTACTAAAGTTTACATCAGTGGCCAGCCGGCCATGGATGAATGCTGTAGGCCATCTGCCGGCCAAGAAGGTGGTCTGCCGGCCATCTATAGTGCACTGTGGACCATGGATGGTGGCTTGTCGGCCACTGATGCATTGGATCACCATGCTGCAACTGAGTACAAATAGAGCAAAAAGAGGGTTTTTGGCAGGATTATCTGCACAATTCACCCCTCCTTTTCATGGACAAATCTAAGGAGTTGTGAACATAAACCACAAACCACCAATGTAAGCAATTTCATTGCATGATGGGTTGTGATTCAAGGTGTGCAAGCTCAATGAATGCAAAATAAGACATTCAAGAACCATCACCCTATCATGCATGATCAAGGGCAATGGAGACCTAGGAAACTCGAGACATTTCATCACTTTGAGTATGAAATGTCCCAATTTTCCTTATGTTCACTTAATGTCCGATTGAACACACAACACACAAGTTATTATGTTGCTCAATTTTAGTCCCAAGTTATTAGTTACTCATTTTAACTTACCAGCCATTACTTAATCCAATTAAGTCCAAATGGTGAGTTAGAGTCCTCTAATGGAAAGAATGCTGTAGACGTCCCCGAACGTCCCGGGAGGGAATCCCGTTTTGTTCATTTGGGCTCACTACTGTTCAGGACTCAATGTCACAGTCCTGTATCTAATCTCGCAGAGTGCAATGCAAGACCGATGAATCATCAAAGAGTCCAAATCCGGCAAATCGTTTTTTTGAAAAACAGATTTTTAGAAAGAAGTGCCAAACATGGACTGCTTTGCCAGATACAGAGTCGCTACCTAAATATTTTATTTTGGAAAATTTAGGAAACCCTAACTCGTTGCCTAAGGCCACATGTCCGTCATCACCAAAGTTGCCTCGGCTCGGGAACTTGGGTATGATTGGGGAAGGTCACTTCATGAGCAGCCCCGCTCGCCCGATCAAAGATTGGCCTCTACTAACCATGATATCAAGTTTTGAAAACATTATGTGCTCTTATTCCAGTTTATTAGCCTAGAATTACTATGTGATGTGCGCAGCATACAAGTATAGACTGGATCGCCTGAATTGGAACAAAACACCTCATGTTTGCTTTTGAAACGGCTTGCTACTCGTAAGCAGGCTAAAATGTGGATTTTGCCACCCTCAAGTGGGCTTAGAAAACATGGTGATTTGCCACTATCAAGTGGGCTTAAAACTCGCAGTCGATGAATTGTTCCAATCCAAATAACCCAACCTTCACCCACAGGCATTCAGGCAGTTATATCATATAAGCACATAGCCTTATGTGAAGCATGTTATCATGGCAATCACTCACACGCATGCAAGGATGCTAAAGCATGAACACTTACTGAGTACTCCGAGCCAAAGAAAGAAGCTAATTAGAAATCATGCATGAATCCTAACTATGCTGAGATGCCTAATGCAACACATACAAGAATGCAACTAAGATAGGCTCGGCTATTCTAAGATGGCATATGATGATGCTACAGCTAACACGTATTCAACTTGAAATTGAAATACATTGCAGTTAGTATGATGCGCCGAGCCCGGTGCATGCAAGACAGATGAATGGATGCAAACATGAGATCATAAGTATGCTAATTGAAACATGCCCTAAACTAACCATCATAAGCTGGTAAATAAAAGGGAGAAAGACGTGGGGTTGGAAGACATACATCACACACACGCACACTTATTACAATGATTGGCCCTCTCTTGGAGGGTCTGAAAGAATATTACACAACCAAAATAAATAACGAATTATTACACAATACTAATTACTTAACAAATGAATTAGGTAAGCAAAGTAAACTAGCATGCTATGCTACGTGCAATGGACTGCCTCAGCTCTGTTCTGAATGATGAAGGATGCATGCATACTCGGGTCGCCTTGCCGGGAAATTCCATCGCGATGCCTCGCCTCGCCTTTGTTTGAAATTGATCTCAGAAACTTGCACAAAGCTCCAGAAGGCTGAAACTCCACCTTGGGAAGGCCACCGACCAGTTATTAGCATGGGAGACCACCTGCAGACCACCCTTTGTCGTGGAGACCAAAGAGGGTGGTCGGCCTACCAGAAAATCTGGTCGGCCGACCAGTTTCCACCTCTGGTTTCTGGTTTTTCTGCAACAAAGGCAAGAGAGAGAAAAGGCAATGTATTTTCAACAAATGTGTGCATGACCACTCTCCTCGTCCTTGCACAAGCTCAAGGGAGTGTAGTCCTCGATCCTCGTGCCACTAATCACACATCTCGATGCATGATGGCCGAGAAGTCGAATTGCACGACTCGATGTGAAATGAATGCACATATAAGCAAGTAAAGCCAACAACTCTATCATGGACAGTCAAGAGTGTCGACGACCGAGAATCGAGGCACGTGTCGTCACTTGGAGTACGAAACGTCCCTCGTTTCCCGTGTTCGGACTAAACCCTACTCCAAACACAAAGCAACGAGATGGCATACATAATGCGACTAACATGCAACCTAGCATACGCAATGCTATGGGCTAAAATGGCATACACAATGCACGTGACATAACATGGCATACACAATACACTCACGAAGACTATCATGCGCACATGAACTAAATGGCATATACAAATGCAAGATGGACTCACACCAATATGAGTGGACCTCAGCCACACTCACATCAGTGGCCATATGATGAAAATGAGACAACCGAAATACATGCAAGCATGCACGAATGCAATGGACCGATCCTAAGGCACAACATGCAACTCTAACTAAGCATGGCAAAGGATGAAATATGGCATACAAGCATACATTTTCCAGCTCTGAAACATGATGTACAATGATCCCGAATCATGCAAATATGTTACCCAATGCATGTTAGATGGCCCGAATACCGAAACTAGTGAAGTGCGTTACACTAGAGGTACACAAAGCAATGCACGAATGGCAAAGACAACCCCAAGCAGACCCTAGGCAGGTCTGAAATAGTGGGAAAATGGCCCAAAATGATGGTTCAAAGTGCATGGAAATGAAGCTCATTCAATGGTCCAAAAACAAGACATTCATGCACAACTCTCAAGCACACTTAAAGAGGAGAAAACATGAGCTTATGGCATTCACATAGGCTCTGAAATATGATGCAAAATTACCCCAAAGCATGAAGACATCTCAGTATATGCATGCAATAGACCTCAAATCTCAAAGCTAGGCCAGTGTATTGAACTACAAGCATGCAAAACAAACATCATTCGACCATGAGACCCAAAAATAGAGCTAGGGCAGTCCAAAATATGTACAAAATCAGTTTAAGGCAAGGCCAAAAAGTGCTAAAACCAAGGGTCAACAAAGCATGCAAAATAAGCTAGTGAACCATGATTTGCACTACAATTATATGAACCACATGAGAGCTCACCAAACCAGCCAAAAAAAGAAGTATGCCATGCCAAATAATGCCCAAAAACCCACTGAAACTCAGTCAATCCATGCAAGAATGATGTGTCCCTTTGAAAGGCCAATAAGAGGGTTGTTCTACACATGTAAGATAGACATACAAAATGGCAAAACCACCTCTGGAAAGAGGTTATGAGGGCCCTAAAACTCACTGAAAATGGCCTGAAATTAGTCTAGGAAGCATGCAAGTGAAGGCCCCTTTGAAAGGCCTTGGAGAAGATTACTCTACACATGCATAATAGACATCTAATATGGCAAAACCACCTCTGGACGGAGGTCATGCAGGTCACAAAACTCATCAAAAATGGCCTGGAGCATGGCTTTGAAACATGCAAATAGGGGCTCCTTTGGAAGGCCAACAAAGCCAGTAAAGAGAACAAGGGGTGAGAGGGTCACCCCTCTTTGATTTTGAAGCTCAAAGACACATGTTAGCCACTAAAAATCCACTGGATTTCAGTGGCTAAAAGGGAAAACCAAGGCCAACACAAATGCTCTAATGCATAGCTTAAAACATGAGGAAATGAAGCATGCAAGGGGGTAGATGACCCCCAACAGAAAAATGTCCTTAATAAAACTTGAAGAAAAGTTCAAAATAAGACTTTTTTCAGTTTATGACAAAGCCTAAATATGCTTGCAAATAGAGCTAAACTATGGAGTAAAATAATGCTACAAAGAGGGAAATGGTGTCTTACCCTTGTAGCACAGCAAGGCAGCAAGCTCTGAACCAAGAAATCAACTCCTCAAGCTTTGAAAATGACCTCCAAGGTGCTTAGGTTATTGATGGAGGTGGTAGGCTATGAGTGGTAGTGCAATGGGGCAAGAACAATGGAGTTTTGGAGCTTGGAATAGAGAGATAGAGAGAGGTATATGTATATGCCCTAGTCAACGTGTTCAACCCTTGCAATGGAAGAAGAATACTTCCTTCATAGAGGAGAGGGGCTAAAGCTTCTCTTGGAAGCTTAAAACCAAGCTTAAACATCCTCCATACACGTCTATGGAGGATGCATTCTGAGGCTTCCAGCTGGCACAGCTGGCTTCAACTCAGTGAGACAAAAAGCAGGAAGCTGGCCGACCAGGTTCAGGTGGTCGGCTGACCACTCCCCCTAGTCGGCCGACCAGGTTCAAAAGGGCCAAGTGGATTTAGGTGGTCGGCAACCCTGATTGGTGGTCTTCCAGGTGAATGCAGCTCAGTGGTGGTATGGGAGACCAGAAATTGTGGCTCAAAAGTGAGGGAGACCAAGGGGTCAAAAGGGTCAAGCAAAAAAGGTGGTCGGCCTACCAAGATTGGTGGTCTCCCAGATGAATGTAGCTCAGTGGTGGTATGAGAGACCAGAAATTGTGGCCCAAAAATGAGAGAAACCAGCTCTCTAACAAGAAAACCAGGCGGCGAAGAGAAAGGTGGTCTCCAAGAAGAAAAGGTGGTCTCCCACCATAGTACCACCTTCCTAACAATGAAACTAGGGTCCATGCGAAAAATGAACCCACACCAATGCGAAATGAAGGTTCGAGGGCCAAAACGCGCAGCCGGGGGCCTCGAAAACTGACTATTAAGCATCGGAGGTGGCGTATGACCACAAAGGTGGTCACCCGGGCCACAGTGTCCCTCTAAGGAGAGGAAACAAGGTGTGTGCCAAAAACCGGAGCAAACGGAGGTAGTTAAGCGGTCCCGAACCGAGGCGCACGGCCGACGGCTCTGAAAACTAGAAACTGGTCTCCAAACGGGAATAGTGGCCTACGACCGCGAAACGTAGCCTACGGCCGCTGAGAGATGATCTTCCGGACCTCTCCCTCCCTTCGGGAAGAGAAAATAGAGAAAACAGGGCCTGGTTCGCAAACCGAGGCAAAGTACAAAAGAGTCCCAAAGTCCGGAGGCAAGGCTCTCAGCCGAGACTTTGTGACCTCAGAACGAGCACAATATGCATCATCACCGAGCGCTCAATCGGTGACGTCTGAGTCTTAAGGTCGGTAAAAAATGGGGTGTCTACAAATGCTCAAAACACAAGTTGCTTTAGGTATAAAAGAAGTCTCATACCGTTGGTAATGAACCCCCAAAGGGATTAAACCATTAAGTATGAATCCTCAATTCCACACTTAGGCAAACAAATGACCTGAAACAAATTTCAAAGCGAAAAGAAAAACCAAGAAATGAGGGAGGTTGAAGAGGTGATTAGTGCTGAAATGAAGTACAAAACAACACCAAAGCATGCAATCAACTCAAACAAGAGGTGTCTAAAGGCCTAAAACACCAAACTTGTGAGGCCTATTACACTACAACCATGAAAAACAAGACTCAACTGAACCAAACAGCCCAAAACAGAGCTAAAGTAGTCTAAAAGAAGGGCAAAAACATGCTGGAATATAGCTACAAAAACCTAGAAAAACATGCTAACACATGGAGTTAACTAAACTAGCAAACAAGACACAAGGAGGGGATGCTAACCCCTCCACTTTTGGACATCAAAACATGTTTTTTGCCACTGAAAATACTCTGAAATTTACTGGTTAAATGCCTAAAAAAAGATGATTTGAAAATGGGAAACAAAGATGCAAAAGCCTTAAGAGCAAGAAATAAAGAAATGTGAGACACCCCTTAACCTTAAATGGCTTAAAACACCAATTTCTACCCATGAAAATAGAGTTTTTTACAGCTCACAAATAGCCCAAAAATAGTAAAAAAGAAAAAAAAAAAAAAAAAAAGGAAAAAGGAAAAAAAAAAAAGAAAGGAAAACAAGTATGGAAAGTAAGCTAACAAAGCAAATGTTATACCTCTTGAAGAGAAGAGTGATTCTAGGCAACAACTCAAGCTAAAACCAACTTGTAGAGCTCCAAGAGGGCCTCAAAGAATCTCAGCTCAAAGGTGATCAAGTCTGGTTAAGGAAGTAAAGGCAAGCGTGTAGTGTAAGTAGGCAAAAGTATAGAGAATTGCAAGAGAGAGAGAGAGAAAATTTTGAGTTTGAAATCTTCTAATCCTAAAACATAAGAGAGGGCCTCCCTATATATAGAAAACATGAATTCTATACAAGGAGATCCAGCCCTCCATGTGTGGACAGATGCAAACATTTGTGCAAATAGCTAGCACAGTTGGCACAAAATATCTGTAGAAAACATTGGTGGCTAGCCGGCCGTCAACGATGGCCGACAAGGCACATTAATGGCCGGCAAACTTTATAGATGGCGGGCAGGCCACCAGAGACTGCAGGAGGGAAAGACCAGGGCATGGTCCAAAAATGAGACAAACTGGATGCAGGGTTTGAAAGGCTCAAACCTGTGGCGTTCCGCCGAGGACTTCGAGCGTTTGACGAGCAAGCAGATTCGTCATTGGATGAACCTGCAAGAACATCCAAGTGTTAAAGGGCCGTAAAAAATGGGGTGTCTATAGTTGCCCCTTTTTGATAGAACTCGGAGTCATGAAATGATGTGAGTAAATGTCAAAGCCCAGAGACGACCCATTTTGACAAGGTTATAAGACTTGGACAAACAATCAAGATAGAAAACAAAATGGTTGCACCCGCAGGCTGCCTACATATCCCTTTACAAGGAATCAAACCAGCGTAGTTCTGGGGCAAAATGCAAATGACATGCAAGATGCTAGAACATAACTTATGATCATGCAATGAGGCAGTGCGATGAAACATTTAAATGCAAATGCTATGCAAAGAAATGCCACTATTAAACAAACTGAAACAAAGCACAGTAGATCCCATCAAGAAAAGAAATAAGTAAACAAACACACCACGTGTGGGAAACATGAGCCAAACCACATTTCATGCAGAGAGGATGCTAGAAAATTAAAGCTTAATTGTGCAACACGCAGGAAAGACAAAGAACGACACGACCAACGGGCGCACCCGAGGTCTCAACCGAGGTCCTAATGCGTTGCACGCAGAAGGAGAAAAAGGATGGTGTGAATAATCCTAAATGTTTTTAATCGATGCAAATAATCTTAATACGTCTCACACAAGAGAAGAAGTGGTGTGAACACCAGGACGCACGCGAATGTTTTTAACTTAAGGGGTGGTGTGAACACCGGGATGCACCCGAATGTTTATAACCGAGGGGGGTGGTGTGAACATCGGGACGCACCTGAATGTTTTTAACCAAAGGGAGTGGTGCGAACACCGAGACGCACCTGAGTGTTTTTAACCAAAGGGGGTTGGGGTGAACACTAGGACGCACCTAAATGTTTTTAACCGAAGGGGGTTGGTGTGAACACCGGGATGCACCTGAATGTTTTTAACCGAAGGGGTGGTATGAACACCGGGATGCACCCGAATCTTTTTAACCGAGGGGGGTGGTGTGAACACCGGGATGCACCCGAATGTTTTTAATCGAAGGGAGTGGTGTGAACACCGGGACGCACCTGAGTGTTTTTAAACAAAGGGGGCTGGGGTGAACACCAGGACACACCCAAATGTTTTTAACCAAAGGGGCTTGGTGCGAACATCAAGACGCACCCGAATGTTTTTAACTGAAGGGGTGGTATAAACACCGAGACGCACCCGAATCTTTTTAACCAAGGTGGGTGGTGTGAACACCGGGACACACCCGAATGTTTTTAACCGAAGGAAGTGGTGTGAACACGGGACACACCTAAGTGTTTTTAACCAAAGGCGGTTGGGGTGAACACCAGGATGCACCCGAATGTTTTTAACCGCAGGGTGTACTGTGAACACCGGGATGCACCCGAATGTTTTTAACCGAAGGACGTGGTGTGAACATCGGGACGCACCCGAATGTTTTTAATCGAAGAAGGTGGTGTGAACACCGGGATGCACCTGAATGTTTTTAACTGAAGCAAGGTGGTGTGAACACCGGGATGCACCCCAATGTTTTTAACCGAAGCAAGGTGGTGTGAACACTGGGACGCACTCGAATGTTTTTAACTGAAGGAGTTGGTGTGAACACTGGGACGCACCCGAATGCTTTTAACTGAAGGAGTTGGTGTGAACACTAGGACGCACCTGAATGTTTTTAACCGAAGGAGGTGGTGTGAACACCGGGACGCACCCCGAATGTTTTTAACCGAAGTAATCCTAACGTGTCTCACGCGAGAGGAGAAAGAGGTAAAAGGATGCGATCCAATCCGAAGGGCGCAAACTATTGTACCTGGAACTTCTCTAAATGAATTGTACGTACAATATCGTGCATGCGTAGGAAAAAGACTAGACAAGTACGATATAGTAAGAATGCATGTTCTATGCAACATGTTCTATGCAAGATAAACAATCGAGATAAATGTTAATGGCATGTTCTATGCAAGAAACAAAAGCATAAGCATATTCTATGAGTGAAACAAAAAAGGATGCAACATCCATGTATGAAGACGAATACATATTCCATTTGTAATTCAAAACAAATGCATATTCCGTGCAGAATTCAAGACAATTGCATATTCCATGCATAATTCAAGAGCGAACGCAAGACGCGCATGCAATTCCCGTGAGATGGACATCTTACAACAACATATGTGAAATGCATATTCTATGCCACAAAGTGAAGTGCATGTTTCATGCAAAAACGAATAAGAAATGCATGATTTGACGAAGAAAATTTCAATAGCAACTTTCGATTCACCTCTCGAAAGAATTACAATGTATTTAAAGGATACACCTCGTTCAGGTTGACAAGTGACGAACAACCCGCACCGAAAACACAGTTTTTAGTTTTCGCAGAGACATTCTAAACCAAACAGTGAACAATCCCTTCAATTCTTGAAACCAAAGACACAAAACAGCATCAAGAACCCAAGGAAAGCTGCCGGCTATTTGGGAAGGCCGCCAACCAGGTGCCGGCCAACAATAAGCCTTGCTGGCCATCGATGAGCCTTGCTAGCCATCGATGGGAGATTGAGGGTAAATTGGACTTTTTGATTTGGGTTTTTAAGTATGAGCCGCCACACTTCATTTCCTCACTTCCTCATGCCTGAAAATCATCTCTTTCTCTCTAGACACTCATTCTCTCTAGATTTGTGCTTTCTAGGCGTTTTTCAACACCCCACGCGAAGTTGATTCACTAAAACCTCTTTGTTCTTTTCACTTTGAACCGATTGAAACATGATTTCAGTGCTTCTTTCCTCATTTCCATCATTCTAGGCTTATTCCCCTCGAGTTTCTCTTTAGTTTTGTACATTTTTGCTGATTTTGACTTTTTTTCTCCATTTTCTCTCTTACAGGGTTTGACTTTTTCCAAGTCTACTCTTTTTCTTCATTTTTCTTCACTTTTCACCCATCTCGCACCTATTTTCAGATGGCAGACGAGGTTCCTCATGACGGGGCTCCTCCGAAGGTTCCCCCAATAGTTCCACCTGTGCCAGAGGTAGGGGAGCCAATAGTTGACCTTGAGGCTGACCTAGAGGTGGAGTTCGAGCCCAAGGCCGAGCCAGAGCCAGAGCCAGAGCCGTTATCACTGAGGGTACGGCCTTTCGATCCGGCGAGATATCACCCACAGACACACATATTGCCCACTTTCGAAGGCATCAGACGCTTCACCGAGTTTGCCCGCGGTGCACCTGAGGACCTTTTACTAAGGGAGCCAGATTCTCACTTGTCGGCCATTGCCATTGAGGTAATCACCCTATTTTATGTATTTCTGCTTCATGTATTTCTACCTTTAGTTACTTGCAATTCCTGTGCACTGCCTTGTATTAGATTCATTTGATTGCATTTCATACATTGACTCGTATCTGACTGCATTTCATGCACTGCCTTTATCTGATGCATTTCATACACTGCCCTCATCTATTTCCATTTCATGCACTGCCCTTATCTGATGCATTTGTCTTCTGCCACAGGGCGAGTCTCGCGCCTTTAGAGGCCATGGTGCTACGACCGCTAAAGACTGGTATGACGAGCTCCCGACTGGAGTTCGAGACATCATTGACGAGGTGGGCTTCGGTCTCTTCTGCTCTAGCTTGACCTGGGTCATCGCGAGCCATCCCCTCCTAGGAGCACTGGTGGAGAGGTGGTGGGATACCACCAACTCCTTCCACTTTTCCACCGCAGGGGAGATGACGATGACTCCTTAAGACTTTGCTATGATCACGGGCTTAAACACAGGGGGCGATCCGATCCTTATTGATACAGATATGGACAAGTGGGAGGTAGCTTGGTTTGAGCTGCTGGGGGCATACCCACCCATATACCGGACGGGGATGGTAAGTTATACTTGGTTCGCAAAGCGATTCATAGGGACTGAGCCCAAGACTGTAGAGAAGACTGAGCAGTATGCTAGGGGCTTCCTGATGTTTGTCTTTGGTACTATCTTGTTTTCGAACAGGTGGAATACCATTGGCCTATATTTGCTGAGTGCCCTGGTGACCCTTCCTGGCGTCTGTTTCTACAACTGGGGTGGAGCTAGCCTGACCACACTGTACGGATATATGAGCTCTACCTCCCATCTGCGGGGAGACTTGATTGGAGGCTACTGGTGAGCCTGGGAGGTAGATATCTTAGTTCCCTCTTTGTACTTTATGTTTACTTTACAGTTTCTACTTTACATCTATTTGAGTATACGCTTTCTGGTTCGCATTTTTGTATATGCTCAAACACTGTTCATATACTATGCTTTCTCTTTTGCACTTTCTACATTTGCTTAAACATTGTACTGATCACATACCACTGCCTTTTCCGTGCAGCTACGGGTATACGCATACTTTCCGACTCTGGCCTGGTAGCCTGTAGTGGAGCTTCCACTAACGGTACCCTACTCGCGAATATACGACGGCCAGCTTTTCCATAGGACTCGCGAGCCTTTTACATTCTTTAGGTGGTACTTCGACACAATAGGCGCCCATGAGGTAATTTGAAACACAGTCATTTCATTTCTGCTTTGAAACTTTTCTACTTTAGCAACTGGCAACAACTAATAATCTATACAACTTTTGTTTGCAGATCACGTGGCAGCCTTCGGCCTTGATGCCAGGGGGGTTTGGGGTCAGTTTGCCGGTGTCTGGGCCATCTTTTGCTATTACATTCTGCTTGAGGGTCCAGTTTGCCGAGCCTGGTTCTTAGGTGAGCACTTCGTATGCTAGAGTATGGGTGTGTCAAACCCGGTCGTCTCGATGGTTCCACCAGAGTCCATGCGGCTCACAGAGAGCCTATCAGTTGAGGAGGTCATCCAGTTCATGGTGGGTGTCAATGTCAACTTCTTTCGAGCATAGGGCGACTATGCAGATTTCATCCTGAGACACTTGATGCCACCCCTGACAAGTGTTCGTGGAGATGAGGAGGTGGGGGCTCCTACTGCGAGAGCGAGGCGTAGAGTGACCCGGGCGAGCAGGGTGGAGGGCTAATTGGCTAGACCTTGCCACTATGCTAACTTGTTGGCGACACACAAAAGAGGCCTACCAGATCCTGATTAAGCCCACAGCAGCCAGTCAGGGTCCGAGGCCCGACTCCAGTATGAACCACACTTTAGGACTTGCACTCTATATTTCATTTTAGATATATCTATGGTAGACACTAATCATGCAAATACATTTGCAGGCACCAATCGAGTATATAGGAGGTGCCCTCGAGCTGATAGCCTCGCTGATGGGGATGATACAGAGGAGAAAGATGCTGCTTAGTCTCAACGGTATTCAGGTAATTTCTTCAGTTTTCCATTATGAGCATCACCTTTCCACTAACACACTGACACTAAACTACGCTGATATATTGCATTGATAGATGATATCTGCCACACTGCACTTACACACTGTATTCACACACTGTATCTGACTTCTGCATATACTCATTCTGCGTGCCATGCTTGCATCTGACACACATACTATAACTGATACGAAACATCTGTCTTTTCAGATCCCACCCATGCCGATGGCGCCTACGGGAGCTGTAGCACCTGCACCAGTAGTACCTCCTCCAGCAGCAGGGAGGAGGGAGGAACAGATTCTGGCACATGGCTGAGGCAAAGCTAGAGGCACCCGAGACGGGAGCGGCCCTTCAGAGCCCATTCTGAGTGATGATGATGCTGAGACGAGCAACTCTGAGGAGGCAGTGAGTCAGCATTCAGAGTCATCTGAGATTGGCGATGATGACGCTGGCTTGGGTTTCGAGAGTGAGGGCAATACCGAGGCGAGCTCTAGGGCGAAGAGAGGAGATGGCTCCGGTTCAGACTCTGGTCCAGATTCAGACAGCCGTACCGACAGAGACAGTGCCCCAAAGTCCTCTTCTCCGAGGAAGAGGACGAAGAGGGCTTCTCAGGCCTGAGGCATCCAGCACTGATTTATGTATTTTTGCTTAGTTTCTTTTTGTTTGTAGTTTAGCAAATTGTACAACTTAAGACAGGTTTTATTTGCTTTAAAAACTTGTACTGCACTTTTGTAAAAACAACCATGTTCGGAATAAAAACTAGTTTTTATTTGAAAAAAGTGTTATATTTTCCATCAGGAGCACCACATTGCATGAAAATGAGGTTGAACTCGATATTGAAAACTGAACACTTGTATTGCCACAACAGTCTTAATTGGGTAATGAACCAAGCAACAACTGAAATAACAACAATATACAATCCGATAAACAACACAACAACTTGATAAACAAAAAGCACATAAATACAACTTGATAAGCAAAACAAAACGAATAGACCTCAACAAACTTGCTAAAGCCCAAAAAGACTCAAAACAAGACTCTAAAACACACAAAGAACAGAACAAAATACATGCATTCAGCATCTTTCCAGCACAAATAAGGATAGCAGGCTAGAGTGGGAGACTGCCGGCCATGAGTGGTGATTACTGGCCATGTGCCAGCCATGTGAGGTGGTCTGCTAGCCACCAATGTCCTTTGCCGGCCACCAATGTGGCTTGCCGGCCATCAATGTGCAAGTCCTTCAAAATGTTGACACCTGGCTTCCATTCACTGCCTTATCTTCTAAAAAAGGTTAGACTTCGTAGTTTCTTTATTTCAGTTGCAAATTATTCACAAATGGAGCCATTTTTCGCCGAAAAACTCTCAAATTGGATTGCGACTTTGGATGGCTCTAAAAAGGTTAACTTCCAGGGTTTTGACATAAATGCACTATTCCCGTTGAGTCGTTCTCCGCTTTGTTTTCCATTTCTACATGTTGTGGCTAGATGTTGGAACCTGATTACACACGTCTTTAGCTTCGGGGGACAAGAGATATGCCCAACAATTGAAGAATTTCAAGTGCTAATGGAATCCCGACGCAATGAGGAAATCATACCTCAGCCCCGCTTTAGGCACATTTGAGCTTTGGGACAAATGTGCAGACTTACTTTACACGAGGCTTAATCCTTGGTTCACAATGGGGAGCTCGATATTCCCAGTCTAATTGATCAATTTTCTGAAGTTGGCGACTAAGGTAATCTTCTTTGGCAGGGTTTTCGGCAAAACGCCCTCTACTTGTGCATGTTGGTTCATTTCCTTCTTGCCCCTAGCTTCGGAGGGTCTCGCATTCAACTCATCGAAGTGGTCCATGGTTTAAAAGAGGGCAAGAGTTGTATTGGCTTAACATTGGCCGAGACTTTGATGGGATTAGACGTCTTCCATCGGCAAGAGACAAGCAAATTAGCAGGGAGTTCGCTACTTCTTTTTGGTAATGTTTCCCACCCTCTCTAATATGTGTTTCTCACAAAACTCGGTACTCATGCTTTGTTTTTCTTTCAAAGCCCTTTTCTCACTTTTCTCTCAATATACATTTCCCTATTCTTTAATCTCTATTTTCTTTTATCCTTCCCTAGATATGGCTAATGGACAAGCTGAAGGTAGTGGACTGTTGCCCTGCATACTCAGCCTGAGCATACTTTTTTCGCCAATAGCTAGTGGATTTCCCGAATGAAGGATGGTGGTGCCATTGGATGTGCAATAGGTCTACTGCTGACATTGCTTGGCGTTGCTCCTGGCATAACCTGACCAAAATGAGCTACAGCATGGCTCGACAACCTGGCATTCAGCTGATTGGCTTAACACTGTGTATTCTACTTTTCGTTTCGATTCAGGCGTCAGTTTAGACATGATCAGACTTGCCCAGAGGAGGGGGTAGAGTACCCGGTTTCATTCCCCATCCAAGATTCACATTTTTCGAGGTACCTCACTGCTTAGAGGATGAGAGAGCTTCTGGCCCCTGCCCTTAGTTTTAGCTACGCACTTTTCTAGCGAGTGCCTGACTTGGCTCGAATATAAGGTTCAAACCGGGCCCACTTTGGCATCAGAAGCTTCCACAAGCACAAGCGGGGGACGCCGGAACACCTGACTCATCTACGCCCCTAATTTATTGTTTTGATCTTACTTTCCAAGTTTTATGAATGTAAGAAAAGCAACTTTGATTTGTATCAAGAGTTTGGAAAACTTTGTATTGAAATCAATGAAATTAAAATTATGAGCACTGAAAATTCTCCTTTTGGTCCAAAAATGGTCTAAGTTGTAAAAGGTAAAATTTGAGCAAAAATCAACTGTTATCAAAACTTTTCAAAACCATTTTCGATAAGGATCACAACTTGACACACATAAAATCAATCCTCGAGATGTACAACCCTGAATCCAAAGACCACAAATTGCCCCCTGATTGAATAATGCTGTGCAACACTGTAGCCAGTTCTCAGAGAAGATCACAATCGAACATTTAGATAAAAAATAGACAAAGATGACCTGATCAAACACATGGACAGGACAGTTGAGTTGAAGGTGTTTAGGGCCAAACTTCAGGATGAAGTTGCCTACATATCCTGAAGATGGGAATCAAGCCTTACGTAGTTCGATTCTGGTTCACTCGAGTATTAACACTCTCCTTTTGCGCTCTAACTTTTGCTAAGGCCGCCCTTTAGGGTTTTCAACCTTGCGAGCTCAATTTTTCTCTATTTCCAATTTTTTTGTGCTCTAACTTTTGCCTAGCGAGCCTCTCAGGGGTGGTATTTATTCAACTTGTCCATGTTGATCGGTTGGAAAGATTCTAGGCCGTCCAGGTCCATGAGTATGACAGCTCCACCGGACCAGATAGTTTTGATGATCTAAGGACCAGTCCAATTTGGTCTGAACTTGCCCCCTAGGGTCATGGATGGGAGCTTAGTTGTCTTTCAGTACCAGATCCCCTTCTTTGAGATTCCGGGACTTAACTTTCTTGTTAAAAACCCTGGCAATCCTGCGTTGATAACCCTGAACATGGTACAATGCTTTCAGCCTTTTCTCATCAAACAACATGAGTTCTTCAAACCTAATTTGTTGCCAGTCCGCCTTTGCTATCTGACATTCAGCCATAACCAGCAGCGACGACACTTCTATTTCAATTTGCAGAACAACTTCTATCCCATAGACAAGAGAGTACGGAGTTTCCCCAGTAGACGTCCGGATTGAAGTTCTATAGCCCCAGAGTGTGAATGGCAATTTGTCTGGCCAATCCCTGTAGGTCTCAACCATTTTATGCAGAATATGCTTGATGTTCTTATTGGTGGCCTCAATAGCTCCGTTGGTCTACGGCTGGTAGGTAGATGACTTATGGAAAGCCACATTGTGTTTCTCCAACAAGTCAATGACTTCTTTCTTGAAATTGGAGCAATTATCTGAAATGATCTCATTCGTTACTTCATAACGGCAAATGATGTTGTTTTGGATGAACTTAGCCACATGCGCTGCTTTTAACACTACATAGGACTGAGCTTCCACCCACTTTGTAAAGTAATCAATTGCCACCAGAATGTATTCATGCCCATTTGACCCTTTCGGTGTGACTGTGCCGATGACGTCGATTCTTCAGACTGAGAAAGGCCATGGTGAAGTAATGTTGTACAGCTTCGACAGTGGGATATTCATGCGATTAACATGAATTTGGCATTTGGGACATCGCCGAACAAAATCAATACAATCCTCCTCCATAGTAGACCAGTAGTAACCTTGCCTGAGAATCTTCCAGGGTAACATTACTCTGTTCATGTGTGCTCTGCACTCTCCCATATGGATGGCCTCCATTAGGCACTTTGATTCCTCTGCATCGACACACAACTTGTGCATTCCCAGATGACCCCTCTTGTATAGTTTACCTCCGCAGATGATAAATTGAATGGCCATCCACCGTATTGTCCTCTTATCTTTGGCATTTTCCCCTGGTGGATAAACCTCATTTTTCAAGAAGTTCCAGATATCATAGAGACAAGGGTTTTGATCATGAACTTCATTTGTTGCGGCAATAGTTTCGTAGGCCGGCATATACCTCTGCTCAATAATGATCGGACGCATCCGGACTCCAAGTGGAATGTCTATCATAGATGATAGACTTGATAAGGCATCAGCGAACCTGTTGTTCTTTCTTAGTAGATGTGCAAAGGTTAGCTTTTCAAACCTAGGAATCAGAACATCCAAGGTCTGGTGATTGATCTTCATCTTTTCTTTTTCAACCTTCCAGTCTCCTTTTGCTTGAGACACAACTAGGTTCCAGTCCCCAACGACGTCCAACCATTTTGCCCCTAGTTCTAGGGTGGCTTCCAAACCAGCAATACACGCCTCGTATTCTACTTCGTTAGTGGATACCTTGAACCAGAGTTTGAAGGCTAAGGGTATATAGGAATTGTCGGGTGCTATCAGCAACACCCTTATCCCATAACCATATTGATTAGACACTCCGTCAAAGTACATTGTCCAAATCTCTTCCTCGACTTGTAGAATGGCTTCATTTAGGAACATGTATTCTACTGCTTCATGCCCTTCCACTGGGTGATCTGCCAGGAACTCTGCTACTGCTCTCCCCTTGACTGACTTGCGAGTAACATACTTCAGATCAAATTCAGAAAGGAGAAGTAACCACCAGGCTAGCCTACCCGTAAGCGCTGGTTTCTCAAAGAGATATTTGATGGGATCTAATCTCGAAACCAGAATTACAGAGTGAGCTAACAAGAAGTGCCTCAACTTTCTGGTAGCCCATACCAAGGCTAGGCAAGCTTTTTCTAGCGGGGTGTAACGAGTCTCGTAATCCAGCATTTTCTTGCTCAAATAGTAGATGGCTTTCTCCGCCTTATCCTCAGATTCCTGAGCAAGCATGCATCCCATTGTTGTATCCGTTACTGGCAGATACAAAATCAACGGCTTCCCGGCTCTGGTGGCGACAACGCAAGTGGATTCTCAAGGTACTGCTTGATCTACTCAAAGCAAATTGACATCGATCATCCCATTGGAGCCTCTTTCATTTCTTCAGGAGACCAAATAATGGTTCACAAGTCAAGGTTAATTTTGAAATAAACCGTCTTATGAATTACACTTTGCCCAGAAAGCCTCGCACCTGCTTTTCAGTCCTTGGTGGTGGCATTTCTAGGATGGCCTTGATTTTGGAAGGATATACCTCGATGCCCCTCTGTGTGATCAAGAAACCCAGCATTTTCCCTACTGTTACACCAAAAGTACACTTTTGTGGATTCAACCTCAGTCTGTATTCTCTAATCCGTTAAAAGAATTTCTTCAAGGCGGTGTAGTGGCCCTCTCTTTCTTTGGACTTGACAATCATGTCATCCACGTACACCTCGACCTCTTTATGAATCATATCATGCAGAATTGTGGTTGCAACCTGTTAATAGGTAGCCCCAGCATTCTTTATCCCAAATGGCATCACCCTGTAGTAGTAAATTCACCACGGCGTAGTGAAGGCGGTTTTCTCTCTGTCCTTGGGTGCCATCAAAATCTGGTTATACCCGGAAAATCCATCCATGAAGGAGAGTAATGCATGACCCGCAGTGAAGTCCACCAATTCATCAATGTGCAGTAGAGGAAAATCTTCCTTCAGACTGGCTCTATTCAGATCCCTGAAGTCCACACATACCCGAATTCTGCCATCTTTCTTTGGCACTGGAACAATGTTGGCTAACCAAGTTGGGTACTCAGATACTAGTAAGAATCCTGCGTCTATCTGCTTGATGACCTCTTCCTTAATCTTCAAAGCCCAATCCGGGCGCATTCTTTGCAACTTCTGTTTGATGGGTTAGGCATCGGGGTCAAGAGGAATCCGATGCTGTACAATCTCAGGATCGATTCCAGGCATGTCTTTGTAGGACCATGCGAAAACATCTTTGAAATCTTTTAATAAAGCGATGAAGCGCTCGTGCTCCTCCGAAGACAATGTGGACTTGATCTGGACCAGACGTGGATCCTTCTCAGTACCCACATTAAAAGTAATGATTTTATTAGCGAGGGGTTTTGCAAACCTCTTCTCTTCTCGATTAATCAAAATTTTCAAAGCCAGAGGAATTCCTTTCTCATTGTTTTCATCAAAATTTTGAAAATCATGACCAATGCAATAAACAAGAGGCACAGAGAAATACTCAAAATCTGCGGTGGCATTCTCATTCACAAGGTCAAGCTCATCCAATGCCTCAGTTACAGCTGACTCAAAAGAAAAAGATAAGGAAGACCCAGACAAAACCTTGGTATCCAGGTTATCACCCCCAGGAATACCGGACTCAGACCCAGAAGAACCAGAATCTGATTCCGACCCCACAGACTCTGTGAAATCAGATTTTGGCTCACTACCCAACTCAGAACTGCTAGATAAGTAGCCCTCCTCCAGTTGCCAAATGAGGGATGGTGCATCAGATTCATCCAAGACGCTGCTAGAAGGGTTCACACTTGGTTGGTCCTCGATCATGGAAACGGTCAGGTCATCTCCCAAGCTCTCTGAGTTGATTGGAGGATCCGAAAGGAGACATACCAGTGCTGCTCCTACTTCAAGCTCATTGCTGTTGAAATCACTTTATGTGCTCTTCACAGCTTCAGCGCTTAGTTCAGCTATTTCCTCCGTATCACTATCATGCAGCTGTAAGTCAAAGAAAATATCAAAGCCAGGAACCCGCTGCTTCTCAGAGTTGAACCAGGGTTCGGGGAAACCATAGAATGGGAAGTCTTCTCCCTTCCAAACAAAATAACCATTCACGGTTCACCGGATCGGTCGATGCACAAGTTCATAACGCTTGCCGGTCTGCTTAGCCCTGGCTCTGCCGGCCATTTCTTTCCCTTTCCTAACCCAATCCTCTTTAGTGGGCGTATTGCCAAGACCAAAGGCATATGGGTTATGTTGCACATTGGCCAATGCAGTGACGCCTTTCTGGCCACTTCTTCGCAGTCCCATTCCTGGCATGTGTTGGAACTTGTTCATGAAGTATACAGATTGGACACTAACATACAAGCGCTCATCAATAGCCAAGACATTATGCACTACCTGGGCCTCAGCCAAGGTAAACCCCGAAAGGAAAACATCCTCTTTGCCATGCACAATCTCCAACACAGGTGTAGTGACCTCTGGTAGAGAATATATAGATGAATTCTAGAAGACTATGGCCACCCCTTTCCCATGGGGGTATTTCAGCATTTGGTGGAGGGTAGAAGAGACAGCTTTCCCTTGGTGTAGCTAGGGTCGCCCAAGTAGTAAGTTGAAAGTGGCTGGAATATCCAGGACATGGAACTCGATGTCCTGTTGAGCAGGTGTCACGCCCTAAAATTTAGACAATTAAATATTAAATTAGGATTAAACCCCAATCAATATTCCATCATCCAAATCCTAGGGGTGAAACAAAAAAAAAACTAAGCGCCAACCAAACCACCTACTATAATTTCATAACTAATCAATACCTCTAACAATAAAGTAACAATAAATAGTCAAAATAACTTAAACAATGTACAGTTACAAACCATGCCAAATTATCCCACTACTAAAGTCATAAAAAAAAAATTAAAAAAAAATACATAAACTACTAACAACCCTAAGCTCTAGAAAAACAACATGTCCTACGATCATAGTTATTTCTTGTCACCACCATGGCCTCTACTAATCTTGCAAAGGAAGCTCGACTGCGCTCAAATAGAATGCACCCGAGTTGCCAAGAGAGAAAACGGGTCAGCATATAGGTATACTGGTATGAGTACAAGATTTAACACCCACGTGTTCACCAGACACAAACAAAAATACATTTAATTCTTATTATGGGACAAGACAAGTAGTTCCAACCGCACCGAGACGAATGGGTAGTTTTTCGAGATACGGTGACATTTAGTTTCATGTCCGTACACAACGAAATATAAATTGATTATAAAATAAACAAAATAAAAATAAAAATATGGTGGGTAAGCCCTGTATAAAAAGTTAGTAAGACCCACCATCCTGCAAAAAAATAAAGTTAGTATAATTTAATCATAAGTAACTTGCTGAAGAAGTATAAAAATGCACCATTTCATGCTTAAATAATTCGAATTGACCAAAACTCAAAGAACGAAAGTTGCATAGAGTCAAATTTCCAAAAAGACCAAGCGAACGAATTTAGTACAAACTAAACAGGTTGAGAGAAAAACTTGATAGAAGAACCTAGACAGATTTCAACCAAAAAATCTGAAGCTGAAAACGAACAGAAACTGCCCTAAGATGATTTTTTTTCGAAAAAGTTCAAAACACAAAAAGTGTGCAGAATAATGCTTTACTTCAGTTTACGTGAAACCAATAAAAATGAGCTCGTTTCGTGGGTTAAAATAGTCTCTAAAATCTGCATTGCCAAAATGAATCAAAACTACAATAACCAAGATCAACCGATTATAAGTTCTAATCAATCTTTTAATAAAAAGTTAAAACACAAAAGTTGTCTAGAATCACGTATACATGCCTCTGCTCAAATTTCATAATTTATCGAGGTCGTTTACTTTCTTTCAACCTGTACAAATCAATACAACACACACCATAACAATAAATTCATAATTAAATTCTTTGTACCTTAACTCCACCACTTTTGCCCTCCACTTCCGGCCTACACATATATCCCATGTGCCTCCCGTATACCTAACACCGCTCCGAAGCCAACTTGCACGGGGATATCGTCTCGAGTTTGACTCACATTCCCTGGATGGTTAGCATATACGTACGCGCGTAAATCAAAGCACTCGTCTACTCATGAGAATGAGGCAACAATATACATATACACAACATCTCACTCATGAGAATAAACATAACAATGCCAAGCTTAAGGCATTCAAATAAGTCTCATAATTCTCACCATTTTTTATACACTCTTTCTCACCAACACTCAAATAAAACAACAATCCATGGAGTCATGGTGGAGTATAAAGAATTTATCTATGGGTTCCGAATTTATTTTAATTTCATATATCCATGAGTGTGATCACAACCATAAAATAAATCCATATAACAATCCGAAGCCTTGCATACACAACGAATCAAAATAATTAAAATCAATCAATCATCTAAAAACCTTAAAGCTTACATATACAACTAATCAAAATAATTAAAATCAATCAATCATCTGAAAATCTTAAACCTTACATACACAACTAATCAAAATAATTAAAACCAATCTATCATTTAAAAATCCTAAACCTTACATACACAACTAATCAAAATAATGAAAATTAATCTATCATCTTTATATAAACACAAAATCAAACTAACATCAATTAAATAAAAATAAATAAATAAAAACAATGAATTAAACATAAATCAGGGGAAGTAGGTTTTGTACTCACAATATTTTTTTTGAAGATCAAAGAATAACTTGGAGAATTAAAAGAGCCACCAAAATAAAACCCTAATCTTTTTTATTCTTTTTTCTCCACCCTCTCCTCCTTTTTCCGCGATTCTTCCTCTCTTTGGGTTGTATTCTCTATTTTTCCTTTATTAGTCTCTCTCTCTCTCGCTCTCTCTCTCTCTCTCTCTCTCACACACACACACACACACACTCTCGGCAGCTGCTTTGTTGAAAATTCTCCACATAACAACAACCTAAGTTTAAATAACCTAATTTCCTATTCTAATCTAATATGACTATTATATAATATTATATTATATAATACAACATAATTACAATATATATCAATACAAATATAAGATTAAATATATATATATATATATATATAACGCCTCTTTTTTTGTATATAACAATTATAAATATATAAATATTTGAATTAATTATATATAATTAAATAACACATTAAATTAATTAATCACCACATTAAATTTATTAAATATCACATTAAATTCTCATATGACCACACAATTAATAAAGTCAAAAAATAAAATAAGATAATAATAATCATAATAATAATAAATAATGACCTACAAAAATTAGGGTTGCTACAATATACACACCTCAAAAGAATCTCATCCCGAGATTCGATAGGAGAGAGTACTAAACAAAAAGTTCCGGGTGCATACGCCGAACTTTCTCTTCCAAATCCCAAGTGATATCGTTCCCATCCTCGCTCCATTACACTTTCACCAAGTTCACTTTCTTACGCCGCTACTGCTTTACATCCTGATCTAGAATAGTAACCGGTCGCACCCCATACGTGAGATCATCATTAATTTCCAACACTTCTGGTGATACTACTAGGGATGGGTCTTGCATACACTTTCACAATAAAGATACGTGGAACACATTGTGAATCATAGCTAAAGCAGGTGGTAGAGCTAATTTGTAAGCCACATTACTAATCCTCTCAATGATCTCATATGGTCCCACAAATCTAGGTGCCAACTTTCCCTTCTTTCCGAACCGCATGACACCCTTCATCGGCGAGACCTTCCAAGACACGAAATCTCCGACATTTAACTCTACCCCTTTACGTTTTCTATCAGCGTAACTCTTCTGATGACTCTGTGCAGTGTTAATACGTTTCCAAATAATGTTCACCTTCTCCTTGGTCTCTCTCACCAACTCTGGCCCTAACAATGGCGCATCTCCTACCTCCATCCAACAAGCAGGTGATCGACATGGCCTCCCATACAAAGCCTCAAAAGGTGCCATCCCGATACTGGAGTGATAACTATTATTATAAGCAAACTCCACAAATGGCAAGTGTTCTTCCCAACTACCACCAAGATCGATGACACAAGCTCTCAACATATCCTCCAAGATCTGATTTACCCACTCAGTTTGCCCATCTGTCTGAGGATGATAAGCCATGCTCAAGTCTAACCTAGCACCCAAAGCATGTTGAAAACTCTCCCAAAACTCTGCCACAAACAACGGATCACGATCTGAAACTATAGAAACGGGTGCGCCATGAAGTCGCACCACCTCCCGAATATACAGCCTAGCTAGTTTATCCGCAGTTCGGTGAACACTGATAGGAATAAAATGAGCAGACTTGGTGAGTCAATCCACTATCACCCAAATAGATTCATTGCCTTGCTTAGACCGTGGCAATCCATCCACGAAATCCATAGAGATGCACTCCCATTTCCAAGTAGGGATCTCGAGAGGCTGCAAAAGTCCAAACGGTTGTTGGTGTTTTGCCTTAACCTGTTGATACACATAACATCGAGAAACATACTCTCCTATGTCTTTCTTCGTACCTTCCCACCAAAACGTCCTCTTCAAGTCATGATACATCTTAGTCCCACCAGGGTGAATGGTATATCGGGACCTATGGGTATCGTCCATAATCTCTTTCCTCAATTCAACAATGTTAGGTACACACAACCTGCCCTTGAATCGCAACCCCCCATCTGGGTCCACAGACCAATCAGTAGGACAATCATCGATCAAATCCACTACAAGGTCATTGAGCTTGCTGACGAGAAGCCTATCTAAATTTTGCATCTGACGAACTTTACCTAGTAAAATCGGCTGCACGGTCAAACTACCATTGTATGCCTTCTCAACACTCTCTATTGGTTGAACATCATGCATCGAAATTAACTCCACGGATTTCCATTCTTGAATCATCAAAGAAGCTATAATCCCATGTTGTCGACTAAGTGCATCAGCGACTACATTTCCTTTTCCCGAGTGGTAAAGGATCTCAAAATCATAACCACTACGAATTCAACCCACCTCTGTTGCCTCATATTCAACTTTTTTTGAGAAAAAAGATATTTGATGCTCTTGTGATCAGTGTACAACTCAAAGCGCTCCCCAAACAAGTAGTGTCGCCACACTTTCAACGCAAAAACAACTGCTGCCAACTCTAAGTCATGAGTAAGGTATCGTCTCTCATGAGGTTTTAACTATCGAGAAGCGTAGGATACAATTTTCTGATGCTGCATCAACACACATCCCAACCCAGTTCCACCTGCATCAGTAAACACTGCTGACTTTTTCTCTTGTACTGGTATAGTTAACACCGGAGCTGTAGTTAACCGCTGCTTTAACTCCTGGAAAGCTTTCTCACAATCATCTGTCCATAAAAACTTCACATTCTTGCGGGTCAACTTGGTCATGGGTACTGCAATAGTGGAAAACTTCTCTATAAATCTCCTGTAATAACTGGCTAGTCCAAAAAAACTTCTTACCTCTATAGGGTTCGTGGGCTGCTTCCATTCCTTGACCGCAACAACTTTCTCAGGATCTACTGCTATCCCTTGATTGGATACAACATGTCCCAAAAATCGAACTTCTTTCTCCCAAAAGTGACACTTACTGACCTTAGTGTATAACTGCTGCTCCCTCAAAGTCTGCAATACAACTTTCAAGTGTTCTCTGTGTTCCTACTCATTCTTAGAATACACCAGGATATCATCTGTGAAGATAATCACATACTTATCTAGATACGGTTGAAAAATTCTATTCATCAAGTCCATGAAATAGGCAAGAGCATTGGTCAAACCAAAAGGCATTACATTTGTACAACCCATACCAGGTCCGAAAAGTAGTAAGCGGTATACTTTCCTCTGATACAACCATCTGATGGTAACCTGTTCTGAGATCAAACTAAGAGAACATGATTGCCCTCTTCAACTGATCAAACAAGTCATCAATTCTAGGGAGTAGATACTTGTTCTTGATAGTCACCTTGCTCAGCTCTCTGTAATCTATGCATATGCGGAGAGTGCCATTTGTCTTGGAGACAAAGATCGCGGATGCTCCCCATGGGGAGTTACTTATACGTATGAACCCTTTCTGAAGCATCTCTTCTAGCTGCTTGTTCATCTCCATAAGCTCTTTAGGCGCTATTTCATATGCCGCCTTAGAAATCGGTGCAGTTCTCGGCACTAGGTCAATACGAAATTCTACTACCCGTTGAGGTGAAGGTCTAGGTATCTCCTGAAATACATCCTCAAACTCACGCACCACATCTACCTCACTAATATCCTACTTAGGGATTTCTACCGAGCACATAAAACTCATCATCACCGACTCTTCTCCATCGCTAGAAGTGTGGGTAAGCCGTGGCATACCGGGAATATCTATATTTACAGTCCTTCTAGCACAATCTAGAGTCACAAAGTGTTTTTGTAGCCAATTCATACCCAAAATAATTACAAACCCCTCAAACCCTAACACAGTTAGGCCTGCATACAAGACTCTGCCCGCAAACTCAATTTCAAAATCTTTACACATCTCAAAAAGAGTAACTGCCCCTTCTAAAGGGGTCTCAACACGAATAGGTCTAGACAATGAGGTAGTTACAATATGTTCTCTTTCTACAAACTGTCTAGATATAAAAGAATGAGAAGCACCAGTATCAAAAAGTTCTGTAATCGGTTCTAAAAAAAAATAAAGAGACTTTCCAGCTATCACTTTCAATTTAAACACACAAAAAGAATTCGTTCACAAATACTTAGAATAAATTCAACCACTACACCAAAGCCGCTAACCCATGTTTCCACAGTCCGAAGATGACCTAAACTCTAACAAGTCTAGGGTAACCTAGAGCTCTGATACCAAACTGTCACGCCCCAAAATTTAGACAATTAAATATTAAATTAGGACTAAACCCCGATCAATATTCCATCATCCAAATCCTAGGGGTGAAACAAAAAAAAAAAAAAAAAAAACTATACGCCAACCAAACCATCCACCATAATTTCATAACTAATCAATACCAACATTAAAGTAACAATAAGTAGTCAAAATAACTTAAACAATGTACGATTACAAACCATGCCAAATTATCCCAATACTAAAGTCATAAAAAAAAAATACATAAACTACTAACAACCCTAAGCTCAAGAAAAACAAAAGAAGTCCAAACAACATGTCCAACGATCATAGTTATTTCTAGTCACCACCATGGCCTCTACTAATCCTGCAAAGGAAGCTCGATTGCGCTCAAACAAAACGCACCCGAGTTGCCAAGAGACAAAACAGGTCAATATACAGGTATACTGGTATGAGTACAAGATTTAACACCCACGTGTCCACCAGACACAAACAAAAATACATTTAATTCTTATTACGGGACAAGACAAGTAGTTCCAACTGCACCGAGACGAATGGGTAGTTTCTCGAGATACGGTGACATTTAATTTCTTGTCCATACACAATGAAATATAAATTGATTATAAAATAAACAAAATAGAAATAAAAATATGGTGGGTCAGCCCTGCATAAAAAGTTAGTAAGACCCACCATCCTGCAAAAAAATAAAGTTAGTATAATTTAATCATAAGTAACTTGCTGAATAAGTATAAAAATGCACAATTTCATGCTTAAATAATTCGAATTGACCAAAACTCAAAGAACGAAAGTTGTACAGAGTCAAATTTCCTTAAAGACCAAGCGAACGAATTTAGTACAAACTGAACAAGTTGAGAGAAAAAATTGATAGAAGAACCTAGACGGATTTCAACCGAAAAATCTAAAGCTGAAAATGAACAGAAACTGCCCTACGATGATTTTTTTTGGGAAAAGTTCAAAACACAAAAAGTGTGCAGAATAACGTTTGACTTCAGTTTATGCGAAACCAACAAAAATGAGCTCGTTTCCTGGGGTAAAACAGTCTCTAAATTCTACATTGCGAAAATGAATCAAAACTACAATAACCAAGATCAACCGATCATAAGTTCTAATCAATCTTTTTAATAAAAAGTTAAAACACAAAAGTTGTCTAGAATCACGTATACATGCCTCTGCTCAAATTTTATAATTTATCGAAGTCGTTTACTATCTTTCAACCTGTACAAATCAATACAATACACACTATAACAATAAACTCATAATTAAATTCTTGGTACCTTAACTCCACCACTTTGGCCCTCCACTTCCGGCCTACACATATATTCCATGTGCCTCCCGTATACCTAACACCGCTCCGAAGCCAACTTGCGCGGTGATATCGTCCCGAGTTTGACTCACATTCCCTGAATGGTTAGCATATACGTACGCGCGTAAATCAAAGCACTCGTCTACTCATGAGAACGAGGCAACAATATACATATACACAACATCTCACTCATGAGAATAAACATAACAATGCCAAGCTTAAGGCATTCAAATAAATCTTATAATTCTCACCTTTTTTTTATACACTCTTTCTCACCAACACTCAAATAAAACAACAATCCACGGAGTCATGGTGGAGTATAAGGAATTTATCTATGGGTTCTTAATTTATTTTAATTTTATATATCCATGAATGTGACTACAACCATAAAATAAATCCATATAACAATCCTAAACCTTGCATACACAACTAATCAAAATAATTAAAATCAATCAATCATCTAAAAACCTTAAAGCTTACATATACAACTAATCAAAATAATTAAAATCAATCAATCATCTAAAAATCTTAAACCTTACATACACAACTAATCAAAATAATTAAAACCAATCTATCATTTAAAAATCCTAAACCTTACATACACAACTAATCAAAATAATGAAAATAAATCTATCATCTTTATATAAATACAAAATCAAACTAACATCAATTAAATGAAAATAAGTAAATGAAAACAACGAATTAAATATAAATCAAGGGAAGTAAGTTTTGTACAGACATTATTTTTTTTGAAGATCAAAGAATAACTTGGAGAATTAAACGACCCACCAAAATAAAACCCTAATCTTTTTTATTCTTTTTTCTCCACCCTCTCCTCCTTTTTCCGCCATTCTTCCTCTCTCTAGGTTGTATTCTCTATTTTTCCTTGATTAGTCTCTCTCTCTCTCTCTCTTTCTCTCTCTTTCTCTCTCTAACACACACACACACGCACACACACACACACACACACTCGGCGACTGCTGTGTTGAAAATTCTCCACATAACAACAACCTAAGTTTAAATAACCTAATTTCCTATTCTAATCTAATATGACTGTTATATAATATTATATTATATAATACAACATAATTACAATATATATCAATACAAATATAAGATTAAATATATATATAACGCCTCTTTTTTTTTTATATTACAATTATAAATATATAAATATTTGAATTAATTATATATACTTAAATAAGACATTAAATTAATTAATCACCACATTAAATTTATTAAATATCACATTAAATTCTCATATGACCACACAATTAATAAAGCAAAAAATAAAATAAGACAATAATAATAATAATAATAATAATAATAATAATAATAATAATAATAAATAAATAAATAATGACCTACAAAAATTAGGGTCGCTACAGCAGGGTTGACTTGTACTCTGATCTGTACTGTACCCATTACCTCTTTGCTAGTATTGTCATACGCCCGGATCACCTGGGTTGTGGGCACGAAATCCACTGGTTTTGGACTGATGGCATAAGTTGTGCAAGATGGGCAAACGTTGATTGCTGACCCAGTATCAACCAATACCAATGGCACCCATTTTTCTCAGCATTCCGCTAATATGTGTAGAGGCATGTTGTGTGCAGAGCCTTCCAGTGGTAGTTCCTTGTCTGAGAAGGTTAGAGTTGGCACGGCACTCCCGGGAAGACTAGTCCGACCAGTTGTTCCGGGATAGTGTTGATGGATAACTTAGCTTTATCCATCGCCGACAGTATAGCCTGTCTGTGCCCTTGCGAAGCCATAAGCAGACCCCAGATAGATATATCAGCTTGAATCTTCTTCAATTGTTTCAGCACAAGCTCTTCTTCTAACAATTTTTCTTTCTGTTTCTCTACTTCTTTGTCCTTTCCGGAGGCTTTAGGTTGGTCCAGATGCGGTGGTTTGAAATATCGGCCACTTCTTGTCATCTGGTCGATCTTTTCCACATACCAAGTGTTGTCAGGAAGGTCTTCACCCCAATCCTCATCGGTATGAGCCAGCTGTAGGTCATCGTCATCCCACCAAATTCCTTCGGTAGCCGACAAGCATTTGTTTGGCTTGATTTGGATTACCTTCTCATTACAAATCTCCCCCATAGGGTGTTGAGCTTTTCCAGCTTTCTAGTCGTTTTCACCCATTTCTTGCTCAAAACGCTACAGTGCGTGTTTTCACTTTGTATGCACAGTACTAACAATGTCCAGTTCCTAAGCCAATTGTTCTTCACCGGTGTTTTCCGGCAGTTTACCCTTCCCATCGGCCATTGTGGCGATTTATGCTTTCTAGTCTTTCGGATTCAATTCAATTCCCTTATCTATATCGGGTTCAACAGTTAGCCACCTAGAACAGTCTGTTGACCCGTTCAGATCAAACCAATCAATATGCACATCCCCTTGATCTTGCTCATCAAAGAACTACAAATTGATTATGTCCTCCTCTAGGTCGGTCAGATTATCTAATCCCTGACTTGGGCCATCCTCTCGAACTACACTAACCTCCATCTCAGTCAGCAACACCACTTCCGGTTTAACTTGATCGATGGGCACAACATAGCAATATAGGTTATAGACCCCTTTAGATAAGTCCTCAGAGCCCTTAGGCAACAGGTAGATATTCTCTACCAAGTCTGACCTCCATTTATCTTCCACTGTCACCACCACTGCTCCGGGTTGGAGTGTGGATGTGTTCGTCATGCACAAGTTCGTGCTCTGAGGGATGAACAGTGCCGGTTTAGGTAGATGGGAATGGGTGATATATATACTGGGGTCATAAGGGACGACCAGTGTGTGGATGAGGTTTAGATGCCAGGATGGAGGGACTTGGTTGTGTGGTGGGAGAGGATTTGTAGTGACATTGGGTTTTTGGGGAGGTGCTATCACCTTATTGTTAATGAGATCTTGAATCTCATGATGCAGCCTATAACATTGGTCAGTGTCATGATCGTGTTGCTAGTAAAAAGCGTAGTATTTGGCCGGGTTGTGTTTTGGAAGGAGAGGATCGGGCAGAGGACGAGGCTTTATTGGCTTAAGATGCCCCTTTTTGATCAGGACCCCTAGGGCTTTGGATAAAGGCATGTAGAGCGGGTAAAGACCTACTGAGATTGGGCCTGGTTAGTTGAGATTTGTGGAGTTGTGTTGGATGTATTAGTGAACGGGTTGGCAGTTTTAGGTGTGGTTGTGACCATACTCACATCCGTAGGTCGTGCAGAGGTGCTACCACTCTTGGTTGCATTGGAATTGTGTGTAAAGGGCCTCTTAGGCTATTCCTTCTCATTGGCTATCAGTCCCTATTTTATCGCATCCTCAATCTGAACCCCTATCTCGTGGAGTTCAGTGAATGTAAACAAAGGCAAGACTATCATCTTTTGTAATAATCTCCCTTGCAGGTTGCAGACCACCATTTTGATTTGGTCCTTTTCAGACGGCCTGATAGTCATCATCGAGGCCTTAGCTCTCCACTGAGTGACAAAGTTCAAGAAGCCCTCCTTTGGCTCCTAACGGGTTGCTTCAAGATCACAGGTTGTGACCTCAATCTGGATATTGTAGGACTACTATGCGATGAAGGCCTCAGCCATTTCCGCCCAGCTCCGTTTCACAGAGTTCCAATTTTGCATACCAAATAGCCTCTATACCCGACAGGGTCCGGCCTAAAAGCGACAGCTTTTGAAGTCTAGTAAGACCCATTGGTTGTAGGACATCAGAGAATAACCGCAAATGGACCATAGGATCCCTGGAGCCATCGAACCGGTCTATGTATGGCATCTTGAATCTGTCCGGAAGAGTTACTGCAGAGTCTGTGTATCCATCCTCAATGTCAGGGATCAAGTTCATGCCCTGTGCCCGCTTAAAGAGTTTTTCTAGCTTGTTGACTTTCAGTGCAGTGGGGTCGACCTCGAATTCAAATTGCGCCTCCGTTTTGTGCATTGGTGCCTTGGAGCTCTGAGGTGGGATCAGATCTACTAGAATGCCCAGATTCTCTTGGACATTGACAGTGACTCCAGGTGCTAGAATACCTGCTGGAGGTGCATGGGATGCAGAGGCTACTGCTGCTGTGGTTGTTGTTGCTGTTGTTGAAGCCTATTTATCACTTCCGCTTGGTGGGCTATGACCTCGACTTGGCGGGAAACATCTAGCTGCATGGTTTCTTTGGTCTGCTAGAGATGATAAAGCATGTCTTCCATGCTAACCAAGGATGTTGAGCCATCAAATCTGGCGAACACTCTCTCACTGGAGTGGAAGTAGAAGACTGAGCCTGACTGGGCACAGGTGAAGTAAACGGTGATTACTGGATTGGTGAATTATGCCTAACCCTCCTCCGTCTGGTAACCGGTGGGAGTGAACAAACTCTGGTTGTCCCCTAACAAGATCCTCGGATCTGTAAAGCCTCCTTACATGGGTCCAGAGTGCTTGGGGGGTAATAGAATCGTCTGAAGCAATGGTGAAAAATTACCTTGCAAAATGAAATAAAGCAAAAGAAAGCAAAAATCAAAAACCGCACAGCACCTCAGCTCAGATACCAACAACACACAGTTGCAATCATAAGCTGTAGAACTGCACTCAACACTAATTTTTGCCCTTAAATCTAATATCTAAACTTGCAACTGATACCCAAACTTGCAATTGATACATACGCTCCTATAGAGTTTCACTCTAAAAGCACATACTAGTTAAGTAAGAGCCAAAACACTCCTATGATGGGGTAGGGTTACCCTGTCCTAGTTTCGTCAGGAGCTAGGGTTTCACTACTCAAGCAAAGTGTTCTACACAATCTTGCATTTGGGTACACAACTTGTCCTAGTTTGGAATAGTCTCTATGACTTTCGATATGAAACTTGGTCGATTGGTCAAAAAGGGTACCTCAACAAGACTACCTAATATACCTCTCACACCTAACACCGAGAACTGAAAGGAGGATCAAACGATACAACGGTAGTCCAGATCCAAGGGTTGTGTTCCCATCGTGACAGAGCCTGCAACCGGTCAGCCTTTTGGCCAGCATTTTCAAGCAAGCCTCCAGCAAACTGTTTAGGAATAGGCAAACAGTATGACTTAGGTGCACCAATGCAAATGCAAAGAAACACATAAGTGTAGATAAAATAACATATCATGAGTTCGAGTCAAGTTCTCTAAGTCCTCAGCAGAGTCGCTAGAAATTGCAGCTCGGCTTTTCCGTGCCCCCTTTCGAAAACTTGAAAAGAAGCCCTACAGTTCGGACTCCCACAGTTCTGGATCTAATCTCACAAGTGCACTGTGAAATTGATAAACACCAAAGAGTCCAAATCCAGCAAATCTTTTGGAAAATCGATTTTGAATCAAAATACCAAAAATGGACTGCTTTGCCAGATACAGAGCCGCTACCTAAATATTTTTGAAAAATTTAGGAAACCCATGACTCGTGCCAAAGGCCACGTGTCCGTCATCACCAAAGTTGCTTCGGTTCGGGAACTTAGGAACGAGAGGGGAAGGTTGTGAATTGAGCACCCCCATTCGCCCAATTAAAGATCGGCCTCTACTAACCATGATATGATTTTTATCAACATTATGTGTTCCTATTCAGGATATTAAGCTAACATTACTATGTGATGCGTACAAGCAAGTATATACTAGTTTCCTCAAATTGGAACAATTCAAGTTCATGTTTGTTTGCAAAAATAGATTGAATTTGCCACCTCAAGTGGGCTTCAAGTTTGTGAATTTGCATCCAAACAAGTGCGCTTAAAACTGTTTTGCCACTCAAGAAGGTGGGCTTAAAATGCACATTTATTGAATCGTTTCAATTCAAACAACAAGCCTTCATCCACAGGCATTCAAGCAGTTCATCACTTAAGCATTTACCCTCATGGCAAGCATGCTAGTCATGGCAATCACACACATTCATGCAAGCATGCTAAAACATTAAAAACTCACCTAGTACTCCAAGAAAAGACAAAACAAAAGAGTTGAAAAAAATATGCATGATTCCTAACTATACAAGATAACTAATGCAACGCATACAAAGAATGCAATTAATAGGCTCGGCTACCAATATGGCATGTGATTCAGTTTGACAACACATGGTTAAACACGTATTCGAAGAAGTATTGAAATGACAATGTAGTTTGAATGATGCGTCGAGCCTCAGTGCATGCAATACGAATGAATGGATGCAAGCATAAAGCATAAGGCATGCTAATTGAAATATGACCCTAGTCTAACCATCAAAAGCGGGTAAATAAAAGGGAGAAAGACGTGGGGTTGGAAGACATACACATTATTACATTTTGCTCTCAGAGAGTCCGAATGAATAAAGCTAAGCTGACTAGCAACTAATTAGGGCTAAGCTAATTAAGCTGATTTGGCTAATTAACTAATTATTACAACATTTGAATGAATTAACTAGTAAGCTAACTAATTAAATTACAACACAAGTGCAAGCAAACTAGACAATTAACATATCTAACTATGCTGCCACTACTTCGCCTCGGGAAGTGGAAGATGCATATGCTCGGATATCGCCCGAAGAGACCTCTGTTTTTCTCTCGAAATCCTCTGTTTGTAAAGTTGAACATTTCCAGAACCTTTTTGCTCCATCTTACCAACATTCTACTGAAGTTTACATCAGTGGTCAGCCGGCCATGGATGAATGCTGCCGGCCATTTGCCGACCAAGAAAGTGGTCTGCCGGCCATCGATAGTGCATTGCCGGCCATGGATGGTGGCCTACCGGCCACTGATGCACTGGATCACCATGCTGCAACAGAGTATAAATAGAGCAAAAATAGGGTTTTTTTCTAGCATTATCTGCACAATTCACCCCTTATTTTCATGGACAAATCCAAGGAGTTGTGAACTTAAACCACAAACTACCAATCTAAGCAATTTTCATTGCATGATGGCTTGTGATTTAAGGTCTGCAAGCTCAATGAATGCAAAAGAAAACATTCAAGAACCATCACCCTATCATGCATGATCAAGGGCAATGGTGACCTAGGAAACTTGAGACATTTCATCACTTTGAGTATGAAATATCCCAATTTTTCTTGTATTCAATTAACGTCCGATTGAACACACAACACACAAGTTATTACCTTGCTCAATTTTAGTCCCAAGTTATTTGTTACTCATTTTAACTTACCAACCATTACTTAATCCAATTAAGTCCAAATGGTGAGTTAGAGTCCTCTAATGGAAAGAAGGCTCAAAACACAAGTTGCTTTGGGTGTGAAACAAGTCTCATACCGTTGGTAATGAAGCCCCAAAGGGATTAAACCATTAAGTATGAATCCTCAATTCCACACTTAGGCAAACAAATGACTTGAAGCAACTTTCAAAGAAAAAAGAAAAACCAAGAAAGGAGGGAGGTTGTAGAGGTGATTAGTGCTGAAATGAAGTACAAAGCAGCACCAAAGCATGCAATAAACTCAAACAAGAGGTGTCTAAAGGCCTAAAACACCAAACTTGTGAGGACTATTACACTACAACCATGCAAAACAAGACTCAATTGAACCAAATAGCCCAAAACAAAGCTAAAGTGGTCTAAAAAAAGGGCAAAAACATGCTGGAATATAGCTACAAAAAGCTAGAAAAACATGCTAACACATGGAGTTAACTAGACTAGCAAACAAGACACAAGGATGGGAGGCTAATCCCTTCAATTTTAGACTTCAAAACATGTTTTTTACCACTGAAAATACTCTGAAATTAAGTGGTTAAAGGCCTAAAAAAAAGATGATTTGAAAATGGGAAACAAATATGCAAAAGCCTTAAGGCCAAGGAATAAAGAAAAGTGAGACACCCCCCTAACCTTAAATGGCTTTAAACACCAATTTTAGCCGATGAAAACAGAGTTTTTTACAGCTCACAAATAGCCCAAAAATAGTATAAAAAAAAAGAAAGAAAGGAAAGCAAGTATGCAAAGTAAGCTAACAAAGAAAATGTTACACCTCTTGAAGAGACGAGTGATTCTAGGGAACAACTCAAGCTAAAACCAACTTGTGGAGCTCCAAGAGGGCCTCAAAGAATCTTAGCTCAAAGGTGATCAAGTTTGGTTGAGGAAGTAAAGGCAACACTGTAGTGTAAGTAGGCAAAAGTGTAGAGAATTGCAAGAGAGAGAGAGAGAGAGAAATCTAGAGAGAGAAAATTTTGAGTTTGAAATCTTCTAACCCCAAAACATGAGAGAGGGCCTCCCTATATATAGAAAACATGAATTCTATACAAGGAGATCCAGCCCTGCACGTGTGGACAGATGCAAGCATCTGTGCAAATAGCTAGCACAGCTGGCACAAAATATCTGCAGAAAACACTGGTGGCCGGCCGGCCATCAATGATGGCCGGCAAGGCATATCAATGACCGGCAGCCTTCATAGATGGCCAACTGGCCACCAGAGACTGTAGGAGGGAAAGACCAAGGCATGGTCCGAAATGAGACAAAATGGATGCAGGGTTTGAAAGGCTCAAACCTGTGGCATTCCGCCAAGGACTTCGAGTGCTTGGTGAGCAATTAGATTCGTCATCGGATATACCTGCAAGAACATCCAAGTCTTAAATAGCCGTAAAAAATGGGATGTCTACATCTGAAATTCATTAGTTGCTTTGGCCCAGCTTGTCCAGAACCTGCCGGCTAATACCGTGGTCTGCCGGCCATATGTGAATTTGGCCGATTCATTTGGGCAACCTGAAGTGCGTCTTGGATTTTCCACTTTTGACAACATGCAAAAATGTGGTACTTCAGCTACAAACAATCCACAGCCACCCGAAGTTGCTATTGATGTGGTTTTGTACGCCTTTTGTCACTTTCAAATGGTTTACAACATCTCTCTCTCTCTCTCTCTCTCTCTCTCTCTCTCTCTCTCTCTCTCTCTCTTTCCTTCCCAGTGTATTTGAGACATGGGTTCTCCTTTTTTTTTTGGTTACAGAGTTCTCCTTGTTACTTGGACTTCGTTGGCTTATCCAACGAAGGTTTTGATGATTCCGTAGTTTTGGACTTGTAAATAATATGCTCAAGAACTCCTTCCAGTGGTCGGGGAGGTAGAAGAAGGCTCTTTTCGTAGGAGAGAGGAACCGTTGGCAGTCCCGGGAGAATCCACCGTTGACAATGGAAGAAGAGTGTGCGGTTGCGATGGAATTAACAGTCGGTCCTTCGGCTATGCTCATGCTCGTGGCCGTTTTCATGGGCTCAACCAAAGCTTCTTGCCCATGGGGTCTTTGTTCCCTCATCCCACTAAATTACTAGAAGTAAATACATTGACCTTGGAACTCAATTCCTTTCTGACACTGTTAGTCTTTACTTCTCTCCTCATTAACATGGCTCCCTTGGTTTTAGGACGCTAACTTAGAATCACTCCAAATGCCCGTCCGAATTCTCTGGTGGTGAGTAGTAATAAAGAAGATGACATGGGGGCCGCTTTTGGCAACGAGGAAAACTCTAATGATCATGATGATTCCAGCGATGATGTCGACACACTAGAAAATCTTTCACACTCCTTGCAGCATTGGAGCCTTTTTCCCACGACTTAGGCTACCTCCAAATGCGTCCTTTCCTCATTTTGCCCCTCAAAGGACAAGGGTCACATCTTTGCGTATATACTCGCCGCATATGAAATAATGATGTTCAAGCCTTGCACGTCCTAAAACCATCCCCTTGTGAAATATGGTTGCTTTGTAATGACTAGGACCTCTTCTTTGGCTTTCAAAAGCTCTTGTAATCCTCTTGTGTTTAATAGAATCCTCTTACACATCAATCGGTTTCCTTTATTCGCATGGCTCGGTCTTCCGGGCATGTACTTGAAATGCTAACTTTACATTGAGCTTAATTGGCATCAACTCTTCCTTTTGGGTACAAACACAACTTATTTGGACAAAAGCATGACTCTGCCTATGCAAAAGGCCCTTGCTAGTCACTTGTTTAGGTTATCGGCTATAAAATTGATCAGCCGAACAAATGATGGGTTGGCGCTATTTCGCGTTTTCAGGGATAGTTTTGTCTTTTTGCCTCCCGAAATGTTTATAAAAGCAAGCCAACAGTTTATTTTGGCTTTATACCACCTAAAAACAACTTCACTCTGTTCCCTTCTCTCTCTCTAGATTTTTTTTTTCTTCCCTTAAATTACCGAACATTCTATGCCCTTTTTCCTTCGAAATCGTCTATAATAAACCTATCATGTAATGCTTTATATTTAATTTATATTTAATTAATGACGGAGATTTGAATTTTAATTGCCTACTATTTTGATTTAATTTGGGAATTATGAAAATTATGGAGAGTGATTTGTATACGATTCAATTGAAGATTCATTTGGAATTAGAAATTGAAAGCCTATTGGCTCAAGGAAGAATAAGTAGCGAGTCGAATTATTTTAATTTTGAGCATCGAACCATATAGGAGTTTAATTAAATATTTGATTCAGAATTGTAAAATTGAGATTTGATTAATTAGGTCCGAATTGGAGTTAAGTACGTTATGAGGAGTGGGAATTAGGATTATTGTGAATTAAATTTATTTATGAGGTATTCAATCTGAGTATATAATTTATTATCGGAAACCTTGAGTTGCCTTGAAATTGAAGGCCTTACTAATTTGAGAAATCACAATTGATGACGAAAATAAGTTAATTTGATATTTTGAGCCTTTTGGGAGTTTGATTAAAAATCTGATTCGGACTGATAAATTTAAATATAATTAATTGAGCTCTAATGAAAGTCAAATTAGATTAATTAAATTATGTGGAACTTGTGATTAGTCATGATTAGGTTAATTATGTGGTTGTTGTGGAATTGCATGTCTAAGGATGTGAATTATAAGGATTTGAAGTTATATTTGTTGATTATAGAAAAATCTATTGAACTTATAACTTTAAACTGAAAATTGAAAGCCTTAGAGGCACAATAAACCAAAGCCGACTTCATATCTGTGTTTAGCATGATGTTTAGAACCTGCAGTGAAATTTGGCAAAATTACAATTCGTAATGAATTAATTGAGTTTAATTAACATAAACCTTAGATTAAGCTAACCTAAGTAAATTAGCTTAACTTATGTATGTATATATGAAAGCCTTAGTTGTTCAGGTTAAAAAATATCTCATGGAGAGATAGAAACAAGAGAGAGGGAGAGAAAGATGAGAGTTCTAGAATTGTAGAAGGAAGGCTTAGAGATTGAAGAGATTCAATGGGGAAATTCAAGGATTTGCGCTAAGGTATGTGAATTCAACTATAATCTTTGTAGATACTTCATCTATTGCTTGAAATCAAGAGGAAATTTGAAGATTAGACACTTGAATAAGCTAGGGTTTTGAGTTATGGGTTCTTGGAGTTAATAGAACCTTATTTCTTTTGAGTTTGTTTGATTTGAGTTTAATATGAAGAAATAAACATGAGATGGACTCTAGAATTCATGGAAGTTAATATTTTGATTTTGGAATCAAAGCAAGTTGATGCAACTGAGCTTGAATTACCCTTGAAATATGTTGGTTTATCATGTTTTAAAGGAAGATTACATGAGATCTTGGCTTGAAATTGGGTTTCAAAACTCAATCTTTGGGGAATTTTCGAATTGTCTGATTTTGCCTAGACCGCACCAGCGGCCACGGGCTTCGCATAAGCGGAACATGAACAAAAATAGGAAATTGTAGTCATCTTAAACCACCACTTGAGTAGCTAAGGCCACCGCTCGAGCGACCCAGTCGCCGCACACGAGGTCAAAGTGGGCGCACGTGCAGCCAGCCCTGTTTTAGCTTATACCTAGTAAATTCAAATAAGTATAACTCCCTCATTTGGACTCCTTTTTAAGTGACTCTTAAGCCTAAATTCAAGCCCCAGAAGTCTAGGTTCCAATGGTGGTGGTCTCACATCCAAATTGTAAGTATATAAATAGATATTTTCCAATTAGTGAAGGATGTTCACTTTCGTTCTAATCGTTTCATGCTATTTCCTCTCCTAACCCAGTTTCCTTTCGTTTCTTCATATTTTCCTAGAAACGGATTATGACCCATTGAGGACTAATGAGTTTAGAACCAACCTAAATAATTGGTTAAGGAGAAAAGTAAGGGATTGGTTTACATGGTTAAGAAAAGATTAAGAGAAGTAAATTTGATAAAAAGAGTAATTCTATGTTTCGATATGTTATGCCATGGGCATTGTGATTGCATGTTAAGATTAGAGCACCGGTCAACCATTTCTGGAAACCACAGTGAGTAATACATCTATAAAGATATGTTTTATTTATTTATTTAACTATTCGTAATTGTTATATTTTCTAAAGATTGTATTTATTCGACATGAGTGAATTTGACGAACTAAATTGTTATGTAAATGTGGGCCTAAGGCCATTTTGCTATATATTGGGCTTGAGGCCATAATGTTTGATAGGGATTGCTTATGAGTCATGGGCTTAAGGCCGTTCCATTCCATGTGAGAAATGGAGACATGCCGATGTTCCATATACTCTATGGCATATGAAATGGACCCGAGGTCATTCCGTTTTTGTTATGTATGATGGGCATGAGGCTATTATGTCTGATATAGATTACTTGGGCTAAGACCAAGGGAGATGGAGACATGTTGTAGTTCGACTTTTCACGCTCCTTTTGAAAGACGATAAGCCCTACAGTATCGGACTCCCACGGTTCTGAATCTAATTTCACAAGTGCAATGTGAAATAGATAAACACCAAAGAGTCCAAATCCAGCGAATCTTTTGGAAAATCGATTTTGAATCAAAATGCCAAAAATTGATTGCTTTGCCAGATACAAAATCCCCACCTAAATATTTTTAGGAAATTTAGGAAACCAATGACTCATGCCAAAGGCCACGTGTCCATTACCGCCAAGATTGTCTCGGCTCGGGAACTTAGGTACGAGAGGGAAAGTTCATGAATTGAGCACCCCCACTCGCTCGATCAAAGATTGGCCTCTACTAATCATGATATGATTCTTATTTACAATATATGCTCTTCTTCTGATTATTTAGGCTAACTTACTATGTATTGCACACAAGTATAGACTAATTTGCAAAAATTGGAACACTTTGATTCATGTTTGTTTTGAAAATTGTTTTGAATATGTACCACTTGAAAAAGTGATTGCTTATGAACATTACTCAAATTATTCCAATTCAAGCAATTAGCCTTCGTCCACAGGTACTCAAGCAGTTTATCAATTAAGCATTTAGCCTCATGGCAAGCATGCTAGACATGGAAACAATCGCATTCGTGCAATATGGTAAAGCACAAAAGAGCTCACCTAGTACTCTGAGGTGAGCTAAAAGAAACCAAGAGTTAGAAAACATGCATGTTCCTAACTAATGCGACATGACTAATGCAACACATGCGATATGCAATTTACTAGGCTCAGCTACTAATATGGCGTACGAATCAATTTAATAGCATGCGGTCTAAGCACGTATTCAACAAAGTATTAACTAACAATGTAAGTTAGAATGATGAACTGAGCCTCGATGCATGCAAGACAAATGGATGCAAACATGGAGTATGCTAAAAGAAACATGATGTTCTAATTACGCATCATAAGCAAGTAAATAAATAAAAGGGAGAAAGACGTGGGGTTAGAAGACATACACATTATTATAAGTTTGCCCTCACACAGGAGGGTCTGAGTAAACTAACTAGCTAAGCTAATTACTACGAATTAACTAACTATTACAAGCCGAATAATTTAACTATGCTAGCTAGTTATTACAAAACCAATTAATTAATTAACTATTCTATGGAACTAACTAATTAATTAATTAATTACAACATGAATTGTAACAACCCCAAAATCCGTATCAGAAATTACTTTGATGCCCTTGTGGGCTAATGTATTTTAATTTAATGATATCTGTTCGAATTGAGGAATTATCTGTTGAGTTACGGCTTTAAAATTGAAATTACCGACCTTTATGGGTTCAGAAATCAAAATTGAGTGCTTGGAAATGTTAATGGGAATTTTTAAAACTATTTGGGAAAATTAATTGGAAATCTAATTCGTCTGATTCGTTAATGCACGTTTGGGTGGTTAACTTGGTACTGCAAATTGAAGGCCTTAGAGGCTTCAGAAACCAGAGCAAAGGACATATTTATGATCAGCACAATTTTTAGAGTCATCTGGGAAGTTTAATTGAAACTTGATTTCGTGCGATTCGTAAGGCCGCGTTTGGCTCTCCCTATTGTGTTAAGCCTATGTGTATGGATATGTATATATATATGTGCCTTTGAGTTGTCGAACTCATCTCTTAGAACCTAAAAATATCTAAAGGAGAGAGAGGGGGAACCGTGAGGGAGAGAGAGAAGAGAGACAAAGCTTCTCAACATCCATGGTGGCTTTGAAGATGATTGAAGGAAATTGAAGAAAGAGAAAGAAGATCACCCATGGAAACTTGGGGGAAATTGAAGAGAGCTAAGAGATAGACAGAGACTGAGCTAAGTATGATAATCTATCTTGAAACCTTGTGTTTAAAGTATCAATTTGGTGAAATCATAAAGATCTTGGAAGGTTTAAACCCATTTTGGGGTTAGGGTTGTATATATGTATTTGCTTCAGCTCATTTAAGGAATTAGAAATTGAGTTCTATAATTTTGTTTATGAGTGGAGCTCAACCTCATGGATACCATGAAAGGAACTTTAGATTGTGCTAAGAATCAGATTATGGAAGAATTAAGTGAGTTTGAACCCCAAACCATGGCTATTTTATGCTTTTGTGTTTTAATTCTTAACCTTGTTTTTGTGCTTGGGAAATTGAGTAGTATTTTGGGGTTATGAAGTTTTATGGAAGTTAATGATGTGAAATTTAGCATGTATTAAAGAGTTTTGGGCTTTGATTTACATGAATTTGAGGTTTAACTTTGAAAATGTGATGTTCCAAAACAAGAAGCCATTTTCGGACTACACATTGCCCAGAGCCACACGTGCGGCGGGTCTTCCCGTACGTGTGGCAGTCCATGCCCAAAACCAAGTTTGATTCTGCTAAAAAGGCACGTAGTCCCGCACGTGCGGCCCCATTCCCGCACGTGCGGCCCTGTTTCCCGCACGTGCGGGGACAGCTCTGTTTAGCCAACTTTGAATAAGCATATCTTTTACATCTGGACTCTGTTATGAGTGATTCTTGAGCCTAAAATCAAGCCCCGGAAGTCTAGTTTCCAATGATGGTAATCTTGCTCCTAAATTTTAAGTACAGAAATAGATATTCCCAAATTAGTGAGAGTTGCTCACTTTCTGTCTATCGGTTTTGTACCATTTCTTCGTCTGAACCATTTCTCTATCGATTGCTCCTATTTTTTGAGGCATAGATCATAACCTATGGAGGACTAATGAGTTTAGAACCACCATGGCTATTGATTAAAGAATAAGAAAGAGATTGATTTTATTCTCATACTCTGCTATGTGCATTGTGTTTGTAGGTCAAGACGAGAACATCGTCCCATCGCTACCGGAAGCCCATCACTGTGAGTAATAGTAGTGTAACGATATGTTTCACTTACTTTCTGTGATTATGATTTATGTATTGCTACTTGTGAATGACATATACAACTGCTATTACACTTTGATTGAATTAACGGACATGATTGAACGATGGCATCGATATAGACCTAAGGTTGTTCTGTTCTGATTAATAGTGGGCCCGAGGCTGTTCAGTTATCTGCCACTGAAAGTGGACAACTTTGGAAACGAGGGAGGTGATGACATGCCGATGTCTCACCAACCCTAATTTGTTTCGGATCAATGATAATTCGTGGCTAGAGGCCAAGGGAAAGTAGTGTGCATGTCGATGTCCTGCTTACCCTCCAAAGTGTGACAGCTGTCGTTCTATGCGCCTAAGGCCATTCTGTATTATTTGTGGGCCTAAGACCGTTCTGTATCCTATATGGGCTCGAGGCTGTTCTGTATCACATGTAGGCCGGAGGCCGTTTTGAGATATAATTAGGAATAAGGTTTGTGTATGATTTGATATGCTTATGTACACTCTTTAAGACTATGTTCAATGAATTAACCTCCTTACATTGCTATTATTCATTGAGCCTTGCTCAGTCCGTTATTATGTATATTTATGTAGGCGAGCCATCGAGGACCGACACTACAATTGTATGAGGTCCACCTGTCTACCAAACCACCTGGGGTACGCCTCTGTGTTGAGGCCTTAATTTGTAAAGGGAGTTTTGTGAATTATTAAATCCCATGTAAGTGTGTGTGAGATCTATATTAATGTTGTAATTGTATATGTATACCTGGGGGTGTATTTAAATGCTTGAATCCAATTAAGCCATCATGTATGCACCAGCTCAATAGATGTTGTCTTTTATTGCTATTGCTTCCGCTTAAGGCCCCATATTTGGTTAAATATTATTTTAAAATTCGGTTTGAGGCCTATGTACGGACCGGTCATGAACCAAACTTTTAGGGGCGGGTTTGGGTCGTAACAAGAATACAACATGAAAGAAGTAACTAAGTTAACTAATTAGCTTCGAGAAGCAAGGGATGCTCATGCATGCGCGGATTTCCATCCAAAAAGCCCACTGTTCGGTTGCCAGAATGCCTCTGTTGCACAGTTAGAACATCTTTTCACCTCAGTTGGAGTTGCTCAAGGTTCTGGACCACCAGTCAGACTTGCTCTCTTTTGGATGGCCTATTTGTCATTTGGGCCACCTTGGCTCTCCACTGGGTGACAAAATCAATGAGTGATTTTTTGGAGTTCTGGGTAGTAGCCTCCAGCTCACTAATTGTTACTTCTATCTGGGTGTTATATGAGTACTGATTGACAAACGCCTCAGATAGCTCCTCCCAATTCTGCTTTGTAGAGTTCTCCAATTCAGCGTACTAGATGGCTGTCACATCAGACAGGGTTTTCCCAAACAAGGAAAGCTTCTGTGCCTAAGACAAACCCATAGGCCTTAATACGTCTGAAAATAGCTAGACATGCACAATCAAATCCCCACTCCCATCGAATCTATCGATGTGGGGGCATCTTAAATTTCTCTAGTAATCTGACGAAAGCTTCAGTGTACCCATCTTCGATATCTGGAATGGAGTTGAAGCCATGAGATTTCTTCAATGCTTTCTCTAATCTAGCAATCTTGACTAAGGCTGGATCAATTTCATTGATATAAAAAGGAAAGATTCCTGCGGGAGGTTGAATCGGAGGCCTATAAGCTGGAGCCAAGAGAAATATGTCCTGAGGATCCGGGACTGATAGATTTTCAATCGGTGGGGGTAGATTCGGGTTTGGATGAGCAGCCGAGATCGGATGCATGTTTGATGTAGATGCCCCAGATGTACGTTGTAGATCGGCAATAATCTCATCCTGTGCAGCCATCCTCGGGTTTACAGTGTCCATGGTTCTTTGGAAGGCCGTCATCATGGTAGCAAATTCCTTCGTGTTCTGTGCTATATTCTGTGCCATTGCTGGTCTGGGCGAACTAGATACTGGTGAACTGATTGAGTGAGAACAAGTAAGTGTTTTCGGAGTGATCTGTACTAATACTACTGACTGTTTATTCCTTCTTCGTTGAGTGACTAGTGGAAGCGAAACTAACACGGGCTGACCACCAACAAGGTCTTGAGCTTTGCAAAGCCTGCAAAGTGAGTCCACACAGCTTGGGGAATATCAAGTCTTTCTGAAGCTACGATGGTAAACTACCTAGCAAAAAGAAAGAATGAAAAACACAATCAAAACTCAGACATCACTTCGACCCCAACTCACAATAGTCAAAACACATAGCTGAACTGTATTCCCCAATGAACTCAATTCTCAAACTCATACTGATATGAACTATCTGGCACAGTTTCACTAAAAAGGCACATATCAAGTAAAACAACCAAAACACCCCTATGAGGGAGATAGGGTTACCCTGTCCTAGACTTTGGCATGATCTAGGCTGCACTATTTCAAACAATGAGTTTCACAACATCCTGGAAATGGATGGCGTCCTGTCCTAATTTGGAACAGTCACTGTGGCTTCATTATATGCAATTATGTTGAATGGTAAAAAAGGTACCTTGGCAAGATTACCTAATATACCTCTCACACCTAACACCGAGAAGTGAAATGTAATGACCCCAAAATGCGTATAAGGAATTACCTTTATTTACCGATGGATTAATGTGTTTCAATTTAATTATATATGTTCGAATTGCAGAATTATCTATTGAGCTACGACTTTAAAACTGGAATTAACGATCTTTATGGGTTTAGAAATTGGAATTGAGTATGTAGACATGCTAATGGGAATTTTTAGAACCATTTGGGAACATTAATTGGGGATTTATTCCGTCAAATTCGCTAATGTATGTTTGGGTGGTTAACTTTGCACTGCAAATTGAAGGCCTTAGAGACTTCAAAAACCAAAACATAATACATATTTATGATCAGCATAATTTTTAGAGTCATCTGGGAAGTTTAATTGAAATTTGATTTCGTACGATTCGTAAGGGCGCGTTTGGCTCTCCCAATTTGTGATAGGCTTATATAATGAAATGTGTATATATATGTGATATATGAGTTGAGCTCATTACTTTGAGCCCAAAAATATCTGAGAAAGGGGGAAAGACACGAGAGAGAGAGAGAGAGAGAGAGAGAGAGAGAGAGAGAGAGAGAGAGAAAGGAGAGCGTTCTAGAGAAAACTCAAAGAGAAGAAGGGAGAAAAGTAGGAATGGAAGAGGAACTCAAAGATTTGGCTTAAATTCATCATGGTTATGCAAGAACAAGTGATGGTAAAGGTTTAAGGTAAGATTCTCCCTCTCAATACTTGAAGATCATAAGCTAAGGAGTGAATATCCTGGGTTATCTATGATTGTATGTATGGGTTTTGTTTCTCCAAGCAAGGAGATGTTGATTCTTTGTATATAGCATGAATTTATGCTTCAATCTAATTTCTTGTAGGAGTTTTATGGTTCTTAAAGAGGCTAAAGAGGATCCTACCATGTAAGTGAGCTTTGGACCCCAAACCATGTCCACTTTATGTATTTGTGCTTTGATTCTTCATCTTGTTCTTGTAATTGGGAAATTGAGTAGTATTTTGAAGTTATGAATTTTGGTGGAAGCTAATAATGTGAAATTTATCATGTATTAAAGAGTTTTGGGCCTTGATTTGCATGAAATTGAAGTTTAATTTTGAAAATGAGAGGTTCTAAGTCATACAGCCATTTTCGAACTGGTTTTTGCCCAGAGCCGCACATGCGGCAGTCCATTTCTAACACCAAAGTTCATTCTACTAAAAAAGCACGTGGTCCCGCATGTGCGGCCCTGTTTCCTGCACGTGCGGGGACAGCTCTGTTCAGCCAACTTCAAATAAGCATATGTTTTGCATCCGGACTTTGTTTTGAGTGATTCTTGAACCTAAATTCAAGCCCCTGAAGTCTAGTTTCCAATGGTGGTGGCCTCACTCTCAAGTTCTAAGTACACAAATAGATATTCCAAAATTAGTGGCGATAGTTCACTTTCTGTTCACCGATTTTATACCATTTCTTTGTCTAAACCATTTTTCTACCGATTCCTCCTATTTTCCTAGACATGGATTATAACCTATTAAGGAGTATTGAGTTTAGAACCACCATGGCTAATTGATTAAAGAACAAGAAAGAGATTGGTTTTATTCTCATATTATGCTATGTGCGTTGTATTTGTAGGTCAATGAGGACAGCACTGTGAGTAATAGTATAGTAAAGATATGTTCTTCATTATCTATTTTGACTAATACATGTCATGATTCTCTGAATATCGTATTTTGTTAACGTGGGACATGATTCTCTAAATGTCGTATTTGTAGAATTACACAAGTTTCCAAGAAAAGTAAAATGAGTCATGAACAAGAACTGTGAATTGTTTATAATATAATATGGTGGGCCCAAGGCCATTCTGTTTATCTATTCCGCTTATACTATGGCATGGTATAAATTGTTCGGTCTTTAGGACCTAATCATTTTGGTATGGAACAAAGTGCTGTGCGGAACTAAGTGCTACAGTGTGAGTCACCTCTAGAGTCCGTACGAGACACCTCTTGCGTCCATACATGCATGAATTGGGCCCAAGGAGAGGTGGAGACATGTCGATGTTCCACCTACTCCATGATCAGATACAGTGATACGATATGATACGTTTCGACCTAAGGTCGTGTGATATATGATTGGGCCCGAGGCCGTTTTGTTATATGTGGACGTGAGGTCGTTCTAAAACTATGATATAAACTTGATAGTTTTACATCGTTATATGACTTATGTTTACGAAATGTTATTTTATATGCATGAACGGATGTCCTATTTTCAAATGTGCTTCTAACCTTTTGTATAAGTGGGCGTACTACGTACAACGTAAAATGTTTTGTAATAGTTCAATTATGTATTCCATTAAAAAATGCATGGATTATAATACGATAAATGTTTGTCTTGAAAAGATTTATGATACGTTTCTAAATTGTGAAATGTGTTTTCCTAATGTCAAGGACATCATTCATTAACCTCTTTACTTTAATATTACTCACTGGGCATTAGCTCACCCCTTTATTTTATGTATATCTAGGTGAGCCATCAGGGACCAACACTAGAGTTGTATTGAGGTTCGTCTCTTTGTCAAGCTGCCTGGGTTACGCCTCCGTGTTGAGGCTTTAACTTTGTATTGGGGAATTGTGTACCTTATTGAATCTTATGTATTAGTGTGTGAGATCTCTATAAGTTCTATGATTATATGTGTAAATATGGAAGTATATTTAAATGCTTAAATTAATCTAAGTCTTCATGTATGCACAAGCTCAATGGGCGTTGTCTTTATGTTGTTACTTGCTTCCGCTTAAGGCCCCGTATTCAAATAAATATTCGTGAAATTTTGTTCTGAGGCCTATGTACAGGCCGGTCATGGACCAAACTTTTAGGGGCAGGTTTGGGTCGTGACATAAAAGGAGGATCAAACGGTACAGCGGTAGTCCAGATCCAAGGGTTGTGTTCCCAACATGGCAGAGCCCACGACCGGTCAACCTTTTGGCAAACTTTTGGGCAAGCCTCCGGCAAACTGTCAAGGAATAGTAGATGTCAAACACAGTGACTTAGGCGCACCAATACAAATGCAATGCAAAGAGCATATAAGTGTAGATAAAATTTCACATCATGAATTTGAAGTCAAGTTTTCTAATTCCCTAATAGAGTCGCTAGGAACTGTAGCTCGACTTTTCGTGCCCCCTTTCGGAAGACGAATAAGCCCTACAGTTCAGACTCTACTTGTGTTTCTAAATCTGATTTCATAAATGCAATATGAAATAGTGAAAACGCAGAAAGAGTCCAAATCAAGTAGTTCTTTTCGGAAAATCGATGTTTTGAATAAAATGCCAAAAATGGACTGCTTTGCCAAATTTCAGAGTCGCGACCTAAATATTTTTGAGAAATTTAGGAAACCCAAGACTCATGCCAAAGGCCATTAGTCCATTATCACCAAAGTTATCTCGGCTCGGGAACTTAGGTACGAGAGGGGAAAGTCATGAATTGAGCAACCCCCTCACCTGATCAAAGATCAGCCTCTACTAATCATGATGTGATTGTTATTTACATTATTTGCTCTTGTTTTAGTTATTAGGCTAACTTTACTATGTGTTGCATAGAAGTATAGACTAATTTTGCAAGAATTGGAACATTTGATTTCATGCTTTGTTTTTTGAAAAGAGTTTGTGAATATGCCACTTGAAAATGTGAGCTCAAATGTACATTAATCAAACTATCCCAATTCGAGCAACTAGCCTTCATCCACGGGCATTCAACCAGTTTATCATTTAAGCACTTAGCCTCATAGTGAACATGTTACACATGGCAACACTAACATACAAATGCAATATGCTAAAGCGAAAATGCTCACCTAGTACTGTAAGGCAAGACAAAAGAAAAGAGTTATAAAAAATGCGTGATCCTAACTAATGCAATATGACTAATGCAACACATGCGATATGTAATTACTAGGCTCAGCTACTAATATGGCATATGAATCAATTTGATAGTATGCAATTTAAGAACCTTTTTCAACGAAGTATTAAACTAATAATGCAAGTTAGAATGATGCGCCGAGCCTCGGAGCATGCAAGACAATGGATACAAGGCACGAGAGATGCTAAACAAAACATGATGCCCTAAACTAACCATCATAAGCAGTTAAATAAAAAGGAGAAACAAGTGGGGTTGGAAGACATACACGTTATTACAACATTGCGCCCTTATGCAAGAGGATCTGAATGAATAAAATAACTAGCTAAGCTAATTAACTAGCTATTACAAACCGAATAAACTAACTATGCTAGCTAGTTAATTACAATAATTAACTATTTAACAAATTAGAACTAACTAATGAATTATAAATTAACTAAGTACTACATGAATACAATATGAGAGAAGTGCTAAACTAGTTATTCTAATTACTCCTCCTTGGGAAATGAGAAATACTCTTGCATACGCGGATTTCCACCTGAAAAAGGCCACTGTTTTGCTGCTGGAGGCCTCTGTTGCATAGGAACACTTGCACTATTTTTTTCACCTCAACACCAACTCTATTTTGGCAGGCTTTTCAAAGCTCAAGACCTTGTTGATGGTCAGCCAGTGTTAGTCTCGTTTCCGCCAGTTGTTCAACGAAGACGAAAAAAATAGTCAGCAGCACCAGTACAAAGTACTCAGCAAACACCTATCCGTTCTCACTCAAGCAGTTCGCCATTATCCAACTCACTTAGACCAGCTATAGCTCGACTTTTTATACCCCCCGTTTGGAAGACAAGTAAGCCCTACAGTATCGGACTCCCGTGGTTCTGAATCTGATCTCACAAACGCAATGTGAAATAGATAATCACCAAAGAGTCCATATCCGGCCAATCTTTTTGAAAATCAATTTTGAATCAAATTTCCAAAAATGGATTGCTTTGCTAGAGATAGAGTCGCCACATAAATATTTTTTGGAAAAATTTAGGAAACCCATGACTCGTGCCAAAGGCCATGTGTTCGTCATCACTAAGATTGTCTCAGCTCAGGAACTTAGGTACGAGTGGGGAAGGTCATGAATTGAGCACCCCCACTCACCTGATCAAAGATCGGCCTCTACTAATCATGATATGAATAGTATGTACATTATATGCTCTTGTTCCAGTTTATTAGGCTAGCATTACTATGTGATGCGCACACACACACAAGTACAGACTAATTTTGCAAGAATTGGAACACTTGATTCATGTTTGTTTTGAAAATTGTTTTGAATATGTACCACTTGAAAAAGTGATTGCATATGAACATTACTGAAATTATTCCAATTCAAGCAATTAGCCTTCATCCACAAGCATTCAAGCAATTTATCATTTAAGCACTTAGCCTCATGGTAAGTATTCTAGACGTGGCAACAATCACATAAATGCGATATATTAGAGCAAGTAAAGGCTCACCTAGTACTCCAAGCCAAAAAGATGAAAGAGTTAGAAAAATGCATGATCCTAACTATGCGATATGACTAATGCAACACATGCGATATGCAATTACTAGGCTCGGCTACTAATATGGCATATGAATCAATTGATAGCATGCGGTTTAAGCACGTTTTCAAAGAATGTTTAACTAACAATGCAAGTTAGAATGATGAACCGAGCCTCGGTGCATGCAATACAAGTGGATGCAAACATGGAGTATGCTAAACAAAATATGATGCTCTAAACTAACCATCATAAGCTAGTAAATAAAAGGGAGACAGACGTGGGGTTGGAAGACATACACATTATTCCAACATTGTGCCCTCACACAGGAGGGTCCGAATGAATCAACTAGCTAACCAATTAAATCTTAGCTAATTAATTAACTATTACAAAACAAATTGAATAATTTAGCTAAACTACTTAACTAATTATTAAAAACCGAATTAATTAACTATTCTAGGTAACTGATTATTACAAGACAAAATTAGTTAATTAATTGTAAAACGAAGTAACCAAATTAACTACTCTAATTACTCCTCTTCAGGAAACAAGGAATGCTCATGCTTGCACGAACTTTCCACCTGAAAAAGCCACTATTTCTGCTGCTAATGCCTCTGTTGCACAGTTAAACACTTGCAATGTTTTCCACCTCAGGACCAACTTTGTTCTGCTTCAAAAGTACACTGTTGGATTTTGCACTGGTGGCCGACAGATGGCCTGTCGTCCACTAATGATGGCCTACTGGCCACAAAAAAGGGCCTGCCGACCACTGATGACTGGATTGTCTTGCTGCAACAAAGAGCAAACAGAGCAGGGAACGGGTATTCTCAAGGGTTTGTTTCCACAACTCACCTCTCCTTTTCATTTGAACAACTTAAAGGAGTAGTAAGTTTGATTCACAAACCACCAATGGATGCAGTTTCATTGCATGATGGCTTATGAACCAAGTGTGCAAGTTCAATAAATGTAACAAAACAAGACTCTCAAAACTACCTCCCTATCATGAAAGATCAAGGGAAGTAGTTGACAATGAATCTTGAACTATTTTCATCACTAATGAGCATGAAACAAGTCAAGACTCAAGGGTTCAATTAATGTCCGATTGAACCCAAAACCAAATTATTATTTTGCCCCTTTTTTATTCACCAATTTATTACTTCATTTTAGATTACCATCCATTCTTTAATCAATTGAGTCCAAAGGTGAATTTAAGTCCTCTAATGGAAAGAGGGATCAAACCAAGTGTTGCTTTGGGCATGAAAAAGACATCATACCATTGGTAATCAACCCCCAAAGAGATTAAACCATTAAGCATGACACCTCAATCTCATGCTTAAACAAACAAATAATTTGAAACCACTTTCAAAGAAAAGAAAAAAAACCAAGAAAGAAGGGAGGTTGCAGAGGTGATTAAATGTGAGAACAAGTAAGAAAAGCACTAAATAAATGCAATCAACTCAAATGAGGTGGTGTCTAAGGCCTAAAACACCAAACTCATGAATGCAATGAACACTTAAAAATAGTCCTAAAACAGTGCTAAATAAGTCATAAAACATGTTGGAATTAAGACAAAAATAGCTAGGACAATAAGCTAAAACATGGATCATGCTAGGCTAGCAAGCAAAACACAAGTGTAGACACCCCATTTTTTATGGCCCTTTAAGACTTGGATGTTCTTGCAGGTACATTCGATGATGAGTTTGTTTGATTTCCGAACGGTAGAAGTCTCTAGCGGAATGCCACAACTTTGAGCATTTCAAACCCTGCATCCATTTTGTCTCATCTTTGGACCATGCCTGGGTCTTTTTAGCCTGAAGTTCCTGATGGCCTGCCAGCCATCCTTGGAGGCTGCCGGCCACCACTTCTTCTTTGCTGGCCCTTGATGTGCATTGCCTACCATCAGTAAAGCCTTGCCGACCACCATTGTATGTTCCAGATATTTTGTGCTAGCTGTTTGCACAGATTCATGCATCTTCCTACACGTGTGTGGCTGGATGTTTGTGAGGGAAATTTGTGTTTTCTATATATAGGACCCCTCTCTCTCATGTGTAGGGGTTAGAAAAATTTGAGACATAAAAATTTTCTCTCTCTCTCTCCCTCTCTCTCTCTCTCTCTCTCTCTCTCTTGCAAAATTGTGTGTGTTTGCCTAGTTTCTCTACACTTTAGCCCACTTCTCCTAAACCAAATCCTCTCACCTCTGAGATGAGGTTCCGTGGGGCCTTCTTGGAGCTCTTGAAGGTGGTTTTGGCTTGAACTTGTGCCTAAAGTGTTCTTTGCTTGAAGAGGGAGAATACTAGTCATGTAATCTTATTTTCAATACTTGTTTTTCTATCTTTTTCAATTGTTTTTGGGGCTTGTTTTGAACTATAAAAAGCTATATTTTTGTGGCTTAAAAATGGTGGTTTGAGCCATTTTTTTAGTTGGGCTGGTTCACCCTTCTTGCTTCTTAGTTTGTAAAGCTTTTGTGCCTTTATCCATCACTTTCAAACCAACTCTTTTGGTCCTTTTAACCACTGAATTTCAAAGGTTTTTCAGTGGAAAAAAATCTCATTTTGAAGTCCAAAATTGGAGGTGTTAGCCTCCCCTCCATGCGTCTGGTTTGCAAGCTTAGTTAGCCTTACATGTTAGCATGTTTTTCTAACTTAATGTAGCTCAAACCCAGCATGTTTTAGCCTCTGAAATAGCTTGCTTTAGCTCTATTTTGGGCTGTTTGATTCATTTGAACTTTGTTTTGTGTAGTTGTAGTGTAAATCCTTGCACTAGCTTGTTGTTTTAAGGCTTTAAACATCATTGGTGTGACTTGACTGCATGTTTTTAGTGCTTTTATCACTCAATTTAGCAGTCACCAATTTAGCAGTCACCACTTACTTTGCCTGTGCCCAGTCAGGCTCGGTCTTCTACTTTTACTCCAGAAAGAGTATTCACCAGTCCTAATAGCTCATCATTCCCTAGTCAGCATGGAAGATATGCTTCGTCAGCTCTAGCAGACCATTGAGACCATGCAGCTAGATGCTGCCCGCCAAGCTGAGGTCGTAGCCTGCCAAGTAGAAGTGATAAATAGGCTTTAGCAACAGCAAGCACAACCGGCAGTAGCCTCTACATCCCATACACCACCAGCGGGAGTTTTGGCACCTGGGGTCACAATCAATGTCCAAGGGAATATGGGCATTCCGGTAGATCCAATCCCACCTCAGACCTCCAAGGCACCATTTTACCAAACGGAGGCATCGTTTGAATTCGAGTTTGACCCTACTGCATTGAAGGTCAGCAAGTTGGAAAAACTCTTCAAATGGGCACAAGGCACAAATTCAATCCCTGATATTGAGGATGGAGACACTGACTCGGCAGTGACTTTGCCTGACAGATTCAAGATGCTGCACATAGACCGGTTTGATGGCTTCGGGAATCCCATGGTCCATCTCTAGTTATTTTTAGATATCCTACGACCAATGGGTCTCAATAGACTACAGAAGCTGTCATTTTTTGGCTGGACCCTATCAGGTATAGCGGCCATCTGGTATGCTAAACTTGAGGACTCTATGAAAAGAAATTGGGAGGAAATGGCTGAGGCCTTCATAGTGCAGTACTCCTACAATACTAAAATTGAGGTCACTACTCGTGATCTCGAAGTAACTTGCCAGGAGCCAAAGAAGGGCTTCTTGGATTTTGTGACCCGGTGGAGGGCCAAGGCCTCTATGATGACTATTAGGCCATTCAAGAAGCATCAAATCTGAATGGTGGTTCGTAATTTGCAAGGGAGACTGTTACAGAAGATAATAGTCTTGCCTTTGTCTACATTTGTTGAGTTCCACGAAATAGGGGTCCAAATTGAGGATGAGATGAAGCAGGGGTTGATAGACCATGAGAAGGAACAGCCCAAAAGACCCTTTACATGTAGCTCCAATGCAGTCACAACTAGTGGCCCCTCTGCACAGCCTTCGAATGTGAGCATGGTCACCACCACACCCAAGATTGCCAACCCCTTTGCCAGTACATCCAACACAACTTCACAAACCTCAAGCCATCAAGCCCGAGGGTAGAGGGTCTTCACCCCGCTTTATATGTCCTTATGCAAAGCCCTAGGGGTCCTGATCAGAAAAGGGCATCTTAAGCCATTAGAACAATGCCGACTGCCCGATTCTCTCCCACCTAAACACAACCCGACCAAATACTGTGCTTTTCACCAATAGCATGGTCATGACACTGATCAATGCTACAGACTACGTCATGGGACTCAAGATCTCATTGACAATAAGGTAATAACACCTCCTCAAAAACCCAACGTCACTACAAACCCTCTCTTACCACATAATCAAGTCCTTCCACCCCAGCATATAAACCTCGTCCATACACTGGCCTTCCCTTATGACCCCAGTATATATATCACCTCTTCCCACCTACCTAAACTGGTGTTGTTCATCCTTGAGAGTACAGACTTGTGCATGATGAACACGTCAACAATCCAAACCGAACCCGTAGTCGTGACGGTGGTAGAGGAAGGCAGGTTGGCCTTGGTGGAACATATCAGTCCATTACCCGAGGACTCTGAGGACTCAACTGAAGAGGTGTACAAATCGTGCTGCTATATTGTGCCAATCAATCAAGCAGAGCCGGAGATGGACTTGCTAGTTGGGATGGAGGTCAATGTAGTTCATGAAGATAGCCCTAGTCCGGGATTAGATGGTCTAGCCAACTTGGAGGAGGATATAGACAATTTACAATTCTTTGATGAGCAAGATCAATGGGACGTGTACATTGATTGGTTTAATCTGAACAGGTCAATTCTGGGTGGCTAAGTGATGAACCCGATATAGACGAGGGAACTGAACTGAAATTGGAAGAATAGAAAACGAGAACTGTTGCAATGGGCCAAAACGACCAATGAAAAGGGTAAACTGCCGGAAAACAACAGTGCAGAACAAGTAGCTCAGGAATTGGGCATAGTTAGTACTATACCTATAGAGCAAGAAGCCGCACTGAGGTGCCTTAAGTAAGAAGCAGATCAAAATAAACAGAAGGCTGGAAAGGCCTAAGACCCTGTAGGGGAAATCTATGATGAGAAGATGACCCGAATGGAGCCGGACAACTGCTTGTCGGCTACGAAAGGAATCTGGTGGGAAGATGATGATCTGCATCTTGCACACACTGACGAGGCTTGGGGTGAAGGCCTTCCTGACAATGCTTGGTATGTGGAAGAAGTTGACCACATGACAAGAAGTGGCCAATATTTCAAACCACTGCACCTCGACCAACCCGATGCCTCTAGAAAGGACAAAGAAGTAGAGAAACAAAAGGAAAAGCAGTTGGAGGAAGAGGTTATGCTGAAGTAGTTGAAGAAGATTCAAGCTGATATATCCATCTGGGGTCTGCTTATAGCTTCGCGAGTGCACAAACAGGCAATATTGTCAGCAATGGATAAAGCCAAATTGTCCATCGAAAATACTCCTGAACAACTGGTGGGATTAGTCTTCCCGGGAGGCACTGCGCCAACTTTGGCCTTTTTAGACAAGGAATTACCACCAGAAGGCTCTGCACATAACAAGCCTCTATACTTATCTGTAGAGTGCCGAGAAAAGTGGATACCGGTGGTATTGGTCAACACCGGATCAGCAATCAACGTTTATCCTTGTTGTACAACTTATACTATTAGTCTGAAACTGGCTGATTTTGTGCCTACGGGCTAGGTGATCCGGGTGTATGACAATACAAGCAGAGAGGTGATGGAAACAGGGTAGATTAGAGTACAGGTTGGCCCAGCTCAACAGGACATTGAGTTCCATGTCCTAGATGTTCCGGTCAATTTCAACTTACTACTTGGGCGACCCTAGATGCACCAAGAAAAAGCGGTCTCTTCCACCCTCCATCAAATTCTGAAGTACCCCCATGGAAAATGGGTGGCTATAGTCTTCGGGAATTCATCTATACATCCTCCGCCATAAGTCACTACACCTATGCTGGAGATTATAGCTGAGGATAAACAGCGTCTCCCAGGATCAGAAGAGTATTTCCAAACCACTTCTCCACAATTGGCGCCGTCTGTGGGAACACTCAACTACATCCGTGGAAGGCGTGACTCAAGATCCTCCGGTAGCCACCGACAAGACCGCACAGAGAGGTGATCTCATTCCAGCAAACTCGCTTGGACCAAAAACTATCGCAGCGAAACTTGCCTCGGACCTCCGCTCATCTTCACACCGAATGCAAACGACAATACAAGCGACCATGGCTTAAGCTAGGTGAACCGAACAGAGGTTGGACAACATCACTGCTGAGAACGAATGCCTCCGTCGCGATCTGGCCTCGGCAATAGCAAAATCCAAACAAACGGTGTGCCAGGCTTCTGAGCGACCCTTGAGGGCAGATGGTCAACGATCTCAGATCCGACAGCAAGAAATCGACAGCCGCTATGCCTCAACGGATCATCTTGAGGATTTGGCAAAGGACGAACATCTCCACCAATGCATCCGAAAGAGTGTGGTCGAAACACCTGCCCCTCCGTAGGATGCACTTCCCCTCAACACCGTCCACATGATATACAGCCTACCAACAGCCCCGGCCATGCATGCGATCCAATCGCATCTAGGCCCCTAACAACAACTCACGCTAGCAAAGCAGCCCCGAGTGACGCCAAGTATCACTTTTGATGATTCTGATCTAATCGGTGTAACGCTCCCTCACATCGATCCGTTGGTTGTTGAGCTGCGCGTAAACCGGTTCACCGTCGAACGCGTTCTTATCAACCAGGGCAGTACCTCGGAGGTTATGTATTATAAAACCTAAACCAAACTCGGCTTCAATGAGTCAGACCTGACTCCGGCCCCTTATCCACTATTTGGCTTCAATGCCACTCCAGAGTACCCCTTGGGAAAGATCAGCTTACCCGTTCGAGCAAGCTCCAGAATGGTGGATGTGGAGTTCTCGGTCGTCCGGCTGCCATCATCGTACAATCTCATCATGGGACGATCGTGGTTGCATACATTGCAGGCCGTCCCAAGCACCTATCATCAACTGCTACGTTTCCCAACAGAACATGGCATTGAGCAAATCCGCGGATCCCAGAAATCGGCACAAGCATGTCATCTCCTTGCTGCCAGAACGCCAACGGAACTGCAAGTAAACTCCATTGAGGTGCCGAATCGGGAGATCCTGGATGATGTTGGGCGGTGTCCAAACGAGAAGGCCACGGAAGACCTAGACCGAGTTGACATTGATGGAAGCCCAGAAAAGTTCTTCATGATCGGTGCCTCTCTGAATCAAGCCGACAGGCAGCAGCTGATCTCTTTCTTGCTCAACAACCTTGACGTCTTCGCGTGGACTCCGTACGAAATGTCAGGAACAGACCCGTCAGTCTCACAGCACCATCTGAATGTTGATCCGAAATGTAAGCCGATCATTCAGAAAGGCCGACGGTCAGCTGCAGAACACACTGCCGCCATTGTTGAGGAGGTAGACAGACTGCTTGATGCCGGGGCAATTAAAGAAGTCACTTACCCTACATGGCTCCCCAATATAGTGGTGGTGAAGAAGAAAAACGGGACTTGGCGAGTGTGCGTCGACTTCACGGATCTGAACAAAGCCTACCCCAAGGACTGTTTTCCTCTACCTAGAATCGACCAGCTTGTCGACGCGATGGCACGTCATCAACGCATGAGCTTCCTCGATGCTTATAGAGGCTATCATCAAATCGCCATGCATCCGAATGACCAGGACAAAACTGCCTTCCTCACCCCAAAAGGAACCTATTGCTACAAAGTTATGCCTTTTGGGCTGAAGAATGCAGGGGCAACCTACCAAAGATTGGTCACCGCCATGTTCAAAGAGCAACTCGGCCACACTATGGAAGTATACATCGACGATATGGTGGTCAAGTCCAAAGAAGAACAAAATCATATAGCCGATCTAGAGAAGACATTCAGCATCTTACGCAAATACAGAATGAAACTGAATGCTTCCAAGTGTGCATTCGGAATCAGCTCTGGCAAATTCCTGGGTTACATCGTCAATCACCAAGGATTCGAAGCCAACCCGAGGCAAGTCACATCAATCCTGGAACTCGGCTCCACCCGTTTGATAAAAGAAGTCCAAAAGTTGATGGGGATGACCGCCGCACTTAACAGGTTCATCAGCCGGTCTACAGATCGCTGCCGACAATTCTTTCAGACACTACGGTAGGGTAGGGCTTTTGAATGGTCCGCCGAATGCGAATAAGCCTTCAACGGACTCAAGACGTACCACCGCTTAGTACCTCTCTTGACCACACCCGCCGCTGGTGACCCGCTCATCCTGTATTTAGCAGTTTCTGATAGGGCCGTCAGCGCCGTACAGTTAAAAAAGGAGGAGGGGGAGCAACGGCCAGTGTATTATGTGAGCAAGGCAATGGTTGACGCCGAAACATGCTACCTTCCGCTGGAAAAACTCATCTTAGCCCTAGTCATGGCGGCAAGAAAGCTGGTGCATTACTTCCAAGGACATAGCATTGGGGTGCTAACAGATTATCCCCTCCGATCAGCACTATGGAGTGCAGAAGCATCGGGACGTGTTTCAAAATGGGCTCTTGAACTCGGCCAATACGACATTCGATTTTTACCTAAAACTGCAATCAAGGGGCAGGTGTTGGTCGACTTTGTTGCCAAATTCACCGGCGAGCTTGCCGGCCTCAAACCTGATCGACCAAAGGCCGAAGTTCTACCGAAGCCGAACAGGAGAATTTATGTCGGGGATATTTGGCAATTATACTGTGACGGATCATCTAACCAAAGGGGCAGTGGTGCCGGAGTTGTAATCATGTCTCCGGACGGCGCAGTAATTGAGCAGGCCGTCAAGCTTAGCTTCGAAGCATCAAATAACGAAGCCGAATACGAAGCCCTTCTAGCCGGTCTGCGGAATGCGCACCTTCTCGGCGCACGGCGTCTGCTCGTGTTTTGTGATTCAAAGTTGGTAATCAATCAGCTAAAGGGGGAGTACGCGACAAGAAACGACCGTATGGCAGCCTACATGAAAACGGCCAATTCCTTGCTGGCAAAATTTGACCATCATGAGCTGAACCAAATAACACGCGACCAGAACACACACGCGGATGCCTTGGCATGCCTAGCCTCCGCCATCAATTCTGAGATCAAACGGACCATCGAAGTACGCTTCGTCCCGGAGCCGAGTATCGGCCCTTCGGAGGAAATCCACGTCAATGTTATAGAATCCACACCAAGCTGGATGGACCCCATTGTTGCATTCCTCTCTTCTGAGCAACTCCCAGAGGACAAAAAAGAAGCACACAAGCTGCGAAATAAAGCCCTGCGATATTATCTGGATCCGCAAGGAGGGCTTTACAAAAAGTCCCTCTTTGGTCCGTATTTGGAATGCGTGCACCCCAACAAAGTGGAGGAGCTTCTGACAGAGATACATGAGGGTAGTTGCGGTGCCCATTCTGGCGGACGCTCCGTGGCCCATCGAGCTATAACGCAGGGATATTATTGGCTGACAATGAGAGCTGAAGCGGAGAGCTATGTAAGAAAGTGCGAACGGTGCCAAAAGTTCTCCCCATTAACCCATCTGCCTGCCGAAGAGTTGAGCTCTATCACCAGCCCCTGGTCGTTTGCACAGTGGGGACTTGATATCGTAAGGCCATTGCCCAAGGCCCCAGGGAACAAGCGATTCTTAATCGTCACCACAGACTACTTCACAAAATGGGTTAAAGCGGAGGCCCTAACACATATATGAGATGCCGATATTAAACGCTTTATATGGAGAAACATCACAACACGATTTGGCATTCCGAGAGCTCTCATCTCAGACAATGGCACCCAGTTCAATTGTGGCGTATACCGAGAGTTATGCACCAAATATGGCATTCGACCTTACTTCTCGACACCGGCCTACCCCCAAAGCAATGGTCAAGCCGAAGCCTCTAACAAATCCATCTTCAACGGCATCAAAAAGAGGCTGGAAAAAGCTAAAGGCAAATGGGTCGAAGAGTTGCCGAGTGTATTGTGGGCCCATCGTACTACGCCGAGGAGGTCCACTGGAGAAACGCCGTTTGCTCTATGCTTTGGAACCTAGGCAATCTTACCCCTGGAAATCGGCCGCCCGACTCTGAAATCGCAAGTTTTTGACACAGGCCGAAACGACATGATGCTTGCCCTAGATCTGATTCTAATTGAGGAACGAAGAGACCGCGCCCTGGCATCCATGGCACGCTAACAGCAGCAGCTCGCCAAGTCGTATAATCAGCGAGTTCAGTTGCGCCGATACACGCCAGGAGAGCTTGTCCTAAAGAAGGTACTTCCTGCTGACCGGAGACCGGCCGATGGAAAATTGGGTCCAAACTGGGAGGGCCCCTATCAAATTGAATCCATCGCAGGAACAGGGGCATATCGGCTCTCAGACATGTCAGGAAGAAGCTTGCCACGGCCTTGGAATTCTACACGTTTGTGTAAATTCTATCATTGACCCGACTTGTGGGCTTGGTACTTGTATATGTTCCACCTTTGCAATACAAAGTCTTTTGTTTTCTCATGCTTGCTCCCAAGCCCTGGTTAATGAGGGCCGATTAAGCCTTCCACGGCCAAAATAAAGTCTCCGGATTCGGAGCCCCCTTTTGGTGCATGACACCCTAAGGCTGAATAAGACTCCGGATTCGGAGTGCCCTTCGTGGATGTCACAATTGGCCAAAATAAAGTCTCCGGATTCGGAGCGCCCTTCGTGGATGTCACGATTGGCCAAAATAAAGTCTCCGGATTCGGAGCCCCCTTCGTGGATGTCACGATTGGCCAAAATAAAGTCTCCGGATTCGGAGCCCCTTTCGGTGCATGACACCCTAAGGCTGAATAAGACTCCAGATTCGGAGCGCCCTTCGTGGATGTCACGATTGGCCAAAATAAAGTCTCCGGATTCGGAGCCCCCTTTCGGTGCATGACACACTAAGGTTGAATAAGACTCCGGATTCGGAGCGCCCTTCATGGATGTCACGATTGGCCAAAATAAAGCCTTCGGATTCGGAGCGCCCTTCGTGGATGTCACAATTGGCCAAAATAAAGTCTCCGGATTCGGAGCCCCCTTTCGATGCATGACACCCTAAGGCTGAATAAGACTCCGGATTCGGAGCGCCTTTCATGGATGTCATGATTGGCCAAAATAAAGTCTCCAGATTCGAAGCCCCCTTTTCGGTGCATGACACCCTAAGGCTGAATAAGACTCCGGATTCGGAGCGCCCTTCGTGGATGTCATGATTGGCCAAAATAAAGTCTTCGGATTCGGAGCCCCCCTTTTGGTGCATGACACCTTAAGGCCAATTAAGCCTGTTAAGGCCGAATAAGATTCCGAATTCAGAGCGCCTTCGTGGATATCACGATTGGCCTTTCTGAGGTTTGTATTCAGACCACTTGATGGGCCGAATAAATATTCAATAAGAATCATTCTTAATTTAGACCGATCAATGCATGTCTAAGCATTTACGCCATACAATACAAAACTTGCCAGAAAGATGAAATAATACGATTAGTTAAACACATAACATTTCAAGACCAAATGCAAACATTGAAAAGAAAAGAAATTCTATTTATTCAGCACAATGTCTATTCATTCGGCACCCTCATCGTCGCTCTTATCAATTTCAAAACCGGGATAAGGAAAGTGATGGCGATGATACAGGGGCAAGGCCGAGTCAATTCCCACGGCTTCGAGAGATCCCTCGGTTTGAAGGGCCTTAATCCAACCGTGCTTAAATCCACGATTTTCACATCGATAGACCTCGTCGGCAAGGTCCTGTTTGGTCTTCTCTATCCCAACCTTCAGGCCATCCTGAAGCCCCTTTTCATAGCCCGATGTTCGTTGAGTTCCTCTCTCCGCACCAACCATTTTAGATTGAGCGGCCGCAACCGATGCGCTCGCTCGAACATTCTTCAGTTCCCGAAGCTCACGCTCAGCCTTTTCCACGCGAATCTCCAAACTGCGATTCCTTTCGTCCTTTTTCTCGCTCTCACGTCGCACTTCCCTCAGACGCATGCCGACTTCGTAAGCAGTATATAGTCCTTTCACGGCCCCGTGTATGCCGTCTCGAAATACTTCGAAATCTCGACGTCCGACCATCGATTGTTGGACTTCCAGCGGGAATATCTGTCGAGCGAACTCGACTGCCACATCTGGGTCTTTAATGATAGAGTCCGCCTCCATCATTGGTCTATTCCTCACAGAAACCGCGAAACTCAACGGCCGTGGCGTTGCACCAGGCTCGATTCTCGGTTGACTATCCTGTCGAGGCGATCTGCTTCGATGACTAAGGGGCTACTGTGTTACCTGACCCCTGGACGTTCTTCTTCCCGAACGCGTAGGCTCGCTACTACGACTCATTGCGACATTTGATTCAGTCAATCTTCGTCCCTCCCCAGTTGCTTGAATAGAAATAAGTAGGGCCTCTAGTGTGCACCCGCTCCATTTATCCTTCAATGTTTGCTGCTTTCCCGAGGCAACGTCAGCACTCCCAAACGTCAACAGTCGGATGACAACTGTCCAGCCCACGAGTTGGGCCCATTCGGCTTTCCAAGCTCGCGCCCTGGTCTAGGCAAGGGCAGATTTATTAATCTTGCCGGCCGAGTTTTCAACCGCAACGGCCGATCAATCTGTGCCTTAGCCAGCCCACGAGTTGGGCCCATTCGGCTTCCCAAGCTCGCACCCTGGCCAAGGCAAGGGCAGATTTATTAATCTTGCCGGCCGAGTTTTCAAGCGTAACGGCCGATCAATCTGTGCCTTAGCCAGCCCGCGAGTAGGGCCCATTTGGCTTCCCAAGCTCGCGCCCTGGCCAAGGCAAGGGCAGATTTATTAATCTTGCCCGTGAGTTTTCAAGCGTAACGGCCGATCAATCCGTGCCTTAGCCAGCCCGCGAGTATGGCCCATTCGGCTTCCCAAGCTCGCGCCGTGGCCAAGGCAAGGGCAGATTTATTAATCTTACCCGCGAGTTTTCAAGCGTAACGGCCGATCAATCCGTGCCGTAGCCAGCCCGCGAGTAGGGCCCATCCGGCTTCCCAAGCTCGCGCCCTAGCCAAGGCAAGGGCAGATTTATTAATCTTGCTCGCGAGTTTTCAAGCGTAACGGCCGATCAATCTGTGCCTTAGCCAGCCCGCGAGTAGGGCCCATTCGGCTTCCCAAGCTCGCGCCCTGGGCAAGGCAAGGGCAGATTTATTAATCTTGCCCGCGAGATTTCAAGCGTAACGGCCGATCAATCTGTGCCTTAGCCAGCCCGCGAGTTGGGCCCATTCGGCTTCCCAAGCTCGCACTCTGGCCAAGGCAAGGGAAGATTTATTAATCTTGCCGACCGAGTTTTCAAGCGTAACGGCCGATCAATCTGTGCCTTAGCCAGCCCGCGAGTACGGCCCATTCGGCTTCCCAAGCTCGCGCCCTAGCCAAGGCAAGGGCAGATTTATTAATCTTGCCTGCGAGTTTTCAAGCATAACGGCCGATCAATCCATGCCTCAGCCAGCCCGCGAGTAGGGCCCATTTGGCTTCCCAAGCTTGCGCCCTGGCCAAGGCAAGGGCAGATTTATTAATCTTGCCCGCGAGTTTTCAAGCGTAACGGCCGATCAATCTGTGCCTTAACCAGCCCGCGAGTAGGGCCCATTCGGCTTCCCAAGCTCGCGCCCTGGCCAAGGCAAGGGCAGATTTATTAATCTTGCCGGCCGAGTTTTCAAGCGTAATGGCCGATCAATCTGTGCCTTAGCCAACCCACGAGGTGGGCCCATTCGGCTTCCCAAGCTTGCGTCCTGGCCAAGGCAAGGGCAGATTTATTAAGCAGCCGATCTAACCACAACCGAAAACAATAGCATTCAACATTTTCCTTAACCAGTTGAGCACAACTCATGAAATTTTTTATATATACGCAAGTTACTAAACACAACGATTTACTCATGACTGTCGCAACAGATAAAAACTGTAAAAGTACATTCGACGTCCTAAAAACTGCCAGTCGGCCGGATCAGCCATCAGAATTAGACTCCTATGGCTCAACATCCACTTACTCAGCAAGGGCCTTACGCTAGCCATGTTTGAATCCCCGATTTTCAAACTTGGGGACTTGGTCAACGTACTCGACAAGCCCAGCATTTTTCCCGGCCTCGAACACTTTGGAAGACTCCGAGTCGGCTGCTTCCTTCGCCGCCTTCATTTCAGCCAACTCAGCCTCCAGTCTAGAGATCGCCTTCTGGGCTAATTTGAGCGCATCTTCGCTCGCGTCCGCCTTCTTCTCGGCATCCGATCTCAACTGATCCGCTCTACGAGCCCTCTCCATCTCGGCGTCGGCCCTTGAGGCTTCCTTATTCGTCCTCAAAGCCTCGACCTCGGCCCTTCTCCTCTGGCCTTCAACTTCCTCGCGTAGGTGGCCAGTCTCTTTGACGGCGTCATGATGGCGACGGCCCAAATCGGCTATCCATCCGACGGTCTGCAAAACAGGCATTTTAAGCCTTAACTTCAACAGTGTTTGGATTAAGCGAAGCTAAGTTCGAATATGTACCAAAAGCGCCGATTGGGCGGCTAGTGCTGTCGCATTCAGATCCGTTTCCACCCGGAAAGCCTCCTTGTCAGACGGCAACGACACGGATGTGGCCAAGCTGAATGCAACTTCTGGATCTTTAAGCGCCAAAGCATCAGAAAAAACCGACATGTTTCTTATCATCGGCTGAATGACAAAAGGAACGATCACGTCCGATCCCTCTAATCGAGGACGTTTGCCGCCGTGTTCCGCTGAGCTGGCCTCAAACTTGGCAGGGCGTTTCTCTGCCTCAACTTCTTGGCCAGCCTGCACGATCACAGCAGATTCGGCATTCCGATTTTCTACCATTTCCACCTCAACAACGCGCATGGACTCCGATTCGTTAACAGGCAGGGAGAATTAAGATTCGGTGGCCGGCGGTATTTCAGATGGAAGGGACTCCGCTCTTCTCCGCGCGGCCAACCTTTCCGCATTCGCCTTCCTGGCAAGTTTTGTCAGGCTTAACCCTGCCATATCTTCGGGGTCTGCGGCGGGAATACTCTCCAAACCGTGAACAGCGCCGTCAAGTGAAAGATCCCCTCGGCCCGAAGTAGATGGGGGATCGGCCGAATTCAATACCTCGTCAGATTCGGTTTCAGACTGATCTGATTCGCTAACATTAGCGACGTCCCGCTCTGAATCGAACCCTACAAAACCAACCTGCCTCAAGTTTTTGAAGTCAGACAAAATAAGAGCGATAAGAGAATCTTCGCCCTCCGGAACAGGGATATTTTCCGCCGCCGAGAAGGCCGTGTATGTCGACTCGTAACGAAGCAGAATATGCGCCGACCTCCCTTGTTTCTGAAGACTTCGACGGCCGAAATATTTGAGTGTGACTTCTATATCCGAAAGAACGGTGCCGTCAGTTGAAGGCAGAACTTTCTTCAAAATGCTCCCTGCACAAGACAAGCCGTCACATTTCAAAGAAGAGGCTTCACAATAAAAACGAACAAATAATAGAGGCGAGAAGGCAATCAGCCACCTGGCTCACCCCTCCGTTTAGGAATAGGGTCGACGTGATCCTTTCCTTCGCCAAATTCCCAGTTACCCTGGACAACGACCATAACATCATCAACTCATTTTCCAGAACTAGAAAGCATAGTAATCAACTGATGGTCGATATCCTTGGCCCTAAGGAAGAAACGCCCGCGCCGACCAGAAGACTTAGCCAAGGCATAACAATGTCGGATGGCTGGAATGCCAAGATTAATTCTTAGACGACGGTCGAGCGCTATGATCCCCATTATGATTCTAAAGAAATTCACATTATGTTGGAAAGGGATTAAACCCCAGTAGCGAAGCACAGCCCTAAGAAACGGGTGAAGAGGGAAACGGACTCCACCCTCTGCAATTGACAAAAGAGGAAAGACAATTGTGGTTTCATCCTCCCTCTCCATATCAAGAGTGCCGTCTGTCACAAGCGACAGACGGACATCATCAGGAATGGAGAAATGGCGTTTAAAGCCAGCGATTCGATCTGACGAGAGGAGGTCTTTTAGATGTTTCGCTATGTCCTACAGTTTGTGAAAATACGGCAATGAAGGAACAAACCAGAAAAAATCTTCAAAACAAAGGAGGAGAGAACTTACAAAGGACGAAGGGGATATCGGAAAACAGAGTTGCAGGGATTATCCAAAAGGCAATCCAGCGATGAGTGTCACGAGATACATGAAAGGACGTCAAAATTTTAAATCGCAATAAATAAACACATGCGCGAAGGGAAAAAGTCGACACGACAACCAAAAGGGGTGTGCTTAGATATCCGCATGACGATGAGGCCAGCCGCCGAATTTTGGCTCTGACCTTTCGAAATTCAAAACCAAGCAATCAAGCCAATTGTCGCCGGCGAAGTGCTTGGGGGGCAATTGTGGGAGCCGAATTAGTGGAATAGCCGGAATACGCGTACCCCAGAAACTGGATATTACTCGGCTCCGTATTGCGTAACTAGGGCGCCGTTTGCGTTAGTGAGGCCGAATAGACGGGGGTCAGTAGATCCGAATGAATATAAGGTGAATGGGATAAAAGTAGGCTCAAGCCCCGAGGCCCAGAAAAGTAAGTGTAAATACAAGAACCACAAATCTAGAAAGGCATGTAAGAATCACTCCACTTAACTTAGACAAGAAGCTATCTTGAGTGTCTAAACTAACTTGTCCGTCGGAGTGCTAATTCCGGCACCCTCGACCGGAGTGTTTCCATCTTTTCAGGTGACTAGCTGAGGATAAGCAGCGTCTCCTAGGATCAGAAGCGTATTTCCAAACCACTTCTCCACAAGAGTAATGTTAGATTTCATAAAAGAAATATCACGAAAAATATAATGAAATTTTACGAAATAATCTAATGTGGTAGATAATAAAATAAGAAAAGGCAGCTTACTTTAATGTAAGTATGTTTTAATTTTGAAATCTTAGTTTGCAAATAGTATAAATTTAGTTTTGTCTTATAGTGCTCTATGATTGATAGGTTGTAACTTATTGTACGAGAATGCATAACATACAATAAAACACTACAAACTGATTAAATGATGAAAAATCTTTATGAAACTTTTTATGATATTTCTTTCATGAAGCATAGCATTACTCTTCATATAAATGGCTTGCGAATTAATTTTTGAAGAAGCTTCATCATGAAGCAGGTCAATTACTATTCCACTGTGAATTTCAACTTCCATATCTTCAACAATTTTAATTGAATTTTTATCAAAAATTGACTGTCCCTTATCAAATATTGGCAGTTTACTCTAATATATAATTGGAACTGGAATGGTAGAATTGATGTGAATGATCACTCAATTGTATCATCCTCTTTAGTAAACTCTTTTGGTGTCCATCCTCTCTACAACTAAAGGAAGTTGATTTTCAAACCATAATCTCAACATTGAGAATTATAGTTATTAGCCATGACCCCCCTACTCCTTCACTTGGCCTTGTGAAAGGATTAATCAAGGTTCTAAATCGCGGTATCGGGTAACGTAACGGTATCGATCACGGAGTATCGGTATCGGTAGTATCGATCGGTACGTATCGGGAATCGGGTGTTGCAGCGGTGAAATTTTAAAAATCATTTAAAGGTTTTTCAACTTTTTTCTTTCCCTAATGGTCCGAACCGGTGAGTATCGGCCCGTCGCGGCTTGTGTAACGGCTTGTGTAAAGCTTATAGGCCGATACGTACTGGGACTCAGCCGATACTCCTACGATTTTCAATCTCTGTGGTATATCGGCCTATATCCGTCGCGGTACCCCATTTTTCCTATATGTATCGGCCGATACGTAGCGTATCGGCCGATATTTAGAACTATGGGATTAATGGTAAGAGCATCTCCACTCAAACCTCTAAAAATTAGTATATCAAATTTTTTTGAAAGTTTGGATGACAAATTGACATATGTTAATTTGACATGAAAGCTCTCCAACAAATATGTCAATTATATTATTATATTATTTTTAAAATTTGAACTCTTTTGTGTAGCCATTAATCTTCTCTTATTTGAAAAAAATAAATAAATAAATAAACTAAAAAATATTTTAAAAAAAGAAAACATGAAATAGTCTTTATGTCAAAATTGACATGAATGGGTGATGGCAAAAGCCATGTCAGCTTTTGGCATATCGAGTGGCTTTCAGTTAATATGTCAAAATAAAATTATTGGATTGCCACATTAAATTTGACATATTGAATAGAGATGCTCTAATGTCATCCAAAGCCTCATCCTCCTCCTAAGTATGAATGCTTAAAGGATGTCGGCAAAGTCGACTCACAACAGTCAGGCCACCAATTGGTTGGCCAATGTTCTAACTGCATCTTCAATACGTTCAAATCTATTTTTCGATTGAGCATCTCATACAAAAGTGGCATAGTGATCACATGATGCTCCTCTTGGCACCATGATTAGGACTCGAAAGTTTTCATACTAACTGATGTGGGGAGTGTGTATGGCAATAGTGTTATAACCACACAATTTTCTTTTCCTACAATCCCCACAAATGAGATGGCAATCAAAATTTCAAAAGTTGACCGGCATTTTAATTGGTATAAAACTTGCAAGTTGACCTGCATTCCAATTGGTATAAAACTTGTGTTATGTCTTGCCACCTCATTTGTGGGGATTGTAGGAAAGAAAATTGTGTAGATGAAGGATTTTTCAACTAAATAAATAGAAGAAAAAAAATCGAAAGTTAATAAAATAGAAAAAACAAAATAATCTCAAATTTGGAAATTAAATAATTCGAAACTATTTTATATCAAACTAGAATATTCCTAAGAAAATGTTAATTTAGAAATAATAAAATTAAAATAAAGATTTTTTAAAACTCCATCTGCATCAACTCAACTCCCTTATCATTCATTATGGATATTAAATTATGAATCTTTAGTATTTCTCTTAAAAATATAATAAGAAGAAGCCAGGTTATCCGTCCACAGTCCTTTAGCACTAATAAAATTGTCATTATCGTGGAATTACTTTAGTTGAGAGTCTTTAGGTTGATCATTTGGATCTCCAACACACCACCAAAGAATAGAATCTTCAAAAATATAAAATAAAAATAAAGGGTTGACATTGCCATAATTGAAAGAACGCATTGCACAAAGGAGAAAGCCTATTGCTTACAGAAGAAGCAGAAACTAGAATGTTAAACATAGAGTTATGGATCAATAGCTGCCAGACTATCTCTTCTTCATGTATGGAGTCAGATGGTAACATGTTTATTGCTCCTTTCAGATGGTATTAGTGCTTGAACATCATTCACCAAAATGATGCTTCACCCCAACGATGTTGAATAGAACTCGATGAAAAAAATTAGTTATTGAGGTGAGTGCGCCTTCGCGCTTGTATATTGTATATTATATTTATATGGTGATGTGAGATTTTGCTTCATAAGTGATTTAAAATCCTCAGAATTTATGATGTTTCTAGCTCACAAACCAATAAAGAGATAAGAAATCTGTCTTGTACGATTGGATTTGTTTCCATTTAATTGTGGGTAAAATAGTAACAATGTGTTAGTGCTCTATATAATTGTTTTCCTTTCAACATAAACCATGCTTCTGCTGGGGCCTTGCAACCCACGAATACGTACTTATTTTCTATTTTTTATTTATTTGGGGTGGTGGTGGTTGGTGTTTTGTTTAGTGGCCCCTCTTCCCATATTCCTCCAGGCACATACTCTCAAGTCTAGTTTCAGAAGAAACTGATGATGGCTTCTAGCCATGATGATGACATCTAACCAATCTTTGGAATAATACTCATCATGCAGGTCATCTGAACCAAAAATTATTTGTATAGACAACACATGGCCATGTCACCTACCAATCAGCAAATGCCAGGACTTCCACGGTCTTTCCAACTACCAACACAAATTCTTAAGCCACACATTTTGTACCAATCACAGTGGATTTCGACATGACCATGCCTTTTGAGCATAGAATAATTTCTCCATTTGAACAGTTTCAAAAAACAAAATTTTGATGACGACTTCTAACACATGCTTAGTGCATTTGAGATTTGTGGTTATCTAGTACTTTCTGGACTGGGAATTTTTGTTCATCTATGCCTCTCAAGACTTTTGGTTACCTAAGTGCTTTCTGAACAACCATTTGTTTCTTTTGTTAGTGGAATCTGAGATGTATACGCAACTGTGCATTGTAAGGTGATGACTACAGGGCTCACATAGCCTTTTGGAATCGAGTTCACTTATAGCTCATTGTGGTCCATATTGGGTAGTAAGTGAAGGAAAATATGCAGGTAATCATATTATTTGGAGTGGAAACGGTTTGGATCGGATGTTTGAATAACGAGTCTCGTCCGGAAAACCCTTCATCGTCAATTGAGAAACTATCACAGTTTCTCAATGTTGTATCCACAGTCCAAATCCCTAGGTTCTATAATGATGACCTAAGAGGGAATAACAACAAGATAAAGTTTGTAGATTTTTTGTGTAAGATTACACTACAAGTATAAGATGCAAGCAACCAATGACCAGACGAACCAAAAACAAAGCTATGGCAGGTCCAAGAAGTCACAAAAACATCCTTGAGCTAAGTCATAAAAGAGTAGAAAAGTATGCTCAAGTATGAGGCCAACAAGGCATGCGAGCAAGACAAAAGGAGAGGGGAACCACCCCCTTCTATTTTGGACCACAAGAGCAACTTTTTACCACTGAAATTCTTCTGAGTTTCAGTAGTTAAAAGGCTAAGCAAAGGTCAATACAAAAGCTTAGAGAGTTGGCTCAAAACGCTTAACAAGCCAAAGAGCAAAAGAGGGGGACCACCCCCCTAACCCCACAAGGTTCAAACCAACACTTTAAAGTCTTAAAAATAGAGTTTTTGAGAGGCTAAAATCAGTCTCAAAGTAGCATGCAAAGGTGGTATAACACTTAGTCAAAATAAAGCTTAAAAGGGCTAGTCTCTTACCCTTGAAGAACAATGGCAAGACAGCAGCTTCAGCAACAATTTGGACCAAAACCAATGCTAAGACCTCAAAACAAGCTCCAAGGGACCTCAACTCTAAAGTGAAGGTGTTTGACTGCGTATTGTGTGCAAAAGTATGAAGAAACAACACTTTAAGGCTCAAAATAGCACAATATAGAGAGAGAGAGAGAGAGTGAGAATTCTAGGGAGAGAGGGAAATTTTTTTGCTTTGAAAAATCTGAACCCCTTGAAAGGGGGAGGAAGCTCCCCTTACATAGAGCAAAGCAAGCACAAGCTTGCTTGACAAGCTAAAAGCTTGTATCCATCCCCTCCATACGCATGGAGGATGAGTTCAGTGAGCCACAACTGGCTCAAAAGATTTGAAAATATCTAAAAAGGAGAAAAAGTGGCTGCCGGCTAGTTAAGGTGGCCAGCCGGCCACTTTCGCTTGCCGGCCGGCCACTTGAAGTTACAAGGGAGAAAAGTGGCCGGCAAGTGCCACAGTGGTCGGCAAGGCCCTCTCCCCCCTCCCCCCCCCCCTAGGCAAGAGGCAACAAGGTTGGGCCCAAAAACCAAGGCCAAAACACAAAGGGTTAAGAGGCTTAAAGACAAGGCACCCAACCGAGACCTTTGGGGGCTCGAAACAAGCACAGACATGTGCAATCATCGAGTGCACAACCGATGACGTCTGAGTCTTAAGGTCGATCAAAAATGGGGTGTCTACAGTAATTATACTCAATTCTCCCATAATCAAGTCGATTCTTTCTTATTCTTCCTACTTACATGAAAATAGACTCATAACTTCTTGAATTCATGTCCTACATGTTTTATTTTCAAGATTTAAGAAGGAATTCGACACCTAGAATGTGAATTCAAGTATATCCTAGCTTGATTCGTCAAGTCTCCTTGCAATTCCCTTCAATTTCTCATTTCTCTCTCTCTAAAGTGTTGAGTTCTCCCTCTTCCTCTCTCTCTCTCTCTTCAAATCTCAAACAACTTACATTTTTGAGTTCAATTAAGGGTTATACCACTTATATATACATGTGATTAGTTTAGCCTAATCAAATGTGATTAAGGTTAGTTAATTATAGTCAGCTCTAATTAATTCCAATCAGTTTATTTTAATTATTTAAATCCGAATCAATTTTCAATTGAAGTTGTTATAAAATTCTAAATATTCTAATTACCCTATTGGGCTAATCAATTTCAATTTCTGAAGCCGTTTGGGCTTTAAATTTTTTATTCTATGTTGGTTTTCAAACAGATATTCCACGCATTAACAGATATACATATTAATAATCACATAATTAAGCAATTAAACTCACACACAATAATATATAAAAATAAGATCTGGTTTGGGGTCGTCACAGTCTCTTTCCCTTAGAAAGTTTGGTCCTCCAAACTTAACTTATCTCTATTGGAAAACAATTCCGGGTAGTGTTGTCTCATTTCCTCTTCTTTGTCCCACGTGGCTTCTTTTCTGTAATGCTCTTTCCACTCAACTTTCACCATAGGAATAGTTTTGTTCCATAATTGCTTAACATGCCTATCAACAATCTTAATCAGCTTCTCTTCGTATACCATATCTTCATCTAAGGCAATCTGATGATAATCAATCACGTGAAATGGATCTCTAAGATAACATCGAAGCATAAACACATGAAATAAGTTGTGTATCTATTCCATTCCTGGTGGTAAGGAAATTCAGTAAGCCACAAGACCCAATCTTTCAAGGATCTGAAATGATCCAATGTAAGAAGAAGTCAATTTTCCTTTTCTACCAAATCTTGTCTACTCTTTCATCGGTGTCACTTTAATAAATATATGATCTCCCACTTCATATTCTAAATCTCTTCTTCATTGATTCGCGTAACTCTTCTGTCGGCTTTGTATAGTTTTGAGCCGTTGTTAAATGATCTTCATATTTTTAGTCATTTGCTACACAAGTTCTGCACAAGTTCTATCCCATATATAGCCTTGTCAGCAACTTGAGTCCAACAAACTAGAGATCTACACTTTCTACCATATAGTGTCTCATATAGTGCCATACCGATGCTAGCATGGAAACTATAATTATAAGTAAATTCAGCCAATGGCAAGTATGTTTCCCAGCTACATTGCAATTCTAACACACACATACGAAGCATGTTATCTAAGGTCTAAATAGTTCTCTCTGTTTGTCCATCAGTTTGTGAATGAAAAGCTGTGTTGAACCTTCACTTTGTTCTCATTGCATTCTGTAGACTATGCCAAAATCTAGAAACAAATTTAGGATTCCCATCTAATACAATAGACACTAGAACCCCATGCAATCAAATAATCTCATCAATATAGATAGTAGCAAGTCTATATGCATTAAAGAAAGTTTTTATAGCAAGAAAATGAGCAGACTTTGTCAATCTATCAACTATAACCCAAATAGCATTCATACCTCTAGATGTTCGAGGTAGACCGATGATGAAGTCCATCATTATGTGCTCCCATTTCCATTCCGGAATAGGGAGGGACTGAAGTAAGCCTGTTGGTTTCTGGTGCTCCGCTCTTACTTGTTGGCACTGTAGGCATTTGAGTTGAATTTGGCAATCTCTCTTTCCATTATGGGCCACCAATACACTAACTTCAAATCTTGATACATTTTGGTATTCCCTGAGTGCATAGCAAACATCGACTTGTGAGCTTCTTCTAGGATTATTCCTTTCAGTTCTGTGTCAATGGAAACACATAGTCTCTCTTGAAATTTCAATACCGAGTCTTCAATTGTGAATCCCGGTTTAGGTTTAGCTTCAAACTCATCACAAATCTTCTTTAGAAACTCATCATTCATTTTCTTTTGTGTGATCTCTTCGATAATTGTTGGTTGCATAGATATTGCAGCTATCAAGCCGTTTTGTTCAAAAGGCAAAACTTCTATCTCAAGCTTTTCAAATTCTTGTAGAAGCTCTTTTTAATCTGTAAGCAAACAAGCTGAACCTCCCACATTTTTTCTGCCATGTGCATCTGCCATGGTATTAGGCTTGCCTAGGTGACAATGAATCTGGAGATCATAGTCCTTGATCAATTCAAGCCATCGCCTCTGCTACGTGTTTAATTCCTTCTGCATGAAAAATTAGTTCAAGCTTTTATGATTTGTGTACACTTCACATTTAGCCCCATACAAATAATGTCGCCATATTTTCAATCCAAACACAACTGCATCAAGCTCTAAGTCATGTGTTAGGTAATTTTTTTCATGTGATCTTAACTATCGAGAGGCATACACGATCACTGCACCATTCTACATTAAAACACAACCCAAACCTTTATAATTTGCATCACTATAAATAACAAATCCTTCAATACATGAGGGTATAGTAAGGATTGGAGTTGTGGTCAATCTTGTTTTCAGTTCTTGAAAAGTTGATTCCCTTTGTTCTGTCCACACAAATGGTTTCCCTTTTTGAGTCAATTTGGTCAATGGTACAACAATTTTTGTGAAGTCTTTAACAAATCTACTATAATAACCTGCCAATCCCATAAAACTACAGACCTTGGTCACGTTAGTCAGGGCAGGCCAATCAGTAATTGCTTATATCTTATTGTGGACGCGCCTGAACGTCCCGAGCTTCGTGAGCGAAATATCGGCTCAAAATCCCATTCAGTTCATTTGGGCTTACTACAGTTCAGACTCAATGTCACGGTTTTGAATCTGATCTCGCAAAGTGCAATGCAAGACCGATAAATCACCAAAGAGTCCAAATATGGCAAATCATTTTGGAAAATTGATTTTTGTAAAGAAGTGCCAAACATGGACTGCTTTTCCAGATACAGAGTCGCCATCTAAATATTTTGTTTTTGGGGGAATTTAGGAAACCCTGACTCATGCCTAAGGCCACATGTCCGTCATCAACAAAGTTGCCTCAGCTCGGGAAGTTGTGTACGAGAGGGGAAGGTCATGCAATGAACACCCCCGCTCGCCCGATCAAAGATCGGCCTTTACTAAGCATGATACATTATTTTTGAAAACACATGTGCTCTTATTCCAGTTAATTAGCTAATCTTACTACGTGATGCGCACATCATACAAGTATAGACTAGATCGCTTAATTTGGAACAAAACATTGCATATTCGTTTGTTTTGAAAATAGTTTGAAGTTTGCTACTAGCAAGTAGGCTAAATCGAAGATTTCAATGAATTGCTCCAATTCAAGTAATCCAACCTTCAACCACAGGCATTCAGGCAGTTATATCAACTAAGTAGTTAGCCTCATGGCAAGCATGCTATCATGGCAATCAATAACACACATGCAGTATGCTGAAGCATAAATACTCACAGTGTACTCCGAGTCAAAACAGAGAACTAGTTAGAAATCAATGCATGATCCTAGTTCATGTTAAGATGGCTAATGCAACACATGCGAAGATGCATCTAAAATAGGCTTAGCTATTCTAAGATGGCATATGAAATGCAACAATTGATACATGTATTCAACTTGGTATTGAAATACGATGCAGTTAGTATGATGCGCCGAGCCCGGTGCGTGCAAGACAGATGAGCGATGCACGCATGCAAGCATAAGGATGCTAATTGAAACATGCCCCTAAAACTAACCACTGAAAGCAGGTAAGTAAAAGGGAGAAAGAAATGGGGGTTGGAAGACATGTATCGCACACACGCACGCTTATTACAACAATTCGCCCTCTCGACGGAGGGTCCGAATGAATAATACAAACTGACTAATTAACTAATTAACAAGCTAATTAATTATTACATAACCGAATGAATAACTAGCTACAACTAATTATTACAAAACTTAATTAATTAACAAATTGACTAATTAAATTACAAAACCGAATGCTAATTAACAAATAAAGCATTAAAATATGCAGACTAGGCTGCCTCAGCTCTACCTTGAATAAGTTGAAGATGCATGCTCGATTACCATCCCGAAAGCACTCCAAATGCTCTTTTAGAGGCTCTGTCTGCAGGGTGTCCTTGAGAACTAACTACTGAATCTTACCAAAACAGTGCTGAGGAGAGCACCAGTGGCCTGCCGGCCATGAAGAGCTTCTGCCGACCACCCTGCCGGCCAAAGATGGACTACTGCCGGCCACAAACAAAGCACTGCTGGCCAACAACAAGAGGGTGCCGACCACTGGTGTGCTTTGACACCAAGCTGCAGCAAAGCACAAAATAGAGAAAATAGAAGGTCTCCCAAGGGTATGTACGCACTATGTCATCCCATATCATCTCAAAACATCAAGAGAGAGGCATAATCGGATCCGAGACCATCAATCACGCATCCCGATGCATGATGGCCAAAGATCCAACTTGTGCAAATTAATGTAGAATGAATGCACGAAAACACATAAATGCCTAGAACTCTATCATGCATCGTCAAGAGCGTCGGCGACCGAGAATTGAGGCACGTTTCATCACTTCAAGTATGAAACGTCCCTCGTTTCTTGTGTTTGGCTTAATACCCGAGCCAAACACAATGCAATGCATGCAACACAATGCGACTCAAGCATATAAGTATGCAAAACATCTCAAGCATGCAAACATGCAAGGTACCAAGCATGCAAACATGAACAACCTAACAAGGCTAATGGCATGCACAATGCACAATGCTAAGAACAACAATTAGCATATACAATGCTATGAACATGACATACACAAATGCAATAATACAACATGGCATACACAATGTGATGAACTACATGGCATACACAATGCTCAATGGACTTAATCCAAAATGGATAGACCTTAACCATACCCAAAATAGTGGCCATTAGTGTTGAAATGACGGTATGAAAAGCGTGAAAAGGCAAGGCAAACATGCATGCCAATTGGCTCAAGGATCAAAGCACAAAGACGTGACTCCTAAGCACACTTAAAGAGTGACAAGCATGGATGTGTGACAGTGCCATAAGTTCTAAAAACATGCATGGAATGGGGCCAAACCACCCTAGCAAGACAAACAAAGCATGCAAGAAAGCTCAAAGCTCGAAACTAGCAACGGGACTTAAGCCATGGCCATGCAAAGCAAGCCTCAAAGGGGCAAGGGCATCCAAAATAGTCCCAAGGTAGGTCAAAGTGAGACCAAAAACATGCTTGAACCTAGCCAATACAAGCTAGAACAAAAGGCCAAAAACATGAAGCATGTGAGGCTACAAAAGGGGTATTACACTACACCCATTAAAACCAAACATGGCATGACTTGGACAACATAAAACAGAGTTAGATCATGATACAACAAGACCAAAAATGCACTAATATGACAACCCAAAGGCCTAGGCTTGATGGCATGCACAATACTTCATTCTTGAGGCATAAAGAGCCAAACCTCCAAGGCATTAAAAGAGTGGCAAGCACAAGTGTATGACCATGAAATATGCACTAATATAACACTTCAAATGATGCCAAAGCATACAAACATCACAAGTATAGCGTGGTAAGGGCCTCAAAACTCAAGACTAGCCAAAGCATTTCCACTATAGCTATACTAAACATGAGTGATATGACCATGGCAGCCCAAAAAAGTCCTAGAACAGCCCAAAATATGAATAAAATCATGCTGGAGCATAGCCAAAATATGCTAGAATGATGAGCCACAACATCATGCACACAAGGCTAGTAAGCAAGATTTGTTCTACAAGTACATGAGCCACTCAATAGACTACCAAACCAACTTTAGACAGAGTTATGAGATGTCCAATGATGATCAAAAACCCACTGAAATGGGGCCAATACATCCTAGCAAGACATGCTACTTTGATGAGCCACAAATGGGATTACACTACACATACAATAAGCATGCACAAGCTGACCAAACCAGCCATGGACAGAGTTAAGGCAAGCCCTAAAAGTCACAAAAAAGTTCCTGAACTAAGCCTCAAAAGTATAGGGATACATGCTCCTTTGATAGGCCAATAACTCAAGCAAGCAAAACAAAAAGGGAGGGGGTCACCCCCCTCTGATTTTAGGCCTTAAAACCACATGCCTACCACTGAAAATCCATTGGATTTCAGTGGCTAAAATGCTAAACAAAAACTAACTCAAAGGCCTTAAAGCATGGCACAAAACAAGGCCACACAAGGCATACAAGAGGGTAGAACACCCTAAACACCAAAGAGGCCTTAAACAATCACCAAAAGCACTTAAATAAAGAACTTTTTTCAGTTGAAAGAAAGGCATAAAACAATATGTAAGGATGGCCAAAATGATATACAAAGAAATGCTAAAAAAAGGGAATATACTCACCCTTGAAGCTCAGCTTCGAAACCAGCAACCTCAGGGGCCAAAAACCAACTTTCAGAGCTCAAATAACACTCCCAAGAACCTCAGCTCAAAGGTGGTGGTATATCTCTAGGTGTTGTAGTGCAAAAGTGAGAGGAAAATGGACTTTAAGGCACAAAACCAACAACAATATAGAGAGAGAATGAGAAATATAGAGAGAGAGATATAACTTCTCCAAAAAATTGCTCAACCTCTGCTGGAGAGGAGGAGCCTCTCCTTATATAGAAGAATGCAATGAGAAGCTTGTTAAACAAGCTTGAAAAGAGCTGCATCCCTCCATACACGTGTATGGAGGAGAGATAAGTGAAAACCAACTAGCTCAAAAAATCTAGAGTGAAATCTGCTGAGACAAAGGGTTTCGCCGCAATGCCTCATTGATGGCAAACAGGTATCATCAGTAGCAGGCAAGGGAAAATGCATGGCCGGCAGTGCCACACAGTGGCTGACAGTGCACTATGAGAATCATGCTGAAAGGACCAACACATGGTCCAAAAATGGGGCAGAAAGGATACAGGGTTTGGAAAGCTCAAACCTGTGACATTCCACCGTGAAAGTCGAGTACCCGACGAGCAATCGAATTAGTGGCTGGATGTACCTGCAAGCACAACTAAGTCTTGATGACGGTAAAAAATGGGGTGTCTACACTTGTCAGGGTCAATAGAAATACCATTTTTATCAATGACATGTTCCAAGAAAGCAACTTCACCTAACCAGAATTCACACTTTTTGAATTTCGTATATAATCATTTTTCTCTAAGTTTCTGAAGGGTCATTCTCAAGTGTTGTTCCTGGTAATCTCTACTTTTCGAATAAACTAAATTATCATCGATAAGCACAACAATGAATTCATCTAAGAAAGGTTTAAAAACTCTATTCATTAAATCCATGAATGTTGTGGGTGCATTAGTGACTCCGAAAGGCATAACTAGAAATTCGTAGTGCCCATACTTGGTTTGGAAAGCCGTCTTTTCAATATCTTCAGCCCTTACTTTTTAGCTGATCATATCCTGATCTTAAATCAATTTTCAAAAATATTTGAGCACCCTACAACTGATCAAACAAATTATTAATACATGGAAATGGGTATTTATTCTTCACTATTACCTTGTTGAGTTCCTGGTAGTTAATACATAATCTGAGGGCTTTATCTTTCTTCTTTACAAAAAGAACCGGTGCACCCCATGGCGAAGTACTTGGGCAAATAAACCCTTTGTCAAGCAATTCCTGCAACTGAATTTTCAATTCTTTCATTTCACTAGTAGACATGCGGTAGAGAGTTTTGGATATTGGTTGTGTACCTGCTATTGCTTCAATGGTAAACTCAATCTCCCTATTGACTAATTGTTCAGGTAATTCATCCGGAAATATATCAGGAAAGTCCCTCACCACTAGTATACTGTCTAGGGTAATTTCCATGGTTTGTTCAGTTATAACACTACGTAAGTACCCTTGACAATCGTTGCTAATCAGTTTTCGGGCGTTCATAGCAAATATAAGATATGGTGGTAGAACTACACCCCTTCCATCAAAATAAAATTCATCTTGCCTAGGAGGTCAGAATACTACTCATTTTAAAGCACAACCAATGGTTGGATGGTATTTTGATAGCCACCTAATATAATATCAAAATGTTTCATGTCCAAGGGTATTAAATCATCATACAAAATAACATTTCCAAGTAATAGTTCATATGTAGCATATACAGATGAACGTAACATCGATCCCTCCATAGGTGATGCAACGCACAATATATATCTCAACATTTCTGTAGGTCTATTCAATTTATTAGCAAATACAATAGAAACAAACGAATGTGTAGACCCTGAATCAATTAAAACATAAGCAAATTGATCACAAATAGAAATTATACCTGACACTACTGCCTTCATGTTCTGAGTATCCCTTGGTATAAAAGCAAAAACCTTTCCTTGTCTCATATCATTCATTGTCATGGATGGTGCTGTGGCTGGTTTTGTTGTTGGAACTAACCCAGTAGAACTAGTGGTACCTCGGTGACCACCTTGACATGGATGTGTATAATCTTTTGCCATATGGCCAACTTTTCCGCATTGATAACAAGCCCTTGTAGTGCGATAGCAAACACCCTAATGCTTCTTTTCACACACAGTACAAGTAGGGGCTGAATTTTCACTTTGTTTCGAATCAGAGTTGCTAGGAGTTCCAGACTTTGATTTCTTATTCATTGCCGACATTACCCCTTTATTGAAATTATGTTTTTTTCCTCTCCATTCGATTTTTTGGCTATGGTTGGCCATGTTTACTTTTGACATTAACGCTCTGTCTAATGCATCTACATATTTTGTTAGTTTCAACACATTAATTCTCTCCAGGATTGAGTCGTGTAATCCTCCTGCGAACTTTCTAGCTTTCTTGTAGTCCATATCAACCATATGTGGTGCAAAACGAGCCAACTCTGTAAATTGGGCCTCGTACTCAGCAACTAACTTACTTCCTTGCTTAAGCTACTCAAATTCTAATTCTTTTCTATTTTTGACGCATTGTGGAAAGTATTTCCCATAAAAGATCTCTAGAAATCAAGCCCAGGTAATATCTTTATTTCCATCTGGCACTAGCATCCACCAAAGTCTTGCTTCATCTTCTAATGTGAATGTGGCTAACAACATTTTTTGGGCTTTTGTACAAAGGAACACTTCAAATAATTTTTCTATGCCCAAAACCCAGTCTTCGATTTTAAGTGGTTCCATTCCCCCTTGAAATAAAGGCGGTTTCATCTTCTTGAATTCCTTAGTCAAAGCTATTGTGCAATCACCAGTCTAACACCTCGGTAGTGGTGGTGGCACATGCATTAGTGGTGGGGGTGGTGGTTGTTGTTGTCGCTGTTGTTGCCACTGTTGTTGTTGCCTTACAGTTTCGGCCATGTCGTGCATCATCTGTTCCATTCTATCCAGTCTTGAGGAGGTTGCCTCCTCCAGCTCATCGCCTCGTATTCTCATCATTTTCTATATAGCACTTTGTATTATGACAAACACAATATACACACACAATTTCAAATTGCACAAGTTGTCTCACCTTAATATTCAAATGTACATAAATGCAATCCTAATGTCTTTTCTAGACTTTATAGCTCAATGGATAGTGAGTAAGATATAACTCGTGCTTTGATACCACTTTGTCACAATCCAAACCCGCCCCTATAGGTTTAGCGTCATGACCGGTCAGTATTCCAAATTACCTGTGGCCTCTATTAGCAAAATCAGTCTCATTATAATTATTAGGGCATAGCAGAAGCAATAAAAAATGTATACAGATGAACCATTAAGCTGTGCATACATAAGTTGCCACATATTAACACTTTTCATCCATTCATTATACATATTTATCACAAAGGTTTTAAACATCTGATATAGACATCGAACATTTATAACTTATATTTTATTCAAAACAACCCCAAATGATAGAACCAAATACACAACAAACGGGGCTAAGACTTTGCTTGGCTCCGCTTGAGTCCAAGCTTACTCCTTCTTAGAAGCTCTTCAAAAAGGTTGACATGGGGTTGACTCTGAGGCTCTCTCTCTAACCTTGATGTTCAATTTGCTCACCTACATACATATATAAATAGTGAGCTAGCGCACACTCAGTAATAATATAATAAAGGAGTTGAATGAATGAAGTTTGATATCATTTCAAATACAATTCTCATTTCAATTCAATTCACAATGATCTATGTTTTCTCAATATCAATGATCAACACAATCACAATTTACGTGGTACATCTATAAAGCAAAAATATTTCAATATGAATGGACCACAAGGGTCAATACGATGGACCATAACAATGGACCACAATGGGTCAATAACAATGGACCACAACAGGTTAATAACAATGGACCATTAAGGTCTAACATCAGATCTCTGTGTTTCAATTAATCCAATGGCAGCGGTATTGTTAAACCCAGGAAAGGGTCTACAATCAATGGCCGTGGTATTATTTCCCCCGACAAGGGCTTCTCTAAAGGATGACACGAATACAATTTCAAAGAGAACTTCATTCATTAAAGAAAATAGCATTTCAATAAACCAATCACAAAGAAATTTCAAAAATAGATATATCTTGAACATATCTTTATAAAGTTACTACTCATGCCCACCTATACAAAGCACATAACAATACACAATTGACGCACCATCTCGATAAATCATTTCATCTTAATTAAATTTTCTTTTATGTGTTCCTAACCTAGGTGTGTCCTACTGATGTCTTAAAGTACCTAAAATGATATGATGATGCAAATATGCACTTGAAAGAGTTAACCAAAAATTGTTGAAAATAGGGTCTTCGCTCGAGTGCACCTTTGGTCGCTTGAGCAGTTTGCAAAGCTCTGCAAATGTACAGGATGCTCGATTTTCATGTTCGACAGTGGCTCGAGCCAAGTATTGAGTAAAAAAGAGTTTGCTCGAGCGCACAATTGGTTAGTCGAGCTAGTGTGCAATTTGTCTATAAAACTACTGGATGCTCGCAAAGTTCGCTTGAGCCACAAGTTCATCACTCGAACGAACTGAGTGAATTCTGGGTTTTCCATATTGTTTTTTGAAGTTCAAAACTCATCTTTCAAGTGTGAGACTTGCATGGCTTATTCCAAAAACATAGAAAAACATTGTAAATCATAAAAACATAATTAATTTGAAACCAATTGTCCAAAATCATGGTTGATTTCTCAAATTTGAACTGGAACTCTGAGCTATAAGCCATGCATGTCTTAACTTTACTTCTCTTCTTTCCAAAACATAACAAGATGGCATGAAATGTATAAAACCATGAAAAGCCTCCAAGTTCTTGTCTTGTAGACCTCATGCATGTATGAAATTCAAGAAATCTTAACCCAAAATAAAGAATCAGGCATGCATCTATGTAATTATACTCGATTCTCCCATAATCAAGTCAATTCTTTCTTATTTTTCCTACTTACATGCAAATGGACTCATAACTTCTTGAATTCATGCCCTACATGTTTTATTTTCAAGATTTAAGAAGGAATTCCACACCTAGAATGTGAATTCAAGTGTATCCTAGCTTGATTCTTCAAGTCTCCTCCAAATTCCCTTTAATTTCTCCTTTCTCTCTCTAAAGCATTGAGTTCTTCCTCTCCCTCTCTCAAAATCTCAGCCAACTTATGTTTTTGAGTTTAATTAAGGGTTATACCACTTATATATACTTGTGATTAGCTTAGCCTAATCAAATGTGATTAAGGTTTTTTAATTATTGTCAACTCTAATTAATTCCAATCAGTTTATTCTAATTATTTAAATCCGAATCAATTTTCAATTAAAGTTTATATAAAATTCTAAATATTATAATTAGCCTATTAGGCTAGTCAATTTCAGCATCTGATGCCGTTTGGGCTTTCAATTTCTGATTCTATGTCGGTTTTCAAATAGATATTCCATGCATCAACTGATGTACACACTAATAATCACATAATTAAGTAATTAAACACACACACAATAATATATAGAAATAAGATACAGTTTGGGGGTTGTCACAGAGTTGGTGTAACTTCCTAAGGAAAAGAAAGCAATTTGGTGTAAGTGTGTTTACACCAAGAAAGAAGGCATTCCAAGCAAAGACAACATCATAGATTGCTAGCTAAAGGCTATGCCCAAAATGAAGGAATAGACTACAATGAGGTATTCTCACCTGTTGTAGAGAACATGTCTATTCATGTTTTATTAGCTTTGGCTGCACAGTTTGATCTCAAGCTAGCCCAACTTGATGTCAAAACTGCCTTCTTATATGGAGATCTAGAAGAAGAGATATACATGGCCCAACCAGATGGTTTCAAAGTTACTGGAAATAAGGATTGGGCTTGCAAGCTTAAAAAATCATGGCATGGGTTGAAGCAGTCCCCAAGGCAATGGTACAAGTGATTTGATTCGGTTCATGATGGAAAAGAAATATACAAGAAGCCAGTATGATCATTGTGTATATTTTCGTAAGCTTTCCGATGGTTCCTTCATATGCTGAATGTATCTAAGAGCAAGGTGGAGATTGATAAACTCAAGGCACAGTTGGCAGGAGAGTTCAAAATGAAAGATCTTGATGAAGCAAAGAAAATTCTTGGCATGGAGATCAAAAGAAATAGGAAGAAGGGCATGGTTTGTCTTACACAAACCTAATATTTGAAAAATGTGTTAGATAGATTTGGCATAAATGGGAAAACAAAAGCTATATCCCTCATTTCAAGCTTAGAGCTTCGATGTCTCTATGCACAGAAGAAGAACGGAAGCACATGGCACAAGTTCCATATGCAAATGCAATTGGTGCATTGATGTATGCCATGGTTTGTACAAGGCTAGACATCTCACATGCTGTGAGTATGGTGAGCAAGTATATGCATGATCTAGGAAAAGGACATTGGCAGGCAGTGAAGTAGATCTTGAGGTACTTACATGGCACAGTTAATATGGGTTTGAAGTTCGAGAGAGATCATAGACTCAGACAAAATCTAGTTAGATATGTGGAGTCAGATATGCTGGTGACTTGGACAAGCGCCGATTGACTATAGGGTATTTGTTTACTCTTGCTAAAGGGCAGGTGAGTTAGAGGTCAACATTATAGTCAACGATGGCTTTGTATTCCTGCAACAAGCAAAGAGGTCGACCCTTCAGGTATGGGAAAACAAAAGCTATATCCCTCATTTCAAGCTTAGAGCTTCGATGTCTCTATGCACAGAAGAAGAACGGAAGCACATGGCACAAGTTCCATATGCAAATGCAATTGGTGCATTGATGTATGCCATGGTTTGTACAAGGCTAGACATCTCACATGCTGTGAGTATGGTGAGCAAGTATATGCATGATCTAGGAAAAGGACATTGGCAGGCAGTGAAGTAGATCTTGAGGTACTTACATGGCACAGTTAATATGGGTTTGAAGTTCGAGAGAGATCATAGACTCAGACAAAATCTAGTTAGATATGTGGAGTCAGATATGCTGGTGACTTGGACAAGCGCCGATTGACTATACGGTATTTGTTTACTCTTGCTAAAGGGCAGGTGAGTTAGAGGTCAACATTATCCTCATCACTGTATAGAAAAGACAAACCGTGATTCTCTTTTCATCTTAAACCGTGATTTCTCTCTTTTCTCTCTAAAACTTGACTTTTCGCACCTACATCTCTAGATTTACTCACCTAGAGTGATCTTTTCACCATGGTCCTTTCAGAAAGATTGTGGATCTTGTCAAGGGCTTTTTATTGATCCAAGTAGTTCGTGGTTTCGTCACCGGTGATTTTTGGGTTGTTTTCTCTTCGCTTCAAGAGGTAGGGATTTCTTTGCTCATTTCCAATACTTCGTCTATAGATAGATATGTGGTAGATTTTATTACATAAAAACCATATTCATTATGGATTTTCTTGAAAGCCATAAAAGGGGATTCTAGAGTTTGATATTTGTGATTGGAGTCGTTAACTTGTTTGTTATTGGGTTATTTGGGAAATGATTTATTATGTTTATGAAGAGAGGGAGGAAAGCCCTAATTTAATATTATTGATTTAATGGATTTAAAAGGGAGGAAAGCCCTAATTTAATATTATTGATATAATGGATTTAAAAGGGAGGAAGTTGAATAATCTTTATATTTTGCTAATATAGGTTGTATAATTGTGTTTATATCAAAAGAAAATAAAAGGAGAAGTAACCACGGTGTTGGTATTGTTTTAGACTAATCACGTGAAGTTGAGTTGAGTTATGATTTTGGTACCAATGGAATTGGTTTTGTAAAATAAAGAGGATGGATTTGGTTTTGGTTTTGTAAAATGACAAGAAAGAATTCTTAGAAAATGGTTGGAGTTGTGTGGATTGGAAAATAAAGAAAAGTGGTCTTTTTGAAAGGAAATGAAATCATCACCCTTTGTAAATTGATAATGAACTTGAGGTCAGATTTTGGAACCTTTACATATTATCACTTTTATTGGACTGAAAGTCTTGCGAGAATTGGATTGTTATCCTACGAGTATTTAATACCTTTACTTAGAGGTTTTGTCCTTGGTCATTAGTGGAGGATGGCATTGTTGTGTTGAATAATATCGTGTATGTATTACACTTGTGTTATTATGCATTCTAGTATGTTGAGATGGTTGGGAATGTGCTTTCGTTTTGAATAAGAGGTACCATTACCTTCCAGCTAGTGCCTGGAGAATTGGCCGCACTTAGAATGAGAGGTACCAGTACCTTCCAGCTAGCGCCTGGAAAACTTGGCCGAGGTACCATTACCTTCCAGTCGATGTCTGGTAAATTGGCATTTCGTTATAAAAAAGTGTATCCTTGGCTTGGCATTTTGTTATGGAAAGGTGTATCTTTGGCTTACCGTGCTTCGGCAGGTAGAGCAGAACTTGTTTATCATTATTGCCTCAATATATCTATGTATATTATGGGTTATGATGGTTATGGTTTTGGAAGGCCGAGTTGCCTCATTGGTTGAGTAGATAGTTGTTGGTTGCTTATTGTTTTCCCTTTGTACTGAATGTATTTATGTAAAGACATGAATGTGTTAGAAACGAATGTAAGCACTATATTGAGATTGTGAATACTGTGAAGGACATTGGATACTTGTGAACAAGTTTCAAAAAGGCAAATTAGGTGTACGTTCGAAAAGTGGGAGAAAACGCAATGGGCTTTATGAAATTGTTTTCAGGAACTTGTTATTGTCATATGAATTTTGAAAAGGTAACATCATGAAAGAGAAGTAAAATGCTTATGTTGTTGAACGAAATTAATGATTTTGAGAAAAGTTCCTATATAAGTATATTTCTATATAACCCATTACATTATGTATATGATATGATCTAAAGCATTCATGATCATAGCTATCTGTATGTTATTATTATTTATGATCATATTGGGATCCGTACTGGACTTTATGTTCATCCCACGTTGCTAATCCTTTTTCAAGTGAATGTCGAGAAGGGTTTCAAGATCAAGGATCTTCTTTATGTATTAGCCACGAGGCCATTTATTTGTAGGCGGAATGCCGTTGATGTAAAAAGGGTTAAACCCTTTCTTTTAATTTAATAGATGTAAGTCTACGGGCAATTTATTTATTTTTTTCTCATGTGGTATTCATTTCATATTCGAATGAGAGAACCTTTAACAATAGTACTCGTCAATGTATTAAATTTTTGCGCACGATCTTTGAAGTTGTGTTATAATGAAGAATTTGGTAATGGTATCCGTTGATATAAAAAGTGGGGCGTGACATGGGTATTGTTCAGAAGCAGGTTGACGTGTACCGGGACAGCCGAAGTGCCATTTGTTTGGCAAAGAACTATGTTCATCATTCTTGCACCAAGCACATTGATGTCCTGTCACGACCCAAACCCGCCCCGAGTAGGTTGGTATCGTAACCGGCCAGTAATCCTAGATTACCACAGGCCTTCCTGTACATAACATAAATAAACGGGGCTCGCGGAAGCGAAGACAAAGTACTATAGTCCAAAGAGCTGTGCATTTATATGAACAAGTATTTACATGCCAAAAATGTTAATTACCCACTACTGTACATAACATGGATCAAAAGATCATACACAAAACATAGGCACTTGCCACTAATACAACTCAAACCAAAACTCATACGGCCTTCCAGGCCTAGCCCCAGTTCGGAGGCACACAAGACATCTGGTTGGCTTCAAAACGGCGGCTCGAACAAGACCCCGCCTAGGCTTGACTCCTTGAGGGCTCACCTATAAATACATAAATACAAATAATGAGCTAAAGCTCAGCAAGTAACATTAACGTAAAGGGTTAGTGAACGAATTCCAACATTCATATAAATCCATAAAACATAACATTCATATACATAATCATACTCATCATAGAACGTACATAATGGCATACTCCATAGAACATAACATGTGTCGACTAACGACTAGAGTAACCGGTCCCGGACACCGATTAAACACATACCGAGATCTCGTAAACTGGTCCACTTAGGACTATCTATGGATGCCATACTAGATTCGCAAACTGGACATTCGTTCACAGAAAACATTTATCATTTCAAAAACATAGCATAACGTAGCACTTTTAAACGTAGTTCATAATAACATATCTTTACAGAAATGTTACTCACAGTGGGTTTCCAAAACCGGTTGCATGGTCTTCACCTCTTGACCTGCAAATATCAACATTATAACACATATCCTTAACTCATATTATCATCAAATCAAATTCACGCATTCTCTTAATGGTGTTTCAATCTCATAACCTCGTTATCTTAACGTCATTAAAGCTTAAACATGCTCAAAATGCGATGAGGATGCCAAAACAGGCATTGAAACATTTCCTGGAATTTCTGAAAAATAGGTCCCCGTTCGAGCGGCCAAACCCCCGCTCGAGCGGACTGCAAACTGTGACAAAATACTGGATGTGCGAAATCCCCGCTCGAGCGTCCAAACCCCCGCTTGAGCGGACTGTGAAAATTCTGGGTGAAAACCAGTCCCATTTTCTGTCAAACCGTGGCCTCCATTTTTGCAAAATCAACTTCAAAATTCAAAGAACAAGGCTCAAAAACTCTTGGAAATCACTTAATCTCAACTCATGATTCTTAAACAAAACCCATATGCATCATATACACAAGATCAAACCCATGAACTAAGATGAAAATCCATAAACTTGCACATTAAAGCTTCGTATCTCAACATTCATGGAGGTTCTCCCTCAATATGCCAAATAATCATAAATGCATGCCATGCATGTTCAAATTCCACATGATTTCCCTTTCAATTCACTTATTTACCATGAGATCATGAAGGAATCAACTTTATTTCAAGAAATTAGAGAAGAAATTCTTACCTTGGTCACTTAAATGAAAGAGTTAAGCTTGTTTTTTTCCCTTTCTTCTATCTCCTTCCCTTGTTCTCCCCTTTCTCCCGAATGTTCTCTCTTCTCTCTCCCTTAGATATTTCTTTTCTTGTTTTTGAGTCCAAATGGGTCAAATAAGAGTCAACAATCCTTATCTTATATCATATATGTAACATTGTGCCATAACCTCAAGCCAAACAAGACTTAGCGATTCAGACGAAATTCAGTCCTCAATTTATTTCCCCAGATGGTTCTAAAAATTCTCGGTATCACATAGGCATGTTCAATTTCATTTTCTGAACCCACTACGGTCATCAATTTCAATCCCGAAGTCGTAATTCCAACAGATATTTTTTTTCCAATTCATATAGATATTCTTCAATTAAATCATATAATCACATAATTAATTATCGATAATTACGCCATACGTTTTGGGGTCATTACACTCTCCCCATCGTAGGAAGTTTGGTCCTCCAAACTTTGCTTATCCTGGCATAATCTCAATCAGAAATCTTGATCACATATAATTATTCGGCATAATAAGGTAGTACTTGTATCAATCTTATAGCAGGGGAGGCATTATCGTAGCTGTCAAACACATAACGAATAAATCTTGCATATAAGACGGAAGCCAACTAATAAGCTCCATAGCGTTCATTGCAAAGGTAGTAATGTAGATATAACAATCCATAGCAAAGGTAATATCAAAGGTAAATTTGTTCCATCATAATCATAATCAATTCTTCTAACAATTCCCAAGTTCAATATTCTCCATCGCATAGATAACAATGCTAACGTCATAATAGATAATTAAAACCATACCTGTCTTCATTTTGCTAGTATCCTGCGTCTTATCTGAAACTAAGGTGTAAACTCTTGCTTGCCTCAAAATATTCCCCTCGGGGGTAGGTGTTGTCGGTGCCTTCGGTGTCACTGATGTATTTCCACTAGTAACGGGTCATTCATTTTTTGAGTGACCTTGTGGACAAGCTTTGGCTATGTGTCCTTTCTGTCCACATTTGTAGCAAACTCCAGATCCACGGCGACAAATACCCCAATGTTGCTTCCCACACTCCCTACAAGTAGGTACACCGGCACTGCCACCACTTTCCCTTTTTGCATTGTCACTAAACTTTGAAGTCAAATTTTCATTCACGGAAGTCATTGATTCACTAACTGTTTCCACTTTCTGTTTCTTGAATCTCTTACTTTCTGCTTCGGTCAGTGTTGATTGGGACATTTTCAATATAGCAATATTGGTTTCAGCCATCAAGGCTCTGTCAAGCACATCAACATATTTTTCTAGTTTCAATACATTCACCCGGTCAAGTACTTCAACATGTAAACCACCCTCAAATTTCCTCGCTTTCTTGTATTCTGTATCAACCATATGAGGAGCATAACGAGCTAATTCAGTAAATTTACTTTCATTCTCTGCTACTGACATAGTACCTTGCTTCAACTGTTCAAATTCAGATATTTTCCTGTCTCGCATACATTGTGGGAAGTATTTTTCATAAAACATTTCTTTGAATCGATCCCATGTTAAGTCCCGATGCTCACCTCGCACGAGCATCCACCATCTTCTAGCTTCTCCTATCAGAGTAAATGTTGCTAACAGAACTTTATATACATCAGTACACGGAAACACTTCAAAAATCTTTTCGGTTTCCAGCACCCATGCCTCCGCTTTTAAAGGTTCAATTCCCCCTGCAAATTCTGGTGGTTTCAATTTCTTGTATTTCTGTGTCAGAGTAATGATATCATCATTATTAATCGGTTCCATTTGAACAGGTGGCGGAGGAGGAGGCGGAAATGGTTGTCTCTGTTGTTGCTGATTTTGTTCTTGTTGTTGTCTTACCAACCCAGTTAAAGCCTCTACCATTCTTTCTAACCGATCCAGTCTAGCATTAGAAGATTCTGTCTCATCTACATTCCATGCATTGGTAGTCTCCATTTGTCTACAGAACCCATAACAGATAGAACATTTCATTCCCAACATAATACTTCCTCTACTGTCCCTTCATTACAGTTCTTGTTCCTCATATTCATAAAACACACACACCCATGCACACATGTTTATGCCATGCTCTATTTCTCTTCTAGGACACCCTACAGCTCTTATGGACACGTGTGTGGGTAAATTAACTCATGCACTCTGATACCATTCTGTCACGACCCAAACCCGCCCCGAGTAGGTTGCTATCGTAACCGGCCAGTAATCCTAGATTACCACAGGCCTTCCTGTACATAACATAAATAAACGGGGCTCGCGGAAGCGAAGACAAAGTACTATAGTCCAAAGAGCTGTGCATTTATATGAACAAGTATTTACATGCCAAAAATGTTAATTACCCACTACTGTACATAACATGGATCAAAAGATCATACACAAAACATAGGCACTTGCCACTAATACAACTCAAACCAAAACTCATACGGCCTTCCAGACCTAGCCCCAGCTCGGAGGCACAAAAGACATCTGGTTGGCTTCAAAACGGAGGCTCGAACAAGACCCCGCCTAGGCTTGACTCCTTGAGGGCTCACCTATAAATACATAAACACAAATAATGAGCTAAAGCTCAGCAAGTAACATTAACGTAAAGGGTTAGTGAACGAATTCCAACATTCATATAAATCCATAAAACATAACATTCATATACATAATCATACTCATCATAGAACGTACATAATGGCATACTCCATAGAACATAACATGTGTCGACTAACGACTAGAGTAACCGGTCCCGGACACCGATTAAACACATACCGAGATCTCGTAAACTGGTCCACTTAGGACTATCTATGGATGCCATACTAGATTCGCAAACTGGACATTCGTTCACAGAAAACATTTATCATTTCAAAAACATAGCATAACGTAGCACTTTTAAACATAGTTCATAATAACATATCTTTACAGAAATGTTACTCACAGTGGGTTTCCAAAACCGGTTGCACGGTCTTCACCTCTTGACCTGCAAATATCAACATTATAACACATATCCTTAACTCATATTATCATCAAATCAAATTCACGCATTCTCTTAATGGTGTTTCAATCTCATAACCTCATTATCTTAACATCATTAAAGCTTAAACATGCTCAAAATGCGATGAGGATGCCAAACCAGGCATTGAAACATTTCCTGGAATTTCTGAAAAATAGGTCCCCGCTCGAGCGGCCAAACCCCCGCTCGAGCGGACTGCAAATTGTGAAAAAATACTGGATGTGCGAAATCCCCGCTTGAGCGTCCAAACCCCCGCTCGAGCGGACTGTGAAAATTCTGGGTGAAAACCAGTCCCATTTTCTGTCAAACCGTGGCCTCCATTTTTGTAAAATCAACTTCAAAATTCAAAGAACAAGGCTCAAAAACTCTTGGAAATCACTTAATCTCAACTCATGATTCTTAAACAAAACCCATATGCATCATATACACAAGATCAAACCCATGAACTAAGATGAAAATCCATAAACTTGCACATTAAAGCTTCGTATCTCAACATTCATGGAGGTTCTCCCTCAATATGCCAAATAATCATAAATGCATGCCATGCATGTTCAAATTCCACATGATTTCCCTTTCAATTCACTTATTTACCATGAGATCATGAAGGAATCAACTTTATTTCAAGAAATTAGAGAAGAAATTCTTACCTTGGTCACTTAAATGAAAGAGTTAAGCTTGTTTTTTTCCCTTTCTTCTATCTCCTTCCCTTGTTTTCCCCTTTCTCCCGAATGTTCTCTCTTCTCTCTCCCTTAGATATTTCTTTTCTTGTTTTTGAGTCCAAATGGGTCAAATAAGAGTCAACAATCCTTATCTTATATCATATATGTAACATTGTGCCATAACCTCAAGCCAAACAAGACTTAGCGATTCAGACGAAATTCAGTCCTCAATTTATTTCCCCAGATGGTTCTAAAAATTCCCGGTATCACATAGGCGTGTTCAATTTCATTTTCTGAACCCACTACGGTCATCAATTTCAGTCCCGAAGTCGTAATTCCAACAGATATTTTTTTCCCAATTCATACAGATATTCTTTAATTAAATCATATAATCACATAATTAATTATCGATAATTACGCCATACGTTTTGGGGTCATTACATGTCCATTTCCATTTTGTCCGAGAAATTGTGAATGGAGCGGATATTTTGCTTCAAAAGATTGATACTGTAAATAATCTGGCCAATATGATCACAAAAGTGGTTTTTGGGATCAAGTTCCAACACTGTTTGGACTTGGTCAACATCTCTTGGAACTGAGAACCTTCAGGTGCATGGTAGTGTTGATTGATCATTACGTTGGATGGAGAATCCTCACAAAGGTGGAGATTTGTTGAAGATTGGCTCTAATTCACCAAAATCAGCAATAGCTAATGATTGAAGACAAATGAAGGAGCGGCGCATGCAGAGGAGAGAGTCAAGGAAGACGGGACCGAATTCGGAGCATGGAAGGAGTCAGATTTGGTCCAACAAATCGAGAGTGATTTGTGAGGTGTCGAACAATTTCTTCTTTTCTGATGGTGTATAAATTGAGAAGCTGAGGAGCAAGCCCAATGTGGTAATCAGAAGAAGAGAGTGTAATCAGAGTGCAAGCAAAAGAGTGAGTGTAGGTGTGAGTAGAGTGAGAGTGTTGTCTCCTCCTCCTCCATTGTTGTAATATTTGAATTTCTCTCCATATAGTGAAATCCGCTATCCATGGACGTAGGCGCATTGCCACCTCGTAAATATTTGTGTGTTTTTGTTTGGGTGCTAGTTTGTGATTGTTTTCTAACTCCTAGGCACAACATTGTCTTAGTCATAAATCATGTTGGTCCTTAGTTATGAGAATTTATGGTGATCAAATTTGTAATGAACTTAGTTCTGAGACTTTGTGGTGTTTTTAATTATAATTCAATTTGATTTTGGCTCAAGGGAATTTGAGGTGTTTAGTTATGAACCAAATGATCTTAGTTATGGGACTTGATAGTATATATTTTGTTATGAAAGCCAATTTAATTATACTATGACTCAAATTGGAACTACTTATGACATGATTCATGATTAGCTGGTGCAACGAAATCTGTGATTTTAATTTCTCTATTGCGGGCTGTATTTAATTTCTTCAATATGTTTGGTAAAACAAGAAGGAACGATTAGTGGCAATTTTGATGTACAGTGTAAGCAATCTTTGAGAGCAAGATGAGCAAGACAAGAATATAAAGTGGAACTTTAAAAAGTGGGTTGGACCAGGAATCCACTATTCGAATAAGCACCAATCGTGTAAGGAAAAGTTGATTATGATATATTAATTTGAAAGATCACAAATGCCAATCAACAACAATACATATGACAACAAATCTCAGAATTTAGCATCACATTTTGTCATATATGTATTGGTGATGTGTTTTCAGTGGTGGAGCTTTGACTTGGATTTTAATATTGTATCAGAAAGAAGAGAAAATAAAAATAAAAAATAAAAAACAAAAAAAGAAGAGGTATGGCCATGGTTGAAGTTGAATTTAAATTTATTAATATACAAGTCCATTGTATTAATAAAAAGTTAGGGAAATACTATGGTACAGGGTGTGTATCATATGTAGCTATTATGTATTTTTGTAATAAATATTATAAATTTTTGCGATAAATATTACGTATTTTTTTGTCCAAGTTACGACAATTTGTGACTCAAAAATGAAGTAATGCATTTTGTGGTGATGCTACATATTTTTCTGGTAATGTTATAAATTTTTTTATCCAAACATTTTTTAACCATAAAATGTATAACAATACCACAAAATACATAATATTACCACAAAAATGCATAATTTCATTCCTCAACTATAAATTGCTGTATCTCCTACAAAAAAAATATATATGTATATAATATTTTTCAAAAAAATATGTACACGTGTCACCATAAAATTACATAATAATGTGCATATACCCTTCATAGAATTTCTCAAAAAGTTATGAAAGATTAGTGATTGTCTCAATGTGCTTTTGATAAGCTGATATAATCAGTGGCGTAGCCAATAAATTAAATCAGGAGAGGTATTTCTTAATTACAGCTTTATTTTTTTTTCCATAACCAATAATAAGAAGAAAATAATAATTTTTGAATTAATATTAAGTACAAAAAATTAAATAAATTGTTACGAAAGTATTTCACATAAAATTTTACAATTAACTTGGAGTAAAATCGAAAAGAAAGTATTGTGTATAACTAGCGTATCATGGACAATGTAAAAAAGTCATATATTTAAGTCGTAAAATACATTATATAATGGTAAGGCAAATCAAATTTTTACAAAATTTGAGTAAAAATTTCATATAATAGTGATATCACATTATTATTGACATATGATATCACCAACCAATAGTAAACCAATATATAAAGGGTGAACTCCACATGCAAATATAACTAACACTCTAGTAATTTTTACATATATATAGTGAGATTAATTATATTTACATATCAATAATGATGAATATTACCTTTATATTGAGATTTTTTCACAAAATTTTCATACATAAAAATACAATTTGTTGTAGTCACTTCATTTTCAATAAAGCAATCACTATTGTTTTCATAAATTTAAAAATGCCTTTGATATTTTATTTTAAATATTATTTTTGTTTAAAATTTTATTTATATACATATGTAAAAAAATTAAAAAAATAAAAATAAAAAGAAAAAATCCAGGGGGGCACGTGGCCCCTTAGTCCCCATATGGCTTCGCCACTGGATATAATTATAATTATAATTAGATTTGGATAGAGATAAGGTGTCATAGTATCTTATTATGCAATTTTTTAAGTGTATGTTAAATTTTTGTGGCAAGTGTTAGAGGTTTTTTATAATGATTCTAGTTTAGACCTAAGTCATTTATTATCTTATTTGGTTGATCATATCTTTATTCATGTTATTCTTGATTGAGTTTGGTTATTTGGATGTCTTTGTTGCATTTGGGACAAGTTGAGAGTTTGTTTTTCAATAGAACTGTTGTCCAGATTTTGGTCAGTTCGTTCGAGTGGCCATTTGGTCACTCGAGCAGTTTTTAAGAACTTCCAATATCTTTGCAGGCCTGCAAAAGTAATGGAAGGATGGTTTCTTTGCTCGAGCGGTATTGGCTCGAGCGGTCTTCTTTTGAGCTCGAGCGGTTAGCCTTTGTCTGCAAAACTATTAGGAGGTGATGTATAAACAAGTGGTGTATAAACAAGCACAAAGCAATGAACTTAAAATAACAGTAATGATAAAAAAGCAACAAAACCTAGCAAATTAGCATCTTTATTTAAATTTCTTTTTGTTTGTCATTTAGTTTGTTACAATTACATTAACTAACCATCATGGTAGATTTTTACCTTGAATGGGTAAAGAACCATTAAATTTATTTGAACTCAAATATAAAGCTTTAGAGAAGATGCCCTATGAATGGAGGAACACTTCGATGGAAATTGTTTTGTTGCAAATCCAAGATCTCCAAATGGTTGAAAGATGCCGAACCTACCAGAAGATATAATAAAGGATAAATGATACCAAAAGAACTTATAAAATAATAGAGCTCAAAAATGATCTTAAGATTAAAATAATAATAATAAAGACGACGAATTGACGTCCATTTAAAAAAAAATTAACGATGTAACTTAAAATGACAAATTTCTTGCCTGCCAATGGCCTTGAGCTTATTCGATGAGAGGATAAGGACCTCTAAATTGCTAACATTATAAGTCAGTTATGTTACCAAAGCAAAGGGACAATATGTTAAATACATTGGAACAAAGAAAATAGAGATAAAACAAAATTAGATTTGATGCTGCAATGCAACCTACATTTATGGGCACCTCAGTTACCAAAGTAAAGGGACAATATGTATATATATTTTCTTCAGGTTAATCAGTTAGTGTTTACGGTCTACAATGGCATTGATTGTGATAACCCAACCCATATTATGCTTAATTATGCATGTGATTATGTGCTTGATATTAAGTTACATGTTTAAGTGTGTAAATTATGTGATTTTGGAATTATATCTGTCGCAATTACAACTTTGAACTAAAATTGAAAGCCTTTGAGGCACCAAAAACCAAAACCGTCTTCATATCTATGCTCAGCATGATTTTTAGAGCCTATTGTGAAATTTTGTAAAATTACGGTTCATAATGATTAATTAAGTTAATTGGCCTAAAGTACATATGTATATATCTTCTTTCCTTCATCACTTTTGTTGAGAGCTTGCTAAAGAGTGAGTTAAAGAGAGAGAAAGAGGAGAAGCTAGGGTTTTGAAAGAGATTCAAGGGGCAAACCCTAAATTTGAACTACGGTATGGAAATCTACTTAGAATCTTTGTAAATAACTCATCTTTTTCTTGAAATCAAGAGGAATTTGAAGATTTAACACTTATATGAGTTAGGGTTTGAGTTGTGTAATTGTTTAAGCTAAATTCAAGAAATTGGATCTTAATCTCTTCAACTTTGTTTGATTTGAGTTCAAGCTTATGATTAATGCATGAAGTAGACCCTAAATTGTCTATACAACCGCATTTGTGCAAGGATTATCCATATGTATATATATATATTTTGAACTTGATCATGAGGTTTTGTATATATATGGAAAAGATGAGACTTTGATTTTGACATTGAAGCCAGATTGATGTGTTTGAATTGAAATTATACTTGAATCATGTTAGTATATCAAGTTTTGAGTTAGTTTTGCATTAATTTGGGCATGAAATTGAGTATGGGAACTTGGCTTCAAAACTCCATTTTTGAACTATCTGGAACTACGCAGATTGCTCGTGCGGCTGCAAGCTTTGCACGATCGGAGCGTGGACCAAATCAAGTGAAACCATTCTGCATGCTCGAGTGGCCATGACTTCCGCATGAGCTGAATCTGACTGCTCGAGCAGTTGGACCGGCCACACGAGTGGCCAGCAAGGGAGAAAAAAATTGCTTTCTCATGTTGACCTCCCCGGCCTCCCGAACGCATCCCCCGACCTTATTTAAACCCTCCAGGAGATGAAATGATGGTTATAAACCCATTGAAAAAGGTTGTGAACTATTACAAGAAAAGCCTATGAAATGAAATGAATATCGAATGTATATGTGACATGTTTTGTGTAGGTCGTGTGCCAGAGGCAACGCCGCAAGAGCAAAAGCACTGTGAGTAATAGTTTTGTAAAGATATATTCTTAATTGATTATTTTCATACGGTGACTTATCCTGATATTATGTTTTGATCGAAATGAATGGGTTTTATGAACATTATATGACATGTCCAATATGGACCTGAGGTCGTTCCATTTTGATATATGTGGGCCCGAGGCCGTTTTGATATATGTGGGCCCGAGGCCATTTTGATATATGTTTGGGTCGGAGGCCGTTTTGATATATGTGGGCCAAAGGCCATTTTGATATATGTGGGCCCGAGGCTATTTTGATATATGTGGGTCCGAGGTCGTTTTGATATATGTGGGCCCAAGGTCGTTTTGATATATGATTGGACTCGAGACTGTTTTGATATATGATTGGGCCTGGGCTGTTTTGATAGATGTGGGCCCGAGACCATTTTGATATATTAGGGCCCGAGGCCATTTTTATATATGATTACACTCGAGGCCGTTTTGATAAATGATTGGGCCTGAGACCATTTTGATATGTGTGGGCCCGAGACCATTTTGATATATGTGGGCTCGAGGCTATTTTGATGTATGATTGGGCCGATGCCATTTTGATATATGATTGGGCCTTAGGCCATTTTGATATATGATTGGGGCCTGAGGCCATTTTGATATATGTGAGCCAGTGGCCCTTTTCGATATATGTAGGTCTGAGGCCGTTTTGATATACGTGAGCCCAAGGCCGTTTTGACATATGATTGGGCCCAAGGCTATTATGTTATATGTTGAGCTTGAGGACGTTCTGTTATATGTTGGGCTTGAGGCCATTCCATAATATATTCGGCCTATGGCCGTTCTATAAATATGATTATGGATAATGTTGTGAATGATGTAATTGTGGAAGAGTACTGTATTAACATAATATGCTTTCTTTTCTTTTCTTTCTTAAATCAGGAATATTCATTTGATTCTCTTTACTATACTATTATTCATTGAGCGTCGCTCACCCCTTATGTTGTATGTGTGTAGGTGATCACCATGGAGGTCAACCTTAGAGTCTGTCTCTGGAGTTATTTTTGTGAACTTGTTTGGTTGAGTCTCCAAGATGGAGCTTCCGGTTTTTTGACTCACACTCTGTTGTGACTTTTATTTCATTTTGCTTAATGGTCGTGGGATATGTAAACCATATGTATGGAATTCTTGTTTCTACATAAGTTTCTGCATGGTCATGTAAATATGTAAATGTGCTACGTTGTAATTTGTATAATTTTGATCATGTTGACATGGCTCATTGGACTTCTTCATATGTGTTATGCTTTCGCTTATGGCCCCATTATTATAACTATTCTGTATGTTTGTTTGAGGCTGAAGGTAATCAAGTGATTTACTAGCGGGTTATGATCCGAACTTTTAGGAGCAGGTTTGGGTCGTGACATTGATAGATTAGAAAAACTAGAAAAGAAAAACACAAAGCGATCATTGTGTTCACTCGAGCAGTCTTACTTCCTCTGTCTGGTCGCTCGAGCGATGTTTTGGTGGCTCGAGAAGTCTGCGCGTATATCTGCTCGTAACAGCCACTTTTTGAGTTACTTTTTCATATATCTCTCTAAACATTTTAAAACCCTAAATCTAGACCTTCACTATCTAAAACTCATCAATCTCCAAATACTCTCAATCTATTGATCTCTACACCCTAGTCTCTTTGATTAAAAGGTAGAGCTCACCTAGAGTTTCATTCTAATCAGAGCAAAGTTGATTTTCGGCTTCGTCGATGTTTCTTCACTCCCACCCTTGTCTTCTAGCTTCAAGGTAAGGATTTCTCTACACTTTTGTATGATTTATAACTTGGTTATTTGCTTTCCTAAACAATATTGTGATTTGGGGAGTTTTGGATAAATCTAGGGCTTTGGTTTAAAAATCAAAAGAGGGGTTTTAAAAATCAAATGGTTATAGCCTTAGATACATGAGACCAAGTCTTGCGAGGGAAGATAATTCTTTTGGTAACAGTGTTATGGTGACACCACAGGGTTGAGGAGGCGACTTGAGAACGTGAGGTAGAAGTCTGTAACAAGTATCCAGGCCTTTTTATTAATGTTTGAGACTTGTAATGAAAATCTAGTTATGTTGGTTAAATGTAAAACATTGTATGTGGGTTAAAAAAAGTGAATTGTATATTTAATATTGAAAACTTTGTCTATCGTTGTTATGAGAATAAATGACCGGTGGATGGGTCATGGTTATGAATTCGATTTGCTATCGTTGTAATGGTTGATTTAAATACCGTTTTTGTTGTGTTGATTTGAAAATTTTCGTGGACAAAATTCCTTAAGGGGGGAGGTTATAATGATTCCGGTTTAGACCTGACCCATTTATTATTTTGGATCCGGGATTCCTTATCTTACTTGGTTGTTCGTATCCTTGTTCATCTTATTCTTGAAGGAGTCTGGTTGTTTGGATGTCTTTGTTGCATTTGGGACAGGTCAGGAGTTTGTTTTTCAATAGAACTGTTGCCCAGATTTTGGTTAGTGTGCTCGAGCGGTCCTTTGGTCGCTCGAGCAGTCTTTGAGAACTTCTAGTATATTTGTAGGTGTGCAAAAGTACTGGGGGTTGTTTTTTTCACTCGAGCGGTCTTTGAGAACTTCTAGTATATTTGTAGGTTTGTAAAAGTACTAGGAGGGTGTTTTCTTCGCTCGAGCGGTTGGCCTTTGTTTGCAAAACTACTAGGAGGTGGTGTTCTTCGCTCGAGTAGTCACTTTGTTCACTCGAGCGGTCTCACTTATTGTGTTTGGTCGCTCGAGTGGTGTTTTGGTCGCTCCAACAATTTACGAGTACATCATTTCATAACAGCCACTTTTTGAGTCACTTTTTCATATCTCTCCCTCTAAATATTTCAAAATCCTAAATCTAGACCTCTCTGTAAAACTCATCTTCAACCTCCAAATACTCTCAATCTATTGATCTCTACACCCTAGTCCCTTTTATAAAATAAAAAAAAAAAGTAGAGCTCGCCAGAGCTTCATTCTAATCGGGGTAAAGTTGATTTTTGGCTTCGTTGAGGTTTCTCCACTCTCTCCCTTGTCTTTGAGCTTTGAGGTAGGGATTTCTCCAGACTTTTGTATGATTTTGAACTTGGTTATTTTCTTTTCTAAACAATAATGTGATTTGGGTAGTTTTGGATAAATCTAGGGTTTTGGTTTAAAAATCAAAAGAGGGGTTTTCAAATGGTTTATTGAAAATGATTGTGGGTTTGTAAATGTGGTTGAGCGACGATAAAATTATGGATTTTTATCCATGAATTGATTTATCAAGAAGATGGGATTTTGCCCTACAATGTGAATATTGGATTTTGTAAAGAGGAAATGGAAATGATATTGGTTTTATGAAATTGGAATGGTGATAATGATGATGGTGGAGTTGGATATGCATTATCACTCCCATCTTGACATTTTGGAAAGTTTATTTTTATTAAAATTATCTATCTGTTTAGAGATATATGTTTTCAACTATCGGTGGTAAACACAGTGACTTAAAGCACCATGCAAATGCAATGCAATGAACATATATCTGTAAATAAAATGTCACATCATGAAGTCCAAGTCAAGTTCTCTATTTGTCCCCAACAGAGTCACTAGAAACTATAGCTGGTTTTTTGCCTTCCTCAGAGGGTTTAGTCTCCTCGGATACGATAGCCCTACAGTTCGGACTCCTGTGGTTTTGAATCTGGTTTCACAAGTGCAATGTGAAATAGAAAAATGAATGAGAGTCCAAGTTTGAAAAATCTTAGAAAATGCATTAATTATGAGAGATGCCAAAAATGGATTGCATTGCTAGATTTTAGAGTCACCACCCAAATATTTTTGAGAAATTTAGGAAACTCGTGACTCGTGCCGAAGGCCACTTGTCCGTCATAACCAAAGTGTCTTAGCCCGAGAACTTAGGAATGAGAGGAGAAGGTCATGAATTGAACCCCACTCACTCGATCAAAGATCAGCCTCTACTAATCATGATGTGATTTTTTATGGACAGTATATGCCCATGTTCTGATTATTATGCTAACTTACTACATGAAGCACATGAGTATAGACTACGCCACCTATTTTGGAATGCTTTGATTTCATGTTTCTTTAAAAAGAGGTTTGAATATGTGCTACTTTAAGGAAAAATGAGCTCACATGTACACTAATCAAAGTCATTCCAATTTAAGCGAAATAGCCGTCATCCACAAGCATTCAAAGAGGCATTTCAAATAAGCACGTAGCCTCAGGGTGATATGCTTGACATGGTAACACAAACACACATGTAATATGCTAAAGCAAAAATGCTCACCTAGTACTCAACTGAGCAAGCCAAAGAAAAGAAAATAATTAGAAAAATGCATGATCTTATATGAAAAATGGCTAATGCAACACATACAAGAATGCAACTACTAGGTTCGGCTTATTAGCATGTCATATGGATTAACTCAAAGAATGCGATAAAGCACATATTCAAGTAAGGAGGAAATGACAATGACTTTCAAAAATGATGAATCGAACCTTATGTATACAAAAATAGATACAAAGCATAATAATGATATGAAAACAAAATATGATGCTATATACAACCACGGTAAGCATATAAATAAAAGGGAGAAAGAAATGGGGGTAGGAAAACATACAAATATTACAAGGTGGCTCTCGTATAAGAGGGTCTGAATGAATGTCCAGCTTAACTAATTATTGCAAAACAATTGAATAAACTAATTAATTAACATTACAATTTCAAATGGAACCAAAGTAACTAATTAACTACCCTTCCCTATCATGAAGATGATCAAGGGAGGATAGATTCGATTCTCAAACCATCAATCGTCGCAAATTTGTTGCGTGATGATCTTACAAATGATAGAAGAAGAGCTCAATAAATGAAACAAAAGATAGACAATACTTCACCTCTATCATGGAGTCACCTTAAGGGAGGAGGTAGACTTGCTTCATGAATCATCGAACATCAATGAAATAGTATGTGATGATTCAAGACATAATAGGTTCAATATAATGTCTAACTGAACCTAACCAAATTTTATTATCTTTTTACCCCTTTTGTTAGCCTTTTTACTTTACCTTTTCATTTTCTTATCTTTTCTTCCTTTTTGTCCAAAGGTGATGATTACGTCCACTAAGTCCAAAGCAACAAAGAATAGCAAGCATGACTTGACCCAAAAAATGAGCTTTTCAAGCCCTTTTCTATGGGGGAAACTACAAAGGAAGAATCAAACCCATTTATAAGCAATAATGAATTCTGAGTCAAACCCAAAAAGAGCGATAATGACTCCAAACAGAAAGCCGATAATGAGCTATAATGACTCTTTCCTTTGTGATTTCCAAGGGTCTAACTAGAAAATTAGTCCCTTAGAAGTAATACACTGGCGATAAACAGAAGTGTCAAGCAAGAGATCATGCTTAGCATAAAAGAGATGTAATGCCCTGGTAATGAACCTCATAAGTGATTAAACCATCTAGCATAAGGGGTCTGTGGTAATCTTTTGTTTGATACAACTCTAAGAAACAAAGAAAGGAGGGAGTTTTCAAATTATGAATGAAAGGTGGGTGATTACAATTACGTGAATATATATATACATATGAAAGCTATAAGAAATGAGAGAAAAGACTATCAACTCAAATGGATTGGAAGCTATGGCCTATACATCAAATCCATGAGGACTTACAACAACACAAGTGTAATTTTCAAAGCATAAATTAAATAAACACTTAAAACAACCTCAAAAAACAAAAGGAACAAAAAAAAAAAAAAAAAACCCCCCCCAAAGGAAACAAAGTGGAAAAAGGCAAAGCCATAAGTTATGGAACAAGGCCTAAGGAATGGTGGCTAACCCCTCCTCTTTTTGTGACTTTAAATCACATTTTTAAGCTTAAAATAACTCTAAAATCAGTATGAAAACACAAGAAAAAGAGGGAGAAAATATGGTTAAAGAGTTCTAAGATTATCCCTTTAAATAGAGGAAGAGCTTCCTAGTTAACAAACCACAAGCTTAACACTCTCTAGTAGCTGAAATTGTGTTCAAGAATCTTAGCAATAGCCTCAAGTTTAAGCTTAGAAGGTGTGTGTATAGTGTATGTATATTGCAAGAGAGAAGGGAAGTGTGTTGGACAAGTTATGGCTCTTAGCAAAATTTTCTAACCCAAAACCATGAAGGGGGACCTTGTATTTATAGAAAAACAAGTTCCCATGTCAGAAATATCTGTAAAGAGACAGCTGGTGCAAGGCATGCACATGGGGACAACTGGCTGCTGTCAAAAATATTTGCTACGCTGAACATTGCCGAGCGGCCATGAAGAGGTACAACTGGCCACCTGAAAATGGCCTGCTGAACACTTGTTGGCCAGCTATTCTCTGAGTGGTTAGGCTAAAAAAAAAAAAAAAAAAAGGTTGGTCCAAAAGGGGTACAAGGTTTAGGTTTGAAAGCTTAAAACTGAAGTATTTTGCTAAAGAATTAAATGATTGCACAGCGTAACATTTCATTATCGAGTATTCAGCATGAGGCGCCCAAGTCTTAAGGGCGGTCAAAATGGGGTGTCTACACATGGTTTTTGGAAAGAGATATAAAATGTTTTGGCACGAGCATTGTTCACCTTATAGCTTTGTTAAGATTCATACACTGCGATAGAGTATCTCTAATGAGCTTTGGCTCACCCTATGTGGAAAAACCATTTTCAAGTGCTGATGATGTGCCTCCGCTAAAGCCGTAGCTTGGGAGGACTTAGAGCCAAGAGCTTCTTTTTTTGTTATTTGTAATTAGTTTTGTACAAGCCTAGAGCTTTATTTGTATTGAGTTTCAAACTCACTTTTGTTGTAACCAAGAATCGTCTTGGAAAGTTGTAGCCATTAGGGCATTTATATATCTGTTTGACTTTTATTTCATATCATTAACTTGTGCCACATGGTATAGATTCAGGGTTAGGACTCACGAATGTATAACTGAATGTGTTACCTTTTGTACAATGGAATCATATGAATGAAAGGTCACGATATTCAAAATTGTATGGTTATTTTAATAATTGTCATGAATGAATTATGGTTATTATTTTGAGGCATTACATTTTTTTTAATTTTTTTTTTAATAATCAAATGTTCGGGTCAGCTTACGCATAATTCAATTAACTTCGGGATTTGAAATTAACAACTGAGAAAACCTCTAGTGTAGGTTTAAGGTTTGAGATGCTTAGCTTTCGAGAGATTCGACCATGCAAGCTCTTAGGTAGTAAGTCCTTTGGTTGCCTCTCATTCCACTAAACCCCATAGGGTTAACTCCTAGTACAGTTATGATTGTTTTAGAAATGTAGTTACACATTTTATCATAATATTATGTGTTTTTGGTTATAGTATTACAAATTTTTAATGAAAACATTTTAAAACCAAAAATGTATAATACTACCACATAATGTGTAACTTCAATTTCAAATAAAAAATTATCGTAATTCTACTAGACAATTACATAACATTTACAATAAAAATATATAAAATGTACCAAAAATTGTGTAACAAGATAGATATATAGATAGGGAGTATTCCAAAGGGGTACTTTTGATATTAGAATAATATTACTTAGGTTAATCCTACGATACAAACCTTTCAAGAAATATGTACCATATGCAAGTCACAACAATTTATAGTGTTGATACCACAAAGTGTCATAACAAAATCCTTTTTTGTCTCAACTTAATAGATCATAACAAAACAACTTTGAGGTATACCAAATATCACAATAGGTCATAACTAAGTTATAACAAACATCACAATGTGTCATAACCAAGAGTCATAACCAAATATCACTTGAGGCATAACTAATGACCTTTCTAGTTATAATTTAAATAATAGCCACAATAAGTCATAATCAATAGTATATTGATTCATAATCAAGTCACAATTATTATCATCATCAACTTTAATAAATAAAAAAATACAAAAATTATAATTGGGACATATGATACACACCTTTTATCAAATAGAATTTCGTCATTACTCAACATACCTTAGATTCGAAAAGATTCACAAGTGATTCAATTAAAAAAAAAAAAAAAAAACTCACATAAGAGATTAATTCATTTTCTCTAACAAAATTTTGTTCCTTTGAGCAAATAATAATAATAATCATAGTTATAATAATAAATTAATTAAAACTAATATAATTTCATGCAATCAAGTACAATATTGTTGGTCATATATTTTGTATTAGCCAATCACAGCCTGACACGTGGTCCATCAAGGGTAATTTGGAGAATTAGCAAGGATTTCCAATCAACGAAAGACACGTGGCAAGTTATATCAATAGCAATAGATTTGCGAGGTATTGGAACAATCAAAAGGAGCAAGGTGACATGGCTAAATAGTTCTTGGAGGTTTAAATTCAAATTTATGAGGGAAGCCCAACTGCAAGAAGTGACTTACTGGAGGCAAATTGCTTGGAGCCATGTTTGATGTTCTTGGAGGTTACTTTGTCAGTTACCAGCCACTTCGACAGTTGTAACCAGAGCATATAATAGAGGAGAAATCTGATAATGAAAAAAGGAGGACAGGGCCAGATCTAGAAACCAGTCTCTTTTACCTTACATTTTTCTAGTTATTTACTTTCCAGTTCTTTACCTTCTAGTCCTTTACTTTCCCACACTGAATTTTAATTTCGTAGGAGTAGTTCTAAGTTAGTTTGTTCATTGCTGTGACCCCCTTCGAAGTTGTGGAAGTGCAAAGGTACAATTGTAAACACTAGTTGGCATTTATTATGTCTGTAAGGACTTATTAATCCTTACTAGCACGCTCAAACTACATTTTTAACCTTCGAAAGCCAAAAAAGCAAACATATATTTTTGGCACGCCCAGTGGCACATCATTATAATGGCTAGACGTAGGCAATAAGGAGAAAATGAATGCTTTTAAGAAGGTGTAAAAGGAGATCTAGAATTAAATAACATAGAGGATAATGTTGAGTCACATCCCGTGGATGTGCTTCAGGTGGTCCTACACAATTGGTCAAAGAGACCAGTACTTTAGGATATGTAACACAAGTCCAAAATGTTGGACAGGGCCAAGAAACTGGACCATCAATTGTTCCTTCTACCGAACCATCGAATCCATGCGAAGGGCTGGTTGATTTTATGGGACAACAATTAATGCATACAATGGAAAGATGGACAACACCCTTTTTGGATAGAATGAACACCTATCAACCACCTATCACTAGACAGACTGAAGAAAATATAAACTTACTTTAACAAAGATTGGCTCGAGATAAACAGCCTATGTAAAATAATGGACAAAATAATGGGAAAACTAGTGGTCAAGCTACTAATCAAAATCATGGGAGACCATCACCTATACCTCAATCGCGGTATAAAGCTCCTCTTAGACCACTAGTGAGTGAGAGCATACCTTTACCTACCAGGGAAACCATACATATTGGTAGACTAGGATTAACACAAGGAAATGGCATTCGAGTGTTTTCAAGTCCTATGTTCGAACCCATGTCTAGCACTCGAGTATTCACTAATCCTATGTTTGAACTTACACTCAGGGGGTTGGAAAGAATTCTGCAATTGGAAGAGAAACAATACCTGTTTCTCCTCTAGTTGTTCCCTTCACAGCACCTTTTGGGGGACAAATGCCTATTATAAGTAATAATTATTTTACAATCTCAAATATTTTGCTTGTGAATCTTTAAGTGCAAACTAAATATTATTGGAGGTTCTTTTAATTAATTTTAAACCTAAAATAAATTTATGGTGGAAGTCTTTAATTTAGAGTCAAGATTTATTGTTAAAAAATAGTAATAATAATAATAGGGAACAAATTATTAAGTATATTTTGATCTAATAGTTATATTTAATTTAATTAGTGAAAGGATAATAAAAAATAGAATTAAATATTATAAAGAAACGTGGGAGTGGATGTTTGTGAGGAAGCTTATTAGGGTTTTATGTTCACTATATCAAACAATAAGTCTCCATAACTAAGAGAGAGGCGACGAAGATTGTGGCGAACATCAAGGAGAAAAAGAGAAATTTAGTATTGGGTTTTGTGTAATCACCACTGTGGGTAAGATAATTGTTTATTCTCACTTTTATTTTATCTTTTGATCTTCCAGTAGTCAAGGTCGTGAAACTGCATGGATTATTCATTTAGGTATTTATTAATTAATGGGCTGGTGTGAATGAATTTTGAACTAAAAGTTTAACTGTAGATTAATTACATATTGAATTGCATATTAGAATTTTCTCATAATTTTTGGGAGTCAAAATCTATATAAACTGATGCGTTCAAATCTGTCCAGAAAACTGGTGTAAAACAATAACTTCAAAAGTGTCATTCTCTTTGGGTATAAATCTGAAAATTATCAAACTGGCATCATTGGAACCGGTTATGAGTCTAGTTTCTTACATTGTTGGCCTTGCATTGATTGCTCCTGTATACTAAGAGAACCATTAATTTCTTTAAAGTGCTGCAGAAAGCGACCTGTTTGGATATAATTAATTGTAAATAATTATTTTGATAAGCAAATCAAGTAAAACTAATTGGGTTTGACACTTAGGATATATTAGTTGATATCTGGAGGGATTTGGAATTTTTCGAGTAGCGAGGAGTGGGTTTTGTAATTTTCAAAGTTAGCGAATAGATTGGGAAAGCTTGTTTAAAATTCTGTTTTATCTTAAAGTTACTTTTAATTAAGTTTTGATTTGAACCCATGTCTTGGGTGATTTTAGACCTCGAAGAACATGATCTTAGGTAATATTTAAGAGTAACGGTGAGTTGGGTTAAGCCGTGTTAGTGCGCTTTAGTTTGGGGTTGCTTTGTTTCTTAATCTTTAATATTTTTAAATTAGTAGTGATGTGTAGTTTTCATACTTGGTTCAGGGCACTAGTTGGACTTTTATACTCCATTCAAGGATTACATTATTCTTTTTCAGGTGAGTAGTTGAATGCTACATATTTTTATAAATGTTCCCCTACCTTGAACAGTTCGAAAATTAAATTGGTGTTCTATGACTAAACTGTTTTGATAAATTATTATATTATCAATGGAATTAAATTATTTTTGAAACATGTGTAAACTTGGCATACTATAAACTGTTTGTTATGGTCTCATGTTTATAATGGCGAACTACCATGTTTTGCGAAGCTGAATTGTGTTGATTATCGAAACCATATGTTTATTGTGGTGACTCTGGTCACTAGGGAATATATCCGGGTTGAGCCGTGTTGACTCTAGTGCTCAACGATTGTAAGGAAAGACCAACGCTAGGCTAGGTGACCTTCAATCGGATCGTCTTAGAGAAAAGGCCCGGGCTGCCATCCCGAGGATGACTCTTGGTTTGATATTGGATCCAACGGGCTTATTGCTTTGAGAACTTTGTGGCATGTTACTTGTTATTTTTGGTACCTAGAAATTATTGGTGTTCATGTTGTAATCTGTTTTAAGTGGAAAATGTCATTTATCATGTTCTTGAGAGACGTGAGTATTTTAACTGTTGAATTGAAGAACCTTCTTTTTTAAATAGATTAACTTTATCAAAACTGTATGTCAATCTAGTTTCTGTGATATATATCTTATTTTGGAATTGAACCCTGTTTTTAAAACTGTATTTACTATCTATGCTGCTACTCACTAAGTTATCAGCTGACTTAGTTGTTTATCACTTCCAGGTGTTAGAAGGACTTAGAGTGGACTCATGGCGTAGTGGGGACTCAATTGCATGGACCTCTAGGACATTCATTATATTGTTTTAGCTTGTTATGTCAGTTTTGTGAATACATTGTTGCTAGATTTTATCTATAATTATTTTATTTTATAGGCGGTTTGTGTTTCATTTAGTATATATTTTTGGAAGTTGGTTATGGCTGGTTTTACCATTTATACTTGTGACTTGTGACTGGTTTGGGTTTTGATTTATTTATTTCTAGGCTATCATCACATTTATGCTTTGTGATTTTGGGTTCATGTTTAGGCTTACGTGTGCCTTGGGCTTAGTCCCTGTGGACTACGACCGGTCATGCCTGGAGTTAGGGTGTGACACCTATCCCAAGAGGTCAACCATACCCTCAAAATCAACCAGCGCAATAGGGACAACCCATTTCCCAAGGACAACCAGTTCCAAATGTGCCATTACATAGACCAAGAGGGCTTCAAACAAAAGGGATTCTTCCAAACTCTGTATTAGCACAGAATATTGTGCCTAGAGACCAAATTGCTAACGTTGTTAGAGAAATTCATGGACCTATGGCTCGAGGGGTCCAAACCCCTGTTTACAAAAAGCCTTACCTAGAATGGGTGGATAGACTGCATGAATACCCAAGAGGGTATAAGATACCAGACTTTACCCTCTTTTATGGAAATGGAAACTAATCAACTGTTGAACATATTGCAAGATTTATAGGGCAATGTGGTGAATTTACCAACAATGACTACAATAAGTTGAGACTCTTTCCAAACTCTTTAGTTGGGGCAGCCTTTGTGTGGTATACAAACCTTACACCTAGCTCTATTCAGACCTGACATTAAATGGAAAAAGTTTTTCATGCCTAGTTTTTCCAAACAGAGCCTGAGGTATCTGTAGCATACTTGACAAGATTGAGCCAAAGGCCTGATGAGAAGACGGCTTAATTCATTGCCAGATTCAAGAGAGTACAGAACAAATGTAGGGTCATATTACCTAAACCTGAATTTTTGAGGTTAGCCCAAAATGGGCTAGAGTTTAGGCTTCAAAAGAAGTTTGATAATATAGAGTTTTGAGACCTAGTAAAACTAACTTATAAAGTTACTAGATATGAGACTCTCCTTAAACAAGAACAAGATCGTGGTAATACATCTTATAGGACCTATCATAGGCACCCTAATTTTGAAATTAATGCAGCAGAGATCATAGGAAAGGAGCTTGTGACCTGCAAAGCATTAATTCAAAAGGATACAACCATTGATCATCAATTTAAAGAAAGACCTTCACAGGCAGTATTCTTTTGATATATCAAAAGCAGATGAAATATTTGATCATTTGCTAACAGCACAGTTTCTAAAATTTCCTAAGGGAGTTAAGATCCCAACTTCAAAAGAAATTAAAAGCAAAATGTACTGTAAATGACATAATTCTTGGCCTTATGCAACTAAAAACTATATTTTTTTTTCGAGACAGGATACAAGAGCAGATTCGAAAAGGAAGACTGAAGTTTCCAGCCAAAATAGAAAAGGCAATGGGGATTGACAATGATCCATTTTCTGAGATCAGAGAAACAGTAGCCAATGTTCGCGTGCTAGACTTCCTTACCTAAAAGTGGAGAAGAGCCTTTCCTTAAAAGAACTAAATGAAGTCAATGTATAGACGCACGTTGCCAGGCAAGCAACCTTCAGGAAGAATACTCAGGGTTCACCAGCAAGTGGGAAGTGCTTCTTGGGCCAGGAGGATGGCTCCAGCGAAGGGACTGACGCCTTGGATGACGATTCACTCGAAGTAGCCGTTATGCAGCGGATGTGTTCGAGGTGCATGCTAAGTTACAAGTGGTTGAAAGGTCTTCCAGGTAATGGAAAGTATAGACCCCCCATTTTTGACCGTCCTCAAGACTTGGACGTCACCGTTGGAACACTCGGTGATCATCCTTGTTTGTGTTCGTTTGGAGTTCCCGGAGGTCTCGGCTACGCGCCTTGCCTCAGGATCTCCGAACTTGACCGTTTTGTGTCTGGTTCTGCACCAAACACCTGTGTTTTGCCTTGGAGGGGCAGGGAATGCCTTGTGAGGCATCCCCACACACCACTGGCAGTGGCTAGAGGCCACCGGCTGTTGTTTGTGTCCACCGGCAATATATATTGCCGGCCGGCACTATTTTTGGCCGACCGGCAGTCATTTTTGTCAAAATGACATTTTTGGCCAGCCGACTACTGTTCATCTGCTTTTTCAGATATTTTAGGACAGCTGTTTGGCCCTTTGTTCCCCTCCATACACGTGTATGGAGGGATGCTCTTCTTGTTAGCTTTCTTAACAAGCTTTACAAGATTGGTTGCCTATAAGAGGAGCCCTCCTCTCTTGGCATTAGGGTTAGACATTTTAGAGAGGAAAACATTGCTAGAAGCTCTAGTTCTAGGGATAGAACTCATATACATTCTATCTCTATCTATTTCTCTCTTGAGTGTTCTAGGTGCATTTGTTCATAATATTGCATACAAACACCTACCATTACACCTTTCCTTGGTTTTTGAGGTTCTAAGGGGTTATTTGCAGAGTTTTGGGGCTGGTTTAAGCTCAAGGAGGCAGCTGGTCCTCCCTTTGTGAAGGTGGTCTTCAAGGGTAAGAAACTTCTCTTTTATTCCCCATTTTTGCATCCTATTTCTACCTATCTTAGAGCTGTTTTTGTGTTTAGTGTATAACATAAAAAAGTTCTGTTTTTAGGCCCTCTTGGTTGTTTGTTAAGGTTGTTTTGTGGTTTGGGTGTGTTTGACCACCCTTAGGCCTTGAAAGGCCTCATTTTGTGCTATTTTGTGCAAGTTTCGAGACTTTGGTGTTTGGGCCTCTTCACCACTGAAATCTTGAGGGATTTCAGTGGTGGAGATGGTGCCTTGAAGTCTCTAAAAGGGGAGGGCCACACCCTGTCCTTGTTGTCCTCGAAAGGGACTATTTTTGGCCTCTTGAGGGAGCCTATGTTAGAGTGTGTGTTGATCATGTCTTGGCTGTATTTCATGCTTATATTGTCATGTTATAGCTTTGTATTAAGTTGGTGTTGGTACACCATGCATGCTTAGCATACCTACCATGTAATGCCTTGTTATTCCCTTAATATGCCTTAGGTTGTTAGCCTTTGTCCGAGCATGTTTTAGGCTTAGCCTTGTGAATGTTTTGTGCTTATTTTGCCATGCTTTAGGTTTGTCCATAGTTGTTTGGATCGATTTTGGCATGCTTGGTATAGCTCCTTTGCATTTGTGGCTTGTCAGGCTTGTATGCTCCAAGTATGTGAATGTGTAGCATGTGTTGATTGCATCATTTTGGTGGTTTGGAACCATCCAACATGTAATTTCAGTCCCTTTGGCATGCTCATATGCTTGCCTTAGTTGCCTCTTCGTTGCTTTGAGGGCATGTGTTGTAAGCCTTATGTTTTGACCATTATGCATGCCTTTGAATTTGAGCCACTTAGATGCCATCTAAGTAGTCCTTTGGCCTTGTTTTAACATGCTAAAAATTTGTTTTTAGTTGTTTAATGCATGCCATGTTTGATTGTACTAAGTGTGCTTCAAGGCTTCATGACTTGCCTCAAGTACTTGGACCATGCTTGCATACTTATGCTTGTCTCATTTGGGTTGGTTTGGCACCACATTTTAACATGATTTTAAAGCTTTTCATTCTATGCCAATTGTCCATGTTTGGCCTCTTTCAAGTGTGTTTGAGAGTTGCTTGTTTAATGCTTAGGTTTGTGCCTTAACATGTACATGCGTGTGTGTGTGCTTAGCCTTCATTTTTGGACACTTTGGCTACTGATTTTGGGCCTATTTGGAGTTGCCTAAGTCATGTTTAAGTCCCTCTTTTATTTGGTTTGCATGCTTGCCTTGCATGCTTGCTTGTATGTTTGTATAAGTGCCTTGCATTGTCCATATTGCATGCTAGCCAACATGTCTAGGATTGCATTGCATTGTGCATGCTTGGCCTCTTGAAGTGAGTGTGATAGAGGTTTGGCTTCCTTATGCGATTATATGGTTTGCATGCATTTGAAATTGAAAGTGCACACTTGATTCTTTAGGCCATCATGCATGGAAATGCGTGATTGGTGGCCCGAGAATCGAGGCGCGTGCCCCTTTGAGTCACAAGCATGATAGGGGGCATGATTGGTGCATACATTGTTTGAATTGTATCGCCATGCAAGTTTTGCCCTCTGCTGCTGTGAGTTACAGGTTCTGCAGGTATTTTCTGCCGACCGGCAACATTTTCTGCCGGCCGGCAGTAAATCAACAGCCGATGGACGAATTTTGTGCCAGTGACCACAATTCACTGCCGGTGGTGATTCTATCCAGCCGGTGGGATCCCCCAGTATCCTGAGAGGCATTCCTGAGACTTTGGCAGTTTTCAGAGGAGCAAAGCAGGGAAAACAGAGGCAGACTGGGCATGGCAGTGCAATTCCGAGCGGAATCCGAGCGCGCATGCATTGAACCCGCTTCCCGAGAGCTTTACTGTTTTAATTAGATTAATTAATTTGTTAATTTAATTGATCTGTAATATTTAATTAGCTTGCGTGGTTAATTAATTTGTATATTCTTTTGGTCCCCCCCCGGGCGAGGGCAAATCTGTAATAAGTGTGGGTGAGTGGTGTGCATGTCTTCCAACCCCCACCTCTTTCTACCCTTTTATTTACCTGCTTACGATGGTAGATTAGGGCATATTTATTTTAGCATACCTTATGCTATGCATGCGTGCATTCATCCATAAAGTATTGCATGCACCGGGCTCGGTACATCATACAAACTGCATTGTATCTTCAAATCTAACTTGAATACGTGCAACGAATGATTGCATTTCACATGCCATTTTAGGGTTAGCCGAGCCTATCCTAATCACATTCTGTATGCGATGCATTAGCTATCTTAACATGAACTAGGGCATGCATGTTTGCTAACTAGTTTCTTGTTTTGGCGCGGAGTACGATGTAAGTATTTATGCTTTAGCATATCGCATGCGTGTGAATGTTAACATGACAGTAGGCTTACCGTGTGGCTAAATGCTTATATGAGATAAATTGTTTGAATGCCTGTGGGTGGAGGTTGGATTGTTTGAGTTGGAAAAACTCGTTGAAATCCGTGCTTTTAGCCTACTTGCGAGTAGCAAATTCCAAAGCCTTTTCAAAACGAACAGACATGTAATGTTTTATTCCAATTTAGGCGATTTGGTCTATACTTGTTTGCTGTGCGCATAACATAGTCATTCTAGGCTAATAACCGGAATAAGAACACATAATATTTTCAAAATTAGATATCACGGTTAGTAGAGGCCAATCTTCGGATCGGGCGAGAGGGGGTGCTCATAGCTGACCTTCCCCAATCGTACCCAAGTTCCCGAGCCGAGGCAACTTTGGTGATGACGGACACGTGGCCTTTGGCACCGAGTCAGGGTTTCCTAAATTTCCCCATTAAAAAATATTTAGGTGGCGACTCTGTATCTGGCAAAGCAGTCCATGTTTGGCACTTCTTTTCAAAATCTGTTTTTCTCAAAACGATTTGCCAGAGTTGGATTCTTTGGTTCAGATTAAGAACCGCGACAACAAAAGGGAGTTCGAACTGTAGAGTGAGGCCCCAAGGGCGCGTCTACAGTTTCTGGCGACTCCGTTGGGGAATTTGGAGAGCTTGACTCGAACACGTGATATCCAGTTTTGATTTCACTTATGTGTTTCTTTGCATTGCATGTGCATTGGTGCGCCTAGGACACCGTGTTGGCCATCTGCTATTCCTGAGCGGTTTGCTGGAGGCTTGTCTTGTCAAGGCATGACCATAAGGCTGACCGGTGGCGGGCTCTGCCAGTATGGGAACACAAACCCCGATTTTACCGGGGCACCCTTTTCGACCATTCGACCTAGTGCATATTCGGAATCCATAGTGACCATTCCAAACTAGGACAGGTTGCTTACCCGATATAGGTTGTTTGAAGCCGTTGCGTGCGTAGTGAAACCCTAGCTCCTGACAAAATAGGACAGGGAAACCCTACCCCAGCATAGGGGTGTTTTGGTTCTCTTTTGCTTATTATGTGCTTTTAGAATGTATCTCTATAGGGAACACACATGTCAGTTCACAAGAGTGGGTATCAGGCCTGCGGGCACCAGTATTAGTATTTTTGAGAATCAGTTATGTCTGCGGGTATCAGTTCAGTTTTGAACAGTGATTCTGGGGAACAGTGATCAGCAGTAGAGTGCAGTTGTTCGGCTACCCCCGTGTTTGATCTGTTTGGGGCTGAAATGCTACTTGTTTTCCGTTTCAGTTCAGAGATTCAGAAAGTTGATCCAGAACAGCTAGTGTCTTCTCCTTGCTGAGGCAGGACTTAGTATGACGCAGAATCCAGAAGAGATCACGGTCATGACGGCCGCGTTGGATCAAGGAATCACCCTACACAGTGAGACTACTGTTGATATGCCACATCCACCCAGATCGCCGGTTGCACATCTAGTTTGGACCCCCCAGCTATACCGGGCTCGCGAGCCCACCACATTCGAGCTAATGGGAATGATAGGTGATCTTCAAAGATCCGTGGCGGATCTCGCCTATGGGATGTCTGCCTTGCCACCAGCCGCACCATATGCCGGCGGCTTTATACCCCAAGAGCCCCCTCTACTGGGACGGATAGTAATTGAACTCAACCAACTGGAGACGACCTCCAGCTATGGCAACGACGCATCAAACCAAATTCTAGATCAGGCTGAGGCCAGAGACAAAGGCAAGATGAAGGCAGATGCCGACCCTATCGAACAACTGCTGTGGGCAGTAGAGGCTTTGAAAGCCGGGGGGATGAACAAGCAACAGATATCTGCAGTTGTGTCGAAAGCTGTGGAGGACGCTTTCCCCACTCCGCCTGAGGGCAATTCCAGTCAATCAGAGAACCGGGATAGGCCCCGTCTTGCCAAAACAGTTCTTCCCGCTCCCAACCTTGCATCCGGAAAGGATCAGAAATCCAAGGCCGCACCCGCCGATCCGTTCGCTAGTACATCTAGCAAGAGCGCCCAGGCTCCAAAGTACCTGCCTCGAGGGCGCCGAGTCTTCCATCCTCTCTACATGCCTTTGTCTAGGGCACTTTTGATTTTGGCCAAAAAGGGGCATCTTACACCTCTTGAGCCTCGACCTCTACCGAAGAATCTCCCTGCCACGCATGACGCCACTGTGTACTATGCGTACCATCAGCAGACTGGTCATGCTACCGATAACTGCTTCCGCCTCCGTCACGACGTGCAGGATTTGATTGACAACGAGGTTATCCTCCCGCCTACCTCGGCCAAGTCAGTCACTGCAGAGTTCTTGGATTTTGAGGATACCGATAGTGCAAGTATGTAATCAGGAAGTGAACCACCTGCGGGCGACACTTGGCATATTTTGATGTGGCGTCTGGCACGCATTTTTGAGCATCTGCGAATGCTAGTTTTGTAAATTCTGACTTGGGTGTCGAGTCAGTCTTTTGTTTTGTTTTGAGTCTATCTCATTGTCTTGAGTCAGTCTTTTTGCTTACAGGGTCTGTCTTGTCGTAATGAGTCAGTCCCCCTTGTATAGAATGGCAGGTGATTTCAGGGTTGTTACCTCGAACACCGTCTTGTAATTACCCTTTTGTTTTCTTTTTGAGTCTGTCTCTACCATGGAGCCAGTTGCATCCGAGAAACCCGAATGAAACAGTGCGGCTATCATGTTTCTGTGCTTATTGTTTGTTTTGGGCTAGCTGCGCCAGAGGATTCGAATGGGGTGGCACCACGTTCCACCTGCTCTTCTGTACCCCGAAAATTATTGCTTTGACCTAAGTTTTTTTCAAAACCCTTTTGAGCACCGCGGTGATAAAATAAAAAACGAAGAGGAAGGAATTCCTTGGGATTTACAAAACTTTGACCAAATTGAAAGAAAGAGAGGCGCGCTAAGCCTTTAATGAACGAAATCATGCTTGTCGGTGTGAGTACTGAGAAGGATCCTGGTTTGATCCAGACTGGTTCCACACTATCTTCTGCGCGAGCGATTTGTCGCTTTCTTAAAAAAACTTTCAAAAACAAAATGTTTCGCGCAGTCTTGCGAAGACCTGTGTGGAATCACTCTTGAGATTGTGCAGCCTAGGATCGCTCTCAGCTTCAAGTTTCAACCCGTTCGTTTTGAACCTCGAATTCATTCAGAACGTTCAACGGTCGATTATCAGAAGAGGCCTGTGTGGCCAGATTTGAAGCAGCCCTTGATCAAGAGGCACCGAAATCAGAACAAGAAGATTGGATCTTACCAGAAGAAGCTGGTGGAACAACCGTGATGGGTTCTTCTGTAAATCGTTGCAATAGCCGTTCTCCTAGATACAGAGAGGCTTCGACTTCAAAAACCATTTGGCATGGACTTGCTACACTTTTACCCTTTGAGAGGCTCGCTGGGCCGAAAACCCGGAAGGGCGACCCAGGTAAAAGTTAGAGCAAAAGAAAAATACAAGATGCAAAAAAAAAAAAAAAGAGAAAGAAAAGAAAATTCAAAAAAAAGAAAAAGAACAAAAATGAATGAAGAAAATGCAAAAAGATGAAAAAGAAAAAAAAGCAAAAAAGAAAAAGAAATGAAAAGAAAAGAATGAAAAGAAGCTCGCAAGGTCGAAAACCCGCATCGGGCGCCTTGGCAAAAGTTAGAGCCTAAAATTAGTGAAGGTTAAAATACCCGAGTGTACCTTAGCCGGAACTACGTAAGACTTGATTCCCATGTTTGGGATACGTAGGCAACTTCATCCTGAAGTCCAGCCCCCAAACGCTTCCATAGCGTCTCAGTCCATGTCATGGTTTTGATCACTTGTGCTTCCTCCGAATCTGATGTCTCGATTGCAGCAACGACTGGAACTATGTGATCAACTTCATCCTGAAGTCCAGCCACCAACGCTTTCAAGGTGACTGTGTCCATATATTGTTTGTGGCCGTCTCCGCCCTCTCCATGCCCGAGAGCCCGGTCGCGATCAATCATCGATGAGCGTGCCGCGACATTATCCAAACAAGGGGCAACTTTCCGTTGCCACGTGTCGCTGCAAGTTGCCATCCAAACCAGGGGCAACTTTCCGTTGCCATGCGTCCCTTCAAGCAAGGGGCAATTTTCCAAATTGCCTCCGATCCGAGGTTGCACATCTCGAGCGTGGGTTTCGTGCTGTGTCGAGCATTGACCGTTTGCGAAAATAGTTTTTGAAAATTTTTACTGAGGTTGACTGTTTTCTCGAAAACTATTTCATTTTCCAAAATCGGACCATTGTCTTGGACCCAAAAAAGGAAAATTTTCAGTGCTCACAGCCTGACTTGCATGATTTTCAACTCAAAATTTGAATAAGCATGTTAATCTGACTCTCATGTTGGTCAAAACTGTTTTGGAAAGAAAACAGAAAAATGGTCAAAGTAATGAACTAGGGGCACAGTTGAGTTAGATGTTCTGTCACTCCCTTGTTATCAACGCATTTGCCAGAAAAGCACTCTACCCACCAGAAGAAATAGCCGTGAGCTAGCGGTATTGGGCATGAACCTGCGACTTCCTATTCATCTATCAACCACCCTGGGGAGGGATGAAAAATGAGAGAATGAAGAATAGAGAGGTGTAAGTTGAGAGGAAAAGTGAGCCAAGGGTTTTTGAGAGAAAAAAACCGAGCCTGAGGGCCGAGTGATGTGAGTATCACAAATCAGAAAGGGTGGGACATAATACCCGGAGGAATTGGCTCCTCGAGATTTGAGGTCTTTTTGTAAACATGTCCGCGTGTCGTGTCTTTTGATTTGTCGGTATCGATTTTGGCCTTGAGTCTTTTCCGAGTGTGTCTCGTTGTGTTCAGGTTGTATGCTTTTTGTTTCTTTGTTTGAGTCCCTCTGCTGTGTTCCGTGGTAGGCTCGATACCCCGGTTGAAAACCCTTCTTTATTTAAAAAAAAATCGTTTATGCTCAGGATGTTGTGCCATGCTCTACATTCGTGCGAAGCAAGAGAAGGAAAGGGAAAAGTTTGGGACATCCGAGTGTGTTTCAACTGCAACCGTGTCAGCTTTTGTGGCCCGTCTTGTCAGATTGGGGCTGTTTGCTCAGGGTTTGCTGTGTGCGAAATGAACCGAGTGCTGTGTTATGGACTACATGCAGATCAATCCCCAGTAGAGTATGGGCTGTGTATTCAGTTTGAATAGTTGGTTTGTATGAGTTGTTTGCTATTAGTTGGTTGGTTATCCGATTATTACAGTACAAGTGTCCAATTTTTAGACCACAGATCAATATCATTTACATTTGAGGTGTAATATGATGCAATGCAGTGCAAAGTATGAAATACGCAGATATATACAGATGTAACACTTTTTCAGACAAAAAGTTTGTTTCATTTCATAATCTTTTCAAGTACATAAGTTTTGGGAACAAAAATCTGCCTACGGCAGTACAAGGTAATCTAGCTACCAAAAAGAGAAAAGTACAAGAAAACAAAAGAAAGAAAAAGTAGCAAAAATCTAGAGCAGCACTAATGGTCTCATGCCCGGGGATCCGTCCTCGCCCTCTTCCTGGGTAGAAGCCCAGGAGCATCACTGTCTGAGCCTGAGCCCGAGCTGTCCCCGGCCTCCTCCTCAGATGACTCCGCCTCCGCCTCCGACTCATCGTCTGGAACTGGCGCCCGCGAGGTGCTTCCTACATGGGTACGCCCCCCTCTGGTGCGGGGGAATACTCTGCCATCCCGAGTAGAAATGGGAGGTCCAGACGGACCACCACCTACTGGGGGAATCTGGAAGGGAGGCTGAAAAGTACAAAAGGCAAATACATCAGAAAGCCGTGAGCAGTTTATCGGTGCAGAATGCAGTGTATGAGTACAGTGTGTGAATGCCGTGAGCAGTTTATCAGTGCAGAATGCAGTGCAGGAGTACAGTGTGTGAATGCCGTGAGCAGTTTATCAGTGCAGAATGCAGTGTATGAGTACAGTGTGTGAATGCCGTGAGCAGTCTATCAGTGCAGAATGCAGTGTATGAGTACAATGTGTGAATGCTGCGAGCAGTTTATCAAGTTTTGTGTCGTGCATCAAATTGTATGAAACAGTGTATGGTTTGAGACTGCGATCAGAAGAACATACCGGAATACTGTAGAGGGCTAAGATGTCAAAGGTCCGCTGCAGCATCCCCATCATGGAGGCATTCAACTCCACGGACTGCCGGGTGTACTCGGAGGACGCCTGCAAAAGTATCAGATGCATCAGTATTCTGCGGAATATCAAATAAACTGAAATGAAATGGCAATGCAAGATGCAAAATGAAGTGATACATACCGGAGGTAAGTCGGGAATACCGGCCAACTCGTGATCAGCCGGGGGAGGAGCAAAGGGGATCTGGTAGGTCTCCCCACTCTGCCCTCTGTATGTCAGCATAGTGGGCAGAGCAGGCCAACCGGACCCCCGTCCTCTCTGAACCCCGCCTCTGCCACGGACTCGGACTCTCTCCCGTGCTCCTCCTCCTGTCCCTACCCTAGCCACCAGCGCCGCGGGCCTTTCTCGCTCAACTCGGGGGCCGCCGCTCAGAGGCCGCATAAGGAAGGTCCGGACGTACTCTGAGTAGTCGCCCTCGCCCCTGCAGCCGCTCTCGTCCCAGCCAAGGGTGTAGTCCGCCATCTGCTTGGTGGTGAATCTCTCGGTATCCCTCATATGCTCAGGAGGGTGAACCGGGACTATCTACTCTGGTAACCCTAGGGTCTGGCGTAGAAAACGCTCACCCAGGTACCAAGCCCGACAGACCGGGCCCTCCAGCAGAATCCGGTAGCGCGAGGTCTCCTCAGCACCGGCAAACCGATCCTGGATCGCTGCTGGCACTGCAGCCCATGGCCGCCAGGTAATCTGGATTTGAAATACAGTTGGTTATCTACTGTTATCGAAATATACAGTGCAAGACAAAGCTTAAATGAACTGCAAGTAAAACATACCTCGGCAGGGGTGATAGTGTCGAAGAAACGGCGGAAGAAGCCAAATGTCTCCCGGGGCCGCCGCGTGCACCTCCCGTCAAAGCGGCGCGAGAAGGGGACGACCAGAGGAGTCTCCGTCTCCGGCACTGGCTCCAGCCTGGGAAAGTAGGCATAGACCCACAGCTGCAAAGCAAATACTGGTATGTGTATCAGATAAAGCAGAAATGCAGAATAAAGCAGAAATAACAAGAGCCGTGTATTGTGCAGTGTATTTTGCAGAGTGTACAGTGTGAGCAGTGTACAGTCAGTGTAAAGCAGAGTACGTGTGTGCCGCGTATACAGTATACAGTCAGTGCGAAGCAAACTACAGAGTGCAGTACAGAGTACAGAAAATGTAGAGCAGAAATGTAAAGCAGAGAAGAAGGCGTACCTCCCAAGCTCGCCAGTAGCCTCCGAGCAACTGCCCGCTGCCACGGGAGACCGAGCTCATATATCCATAGAGGGTGGCCAGAGCGGCACCACCCCAGTCATACTGCAAGATCTGCTGGACATCCACCAGTGCGCTGAGTAGGCAGAGGGGCACAGTGTTCGCCCGGTCGGCGAAAAGGGTGGTCCCCAGCAGAAACATCAAGAAGCCGCATGCATACTGCTCCACGGCCTCCTCAGTCATCGGAGCCTCCTCCCCTAGCGCGGGCTGGACCCTGAACTGCACCTCGAACTAGGAGTATCGGACGAAGCCTGGACGGACAGAAGGCGGTGCCGTGCCAAGCAAGTAGACCTGAGCAGCGGTCCACTCGTCCATGTCAATGTCAAAGGGGATCGGATCACCCCCTACCCCGATGCCTGTGAGCATCGAGAAATCATAGGGAGTCATCGTCATGTCTCCCGTGGCGGAAAAATGGAATGAATCGGTGGTGTCCCACCACCTCTCCGCTAAGGCAGCGAGAAGAGGTCTGCATGTAGTAAGCCGGGATAGCCCCCTGCAGAATGCGCCGAAGCCGGCCCGGTCTACGATTTGGCGAACCGCCTCGGGCAACTCTGTGTACCACTCTCGAGCGGCGATATTCCCGTACCCGCGGACGGTATGGGAATCCTCTTGTTTTCAAACAGACAGTTGCAAAGCAATGCTAAATATACCAGTTTTGTAGGGCAGGCAAAATCAGTGCCAATATATCATGCGTGCAAGTTTTTCAGATTCAAGCAGATACCGGGTACCGGTGTGTTCTCAGTGAATTATAACGTGTAATGCGTCAGCGTGTTTGGGTGGTTCAGTGCAAAAGTAGCATGCGTGCAAGTTTTTTAGATTCAAACAAGTGCAGGGTGTCGGTGAGTTTGTAGTGGAATACGGTGTGTGCCGTGTGTTTGGGTGATTAAGGCTAGTGCAGTGTGTGTGCATGTGTCGGTCTTAAGCAGATATCAGTCGTGATCAATTACAATATACTGTGTATCAGTGTATCTGAGCTAAAGCAATTAAAGAATGAAACCAGCTATGGCAGTTAGCAGTTAAACGTTCTACGTTGCGGAAAGTCAAAAAAAAAAAACAAAAGAGAGCAAAAAGGATACCTCGGAGGCGCCGAAGGATAGGTGAGAGGTAGGCTCGCGCAGGAGGAGCTCTGGGTCCAGAGCCCTATCGAAACTCCCGAAACTGGCAAAGTCCGTCGGGAGGTAGCACATGGATCGCCGGCCGATAGGTCGCCGGGTCGAACGGCCGCTCGCTCAAGGGAAGGAGCTCGACCCCGGGATCCATCTCGTGATCCGGGGGAGTCCCAACATGTGGAATGTCGTCGGCCATGTCGAAAGTGATGAGAAAATAGCCGAAAGAAGGAAAACCGGGCTAGAATGCGAAGGGTCAACGAAAAGTCAACCCCGAGCGGGTGGAAAATGGCCGGAAAATCTGGAATGAGAAAAAGGCACGAGACTCGAGAGAAACTCGAGGAGAACAAGTCCCAAAAAGCGGAAATGGCAAAAGAGACTCCGAAATGAAATTTCAATTGGTCGAAAATGTTCAAAACGCGATAAACTTCGCGAATCAAACGACGAAATGGGTGTAAAACGCGAAGAAAACAAGGGATCAAGGAAGGAAAAAGGCTCGAGAGAGAGAGTATGATTTTCGGCTAGAGGGAAATGAATAGAATAGGGTTTGGAACCCTATTTTAAAACACACGAGGTGAAAAGTCGAATCTGCCCCGACTCAGCAACTTTTTGCCGGTCGGCAACATTTTGTGCCGGCCGGCATAATATTGTGCCGATGGAATTATTTTTTAGCCGGTGGACAGCCGGTGGCCTCCTAGCCCGGCCGGTGGTGTTCCCACAGCCTTGTTTAGGCAGTATGGGTTGTTTTGAGTCTTCATAGCTCAAGAAAGTGCAAGAAAGTGTATCCCCGACGTTCAACCGGCCTCTGTTTTGACCTCGGACCACGTCTGCTGGGTGTAGCACTCAAATTCATGCAATATTGTATCCTTTTGTATCCTTTTGCCTTTTACAAGATTCAAAAGTTGCCCCGCGTGCGTTTCATGCATTCATCATGTTGTCTGGTGCGTTGCGTCGCGCCGTCATGCACATCCCTCATACATTGTCATGCATTTTATTACAAGCGTTGTCATGCATTGTCATGCACCTCAATACATACGTTGCCTCGCACACCATTCGTGTTGTCGTTGCCTCGCGCATCATTCGTGTTGTCATGCACCTTCTTGTTTTGCATTATCATGCATTTCAAAAAAAAAAACGTACGTTGTCGCGCACTCGAGTTCACTTGCATTGTTTTATATTTCGTGTGGCGTGCGTGTCACACTTGCATTGTTTTACATTTCGTGTGGCATGCGTGTCACACTTGCATTGTTTTACATTTCGTGTGGCATGCGTGTCACACTTGCATTGTTTTACATTTCGTGTGGCATGCGTGTCACACTTGCATTGTTTTACATTTCGTGTGGCATGCGTGTCACACTTGCATTGTTTTATATTTCGTTTGGCATGCTTGTCACACTTGCATCATTTTACATCTCCGTGAGGCATGCGTACCTCACTTGCATCATTTTGCATCCTTTGAGGCACGCGTACCTCATTGGCAGCATCTTGCATCCTTTGAGGCATGCGTACCTCACTTGCAGCATTTTGCATTCCTTTGAGGCACGCGTACCTCATTGGCCGCATCTTGCATCCTTTGAGGCGTGCGTACCTCACTTGCATCGTTTTGCATCCTTTGAGGCACGTGTACCTCATTGGCAGCATTTTGCATCCTTTGAGGCACGCGTACCTCATTGGCTTCATTTGGGCATCTCACATTGCGTGAGGCACGCGTGTCTCATTGGCATCATCTTGCATTCGCATTGGCACGTGTGCCTCATTCTCATTGGCACGTGTGCCTCATTTTTCATTGGCACGTGTGCCTCATTCTCATTGGCACGTGTGCCTCATTTTTCATCTGCACGTGTGCCTCATTCGCATTGGCACGTGTGCCTCATTCTCATTGGCACGTGTGCCTCATTCTCATTGGCACGTGTGCCCCGTCTTCATTGGCACGTGTGCCTCATTCTCATTGGCACGTGTGCCTCATTTTTCATTGGCATGTGTGCCCCATCTTCATCGGCATGCGTGTCTCATTTCCATTGGCATGTGTGCCCCATCTTTATCAGCATGCGTGTCTTATTTCCATTGGCATGTGTGCCCCATCTTCTTCATCGGCATGCGTGTCTCATTTCCAATTGGCATGCGTGTCACATTTTTCGTTGGCATACGTGTCGTCATTTGCATTAGCATGCGTGTCTCATTCGCATTGATATACACATTGCGTGCATGCGTGCATTGCTTTACTCACATGTGTTCAAGTTCCTTTACATACACATTGCGTGCATGCGTGCATTGCTTTACTCACATGTGTTCAAGTTTCTTTTTATACACATTGCGTGCATGCGTGCATTGCTTTACTTATATGTGTTCAAGTTCCTTTACATACACATTGCGTGCATGCGTGCATTGCTTTACTCACATGTGTTCAAGTTTCTTTTTATACACATTGCGTGCACGTGTGCATTGCTTTACTTATATGTGTTCAAGTTCCTTTATATACACATTGCGTGCACGTGTGCATTGCTTTACTTATATGTGTTCAAGTTCCTTTATATACACATTGCGTGTACGTGTGCATTGCTTTACTTATATGTGTTCAAGTCCCTTTTTTATACACATTGCGTGCATGCGTGCATTGCTTTACTCACATGTGTTCAAGTTTCTTTCTATACACATTGCTTGCATGCGTGCATTGCTTTACTTATATGTGTTCAAGTCCCTTTTTTATACATATTGCGTGCATGTGTGCATTGCTTTACTGATATGTGCTCAAGTCCCTTTTCTATACACATTGCTTGCATGAGTGCATTGCTTTACTCACATGTGTTCAATCCCACTAGTTTTTTTTATATACATTGCGTGCACGTGTGCATTGCTTTACTGATATGTGTTCAAGTCCCTTTTTTATACACATTGCTTGCATGCGTGCATTGCTTTACTCACATGTGTTCAATCCCGCTATTTTTCTATACACATTGCTTGCATGCGTGCATTGCTTTACTCACATGTGTTCAAACCCACTATCTTGCTATACACATTGCATGCGTTGTCACGCACTTTCGATTGCATTGTCATGCATGTTGCTAACCACATTTTACTTGTTAAGTTTGTTTTCTTTACAGGCACGATATTGTATGTACGGTTCATTTGAGGCCGGTGCAACCGGACGAACCGAACAGGCATTGTATCCTCCGAGTGAGACGTAGTGAGAATTACATAATTCTCTTACATCCTTTCTGCATTGTAGTGTAGTTTGGTGTATGTTAGCTTAAAACTGTTGCATGTGTGCTTCGTTACAGCTTTCTTTGCATGATCATAAGTTATGCTTGGCTTCTAGCATTTTCAGTTGCATTTTGCCCCTGCCTTCGGGCACATACCTTGTTTGTCTTGCATGTTTGTCCAAGTCTTCGGCCTTGGCAAAAATGGGTCGTCTCTGGGCTTTGACATTCACTCCCGTCATTGTTATGACTCTCGAGTTCTGTCAAAGAGGAGCAACTGTAGACACCCCATTTTTGACCATCCTCAAGACTTGGACGTCACCGTTGGAACACTCGGTGATCATCCTTGTTTGTGTTCGTTTGGAGTTCCCGGAGGTCTCGGCTACGCGCCTTGCCTCAGGATCTCCGAACTTGACCGTTTTGTGTCTGGTTTTGCACCAAACACCTGTGTTTTGCCTTGGAGGGGCAGGGAATGCCTTGTGAGGCATCCCCACACACCACCGGCAGTGGCTAGAGGCCACCGGCTGTTGTTTGTGTCCACCGGCAATATATATTGCCGGCCGGCACTATTTTTGGCCGACCGGCAGTCATTTTTGGCCAGCCGACTATTGTTCATCTGCTTTTTCAGATATTTTAGGACAGCTGTTTGGCACTTTGTTCCCATGCTCTTCTTGTTAGCTTTCTTGACAAGCTTTACAAGATTGGTTGCCTATAAGAGGAGCCCTCCTCTCTTGGCATTAGGGTTAGACATTTTAGAGAGGAAAACATTGCTAGAAGCTCTGGTTCTAGGGATAGAACTCATATACATTCTATCTCTATCTATTTCTCTCTTGAGTGTTCTAGGTGCATTTGTTCATAATATTGCATACAAACACCTGCCATTACACCTTTCCTTGGTTTTTGAGGTTCTAAGGGGTTATTTGCAGAGTTTTGGGGCTGGTTTAAGCTCAAGGAGGCAGCTGGTCCTCCCTTTGTGAAGGTGGTCTTCAAGGGTAAGAAACTTCTCTTTTATTCCCCATTTTTGCATCCTATTTCTCCCTATCTTAGAGTTGTTTTTGTGTTTAGTGTATAACATAAAAAAGTTCTGTTTTTAGGCCCTCTTGGTTGTTTGTTAAGGTTGTTTTGTGGTTTGGGTGTGTTTGACCACCCTTAGGCCTTTAAAGGCCTCATTTTGTGCTATTTTGTGCAAGTTTCGAGACTTTGGGGTTTGGGCCTCTTCACCACTGAAATCTTGAGGGATTTCAGTGGTGGAGATGGTGCCTTGAAGTCTCTAAAAGGGGAGGGCCACCCCCTCTCCTTGTTGTCCTCGAAAGGGACTATTTTTGGCCTCTTGAGGGAGCCTATGTTAGAGTGTGTGTTGATCATGTCTTGGCTGTATTTCATGCTTATATTGTCATGTTATAGCTTTGTATTAAGTTGGTGTTGGTACACCATGCATGCTTAGCATACCTACCATGTAATGCCTTGTTATTCCTTTAATATGCCTTAGGTTGTTAGCCTTTGTCCGAGCATGTTTTAGGCTTAGCCTTGTGAATGTTTTGTGCTTATTTTGCCATGCTTTAGGTCTGTCCATAGTTGTTTGGATCGATTTTGGCATGCTTAGTATAGCTCCTTTGCATTTGTGGCTTGTCGGGCTTGTATGCTCCAAGTATGTGAATGTGTAGCATGTGTTGATTGCATCATTTTGGTGGTTTGGAACCATCCAACATGTAATTTCAGTCCCTTTGGCATGCTCATATGCTTGCCTTAGTTGCCTCTTCATTGCTTTGAGGGCATGTGTTGTAAGCCTTATGTTTTGACCATTATGCATGCCTTTGAATTTGAGCCACTTAGATGCCATCTAAGTAGTCCTTTGGCCTTGTTTTAACATGCTAAAAATCTGTTTTTAGTTGTTTAATGCATGCCATGTTTGATTGTACTAAGTGTGCTTCAAGGCTTCATGACTTGCCTCAAGTACTTGGACCATGCTTGCATACTTATGCTTGTCTCATTTGGGTTGGTTTGGCACCACATTTTAACATGATTTTAAAGCTTTTCATTCTATGCCAATTGTCCATGTTTAGCCTCTTTCAAGTGTGTTTGAGAGTTGCTTGTTTAATGCTTAGGTTTGTGCCTTAACATGTACATGCGTGTGTGTGTGCTTAGCCTTCATTTTTGGACACTTTGGCTACTGATTTTGGGCCTATTTGGAGTTGCCTAAGTCATGTTTAAGTCCATCTTTTATTTGGTTTGCATGCTTGCCTTGCATGCTTGCTTGTATGTTTGTATAAGTGCCTTGCATTGTCCATGTTGCATGCTAGCCAACATGTCTAGGATTGCATTGCATTGTGCATGCTTGGCCTCTTGAAGTGAGTGTGATAGAGGTTTGGCTTCCTTATGCGATTATATGGTTTGCATGCATTTGAAATTGAAAGTGCACACTTGATTCTTTAGGCCATCATGCATGGAAATGCGTGATTGGTGGCCCGAGAATCGAGGCGCGTGCCCCTTTGAGTCACAAGCATGATAGGGGGCATGATTGGTGCATACATTGTTTGAATTGTATCGCCATGCAAGTTTTGCCCTCTGCTGCTGTGAGTTGCAGGTTCTGCTGGTATTTTCTGCCGACCGGCAACATTTTCTGCCGACCGGCAATAAATAAACAGCCGATGGACGAATTTTGTGCCGGTGACCACAATTCACTGCCGGTGGTGATTCTATCCAGACGGTGGGATCCCCCAGTATCCTGAGAGGCATTCCTGAGACTTTGGCAGTTTTCAGAGGAGCAAAGCAGGGAAAACAGAGGCAGACTGGGCATGGCAGTGCAATTCCGAGCGGAATCCAAGTGCGCATGCATTGAACCCGCTTCCCGAGAGCTTTACTGTTTTAATTAGATTAATTAATTTGTTAATTTAATTGATCTGTAATATTTAATTAGCTTGCGTGGTTAATTAATTTGTATATTCTTTTGGTCCCCCCCCCAGGCGAGGGCAAATTTGTAATAAGTGTGGGTGAGTGGTGTGCATGTCTTCCAACCCCCACCTCTTTCTACCCTTTTATTTACCTGCTTACGATGGTAGATTAGGGCATATTTATTTTAGCATACCTTATGCTATGCATGCGTGCATTCATCCATAAAGTATTGCATGCACCGGGCTCGGTACATCATACAAACTACATTGTATCTTCAAATCAAACTTGAATACGTGCAACGAATGATTGCATTTCACATGCCATTTTAGGGTTAGTCGAGCCTATCCTAATCAAATTCTGTATGCGATGCATTAGCTATCTTAACATGAACTAGGGCATGCATGTTTGCTAACTAGTTTCTTGTTTTGGCGCGGAGTACGATGTAAGTATTTATGCTGTAGCATATCGCATGCGTGTGAATGTTAACATGACAGTAGGCTTACCGTGTGGCTAAATGCTTATATGAGATAAACTGTTTGAATGCCTGTGGGTGGAGGTTGGATTGTTTGAGTTGGAAAAACTCGTTGAAATCCGTGCTTTTAGCCTACTTGCGAGTAGCAAATTTCAAAGCCTTTTCAAAACGAACGGACATGTAATGTTTTATTCCAATTTAGGCGATTTGGTCTATACTTGTTTGCTGTGCGCATAACATAGTAATTCTAGGCTAATAACCGGAATAAGAACACATAATGTTTTCAAAATTAGATATCACGGTTAGTAGAGGCCGATCTTCGGATCCGGCGAGCGGGGGTGCTCATAGCTGACCTTCCCCAATCGTACCCAAGTTCCCGAGCCGAGGCAACTTTGGTGATGACGGACACGTGGCCTTTGGCACCGAGTCAGGGTTTCCTAAATTTCCCCATTAAAAAATATTTAGGTGGCGACTTTGTATCTGGCAAAGCAGTCCATGTTTGGCACTTCTTTTCAAAATCTGTTTTTCTCAAAACGATTTACCAGAGTTAGACTCTTTGGTTCAGATTAAGAACTGCGACAACAAAAGGGAGTCCGAACTGTAGAGTGAGGCCCCAAGGGCGCGTCTACAGAAAGCAGTACTACGAAGATGTGCAAAAGAAATATAGGGCAGCCAGTACTTACATGATGGTCTACCCAAACGGTCTTAGGCAGCAGACCTCTTTGGCTGCACCACCACAAGCTAGAAGCTAGTTACATGTAAGGGGCAAGAGGCCTTGTATGAGACAAGGTCACCAAATTACTACAAACTGATCAACAAACCTATGAGTAAGCCTGACTTAGTCTCAAGATAGGAAACCAAGGTCAATGCTTGGCCTTCGAAGATGAGAATAACAGGCACAACTGCTGGAATGGTGGGTTCATGGGTACTAAGAGTGCCAGACTGGTTTGTTATGCAAAGCAAACCTAAAATGATATCAATCCAGGGAATAGCCTTTCCAGGCAAGAACAGAATGATCAAGCCTCCTTTGGTGGCTCTAACAACTAGGTACTGCTGAAAACCCAAAGACAAAAGAACCAGATATGGTTCATGTGATCTCAAGATCCTAGAGGAGAAAGATTCAACGGAGGTTAACTCGATATTAGAAGGAACTAAAGGAAGCTGGTGAAGTGTAGACACCCCATTTTTGACCGTCCTCAAGACTTGGACGTCATCGTTTGAACACTCGATGATCATCTATGCTTGTGTTCGTTTTGAGTTCTCGGAGGTCTCGGCTACATGCTTTGCCTAAAGATCTCTCAACTTATTTGTTTTGTGCTTGGTCATGGACCAAACACTTGTGTTTTTGCTTCTAAGGGAAGAGGGTGGCTTGTTTTCTATCCCCTTAACCCATCGGCCATGGCATGAGCCCATCGGCCCCTTTTTCTTTCCACCGGCCAAGAGTGTTGGCCGGTCAGCACTATATTTGGTCGGTCGGCACTTATGTTGGTCGATCAGCCATTTTTGGTGACCAAACCCTGTTCATCTGCTTTATGCAGATATTTTATGCCAGCTAGTGCAATTGGCATCCACAATTACCCCCCTCCATACACGTGTATGAAGAGATGTGCTCTTTACTTGGCTTCTCTTGGAAGCCTTAGAATTTGAGCCTCTATAAAGAGGGAGCCCCTCCTTCCTCCTTAGAGGTTCAGAAAAATTGGTTCTTGAGAGGATAGATATAGGATTGTATCTATACTTCCTTGATTAACCTTGTTTTGTGCTCAAAATAGTAATATTGTCTTACTATTGCACACAAACGCACACTAGAACACCGTCCTTGGTTGCTGAGGTGCTAGGAGGTTGATTTCAGTGTTCTTGGGTGGGTTTGACCTCAGAAAACCTGCTGGAGCTTTGTTCATGAAGAGGTTCTTCAAGGGTGAGAAACTACCCTCTTTATTCCCCATTTTTGCACAAGCTTTTAGCCTATCTTGCATGCTGTTTTGAGCTTAACTTATAATTGATAAAAGTTCTGATTTTACATGCTTTTGATCTTTGTTGAAGGTCTCTTTGAGGTTTGGGGTTGTTTCCCCCCTCTTAGGCCTTGTTAGGCCTTCTTTTAGGCCATACTTTTTGGCCATTGTTCTTGTCTTTGTATGACCTCTCTACCACTAAAATCCAAAGGATTTTCAGTGGTGGAGAGGTGGTTTTGGTGTCCCAAATAGAAGAGAGTCATCCCCTCTCCTTGTTGTCTTTCATGCTTGCATAAATGGCTTATGTTTGTGGCTTGTATGCCTAGCTTGTTTTAGCTTCATTTCAATATATATTAGGCTTTATTTTGCCATGATACATCTCTGTTTCAAGTTGGTTTAGACATACCATGCATGCCTTGTATACTTGTCTTGCAATTCCATGATTTGCCTTAACATGCATCATGTTGTAACATGTCTTTTTTAGCATGTTTTTGGCTTAACTTCATGAAGCTTCTAGCTTTGTTTTAGCATGCTTGAGCTCTGATCTTGGTTGTTTTGGCTGTCCATGACTTGCTTTGTATAGCCACCATATAACCTAGCTTGTAGGCTTTGAGTATTGAATCCTTTGGCATGCTTTACTTGGGTCGTTTCAGTGGTTTGGCATCACTTATAACATTATTTCAGTCCATATTCCATGCTCAAATACTTGCATTTATCACTCCTTCAATGCTTTAAAGGGTTTGTGTTTTATGCCTCTTGAATGGTCCATTGCGTATGCTACCATGCTTAGGTCTTTGGGATGCCATCTAAGTAGGTTTTTGGGCTCATTCTAACATGCCATAACTCTGATTTTATGGGTTTAAGTCATACCATGTTTGGTTGTATTAGGTGTAGTGTAACACCTCTTTTGTGGCCTTGTATGCCTCATGTTTTGCCCCTTTGTTTTAGCTTGTTTTGGCTTTGGTCATTACATGTCCTAGGCTCACTTTGGTATGCCTTAGGACTGTTTTAGGTTATGCTTGCCATATGCTCTTTGTCTTGTGTAGCTTTGGTTCAAGTCCCTTCACTAATCCTAGGCTTTAAGCCTTGTGCATGCTTTGATCATGATTTCTCTATGTGATTTCGTATCACTCCTAGCCTCATTTCAGAACATGTAATGTTGTCACATTTGCATGTTTTTCATTCCCTTTAAGTATACTTAAAAGTTGCTCTTTTATGCTTAAAGTAGTGGACCATTAACATGCTTGTTTGCATATGTATTTCATGCCTTTGTCGCATCATTTTGGCCGCTGATTTGGACCTATTTGAGGGCTATCCATATTGGTTTAAGTCCATCATTTGCATGTTGTTGCATGCTCGCCTTGCATGTTGTTACATACTTGGCCTATCGCATGTTGTCGCATGCTTAAGTTGTAATGCATTTGGCATACATTCCCTTTTTTTGTTGCTTAACATGATTGTCACGTGTTTGCCTCACATGTTGTTGCATGTTTGTCATTGGCATTGTTGTTACATGCCTTGCATGCTTATTTGTTTAGTTGCATGCCTATTGCACATTACTTGTTTGCATGCTCATGTTACATTAGCTCGCTTGCATGCCTAGGTTGCATAGCATTAAGTATGCATCCCTTGCCCCTTGATAAACCATGATAGAGGTTGGGGGTCCTTCATGTGTTTTGTGTGCATTTCATTTGACATTAAAATGCACACTTGGCACCTTGGGCCATCATGCATTGAAATACGTGATTGATGGCCCGAGGGTCGAGGACCATACTCCTTTGAGTCTCAAACATGATAAGGAGGGTGGTGGTGCACACATTGCCTTGAAAATGCATTGCCATGCTCTGTCTGTCCTCTGCTGCAGCAAAAGAGGATTTCTGCAGGAAGAGATGGCCAGTCGGCCATCTTCAGTGCCGGCCGACTATGCATTGTTGGTTGAGGTCCCTACAAATGGTCGATGACCATGTTTCCATGGCTGGTGGTCCCATTTCTTGGCCGGTGACATCCCACAGTGCTCAGAAGGTGATCCAGAAGCCTCCTTGAGACTTGTGAAGTTTTCAGAGGTGCAGAGCAGTGTAAATAGAGGCAGCATGAACATGGCGATGGATTTCCGAGTGAAGCCGTTCGAGCACGCATGCATCCCTCTTCCCGAGGCTATTTTTACTGCTTTCATAGCTTAATTAATTTACTTAATTAGTTAAGTGTTGTGTAATTAATTAGTTAGCTTGTTAGTTAATTATTTGATTTGTACTATTCATTCGGTCCCTCCGTCGAGAGGGCGCAATTGTGTAATAAGCGTGCGTGTGTATGATGCATGTCTTCCAACCTCCCCTTCTTTCTCCCTTTTACTTAACCACTTATGATGGTTAGTTCTAGGTCATGTTTCAATTAGCATCCTTATGCTATGCATGTTTGCATCCATCCATTTGTATTGCATGCACCGGGCTCGACGCATCATGCTAATTGCATAGTATTTCAATTCCAACTTGAATACGTGTAATCAAATTGTCGCATCTCACATGCCATTTTAGACTAGCCGAGCCTATTCTAGTTGCATTTTGCATGTGTTGCATTAGTCATTGCTAACATGAACTAGGGTCATGCATTGATTTTTAACTAGTTTCTTGTTTTGGCTCGGAATACACTGTGAGTGCTTATGTTTTAGCGTCTCGCATGTGTGTGAATGTTACCATGAAAGCATGCTTGCCATGAGGCTAATTACTTAAATGATATAACTGCCTGAATGCCTATGGGTGAAGGTTGGATTGCTTGAATTGGAATAATTCATCGAAATCCGTGTTTTAGCCTACTTGCGAGTAGCAAACTTCAAACCGTTTTCAAACAAGCGAATATGCGATGCTTTGTCCCAAATTAGGCGACCTAGTCTATACTTCTGTGTTGTGTGCATCACCTAGTAACTCTAGCTAACTAACCGGAATAAGAACGCATGTGTTTTCAAAAACAAGATACCATGTTTAGTAGTGGCCGATCTTTGATCGGGTGAGCGGGGGTGCTCATAGATGACCTTCCCCAATCGTACCCAAGTTCCCGAGCCGAGGCAACTTTGGTGATGACGGACACGTGGCCTTAGGCAATGAGTCAGGGTTTCCTAAATCCCCCCCAAAATAAAATATTTAGGTGGCGACTCTGTATCTGGCAAAGCAGTCCATGTTTGGCACTTCTTTCTTAAAAATCAGTTTTCCAAAATGATTTGCCGGATTTGGACTCTTTGGTGATTTATCAATCTTGCATTGCACTTTGCAATATCAGATTAAGAGCCGTGACATTTGAGTCCGAACTGTGGCCACATGAAGGTACTTCTTTGGTACAACCATGAGGTCAATTGGGAGAAGGAGGAAGTTCAAAGCCTAATCCCAAGGTCAACAGAAGTCTAACCAGTAAAGAAAAATTGGCTAAGGTTCATGCTAAACTAAAAGCCAGGGAGAGAGCAAGTTTTGCAGGCCTCGGAAAGGCCTTATTAGAAAGTGATGATGACAATGTGACAGATGAAAAAACTGAGCCACACCAAGAAAGGATATTGGCTGAGGAAAAGATGTTTGAAGCCTTCATGGCTGAGCAAACATAGTCTGTATTCATGGCAGACCAACAATACACTGCTACTAAGGTGCCTGCTAACTTAAAGGTACCAGAATGTAGTACGGAAGATGCATCGCCGACATCATTTCAGACCAACACAAAGGGAGAACAAGTGCAGCCTATGGTACAGTCTGGCTCATTCTCTCCAATGCCAATCAATATGGTCTATGTGTGCCATAGGATTTTTTAAGCTGGAGAAGGGAATTAGGAGGGTTAGGAGGATGATCCTATAGAAGTTTCTAGTGAAGACTCGTAGACCAACATAATCCAGGATGAGTCTGAAGTGGCCAAACCTATGGAAAGTGAGGAAGAAAATAAAAAGGTAAGCATAGTTACCCTGCCATACCCCTATGAGTATCCCACAGTATCTATGACTCAACATGTTAAGCCTTTGTATATCAAGGCATATTTTGATGGAATAGAAATGAATAGGGTACTAGTAGATAATGGGGCAGCTATGAATTTGCTTCCTCGATCATCCTTGAGGAAGTTAGGTAAGAGGAACCCCAGGCTAATCCCAACAAACACCACCATTGTTGGTTTCGCTGGGGATAAACAGATGGCTCAAGGCATATTGCCCATTAACTTGAGTGTGGGGACATGAGACTACATGACTGATTCTTTGTAATAGACAGCAATGCCAAGTATAATGCCTTACTTGGTAGGGATTGGATCCACACTAACAAATGTGTACGTTTCTCTTTGCATCAGAATGTGATGATAGCACTAGGTAATGGAGAGATAGAAGAAATAAATGCAAACCCACAACCCTTCGTTGTGTGTGTAGACTTCGCAGAAGCAAAGTTGTATACTGAGGTGGTGGTTTTGCTTAGTGTGCTGAGGAAGCTTGATGCAACAGCCGAAGTAACAGCTGATGAGGAAGTGGCACACCTGAAACACTTAGTGTAGGAAAGTGTTGATGATGAGTACATCATCAAAGATACCAACAATGCTTGGTTGTAGGCAGGAGGGTCAAGAAGCCAAACCATTGGCTTTAGTCAAATTCTTCACACTGGACATTGGTGCAATAGCCCAGAAAGTCTAGGAAAAAGAAAAGGAAGTCGTGATGCTTGGTTTCAGGCATAAGAAACAAGAAGCCAGGTTACTGGCTCTGGATAAGTATTGTGCGATGGACATTGAGACTAAAGTCCAAGAAATCCAGGAAGAAGAAGCTTTATGGACATAATTTATCTATAAAGAGGAAAATAAAGATGTGCAACAAGGGTGGGTTGTGGTAAATCAAGACGAAAAGATTGTTTTGAAGCTAGATGAAGCTTTAACCCCTTAGAAGAACTTAATTTAGGGGAAGCTTTAACCCAACAACCTACCTACATCAATGCTTGGTTGGACGCCATTGCTAAGGACCAATTATTGGCTATCTTGAAACAAAATAAGGATTGTTTTACTTGGTCATACAATGATCTACCTAGATTGGATAGGTCACTGGTGGAATATAGACTTCCAATCAAGCCAAACTTTAAGCCATACTAGCAAAGACCTAGACGAATGAGTCTTGAAGTAATTCAGAAAGTAAAGGAGGAGGTTATTAGCCTTCTTAAAGCAGGTTTTATTAGAATAACTAGGCATGTTGAGTGGCTATCTAACATTGTGCTAGTGATCAAGAAAAATGGCAAACTAAGGGTATGCGTTGACTTTCGAAATCTGAATTTGGCGACTCCAAAGGATGAATACCCTATGCCAATAGTCAACCTACTGGTGGATAGTTCAACAGGACATAAAGTTTTGTCTATGATGGAGTGACATTCTGGCTATAATCAGATATGTATAGCTGAGGAAGATGTCCACAAGACAACTTTTAGGTGTCTTGGAAACATCAGAACCTTCGAATGGTTAAGATGCTGTTTGGATTGAAGAATGCTGGAACAACATATCAAAGGGCAATGAACACTATATTGCATGATCTTATTGGAGGATACTTGGAATGCTACATTGATGATGTTGTTGTAAAATATTAGTCCGTAGAAGAACATCTAGTCCATTTGACAACAGCCTTCGAACGAATGAGGAAATTCAAGTTAAAGCTCAATCCACTCAATTGTGCTTTGGTGTATCAATTGAAAACTTCTTGGGGTATGTGGTACATAAGAAAGGAATACAGATTGATCAAAACAAAGCCAAAGCCATCATTGAGGATAAACCTCCATCAAGTAAGAAAGAATTGCAAAACTTTCTTGGTTAAGTTAACTTTCTTCGAAAGTTTGTTTCTAATACTGCTGGGAAAATTAAAGTTTTTTTCTTCTTAGTTAAAGTTAAAAGATGAAGAAGAATTTATGTGGACAACAGAGTATCAAGCTGCTTTCGAAGGAATAAAAGCCTATTTGGCCAAACCTCCAGTGCTGATGCCACCAAGGAAAGACAAACCCTTGAAATTATATATTATTGCAGCAGAAGAATCATCGAGAGTTTTCTTGGCTCAAGACAATGAAGAATGCAAGGAGTAAGGAATCCATTACCGCAGTAGGTTTTTAAACTCTTGTGAATGTAAGTACTTAGCGGTAGAGAAGCCGTGTTTAGCCTTGTACTTTGTAGCAATGAAATTAAGATATTATCTTTTACCTACTGTTGTCTTGGTAATTGCAACCACAGATTTGGTTTAATATATGTTATCTAGACCTATATTAAGAGGAAGAATTAACAAATTGATTTTAGCTTTGTCATAATTCCACTTAGAATATGTCCCCCAAAAGGTAGTACAAGGTCAAGTATTGGCCAACTTCTTAGCGGATCATCCATGTCAAACAGAGAGTCAAGACATAGTGGATCTTGACACAGCTAATTTAGAACCATGGCAGATGTGGTTTGATGGGTCAAAAGCGAATGGTGTAGTTGGGATCGGTGTTGTGTCATGACCCAAACCTGTCCCTAAAAGTTTAGGCCATGACCGGCCTGCATTTAGGCCTCAAAACAAAAATTTGAAATATTTAAATCATATTGGGGCCTAAAGCGAAAGCAAAATAAATAACAGAACATCCATTGAGTAGTGCTTATATGCCAGGATTAATTATGCCATACAAAGAGTTCACATTCACAGTTCTTCTGTATACAGGTCCAAGTCATAACAATATATATATAAAGTTCACAACTCAAAATTTACATATTAACTAAGTGTTCAACAAAAGCCACCAAAGGCTTAACTAAAATATGGCATAAGGGAACTCTTCAAAAGGACAAAAGGCTCCAATTTTGGAAGCTTAGCAAAACAGGTCCCACAAAAGTTTCCTGAAGCTGACCTCCAAGCTGATCACCTACATAAATATATACAAATACAAAGTGAATGAAGCTCAGTGAATAATAGTAAAGTAAAGAGAATCCAATGAAAAGGTTTGAATTAAATAAGACCATGTGATGTAAACCCAATATTTTTCTAAGGTACAGTATTTAGAGCATTCATCATAGTCACGTTAAGCATAACATTATTCATAATCACATTTTCAAAATGGCCACAGGCCCACTTATTGCGAAACGTCCTCGAGCCCACATGTAACAGAACGACGTCAGGCCCAATCACGTGTTAATAGAATAGCCTCGGGCCCACTATGATAAAACGGCCTCATGCCCAATCACATGGTAATAAAATGACCTCAGGCCCAATCATAATAACAGAACGGCCTCGAGCTCACTCATAATAACAAAACGTCTTCAGGCCCAACATAATAACAGAATGACCTCAGGCCCAATCATAATAACAGAATGGCCTCCGGCCCAACATAATAACAAAATGGCCTCAGGCCCAATCATAAAAACAGAACGGCCTCAGGCCCAATCATAATAATAGAACGACCTTAGGCCCAACTGTAGCTTGGCTTTTTCACGCCCCCTTTCGGAAACTCAAAAAGAAGTCTTGCAGTTCGAACTCCCCGCGGTTCTGAATCTAATCTCACAAGTGAGATGTGAAATTGATAAACACCAAAGAGTCCAAATCTGGTAGATCTTTTGGAAAATTGATTTTGAATCAAAATGCAAAAAATGGACTGGTTTGCCAGATACAGAGTCACCACCCAAGTATTTTTGAGAAATTTAAGAAACTCGTGACTCGTGCTAAACACCATGTGTCCGTCATCACCAAACTTACCTTGGCTCGAAACTTAGGTACGAGAGGGGAAGGTCATGAATTAAGCAGCCCCGCTCGCCCGGTCAAAGATCGGCCTCTACTAACCATGATATGATTTTTATCAACATTATATGTTCCTATTCCGGTTATTAAGCTAATATTACTATGTGATGCGCACAAGCAAGTATAGGCTAGTTTGTTCAAATTGGAACAATTCAAGTTCATGTTTGTTTGCGAAAATGGATTGCATTTGCCACCTCAAGTGGGCTTGAAGTTTGTGAATTTGCCAGCAAACAAGTGGGCTTAAAACTGTTTTGCCACTCAACAAGGTGGGCTTAAAACGCTCATTTATTGAATCGTTCCAATTCAAACAATAAGACTTCATCCACAAGCATTCAAGCAGTTCATCACTTAAGCATTTAGCCTCATGGCAAGCATGCTAGTCATGGCAATCACACACATTCATGCAAGCATGCTAAAGCATTAAAAACTCACCTAGTAGTCCAAGCAAAGACAAAACAAAAGAGTTAGAAAAAATATGCATGACTCATAACTATACAAGATAACTAATGTAACGCATACAAAGAATTCCACTAATAGGCTCGGCTACCAATATGGCATGTGATTCAGTTTGATAACACACAATTAAACACGTATTCGAAGAAGTATTGAAATGTCAATGTAGTTTGAACGATGTGCCGAGCCTCGGTGCATGCAATACAAATGAATGGATGCAAGCATAAAGCATAAGGTATGCTAATTGAAACATGACCCTAGTCTAACCATCAAAAGTGGGTAAATAAAATGGAGAAAGATGTGGGGTTGGAAGACATACACATTATTACATTTCGCTGTCACGAAGGAGAGTCCGAAATGAATAAAGCTAAGCTAACTAGCAACTAATTAAGACTAAGCTAATTAAGCTAATTAGGCTAATTAACTAATTATTACCACATTTGAATGAATTAACTAGTACGCTAACTAATTAAATTACAACACAAGTGTAAGCAAAGTAGACAATTAACATATCTAACTATGCTGCCACTACTTCGCCTCGAGAAGTGGAAGATGCACATGCTCGGATACCGCCTGAAAAGACTTCCATTTTGCTCTTGAAAGCCTCTATTTGCAGAGTTGAACATTTTCAGAACCTTTCTGCTCCACCTTACTAACATTCTGCTGAAGTTTACATCAATGACCAGTTGGCCATGGACGAATGCTGCCAGCCATTTGCCAGCCAAGAAGGTGGTCCACTGACCATCTATAGTGCACTGCCGGCCATGGCTGGTGGCCTGCTGGCCACTGATACACTGGATCACCATGCTGCAACATAGTACAAATAGAGCAAAATGAGGGTTTTTTCTTGGATTATCTGCACAATTCACCCCTCTTTTTCATGGACAAATCCAAGGAGTTGTGAACTTAAACCACAAACCACCAATCTAAGTAATTTCATTACATGATGGCTTGTGATTCAAGCAGTGTAAGCTCAATAAATGCAAAACAAGACATTCAAGAGCCATCACCCTATCATGCATGATCAAGGGTAATGGAGACCTAGGAAACTTGAGACATTTCATCACTTTAAGTATGAAATGTCCTAATTTTCCTTGCGTTCAATTAACGTCAGATTGAACGCACAACACACAAGTTATTATCTTGCTCAATTTTAGTCCCAAGTTATTAGTTACTCATTTTAACTTACCAACCATTACTTAATCCAATTAAGTCCAAAAGATGAGTTAGAGTCCTCTAATGGAAAGACGGCTCAAAAAACAAGTTGCTTTGGATATTAAAGAAGTCTCATACCGGTTGTAATGAACCCCCAAAGGGATTAAATCATTAAGTATGAATCCTCAATTCCACACTAAGGCAAACAAATGACTTGAAACAACTTTTAAAGGAAAAAGAAAAACCAAGAAAGGAGGGAGGTTGTAGAGGTGATTAGTGCTGAAATAAAGTACAAAATAACACCAAAGCATTCAATCAACTCAAACAAGAGGTGTCTAAAGGCCTAAAACACCAAACTTGTGAGGACTATTACACTACAACAATGTAAAACAAGACTGAACTGAACCAAACAGTCCAAAACAGAGCTAAACTAGTTTAAAACAAGGGCAAAAACATGTTGGAATATAGCTACAAAAAGCCAGAAAAACATGCTAACACATGGAGTTAACTAGACTAGCAAACAAGACACGAGGAGGGGAGACTAACCCCTCCAATTTTGGATTTCAAAACATGTTTTTTGCCATGTGACTCTAGGCAACAACTCAAGCTAAAACCAACTTGTGGAGCTCCCAAAGGGCCTCAAAGAACCTCAGCTCAAAGGTGATCAAGTTTGGTTAAGGAAGTAAAGGCAAGAGTGTAGTGTAAGTAAGCAAGAGTGTAGTGTAAGTACGCAAAAGTGTAGAGAATTGCAAGAGAGAGAGAGAGAGAGAGAGAGAGAGAGAGAGAGAGAAAGAGAGAGAGAATTTTGAGTTTGAAATCTTCTAATCCCAAAACATAAGAGAGGGCCTCCCTATATATAGAAAACATGAATTCTATACAAGGAGATCCAGCCCTCTACGTGTGGACAGATGTAAGCATCTGTGCAAGCAGCTGGCACAGCTGGCACAAAATATTTGCAGAAAACACTGGTGGCCGGCCGGCCATCAATGATGGCCAGCAAGGCATCATTGATGGTCGGCAAGGCACATCAATGGATGGCAGACCAAAAGCTCTGGTCGGCAGCCTTCATAGATGGCCGGTAGGCCACCAGAGACTGCAGGAGGGAAAGACCAAGGCATCGTCTAAAAATGAGACAAAAATGGATGCAGGGTTTGAAAGGCTCAAACCTGTGGCGTTCCGCCGAGGACTTCGAGTGCTTGGCAAGCAATCAGATTCATCATCAGATGTATCTACAAGAACATCCAAGTCTTAAAAGGCCATCAAAAATAGGGTGTCTACAGTTGCCCCTCTTTGACAGAACTCGAAGTCATGAAATGTCGTGAGTGAATGTCAAAGCCCAGAGACGACCCATTTTGACAAGGCCTACGTATCCCTTTGCAAGGAATCAAACCAGTGTAGTTCTGGGGCAAAATGCAAATGACATACAAGATGCAGGAACATAACTTATGATCATGCAATGAGGCTGTGCGATGAAGCATTTAAATGCAAATACTATGCAAAGAAATGCCATAGTTAAACAAAGCACAATAATTCCCATCATGAAAATAAATAAGTAAATAAACACGCCACGCATGGGAAACACAAGCCAAACCACATTTCATGCAAAAAGGATGCAAGAAAATTAAAGCTTAACTGCGCGACGTACAGAAAAGGCGAAGAACAACACGACCAATAGGCGCACCCGAGGTCTCAACTGAGATCCTAACGCGTTGCACGTGGAAGGAGAAAAAGGATAGTGTGAACACCAGGCGCACCAAAATGTTTTTAACCGATGCAAACAATCCTAACACGTCTCACGCAAGAGAAGAAGAGGTGGTGTGAACACCGGGGCACACTCGAATGTTTTTAACCGAAGAGGGCGGTGTGAACATCGGGATGCACCCAAATGTTTTTAACCGGGGGGGTGGTGTGAACACCGGGACGCACCTGAATGTTTTTAACCGTAGGGGGTGGTGTGAACACCGGGACACATCCGAGTGTTTTTAACCAAAGGGGGTTGGTGTGAACATCGGGACTCGCCCGAATGTTTTTAACCGAAGGGGGTGGTGTGAACACTAGGACGCACCCGAGTGTTTTAACTGAAGGGGGTTGGTGTGAACACCAGAGCGCACCCGAATGTTTTTAACCGAAGAGAGTGGTGTGAACACCAAGACACACTCGAGTGTTCTTAACCGAAGGGGGTTGGTGTGAACACCGGGATGCACCCGAATGTTTTTAATCAAAAAGGGTGGTGTGAACACCAGGACGCACCCGAGTGTTTTTAACCAAAGGGGGTTGGTGTGAACACCAGGATGCACTTGAATGTTTTTAACTTAAAGGGGTGGTGTGAACACTAGGATGCACCCTAGTGTTTTTAACTGAAGGGGGCGGTGTGAACACCGAGACGCACGTGAATGTTTTTAACCGAAGCGGGTGGTGTGAACACTGGGACACACCTAAATGTTTTTAACCGAAGGGGGTCTAACACGTCTCTCACGAGAGAAGAAAGAGCAGTGTGAAGTGATTCGAAGGGCACAAACTATTGGACCTGGAACTCCTCTAAAGGAACCGTACATACAATATCGTGCATGCGAAGGAAAGAGACTTAACAAATGCGACATAGTAGGAATGCATGTTCCATGCAATACATACAACCAAGACACAATGTTAATGGCATGTTCTATGCGAGAAACAAAAGTATGAGCATATTCTATGCATGATAGATAAGAGGAGCATATTCTAACAAAAGCATATTCTATGCGTAAAAGCGGATGCACGTTCTATGCAACAGCAAATAAGAAATGCGTGTTCTATGCAAGATATCAAAACATGAATTGACGAGAACAAACTCAAAGGAAACTTCCGTTTCTCCTCTAGGAAGAATTACAATGTGTTTAAAGGATACACCTCGTCCATGTTGGCAAGCGACGAACATCGCGCATCGAAAACACAGTTTTGAGCTTCCGCAGAGGCATTCTGAACTCAACAATGAACAATCCCTTCAATTTTTGGAAACCAAGGACACAAAACAACATCAAGAATCGTAGGAGAGCTGTCGGCCACCTGCCGGCCATGAGGGAAGGCCACCAGTTAGGTGTCGGCCATTGACAGACCTTGTCGGCCATCGATGGCAGATTGGAGGCAATTTGGGCAATTCGGCTTGGGCCTTTAAGTATGAGCCGCTAGGGCTCATTTCCTCACTTCCCCTTGCCTGAAAATCATCTTTCTTTCTCTCTAGGCCCTCCTTCTTTCTAGATTTGCACTTTCTACGCGTTTTCCAACACCCTACGCGAAGATGATTCACTAAATCCCCTTTGTTCTCTTCATTTTGAACCGATTGAAACTTGATTTCGGCACTTCTTTCCCTATTTCCACCATTCTAGGCTCATTCCCCTCGAGTTTCTCTCAAGTTTTGTGCACTTTTCCCAGTTTTGACTTTTTCCTCCATTTTCTCTCTCATAGGGTTTGACTTTTGCCAAGTTTACCCTTTTTCTTCATTTTTCTTCACTTTTCACCCTCTTCGCACCTATTTTCAGATGGTGGATGAGGTTCCGCATGATGGGGTGTCATGACCCTGACCCGAACCCGCCCCCGTGGGTTAAGGACATAACCGGCCAGTAATCGTAAGATTACCTACGGCCTCAAACCAAACCAAACGTATTTTAACGGAGTTAATGGGGGCCAAATGGAAGCAATTTAAAAACTTTGTCCTTAGAGCTATGCTTACATGGCACGTCAAACAAGTCATACATATAAACATTAATAGCTCACAACAGAATTAACGTATCCAAAAGTTCTATACAGACAGGATCATTCAAAACTATGTCAACCCGTGAAACTATATACAAACATATATAGAACTTCGCCAACATGACAAAATATAACTACATAACAAAAGGGCGAAGATGGGTCTTGTACGTGAGACAGGAGGGCTGACTTTCCAAAACCTATGTTGATCCATTCAGGCTTTACTGGGGCTGGGTCTGGACCTCTCTTGGCTCACCTACAAACACATGAATGAGCGTGAGCGAAAGCCCACTGAATAATATCAAATAAGGGAAATGCATGGAAATATTATACAACAAACAGCCTGGGGCCCAATTCATTCATGTCAACTGGCCTTTGGCCCTTTTCAAACTTTCATATCGAATTGGCTCTTAGGCCTGTGTATCAGACTGGCTCTTAGGCCTTTATATCAGACTGGCTTTTAGGCCCTTATATCAGACTGGCTCTTAGGCCCTTCAAACTTTCATATCAAACTGGCACATAGGCCTTTCAAACTTTCATATCAAACTGGCACATAGGCCTTTCAAACTTTCGTATCAAACTGGTACATAGGCCTTTCAAACTTTCATATCAAACTGGCACATAGGCCTTTCAAACTTTCATATTAACTGGCAGATAGGCCTTTCAAACTTTCATATCAAACTGGCACGTAGGCCTTTCAAACTTTCATATCAAACTGGCACATAGGCCTTTCAAACTTTCATATTAAACTGTGTCCACCATTCAAATTAATGAACTTCACAAAACTTACATAGAAGTAGCAATTGGACAATAACGTATGTCAGATATTACTCACAGTGATCGGCTTGTAGAGTTGCCCTGGAGCTTGACCCTACATATCACATAACACATATGGGTCACAAATAATTTAATCTGTTCTTTAATTCACATATTCCTCTTAGGCTTCCTTCTTATCTCTTTAACTCAATTACAATGCTCAATGCATGCCTAAGAGTGCTTGCAAGTGAAAGAGAACGGGAAACGAACACAGAATGAGCATACAAAATTTTAGAAAACAGGGTCCCGCTCGAGCGTGGACTTCTCCGCTCGAGCGGACCCTTGAGGCCTGCAAAAGTACTGGATAGGTGAAATTTATGCTCGAGTGTTCATTTTGGCGCTCGAGCGGAAGGCCTCTCTACATGGCTCCCCGCTCGAGCATGAATATCCCCGCTCGAGCTGGCACTATGTCTGCAAAAAGTACTGGATATGACATTTCTACACTCGAGCTTAAACTTGGACGCTCGAGCGGAAGTTCATCAAACATAGCTACCCGCTCGAGCGTGAACTTCACCGCTCGAGCGGACATCAAGGTTTGCAGAAAATCCTGGGAGCACGAAATTCACGCTCGAGCGGCGGTTTCCCCGCTCGAGCGGACATCAAATTTCTGGGTTTTCCCAGGTTGTGTTCTTGAGCTCAATTTCGACTTTCAACTAACAATTTATGCATTTTATGGCTCCAATTCCACACATACTTGTACTAACATGCTATAAACACCAAAACACACCCTCATGAAGCTCGATTTCACAAAATGATCACATGCATGGCCCAAATTATACCAAACTCATTTTCATCATAACATATCCGTGCATTCAAGGCTCCTACCCTCATAAATTGTGCATGCATGTGAAACATGACCCCCATTCTCATCTCTCATGATAAAATGATGGTCAAAACATGAATTTCAACTAAAGACTTACATGGATCATACATTGGGTGCTCGAACATGCAAATTCAAGGTAATCACATACATGCATGTATATATGATCTTCCATTTCAACAAAACAAATTCAAAACATAAGATTACACCTTAAGCTCATGAATTCAAGAATCATTGCTTACCTAGAGGCTCAATTCTTCCAATTTATGGTCAAATTTAGAGTTGGACTTCAAATTTCCAAGCCTTCAAGATCAAACTTTGATTCTCCTACACTTTCTCTCTCTCTAGTGTGGTTCTCTCTTCTTAGAATTGAAGAACAGCCCAAAATGATATAAAAAAGGAGAATCAAATATAATAAGGCCCCCATAAGTTCCCACTCAATACATTATTTTATTATAAAGCATTTGGGCACTTAATTCATTAATTTAATCGATTTAATCTGGCCCGAATCAATTTCCAATTAAATTTCACCGTAGGTTCTAAAAATTATGCTAATCACAATGGCGCAATCAATTTCGGGTTCTATGGCCGATAAGGCCTTCAAATCAATTTCCAAAGCAGATAATTAAACAGATATTCCTACGGTGAACAGATAGAAATTCAAAACGACATATTTTCACATAACGACACCCAAAATCATGTTAGACACATAATCATACACGTATTAAGGACCAATTAACAATTTACGGAACAGGGATATCACATGGGGCTTCTCCGGAGGTTCCCCCAGTAGTTCCACCTGTGTTGGAGGTAGAGGACCCGATAGCTGATCATGAGGCTGACTTGGAAGCAGAGTTCGAGCCTGAGGTCGAGCCTGAGCTGTTACCACTAAGGGTACGGCCTTTTGATTCGGTGAGATATCACCCACAGACACACATACTGCCCACTTCCGGAGGCATCAGATGCTTCACCGAGTTCACTCGCGGCGCCTCAGAGGACCTTTTGTTGGGGGAGCCAGAGTCCCACTTGTCAGCCATAGCCGTTGAGGTAAGCACCCTGTTTTCATGTATTTTCTGCCTTTCATTACTTACAATTCATAAGCTGCCTTACATTTGGATCCACTTGAGTGCATTTTATACACTGCCTTTATCTGATTGCATTATCTTCATTTGATGCATTTCATGCACTACCCTTATCTGATGCATTGCCTTCATCTGATTCATTTCATGCACTCCCTTTATCTGATGCATTGTCTTCTGCCACAGGGCGAGTCTCGCGCCTTCAGAGGCTATGGTGCTACGACCGCTAAAGACTGATATGACGAGCTCCCAGCCAAAGTTTGAGACATCATCGACGAGGCGAGCTTCGGCCTCTTTTGCTCCAGCTTGACTCAGGTCATCTCAAGGGCGATCCGATCCCTATTGACACAGATGTGGAGGAGTGGGAGGTAGCCTGGTTCGAGCTGCTGGAGGCATACCCACCCATATTCCGGACGGGGATGGTGAGATATATTGGGTTCCTAGAGCGATTCAGAGGGACCGAGCCCAGGACGGTAGAGGAGACCAAGCAGTATGCGAGGGGCTTCCTGATGTTCGCCTTCGGAACCACCTTGTTTTTGAATAGGTGGAATACCGTTGGCCTGTATTTGCTGAGTGCCCTGGTGACCTTTCCTTGGGTTCGTTTCTACAACTGGGGTGGAGCTGGCCTCACCACACTGTACGGATATATGAGCTCCACCTCCCGTCTGCGGAGAGATCTAATTGGAGGCTACTGGCGAGCCTAAGAGGTACACATCTCAGTTCTGTCTTTGTACTTTATGTTTACTTTACCGTTTCTACTTTACATCTATTTCAATACATGATTTCTGCTCTGCATTTCTGTTTCTACTCAAACAATGTTCATACATTGTGCTTTCTGTTTTGCAGTTTCTACATCTGCTCAGACACTGTATTGATCACATACCACTGCCTTTTTCCTGCAGCTATGGGTATATGCACACTTTACGACCCTCGCCCCGGAGCTTGTAGTGGAGTTTCTGTTGACGGTACCCTACTCGCGAATATACGACGGTCAGCTTCGTCATAGGACTCACGAGCCTTTTACATTCTTCAAGCGGTACTTCGACACAGTAGGTGCCCATGAGGTAATCCGAAACAGAGTCATTTCATTTTTGCTTTGAAACTACTCTGCTTTAGCAACCGACAGCAACTAATAATCTATAAAACTTCTGTTTGCAGATCACGTGGCAGCCTTTGGCCTTGATGCCAAGGGGGTCCGGGGTCAGTTTATCGGCGCCAAGGCCATCTCCCGCTATCACATTCTACTTGAAGGTTCAGCCTGTTGGGCTTAGTTCTTGGGTGAGCGCTTCCTGCGCCAGATTATGGGTGTGCTAGACCCGGTCGTCCCGATGGCTCCACCAGAGTCTATGCTGTCCATAGAGAGCCCATCAGTTGAGGAGGTCATCTAGTTCATGGTGGGTCTCGATGTCAACTTTTTTCTAGCAGAGGGCGACTATGCAAATTTCATCCTGACACACTTGATGCCACCCCTGATGGGTGTTCATGGACATGAGGAGGCGGGGGCTCCTGCCGCGAGAGCAAGGTGTAGAGTGACTCGGGCGAGCAGGGCGCGTGGCAAAGGGGCTTTCTGAGCTGGGCGAAGGGCTGATTGGCCAGAGGTCCTCACTATGCTGACTTGCTGGCGACACATAAGGAAGGCCTACCAAATCCTGATTGAGCCCGCAGCGGCCGGTCATGAGCTGGTCGTGGTCCGAGGCCTGACTCTGGTGTGAACCACACTGTAGCACTTGCACTCCATATTTCATTTTAGATATATCTATGACAGATACTAATCATTCAAATACATTTGCAGTCATTGATCGAGTATACAGGAGGCGCCCTCGAGCTGATAACCTCGTTGATGGGGATAATATAGAGGAGAGAGACGCTGCTCAGCCTCTATGGTGTTCAGGTAATTTCTTTAGTTTTCCATTCCGAGCATCACCTTTCCACTTTCCATTGACACACTGACAAGAAACTGCACTGATACATTACATTGATGGACCACATCTGACACACTACACTTGCACACTATATTCACACACTGTATCTAACTTCTGTATATACTCATTCTGCGTGCCATGCTTGCATCTGACACACATACTGTAAATGATACGAAACAACTGTCTTTTCAGATCCCACCCATGCCGATGGCGCCTGCGGGAGCTGCAACACCTGCACCAGTAGTACTTCCTCCAGTAGCAGGGAGGAGAGAGAGAGACGGATTCCGGCACACGGCCGAGGTAGAGCCAAAGGCACCCGAGACGGGAAGCGACCCTTCAGAGCCCATTCTAAGTGATGATGATGGTAAGACAAGCGACTCTGAGGAGGCAGCGAGTCAGCATTCAAAGTCATCTGAGAGTAGTGATGATGATGTCAGCTCGGGTTCCAAGGGCGAGGGCAATGTCGAGGCGAGCTCCGAGGCGGAGAGCGAAGATGGCTCCGGTTCAGAATCTGGTCCAAATTCAGACAGCGGCACCGACATAGATAGTGCCCCAGAGTCCTCTCCTCCGAGGAAGAGGACGAAGAGGGCTTCTCGGGCCTGAGACATCTAGTGCTGATTTATGTGTTTTTGCTTAGTTTCTTTTTGTTTATAGTTTTAACACATCGTACAGCTTCAAATAGGTTTTGTTTGCTTTAAAAACTTGTACTGCACTTTTGTAAAAACAACCATGATCGGAATGAAAACCAATTTTTATTTGAAAAAAGTATTGTATTCTGCATCATGAGCATCACATTGCATGAAAATGAGGTTGAACTCGATACTAAAAACTAAACAATTGTATTGCCACAATAGTCTTAATTGTGTAATGAACTGACCAACAACTGAAATAACAACAATATACAACTCGATAAACAACACAACAACAACTCGATAAACAAAATCAACATAAATACAACTCGATAAGCAAAACAAAACGAATAGACCTCAACAAACATGCTAAAGCCCAGAAAGACTCAAAACAAGACTAAAACACACAAAGAACAGAACAAAACACATGCGTTCAGCTTCTTTCCAGCACAAATAAGGACAGCAGGCTAGAGTGGGAGACTGCCGGCCATGAGTGGTGATTGCCGACCATGTGCCGGCCATATGAGGTGGTCTGCCGGCCACCAATGTGGCTTGCCGGCCATCAATGTGCAGGTCCTCCAAAATGTTGACACCTAGCTTCCACTCACTGCCTTATCTTCTAAGAAAGGTTGGACTTCGTAGTTTCTTCATTTCAGCTGCAAATTCTTCATAAATGGAGCCATTTTTCGCCAGAAAACTCTCAAATTGGATTGTGACTTTGGATGGCTCTAAAAAGGTGAACTTCTAGGGTTTGGGCATAAATGCACTATTCCCACTAAGTTGTTCTCCGCTTTGTTTTCTGTTCCTACATGTCGTAGCTAGATGTTGGAACCCGATTACACACGTCTTTAGCTTCGGGGGACAAGAGATATGCCCAACAATCGAAGAATTTCAAGTGCTAATGGAATCCCAGTGCAATGAAGAAATCATACCTCAGCCCTGCTTTGGGCACATTCAAGCTTTGGGACGGATGTGCGGACTTACTTTACATGAGGCTCGATCCTTGGTTCACAATGGGGAGCTGGATATTCCCAGTCTAATTCATCAATTTTCTGAAGTTGGCGACCGGGATAATCTTTTTTGGTGGGGTTTTCGGCAACAAGCCCTCTGCTTGTGCATGTTGGCTCATTTCCTTCTCGCCCCTAGCTTCGGAGGGTCTAGCATTCGACTCATCGAAGTGGCCCAAGGTTTGAAAGAGGGCAAGAGTTGTATTGGCTTAACATTGGCCGAGACTTTGATGGGCTTAGACGCCTTCCATCGGCGAGAGACAAGCAAATTTGCAGGGAGTCCACTACTTCTTCAGGTAATGTTTCCCACCCTCCCTAATATGTGTTTCTCACACCACTCGGCATTCATGCTCTGTTTTTCTCTCAAAGCCCTTTTCTCACTTTTCTCTCAACATACATCTCTCTATTCTTTAATCTCTCTTTTCTTTCATCCTCCCCAGATATAGCTAATGGACAAGCTGAAGGTAGTGGACTCTTGCCCTGCATACTCAGCCCGAGCATACTTTTTCTGCCAAAAGCTAGTGGATTTCCCGAATGAAGGATAGTGGTGCCATTGGATGTGCAACAAGTCTGCTGCTGACATTGCTTGGCGTTGCCCCTGGCTTAACCTGACCAAAATAAGCTACAGCATGGCTCGGCAACCTGGCATTCAGCTGATTGGCCTAACACACTGTGTATCCTACTTTCCGTTCCAGTTCAAGTGTCAGTTTGGACATGATCAGACTTGCCCCGAGGAGGGGGTAGAGTACCCAGTTTCATTCCCTGTCCGAGGTTCACATTTGGGTAGGTACCTCACTACTTGGAGGACGACAGAGCTTCTGGCCCCTGCCCCTAGTTTTAGCTGTGCACTTTCTGGTGAGTGCCTGACTTGGCTCAAAGATGAGGTGCAAACCGGGCCCACTTTGGCATCAGAAGCTTCGACAAGCACAAGCGGGGGACGCAGGAACACTTAACTCATCTATGCCCCTAATTTATTGCTTTGATCTTACTTTCCAAGTTTTACGAATGTAATAAAAGCAACTTTGATTTGCATCGAGAATTTGGAGAACTTTGTATTGAAATCAATGAAATTAAAGTTGTGAGCACTGAAAATTTTCCTTTTGGTCCAAAAATGGTCTAAGTTGTAAAAGGTAAAATTTGAGCAAAAATCAACTTTTAGCAAAACTTTTCAAAACCATTTTTGATGAGGATCACAACTTGACACACATGGAATCAATCCTCGAGATGTACAACCTCAAATCCAAAGATCACAAATTGCCCCTTGATTGAATAATGTTGCGCAACACTGTAACCAGTTCTCAGAGAAGATCACAACCGAACATTCATATAAAAAATAGACAAAGATGACCTGATCAAACACATGGATAAGCCAGTTGAGTTAGAGGTGTTTACGGTCGAACTTCAGGTTGAAGTTGCCTACGTATCCCGAAGATGGAAATCAGGCCTTACGTAGTTCGGTTCTGGTTCACTCAAGTATTAACACTCTCCTTTTGCGCTTTAACTTTTGCCAAGTCCGCCCTTTAGGGTTTTCAACCTTGCAAGCTCAGTTTTCCTTTATTTTCAATTTTTTTGTGCTCTAACTTTTGCCTAGGTCGCCCTTCCGGGTTTTCAGCCTAGCGAGCCTCTCAGGGATGGTATTTCTTCACCTTGTCCATGTTGATCAGTTAGGAAAATTCTAGGCCATCCAGGTCTATGAGTATAATAGCTCCACTCAACCAGATAGTTTTGATGATGTAAGGACCAATCCAATTGGGTCTGAACTTGCCCCTAGGGTCATGGATGGGAGCTCGGTTGTCTTTCAGCACTAGATCCCCTTCTTTGAGATTCCGGGACTTAACTTTCTTGTTAAAAGCCCTGGCAATCCTACATTGATAACCCTGAACATGGTACAATGCTTTCAGTCTTCTCTCATCAAACAACATGAGTTCTTCAAACCTGCTCTGTTGCCAATCTGCCTCTGCTATCTGACATTCAGCCATAACTCGCAGCGACGACACTTCTATTTCGATTGGCAGAATAGCTTCCATCCCATAGACAAGAAAGTACGGAGTTGCCCCAGCAGATGTCCGGATTGAAATTCTGTAGCCCTAGAGTGCGAATGGCAATTTGTCTGTCCAATCCCTGTAGGTCTCAACCATTTTCTACAGAATATGCCTGATGTTCTTGTTGGCGGCCTCAACAGCTCCATTGGTTTGCGGTTGGTATGTAGATGACTTTTGGAAAGCCACATTGTATTTCTCCAACAAGTCAATGACTTCTTTCTTGAAATGGGAGCCATTATCTTAAATGATCTCGTTCGGGACTCCATAACGGCAAATGATGTTGTTTCGGATGAACTTAGCCACATGTGCTGCTTTCAACACTGCATAGGACTGAGCTTCCACCCACTTTGTAAAGTAATCAATTGCCACCAGAATGTATTCATGTCCATTTGACCCTTTGGGTGTGACTCTGTCGATGACGTTGATTTCCTAGACTGAGAAAGGCCATGGTGAAGTCATGTTATACAGCTTCGACGGCGAGATATTCATGCGATTGGCATAAATTTGGCATTTGTGGCATCATCGAACAAAACTAATACAATCCTCCTCCATAATAGGCCAGTAGTAACCTTGCTTGAGAATCTTCTGGGCTAACATTACTTCGTTCATGTGCGCTCCGCGCTCTTCCCCATGGATGGCCTCATTAGGCACTTTGATTCCTCTGCGTCGACACACAACTTGTGCATTCCCAAATGACCCCTCTTGTATAGTTTACCTCTGCAGATGATAAATTGAACGGCCATCAGCCATATTACCCTTTTATCTTTGGCATTTGCCCCTAGTGGATAAACCTCATTTTCCAAGAAGTTCCAGATATCTTAGAAGCAAGGGTTTTGATCTTGAACTCCATCTATTGCGGCAATAGTTTCACAAGCCGGCGTCTACTTCTGCTCAATGATGATCGGACGCATCCGGACTCCAAGTGGGATGTCTATCATAGATGATAGAGTTGATAAGGTGTTAGTGAACCTGTTGTTCTCTCTTAGTAGATGTATGAATGTCAGTTTTTCAAACTTAGGAATCAGAACATGTAAGATCTGGTGATAGATCTTCATCTTTTCCTCTTTTACCTTCCAGTCTCCTTTTGCTTGGGGCACAACTAAGTTCGAGACCCCAATGACGTCCAACCTTTTTGTCCCTAGTTTCCAGGGCGGCTTCCAAACCAGCAATACATGCCTCGTATTCTGCTTTGTTATTGGATACCTTGAACCAGAGTTTGAAGGCCAAGGGTATATGGGAATTCTCGAGTGCTATTAGCAACATACCTATTCTATAACCGTATTAATTAGACGCTCCGTCAAAGTACATTGTCCAAATCTCTTTCTCAACTTGGAGAATAGCTTCATCTGGGAACAGGTATTCTACCACTTCATTCCCTTCCATTAGGTGATCCGCCAGGAACTCTGCTACTGCTCTCTCCTTGACAGACTTGCGAGTAACATACTTCAGACCAAATTCAGAAAGGACAAGTAACCAACGGGCTAGCGTACCCGTAAACGCTGGTTTATCAAAGAGATATTTGATGGGATCTAATCTAGAAACCAGAATTACAGAGTAAGCTAACAATACAATCCTCAACTTCCTGGTAGCCCACACTAAGGCTAGGCAAACTTTTTCCAGCGAGGTGTAATGGGTCTCATAATCCAGCATTTTCTTGCTCAAATAGTAGATGGTTTTCTTTGCTTTATCCTCGGATTCCTGAGCAGGCATGCATCCCATCGTTGTGTCCGTTATTGACAGATACAAAATCAAGGGCTTTCCCAGCTCTGGTGGTGACAACACAGGTGGATTCTGAAGGTACTGCTTGATCTGCTCAAAAGCGAATTGACATCGATCATCCCATCGAAAGTTCTTTCCTTTCTTTAGGAGGCCAAATAGTGGTTCACAAGTCAAGGTTAATTTCAAAATAAACCGTCTTATAATTCCACTTTGCCTAGAAAGCCTCACACCTCCTTTTCAGTCCTTGGTGGTGGCATTTCTCGGATGGCCTTGATTTTGCACGGGTCTATCTCGATGACCCTCTGTGCGATCAGGAAACCCAGCATTTTCCCTGCTGTTACACCGAAAGTACACTTCTATGGATTCAACCTCTGTCTGTATTCTCTAATCCGTTGAAACAATTTTTTCAAGGCGGTGTAGTGGCCCTCTCTTTATTTGGACTTGACAATCATGTCGTCCATGTACACCTCGACCTCTTTGTGAATCATATCATGCAAAATTATGGTTGTAGCCCGTTGACAGGTGAGCATTCTTCAGTCCAAACGGCATCACCCTATAACAGTAAATTCCCCATGGCGTAGTGAAGACAGTTTTCCCTCTGTCCTCGGGTGCCATCAGAATCTAGTTATACCCAGAAAATCCATCCATGAAAGAGAGCAATGCATGACCCGCGATGAAGTCCACCAATTCATCAATGTGCGGTAGAGGAAAGTCGTCCTTCGGACTGGCTCTATTCAAATCCTTGAAGTCCACACACCCCCAAATTCTACCGTCTTTCTTTGGCACTGGAACAATGTTGTCCAACCAAGTTGGGTACTCAAATACTAGCAAGAATCCTGCGTCTATCTGCTCGCTGACCTCTTCCTTAATCTTCAAAGCCCAATCTGGGTGTATTCTCCGCAACTTTTGTTTGATGGGTCGGGCCTCGAGGTCAAGAGGAATCTGATGCTATACAATCTCAGGATCGATTCCAGGCATGTCTTATTAGGACCACGCGAAAACATCTTTGAAATCTTTTAATAAAGCGACTAAGCACGCATGCTTCTCTGAAGAAAACGTGGACCCGATCCAGACCAGATGCGGATCCTTCTTAGTACCCACATTAAAAGCAATGATTTCATCAGCGATGGGTTTTGCAAGCCTCTCCTCTTCTCGATTAATCAAATTTTTCAAAACCAGAGGAATTCCTTTCCCATCGTTTTTATCAAAATTTTGAAAGTCATGATCAATGCAATAAACAAGAGGCACATAGAAATACTCAGAATCTGCGGTGGCATTCTCATTCACAAGGTCAAGCTCATCCAATTCCTCGGTTACTACTGACTCAAAAGAACAAGAAAAGGACGACCTAGACAAAACCTTGGCATTCGAGTTATCACCCTTAGGAATACAGAATTGAGACCCAGAATAACCGAAATCTGATTCTCACCCCATAGACTCTATGGAATCAGATTCTGGCTTACTACCCAACTCAGAACTGCTAGACAGGTAGCCCTTCTCCAATTGCCAAATGAGGGATGGTGCGTCAGATGCATCCAAGATGCTGCTAGAAGGGTTCACACCCGATTGGTCCCCGATCATGGAAATGGTCAGGTCATCCCCCAAGCTCTCTGAGTTGATCGGAGCATTCGAAAGGAGACATGCCAGTGCTGCTCTTACTTCAAGCTCGTTGCTGTCGGAATCACTTTTTGTGCTCTTCACAGCTTCAGCAGTTAGTTTAGCTATTTCCTCTGTATCATTGTCTTTCAGCTGCAAGTCAAAGAAAATCTCAAAGCTGGGAACCCGCTGCTTCTTAGAGTTGAACCAGGGTTTCAGGAAACCATAGAATGGGAAGTGCTCTCCCTCCCGAAGAAAATAACCATTCAGGGTTCCTCGAATAGGTCAGTGCACAAGTTCATAGCGCTTGCCGGTCTACTTAGCTCTGGCTCTGCTAGCCATTTCTTTCCCTTTCCTAACCCAATCCTCTTTGGTGGGCCTATAGCCAAGACCAAAGGCATGCGGGTTACGTGGCACATCGGCCAATGCAGTAACGCCTTTCTGGCCACTTCTTCCCAGTCCCATTCCTGGCATGTGTTGGAGCTTGTTCATGAAGTATAGACATTGGGCGCTAACATACAAGCCCTCATCAATAGCCAAGATATTCTGCACTATCCAGGCCTCAGCCAAGGTAAACCCCGAAAGGAAAACATCCTCTTTGCCATGCACAATCTCTTGCACAAGTGTAGTGACCTCTAGCGGAGGATGTACAGATGAATTCCCGAAGACTATGGCCACCCCTTTCCTATGGGGGTATTTCAGTATTTAGTTAAGGGTGGAAGAGACAGCTTTCACTTGGTGCAGCCAGGGTTGCCCAAGTAATAAGTTGAAAGTGGCCAAAACATCCAGGACATGGAACTTGATGTCCTGTTGAGCTGGACCGACTTGTACTCTAATCTGTATTGTACCCATTACCTCTTTGCTAGTATTGTCATATGCCCGGATCACCTGGGCTGTGGGCACAAAATCCACTGGTTTTAGACCGATGGCATAAGTTGTCCGAGATGGGCAAACGTTGATTGCTGACCTAGTATCAACCAATACCACTGGCACCCATTTTTCTCGGCATTCCACTGATATGTATAGAGGCTTATTGTGTGCAGAGCCTTCTAGTGGTAGTTCCTTGTCCGAGAAGGTTAGAGTTGGCACAGCACCTACCGGGAAGACTAGTCCGACCAGTTATTCCGGGGTAGTGTCGATGGACAACTTAGCTTTATCCATTGCTGACAGTGCAGCCTGTCTGTGCACTCGCAAAGCCATAAGCAGACCGTAGATAAATATATCAGCTTGAATCTTCTTCAACTGTTTTAGCATAGCCTCTTCTTCCAATAGTTTTTCTTTTTTTTCTCTACTTCCTTGTCCTTTCTGGAGGCTTTAGGTTGGTCCAGATGTGGCGGTTTGAAATATCGGCCACTTCTTGTCACATAGTCAATCTCTTCCACATATCAAATGTTGTCAGGAAGGTCTTCACCCCAATCCTCCTTGATATGAACCAGGTGTAGGTCATCGTCATCCTACCAGATTCCTTCGATAGCCGACAAGCATTTGTCCGGCTCCGTTCGGATTACCTTCTCATCACAAATCTCCCCTGCAGGGTGTTGAGCTTTTCCAGCTTTCTGGTCATTTTCACCCATTTCTTGCTCAAAACGCTCCAGTGCTTCTTCTCGCTCTGTATGCATAGTACTAACAATGCCTAGTTCATAAGCCAATTGTTCTTCACCGGTATTTTCTGATAGTTTACCCTTCCCATCAGCCATTCTGGCCATTGCAGCGATTTTCGCTTTCTGTTCTTCCGGCCTTAATTTAGTTCCCTCATCTATATCGAGTTCATCACTTAGCCACCCAGAATTGTCTGTTGACCCGTTCAGATCAAACCAATCAATATGCACGTCCCCTTGATCTTGCTCCTCAAAGAACTAAAAATTGTTTATGTCCTCCTCTAGGTCAGCCAGATCATCTAATCCCTGACTTGGGTCATCCTCTCGAACTACACTAACCTCCGTCTCAGTCGACAACACCACTTCTGGTTTAACTTGATCAATTGGCACAATATAGTAATACGGGTTGTACACCCCTTCAAATAAGTCCTTAGAGCCCTTGAGCAACGGACTGATATTCTCCACCAAGGCTAACCTCCCTTTATCTACCACTATCACCACCACTTGTTCGGGTTGGAGTATGGATGTGTTCATCATACACAAGTTTGTGCTCTCAGGGATGAACAACGCCGGTTTAGGTATGTGGGAAGCAGTGATATATATACTGGGGTCATAAGGGACGGCCAGTGTGTGGATAAGGCTTATATGCTGGGGTGGAGGGACTTGGTTATGTGGTGGGAGAGGATTTGTAGTGACATTGGGTTTTTAGGGAGGTGCTATCACCTTATTGTTAATGAGATCTTGAATCTCATGACGCAACCTATAACATTGATAAGTGTCATGATTGTGTTGCTAGTGAAAAGCACAGTATTTGGCTGGGTTGTGTTTCAAAGGGAGAGGATCGGGCAAAAGACGAGGCTCTAGTGGCTAAAGATGCCCCTTTTTTATCAGGACCCCTGTGGCTTTGGATAAAGGCATGTAGAGTGGGGTAAAGACCCGCTAAGATCGGGCCTGGCTAGTTGAGTTTTGTGGAGTTGTGTTGGATGTATTAGCGAACGGGTTGGCAGTTCTGGGTGTGGTGGTGATCATACTCACATCCGAAGGCCATACAGAGGTGCTACCACTCGTGGTTACACTGAAACTGCATGTAAAGGGCCTCTTCGGCTGTTCCTTCTCATTGGCTATAAGCCCTTGTTTCATTGCATCCTCAATCTGAACCCCTATCTCGTGGAGTTCAGCGAATGTAAACAAAGGCAAGACTATCATCTTCTGTAATAATCTCCCTTGCAGGTTGCAAACCACCATTCTGATTTGGTCCTTTTTAGATGGGCTGATAGTCATTATCGTGGCCTTAGCCCTCCACCGAGTCACAAAGTCCAAGAAGCCCTCATTTGGCTCTTGATGGGTCGCTTCAAGATCACGGGTTGTGACCTTGATCTGGGTATTGTAGGAGTACTGTGTGATGAAGGCCTCAACCATTTCCTCCCAGCTCCGTTTCACAGAGTCTTCCAGTTTTGCATACCAGATGGCCGCTATACCCAACAGGGTCCAGCCAAAAAATGATAGCTTTTGAAGTCTAGTAAGACCCATTGGTCCTAGGATATCAGAGAATAACCGCAAATGGACCATAGCATCCCCAGAGCCATCAAACCGGTCTATGTGTGGTATCTTAAATCTATCTGGCAGAGTTACTGCAGAGTCTATGTATCTATCCTCGATGTCAGGGATCGAGTTCACACCGTGTGCCCACTTAAAGAGCTTTTCTAGCTTGTTGACTTTCAGTGCAGTGGGGTCAACCTCGAATTCAAATGGCGCCTCCATTCGGTACACTGGTGCCTCGGAGGTCTGAGGTGGGATCAAATCTACCGGAATGCCTAGATTCTCTTAGACATTGATAGGGGCTCCGGGTGCTGGAAAACCTGCTGGAGGTGCATGGGATGCAGAGGCTACTGCCGATTGTGGTTGCTGTTGCTGAAGCCTATTTATCACTTCTGCTTGGCGGGCTGTGGACAGCATCCGGCTGCATGGTTTTTATGGTCTGCTGGAGATGATGAAGCATGTCTTCCATGCTAACTAAGGGATGTTGAGCCATCAGATCTGGCGAATACTCTCTCACTGGAGTGGAAGTAGAAGACTGAGCCTAACTGGGCACAGGTGAAGTAAACGGTGATTGCTGGACTGGTGAATTATGCCTATCCCTCCTCCGTCTGGTAACTAGTGGGAGTGAAGCAAACACTGGTTGTCCCCTAACAAGATCCCCAGATCTGTAAAGTCTCCTTACATGGGTCCAGAGTGCTTTGGGGGTAACAGAATCATCTGAAGCATTGGTGAAAAATTACCTTGCAAAAAGAAATAAAGCAAAAGAAAGCAAAAATTAGAAACTGCACAGCACCTCGACTCAGATACCAACAACACACAGTTGTAATCATAAGCTATAGAACTACACTCAACACTGATTTTTGCCCCTAAATCTGATACTCAAACTTGCAACTGATACATACATTCCTATAGAGTTTCACTCTAAAAGCACATAACAGTTAAGTGAGAGCCAAAACACTGCTATGATGGGGTAGGGTTACCCTGTCCTAGTTTCATCAGGAGCTACGGATTCACTACTCAAGCAAAGTGTTTCACACAATCCTGCATTCGGGTAAGCAACTTGTCCTAGTTTGGAACAGCCTCTATGGCTTTCGATATGCAACTAGGTCGATTGGTCAAAAAGGGTATCTCAGCAAGACTACCTAATATATCTCTCACACCTAACACCGAGAAGTGAAAAGAGGATCAAACGATATAGTGGTAGTCCAGATCCAAGGGTTGTGTTCCCATCGTGGCAGAGCCTGCAACCGATCAGCCTTTTTGCCAGCTTTTTTAAGTAAGCCTCCAGCAAACCGTTCAAGAATAGCAGATGCCAAACTCTGTGACATAGGCGCACCGATGCAAATGCAAATTGTAGACACCCCATTTTTTACCGTCCTCAAGACTTGGATGTTCTTGTAGGTTCATCCAACAAGAAGTTTGATTGCTTATCGAGTGTTCGACTTTAGAGACGGAATGCTCCAGGTTTGATCCTTCCAAACCTTATTTCCTTTCTGTCTCATTTTTGGACCATGTGTTGGTCTTTGTTTTGTGATGTCCTTGATGGCCTGCCGGCCATCAGAGAGGGCTGTCGACCATGGGATCTTCCCTGCCGGCCATCAATTAGGCATTGCCGGCCACCACTGATGGCCGGCCAGCCACCAATGTTTCAACAAATATTTTTCAGATATTTTTGAGCTAGCTGTTTGCAAGATAGATCATCTACATCCACGTGGATGGCTGGATCTCTTCAAGGGGCTTTTGTATCTCCTATATATACAAGCCATCCTCATGCATGCAAAGGGTTACAAAAATTTGAGCTGAGATATATCTCTCCCTCTCTCTCTAAAATCCTCTCTATCTAGATTTTAGCCTTGAAAGTGTATTTTCTCTTCACCTTTGCACTAGTACCCTTAGCCAAACACCTTCACCTTAGTGTTGAGGATCTTGGAGGCCTTATTTGACCTCTTTGGAGTGGTTTTGGCTTGGAAGTTTGCTGATTTGTTGTTGTGCTTCAAGGGTAAGAACCTACCTCTTTTAAGCTTTGTTCTAGTCCATAGCTTGGCCATCTTTGTATGCTACTTTGAAGCTGGTTTTAGTATCAAAAAAGTTCTATTTTTAAGACTTAAAAATGTTGGTTTGAGCCTTGTGTGGTTAGGGGGCGGTTCCCCCTCTTGGCTCTTTGGCTTGTAAAGCCTTTTGAGCCAACTTCCTAAGCTTTTGAAACCTCCTCTTCTTGGTCTTTTTACCACTAAAACTCAGAGGAATTTCAGTGGTAGAAAGTTGGTTTTGAGGCCTAAAATAGGAGGGGCACCTCCCCTCCTTGTTTTTCCTTTGCATGTGTTGATGGCTTGGTAGTTGAGCATGTTTTTCTACCATCTCTTGACTTGATCTAAGCATGTTTTTGTAACTCTTTTAACATGTTTTAGCTCTATTTTTGGCTGGCTTGGCCACTTTTTGCATGCTTCTTACAATTGTAGTGTAATCTTGCTAACTAGACTTGCATGCTTGATGTTTTTAGCTCATTATTCTAGCATGTGTTGGCTCCACTCCAGTAGGTTTTTGGCCTTTATTTAGCATGCTCTAGCTCTGTTTTGAACAGCTTTGGTCATACATGCCTTGTTTTGTATAGCTATAGTGTTGTTGGCCCTTACTAACTTTGAGTTTTAAGGCCATTAGCATGTTGTGCTTGTGATGGTTGCATGTTTTGGCATCATTTAGCATTTGTTTTCAGAGCATATTACTCCATCACACACTCGCATATATCACTCCTTCATGATGTTTGAGAGTTATGCCTTATGCCTTGTTTGTGAGCCAATGCATGAACATGATTTTGTTGCCTTTCATGCTACCATCTCAGCAGATTTTGGCCACTGTTTTGGCATGTTTGAGGTCTGTCCATGATTGGTTTGGCCATTTGAGCATTGTATTGCGTGGTCCTAGTGTTGTGTCCTTTACTAGTTTTAATGCTTAAGTCTCCTAACATGTTGTACATGAGTTGTTTGCATGTTAGAGTCTTGTTTTTCATGCCATTTCAGCACTGAAATTCTGCCACCTCCCTCACTTCTTCACCTTTTGATTTGTTTTGAGGATTGGTTAGTCTTGAAGTTGTGCTTAAGTCATGGGATTGAGGCTCATGCTTAAATGGCTTTAACCCTTTCATGAGGGTTCCTCCTAGTCAAAGGCATGGTTTCTCTCATGTCTTAAGTCATCTTTGGATTGACCTTCCTCTCATTAGAGGAATTTCACATTTAGACAAACCAACTAAAGAATGGCTTGGTAATGTAAAATGTGTACACAAGAATTGAATCAAGTAAAGCATTCCAAGATAAGCATGTTATGTGTTTGCATTGCATTGCATTGTGTTCAATCAGACGTTATATTGAACACAAGGTGAATTGGTCTATTTCATACTCAAAGTGATGAAAATGAGCCAATTCCCTTTGTCTCCATTACCTTTGATCTTCCATGATAAGGTAGTGGTCCTAAAGTCTTGTCTGTCTTGCATTTATTGAATTTGTGCAAGTTGGATCTTTGGCCATCATGCATTGTATGCTTGGTTGATGGTTTTGGATCCAATAGTGCCTCTCCCTTGATGTCTTGAGATGATAAGGAGTGGCATAGTACATGCATGTCCTTGGGAGACCCTCTCTTTTCCTCTATTTTGTGCTCTGTTGTAGTTTGGCGTCACAGCACACTAGTGGCTGGCATCCTTTCATTGTTGGCCGGCAGATGGCCAGCAGCCACCAATCATGGCCGGCAGGTCACTGGTGCACTCCTCAGCATTGTTTTGGTAAGGTTCAGCAGAAGTTCTTAAGGACACCCTGCAAACAGAGCCTCTAAAGAGTAGACCAGAGAGCTTTTCGGGACGGAATTCGAGCATGCATCTTCTACTTCTTCGAACAGAGTTGAGGTAGCATAGTTTAAAGCTTTACTTATTAGTTAGCTTGAATTTGTAATTTAATTAATTAATTTGCTAATTAGTTAATTGGTGTAATAATTAGTAAGTAGTTTGCTATTTATTCAATTTGTTTTGTAATAATTAGTCTAATTAATCTAATTAGATTAGTTAGCTTAGCTTAGATTAGATTAGCTTAGCTTATTTATTCGGACCCTCCTTCGAGAGGGCACAATGCTGTAATAAGGGTGCGTGTGTGTGTACATGTCTTCCAACCCCACTTCTTTCTCCCATTTATTTCATTGCTTTCGATGGTTAGATTAGGGCACGTTTTGATTAGCATACCATATGTTTCGCATGTTTGCATCATTCATTTGTATTGCATGCACCGGGCTCAACGCATCATTCAAACTGCATTGTATTTCAATACCTACTTGAATACGTGTTTCAACACATGTTATCTAGTGTTGCATTCATATGCCATCTTAGATAGTCGAGCCTATGTAGTTGCATTTTTTTGCATGTGTTGCATTAGGCATCTTAATATAGTTAGGATCATGCATGATTTCTAACTAATTTTCTATTTTGGCTCAGAGTACACTGTAAGTGTTTACGCTTTAGCATCCTTGCATGTGTGTAAATGATTGCCATGTTTCGCATGGTTGCCTTGAGGCTATTTGCTTAAATGCTAAACTGCATGAATGCCTGTGGATGAAGGCTTTACTGCTTGAATTGGAACAACTCGATGATTGTGAGTTTTAAGCCCACTTTGAGAAGTGGCAAATCATGTTTTAAGCCCACTTGAGGGTGGCAAAATCCGCACTTTATCCTACTTGCGAGTAGCACTTTCAAACCATTTTCGAAAACAAACATGAGTTGTTTTGTTCCAATTCTTGTGATTGAGTCTATACTTGTATGCTACGCGCATCACATGGTAAGTTAGATTAATAATCGGAAGAAGAACCCATGTGTCTTTAGAACAACATATCATGTCTAGTAAAGGCCGATCCTTTGATCGGGCGAGCGGGGGTGCTCATGTTATGACATTCCCCACTCGTACCCAAGTTTCCGAGCCGAGGCAACTTTGGTAATGACGGACACGTGGCCTTTGGCACGAGTCGGGGTTTCCTAAATTTTCCAAAAATAAAATATTTAGGTGGCGACTCTGTAATCTGGCAAAGCAGTTCATGTTTGGTGCTTTTTTATTCAAAATTGATTTTTTTTAAAACCAATTGCCGGATTTGGACTCTTTGGTGTTTATCAGTCTCGCATAGCACTTTGTGAGATTAGATTCAGAACCGTGACAGGAGTCCGAACTATAGTAGCAGGACCCAATTCGCGCCCTCTTCGAAAGAGGGGGGGTGCGCGGAGAGAGTTAGGGAGGTTTACACAAATGCAAAGAAACACATAAGTGTAGATAAAATAACATATCATGAATTCGAGTCAAGTTCTATAAGTCCCCAGCAGAGTCGCCAAAAACTGTAGCTTAGCTTTTTCGTGCCCCTTTTCGGAAACTTAAAAAGAAGCTCAACAGTTCGGACTCCTGCGGTTCTGAATCTAATCTCACAAGTGCAATGTGAAATTGATAAACACCAAAGAGTCCAAATTCGGCAAATCTTTTAGAAAATCAATTTTGAATCAAAATGCCAAAAATGGATTGCTTTGCCAAATACAGAGTCGCCACCTAAATATTTTTGGAAAATTTAGAAAACCCATGACTCATGCCAAAGGCCACGTGTCCGTCATCACCAAAGTTGCCTCGGCTCGGGAACTTAGGTATGAGAGGGGAAGGTCATGAATTAAGCATCCCCACTCGCCCGATCAAAGATCGGCCTCTGCTAACCATGATATGATTTTTATCAACATTATGTGTTCCTATTCCGGTTATTAAGCTAACATTACTATGTGATGCGCACAAGCAAGTATAGACTAGTTTGCTCAAATTGGAACAGCTTAAGTTCATGTTTGTTTGCGAAAATGGATTGAATTTGCCACCTCAAGTCGGCTTAAAGTTTGTGAATTTGCCACCAAACAAGTGGGCTTAAAACTGTTTTGCCACTCAACAAAGTGGGCTTAAAACATGCATTTATTGAATCGTTTCAATTCAAACAACAAGCCTTCATCCACAGGTATTCAAGCAGTTCATCACTTAAGCATTTAGCCTCATGGCATGCATGCTAATCATGGCAATCACACACATTCATGCAAGCATGCTAAAGCATTAAAAACCCACCTAGTACTCCAAGCAAAGACAAAATAAAAAAGTTAGAAAAAATATGCATGATTCCTAACTATACAAGATAACTAATGCAACGCATACAAAGAATGCAATTAATAGGCTCGGAAACCAATATGTCATGTGATTTAGTTTGATAACACATGGTTAAACACATATTCGAAGAAGTATTGAAATGACAATGCAGTTTGAATGATACGCCGAGCCTCGGTGCATGCAATACGAATGAATGGATGCAAGCATAAAGCATAACGTATGCTAATTGAAACATGACCCTAGTCTAACCATCAAAAGCGGGTAAATAAAAGGGAGAAATACGTGGGGTTGGATGACATGCACATTATTACATTTTGTTCTCGTGAAGGAGAGTCCGAATGAATAAAGCTAAGCTAAGTAGCAACTAATTAGGGCTAAGCTAATTAAGCTAATTAGGCTAATTAACTAATTATTACAACATTTGAATGAATTAACTAGTAAGCTAACTGTGGATGCGCCCCGAGGGCCTTGCTTACCACAGTTCGGACTCAAATTGTCACGGTTCTTAATCTGATCTCACAATGTGCGATGTGAGATTGATAAATCGCCAAAGAGTCCAAATCCGGCAAATCGTTTTGGAAAATTGATTTTTAAGAAAGAAGTGCCAAACATGGACTGCTTTGCCAGATACAGAGTCGCCATCTAAATATTTATTTTAGGGGAATTTAGAAAACCCTGACTCGTTGCCTAAGGCCACGTGTCCGTCATCACCAAAGTTGCCTCGGCTCGGGAACTTAGGTACGATTGGGGAAGGTCATCTATGAGCACCCCCGCTCGCCGGATCCAAAGATCGGCCTATACTAAGAATGATATCTCGTTTTTGAAAACATGTGTTCTTATCTCGGTTAATTAGCTAGAATTACTATATGATGCGCACAACACACAAGTATAGACTAGATCGCCTAATTCGGAACAAAGCATCGCATATCCGTCTGTTTGGAAATTGTTTGAAGTTTGCTACTCACAAGTAGGCTAAAACACGGATTTCGATGAATTATTTCAATTCAAGCAATCCAACCTTCACCCATAGGCATTCAGGTAGTTATATCACATAAGCAATTAGCCTCATGGCAAGCATGCTTTCATGTTGACATTCACATACATGCAAGATGCTAAAACATAAACACTCACAGTGTACTCCAAGCCAAAATAAAGAGCTAGTTCGTAATCAATGCATGATCCTAATTCGTGTTAAGATGGCTAATGCAACACATGCAAAATGCAACTAGAATAGGCTCGGCTAATCTAAGAATGGCATGTGAAATGCGACAACTCGATACACGTATTCAAGCTGGAATTGAAATACTTATGCAATTAGTATGATGCGCCGAGCCCGGTGCATGCAATACAGATGAATGATGCAAACATGCATAGCATAAGGATGCTAATTGAAAATGACCTAGAACTAACCATCGTAAGCGATTAAGTAAAAAGGAGAAAGAAATGGAGGTTTGGAAGACATGCATCGCACACACGCACGCTTATTACAACAATTGCGCCCTCCCGACGGAGGGACCGAAAGAATAATACAAATTACATAATTAACTAACTAACAAGCTAATTAATTATTACACAATACTTAACTAATTAAGCAAATCAATTAAGCTATGAAAGCAGTAAAGCAGTAAAGCAGTCTCGGGAAGAAGGACGAATGCATTCATGCTCGGCTTCGCTCGAAAATCTATCACCATGCTCATGTTGCCTCTGTTTACACTGCCCTGCATCTCTAAAAACTGTGCAACTCTCAAGGATGCCTCTGAATCACCTTCTGAGCACTGTGGGATGTCACCAGCTGAAATTAAAGGCCACCGGCCAAGAAGAACTGGTCATCGACCATTTATGGGGACCTCGGCCAACAATACATAGGCAGCCGGCACCGAAGATGGCCGACCGGCCATCTCTTCCTGCAGAATCCTGTTTTGCTGCAGCAGAGGACAGACAGAGCATGGCAATGCATTTTCAAGGCAATGTTTGCACCACCACCCTCCTTATCATGTTTGAGACTCAAAGGAGTATGGTTCTCGACCCTCGGGCCACCGATCACGCATTTCAAAGCATGATGGCCAAAGGAGCCAAGTGTGCAATTTAATGTCAAATGAAATGCACACAAAACACATAAAGGACCCCAACCTCTATCATGATTTATCAAGAGGCAAGGAATGTAAACATGCAAGCAAAACTAGTGCGACATGAGCATGTTAATGACAATGCCATACAAGGCTAAGCATGCCAAATGCAATGCAACGTTACCTAATATACATCCAAACATGCAAGAATATGTGACAACATATCAAGCATATGACAAAATGCAAGCTAACAAGCATGGAAATATGCAAGGCATGTAACAACATGTCATGACAAGGCACAATTGAACTAGCATGCTACAACATGCAATTTACCAAATATGCAACAAGTACGTGACAACATCCAAGGCAAGCATCCAACAACATGCGGGGATGGTCTTAAACCGAAATGGACAGCTCTCAAATAGGTCCAAATCAGTGGCCAATATGCTAAGGGATAAGGGACAAAATCACATACAAACATGCATGGTAATTGGCCTAACACTTAAGCATCGAAAGGCAACTTTCAAGAATATTTAAAAGGAATGAAAAGCATGCAAATGTGACAATATTACATGCTCTGGAATGATGCTAGGAGTGATGCCAAATCACATAAACAAGTCATAATCGAAGCATGTACAAGGCTTAAAGCCCAAGACTAGTAAAGGGACTCGAACCAAAGCTACGCAAAACAAAGAGCATATGGCAAGCATAACCCAAAACAGTCCTAAATCATGGCAGAGTGAGCCTAAAACATGCAATGACCAAAGCCAAAACAAGCTAAAACAAAGGGGTAAAACATGAGGCATGCAAGGCCATAAAAGAGGTGTTACACTACACCTAATACAACCAAACATGGTATGATTTGAACAACCAAAATCAGACTTATGGCATGTTAAAACAAACTCAAAAACCCACTTAGATGGCATCTAAATGACCTAAGCATAGGGGCATGCATAATGACCCGATCATGGGGCATAAGACACCAACTCTTCAAGACATTGAAAGGATGACGAATGCAAGCATGCAAGCATGAAATATGGGCTGAAATAACATGACAAATGATTCCAAATCACTGAAATGGCCCAAGTAAAGCATGCTAGTGACTTAAGCACCCAAAGCTAACAAGCTAGATTGTATGGTAGATATACAAAACAATGCAAGCATGACCAAAACGATGAAAAACAGAGCTCAAGCATGTTAAAACAAGGCTAGAAGCTTCATGAAGTTAAGCCAAAATCATGTCAAAAAGACATGTTACAACATGGTGCATGTTAAGGCAAATCATGGGATTACAAGACAAGTATACAAAGCATGCATGGTATGCCTAGACCAAGTCAAAACAGTGCTATATCATGGCAAAACAAAGCCTAATATATACTGAAATGATGCTAAAACAAGCTAAGCACACATGCTACAAACATAAGCCATTTATGCAAACATTCAAGACAACAAGGAGAGGGGATGACCCTTCCCTATTTAAGACATCAAAACCACCTCTCCACCACTGAAAATCCTCTGGATTTCAGTGGTAGAGAGGTCATGCAAAGCTAATAACAAAGGCCAAAATGGATGGCCAAAAACAAGGCCTAACAAGGCTTAAGAGGGGGGAAATGTAACAACCGGGATTTTAAATCCACATCGGATTGACGTATAGTGGTGCCTGTCACCTTGAAACTTGTATGGTTGTTGGACTCTTGATGTTGATGGGTTGGCAAGTGAACTTTAAATAGTATAATTGAGGACCCTTGGATGATATTTGGAACCTTGATTGAAGCCTTAACAAGATATATAGATAAGATTAAATAAAAAGTTCCAAATTTGAGTTTGAATTTTTGACCAGCCGTCACTCTTTTGCCCTTTTCTCCTTATATACTTGGAATTTGAATGTGAGGTTAGAACCATTGGAAAGCTTATTTCCAGGGCTTCAATTTGGACACAAGAATGACCTAAAACGGAGTCCGGATGGGAGAGTTACACCTGTTCAAAGTTTCAAAATCTGTGCTGGGTGCAGGTCCGCTCTAGCGGGAATAGGGACGCTCGAGCGGGTTTTACGGGCCAGCAGCTTAAAAAACGAGATTTGAGACCATTTCATATAATTTTCTTCTTTCCTCTTCCTTCCTCTCCTCCATGTCCGAAACCCTAGCTCCCCAAACCTTGATTTCCTCCACTTTTATCAACAAATCCACCATGGATTTTGCATCAACAATGAAGAACAAATGAAGATCAACATTTTCAACCGATTTGATTTTGGAATTTCGAAGTGATGCCCTTGACCTAGCTTCCTTGCTTTCAATCTTGAGGTAGGGGTTCTAGTTCTCCTTCAATGCTTACATTAATAGATAGATTTGTAGTATTTTTGTGTATATAAATGCAAAATCTATATTTTGAGCATATAGAGTTATATTATGGGAATTGGGGATTTCGGATTTGAAGAGTTTAGGGTTTTATTGTTGGGGTTTAGATTATGGTTTATGGATTATGGACCTAGGGTACATAATAAATGGGGAGATTTGAAACAAAAAGTAATGGGTTAAGGAATTTGGAATGTTTCTTGAAATTTCTAGATTTTTCTTGAAACCCTAGGTTGATTTTTGATGATAATCAATGATTTGGCCCAAATTGAAAGTTGAATCATGAAATTGGTAGGTTGAATTATATATGTACAAGTTTAATTGGAATTTGGTTATGTTTGAAAATTATGTTTAAAATTTGCAAATGAATTTTGTTATGAGCACTGTAAATCATGTTATAATGAGAAGGAAATTGGGGGAAATGATTTATTCATGATATATATGACATAAACTCGGTTATGGAATGTTGAAATGGGATTTAAGAATTCCTCTTGAATTATGTCAAATTTTATTTAATGATGTTGAGTTGAATCATGTTGCTTATGTTGAATTGTGGTGATTTTGTGGGATGGTATTGACTATGTTGAGTTTAATTTTGTGACCTAAAATGTGGAGTTTTCAATAATGGGTTTAACGCCAAATCATTTTACTAAATATTTGTGGGCTTGCTTAGTTATTAAAATCAAGAGAATGATTTAATGGGGTTTCTTTATGGGGATGTGTAATGTTTGGTTTTTGGTCAAATCCCTAGACATTCCGGGAGTTTTGGAAAAATGTGGAAGATGTCCATACAATTCGTTCGAAGTAAAATGAAGCAAGAAATGAATTAAGAAAGGAAAAGACCTAATGACTAAATTATGTTTGTGTACAGGGCACACTCCAGAAGGGACAAGCACTTCGTTGTAGCACTGTGAGTAGTAGTACTGTGGTCCTACATTTAATCATCGTTACTGATCTTTATTGTTAACATTCCATTTCTTGCAAGTGATTATACTAATGTTATATTGGTTGGAAGATTTTGTGTATGTTAGTATGACTCGGAAACTACTCTACATTCCGGTTACGAGTAAGGGCTATCATTAATGTGCTAGAAACTGTAAATTATCTCATGGAACTATTAAAGTCGAGTCCATTAGGATAAAAAGCAACCCATGTTATGGAAAAGAAGCTGTGTGTGTTAAGGGAATGATTTTACTGTACTTCCGTAATCGGGAGTTAATACTATGGAATTGGTTAACGGGAAGGAATGGTAAATGTGAACTTTCCTTTTTGGGAACATGACGGTTTGGACATTCCATAATGAACCATCATAATTGGATGATCAAATATGACTGTGGATAATCCTAAACTGGTACGTTTTGTTTACCGTTAATAGGTGTTATTAACGTCTTATTATCTGGAAGTTCACTTTATTGATTCATGATGAACAAATGGAATAATGATGCATGTGTCTTCTATCAATAAGTATTACTACGTTTTCGATATACGTAAGATGATTATTTTAGCTTGGAATAACCTATGAAGAGATTTGTGTACACTATTGGGTGAAAGTATTTTTATGAACCTGGGGTTATTCCGTCCTGGTTATCCGTTCTGTTTATGATATGATATATAACGATATGATTTCTGGTATGGAACAAAGTGCTGTACGGAACTAAGTGCTGCAATGCGAGTCACCTCTAGAATCCGTACGAGCCACCTCTTGAGTCCATACATATGTGAACTGGGCTTAAAGCCGATGTGAAAGTTATGAGGCCTATGTCCGTTTTGTGAAAGATATAAGTTGTGAAGTTATGAAAGATACAATTTGTGAAATTATGAAAGATATAATTTGTGAAGATATGAAAGGTATAACTTGTGAATTTGTGAACTTATGAGGCCGAGGGCCACTTTGTGAATTTGTGAACTTATGAGGCCGAGGGCCAACTTGTGAATTATGAAATTATGAGGCCGAGGGCCAACTTGTGAAATATGAATCTGTAACTTGTGAATTTATGCATCTCAGAGGCCGAGGGCCAATCTGTGAAGTTATAAACCGACAAGGCCGTTCTGAAATGTCTACAGAATCAGACTAACCACAGAATTTTTGCATTTACTTATGTAATTAAATGAATATGTACATTGTAAGTAAGTTAAGTTAAGCTTTAAATTGTTTATGTACTACTGTTCACTGAGCTTGACTCACTTTGTGTTATGTCTGTTTCTGTAGGCATTCTACCTGGAGGTCAGTTTTAACCCATGGCATCCGTGCCTCTTTTGTCAACCTCAGAGTGTCCAGGCACTTAAGCGAAGGCAGCTCATTTTGCTAAGCTTTTGATTTTGCACCCTGATTGTCTGGTTAAAGTTGATGTATATATAATTCCTTTGCCTGTCCATGTTGTTTTGCACCCAATTCTAAGGGCTGGGTCTGTATATATATATATGTACGTAGCTAGTTCTCTGATGCACGTCACTGTATGTTTATTTGCCTTATGTTCTGTCTGTGATCCTGGCATGATAGTGGTCGCTCAATGGATGCAATTCTTTTATTTATGTTAAATTATATTGGTGAATGCTTCCGTTCAGGCCCCATATGATATGTATAATAGGTTTAGTGTCCGTTTTCAAATGGGTCATGCCCAAACTTTTAGGGGCGGGTTTGGGGCGTGACAGGTGGTATCAGAGCACGAGTTGCTATCTCACACACGAATCCATTGAGCTTTAGGATGTCTAGAAAAAAAAAAAAACTTAGGCATCATGCATTAAATCCTTAGTGCATATGAAAGAAAGTGATGGCAACGTTAAATGCAATCTGTTAACACTAACGATTATAACCCATGTCCATTGTATATTCTTTGTGCATATTGTGAGTAATTGTTATGCAGAACATGGTAAGACATGCAGATGGGGTTAAATCAACAGAATTGCGCAGTGGAAGCGTGGTAAGGGTTCGAGCTGATTGGTAAGACAATCTATATATCAATGATTAAATAAGATGTATGTTATCGATTATTATTTGCGGATTGGAAGTTGCTTATCATCTGTTTTGATGGAATGATTAAACCCTAGGTATGGAATATTCCTTAAAAAAAAAATGATATATTCTTCCTTGTCACAACAATGTTTAGATCTGTGATTTTGTGCAATTACTGCATATGAGTATTTTGATAAGATGTGTTGGTGGGCTAACTGAACTTGTGTTGAATACGAATGGCTGTATGGAGAAGTTATGTATATAATGACCCCTCTTCGAATTGTGTGTAATTTGTTATGGAAGTTTGTAATTTGAAATTTGCATTCTGAAATCGGAAATTCGACATTTGAAATTTGACATTTGACTCTGTCATCTGTAATCTGTTTTGTTATGTGTAAATTGTAATCTGTAATTAAAATTCCATGTAAAGAATGGTTGAACAACATGAAAGACCTACCCACCTTACGTGTCTGCGTACATGAGACTTGTAAAAGAGAGGCAATTAAGGACTATCGTAGGAATTAAAATCCTGCTTCTGTATATCAATGACTTAAGATTGAGAAATCATGTCTGTGAAATATTTTTGTGTAGATATGCAAAGGTTAGATATTGCAAATTATTGAATTAATCTATGTTCTGTCTTTGAGGGATATAATGTAAACTGTTCTGCACGGCACTGTGAACTAAAGAGAAAATGGAACGAATGGACAGGGAAATACTCTTTATTGATGGTGAGTTAATGATATGTACTGGACGTTTACCTCCTCTAGTATGTTTATATACATTTGTATAATATGCACGACGTAATATTGAACTAATTTGGCTCAGAAGTTTAACTCTGATATTAGGTGATCAAATTATTTTGCCACAAAATTGTTGACTTCCAGACGTATCTGCATGGGTGTGGTTACTGTATACTTAAGGAAATTTATGACTTTATGAATGGACCCAGTAAGACCTACGTATGTGAAATAACTGGATACTCTGTTTATGTTAATTGATTGAGCCAGACGACTGGTTTATAATTTCTGCATGACTGTTTGCTGATCCATTGTAATTGTGAGTTATGAATACGAAACCATGTGGATGATCTCGTGTCTTACAGTAGGAAAGAAAGAATCATCTGAATAGTGGAATACTGAAATGATCAAAAGAGGGGCCAAATTAATTTGTGCCGTAACAAGAAGAAATGTTATTAAGAGAAGACGTTACACCTTACTGTTATGACTAGTTGATTAAACATGATTTAAATTTGATTTCTGGCTTTATCTTTGAATGGCTCCCTCTACTCGAAAGATGGGTGTCTTATAATAGTATGATTAAATGTCTATTATGACACGTCTGTATGAATTTATAAAAGTGTATGGTACTAGTTTTGATATGGTCGTAACTATTTGACTTGGGGCATGGTCCTCTTGTGTTACTGAACTAAGAAGTAATGCTATGAGGAATTTACAATGTGTACTGTGATCTCTCTTTCTGTTGTATTGCATATCATTCTGAATTAATATACTGGTATGACCCTGAAGTGCTTTTGGGAACAAGGGATATTACAAGCGAATTATAAAGCTAAGGGCTGCGTACATAAACGATTTATTTGTGACTATTGGAATGAAATATGCCTCGTTAATTAGGCAAAACCTTGTTGGTAGGCTTTGATCTAGGATTTTATTATGCATAACCATAAACTTTAATGGACAACCCCTCTCCGAGTAAATGGCACTCCGAAATTTACCCAAAGAACTACTTAACTGGGCAAGTTTGAACATGTACTTTCTAATGGGAATTACATATGAACTATTCAGGCTGGATCAATTTGGTTATGAACATAGTAAAGAACATATTGTGAAGGAAATTAACGTATGCTATGGGAATTTATGAATTATGTGCTTAGGGGAAATGCTACGTATTATGTTTCTGTATTTAAGAATTATATGTTTCTATAGCTGAGAATTGATGAGACAGGAAAAATATTGTGATTACAAACCCTGCCTACTGGGGAGTTTATATCTGGAATGTCCTGCCAAGGACTCTTGTAGTTTCACCTTACTCGATACAAGATCCTGAGAAATAAAATATGAGATGTTTTCTTTCATTTTACATACCTGGAATGGGCATGTTTGAGTTGTCTTCTATTTGGTTTTCTTCAATTTCGAGGATGAAATTTCCTTAAGGTGGGTAAGTTATAACACTTTGTATTTTGGGCTTAGGAATGAAGTAAGGTGTAATTGGAAGTTGTTAAGGTTGGGTGGATATGTATGGCGCTCTCATGCTTTGTTATGAACTAGGGGTTGTTAAGAATTGGTGAGCATATGGTTGTTGCTATTCATGTTAGAACGGATGCAAATTTCGGGGATGAAATTTCTTAAGGTGGGAAGGGTGTAACGACCCGGATTTTAAATTCACATCGGATTGATGTATAGTGGTGCCTGTCACCTTGAAACTTGTATGGTTGTTGGACTCTTGATGTTGATGGGTTGGCAAGTGAATTTTAAATAGTATAATTGAGGACCCTTGGATGATGTTTGGAACCTTGATTGAAGCCTTAACAAGATATATAGATAAGATTAAATAAAAAGTTCCAAATTTGAGTTTGAATTTTTGACCAACCGTCACTCTTTTGCCCTTTTCTCCTTATATACTTGGAATTTGAATATGAGGTTAGAACCATTGGAAAGCTTATTTCCAGGGCTTCAATTTGGACACAAGAATGACCTAAAACGGAGTCCGGATGGGAGAGTTACACCTGTTCAAAGTTTCAAAATCTGTGCTGGGTGCAGGTCCGCTCTAGCGGGAATAGGGACGCTCGAGCGGGTTTTACGGGCCAGCAGCTTAAAAAACGAGATTTGAGACCATTTCATATAATTTTCTTCTTTCCTCTTCCTTCCTCTCCTCCATGTCCGAAACCCTAGCTCCCCAAACCTTGATTTCCTCCACTTTTATCAACAAATCCACCATGGATTTTGCATCAACAATGAAGAACAAATGAAGATCAACATTTTCAACCGATTTGATTTTGGAATTTCGAAGTGATGCCCTTGACCTAGCTTCCTTGCTTTCAATCTTGAGGTAGGGGTTCTAGTTCTCCTTCAATGCTTACATTAATAGATAGATTTGTAGTATTTTTGTGTATATAAATGCAAAATCTATATTTTGAGCATATAGAGTTATATTATGGGAATTGGGGATTTCGGATTTGAAGAGTTTAGGGTTTTATTGTTGGGGTTTAGATTATGGTTTATGGATTATGGACCTAGGGTACATAATAAATGGGGAGATTTGAAACAAAAAGTAATGGGTTAAGGAATTTGGAATGTTTCTTGAAATTTCTAGATTTTTCTTGAAACCCTAGGTTGATTTTTGATGATAATCAATGATTTGGCCCAAATTGAAAGTTGAATCATGAAATTGGTAGGTTGAATTATATATGTACAAGTTTAATTGGAATTTGGTTATGTTTGAAAATTATGTTTAAAATTTGCAAATGAATTTTGTTATGAGCACTGTAAATCATGTTATAATGAGAAGGAAATTGGGGGAAATGATTTATTCATGATATATATGACATAAACTCGGTTATGGAATGTTGAAATGGGATTTACGAATTCCTCTTGAATTATGTCAAATTTTATTTAATGATGTTGAGTTGAATCATGTTGCTTATGTTGAATTGTGGTGATTTTGTGGGATGGTATTGACTATGTTGAGTTTAATTTTGTGACCTAAAATGTGGAGTTTTCAATAATGGGTTTAACGCCAAATCATTTTACTAAATATTTGTGGGCTTGCTTAGTTATTAAAATCAAGAGAATGATTTAATGGGGTTTCTTTATGGGGATGTGTAATGTTTGGTTTTTGGTCAAATCCCTAGACATTCCGGGAGTTTTGGAAAAATGTGGAAGATGTCCATACAATTCGTTCGAAGTAAAATGAAGCAAGAAATGAATTAAGAAAGGAAAAGACCTAATGACTAAATTATGTTTGTGTACAGGGCACACTCCAGAAGGGACAAGCACTTCGTTGTAGCACTGTGAGTAGTAGTACTGTGGTCCTACATTTAATCATCGTTACTGATCTTTATTGTTAACATTCCATTTCTTGCAAGTGATTATACTAATGTTATATTGGTTGGAAGATTTTGTGTATGTTAGTATGACTCGGAAACTACTCTACATTCCGGTTACGAGTAAGGGCTATCATTAATGTGCTAGAATCTGTAAATTATCTCATGGAACTATTAAAGTCGAGTCCATTAGGATAAAAAGCAACCCATGTTATGGAAAAGAAGCTGTGCGTGTTAAGGGAATGATTTTACTGTACTTCCGTAATCGGGAGTTAATACTATGGAATTGGTTAACGGGAAGGAATGGTAAATGTGAACTTTCCTTTTTGGGAACATGACGGTTTGGACATTCCATAATGAACCATCATAATTGGATGATCAAATAGGACTGTGGATAGTCCTAAACTGGTACGTTTTGTTTACCGTTAATAGGTGTTATTAACGTCTTATTATCTGGAAGTTCACTTTATTGATTCATGATGAACAAATGGAATAATGATGCATGTGTCTTCTATCAATAAGTATTACTACGTTTTCGATATACGTAAGATGATTATTTTAGCTTGGAATAACCTATGAAGAGATTTGTGTACACTATTGGGTGAAAGTATTTTTATGAACCTGGGGTTATTCCGTCCTGGTTATCTGTTCTGTTTACGATATGATATATAACGATATGATTTCTGGTATGGAACAAAGTGCTGTACGGAACTAAGTGCTGCAATGCGAGTCACCTCTAGAATCCGTACGAGCCACCTATTGAGTCCATACATATGTGAACTGGGCTTAAAGCCGATGTGAAAGTTATGAGGCCTATGTCCGTTTTGTGAAAGATATAAGTTGTGAAGTTATGAAAGATACAATTTGTGAAATTATGAAAGATATAATTTGTGAAGATATAAAACGTATAACTTGTGAATTTGTGAACTTATGAGGCCGAGGGCCACTTTGTGAATTTGTGAACTTATGAGGCCGAGGGCCAACTTGTGAATTATGAAATTATGAGGCCGAGGGCCAACTTGTGAAATATGAATCTGTAACTTGTGAATTTATGCATCTCAAAGGCCGAGGGCCAATCTGTGAAGTTATGAACCGACGAGGCCGTTCTGAAATGTGTACAGAATCAGACTAACCACAGAATTTTTGCATTTACTTATGTAATTAAATGAATATGTACATTGTAAGTAAGTTAAGTTAAGCTTTAAATTGTTTATGTACTACTGTTCACTGAGCTTGACTCACTTTGTGTTATGTCTGTTTCTGTAGGCATTCTACCTGGAGGTCAGTTTTAACCCATGGCATCCGTGCCTCTTTTGTCAACCTCAGAGTGTCCAGGCACTTAAGCGAAGGCAGCTCATTTTGCTAAGCTTTTGATTTTGCACCCTGATTGTCTGGTTAAAGTTGATGTATATATAATTCCTTTGCCTGTCCATGTTGTTTTGCACCCAATTCTAAGGGCTGGGTCTGTATATATAAATATATGTACGTAGCTAATTCTCTGATGCACGTCACTGTATGTTTATTTGCCTTATGTTCTGTCTGTGATCCTGGCATGATAGTGGTCGCTCAATGGATGCAATTCTTTTATTTATGTTAAATTATATTGGTGAATGCTTCCGTTTAGGCCCCATATGATATGTATAATAGGTTTAGTGTCCGTTTTCAAATGGGTCATGCCCAAACTTTTAGGGGCGGGTTTGGGGCGTGACAGGAAACATCCCCAAGCCTCAAAGAGACCTTAAACAAAGTTCTAAAGCAAGAAAAATCAAAAGTTTTATCAGTTATAAACTAAGCTCAAAACAATAAGCAAGAAGGGTTAAATGCTTAAGCAAGAATGGGGTATCTAAAACAAGCAACTCACCCTTGTAGAACCTCTTCAAGAACAAAGCTCCAGCAAGTTTTCTGAGTTCAAACCATCCTAAGAACACTGAAATCAACCTCCTAGCACCTCAGCAACCAAGGGTGATGTTCTAGTGTGTGTTTGTGTACAATAGTAAGACAATACTACTCTTTTAGACACAAAACAAAGCTAAACCAAGAAGAATAGATACAACACTATATCTATCCTCTCAAGAACATTTTTTCTAAACCTTGAAGGAGGGAGGAGGGGCTCCCTCTTTATAGACGTTCAAATTCTAAGGCTTCCAAGAGAAGCCAAGCTAAGGGCAAATCCCTCCATACACGTGTGTGGAGGGGGTGGATTGTGGATGCCAGCTACACCAGCTGGCACAAAATATCTGCATAAAGCAGATGAACAGTGTTCGGCCACCAAAAATGGCTGATTGACCAACATAAGTGCCGGCCGACCAAATATAGTGCCGACCGGCCAATACTATTGGTCGATGGCAATAAAAAGGGGCCGATGGCATCATGCCCTGGCCGGTGGGTTGAGGGGATGGCAAACAAGCCACCCTCTTCCCTTAGAAGCAAAAACACAAGTGTTTGGTCCACAACCAAGCAAAAAATAGACAAGTTGAGAGATCTTGAGGCAAGGTGCTTAGCCAAGGCCTCCGAGAACTCAAAATGAACATGAGCATGGATGATCATCGAGTGTTCAAACGATGACGTCCAAGTCTTGAGGACGGTCAAAAATGGGGTGTCTACAGTTGCCCTCTTTGACAGAACTCGAAAGTCACAAAGTGACGGGAGTGAATGTCAAAGCCCAGAGACGACCCATTTTTTACAAGGCCGAAGACTTAGACAAGCATGCAAGATAGCATGATATGTGCCCAAAGGCAGGGGCAAGATGCAAGTGATATGCATGATGCCGTTCATAACTTATGATCATGCAAAGAAAGCTGTAATGAAGCATTCATGCAAAACAAATGCAATAATTTAAGCAAGCGAATAAGAGATAACAGTCCTACACATTCCAACATAAAGGGTGTAAGAAAATTATGCAATTCTCACTGCGCCTCATGCGGAGAAGATTAAAGGCGACTACCGAGGACACCCGGAGTCTCAAACACAACATCTCTCAACGTATCATAGCAAGAGAGGCAAAGGAGTATCTCTCGGCATGGCACACGCATGAGAGGAAATGAAGCATCTCTCAGCGTGGCACATGCGTCCGAGGAAGGAGAGCATCTCTTGGCGTGGCACACGCATGAGAGAAAAGAGAGCAATAAAGCACGATGCACATAACAGTGTGAATACGTCCAAATGCGGCACGCGAGTGGAGAAAGGTTGCGCAAGAAAGTGCGATGCACATAACAGTGCAGGTATGTCCAAACGCGGCACGCGAGTGGAGAAGGGTTAGTTACGTCCACACGCGGCACGCGAGTAGAGAAAGGTTAGTTACGTCCGCACGCGACACGCGAGTGGAGAAGGGGTTAGTTACGTCCACACGCGACACGCGAGTGGAGAAGGGTTAGTTACGTCCACACACGGCACGCGAGTGGAGAAGGGTTACAGTTAAATTGAATCGGGACTTCCCTCGAATGAATCGAACATACAATATCCTGCACGTCTAGTTCGTCTGGTCGCGCCAGCTTCAAATGAACCGTACATACAATATCATGCCCGCAAAAGAAAGAAACTTAACAGGTGCAATTTTGTTAGAAACATGCATAACAATGCAATTTAAAGCTGCGTGACAACGTGAGTAAAGTGTGCATAACAATGCAGGTAGAACATGCGAAACAACAGGAGTTAAAGACGTACATAACAATGTAAATAACGAACGTAACAACGCAAGTTAAGGGTATGCGAAACAACGCAAGTTAGAGAAGTTTGCAAAACAATGCAAGTTAGATGAGTTTGAGGGGTGCAAGACAACGCACATAATGAACAAAACAATGCCAGTTACAGGGAATGCAAGACAGTGTGAATGAAATATGCAACAATGTGAGAGATTGAAATGCATGACAATGCAGATGAAAGATGTATGACAATGCGAGTTGTTGAAATGCATAACAATGCAAATGAAAGATGCATGACAATGCAAGTTACTGAAATGCATGACAATGCAAATGAAAGATGCATGACAATGCAAGTTACTGAAATGCATGACAATGCAAATTATTGAAATGCACGAAAAATGCAAATGAGACACGCATGACAATGCATGAACTAAAATGCATGACAATGCATGTTATTGGAATGCACGACAATGCAAATGAGACACGCATATCAATGCATGAACTGAAATGCATGACAATGCAAATTATTGGAATGCATGACAATGCAAATGAGACACGCATGACGATGCATGGACTGAAATGCATGACAATGCATGATTATTGAAATGCATGACAATGCAAATTAGTGGAATGCACGATAATGCAAATGAGACACGCATGACAATGCAATGATTGAAATGCATGACAATGCATGAACTGAAATGCATGACAATGCATGTTATTGGAATGCACGACAATGCAAATGAGACACACATGTCAATGCACGAACTGAAATGCATGACAATGCAAATCATTGGAATGCATGACAATGCAAATGAGACACGCATGACGATGCATGTTGTTGATGAGGTGCATGATGATGCGAATGAAACACGTGAAATAACGCGGATGGAGGGGGGGTGCAAGACAATGCAACCCAAGGGAGGTGCATGACAATGCAAGCATGGCGTGCGCTACAACGCATATAGACGTGGATAACGATGCAAGTGAACAGTGCATAACAATGCAAGTTGTGTGCGCTACAACGCGTGTAGACGTGCATAACGATGCAACCTATGTATGTTTATCATAAGCAAGACAAAACATTGTAATGCAATGCATTTAAAGCAGTTATTGAATCTCGCAAGATACCAAAGGATACGAAAAGGATACACCTTGCGTGTACCGATCATCGCATACAGAAGACATGGTTCGAGGTCAACACGGAAGCCAGTTATACTTCAAAATTCCACTTTCTTGCACTGCCTTCAGAGATGAAGGTCCCAAACCACATAATTGGCCCAACCAAGGGTGTAAGAGGTTCACCGGCCACAAGGGGAGGCCACCGGCCATCCATCGGCCACAAAAGGAGCTCATCGGCCAACTTTTTAGCCGATCGGCTAACAATTTGGCCGACCGGCCAAAAATGGCAATGTCGGGGCAGTTTTGACATTTAGCCATGGGTCTTTAAATATATGGCCTCAAACCATATATTTTCACTTCCTCTTAGCTCGAAAAACCCTCCCCTCTCTCTCTAGGTGATTTTCCAACCTTCGATCCTCGTTTTTCTCTTATTTTCGGCACTTTTCCGTCGTTTGATTCGTGAAACTCTTCCCGTTTTGCACACTTTGAACCGAACAAATCTTGGTTTCGGTGCCTTTTTCTTGGTTTCCACCGTTTGGAGTTTGTTTTCCCCGAGTCATACCTCGATCTTCGTGCCTTTTTCGCACCCCAACCTTTCCTCCCATTTTTCACCCTCTCGGGGTTGACTTTTGGCATTCTAGCCTATTTTCCACATTCTCGGCCATTTTTGCACTCTTTCTGAGATGGCGGACGACATTCCACGTGGTGGGACTCCCCCAGAGATAGACGTGGATCCCGAGGTCGAGCTCTTACCTCTTCACATCCGGCCGTTTGATCCGGCGACTTACAAGTTGGCGATACATGTGTTGCCTCCCGATGGTATCCGCCAATTCAGGAGCTATGCGCAGGCGCGCCACTGGAGCTTTTGTTGTGCGAGCCAGAGTCACATCTGTCTTACGGCGCTTCTGAGGTATATTCTTCCTCTGTTTCATTTTCTGCAATGTAGAACACATAACTGCGATAGTTGATTCTGTTCTTTAACTGCTTAACTCAGACACACTAATACAGCGCATGCTGTAGTTCACTATGAGCACACCCACACCTGATATCTATTTGAATCTGAACACGTGTACACACGCTGTATTCTCCACTGAACCATTCAAACACACTGATTCATCATATGCCGTAGTTCACTGTGAGCATGCCCACACCCAATATCTATTTGAATCTTAACAAGTGTACACACGCTGCATTCTCAACTGAACAATTCAAACACACACTGATACATCATATGCTGTAGTTCATTGTGAGGACGCCCACACCCAATATCTGTTTGAATCTGAACACGTGGGCACACACTGCATTTTCATCAATTCTGAGCGCATTCAACACTATATTTGTAACACTGCTTCGTAACTGTTTGTTTTGATCACAAGGAGATTCCCATGCCTTCTGGGGGTACGGGAACACTACCGCCCGAGGTTAGTACATGGAGCTACCTGACATGGTTCGTCGTATTGTCGACCAAGCCGGTTTTGGGACCTTTTGCATAGGACTCTCGGGCCTCACTATGAGCAGGCCCCATCTTGCTGCTCTGGTGAAGAGGTGGTGGGCCACCACCAACTCCTTCCACCTTTCTGCCACCGGGGAGATGACGATGACTCCCTTTGACTTCTCCATGCTCACAGGCATCGGAGTGGGGGGTGATCTGATCCCCTTTGACACATATATGGACGAGTGGGACGCCGCTCAGCTATACTTGCTCGGCACTCAGCCACCTCTTGCCCGGGCATGATTTGTGAGGTACTCATGGTTTGAGGGTCACTTTCGGATCCAGGCGCCTACCACTCGAGAGGAGGAGGAGCAGTATGCTCGTGGCTTTATCATGTTCCTGCTGGAGACCACGCTCTTCGCTGACCGGGTGAACACTGTCGCCCTCTACCTGTTGAGCGCATTGTGGACGTGACACGGATCTGCCGCTACGACTGGGGTGGTGCGGGCTTGGCCACTCTTTATGGATATATGAGCTCATCCTCCTGCTGCAGCGGACAGTTACTCAGAGGCTACTGGCGAGCTTGGGAGATACACCTTCTTTTTCTATTTTACATTTCTGCTTTACATTATTTGTACTCTATACACTGCACACATGCAGTCTGCTTCACACTGGGCTGTACACTGCACAAACGATACACACATAATCTGCTTTATTCTGGATTCTGCTTTATCTGATAAGCATACTGATGTTTGCTCTGCTATACTTTGCAGTTGTGGGTATATGCCTACTTCCCAAGGCTTGCCCCAGTGCCAGACGAGGAGGTTTCCCTTGGCATTCCATTCTCTCACCGCTTTGACGTGAGATACGAGCGGAGGCCACGGGAGTCCTTCATGTTCTTCCGCTGCTACTTTGATACCATCACCGCAGCCGAGGTATGTCAAACATTGCAGTTCATTTAAGCTTCGCTTTACATTGTACTCTCAATATCAGTAGGTAACAAACTGTGTTTTATCTGCAGATCACTTGGCAGCCTTGGGCCCCGTTGCCTGACGCAGTTCGGGAGCGGTATGCCAGTGCTCGAGAGGTCACCCGGTTCAGGGTTCTACTAGAGGGCCCAGTCTATCGGGCATTGTATTTCGGGGAGCTCTTCCTGCAGCAGACCTTGGGCGTGCCCGAGCAGACAGTTCCAGCACCTCCTCCTACCCACACGAGGCACAGCGAGAGGTACACTTTGGAGGAGATGACAGACTATACGATTGGCTGGGACTCTGAGCCTTTCAGGGATGAGGGTGACTACGTCAAGTACATTCAGGCTTACATCATGTGGCCTTTAACTGGTACTCGTCGAGCTGAGCGAGAGAGGCCAGCGGCACCAGCAGTGGGAGCAGGGGCATCGAGGGCACCTCCGGCCCGAGGTAGGAGTGGGTCCCGGAGGGGACAGGGAGCTGCATGGCTAAAGCTGCCCACGACGATCACATGCCAAGGGCAGGATGGGGAGACTTATCAGATTCCCTTCGCTCCTCCTCCGGCTGATCATGAGTTTGTCGGAGTCTATGGCTCGACCCCAATATGCACTACTAAACTTTACATTCTGTACAGTCATTTAAATTTATTTGATATCCTGCAGAATACTAATGACTTCAACACTTTTGCAGGCTTCTGTCGAGTACACTCGGCAGTCCCTGGAGTTGACAGCCTCAGCGGTAGGGATGCTGCAGCGGTGCATCGACTCGTTGACCATCTATAATGTCCCGGTAAGTTCTTTCAACTGCAGTCTCAAACTCCTACAATATGTTTCATACATGATCTAGTGCGTCACACTATCAACACGACACTTGATACACAGCACTTACGGTACTGATAGACTGCAACCCACATACTGCTCACAACGTTGCTCACGACATTCATACAATGTACTCATACACTGCATTCTGTACTGATATACTGCTCACAACATTCATACACTGTACTCACACATTGCATTCTGTACTGATACTCTGCTTTATGTTCTGTAACTTATGCATTTGCCATATGTTCTTTTCAAGCTCCATTGCAGATTCCGGCCGCGGGAGGTGCTCCAGCTGGACCATCTGTTCTTGCTCGAAGAGGGGGGGAGTCAGGCAGAGGATGACTATCCACAGCCGTGGTAGACATAGGTGCACCCGTGATGAGAGCAGTTCACGAGAGCCCACTCGAGATGATGATGAGTCAGATGAGGAGGTGGCGTCGTCCCATGGTGAGGTCGGAGATAGCTCAGATTCTGACTATGGAGATGGTGGTGGTGACCCTGGACCCTCGTCCAGGAAGAGGACCAAGACCGACTCCCGCACTCGAGACTATTGATGTTGATCCAGACACCTGCTGCTTCTTTTTTTTTTTTTTCTTCTTCTTCTTCTTGTTCTTCTTTGCTTTGTTCAGACATTTGGTTGCTTTTCTCCCTTTTTGTGCTTTATTTTCCTCTTTACTGGTATTTTGAGCACATTGTACTGCTTCAGGCAGGTTTTACTTTCTCAAAACTACGTACTTTTGAAAAGATGATGGAATGAAACAAGCTTTTTGCTGAAACAGTGTTACATTTGTACATTTTATGCATCGCATCGCATCACATAGCAATGGGATCGAATAGAAATTGAACATGTATGTGCTACCAGGTCAGGTAGTGAACCAACGTAACAAACAAAACAAATTAACTCAATAAGCAACAATAAGACCTTGACAAGCTTACAACTCGATAAGCAAAGAGCAACAACTCGATAAACAAAATTGTGACAACTTGGTAAACGAATGAGCAACAACTCGATAAACGAATAAGCAACTACTCGATAGACAAATGAGCAACAACTCGATAAGCGAATGAGCAACAACTCGATAAGCAAATGAGTAACAACTCGATAAGAAAATTGAAGTAACAAAGGTGTGACTTCGCAAAATGAACACCGGAAGGCACTGGAAGTGGAACCAATCACAAGTTCCCAACATGTTCAACACATAGACTGCTCATTCTGAACACACAGCTCGTAACACAGTACTCTGTTTATTTTGAACACACGCCTCATGCAGGACACTGCTAATTCTGAACACACAACCCATTCCGAACACTGCTCATTCTGAACTCACAGCCCATAACGCAGCATTCTGTTCAGTTTGAACACACGAGATGCAAAGACGGAATTTGTAGAAGTCGAAACAAACTCATATGCTCTGAATTCTTCCTCTTTTCTTTTACATCGCAGTCTGGAACCTATAGCTTCAGAAAGGTCCCGGTTCTACTGTTCTCACATGACCTAGGTTAAACCCTGTGATTTTATGAAAGAACGAATCCTGTGTTGCACAAATGTGGAGAATGGCACAGCACTCTGAGCACAAAACAATTCATTTTTTAAATTAGTTGTTAACCGGGTATTGAGCCTACGACTGAACACAGCAAAAAAGACTCAACAATGGAAAACAAAAAGGTAAACAACCTAAACACATCGAGAAACACTCAAAACGACTCAAAACAAAAGATGAACGAAACAACAAAAGACACGTGTAGACACCCCATTTTTTACCGCCCATAAGACTTGGACGTCATCGTTTGAACACTCGATGATCATCCATGCTCGTGTTCATTTTGAGTTCCCGAAGGTCTCGGCTGCGCGCCTTGTCTTGGGATCTTTCAACTCGACTGTTTTGTGCTTGGTTGTGGACCAAGGACTTGTGTTTTTTTTGCACCTGAGGGGAGGAAATGTCTTGTTGGCCATCCCGTTAACCCACCAGCCATGGCCTGAGGCCACCGGCCGTGTTTTCTTGCTGTTGGCAAAGAGTGTTGGCCGATCGGCACTTTAGTTGGTCGGCCGGCCATTGTTTTGGTCGATCAGCCACTTCTTCTAGCCGAGGCCTTTTCTTTGCCTTTCTCAGGCATTGTGCATGCCATCTGTGCTAGCTGGTGAGCACAGACTCTTCCCTCCATACACGTGTATGGAGGGATTTCATCCTTGCTTAGCTTCTCTTGGAAGCTTTGCAAATTGGTTTTTCTATAAAAGGAGGGCCTCCCCTCCCTTTCCAGGGGTTGAACCATCTGATATAGAAGTTAGATACACCTCTCTCTCTATATCTCCCTCTCTCTAGATTTGTGTGTGTGTTTGAGCTCAAAAGTGTATTTTGTTCTTACTATTGTACATAAACACCTAGCATTACACTATCCTTGGTTGCTGAGGCACTAGAAGGTTGATTTTAGAGTTTTTGAGTTGGTTTTGATCCAAGCAGGGTACTGGAGTTGGTGTTCTTCAAGGGTGAGTCAACTTGCTTTTGATAACCCATTTTGGCTTAAGCTTTTACACATACTTGCATGCTGTTTTAAGCTTAGTGTCCTACCGAAAAAAGTTTTGTATTTTTATGCTTGAGATGTTTGTTTGAGGTAACTTTTGTGTTGGGGGTTGTCTACCCCCCTCTTAGGCCTTGTTTGGCCTCTTTTTGTGCCTTCCTCTTTGGGCTTTGGAACTCTTTTGTTTTGCCTTCACACCACTGAAAATCCAGAGGATTTTCAGTGGTGGAGAAGTAGTTTTGAGGTCTTGTATAGGGGAGGGACACCCCCTTCCTTGGTGTCTCATTTACTTGTGTTGTTGGCTTATAAGAGTAGCATGTTTACTTAGCATGTCTTGGTTCTATTTCAGCACTTTTTGGTGGTTTTTAGGACCTGCCTTAACTCTATTTCATGTTGGTTTGATGTCATCTTGCATGCTTCACATACTTGTAGAGTAATCTTGCATGTTTGCGTAACATGCATCTTGCATTTCGACCATCATGCTCGCATGTTCTAACTTAACTTTGAGAAGTTTTTAGCCTTGTTTCACCATGCTTAAGCTCTATTTGGGGTTGTCTTGGTCATGCTTGCCTTGCTTTGTATAGCTACCATGCATTCTAGCTTGTTAGCTTTGGGTGTGTGAGTCATTAGCATGCTTCACTTGGGCCACTTCAGTGATTTGGTATCACTTGTCATAGTATTTCAGTCCGTGTTTCATGCTTGTATGCTTGCATTTGCCATCCTTGAAATGCTTTGAGAAGTTGGTGTCTTATGCTCCATGTTTGGGTCATTGTGCATGTCTCCATGATTAAGTCTTTGGGATGCCATCTCATTGGGTTTTAGGGTTTGTTTTGGCATATTATAGCTCTGATTTTCCTTGATTGAGTCATGCCATGTTTGGTTGTAATGGGTGTAGTGCAATTCCCCCTTTTGGCCTTGTATGCGCCTTGTTTTGTGCTCACCTTTCTAGCATGATTTGACCACATCCCATGCATGTCCTAGCCTTGTTTCGGCCTGTCTTGGGACTGTTTTGGGTCGCCTTGGCCCTTTGGAGCATGGTTGACATGGCCATAGTTCAAGTACCTTGGCTAGCTTTGAGCTTTAAGTCCATTAACATGCTATGCTTATCCTATGTGCATGATTTGGCATCATTATTGACATGATTTCAGAGCTTATTGCATCGTCATATTCTCATTTTTATACCATCTTGCTCATGTTTGAAGATTGTGCATTGTGGTCTAGCTTATGGACCAATGTATGTGTGTGCATGCCTCCCCTTTTGGTCCCTTGATTTGGGTGTTTTGGCCACTGATTAGGGTATGGCTGAGGTCTACCCTTTTGGTTTAAGCCCATTAAGCGTGTTTGCTTTCATGGTATTTGCATGTTCGTATTGCGCCGTGTTTGCATATTGAGTATATTACATGATGTTTAGTTAGTTGAATCGCATAACATTAATATATACTTGTTGCATGCTTGGGTCGTTTGCAAGCTTGCTTGCATACTCATATTGCGTTGAGTTTGTTTGCATGCCATTGGTCTTGTTGCATTGCATAATGTCCCCATGTTGCATTGCATTTGGCATGCTCGTTTGCATTACATTGTGTTTGGTTTGGGGGTGTCAAACCAAACACGAGGAGCGAGGAACGTTCGTACAAGAAGTGACGAAACGCCCCTCAATCCTTAGTAGCCGACGCTCTTGATCCAAGCATGATAGAGTTCTAGGCATTCATATGTTTTGTTGCATTCATTCCATATTAATTTGCACATTCGACAACTTTGGCCATCATGCGTTGAAATGCGTGATCGGTGGCCCGAGGGTCAAGAGCCATACTCCCTTGAGTTCATAGCATGATAGGGAGGGTGGTCGTGCACACATTGTCTTGTAAATTCCTTACCATGCACTGTATGTCCTCTGCTGCAGCAAAAACAGAATTCTGCAAGAAGGTATGGCCGGTCGGCCACATTCAGTGCCGGCCGGCTAACAATGTTTGGCCGATGGCCCCACTTTTGGTCGATTACCATGTCTACATGGCCGATGGTCCCATTTCTTGGCCGGTGGCATCCCTCAGTACTCAGGGAGTCGTTCAGAAGCAGCCTTGGGACTTGTGCAGCTTTCAAAGGCATAAAACAGTGCAAACAGAGGCAACAGTTGGCATGGCAATGGGTTTCCGAGAGAGGCAAATCGAACATGCATCATCCAATCATTTCGAGGCGGAGCTGCGGTGGCCTCTTTAATTTCATATTTAGATTGTTTGTAATTAATTTGTAATTAATTAAGGGTTTTGTAATATTTAATTAGCTAGGGTAGTTGATTAATTATTCGGTTTGTATTATTTATTCGGACCCTCCGTCGAGAGGGCAAATTTTGTAATAAGTGTCCGTGCGTGTGATGCATGTCTTCCAACCCCCATTTCTTTCTCCCGTTTATTTACCCGCCTACGATGGTTAGTTTTAGGGCATGTTTCAATTAGCGTCCTTAAGCTCGCATATTTGCATCCATTCATCTGTCTTGCATGCACCGGGCTCGGCGCATCATACTAACTGCATCGTATTTCAATTCCAAGTTGAATGCGTGTTATCTGTAGCATCTCATCTGCCATCTTAAATTAGCCGAGCCTATTCTAGTTGCATTTTTGCATGTGTTGCATTAGCCATCTTAACATGAACTAGGATCATGCATGATTTCTAACTAGCTTCTTGTCTTGGCTCGGAGTACACTGTGAGTGTTTATGCTTTAGCATCTTGCATGTGTGTAAGTGCTAACATGACAGCATGCTTACCATGAGGCTAATTGCTTATGTGATATAACTGCCTGAATGCCTGTGGGTGAAGGTTAGGTTGCTTGAATTGGGATAATTCATTGAAATCCATGGTTTAGTCTACTTGCGAGTAGCAAACTTCAAACCACTTTCCAAACAAACGGATATGCAATACTTTGTTCCAAATTAAGCGATCTAGTCTATACTTGTGTGTTGTGCGCATCACATAGTAATTCTAGCTAATTAACTGGGATAAAAACACATATGTCTTCAAAACAAAATATCATGTTTAGTAGTGGCCGATCTTTGATCGGGCGAGCGGGAGTGCTCATAGCTGACCTTTCCCAATCGTACCCAAGTTCCCGAGCCGAGGCAACTTTTGTGATGACAGACACGTGGCCTTAGGCAACGAGTCGGGGTTCCCTAAATTCCCACAAAATAAATATTTAGGTGGTGACTCTGTATCTGGTAAAGCAGTCCATGTTTGACACTTCTTTCTAAAAAATCAGTTTTTCAAAACGATTTGCCGGATTTGGACTCTTTGGTGATTTATCAATCTTGCATTGCACTTTGCGGGATCAGATTAAGAACCGTGACAGTTGAGTCCAAACTGTAGTAAGCCCAAATGAACAAAACGGGATCTCTCCCGGGACGTTCGTGGACATCTACAGTTTCTGGCGACTCTGCTGGGGAGTTGGAGAACTTGACTCGAGCTCATGATATCTTGTTTTGATTACACTGATGCGTTTCTTTGCATTACATGTGCATTGGTGCGCCTAAGGCACCGTGTTTGCCGTATGCTATTCCTGAACGGTTTGCCAGAGGCTCACTTCGAGAAGCGTGCCATAAGGATGACCGGTTGTGGGCTCTGCCACAACGGGAACACAAACCTTGGTTTTTACCGAGGCACCCTTTTTGACCATTCGACCTTGTGCATACTCGGAATCCATAGTGACCATTCCAAACTAGGACAGGTTGCTACCCGATTATAGGTTGTTTGAAACCGCTGTGTGCGTAGTGAAACCCTAGCTCCTGACAACAGGACAGGGAAACCCCACCCCAACATAGGGGTGTTTTGGCTCTTACTTGTCTGTTATGTGCTTTTTGAGTTGACCTCTATAGGGGGTATGCACGTATCAGTCTGCAAGTTTGGGTATCAGGCCTGCGGGCATCAGTATCAGTATTTTGAGAATCAGCCATATCTGCGGGTATCAGATTCAGATTTGGGGCAGTGATTTGGAAACAATGATCAGCAGTTGAGAAATGCCAACTGTGTGTTGTCATACCAACTGTGTGTTGTCTTTATTTAAGCTGTTATGCTGCCCATTTTTCTTTTCAATATTTCCTTATTATGCTTTATTCATCTTTTTGCTAGGTAGTTTAGCACAATTGATTCCGACCAGGAAAATATCCCCCGAGCACTCTGGACTAGAGGTCGTAGACTCCATCGATCTGAGGATCTGGCAGACGGACAACCAGTGTTCCATTCTTTACCCCCGGTTACTAGACGAAGGGCAATTAGGTCGAGGATATTAGTTCAGCAGTCAATTTAGAGGGCTTTGTCTACCCCACCTGGGTATAGCAGGGATCAAAATTCTGTTTCTCCCACAGAGAGGTAACATATACCAGTAGTTCAGCTAGACCAGGGTAGTATGGCAGGAATGGAAAAAATGATGCGTCAGCTCCAGGAGAGCATGAAAACCATGCAGCAAGACGCTGCTCGTCAAGCAAAATTTGCCAAACAGCAGGCCGAGATCACGGCCCAATAGGCAGAGCTAATCACTAGACTACAGCAGCAAGCCGGGGCATCCGCTTCGCACCAAGCTCCTCCGCCACCAAGGGTTCCAACACCCGGGGAGACACCCAATGTCCAGGAAGATACGGACATTCCGACAGGGCCGGCTCCGCCCCCGATCTTACCCCAGCTATCCAAAACACCTACCAACCTACCGGATTCTCCCTTTGAGTTCGAGGTGGATCCCATGGCATTAAAAGTGAGCAAGCTTGAAAAGCTATTCAAGAAATCTCAAGGTGTCAAGACCATTCCGGATATTGAAAATGGGTACACCGACGCAGCCGTGACGCTGCCAGACCGGTTTAAGATGCCTCACATTGACCATTTTGACCGATCCGGCGATCCTATGGTGCATTTACGGTTGTTTTCAGATATACTGAGACTGATGGGTCTCTCTAGGTTGCAAAAGCTGTCTTTGTTTAGCCGGACCTTGTCAAGTGTAGCGGCCATCTAGTATGCAAAATTGGAAGATTCCATTAAGAGGAACTGGGAGGAGATGGCCGAGGCCTTCATAGCTCAGTACTCCTATAATACACAGATCGAGGTCACAACTCGTGATCTCGAGACCACTAGGCAAGAACCGAAGGAGAGCTTCTCCGATTTTGTGACCCGGTGGAAGGCCAAGGCCTCGATGATGACCATCAGGCCTGTTGACAAAGATCAGATTCGGATGGTTATGCGTAACCTCCAGCCCAAGCTTATGCAGAAGATGATCGTTCTCCCCCTCCCCACCTTTGCAGATTTGCATGAGATAGGGGTGTACATCGAAGACGCTATGAAGCAGGGCCTCATCGATAATGAGAGAGAACAGCCTAAGAGAACATTCAACCGCAGTACAAATGTAGGCGCGAGCAGTGTTGCAGCTGCTAGATCTTCAGATGTGAGTATGGTTACCACCACCAATACCCCAAGAGCCCTTGCAGCTACGCCATTCACTGGTGCGTCCGATAGTAGCTCGCAAGCAGCCAGATACGCACCCAAAGGCCAGAGAGCCTTCACTCCACTATATATGCCCCTGTCCAAAGCTTTGGGGGTTTTAATCAGAAAAGGGCACTTGAAACCCCTAGAGCCGCGGCCATTGCCAGAAAAACTTCCTCCCTCCCATAACCCGGCGAAGTACTGTGCATTTCACCAACAGCACGGTCATGACACCGACCAATGCTATAGATTGCGTCATGAGATTCAGGATCTCATCGACAACAGGGTGATCGTGCCTCCGGAAAAACCGAATGTCACAACTAACCCTCTCCCACCACATAACCAAGCTCCACCTCCCAAACACATCAATATGATCCAAACTGGGGTTGAGTCATACGACCCTAGTATATACATCACCCCTTCTCACCTACCCAAGCCGGAGGTGTCCATTCTTGACAGCACTGACTTGTGCGTGTTAGACATCTCCCAAACCCAACCTGAAACGGTGGTGGTAACAGTCGAAGATAGAAGTGGGTCAATTGCGGAGGCAGATGAGAATGCAAATACAGGGCCTGAGAGGTCCGCACACTTCGTGTACAACCCGAGCGGTTACATTACATCAGCAGGCCAGGCTAGGCCGAATGTGGAATTACCAGTGGAGGCAGGGATTTGTGTGGTCCGGAAGGATGGATTCAGTCAAGGCTAGATGACTTAGCAGATCTGGAGGAAGACATCGCGAACCTTCAATTCTTCAACGAACAAGACTCGGAAGACATGACAGTCAACTGGTTTGATTCGGATAGGGCAGCGGAGTCTACGGGGTGGCTTGATGACCAGCCGGATGTTGTTAAACAACCTCAGCTAGAACAGGGTCCGCCAGGGACAGGGACATCAATTGTGGCCGAAATGGCCAAGAATCTGGACGCATCACCGGAGAGCGTCGGTGTTAAGAATTTCGCTCGGGATATGGGCAATTTCAATATAGGAGATGTTGAACAGCGGGCCGCGCTAAAAGAGTTTGAGCGGGAAAGGATCGAAGATTCTTAGAGGGTCAGAAAGGCCAAGGCCCTTGCGGGGACAGAACGTGCTGTGTGCATAGGAGCAGAGTGTGCTGCGGGCACAGGAATAGTCGTGACGGAGCCAGACACGTGCCTGTCGGCTGCCGACAGCATGTGGTGGGAGGATGACGATCTATGCCTTGCCCACACAGATGAAGACTGGGGGAGTAACTAGCCGGATGATACCTGGTACATTGGCGAAGTTGATCACATGACTAGGAGCGGGCGGTATTTCAAACCCCCACACCTAGATCAACCAAAGGCGTCAGGGAAGGACAGGGAGGCAGACAAGTAGAAAGAAAAGCTACTCGAAAAAGAGGCTGTGCTAAAACAACTGAAGAAAATACAAGCAGACATCTCCATCTGGGGACTGCTGATGGCTTCAAGAGTACATAGACAAGCTGTCCTATCTGCAATGATAAAAGCCAAACTCTCAATAGATACCATGCCTGAGCAGCTGGTAGGATTGGTTTTTTCGAGAGGAGCTTCCCCGACGTTGACCTTTTCTGACAAGGAACTGCCACCCAAGGGCGCAAACCATAACAAACCGCTCTACATCTCTGTGGAGTGTAGAGACAAGTGGATACCGGTAGTTCTTGTCGACACAGGATCTGCCATTAACGTGTGCCCGTCAAGGACAGCTTATGCAATCGGTTTGAAGCCCGCGGACTTTGAGCCAAGTGCCCAGGTGATCCGGGCATATGACAATACAAGCAGAGAAGTGATGGGGGCCGTGAGGATTCACACTCAGGTTGGTCCAGGACAGCAGGAGATTGACTTTCATGTCTTAGACGTTCTTGCAACCTTTAATCTACTCTTGGGGCAGCCGTGGTTGCACCAGGTAAAGGCGGTCTCTTCCATCCTACATCAGATGTTAAAATACCCCCACGGGAAGGGGGTGGCTATAGTGTTTAGGAATTCGTCAATTCATCCACCGCCAGAAGTGTCTACACCGGTTTTGGAAATCGAGCATGGCACGGAGGATGTGTTCCTATCAGGTTTTACCCTAGCCGAGGCCCGAGTCGTTCAGAACATCTTAGCTATTGATGAGGGGCTATATGTCAGCACGCAGTCAGTGTACCTTATGAACAAACTCCAGCATATCCCCAGGATGGGATTAGGAAAAAGTGGCCGGAAGGGCATTGCAATATCGGCCGAAGTGCCGCGCAACTCGCATACCTTTGGTTTAGGCTATTTGTCCACCAAAGAGGACTGGGTGAGAAAAGGCAAAGAAATGGCTGGGAAAGCCAGGGCCAAGCAGACCGGGAGGCATTTTGACTTAATGCATCGGCCTATTCAGGGCACCCTGAATGGACGTTTCGTCCGGAGGGGGAAGACTTTCAATTCTGCGGCTTCCCAGAGCCATGGCTGAATGCCGAGAAGAGGCGCCTGTCGGGTTTTGAGATCTTCTTTGACTTACAATTGACTGGGGATGATGTTGCCAAGGAGCAGACAGACCCATCAGCTGAGGTTGAGCAGTGTAAGGAAGTGGATTTCGAGAACATCGAGATTGAAATGGGGGTAGCACTGGCTTGTCTACTATCAGATCCTCCGATCGTACATGAGTGCTTTGGGGGGTGATCTCTCAGTGTCTATGATTGGGATTGGAATGGCCACGAGCCCATCTTCGAACATTTTGGATGCATCCATTGCACCTTCCCTCATCTGGCAGTACGAGGAAGGTTTCTTGTCGAGCAGCACAGGGTCAGGCAATGAGCCGGAATCTGATTCTACCAAATCTGTAAGGTCGGAATCAGGTTCCAACTCGTCTAAGTCTAAGTCCGGTATTCCTGGGGGTGACAACCCGGATGCTACAGTCCTGTCTAGGTCATCCTTTTCTTTTTCCTTTGAGTCTGTTATAACAGAGGAATCAGGTGACTTGGAAATGATTAATGAGAATGAAGTGGATGTGGCTTTTGAGTATTTTTCTATGCCTTTGATTTATTGCATTAATTCAGACTTTCAAAACTTCGATAAAAATGACGAGGAAGAAAATCCTCCGCTTTTGAAATATTTGCTAGAACAAGAGCAGGAGAGGTTTGTAAAACCACTGGTTGATGAAATCATCCAAATTAATGTTGGTACTGAGAAAGACCCGCGGCTGGTCCAGATCGGGTCCACGTTGTCTTCAGAGGAGCGCGAGCGCTTAGTCGCTTTATTAAAAGATTTCAAAGATGTTTTCGCGTGGTCCTACGAAGACATGCCTGGAATCGATCCTGAGATTGTACAGCACCGGATCCCTCTTGACCCAGAGGCCCGACCTGTTAAGTAGAAGCTCAAAAGGATCCGCCCCGATTGGGCCATCAAGATCAAAGAAGAGGTCACCAGGCAAATTGACGCAGGGTTCCTGCTGGTATCTGAATACCCAACTTGGTTGGCCAACATCGTTCCAGTGCCGAAGAAGGATGGCAGAATCCGGGTATGTGTGGATTTCAGAGATTTGAACAAAGCCAGTCCGAAGGACGACTTTCCTTTGCCGTATATCGATGAGTTAGTGGACTTCACTGCGAGGCATGCATTGCTTTCGTTCATGGATGGCTTTTCAGGCTACAACCAGATTGTGACGGCACCCGAAGACCGGGAGAAGACTGCTTTTACCACCCCGTGGGGGACCTATTGTTATAGGGTGATGCCGTTTGGGCTGAAGAATGCTGGAGCAACATATCAACGGGCCGCGACCACGATATTGCACGACATGATCCACAAAGAGGTTGAGGTGTACGTGGACGACATGATTGTCAAGTCCAAAGAAAGAGAGGGCCACTACACCGCCTTACACAAGTTCTTCCAAAGGATCAGAGAATTTCGGTTGTGGCTGAATCCTCAGAAATGTACTTTCGGTGTTACAGCAAGGAAAATGTTGGGGTTCTTGATTACATAGAGAGGTATCGAAGTCGACCCTTCCAAAATCAAGGCCATCTTAGAAATGCCACCACCGAGGACTGAAAAGGAGGTGCGAGGCTTTCTGGGTAAAGTGCAATTCATAAGACGGTTTATTGCTAAATTAACCTTGACTTGTGAACCACTCTTTGGTCTCCTGAAGAAAGGAACGAAGTTCCAATGGGACGGCCGATGCCAAGCTGCTTTTGAATAGATCAAGCAATACTTACAGAACCCACCCATGTTGTCACCATTGATTTTGTACCTTTCAGTAACTGAAACTACATTGGGCTGCATGCATGCACAGGAGTCTGAGGACAAGGTGGAGAAAGCTATCTACTACCTGAGCAAGAAGATGCTAGGTTACGAGGCCCATTACACTCCGTTGGAAAAGGCTTGCTTAGCCTTGGTATGGGCTACCAGGAAGCTATGGCACTACCTGTTAGCTCATTTTGTAATGTTGGTTTCAAGATTAGATCCCATCAAATATCTCTTTGAGAAATTGGCACTTACGGGTAGGCTAGCTTGTTGGTTGCTTCTGCTTTCCGAATTCGATCTGAAATATGTGACGCGTAAGTCAGTAAAATGGAGAGCAGTAGCAGAGTTCCTAGCCGATCACCCAGTTGAAGGGGATGAAGCAGTTGAGTACTTATTCCCAAACGAGGCTATTTTGCTTGTCGAAGATGAAACATGGATGATGTACTTTGACGGAGCGTCAAACCAATACGGGTATGGGATAGGGGTGTTGCTGATAGCACCTGACAATTCCCGTATCCCCCTAACATTCAAACTCCGGTTCAAAGTCTCAAAGAACGAAGCAGAATATGAGGCATGCATTGCCGGTTTAGAAGCAGCCCTAGAACTAGGGGCAAAGTAGTTGGACATCATCGGGGACTCGAACCTTGTTGTATCTCAAGCAAAAGAAGATAGGAAAGTCAAAGAAGAAAAGATGAGAATATACCACCAGACCTTGGACCTGCTGAATCCTCGGTTTGAGAAGCTGAACTTTGCTCATCTGTTAAGAGAGAACAACAGGTTCGCAGATTCACTAGCAATTCTATCTTCATGATAGACATCCCTTTTGAAGTCCAGATACGTCCGATTATCATTGACCAGAAATTTGTGTCGGCTTATGAGCTAGTTGCTGCCATAGATGAGGTTCAAGATGAGAATCCCTGGTATCATGATGTATGGAACTTCCTGGAGGAAGAAGCATATCCAGCAGGGGCAAATGCCAAGGACAAAAGGGCAATTAGAAGAATGGCTGCTCAGTTCATCATCTACGGAGGTAAACTGTACAAGAGAGGTTATTTGGGAATGCATAAACTATGTGTTGATGTCGAAGAGTCAAAGCGCCTGATGGAGGCCATCCATGGAGGAGAGTGCAGAGCGCACATGAACGGGGTGATGCTAGCCCGGAAGATCCTTAGACAAGGTTACTACTGGTCCACCATGGAGGAGGATTGTATAGGCTTTTTCCGACAATGCCACAAATGCCAGATCCATGCAAACCGCATAAACATTCCGCCGTCGAAGCTATACAACAAGACTTCGCCATGGCCATTTTCAATCTGGGGGATTGATGTGATCGGGGCTGTCACTCCGAAGGGGTCCAATAGGCATGAGTTCATTCTGGTCGCGATAGACTACTTCACAAAGTGGGCTGAGGCCCAATCTTATGCGGTGTTGAAAGCATCGCATGTTGCGAAATTCATCAAAAACAACATCATCTGTCGTTGCGGAGTCCCGAACGAGATCATTTCAGATAACGATTTCCACTTCAAGAAGGAAGTGATCGACTTGTTGGAGAAGTACAACGTGGCTTTTCATAAGTTATCTACATATCGGCCGCAAACCAATGGAGCAGTTGAGGCCGCCAAAAAGAACATCAAGCCTATTTTACAGAAGATGGTGGAAACTTACCGGGACTGGCTAGATAAGCTGCCATTTGCTCTGTGGGGCTACCGGACTTCAATTAGAACTTCTACTAGAGCGACTCCGTATTCATTGGTTTATGGGATGGAGGCCGTTCTACCTATCGAAATTGAAGTTCTGTCATTACGAGTACTGGCTGAGTGTCAGATAGCTGAGGTAGATTGGCAGCAGAGCAGATTTGATGAACTCATGCTCTTTGATGAGAGAAGGCTAAAAGCACTGTACCATGTTCAGGGTTATCAACGATGAATTGCCAGGGCTTTCAACAAGAAAGTTAAGTCTAGGAATTTGAAAGAATGAGATTTGGTGCTCAAAGACAACCGAGCCCCCATCCACGACCCTAGGGGCAAGTTCAAACCTAATTGGACTGGTCCTTATATCATCAAGTCTATCTGGTCGGGTAGAGCTGTCGTTCTGATGGACCTAGATGGCCTAGAGTTCTTTCAACCGATCAACATGGACAAGTTGAAGAAATACTTTCCCTGAGAGGCTCGCTAGGCCAAAAACCCGAAAGGGTGACTTAGGCAAAAGTTAGAGCACAAAAAATTTGAAATGATAAAAACTGAGCTCGCAATGTTGAAAACTCGTAAAGGGCGGCCTTGGCAAAAGTTTGAGCGTAAAAGGTGAGGGTTAATACACGAGTGAACCTGAGCCGAACTATGTAAGGCTTGATTCCCATCTTTGGGATACGTAGGCAACTTTATTTTGAAGTCCGGCCATAAACACTTCCCCGATCAACTTTGTCCATGTGATCGCCTTGGTCATCTTTGTCTATTCAGTATTCAAGAGCTCGGTCGTGATCTCCGGTGCAGTGCTACTCAGGCTAGGGTCAACTTTCTAGTTGTTGGGATCCAGGGTTGTGCATCTCAGTGACAAATCTCAGGCGTGTCTAGTTCTGATCCATATCGAAAATGGTTTTGAAAAGTTTTAATAAAAGTTGACTTTGTACAAATTAATCTTTTACAACTTAGACCATTTTTGGACCGAACGGAAAATTTTCAGTACCACAACCTTCAATTTCATTGATTTCAATATAGAGTTCTCCTACTCTTGAATACAAAATTGAAGTTGCTTTTCATTACATTCATAAAGAAAACTTGAAAGTTCTGATTAAAGCAAATAAATTCGGGGCACGGTCAGGTGTTCCTGCGTCCTCTCCCAGAGCTGGTTGAAGCCTCTGCTGCCAAGCTAGGCCCGATCTGTGCCTCTTCATTGAGCCAATCTAAGCACTCATCAGAGAGGGTGTAGCTGAAAGTGGGAGCTGGGGCCAGAAGCTCTCTCGTCCTCCATGCCGTGGCATACCAAGCTAGTTGCGCGCCTCGGACCGGAAATGTAGCGGGGTACTCAATCCCTTCCTCTGGACAAGCCTGATCATGTCCGAACTGGCGTCGGAACTGGAATGGAAAGTAAAACACGCAGTGTGTCAGGCCAATCAACTGGACCCCGGGCTGACGGGTCATGAAGTAACTCATTGCCGGTAAATCGAGCCAAGGGCAGTGCCAAGCAATGCGATCTGCGAACAAATTGCACATCCAGCTGTACCACCATCCCTCATCCGAGGCATCAACTAGACGTCGTCGGGAGAAATAGTTACGAGCTGAATATGCCGGACACGAGTCCACAACTCTCAACTTGTCCATCAACCACACCTGGGAAGGGATGAAAAATGAGAGAATAAAGAATAGAGAGGTGTACGTTGAGAGAAAAAGTGAGCAAAAGGGTTTTCTAGAGAAAAATCGAGCCTGAGGGCCGAGTGATGCAAGCAATATATATGTGAGACAGGGTGGGAAACAATACCTGCAATAGTAGTGGACTCCCCGCAAACCTAGCTGTCTCCTAACGATGAAAAGCGTCCAAGCCCATCAATGTCTCGGCCAGTGTCATGGCAATGCAGCTCTTGCCCTCTTTCAAGCCCTCGGCGACCTCAATCAGACGAGTGCTAAACCCGCTAGAGCCTGGGGCCAGTAAGAAATGAGATAGCATGCATAAACAAAGCGCGTGTTGCCGATGACCTTGCCAAAGATGGTCACCACGATCACTGGCATCAGAAAACTGACAAACCAAGCTCGGGATGTCCAACTCTCCCTCATGAATCAATGACTGAGCGTCATGCAAAGTAAGGCCGCACATCCTTCCTAGCACTTGGACATGGCCAAACCAGAATTGAGGCAAGATTTCTTCATCGCGCTCGGATTCCATCAAAGCCTGGAAGTCCTCAAAAGTGGGACACATCTCTTGGCCGCCAAAGCTAAAGACACGTGTCACTGGATTCCAAAACCTTGCCGCGGCATGGAGGAACGGAAAACGTAGCGGGGTGTGACCCAAAGTGAATAGTGCGTTTATGTCGAAGCCTCAGAAATTCAGCTTTTCCGAGCCATCCAAGTTGGCAATCCAAGTTGTGAGATTTTGGGTAAGAAATTCTTCCATTTGGTGCAAATCAGTGTTGAAATGAGGAAAACTACGAAGCTGGGGCTTTTGTAGAAGATAAGGTGTTGAGTGGAAGACAGGTGTCAACATTCTGGAGGTCCTTGCCATTTTTTGCCGGTCGACTAAAAATAGTGCCGACCGACTATCTGTTTTGGCCGATCGGCTAAAATGTTGGCCGATGTCTATTTATTGTGGCCGGTGATATTTCCCTGTGGCCAATGGCCTCTCATTTTGTTCTCTAAGCTGAATAAATGTTGAGCATTCTGAGAACTCGCGACTGGTTCCACTTCCAATGCCTTTTGGTGGTGATTTTTGCGGAGTCGCGCCTGTTACGTCGATTTGTTTATCGAGTTGTCGTGCATCTGCTTATCGAGTTGTATTTTACATTATTTAAGTTTTTGCTTTGCTTATCAAGTTGTATCTACAGTTGGTTAGCTTATCGAGTTCTTTGTCTTGATTATCGAGTTGTTTTTGTCGTTACTCGGTTCACTGCCTTATTATTACGATGCAAGTGCTTAATTTTCAAACAAAAGTTCAAATCTCATTTACATTGTTATGTAATGCGATGCGATGCATAAAATGTACAACTGTAACACTTTTTGAACAAAATAGCTGTTTCATTTCAATCATGTCTTTTGTAAAAAGTACATAGTTTTGAGAAAGTAAAACATGCCTGAGGCAGTACAATGTGCTTAAACTACCAGTAAAAAGAAAAAAGCAAAGCAAAAAAGGGGAGAAAAGCAACAACATGCCTGGACAGCACAAAGAAAAGAAAAAGCAGCAGGATGTCTGGATCAATATCGGTGCCCCCCCCCCTTGTGGTTGATGCACCTCCTACACCCTTGTTTGGGTTAATTATGTGGTTTGGCACCTTCATTACTCAGGACAGTGCAAGAAAGTGCACTTTTAAACCTTAACCGGCCTTCGGGTTGACCTCGAGCTGTGTCTTCTATGTGCGATACTCGGTGCGTGCAAGGAGTATCCTTTCTCGTATCTTTTTGTATCTTGCGAGTTCCGCAAATCGCTTTAAATATGTTGTTGCTTCGTTTTGACTTTAATAAGCACACTTGTTACGCGTCTTGCATTGAACAATGCCTCGTCTTGTTTTGAAGTTGCATCTCAACATCACGAATAACATGCCTTCACCATGCTTCCGTTGAATATGTGCCCTTCCCTTTTTTTGCATTGTTACACACATTGTGTGCGTTGTCGCGTATGCTTTACTTACATATTTTTATGAACCCTTTTTTTGCATTGTTACACACATTGTACGCGTTGTCGCGTACGCTTTACTTACATGTGTTTATGCACCTTTTTTTGGATTGTTGCACACATTGTATGCGCTGTCGCGTATGTTTTACTTACATGTGCTTATGCACCTTTTTTTGCATTGTTACACACATTGTATGCATTGTCGCGTATGCTTTACTTACATGCATTTATGCACCTTTTTTTTTCAATTGTTACACACATTGTATGCGTTGTTGCGTATGCTTTACTTACATGTGTTATGCACCTTTTTTTTTAGCATTGTTACACACATTGTATGCATTGTCGCGTATGCTTTACTTACATGTGCTTATGCACATTTTTTTGCATTATTACACACATTGTATGCGTTGTCGCGTATGCTTTAGTTACATGTGTTTATGTACCTTTTTTTTTTTGCATTGTTACACACATTGTATGCGTTGTCGCGTATGCTTTACTTACATGTGTTTATGCACCTTTTTTTTTTTTTAGCATTGTTACACACATTGTATGCATTGTCGCGTATGCTTTACTTACATGTGTTTATGCACCTTTTTTTTTTTAGCATTGTTACACACATTGTATGCGTTGTCGCGTATGCTTTACTTACATGTGTTTATGCACCTTTTTTTTTTTTAGCATTGTTACACACATTGTATGCGTTGTCGCGTATGCTTTACTTACATGTGTTTATGTACCTTTTTTATGCACTGTTACACACATTGTATGCGTTATCGCACATGCTTTACTTACATGTGTTTATGCACCTTCTCACATTGTTACACACATTGCATGCGTTATCACGTATGCTTTACTTACATGTGTTTATGCACCTTCTCGCATTGTTACACACATTGTATGCGTTATCGCGTATGCTTTACTTACATGTGTTTATGCCTCTCTTCTTACACACATTGTATGCGTTGTTGTGCATGCTTTACTTACACGTGTTTGTTCACTACTCGGTTTGCATTGTTTTGCACCACTTGGCTTGCGTTGTCACGCGTTCCCTCCTTGCATTGATATGCTTGTTTCAAATCGCATTGTTATGCGTCACACTTAGGTTGCATTGTCATGCATCCCCCTCACTTGCATTGTCACGCATTTTTCACTTGCATTGCTATGCATGTTTCTAACAATGTTGTACCTGTTAAGTTTCTTTCTTTTGCAGGCACGATATTGTATGTACGGTTCATTTGAGGCTGGCGCGACCAGACGAACCGGACGGTATTGTATTCTCCGTGTCAGACGTAGCAAGAATTGTATAATTCTCTTACATCCTTTCTGCATTGTAATGTAGTTTGGTTTCTGCTTGCTTAAAACTGTTGCATGTTATACTTCGTTACAACTTTCTTTGCATGATCATAAGTTATGAACGGCATCGTGCATATCACTTGCATCCTGCCCCTGCCTTCAAGCACATATCTTGCTATCTTGTATGCTTGTCTAAGTCTTTGGCCTTGTCAAAAATGGGTCGTCTCTGGACTTTGACATTCACTCCCGTCATTGTTATGACTTTTGAGTTCTGTCAAAGAGGGGCAATTGTAGACACCCCATTTTTGACCGCCCTTGAGACTTGGACGTCATCGTTTGAACACTCGATGATCATCCATGCTCGTGTTCGTTTTGAGTTCCCGAAGGTCTCGGCTACGCGCCTTGCCTTGGGATCTCTCAACTCGACTGTTTTGTGCTTGGTTGTGGACCAAGGACTTGTGCTTTTTTTGCACCTGAGGGTAGGAAATGGCTTGTTGGCCATCCCCTTAACCCACCAGCCATGGCCTGAGACCACCGGCCGTGTTTTCTTATTGTCGGCTAAGAGTATTGGTCGATCGGCACTTTAGTTGGTCGGCCGGCCATTGTTTTGGTCGATCGGCCACTTTTTACGACCGAGGCCTTTTCTTTTCCATTTTCAGGCATTGTGCATGCCATCTGTGCCAGCTGGTGAGCACAGACTCTTCCCTCCATACACGTGTATGGAGGGATTCCATCCTTGTTTAGCTTCTCTTGGAAGCTTTGCAAATTGGTTTTTCTATAAAAGGAGGGCCTCCCCTCCCTTTCCAGGGGTTGAACCATCTGATATAGAAGTTAGATACATCTCTCTCTCTATATCTCCCTCTCTCTAGATTTGTGTGTGTGTTTGAGCTCAAAAGTGTATTTTGTTCTTACTATTGTACATAAACACCTAGCATTACACTATCCTTGGTTGCTGAGGCACTAGAAGGTTGATTTTAGAGTTTTTGAGTTGGTTTTGATCCAAGCAGGGTGCTGGAGTTGGTGTTCTTGGAGTGTTCTTCAAGGGTGAGTCAACTTGCTTTTGATACCCCATTTTGGCTTAAGCTTTTACACATACTTGCATGCTGTTTTAAGCTTAGTGTCCTACTGAAAAAAATTCTGTATTTTTATGCTTGAGATGTTTGTTTAAGGTAACTTTTGTGTTGGGGGTTGTCTACCCCCCTCTTAGGCCTTGTTAGGCCTCTTTTTGTGCCTTCCTCTTTGGGCTTTGGAACTCTTTTGTTTTGGCCTTCACACCACTGAAATCCAGAGGATTTTCAGTGGTGGAGAAGTAGTTTTGAGGTCTTGTATAGGGGAGGGACACCCCCCTCCCTTTGTGTCTCATTTACTTGTGTTGTTGGCTTATAAGAGTAGCATGTTTACTTAGCATGTCTTGGTTCTATTTCAGCACTTTTTGGTGGTTTTTAGGACCTGCCTTAAATCCATTTCATGTTGGTTTGATGTCATCTTGCATGCTTCACATACTTGTAGAGTAATCTTGCATGTTTACGTAACATGCATCTTACATTTCGACCATCATTTTTGCATGTTCTAACTTAACTTTGAGAAGTTTTTAGCCTTGTTTCACCATGCTTAAGCTCTGTTTGGGGTTGTCTTGGTCATGCTTGCCATGCTTTGTATAGCCACCATGCATTCTAGCTTGTTAGCTTTGGGTGTGTGAGTCATTAGCATGCTTTACTTGGGCCACTTCAGTGATTTGGTATCACTTGTCATGGTATTTCAGTCTGTGTTTCATGCTTGCATGCTTGTTTTCGCCATCCTTTCAATGCTTTGAGGAGTTGGTGTCTTATGCTCCATGTTTGGGTCATTAAGCATGTCTCCATGATTAAGGCTTTGGGATGCCATCTCATTGGGTTTTAGGGTTTGTTTTGGCATATTATAGCTCTGATTTTCCTTGATTGAGTCATGCCATGTTTGGTTGTACTGGGTGTAGTGCAATTCCCCCTTTTGGCCTTGTATGCGCCTTGTTTTGTGCTCACCTTTCTAGCATGATTTGACCACATCCCATGCATGTCCTAGCCTTGTTTCGGCCTGTCTTGGGACTGTTTTGGGTCGCCTTGGCCCTTTGGGGCTTGGTTGATATAGCCATAGTTCAAGTACCTTGGCTAGCTTTGAGCTTTAAGTCCATTAACATGCTATGCTTATCCTATGTGCATGATTTGGCATCATTATTGACATGATTTCAGAGCTTATTGCATCGTCATATTCTCATGTTTATCCCATCTTGCTCATGTTTGAAGATTGTGCATTGTGGTCTAGCTTATGGACCAATGTATGTGTGTGCATGCCTCCCCTTTTGGTCCCTTGATTTGGGTGTTTTGGCCACTGATTAGGGCATGGCTGAGGTCTGCCCTTTTGGTTTAAGCCCATTGAGCGTGTTTGCTTTCATAGTATTTGCATGTTCATATTGCGCCATGTTTGCATATTGAGTATATTGCATGATGTTTAGTTAGTTGCATCGCATGACATTAATATATACTTGTTGCAAGCTTGGGTCGTTTGCAAGCTTGCTTGCATACTGATATTGTGTTGAGTTTGTTTGCATGCCATTGGTCTTGTTGCATTGCATAATGTCCTCATGTTGCATTGCATTTGGCATGCTCGTTTGCATTACATTGTGTTTGGTTTGGGGTGTCAAGCCAAACACGAGGAGCGAGGAACGTTCGTACTTGAAGTGAAGAAACGCCCCTCAATCCTTAGTCGCCGACGCTCTTGATCCAAGCATGATAGAGTTCTAGGCATTCGTATGTTTTGTTGCATTCATTCCATATTAATTTGCACATTCGACACCTTTGGCCATCATGCATTGAAATGCGTGATCGGTGGCCCGAGGGTCAAGAGCCATACTCCCTTGAGTTCATAGCATGATAGGGAGGGTGGTCGTGCACACATTGTCTTGTAAATTCCTTGCCATGCACTGTCTGTCCTCTGCTGCAGCAAAAACAGAATTCTGCAAGAAGGTATGGCCGGTCGGCCACATTCAGTGCCGGCCGGCTAACAATGTTTGGCCGATGGCCCCACTTTTGGTCGATTACCATGTCTATATGGCCGTGGTCCCATTTCTTGGCCGGTGGCATCCCTCAGTACTCAGGGAGTCGTTCAGAAGCAGCCTTGGGACTTTTGCAGCTTTCAGAGGCATAAAACAGTGCAAACAGAGGCAACAGTTGGCATGGCAACAGGTTTCCGAACGAGGCGAATGGAGCATGCATCATCCAATCATTTCGAGGCGGAGCTGCAGCGGCCTCTTTAATTTCATACTTAGATTGTTTGTAATTAATTAAGGGTTTTGTAATATTTAATTAGCTAGGGTAGTTGATTAATTATTCGGTTTGTATTATTTATTCGGACCCTCCGTCGAGAGGGCAAATTTTGTAATAAGTGTGCGTGCGTGTGATGCATGTCTTCCAACCCCCATTTCTTTCTCCCTTTTATTTACCCGCTTACGATGGTTAGTTTTAGGGCATGTTTCAATTAGCATCCTTATGCTCGCATGTTTGCATCCATTCATCTGCCTTGCATGCACTGGGCTCGGAACATCATACTAACTGCATCATATTTCACTTCCAAGTTGAATGCGTGTTATCTGTAGCATCTCATGTGCCATCTTAAATTAGCCGAGCCTATTCTAGTTGCATTTTTGCATGTGTTGCATTAGCCATCTTAACATGAACTAGGATCATGCATGATTTCTAACTAGCTTCTTGTTTTGGCTCGGAGTACACTGTGAGTGTTTATGCTTTAGCATCTTGCATGTGTGTAAGTGTTAACATGACAGCATGCTTACCATGAAGCTAATTGCTTATATGATATAACTGCCTGAATGCCTGTGGGTGAAGGTTGGGTTGCTTGAATTGGGATAATTCATTGAAATCCATGGTTTAGCCTACTTGCGAGTAGCAAACTTCAAACCACTTTCCGAACAAACGGATATGCAATGCTTTGTTCCAAATTAGGCGATCTAGTCTATACTTGTGTGTTGTGCGCATCACATAGTAATTCTAGCTAATTAACCGGAATAAGAACACATATGGCTTCAAAACAAAATATCATGTTTAGTAGTGGCCGATCTTTGATCGGGCGAGCGGGGGTGCTCATAGCTGACCTTCCCCAATCGTACCCAAGTTCCCGAGCTGAGGCAACTTTGGTGATGATGGACACGTGGCCTTAGGCAATGAGTCAGGGTTTCCTAAATTCCCACAAAGTAAATATTTAGGTGGCGACTTTGTATCTGGCAAAGCAGTCTATGTTTGGCACTTCTTTCTAAAAAATCAGTTTTTCAAAACGAATTGCCGGATTTGGACTCTTTGGTGATTTATCAATCTTGCATTGCACTTTGCGGGATCAGATTAAGAACCGTGACAGTTGAGTCCAAACTGTAGTAAGCCCAAACGAACAAAACGGGATCTCTCCTAGGACATTCGAGGACGTCTACAATGCGACACACAGACGTGTTACAAAGGCGAGAGACCTCTCGGATCACGAGGAGCCAGTTTCTCCGAGTAATGTTTCCCACCCTTTCTTATTTGTGATTCTCACATCACTCTGGCACTCAATCTTTATTTTTCTAAAAAAGCCCTTTTCTCACTTTTTCTCTCATCGCACATCTCTCTATTCTTTAATCTATCATTTTTCATCCCTCTCCAGATATGGTTGACGGATAAATTGAAAGTTGTGGACTCATGCCCAGCATATTCAGCTCACGGCTATTTCTTCCGACAACGTCTAGTCGATGCCCTTGATGAGGGGACGGAATATCTTGATCCCTTCCAATTCATGCTTCGCACTTGGCTTGACACCTCGCTGCTCGGAGGATGTTAAGAGCTTTCTGCCCTATGCTTGTTACCTTCAATCGTGACCTTTTCTGGCAGGTAGAGTGCCCTTTCTGGCAGGTGTGTTGACAATGGGAAAAAACAGAACACCTGACTTAACTGTGCCCCTAGTTCATCATTTTGACCATTTTTTGTTTTTGACTTTCTACTAAAACAATTTTGACCAACATGAGAGTTAGATTAACATGCATGTTCGATTTTCTGATTCAAAATCATGCAAGTTAGATTGTGAGCACTGAAAATTTTCCTTTTTGGGTCCAAGATGTGGTCCAGTTTTGGAAAATGATGGAATAATTTTTGAGAGAATTAGTGAACTTCAGTAAAAATTCTCAAAAACTGTTTTTGCAAACGCCCACTGCTCAACGAGCGCGGAACTTACTCTTGAGATGCACAACCTCGGATTCATAACAATGGAAAATTGCCTCTTGTCTGAACGGCACTGTACGGCAATGGAAAATTGCCCCTTGTTTTAATGGCACCACAGCGCGTTGTATGGCAACGGAAAGTTGCCCCTTTGTTTGAAATGCACCGCAGCACACTGTAACTAGTTCTCACAGCGATGATCACAACCGAACTCTCGGATACAGAAATGACAAAGATGATCAAAACCATTACATGGACACAATCGATTTGGAAGTGTTTATGGCTGGACTTCAAAATGAAGTTGCCTACGTATCCCAAACATGGGAATCAAGCCTAACGTAGTTCCGGGTTAAGGTACACTCGGGTATTAACCTCTCATTTTGAGCTCTAACTTTTGCCAAGGCCGCCCTTCTGGGTTTTCAACCTTGCGAGCCTTGTTTTTCTTTTCTTTTCATTTCTTTTTCCTTTTTTTTTTTTTTCCTTTTCATTTCATTTTCTTCATTTTTCTTCTTTTCTTTTTTTTCAATCTTTGCATTTTTTCTTTTTCTTTTTTTTTCTTTTCTTTTCTTTTCATTTGCTCTAACTTTTACCTGGGTCGCCCTTCTGGGTTTTTGGCCCAGCGAGCCTCTCAAGGGTAAAAGAGTAGCTTTGTCCATACCAAATGGTTTTACGGTCTTGAAGCCATCCGAATCCAGGGGAATGGCTGTTGTTCGCTAATGATGTAGGAGTTCATCCAATGGGGGCTGAATTTGCCCCTAGTGTTGTGGATAGGAACTCGGTTGTTCTTCAACAAAACTTTCTTCTTTCTTCCCTTCTGGGATTTGGCATTCTTGTCGATTTTCGTCTTTGACTCTTCGAGTGCATTATCTGACATCTTTTGCCCCTAGTTCGAGGGGTGCTTCTGATCTGGCCATACAAGCCTTACATTGTGGTTGACTTTTGAACACTTTGAATCCAAGTTCAAGGTTTTGAAAACAAAACGGGTCGAGTCTTGAGGCTGAGAGCGATCCTACGCTGCACAATCTCAAGAGCGATTCCACACAGGTCTTCGCAAGACGGCGCAAAACATTTTTTGAAATCTTTTAAGAAAGCGACTAGTCGCTCACGTTGAAGACAGTGTAGAACCAATCTGGATCAAGCTAGGATCCTTCTCAGTACTCACATTAACAAGCATGATCTCAATCATTAAAGGTTTAGCATGCCTCTCTTTCTCTCAGTTGATCAAATTTTTGCAAAACCCGAGGAATTCCTTCCTCTTCGTTTTCAACAAATTATTCGAAGAGTTTTGAAAAACTTAGGTCAATGCAATGATTTAAAGGCGCAGAAAAGCAGGTGAAAAGCACTGTCGTTTCATTCTAAACTTGCTGGCACAGCAGGCTCAAAGCAGAGATAAGCACAAAAACTTGAAAACCACAGCTGTTTCATTCAGATTTCCTGGTTGCAACTGGCTCCACAGCAGAGACAGACTCAAAAGAAAGTAAAAGGACAATCACAAAACAAAATAATGATGTCCAAGGTGACACCCTCGAAATCACCCGACGTCTGTATAACAGGACTGACTCGATACAACAAGACAGACCTTAATCAAAAAGACTGACTCAAAACAACGAGACAGACTCGAAATAAAACCACAGAACTGACTCAACACCCAAGTCAAAAAGTACAAAAATTAGCATTCGCAAATGCTCAAAATAGTGCGTGCCAAACGCCACATCTGAAATAAACCGAGCGCCGCCCGCAGGTGGACCAACCCCTGATCACATACTTGTATTATCCTCGAAGTCCACGAACTTAATGGTGACAGACTTTGCCGAGCTAGGTGGGAGGATGACTTCATCATCGATCAATTCTTGCACTTCGTGGCGAAGACGAAAGCAATTGTCGGTGGTGTGACCAGCCTGTTGATGGTACGCACAGTACTGGGTAGCGTCATGTAAGAGGGGGAGATTACTCGGGAGAGGCCGAGGCTCAAGAGGTTTGAGATGACCTTTTTCAGTGAGGATTCGAAGAGCCTTGGACAAAGGCATGTAGAGGGCATGAAAGACCCTGCAGCCTCGGGGTAGATACTTCGAAGCCGGTAGACCTTTGCTGGACGCACTAGCGAAAGGATCAGCAGGTGCTGCCTTGGCTCTCTGATCTTTTCTAGGTGCAGGGTTAGGATTGGAAGGAACTGTTCTGGTACGACGGTCCCTATCCCGATTTTCCCTTAGGCTTGAACTGCTCTCGGTCTGAGCAGGGAAAATGTCATCCGCGGTCTTAGCCACAACTACGAGTACTTGTTACTTATTCAACCCCCTGGCTTTCAGAGCCACAACAGCTTGCTGGAGTTGTTCATAGGGATCTGTGTCCGCCTTCATCTTGTTCTTTCCACTAGCCTCAGCTTGGTGGATGGTTTGGGTTGCTACTTCAGTACGAAGCCCCGTTGTCGCCGACATATCATTGCCGGAGCTTGAGACAGCCTCAGGATGGCTGAGCTCAATTACAATTCGCCCCAGTAGTGGGGGCTCTTGCGGCATGAAGTTCCCAGTATACGATGCAGTTGGTGGCGGAGCCGACATTCCATAGGTTAGATCAGCCATAGATCTCTGGAGGTCGCCAATCATTCCCATTAACTCAAATGTAGTGGGTTCACGAGCTTGAAACAACTGGGGTTCCCAGATCGGGCGCGCGGCAGGCGACCTGGGCGGGTGTGGTACCTCAACATCGGTCTCACCCTGTAAGATGATTCCTTTGTTTAATGCGGATGCCATAACCACAATTTCCTCTGAATTTTGTACCATCATAAATCCGCTGAACTGAACGGAGGTGATGTAACTGGTGACTGACGGATCAGATGTCTGCCTTGCTTCAGCGAAGGATAACACTGGCTATTCTAAACTGAATCTCTGAACCCCCTCCCCCCCCCCCTGAAAGCATAAGTTGTATAAACATGTCAAAGTACATAAACATAACATATAAGCATAACATATCATTACACTACTATTACTCATAGTGATCCAGTCATGCGATGGTCACTTCTGGCGAGGGACCTACACATCACACACAAAAATTGGTAAGCAATGCATTCTTTTCTTAGCTTCTTGTCTTTCATCATTCTTCCGTTTCATTCCCTTTGTATTTATTTTTAAGCATTTCGGAGGGCTTAACATACACATTCATAGATTCAAAGGGTCAAAAAGGTGTACAAAAAGATGTAGATTTTCTCCCTGTTTCCCGCACGCGCGGAAGGCCCCACCACACGTGCGAAGAGGTGTGCTGTATGTGCGGCCCCGCACGTGCTTTTATTTCAGAATGTCCAAGTTGCTTCCCCTGTTTTTCGTATGTGCAACTGTGTGCCCCGCACGTGCGGTTGTGTGCCCAACACGCGTGGTTTTGGGCCCTATTTGTGCAGTCTGAAAATCCAACAAACTCAAGCTTTCCAAATGTATTTCTAAGGCACAATTTAAGCAATTTCACTTCAAAAACATGATATACAACCATGATAGGCATGAAACTCAAGCATAATATGATCATAACCTACTTTAATTGGACATATACAACTCTAATTTCCATATTTCCTTCACTTCTTTCATCTTTTCATATTATACATGTTTGTATATGTTTATATGAGTTCATAGCATACAAAGCTTCAAGAATAGATACAATTTCTCATAATCAAACTCAAATCACACTAAAAATAAGGAAATCAACTCTTAAATCAAACACATGTGAGGAATCTATCTTCATTTCATAATAGTTGTTCAAGCAAGATTATCATTCCAAAACCCTAACTTATATAAGTGGAAAAAATTCATTTAATACAAATCAAGCCAGGAATAGTTTTTCCACTGAGTTGTACCTAGTTTCTGCATCATTTAGTCTTCTATTGAGATAATAAATGGCCTACTCATTGCCACTCTCATTATCTTGGGCCAAAAACAACCAATAGACCACTCACATGCTGAAATATACAACTTCAAAGGCTTCCCCTTTATAGGGGGCATCAAAACTGGAGGTCTCATTAAATACTCTTTGATTAAATCAAAGGCCTCCTGCTAAGGCTACCCCTATTTAAAATCTGTATCAGACCTAGCTTTTACCAAAGGTGAGAAAGCCAAAGTTTTCCTAGCCAAATTAGCTATGAACCTCCTTAGAAAGTTCACTTTGCGAAGGAAACTCTGCATCTCTTTCTAATTGGTCGGTGGTTGTGTTGCTAATATGGCTTTAGCTTTATTTGCATTCTCCTCAATCCCCTTTTAGTGAACCAAGAAACCTAAAAAGTTCCCTACAGTCACTCCAGATGCACACTTCAGTGGATTCATTTGTAGCTTCTAAGACCTCATCCTTTGAAAGGTCTGTCAAAGGTACTCTAAATGTTCATCAAAATCTTCTGATTTGAAGGCTACATCATCTATGTAGACTTCTAGAAACTTACCAATCTGGTCATGGAAGATCAAATTAATAGCCCTTTGGTAAGTAACCCCTGCATTCTTTAGCCCAAAAGGCATAACAACCCATTCAAAAGTACCTAAGGCACCAGGGCATCTTAAAGTTGTTTTGTCTGTGTCTTCTGGACTGATAAATATTTGATTATACCAAGCATGTCCATCCATGAAGGACAAAATTTTATGCTTGGCTGCTGAATCTACTAACAGATCAACCATAGGCATTGGGTCTCCATCCTTAGGAGTTGCACTATTTAAGTTCCTAAAATCAATGCAAACTCGTAGCTTACCATTTTTTTTCATAACAAGAACTATGTTTGACAGCCACTCAACATATCTAGCAGTCCTTATGAAGCCTGATTTAAGCATCCTTTCAATTTTCTTTTTAACCAATAAAGTCCTCATTAGTCATTCTTCTTGGTGGTTGCTTATGGAGAACATAATTATTTCTTATTGGGAGTGTATGTTCAACTAGTGATCTATCTAAACCATGCATGTCATTATAATTCCCTGCACAACAATCCATGTAATCAAAAAGATGGGCCTTTTACAGGCTTCATTGCTAAGTTGAACTCCTCTAAGGGATCTTGTACATCAGCCTTTAGATCATCCAATTTAGCATGTGCTACCTGCAAATGTTCCAACTGAACCTTATTATAGCTAAGAGAACTATTGTCAATCACACATTCAGTCCATGAATAAGCAAGTAGAGCCTTAGGGCTGATCTTATTTTCTAAAAAGAAACAAAATAATCTAAAAAAAGTAGACCTAACTACACTAATGTCCCCATCATCAATAACTGCACTCATCATTTAACAATCTTCTTCTTCAGCAACCAGTTCAATAACTGGCACACCCTGTCTCCGTTGCATCAAGCTGGGTTTGGCCAAGTCTTGGCCGATTTGTCGAAACCCTTCATCTATGTAATCTTGAAATTCCTCAAGAGTTATGCTCCTTCCCTGTGTCCTTATTTCCTCATAAATCACTTTAACTAGTCCCAGACCTTCTTCATATAGTGTTATTTCTATGTTATGAACATTTTCCATAAAATGGTTGGCGTCAGCCCAATAGACTTCCATACCATCTTTCTTACATTGTTTGCCTCCTTCTTAACTGGTTAGGAAGATGAGAACGTAATGTAGCGAAGATGGAACATACCCATTCAAGTGGATCCAGTCCCTCCCAAGCAACAGATTGTAGTTGGAGGTGAAATCGACCAAACAAAACGTTGTGCTCATGGCTCTTGCTCCAATCTGTAACTTTAGCACTATCACTCCCTTGGCATCAGAAGACCCCCTACAAAATTGCTAATGGAAATGTTAGTAGGTATTAAGTTATCTACTGTCTTTCCTAGCATTCTCAATGTTTTAAAAGGAAGGATATTGACAATAGCTCCATTATCGCCTAGGACCCTGTCTACAGGAACTCCAATCCAAATGCACTTGCACATATAAAAGCCTCAAGTGTTTACTTAACTCCTCTCCAGGCTTTTGTAGTACCACCTAGTGTCCATCGACAGACTTAACCACCTCTATTCACTTTGTTGTGCTAGCCTTGGGTTCTGCTATCTGGGCCACTGCTTCTGTCAGATCTTCTACATTCGGGGGGTACCCGCGCATGTTAAATAGTTCGGACCCTCGGTCTCTTTGATCTAGTCTCATGAGTACAATGTGAAACATAGATGAGAATCCAGATTTGGAAATTTTTAGAAAATCTATTTTATTGCAAAAATATTTGTTAAAAATGGACTATGTCATCAAACTTAGAGTTGCCACCTAATGTTTTGGGAAAATTAGGAAACCCGTGACTCATACCAAGGCCACTATTTGTCATAACCAAGGATGCTTGGCTAGGAACCTTAAGTATGAGGGGAAAAAGTGATTAATTGAGCACCCCCACTCACTTGATCAAAAGATCGGCCTTTACTAAACCATGATATGATTTTTATTAACTTCATATGTTCCTATTCCAATTATTTATTAGAGCCTAAAATTTACTATATGAAACAAACAAATATGGACTGTGTCATTCATTTTGGTACAATTTGATTTTATTATGTCGTAAAGGTTTTGAATAGTGCAATAAGGAAAATCAATTTTATTCCAAATTAAATAACACAACCTTCATCCACTAACATGCATAGAGTTATATCAAATATGCAACTAGCCACATGGTATGATGCTAAACATAGTAAGAAAATCACACACAAGCAGGATGCTAAAGCACAAATCCGAATAGGGGGAGAGGAAAAATATTACAACAAAATTCAATCCTCATACACACTCTCTAATTGAAAAAAAAAAAAAACAATAAAAAACAAAAGCTGGAGGGGGTCTCGGACACCGGCGAAGACTATTCTACTCGACATCGGGAGGTTGCTGGGTTCTGTCCAGGAAAAAATTGATGGTCGGCCAAAGGATGGGCTGGCCAGCCAACCAATTAATTGGATGACTGGCCAATCAGACCATGCCGAAAACTATGTTTTGCTCAAGCACTAGAAAAATAAACAAAAAATATGCAAGTGGCTCAACTAACCACTTCCAATTAGCTTACAACAGATTTATGATATGAAATTGAAGCAAGAAAAGCAATAGAAGAAAGAAAATGCAAGAAAGTAAAAGAAAATTAAGAGTGTGAAAAATTTACCTTCTAAGGAAGGACTTGATTTCTAAACTTCCTTTTAATCACCCTCAAGTTTAGAACGTGTGTTCTCAATTCTCAGTTTGAATATTCAAAATTCTAGTTTGAATGGTGTTTTGGGCGATTTAACAGTATGTATGGGGGGAGAGTTACAACTTTGTGTTTTTCTCAATTTTAAGGAACATTCACTCTCTTTTGGATCAAAGCTCATGAGTTTGGCTATAATAGAATTTTTGAGCTTGGTTTGATATATAGAAATATGGTATATCAGTGTATCTCTAAGCTTATGGCTCAAAGCTTAAGGTTTTTTCTCTTTTTCTCTCTGTCTCTCTCTTTTCTTTTAATTCATTCCTCTACCATTCCATTCCCCCCTATAGATGATGAATGCAGGCTCAATCAAGGAGGTGGGAGACAAGGTTGATGGGGGTGGCAAAGGTGGTTGAAAATGGATGCCACCTTTTGGGAAGATGAAAATCTGCCTTTTGACAATTGAGGCTAGTTGAGGATAATAGAGGGGGTGGGTGTGTGTCTCATGCATGAATTTGTCAAGAAACAGCTGGAATGGGCATGACCCACATGCATTCAACAAGAATTCTGTTGAAACTACTTTGCTCCCAGGAAAATTAACGGACTGACCAATTTAATGGTTGATCAGCTAAAAACCTTGGCAAGGTCGGCCAAAAACATTGTTGGCCAGGCGACGAAAAAAGTTGGCCGCAGCTAAATATTTTGCACAAAATAGGATTTTTTGACCGAATTATCATCCTTTTCTCCAATTTCCAAACTGTTCTTTGCTCGATTTCCTCAGAAAAAGTTTCATTTTGAAGTTTAAAAGTGAGCCTCGGAACACTAAAAAAATATTCGGAACAATGCACGAAAAGAAGATTTCGAAAGAGAGTTTTGAACGAGGCATGAACACTTGGCCAAAATAGGCTTAGGTTTGAAAATGAAGCACAAATTCCATCTTTCTAACTGAGAATTATGTGAGAAACACATTCTTATTTTCTTCATCGAGTAATCAAAAGAAAGCGCCCAAGTCTTAGTGTCGGTCAGAATAAGGTGTCTACAGTTGACCCTCTTTGACAGAACTCGAAATCATTTCTTGACGTGAGTGAATATCAAAGCCCGAAAATGACCCTTTTGACAAGGCTGTAAGACTTGGGAAACAAACACGACTGAAATAAAGTTGGTTGAACTCGAAGGATGCCTACGTACCCCCTTGCAAGGAATTAAACTAATGTAGTTCAGGGACAGACTACAAATGACATGCTCAAAATACAAATGAAAACTGGACTTACATGCTTCACAAAGACATTTTTTTGTCTTGAAAATTCATGATCTACAATGCAATGCAACAGGTAATATGTGAGACAAGCCTCGTGCAAATGATACAAACCATAACAAAGGATATAATCTAAACACACTGACATAAGAGAAGAAAATGTAACCGATGAATAGTTTTAACCTATTACCCAAAACAAGGGAGGTATTAACCGAAGATGGTTTGAACTGACAACCTAAGAAAGCGATAGTATCGTCACCCTGAAGAAAGGCCAGCATTAACTGATAAAAAGGTTGTAATCAAATGTTGATGTGAAGAAATTGTAGCCAAGTGATGCAACAGTGATAGTTGTAGCCATGCAAACGATACACTAATGCAATTGAAATTTGAAATTTTTTTCTTTTCTTTTTGAAAATGCATGATTTATGCAATGCAAGATGTAACAGGTGGTGAGACAAGCCTCATGCAAATGATGTAAAACAAAGGGGTACAATGCAAACACAATCACATGAGAGGAGGAAAGGAGGTTTTAATCAAACAGTGAGACCTAGACCGTACCTTAATATGAAATAAGGGATTGATTTCAACTGGGTAAAGAGAAATAGGGTCATAACCAATATACATGACCTAGACCGTACCTCAATACGAAATAGGGTGATGGTTTCAATCGGGTAAAGGAGAAAGGGGTCTTAACCAATATACAAGACCTAGACCATACCTCAATACGAAATAGGGTGATGGTTTTAACCAGGTAAAGAAAAATGGTGTAACCAAAAAGTTCGAAGTGATGTGAATGGATTGTAACCATGCATAACAATTGTAATTGACAGTGCAAGTGTCACGGTGAATGCAAAAACACGAAAAGGGACAATGTGAGACATACAATATGCAATGATGAATGTACGATAGATTGAATACACAATTTTATTTTATTTTTTTCAAAATTTTATCTTTTTGTTTTTTTTCTGAATTTTTTCTTTTTTCTTGAAAATTTCTTTTTGAATTTTTTTTCTATTTTTGTTTTTTTTGTTTTTGTTTTTGAAACTTTTTTCTTTGATTTTGAACTTGATTTTGATTTTTTTTTTCAAAATTTACATATATACATATATGGATACCAATAATATACAAAATACATACACAGTACATATACAAAATGCAATCAAACAAACAAGCTATGTACATATACAGATACATGCATATATTTATATATATATATACGGAGACATACAGACATATGGATACATATACGATAAATATATACATATACACACGAACACATATGCACATACAGGTACATATTTATTATATACGTATATACAAATTATATACATATCATATATCTCTTCTCTGTTTCTCTCTCTCTCTCTCTCTCTCTCTCTCTCTCTCTCTCTCTACCTTGTTCGTCTTCATCAAGCGTTATGTCTGACGTGCGATTTTAACAATCACAGCGTGCCTGACCAACAGTAACTAGACTGGCCTCGTTTGTCAAATATTGCCTCGACAATCCCTCTTCTTTGGCTTCTTCTTCTTAAATCGACGCTTGCGAGAGAGACAAAGTAGAAAGCTGCAAACTCCCCCTACCATTACTCAACAGATTCTCTCTTCGGTATTACTCTTCTCTGACTCAACATCAAATTCAAAAAGTACAATGAAATCATTCTCAAATTGCTAAATACAGTGCATGCCATCCACCACGTTTGGAACGAAATGCATGCACGCAGGTGGTCCATCACCGACCACAGAAATGATCGCAATATCCCCTAAGTTTACTAGTCCTATGCTAGTCTCAAGACCTATCACAGATTCAGCCAGTGTTAGAACTAGAACTTTTTCAGTGCTTCTTTGCTTCTTGATCAATCCATGGCTCAAGAAAACCATAAAGAGAGAAGTGCATGCCCGTCAGACTATTTGACATAATACCCAATTCTAGGTCCAAATCATCCACCACCACGGGGTGTTGGTGTTTTGGCTGGAATCGAGGTGCATATATCATAAATAAACCAATGCTTTCTGGAATAAGCACCTCGAGCTTAGGCAAAGGAGAAGATGTGTTGTATATGCTGGGGTTGAAGGTAGATGGCACTGTATTGATTAGGTTGAGGTTGGGAAGGGGTGGTGTTCTGTCATGGGGTGGCAATGGTTTGTGGTGACATTAGGCTTTTGTGGTGGAGCTATTATTTTGTTGTCAATGAGATCTTGAATCTCATTACGAAAGCGAAAGCAATGATCAATGTCATTTATGGGCTGCTAGTGAAAGGCACAATGTTTGGCAAGGTCATGTTTGGCAGGGAGTAGGTCGGGAAGTGGTCGAGGGTCAAGACGTTTAAGATACCCTCTTTCTATGAAGATCCTCATGGCTTTGGTAAGGGACATATGGAGAGGGGTGAATACTCTGGTTGAGGTTCAAGCTGGGTTGGCAGAGGGATTATTTGTTTTGGCAGTGGTGACAGTGTTGATCTATGAGGGTAGAGATTGGTCCATCTACACTAGAAGTGGGTCTGTCACTGCTAGAGATTGGTCCATCTACACTAGAAGTGGGTCCATCAGCACTGAAGGTTAGTCCATCACCATTGAAGGTGGATCAATCACAGGTCCTAGAAATTCTGGCTAGCAAGGTTCTGACAATGTGGTTTTAACATTCCTCTTTGTAACTGGTGATAAAGAAACTAACACTAGCAATCCTTGAGCCAAATTTGTGGTTCTACTAAGTCTACCAGCGTGAATCAACAAAACTTGGGAAATATCAGACTATTTTGAAGATATAGTACGATGACTGCCTAGCCAAAAAAAAAAAAAAAAAAGAACTCCCAATCAGAATTTATGTAGCATTCCAGCTTAACCGATCATTATACAACTTGTGAAAAACCAAATTCAACCCGACAAGCTGAAATGCCTAAAACACTACTCAGAATTTGAGAAGCCCAAATCCCATACATTGCACATAGCAGGAAAGAGAACAAACATCCCTATAGAGGATAGGGTTATCCTATCCTAACTTTGAAATGATCTAGGGCTTTACTATTCACACAAGTGGCATCATACATCCTACAATGGGGTAGCATCCTGCCCTTATTTTGGAAGTGTCTATAGCTCACTATATGCACTAGGTCAATCTTCGTCAAAATGGTACCTCAGCAGGACACCTATATAACTACCTAATCTGGCAGATCAAGCGGTACGTAGTGATCCCGATTCCAAGGCTTATGCTCCCACCATATTGGAGCCCATATCCATCTATTCGCCTGAAGCCGAATAGACATCCAGGATAACAAGTGACGAGCACGGGACTTAAGCGCACTAATCCATGCAATGCAATGACCATATAACTCAAAATAAAAGTCATATAATGGCGTTCGAGTCAAGGTTTCTTAATATCCCCAACAGAGTCGCCAGATACTGTAACATCACCTGGGGGGTACCCGCACGCGTTAAATAGTTCAGGCCCTCAGTCTCTTTGATCTAGTCTCACGAGTGCAATATGAAACGTAGATGAGAGTCTGGATTTGGCAACTTTTAGAAAATCTATTTTATTGCAAAAATATTTGCCAAAAATGGACAGCGTCATCTAATCTTTGATCGCCACCTAGTGTTTTGGAAAAATTAAGAAGCTCGTGACTCATGCCAAGGCCACTGTTTGTCATAACCAAAGATGCTTGCCTCAGAACCTTAGGTATGAAGGGGAAAGGTTATTAATTGAGCACCCCTGCTCACCAGATTAAAAGATTGGCCTTTACTAAACCATGACATGATTTTTATTAACTTTATATGTTCATATTCCAATTATTTATTAGATCCTAAAATTTACTATGTGAAGCAAACAAATATAGATTGTGTCGTTCATTTTGGAACAATTTGATTTTATTATTTCAAAAAGTTTTTGAATAGTGCAATCATGAAAATCAACTTTATTCCAAATTAAATAACACAACCTTTATCTACCGGCATGCATGGAGTTATATCAAATAAGCAACTAGCCACATGGTAGGATGCTAAACATAGTAAGAAAATGACACACAGGCAGGATGCTAAAGTACAAAAGTTTACATACTTACCGACGTCCCGCAAACTGGTACAAAACAAAGTTAAAAAATATGCATGATCATATATACAAGATCCTTATGCAATTCAATCATGAAATGCAACTATAGATCTAACATCTAAAATATATGACTTATGAATCATCTCAAAGCATAAGGTAACGCACAAAATCATATAATAATCGATTAAACCCACAAATTTAAATTCAGTGGGATCTTAAGGCATAAAACATGGATGCAAAGCATGGATATGATGACAAGTATGATATACTACATATTTACAAAATATGGAAAGCAAATGAAAGAACAGGATAAAAAGAAGTGGAGATGGAGAATTATTACATCACTTTGCATATTACAAATTCGAATAGGAGGGAGAGGAAAAATATTACAACAAAATTAAATCCTCACAAACACTCTCTAATTGAAAGAAAAACAATAAAACCAGAAGCTGCAGGGGGTCTCGAAGACCGTCAGAGACTATTTTGCTCAACACCAGGAGGCTACTGGGTTCTGTTCAGGAAAAAGTGGCTAGCCAGCCAAAAGATCAGTTGGCCGACTAAATTGGCCAGCGAGCCAATCAAGCTAGGCCGAAAACTCTATTTTGTTCAAATACCAAAAAAACAAAAGGACAATATGCAAGTGGCTCAACTAACCACTTCCAGTTAGCTTACAACAAGTTTATAACATGAAATTGAAGCAAAAAAAAAAAAAAAAAGCAATAGAAAAAAGAAAATGCAAGAAAGTAAAAGAAAATGAAGAGTGTGCAAAATTTACCTTCCAAGTAAGGACTTGATTTCTAAACTTCCCTTTGATCACCCTCAAGTTTAGAAAGTGTGTTCTCAATTCTCAATTTGAAAATTCAAAATTCTAGTTTGAATGGTGTTTTGGGGCTATTTAACAATGTGTGGAGTTTGGGGGGGGGAGAGAGAGAGAGAGAGAGAGAGTTATAACCCTCTATTTTTCTCAATTTGAAGGAAGTCTCACTCTCTTTTGGATCAAAGCTCATGAATTTGGCATTAACAAAATTTCTGGGCTTGGTTTGATATATAGAAATATGGTATATCAGTGTATCTCTAAGCTTATGGCTTAAAGCTTAAGGTTTTTTTCTCTTTTTCTCTCTATCTCTCTTTTCTCTTAATTCATTCCTCTGCCATTCCATTTCCCTTATAGATAATGAATGCAGGCTCAATCAAGGAGGTAGGAGACAAGGTGAGAGACAAAGTTGATGGGATGACAAGGGTGGTCGAAAATGGATGCCACATTTTGGGAAGATGACAATCTCTCTTTTGACAATGAAGGCTAATGAAGGATAATGGAGGGGGTGGTTGAAAATGGATGCCACCTTTTGGGAAGATGACAATCTTCCTTTTGACAATTGAGGCTAATGGAGGATAATAGAGGGAGTGAGTGTGTATCTCGTGCATGAATCTGTCAAGAAACAGCTGGAATGGGCATGACCTATACACTTTCAACAAGAATTCTGCCGAAACTACCCTACTTCTGGGCAAATTAGCCAGCCGGCCAATTTATTGGCCGTCCAGCCTAAAACCTTGGCATGGCTTGCCAAAATTGGCCGGCCGCCAATTAAGTGGCCGATCAGCCAAAAAAGTTAGTCGTAGCTGATTGTTTTGTACGAAATCGGATTTTTCGACAGAATTATCATCCTTTCATCCTATTTCCAGACTGTTCTTTGCTCGATTTTCTTAGAATAAGTTTCATTTTGAAGTTTAAATGTGAGCCTTGGTACACTACAAAAATATTCGAAGCAAAGCGCAAAAAGAAGATTTTGAAAGAGAGTTTTGAACGGGGCTTGAACATTTGGCCAAAACAGGTTTAGGTTTGAGAATGAAGCACAAATTCTATATTTCTTTTTGAGAATTATGTGAGAAACAGATTCTTATTTTCATCATCAGGTAATCAGAAGAAAGTGCTCAAGTCTTAGGGTCGGTCAAAATGTGGTGTCTACAGTTGGTCTGGTCTAGCCTGAAACCTTTTAGGAATGGCCATGACCACATTGCAATCAGTAAAGGGAAAACTACCAAACTAAATGGCCATTTTTTCTTCAAAATCCCCAAAACGCTCAAATTTAACTTCATCGTTATCTATGTCGACAGGCTATGCCATCTTCATTTCTAGAGCCACTTCTTCATTGCCTTTCATGGCCTCATCATCAACTTGCAACTCTTTTTCTAGCTCTCTAATTTTCTGCCTTAGCAAAGCCTCCTTTATTATTGGTATAGGCTCTTCATATGTCATCACTGGTTTAGAAACTCCCTCTGTGCTGCTCTTTGGGGTTAGTATCATTGCATCCTTTGGTGTATAAGTTCCTTCACCTCCTTTTTCCTTGGACCAAGTCATGTTTTGAGGCCTTGGTGGTTTTATGCCTTGGATTTCGAGCCCAGACATCATTGGATGGAATTTCCTTTCCTCTTTCATCTTCTGTGTTCTTGTTTCCCCCATAGGCCTTCAACCACCCTTGGGGAATTTTGGATGTACCACTCCCTGCCAACCAAAGTGTGGTTGCACTGGAGCCTTGATCATTTTGGGCTGCTCCAACTGTGACTCTTTTACTGATCTTGGTTCTGCTGGGCCACTGTATGGCCTAGCAACAATACCCTCTTCTGGTCTCTTCTTCAGGCCATATGAGTATGTCCTAACCCTTTGATTCCTTACAAATCTTGTCTCATTGTAAGTTCTTTGTGGCCTGAAATCCTTGACCTAGCTATTCTGCTCATGTTGTTTGTGCTGCCTCAAATAGGCTTTAATGTCATTGGCCCTTTCCAGTGAAGGATTCATTCACAATCCTTGGTAAAGAAAAGGCCTATCCTACTTCCCATAATCTGCCACTTCTTCTATATAAACACATGGATCCTGTCCATCATACAACAACTTTGCACCATTGAATATCTACAAATCATTTTGGCCTATGGTGTTAAACCTCAGGCCACAATCCTTCATTTGTTTCTGTACCTTGTTGGCCACAATAGCCTGCGCTTTCTCCCTTTTAGTCCCACATCTTAAGCAAACAAACTGTTCTTGGTGAACAACTGGCTTCTTCCCTTCAGTAAGAAGTTTTTTCCTCAGGCTTTGAACTATTTGCAACTCACTTAGCAGTACTCTTGGATTCTTACTTTGATAACTCAAATTGGTAGACACCATATTGATGTCCACCACTTCTAGAAAAGGGTTCCCATTAATAGCTATAACTCATTTGTCCTTCTTAGCATACTTCAGCATTCCCTTCTAGATCAAATCCTATACACAATTGCGAAAGGTTACACAATTATTAGTTGAATGTCTGAATGAATTGTGTCATTTACAGTATTCTTTGCCAATTCTATCTTTTTCCTTTAGGATACTATGGCTTGGGACAAGGTCAATAACCTCCCAGCCAACAACTCATCAAACAAAGCATCTGCATTTGATAGATCAAAGGAGTACTATCGGTGTCTTCTTTACACATTTTTCCTAACTAGCTAAATATAAGGCATGTTTACTGGTTTTTCTGCCTTTCTTAGGGCTTCAAAAGTCATTGGTGTTTTACTAATTATATGGGCAATGCCTATGTCCATTTCTGTTTCAAATTCTATGACTTGGAAACATGTTCCCAGAGAAGCAACCCTCATTTGCTGTTCTTCCCTAAGGATGGATTCATACATGGTTGCCTTAGATGAGAGTTCAAATAAATCCCGATATTCCATTTCCTCAATTTTTTCCTTAGTTCAAAGTCAAGGCCATTCTGGGCCAACCTTATCACCTCTATCTCAGGCATATAAACATGGTACCCATTTATAGCCTTTTTAAACCTATTGATATGCTGTTCTGTAGATTCCCCTTGCTTTTGTCTTAACTTAGCTAAATGCACCATGCTTATATCAGGTTCAGTCCTATAGAATTGTGCATGGAACTTGCTTTCCATGTCCTACCATGTGGGTACTGAGTTTTCTTGTAGATTGATAAACTATGTAAAAGCTACTTTTGACAGTGAGTGTGGAAAAAGTCTAAGTTTTTGGTTATCTAAATTAGTGTATCCACATTGCATGGTGAACCTTCCTATATGTTCTATAGTAGACTAACTCTCTTCCCCTATGAACAATGAGAATTCGGGCATATTGAAATTTCTGGAAAGGGGAGTCTCATCTACCCAATAGGGGTATGGTTTTTTAAACATTGGCCTATTAGGCCTTCTTAGGCCTGGGCCATATATTTCTTCAATTACCTCCATTATCTAGTGTCTATTAATCTGGATAGGCTCAAAGTTTGGCTCCTCATTATAGGCACCATACCCTACTCCTTCATTTATTTGTGGTTGGGGGTTTGGTGAAGCAAACCCCTCATAAGGTTAGAAGTACTATTGTTAAAGTGGTTGATAACCAAAACCGCCTTCCTCAAAATGCTGAGGGGGTGGCCCAAGCCTTTTGGGTCTCTACTCTGCATATTGTTGCTCATGATTTTTAAAGCCCTGCTCTTGATAATTTTACTACCTAGGTTTTTACCTCTTGGCCTAAGGTTATCATAATTTGGTTGCCTAAACCTTTGGTCAGCAAGTTGTAATTTTGTAAGCTTGGTTTGTCGATGACAGGTTCCTTATACCTTGGGGTCCTAAACTGTCCCCCTAGCATAGGCCTGGCCCTATCACTCATTGGTTCTCCATACTTTGGAAGCCAATTTGCCCCCCTTGTATTGGTCTATTTCTTTCTTCATTATTTATCTCAAAAGTTGGATTATAATGTGATTCTCCTTCCATGGCCTCTCTATGAGTAGAAGGCCTAGAAGGACTAGATTGTCCTCTATAACTAATCCTAGTCTTAACTTCTTTATAAGTTTGATTGGGGTTCATTTGAAACCTCTCTTGCTCCTCTTCGTAAAGAGTTGGAGTCCTATAAAAGGAGGCACTACCCTGATGAATTTTACTTATTGTAGGGGTTTGAAACTGTACCTTAGTCACTTGTTCTTCCACTTTGGCTGGAGGTGAAGGACTAGGAGTGGGGCTGAATCCCGCAAGCATTTTGAGGTTCGCCCTCATGCTTTCTATGAACTGTTCAGGCCTCATTTCAAAAGTATGACCAAGCTGGGCAATCATTTCTTCCACTTGCTCGGTTGTCAAGCCATGATAGTGGCATTCGTTGGTTGCATCCTGATTGTCCTTCAGCCATTCTCCATACCTAGTTGCCATCAATTGGCTATCTGCAATGACTCTCATGTCCTCTCCAAATTTAGGAAAACCAGTAGGGAAAACTACATCTTCGACAGGCCTTTTACTTGGATCCCCAAGAAGGCCTGCCTTATCAACAACTTTCTTGCTGGTGTCAGTTGTCTCAATTTTATCAGTTTTCTTTTTCTCCATCACTCCAAGTAAGAATGGTCCCACCGGGGTGCCAATTTATGTTGGTAAAAATTTGGTTAGGCCCAATCAATGGTAATTGATTGACAAACTTAAACAAATTTTAAATAAACACAAATAAAAATCAGGCTTTGTGGTTGAATTCTATGCCTTAAACAGATTAAGGACTTTTCCAGAGGTAATTAAGTAGAGAAGGAATCGAACATAAAAGAATATGTATTTATTCAATTAAATTGTCACTTGTTACTAGTTACAAGAACTTAAGCAAGAAGAAAGTAATGAAAAATACAACAATCGACAAGAAGAAGAGAAATGAGGGTTAGAAAACTATTACTTAATCTACTCCTAAAATGGCTAACTTACACTACTCCTAAATAATTCTTCACGATTTGTGAGTGGTTATCCCAACATTTTAGGGACTGCTCCCCTTGATCTTCGAATTCTAATTTCTCTCTTGATTTTTAGCAACCATCTTCCATCTTTGGTATCCTTATCCTTTAAAAATAATCACATGTCACATCCCTTTTCTGTGCTATGTCAACAACTTATGCCACATCAACCATCCTGCCACATTAGCAACTTGTCGACAGAGGATTTCCAAAATTTAGCACCAACAATAACCAATGAAGTTGTTTCTCATCAAACCTCGCAATTTTTGGTAAAAAAATGAAATAGATTTAGTAAAAGAGTTCCCTTTTTCACTACTTATCATCATTTCTTACAGTTTCTTGCTCGACTTATAAATTAAACATGACAAAAAATTATTTTCCCATCATTTCTTACCAAATCACTCCATGCGAACAGGGTATTAAAGTTTTATCATTGACCTTTTCGCTCCGCCCATGTATTTTTGTAGGGAAATTTACTACACACATCACCTACCATGTGCAACATTATATTATGTCATTTTTTTTCTTTAGTTGTGGTTAATTTTATTATTTAGTTATAACTTTATTTTAGTTATAACTCATGAAATCTTTGATTATGTCTAACGTATTATTTGATTATGAATTTTTTTTATTTATTTCTTTTAATTATAATTAAGAAAATATGAAACTATACTAATTATTTATTTATTTTTTAGTTGAGTGATGTTGGAGACCCAGAGGCTAGGCACCCCAGCACTCCCCCAGTGTCACATGGCACACTTCCAGTGGTTGAAGTCCAAAAAAAAAATTTATTTTTCAGCCAATCAACAAGGAATCCCAACACCCCCACTGAGGGTCCAAAACATTTTCCTTTTTAGTTACAATAGTCCCGTTTTTTGTAACGTCATTTTCATGATCATGAGAAGTCCCCCTTCAGTCAGTCAGAGCGAAATTCAACTTCGTTGTTGCGTGAGCTAGCTGTTAGCCTACCGCCGGTTGGTGGTTTCAATTCAAAGATGCTTATTTGTACGATTTTTTTGACCCCCCGACAATATTGAAGAAAGGGCTTTGCTAAACTACATAATCGATTTACTGAATCAATCCTAGACAAACATAAAGTGTGAATCCCCCATGTGAGTCCACCCTTTATATCTTTTTTGTAATTAATTTTATAAATTATTTCTGTACACTTAGTTTTTTCTGGAATAAACCAGAATATTAGGTGACAGTACCATAAAATAAACAGCAATGTTAGGTATTATGGAAAACCTTTCATGAAAATAATCAAAAAAAACTTTGTGACCCTTAGATTACACTTAGAATAAAGCACCACACACTAATCAAGGTAATCCAAGGATCATAAATTTTTCATGATCACTTTTATGAAAAAAATTTCATGTTCCCTAACTTTTCCCTAAAATAAAATTTGGAATAGGAAGTACAACATTATTAGATTTTTCTTGTAATTTTATTTGTCATTTTTTATTGGCCAAGTTAAGATAGTATTATGATTGCACTTGATATTTTTCCTCCCATTGGATATGTAAAAAATAAATAAATAAAAATAAAGATTCAATGCATAAAATTTTCGTTAAAGTGAGATTTAGAAAAGTCAGCCTACTTTTGAAGAGGTTACATTGAATTTTATTTTATTTTATTTGTTTGGAAAATCCTTTTTCCTGTGAGGAAAAGGCAAATGAAGTGATGGGCACTCCTGGAAAAGGTGAGTGGCAGTCTTTATTATTCCAAAAATGTTTTATAATTTAATTTGTGAGTTTTAATAATTTTAATGGCTATGTGGAGTTCATCTGATGTGATGTGATGTTTTGATCTTATTTATTTATTTATTTATTTTTATTTATTTATTTATTTTAATTTTCTACGAGCTCAATTAGAGTTCTAATTTTAGAGGATGTATCTTTGTTGTTATTATTCAATCAAACTTCTATATATAAACAGATTAGTCTCATGCTAAATGAACTGCAGTGCTCACTCTGCTCTACAGCATCAAATTTAGGAAGCAGATATGGCAAGCACCTCTCTTCTTGTCATTCTTAAACTGCTGATGATCTTATTATGTGCTGGTTGGATTTCAATTTGGCTTCTCAAGCCCACAGATTTATGGGCAACCAAATGGAAAGGAGCTGAAGATAATGCATCAAATACCGTCTTCGGCTACAATGGTACGAACTTATTTCATTAAAAAATTATCTACATGAGTCAACATGCTACCAAAAATCCCCTTTTCATATATAAATATATATTCTTTCAATGATTTGTTTTGTTAGTTGTAAGTAATTTGCACTGAATGAAAAATAATCATTTAAAAATAGGGAAAAAAAAAAAAAAAAGGTTACAAATATGAATGTTGTTTTTTGGAACACTGATCTCACAACGGCTCCTTTGCAGGGCTTGATTTGGCTGTCTATACATTTCCTGTTATTGCTGTGGCTATAATTGGATTTATTTACTTGGAATTAAAACCAAAGGATCAAAGAAGCAGGTAGGAATTATTTAATTGGATTTATTTTCGTGTGAGCTGTTGAAAAGAGATGCGAGTGACGTGTCAAGTACTTGTAATTGTATACACTTTTATTTGTGAGCTTATTAACAATACTTTGATAATTTGTATTGTGCTTGTTTTTTGTATTCTGTTTTGAACATGTCACATAACTTTCTGTTCGATTTTGATGACAGACAAGCAAGAAGTCCAGTAAAAGGTCTCTCAAATCCACTCATTGTCAACAGTTATTTGGGTATCTTCTCCACAATTGAGATTCTTGCTGTACTACTCTTCATCCTCTTCCTAACATGGACTTTCTATGCCCACGTCTCTAATGATTTCAAAAAAATTATGCCAGTCAAGAACTGGAAATTGAACATGTGAGTAATAACATTTATCTTGATTCCAATCATTCCATAGAAGGTACTGTGAAGAGTGGAAAATAAAAATTCCAAATTTACTGGTGTTACCCCTAAATTTCAGGTGGCAATTCAAAATTTATAAGATGTCAATCCGGTTTGGCTTGTTGGCAGAAGCCAGCCTGGCACTGCTGCTTCTGCCTGTCTTGAGGGGTCTGGCAGTATTTCGTTTACTCGGCCTCGAGTTTGAAGTTTCAGTAAGATACCATGTCTGGCTTGGGACTGCTATGATACTTTTTGCCACCTTGCATGGTTCAGGCACCTTCTTTATATGGGGTCTCAAACACCACATTCAGGATGAGGTGATTCTGAGCCCCTCTCTAATGTTCCATCAAATGTAAATTTCTTCAGTATATTGAGATTTTTGTTAAATTTATTTTTTTACTTGGCAACAGATGTGGAAATGGCAGAAAACAGGCCGCATATACCTTGCTGGTGAGATTGCTCTTGTTACAGGGCTAGTCATCTGGGTCACATCACTTCCACAAATAAGAAGGAAACAGTTTGAAATCTTCTACTACACACACCATCTTTACATAGTCTTCTTAGTATTTTTCTTGTTCCATGTTGGAGATAGGCATTTCTACATGGTTTTCCCTGGGATTTTCCTCTTCGCCCTTGATAAGCTACTCCGGATCATACAATCAAGACCACAAACTTGCATACTTTCCGCACGAGTCTTCCCCTGCAAAGCTATGGAGCTTGTTCTGCCCAAAGACCCAAGTAAAATTTCAAGTTCTTCAAGTTATCAGAAAGTTTAATCGAGAAGACTAGAAATTAACTCATGTACCTATTTTTTCTAATAATTTCAGGATTGAAGTATACTCCAGCAAGTGTGATATTCATGAAAGTACCAAGCATATCTAACTTACAGTGGCACTCCTTTACTATATCTTCTAGCTCTAGTGTTGATGAGCACACCATGTCTGTTATAATGAAATGTGAAGGATGGTGGACAAGCTCTCTATACAACATAGTACAACAAACTGAGCTAGGCTCTGATCCTAATCAAATGAAGTGTATCCCAGTTTCAATTGAAGGGCCATATGGACCGGCTTCACTGGACTTTCTAAGGTACTATAAAGTTGGAATCAGCCAAGTTACATGAATAGAATTTTGGCTTACTGATGTTTTATTTATTTATTTTTATTTTCTATGGCAGTTACGATAGTCTACTCCTGGTTGCGGGAGGAATAGGGATAACACCATTTCTAAGCATTTTGCAAGAATTTGAGCTTGCTCAAAGTAGTGGCAGAAAGAGACTTCCCGCACAGATACAACTTATCTATGTTGTGAAGAAGTCCCAAGATGTATGCCTTTTGGATTCAGTTTTTCCTTTGTTGCTGAACCGAGCGGCAGAACAATTCCATCTGAAAGTCAAAGTGTTTGTAACCCAAGAGAAATCTGGTTCAACTCTTCCAGAACTACTCAATGAGTTTTCTCCAGTGGAAACCATAGACTTCGACACCCAATTTTCAAATTATGCCATACATGGACTCAAGAATTTACTCTGGATGGCTGTCATTGTTGGGTTTTCTTCAATTATGTTCCTCATTGTTCTTTGTTGCTTCAACCGTGCCTTTATTCATCCTGCTAAGAAGGCATATCCCTCTTCAATAATTGATCTCTTTCTTATCTGTTCTTTTGCTATCGCTATGATATGTGGCACCTTTGTGGCTATTATGCTAAGATGGAGAAAGATAAAGAAGGAGCTTCCACCCCGCTACCAGAAACACAGCAGAGAAATCAAACCAAATTCCATGGAAACAAGTCATGCTCTTGAGGAGCATGAAATTCATTTTGGAGGAAGGCCTAATTTCCAAGGTACGTACTCTTAACCCATTATAAACTACAAATTAAGCATTATTCAAGAATATAACGAAATATATTGTCATGTGGTGAATTGGATACAGATGTATTTTCCCAGTTTCCAAACGAAACAGGCGGATCTGATATAGGGGTATTGGTGTGTGGACCTGAAACAATGAAGGAGTCGGTCGCTTTAATGTGCCAGATGAATTCTGAAGGTGGTATCAGGGTGTTGGGTACTCAAAGAAAGAAGCCATACTTCAGTTTCCAGTCTCTAAATTTTGCACTCTAGTTGTAGGTGACTATTTGAATTATATGGGATGGGGCGACTTGTACAGATATCATGCTGTGCAATTACTTCTTTCCCTCCTAGATCACATAAATACAAGTTTGGTATTGCTTGAATTAGATGGGATGGGGGGCACTCGTAGAGATATCATGCTGTGCAATTACTTCTTCCCCCCCAGATCACATAAATATGAGTTTGGTATTGCTTGTATTATATGCAGTTAGAGTTGGTCATTTAAATCTTCAAAATAATGACCTAGGCGTTTGATTTCGTTTCACTAAAAAATGTGTATATATATATGTCACTGTAGCATATATAGTTTATGCATTGCATTCGGAATGTTAAAGAATTGTTGCTTTCGTGCACTCAAGCTTTCTTTGTTATCCAATTAGATTAGTAGGTAAATAATCCCCTTGTCTATTATTTGTTTTACACTGAATTGTAGGATTAAAATTATATTTTCCTCCTTTTCCAATCTTACCATCCATTAATATTTTTTCAGAATCTTTGCTTCATCTATATTTCTTCACAAGCTTTGCTCATGGCAGTGATTTTAGAAAAAAATAAAAATAAAAATTTCAAAATTCACAAACCAAACACACCAAAAACAGAATAAGATAAAATAGAATATTATGATCTTCCTATAAATAAATAAATAACCAACAGTAACCAAGTCTCGCATTAATACATCGCATATAAACGTTTCATACAATTTTTCACATCCAACCTAAAAAAGTTAGAATATTATTTCTACTATAAATAATTTCATAATAACTCCAAAATCAAATGGTAATTTCAAAAGTCTGTCCAAAATGGTTGGGGCTTCTTCCAGATGTGGACATATTTTACCATATCTATATATTGTATAAAAACAAAATGATGTTTCGAATCCACAAGACTTGTGGGAGCTCTAATATTCCAATCTTAATTTTCTAATTTTTTGATTAAAAAAAAAATTCTCAGTATTTATTGTCTTTTCCCAACCCACAATCTTTTTTGACATCACTTGGGATAAGCGCATAGACTCTACCTTGTCTCACTGGTTCCTTCTTGGTACTAGTCTTTGTATTTGATTTCTGAACTTACCCGGATGGGCTACTTGCACCCTTCTGCTTGGTCTTAGGGCAATCCCTGATTTGGTGTCCCATTTGTCCACATACAATACAAGCTCCCGTAAATCGACATCATACCCCAAAATGATTCTTACCACATTCTTTGCATGTTGGTATAATTTAGCTACCCTGATTTGAACTACTAGTACTTCCCGTGTTTGACCTTTTTGTCGGTGGATTACTCGGCCCTTTCTTAACACCAAAACCTTGTTTCTTGTGGAACCATTCCTTCGATTGTTGTTCATCTTTGGCATTTTGTTCAGCTATCAATGCTTTATCTAAAACTTCTGCATATGTTAGCAATTGGAATATGTTCACCTTGTCCCTGATTGGCCCTCTTAATCCTTCATCAAACTTTTTGGCTTTGTTGTAGTCTGTATTTACCATGTGTGGAGTGAACCTAGCCAATTCAGTAAACTTTGCATCATACTCTATCTAGAACTTCTGCATATGTTAGCAATTGGAATATGTTCACCTTGTCCCTGATTGGCCCTTTTAATCCTTCATCAAACTTTTTGGCTTTGTTGTAGTCTGTATTTACCATGTGTGGAGTGAACCTAGCCAATTCAGTAAACTTTGCATCATACTCTGAAACAGTACCTCCTCCTTGCTTTAATGCTTGAAACTCAGTAGCTTTCTATCCTTGACGGATTAAGGAAAATATTTGTTATAAAAGACCTCTAGGAAACGGTTCCAAGTAATACCTTCATATTGACCTTTCACTAACAACCACCACCTACGTGCCTGTTTTGCCAAAGTAAATGTAGCAAGTGCAACCTTTTTTGCATCTCAGTACAAGGGAAAACTTCAAAAAAATTCTCAGTTTCCAATACCCAAGCCTCTGTATTCAATGGACCTACGCCTCATTCAAATTGGGTTGGTTTCATTTTCTTATATTCTCCAATTAAGGCCATTGTCCCTGGATCTGGAAAATCCATTTGCAATGGAGTTTGTTGTTGCGATAGTTGTTGATGTTGTTGTGGTGGTTGCAATTGTGAGAAGTGTTGTTGTAGTTGTTATTGCCGATGCCCTTGTTGTTGTTGTTATTCTCTTTGATCTCTTCGTCTCATAGCATCTACAACACCCTCAATTAATCGTAATAATTGATCTAGTTGGCTAGCAGATGATTCTACACTTCCATCACCATAATGTTATGCACATGAAACATGAATTAAACATTTATACATATGCATATAATGCTTCAACTAACACGTAAGATGCACATCTCACCACAAGCACTCATCATGAATGCATTCCTAAAGCCTTTTCTAAAGAATCCTATGCTGTGAACGACAAGTGTGTTTGTGTGTGTGTGTACAAACTTATGCTCTGATACAACTCTTGTCACGACCGCATCCTGCTCCAAACAGGATAGTAGTCATGATCTGCCAGTAGTGTTCGACTACGAAAGGCCTGACAAGACAAGACATGATTGGATTATAATCTTAGGGCTTAAGCAGAATAACACGTTCATTATATTAATCAATATCCATTCAAAGCAAGTGCATAATTAGGATGAGAATAAAACAAGCACACATTTTATTTATTTACCTTGATATTTACATGTCCACACAACGAAAGAAAAAAATACAACAACAAAAGCCACTCTTACAAGAAACAAACCATAAAGATAAAACTCTAGTCCCAGAACTACAACTCTCCAAAAGACAAAATAAAAGAAAAGGTTCTAGTGTGACTCCTCCTTGTGTCCTTGGTCCACATCTTCACCTACATACACATAAGAGAGGGGTGAGCTATTACCCAGTGAATAGTAATAAAGTAAGGTGGTAAATGAATGAATATTGCAAGCTTTTCAAACATTCTTTGAAAAGGATATATATATATTGTACAAGACATATCATAGCTTGACTTGCAGACAAAATACATAGTGATGAGCATTCAAGGAAACACAAGTGTTTAATTGGCCCAGGTACCAGCTAAACAAAACATGATGAGCTCGACCATAATATATGATTGGATATACCCCCAATTGTGGGTCAGGGCCCAAGAATGCCATCTAGGTAGATGATACAAAAGTATAGAATGTTCATTCACAGAAAATATAATAAGCTTGTAAACATAATTAAGTTTGGCATTGAAAAATAATTTGTCAAACATAGCGTTACTAAATTACTACTCATAATGAGCTCTGTGAATAAGGGTTTAACATCCTCAAGCTTGAGCTATACAAAACAAGAATAAAACATTGAAACATTTAAATAATCCTTCTCTTCTTATATCAATTGGTTAGGTTGTTAAACTTTAATTCTATTTTCTATTTAAATATGCTTTAAGTGGGTTTCTAATTATGTTATCCTTGGGTCTAGATGTCAAAACATACCTAAAAGTGCCAGAAGAAAATAAGGAAATCGAGTGGAACAAGATGCAAAAACCATGCTGAAAAAGACCAGTCCGCTCGAGCGGTCCTTTCACTACTTAAGCGGTGAATGAACCTTCCCGGAATTTCAAGTCTACAAATGTCACACCCCAAACTCGCCCCTAAAAGTTCGGACATGACCCATACAGAAACGGACGCTTAACCTGATATACATATCATATGGGGCCTGAACGGAAGCATTTAAATGATGACGTATCACAGAAAAACATCCATTCAGCTAAATCTAACATGCCAGGATCACATCAATGAGAGCCATTACTATTTTTTTTTATACACACGTACACATACATGACCGCATAATCGAACATTAGTATAGAAGGAAACATATACATACTTTTAACTTTAGATAAATAGTAAAAGGGCAACCCAAAATCTTAACAAAACTTGACATAAATGCATTGATTTGGTCTGGGAGCCTGGGTGTACTGAGGTTGACACTGAAAGGTGACCATCAAGGGTTAAGACGGACTCCCAAAGCGATTACCTACAGAACAGACAGACAAAATACATAATGAGCGAACTCAGTGAATAATAGTACATAAATAATGCAATGTTTAACCCGAATAGTCCAACATATAACTGCAGGTACATATGATTAACTACATTCCGTGATTATTTCTAAAACAGTCATAGGCCTACAGATGCAGAACGACCATGGGTCCAGACATATCAGAACGGCCATCGGCCCAGAAATAACAGAAATAACAGAAATAATAGAAATATCAGAAATAGCAAAAATAACAGAAACAACAGGAGTAACAGGAGTAACAGGAATAACAGAAATAACAGAAATAGCAGAAATAACAGAAATAACAGAAATAGCAGAAATGACGGAAATGACAGAAATAACAGAAATAACGGAAATAACAGAACGCATAAGCGTGGGGTAACAGAACGCATAAGCGTGGTAACAGAACGCATAAAGCGTGGTAACAGAACGCATAAAGCGTGGGTGACAGAAATAACAGATGTATGGACTCAAGAGGTGGCTCGTACGGATTCTAGAGGTGGCTCCCACCAAGGTGTAGCACTTAGTTCCGTACAGCACTTTGTTCCATACCAGAAAACATCAGAACAGATTAATACAGATAAGCACATTCTTCCCATTAATCACATAAATGAACATAGATACATAGGCTTAACAGAACGTTGCCGATAACAGAATGGTAACATTAATTATCAATAGCAACCAAAACATATGGTACAATGATGTGCTTAGATTTCCTCATGGTTCTTTGTACATAGACCTACTTTTTTGTAATTAACAGAACCTTAACATTACCAATAATCCGAAGACAAATCAGAACAATTCATAACCAACTTCACAGTGTTAATAGTTGTATGCAATTCTTATACAGAAGTATAGGTACTTCTTAGGATAGTACATTGACAATAATCATTAGCCATAACCCAAAATGCAGAGTAAGTTCAGAATCATACCGGTGTGTGATCACTCTTTTAATGTTCACATCAATACTCAATCAACGCACATGTTAACATATTAGCTCACGGAGGATAGAATGTCAATAACAATAATGATTAACGGTAAATAACATATGTTTGAGGTACTATTACTCACAGTGTTTAGATGCTTGGTCCGCCCCTGTAGCTAGCCCTACACAATTCACATAATTCAAATATAATCCATCATAGTACAACATCATTTAGTTCAACATTACTCAACACAACTCAACATAATCAACATAATCCGACATAATCATCACCATCCAACATAATCCACACTATTTAACGTTATTCAACTCAATGCCACCGAATATAATTCAACATATTTCAAATTAAGTTGCTAAGGCTCATTTCAACATTCCATAGCAAAGTTTACATCATCCACATCATCAACAAATCTTTCCCCCAATTTCCTTTCGCAATAACATATGATTTCCAATGCTCATAACAATGCTCATTCGCAAATTTTAACATAATTTCCAAACATTTCCAAATTCAAATTAAACTTGAACACATACAATTCAGTACCTCAATTTTATTATTCTACTTCGAAATTGGGCGAAATCTTTGGTTATCATCCTTAATTAACCTAGGGTTTCAAGAAAAATATTGAAATGTCAAGAAAATTCAAACTTATTAACCCATCATTTTCTATTCCAATTTTTCCATTGATTATACTCCTAGGATTCATAATCTATCATTTTAACCCATCAATTATATCACCAACATGATAAACCCGAAACCCCCAAATCTCAAGTTGGACATATTATGCTCAAATTATAGATTATGTTTTTATATACACAAAATACCACAAATCCATCCATGAATGCAAACATTGAAAGAGAATAAGGACCCCTACCTCAAGAATCAAACAAAGGAGCAAGGATTGAGAAGAATCCTCCAAAATCTCGAAATTCCAATCGGTAGAACATAATAATCTTCATGCTTCTTCACTTTTTGATGGATGATCTTGATCAAAACTAAGAGAAATGGAAGGTTTTGGAGATTAAGAACCTAGGGTTTTCGGACCTAGGGGAGGGGGATGAAGAGAGGAAAAGGAAAATGTGAGAAATGATCCAAAAAATCTCGTTTTAAGCTGCTGTCCCGTAATTCCCGCTCGAGCGTACCTGTTTTCAGCACAGATTTCGAAACTTTGAACATGTATAACTCTTCCATCCGGACTCCGTTTTAGGTCGTTCTTGTGTCCAAATTGAAGCCCCGGAAATAAGCTTTCCAATGGTTCTAACCTCACATCCAAATTCAAAGTGTGGAAAAATAAAAAGGCAAAAGAGTGGCGGCTGATCGTAGATGACTTATTCAAATTAAAGTTTTTGCTTCCATCCTACTTTACCTTCATTGTACCACCTCAACCCATACTCCAAAATAACATAAGAAGGTTCTAAGTACACTAATAAAATGTCAAGGAAAATCTTACTTTCCACGCTCAAGCGTCACCTCCCCCGCTCGAGCGCTCACAGACCAATAAAGCAGTCCGCTCGAGCGTCAACTTCTCCGCTCGAGCGGAGATTCTCAACTTGCAGAATCTCAAGCCGTCTGCGAAATTGCTGGGAACCCCAAAAGTCCGCTCGAGCGTCAACTCTTCCGCTCGAGCGGAGGGAAAAGTTCTGGGTCATCACAACAAAAGTGTGCTCGAGCCATCCTTCAACCACTCGAGCGGTCAACTAACTTAGCCAGGTTTTAGGGCCGTCCACTCAAGCGGTCTTCTCACTGCACGAGCTGTGATCTGTGGAGCAAACTTTTATAGTTCTCGACCTGGTATGCTCCAGGTTGTTCTAAGGCTTCCAAACCCAATTTTCAAGCTTTCAATTTTCAAATCTTGATCTGTAACATCCTAAAAATCATATATGTAGTGAGAGAGTAATAAAAACTTTGTATTATACATGAATTTAAAGATCAAAAAAGCGATAGATAGTTTACTTCGAGTTTCTTAATCTTTTCAACTCTCTGCTTTCATTCCATAATAATCCTTCAAAACTAAGTTCTAAAGCTTCTAAATCATTAATAAAAGGTTTAGGTTCATAGCATAATAATTGTCTTTCTCAAGTCTTACATAAAATTAGTTCAAAACATAGTTTTTTTTTCCCATCATTTCTTCAAATTCTTTCCTAACTTCCAAACTTTCCTATTTTCTTCTTATTTCAATCTTCCAAAACATATTCGTAATCAATTTTTGGCTATGTTTTGATATGAGAATATGGAAGAGGGTTCAACTTCTCACCTTGTAGTGATTTTCTTGGAATTCCTAAGGCTTGAATCCTTAGCTCTTTGAATTTTCGTGCCTTTTCTCTCTTTTTCCTCTTCTCTTCTTGTTTTCTTCTTCCTTCTTTCCTTCCCTCTAGGTTGTTCTTGGATTCTCCAGCAAGTTCCTCTTTTTATTTGATTTAGAGACTTAAGGTTTTATTTGGTGTGGCTAGGGCAAGCTTATAACATCATTAATTAACTAATTTCCTTGCGTAGGCTTAGTTGATCAAGTTTAAAGCTAGATAACCTCATTAGTCTTAATCATATTTAATCTAATTAATCCTAATTAGCAAAACATCAAATAACATGATATGAGCAAGTTCATTATACTAAAGATTAAAGAGTAGAGAAATGTGCGTTGAGCGGGAAAAGTGAAAAAGGGTATTGAACAAGAAAAAAAAATTAGTGAAGAGGGCCAGAGTGATGTAAGAAATATAAAGTAAGAAAGGATAGGAAATAGTACCTAAAGAAGTAGTAGACTCCCTGCAAACTGGGAAGTCTCTTGCCCGTGGAATGCGTCTAAACCCATTAAAGTATCAGCTAATGCTAAGCCCATGCAACTCTAACCCTCCCACAATCATTGGGCCAACTTGATAACCTTTATGCTCATCTTATTACCACTAGGGGCAAGTAAGTAGCATGATAGTAGGCACATGCAAAGTGCATGTTGACAGTGCCCTCGCCAAATAGGATTACTCCTATCTCCAACAACAGAGAATTAGTGAATCAATCTCAACACGTCGAAACCCTCATCGTGAGCCAAGGATTGAGCCTCATTCAGAGATATACCACACATTCAGGTTAAGGCATGAGCATGGCCGAAATTGGGCTGAGGCATGATTTCTTCATCTCGGAAAGCTCCATCAATGCCTGAAATTCTTCAATAGTCAGGCAGAGTTCCTGCATACCAAAGTGGAATACGTAGCTAATTGGGTTCTAGCAACGAACCACCGCCTAAAGGAAAGGAAGATGGAGTGAAATGCGACTCAGAGGAAAAAGGGCATTTAGGCTGAATCCAAAGTTCACTTTATCGGCCCTATCTAAAGAGGCCATCCAATCTTGGAGCCTAGCTATAGTGGGAACCTCCATTTGTAGGAGAAACTCCTCAATTTTTCCACTACTGGGTGAGGAAGCAGTCACGAGCCACCCTTTAAAGAGATAAGGTTGCATGACTGCCTGAAAAATGTATTCCACTATTTGGCCGGAACCTTTGGTTGGAACCAGAATTGGCTGGGCTAACCAAATTTGTCATCAGCCAACCCTCAAAAATTGTAAAAATAATGTAGTTTTGTACTCTAATTTATAGATTTCATTTTAGGTCTTGCTTTGAGTCATTTTCATCCCAATAGGTGTAAATAAGGGTGTTTTGATTGTTTTTGATGTGTTATGTATTTATCGAGCTGTATTTTTTTGTTTTGGTTTGTCGTGGGCTCAATATCAGATCAAAACAAATCCAAGCACAACCATTCCCAAATTCAAAATCAAAGTAAAATTGTTATGTGCTCGAGTACAACGCCATCCATGTTTAGACATCTAAGATGGTCCAAAAACAAAAATATTTCTTTCATTACCTTTCAGGGTCAAAATTTTTTACAAAAACCTATTTGAAGCTATACATGATTTTCTAAACTACAAAGAAAAAATAAATATACAAAAAGAGAGAATCAAAGTCGGCTCACCCTCTTCGTCCTCTTCACTGGCAGAGCCCCAGTATTGTCCCTATCAACACCACTACCTTCAACCTTGGCAATTTCCTTGCTAGCAGCCTCACCCTCGCCGTCTCTATCAAAGTCGTTGCCGCTTTCACTGCCACTGGCATCGTATCTGGAGCCATCACCAGAACCACTATTGCTCTTGCTGTCCTCCTCCTCCTCATCATCATCATCATCATTAGCAGCATCGCTGCCCTCTGATTGCTCGATTTCAATGCTCACATCTCTCTTTTTATCCTTCGAGGTCTCATCGGTGGCAAGGTCCTCCTCCTAGAAGCAGTAGAAGCCATCTCCGAAGAAGAAAGGCTCTCCACTACCCGGTCGCCTCTGCCTCTACCTTTGCCAAGGGCACCCCTGCCATGACCTCTGTCAACACCTCTCCCTCGAGCTGGAGGATGTCCTACTCCACTCCCGGCTACTGGAACAGGCATCACGGGTACCACAACAAGCTAAAATAAAGGGTTAGAAAGAAACATAATGTCATATAAGAAGGGTACCAAAATAAAGATGGTCTATCAAAGTGTATCAGAGCAGAAGTATGAGGATAGACAGTACAGAATGAGCCAGAATGAGATACCTGAACACCAACTGCGGTAAGAGCATACACCCTCCCCTACACCATATGAACTAGGGACTTCATCACCTCCAAACATTGCTCAGTATAGGTCATGGAAGGATGCAAACAGAAATAATTATATGAGTAAAGCAGTGTGGAGCAGCATAAAGAAGAATGAAACAGTATAGGGGCATCTGAGAAAGCTATGGAATCAACAAGATATACCTGTCTCATCTCCGGAGCAAGGGTGAGTACCTGATCCTCCGGAAGCTCTAGAAGCTCTAGAAGAACCTCTCTAAGAGCGCCACTCAGCCTTATTTATGTAACTGAGAAAGGAATTGTTGGAAAGCCAGTGGTAGGATCAACGGGAGGAACAACAACACCTCTAGGGGCAAGAGCATCAGCAAGAATATGGGTAGTGGCTGCGGCATCTCCTAGTACTTAGGTTTTATCTAGAGCAATGGAAAACCTGATATGGGATTACAAGAATGCAGTGTAATCCTCAGCCACATAGAACATGTCGGCATCTTGTCCATCCAATATGGTCTCGAGCTCCGCCGTGTTAGTAATTTGATCAGCAGTCCTCATGTAAGCAAGCAGAGGAGATGGGATGTCCAGGACATCGTGATCTAGGATCTAGCGAAGAAAGCGCTCTCCCAAGTACCAAGCCCAGCTAAAGTGGCCCTCAAAAGTATCCTTGCTCTAGAGGATACCCACGATGCAGCGTACTACTCTTTCTTTTCCTGGGGCATGGCTACCTAGGGATGCCAGTCTACCTGTATGTTTGAAAGAGTTAGTCCTAATCAGAAGTCCAGTTGAAGGAAGAAAATGGATGAAACAGATCAGTATGAGTTCTGAGTTCTGAATGTCTACCCAAGCAAGAGTCATAATGTCGAAGAAATAGTAGAAATGGGTGAAGCTGCAAGACTGGTGGTCGCGCGACCTGACGGCCTCATCAAAATATAAGGATCGAGGCACAACCCAGTCAATCTCAAGCACAAGAATCTAGGCGAGCTCGAGGAAGTAAGAATATGCCTATATCTGCATGAGAAAGAGGGATGGCATCCGACAACAGGTAGAAATAAAGCCATAAATGTACAAATTGAAAAATGCAGCAGTAAAGCAAATTGAAAATGGGCAGAGGGTACCTCCCATGCACGCCACTATCCCCCAAACAGCCTCGTTTTCTAGTGGGAAAATGAGCTCGCATAATTGTACAATGTGGCGAGGCTGGCGCCTTCCTAATCATAATCCCTTATCTGGGGGATGTGCACCATTGTGCTTAGAAAGTATAATCCAATAGTATTCTCTCTATTTGCAAACATGGTAGTATCGAGTACATATAGAAGAAATCTGCGGGCGTACTGAGCAGAAGCCTCTGGAGTGTCAGGATGTGTGTCATAGAACCTCTGGTGAAACCAGCTGTAACGAATGATCCTCGGGCAATCCTTTGGGGGAATGGCTCAGAGTAAATGAAGCTATGCAGCATCCCAGGATCCCATATCCGAGTCAAAAGGGATAGGATCACCCCCTAGCCAGAGACTAGTAATCATGGAGAAGTCATAGGGGGTCATCATCATCTACCCTGTATTAGAGAAATTGAAGGAATTAGTGGTATCCAACCACCTCTCCATATGATTGCAACGGTTGACTGGGTGGCCTACATCTGGATGATCCCTGAACAAAGTGTACTGAAGCCGGTATACTCCACCAATTCTAGGACCGGAGAACTTAGTTCCACCAAAGAGGGAATATGACTCTCCTATAGCCCTTCGCCTGGCGTCCATCCTCCTGTAGCAAGAAAGTTTGATCAATACAGTGCAGATATGAGCAAATGTAAATAAACATGTGAGTTTGATATTAAGACTTTCCAGTCGGGCACTATCAGATAGGTGCAACTGTCGCTCCCAAAGAAGCACGTCCAAGACAACCCCTAGCTGAAACTTGGTGAATGTGAGCATGCTACCGTGAATAATGTGGTGAACATCAGGCTTATCACGACCCAAACCCGCCCCTAGAGGTTTAGGTGTCATGACCGGCTAGTAATACACGATTACCTACGACCTCACTAGCAAAATCAATCATAATATTTATAACGGGGCCTTATCTGAAGCAATAAGAAATATAACTAAGTTCATTGAGCAGTGCATATAGGTCAGATTCATAAATAATTAAAACCGTAACTTCACACAAGCTATATATACATGCGTACACCGTATTCAGTTAACTTCTTTTATATAATATCCATTCAAATCAAAACAAGTCTTCTTAAACAACAAAACAAAATAACGTAAGACAGAAGGGTTGACAAAGCTAGACTCCTCTCTAGTCCAAGCATGCCCCATCATGGAGGCACTTCAAAATGGCTAAACAAGGTGGACTTCGAGGCTGCCTTAAACTTGTCATTCCACTTGCTCACCTACATATATACAGCGAGAGGGGTGAGCTTAAGCCCAATGAGTAATATCAGTAAAAAGGTTTTATATGAATGAAGTCCAACATGATACAAAACATATCTTTCATTTCCTAAACAATTCATTTCAATAAGCAAAACAATTTGCATAACAATCATATCAATCCTTTGCGATAACAATAATCATTCAATCAATTTACGTGGTAATAAAGTATCAATCTGACAATGCGCCAAAGCCAATAAGAGCACTAGGGTCAATCGATAATTCATAGTTCAATGTGGACCATTAAGGTCTAACATCAGAGATCTCTGTCTGGGTTTCAATTAATCCAATGGGCCATGGTATTGTTTTCCCTAGGCAAGGGCCTATTAATCAATGGGCCATGGTATTGTTTTCCCTGGACAAGGGCCTCACTAATGGATGCCATGATTACAATTTCAAAACGGACATTCATTCATAGATAACAAAGTAGAATTCAAAATATCAATCTTGAATAATTTCAAAATACATTTCAAACATAGCTTTATAAAGACATACTCATAGTGGGTTATATCGATATTAGGCCTCGAATGTCCACTTGCACAATACACATAACAAAGCATACATTGAAACACATGTTCAAGTAGATGTTCTTCTTAATCCAATTCTCTTTTAATGTGTTTCTAATTCATTTCCTTATTAAGAATGCCTAACAATGCACATAGATGCCCAAAAGAGCATGAGGATGAAACCATGCACATGGAAGTGTATTTCAAAAATGTTCAAAACAGGCCAGTTCGCTCGAGTGGTATGGCCTCTCTGCGAAAGTACTGGATGGTCAAAATGTAGACTCGATGGTCGCTTGAGCCAAGTGGAATGAAAGGTGAGTTCACTGGAGCAGTCATTCGATCGCTCATGCCATGTACAAAGTTTATGTAAAAATATTGGATGCATGCAAAGTGCGCTCAAGCAACAGATTGTTTGCTCGAGTGGTAAGGTAGAATTCTAGAATTTATATAACAGAGTTCAAGTTCAAAAAGCATAATTCCAAGTTGTAAAGCTTGCATGTCTGGACCCAAAAGCACCAAAACTCTTTGGAAAACATATAAATACAAACGATTTGAAATGACAAGTTGAAAACCTTTGTCAATTTCCAAAAATTCAATCCAAAACCTTGTAATTCAACCATGCATAGATGAAATTCAATTCTCTTTCTTCAAAATATGAACATATGAAGCGATGGATGGAAAATTATGGAGTATCCTTCGAAGATAGTAAATGTAGCTTCATATATGTATGAATGTTTGAAAAATCAAACTCAAAAATGTAAATTGATGCAGGCATGTACAACATTGGTTCATTTCTTCCATAATCAAGTGGATTCTAATATTTTCTTAACAATTCTAAGCAACTGATCCGACAAACTTAGTGAATTCAATTTCTATATGAATTATCTGCAAGAATTATAGGCGAATTCCATACCTAGAGCTTGAATCTGGTAAGTTACTAGCTTAATCTCTTCAAATCCTCTTCAAATCCTCTTCAATTCTCTACAATTATTCTCTCTCTCTCTCTCTCTCTCTCTCTCTCTCTCTCTCTTTCTCTCTCCACATTTGTTGCTCTCCCTATCTCTCTAAATTTTCAACTCAATTGATGTAAAATGAACATAATACATAGGCTTATAACATATATATAGGTTGGATTAAGTAACGTTAATTAAGTGGGATTAAGGCTAATTAAGTTAGCTTTAGTCTAATTAATTTGAATCAATTCTAATTGATTTCTTCTAATTATTTTGATCTGAATCAAATTTTAATTAAACCTACCATATGGTTTTAAATATTCCAATTAACCTATTGAACTAGTCAATTTTGGTTTCTAAATCTATTAAGACTTTCAATTTCTGATTCCAAGTCGGTACTCTAACAGATATTCCATAGACAAATAGACAAACACAAATTAAACACACAATTATGCAAATATACTCAATGAAATAATATATAAAAAATATTTTGTATGTCGGGGTCGTCACAATCTCTCCCCCTTAGAAAGTTTGGTCCTCCAAACTTAAGTTACCTCAATTAGGAAACAAATAAGGGTACCGTTGTTGCATTTCATCATCTTTTTCCCACGAAGCTTCTTTTCTATAATGTTCTCTCTATTCTACCTTCACCATTGGAATCGACTTGCTCCTTAGTTACTTTACTTGTCGGTCAATAATCTATGCCAGCCACTTTTTCTACTTCATATCTTCATCTAAGGCTATTCAGTGGTAATCAATTACATGGAATAGGTCCTCGAGTTACCCACAAAGCATTGACACGTGAAACACATTATGCATCTGGTTCATTTCCGGTGGTAAGGTAATACAATAAGCAACAGGGCTAAGCATTTCTAGAATCTGGAATGACCCAATGTAACGTGGAGTCATCTTCCCTTTTCTGCTAAACCTTGCTTTCTCTTTCATTGGCGTTACTCTGATGAACACATGATCTCTCACTTTGTATTCCAAATCCCTCACTTTCTGATCCGCATAGCTTTTATGTCGACTCTGAGCAGTCTTGAGCCTATGTTAAATGATCTTTATCTTTTTAGTGGTTTCTTGCACAGCTTCATAGCTATATAAAGCCCTATCACCAACCTTAGTCTAAGAAACTGAAGACCTATACCGCCTCCCATGCAGCGCATCATATGGTTCCATGCCTATACTAGTGCGGAAACTACTGTTATATGCAAACTATGCTAATGGCAAGTAAGTTTCCCAACTGCCTTTAAATTCAAGAACACACATATGAAGCATATCTTCTAGCATTTCAATAGTCCTCTCGGTCTGTGACATTTCCAAAATCTAGAAATGAATTTAGGATCTCTATCCGAAACTATAGACACTGGAACCCCATGTAATCGAATGATTTCATCAAGATAGATAGTAGCAAGTCAATAAGAATTGAAGGAAGTTTTCACAACAAGAAAGTGAGCAGACTTTGTCAATCTATCCATGATAACCTAAATAGCATTCATGCCTCTAGATGTTCGAGGTAGCCCAACCATGAAATCCAGGGTTATATGTTCCCACTTCCATTCTTGAATAGGAGAGGCTGAAGTAAGCCTGCTAGTTTCTAGTGTTCTACTTTGACTCGTTGACATTTGAAGCATTTGGAATTGTAGGCGGCAATTTCTCTCTTCATGTTTGGCCACCGGTATACTTGCTTCAAGTCTTGATACATCTTGGTTCCTGGATGCATAGCGAATATAGACTGGTGGGCTTCTTCTAAGATTTTACTTATCAAATCCACATCACTAGGTACACAAAGCTTTCCCTGAAACCTCAATACTTGATCTTCAACTGTGAACCTGGCCTAAACTTAGTTTCAAACTCATTACAAATCTTCTTAAATAAATCATCATTTACTTGCTTTTGTTTGATCTCTTCTATAATTGCTGGTTGTGCAGAAATTGTGGCTAACAAATTGTCTTGCTCATAAGGTACCACTTTTATTTCATGTCTTTCAAATTCTTGCAAGAGTTATTTCTGATCTGTAAGCAAACAAGCCAAATTTCCTAAAATCTTTCTACTGAGTGCATCGACTACAGTGTTAGCCTTACCCGAATGATACTGAATTTGCAAATCATAGTCTTTGATCAATTCAAACCATCTCCTCTGTCGCATATTCAACTCTTTTTGTGTAAAGAAATATTTTAAGCTTTTATGATCTATATATACCTCACATTTTGCCCCGTAAAGGTAATGGCGCCAGATTTTCAATGCAAAGACAACAACAGTAAGTTCTAGATCATGTCTCGGGTAGTTCTTCTCACGTGATTTCAATTGTTGGGATGCATAAGCAATCACCTTGCCATTTTGCATTAAAACACAACCCAAACCTCTATAAGAAGCATCACTGAAAATCACAAATCCCTTGGTACCTGATGGTAAAGTAAGGATTGGAGCTATGGTCGGTCTTGCTTTCAACTTTTGGAATGCAGATTCCCTTTGGTTTGTCCATTCGAATGGTTCCCCCTTCAGGGTTAGTTGAGTCATTGGTCAGCAATCTTTGAAAAATCTTTGACAAATCTCCGATAGTAATTTACCGATCCCATAAAACTTTGAACCTCTTTTACATTAGTTAGAGAAGGCCAATCTATAATTCTTTCAATTTTCTATGGGTCAACTGAAATGCCATCTTTGTTAATAACAAGCCACAAAAATGTAATTTCATCTAGCCAAAATTCACACTTTCTAAATTTCCCGTACAATTGTTTCTTCCTAAGTGTCTGAAGGGTTATTCTCAAGTGTTGTTCATGGTCATCTTTACTTCTCGAGTAGATCAAAATGTCATCAATAAACACAACAACAAAATCATCGAAGAAAGGTTTAAAGATTCCATTCATCAAATCCATAAAAGTTGTAGGTGCATTGGTGACTCCAAAAGGCATGACAAAGAATTCATAATGTCCATACTTGGTTCGGAAAGCAGCCTTCTCCATGTCCTCATCTTTAACCTTCAACTGATGGTATCCCAATCTCAAATCAATCTTTCAAAATACTTGAGCCCCCTATAACTAATCAAACAAATCGTCAATATAGATCTCCCCATTGGTGATGCAACACATAATATGTATCTTAAAGATTCCATGGCTCTATTCAATTTACCAGTAAATACCATAGAAACAGAAGAGTATATGGATCCCGAATCAATCAATACATTTGTAGCTTGGCCACAAACAGAAAGTGTACCTGAGACTAAAGCCTCTGTGTTTCGAGTATCAACCGGAATGAGTGCGAAGACTCTTCCTTGCCTTAGATCATTTCTTGTTACAATAGGTGTTGCATTCAATCTCACTATTAGTATTAACTCGTTTGAACTTGTAGCGCTTCGGTTACTATCCTGTCGAGGTTGTGTACAATCTCTTGCCATATGCCCAACCTTTCCACACTGATAGCAAGCTCCTGTGGTACGGTAACAAAAACCCCGATGCTTCTTTCCACATATAGTGCAAGTGGGTACTAAGTTGCCACTCTAATTTGAATTTGAATTACTAGAAGTCCCTGATTTTGATTTCTTATTCATTGAAGATGTTGTTCTCTTATTGAAATTTTGTCTTTTACCTTTCCATTCAAAATTCTGGTTGTAAGCGACTATATTTACTTCTAACATCAATGCTCTATCCAGTACATCAACATACTTTGGTAATTTAAGTATGTTAATTCTCTCCAGGATTGAATCACGAAGGCCTCCCTCAAACTTCCTAGTCTTTTTGTACTCTGTATCAACCATATGCAGTGCAAAACGTGCCAATTCTGTAAATTAGGCTTCGTATTCAGTCACTGTCTTGTTTCCCTACTTTAGTTGCTCAAACTCGGATACTTTTCTATCCCCGGATACAGTGTGGGAAGTACTTCTCATAGAAAATCTCTAGAAACTGAGCCCAATCAATTCCTTTATTATCATCATGAACTAACATCCACCATCTCCTTGTTCCATCCTCTAGAGTGAATGCAGCTAATAGAACCTTTTGCGTTTCCATGCATGGGAACACTTCAAACAACTTCTCGATCCCCAAGACGTAAGCTTCAGTCTTGAGTAGATCTTCTACTCCACGAAACAAATGTGGTTTCATCTTTTTAAATTCCTTGGTAAGGGCAATGGTTTGGTCATCTGATTGATGGTCTTGTACCAGTGGTGGTACAGGCATTGGAGGTGAGGGTGGCAAATGTTGTTGTTGCCATTGTTGTTGCTGTCTTACGCTTTCAACCATATCATGCAACATTCTTTCCATTCAGACAAGTCAGTTGGAGGTGGATTCCTCCAATTCATCGCCTCTTGTTCTCACTATTAACTATATGAAACTAGTATTACAATAAACACATTGTATGCACACATATACATATTCACAATTACAAAAGTTATCTTATTATGATATTCAAATGTATATGAATGCAATCCTTAATTCTTTTCTAGACACCTTATTGCTCAATGGGCAAGTGAGTGAGATATAAAGCGTGCTCTGATACCACTCTTTCATGACCTAAACCTGCCCCTAGAGGTTTAGGTGCCGTGAACGGCCAATAATCTCGGATTACCTACGGCCTCAATGAAAAAATCAATCATAATATATATAACGGGGCTTAGCGGAAGTAATAAGAAATATAACTAAGTCCATTGAACAGTGCATACATGCCAGATTTGTAAATAATTAAAACCTTAACTTCACACAAGCTATATATACATGCGTACATCATATTCAATTAACTCCTTTTATATAATATCCATTCAAATCAAAACAAGTCTTCTCAAACGAAACAAAAGAACATAAGATAGAAGGGTTTACAAAGCTAGACTCCTCTCGAGTCCAAGGATGCCCTATCACAGAGGCACTTCAAAATGGCTAAATAGGGTAGACTCTAAGGCTGCCTTAAACTTGTCATTCAACTTGCTCACCTACATATATATAAAGGGAAAGGGCTTAGTTTAAGCCCACTGAGTAATATAAATATAAAGGTTTTATATGAATGAAGGCTGGCATGTTACAAAACATGTCTTTAGTTTCTGAAACAATTCATTTCAATATCCAAAACAATTTGCAAAACAATCATATCAATCCTTTGCGATAACAATAATCATTCAATCAATTTACGTGGTACATCCAATAGAGAATCAATGTGACAATGTACCGAAGCCAATAGGACCACTAGGGTCAATCCAATGGGACCGCAAAAGGTCAATCAATAATTCATAGTTCAATGTGGACCATTAAGGTCTAACATCAGAGATCTCTGTGTTTCAATTAATCCAATGGTCCATGGTATTGTTTCCCCCAGACAAGGGACTTACTAATGGATGCCACGATTACAATTTCAAAAAGGACATTCATTCATAGATAACAAAGTAGAATTCAAAATATCAATCTTAAACAATTTCAAAATACATTTTGAACATAGCTTTACAAAGACATTACTCATAGTGGGTTATATCAATATTAGGCCTCGAACGTCCACCGACACAATACACTTAACAAAGCATACATTGAAACACATGTTCAAGTAAATGTTCTTCTTAATCCAATTCTCTTTTAATGTGTTTCTAATTCATTTCCTTATTAAGAATGCCCAACAATGCACATAGATGCCTAAAAGAGCATGAGGATGAAAACATGCACATGGGAGCGTATTTCAAAAATGTTCAAAAGAGGGCAGTTTGCTCAAGCGCACCTTAGGTCGCTCGAGCGGTGTAGTCTTTCTGCAAAAGTACTGGATGGTCGAAATGTAGACTCGATGGTCACTTGAGCCAAGTGGAATGAAAGGTGAGTTCACTGGAGCAGTCATTCGGTCGCTCGAGCCATGTGCAAAGTGTATGCACAAATACTGGATGCATGCAAAGTGCGCTCAAGCAACAGATTGTTCGCTCGAGCAGTAAGGTAGAATTTTAGAATTTCTATAACAGAGTTCAAGTTCAAAAAGCATAATTCCAAGTTGTAAGGCTTGCATGGCTGGACCCAAAAGCACCAAAACTCTTTGGAAAACATATAAATACAAACCATTTGAAATCACAAGTTGAAAACCTTTGTCAGTTTCCAAAAATTCAATCTAAAACCTTGTAATTCAACCATGCATAGATGAAATTCAATTCTCTTTCTTCAAAATATGAAAATATGAAGTGATGGGTGAAAAATTATAGAGTATCCTTCAAAGATAGTAAATATAGCTTCATACATGTATGAATGTTTGAAAAATCAAACTCAAAAATGGTAAATTCATGCAGGCATTTACAACATTGATTAATTTCTTCCATAATCAAGTGGAATCTAACATTTTCTTAACAATTCTATGCCAATGATCCTACAAACTTAGTGAATTCAATTTCTATATGAATTATCTCCGATTATGCGTGAATTCCATAACTAGAGCTTGAATTTGGTAAGCTACTAGTTTAATCTCTTCAAATCCTCTTCAATTCTCTACAATTATTCCTCTCTCTCTCTCTCTCTCTCTCTCTCTCTCTTCACATTTGTTGCTCTCCATATCTCTCTAAATTTTCAGCTCAATTGATGTAAAATGAACTTAATACATAAGCTTATAACATATATATAGGTTGGATTAAGTTAAGTTAATTAAGTGGGATTAGGGCTAATTAAGTTAGGTTAAGTCTAATTCATTTTAATCAATTCTAATTGATTTCTTCTAATTATTTTGATCTGAATTAAATTTTAATTAAACCTACCATATGGTTTTAAATATTTCAATTAACCTATTAAACTAGTCAATTTTGGTTTCTGAATCTATTAAGATTTTCGATTTCTGATTCCAAGTCGGTACTCTAACAGATATTCCATAAACAAATTGACAAACACAAATTAAACACACAATTATGCAAATTTGCTCGATGAAATAATATATAAAAAATATTATGTATGTCGGGGTCGTTACAATCTCCTCCCTTAGAAAGTTTGGTCCTTCAAACTTAAGTTAACTCCATTAGGAAACAAATATGGGTACCGTTGTTGCATTTCATCATCTTTTTCCCACATAGCCTATTTTTCGTAATGTTCTCTCCATTCTACCTTCACAATTGGAATCGACTTGCTCCTTAGTTACTTTATTTGTCGGTCAATAATCTGTATCGGCCACTTTTCGTACTTCATATCTTCATCTAAGGCTATTCAGTGGTAATCAATAACGTGGAATAGGTCCTGAGTTACCCACGGAGCATTGACATGTGAAACACATTATGCATCTGTTCCATTCCCGGTGGTAAGGTAATACGATATGCAACAGGGCTAAGCCTTTCTAGAATCTGGAACGGCCCAATGTAACGTGGAGTCAGCTTCCCTTTTCTGCCAAAACTTGTTTTCCTTTTCATTGGCATTACTGTGATGAACACATGATCTCCCACTTTGTATTCCAAATCCCTCACTTCCTGATCCGCATAGCTTTTATGCCGACTCTGAGCAGTCTTGAGCCTATGTTAAATGATCTTTATCTTTTTAGTTGTTTCTTGCACAACTTCCTACCCATATAAAGCCCTATCACCAACCTCAGTCTAACAAACTGAAGACCTAGACCTCCTCCCATGCAGCGCATCATATGGTTCCATGCCGATACTAGTGCGAAAAATACTGTTATATGCAAACTCTTCTAATGGCAAGTAAGTTTCCCAACTACCTTTAAATTCAAGAACACACATATGAAGCATATCTGCTAGCATTTCGATAGTCCTCTCAGTCTGCAACTTTTCCAAAATCTAAAAATGAATTTAGGATCTCTATCTGAAGCTATAGACAATGGAACCCCATGTAATCTAATGATTTCATCAATATATATAGTAGCAAGTCAATAAGCATTGAAGGAGGTTTTCACAACAAGAAAGTGAGCAGACTTTGTCAATCTATCCATTATAACCCAAATAGCATTCATGCCTCTAGATGAAACAAATGCAGAATAAATAAATGAGCACAACATAGATTCTCCCGTTGGTGATGTAACACATAATATGTATCTTAAAGATTCCATGGGTCTATTCAATTTACCAGCAAATACCATAGAAACAAAAGAGTATATGGATCCTGAATCAATCAATGCATTTGTAGCTTGGCCACAAACAGAAAGTGTACCTGAGACTACAGTCTCTACGTTTTGAGTTTCAACTGGAATGAGTGCGAAGACTCTTCCTTGCCTTAGATCATTTCTTGTTACAATAGGTGTTGTATTTAATCTCACTATTAGGATTGACTCGGTTGAACTTGTAGTGCTTCGGTTACTATCTTGTCGAGGTTGTGTACAATCTCTTGTCATATGCCCAACCTTTCAACACTGATTGCAAGCTCCTGTGCTACGATAACAAAAACCCCGATGCTTCTTTCCACATATAGTGTAAGTGGGTACTAAGTTGCCGCTCTGATTTGAACCTGAATTACTAGAAGTCCCTGATTTTGATTTCTTATTCATTGAAGATGTTGTTCTCTTATTGAAATTTTGTCTTTTACCTTTCCATTCAAAATTCTAGTTGTGAGCGGCTATATTTGCTTCTAACATCAATGCTCTATCCAGTACATCAACATACTTTGGCAATTTAGGTACGTTAATTCTCTCCGGGATTGAATCACGAAGGCCTCCCTCAAACTTCCTAGCCTTTTTGTACTCTGTATCAACCATATGCAGTGCGAAATGTGCCAATTCTGTCAATTAGGCTTCGTATTCAGTCACTGTCTTGTTCCCCTACTTTAGTTGCTCAAACTCGGATACTTTTCTGTCCCCGGATACAGTGCGGGAAGTACTTCTCATAGAAAATCTCTAGAAACTGAGCCCAATCAATTCCTTTATTATCATCATGAACTAACATCCACCATCTCCTTGCTTCATCCTCTAGAGTGAATGCAGCTAATAGAACCTTTTGTGTTTCCATGCATGGGAACACTTGAAACAACTTCTCGATCCCTGAGACGTAAGCTTCAGTCTTGAGTAGATCTTCTACTCCATGAAAATACGTTTCAAACATAGCTTTACAAAGACATTACTCATAGTGGGTTATATCAATATTAGGCCTCGAATGTCCATCAACGCAATACACATAACAAAGCATACATTGAAACACATGTGCAAGTAAATGTTCTTCTTAATCCAATTCTCTTTTAATGTGTTTCTAATTAGTTTCCTTACTAAGAATGCCTAACAATGCCTATAGATGCCTAAAAAAGCGTAAGGATGAAAACATGCACATTGGAGTGTGTTTCAAAAATGCTAAAAACATGGTAGTTTGCTTGCGCGCACCTTTCGTTGCTGAAGTGGTGTGGCCTATCTGCAAAAGTACCGGATGGTCAAAATGTAGGCTCAATGGTCACTTGAGCCAAGTGGAATGAAGGGTGAGTTCGCTCGAGTGGCCATTCGGTCCCTCAAGCCATGTGCAACATGTATGCAAAAATACTGGATGCATGCAAAGTGCACTCGAGCAACAAATTGTTCGCTCGAGTGGTGAGGCGGAACTTTGGAATTTCCATAACAGAGTTCAATTTCAAAAAGCATAATTCCAAGTTGTAAAGCTTGCATGGCTGGACCCAAAAGCACCAAAAGTCTTTCCAAAACATATAAATACAACCCATTTGAAATGACAAGTTGAAAACCTTTGTCAATTTCCAAAAATTCAATCCAAAACCTTGTAATTCAACCATGCATAGATGAAATTCAATTCTCTTTCTTCAAAATATGAACATATAAAGTGATGAGTGGAAAATTATGGAAAATTCTTCAAAGATAGTAAATGTTGCTTCATGCATGTATGAATGTTTGAAAATCAAACTAAAAAATGGTAAATTGATGCGTGTAGACAATTGGTTCATTTCTTCCATAATCAAGTGGATTCAAACATTTTCTTAACAATTCTACGAAAATGATCCTGCAAACTTAGTGAACTCAATTTCTATATGAATTATCTACAAGAATTATAGGTGAATTCCTTATCCAGAGCTTGAATTTGGTAAGTTGCTAGCTTAATCTCTTCAAATCCTCTTCAATTCTTTATCTCTCTCTCTCTCTCTCTCTCTCTCTCCAATTGTTGCTCTCCCTCTCTCTATAAATTTTCAGCTCAATTGATGTAAAATGAACTCAATACATAAGCTTATAACATATATATATATATATATGTTGGATTTAAGCTAATTAAGTGGGATTAGGGCTAATTAAGTTTGCTTAAGTCTAATTAATTTTAATGAATTCTAATTATTTTGATCCGAATCAAATTTTAATTAAACTTACCATATGGTTTTAAATATTCCAATTAACCCATTGAACGAGTCAATTACGGTTTCTGAATCTATTAAGGCTTCCGATTTCTGATTCCAAGTCAGCACTCTAACATATACTCCATAGATAAATAAATAAACACAAAGTAAACACACAATTATACAAATACGCTCAATGAAATAATATCTAAAAATATTATGTATGTTGGGGTCATCACAAGGGTGGTAGGTAGCCCCAGATCAAATGGCCTGAGATGCAGAGGGGGCAACTCAAGACTAACCACTGGAGGAAGGATGTCCTCCGCCGCCATATCTAGATCATCCACCTGGACACCCATGTCGTCATCAAGCATATGTACGTTGACCTCAGGGTCAAGAGAGGCACATTGACCTCTAAAAAGACAGAAGGAGCATCCCCATGAGGGATATCGGCGTCCATCAAGCAAAGGTAGGTGTAGGAGAACCAAAAATGAGGGGGAGAGAGAGAGGAAGAAAATCAAAAGGCCACCCAAGGAACCCAAAATTCGAAAAAGCAAAGAGAAATGTGAGGAACAGAAAGAAAGAGAGTGAGGGGCTAAGCAAAAATGTGTGAAACACGTAATGAAGGGTGGAAGATTCAAACTTGACCGAATCATAAACTGATCAACTCAAAGTGTAGAGAAAAAAGTTGGTTTTGAAGAAAAAATGAAGTGCGATGTTGGGCAATTTGAGAGAGGAAGAAAATCTAGAGAGAGAGAGAGAAAGAGAAAGTGAAAAAGAGAAGGAAGGAGTTTTCGGATGGTGTGGAGCCAAAATAAACGGTTGGTTTGCTTTTATAAACATTTTGAGTGGCAAAAAGAGAAAACTATCCTCGTAAAACTTGAAACAGTTGGCCGGCCCATCATTTGTTCAAATGATCAATTTTGTAGTTGTAGACACCCCATTTTTGACCGCCCTTAAGACTTGGGCGCTACTGATTATTTGCTTGGTGATGAAGGTGTACAGTGCAAAGGTTCGATTTATTTAGTAAGAGGAGCTTCAAATCCTAACCTCACACCCCTTTTTGGACCAAAGCCTTTTGACTAAAATGATTTTGAGATCTTAAAACCCTCTCTTTCAAAGCATTTTTGAAAAAGAGTTCTTACGATGTTCCGAGGCTCGCATTTTGTTAAATATTGCATTTTTCGGTAAACCGAGCAAGGACAAAGTGGAAATGAATGAAATAGAGGTAAACTCTTTGAAAAATCTTTCAAAACACCTTGTTTAGGGGTTTGAAGTTGAAGAAAAGAGGAGAGGAGAGAAGAAAACTAGCTGAGGAGAAGTTCGGCATGAATCCGGGTACGACCAAAACTGAGTGGCTTCACTAAAATGCGCATAACTTTTTTCACACTTGGAATTTTGATGTGAGGCTACCACCATTGGCAATTTTACTTCTAGGGCTTCACGTTTGACACAAGAATGACCTGAAAAGGAGTCCAGATGAAAGAGTTATGCCAGTTTGAAGTTGGACCTGGAGAGTAGATTTTCTTCGTCGACCACTGGTGAAGGGTGCCAGCCATGGATGATGCAGTGCCGGCCATTGATGGTCCTTGCTGGCCAGAAATGATGTAGTGCCGGCCATCAATGATCTCCTGCCGGCCATTGATGCAAAAACTAATTTTTTTTTTTTGCAGATATTTACCACCAGCTGTTTCCACAATGTACCAGCTGTCCTGTAATCAGATATTTCGACCAAGGCTTGTATTTTGGCTATATATGGAGGCCATATCTCTCATATTGGAAGGCTAGCAAGTTTGGGAGCCTCTGTCTCTAAAATCTCTATCTCTCTACAGAATTTTGTGAGCAAAATCTCTGTCTTTCTCTCTAGAGTTCTCTCTCTCTTGCCCTTTTGTGCATAGAAGTAGAAAAACACTTCTAGTTTGCCTAGACATTCTTCATCAAAGTTGCATATCTTTGGGCTGAGGTCCCTTGGAACCTATTTTGGGCTGCTAAAGGCTAGTTTTGGCTCAGATAGTGGCCGTTTTCTTGATGTGCTTCAAGGGTAAGAGTTTCACCCTTTTAAGCTTTGTTTCAGTTCATTGCTTGGCCATCCTTTTACACTACTTTGAGGCTGGTTTTAACCTCTAAAAACTCTAATTTTAATGTTTTAAAATTGAGGTTTGAACCTTCTTTGGTTAGGGGGTGGTTCCCCCCATTTTCCTTTTTGGCTTGCAAAGCCTTTTGAGCCACCCTTTCAAAGCCTTTTGAAGCATCTTGTTTTGGCCTTTAAACCACTAAATTCCAGGGGAATTTTAGTGGTAGAAAGTTTGTCTTGAGATCCAAACTGGGAGGGGGTGGCCTCCCCTCCTTGTCTCTCCATGCCATGCCTTGTTAGCACTACAAAGTAGCATCTTTTTATGGCTTATGTTAGCTTACTTCAAGCATGTTTTTGTCTATATTTTAACATGTTTAAACTCTATTTTTTGCTGGTTTGGCCATGGGTTGGTTGCATCTTGCACTTGTAGTGTAATTTTGCTTACTAGCTTAACATACTTGATGTTTTAACCTATTATTCTAGCATGTGTTGGCTCCACTCCAGCATGTTTTTGGCCTTGCTTTGACATGCTTGAACTCTGTTTTGAGTGGTCTTGGTCCTTTGAGACTTGCTTTGTATAGCTATAGTGTAGTTAGCTTCACTAGCCTTGTGTTTTAAGGCCCTTAGCATGCTTTGCTTGTGATGTTTGCGTGATATATTATCATTTGGCATGTAATTTCAGTGCATATACCTCTGTCACACTCTCACTTATGTCACTTTTTCATTGTGTTTGAGAGTTGTGCCTTTCCCTTGCTTGTGAGCCAATGAATGAGCATGCTTTTTCTTGCCTGTTGTGCCTAAGTTTCAGCATGATTAGGCCACTGTTTTGGCATGATGTAGCTCTGTTTTGAGCTGGTTTGGTCATTTGAGAATTGTATTGCATGTCTTATGTCCTTCACTAGCTCTAATGCTTTGGCCCCTAACATATTGTGCATGTGTTGCTTGCATGTTGTAGCATTATTTGTCATGCCATTTCAGCTCTGAAATTCTGCAACCTCTTTTTGTTCTTCACTTTTAATTTGCTTTGAGGGTTGGTTAACCTTATGCATGTGTTTAAGCTTGAGGTAGAGTTCATGCTCAATGGCTTTAACTCTCTTTTGAGGGTTTCTACTAGCCAAAGGCATGGATTCCCTCATGTCTTAAACCATCCTTTGATTAATCCCTCTCCCATTAGAGGACAATCACTTGGACTTAACCGGTTAATGAATGGCTCGGTAATGTAAAATGTGTAAACAAGAATTGAGCAAAGTAAAACTTGTGCAAGATAAGCATGTGTGTTGCATTGCATGTGTTTGGGTTGGACGTTAATCCAAACACGAGAATTGTGAGACGTTTCATACTCATAGTGATGAGACGTGTCGCATTTCTTGGTCTTCATTGCCTTTGAGATCTCATGATAAGGTAATGGACTTGTGTCTTTGTTTTGTGCATTCATTGAATTTGCGCAAGTTGGATCCTTGGCCATTATGCATTCAAATGCTTGATTGGTGGCTTTAGACCCAATGGTGCCACTCTCTTGATGTTTTGAGATGATAAGGGGTGGCATAGTACAAACATGTCTCTGGAAGAACCTCTCTTTCTCTATGTTTTGTGCTCTGTTGCAGTTTGGTATCACAGCACACCAGTGGCCGGTGATTCTTCATTGTTGGCCGGCACCCTTTCATTGTTGGCCGGCTGATGGCCGGCAACCACCTCCCATGGCCGGCAGGCCACTGGTGCACTCCCCAGCATTGTTTTGGTAAGTTTCAGCAGAAAGTTCTTGGAGACACCCTGCGAACAGAGCCTCTAAAGAGCGAACCAGAGAGCTTTTTGGGACGAAAACCGAGGCAAGCATGTTCAACTTCTTCAAGCAGAGCTGAGGCAGTGTAGTTTAAAGCTTTTCTTGTTTGATAGCATGAATTTGTAATTTAATTAATTAGTTTACTAATTAGGTAAGTGTTGTAATAATTAAGTAGCTTAGCTTAGCTATTTCTTTATTTTGTTGTGTAATAATTAGTTTAATTAGATTAGTTAGATTAGCTTAGCTTACTTATTCAGACCCTCCTTCGCGAGGGCGCAATGTTGTAATAAGGGTGCGTGTGTGTGTGCATGTCTTCCAACCCCACGTCTTTCTCCCTTTTACTTAACTGCTTACATGATTAGTTTAGGGCATATTTTAATTAGCATACCTTATGCTTTGCATGCGTGCATCATTCATTTGTCTTGCATGCACCAGGCTCGGCGCATCATTCAAACTGCATTGTATTTCAATACTTCTTTGAATATGTGTATCAATTGTTGCATTGATATGCCATCTTAGATAGCCGAGCCCATTTAGTTGCATTATTGCATGTGTTGCATTAGGCATTCTGTATAGTTAGGATCATACATATTTCTAACTAGCTTTTTGTTTTGGCTCGGAGTACACTGTGAGTGTTTATGCTTTAGCATACTTGCATGAGTTTGAGTGTTGCCATGATAGCATGCTTGCTATGAGGCTATTTGCTTAAGTGATTAACTGCTTGAATGCCTGTGGGTGAAAGCTTGATTGCCTGAATTGGGACAACTCGATGATTGTGAGTTTTAAGCCCACTTTGCGAAATGACAAAATCTTGTTTTCAAGCCCACTTGAGGGTGGCAAATCCGCGCTTTAGCCTACTTGTGAGTAGCACTTTCAAACCATTTTCGAAAACAAACATGAGTTATTTTGTTCCAATTCTCATGATTGAGTCTATACTTGTATGCTGTGCGCATCACATGTAAGTTAGATAATAACCGGAATAAGAACACATGTGTCTATAAAAACAACATATCATGGTAGTAGAGGCCGATCCTTTGATCGGGCGAGCGGGGGTGCTCATTGCATGACCTTCCCCTTTCGTATCCAAATTCTCGAGCTGAGGCAACTTTGGTGATGACGGACACGTGACCTTTGGCACGAGTCAGGGTTTCCTAAATTTTCCAAAAATAAAATATTTAGGTGGCGACTCTGCAATATGGCAAAGCAGTCCATGTTTGGTGCTTTTTTTATTCAAAATCGATTTTCCAAAATGATTTGCCAGATTTGGACTCTTTGGTGTTTATCAGTTTCACATTGCACTTTATAAGATTAGATTCAGAACCGTGACAGGAGTTCGAATTATAGTAAGACTTGATTTGCGCCCTCTCCAAAAGGGCGGCGTGCAAAAAAAGTCGGGTCTACAGTAGTCGGCGACCTAAATTAGTGACCGGTAAGGGTCTTTTGTATGGGTAGATTCATACTCTGGTCTAAATAAGTTGTGTTTGTGTTTAGATGGAAAAATTGGTTCTAACTAGACTTAGTGCAAAGTAAAATGTCAAATATGTACCCGGAAGTCCCAGCCATGCGAAAAATTGAGGCAGAAAAGGATCTCTATTAAGCATAAGAGGATTACAAGAGCTTTTTAAAGCCAAAGAGGAGATCCTAGTCATTACAAAGAAACCATATTTCTCAATAGGGAGGTTTTGGGATGCAAGTCCTAAACACCCTTATTTCATATGTGCTGAGTTCTTTATGCACATGAAAATGAGACCTTTGTCCTTCGAGGGGCAAAATGAGGAAGGGATGTATCCAGAGGTAGCCTAAATTTTAGGGAAAAGCTCCAGTGTTGCAAAGAGTGTGAGAGATTCCCTAGTGCATCGCTGTCATCGCTGGAATCATCACAATCATTAGAGTTTTCTTCGATGCCGAAAATGGTTCCTATGTCATCTTCTTCAATGCTACTCGCCACCAGAGAATCAGAAGTGGGTGGGCTGTTTGAGTGATTCCAAGTTGTCATCCTAAAACCAAGAAATCCATGATTATCAAAGATGGAAGTAAAGACCGACAGCTGTAAGAAGGAAACGAGTTGCAAGGTCAGAGTATATTTACCTCCAAGAAGTTGGTAGGATGAGGGAACAAAGACCCTATGGGCAAGGAGCTTTGGTTGTGCCTATGAGACGGTGTCGAACCTAGTCCATGAAAGTGGCCACGTACATGAGCATGGTTCAAGGATTAGCTGCTAGCTTTGTCGCGACCATGAACTTTTCTTTCCGTTGTTAACAGTGGACTCTCCCGAGACCACCCACGGTTCCTTTCTCCTACGGATAAGCTTTTTTCTACCTCCCCGACCACTGGAAGGAGTTCTTGAGTGTATTATTTCCAAGTCCAGAACTACAGCATCATCAGAACCTTTGTCAAATAAACCAGTAAAGTCCAAGTAACGAAGAGAACCCATGTCTCAAACACACCGTGAAATGGAAGGGAGAGAGAGGCTGTAAACCATTTGAAAGTAAGAGAAGGCATATAGAGCCACATAAACAGCAACTTCAGGTGGCTGTGGGTCATTTGCAGCCGAAGTACGACCGTTTTGCATGATGTCTGAAGTGGAAAAGTCAAGACTTACTTGGGAAAACCTTGAATGAACCGGCCAACTTCACATTTGGCTGGCTGACCATGATATTGTCCAGCAGGTTTTGGAGAAGCCAGTCCAGAAGAACTGATGAGTTTCATAGTGCCAAAACAAGCTCAGGCATGCATTTGCAAGGTTTGGGGAAAAAAAAGGTGTTCAGGTGCGTATATAATTATGCGAAAATAAAGCAGAGCAAGCAAGTCATGAAGTCAGAAGTCAGCAAGTCATGAAGTCAGAAGTCATCCACAAGAAAAAGAGTTTTATACATATGTGGGCCATAAGCGGCAAGTGTTTACAAAAATAGTTACCAAAAAGTTCCCATGGCAGTTGAGTAATTACATTCAAAGTTCCTACAAACTATACAAAGAAAGAAAGAAGGAAAAAATAGGGAAAAATGGAGCCTAAACTAAAACAAAGCTATGCGGTTGAAGCCACCGTCCCAGTAGAAAGCATGATGCCAGCTCCACCATTATCATCATCGCTAGCCCCACTGCCAAAGATGCTGCTACTAACAGAAGAGTACTCAATGGGTCCACAAGGCATGTCATCATCATCATCATCATCATCATTGCTAATGATGATCACCACAAGCAAAGCAACTCCATCCTGCACACACAAAAAAAAAAAAAAAAAACAAGTGTCAGTTAAAGAAAAATGGAAAAGTACTGTATGGGAACCATTCAGGAGGAAATGATCAGTTCTTGAAAATAACAAAACCGCAGGTTGGGCGTCTGGAATCCATGGGGGAATTGAAGCTCGGTCAAGTCTTCGTCCCTGTCGACCTCAGAGGCCTAGGCCGTGTTGCTTATGAGGGGTTGTAGCTGGTTTCTCGTGCTTCTTGAAGGGGTTAGTCTCCTTGGATACGATAGCCCTATAGTTCGGACTACCGTGGTTATGAATCTGGTTTCATAACTATACTGTGAAATAGATTAAACAAATGAGAGTCCAAATCCGAGAAATATTTAGAAAATCGATTTACAATCAGAAATGCCAAAAATGGACTACATTGCCAGATTTTAGAGTCGCCACCTATATATTTTTGGAATATTTAGGAAACCCGTGACTCATGCCAAAGGCCACTTATCCGTCATAACCAAAGTGTCTTGGCTCGGGAACTTAGGTATATGAGGGGAAGGTTATGAATTATGCACCCCCCCTCACCCGATCAAAGATCAGCCTCTAGTAATCATGATGTGATTTTTATGTACAGTATATGCTCTTATTCTGATTATTAATACTAACTTTACTATGTGAGGAACACGAGTATATACTAAGTCACTCGCTTTGGAATGCTTTGATTTCATTCTTTGCCTGAAAAGAGTTTTGAATATGGGCTATTTAAAAAAGTCAGCTCATATATGCATTAATCAAATCATCCCAATTCAAGCGAACTAGCCTTCATCTATAGGCATTCATGAGGTATATCAAATAAGCACTTAGCCTCATGGTAATATGCTTGATATGGATACACTAACATACATGCAATATGCTAAAGCAAAAATACGCACCTAGTAATCAACCGAGGCAAGCCAAAATAGAAGAAATAGTTAGAAAAATCTCTGCTCTAATATGCAAATGACTAATGCAACACATACAAAATGCAACTACTAGGTTCGGTTTATTAACATGGCATATAGCACAACTCAAAGCATGCGTTTAGTGCACGTATTCAAGTAAGTAAGAAATGACAACAATGTTAAAATGATGAATCGAATCCAATGCACGCAAAAATGGGTATTTTACACATAGTAATGATATGAAACCAAAACAAGAATGCAACCATCGTAAGCAAGTAAATAAAAGTAAGAAAGAAATGGGGGTTGAAAGACATACAAATATTTACAAGTGTTTACGATTTGCCCTCACACAAGAGGGTCTGAATGAATGTCCTACTTAAACTAATTATTACAACATCAAATAAATGGAGTAAACTAATTAACTAATTATTACAAATTTGAATGAATCTAATTAATTAATTACAACACACTAATTATTAAATCTAATTTAAAGGACTAACACGGAAAGCAAAGACCCCGGGCACAAGCAACCGAGAACATCCTCCCAGAAACCTCTCTATGTATTGCCAGATTCTGTTCTGTTTTGCAGTTAGAAAATTATTATGTTTTTGCCTCAGCTTCTGCTTTGTTCTACAAGAAAAATACCACTGCCTGTACAACAAGGTGGCCAGCTGGCCTTGGAAAGTGGTCGGCCGGACAGAAAGGTGGCCGGCCGGCCACTGTTTTTGGGTTCTGCCCTGCTGTCATGGAATTGAAACAGAGCAAAAATAGAGTGTTTCTAGGAGATGATTATCCTTTCTGCCTCTCCCTATCATGAAGATAATCAAGGGAGGAGTAGATTTGATTCATAAATCATCAATCGTCGCAAGTTTGTTAGATGATGATCTATGAACCGATAGGACAAAAGCTTAAAAAAATGAAAATGAAAGACCAACAACACCTCTTCCCTATCATGGAGTTACCTCAAGGTAAGGGGTGGACATTTTTCTTGAATCATTAACATCACTAAAGAGTATGTAATGATTCGAGACGCAATAAGTTCAATATAACGTCCGATTGAACCCAACTCAGTTTTATTACCTTTTTACCTCTTTTACATTACCTTGCCATTTCTTATTTATTTTTGTCCAAAAGTGATAATTACGTCCACTAAGTACAAAAAGCGATAAAGAGAAGCATCAAACAAGAAGTTGTGCTTAACATGAGAGAGATGTAATGCCTTTGTAATGAACCTTCGAAAAGATTAAACCATTAAGCAAGGAAAGTCTCATTCTCATGCCTTGAGCAACAAACTAGTGTTGAAGACAACTTTTAATCAAAGAAAGCAAAGAAAGGCGGGAGGTCGCAGAGATGATTATGCAAAGGTGATCATGACAAATATGAATATTTACATAGAAATTATGTAAAGAAGGCTATCAACTCAAATAGATTGGTGTCTATGGCCTAAACCACCAAATCTATGAGGACTTACAACAATGCAAGCATGGTATTCAAAGCATAACTAAGTAAACATATAAACAGGCCCTAAATAGCACAAAACAATGATGAAAATCAGTATGGGAAGTTAGAAAAAGTAAGCGAAAATGGAAGAGAATAAAGCTAGTAAGCAAGCCTAGGGAAGGGTGGCCAACCCCTCCAAATTTTGGACTTTTAAATCACATGTTTTAACCTCTGAACACTTTGAAAATCAGTAGCTAACAGTAAAGAAACAAGGGGAAAAACAAGGATATAAGCTATGGGATAAGGTTTAAGAAAGGGAGGTTAACTCCTCTACCTTTGATAGCTTTTAAATCACAATTTTCAACACTTGAAAATAGTCCAAAATAGTGTATAAAAGAGAAGAAAATAGTAGTGTAAACAAGAGAAAATATGGCAAAAGCTATACCTCTTAAAGAGAGGATGTTCTTTGGTTCACAAACCACAAAGTGATCACCCTCAAGAGCTGAAATTTTGGTTTAGGAAGTATATGTATATTACAAGATAGAGAGGGATAATGTTTGGCAAGTTTTTGTCTCTTGGAAAAATGTTCTAACCTAAAACCATGAGGGGTGGTCATCTATTTATAGAAATACAAGTTCCTTTATCAGAAATATCTATATTGAGTCAGCTGGTGCAAGGCATGCACATAGGGGAATAGCTGGCAGCAAAATATCTGCTGGCCGCTAGACATGACCGACCGGCCATGAAGAGGGACGGCCAGCCAATAAAAATTGGCCTGCCGGCCACTTTTTGGCCAACAGGCCTCTGAGTGGTCAGGCTAGGAAAAAAATTAGGTTTTTAGTTCAAAGATGGTGCAAGGTTTGTGCTCTGAAGCTGGAAAACCGAAGCCTTTTGCTGAAGAAATTGAACGATTGTACAGCATAACAATTCATCATTGAGTGTTCACCATGAGGCGCCCAAGTCTTAAGGGTGGTCGAAAATGGCGTGTCTATAGTTGCCCCTCTTTGACAGAGCTCAAAGTCATGAAATGAAATGAGTGAATGTCAAAGTTCGATGACGACCCATTTGACAAAGCCGTAAGACTTGGGCAAGCTATCAAAATGTAAATACAATTGGTTAAACTCAAAAGTTGCCCACGTATCCCTTTATAAAGAATCAAACCAACGTAGTTCATGGGCAAGATGCAAGTGATATGCACAAAGAATACACTTGAAAACAGGACTTACATGCTTTGCGAAGCCGGTGATTTTGAAAAATCCATGATCATGCAAGACAATGCAATAAGCAATAATCAGATGACAGTATATGAATGAAAAGCTTATATTAACAAATCTAACTGTACTTTACATGGAAATGAGTAAGAAAACAACAATTCGCAAACACGTTTCACGTGAAAGGAGGGAAAGACGGTGCAACCAGCAGACGTATATGTCTGTATTTCATACAGAGATAGGGAAGGTTGTAACCAGGCAAGGCAACGTCCTAAGGGTGGTGTAACCAACAGGTGTATCTCTCTATATTGAGGGAAAGTTTTAACCAGGAAACAAGGGTGGTGTAACCAATAGGTGTATCTCAACGTATTTCATACAGAGAGAGGGAAGGTTTTAACCGAATGAACAGAACGAGGGCAAATCTACGTTTCACGCAGAGAGAAAGCGCGACAAAAAGTACAAGCCAAACTACGCCTCGCGCAGAAAGGGGAAAAGCGTTCAAGCCAAATCACACTTGTGTGAAAATGGTGGATACAAAAAGCACGATGCACATGGATGCAACATAATTGTAATATAATTACTGTAATTGATGCGAATCGTAATACGATGCATGCTCCATGCAACATATTAGGTGACAGAATTGAAAAGATAAACAAAAAGCGGTGTTTCGAAAACACCTCATAAAGATCTCCAACTTACAATTCGGAGGTCCTTAAACGCTCAAAAAGGATACAACCTGCTCAAGCTATCGGGGCACTTTCCTACTTCGGAGAAATGATGGGACTTGAGAAACGGTGCCTTCGAAATCACATTTTAGAAGTTTCTGAAACATGAACGAACCCAATTTCTTCAATTCTCCACTTTACATATGAATATGGGAACCAATATGCACAAAATAAGCAAGACCTCGGCAAAAACCAACTCTGGACCACCTAAAAAGTCAGTCAGCAAAAAGAATTGGACAGTCGGTCACTTAATTGGCCAGCCAGCCACGCGATGCAACAGCAGGGTAGTTTGGGGTTTTTGGCTCCATGGATCTTTGAAACATAACAAGGGCTCATTTTTTCATATCTATAACTTCCGAAAACACTCCCCCTCTTTCTCTAGGTGTTGTCTCTCTCTCTAAATTTGCGCTTTATTTGCGTTACCCACGCAAACTTTATTCACAAAACAGTTGTAGTCCTCTACATTTTGAACTGATTGAAATTTGATTTGGTTGAGTTTTGTGGTTTCTCATTGATTTGGGCTCATTCCTCACAGGTTTTCATTGGTTTCCGTGCACTCACCCGAGCTTTGACTTTTTCTCTCTCCTAGGGTTTGACTTTTGGCATTTGCCACCTATTTTCCTCATTTTACCTCATTTGCTCTCACCACTACTATATTTTGCCATGGCGGATGACATTCCACATGATGGTGCCCCTCCCAAGATACCAGTGCCAGATGAGGCCAGCGGAGCAACGGAGGACATCACTGTCGACCTTGCTACGGAGGAGATCTACCCTCCTAAGCATGAGCTTGAGCTGCCACCTGTCACGCCCCAGAACCCGCCCCTAAAAGTTTGGGCATGACCTATGCAGTCATGGGCGTTAAACCTGATATACACAATATAGGGGGCCTGAACGGAAGCATTTAATCTCAAAGAACAACATCAAAACATATCCATTGAGCTACTATTGACATGCCAAGATCACGCACATCATAACAGGAAAATAATATACAGAAACATTCATCCGAGCATCAGTTACACACATATATATATACAGATCCAACCCTAGGATTGGGCGTATGACAAAAATATTATTTACAGTCCAACTATAATCGACAACGAGAGTACGAACCCAAAAGCCCAACAAAACTTCACTAAATGCACGGGCATCTCCAAGTGCCTGGTTATACTTAGGTTGACAAGTATCGGGGTTAGGACTGACCTCCCGGTTGAGCACCTACAGAAACAAACAAAATACAGAGTGAGGGAAGCTCAGTGAATAATAGTTCAACGCATAATTTAAATCATAAACCATAATCATGTGTATGTGACTACCGAGTTCATAAGGTTAACCCAGTGCTGCATTACTTTCAGAACGGCCATCGGCCCCGATAATACAAAATGACCATCGGCCCAGAAATAACAGAACGGCCATCGGCCCAGAAATAATAGAACAGCCATCGGCCTAGAAATAACAGAACGGCCATCGGCCCAGAAATAATCCGTATGCACACATATTCTTTCAACATTTCCATTCACATCATTTTTCAATCATTATACATGTCAAGATAGTGACTTGCGGAAATCAAAACGTTAATAGCCATAAGCATTAACGATAATTAAATGTACTACTACTCACAGTGTTGTGGCGGGACGCTACTTCCGCCCGGAGTGTGCCCTACACACATAGAACTCACCAATTAGTTCAACTTTCTTTTAAATTCACACTGCATTCGTTAACTTCCAGTGAATAAAGGAACACTGTAAAAATTTCAAATATCAATTTCACATATCCCAGAGGATCAAACAGGTCAAATGGAGCATTCCATGTTTTTCAACTTGGGCCGCACGTGCGGCTGTGAGCCCCGCACATGCGGCAAATCCTCCCGCACGTGCGGCAGTGATGCCCCACACGTGCCTTTTAGATAGTGTTCAAGCCCAAAATTTGCCCCATTTGCCGCACGTGCGGCAGTGACTCCCGCACGTGCGGCGATTCTTCCAAAAACCCATCCGAAATTCTCCAAAAATCTAATTCTTTGGTGACTTCAATAAGGTCCAAAATAGATCCTTTGATGCATAAAATATGGTCTAAACATCATGTAATTTAGGGGACACAACATGTGGACATATGATTCCATAGTCAAGCATGAATCTTATACAAAGTATTACAAACATATATTCATTCTTGCTCCTTACATTTCATGATCATAACACAAACATGAAGAATTTTATACAATAAGATCATCCAAGTCCATAATTGAGCATGGTCATGCATAGATAAGGGATAGGATGAAATTTCCCTCTAAATTAATCTAACATCAACACATCTTCTCAATTAAATCCATACACATCCCATACCAAAGAAAATTCTACTCATACTCAAGAAATTCCTATCCAAAACAAGAGAGGAGGTAATTAAGGTGAAATCCACATACCTTGAGCTTAGGTCTCTCACTTCCTAACCTTCTTGATGCTCTTCTTCCCTTACTTCTCAACCCTTCTCTACTCTAATCTTTTCTCACAGGAGATATATAAAATGAAGCCTCTTAGTCAACATATTTGAGGAGCATGCTACATAGATATCTATATATATAATGTGAATAAGACAAAAATCAATCGTTTAACCATCCCCAAATTGAAATTTCACAAAAATGCTTAATATTGCCTAAAAATCATACTGATTGCAAATATAACATCAATTTCGGATTATCATGCCTCTAAGGCTCCCAATTTTTGTTCTAAACGTTTTAAATGTAACAGATGCTTTTCTTATCCAACAGATATAGTCACAAAATTTTTCATTACGCATTTTCATGCACAAAATAAGAGACTTAAACATGTTAGAAGCACATGCGAGGGTCGGGTTATTGTACTCTCCTCCCCTTAAATAAGTTTGGTCCCTCAAACTTGTTTTACCTCAGGACGGAAATAGATGCGGATATTGGTGTTGCATATCCTCCTCTTTTTCCTACGTTGCTTCGGTTCCGTAATGTTCTTGCCATTCGACTTTTACCATTGGAATCTCTCGATTTCGTAATTGCTTCACTTGTCGGTCCAGAATTCGAATTGGTTTCTCTTCATAAGTTAACTTGTCATCTAACATAATTTGGTGATAATCTATCACATGTGACGGGTCCGGAAGGTATCCTCGGAGCATAGAAACATGGAACACGTTATGTACTTGGCTCATATTTGGCGGGAGGGCAACTCGGTAAGCGACCAAACCCACTCTTTCCAGAATTTGGAAGGGACCAACATATCGGGGTGTTAACTTACCCCTTTTTCCAAATCTCGGATGTCCTTTCATTGGGGTGACTTTTACGAACACATGACTATCCACTTCAAATTCCAAATTCCTTCGTCGGTTATCCGCATAGCTTTTCTGTCTACTTTGAGCAGTTTTTAGTCTTTCCCGAATAAGTCGAACCTTTTTAGTTGTCAACTGCACAATTTCAAGCCCTAGCAATGATCTATCTCCAACTTCGGCCCAACACACGGGGGAACGACACGGTCTTCCATATAAAGCTTCATAAGGTGCCATCTCAATACTCGAATGATAACTATTGTTGTATGCAAACTCTACCAACGGTAGGTGGGTTTCCCAACTTTCCTGAAAATCCAACACACACATTCGGAGCATATCTTCTAGAGTTTGTATCGTTCTCTCAGATTGACCGTCGGTCTGAGGGTGAAAAGCTGTGCTAAATTTGAGTTCTGTACCCATGGCTTCCTGCAAACTTTGCCAGAATCTTGAAACAAATTTTGGATCCCTATCCGACACAATTGAGACTGGAACACCATGGAGCCTGACAATTTCATTCACATAAAGAACTGCGAGTTTATCTGCATTATATTGAGTCTTCACTGATAGGAAGTGAGCAGACTTAGTTAATCGGTCCACAATCACCCATACAGAATTCATACCCCGAGGAGTCCATGGTAATCCCACAACAAAATCCATGGTCAAATGTTCCCACTTCCATTCCGGGATTGGAAGTGGTTGCAACAGCCCTGCTAGTTTTTGATGTTCTGCCTTTACTTGCTGGCACTGTAGACATTTAGAAACGAATTCTGTGATCTCCTTTTTCATCCCTGGCCACCAAAAATTTTGTTTCAAATCTCAGTACATTTTGGTGCTTCCCGGATGCATCGCAAACCTCGAGGCATGTGTTTCTTCCATTAGTTTCCGTTTAAGTTCCAACACATTGGGGACACATATCCTGTTTTGAAACTTGAGTACCGAATCCACCAAACTGAACCCCAGTTTTGGTTTTGTCTCCAACTCATCACATACTTTTCATAGGGCTTCATCTTCTATTTGATGTAGTTTGATCTCTTCAAGTAAAGTTGGTTGAGCCATCATTGCTACCACTATGGCTTCATGTTCATGCACTACAAGATCTATCTTCATTTTATCTAATTCACTCCTCAACTCCTTTTGTTCCGTAAATAGATTTGTCAAATTTCCCACATTCTTTCGACTAAGCGCATCTGCAACTATGTTGGCTTTACCGGGATGATAATAAATCTGTAAATCATAATCTTTAATTAGCTCTAACCAGCACCGTTGCCGCATATTCAACTCTTTCTGCGTAAAAAGGTACTTGAGACTTTTGTGATCAGTATAAACTTCGCAAGTAGTGCCATACAGATAATGCCGCCATATCTTCAAAGCAAAAACTACTACTGCTAGCTCAAGATCGTGTGTGGGATAATTCTTCTCATGGGGTTTCAGCTGTCGAGAAGCATAAGCGATAACTTTTCCATGTTGCATAAGTACACAACCAAGTCCTTTATGCGAAGCATCACTGTAGATTACAAACCCATCGGTACCAGATGGTAAGGCCAGAACTGGTGCTGTGGTTAACTTTGTTTTCAACTCCTGGAAGGCAACCTCCCGCTCTTCTGACCATTCAAATGTCACTCCCTTTCGAGTCAATTGTGTAAGCGGCACAGCGATTTTGGAAAAATCTTGAACAAACCTCCTGTAATAGCCGGCTAATCCCATAAAACTACGCACCTCAGTCACATTGGTAGGAGTTAGCCAATTCACGATCGCCTCAATTTTGTGTGGATCCACAGAGACTCCATCCTTTGTTCTTACATGCCCCAGAAATGCTACCTCATGTAGCCAGAATTTACATTTCTTTAGTTTTGCATAGAGTTTCTTTTCTCGGAGGGTTTGAAGAATTAAGCGAAGATGATTCTCGTGAGCTTCTGCGTTCTCAGAGTAAATGAGGATATCATCAATAAAGACCACCACAAACTCGTCCAGATAAGGCTTAAAGACACGGTTCATCAGATCCATAAATGCTGCTGGCGCATTAGTGACTCCAAAGGGCATAACCAGAAATTCATAATGGTCGTATCACGTCCGAAAAGCTATTTTCACAACATCATCAGCTTTAACTTTCAGTTGCTGGTAACTAGACCGTAAATCAATTTTTGAAAAGACCTGTGCTCCTTGTAACTGGTCAAATAAATCATCGATCCGAGGTACGGGGCACTTGTTTTTTATTGTACTTTATTGAGCTCCCTATAGTCAGTACATAGCCGAAGTGTTCCATCCTTCTTTTTCACAAACAGAACTGGCGCACCCCAAGAAGACAAACTTGGACGGATGAATCCTTTATCAAGCAAATCCTGTAACTGAATCTTTAATTCTTTCATTTCAACTGGTGACATTATATACGGAGTCTTCGAAATAGGTTGAGTTCCCGGCGCCACTTCAATTGTAAACTCAATCTCACGGTCTATTAACTGCCCTGGCAATTCTTCCAGAAAAACATCCGGAAATTCACGAACGACTGGAATCAGATCAGTATTTCCATTCATCACTTGCCCTTCCAAAACACTGCGTAAAAACCCCTGGCATCCTTTCTGAATTAGTTTGCATGCCTTTGCTACAGAAATCAAATATGGCGGAGAAGTCACTTCCTGTCCTTGAAAAATAGATTCTGGTTGTCCCGGAGAATGGAAACTGATTTGCTTGTTCAAACAGTCTATAGTGGCACAATATTCACTCAGCCAGTCCATGCCCAGAATAATGTCAAAATAGGTCAAGTCAAGAGGTAACAGATTGGCATATACCCGGATATCCCCAAGTTGGAGTTCACAAGTAAAATACACAAAAGCACAGATCATAGAGTCTCCCAAAGGTGAAGACACACATAACACATGACAAATTTTCCTCAGATTTATCTAAATTTTGCGCAAATAATTTTGACACAAAAGAATGAGTAGAGCCAGAATCAAACAATACATGAGCAGAATAACCATGAACCATAAATGTACCTGACACCACTGTCGTAGCATTCTACACATCCCCCGGAACCAGTGCAAATACTCTACCTTGCCTCGTAGTGTCTTTGTTGTTAGCAGGTTTTGCAACTGACTTAGTGTTGGAATTTGGTGCAGACCCTACTAAACTTGTAACAGCTTTGTTATTATTTTGTTACTTCCCTTGAGGGCAATCCCTTATCAAATGACCCATTTTGCCACATCGAAAACATGCTCCGGACAATCGGTGACAAACCCCACGGTGCCTCCTTCCATATTCTGAACACACAGGGGTTGAATCTTAAGTAGAAGCGGTTGTACTGGAGGTTCCTGAATTTTGCTTCTTATTTGGTGGAGTAATTGTGCCCTTTACCCATTGAGTATTCTGCCTCTTCCCTTTCCACTTAGAGATTCGGTTCTGAGTAACGAGGTTTCCTTCTGCTATAACAGCCCTCTCCAACACAGCGACATAAGTGGGTAACCTCAACATGTTGACCTTGTCCAGTATAGCACTCCGTAAGCCCCCTTCAAATTTGCGCGCCTTCTTGTAATTTGTGTCCACCATATGAGGTGCAAACCATGCTAGTTCTGCAAATTGGGCTTCATATTCAGCAACGGTCTTGTTCCCTTGTCGAAGTGTCTCGAATTCGGTCACCTTTTTGTCTCGTATGCTTTAGGGAAAGTACTTATCATAAAATAACTCCAAGAATCTGTCCCATGCTAATCTCGGATGTATAGCTCTTGTAAGCATCCACCATCTCCGTGCCTCGCCCTCAAGAGTGAAAGCAGCCAGTTGCACCTTTTGGGCTTCGGTGCAAGGGAAAACTTGGAATAATTTTTCTTTACCCAACACCCATGCCTCGACTTTCATCAGTTCTATCCCCCCTTTGAATGACGGCGGTTTCATCTTTTTAAACTCCTTCGTAAGGGTAATAGTTCAGCCCTCAGCATGAACATCTTGTACTACAGGTGGAGGTACCGGTGGTGGTGGCAGTTGTGGTTGTTGCTGTTGTTGTTGTTGCCGTAGGGTTTCTGCCATCTCCATAATCATTCATTCCATCCTGTCCAACCTTGCAGAAGTGGCATCTTCCGGGTCTTCTGCTCTGGTTCTCACCATAATCTACACAATAATCAATTATATACCATAGACATAATTCAAAAAAATGTTAGCATTAACAGAGTACGCTTAACGTTGCTATCGATCTTTCATGTACTTCTTAGATATCATGCATGATGCCTAAATCGTTGCTAGACATCCTAGAGCTCAATGGATCCATGTGTGAGATAGCAACTCGTGCTCAGATACCACTTGTCACGCCCCAGAACCCGCCCCTAAAAGTTCGGGCATGACCTATGCAGTCATGGGCATTAAACCTGATATACACAATATGGGGGGCCTGAACGGAAGCATTTAATATCAAAGAACAACATCAAAACATATCCATTGAGCTACTATTGACATGCCAAGATCACGCACATCATAACAGGAAAATAATATACAGAAACACGCATCCGAGCATCAGTTACACACACACATATATATATATACAGATCCAGCCCTAGGATTAGGCGTATGACAAAAATATTATTTACAGTCCAACTATAATTGACAACGAGAGTACGAACCCAAAAGCCCAACAAAACTTCACTAAATGCACAGGCGTCTCCAATTATACTTAGGTTGACAAAAAGGAGACGGGTATCGGGGTTAGGACTGGCCTCCCGGTTGAGCACCTACAGGAACAGACAAAATACAAAGTGAGCGAAGCTCAGTGAATAATAGTTCAACGCGTAATTTAAATCATAAATTATAATCATGTGTATGTGACTGCCGAGTTCATAAGGTTAACCCAGTGCTGCGTTACTTTCAGAACGGCCATCAGCCCCGATAACGCGGAACGGTCATCGGCCCAGAAATAACAGAACGGCCATCGGCCCAGAAATAATCCGTATGCACACATTCTTTCAACATTTCCATTCACATGATTTTTCAATCATTATACATGTCAAGATAGTGACTTGCCGAAATCAAAATGTTAATAGCCATAAGCATTAACGATAATTAAATGTACTACTACTCACAGTGTTGTGGCGAGACGCTACCTCCTCCCGGAGTGTGCCCTACACACATAGAACTCACCAATTAGTTCAACTTTCTTTTAAATTCACACTGCATTCGTTAACTTCCAGTGAATAAAGGAATACTGTAAAAATTTCAAATATTAATTTCACACATCCCAGAGGGTCAAACAGGTCAAATGGAGCATTCAATGTTTTTCAACTTGGGCCGCACGTGCGGCTGTGAGCCCCGCACATGCGGCAAATCCTCCCGCACGTGCGGCAGTGATGCCCCCGCACGTGCCTTTTAGATAGTGTTCAAGCCCAAAATTTGCCCCATTTTCCGCACGTGCGGCAGTAACTCCCGCACGTGCGGCGATTCTGCCAAAAACCCATCCGAAATTCTCCAAAAATCTAATTCTTTGGTGACTTCAATAAGGTCCAAAATAGATCCTTTGATGCATAAAATATGGTCTAAACATCATGTAATTTAGGGGACACAACATGTGGACATATGATTCCATAGTCAAGCATGAATCTTATACAAAGTATTACAAACATATATTCATTCTTGCTCCTTACATTTCATGATCATAGCACAAACATGAAGAATTTTATACAATAAGATCATCCAAGTGCATAATTGAGCATGGTCATGCATAGATAAGGGATAGGATGAAATTTCCCTCTAAATCAATCTAACATCAACACATCTTCTCAATTAAATCCATACACATCCCATACCAAAGAAAATTCTACTCATACTCAAGAAATTCCTATCCAAAGCAAAAGAGGAGGTAATTAAGGTGAAATCCACATACCTTGAGCTTAGGTCTCTCACTTCCTAACCTTCTTGATGCTCTTCTTCCCCTACTTCTCAACCCTTCTCTACTCTAGTCTTTTCTCACAGGAGATATATAAAATGAAGCCTCTTAGTCAACATATTTGAGGAGCATGCTACATAGATATCTATATATATATATAATGTGAATAAGACAAAAATCAATCGTTTAACCATCCCCAAATTGAAATTTCACAAAAATGCTTAATATTACCTAAAAATCATACTGATCGCAAATATAACATCAATTTCGGATTATCGTGCCTCTAAGGCTCCCAATTTCTATTCTAAACGTTTTAAATGTAACAGATGCTTCTCTTATCCAACAGATATAGTCACAAAATTTTTCATTACGCATTTTCATGCACAAAATAAGAGACTTAAACATGTCAGAAGCACATGCGAGGGTCGGGTTATTACACCACCACTGAGGGTGAGGCCATTCGACCCAGCCGCTTACTATCCACGAACACACACGATAGCCCCCGGTGGCATGTTGCGGTTTGAGGACTTCGCCGTAAGAATTTCCCTTTGAGGGAGCGTGCCTTTCACCTTTCCCACAATGCCGCTGAGGTAAGAAACTTTTCTTCTTTTGTGCATTTTGCTTGCTTTGATAGTTCATTATAGTCTATCACTCTGTTATGCATCTAACATATTCTCCTGTTACTTCATCATATGGCAATGCCCTTGCTTGGAGAGGCTATGTAGCGGTGACCGCCAGGGATTAGTACTAGGAGCTCCCTGCTCGAGTTCGAGAACTAGTTGATGAGGCAGGCTTCGGCCTATTCTGCTCTGGGCTTGCACGACTTTAGGCGAGCTGAGCTTTACTTAGGGCTTTGGTGGAGAGGTGGTGGGACACCACCAACTCCTTCCACTTCTCATTCGTCGGGGAGATGACGATGACCGCGCACGATTTCTCTAGGATTACAGGGCTACGGGTAGGGGGTGATCTAATCCCTTTTGATATAGATATGGGCCAATGCGAGGTGGCTTGGATTAATCTGCTTGGGGCACGCACTCCTCTAGACAGATCGACTATGGTGAGATATAGCTAGTTCTATGATCACTTCTACGGGAGCCAGCCCGAGACTCAGGAGAAGGTTGAGTAGTACACTCGAGGCTTTTTGATCTATCTTCTTGGTACCACCTTATTTGCGAATAGGTAGAATACCATAGGTCTGTATCTACTGAGCGCTTTGGTGGTCTTGTCCCAAGTGCGGTTCTATGATTGGGGCGGCACTGGCCTCGCCACCCTATACGGCTACATGAGCTCCGGTTCTAGCAAGAAGGGAAACAAGATCGGTGGCTACTGAAGGGCCTAGGAGGTATACATTGCGCTTTCACTTTCAAATTGTGTTTATTCATTATGCTTTCTTCTTTGCACTTTTTGTCTTTATTTCTATTTGCACATTATGTTTTCTGCTTTGCACTTTGTCTTTATTATCTCAGTTTTTACCTGTTGACTCACAAACTAATCCTCTCTTGCAGCTTTGGGTGTACACATATTTCCCTACCCTTGCCCCTGTTCCACGAGATGAGGTCGAGGCCATTGTGCGCTACTCAGGGCAATATGATGGCAAGTGTCACCCCCGGCACTGCGGTGATATTGTCTTTGCTTACTACCACCACTTCTTTGCTACGGTGACAACGCATGAGGTAATTTGAAACACACACTCACTTCTACTTCATTTCCATTGCTATTGCTTTGATCCATACTCTGACAACTGAGACAACTGACAACTATGAATCCTCTATTTGCAGATTACGTGGCAGCCATGGGTGGTGATGCCACCTGGGACACAGGATGAGTACGCAAGGTCCTAGGATACCTCCCGGCTATGGATCCTGTTGGAGGGCCCCTTCTGCAAGACATGGTACCTAGGGGAGAGATTTGTGAGCTAGACTCTAGTTCACTTGCCCCGGTCGTTTCTGCTCCACCTCCGCCATCTACAAGGACAACTGATGGTCTACCTGTCGAGGCCATCGTACAGTTCATGGTGGGGCAAGACGCCAACCTATTTCACAAGGTTGGGGGATTATGCTACGTTTATCCGAACTCATCTGGTGCCAACCCTGACCGGAGCTCGCGTAAGAGACGCTACAGGTGCATCCGCTACTGGAGGTGTTGTTCACGCTGCCGAGCCTGGTGGTGGAGGGGTTCCCCCTATTGCTCTTGTACCGAGTCTACCCATGATTCTGACTATGATCCCATGTTGGCGGCCGAGTGGGCCTGTTAGATTCTGATTGAGCCATCGGAGGAGGAGCATGGGTATGTCAGCGAACCTGACGTGCAGGCATGTACTTTGCCTCATAGTTTGCACTTCATACTCCTTTTTCTAGATATTAATGCCCTAAACTCATTTGAAGGTGCCAGTGGACTACGTAGATGGCCTCATTTAGTTCGTCGCCTCTTTGGTCCAGATGGTGCGGAGGAGAGAGACATTGCTTACTTTCCATGGTTATTAGGTATTCTATATTTCTTATTCATTTGACTGCTCTGATTCTGTTTTGCCATATTCATACTATTTTGCACCACACTGTACTGATTTGCCCATATTCATGCTGATTCTGCACTGATATTATGCTGGTACTCTGCTTCTTGCTTTCAGCCTCCATCCGCACCTATGGCACCAGCGGCCCCAACAACACCTCTTCTGGCTACAGGAAGAAGAGGCAGACAGGTTCCTGGATGTGGCAGGGGCAAGATTCAAGGTCAGGGCAGAGATAAAGGTGCCCGAAGTCGAAGCGAGGAGTCTCAGGTGCCGGAGACTTCCTCCTCGTGGGAGCCAATTTTGAGTGGAGATGATGATGAGAAAAGAGGCACCGAGGATGATGATTTTGGCTCAGAGTCAGGAAGCGGGGAGGATGACACTGGCTCTAGCTCTGAGTCCTATCCTTTTGATGATAGTGATAGTGCTCCTGAGTCCCCTCCGCGGAAGAGGCCGAAGAGGGCCTCTCGAGCTCGACTCTGATTTTTGTATTCTTTTTGCTCTTTTCTTTAGCTTTGTATTTTAGCACTTCTCATAGCTTCAGATAGGATTGTTACTTTTTTTTTGTTTTAAACACTTGTATTTTCTCTTTTGTAAAAACTATGACCAAAGTAAAACCCTGCAGTTTTATAAAAGGAGGAGTTTGGTTTTGTATCTCGAGGATGGCACCACACTTGCATAAAATTAGAATTGAATTTGAAACTGAAAATGCTTGTATTTGAATAATGTTCGTAACCGGATATTGAGCCTTCAACTGACCAAAACACAAAATACAACTCAATAAAGGAAAAACAAAGTAAAAACAACCTAAACACATCTATTCACACTTGCGGGAAATAAAAGACTCAAAAATAAAATGGTCCAAACACAACATTGTTGCTCAGCTGCCTGACCAGCTGTATTGGTAGGCCGGCCATTAAAGTGGACAACCAACTGGAAAAAGTGGTCGGCCAGCTAAAGGTTATGGCTGGACAGCTGGCAGCAGCTATCAACCACTCACACAACCTTATCATCTATAAAGGTCTTCTCTTGATAAAATACCATCTTTTCCGTAGTTTTCTTTAAAAATAGAGATATTTCTTACCGAGAGGCTTAAGGATTGGATGGCCACCTTAAACGGCACAAAAAAGGTAATTTTTAGCGATTTCGGCATAAATGTGCTTTTTTCGTTGAGCCAGACTTCACTTTGTTTTTCATTCCTTCATGCCGTTATTCAATGTTGGAGCCCAGTTACTCATGTGTTTCGTTTCGGAGCATAAAAAATGTGTCCTACTCTCGAAGAGTTTCAAGCCATAATGGTGTCCCGGCGTGATGAGGAGATTATGCCTCAACCTCGTTTTAGCCATGCACGGGCTTTTGAACGGATGTGTGGGCTTAATTTACACGAGGCTCGGTCCTTGGCTCACGACGAGGAGTTGGACATACCCGGCTTGATTCATCCGTTTTCTGACATTGGAGATAGGGGTGACCTTTTCTGGCGGAGTTATCGTCAACATGCCCTCAGCTTATGTTTACTTGCACACTTCCTACTTGCCCCTAGTTGCAGTGAAGCTAGCATTAGGTTGATCGAAGTGGCCCAATGCCACAGAGAGGGTAAGAGTTGCATAGGCTTGGCATTGGTCGAAACTTTGATGGGTTTAGATGCCTTCCATCAATGGGAGACTTATCGATTTACAGGTAGCCCACTACTTCTTCAGGTATTGTTTCCGACCCTTTCTTATTTATGATTTCTCACATCACTTGGTACTCACTCTTTATTTTCTCTCAAAGCCCTTTTCTTACTTTTTCTCTTAACGTATGTCTCTCTATTTTTTGATCCCTCTTATTTTTATCCCTTCCCAAGTGTGGTTGATGGATAAGTTGAAGGTGGTAGACCCTTGCCCCGAGTATTCAGCCAGATCCTACTTCGTTCGCCCACAGCTAGTGGACTTTCCTACAGAGGGGCTGTGGTGTGATTGGATGTGTAACAAATCTGCAGCTGACATTGCTTGGCATTGTCCTTGGCTGAACTTGACTGAGATGAGTTATAGCATGTCTCACCAGCCAGGTATACAGTTGATCGGCCTTACATATTGTGTATTTTAATTCTCATTCTGGTTCAGATGACAGTTTGGACACGATCAGACCTGTCCAGATGAGGGGGTTGAATACCCAGCTCCATTTTCTAGTTCATGCTTCGCACCTGACTCGGTACCTCACTACTTGTAGGACAAGAGAGTTTTTGGCCCCTACTGCTAGCTTTAGTTACGCCCTTTCTGGCGATTGCTTGGCTTGGTTCAAAGATGAGGCACAGGTTGGGCCATCCTTGGCTACAGAGACTTCGGCGAGTGCGAACATGAAGTAGAGGACTGGCACCCGACTTAGTTGTGCCCCTAGTTTATTGCTTTGACTTTCCTTTTCAAGTTTTCATGATGTAGCAGCTGTAGCTCGACTTTCTTCGCCCCCCCTTTTTGGAGAGCTTGAATTGGTCCTACAGTTCAGACTCCTGTCACGGTTCTGAATCTAGTCTCACAAAGTGTAATGCGAGACTGATAAACACCAAAGAGTCCAATCCGGCAAATCATTTTGGAAAATTGATTTTGAATGAAATAATGCCAAAACTGGACTGCTTTGCCAAATTACAGAGTTGCCACCTAAATATTTTGTTTTTGGGAAATTTAGGAAACCCTAACTCGTGCCAAAGGCCACGTGTCCGTCATCACCAAGGTTGCCTCGGCTCGGGAACTTGGGTACGAGAGGGGAAGGTCCTGAAATGAGCACCCCACTCGTCCGATCAAAGATCGGCCTCTACTAATCATGATATGTTGTTTTATAAACACATGTGTTCTTATTCCGATTTATTAGCTAACTTTACTATGTGACGCACGTGTAAGCAAGTATAGACTAAATCGCAAGAATTGGGACAAAACAACCCATGTTTGTTTTCAAAAATGGTTTGAAATTGCCACCCTCAGGTGGGCTAAAACGCGGATTTGCCACTTCAAGTGGGCTTAAAACATGATTTGCCACTTTGTAAAGTGGGCTTAAAACTCACACTCATCGAATTGTTCCAATTCAAGCAACCAAGCCTTCATCCACAAGCATTCATGCAATTAAGCAATTAAGCACATAGCCTCGTGGCAAGCATGCTGAACATGGCAACACTCACACTCATGCAAGTATGCTAAAGCGAAAAACTTACACTGTACTCCAAGACAAATCAAAAACTAGTTAGAAACAATGCATGATTCTAACTACGTTAAGATGCCTAATGCAACACATGCAACATGAAATTAATAGGCTCGGCTACAAAGATGGCATGTGAATGCAACAATTTTATACACATATTCAAAGAAGTATTGAAATACGATGCAGTTTGAATGATGCGCCAAGCCTCGGTGCATGCAATACAAATGAATGATGCAAACATGCGAGCATAAGGTATGCTAATCGAAACATGATCCCTAATCTAACCATCAAAAGCGGATAAATAAAAGGGAAAAAGACGTGGGGTTGGAAGATATGTACACATGCACGCACACTTATTACAACATTGCGCCCTCACGAAGGAGGGTCCGAATGAATAAGCTAAGCTAATCTAAGCTAAGCTAATTAAACTAATCTAATTAAACTAATTAGACTAATTATTACAAAACAAAATAAAGAAATAGCTAAGCTAAGCTACTTAATTATTACAACACTTAACTAATTAGCAACTAGTTAATTAAATTACAAATTCATGCTAACTAAACATGCAAAGCACTAACCTACACTGCCTCAGCTCTGCTTTGGAAAGTAGAAGATGCATGCACTCGATTTTCGCCCCGAAAAGCCTTCCAATTTGCTCTTGAGAGGCTCTATTTGCAGGGTTGACTACACTCCAGAATCTTCTGCTCCACCTTACCAAACCAATGCTAAGGATTGCACCAGTGGCCTGCCGGCCATGAATGTTTGCTGCCGGCCCCCTGTCGGCAAAAAATGTGCCATGCTAGCCAAGGATGAAGCACTGCCGGCCATCAGTGAGCCACTGCCGGCCACTGGTGTGCTGAATTACCACACTGCAACAGAGCATAAACAGAGGAAAATTGAGGGTTTTCCAAGGATATGTTTGTACTATGCCCCTCCTTATCATATCAAAACATCAAAGAAGTGGCACTCTTGGATCCAAAACCACCAATCAAGCATTTTCAATGCATGATGGCCAAAGATCCAAGTTGTACACTTTCAATAAATGCACAAAAACAAGACTCTAGACCACTACCTTGTCATGAATGATCAAAGGCAATGGTGACAAAGGAGATTGGCCCATTTCATCGCTTTGAGTATGAAATGCTCCAATTTACCTTGTGTTCAATATAACGTCTGATTGAACACATGCAATGCAAACACAACATGCTTAACTTGCTCAAGTTTTACTTGTCATGTTTTATTTACACATTTTAATTACGGATCCATTCTTTAACCGGTTAGTCCAAGATGAGTGTCCTCTAATGAGAGAGGGGTCAACCAAAGGATGACTTAAGACATGAGAGAGATCATGTCGTTGGTTAGTAGAAACCCTTAAAAGAGGATTAAAACCATTAAGCACAAGTCTCAATCTCAAGCTTAAACACAACCTTAAGGCTAACCAACCTCAAAGAAAATGGAAAAGTGAAGAAATAATGAAGGTGGCAGATAATTCAATGCTGAAATGACATGCAAGATGACACTAAATCATGCAAGCAACACATGCACAACATGTTTAAGAGCCTAACTCATTAAGCTAGTGAAGATCACAACACCATAGGCATGCAATACAAAGCTCAACTGACCATGCCATCTCTGGACAGAGTTAAAACATGCCAAAACAGAGGCTAAAACATGTTGAGATTGAAGCACAAAAGACTAGAAAAACATGCTCACATGTTAGCTTGTAAACAAGACTCAAGACATAACTCTCAAAAGCAAGGAAAGAGTGAAATAAATGAGCATGTGATAGAGCTGTATGCACTGAAATTACATGTAGAATGATGCTACAACATGCAAACAATCCAAGCAAAACATGTTTAGAGCCTTAAAACAATGAGCTAGTGAAGGCCATTTGCACTACAACCATGCAAGACAAGGCTCATATGACCAAGACAGCCCAAAACAAAATTAAATCATGCCAAATTAGTAGCTAAAACATGCTGAGATCAAGTCACAAAAATGTAGAAAAACATGCTCACATGTTAGGCTATCTATACTTGCAAACAAGGCACAACGAGGGGAGGCCACCCCCTCCTATTTTGGACCTCAAAACAAAGTTTTTACCACTGAAAATCCCCTGGAATTCAGTGGATAAAAGATCCAAAAAAAAGTTGTTTTAAAAGCTTTGAAAGATGGCACAACTCTTTAATAAACAAGCTACAAAAAAGATGGACAGCCCCTAACTCAAATCAAACCTCAAACCACCATTTTAAAACATAAAAACAGAGATTTCAGAGGTTAAAACTAGCCTCGAAACAGCATGCAAAGGTGGCCAAACAAGTATTTAAATTAGGCTTAAAATACAAGTATTCTACCTCTTTGAAGACAAGATGCTATTTAGGCAACAAAGGCAAGTCAAACCAAGCTAATTTCCTCTTCTAGAGCTCAAATAGGACCTCAAGCAACCTCAACACAATGGTGATCAAGTTTGATCAAGAGCTCACAAGCAAAAGTGTAGAGAATTTAGGCTTTAAGGCAAAATATTTAGAGAGAGAAGATTCTAGAGAGAGAGAGAGAAATTTTTTTGTCTTCAAAATTTCCAACCTTGAGCATGCAAAGGCTTTTATACATAGAAGATACAAAATCCTCTCAAAGAGATCCAGCCATACACATGCAAGCAGATGGCTCAACCTGTGCAAACAGCAGGCACAAAATATCAGAAAATATCTACTAATACACTGGTGGTCGGCCAACCATCAGTGACGGCTGGCAGGGGCTCATTGATGGCCGGCAGGCCAAAATCCATGGCCAGCAATGCATCAAGAATAACATACTGGAAGGACCAAAACATGGTCCAAAAATGAGATAGAATTGATACAGGGTTTGGAAAGCTCAAACCTGTGGCGTTCTGCCACGGAGTTCGAGCACTCGATGAGGAATCAAACTTGTCACTGGATGTATCTGTAAGATCATCTAAGTCTTGAGGACGGTCAAAAATGGGGTGTCTATAATTGCCCCTCTTTGACAGAACTCAGAGTCACAAAGATGATATGAGTGAATGACAAAGCCTAGAGACAACCCATTTTGACAAGGCCGCAAGACTTAGACAGAAATTCAAGATAACAATATATAGATGCGCCCGCAGGTTGGGGCAAGATGCAAATGGTATGCACGATGCAAGAGCATAACTTATGATCATGCAATGAGGCTGTAATGAAGCATTTAGATGCAAATGTTATGCAAAGAAAATGCCACATTTTAAGCAAACCAACGAGGTACAGCAATCTCACACATGAGAAGAAGTAAGCAAATAAACACGCCACGCGTGAGAATCACAAGTCAAACGGCGTTTCATGCAGAAAGGATGTAAGAAAATTATGCAATCTTAACTGCGCCTTACGCAGGAAAGGCTAAGAGCGACTGTCAGGCACACTCGAAGGCTCAAACAAAACACATCCTAGCGCGTCACACGCGAGAGGAGAAAAAGAAGTGGTGTAAACACCGGAGGGTGGTATAAACATCGGAACACATCCCAATGTTTCTAACCAAGACAAGATGGTATAAGCGTCGGACACACATCCAAACGCTTCTAACTGAGGAGTGGTATAAACATCGGGCGCATATCCCAATGTTTTTAACCAAAGCAAGGTGGTATAAGCGTCAGACACACGTCCCAAGCGCTTCTAATCGGGGAGTGGTATAAACATCGGGCACACGTCCTAATGTTTTTAACCCAAGTAAGGTGGTATAAGCGTCGGACACACGTCTCGAACGCTTCCAATCGAGGAGTGGTATAAACATCGAGCACACGTCCCAATGTTTCTAACCAAAGAAAGGTGGTACAAGCGTCGGACACACGTCCCAAACGCTCCTAACCGGGGAGTGGTATAAACATCGGGCACACGTCCCAATGTTTCTAACCAAAGCAAGGTGGTATAAGAGTCGGACACACGTCCCAAACGCTTCTAACTGAAACAAGGCTTCAAAGGAGGGGGAAAGAGTGACCTTACCCAGAATCCCTGAATGAACCGTATATACAATATTGTCTGGTTGCACCAGCCTTGAATGAACCGTACATACAATATCGTGCCTGCATAAGAAAGAAACTTGACAAGTACAATACAATAGGAATGCGTATTCTATGCGAGACGAAAGACTGTGACACAATATTAGAGGCATGCTTCATGCACAACATGCAAGAAACAAAACTGAAGCATATTCTATGCAAAATAATCATCGATGCATATTCAATGCAACATGCATATTCTAGGCAAACGTGGTGATGCATGTTCTATGCAACAATTCAAAACGCATGTTCCATGCAACGACAAAGAAATGCACATTCTATGCAACGACAAAACACGTTTGATAAAGACGACTCAAAGGCACCTTCCAATTTACCTCTCGGAAGAGTTGCAATATGTCAAAAAGGATACACCTTGTTCAAGCTGATGAGCGATGACCACCACGCACTGGAAACGCAATTCTAAGCTTCCGCGAAGGCATTTTGAATTAAACTTTGAGCATACCTTTCATTTATTGGAATCCAAGGACACAAATTAAAGCCAAGGAGGCAGGGGAAGATTATGGAAGCCTGTCGGCCATCAAGGGAGGCCGCCAGCCACCTGCCGGCCACTGGTGGTGCCTGCCGGCCACCAATATGTTACTGCCAGCCATCGATGTGCGACTGCCGGCCATCAATGGCAGATTTGGGCATTTTTGACCTTTCACCCTTGGGTCTTTAAAAACAAGTGATGCCACTTCATTGCCTCACAAACCCATGTCTGAAATTCTTCTCCCTTGCTCTTTAGGTGCTCCTTTTCTCTAGTTCCATGCGTTCTATGCGTTTTCCAACACCCTAAAAACATTTTCTTCGCTAAAACCCTCTAGTTCTCTTCACTTTGAACCGATCAGAATTTGATTTCGACACTTCTTTCCTCATTTCCACCATTCTAGGCTCATTCCCCTCGAGTTTCTCTCAAGGTTAGCACACTTTTCCGGACTTTGACTTTCTTTGACTTTTTCCTCTCTCCTAGGGTTGACTTTTTCAAAGTTTCACTCTTTTTCCTCATTTTTCCTCACTTTTTCTTCTCTTGCATCTATTTCAAATAGTAGATGATGTCCCTCATGATGAGGCTATCCCCGAGCTTCCCCCGATAGAGTTTGAGGCAGACTTTGAGGTCGAGCCAAAGCCCGAGCCAAAGCTATTACCGCCGAGCATACGCCCCTTCGATCCAGCGAGGTACCATCGTAAAACTCATATAGTGCCTACCGCAGGAGGCATCAAAGCCTTTACTGACTTCGCTGAGGATGTGCCAGATGACTTTCTATTGAGAGAGCTAGCATCTCATTTGTCGGCCATCACCGTGGAGGTACGAACACTGTTTTTCTGCAGTACTACCCTTAACTGTTTGCATTTCTTGCACTGTTTTGATCTGATTTCATCTCATAGACTACCTTAATCTGACTGTATCTCATACATTACTGCTTTATATTCAACTGTACTTTCATTGCTTGATCTGCTTGCATCTCATGCATTACCACAGGACGAATCCCGCTTTTTCAGAGGCTACGGTATGACGATCGCTCAAGACTGGTACGGTGAGCTCCCAGTTAGGGTTCGCAACATTGTTGATGAGACAGGCTTTGGTCTTTTCTGCTCTAGCCTGACTCGGGTCGTAGCGAGTCGTCCTCTCTTAAGGGCTTGTAGACACCCCATTTTTGACCGTCCTTAAGACTTGGACGTCATCGTTTGAACACTCGATGATCATCCATGCTCGTGTTCGTTTTGAGTTCTCGGAGGTCTCGGCTACGCGCATTGCCTCAAGATCTCTCAACTTGTCTATTTTGTGCTTGGTTGTGGACCAAACACTTGTGTTTTTGCTTCTAAGGGAAGAGGGTGGCTTGTTTGCCATCCCCTCAACCCACCGGCCAGGGCATGATGCCATCGGCCCCTTTTTCTTGCCATCGGCCAAGAGTGTTGGCCAATCGGCACTATATTTGGTCGGCCGGCACTTATGTTGGTCGATCGGCCATTTTTGGTGGCCGAACCCTGTTCATCTGCTTTATGTAGATATTTTATGCCAGCTGGTGCAGCTGGCATCCACAATTCACCCCCTCCATACACATGTATGGATGGATTTGCCCTTTGCTTAGCTTCTCTTGGAAGCCTTAAAATTTGAACCTCTATAAAGAGGGAGCCCCTCCTCCCTCCTCCAAGGTTTAGAAAAATTGTTCTTGAGAGGATAGATATAGTATTGTATCTATTCTTCTTTGTTTAGCTTTGTTTTGTGTCTAAAAGAGTAGTATTGTCTTACTATTGTACACAAACACACACTAGAACACCATCCTTGGCTGCTGAGGTGCTAGGAGGTTGATTTCAGTGTTCTTGGGTTGGTTTGAACTCAGAAAACTTGCTGGAGCTTTGTTCTTGAAGAGGTTCTACAAGGGTGAGTTCCTTGCTTTAGATACCCCATTCTTGCTTAAGCTTTTAACCCTTCTTGCTTATTGTTTTGAGCTTAGTTTATAACTGATAAAAGTTCTAATTTTTAGTGCTTAAGATTTGTTTAAGGTCATTTTTGTGTTTGGGGTTGTTTACCCCCTCTTAGGCCTTGTTTGGCCTTGTTCTTGTGCTTTATTTTTAAGCTTTGAGATCACCTTGCTTTGGCCTTCTCACCACTGAAATCCAGAGGGATTTCAGTGGTGGGGATGGTGTTTTAAGGTCTCAAATAGGAGAGGGTCATCCCCTCTCCTTGTCATCTTTCATGCTTGCATAAATGGCTTATGTTAGTAGCATGTGTGCTTAGCTTGTTTTAGCTTCATTTGAGTATGGCTTTGTTTTTCCATGATATAGCACTGTTTTGACTTGGTTTAGACATACCATGCATGCTTTGTATACTTGTCTTGTAATCCCATGATTTGCCTTAACATGCACCATGTTGTAACATGTCTTTTTAGCATGATTTTGGTTCAACTCCATGAAGCTTCTAGCCTTGTTTTAACATGCTTAAGCTTTGTTTTTCATTGTTTTGGTCATGCTTGCATTGTTTTGTATAGCTGCCATACAATCTAGCTTGTTAGCTTTGGGTGCTTAAGTCACTAGCATGCTTTACTTGGGCCATTTCAGTGATTTGGAATCATTTGTCATGTTATTTCAGTCCATATTTCATGCTTGTATACTTGCATTTGTCATCCTTTCAATGTCTTGAAGAGTTGGTGTCTTATGCTCCATGATCGGATTATTGTGCATGCCCCCTATGCTTAGGTCATTTAGATGCCATCTAAGTGGGTTTTTGAGTTTGTTTTAACATGTCATAAATCTGATTTTGGTTGTTTAAATTATACCATGTTTGGTTGTATTATGTGTAGTGTAACACCACTTTTGTGGCCTAGTTTGCTTCATGCTTTTGGTCCTTTGTTCTAGCATGTTTTGGCTTCATTCCTCGCATGTTTTAGGATCATCTTGGCATGATTGAGGACTGTTTTGGGTTACATTTGCCATATGCTCCTTGTTTTATGTAGCTTTGGTTCAAGTCCCTTCACAAGCCTTAGGCTTTGAGCCTTAAGCATGCCATGCTTGACTTGTTTATGTGATTTGGCATCACTCCTAGCCTCATTCCAGAGCATGTAATTGCATGCTTTTCATTCCTTTTAAGTATTCTTAGAAGTTGTCTTTCGATGCTTAAGTGTTAGGCCAATCACCATGCATGTTTGTATGCGGTTTTGTCCCTTATCCCCTAGCATATTGGCCACTGATTTGGACCTATTTGAGAGCTGTCTATTTTGGTTTAAGACCATCCCCGCATGTCGTTGCATGCTTGCCTTGTATGTTGTCACATGCTTGTTGCATATTTGATGAATTGCATGTTGTAGCATGCTAGTTCAATTGTGCCTTGTTGCATACTTAGTCCATAACATGTTGTTGCATGTGTAAGTGGCATTGCATTTGGCATGCTTTTGTTAAGTAGCTTTTCATGTTTGCATATCTTGTCCCTTTACATGTTGTCACATGTTTGCCTTGCATGCTTGAATGTCCATGTTGCATTTTGCATGCTTGTCTAAGTTGCATTGCATTTGACATGCTTAGCCTTGTATGGCATTGTCATTAACATGCTCATGTTGCACTAGTTTTGCTTGAATGTTCACATCCCTCGCCTCTTGATAAACCATGATAGAGGTTGGGGTCCTTCATGTGTTTTGTGTGCATTTCATTTGACATTAAAATGCACACTTGGCTCCTTTGGCCATCGTGCATTGAAATGCGTGATTGATGGCCCGAGGGTCGAGAACCATACTTCCTTGAGTTCAGGACATGATAGGAAGGGTGGTTGTGCACACATTGCTTTGAAAATACATTGCCATGTTCTGTTTGTCCTCTGCTGCAGCAAAACAGCATTCTGCAGGAAGAGATGGCTGATCGGCCATCTTCAGTGTTGGCCGGCTATGCATTGTTGGCCGAGAGCCTCATTTTTGGTCGATGACCAGTTTACCTTGGCCGATGGTCCTATCTTTTGGTCGGTGACCTCCCACAACACTCAGGGAGTGGTTCAGAAGCATCCTTAAGACTTGTGCAGTTTTCAGAGGTGCAGAGCAGTGCAAACAGAGGCAACATGACATGGCGATGGATTTCCGAGCGAAGCCGACCGAGCATGCATGCACCTCTCTTCTCGAGGCTGTTTTACTGCTTTAGTAGCTTAATTAATTTGTTTAATTAGTTAAGTGTTGTGTACTAATTAATTATCTTGTTAGTTAATTAATTATTTGATTTGTATTATTCTTTCGGTCCCTCCGTCGAGAGGGCGCAATTGTGTAATAAGCGTGCGTGTGTGTGATGCATATCTTTGGCATTTGCCCCTAGCGGATAAGCCTCCTTTTCCAAGAAGTTCCAGATATCATAATACCAGGGGTTTTGATCTTGTACTTCATCTATTGCGGCGATCAATTCGTAGGCCGGCACATACCTCTGTTCAATCATGATCGGACGCATCCGGACTCCCAAAGGGATGTTTATCGTGGAAGATAGAGTTGATACAGTGTTAGCGAACCTATTGTTCCCTCTTAACATATGGGTGAAGGTTAGCTTCTCAAACCTAGGAATCAGAACATCCAGGGTTTGGTGATAGATTTTCATCCTTTCTTCTTTAACCTTCCAATCTCCTTTCGCTTGAGACACAACCAGGTTCGAGTCCCCAATGACGTCCAACCGTTTTGCCCCTAGTTCCAAAGCAGCTTCTAAGCTAGCGATACATGCCTCGTATTCTGCTTCGTTGTTTGATACCTTGAACCGGAGTTTAAAAGCTAAAGGTTTGTGGGAATTGTCGGGCACTATTAGCAACACCCCTATTCAATACCCGTATTGGTTAGATGCTCCATCAAAGTACATAGTCCAAATCTCTTCTTCAAGTTGCAGAATAGCCTCATCTAGGAACAGATACTCTACTACTTCATCTCCCTCCACTGGGTGATCGGCTAGAAACTTCGCTACCGCTCTCCCCTTCACAGACTTGTGAGTCATATACTTCAAACCAAATTCGGAGAGAAGAAGCAACCAATGGGCTAGCCTACCCGTAAGCGATAGTTTCTCGAAGAGATATTTGATAGGATCCAATCTCGAAACTAGAATTACGGAGTGAGCTAACTGGTAGTGCCTCAACTTCCTGGTAGCCAATACCAAGGCCAAGCAAGCCTTCTCCAGTGGAGTGTAACGGGTCTCATATTCCAGCATCTTCTTGCTTAGGTAATAGATCGCCTTCTCCACTTTATCCTCAGATTCCTGCGCAAGCATGCAGCCCATTGTTGTGTCGGTTACTGACAGATACAAAATCAATGGTTTCCTCGGCTCTGGCAGTGACAACACGGATGGGTTCTATAGATACTGCTTGATCTGCTCAAAAACAACCTAGCATCGGTCATCCCATTAGAATTTCTTTCCTTTCTTCAGGAGACCAAATAATGGTTCACAAGTCCAGGTTAATTTTGCAATAAACCGTCTTATGAATTACATTTTACCTAGAAAGCCTCGCACCTCCTTTTCAATCCTTGGTGGTGGCATTTCTAAGATGGCCTTAATCTTGGAAGGATCGACTTCGATGCCCCTTTGCGTAATCAAGAACCCCAGCATTTTCCCTACTGTGACACCAAAAGTACATTCATGATGATTCAATCGCAACCGATATTCTCTGATCCGTTGGAAAAATTTCTTCAAGGCGATGTAGTGGCCCTCTCTTTCCTTGGACTTAACAATCATGTCGTCCACATAAACCTCCATCTCTTTGTGGATCATATCATGCAAGATCGTAGTTGGCGCCCGTTGATAAGTAGTCTCAGCATTCTTCAAACCGAACAGCATCACCCTATAGCAGTAGGTTTCCCACGATGTGGTGAAGGCAATCTTCTCCCTATCCTCGGGTGCCATCAAGATCTGGTTGTACCCGGAAAATCCATCCATAAAGGAGAGCAACGCATGACATGCAGTAAAGTCCACCAATTCGTCAATGTGCGGTAGAGGAAAGTCGTCCTTCGGACTAGCTTTGTTCAGATCTCTAAAATCCACACACACCCGAATTCTGCCATCTTTCTTCGGCACCGGAACAATGTTAGCCAACCAAGTAGGATATTCAGATACTAGCAAGAAACCTGCATCTATCTACTTGGTGACCTCTTCCCTAATCTTCAAAGCCCAGTCCAAGCGTATTCTTCAAAGCTTCTGCTTGACAAATCGGGCCTCAGGGTTAAGAGGGATCCGGTGCTGTACAATCTCAGGATCGATTCCAGGCATGTCTTCGTAGGACCATGAGAAAACATCTTTGAAATCTTTTAATAAAGCGACTAAGCCCTCGCGTTCCTCCGAAGACAACGTGGACTCGATCTGGACCAGACGCGAATCCTTCTCAGTACCAACATTAATTGAAGTGATTTCATCAACAAGGGGTTTTACAAACCTCTCCTCCTCTCGATCAATCAAATGTTTCAAAACTAGAGGAATTTCTTCCTCGTCGTTTTATCAAAGTTTTGAAAGTCCTGATTAATGCAGTAAACAAGTGGCACAGAAAAGTACTCGGAAATAGCAGTGGTACCATTCTCATTCACAACTTCTAGTTCGTCCAATTCCTCGGTTACAACCGACTCAAAAGAAAAGGAAAAAGACGACCTGGACAAAATAACGGCATCTGAGTTATCAATCCCAGGAATACCAGACTCTGACTCAGAAGAACTAGAATCTGATTCCGACCCCAAAGACTTTGTGGAATCAAATTCTAGTTCACTACCTGATTCAGAACTGTTGGAAAAAACGCTATCCTCGAACTACCAAACGAAGGAGGGTGCGATAGATGCGTCCAGAATGCCGGAAGAAGGGCCCACAACCGATTGATCCACAATCATGGAAACAGAGAAGTCATCCCCCAAGCTCTCTGGTGTGATATGAGGATCCAAGAGGAGACAAGCCAGTGCTGCTCCTATCTCGACTTCTGTGCCATCGGACTCATCCTCTATGCACTGTTCAGCCTCAGTTGGTAGGTCAGTCTGCTCTTCTGCAACTTCATCCCCTTGCAACTGTTGGTCGAAAAAGATCTCAAAGCCAGGCAAACGCTGCTTTTCAGAATTCAGCCATGGCTCAGGAAAGCCGCAGAATGGAAAATCTTCCCCCTCCCAGACAAAGTGGTCGTTCAGGGTTCCTTGAATAGGTCTATGCACCAACTCATAGTGCTTCCTAGTTTGTTTAGCCTTGGCCCTTCCTGCCATTTCCTTTCCCTTTCTTACCCAATCTTCTTTGCTAGGCATGTGACCTAGGCCAAAAGTATAAGGGTTGTGTGGCACTTTAGCCAATGCAGCGATGCCCTTCCGGCCGCTCCTTTCCAATCCCATTCCAGGTACATGTTGTAGCTTATTCATGAGGTAGACGAACTGAGCACTGACATATAACCCCTCATCAATAGCTAGAATATCTTGCACTACCCGGGCCTCAGCCAAGGTGAACCTAGACAAAAAGACATCCTCCTTGCCGTGTATAATTTCCAAGACCGGTGTAGTAACCTCTGGCGGTGGATGTATGGAAGAGTTCCGAAAAACAATAGCTACCTGCTTCCCATGGGGGTACTTTAGCATCTGATGTAGAGTGGAAGAGACAACTCTTACTTAGTGCAGCCACGGCCGTCCAAGGAGTAAATTAAAGGTGGCTGGAACATCCAGGACGTGGAATTCAATGTCTTGTTGTACTGGTCCAACCTGAGTTCTGATCCGAACTGTCCCCATCACTTCCCGACTTGTATTGTCATAAGCCAGAATCACCTGGGCCGTTGGTGCGAAGTCTGCGGGTTTCAAACCGATAGTATAGGCCGTGCGCGACGGACACACATTAATTGCAGACCCGGTATCAACTAAGACAACTGGTATCCACTTCTCTTTACATTCCACAAAGATGTATAGTGGCTTGTTGTGCTCAGAGCCCTCAGGAAGCAATTCTTTATCTGTGAACGTCAAAGTCGGTGAGGCCCTACCTGGGAAAAAAAATCCCACTAATTACTCAAGGGTTATGTTAATAGAGAGCTTAGCCTTATCCATTGCTGATAAGACAGCTTGTCCGTGCAAACGTGAGGCCATGAGAAATCCCCAAATGGAGATGTCCGCCTGAATCTTTTTTAGCTGCTTCAGTATAGCTTCCTCTTCCAACAGTTTATCTTTCTGTTTCTTAGCTTCCTTATCTTTCCATGATGCTTCCGGTTGGTCCAGGTGTGGGGACTTAAAGTACCGCCCACTCCGAGTCATGTGATCAACTTCCTCAGCATACCATGTATCATCTGGCAGATTCTGTCCCCAATCCTCATTCGTGTAGGCGAGATGCAAATCCTCATCTTCCCACCACAGTCCTTCGGCAACCGACAAATAACTGTCCGGTTCCATTGTAAGCACTCCTGTATCCACAACACAGTCAGTCCCCGCAGGACCTTTGGCTTTTCTAACCTTCTGGTCAGTCTCAGTTCTTTCCTCCTGTTCTGTATCGGCTGTATAAACACTACCCAATTCTTGAGCAAAATTCTTAGTACCGGTGCTCTTCGGCAACTTCCCCTTGTTGTCGACCGTTTCGGCCGTTGTAGCAATCCCCGTTTCCAACTGTTCCTGCTTTGGTTGAGACCCCTCATCAATATCTGGTTCATCACTGAGCCACCCTATATTATCCGTTGATCCGTTCATATCAAACCAGCCAATCTGTACATTCCCCAGATCCTGTTCGTCGAAGAACTACAGATTACTGATGTCCTCCTCAAGCTCAGCTAAGTCATCCAGTCCCTGGCTTGGCCCGTCCTCCTGGACAACATTAACCTCCATTCCTTTCGGCAATTCCACCCCTGGCTTGGCCTGATCAGCTGGTACAATGTAGCGACAGGGGTTGTATGCTTCCTCAATTAAGCTCACGAAGCCCTCAGGCATGCCTTCTTCTACTATAGCCACCACCACGGGTTCAGGTTGGGATATGGACGCGCTCATCATGCACAAGTCTGTGCTTTCTGGGATGAACAGCGCTAGCTTAGGCAGGTGGGAGGCAGTGATGTATATGCTGGGGTCGTATGGAACGGCCATTGTTTGGATAAGGTTTACTTGCCTGGGTGGAGGAGGGGGTTGGTTATGTAGTGGGAGAGGATTTGTAATGATGTTAGGCTTCTCAGGAGGCACTATCACTTTATTGTCAATGAGATCCTGAATCTCATGACAGAGTCTAAAGCATAGGTCGGTATCATGACCATGCTGCTGGTGGAAGGCGCAATTCTTGGCTGGGTTGTGTATAGAATGGAGGGAATTAGGCAATGGGCGCGGCTCCAGGGCCTTTAGATGCCCCTTTCTGATCAGAACCCTCAAGGCTGCAGATAGAGACATGTAGAGTGGGGTGAAAACCCTCTGGCCTCAGGGTGGGTACTTTGTAGGTTGTGGGGTAGTTCCGGATGTGCCGGTAAAAGGGGTGGTTGTTTTCGGTGTGATGGTGACCATACCAACATCAGAAGTCCTTGCAGCTGCATTACTACTCGTAGCCGCATTTGAACTGCGTGTAAAGGCCCTCTTGGGCTACTCCTTTTCATGGTCAATCAGACCTTATTTCATCGCATCCTCTATCTGTACCCCTATCTCATGAAGGTCGGTAAATGTAGGGAGGGGTAAGACAATCATCTTTTGCCGCAGCTTTGGTTGCAAGTTACAAACCACCATCCGGATTTGGTCTTTTTTAGCTGGTCGGATTGTCATCATGGAGGCCTTGGCCCTCCACTGAGTGACGAAATCGAAGAAGCCCTCCTTCGGCTCTTGTCAAGTAACCTCGAGATCACGAGTTGTGACCTCGATTTGAGTGTTATAGGAATATTGGGCGACAAAGGCCTCAGCCATCTCTTCCCAACTCCTTTTCACAGAATCTTCCAGTTTAGCATACCAAATACCCACAATACCCGACAAGGTCCGACCAAAGAGGGATAGCTTCTGCAATCTAGTCAGGCCCATTAGCCGCAGGATATCTGAGAACAGCCACAAATGGACCATGGGATCACCCGAGCCATCAAAGCAGTCTATGTGAGGCATTTTAAATCTATTTGGCAATGTCACCGCAGAATCTGTGTAGTCGTTCTCTATGTCCGGGATCGAGTTGACACCCTAAGCCCTCTTGAAAAGCTTCTTAAGCTTGCTCACTTTCAGAGCAGTAGGGTCGACCTCGAACTCAAAAAGGGCCTCCGTTGGGTAGGTCGATGCTTTGGAAGTCTGGGGTGGAATCGGATCCACTAGGATGTCTGCATTTTCCTGGACATTGGCTGTGGGAGCAGGAGCTCTGGGTACTGGAATATCTACTGGAGGTGGGTGGGATGCAGAAGCTGTTGCCTGCTGCAATTGTTGTTGTTGTTGCTGTTGCTATTGTTGTTGCTGTTGAAGCCTACCAATCAGTTCAGCCTGTTGGGCTGCAACCTCTGTTTGGTGAGCGGTAACTTCCGCTTAGCGAGCAGCGTCCCGCTGCATGGCCTCGATGGTCTATTGAAGTTGGCGTATCATATCCTCCATACTGTCTATGGGGTGTTAATCTACCAAATCCGATGTATACTCTCTTTCTGAGGTGGAAGTAGAAAACTGGGCCCGTCTGCACACAGGTGACATAGATAGTGACCGCTTAATTGACGACTACTGAACTGGTGATCTATGCCTGACTGTCCTCTGTCTCGTAACCGGGGGTAGCAAAGCAAACACTGGTTGTACTCCAATAAGATCCTCAGATCAGTAAATCCTCCTGACTCTCGTCCAGAGTGCTCGGGGGGAAACTGCCTCGTCGGAAGCAATTGTGAAATACTACCTTGCAAAAAGAAAATAAAGCAAAAAAAGAAACAACAATCAGCAAACGCACAGCATCTCGGTTTAGATAAGGACAACACATAGTTGAAATCATAAGCTGGACAATCTGTACTCAAACACTGATTTCTGCCCCAAATTTCTGCCTGAAAGCTGATACCCCCAAACTGATACCCAGACTTGCAACTGATACATACATTCCTGCAGAGTCACACTCTAAAAGCACATATCAAGCAAGAGAAAGCCAAAACACCCCTATGGTGGGGTAGGGTTTCCCTGTCAGACAAAGAAAGCACATATCATGCAAGAGACAACTTGGGAATTGGACTGGTCATTGCCAGACAAAGACAGAACGGTTCGATCAAAAGATAAACGAAAGAACAAGATTTAAGCTAAACAACTATAAAAGGGACAACAGGTAAAGCACTATATGCAAACAAGAGATAACTCAAGAAGCCCCTTTTAAATATAAATTATATATTTCATTATGGCCGATTAGTATACTAACTTGATCGTCAGAGGATCTTCCCGACCAAACCTGGTCGGAAATGATCACTGACATTTGGTTTCTCTTGATAGATTAAAAGGCTAAGACACGTTATCTCGCTTTCCTATGAAGATAATATCACATTTCACAAGAACATAAGTAGGGGAAAAGAGATTTGTGAATAAACGCCTATAGACACCCCATTTTGACCCCCTTAAGACTTGGGCGCTTCACTTTGAACGCTCGATGATGAAATGTTATGTGCAATCGTTCAAAATCTTCAGCAAGAGGATTCAGTTTTGAGCTTCAAAACCTAAACCTTGCACCTCTTTTGAACCAAAATCTTATTTTTTCTAGCTTGACCAATCAAAGAATAGTCGGCCAACAGATGGTCGGTAGGCCATTTTCATTGGCCCGACCATACATTCTCATGGCCGGCCAGCCATACTCAGTGTAGTAGATATTTTGACAGCTTCCAGCTGTTCCCATGTACATGCTTTGCACCAACTGTCTCTTTTACAGATATTTCCAATGTGAGAAGTTGTTTTTCTATAAATAGAACACCCTCCCTTCATGGTTTGGGGTTAGAAAAAACCCCAATAGCCTATAGTTTTTCCAAATCACTTCTCTCCTCTCTTGCAATATAGATACACAATACATACACCTTACAAGCTTAAACTTGAAGTTTTTGCTGAGATTCTTAAACACAATTTTAGTTGCTTGAGACTATTTGGATTGTGGTTTGTGAACTAAGAAGAACATCCTCCCTTTTAAGAGGTGATCTTTGAACATTTTCACCATCTTTTCTCTCTCTTTTCTTTTTCTTTCATACAAATTTTAGAGTTATTTTTAAGCATAAAATGTAATTAAAATTTTGTTAAAAGTGAGTGAGCTAGCCACCTTTCCATTGGCTAGCTCACTAGTTGTGCACCTCTTTGTTTTCTTTCATTTTTTTTTTTACTTTCGTTTCACTTCATTTGGTTGAATTTCAGTCCCTTTTAGCACTATTTTAGGTTGTTTTTGTGTGATATGAATTGAATATGGGCTTATAAAAGGGTCCTAGTCCTCCCCGCTACATGTGCTCTTACTTCTTATGTTTTAAATATCATATTTGTGTTGTTGTAAGTCCTCTCGGATTTGGCATGTTTAGGATATAAAGGCCAATTCGTTGAGTTGATCGTTTTTAGCTTTCCTTATGTAACTTGGAACCTTGTGGTCATAGGAGAATTAGAGCTTAGGCTTAGCCACCCCGCCACAAGTTTACTTATCTAGTGTAAATTTCTTGCTTTCATATTATTATTATCCACCTTGAAGCTAGGTTGTAGCTTCTGTGTCCAAAGTGTTGAAAAACTCTCTTATCAATCATTTTTGAAACATGGAAATGGATGTCTCATCCTTGTTCCATGAAAAAGAGGAGTTGTCAATAACTTTGGCTAGTTTTGTGTTTAAGCTTTGATAGATAGCTTGTTTTTTGTCTTTTTTTTTCCTTACTTGCTTTGTTGCTCCTAAAGAGATCTTTCTTGAGAAATGTTGAAAACTCTTTCCTAGTTCGACTTTGAAGCATGGGAAAAGATGTTTCATCCTTATTCCATGAGTAGGGAGATGAGTTGACAACAATTTGTGAGTTGTTACTATTTTTCATTTTAGTTACTCCATAATCATCACATACTAGCTTGTGATATTTGATGGTTTACGAAGCATGTCTACCTTTTTCTCAAATAAATTTCATGATAGGAAGGAGGTGAGGAATATAGCTTTGTTTTGTGTTTAGTTAAGTCTTTTTCTTTTTCTTTTTCTTTTTCTTTCAAAGATAATCATGCAACAACCTTGCTATGGTTGATGAGCAGCTTTCTCATGACAGGAAGGAGCAGGAAGGAGCAGGAAGCAAATATACTCATGACAGGAAGGAGCAGGAAGGAGCAGGAAGAATGAGCAGCTTTCGGAAACCCTATGTCTTGTTCTGTTCCAATTCTCCTATAGCAGGGTATTCCTTATTCTATACGGCCGACCACCTTATCAGGCCAGTCGGCCAAGCATGTTGTACAGCAGTGATAATTGTACAGTAGAACAAAGCAGATCCTGAGGCCAAAATAGAACTACTTTTTGGTTGTAAACAGGGCAAGTTCTAGCAGCAAACAGAGAGGTTTCCGGAGGATATTCTTGCTTGTGTGCATGTGACTCGTAGCTCATTCAAGTTCATTAGATTAGTAGTTTTGATATTTATTTTGAAATGATTAATAATTAATTAGTTCATTCATTAGTGTTCGTAATAATTAGTTAATTAGGACATTCAGACTCTCCTGTGCGAGGCAAACTTGTAATATTTGTATGTCTTCCAACTCCCATTTCTTTCTCCCTTTTATTTATATGCTTACCGTGGTTGTATGTAATATCATGTTTTCGTTTCGGATCATTGCCATGCTTTGCATCCATTTTTGCATGCATTAAGGCTTGGTTCATCATTTTTGAAGATCATTGTCATTTCCTACTTGATTGAATACGTGCGTTACCGCATGCTTTGAGTTAATCCATATGACATAATAAACCGAACTTCATAGTTTCATTCTTGTATGTGTTGCATTAGTTATGTGCATTGTTAGGGTCATGCATTTTTCTAATTGCTTTCTTTTTCTTTGGCTTACCTCGGAGTACTAGATGAGCATTTTTTGCTTTAGCATATTCATGTGTGTGATTGTTGTCATGCTTAGCATCTTACCATGAGGCTACGTGCTTACTCGAAATGAACTATTTGAATACTTGTGGATGAATGTTATTTTACTTGCATTGGGAATGATTTTGATCAAATGTATGTACGAGTTCATTTCTTCCCTTTTGAGTTGTGTGCACTCAAAACTCTTTTAAAATAATCACATAAACTCAAGTCATTTCCAAAGCAAGCGAAACAGTCTATACTTGTGTGTCTCACATAATAAGTTAGCATAATAAAATCAGAACAAGAGCATATAATGTTGATAAAATTCACATCATAATTAGTAGAGGTTAATCTTTGATCGGGTGAGGTAAGTGCTTAATTCATGACTTTCCCCTCTCATACCTAAGTTCTCGAACCGAGACAACTTTGGTTACGACAGACAAGTAGCCTTTGGCACCAGTCACGGGTTTCCTAAATTTTTCGAAAATATTTAGGTGGGAACTATGAAATCTGGCAATGCAGTTCATTTTTAGCATATCTGATGATTAATGGATTTTCTAAGATTTGCCGAATTTGGACTCTTATTTGTTTTTTTTTTTTGTTTCACATTGCACTTTTGAAACCAGATTCAGAATTACGAGAGTCCAAACTGTAGGACTATCGTACCCAATGAAACTATACCCCTCCGAGGAGCGCAAAAAACAAGCTACAATTCCCCTATTTAAAAGGTATAAAATTTGTACAAAAATCTTTAAAAATTTATTGAATACAAAAAAATACGAAAATGTACTAAATTTTTGTATTTTTTTAAAATATTTTTTGTATTTGGTGAATTTAAAAAATTTGTTCACAAATATTATACAAAATTAGGTGAATCTAAAAAATAAAATAAAAAATACGCATAAAATATTTAAAAATTCAATAAAAAAAATTATGAAAAATAAAAAATTTAATTTTCTCATAAGTGAGTTAAAAAAAACAAAGTTTTTGTCTTATTTTTTTAACTGGATTGGGTTGTGGAGGCCTGTCCCTGTCCTTGTATTATCTCAAACCAACTGATGAGTTTAAGTAAAACAAAGTTTTTATTTTATTTTTTTTAACTGGACTGGGTTGGGGAGGCCTGTCCCTGTCCTTGAATTATCACAAACCAACGGATGTAATTGAATTGTTCTCCCCTCAACATAAATACATGGAGATGGTCAACATAAATACATGGTGGATCATACTTGTTGAGAGTCCAACAAGATTTGCTCAGCCCCTTCCAGTTCAAGAGACAGACCAAGGATGACAATTGCTCATCCTCTGACCTTTATTTATTTATTTATATTTTTTTTTATTTCTTTATTTTGGGATAGCGTATAATTATATTACAACTGAAAAAGTTCATCGCTGCTCCATCATCTCAAACTCTTGACATCCCTCGCCACACCTTAAGATATAGATACTAGACTATTTGACCAAATCTCAATATCGTTTTTGTTGATTATCTATCTCTTAATTAACCAAGTCATTGACAAAAATTTCTTATTCAGAGCCACAATATAATTTTTATTAAGTAATGTTTTATTCAATAACAAAATTTTAGAATATGAAACAAAACTCATTTTAATAATGTGATAGATGTGACGTCAATAAATTATAAAAAAAATAAAAATAAAAATTATGACATCTATATGTTTATATAGCATTATCCTTCTTTCGCCTTTCTATTTAAATTCTTTTTCTATCATGCCATGAAGAGTTGAGAACCTAGAGATATGGAATGAGAGAGAAATTACTTTGTAGAGGGGAACTAACGAGAGATCTGGTTGTGCTAGAGAGATACTTTGTAGCTCTGCAACTGCACCAATTTTCCCCAATATTATACTACTACAACTATTATACTGCACATTGATGCTCCTCCCCTCTCGTTTTTTTAGTTTTTATTTTGATCGGCCCCTCTCGTTCTCTTAATAGACCATTTATTTATTTATTTTCTCTAAAAGATCTTATCGTGTTGTGTCTGAAATTAATGTTAGGCATAAACGCATGATAAAATCACATTTGAAAATTGAAATTGAAATCGAAATCATATGTTAAGAGTATCTGTAATGACAAATACTATAGTAATATCACCAAGGATCCTCTAGAGTGAATTTCCCTAGAGTGATCCCTAAAGTGCAGATCCAACGGCACAAAATTGAAGTTTGAATTTTTTTTTATTTTTTATTTTTCAAATTATATAGATGGTGTATAGATGGTGACTTTTGTGCCGTTGGATCTGCACTTTAGGGATCACTCTAGGGAAATTCACTCTAGAGGATCCTTGCTCTGTCATTGCTATAATTTGGTAATAAATAATAAAAAATTATAGAGTTATAACAATGATACTTTAATGTTGTATTCAGTTGGAAGATTTGAGAAGAAATTTGGAACATGAAGTGAAAAAGGAAGGTGAAATATGAATAAAATATTTCACCTAATTTTATACATTTTTTTCATTTCTGCTTCCAAATCTCTCAACCAAATATAGCGTAATGGTTATATGTCATTTTGAAATAATGAAACACAGAAACTAGTGTATTCGGTCAAACGAGAGGGCAGTCGTTCAGCCAGTAGTCCAAAACACACCAATTTTCTATGTTTCGCTCTGGTAAAATGACAATTTTACAAAAATTTATCTGTTTTGCTGAAAAGAAGGAGAGAGAGAGAGAGAGAGAGAGAGAGAGAGAGAGAGAAATGATTGGTTTTAGCTGAATTGGTGAATATGGCAACTGTCAAAGCTTATGTCAAATTTGACACAAGCTGTGGCATTTTTCATTTTTGACAGTTGTCATATTTAACATTGAAACATCATTACTGTTATATTATAATAATGACAGTTCCAATGACAAATCATTAAAGATACTCACAATTTCAAATCAACCTTCTAGTTCTCAAGTTGTAAGTGGCCAATTCTTTTAAAAAAAATCAAATAAAACAAAACAAAACAACAATGAGAAATTTTTGGGAACCTAGGTTCCAAATTTTTTTCTCATTTTTTTCACTAAAAGACAAACTTTTTACAAAATCAAAAAAAACACATCCAAACAAAATATCACATCCAACCCCATAATCATTTCACTTTTTCTCTCACAAACATCACATCCAATCACATAAAAACCCAACTATCTTCCCAAACACCAAAAATTTTTTATCCAATAAAAACCTACAACTAAAAAAACCTACATAAAAACTTACTTCCCAAACACCATAATTGTAATGGTATGTTCAGAATTGGTTAATTACAACGCAATTTGCAGCCAAAACACACAAAAATAAAGTCCAAATAAATTTGTTTTTTGTGTTTTTTTAATCAGGAGGAAAAATTCAAACAAGAACTTGTGGCGGTGACAATTCCTCTCCAGCCTCATCACCACCACCATCACCGATGTCACTCCTGTCTTCAGTTACTTCCGACAGCAAAAAGCGTGGCACGGCAGCCGCCTCATCCCCAACTAAAACCGCCACAACCTCCCTCATGGTAGGCCGATGGAGCGGGTCAGGGTGACAACAGGCCAAACCAAGCTTCAACACAGCCTCCACGTCCTCCACCTTGTACTCTCCCTTGATTCTCTCGTCTGCAGCCTCCCACACCCTCCTCTCCACGTACTTCTCCCTCACCCAATCAATCAACACAACCTCCTCCTCTCTCTCCTTTGATGGCTCTATCGGCCTCCGCCCACACACCACCTCCAACACCACCACTCCAAAGCTATAAACATCGCTTGCTGCTGTCGGCGCTGCCACCGTGGCCAGCTCCGGTGCCAAGTACCCCAAAGTCCCCACCACCCGCGTCGTGTTGGGCGCCTCACCGTGTGTGTACAACTTCGCTAGCCCAAAATCGCCCAACCTACCTCTCATATCGTTGTCTAACAAAATGTTGCTGGACTTGATGTCTCTGTGAATAACCACCTGGTCCCAACCGTGGTGAAGGTAGTTCAAGCCCTCAGCAACATCGGAGAGGACTCGCCTCCTACCTTCCCAATTCATTAGCTTCTTGGGCTTATCGAATATCCATCGATTGAGACTACTATTGGGCATGTAATCGTACACAAGCATCAATTCATTGCCCTTCCGACACCACCCTCGCATTTGGACCAAGTTTTTGTGTTGAAGCCTACCCATACTTGATATCTCTGCCATGAATTCTCTAAGTCCTTGCTTCGAATCATGGCTCACACACTTGACAGCGACTTGGGTGTCGTTGGGCAGTGTTCCTTTGTAGACTCGACCGAACCCTCCTGCCCCAAGCAGCTCATTTGCGGAGAAGCCTTCGGTGGCCAGAATGAGCTTTTCGTATGAGAATCGGTGCGGCCAGTACTCGAGTTCCCAATCTTCAATCTCATCATCATCATATTCTTGCTCTTTCATTTTATTCTTTCCACAAAACCAGTAGTAACAAACAGACAAACAAAGAATTAAAACGAAAACAGAGCCGATTGTAATACCGGCAATAGCCCCGGGAGATAGCGAAGAGGACGATGTTTCGAGCGAGAAAACAGGCAAATTCGTGGTGTTGATGTCTCTGGCAACACCAGTGTCACTGAAGCTCCACGCTAAGACCCTCTGTGCCTCGACCCATGTAGTCTTCGATGCAGAAAAGCCGACATACATTTCTGAAGAAACATAGTTGGCTATCACTGGATCTCTGAAGGTGAGCAAAGGCCTGGGCGGTCGAGACACGCCGAGGGGTGAGATAGTGACATTGATTTCGAATTGAGAGCCATCGAGATCGATCCAAGCGTGTATGTTCTGACCGTTCCGCATATTCACGGGGATGAGATCGGCGCTAGCGCTGGTGGAGTTGTAGTAGCCGGCGTCCGCAGTCTTCTTCGATTCGACGTTGTTGAGGTCGATCCCGACATGATTGTTGTTTGGGTCGTTGAATTCCGGGTTTTGTCCGACATCGAACTCGACGGCGAGGAGTGGGACGACGGCGGGGACAGTGGCGTTGGAGAAGAGGCCGAAGTACTGACCGGATAGAGCGCCGTCGGGTTCGGTGGTGTTGGAGAGCACGAAGACGAGGCCGAAGCCGGGGCTGGTGCTGATCTCCGGCAAGATAGAGAAGACGAAGGAAGTTGAGAACGATGAAATCTGGGTGGAATTGGAGGTGGGTTTCATTCGAAGCCGAGATCGGTGAAAGGCTCGACCAATGGACAACTGGTTGGAGTCGTTGGTGAGGCGGAGGACCGAGGAGTCCAAGCGAGCGTCGTCGATGAGGTGGATGAAGTCGGTGGCATTGAAGAGAAAATCAAGAGCAGAAATGGAACCAGGGAAGATTGTGAGATGGACAAGGAAGAGGAGCAATAGTGGGACCATCTCGTTACTGATTACGGCGGTCGCCGCCTCGCCGGCCGCGAAGATTCCGTATTACTGGTGTTGTTAGGTGTGGGATTTGGTATTCGTTGGAACAATTTGCTTCTCTGTTGATGTCTTTGGTTGAAATTACCCTACCACATGCTTCTCGGCGTTTGAACTTTGAATTAACTTTTTCTTTTCTTTTACTGGTTTTTATTACTTGGTTTTTGATTTAATTTAATTTTCATTTTTTTATTAAAAGTCAATGATGTTTTATAAAAATAGTGAAAATAATAAATTAAATATTAGTTCAAAACGAGAAGAAACTTCCAAAAAAAACATATATGTATCAATAAGAAAATGTGATGCTAACGTATGGACGAACGTTTATTTATGCTTGCACAAATTTGTCAACAATACTATGGACCGATTTGTTTGGTTATGTGGTGAATTGAGAAGCAAACTGATTTATATGATTTAAAAAATATATGAATTAAATTCAATGGTGAAATTTTTGGAGTTAAAATGAGGGTTCATTTGAAAAGTGATTTTTTTAATATTTTTTTATTTTTTATTTAAAATATAAGGCGAAAAAAATAATAAATATTTAAAAAAATAGAGAAAATAAGAAAGAATCTTTGATTTTGTTGTATGAGTTTTTAGCTTATTTACTTTTTTTAATAGCTTTCTAACTAATTTTGATCTCTTTTAGTAACATCTAAAAAATAAGTTTATTGATTTATCTAAGTCATATCACCACTTTATTTTTTTACACGTATTTTCATAATAATAATAAATGGAAAATGATTAATAAATAAAAAAACTTATAAGTTACACTCCAAACAAGCCTATTGCCAAGGGCAGTCTAAATAAAATCACAAAAAATAATGATAATAAGAGGAAATAACAAAAAAAGAAAAAAAAAAAAAAACACAAAATTTTGATTCTTATAACAAAATAAACTCTGAATTTTTAATTTTATCAATTAAAAATCTAAATTTTTGAATTGTTTTCAATTTAAATTATTTACCTATTTCTGTTAGGTAAAATTGATGGAAAAAATTAATATATTAGTCATTAAACTAATAAAAATGGTATTTTAGACATTTTATATATATTTACATTACATTTAATGACTAAAATACTATTTTTTTTGTTGATTTTACTTAACAAAAATATATGAATGTTTATATTAAAAACAAATCAGTAGAGGTGTATATTGGTAAAATTAAAACTTTAGAATTTATTTTATTACAATACTAAAACTTTGGATTTTTTTTTTAATTTTTTTTTTTTGGGTAATTGTCCCTAATAATAATGAGTTCAATTACGTTCAATTATGTCCCTAATAGTAAGGAGTTCAATTTTGTCCCTAATAATAATGAGTTCAATTATGTTCAATTTTTCTGATTGCAATCTCTCTCTCCCCCTCTCTCTCTCTCACTTTCACTCTTTTTCTCTCTTCTTTCCTTCTTTTTTTTTTATTTTTTTATTTATTTTATTTTTTTATTATCAGGCGGTGCACAAAATCGTGTTGTTTTATGTATTTCTGTTATATCCGTCAAAAATTACATCATTCTATGAAATCTAAGGGGTTTAAGTGTTATAAATGAAATTATATGAGGATTCTTTATTTTTTGAATAAATCACAAGAGGTCAAATTATTATTTACCTGTAAAAAAATATTATTATGTTTAGATAAAAATCATCACACTTTTAAAAGCATTTTTTTTATATGGATAATCCTTGATAAATCCAATTCCCACCCCATACAAGTCATTGAGAATAAGGGTGGTTCTGATGGGAACATAAGAACATTTGTTAGTAAAAAGTCTTTGCGCTGAGGGTTTATAGTTCCACAAATATCATCTACTTGTACAAATTTTTATTTTCAATTTTTTGAACCTATCTATTCAAAAAAAAAAATTTAACCTAACTGTGCTAGTTTTTTTTTCTTTTTTTTCTTTTCAAATTGAATCTACCTAATTTAATATTTTTTCTTATTTGTCCGAGTATTTTTGCTATCTGTACAAATTGAATCTATATGTTCTAGTATTTTTGGCTATTTGTGTTACTATTTTTTCCTTATCTGTCCAAATTGAATACATTTGTCCTATTTTTGTTTCTTATCTATCTTATATTTTTGCTATCTGCAAAAATTAAATCTCTATGTCCTAGCATTTTTAGCAATTTGTGTTACTTTTTTTCATTTATCTGTCCAAATTAAACAAAATGAGCTTGAATCTATTTGTCCAAATTGAACAAACTGAGAGAATTGAGAAGAACTGATCTGAGTATGAAACTCAATTAAAACAAGGCCAAACAAGACATATTAGTATATTCAAGTTTCACAAATCACAAGAAGCCATCAACAAATAAAAATAAAAATAAAAAGATTCTCAAACACACGAAACAATTTCCATTCTTTAATATGTGAACCCAACAAAGGAAATCAAGAATAGCAACAAAAAAATAAAGCATATTTCCTGTGGAGATATATTTTTTGAGTACCAACACGTGGCCAAGGTGACGCCGACATGTTAGCTGAGATGCTACGTGTCTTTGTCGTGACGCCGAGGTGATCTCAGCTAGGCCGAGGTTATCTCCGAAGATATCGGAATCCGGGATAAGCGGATAAGGGACAAGAGTCCTAGAATGAGGAAGAACTCCAGCCTGGATAAGGATAAAGCTCTTAGGGAGTTTATCTTTATCTGTTGGAGAGTCCAAGATAAGCACTGAGCAGAAGTCCATTGAAGCTAGGCTTCTATTTGGACTAGGACAGTGTTGGCTATAAAAGAAAAGCACCCCCATAGGTCTAAGGTACGCAATTTATATTCAGAACAGTGAGTTAAGCACTATTGATTATCTTTGAGAGATATTTGATTACTGACTTAATCATCGGAGTGCCCCTGGGTGGACGAACCACCGCCGGAATCTCTTCTTTTTGTGACAGGTCGTTCAGGCTTAATCTATTCTGCTAGTGTTCTCCAGCTGAGTGCTTGATTGGTAGTGTGGTCAGAAATTCACTCACACAATTTGGCGCCATCTGTAGGAACAAAGAAAAATAGATGGCCAACGACGGACAGAAAGAAAAGATCGAGGATAACACTCTTACTGGGAGTGGGAGACCTATTGACCTTGATGTCGAAGAAGACAATTGTAACGAAGAAACTCGTGACCAAAATCACGGAGTGAAAGACGTTGGCCAGGAAGGCGATGTACCAAAGAAAACAGGCCAAAGCGGGTACTATAACGAAAATAACCTCCACGTATGGAAAGAAAGATGCCTGTGGAGGGACGATGAGGTAAAGACCATGGCAAACAAATTGGCGGACCTACAAACAATGGTCAATTTCATGATGCAGAATAACCTCATGCAGCCACCGTTCCCGCTGCAGGACATCCCGATTCCAGCGGCCAATGCCCAGAAAGGAGGGCAGAAAACAATCCCTGTAGCCCCCCAGCACGCTAAGAGCAAAAGACACTCTCACCAACCTTCAAGGGAGGTCGGGCGAAGAGAGCCAAGAAGGGAAGAATCTCGAAGGACACATCGCACCAAGGAGGCAGACCCCAGAGAACATCGGCATGTTCAAAGGCAGGAGTTGTGCTTTGATGTGACCAATGGAGAAAGGTCAAAAAGGGCTCACAACGAAGCTAAAAGTAGTGCACCTAAGAGACTGAAATCAGGAGATAGCCGAGCTCCTGGACGGACCAAAGAGGACTTGAGAGATTACCTCAAAGAGAAGCAAGAGCATGCTGAGGTAACTTCAACAGTTAAACCGAGAACACCATTCTCGGTAAAGTTAGACAAAGTTGAGGCCCCGAAAAGATTCAGTATGCCGAGGTTCCAGATATACGATGGTAAGTCGGACCCCAACTTTTACGTCGGATTATACCTGAACTCGATGGCACTGTACACTAGGAACGAGCCGTTGCTCTGCAAGGTGTTCCCCTCATCCTTCGGGGAGATTGCATCGGACTGGTTTCACAAATTGCCGAAGGGGAGTGTGAAGACCTGGGAAGGCCTGGCCGAGATGTTCGTGGCTAGGGTCGTGACAAACAAACTGCAGCCATTAAGAGTGGACGCCCTGATGGCTCTGAGGATTAGTGAGGATGAAGGCCTTAGGGCCTACGCAAAAAGGTATTATGAGGTGTTCAACCGAATACCCGAATGCAACCAAGAGGTGGCGGTCGTGTCTTTTAAGAACGGCCTGAAAGGTGATTGTGCACTACGAAAGTCATTGGCAAAGACATTGCCAAAAAGCATGGAGGAGCTCATGGCCATAATTGAGAAATACGCCAGAGTCGAGGAAGACACTCCAGGGATTAAGGCGACAAAGCAGGAGAAAGCAAACGGTTCGCCAAAGCAAGGCCGAGGTAACAATGGATCCAACAAACAAGAGATAGGACTGAGAACCGCACAGGCAGTCACGACTATGTTCCGAATTCCAATTCACAAAGTACTAGATAAAATCCGAACCCAACCCTATTTCAGAGCACCGGCAGGGTTCCAGGAGAGTTTATGGGAAGAAGCCTTGGGAACCATTGTGCTTACCATAACGAAGATGGGCATCTGACTCAGGGTTATAGAGTCCTAAAGTCACACCTGGAAGACCTGGTAAGGTAGGGCCATTTGAGGGACCTTGTAGATGAGGCCAGGACTAGAGAAGAGCAGGCAAGACTGCCTTAGGCACCAGCAACTCCACCTCCCCCAGCACAGCAGCCGCAGGCAGGCAGACCTCGGGTAATTAATATAATTCACTCGATGGTCAACAAAAATGAAATACAGGGGAAGACCGAGAAGGCAAAGCACTTACAACATGTATACTAAGTCCGGTAGAAAAGACCTCGGGCCGAGGAGTGCCAGGGACCGGTGGTGTCCTTCACTGAAGCCGACCTTGAGATGGTACAACATCCGCACAATGATGCCATGGTAATATTCCTCCAAGTTGGGAAGTGCCAAGTGAAGCGCATCCTAATTGACCAAGCCAGCTCTTGTGACATCATGTATGTTAGATGTTACAAGGAGTTGGGCCTTCACCCTGACGATATGGAGCAATCCAATGGCCCAATGGTCAGGTTCAATGGAACGCCGACATGGCCGCTGGGCGCAACAAACTTGGAAGTGCATGCTGGCACTAAGAAGATAAAGACAGAGTTCACCGTAATCGACAAACCCTCCCCTTACAATATTATCTTGGGAAGGCCGTGGTCGCATGCAATGGGAGCAGTTCCCTCAACATTGCATCAGCTACTGTGGTTCCCAACAGAGCATGGGATAGAAGAGGTCAGAGGGGATCAGCTGTAGGCAAAGAACTGCTCCATGGTAGCAATGAAATCCACCTACAGCATACGAGACCCAAAAAAGGCAGAGATCGAAAATAAGGACGTGGAGGTCCTAGAGGATGTCGACAAGGAGCCAGCCGAGAAGAGTGAAGAAGCCCTAAAGAAAATCCTCGTCCAGCAGGGAGATGAAGAACGCTTCTTCCTTTTCGGCTCGGGCATAGCCGAAGAAGAGGAAAAAGAACTGGAGGCTTTCTTGATAGCAAACATTGAAGTATTTGCTTGGACGCCTTATGAAATGCCAGGCATTGACCCCGAGGTCACTTGCCACAAACTGAACGTAGATAGGTCGGCTAAACCTGTAATCCAACGGGCAAGGAGACCGACGTTGATGCATGTAGAAGCAGTAGAAGAGGAAGTAGACAGACTTTTGGAGGCCAGAGCCATTCGGGAGGTAAATTACCCGACATGGTTATGGAATACAGTGGTGGTGAAGAAAAAGAATGGTAAATGGAGGGTCTGCATAGACTTTACCAGCCTAAATAAGGCCTGTCCCAAAGACAGTTTTCCTTTACCCAAGATTGACCAACTGGTGGATGCCACATCAGGGTATGGGAGGATGAGCTTCTTGGATGCCTACAGGGGGTACCATCAGGTAGCCATGTACCCCCCAGACGAAGAGAAGACTGCATTTATCACCCCAAAAGGACTGTATTGCTACAGAGTGATGCCTTTTGGGTTGAAAAACGCAGGAGCAACTTACCAGAGATTGGTAACCAAGATGTTCAAACATCTGATCGGCAGAATAGTGGAAGTTTACATCGATGACATGGTCGTGAAGACCAAAGAACCTGAGGGTCATCTGGCCGACCTAAAAGTAGTCTTTGATATCCTTAAAATATATCGGCTCCGACTCAATGCATCGAAGTGCGCATTTGGAGTGGGATCGGGTAAGTTCCTGGGATACTTGGTGACTAGAAGGGGCATTGAGGCCAGCCCAGATCAGATCAAGGCCATCCTAGAACTGAAAAGCCCAACATCGGCGAAGCAAGTACAAATGTTGACTGGAAGGGCTGAAGCCCTGAATAGGTTCATAAGCAGAAGTTCTGACAAATGCAAACCCTTCTTCAGCTTAGTAAAGAAGGCCACAGACTTCTTGTGGACAGAAGAATGTGAAGTCGCCTTGGCCGACCTGAAGAAGTATTTGATCACGGCTCCAGTTCTCTCAAATCCAGAACCTGGAGAGGAGCTGTTTCTGTACTTAGCAGTTTCAGAACATGCGGTAAGTGCAGTAGTAATCCGAGAAGAAAAAGGGGAACAAAGGGTTGTCTGCTATATAAGCAAAACCCTGGCTGATGCAGAAACCAGGTATTTACCCTTGGAGAAGTTAACACTGGCCCTAATAATGGCTTCTAAGAAGCTGAATCATTACTTTCAAGCCCACAAAATTGCGGTGCTGACTGAACATCCTCTGAAGTCCCTGTTACAGCAGGGAGACCTGACAGGCAGAATAGCCAGATGGGCAGTGGCCTTGGGCCAGTATGACCTGGAATACAGACCCAGAACAGCAATCAAAGGCCAAGTCTTGGCCGACTTCATGGCCGAATTCACACTAGGAGCCATCGTACATTGGGCTCCGTTGAGCCAAGGTGAACGATGTCCAAGCGAGCAAAGAGGAGCCCAGCCAAAGGCCACAGAACAAAGGAAAGAAGAAAAAACCAGGCCCTGCAACATTTACATCGGTGACTCCTTTCGACTGTTTGTTGATGGAAGTTCCATCAACAAACATTCGAAAGGAGCGAGGGCAGGAGTAGTACTGGTATCCCCAGATGGACAGATACTAGAACAGTCCATACGTTTAGGGTTCAAAGCCTCAAACAATAAAGCAGAGTATGAAGCACTGATTGCAGGACTGAAACTGGCAGTTGTAGTAGAAGCAGATGAGGTGATAGTCTTTTGTGACTCTCAGCTTATAGTCAACCAGACAACAGGTGAGTTCGCAACCCGAGATGAACGTATGTCGGCATACGCAAAGGAAGTAGGCAGGTTGGTGGCCTAGTTTCAGAATTGCCGACTACAGCAAGTTAGCCGATATGATAACAGTCACGCCGATGCTCTGGCCAACTTGGCTAATGCAATACAACCTGGAAAGGCAAGGACGATAATGGTCAATTACTTGTCGAGCCCGAGAATCGAATTATTGACCATGGAGCGTGAAGCAATGTGTGTGGACATGGGACTAAGCTGGATGGACACAATAATAGCATTCCTGAAAGAAGGAAAACTACTAGATAATCACAAAGAGACACACAAGATCAGATTGAAATTAGCAAGATTCAGTCTGATAGCAGAGGGACATCTCTACAGAAGATCCTTCACTGGACCCCTTTTAAGGTGTGTTCATCCCTCACAAATTGAAGATTTTTTATATGAAATACATGAAGGAATATGTGGAAGCCACGCTGGAGGCAGATCACTTGCTCATAGGGCCATTACCCAAGGGTATTGGTGGCCCTACATGCAGAAAGATGCAGAAGCCTATGTCAAGAAGTGTGACAAGTGCCAAAGGTTTGCACCATTGATACACCAACCAGCAGCAGACCTAAACCCAGTATCCAGTCATTGGCCGTTTGCCCAATGGGGCATGGATCTTATTGGACAACTGCCCCAAGTAACTGGGCAAAGGAAGTATCTACTGGTAGCAACAGATTACTTCACCAAGTGGATAGAAGCTAAACCCCTAGCCAAGATCCGAGACGTGGATGTAAAGAGTTTCATATGGAAGAACATCATCACCAGGTTTGGGATCCCAAGAGCAATAGTAGCAGACAATGGAACACAATTTGACAGTAAGCTAATCAAGAGCTTTTGTGCAAAGTTCAAAATCAAGAATTACTTTTCAACCCCAAGCTTTCCCCAAAGCAATGGACAAGCAGAAGCATCCAACAAAGTTATCTTGGATGGGATAAAGAAGAGGCTACAAGCAGCAAAGGGAAAGTGGGTGGATAAAATGGGTGGATGAACTACCAAATGTACTCTGGGCATATCGGACTACGCCGAGATGATCAACTGGGGAATCCCCATTTGCCATGGCTTATGAGACAGAAGCAGTCATTCCTCTAGAAGTCGGCATCCCAGGGATCAGAACTTAGGGAGTAGAGAATGAGACTAATGATGTATTATTAGCCCGAGATCTGGATCTACTAGAAGAAAGAAGGGAGAGAGCTGTAATTCAACTGGCAGCTTACCAGCAGCAGCTTGCCAGGGCCTATAATAAGAAGGTCAACCCAAGGGAGTTTCAAATCGGTGACCTCGTCTTGAGAAAGGTCGTCGGCAACAAGAAGGATCCCAGAGAGGGCAAGCTTGGCCCAAATTGGGAGGGACCCTATAGAATCATCTCGGTGTTGGGCAATGGGGCATATTGGCTTGAAGATAACGAGGGTAAAGAGTTGCCAAGGCCCTAGAATACTTGCAATCTAAAATTTTTCTATCATTAGATTTTCTTATTTTTTGTTATTTACCGAAGTAATAAATAAAGTTTTAGCTTTATTTTTCTACACTGATGATTGATAAAGATACTTGACGAGGTTTCTAGAATACACGCATAATGAGAACCCAAGTGCAACCTAAGTTCACATTAGGGGGCAAAGAGATGGAAAATGGTTCCTGGAAAGATAGAATATACAAGTTAAAATTAGTTTAACACTTGTTGAAATTTGAGAAAAATTTACAAGTTGAAGTTAGACCGAGATCATGTTTAACACTTGTTGAAATTTGAGAAAAATTTACAAGTTGAAGTTAAACTAAGGTTATGTCTAACACTTGCTCAAATTTGAAAAAAATTTACAAGTTGAAGTTAGACCGAGATCATGTTTAACACTTGTTGAAATTTGAGAAAAATTTACAAGTTGAAGTTAAACTAAGGTTATGTCTAACACTTGTTGAAATTTGAGAAAAATTTACAAGTTGAAATTAGACCGAGATCATGTTTAACACTTGTTGAAATTCGAGAAAAATTTACCAGTTGAAGTTAAACTAAGGTTACGTCTAACACTTGTTGAAATTTGTGAAAAATTTACAAGTTGAGTTAGACCGAGATCATGTTTAACACTAGTTGAAATTTGAGAAAAATTTACAAGTTGAAGTTAAACTAAGGTTATGTCTAACACTTGCTGAAATTTGTGAAAAATTTACAAGTTGAGTTAGGCCGAGATCATGTTTAACACTAGTTGAAATTTGAGAAAAATTTACAAGTTGAAGTTAAACTAAGGTTATGTCTAACACTTGTTGAAATTTGTGAAAAATTTACAAGTTGAGTTAGACTGAGATCATGTTTAACACTTGTTGAAATTTGAGAAAAATTTACAAGTTGAAGTTAAACTAAGGTTATGTCTAACACTTGTTAAAATTTGTGAAAATTTTACAAGTTGAGTTAGACCGAGATCATGTTTAACACTTGTTGAAATTGAGAAAAATTTACAAGCTGAAGTTAAACTAAGGTTATGTCTAACACTTGTTGAAATTTGAGAAAAATTTACAAGTTGAAGTTAAACTAAGGTTATGTCTAACACTTGTTGAAATTTGTGAAAAATTTACAAGTTAAGTTAGACCGAGATCATGTTTAACACTTGTTGAAATTTGAGAAAAATTTACAAGTTGAGTTAGACCGAGATTATGTTTAACACTTGTTGAAATTTGTGAAAAATTTACAAGTCAAAGTTAAACTAAGGTTATGTCCAACACTTGTTGAAATTTGTGAAAAATTCACAAGTTAAGGCCAAGGCTGTATTAAACTGAGTACTTATGTACTTGTCGATGTAAACCGTTGGTAGGCATAGCCGAGGAATTTCACCTCGAGAAAATTACACAATCAAAGTGTGCATTGAAGATATGCAAAATATTCTAAGTATGGAATCATACAAGAGCCGTAAAGAGAAGACAAAGATACAAGCATTCAGGAAAGGAAGTTGTATTAACATTCACAAGATGACATATCGGCCAAAGCTTACAATTGTTCCAAAAAGAAGAAAAACAAAAGTACAAAATACAAAGGAAAAGGACATCAAAATTAAGACTCTTCGGCAACACCAGATGGTTGGGTTTGAAGTTCAGAAGACTGTTGGGAGGACATCTCGGCAGCCTTCTCAGCCACGAGATCAGCGTCTATTTCTTGAAGGGTTTGATCGAGGCTCTTGTCGGCAAGAGGCACGTCCGATGATGCCTTCTCAGGAGTAACATCCTTGGGAACCTCCTTACCCTCCTCATCTTGAGTCAAGTCCAGGACTTGCTCATTTGGAGTAGGGGACTTGGCCCCAGCAGCTTCCTTTGACTTCCTCACCAAAGCTTCCTCCTCAGACTCAGAATCGTCGTCGGATTGGCTTGGAGTTGGAGGGAATGGCAGGGCAAGGACGTCGGTGTTCCTGAGAGGGGAATCCTCAAGGATTTCGAGCTTTTTCAGTAAAGTCACCCAACCGAGGGTGAAACCCTTATTGCATGCCTGCTTCACCTGTTTCTCATAGTCCGCCGTGACATCGACCACCTCTTCATTGTATCCCTTCTGATCGGCGGCCTTGAGCTCAGCGCCTTTGGTGGCCAAGGTGTCTTGGAGTTCCTTTTAGGCCTCGGCTGTCTTATCTTCGGCCTCTTTCTTCTGGGCCTCATGGACCTTGTTTATGGCCTCAACGGCATTCGCTTTTTCTTCGGCATCGTCTTTGGCTTTGACAGCAGCCTCAGCCTGGTCTGCCAAAGTCTTCATTTTTTATTACAAGTTTTTATTGGTCTTCTGTAGACTAGTAACCTCCCTAGTCTTGTCGGCCAACGCTTTCCTTGTCTCAAAAGATTGCATTGAGAAGGAGTGGACGTGCTGGATTGCCTGAAGAAAAATGGACAAAGCAGAAGTTATTAGAAAATTTTCTAAGTATAAAAAAGAAAGAAAGATACCAAGTGTGAAGACTCACTTGAACAGAACGCTGGAGCATCATAGCAAAGTTTTCATACTCGCTCATCTCGGTGTTTTGGTCGAGATCTCCAGGGAGGAGCAAAGCTGTGCTAAGAGCAACGCCGACATTAACGTCGTCGGCACTATCGCTAGTTCTAACTGGCCTATCCTCCAGAGTGATTTGGGGGGCCCAGGGGGAGTCAGACTTCATGGAGCCTGAAGTTGTTGCAAAAGATGACCTCGGCCTCTTTGATCTTGTGGACTCGGATGGTTAGGCCTCGGCAGGCCTCTTCTCGGCGGCAGATAGGGCCTTATCACTCTCAGCCAATTTGGAAATTGGCAAGGTGTCCTCAATATCAATCTGAGTCACCGTTGCCTTTGGCTGAGCCTTCTTTATCCTTTTTTGTTTCGGCTTTGGCTAAGATGGTGCTGATTCAGCGTCAACAGTGGCCGGGATGTTGGCCAAGAGGTCCTTAGCAACTGCTTTCTGGCGGCCCGTCTCAGCGGCAAAAACTGTTCGGCGTCGTCGACGGCGTTAAGATGGCGGGATCAACTGTGGAGCCGAGGTAGATGGTTGTTCTGCTGGATCTGAGGTTGAACCCTGATCCAGCCGAGATGAAGAAGCTATTGGTGGAGTTGTGGCAGAAGGGGGAGATTGGCTTTTCTTCCTCTTTGGGACGTCGGGGAGTACCGATTTGTAGGTTGGGATGAAATCGAGGACCGAAGGGGCTCTGCGCTTGTGGACTGATAAATCCAAAAGCTTCTTCAAACCCTTGCTGGGGAAAAAGGACTTTCAGAAGCCTTTTTTCTAGTTGGGGAAGAGCTGCAAGAAAAACAAACATTAGAACAAACAAAGTATTGAAGACTTTAAAGACAAAGTTAGTATAAATACTGGGCTCTTACCATTACCCTCTACAAAAACTGTTCGAGGAATAGGGTAGAGGTGGAGGTCCTCATCTGGAGTGAACTCCCAGTTCCCCAAGATAATGAAGTAATCATCCCCAGCTCCCTTGTTGGAGTCTAGAAGGTCGGCAACAATTTTGTACTCTGTAGACCTCGGTTTGAGGTAGTAAATATAGCCTTTCTCGTTTTTAAGGCCACACGTGGTGTAGCAGTATTGGATGTCGGCTAAGGTGACCCTAGCATTTTCTTGTTTGGCTAAGGCTATTATACCATTTATGACTCGGTAGGAATTGATGGCAAGCTACATTGGGTTCAACTTATAGTAATGGATTATCTCACGAAAGAGGATGTTGAGGGGGAGTCTAAGACCACACTCGATAAAAGCTACAACAGGAAAGGGCATAGAATTAGTTGTGGGCATGATAGAGTCATCCTCCCTAGCCAATCTCAGATAAACGTTGGCCAGGATGTCAAACTCTCGCCTAAAGTGCTCTAACTTGGTCGGGGTGTCTACCCTATGCTTCCACATACCCATGATATCGGCTTAACTGGAGGAGTTGGATTTCAGAAGGGAGTGTTTTGGAGGGTTTCAGGGACCTCGGCTCAAGCCTAAAAATACACAGAATATGTGGGGAATCGTTTCAGTTTTTTCTAAAAATTTGTGGGTTCTACAAACAAATCCCAAACCTAGATCTATGGAAACGAAGATTGAGGGCACGAATCTAGAAAAGTCACAGAAAACTGAAAAGCAAGAATGTGTTTCAGAATCAAGAATAGTGGTGAACTATCAAGAAAACTGTGACAAAGTGTGCACAAGGGCGCGAGGCCAAGGACAGTGGCAAAAGTGAGCAAATTTGTGAACAGTGTGTGCGTATTCAAGACACAAATTGGGCAGGAAAAAAATCGTAAGGTAAACGTGCTCGTATACATGATTCATAAATTGAATACTTGAGCAAAACAGCAATGGCAACAAATTATGAAGCGAAACTTCTTGAAGAACAACGAGAAATTGAAATAAAAGGGAACTGTGACTTACCCAAGAAAAATGAAGCCGAAGTAAATTTTCGCCGGGATCAAGCGGTAGCCGGAAGCAAGGAAATACGGCAGAAACCTCATCGGAGGAGAGAGTCAGGCTGGTCACAGAAAGCTTCGTGAAAGCAGCAATGGAGGATTTGGAGGAAAAAGCTAGAGAGAGAAAAAGCTTCAGAAATAATGATGTAAAGTGAAAAGACTAAGAGAGAGGACACTGCTTTTGTCAAATACGCGAAAAGGCGGAAAAATGGAATTGATGAGCCTAGAACGACGAATTTGTCAGACGGCGCACGCAGGCACAAGACGACTTACAGGCGTGTATTGAGTACGATCCAACGAGGATCCAACGAGGAGAAGACACGTGACAAAAACGGTTGATGTATTTTGCATAACAGCTCACATGCGTGATAAAACTCTTGGAGTTCTTGGTTTAATGAAGCAATGACATCGGCTGATAGAAAAATCTCGGCTAAACAAACTCGAATAAGCTTGGTTAAAAATTCTGAAAGCTTGATGAGACAAGATTACAAGACCTGGTTGTGTGAAGCCGATGTATTATGACCTCGGTAAAAGGATGATACAGCGAGACGGCCAATATGCTATATGATATGACGATATAGGTTCCATCACCTCAGGATGCCGAGGTAATAGAACCTAGGGGGCAGTTGTGGGGATATATTTTCTAATTACCAACACGTGGCCAAGGTGACGCCGACGTGTTAGCCGAGATGCCATGTGTCCTTGTCGTGACGCCGAGGTGATCTCGACTAGGCCGAGGTTATCTTTGAAGATATCGGAATCCGGGATAAGCGGATAAGGGACAAGAGTCCTAGAATGAGGAAGGACTTCAGCCTGGATAAGGATAAAGCTCTTAGGGAGTTTATCTTTATCTGTTGGAGAGTCCAAGATAAGCACTGAGTAGAAGTCCATTGAAGCTAGGCTTCTATTTGGACTAGGACAGTTGGCTATAAAAGAAAGGCACCCCCATGGGTCTAAGATACGCAATTTATATTCAGAACAGTGAGTTAAGCACTATTGATTATCTTTGAGAGATATTTGATTACTGACTTAATCATCAGAGTGCCCCCGGGTGGACGAACCACCGCCGGAATCTCTTCTTTTTGTGACAGGTCGTTCGGGCTTAATCTATTCTGCCAGTGTTCTCTAGCTGAGTGCTTGATTGCCTGTGTAGTCAGAAATTCACTCACACATTTCCAATAATGAATATAACAAGAATAGCACAGAACGATTTCCATGCTTTAATCCATGAAAAAAAGATAAGCAACAAATAAAAGAAATGAAGAATGACAACAGAAAAATAAAGCCCTCCAATTCCAATAATGGATAATAAGAATAGCAGAAGAGATGTGTGATGATTGACAGTAACTCTCACAATCTCAACAAGGAATAACTTCAACCCTAGAAACTCATATCCTCTATCTTACGAGACTAGTCATCTCTGCCCTTAATACCACACAAGAGTAGCCCCAACCATTATTCTTCTTCAATCAACCACTATCTACACAAGAGTATCCACTATTCGTCATCTGTGGCAACACCTCCCTCCGCTACCTCCTCGTCTCGTTCAAACTACCCATCAGCGCCACTACTCCATTTTTCATTACCATCTTCGCGTTTCTCATCACATGAAAGCACGAGTCCCCCCTACGTCTACTTCACTCTCTTACCCCTCGTCCTCGGCATTGTCCATACCAACAACATCGACCTTTGATTTACCTCTTTGGTTTCCTAGTCTGCATCAGCTCCACTGGCGGTCAAGCCCTCAAATCGGTGATCCTTTGCCTTCTCAAATCGTATGATTTTGAATGGTGTATTGATGGGTATAGTTAAGTGAATCAGAGAAAGTTTTTAGGATTTGATTTGAGTCGTCTTCTTCATCAACCGGCTAAAGGGTTATTTAGATGTAGAATTCGGGTTCAGCTACGACGAAATCCCTAAGCTCTGCAACATCTTGCCTGCTAAGATGAAGATAAACATGCATACATCCAAACAAATTAATACAAAAGGACCGTGGATTTGAGGGACTGTCCTTATGGACCCAAATAAAAGGCATGTGAATCTATGCCCTTAAAAGTCTATGGCCTGAGCACCTTTATATATATATATATTTATAGGCATACTTCAAATTTTGAGTCCAAATAAATCTTTGTAGAAAGCATAAAAGCACAACAAATATTCTTTACATTATATTGTAATTACTATAAGAATACAATTTTTTATAATATAAATATTGTAAATATTCATATAAATAGTGAAAAAATAATATATAAGCACATATATTTTCTATATAGAGACAAAACAAATATTGTGAATGACATGAATGAAAGTTTCATTCATACACTACGAAACACTCTATACATATTAAAATGGGTAAATTAAACTGACTTCCCTTGAAATTTAAAGAAAATATAATCAGCTCAATAGTATTGATATAAACTACATTTACTTTCTTAAATATAAAATTTGAGTAACAATTTACTTCACACAATTAAAAGAAAGTTAACTATTTAATAGTCCAATTTATTTATGAAGTAAATTCCAATTTTGCCTTTATAGAGACATGTTAACCCTACTTAAATGGGTTAAAACCCTTACTAATGGGCTAGACCCGATTTTTCTATCATACTCTCTATCATCTCCTCTAGTATTTCCTTTTCTTTTTTTTTATTCTTTTTTTTTGTCTCTCTTATACTAATCGCACCATATCCTACAAAGCCCCTTCTATTATCAATCAATCCGAATCAATCAACAAATTTGCTTGGGCTAGATATCAGTAGTGAAAGGGAGTCAGTACAATCTTTGATTGTGGTATTCTCTGTAGGACAGTGTAGACTTCCCATTTGGACCGACCGTTAAGATTTAGATACTTGAAATGCTTCCCGATGGTGATAGGTATCATAATTTCAACCTTAGGGATGGTTGAAGTTGTTAGAGCTGTTGTATTGCCATTTTCGTGCCAAAAACTGTTTTTAGCCAAAATTACTATTTTTAGGCTCGTCTTGAGGGCCTACTTTCACCTAGAAAAAGTTGAAATTTTAAAATTTCTAATTCACACAAAATTGTAACCATCTGAGTTAGCTTTCCAACACTGGTTGATTCATTTCAATCCTATGTCAGATGCCCAAAATATGAAAGCCTATTTAGATCGGCCACACGTGCGGCTGTACATTCTACATGCACAGCCGCACGTCCTATTTTTGCATTTTTTTTGCAGAGTGCATGGGTTGTGCACCTGCATATTGAGCTTGGCTGCTTGTATGGCTGTACAACCACGGACACCCAAAATTTGGCTTTTTCATGCGATTTCTTCGGGAGGCGCCTGGAGAATGCGATGGGGCAACCCTAGGATGACCTAGGGTGCTCCTGTCATAACCCCATCCTATCCCAAACAGGATGGTAGTTATGATCGGCCAGCAGTGTCTAACTACCAAAGGCCTAATAAGAGAAGACATGACAAGGTTTTACTAAAACATTAGGGCTTATGCGGAAAACATCATTGTCCATTAATTACCAAGAGTCTATCCAAAGCCTGTGCATAAATCATATGATACAAGCAAGCAACTTTAGTTATTAATCTTTGACATTTACAAACTAGACATCCAAAATAAAAATACAACATTTACAAATATACAGCCACAAAAGTAAAAACTCATATACAAGATCGTCCTCTCAAGTGGAACTTCCAAAACTAGAAAAGAAAAGTAAAAAAAAATAAAAAAAATACTTCTATCAGGATCTCTCTTCTTCATTCTAATCATCGTCATCACCTACATATAGGGGAGAAGGGTGAGCTAAAAAGCACATTGAATAGTAATACAGTGAAGTGGTAAGTGAATGAACACCGATAAATTTTATTTATAACCAATCACAAGCTTATTTTGAACATAATATAATTTTCAAAATATACAAAGCTTAACTTACGTGCATATACATAGCAATGAACATTCTAGGGCTTTGCAAATAACTTATCCACAACAGTTGGCAAAGAGCTCAGTTAGTACAAAGTTATTGGCATGATTCTCAATAATGAACAAGTTCCAAGATGTCATCTTAATACATGATACAAAAGTATAGGATGTTCATTCATAACAAAACAGTAATATAACTTCATAAACATATCATAAGTTTGCTTTTCAAATCACAATTTTAACAAACATAACTTTACCACACTACTACTCACAATTGGCTCCGCGAACAAGGGTTTAAACATCCTCAAGCTTGACCCATACAAGAGAAGGACAAAACATTGAAGCATTTGAACAATCTTTAAACTTCCTATATCAATTGATCATACTAATAGACTTTAATTCTCTTTTCTATTCAAACATCTCCCAAGTGGGTTTCTAATTATGTTACCCTTGTGTCTAGGTATCAAAACATGCCTAAAAGTGCCCCAAAAAAAGAAGGAAAACAACTGGAACAAAGTGTAGAAATTTGCTAATTTGGCCAGTCCGCTCAAGTGGTTACTTCACCGCTCGAGCGGTAAATGGGTACCTTCTAAAAGTACAAACCTGTAAAACTAGATTCTGGGAGTTGCTAAAGTGCACTCGAGCGGTTAACCGACTTCTAACAAATATACATACTTGCAAAATATCAAAATACTGGATGATCATGAAGTTCACTCGAGCGATACTTTCACCGCTCAAGTGGTGATGCCAAAAAACCTGTAGTTCGAAAGCAAGCTGTTCCAAGGCTGCTATGGCTAGGTTTCTTACAAATTTCAACTTACAAACATGCACATATGATGCTAAACATGGTAATATGATTGTTTCCTAAATGAAATGCATCAAATCTTTATTTGTTTTCAGGGTATAAAACATAATTCAAACTTCAATGAGAAATTTCATAGTTTCCTTTTCTTTCTTTTCAAAACTAAATTTTAATCAATGAATTCATAAGAAATCAAGGAAACATGTGAAAGTAATAATGTAAAGGCATCTAAGACTTCAAAAACCAATTCAAAAGATTAAGCGCCCTAAGCTTTCTCCCTAGTTCATCATTCAAGCTAGCTTCTTTTTCTTTTTCCTCTAAGTTCCTAATTCCTAACCCATTTGCATCCTAACTTTTTCATGATTCAAGATGTTAAGGAGGTCCACTACAAGTTTTAGGGTAGAAATCTCACCTTAGAACACTTTTAGGATGAGTTCCTGGTTGAATTATTTAAGCTCTTTCTTTTTCATTCCTTTCTCTCTTTTCTCCCTTTCTTCTCCTTCCTCTCTCGGTTGTTCTCTCAACTTCCTGTAGATTTTCCTTTTTGTTTGACTTGAGAACTCAAGGTTTTATTTGGTGTGGCTAGGGTAAAGGCACAACTTCCTTAACTAACTTAATTCCCTGACTTAGGTATACTTAATCAAGTTTAAAATCAACTGGCTTAATCTTATTCTAATCATAGTTAATTATTACTAATCCTAATTAACAAAATAGCAAATAGCATGAAATGGTCAAGGTTGTTAGACTAAGGTCTTTAAGCTTCTTACTTAAGGCAAAGGCTCATCCTAAGGTTTTCAAATCAAGTTTCAAACTATCCCCTAACTTTAGGCAAAAAACATAGAAGTCCTATACATAACTTCCAATCCCTTCTCTTTCTCAATACTGTCAAGTCTAATATCGCACAAGTATAGAATACATGACTTAAATGCATAGACAATAAAGTAAGCATGATGCATGAATGGGTTTGGTTGTCATAGTTCCCCAAGCATCCCCTAAGCCTATAAATACAATCCCTCTCCCCCTCTTTGAAAGGATCCAAGTTTTAGCCAACTTTGAGTAAGTTTTGAGAGAAAATAGCTACGTTCCTTCCACTCAAACCCTAGAATCCGAAAATAACCTAACCTTACAATAACTTTTCAACCTAAAAGTGCATCTGGGGTTTGAAAAAAATCAAACTAAATTGAAACCAAGCCTAAGGGAAGCAATCAAGCAAGTTTTACATATTTTCTTTGTGTTCTTCCGTTTGTTTCAAACTAGCAGGTAAGTCTTATGTTTTCTCTTATTCTAAATATGATTTCATTATGTTTTCATTATTAGATAATGGATAGGATGTTAGGATGCATGTTTGGTCATGTATGTTGTTAGTTTTACACGTTTTTGCTTTCTTTTTGCATGTTTGAATTAATCTATGTTAGGGTATGTTTAAGTTAGTTTGTTCATGATATAAGCATGCATATGGCCCATTTTAAACATTGTATAATATTCTGCATGTTTGATTTTATTTGTTAGATGCTTTATTTGCTCTAAATCATGATTATTAGCCTCAAACCGGGCTTAGGTTCATGTTGTGTTTGTTTAGTTACATGTTTAGGTTCACATGTACTATTTAATTCATATCATGCATGCATGACGCTGTGCAGTGGAATTTGGGTAAGTTTTCGTAACTTTCATAGCATATTGCTTTAGTTGTGCATTGTTTTTCAAATAATGCAAGTTATGTGCTTGTTGGTGATCCATTGAGTGTTTTGAATGCTTTTTGTGAATATTGCTTGATTTGGATTATATTTATAACCGTATGAGTTGAAAACTATCTTCTTGATGAAAGATCACGATTTTGTGAAAAATATGTGGTTGTATTCATTTAATCCAATTTAAGTGATATTTATTTTATTCAATCACCTAGTTGTCAGGTTTAATTAAGGAATTAGGGTTAATAATGAATTTTATGGACTAATTAATTACTTAATCTCATAAAATAAAGTTAGCAGAGGCCAATCACTTGATTGGGGGAGAGGGGGTGCATCAATTAATGACATTCCCCTCTTGTACCTAAGTTCCCGAATCGAGAATATTTGGTTGTCACAGATTAGTGCCTGTACTTAGTTTTCATTGTTAAAGATTTTTTTAGTTTCCCTTAAACATTAAGTGGCTACTCGAATGCAAGTTGGTACAATATAGTGTGGAAACATGCCTTATACCCAAAAAGGCACGACGTCCATAGTTGGTGACTCTACTGGGAGAAAGAGAACTTGACTTGAAAACTTTTATTTTATGAGATTAATTGCTTAATTGTTGATTGCATTGCATCATTGTGGGCTCAGATTGAAACTGCTTCATTGCTTAATATCCCAGATGGCTTACCACTCGCAGGCTATGTTAATGTCAACAAGCAAGCATTAGAGTTTGGCTATTACATATCATTTTATCGTCCCTTTGCACATCCAAGGTGGTTTCGAGAGGTATATAGATAGTCATAACTGATGTACCCTTTGACTGAACTTACCTCTTTGCATATAGCAAGCAATAGAACTTTCCAAATTAGGACAAGAAACTTGCCAAATTCAGGATTATTTGATGGTCATTTTGTATGATTTAGTGAAACCCTAGATCTACTCTCACAATTAGGATAGGAAACCCTAAACCTAATAGGCATTGGATGTAAATTTTGTGCTTATGTAGTACTCTGTTATAATTGAAAGAGCGGAGATTGAGTTTCAGTGAATTAGTGAAATCAGCAGTCATATAATTTGATTAGAGTTGTGATTTTGCAAGTACAGTTTGGGTGGAGTTATGATTTTGCAATCACTAACTAATTGGGAAATAGTTTCTTGGTCATTGAATTTGAGTGAAGTCATGACTTTACAAGTGGTGATTCATTTGAAATCACTTAGACTTTGAATTTTAGTAGAGTTGCAATTCTATAGAAAAGTTTTTGGATAAAAAACATTTACCTAGACTTGAAATTCAAGTAGAGTTCTGGAATTATGAAAGGTATTTGACTGAAAAACGGTTTCTTAGTTACTGAGTTTGAGTAGAGTATTGATTTTTGCAAGCAATGTTTGAATCAGGAAGTGATGACCTGATCATTCACTTCAAGTAAAACTTTTAACTCCTCAAATGATATGGACGAGATAGTAACTTGGCTATTCACTTTGGGAAAAAACCTTAATTTCTTGAATGGAATTTGAATGGGAAACAATCACTCGATTACACACTTTGAATAGAATTCTAGTTCTCTATAATGATGATATGGTCAAAAGGATAGCCATTCAGTTGGTTACTGAAGATAGAATTCTAATTCCTCAAAAGATATATGATTGGGAAACTGTGACCTTGTTATGCCTCTTGAATACAGTTTGTGTCCTGAATGGTAAGTTCGAGCAATATTCGACTGTGAATCATCTATCTATTTCTCAGGATTTTTGTAATCATCACTCCAAGAAAAGAAATTTCCCAAGCCAAGTGGGCCAGAATTGGCCGTTTGTCTCATACTCAAGATCTAGTTGAAGGTAAGCCTGTGTTAGTCTCACTCAAGTCTCCACAAAAAAAAAAGAAAAAAAGAAAGAAAAAAAAAAAGATCTGCAAGTATCAACACAAGCCTATTTGAATAGCTCAACCCAGGCCAACAACAGTTCATATAGAATAGGGTGATTCATATCTGTCAGCTCCCTCGAGCCCAAAACATTTCAAGTTTTCTAGCCCAGAACCGGTGATCTCGATTACCGAAGCTCAAGAGCTTACTGATCTAATACATGCAATTTAGAGGTCCATCAACACTCTTTCAATCACTATGGAATCCCAAGCCTAGATTGTGAATCAGGTGCAAGCTCAAGTAGCCACACCACTACCACCACTACCGAAACCACTGCAAGCTCCAAGAGAAGAAGTGTCGATTGTTCTCATACCCACAAACCAACTGAAAGATAAACCTAAGATCGAGGTCCATAATCTCGACATCAATGCTAATAGAATTGCCAAGTTAGAGAAGGAAATGAAGAAGGCAAAAGGGCCTGACTGCATTTCGAATCTGGATGTTGGTTTAAGGGATGTAATTGTTTGTCTCCCTGAAAAATTCAAAAAGTCACATATTGACAGGTTTGATGGCTCTAGAGATCCCACGGTCCATGCCCGACTCTTTACCAACATTTTAAGGCCCGTGGGGCATACTTGCCAACAAACTCTTTCTCTATTTGGCCGAACCATGTTTGGAGTAGCAGCCAACTAGTATGTTAAGCTAGATAAAAAAACAAGTGCAAATGGGATGAGCTAGCTGAGGTGTTTGTCACTCAATACTCCTAAAATACTCAGCTGGAAGTGACCTTGAGAGAGTTAGAAACTACAAGGCAAGAGCCAATAGAAAGCTTCAGTGACTTTGTTACAAGATAGAGAGCAAAAGCTGCCAAAATGACCAATCGATGTAAAGAGAAGGATCTGGTAAGAACCATAATGAAGAACTTGCGACCGCCACTCTTAGGTATCATGCTACCTCTACATCTGTTCAGCTTCTGGGAGATGTTTGACACTGAATTTCAAATTCAAGATGGGATCAACCAAGGCTCAATCAAAGTAGAAGTCACCTAACCGAAAAAGTCCTTTGTCAAAAGTGCACCAACAATGCCACCTCCAACATCCAACCCCCAGAAATTCATTCCATGGGAAATAAAGCTTCACCCATTAATCCCTTTGATGGAACCTGACCTACCCGTAACCAAAGGGCCTTCCACTTCTTGTACCTGTCTTCTCCTAAAACCATGCAAATCCTTATAGACAAGGGACACTTGAAACTTGTCGACCCCAAACCATTAACCAACCCTCTTCGAGTCAACCTTGACACTGACCAATGCATTCACCTACGTCATGAGATTCAAGACCTCATTTCCAATAAAATCATAACCTCACCCAAAAAACCCAATGTCACTAATATCCCTCTACTTGACCATAACAAAGCCATTACACCCCCTCCTCAAAACATCAATGCTATAAGCCACTCTTCAAACCTTTCATCCTAGCCAGTATATAGTGTCAGCCAATCTGCCTAAGCATGCCTTACCCATCATAGAGGAATTAAAGCTCTGCTTTTTCCAAAAAGAACTACAAATGAATGATCCCAACCCTACATTAGCACTCATGGCTCAAATAAATGTGCTAGCCACAGGAGTAGAGAACTTAAGATGACTAGAGGTCTCTGAAAAAGAACACAATTGGACAGAAGAGGAGTGGCTTGATGCCATTTTTAAAAAAAGAGAAGCAATAGAAGCTAAATCGATAATCGCAGCAACAGAGGTGAGAGAGTAGCCTTTGGAAGCACATGATCCTAGCTAGTACATCTTGCATGCTAGTGAACTAAAGCTAGAAGTTGTGCTTCCCAGGTCGATTATCAACATTTTAGGAATGGATGCTATCAAAGAAGGCCTTGAGGCTTTTTGCAATTCAAACACACAAATCCATCTTGAAGAGTTTGGTGGAATTGAGCTAGCCGATAATGAAGGATGAGGCAGTAAGTTTAAAGAAAAAGATAACAATACCAATAACAAGGAAGGCCAAGATAAAAGAAATGGGGGCAATGGCCAGGAAGATGAGCAAGAGGAAGAAGAACAAGTAAATGACTAGACAAGGCTGACTGACACGGGCTAAGTTTGAGATTGGCTTAAGTACTGAGACTAACCATTATGGATTGGGAAATTTTAATGGTGCATTTGAGGATGCCACAAAATACATAGTGGATGTATTGAACGACCAACATTAAAATCGGACTGCAGAAAAATGTCTTGTTTATGAATCTAATAATGAGTCTAGTGAGTCTAGTAATTCAAGTGAGTCAAAATTTTGTCAAATTTCGACGTGTCGTCTAAATTGAGTGACTCTAAGCTTATAAATCCAGGAGTAAAAGTTGAGTCTAGGTATTCTATTTATTTTGAGTTTGAGTCGAATGTAAGCACTTATTTGATTAATAATATAGCTAGTGATTCTGAGTGCTTTGAGGTGCTGATAGTTAATTGTGTTGATCCCACTAGTTTTGAAAATGAAAATGAAAAAATGATTTCAAAGAATAAATTCCTTAAAGCTTAGAATATTAATTGAATAGAAAGAAGAAAAAAGAGCTAAACTTGTAATGGGTGAGATTGTGTCAATAGACCTAGGCAATGATGAAAATCCTTGCATGGTATATATTGGTTCCAGGCTGTCTTCAGAAGAACGTGAGTGCTTAGTCACACTTTTAAAAGACAATTTAAAGATGTTTTTGCATGGTTCTATGAAGACATGCCTGGAATTGATCCTAAGATTATACAACATAAAATCGTATTAGATCCCAAAGCTAAGCCAGTAAAAAAGAAAATGAGAAGAGTCCACCCAGATTAGCTACTTAAAATTAAAGAAGAAGTCACTAAATGAATCAATTAGTGTTAGAGTATCCAACATGGATAGTAAACATGGTTTCGGTTCCCAAGAAAGATGGCAAAATCAGAGTTTGTATTGACTTCATGAATTTGAACAAAGCTAGCTCGAAGGATGATTTTTTGCTACTGTGGACGTTGTGCCTTTTTTGGGTATTAGGCATGTTTCTAACCAAATGTTGTGCCAACTTGCTTTAACCTACAAAGAGTCACCAAATTAAGAAACATTTAGCAATGAAAACTAAGTTAAGAGCCTGATTTATCATAACTAGATAATTTCAGGCTTGAGAGCTAAGGTACAAAAGTGGAAGATCATTGAACGAAAGCACCCCTTTTGCCCAATCCGAAGATTGGCCTTTGCTTATTCTATATTTTATGATTTTAGTGGTTAATTATTTATACAAATCATTTTAGGCCTAAAAATCTTTAACTAACCTAAAGCTTTATGATTTGAATAAAATGAATATAATTTATTTTAGATTAAGGAATAAAGTCATTTTCCACAGACCCTAATTTAAGAACCTAATTTATCAATCCATTGCTATAAACCCAACCTAAAATAAGTAGTATTCATAAAAGCATTTAACATGCCCTAATATGGCTTGGATTATTTGAAGAACAGTGCATAGCACAAGCATATGCTATGAGGATGGAGAAAAACGTACATGGATGCCCACTTAAGCGTCTTTCATGCAGTACATAAATTAAACATGACCTAATATGCTTATAAACATACAAAATATGATCCTAAGCCTTGATTGAGGCTACTATAACATGATAATTATGCAATAAATACAAATAACAAATAAAAAGAGTAAAAATTCTAAAACTACATGATGATCAAACCAAGCTTATCCATGCTTATTATATGATTACAAATAACAAGAATAGGTGAAAACAAACTAAACTAAACACCCTACATGATGAAGTGATGAACTAGCACCCTAGCAATGATAGACTACAGAAATATATAAAGATTAAAAGAAACATTGAAATCAACAAAAGAAGGTGTTTTACCAGAAAAAATGCAAAGAAACACAAGTTTCTTGCTTGCAAGCAAAGGTTCCGAGTTAGGGTCTAAGTTCTTCAAGTTTTACATTATTTTTCAGTGTTAAGAGTGGGAATTTTGGAGCTAAGGCAAGAGAGGAAAGAAGGGTGGTGTTTGGCTCTCAAAAACTCACAAATGTGGCTCAAAAGTCTAACCCCTTGAAAATAAGGGGAATCGGTCCTTTTTATAGGCAGATGAGAAGCTTCTAGGGCTTCATATCATATCTCCTCACCACCTCTCTCCAGAAATGCACCAAGATTGAGTTTCCAAAACAAGCTTTACCACGCTTGGATGTTCCCACGCACAATTCACGTGTGCGCTAAACTCTCTTTAATACACGTGCAATCTATAGACACCTCATTCTGATCGGCCCTAAGACTTGGGCTCTATTTTTTAATTACCCGATGATGAAAACCAAAATGTAATTCCCGCATAATTCTCAGCAAGAAAGATGGAATTTTGCTTCATTTCCAAACCTAAGCCTATTTTGGCCAAGTGTTCAAATCCCATTCAAAACTCTCTTTCGAAACTTTCTTTCCACGCTTCGTTCTGAATATTTTCGTAGTGTTCTGAGGCTCACTTTTAAACTTCAAAATGAAACTTTTTCTGAGGATATTGAGCAAAGAACAATGTGGAAATATGAGGAAAGGATGAACTCTATCAAAAAAATCCTATTTCATGCAAAACAGTCAGGCCTTAGCTAATGTTAGGCTGGGCAACCAAGGTTTTGGCCGGGCAGCCAAGAAATTGGCCGACCGGCTGGCTATTGTTCCCAGAAACAGAGCAGTTTTCAGTAGAATTCTTGCTAGAAGTCTGTGGAACATGCTATTTATGGACTCGCCTTTTTCCGCGTCCCCTTTCGGAATGTTTGAAAAGAAGGCCTCACAGTTTGAACTCCCGCAGTTCTGAATCTAGTCTGCCAAATGCAATGTGAAATTGATAAACACCAAAGAGTCCAAATCCGGCAAATCTATTTGGAAAATCGATTTTAAATCAAATAATGCTAAAATTGGACTGTTTTGCCAAATACAGAGTCGCCACCTAAATGTTTTTGTTTTTGGGAAATTTAAAAAATCCTGACTTGTGCCAAAGGCCACGTGTTCGTCATCACCAAAGTTGCCTCGGCTTGGGAACTTGGGTACGAAGGGGGAAGGTCATGAATTGAGCGCCCCCGCTCGCCCATCAAAGATCGGCCTCTACTAATCATGATATGATTTTCTATAAACATTATGTGTTCTTATTCCGGTTATGAAGCTAGCTTTACTATGTGATGCGCACAAGCAAGTATAGGCTAGTTTGCTCAATTTGGAACAATTCAACTCATGTTTGTTGCGAAAAATGGCTTGAATTTGCCACCTCAAGTGGGCTTAAAGATTGCGGATTTGCCACCAAACATAGTGGGCTTAAAACATGATTTGCCACTAAACAAAGTGGGCTTAAAACACACATTTGTTGAATCGTTCCAATTCAAACAACAAGCCTTCATCCACAAGCATTCATGCAGTTTAGCATTTAAGCACATAGCCTCATGGCAAGCATGCTAATCATGGCAACATTCACACTCATGCAAGTATGCTAAAGCATAAGGACTCACCGAGTACTCCAAGCCAAAACAGAAACTAGTTAGAAAGGTACATGATCCTAACTATGTAAGATGCCTAATGCAACACATGTAATAATGCAATTAATAGGCTCGGCTACTAATATGGCATATGAAGCGATTTGAACAACATAAGATTAAACACATATTCAAAGAAGTATTGAAATTGCAATGCAGTTTGAATGATGTGTCGAGCCTCGGTGCATGTAATACGAATGAATGGATGCAAGCATACGATATGCTAATCAAAACATGACCCTAATCTAACCATCAAACGCAATTAAATAAAAGGGAGAAAGACGTGGGGTTGGAAGACATACACACACACACACACTTATTACAACATTATGCCCTCGTGAAGGAGGGTCCGAATGAATAGGCTAACCAACTAGCTACGCTAATTATTACAACACAATATTTAACTAACTACTCTAAGCTAACTAAATATTACAACACTTAACTAACTAATTACAAAGCAATTTAGTTAATTAATTACAACATAAATTAATCAACTAATCAACTTAAATATTTCCAACATTTGAAAGCATCAGCTACAACTAATTAACTAGGCAAGTTAACTAAACAGCCGGCCTTGGGAAATGAGGGATGCATGCATGCTCAGTTTCTCCACCCGAAAAGCCACCATTTTGCTGCTGCGAGCCTCTGTTTGCACATTTGAACACCAAAAAAGTTGTCCATTTCCAGAACACCTCTGCTCCACCTCAGGAACACACTGTGCAAATTTCATTGGTGGCCAACAGGGGGCTTGTCGGCTAGCAATGGTGGCCGGTCGGCTGCTAGTGGTGGCCGGTCGGCCACTGATGACATGAACTCCTCTTTTTGCTGGCACAGAGAGCAAACATAGCAAAATAGTGTATTCTCACAGATTATTTGCACACTTTGCCTCTCCTTTTCATGGGGAGATCAAAGAAGGGACAAAATTTGGGTTTACAAACCATCAATCAAGCAATTTCATTGCATGATGGCTTGTAAAACCAATTGTGCAAGTTCAATAAATGCAAAATGAGACCAAAGGACCATCACCCTATCATGCATGATCAAGGGCAATGGTGACCAAGGAAAATGGCATATTTCAACACTTTTGAGTATGAAATGTCCCATTTTCCTTGTGTTCGAATGAACATCTGATTTGAACACATGCAATGCAACATGAAAGATGCTTATCTTACTTCTTTTACTTGTCCAATTTTGTTTACTCATTTTAATAACCAAACCATTCATTAATCAATTAAGTCCATTGGTGAGTGTCCTCTAATGGAAAGAAATGTCAACCAAGGGGTAATTTATGGCATGAGACAGATCATGCCATTGGTAATGAACCCTCAAAGAGGATTAAACCGTTAAGCATAACCTCAATCTTAAGCTTAAAGGATCCTATGTTTGAAACAACTCTCAAAAGAAAATAAAAGAGTGAAGCAAAGAGGGAGGTTGCAGAGATTTAGGTGCTGAAATTAAGTAATAAAAGCACTGAAAACATGCAACCAAGTCACACCAATGATGATTAAAGCTTTAAAACAACAAGCTAGTGAAGGAAATTACACTACAACCATGCCATACAAGGCTCAAATGAATTAACCAGTCAAAAATAGAGGCAAAACAACAATAAATATAGTCTAAAACATGCTGGACTTAAGCCACAAAAATCTAAAACAATAAGCTAATACATGAGGCTAACTAGGCACGCAAACAAGACACAAGGAGGAGAGGCTAACCCCTCCAATTTTGGACTTCAAAATAAGGTTTTTGCCACTGAAAAATCTCTGAAATTCAGTGGTTAAAAGGCCCAAAAAATTTGATTTTAAAGTGATGAAAAATGGTACAAAATCTTAACAAACAAAGGAGCAAGAAGGGTGGACCACCCCCTAACTCAAAGAGACCTCAAACCAACACTTTTAAGTCACAAAAATAGAGTTTTTGATAGTTCAAAATCAGCCCAAAAACAGTTGAAAAAGATGGCAAAACAAAGATACAAAACAAGTACAAATAAGGTAAGTGCTACACCTTTGAAGCAAACCACAAAATAGCCAATAATCCAAGCTCAAACCACCTTCTAGAGCTCAAACAAGACTCCAAGTAATCATTGCCCAAAGGTGAGAGTATTTGGTTAAGGGTTGATATGCAAAAGCTAAGGACTTGTGAGCAAATATATACAAAATATCAAGAGAGAGAGAGAATTCTAGAGAGAGAGATATATATTTTTGCTCTAAATTTTCTAACCCTCCAAAATAGGGAAGGAACCCCCCCCATTTACAGAAAACCACCCCTTAAGCTTAAAAACATCTCACCATACACGTGTGTGGAGATGCAGCTCAGTGTACAACAGCTGGCACAGTTGTTAATAAATATCTGGAAAAAGGCACTGGTAGCCGTCGGCCATCATTGATAGCCGACCGGCCATCAGCGATGGCCGACAGCCATCTTTGGTGGCCGACAGCCATCAACGATGGCCGACAACCCATAGAAGTGGCTGACAGGACCGAAAGCCACCACTGGTGGTTGACAACCACCGATGGTGGTTCACAGCCACCGCTGTTGGCCGACATCCATCACTGATGGCCGACAGGCCATAGCAATGGCCGACAGGGCCGAAAGCCACCACTGGTGGTTGACAGCCACCGCCGATGGTCGACAGGCCACCAGAGGTTATAGGTTTGAAAAACCAAAGTTTGGTCCAAAATAGGGGTTCAAGGTTTGAAAGGCTCAAAGCTGAGGCACTCTGCTGAGGACTTCGAGCACTAAAACAAGCACAAACAATCATAATCATTGAGGTCACAAGCTATGACGTCCAAGTCTTGAGGACGATCAAAAATGGGGTGTCTACACTATTCCAGATATTTCTTGGTACAGTCATACACGAGATACATGTCCCCTCACCCTCCATTATCTCCATGAGCCTTTATTGTCAAAAGGGAGTTCATCCTCTTCCATGAGGATGGTTTCATTTCAACCACCCATATTATCCCATCAACCTTGTCTTGCACCTCCTTGACTTTGGCTTCTATTCATTGTCCATATGGAGAGATAGAGAGGATTAGAATAAGCATGGAGAGAATTGAACTGAGAGGAAAAAGGAAGAGTTGGAGAGAAAAGAGAAAATCTAAAGTTTTGAGCCAAAACTTCAAACACGCATTGATATACCACCTTTCAACAGATCAAACCAAGCTTGAAAATTCTGTTACTGCCATAATCAAGTAGCCTCGATCAAAAGAGAGTGAGTGTTGTTGAAATTGAGAGAAAAACAGAGAGTTATAAATATTCCCCCCTTCACAAACACTGTTAAATAGCCCAAAAATACCTTTCCAATAAGAATTTCAATATTTCATCCTGAGAATTGAGAACACACTTTCTAAACTTGAGGGTGATCAAAAGGAAGTTTGGAAATCAAATCATTTCCTTGGAAGGTAAATTTTGCACACTTTCCATTTTATTGTATTTCTTTCATTTTCTTTCTTGTATTGCTTTTCTTGCTTCAATTTCATGTTATAAACCTGTTGTAAGCTAACTGGAAGTGGTTAGTTGAGCCACTTGCATATTTCCCATTTGTTTTTCTGGTTTCTAGAGCACAACAGAGTTTTGGCCTGGCCTTATTGGCCAGTCAGCCAATTAATTGGCTAGTTGGCCAGCCCCCTTCTCTTGGACAGAACTCCAGCAGCCTCCCAGTGTCAAACAGAACAGTCTCCGAGGCTCTTGAAGCTACTGTTTTTACTATTTTTATGTCAGTTAGAGAGAGTTTGCTAATTTTTGTTGTAATAGTTTTTCTCTTCCCCCTTATTTGAATTTGTAATATTTCAAAATGATGTAATAATTTCCTGCCCCGCTTCTTTTATTCTGTTCTTTATTTTGATTTTCATATTCTGTAAATATGTAGTATCTCATGCTTGTCATCACATCGATGCTTTGCATCCATGCTTTATGCCTTAAGATCCGGATAAATTTGCATCTATGAGTTTAATTGCTTATTATGTGATTTTGTGCTACCTCATATTTTTTAGATAATTTACATGTCATATATTAGAAGCCGGATCTATAGTTGCATTTCATGAGTAAATTACATTAGGATCTTGTATATAGGATCATGCATGTTTTGCTAACATTATTTTGTAAATATTTGCGAGACATCAGTAAATATATAAGTTTTTGTGCTTTAGCATCCCACCTGTGTGTGATTTTTTACTATATTTAGCATCCTACCATGTGGCTATGGGCTTATTTGATATAACTCTATACATGCCAGCAGGTGGAGGTTGTGTTATTTAATTTGGAATAAAATTGATTTTCATGATTGCACTATTCAAAACATTTTCAAGGTAATGAAATCAAATTGTTCCAAAATGGATGACACAGTCCATATTTGTTTGTTTCACATAGTAAATTTTTGGAATTTAATAAATAATCAGAACATGAATATATAAAGCTAATAAAAATCATATCATGGTTTAGTAAAGGCCGATCTTTGGATCGGGTGAGTGGGGTTGCTCAATTAATAACCTTTCCCCTTCATACTTAAGTGTCGTGCCAAGTATCCTTGGTTATGATGAACAATGGCTTTAGCACGAGTCACCAGTTTCCTAATTCTCCGAAAATAAATATTAGGTGGCGACTCTGAGATATGATGATGCAGTCCATTTCTGGCAAATATCTTTTTTCACTAAAATGAATTTTTTAAAAGTTGCCAAATGTGGACTCTCATCTACGTTTTACATTGCATTCGTAAGACTAGATCTAAGAGACCGAGTGTCCGAATTGTTAACGCGGGTGAGTACCCCCCATGTGGTGTTATAGTTTCTGGTAACTCTATGACAACCCTGTTCTGTGTTATGTTAATTAATCTTAATTATGATTGTGATTATGTGCCTGATATGATTTTGAGTGCCAATTATATGATTATATGTGGTTTTGAATTTCTATTTGTTCACTGTAGGAAAATCTGTTCAATTTTCTACTATAAGATCTAATTGAAGGCCGTAAAGGCGACAGAAACTGAAATTGACCGTATTTTTTACATTAGCATGATTTTTAGAGCCTACAGTGAGATTTAATTAAAAATTGATTCGGATCAAAATAATTAGATTGAGTTGATTAAATTTAGCATAATTACTTAACCATAATCAAATTTGATTAGGTAAGCATATATAAGGGCCTATTTACACTTATGCTCATTCTTTTGAGCTCATATTCCATAACATGGCTAAAGATACACTCTAGAGAGAGAAAGAGAGAGAGAGCGAGAGATGATTTTAGAGAGAGAGTGAAGGCGAATTTGGAGAATTAAGCAAGAAGCTTGAAGATTGGGAAGATTAACTCAAGAACTAACTAGAATTTGGAAGATTTGAGCTTCTAGGTGAGTAATTGAACTCAAATTATGAAGTTAAAGACAAGATTTAAGATGAATATGATGAATTTGAAGTCAATAAACATGTGGATGTACGAGATTGCCATGAATTTGCATTTTTTAGCATGAAACACGTAGTTCGTGTTGATTTGAGTCATTTGATGCATGCATGTAAGAATTACCATGGTGTGAAACTCAATTCCAAGGATTCATGTTTGCATTTGGAAGATGATTCTTGGAACATAAAGATTATGGCACCAAATCATAGACACATGCCTAATTTTGTTAAGTCTCATGAGTTTAGCCATCAATTGTACCATTTGAGATGAAAATAGAAGCTATACTTCACATGCATGTTAGATCCAAGAAGATAATAAGATTTGTTGCATGAGTTTTGAAGTTATGGAAATAAATTTAGCATAATTGAACTTATATGATGAATTCATGGGAATTTTGAGCTTCAAATCTTGTGAAATTGGCATTATATTATGTTAAAGGTTGTATGTTTGACACATAGGTTATATCATGCAAGCTACACCATATGGAGTTGTGTTTTGAAGCTCCAAATATATGCTGGAAATTCCAGAATTTGACCTGTCCGCTCGAGCGAGGGAAGTCTCACTCGAGTGTAAAAATTAAGCTCTCAGAAGTTTTGTAGAGAATTGCACCATAGCTCAAGCGAAAAAAGTTGCGCTTGAGCGAACCCTGTTTTGCAAGACTCCTTGCTCAAGCGGCAGAAGTCTCGTTCGAGCATAAAATTCATGTAACCATTACTTTTATAGAGTTTTGTAGACTGCTTGAGCGACCAAACTACGCTCGAGCAAAGGGCCCTATTTCAGAAACTTCTGAAAAGCTATTTTATGTTCCATTTTGCATTCTCATTCATTTCTAAACACTCTTAGGCATGCATTGAGCATTGTAAATGATTAAAGAAATAAGAAAGAGGCCTATGAGAAATAAACAAGTTAAGAACGGATTGAATTGCTTGTGAATCTCATTCATCCAACCCTTTTACTTTGGTATTATTCACTGGGTGTTAGCTCACTCTTATTTATGTGTATGTAGGTGAGCAAAGAGATGTCCAACCCTAGCATCAGTGAAGAATGTAAGAGAAGTCCAAGTTTTGTGGAGTTAGCCCGGATGTCTCACGCATGAGACACCGTTTTTGTTGTTTTGTTTATGCTTTTGCTATCTTGGTGGATCCGTTGGATCACCTATGTATATAAACTTTCTGTTTGGTGGGCCGTATGTTTGTATGATCCTGGATGTACAAGATGTTTATTTTGGTTCATAGTGTGAGTTATTATTACATATATGGAAAAGTTTTTGATATACCATGTAAGCACAACTCATTGGACAAAAATTTCTAAGTCTACTTCCTTTTGGGCCCCTTTATTATTGATAAGATATCTTTAATCTTGTGTGAGGCCAGAGGTAATGTCATGATTACTGGACGATTATGACCTTAATCTATAGGGGCAAGTTTGGGTCATGACAGAGTGGTATCAGAGCATGAGTTAATAACTTACACGCTTGTCCAAATGAGCAATAAGCATCTAGAAGAGATCTAGGATGCATTCATTCGATAAGTATGAACGTGAAGGCATTGAGAGTATGCTTAAATGTTTTGAAACAAATGACTGTGTGCTATATGCATTGTGGTTTATTTGAGTATGTATGCTCTTTTGTATATGCATACTTGTGTACATATTTGTATAAATAATAATGCAAGTTTAATCAGATAATGGTGAGAACAAGAGCTGATGAATTAGAGGAGTCCTCTACTACCAAAATGGATAGGATGGAAAGATTAATACAAGAAATGGCAAAGATGTTGAGACAACAACAACAGTGGCAGCAACAGTGGCAACAGCCACACCCTATACAAGACTTGCAAAATGATGACTGAACAATAGCTCTTACCAAAGAGTTTAAGAAATGAAACCGTCATAGTTTCAAGAAGGATTGGATCCATTGAAGGCTGAAGCATGGGTCCTTGGCATAGAGAAGTTGTTTGAGGTGTTTCCATGCCTAGAAACACGAAAAGTATTACTAGCCACCTTTACACTGGAAGATGAAGTGAGAAGGTGGTGGAAGTTGATGCGTGAGAACCATAAAGATATTGGTTGGACACGATTTTTGGAAATTTTCTATGACAAATACTTCCCACAATGTGTATGTGACAGAAAAGTGTCGAAATTCATGGAACTTAAGCAAAACAGCATGACAGTAGCCGAATACGAGGCCAAGTTTATTGAATTAGCCAAATTTGCACCGCATATGGTCGACACCGACTATAAGAAAGCGAGAAAATTTGAGGGTGGTCTTCGAGATGATATTTTGGAGAAGGTAAATTTACTAAAGCTCGAAACCTACGTTCATGTACTAGATCGGGCCATAATATCAGAAGCTAACATAGCCAGACAGAGTAAACCATCAACCGATTAGAAAAGTAAAAGCACGGCTTCTTTTCAATGAAATAGAATACGAGATCCGCAAGTACTTCAAATTCTTCTAGAGATACGTCTCTAAGGTGTAGCCAATGCGGTAAAAGACATTGCGAGGCTTGCTACCGACTTTCAGGGGCCTGATTCAACTGTGCTAAAATGTGGCATATAGCAAGGGATTGTAACCAAACCGGTGGAAAAATGGCTGTTAGCTCAACTGAATCAGTCTCAAATCAGGAAATACCACGAGACCCACTACGACCAGAGATACCATGAGGCAGGGGAGAGTGTCTGCACTCATTCCAAGAGATACCCAGAACACAGAAGCCGTCGTCTCAAGTACTATCTCTATATGTAATCAGGATGCTTTTGTGTTAATTGACTCTAGATCAACACACTCTTTTGTAACTTATGCATTTGCCTCTAGATTGAGTAGACCCTTAGAATCATTACCATGTTTGTCATGTGTATCTGCTCCATCCGGGGAATCTGTGTTATGTACATCTATGTATCAATTTTGTGATATGCGTATTGGGAGTGCTACCTTGTATGTAGATTTGTTACCCTTGGACTTTAGACATTTTGATGTAATTCTAGGCATGGACTGGTTATCTAACTACTGTGCCACCATCGATTATGTAATGCAACAAGTCGTATTTAGACCGCCAGGGCAGGAAGAAATTGTGTTTGTGGGTAATGGGGTAGTGCCTCCTCCTTATTTGATATCCGCAATGAAAGCATGTAAACTGATCCGTAAAGGATGTCAGTGTGCCGATCGGCTATCAATAATTGGCCGATAGCCTCAAAATTGGCCGATGACCGTTATCCTTTGGCCGATGGCCATACCTCTTGGCCAATGACCTCTCAGCATGTCCATGAGGTGGATCAGAAGTGTTTTGGAGATTGGCACAATTTTTAGAAGTCTAAAACAGTGCAAACAGAGGCAACATGAGGCATGGTAACGGATTTCCAAGTGAGGCGATCGAGCATGCATCTTTGAACTCTTAGAACTGAGCTGAGGCTTTGTAATTTGTAATTAGCTTTACTTGATTAGTTAGCTTTTGAATTTGTAATCAAACTAGTTAATTTGTTAATTAGTTAACGTGTTGTAATAATTACCTTAGTGTTAGCTAGTTATTCATTTGATTATGTAATAATTAGTCTAATTAGATAATTAGATTAGTTGCTTAGCTTAGCGTAGCTAGCTTAGTGTATTCATTCGGACCCTCCGTCGAGAGGGCGTATTGTTGTAATAAGTGTGCGTGCGTATGTGAATGTCTTCCAACCCCACGTCTTTCTCCCTTTTACTTATCAGCTTTTGATGGTTAGTTTTAGGGCATATTTCGATTAGCATCTTTATGTTTGCATGCGTGCATCATTCATCTGTCTTGCATGCACTGGACTCGGCGCATCATACAAACCGCATTGTATTTCAATACATTTACTTGAATATGTGTTCAACAGCATGTTATCAAGTTGCACCTCATATGCCATCTTAGAATAGCCGAGCCTATTTCTAGTTGCATTTTGCATGTGTTGCATTAGTCATCATAACATGAACTAGGATCATGCATGATTTCTAACTAGTTCTCTGTTTTGGCTCGGAGTACACTGTAAGTGTTTATGCTTTAGCATCTTGCATAAGTGTGAGTGTTGCTATGATAGCATACTTGCCATGAGGCTAACTGCTTAAGTGTTTAACTGCTTGAATGCCTGTGGGTGAAGGTTGGATTATTTGAATTGGAACAATTCATCGAAATGCGAGTTTTAAGCCCACTTGAGATGGCAAAATCATGTTTTCTAAGCCCACTCGAGGGTGGCAAATTCACATCTTAGCCTACTTGCGAGTAGCACCTTCAAACCATTTTCAAACAAACAAACATGAGATGTTTTGTTCCAACTTAGGCAATTTAGTCTATACTTGTATGTTGTGTGCATCACATAGTAATTCTACGTTAATAATCGGAATAAGAACACATGTGTTTTCAAAAACAAAATATCATGTTAGTAAAGGCCGATCTTTAGATCGGGCGAGCGGGGGTGCTCATTGCATGACCTTTCCCTCTCGTACCCAAGTTCCTGAGCCAAGGCAACTTTAGTGATGACGGACACGTGGCCTTAGGCACGAGTCAGGGTTTCCTAAATTCCCCAAAATAAAACATTTAGGTGGCGACTCTGTATCTGGAAAAGCAATCCATGTTTGGCACTTCTTTATTAAAATCAATTTTCCAAAACGATTTGCCGGATTTGGACACTTTGGTGATTTATCAGCCTTGCATTGCACTTTGCGAGATTAGATTCAGAACCGTGACATTGAGTCCGAACTGTAGTAGCTTAAGAACAAAATGATTTCACCCCTTCATGCACAGAGCCGTGACGTTCGGGCACGTCTACAGACAGCGATAGGGGGTACTTCAGTAAACACACAGCTCGTGGTTAGTTTAAAACACACCCAACCCTTGTTTTGCACATACCCAAACCCGAAACTCCTTCTCCTCTCTCTCTAAACTTCCTTTCTCTCTAGATTTTCCCTCTCCTTGAGTTACCCAACAACTCTTGCAAAAATTTTCTTTGAAACCCTTTCAATCCTCTACACTTTGAGCCAAACAAAAAGTGATTCGGTTGAGTTTTGGGATGTCTCTTTGTTTTCCTTGATTTCTTACATATTTACCCAAACTTTTCCCTCTTCTCCTTTGATTTTCACTCTTTGCTTATTTTCTCTCTCCTAGGGTTTGGGAATTTTGGGGTTTTCACTCAATCTCACTTACCCACTCACTTTTCCTCATATTTCCTCACTTTTCTCATTTTTCTACATGGATAGCGATGAGATCCCCATTCCCGACCCAATTGTGGGTATTGGTGCCATCCTAGGCGCGGACATAGAGGTCGAGGACGTTCCTGAGTCCGTGTTTCCTCCTCTCGCCAACAAACCATTTGATGCGGCCACCTACCAGCCATGCACACATGCTTTGACCCCTTGCGGTATTCTGGGCTTCGAGGGTCTTATCCTTAGGATTGATAAGGGCATTCTACTGCGAGAGCCTATGGAGCACTTGTCCGCCGATGCCTCCACGGTAAGTAATCTTTCCTTTGCTTATTGTTTTTGTGCACAGTTTGAATCTTGTAAACAAATTATCCTCCTGTTAATATAATGCAAATATTGATAAAATTCCCAATCCATATCTGATAAATTTCACGATTAACCGATAAATTCATAAACGGCCAAATATGTAAAATTTAGGTTGAAACCGGTTTAAAACATTTTGGCCAAAATAGGTAAAGGTTGGGATTAAAACTGAAATTTCATATTTCCACTAAAAATTTTGTGAGATAGCATGTTTTTGTTTTCATCATCGGATAATCAAAAGAAATCGTCCAAGTCTTAGAGCCGTTCAAAATAGGGTGTCTACACCATTGCGAATCAACATGAGTTGTTCTACTTCATCTTTTGAATGAGTTGAACTTGTTGACATTGTGCCTTGAAAATTGTGATTTGTATTATGGTACTTTAGCATTATTTCACTTTATTTTTGCTCTCTTTTTGGTTTGATGGAAATTCCTTACTTTTCATTCACTTCACACCTCACTTTTCTTTTATCTCACTATTCTTTTCTACACATACCCACATTTTGGTGTTTTACATCGTATTAAACAAATAGTTTCCTAGAGGATATGGTATTGGCTGGAATTTTGCATAAGTTTGGTAGCACAACAGCTAATAGATTATGTAATCTTGTATATGAAAGATTCTTCAATTGAGGCAACTGACAATGTTGATCATCTTCTGATAGTTGAAACTAAGTGCAGTTTGAGAGTCATGGTAAAGACTCGATGTAGGCAATTGAAAAGAATGTGAACCGCAACACACCCATGACACGAAATAGTAGGATGACGTACCCACGATACATAGCAACAAGACAACATTATCATGACACGAGACAAGACACAGCTATCAACTAAACCAAATGCCAAAGAAAAGAGACAAAACTCAAAATGAATGATCATTCATTATGCCCCTAGCTTTCCTTATGTTTCCTTATTATTCAAGAATTGCTTTCGAAATTCAATTTTGTAAAAATCGAATTTCATTTCCTTTCAAGCTCAAGTTAGAAATACCATCGATAAGTTCAAGTGCTAAAAATTGCTCGATCTATTGATCAAACCTAGTTCTCTCTTAATTCCACACAAGATGTGTAATACATGATGGTAATTGTAGCTTATGAATGATTGCGAAACTAAGGATGTAAATCAGGTAAGGACATGGTGTCACACCCCAAATCCGGGCATGACCGGCCGTGGCCCACAGGGACTTAGCCCAAGGCACACGTAAGCCTAAACATGAACCCAAAACCATAAAGAATAAATATGATGATAGCCCAGAAATAAATAAATCAACACTCAATCCAGTGACATACCACAAGTGAAAAACAAGTCATAACCAACTTCCTAAAAATATATATATACTAAATGGGACACAAACCGCCCACAAAATATTATAACTCTAAATAAAACACAACCACAATGTATGCACAAAACTTGACAAAGCAACCTAAAACAATTTAAATAAATGCCCTAGAGGTCCATGCAATTGAGTCCCCGCTATGCCATGAGTCCACTCTAAGTCCTTCTAACACCTGGAAATGGTAAACAACTAAGTCAGCTGATAGCTCAGTGAGTAGCAACATGGATAGTAAATACAGTTTTGCAAACAGGGTTCAATTCCAAAATAAGATATATATCACAGAAACTAGATTGGCATACAGTTTGGTAAATACAATCTGTTTCAAAAAGAAGGTTCCACAGTTCAACACTTAAAATACTCATGTCTCGCAAGAACATGATAAACGACATTTTCCACTTAAAACAGATTATAACATGAACACCAATAACTTTCTGGGTACCAAGAAAAACAAATAATCTGCCACACAGTTCTCAAGGCTATAAGCCCCGTTGGATCCAATATTGAACTAAGAGTCATCCTCAGGGTGGCACCTGGGCCTTTTCTCAAAGACGATCCGATTGAAGGTCACCTAGTTGTTTTTAAAGGTCTTTTCCTTACAATCGTTGAGCACTAGAGTCATCACGGCCCAACCCGAATCTGTTCCCTAGTGGCCAGAGTCACCACACACAGTGGAATAATTTCCCTGGACTAAATACACACATGGTCCCAATAATTAATACACATCAGTTTCGCAAAACATGGTAGTTCATCATTATAAACATGAGACCAAAACAAATAGTTTACAGTATGCCAAGTTTACACATATTTCAGAAATAATTTGATTCTATTGATAATATAATAATTTATCAAAACAGTTTAGTCTTAAAACAACAATTTAATTTTCCAACAGTTCAGGGTAGGGGAACATTTATAAAAATACGTAGCATGAAACTACTCACCTGAAATGAAATAATATAATCCTTGAATCGAATAGAGTGTAAAAGTCCAACTAGTGCCCTGAACCAAGTATAAAAACTACACGTCACAACTAATTTAAAAATACTAAAAAAACAAGAACTAAGTAACCTCAACTAAAGCGCACTAACACGGCTCAACCCGACTCACTGTTACTCTTAAATATTACCTAAGTTCATGTTCTTCAAGGTTTAAAATCACCCAAGACATGGGTTCCGGTCAAAACTTAATTAATTGTGACTTTAAGATAAAACAGAATTTCAAACAAGCTTTCCCAACCTATTCGCTAACTTTGAAAATTACAAAACCCACTCCACGCTATTCGAAAAATTCCAATAACCTCCAGATATGATCTAATATATTCTAAGTTTCAAACCCAATTGGTTTCACTTGAATTGCTTATCAAAATAATTATCTACAATTTATTATATCCAAACAGGTTGTTTTCTGCAGCACTTTAAAAAAATTGACGGTTCTCTTAATATACACGAGCAATCAATGCAAGGCCAAAAACGTACAAAACTAGACTCGTAACCGGTTCTAATGACACTAATTTGATAATTTTTGGATTTATACGCAAAGAGAACAACACTCCCGAATTTACTGTTTCGGACTGGTTTCCTGGACAGATTTGAATACCTCAATTTATATGGATTTTGACTCCCAAAAATTATGAAAAAATTCAGATATGCAATTCAATATGTAATTGATCTACTGTAAAAATTTCAGTTCAAAATTCATCTGTTTGATATGGTTTCTTGATTTTTAAAGTTTGTGATTCTGTGCAGAATTTTTGAACTAAAAATTACACCATTCTTTATACATGAATTTAACTCCTCAGATTTCTTATCAGTATATATATAATACATACACCTACAACCTCTCCATCAATGAACTAAATAATAATAGAGTAAGGATAAAGAACAAAAACAAAAGAAAGAAGAGAGATAAAGACCTACCACACACCCAAAAATTCTTCTTTGTTTGCAACCCCTTTTTTTTCTTCTTCTTTTCTCTAAATCTCTCTCTCTCCCCGTGGCTGCCTCCTGCTGCTGCTATAGGATGTATTAGGCAACCTAGGGTTATGTATCTAAACAAAAGGCTCTAGTTTATTATCTCTTTATATTATTTTATTTTCTAACCCATTAATTTAAATAAAATATTAATATTAATATAACAAAATATACTTACTAACTTGCCCTCAATATTTTTTTAAAAAAAAAATAAATCTTGCCTCTAAATTAAATGCTTTCACCACAAATTTATTTTAAGTTTAAAATTAATTAAAAGATCCTCCAATAATATTTAATTTGCACCTTAGAATTCACCACCAAAATATTTGAGATTGTAATATTATTATTTAATTGTTTACTTAATTTTTATATTCGGGTTCTCACACATGGGCACCAACCTCAAGAAGAGGTTGCCTACATATCTCAAGGTGAGAATCAGGCAAGACATAGTTTTGGTTTAGGGCTCACTCAGGTATTAACATTTTGTTTTTGGCTCTAACTTTTGCTAAGGTCGCCCTTTTGGGGTTTTTGGCCCTGCAAGCTCTCAGTCTTTCATTTTTCATCTTCTCATGCTCTAAGTTTTGCATGGGTCGCCCTTTCAGGTTTTCAACCCGGTGAGCCTCTCAAGGGTAGTATTACAATAGTTTCAATGAGTGTGACCAACAATTGTCCTTACCCTAGCAGTCTAACTTGTTTTTTCTTGGTTTGAACTTGCTATTTTCTCAAATTGTGCACTTGAACATGATTACTTTCTTAACAATTGGTCATCCTCAAAATATAGTATCAGCTTTCTCTATATGTTAACGATATCTCACATCAGTTCCTTCAAATGTTGATGGCAAAACTCTCGTTCCTCACAATTGATTGGATTTTGTTCCATGGATACCCTTATCTTGACGATGATAATTTTTTTTCTCTTTCTTTCATCTTCTTTTCTTTTCTTTTTTTTAATGATGGAGAGTAAAACTAGAAATTTCGCGGAGAGCAAATCTGTCTTTGTGAGGCTTGGATGCACTGTGAAGTTTGAAAACACCTTGTTTTTGCCAAAGTAATTACTTGAGTTTGAAGAGGACTCACAAAACAATGTAGAACATCATGCACATTTATGAATTCATCCTTATAAGTCTACAGAAAAATCGTCTTGGAAGTTTTGTTTGAAAGCTCTCAAGCAGTCTTATGAGGACAATTTAGAATTCGTTCAGACCATTTTAGAGATCCTTCTCAACACTCAAGGTTATTAGTAGAATTTCATTCTCATTAGCACATTAGCAAATTTACAGCATTCTCTTGCTTATTTGAATTATCAAAGCTTTTCTTGTTTTCATTAGGTCACACATGAATTACTATGGGCACAATTGAAAGATCGGAACCCAACTCTCTCTCATTAATATGATGAAGGCAAGAGAGTATGCGACTCAATAAAGAATAAACGACTCAAAGATTTAAGCGAAGATAAGAAAAAGCAAAACCTAACTAAAACACATGACTCAATCACTAAATGACACGACTCAAATTTTAACAAAATAGCACTATCATTATCTCAAACACAAAAGGGTTAGAATCTAAGACAAGCATCCATTTGTCCATCGGCAAGTTCAACTCTATCGTCCTTGTAGCATCATTATCATTTATACCCAATAAGCTTACTCAAAACAGTCGGATTGAGTCACATTGTTAGCCTTATGGTTTGTAGCATCTTCTTTGGCCAAGGTATCATCCTCTTCAAAACTCTTCCATATTGTCCCTTGTTTGGAAATTCGCTCCAAGGTGCATTCCATAATTGTCCCCCATTCCAAAGACTCCTTCAAAGTGCATTCAATAATCGCCCCTAGTTCAACAAGCTCCTCCAAAGGAAAATAAAAAATTGTCCCTAATTCAGAGGACTCCTCCAAATGAAGATCAACAATTGCCCCTAGTTGATTTTGTAGTTCATTACTCCATCCATCATTGTTGATGATGGTACGTGGATCCCACCATTTTGCTTCAACACTACTAAGGTCGAGCTCATCTAGGTCAAATAGGGGTCCTCCAAGTCTTTGAAAGGCTTTTCAGTCTACTCTTCTTTCTTCTCGCTTTTGATGAAATAAAGATCCAAGGATTCAAGGATCACCACAATAGGTTTGGGCTCAATAGCAGTTTTGATGTATTGGCTAGGATCAAAGTTGGTGAAAGGCAAGGTTTGGATAGCACAGATGTTGCCGTGATCAGGGGGAAAGCACTTTGGAATATTAGAGTTTTCAGGTAGGGTGATGACTTTGTTGTCAATGAGATCCTAAATCTTATGACAGAGAGAAGCACATTGGTTGGTATCGTGACCGACTTGTTGGTGGAAGGCACAATATTTGGCAGGGTCATGGTTGGCTGGAAGGGGGTCTAATAAGGGCCTTAGGCTGACGGTTTTTAGATGGCCCTTATCTATAAGGATTTGCATAGCTCGGGGTAGAGGTATGTACATGGGACGGAAGATTCTTTTTTTAGAGTGGCCCATATCAATTTTAGAGGTATTTGCAAAGGGATTGGCAAGTACTGGTTGAGTATTTCTGGTATTGGAGTTAGAATGGATATTTTTGTTGAATTCTTTCTTGTTCAACAAATTCAACAAAAATATCCATTCTAACTCCAATACCAGAAATACTCAACCATTTTGTTGAATTCTTTCTTGTCTATTCACCCAAAAAAAAATTCTTTCTTGTCACAACTAGATCCTCCTTTGCTTATCAATTTCTGACTTTTGGTGTCCTCAACTTGGCTTTATCACAGAAATGGGTAGATGGATTTGCATAAAGCTCCTTTACATGTTACATGGTGTCACCAAGGCTTAAGGTGTGTTTCGATACTATCTCAAATCGAGCTCTACCATTTGTTTCATCATCAATCTTTATAATAGCTTCGAATTGGAGTTAGCTTATTTCATCTCTAGTTTGCCTCATAGTTGAAGGACCCCTTAGTGCAAGATTCTAAACATGTGATGTGGGCAATGATGGAGTTGAAACCCTGAAGGTTAGGTTAGCCACATGCAGACAACCCATTTTGACTGACACTAAGACTCAGGCGCTTGCAAGCCTCTTGATGATGAAATGGTACCTACTTCATCTTTAGAATGTTTAAAGTTGCTTAAGGGTGCTGTATGAACATGTTTTGGCCAAAACATCAACTTTTTACGAAAATGACCATTTTACTCCTAGACCTATTTTTAAGCCAAAAACCAACTTCTTAACCTCGGAAAACCGGATTGTGCTTTGATTGATCGCATTTTCCAAAATCAGTGACCCATTTTATCAAAAACATTGATCAGAATGCAATTCGGTTACTTGTGCCGCAAGCAAGCCAAGGGCATAGGAACACGTACTTGGGCATGCATACATGACATGTGTACCATGGAAAAATGCACGTGCAAACGTTAGATGTGAGTGCACACATTGTCTGTACATGCTTGCATTGAAGCATCGTAGAGTTACTTTTGGAAACTCAATCTTGGTGCACTTTTTGTGGGAATGGTGGAGGGGGAAGCGATGACACCCTAGATGGGTTCCAAAAGCTTCCCCAGCTCTATATATACAGTCCCTTCCCCTCTCTTTGAAGGGGGTTAAGAAATTGAAAGCTTTTTGCAAGTTTAAGAACCAAACACCCTTCTTCTCTCCCTCTCTTTCCCTACCTCTGAAAATACCCTACCCATAGCAACTCTAAACATAGAAAATTACTCTAAGGCTTAGAGAACTGAAATACAATTAGAAACCTAAGCTTTAGGGAGGCTTGCAAGAAAGAAAATTAAGTTTCTTTGCATTTTTCTTCGTGTGCTCTTTAGTTCTCAAAACCATAAGGTAAGTCCCTCCTACACTTTATATTTCAATAGCTCTTTGCTTATTTTTAGTAGTCAATCTATGCTAGGTTGATAATCCATCATAGCATCATGTTGTTTATTCATTTTTTGTACTTTCTCGCTTTATTTCGCATATTTCTTTCTGCCTTGTTAGAATAGCATGTTTTTGGCTTATTTTAGTCATATAGTAAGCATGCATGACCCGGTTTGATCATCATGTAAATAGTTAGTAGTTTCACCTTTTACTTGTTATTTGCCTTTTTATGCCTAAGCATCATGTAGTAGCCTCTAACCAGGCCTAGGACCATCCTTGTATGTTTAGTTGCATACTTTAGGTCATATTTTTTTTAATGTATTGCATATAAGAAGCGTAAAGTGGGCATCCAAATAAGTCCTTCAAATCTCCATAACATATGCTTGTGTCCTTGCATTGTCCTTTTCAATAATCCAAGTCTATATACTCTTTGTATGTAAAATTGTTTGTTTTGAATGTTTTTCTGAGTATTGTTTATTTTAGGTTGGGTTTATGGCCATGGATTGATAAAATCCACTTTTTATTCTAAAAATCGTTATTCTTTTGAAGATATAGTTTTATTTCTTCAATCTAAAATGAATGGTATTCATTTTTCTTCAAATCACATAGTTTGGGTTAGATAAGGATTTTTAATTCTAAAATGAGTTTATGTGAACAATTAACCACTAAAATCATAAAATAGAGAGTGAGTAGAGGCCAATTTTTGTATTGGGCAAAAGGGGGTGCTTCTATGTAAATGGCCTTCCCCTTTTGTACTTAATCTCCCGAACTCAGAATTTTCTTGGTTACAATGGACTAGGCCTTAACTTAGTTTTCATCGTTAATGATTTCTTAGTTCCCCTTAAAAAATTAGGTGGCGACTTTATGTCAATAAAGCAAGTCGGTGTGGGATGCTTGCCTTAGGCTGAAAAATGGCACGACACCCACACCATAGTTCATTGAATGTCTTCGTATCATTCTTATCATCTCGGCAGAGGTGGGTTCGGCTGTGGATAAACTTGGTGCACTTAAACTGAATTGGGTTGTATGGGTTAATTGAGTTGGGCTTTTTCTGAGCTAATTAGTCATGACTTGGTGAATAGAACTGGCCTAGGATTTTTCTGAATTTGTTGGATTTGGTTTTCTTTTTAATTGAATTAGGCTTTTCTAAGTTGGATGGGCTAGGCTTTTCTGGGTTGGATGGACTCTTTTTTTCTTTTTTTTCCGTGCTACTTTTTCTGAGTTGACTGGGCTTTTTCTAGGTTTTTTCTAGGATGGATAGACTAGGTTTATTTATTTATTTATTTAAGGATGCACAAAAGTATTTTGGACCGGACTCATTTAACTTGGTAATCCTGGCATCAAAGAAAGTATCTCATTAGATCAAGGAACTTTTTGAAATAGGGTGAGACACAATCTTTACTCCCAATTCTAATTCTTAATTCAATGACCCATTCAAACAAAATCTCTGAAATTTTGATTTCTCTACCAAATTTTGTAACCCATTCAACCACGATCTTTGAAATTTAGATTTCCCTACCAAATCAAACACAATCTCCAACTTCTAATTTTCTGTCAAATTAAGCATAATCCCAAATTTGGACTTATATTTTGATTCTGATATGATTTTGTATTTTGAACTAGATTTTCCCAATATTTTGATTTGACTATCTAAAGATATTCCCCCCTTTCCCCCCTTTTTTAAATGATGATTAGGGTTATACTCAAAGTGGATGATTAAGTAACTATCTTCCAATCAAATGTCATCCAAAGAATCATAATTCTACTCGAAGTGTATAATTAACTATCTCCCATTCAAATTCCATTCAAGGAGTTGGGGTTTTACTTAAAGTGAATGACTAGGTAATTATCTCATAGTCAAATATCATTTGAGGAATTAAAGTTTTATTCAGAGTGAATGAGTAGGTAACCAATTCTCAACCAAACATTGTTCATAAAACTAAAACTCTACCCAAAGTCAATGACTAAGAGACTGTCTCCCAGTCAGATACCATTTGTAATTCCAAAACTCTACTCAAACTCAACATTTAAGAAACTGTCTCTCATTTAAACACTTCTTGTAGAATTACAACTCTACTCAAATTTAAATACTAGGTGACCTCAATCAATCACTACTTGTAAAATTAAAAGTAATGAATTCACTGAAATTCAAACTCTACTCTTTCAATTGTAACAGAACACATAAGCACATAATTTGCATCCAATGCATATATTTCCCTGTCCTAATTGTGAGAGTAGATCTAGGGTTTCACTAAATCAGACAAAATGGTCATCAAGTAAGCTTGAATTCGATAAATTTCCTGTCATAATTTGGAAAGTTCTATTGCTTGCTATATACAAAGAAGTAGGTTTAGTCAAAGGGTACATCAACTATAACTATCCATATACCTCTCGAAACCACCTTGGATGTGTAAGGGGACGATCAAACAGTACGTGATAGCCAAACTTTGACACTTGCTTGTTGACATTAACATAGCCCGCGAGTGGCAATCAATTAGGGATATTAAGCAACGAAGGAATTTTTCGAGCCCACAATGATGCAATGCAATCAATAATTAACCAATTAATCTCATAAAATAAAAGTTTTCAAGTCAAGTTCTCTTAATCCCCAGTGAAGTTGCCAATTGTGGACGCCGTGCATTTTTAAGTATCAGGCGCGTTACAACACTATGTTATACCAATTGGCTTTCAAGAGTTACCACTTAATTTTTAAGGGAAACTAAGACCTTTAACAATGAAACCTAAACAAAGGACTTGTGATATCCTTGTTCCGTATTATGCTAATTGGTCTTAATTGTGATTGTGATTATGTGTTTAATATGATTTTGAGTGTCAATTATATGATTATATGTGATTTTGAATTTCTATCTGTTCACCGTAGGAAAATCTGTTCAACTTACTGTTAGAAACTGAAAATTGAAGGCCTTATCGGCCGCGAAAGCTGAAATTGATTACACCGTCATGATTAGCGTAATTTTTAGAGCCTATGGTGAAATTTAATTAGAAATTGATTCGGATCAAAATAATTCGAGTAAACTAATTGAATTAAGCTCTATTATTAACCTTAATCAATTTGATTAAGAGAAGGACTATATAAGGGCCTTATTACACTCAACTCTTCTTTTTGGTGAGCTCAAAATCTGAAATCACTCTAGAGAGGGAGAGGGGAGCCGATTCTAGAGAGAGAAAGAGGGAGAATTTTGCATTTTGGCTCAAGGTTTGTGAATTTGGAAGCTGAACTCCAAGATCTAACTATAATTGTGAGGATTGAAGCTCCTAGGTGACTAATTGAGCAAAAACTTATGAGTTTAAGTTTGTAGTTTTGTGAATTCAAGGTTAGATGGCAATTGAGACCATAATTTGAGATGTAATTGATGAATATGGAGCTTGTGTGTACGTGCATGTGTATAATTACCATGAATTGCCATATAGTTGCATATTAGAAGGTAAAGCATGTTAATCATGATGAAATTAAGATCAATGTGTGCATGCATGTAGCAATTTGTTATGAGACCTCATGTTTGTGTATAAGACATGTTGATTGGGTTGAATTGGAAGTCATTTAAGACATGCATCCATGAAAATGAGACTACGGACTCAACTACATGTTTTGGAGATGAATTTGGCAAGAATTGTATGAGTATGAAATTGATCCATGGGAATTGAACTTCAAAATGTTGTAATTTAGCATTTGTATCATGTTAGAAGGTTTGCATGTGAAGTATGAGTCATAATATGCAAGTTACATTAGTTTGAATGCAAGTTTGAAGCTCAAAATGGCTGCTGGAAAACCCAGAATCCGGCGTGTCCGCTCGAGCGAGGTATTGGCTGCTCGAGCGTGAAATGTGAGTTCCCAGCAGTTTTGCAGACATGGACGTCCGCTCGAGCGGGGAGAATCACGCTCGAGCGTCTAGTTACATGTTTGACCTTCAGCTCGAGTGTCCGAAGTCGCGCTCGAGCGTGAATATAGGGCAACCAGTTCTTTTGCAGACCGTGGGGGTCCGCTCGAGCAACGAAAGCCACGCTCGAGTGGGTAGCTCTGTTTTAGAAATTTTGTAAAGATGTTCTGTGTTCTGTTTTCTGTTCTCTTTCATTTCTAAGCACTCTTAGGCATGCATTAAACATTACAAATGAGCTAAAAGGATAATAAAGAAGCCTAAGAGGGATGTATGAATTAAGAACAGATTAAATCGTTTATGACCCATATATGTGTTATGTATTATGTAGGATCAAGCACAAGGACGAATCCACCGGCAGAACACAGTAAGTAATATCTTAATAAAGATGGTTTGAAGTATGCCATGGTCCAATTACTTACTCCTATTTGAATTTTGTAAGTTTGTTAATTTGAAAGGTGGACAATATTTGTCATGCCGAATGATTGGGTCAAAGATCGTTTGACATGAATGATTGGGCCAAAGGCCGTTGGATATGAATGACTGGGCCAAAGGCCGCTTGACATAAATGATTAGGCCAAAGGCCGTTTGCCATGAATGATTGGGCCAAAGGCCGTCAGACATGAATGATTGGGCCAAAGGCCGCTTGACATGAATGAATGGGCCAAAGGCCGTTTGATGCGAATGAATTGGGCCCGAGGTCACTTGATACGTTTGTACTTGTAGTCGTTTGACACACTAGACTGAAACATGAATTGGACCCAAGGTCGTCCGATGCATCTATTTCAAATTTCGTTCATGTATCTACTTTATTTGATACTATTCACTGGACTTTCGCTCACTCTCATTCATGTGTTTGTACGTGAGCCAAGAAATGTCCAAACCCAGCCTCAGTGAAGTATGTAAGGAACAGTCAAGTTTTGAGAAGTCAGGCCGAACGTCTCACGCATGAGACTTGTTTTACCCTTTTGTTCTTTTGTTATAATTTTTGCTACGTTGGTGAAAACTTGGGATCACCTTGTATGTAAGCTTTTGGTTTGGCTAACTATGATTTGAATGATCCTGTTGTGTAAAGCTTATATGTTAACTTCCTTTGATGTGGGTTATTAACGAATACATGTGAAATGTTATGATGTGCCATGTAAGCACAGCTCTGTGGACAAAAGTTTTAAGTTGATTCCGTTTTGGCCCCTTAACTCTGTTGAAATATATCTAATCGGGTTTGAGGCCATAAGTAATCTCTTCATTACTGGCCGGTTATGACCTTAATCCATGGGGGCAGGTTCGGGTCATTATAGGACTGGTCCATCACAACCAAATAATCAAGGTTCACAAACTTAGGTATGAGAAGATAAAGTCATTACATGATGCACTCCTTCTCGCCCAATCACATGATTGGCCTCTACTCATCTTTTGTTTTATGAGATTTAATGATTAATTATTCCATAAAATTCATTATTTACCCTAATCCTTTACTAAACCAAATCAACTAGATGATTGAATAAAGAAATATCACTTAATTTGGATTAAATGAATATAGTCATATCTTTTCCATAAACTCCTGATTTTCCAATTAAAATAAAGATTTCAAATCATATGGCTATAAACTTAGCCCAAACTAAGCAATAGTCATGAAAAACATCCAAAACAACCAATTGAGCACAAAAAGCACACAACTTCATTATTTAACAAACAATAAGGTCAAGAGACTTACCTGAATTCCACCACAAAGCATCCAACCATGCAAAATATGATTAAACAAAATACAATGAACCTAAACATGCTACTAACACAAGGAACATGAACCTAAGCCCAATTTAAGGCTACTAACATAATTTAATGCGAACAAAGCAACTAACACATAAAAATAAATATGAAGAATATTATATGACGATTTAACCAGTCTATATGCATGTTAATATGATGAATAAACTAGCCTAAACATATTACAAGTATACAACTAACCAAAACATGCAAAACAAAGTAAGAACATGAAAGATTGATAACCTAGATGATGACTCATGATTACTAATACCCCAACAATTATCAAACAATGAAAACATGCTTAAATCACATTTAAAAACAAAGAAGTTAGATTACTTGTTGGTTTGAATATCAAACTGAAGATGTGACGATCCCAACATACATATCATGATTATAATTATTTAATTATGTTTTATTTATTAATTGTGATATGTGTCATGTGATTTATTTGAGTATATCTATTCAATTTAGAAACTATATGTTGATCGTAGGAAAATCTGCTGTGACTTCTATTCTGAATCCGAAATTAAAGGCCTTAACGGCATCAGAAACAGAAATTGAGTACATGATTAGACTAATTGAAATTTTTAGAACCATATGGTAAATTTGATCAAAAATTGATTCAGATTAATTAATTAAGTTGTGTTTAATTGGCCTAATGTTCTAATTATTGTATTAAGCCACTACAATATATTTGTGTCATAAGCTCCTTTAAGCTCATTATACCTCTTCATTTGAGTTCAAGAAATTTGAGGGAGAAGCTTCATTTGATCAAGTTAGTGCAAGAATTGTTGTGTTTGAAGCCTCTAGGTAAGAATTCAACCCTCAATACATGAAGATATTGTGATTTGGAGTTGAGTTCGTGGTTTATATTTGATCATTTGCATGTAGTTTGATATGAGAAGTCAAGAATATGAAGAAGCTTTACATGCATGTACTAAATTGTTGAGTTTTACCATGTTGAGCTCAAAGTTGTCAAATTCATGTGTGAAAAATAAAGAAAGTTAATTCATTACATTCTAGTCAAGAACATGGAATTTTGAACTTTGTTTTGGAAAATTGGAAGGGATTTGTGTATGTGGTTTCATAATTTTCATGAATTTTTGCATTATGATGAGTTTCTACATATTTCTATTAAGCCATGCAAGCTGTGAGCATGACAGAATCTTATTCCCTTGGTTTTCCCTTAAGTTTGTCTTTTGGAATGTTGTGGTTATGTTTAGGACATGTTGGTTGCTTGGTTTCCAAATTCTTGTTGCTCAGATTTTTGCTCCTCCGCTCGAATGACACTTCTTGAACTCGAGCGGGCTTTGCAAACTCTCAGTACCTTTGCAGGTCTGCAAAACTACTGGGAGAGTGTATTCTACGCTCGAGCATGTCTTTCTACGCTCGAGCGAGATCAACTCAAGCGGCCATTTCTTACGCTCGAGCAGTTGGTCAAATGTCTGCAAAACTACTGGATGTATGTTTTCTACGCTCGAGCATCATTTCTTGCACTCGAGCGGTAAGCGTCTTTTTCATTGTGTCTTGGCACTCGAGTGTCACTTCTTGCGCTCGAGCGGAACAACTTATTGTGTCTGACGCTCGAGCGTCATTTCTTATGCTCGAGCGGACTGTGCGGATATCAGTTCACGAAAATAACTTTTTACATCACTTTTTCAGATCTATTTCCTCCAAAACCCTAAAGTTGAGACTTTCTCTCTCTAAAACTCACTCTTTCTCTACTTTTTAATCTAGATCCATTGGATTTTCTACCTTAGTGTCTTTGAGAAGAAGTTAGAGCCTTCCAAGAGTTACGTTTTCATCCGAATAGAAATTGGTTTCGGTGTCGTTGGAGTTTCTCCCTTGTTGTGCTCAACTCCTAACTTTGAGGTAGAGATTTTCTACACTCTCTTATAGGTTTTAACTTAGTTATTTGTTGTTGTGTCGAAACGGTGGGACTTGAGAGTATTTTGAGCAGACCTAGGGTTTGGGTTTGGAATCAAAGAGAGGTTTCTAAGTAAATGAGTTATAGATGGTTATGGGGTTGAATATGAGGTTATATTGTGGCAAAATAGTTGATTTTGGCTACTGGGTTGTGTAACATGCTCGGGGGGTACCCGTGCGCGTTAAATAGTTCAGACTCCCGAGATCTCTTTAATTTAGTCTCACGTGTGCAATGTGAAACGTAGATGAGAGTCCAAATTTGGCAACTTTTACAAAATCTATTTTATTGCAAAAACATTTGCTAGAAATGGACTGCGTCATCAAATCTCAGAGTCGCCACCTAATATTTTAGAAAATTAGGAAACCCATGACTCGTACCAAGGACACTGTTCGTTGTAACCAAAGATGCTTGGCACGGAACCTTAGGTATGAGAGAGGAAGGTTAATAATAAGCACCCCCGCTCACCCAATCAAAGATCGACCTCTACTAAACCATGATATGACTGTTATTTTCTTTATATGTTCATAATTCGATTATTTAATAAATCCTAAAAATTACTATGTGGAGCATACAAGTGTAGACTAACTTTGTAAGAATTGGAACAATTCAATCTCATGTTCGTTTTGAAAAGGATTTGATTTTGCCACATCAAGTGGGCTTAAAGTGTTGCGAATTTTCCACTCAATAAAGTGGGCTTAAACATACATTTATTGAATTATTCCAATTTAAGCAACAAGTCTTCATCCACAGGCATTCATACAGTCATATCAAGTAAGTAAGTAGTCTCATGGTAGAATACTAACACATAGTAAGAAAAACTTACACAAATGGGATGCTAAAGCATAAAAACTCACAGATTGACCAACATCTCACGAACAGCTACAAAACAAAGTTAGTAAAACATACATGATCTTATATACAAAATCCTAATGCAATACATGCATGCGATGCAACTAAAAATTCGGTTTCTAAAATATGACATGCGAAATATTGCAAAACATGTGATAGCGCACATAATCACGTAGGAATTGATGAAATCCATAAATACAAACTTAGTCGAATCTAGATGCATGAAACATGGATGCAAAGTATAGATATGCATGGCATGTCAGATATATACATATGTACGGTTAGGGAAAGCGATAAAAGAATGGGATAGAAAGAAGCGGAGATGAGGGATTATTACAACACTTTAAATATTATAGATCCAAAGGAGGTGAATAAAAATAAAAATAAAAATCCCCACAAACACTCAAAATAAAAAATAAAATAAAGAACTTCATGTACTTTGGGGAAACAGACTGCCCACAATTAATAGCCCAACTCAGTAGTCCACTGGCACATTCCACTCCTTTTCTTCAACAAAATATGAGCCCAACAAGTAAGCTCAAAATTATGAAACCCAACGTTTGAAACCCCCGGCCACTCATAAAGCTAACAAGTGGCAAAGAACCACTTGTCTTCAATCCGATCCAGCAGGCCTCAGCCCATGTAAACTCATCTTCAATGGAGGCCCCACCTTTAGATCAGATGAAAAATTTGTAACCTGTTTCTTGTAGCCTGCTTTCTTCAGTTGGAAATTCATCCATTTGAGTAAAACCTTCTCGGGAGGTAACCTCATGAGTTCCTCAACATCCTTGCTGCCATCCACCAATTCCACCAGTTGAGGAGTTTTCTTTAAATTGAGATCAGCTAACAGTTGAATCTTGATTATTTGCGAAATCAACCACACTACCAGATGCGGTCTTGCTTCAATTAAGTCCTGTATGCCAATATTAACCACAGTGCAGCCTATAGCCTTCGCAGAATTGAGGCAAAGAGTGATTCTCATTCCTCTCCCATGGATTAAGGACCCGTTTGGTATTGATAGCTCGCTCATCTATTTCACCAGGGACAACAACATTGATGAGCCTACAGAGAAGAACTCCATCCTATAGGGGGGAGGAGCAGCGTCGGTCAGCCTGGATATGGGGAAGTTCTCAAGTTTGACAATCTGTTTGAGCTATCCATTGTGTAAGTGAAGCAGCCAGCAGCGGTAAGGACAGTGGGACGAGAGATGAATCTCATGGGTCGATCTCACCACCACCAGTCAGCCCACATTGTGGTCAAGTCTCCATATCAGTGTATGCATGTCTTTGTTTTTTGCTCTAGATCAATGCTCTACCCGATGCACACCTAGAGAGAGATCAGAGAGAGAGAGAAGATGGTATATATTTGTGTGTGCCTGTGAGAGATGTCGCTGGTATAGCCGAGAGGGAGAAAAGATGAGAGCCCATGCATGTGTGTGTACACCGGTGTCCTCTCCGAGAGGGAGAGAAGAGGAGATATGATGTGTGTGTTGATCCCTTGAGAGAGAGAGAGCTGCTGCCAGCCTCTGTCCGAGAGAGCCAGAGAGGGATCACTTCTTGTTGTTCTTTTGTTCTTTCAACTAAAGAGAGAGCCCATGTGTGTTGATTATTACCCTCCAGAGCGAGAGAGAGCTTGTGTGTTCATGCATGTGTATCTGTGTGATCTATCCGAAAGGGAGAGAGATCAGATTGAGAGTTTGGTGAATGAATCCATCATGGTGAGTTTGCTAGATTGGTTCTCCTCTCCCTCCCTGTATCATGTGTGTGCCTATATCAATTGTAGAGAGAGAGAGAGAGAGAGAGATCTGGATGCATTTAGTTGTGAACATTTTCATGGCTGTCAAACTCTCCCCCCCCCCCCCCCCCCTCTCCCTCTCCTGAAAACCTGTGTGTGTGAGCCCCTATGTATGTGTGTCCGGTGCTCCCTCCACCGAGAGTGAGAGATAGTCCATGCCAGCCCAAAAGAGAGAGCTGCCCATATGTGTATGTGCTGTGTGTTTCTCTTTAGCTCCTCCAACCCCAGAGAGAGAGAGAGAGAGAGAGAGAGAGAGTGCGTAGTTGAGAGGGAGAGTGCATGTGTCGTGTTCATCTCCAACCCAAAATTGCCGAGAGAGTGAGAGAGCCCGAGAGCAGATGCCTGTGTGTATGTGTGTATGTGGTATGTGTGTGCTGGGTGTGTGCCCGTGTGCATGGGTCTGCCGCGTGTGTGTGGAAGAGAGCGGCAGTGTGTGTGTGTCCTCTCTTTTCAAAATGCAACCCCAGCCCCAGATAAGAGAGAGAGAGCGAGAGTTATATGATGCATGTTTTTGTGTTTTTTATATTTTCAAAACCAAACACTGCCGAGAGTGGGAGAGAGCCATCAGCCCATGTTTTATTTTTTAATCATCCACCAGCCAGAGAGAGAGGAGATAGTGCAGTGCATATTTTTTTACAACAATGCTAGGTCTTATGAAAAATCTTTCATGAAAATGGTTATGAAAGATTTGTGACCTTTGGATTACACTTATAATAAAGCACTACACACTAATCAAGGTAATCTAAGAGTCACAAATTTTTCATGATCATTTTCATAAAAAAAAATTTTATGATCCCTAACACTTCTCATTTTTTTATTCTTCTCAAGCCAAAGATAAGATGATGTCCTTTATTTTCCACTCATTCTTTTCTTTCTCTCTAACAATAAATCTCCACCGCCCCACACATCCACCGCCCCACATATCTTGATCTCTTTTTTTTTTTCTTTTTCTTTTTTTTGTTGATTTCTCTTTTTTCTTTTTGTTTTAATTATTTTCTACATATTTCAAATATATTATTTATAGCAATTTATATAAGAATACCTAAAAATATGTACACACATAAAATTAGATAACAAATATATAAAATTTATAACATACTACAAATTAATAAACTATTAGTGATATAAAATAAATTAGCCAAAATAAGTGAGGTTTGCGATTAAAGAGTCAATTTGATTTTTTTTTTTTTTTTTTTTGAGAAATTCATAACATGGCATATTCTAATTTTCATCATGGGGTGGTCAAAAAAAAGTATCCAAGTCTTATGGCTGGTCAAAATGGGGTGTCTACAGGTTGATATTTGGAAAAGAGTGGGGGGTTTGTCCTAAAATGTTTCAAATATTTGTTTTGTATAAATAAATGGAATTGGTACTGAAAATGTGAAATTTGATGAATATGTTTGTGAATGGTGGAGTTGGATATGCATTACCCCTCACCTATGAAATTTTGAATAAATTATCTATCTTGAGATTTAATATCTGTTTAGAAATATCTGCATTGAGCTATCGGTGGAGGATAACTATGATTGTTATAGAAATTGCATGAGGATTACGTGAATTAAAACTAATCTCTTGTGGGTTGTCATCAAATATGACTATGTTTTAAATACATTGTATATGTATGATTAGTTGGGAGGAGAAAGGGAATGTACTCCATCTTTAGGAGGAGACAGGGGATGGACTCCATTGAATTAAGTTAGCTTGTGTGTCTTGGGTGAACGTCCCGAAACCGCGCGTATACATGGGTGCCGATCCCACTGATGAAATTTTCGTAAAATGGCATAATTAAAGTGTTTGTGTAATAATTGTGTTAATTTGGGAACCACTGAGTTGTAGTCTCAGATGGGTCATATAAACGATAATTAAACTAGCTCATGAATTAAGCTGAAATGAATAAACTTGAATTGACAAGAAGGAAAAACGGATTGAGATGTAAGTTCTGGCATTTTATGATTATATAGAAAATGAATGTTTTATCACTGGCCTTGTAAATGCACATTTTACTTATACCTTTGTTAAAACTCATATATTGTGTTAGATTGTTCCTATTGGGCTTTGGCTCACCCTATCTGGGAAAAACCATTTTCAGGTGTTAGTGATATGCCTCCATCAAAGGCAATAGCTTGGAGGAACCTTAGAGCAAGAGCTTTCTTTTGTTGTATTTCTTTTGTATAGCCAAGGGCTTTATTTGTATTGAGCTAGTCTCATTTTTGTTGTGACCAAGCAATGACTTAGAAAGATGTAAGCCTTTTGGGCATATAATTATATGTTTAACTTTCATTCCTCTCTACTACTTGTAACACATGCTGTAGATTCAGGATGAACTATTTATAAATGTAATCGCATGTCACATTTGTATAATGATTCGGGTTAATAGAAGTTTATTATTTTGATTATGTTGTCTTATGTATATTGTAATTTTTTCAGGGCGTTACAACTTAGTATCAAAGCGTACTAGGTTTGAATACTTTGGGTACGTGGGAAGTGATTATTACCACAATGGGTTTGTCTCACTTAGCTAAGACGCTAGAAGGTATTATATGCTTATGTGATAACATGTTTATATGATTATATGGGTATGTGATGTAATTTCTAGGATGTTGAACAAGTCCGCAGGCTCCTGGGAGTCCTATTAGAATGGCACTTAATCACTGCAATTTCTAACTGGAACTCTGGCAACGCCACGGGACAACCATTATCCAAAATGAAATTCGTATGTGTTTATATGACTACGTGCTTATGTGCAGTTGAACACACCAGTGGCCGAGTTTGAGGCCACCTTTACTAGCTTGTCTAGGTTTGCACTTGAGCTTGTGGCAATTGAGGACCGCCGTTGCTTGGAGTTTGAGAATAGGTTGAGGACCAGGCTCATGTTTCGAATGGCCGAATCCATGATTAAAGATTATGGGTGCCTTGTGGAGGCGGCGGCCCATCTTAAAACCATTATGCAGATAGAGGAGGAGAGAATGAGGGGCTCTAGGAGGAGTCAGGATAATTAGGGGGATAGCAAGAGGCAAAGGGATTTTAATCCCCAGTCGTCCTAGTTTGTGCAATCGAGATCCACTTTTTCGGTACTGAGTTCGGGTTCTGGGAGGAGTGGCCAGGGAGATTTCACTTGTTTTAAGTGTGGTCAGTTGGACCACAAGTCTCCAGCTTGCTCGCAGAGAGGAGGAGGGCAGCGAGCAGCATCATCTTCAGTTCGTTCTTAGAACTAGAGCCAAAGCCAAAGGAGAGGGAAGTCGCTCACTTGTTATTAGTATAGGCAGGCAGGGCATTTGAAGAGATTTTGCCCACAGTTGGATGGCACACCCGGTGCGTCTGATTCGAGGCATGCACAAAGCCACTAGCCTGCACAGTCAGCACAGGCCTCGAAGGCCAATCAGGGAGCCTCTTCAGCTTAGTCAGTACATCAGGCTTATGTTCCGAGGGGTGAGCAGGTTGAGCAGAGACCTACAGGGTGCGTGTATGCTGTTACCGCGCCGGATATAGTACCAGTGCCTTTGGTTGTGGGAGGTACTTTCTTGCTTTTCAATTCAGTTGCTAATGTGTCGATTGATACGGGCGCATCCCATTCATTTATCTTGTCTGCATTTGCATCGGTTTTAGGGTTTGAGTTGGCACAGTTAGCATCCCCTATTTATGTAGAGTCACCTATTGGTGGCGAGGTTATTTTGAGGCAGGGGTGTTGGGGTTATGACATAGAGGTTGCCGGTCGCTGACTTTCTTTTGCATTTGTGTTGATTAATATGTCTAGCTTTGACGTTATTTTGGGTATGGACTAGTTGTCTTCATATCGGGCTATTATAGATTGCTACCGTCAGAGGGTTACTGTATGTACCTTGAGCGATGATTGCTTCTATTTCTTGGGGGATTGGGTTGGTAGAGTCTTATCACCGGTGTATGATCTGCATGGGCGGAGTGAGCTTAGATGTCTTCTTGCCAACTTCCTGAATACTGAATGTGCTGAAATCTGAGTTGAGTTGCCAAGGGTAGCTTGTGAATACCTGGATGTTTTTTTGGATGATCTTGCCAGTTAACCACCTCACCGAGAGATCGAGTTATCTATTGACTTAGTGTCTGGTATGGCACCGATTCTATGGCACCGTATAGGTTTGCACCTGTCGAGTTGAGTGAGTTGAAGATTCAACTCCAAAAGTTATTAGATAAGAGTTTTATTCGCCCTAGTACGTTGCCTTGGGGAGCACTGGCTCTCTTTGCTAAAAAAAAAAAAAAGATGGAGCGTTGCGACTTTGTATTAATTACTGGAAGTTAAACTGGGTAACCATTAAGAACAAATACCCAATGCCTCGTATAGATGATTTATTTGATCAGTTGAAAGGGTCTTGTTGCTTCTCTAGGATAGACATGAGATTGAGTTATCACTAGTTGAGAGTAAGGGAGGAAGATATACCGAAGACGGCATTCTGTGCACAGTACGACCATTATGAGTTTCTAGTGATGCCTTTTGGGCTAACCAATGCCCCAACTATATTTATGGATTTGATGAACCGGATCTTCTGTGAGTCCTAGACCATTTTGTGGTCGTCTTTGTGGACAACGTCTTGATTTACTCACCCTCTGAAGAGGAGCATGAGGAACACGAAGAACACTTACGAGTAGTACTTGAGTTGCTTAGAGCCCACAAGTTATATGCTAAGTTTGGGAAATGTGAATTCTGGCTAAGAGAGGTTAAGTTCTTAGGCCATATGGTATCTGAGGAAAGGGTGACTGTAGATTCATCTAAGATAGAGGCAGTGCAAGGTTGGGAACAACCTAAGAATGCCCTTGAGATCCGTAGTTTCTTGGGGTTGGCTGGATATTACCGTCGGTTTGTGAAGGATTTCCCTAGGCTAGCCTCACCATTGACTAGACTGACGAGGAAGAGAGTTAAATTTGTTTGGAGTGGGACTTGTGAGAAGTCATTTCAAGAGCTTAAAGTTAGACTTACCACTGCTCCAGTCTTGATTATTCCGGAGAGGGGTTTGGGTTATTCAGTGTATTGTGATACCTCACGAGAAGGCTTGGGTTGTGTCTTGATGCAAAAGGGGAAGGTAGTAGCCTATGGCTCACAGCAGTTGAAAAGTCATGAGAGGAACTACCTTACTCATGACTTAGAGTTAGCGGCAATAATCTTTGCCTTGAAGACTTGGAGGCATCACATGTATAGTAAGAACTTTGAAGTGTTTTCTGATCACAAGAGTCTGAAATATCTGTTTACACAGAAGGACTTGAATGTGAGGCAAAGAAGGTGGATGGACTTCATAGAAGACTATGACTTTGAGTTGCATTATCACCCGGGGAAGGCCAATGTTGTGGCCGACGCCTTGAGTAGGAAGTCTATTAATAGTGTAGCATGAATTGCCATCCGGGAATAGGAGATGTTAGGTGCTCTTGGTGAGTTTGACTTGCACCTTGGTGAGTCCGTTAAGACTACAACGTTGTTTACGGTAGTTGCATAACCCTCACTTATGAACCAAGTGTTAGAAGCACTGAAGGGTGATCTTAAGGTGCAAACCCTCCGAGAGAAGATCTCCAGTGGGAAAGTAGAAAAGGGCCTGAACGTGTATTCTGACTCGAGTGTTAGATACCTTGACCATCTCTTTGTGCCAGAGTCATGTCAGGAAGAAGTACTCTGAGAGTTTCACCATTCATGCCTTGCGGTGCATCTGGGAGGTACAAAGATGTATCACGACCTGAGTCACCAGTTTTGGCAGAGAGATATGAAGAAAGATGTAGCCGCGTTTGCATCGAAGTGCCTTACTTGTCAGCAAGTGAAGGCCGAGCATCAGAGGCCAGCGGGTTTGTTGCAACCTTTGCCTATAGCTGAGTGGAAGCGGAAGCATGTCCCGATGGATTTTGTTATGGGCCTTCCGAAGACCCAACAGGGTAGTGATACAATTTGGGTGGTACTTGACTGGTTAACCAAGTCAATGCACTTTTTGCCTATACGTGTGAGTGACTTGGTAGACTATCTTGCCGATCTTTACATCAGGGACATAGTGAGATTGCACAGGGTCCCTGTGACGATTGTTTCAGATAGAAATCCACGTTTTACAGCTCGGTTGTGGCAAAGCTTACAAAGTACCTTGGGTGCGTATCACCCTTAGACTGATGTGCAGTCCGAGCGTACTATTCAAATCCTTGAGGATATGCTTCGAGGTTATGTCCTTCACTTCAAGGGGTCGTGGGAGAGGCACTTGCCCTTAGTGGAGTTTGCCTATAACAAAAGCCTCCAATCGAGTATTAGCATGGCACCATTTGAGGCCTTGTATGGCCGACCGTGTAGATCTCCAGTATGTTGGGCCGAGGTAGGTGATGCACCTTTTTTGGGGCCGGAGTTAGTTTGGGAAACGACAGAGAAAGTGGCACTTATCCGTAAGTGGTTAGTTACAGCTCAGAGTCGCCAGAAAAGTTACGCTGACCGTAGGAGGAGACCTTTGTCTTTTGAGGTGGGAGATCATGTCTTCTTGAAGATATCACCTAGACAGGGTTTGATAAGATTTGGGAAGAGTAGGAAGTTGTCCCCTCGATTTATTGGGCCTTTTGAGATCCATGAGCAGATCGGGGAGGTAGCTTACTGTTTGGCATTACCGCTACAGCTTTCCGGAGTTCATGACGTGTTTCATATTATTATGCTTTGGAAGTATGAGTCGGATCCATCACACATGTTGGATTGGACCGACTTAGAGGTAGATGAGGATGCCTGGTATAAGGAGAGACCGGTGGGAATCTTGGATACTCAGGAACAAGTCTTCCGAGACAAGACAATTCCCTTGGTTAAGGTATTATGGAAACATCACAAGGTTGAGAAAGCAACTTGAGAGCGTGAGTTGGAGGTCCATGAGAAGTATCCAGACTTGTTTGTTGATGTTTAAATATGTATTGAACTTTGTATGTTAATGAAATATGAGAACATTGTACATGTCATTTATGCGTTGGGAGCATGGACTTAGTATAAACATTGCATATGTTTTGAGAATATGGAAATATTGTGTATGTTGTGAAGAACACGAGTTACTTATGAACATTGTAAATGTCTTGGGAAATTTTAAACTACACTTTCAATTTTGGAAACTTGTGCATCGAGTGAATGAGAATGGATGACCGGAGAATGGATCATGGTGTTGAACTTGTTAGATTATCATTGTTGTAAATGGTTTAATAAGGATTTTGAACTCTTTTTTTTTTTTTTTGGTGAATAAGTCATAAATAAAAATGAAAGATTTACAAGAATACAAGGGGCATACCCCATGACCTAAAGCAGCTAAATACAAACAAAAAAGACAAACTTTGAATGAAAAAAACAACCAAATAACTTGTTCAAGATCTATATTCCAATCAAAAGATAGGGAACATAAACAGATACATTACCTAGATATCAAACACCTATGTAACCATTTGTCACAAGCCTTAGACCAACTTAAGGAACACGTACCCTACAACAAAAAATGAGAATCAAGCAACCGGTTTCTTAATGCCAGTCGCACAGATTGGTAAGAATACTGGTACAAACCCAAATATTACACTTATGTAAAACATCCCAATTGAAAAAAAAAAAAAAAAAAAAACCATAAAGAGTTACAACTATTACAAAAAGTAAAAGGAAAAACAAAGTATTCTCCGTATGAAGGAACTCCACTTAGACTGGCGCAGCAATCCAGCCTGGTCTTGGTGATCCTCTGACAAGCTGCAACCTCAATGGGGACAACACAGTGCTTACTCCACCACTGATTAGAGTAACCTGAGAAAACCAACAGCACATACCTATAACACTGTGTTGCACAAAGCTCACAATATATATGGGCTAAGTCACCTAACTCACATTGTACACACAACTCAACAAAGACTAATAACAGTGATAGGTATTCGGGAATTACCATGGACTTTATGAGAGAGAAATAAAAAAAACTACTCCAACAATTTATAGCACACAAATCTCAACCCATTACAATAACATCCCCTACCAAGTACCAGCCAGTTGTCAAAACCTCCAGGTAAATAAATAAGTTCGCACTCCGTATATGGCTAACATCACTCAACCCTCTATAGTGACCTCACATCCCTCACTGAAAAGCTTCCTCATATTACACCTACAAACAGAAAACCTCATTAGAAAATAGATTAAACATGAGCCTCACTATAGGAACTCACCAAGCTCAACCCACAATATGAATCTCTCAAACACTCAACCCTCAATCGATAACACTCCCCTCAATTTTAAGGATGGTTGGAGGCAACCTCCACTCTTGCAAAAACCAGTTATCAGATTGAGACTACTTGATATTTTGAACTTGATTTGTAATTCCGGGGACAAAATTCTTTAAGGAGGGAGATTATAGCGATTCCGGTTTTGACCCGACTTTTGTTGTATTCCGGACTCAGGTTTCATGGTTTAGTGTTGTGGTTCATCTCTTATTCCCTTGGTTTTCCCCTAAGTTTGTCTTTTGGATTGTTGTGGTTGTGTTTGGGATAGATTGGTTGCTTGGTTTCCAAACTCTTGTTGCCTAGATTTTTGCCCCTCCGCTCGAGCGGCACTTCTTGCACTCGAGCAAGCTCTGCAAACTCTCAGTACTTTTACAGGTCTACAAAACTATTGGGAGAGTGTATCCTACGCTCGAGCAGGTCTTTCTGCGCTCAAGCGGTATTAGCTCGAGCGGCCATTTCTTACGCTCAAGCAGTTGGTCAAATGTCTACAAAACTACTGGATGTGTGTTTTCTATGCTCAAACGTTATTTTTTACGCTCGAGCGGTGAGCGCTCGAGCAGAACAACTTGTTGTGTATGACGCTCGAGCATCACTTCTCGCGCTCGAGCGGATTGTGCGTATATCTGTTCGCGAAAATGACTTTTTACATCACTTTTTTAGATCTATTTCCTCCAAAACCATAAAGTTGTGACCATCTCTCTCTAAAACTCACTCTTTCTCTAATTTTTAACCTAGATCCATTGGGTTTTCTACCCTAGTGTCTTTGAGAAGAAGTTGGAGCCTTCCAAGAGCTACGTTTTCATCTAAAGAGAAATCGGTTTCGGCGTCGTTGAAGTTTCTCCCTTGCTGTGCTCAACTCCTAACTTTGAGGTAGGGATTTTCTGCACTCTATTGTGGGTTTTAACTTAGTTATTGGCTGTTGTGTAGAAATTGTGGGACTTGGGAGTATTTTGAGCAAACCTAGGATTTTAGGTTTAGAATCAAAAGAGGGGTTTCTAAGTAAATGAGTTATAGATGGTTATGGGGTTGAATATGAGGTTATATTGTGGCAAAATAGTTGATTTTGGCTATTGGGTTGATATTTGGAAAAGATGGGAGTTTGCCCTAAAATGTTTCAAATATTTGTTTTGTATGAATAAATGGAATTGGTATTGCAAATGTGAAATTTGATTAATATATTTGTGAATGGTGGAGTTGGATATGCATTACCCCTCACCTATGAAATTTTGAATAAATTATCTATCTTGAGATTTAATATCTATTTAGAAATATCTATATCGGGCTATCGGTGGAGGATAACTGTGATTGTTGAAGAAATTGCATGAAGATTAGGTGAATTAAAACTAATCTCTTATGGGTTGCCATCGAATATGACTATGTTTTAAATACATTGTATATGTATGATTGGTTGGGAGGAGAAAAAGGGATGTACTCCATGTTTGGGAGGAGACAAGGGATAGACTCCATTGAATTAAGTTAGCCTGTGAGTCCTGGGTAAAAGTCCCGAAATCGCGCGTATACATGGATATCGATCCCGCGGATGAAATTTTCGTAAAATGGAAAAATTGAAGTATTTATGTGATAATTGTGTTAATTTGGGGACCACTGAGTTGTTGTCTCAGATGGGTCATCTGAACGATAATGAAACTGGCTCATCAATTGAGATGAAAGGAATTAACTTGAATTGACGAGAAGTAAAAAGTGATTGAGATGTAAGTTTTGGCATTTTATGATTATATAGAAAATGAATGTTTTATCATTGGCCTTGTAAATGCACATTTTACTTATACCTTCCTTAAAACTCATATATTGTGTTAGATTGTTTCTACTGGGCTTTGGCTCACTCTATCTAGAAAAAACCATTTTCAGGTGTTGGTGATATGCCTCCACCAAGGCAATAGCTTGAAGGAACCTTAGAGCAAGAGCTTTCTTTTGTTGTGTTTCTTTTGTGTAGCCAAAGGCTTTATTTGTATTGAGCTAGTCTCATTTTTGTTGTAACCAAACAATGACTTGTAAGGATGTAAGCCTTTAGGACATATAATTATCTGTTTAACTTTCATTCCTCTCTACTCCTTGTAACACATGTTGTAGATTTAGGATGAACTATTTATGAATGTATATTGCATGTCACATTTGTATAACGATTCAGGTTAATGGAAGTTTATTATTTTAATTACGTTGTCTTATATATATGGTAATTTTTTCGGGGCGTTACAGCGAAGACCCCTATTTCAGCATATTTTGACAAGTTCTTTTGTGTTCATATCTTCGTTCTCATCTTCTCTGAAGCATTTTTAAGCATGAATTATGACTCAATATGGAACTAATAAGTGAGAAACCCACATGAATGATTGAATTAGAAAGAGAAGATAAATTATATGATTCGAACAATGTGTTCCAATATGTGTATATGTGAATTGTGTAGGTTTGAACCTTGTAGAAGAACATCAACCTACTCAAGGTGAGTGATGTCTTTGTAACAGTATTTTAGTATGAATTACTTTGAAAGTAGTTTTACTGTGCAATGAATTATGAAACCTACACTTTGTATAAGTAATGAGATATGATTCAAGATTTTCGAAAAAGTATTTTGTGACACTAAGCTATGCTCTAAAACTCTGAATTATGTAAAATGATATAAGCTTTCCAAAAATGTGATTTGCTAAGAATGAATGAGTTTCCTTTTGAACGATGACATGAAAATGTGCTTTGACCATTCGGTAACCGCTATTTTGTCTATGATCCGCAAGTAACGTTCTTTAAAAGATAATGAACCATTGTAAACGTTCTGCATGATATCGATCTTGATGATTGTTCTGTATGACTTTGATGGCAATCATTCTGTATGGAATCTACACGTATAAGACATTTTGTATAAGCTCATTATGTATATGGTATCAAAGTGATGTTCTGTATATGGCATCAATGTGATGTTATACATTCTGTATAAGCCATCATTGTGATGATCTGGATTCCATATTATAAGCCATCTTTGTGATGTTCTGCTAAGCCATCAATGTGATGTTCCGCATTCTGTATCAGTCATCTAAATGATGTTCCACATAAGCCATCAATGTGATGTTTTGTACAAGTCACCAAGACATGTGCTCTGAGCAAAGTCATTCAATATGAATGTTCCGCATGACATTTTGATAAGTAACATAAGGCATTCGAGGACTTCGCAATATGACAAGTTATGAAAGGTTTGGTAACCGTATTTGTTATTACATGTTTTCAAAACAAGTTTCAATTATGACATGAACCTTTTAAATCACTCTGATAAGTTATGACACTCATTCATTAAACCCCTTTACTTAGAGATTACTTATCGGGCATCCAGCTCACTTTGTTTATATACATATATATATATATATATATAAATATGTAGGTGAGCATTAGGAAGTTCCACATTAGAGCTTGGTTTGGAGTCAGCCTTTTCTGAAGCCACTTGAGTTATGCCTTTGCGTCGAGGCATTAGTTTTATGTTGGCCAAGCTCGAGAAGCCTTGGTTTTGTGCAGTTGGTTATGTTATATATATATATTGATCTTGGGTTTGTATCTACAAGATGAATGTTTGTATATATTATGGTCTAATGTGAGATATAACATGTATGTTTTGTCATTTGCATGTATGCACAGCTCAATGGACAAGTTTTTAAATTCTGCTTATGATTGTGGCCCCGTATATCATATTATAAATTCTGTTAATTCTTTCTTTGAGGCCGGGTAATCTGGGATTACTGGCCGGTTACAATCTAAACCCATAGGAGTGGGTTCGGGCCATGGCAAAAGAGCACATAAAAAGGCGAGATTCCTTGCTTGATTGCTTCCCTCAAGCTTGGCTTTCACTTTGATTTACTTTGCTTCAAACCCTAGATCTACTTTAGGTTACAGAGTGTGGACACCCCATTTTTGACCACTCGCAAGGCTCGAGTGCTTTGTCCGGTACACTCAATGATGAAAGTGGTGTTGTGCATTGTTCAAGGTCTCAACGAAGGGGCCTTGTTTAAAGCTCCAAAACAATCCCAAACCTCCTATATTCCCACTAATTATACCCAAGAAATCCGTTTTTACACATTGTGCCACCCTATGTTGAGGCTAAAACAGAAAAACAGCGAAATGCATTAAGGGCCAGCCGTGCCTCATTGAGGGCAAGCCGTGGCTATTGAAGGCCGGCTGGGCCTTGGTAGTGAGAAACACTATTCTGGGCGGGAGGCCACCAGCTGTCCATTTTTGAAGATATTTATGATATTTTTGGCTCAAATTCTATAAAAACGACCATATATCTCTGTTTTGAAGGTTGAAGAATTTCAAGAAAACCATTATATCACCTTAAGAGCTCCTTCTTCTCCTTCTTCTTGTGCAAGCAACACTTTGAACTAACCTACCACCTTGAACCTATATCCATACATCATATACGCCTTCACACCTTAGCTTAGGAACCTTAGCTGAGCCTTGAACACCATAATTCAAGCTTGAGAGTGTGTTGAGACTTGGCTTAGTTCATAATTAAAAGCTTACTTCTTTAAGAGGTATAAGCTTGTTATCTTCCCTCGCGCTTTCATTTCTTTGCTACCTAGTTTTCATTGTTTTGTGTTGTTTTGTTCCTATTCTAAGTGTTTAAGTTTGGGTTTGGAGAGCTACCGAAAGGTAGAGAGAGTTTACACTTTCTATACCTTTACCTATAGCTCAAACCCTTACTTTTACACTCTTTTTCTTTGTTCTCTACATTGATTTTCAGAGTTAAAAGAAGGGCTAAAAATCAGGCTTTGAAGTTTCCAAAGTGGAGGGGTTAGCCACCCCTCTTTGTTCTTGCTTACTAGCCTTATTTCCTCTCTTTGTTGATTAGCTTTTTAAGCTCTTTTCATGCATTTTTAGTCACTGTTTTTCATCTGTTTAGTGCTGTCTTAAGTTGGTTAAATAGTTTATGCTTTGATTAACTTGGTTGTTGTCTCATAAGTTTGCATATATAGCATGTTGTATATTGCTCTAAGCTTTTCTTCAACTCATTTCCATGTTTAAGAACCTCATTTTAATAATCAACTTGCCATTCATCTCTTTCATTTGAGAGTTGTTTCAATCGGTTGATGGTTATTCAAAACGTGAACTAGCGATTTATGCTTAATGGCTTAATTTCTACGGAGGTTCATTGCTAATGGTGTAGTCTCTTTTTCACGTTCAGAATCACCCCTCGATTGACATATTTCTCACTTAGTGGACGTAACAATCACCTTGGACTTAATGGATTAAAGGATGGTAAAGGCTAATGAATTTGGCTTAAAATGAACCAACCACGTAAAGAAAATGAGTTATATTGCTTGGGGTTTGGCCAGACATTATGCCGAATCCATTGTGTCAAGGGTCGTCTAACATCAATTCATGATGTTTTGGATGAACTTTGAAGTGTCTCTACCTCCTTCTTTGAGTTCACTCCATGATAGGAGAGAGGGGTGGTTGTTGTTCATTTCATTTTTATTTTTTTTGTCCAAGTTGTGTATCGAAATCATCAAGCAATCAATTTGCTCATTGATGGTTTTGGAAACAATTCTAATCTTCTCTCAAGGCTTTCCTATGACAGAGAAGTGTGAGGGGGACAAACAGAGTCCAGAACACTCTGTCTACACTATTTTCACTTCAGAGCACAAAATAGAATTTTGCATGACATTGAGGCACAACTGGCCTTCTTTAGGCCTGGCCGGGCTTCATTGAGGGCCGGCTGGTCGTCAATGTTTGGTCAGCAGTGTATTTTTGCAGAAAACAAAAGGCAATGACTGAAGGTGAAACAAAGCAAGCCAAGGCAGACAATGGTGTTCTGGGACCTTATGTATTAATGTTCCGTGCTTTATTGTAGTTAATTAATTTATTTAATATTGTTTGTTGTAATTAGTCTTGTTAATTACTAATGTTGTAGTTAATTAATTATTATTGTTTATTTGTAATTATTATAGCTAGTTAGCTTAAATAGTTAGTTTACTTATCATGGTTATCCTTGTTGTAATACCCTAGTTAGCTAGTTTATTCTTTAATTTATTCATTCGGTTTTGTAATAAGTAGTTTAATTCAGACTTTTGGACTATGATTCGCTCCCTCTTGCACGAGGGCAATGTTGTAATAAGTTGTATTTCATCCAACCCTACGTCTTTCTCCCTTTTACTTACTTGCTTATAATGGTTAGTTTAGAAACATCACGTTTTGTTAGCATACTCCATGTTTCGCATCCATTTGTCTTACATGCATCCAAGGTTCGGCTCATCATGCTAACCCGATATCAAATGTTCAAATTCATTACTTGACTATGTGCACTCTCGCATGTCTTGAATGGAATCATATGCCATGCTCATAGCTGAGCCTGTAATATACATTGTAGAGATATGGTTTGGAAATACTCTCTGGATCCTGTAGGGCGCTCTTGATCCTCAGCTAGTCACCTGAAAAGGAATGAACACTCTGGTCGGGAGTGCCGAAATTAGCACTCCGACGGATAAGTCAGTGTACACTTATTGTTGCTTGTGTCTCAAGTTAATCTTATTTTTTCTCGCATACCTTTTCTTAGCTGATGCTTCTCTTATTTATAGTCGTCCTTGATATTGATGGTTAGGCCCACCTTTCGACCACCGAATAATTGGTTATTCGGTTGTCCTACCTATTCGTACTCGGCGCAACTTATAGCTGATTCTATGGCCGTTTTGGTTATTCAGCCTCTGTCCCTCCAGGATAGAGCCGTATAGTACATAACTTGATTTCTTTCTTTAAACTAAATCGGCTTCCCTACGTAATTATATTATTCGGCTCCCACAATTGCCCCCCAAACATCCTATTAATGTCAGTTATTCGGCATGTTTGATCTTGGACTTGGGGGGTCAAAAAATACGGCGGCTTCCCTTATTCCAATGCAAGCGTCAGAACACCTACTCTTTTTAGTAATGATTATAATCTCCCTCCCCTTCATACGTTTTATTTATTTAATACGATTTGAAACCGTGTTATCTCTTCGTTTGTATGCTTTTTGAATACATAAGTTTCTCGTTGCCTGTCAATTCACCTCCCTCGCTTAACATCCTCTGCAACTTCTTTCCGTTCTTCATTGCCCTCCTCATTTCTTGTAAGTTTTTCTCTCTCTCCCATTTCGACTCCCATTTCCGTATTTGTTTTCTGTTTAGAGTGTCCACTTTATTGGCTATGATAGCAAAACATTTGAGAGGCCTTCTTTCTGCAGATTGAGTCTCTGGTTTCCGTCACCATTTTTCCATCCCTGCCGACGTCCATCTATCACTCTTGGCAGAGAACGTAGTTGACACGGAGAGGACTGATGAGAATACAATCATCTTTCCTCTCCTGTCAATCACTGAGGGCAGAGTCCGTTTCCCCCTTCATCCATTTTTAAGGGTTGTCCTTCGCCATTGGGGTTTAATTCCTTCTCAGCCGAACGTAAATTTTTACCGAATAATAATGGGAATTATAGAACTAAACCGACGCCTTAGGCTTAACCTTGGAATCCCTGCTATTCGGCATTGTTATGCCTTGGCCAAATCTTCTGGCTGGCAGGGGCGCTACTTCTCAGGACCAAGGGCACCGACCATCATTTGGTGACTATTCTTGCCAGCTCTGGCAAGCGTGTTGATGATGTTATGGTCGTTGTCCGTGGCAACTGGGAATTTGGCGTGGGCGAAGATCGCCTAGATCTAGTGCCCAGGTGAAGAGGCGAACCAGGTGGCCGTTTAACCTCCCACAAATTTTTATTAAGTATTTACCTGGTTCAAATTCTGCGTATTTACCATTTTATTTGTGCAGGAAACGATTTGAAAAAAGTTCTTGTCTCGGCCGACAACGCTATACTTTGGCAGATTAGAACCACACTCCAGTTCTTTGGTCGTCCAAATCTCCAGAAGCAAGGGAGGGCGGACCACATTCTTCTGAGATATGAGCTGACTTACGCTACTTTTTCGGCCGCAGACAACATTCCGATTCCGAGGGATGAACAGCACCTTACGACACTTATTTTTTCGAGCTTTAAGAACCATAGGCAGATTGGTCTTGAAGTTTCAAATTCGGAGCCAGCAGACGAACAAGCAGCCGAAGGAGTCACCGAGCAGCCGAATCAACCCTCCTTGGACAGATCCGACGGACTAGAGGAGGAGGTTGACGCGGCACTAAATTTGGCTTTTAAGAAGCCGGCCTCAATCCTCCATCCACTTTTAGCCGAGCGGATGTGTCCTTCGAAGATATTTTCACTGACTTAGGGGACCTACTCGGCTCATATCCTGACAACATGGCTGGAGAATCGCTTAGTCACGTGGCCAGGTGAAAAAATACCGAGAGGATGGCTGCCCGTAGGAGAGCCGAAGCCGAGCGAACTGAACCTCCACCTCCTCCACCCAATACTAGGGCAGAATCTCTTCCACCTGCTCCTGTTGAGGAGACGGTTCGGACTGATGTGGTCGAAACAAAACCTATTGTCGATCAATAGGAGGGTCAAGTGACGGAGCACAGGGGGGAAAATGTCCGGCCGAACACAAAGCCGATTATTTAGAAAACCTAGTGGATGAGCGGCCACGCATGGAAGAATTAGACTTGGTTGTGCCGTTTACAATACAACCAAGGATAAAAAAAGTGTCGGTTGCTTCTGATGCATCGGCTGTAAAAGACATCGCTGTGGCCTTGAGATTGGCCTCCTCCACTTCTCTGCCAGTTGATAGAGCAACCTTTAGGACAAAGCCCGATCTACTGTCCATCGCATTAGCCGCTCAATCGGCGATATTGGTACATGATCCTTTTTTATAATTTTGCAAGGCTAAACAAAAGAAAAATTTTTTATATCAGCTAACTTACTGATTCCTTGTTTTGTAGGTGGCGGAAAAGATAGTTGAGATTGGGCGTCGCCAACATGACGCTATCGAATAGATCGGCTTTCTCACAGCCGAGGTGGAAAACGAAAAGGGCAAGGCAGCAGAGGCCTCTCTCAGAGCCGAGTCTAAGGCCATGAAAACGGCGGCAGAAAGAGCGAGGGCAGATGCCGAAGTAGATAAGGCCAAGACCGCTGACCAACTGAGAATTGCCATTGAGGAAAGGGTGAACGCTAGCGAAGAAGCGCTCAAATTGGCCAACGAGATGATTGCCAAGCTAGAGGCCGATTTGGAGGAGTCGAATAGGGCAATGGTGACCGCCGAATCCGAGATTTCCAAGTCATTCCAAGCTGGCAAGGATGCGGCCTTAGAGACCTATGTCGAGGAAGTGCCTAAGTTCAAGAATAGGGGGTTCAAACACGGCTGGCTCAAAGCCTTAGCTGCCGCTAATGTGGTATCGGAGCAGCCGATTCCATACAAGCAGGTAGGCGTTGAGCCGCTATAGTCCGACCTTGAAGACTGACCTAGGGTCAAAGTATATTTCATTTTGTTTTGGTATCGTGTGTATGTAGGTTTTGTTAGATTTGTTAAATTTTTGACTATCTATTTTTGTGAGAAGCTATTGTAGGGTAGTTTTCATTTGTAAAGTGACTTCTGTTTGTACTTAGTTTATGAATGAAAATTGCCTTTGCCTTTCTACCTGATGCATGTGCTTGTTAATCGGCTAAGTAAGATGTAAAAACATGAATCGAACAAACTACTGAATTAATCCAGTGCTAAAATAACTACATAGTACTGCGATTTAGCTGAATGGATTAATGAATATGCCCTTGCCCCAGCAAATTGATGAACAGGACCGCCGAACGGCAGTTCACGGATTAGCTGGGGCATAGGAACATTTCGGCACATAGCTCTGATATTTACGCTGAATAGATTAATGAATCTGCCCTTGCCCCAGCAAATTGATGAACAGGACCGCCAAATAACGGCAGCTCAGGGATTGGCTGGGGCAGAATAACATTTCGGCGCACTCTGATACTTACGCCGAATAAATTAATGAATCTGCCCTTGCCCCAGCAAATTGATGAACAGGACTGCTGAATAACGGCAGCTCAGGGATTGGCTGGGGCAGAATAACATTTCAGCGCACTCTGATACTTACGCCAAATAAATTAATGAATCTGCCCTTGCCCCAGCAAATTGATGAACATGACCGCCGAACAACGGCAGGTCACAGCGCAGAGTATTGAAGGGAACACTTTGGGAATGCTGCACCCTCAATGAATAAGAAGGGTGGGGGCTGTGTTCATTTATGGTCCCTATTGGTGTCCAAATTTAGCAGATTGCAGGAGGGAGAAGAGTAGTGGGTTTGAACTAGATATCTAGAAGACTATTCTTCAACAGCAAAGGAGAGGGTAAGACACTGGCTGAGCTGGATTCAACGATGAATCGAGGTGGCGAACCGTTGTGAACGGGAAGTAGGATGTCAGGGGATCGCGAAAGGCGTCATTCTCCGCGTCGTCGAAACAAGTCACCTAGGAAGGAAAGGCAACAGGAGGGGAACTCCCCTTGCTCACGAAGTGAGACCAGTGGGGCACCACGCCTGTTGAGCTTTTTAGTCTTTGTGGGGAATAAACCGATGATAGAGGCAGATTCAATCATCCGCGATCCAAACGTGGCAGTTGAATTCGTCCGGCAGATTTTTCCGCCAGAAGTCCAGCAATTGATGGCTGGGCGACCTGATTTTGAAGTTTTTCAGGAGGGCGTCCATGGAGCTGTGAAAGAGCTTTATTCGTCATATGAAATCGGCATGCGTCTCCATGGTGCACGGCGGGAGATCAAGCAAAAAGACGAGCACGTTCAGAACTTAGAGGCACGCGTAGAGAGAGCCGAGCGAGAACTAAAACAGGCAAAAACTGCCAGTCAACATTCGGCAGGTCAAGGTAACCTGATTGTAAAGGAAAGGGTGACCCAATAGTTGCTAAACCAGGCCATTGCCGACCGAGATACGGTGAGCATGTTCACTAAAGAAGCGATAAGGTCGAAGGCCTATGAAGAGGGATTTTTTGACAGTCATAAGATTGGTATAGAGAATACGAGGGAAAAGCTGGTCGAAGAGGTTTGCCGATGCAAAAATCATGGATTCAAACATGGGTGGACCAAGGCTCTACAGGCAGTGGCATTGATTCGGCGTCGCCTCTATATCAGAGTTATAATTTGGCCTTCGCAATTTTTGAAGCCAATAAAAATGACGATGAAGACGGTGTCGAATAATAGATTTTTTTTTTTTTTTTATGCATGTATTGAATGAAACAGATCAAAGATATGCATGACCTATTAGAAATTTGGTGCGACTTATGTATTTACGATCTATTGAATGAAACATCTTATTTTAAATGTCTATTGTTTCAATTGTTGTTCGTAAATTAAGTCATGGCCATCAATTACTGTTAATCACGTTTGTGGCGACCAACTGCGATGTCGACGAAGCGCTCCAATTCCAGATGTTTATTCGGCCCAACCGTGACACACGGAAGGGGCTCCGAATTCGAAGGCTTTTATCTTGGCCAATCGTGGTATCCACGAAGGGCGCTCCAAATCCGGAGGCTTATTCGGCCCAAACGTGTCATTCACGGATGAGGCTCCGAATTCGGAAGCTTTTATTTTGGCCAATCGTGGTATCCACGAAGGGCGCTCCGAATCCAGAGGCTTATTTGGCCTAAACGTGTCATTCACGGATGGGGCTCCGAATTCAGAAGCTTTTATTTTGGCCAATCGTGGTATCCACGAAGGGCGCTCCGAATCCGAAAGCTTATTCAGCCAAAATGTGTCATTCACGAATGGGGCTCCGAATTTGGAGGCTTTTATTTTGGCCAATCATGTTATCCATGAAAGGCGCTCCAAATCTAGAGGCTTATTTGGCCCAAACGTGTCATTCACGAATAGGGCTCCGAATTCGGAGGCTTATTCGGCCCAAATGTGTCATTCACGGATGGGGCTCCGAATTCGAAGGCTTTTATTTTGGCCAATGGTGGTATCCACAAAAGGCACTCCGAATCCGGAGGCTTATTCGGCCTGTGTCATTCACGGATGGGGCTCCGACATTGGAGGCTTTTATTTTGGCCAATCGTGTTATCCACGAAGGGCGCTCCGAATCCGGAGGCTTATTCAGCCCAAACGTGTCATTCACGGATGGGGCTCCAAATTCGGAGGCTTTTATTTTGGCCAATCGTGGTATCCACGAAGGGCGCTCCGAATTTGGAGGCTTTTGATTTACCGAACTAAATTTCACATAGTGAGGAAATAAAAAGCCTTGCATTGTAAAAGTGAAAGTTGTACACGGCGAACATTCAAAACAAGTTATCATGCCCCACAAGTTAGGTTAATGATAAAATTTACACAAATGCGTGGAATTCCAAGGTCGTGGTAGACTTCTCCCAGACATGTCTTTGAGCCGGTATGCCCCTATGCCGGCGATTGATTCAACCTGATAGGGGTCGTCCCAATTGGGACCTAGTTTTCCGTCAGCGGGGTTCCGAGTAATAGGAAGAACTTTCTTGAGGACCAATTCCCCGGGTATATAACATCACAGTTGCACGTGTTGATTATATGATTTAGTGAGCTGCTGCTGATATCGCGCCATAGATGCGAGGGCACGGTCTTGATGTTCCTCGATCCGATGCTAACATTATGTCATTACGGCCCAAGTCAAAGACCTTCGTTTTCATAGTAGGTAAGCCAATCTCCAGGGGGATAATTGCCTGGGTTCCAAAGCATAGGGTGAACGGCGTTTCCCCAGTGGATCGCCTTGGTGTAGTGCGATGAGCCCACAACACAGTGGGGAGCTCTTCGACCCACCTGCCTTTGGCTTTCTCCAACCGTTTCTTGATGCTATCCAAGATGGCTTTGTTGGAGGCTTCAGCTTGACCATTGCTCTGTGGATAAGCCGGGGTGGAGAAATAGGGCCGAATACCATACGTGTTGCATAATTCTCGGTAGACGCCACAATCAAACTAGGTGCCGTTGTCTGAAATGAGTGCTCTTGGAATGTCAAATAGTGTTATCATATTTTTCCATACAAAATGCCGAACATCAGTATCTCAAATGTGTGTTAGTGCCTTCGCTTCAACCCATTTCATGAAATAATCTGTCGTGACAATCAAGAATCGCTTGTTCCCAGGGGCCCATGGCAATGGTCCGACGATATCAAGTCCCTATTGAGCGAACGGCCAAGGACTGGTGATAGAGTTTAACTCCTCAGCAAGAAAATGAGTTAAAGGGGAAAACTTCTGGCACTGTTCACATTTCTTGACGTAACACTTGGCATCAGCTCTCATGGTCGGCCAATAGTACCCCTGTGTTACAGCTCGATGGGCCAAAGAACGCCTGCCAAAATGGGCACCATAACTTCCTTCATGTATTTCAGTCAAGAGTCCCTTGACTTTATCCGGATGAACGCATTCTAGGTATGGACCAAAAAGGGATTTTTTGTAGAGCTTTCCTTGCGGATCTAAGTAATATCGTAGGGCTTTGCTTCGCAGTTTGTGCGCTTCTTTCTTGTCTGTCCGAAGCAGTTCGGAAGATAGGAATGCAGTGATATGATCCATCCAACTTGGACCTGATTCTATGATATTGATCTGAATTGACTCCGAAGGGGCAATGCTCAGCTCAGAGATGAACCCTACTTTAATTGTCCATTTAATTTCTGAGTTGATGGCGGAGGCTAGGCAAGCCAGGGCGTCTGCATGTGTGTTCTGATCCCGGGTTATTTGATTCAATTCATGATGGTCGAATTTTGCTAGCAAAGAATTCGCCGTTTTCATGTAGGCTGCCATACGGTCATTTTTGGCCGCGTATTCCCCCTTCAATTGGTTGATGACTAGTTTTGAGTCACAAAAGATAAGCAGACGCCGAGCACCAAGGAGAAGTGCATTCCGTAAGCCAGTTAATAATGTTTCGCATTCGGCCTCATTGTTCGATGCTTCGAAGCCCAGTTTAACAACCTGCTCGATTATTGCCCCGTCAGGGGCCATGATCACTACACCCGCCCCACTGCCACATTGGTTAGATGACCCATCACAATACAACTGCCAAATGTCCCCAACATAAATTCTCCAGTTCGGCATACGTTGAATTTCATCAGACTTAAAGTCGACGAGACACCCAGTGAATTCGGCCACAAAGTCGGCGAGCACTTACCCCTTGATTGAGGTTCTGGGTAGAAATTGGATATCGTACTGGCCGAGTTCGAGAGCCCATTTTGAAACGCGCCCTGATGCTTCCGTGCTACGGAGCACTAACCGGAGGGGGTAGTCCGTTAGTACCCCAATGGTATGCCCTTGAAAGTAATGCATCAGCTTTCGCTTTCTTGCTGCCACCACGAGAGCAAGGACGAGTTTTTCCAACGGAAGGTAACGTGTTTCGGCATCAACCATTGCTTTGCTCACATAATAAACTGGCCGCTGCTCCCTCAGTTCTTCCTTTAACAGTACAGGGCTGACTGCCCAGTCGGAAACTGCCAGATATAAAATGAGCGGATCACCTGTCGAAGGTGTTATCAAGAGTGGAACTGATCGGAGGTAAGTTTTCAGACCGTCCAAAGCGGCTTCGCACTCGGGGGTCCATTCAAAAGCTTTACCCTGCCGAAGGGTATGAAAGAATTGTCAACAGCGATCTGTGGAACGACTGATGAACCTGTTGAGTGCAGCGGCCATTCCCATCAGCTTCTGAACCTCTTTGACCGACCGAGGGGAGCCAAGTTCTAGAATTGCTGTGATTTGCCTCGAGTTGGCTTCGATTCCGCGGTGGTTAACAATGTAGCTAAGGAATTTGCTGGATCCGATGCCAAATGCACATTTGGAAGCGTTTAGCTTCATTTTGTGTTTGCGAAGAATGCCGAATGTCTCTTCCAGATCGGCTAGATGAGTTTGGTCTTCTTTGGATTTGACCACCATATCATCGATGTATACTTCCATGGTACGGCCGAGTTTCTCCTTGAACATGGCAGTCACTAGTCTTTGGTAGGTTGCCCCTACATTCTTTAGCCCGAAAGGCATAACCTTATAGCAATAGGTTCATCTCAGGGTGAGGAATGCAGTTTTTTCTTAGCCCTCCGGATGCATAGCAATTTGATGGTAGCCTCTGTAGGTATCCAGGAAGCTCATAAGTTGATGATGTGTCGTTGCATCTATGAGTTGGTCTATTCTGAGGAGGGGAAAGCAATCCTTGGGACAAGTTTTGTTTAAGTCCGTGAAATCCACACAAACACACCAAGTTTCATTTTTCTTCTTTACAACTACAGTATTCGACAGCCATGTAGGATAGGTCACTTCGCGGATTGCCCCGGTATCAAGCAATTGATCAACTTCTTCAACCACAGCAGCAGTGTGTTCCGCGGCTGACCGCCGGCTTTTCTGAAAAATTGGCTTACATTTGGGATCAACATTTAAGCGGTGCTGGGACACAGATGGATCCACCCCCGGCATCTCATATGGTGACCATGCAAATACATCAAGGTTGCCGAGTAAGAAGGATATTAGCTCTTGTCTGTCGACTTTATTCTGGGAAGCACTAACCATGAAGAACTTCTTAGGATTCCCGCCAATTTTAACCCGATCCAAGGCTCCAGTTGCCTTTTCACTTGGGAGCCACCCAATGTCGTCGAGGCTCTCCCGATCTAGCACCTCAACTGAATTTACTTCCAGCTCTCTTGGTGTCTTTCCAGCAAGAAGATAACATGCCTGCGCCGATTTCTAGGAACCTCGGATTTGTTCTATCCCACGTTCAGTCGGAAAGTGAAGTAGTTGATGATAGGTGCTTGGCACGGCCTGCATGGTATGCAACCAAGTTCGTCCCATGATGAGATTATACGGCAAAGGAAGTTTGACAACCAAAAATTCTACATCCACTGATCGGGAGCCCGCCCGAATAGTGTGATTTTGCCCAAAGGATATTTCGGATTAGCGTTGAAGTCGAATAACGGATAATCAACTGGAGACAGGTCCGACTCAGTGAAGCCGAGTTTAATGAAGGTCTTGTAGTACATTACTTCCGAAGTACTTCTCTAGTCAATGAGAACATGTTCAACGGTGAATCGGTTTACACGTAATTTGATGACTAAAGGATCAGTGTAGAGGAGCGTTACACTGACCAAATCAGAATCATCGAAAGTAATACTCGCAGCTTCATGGGGCCATTTTGCTAGTGTGATTTGCTTTTGGGGGTTAGGATGCGACTGAATTGTATGTACCGCGGATGCTATCGGCAAGCTGTATATCATATGAATTATGCCAAGTGGAGGTGAATCCTGCCGTAAAGCTATTGTTTTTGTTGAACTTCTCTTTCGGACGTGTTGCATAAGCCGACTATCTTGTACCTATTCCTCAAGGTGGTCCTTCAACGCATAACAGATGTCGGTATCATGATCGTGGTCTTTGTGATATTCGCATCGCCTATCCCGTCTTCTCGTGTCGGGAGATCCCATCATCTTGGGTGGCCATTTAAAGAACGGAAGGTGTTGGACTTTAGACATAACCGCACTGATCGGCTTCGATAACTCTGTATATTTCTTATCCATGCACCTTATGCATCTGCTATCCACTTGAAGTTGTTCATTAGCTCGATATGAACATTGGTCACTTGATCGGCGCGAATCTCGTCTTTTCTCTCATTTAGCCCGATTTCGTGGTTCAGGGCTCCGTGATGGTACAGAGTTTATCGACTAAATGATTTCAGATAGGGCCGTCTTGTTGGCCTTGTGTCCAGCTTTGACCCGCAAGGCATCATCTTCCACTTTGTAGTATTCCTCGACTTTCTTCATTAACGACCAGACTATTTTAGGGGGCCGTCTGGTTAAGGAGCTGTGGAGGGCACTATCAAGATGCAATCCCATCTTAAAGGCGGTGATGGCCATAGAGTCATTGCAGGCATCGTCTACTAGATTAAAGCATTCTCAATAGCGCACCGAATATGCACGAAGGGTTTCTCCCAGTTGAATTTGCATTGCCCAGAGAGAATCGACTTGCTTTGGCTTGACCTCATTGGTGATGAACCTTGCCCTGAAGGATTTTTGGAGTTGGTGGAAGCTCTTAATCGATGTCGGTTCCAATTTATAATACCATCTGACGGCCAATGGTCCCAAACTGCTCGGAAATATTCGACACATGAGGGCCTCGTCGTCTGCATGAAACGTCATGGCTTGCTTATAATGACGAATATGATCAGTGGGGTCCAATTTTCCATCGTATAAGGTGAACGATGGAGCTTTGAACATTTTGGGTAGCACTGCCCTAGCAATCCGTCGCATAAAGGGGTCGTGTTGATCCTCTTCGTCTGAATCATTTCTTCTTCGCTTATTCCGTGCACACGGACTTCCTCCTGAAGAACTGGAGACCTCGACTCGTCCCTTGTTTTTGGATTCTGGGGATGATGAGTCAGAGTCACTACCACTATCATGTCTCCGAACTCAAGGTCATCGACCGTCCTTTCCCAAAGGTCATCCTTGATCTTGGTACGCGGCCTATTGAGATTTTGCCACCTCCAGGGCCAAATCCTATCGAAGGCACTCGTTCTCAGCCATCATGTTTTCTAACCTTTGTTCATTTTGCTTCGCCTGATCCATAATCGCTTGCATTGTCTTATGTGCTGATGTCAAGGATGAGGTCTGGGCAATTGAGTTGAAGTTCAAAGCCCTTCATGCGGCAATGTTCTCTGGCCCAAGCATGTTTCTTGGAGTGGTATCATCTCGTGGCGTAAGGTCGTCAGCGACTACCGGAGGATCTTCTGTCACGCCCGCCATGGATGTGCTTGAGTATTCCCACAGAAGGCGCCAATTGTGGAGATATGGTTTGGAAATACTCTCTGGATCTTGTAAGGCGCTCTTGATCCTCAGCTAGTCACCTGAAAAGGAATGAACACTTCGGTCAAGGGTGCCGGAATTAGCACTCCAACGGATAAGTCGGTGTATACTCATGGTTGCTTGTGTCTCAAGTTAATCTTATTTTTTCTCACATACCTTTTCTTAGCTGATGCTCCTCTTATTTATAGTCGTCCTTGATATTGATGGTTTGGCCCACCTTTCGACCACCGAATAATTGGTTATTTGGCTATTCTATCCTTCCTATTTGTACCCGGCACAGCTTACAGCTGATTCTATGGCCATTCTGGTAATTCGGCCGTGTCCCTCCAAGATAGAGCCATATAGTACATAACTTGATTTCTTTCTTTAAACTAAATCGGCTTCCCTACGTAATTATATTATTCGGCACCCACATACATAATGCATGCGTTGCATTAGTCATATTGCATTAATTAGGAACATGCATATTTTTCTAATTATTTTTCTTTGTTTTGGCTTAGAGTACTAGGTTAGCTATTTTGAGCTTTAGCATATTGCACGAATGTGGTTGTTGCCATGTCAAAGCATACTCCTATGAGGCTAATTGCTTAAATGATATAACTGTTTGAATGCCTGTGGATGAGGGCTAGTTACTTGAACTGGGATGGTTTGATCAAATGTCCATTTTAGCCTACTTTTTCAAGTGACAAATTCACAAAACAATTTCGAAACAAAACATGAGGTCAAGTGTTCCAATTCTTGCAAAATAGTCTATACCTTGTGTGCGCATCACATAGTAATATAGCTAATAAATCGGAATAAGAGCATATAATGTAAATAAGAATCACATCATGATTAGTAGAGGCCGATCTTTGATCTGGCGAGTGGGGTGCTCAATTCATGACCTTCCCCTCTCGTACCTAAGTTCCCGAGCCAAGACACTTTGGTGATAATGGATTAATGGCCTTTGGCACGAGTCTTGGGTTTCCTAAATTTCCCAAAAAAAAAAAATATTTAGGTAGTGACTTTGAAATCTGGCAAAGTAGTCCATTTTTGGCATTTGATTGAAACATTGATTTTCCAAAGAATTACTAGATTTGGACTATTTTGTGTTTTTATTGTTTCACATTACACTTTGTGAAATCAGATTCAGAACCATGGGAGTCTGAATTGTAGGGCTTGTCGTTTTCTGAAAAGGAGCGCGAAAAGTCCAGCTACACAGAGCTGCTGTTAGGGTCTGTAATTTTCGGATTTGTAAGTGGGGAGGTCAAGTTTGCAACTCTGACTCACTCAAAACACTTCAAAAATTGACTAAAAGCTTGGTCCTCAAAGATGAGGAGTAAGGGTCCTATTTATAACCTTATGGGATGCTTGGGGAACATTCTAGGTCATCCTAGGGTTTCTCCATCGCATTCTCTTTGCGCCTCTTGAAGAAATCACACATAAACCAGAATATGGACATCATAGGATTGTGCAGTTGCACAGGCCATGTGTGGGCACACAACCCAAGTACGACCGTAAGATCTATGTGTGGCCACACATTTCTCCTGGGCATGTGTGTCATGCATGCATGCATAAGTACGTGGTTTGGGGCCTTTGGACCCTCTCATGACCTAAGTATGTCTGTTTGACTCCTAATTGATGTTTTTACGCAAAATAGGTCATTGGTTTTGAAATCGTTCATCGATTCAAAGTCAATTGGACTTTTTCCTCCTAAGTGGGACCTAAAAAGCTTGATTTTAGATAAAAATAGGTTTAGGGCTAAAATTGTTATTTTTGCCCAAAAAAAAAGATTTTTGGCTAAAACGGGTTTGCACAATAGCTTTTAACAGCTTCAAATATTTTTAGGAATGAAGTAATTACCATTTCATCATTGGAAAGCTTACAAGCACCCAAAATTTTAATGTTAGTCAAAAATGGGATGTCTACATTGTGAGAACTGGAATCTATAACAATGGTGATTATACTTTTGAACGCTTCCACAATGTGCTTATTATAATTGTTGTTATCATGTCATCTAATTGATAAAATGCTTCTACTCAATTAATGTTTTTGTTGTGTATTATTATCATATGTTTCAATATACTACTTGTGTGTTCATGTTTATGCTTACTTGTTATTATTTATACAAGTGGACTGCTATATCTAGACTTTTTCGTATTATCCAAGGGGTATATAAAGTAGGGGTTTGGGAGTTTTTATTGGGCCTCGTAGATCACGAATTTTTTTTTTTTTTTTTTTTTTTTTTCATGTTGTTCAATGCCAGGTTCTAAAGGATTCTCACTGGTGGCGAAGATTTTGTGGAAGAGCTTGGGAAGCTGCGGCAGGCGTGGATTAATATCGAAATTTCTATTCCTTATTTACTTGTAATTTATAGATTTATGGCAATGTTGTTTGTAATATATTAAATTCTGATGTATTAAGATTTATCTTTGGATGTGAAATCTTAGCAGAACGCTATATTTCCTTATTACTATATTCTTTGATGTCCTCGATTTTTGAGATGTCACACGAAAAGCTTACTTCTATATATAACTTTCAAAATTTATTTATAACAAATTTTACAATAAGAAAACAAAAAGAAAGAAAAATATTACAAACTCAAGTATTAAATGAAAAGTGAACAAATTGTAATAAAATATTACTTAATTTTTTTTCTTTTTTCTTTTTATTTTTATTTTCATTTATTTATTTAGTTATTTTTTTCATTTTTAGTCCTAAAATTGCTAAGCAAACTTTCTTAATTTAACTTATCAGCTAAATCATTTTCAATGAATAAAATTAGCAATCCATTCAATCTTTCTTGTGACTATCCATTAAATTTGAAATGTAAGTTATAATAAAACAAAACAAACAAAAACAAAACAAAAAAAACAAAATCTCCACAAACAACTGTAACTGGTACATTTAATCATATTCTAACTCATACAATTAAGAAATAACTATCCATTAATTTCAAATAATTCACCACATTAATTAGCTTTTGATTTTTTCTAATAAAAACAATCATCTATTAATTTTAAATAATTTATCACATCAACCATCAATTAGTTTTGAATTTTCACCTAACTTTATCAAGGTATGTTAAAATCATACTGGTTTTTTTCGTGGGCTAGTATAGTAATTACGAAGGTTTCGAAGCCTTATTTTTTACTCAATTTTTGGAGTTCTAAAATGACAACTTTGCCTGTTTCAGATCAAAGCTTGACTTTGTCAACGATGACCAATGGTGGAGCTGGCTAGGTTTTGAAGACTACGGATAAGAGTAGGGTTGTAATTTCATATTAAGATAAAATTGTAATAAAAAAATTATTGAGAAGTTGGGATCAAAGAAATTTGGTAGCGGTAAATGGAAACTCTAATAAATAAATAATAGAACACTCATATAGAGTCAGCATTGCTAGTGCAAGGTGGACACAGATTAGGAATGGCAATTTGAACCCGGCCCGACAGGGACCCGACCTCCCGACCCCGATTAAAACGGATTTTCCCTGAAGATTACCCCCATAGGGCCGGAGATGGTATTAAAAATTAATTCCCCGATGATTTTCGGGCCGGGGACGGTGATAGGTTCCCAACCTCGGCCCCAACCCCGCCTCGAACGTCCCCGACAATCCCGTATGTATATATATATGTTTAAGCTTTATTATATATGTTTACGCTATTATATATATTTTTTGATCAGAAGGCTATATATCTAATATCTAATATATCTATTATATCTAATATCTATCATCAGTTCTCAACTCTCACTCTCTCTCTCTACTCTCTGTGAGAGAGATGAATGAGCAGCTTGAGATGAATGAGCACCTTCAGATCGAAGCCGCGACGGAGAAATCTAGAAAGAGATCGGCAATAGAAGGCTCCTTCCAAATCTGAATCGCGATGAACATTTCTGCTTCGTCTCCAGATCTACAGCCACGGTTCTGAGATAATATATATATACACACACACATATATATATATACACACTGGTTCTCAAGATCTTCACTATATCAACATCATTGATATAGATATAGATATAGATATATATTTTGTTGTTGTTGTTGTTGATGTTGATGATGATGATGATGATCATTGATGATGAATTTGTAGACTGTGTTGATGTTGATGATGATGATAGCCGCTGTGTTTGCTCTTTTCTTTTTTTTTTTTTTTTTTTTGGCCGGGGAATTTACGGGGTCGGGGAAACCTAATCCCCATTAGGGGCGGGGGCGATGACGGAGATAAGTTCCCCGTCGAGGATCGGGACCGGGGCCGGGGATATTTTCACCATCAGGGATCGAGGACGGGGAGTGTGATCCCCGGCCCCGCCCCGTCCCTTTGCCATTCCTAACATAGACCAATCTTGACCTTTTTGGAGTCTAGGTTGTAATGGGCCAACTTTTGAAGCGATAAAATTAAATAACTTTTAAATATAAAATTCATTTCAAAAATTATATATCCAAATATCTCCAAAAATAATATTACAGTGGTGTACCCAAAATCTCTAACTTAAATAATCTTTTTAATGCTTCAACCTCAATTACCACTAAATTGTTTCGCACCTGAAAAATAAATTAACTCAGAAGTATACAATATGATAAATGAAACAATACTCAGATAGAGAATAAATCAACGGTGATCCAAGAAATTACGACATTGCACAAACAATTCAATTCAATAAACAATAACTTGCATATGATCAAATACCCAGTTTTCTATGGTACATGACCAGTGATCGGTCTCGCCCACCTCACCCAAGCCCAACTGCTTATCTGGGCTTATTAGTTGAGGCAAATATTGATAGGATCCACTGGATCCATGTACAATGTAGTTCCATGACACTTAGTCAGACAAATTAACGTTGTCAATACAGAATAACTTCACTGAATTAATCAAATGACTGTAGCAATCAAAGATATCAACATATAAACAAACAGAATACGAATTAGAAGTAATTAAAATAAAACTATTTGCAAAGAGATTTAGAGAAAATATATTATATATCACCGAATTACCTCAAATTAAGATCATAACCACAAGATAATTAGATCTCACCATCATCAATGCCATATCAAAATATCATTATCTACTAGTTTAACAACTCACACCTATAAAAATAAAAATAAAAATAAAAATAAAAATAAAAAATACCATTCTCTCTTTGCCCAAAAAGCCTTTGCCCAACCTCACCACACTCTACCTCTTCATTCTCAACTGCCTAGTTCTATTTATATATATATAAGCAACCAATCATCCATCATCTAGATTTGATTGAAGTGAAAGAAAAGAAAAGGAAGCACGGCATAGGCATGACATGGTATGGTAATCCACGTGGGTTTGTGGGGCCATTTGTGAAGCAAATAAAAAGCTAACTTTTAACTTTTAACCTGTTTTGGATCATATCACTTCTCACATTTTTTACACACAAATGGATAAAAAAAGTCAAAAAAATCAAAAAATCAATTTTTAACCAACTTCTGAAATCACCCCTGTATATCAATCAAAAACCAAATGGCATTGGGAAAGGTATGGTCGGCCTCTCTCTCTCTCCATACATTCTATTTTATATATTTTTGTAAAGGTAAGATTATGGTGTGAAAAGAATATGGACCAAATATAGAATTACAAGAAAAATTGCTATGTTCTTATATAAAAATTTCACCACCAAACTATTATCTTAAATAAAATAAAACATCAATACATCTCATTAAAATATTTACTACCTAAAAAATACAAGATTTCACAAAGGTGTACCAAAAAAAAAGAGCTCGATCCTTGTACATATCTTAAAAAATATATAATGAAAAAATAGTAAAAATCTTCAATTTTATTTATTTATTTGTTTTTACTTTTACCTAAACAAATTTTGTTGTATATATAAACACTAAACTATTTTTTTACCCATGAAATCACTTGAAATATTAAGTGAGAAATTCAATTTAAAAAATTCATACTATAATTTTTAGAGAAAATTGTTGAAAAGTCCAATCTAAAAAGGGTATAAAGTATTAGGTCTAGTGAATATTTTTTATTGGTGAGATGTCCATTCTTTGTAAAATAGTTTGGTGAGAAATCCTTTAGTTATTTTGGAGGACATTTTATTTTCAATTTTACCACTTAATCTATCTGTTGAATTTTTTTGACTACCTGTTTAATCTTTTTGACTATCTATTTAAACATTTTTTTATCTGTTGAATTTTTTTTTACTATTTATTCAATTTTTTGCTTATCTATTTAAATTAATCTACCCAAATTTTATTATCTGATAATTTTTTTGCTTATCTATTTAAATTTATCTATCCAAATTTTATTATTTGTTTAATTTTTTTGACTATCCATTCAAATATTTTCTTCTCTGTATAAATTTTTCGTATCTATACAAATTTTATCTTACTAAATCCATGATCTGTTTAAATTTTTTTCTCGGATCTCTTATCTATTGAAATTCTTTCTCACGAAAACAACCATATATACATATATATATATAAAACAGATCTACACAGATCTGTTATTGTTCTTCAACAACAACAACAACAACAACAACAACAATAACAACGCAGTACTAAAGAAATCAAAAACTTCATTGTTAGACTTAAGAAATTACAAGAGCCTATTGGAGTAGATCATTGCTTCTTCAAATGGCAAATTTTATGTTCCTAACTATGTTTTCTCTACTAAATAGCTCATTAAGAAACTTTGACGATTCTTATAAAAGGTTGCTGAACAATATTGTTATTCATTGTACAAGGGCTTTTCTAAAAAATGCCTAATTCTCATTAAGATGCATAGAAATAGCTTTTTGTTTTGTTGTTTGTGACATAATGGTAACATCAAAGATGTTCAGCCACATGAATGTTCTCAAGTTCATAGGCTGTTGTGTGGAATTCCGACTTCCAACTCTAGTGTACGAATGCGATGAAAGAATTTAGCTTATTTTTCATGTCTTGCACAGGCCAAAACTGATGAACTATTTGCATATAATGGAACCAGAGAGAAGAGCACAGATTTGATAGAAATGCTTATAACACAAACAGATCAAATCAGATCAACTTCGATCGAAGCACCACGGTGGCAAAGGAGGCCGACTTCTAAACTCTGTCAAATCAAATCGAAGCACCACGGTGGGCGAGATCTGCTGATTGACCATGAGGGCGAGATCTAAAGCCTTTAACGATCAGTGAAATCTACAGCCTTCAATGGTCGGTGAGATCGACGTTGGGTCACGATTTGTTCAGACAGGTGGTGACAGAGGTGGTAGTTAGTCAACATCAGAAGAAGATCATGATAAGTGGTCAGTCGGTAGATCAGAAGAAGATAAAGAGGAGAGAGAGAGAGAGAGAGAGAGCGAGAGTGGGAGAGAGGGTTAAGGTTTGGTTTGAAAGTCAATTGGTGAGAGACGAGCTGAAACAATATATATGCAACAATGATAGAGAGCTATAATTTTGGAGCACTAAAAAGAGCTCTAATGATGTGGCTAAAGAATAAGAAGAAGAAGAAAAAAAAAAACATAGGTACACACATCACATCACATTTGTGATAACCGTGTTCTGTATTATATTAATTAATCTTAATTATAATGTGATTATATGCTTGATATGATTTTGAGTGCCTATATGATTATATGTGTTTTTGAATTTCTATCTGTTCACCACCATAGGAAAATCTGTTTGATTTTCTACTATAAGATTAAATTGTAGGTCGCAGAGGCAACAGAAACTAAAATGGATCGTATTTTTGGATAAGCATGATTTTTAGAGCCTACGGTGAGATTTAATTAAAAATTGATTCGGATCATAATTATTAGATTAATTTAATGATTAATTTAGCCTAATTGATTAATACTAAGCTTAGATTGGTAATGTTGATTAGTCTAGCTTATAAATACATGGGAGATTAATGTATAAGCTCACACTTGAGCCCATTTCTCATACTTGGCTGAATTACACTCTAGAGAGAGAGAGAGAGAGAGAGAGAGAGGGCATAAGTTGTGGATTTTGGCTCAAAGCTTGGGAATTTGGAAGCTAGGCTCAAGAGACTAGTTAAATTTGGAAGAATTGAACCTTTAGGTGAGTAATTAAACTCTAATTTACGAGTTCAAGATCATGGTTATGTGAATTCAAAAATAAATGAAACTAAGAATGAGATTTGACTTGAATATAATGAAATTGAAGTTTGTATATACATGCATGTAAGCATTCACCATGATTATGTACATTTGAGCTTGAAGCATGTTAAACATATAGAATTGGTAGTTATTTTAGACATGTATCCATGAATTATAGGATTATGGAACTTGGTTGCTTGACTTTTGAAGCTATAGAGCTCAAATCCGTGTCTTGATGATGATATAAAAGAGTTTAAGTTTGGATTCAAGCTTGCATGGAAGTTTAGAATAATGGTTTGCCAAATTCATGAAGTTTTGTGTATAAGAAATGTAATTCATCAAGTATTAGTGGTCAAATACATGTTTTTGAAGTTTTTGGGTAAATCATGCATGATTTTGGCCTTTGGAAATGTGTTTTGAACTTCAAACAAAATTCTGGAAATTTCAGAATTTGACTTGTTCGCTCAAGCAAGGAAAGGGTCGCTCGAGTGTAAAAATCAAGCTCCCAAAAGTTTTACAGAAAATTGCGCAGTGGCTCGAGCAGCGAACCTTACACTCAAGCGAACTCTGTTTTGCAAGACTCATTGCTCAAGTGACAGAATCGCTCGAGCATAAAAATCATGTAACCAGTACTTTTGTAGAGTTTTACAAACCCCTCGAGTAACCAAAGCTGTGCTCGAGCAGAGTGCCCTGTTTCAAGAATTTTGAAAAGTCACTTCATGTTTCGTTTTCCGTTCTCTTTCATTTCTTAACACTCTTAGGCATGCATTGAGCATTATAAATGAACTAAAGGACTAAGAAAGAGGCCTAAGAGAAATAAACAAGTTAAGAACAGATTGAATTGCTTGTGATCCAATGTGTTATGAAATGTATAGGGTTAAGCGCAAGGACAAGTCCATCGACGGAACACTGTGAGTAATATCTTGGTATAGATATTTTCAAGTATGTTATTTTCCAAATGCTACTTCTGTATAAGCTTCATAGATTTGTTGGATTGAATTATGAATGAGTATTTGATATGCCTAAGTTTTGTATAAGGCTTTGTAAAGAATATGAATTAGGTTTGAGGCCATTTGATACGTTTGATATGTATAAATTGGGCCTGAGGCCATTTGATACGTTGATATGTATGAATTAGGCCCGAGGCCGTTTGATACGTTTGATATGTATGAATTGCGCCCGGGGCCGTTTGATACATTTGAATATTTTGATGGGCCAAATGCCGTTTGAATATGAATGTAATGGGCCAAAGGCCATTTGAATGAAAAGTGATCACAACCATGAATGTGAAATGCGCATAAATATGAATATGAAAATGATGGGCCCGAGGCCATTTGATACGTTGAAGTGTTTAAATTGGGCTCGAGGCCATTTGATGTGTTTGATGCAATGGGCCCGAGGCCATTTGATATGTTTGCTAAGGACCTAAAATGGGCCCAAGGCCATTTCATGTACAACAAAAACACATAATGGGCCTAAGGCCGTTTGTATATGAAATTTACGAGTTCGACGTACTTAATATGAATCTCACTCATATAATTCCTTTACTTTGGTATTATTCACTGAGCTTTCACTCACTCTTATTTATATGTATGTAGATGAGCAAAGAGATGTCCAACCCCAACCTCAGTGAAGAATGTGAGAGAAATCCAAGTTTTATGGAGTCAGCTCAAACGTCTCACTCGCGAGACTTTGTTTTTGTTCTTTTGTTTTACTCTTTCGCTACCTTGGTGGTTTCGTTGGATCACCTATGTATATAAACTTTTGGTTTGGCTGACTATATGTTTGAATGATCTTGGATACACAAGGTGTAAATTTTGGTTGTGGTATGAGTTATTTTCAACATATTGAGAATGTTTTTGATATGCCATGTAAGCACAACTCATTGGACAAAATTTTTAAATCTGCTTCCACTTTGGCCCCTTTATTACTATTAAGATGCATTTATTCTTGTTCGAGGCCGTAGGCAATCTCATGATTACTAGTCGGTTATACCCTTAATCCATAGGGGTGGGTTCAGGTCGTGACAGAGTGGTATCAGAGTATGAGTTAATAACTCACACACTTGTCCAAAGGAGCAATAAAGAGTCTAGAAAAGATCTAAGATGCATTCATGTGATAAGTATGTAATGGAGTGCATCGAGAATATGCTTAAATGTTTGAAATGAATGACTTTATGACATATGAATTGTTGTCTTCATGTATATGCCTACTTGTATACATTTTGTATGAAGAATAATGCAAGTTTAATTAGATAATACTGAAAACAAAAGCTGATGAGCTAAAGGAATCCTCTACTGCCAGAATGGATAGGATAGAAAGATTAATACAGGAAATGGCAGAAACGTTGAGTCAACAACAACAGCGACAGCAATAGCCACACCCCCTACCTCCACCTTCGCCTCCGGTACAACCTATATAAGACTTGCAAAATGATGACCGAACAATAGCTCTCACTAAAGAGTTTGAGAAGATGAAACCACTACAATTTCATGGGGGATTGGATCCATTAAAGGCTGAAGCGTGGATCCTTGGCATAAAGAAACTATTTGAGGTGTTTCCGTGTCTTGAAACGCAGAAAGTACTACTAGCTACCTTTATATTGGAAGATGAAGCAAGAAGGTGGTGGATGTTGATGCATGAAAACAATAAGGATATTACTTTTCGCAATGTGTCCGTGATAGAAAAGTGTCGGAATTTATGGAACCTAAGGAGGGCAACATGACAATAGCCAAGTACGAGGCTAAGTTTACTGAATTGGCCAGATTTGCACTGCACATGGTCGATACTGAATATAAGAAAACGATGAAGTTTGAGAGAGGTCTTCAAGATGATCTTTTAGAGAAGGTGAATGTGCTAAAGCTAGAAACCTATATTTATGTGCTAGATCGGGCCATAATATCAGAAGCTAACATAGCCAAGTAGAGTAAACCATTAACTGACTGGGAAAGTAAAAGGTAGGATTTCTTTTCAAAGAAAAGACTTTCAAAGAAACAAAATACGGGATCTTCAAGTACTTCAAATTCCTCCAGAGATACATCCCCAATGTGTAGCGAATGTGGTAAGAGACATCGCGAGGATTGATACCGTCTTTCAAGGGGCTGCTTTAAATGTGGTAAAACGGGGCATATGGCAAGGGATTGTAACCAAACCAGTGGAAAAATAGCTGCGAGCTCAACTAGATCAATTCCAAAATTGCCGAATACTACGGGGCCTACTACGACCAGAGATACTATGAGACAGGGAAGAGTCTTTGCACTTGTTCTGGGTGATACACGGAACACAGAAGCTGTCGTCTCAAGTACTATCTCTATATGTAATCGGCATGCTTTTGTGTTAATTGACTCCGGATCAACACACTCCTTTGTAACTTATGCATTTGCATCTAGACTGAGTAGACCTCTGGAATCATTGCCATATTTGTTATGTGTTTCTACTCCATCCAGGGACTCTATGTTATGTACATCTATGTGTCGATTTTGTGATGTGCGTATTGGGAGTGCTACTTTGTATGTAGATTTGTTACTCTTGGACTTTAGACATTTTGACGTAATTCTAGGTATGGACTGGTTATCTAAATAATGTGCCACTATCAGTTTTGTAATGAAACAAGTTGAATTTAGACCACCAAGGCAAGAAGAAATTGTGTTTGTGGGTAATGGGGTAGTGCCTCCACTTTATTTGATATCTACAATGAAGGCATGTAAACTGATCAAGAAAGGGTGCTAGGGCTACTTGTGTAGTGTATTGTCTGAACAATCTATGAATATTGAATTGAACAGTATTCCCATTGTTAGAGAATTTACGAATATATTCCCAGATGAACTACTAAGAGAATTAGTTGACAAGAAGACACAATTTACTATTGATATTGTGCCAATCACTCAGCCTATCTCAAAAACCCCCTACAGAATGTCTACTGCAAAAATGAAAGAACTGAAAGAACAATTGCAAGACTTACTTCACAAAGGGTTTATCCGACCAAGTACTTCGCCATGGGGTGCACCGGTATTATTTGTGAAAAAGAAAGATGGGACTTTGGGCCTGTGTATTGACTACCGAGAGCTGAACAAGGTAATGATAAAGAACAAATACCCTTTACCTCATATTGACAACTTGTTTGATCAATTGCAGGAATCACAAGTATTTTTCAAAATTGATTTGAGATCTAGGTACCACCAGTTGAAGGTAAAAGCATAAGATGTTGAGAAAACTGCGTTTTGGACAAGATATGGTCATTATGAATTTCTTGTTATGCCATTTGAAGTGACTAATGCCCCTGCAGCATTTATGGATCTGATGAACTGAATTTTCAAGACTTATCTTGATGAATTTGTTATAGTTTTTATTGATGATATTTTGATATATTCAAAGACTAGACTTGAACATGAACAACATCTAAAAATTGTCTTACAATCACTTAGAGTAAACAAATTATTTGTTAAACTAAAGAAGTGTGAATTTTGGTTAGATAAAGTTGTCTTTTTGGGCCATGTTATTAACAGAGAGGGGATTTCAGTAGACCCATAGAAGATAGAAGCAATTGTGAACTGGCCCACTCCAACAAATGTAACGGAAGTCTACAGTTTCATGGGATTAACCGGGTACTACAGACGGTTTATAAAAGATTTTTCAAAAACAGTCGTACCACTTAACTCATACGCACAGGGCAACCATTTGAATGGAATGGTGAAAGGGAGTCTACCTTCCAAGAATTAAAAACGAGATTGACTACTGCATTAGTGTTGACAATACCCACAGGTACGAAAAACTTTGTGATTTATAGTGATGTATCTTATCAGGGTCTAGGTTGTGTATTAATGTAGGAAGGACGGGTAATTGTTTATGTCTCCCGACAGTTACGGCCACATGAAAAGAACTACCCAACACACGATTTGGAATTAGCCGCAATCGTATTTGCTTTAAAAATTTGGCGGCACTACTTGTATGGGGCGAGATGTGAAGTTTACATGGATCACAAAAGTTTAAAGTACTTCTTTACTCAAAAAAAGCTGAATATGAGGCAGAGAAGATGGCTGGAGTTGATAAAGGATTATGACCTTCAGATTCAGTACCACTCGGGAAAAGCCAATATAGTTGCCGATGCATTGAGTAGAAAATCAACGGGGAACTTAGCTTGTCTACTTACTGAACAAGATAAGATCTTGCAAGATTTTGAGAAAACTGAGATTGAAGTTGTGTCACATGAGCAAACTTGGTTGATAGCTGCCATTTCAGCTCAGCCAGCAACAATTAATGAAGTTAAGCAAAGGCAAAGAGAGGATGAATTCCTCAAGAAAATGATCAATAAGTTTGAAGCAAATCTGAAACCAGAATTCAGTGTTGATAGTGAGGTGTTAAAATTTCAAAACCGAATGTATGTCCCAAACATTCCTGAGCTAAAGAGGAGAATCCTAGATGAAGCTCACAAGTCGGTGTTTACTATGCATCTAGGCAACAACAAAATGTATCGAGACTTGAAACAAAGCTATTGGTGGCCCAATATGAAGAAAGAGATCGCAGAATATGTGTCCAAGTGCCTTCAGTGTTAGCAAGTTAAAGCTGAACATCAAAAACCAGGCGGTCTACTTCAACCTCTTCCTATTCTGGAATGGAAATGGAAGCATATAACTATGGACTTTGTTGTTGGCCGACCTCAAACTCCTATACGGATTCTATTTGGGTTGTAGTTGATAGACTGACCAAATCTGCACATTTTTTGCCTGTGAAAACTACTTTTGATGCTTATAGATTAGTCACTATATATGTTGATGAGATTGTTCATTTACATGGAGTTTCGGTATCTATTGTATCGGATAGAGATCCGAAATTTGTGTCTAGATTGTGGAAAAGCCTACAAAGAGCAATGGGAACAAAACTGAGATTCAATACTACATTCCATCCACAAACAGATGGGCAATTAGAACGAACCATATAGACCTTGAAAGACATGAGTGTGCTTTAGATTTTCAAGGGAGCTGGGAGGCCTATTTGCCATTAGCTGAATTTGCATACAATAACAGTTTCCACTCCAGCATCAATATGGCACCATACGAAGCTTTTTATGGTAGAAAGTGTAGATCACCAATTTGTTGGACAGAAGTCAAGGATAGAGCTTTACTTGGGCCCAGAATTGTGCAAGACACTTCTGAGAAGATTAAAATCATCCAACAAAGGCTCAAGACAACACAGAGCTGGCAAAAGAACTATGTAGATGTTCAGAAAAGGCCTCTTGAGTATGAGGTTGGCAACCATGTATTTATTCGTGTGATTCCGATGAAGGGCCAGTCAAGATTTGGTAAGAAAGGTAAATTGTCACCCCGTTACATTGGATAGTTTCAAATTCTGGAAATGCTTGGTCCAGTTGCTTATAGAGTTGCTCTGTCATCGGGATTCGAACACATGCACAATGTATTCCATGTATCGATGTTGAGGGATTATCTCCAAGATCCGTTTCATGTGATTGACTACCACCGGATAGCACTTGATGAAAATATGGAATACGAAGAATGGCCAGAATGGATCATTGACCAACAAGTGAAACAATTGAGAAACGAATCCATCCCAATGCTGAAGGTAGAATGGAAAGAACACTATGGAAAGGATGCTACATGGGAAAAGGAGGATAAGATGCACCTACGCTATCCACATTTGTTTCTAGACGGAGGAAAAATAAGTTTGAAGGACCAAACCTCCTAAAGAGGGGAAGATTGTGATAACTTTGTTCTGTGTTATATTAATTAATCTTAATTATGATTGTTATTATGTGCTTGATATGATTTTGAGTGCCAATTATATGATTATATGTGTTTTTGAGTTTCTATCTATTCACCATTGTAGGAAAACATGTTTGATTTTCTGCTTTAAGATTAAATTGTAGGTTGTAGAGGCAATAGAAACTAAAATTGACCATATTTTAGCGATAAGCTTGATTTTTAGAGCTTACGGTGAGATTTAATTAAAAATTGATTCGGATTAAAATAATTAGATTAATTTAATGATTAATTGAGCCTAATTGATTAATATTACGCTTGGATTAGTAATGTCGATTAGTCTAGCTTATAAATACATGGGAGATTAATGTATAAGCTCAAACTTGAGCCCATTTCTCATACTTGGTTGAATTACACTCTAGAAAGAGAGGGACGGTTCTAGAGAGAGAGAGAGAGAGAGGGCACAAGTTGTGGATTTTGGCTCAAAGCTTGGGAATTTGGAAGCTAGGCTCAAGAGATTAATTAAATTTGGAAGAATTGAAGCTTTAGGTGAGTAATTAAACTCTAATTTATGAGTTCAAGATCACGGTTATGTGAAATCAAAAATAAATGAAGCTAAGAATGAGATTTGAGTCAAATATAATGAAATTGAAGTTTGTATATATACATGCATGTAAGCATTCACTATGATTATGTATATTTGAGCTTGAAGCATGTTAATCATGTAGAATTGGTAGTATTTTAGACATGCATCCATGAATTATAAGATTATGGAAATTGGTTGCTTGACTTTTGAAGCTATAGAGCTCAAATCCATGTCTTGATGATGATATAAAAGAGTTTAAGTTTGGATTCATGCTTGCATGGAAGTTTAGAATAATGATTTGCCAAATTCATGAAGTTTTGTGTATAAGAAATGTAATTCATCAAGTATTAGTGTTCAAATACATATTTTTGAAGTTTTTGGGTAAATCATGCATGATTTTGGCCTTTGGAAATTTGTTTTGAACTTCAAACAAAATTCTGGAAATTCCAAAATTCGACTTGTCCACTTGAGCGAGGAAAGTGTCGCTCGAGTGTAAAAATCAAGCTCCCAGAAGTTTCACAGAGAATTGCGCGGTGGCTCAAGCGGCAAACCTTGCGCTCGAGCGAACCTTGTTTTACAAGACTCATTGCTCGAGCGACAGAAATCTCGCTCGAGCATAAAAATCACGTAACCTGTACTTTTATACAGTTTTACAGACTGCTCAAATGACCAAAGCTACGCTCAAGCGAAGTGCCTTGTTTCCAAAATTTTGAAAAATCACTTCATGTTCCGTTTTCGTTCTCTTTCATTTCTAAGCACTCTTAGGCATGTATTGAACATTGTAAATGAACTAAAGAATTAAGAAAGAGGCCTAAGAGAAATAAACAAGTTAAGAACGGATTGAATTGCTTATGACCCAATGTGTTATGAAATGTGTAGGTCAAGCGCAAAGGAAAATCCATCGATGGAACACTGTGAGTAATATCTTAGTAGAGATATTTTCAAGTATATTATTTTCCAAATGCTACTTCTGTATAAGCTTCATAGATTTGTTGGATTGAATTATGAATGAGTATTCGATATGCCAAAGTTTTGTATAAGGCTTTGTAAAGAATATGAATTGGGCTTGAGGCCATTTGATATGTTTGATATGTATGACTTGGGCCTGAGGCCGTTTGATACGTTTGATATGTATGAATTGGGCCTGAGGCCGTTTGATACATTTGAATATTTTGATGGGCCAAAGGCCATTTGAATGAAAAGTGATCATGATCATGAATGTGAAATATGCATAAATATGAAAATGGAAATGATGTGCCCGAGGCCGTTTGATACTTCGAAGTGTTTAAATTGGGCCCGAGGCCGTTTGATGAGTCTGACAAAGTTATGCAATAGGCCCGAGGCCGTTTGATATGTTTGATGCAATGAGCCCGAGGCCGTTTGATATGTTTGATAAGGACCTAAAATGGGCTCGAGGCCGTTTGACATATACAACAAAAACACATAATGGCCCTAAGGCCATTTGTATATGAAATTTATGGGTTCAATGTACTTAATATGAATCTTACTTATATAATTCCTTTATTTTGGGATTATTCACTGAGCTTTCGCTCACTCTTATTTATATGTATGTAGGTGAGCAAAGAGATGTCTAACCCCAGCCTCAGTGAAGAATGTGAGAGAAATCCAAGTTATGTGGAGTCAGCCCAAATGTCTTATGCACGAGACTTTATTTTTGTTCTTTTGTTTACTCTTTTGCTACCTTGGTGGTTCCGTTGGATCACCTATGTATATAAACTCTTGGTTTGGCTGACTATATGTTTGAATGATCCTGGATACAGAAGGTGTAAATTTTGGTTATGATGTGAGTTATTATCAATATATGGAGAATGTTTTTGATGTACCACGTAAGCAAAGCTCATTGGAAAAAAAAAAATTAAGTTTGCTTCTGCTTTTGGCCCTTTATTACTATTAAGATGCGTTTAATCTTATCCGAGGCCGCAGGTAATGTCATGATTATTGGCTGGTTATGACCTTAATCTATAGGGGCGGGCTCGTGTCATGACAACATGTGGGCACCACTCCTTGCCACATCACTAGAGCTCTCTTTAGAGCTCCAAAATTAGAGTGCTCAATCTTTATTCATATATATATATATGGGTAGTTTAGTCATGTTGAGGGAGCTTGTTCTTATGGACAAAGTATTTTACACTTTGTTTTGATGGAGAAGTTTGGTTAGAAAAGAAAAGAAACGGTGAGAATAAGAAACCCTTTCACTTATTTGGATGATTAAGTAGGTGAGAAATGATGAGAAAATTGTGATAAAATGATTCTCACCAAACCTAAGTTTTGTTTCTCACCAAAAGTGGTGAGATTAGGTGAGAAAGGAATATGGTTTAATGAAAGTTTTCTAAAATACCAAAATTACACTTATAAAAAAACATAACTTATTAATCTATGGAAGGTTATTTTGGTAAACTAAAACACAACACTTTCCTTTCTTTTCTCTTATTTACTCTATCCAAACAAGATAGGTTAGAAACCACATTCTTTTCTCTTTTGTTCATCCAAATATAATAGTGAGAAACCATAATCATTTTTTTTTTTTCTCACCTAGGTAAGAAACCACAATTATTTCTTTTTTCACCTTATCTCACGATCCAAACGGAGTGTTAGAGTGTGAACCTTTGGACAAAGAAAAATCAAAATTAGATTTATGGATCGAGCGCCCTAATTTTATGGTTGACATAAATCATAATTATTAAGATAAATTTTGAACATTTTCGATTATTAACATTATTAATTTGTGGAAAAATTATATAAAAATTGAAATTTTGAGTCTTGTAACAAAATAAATCCTGAATTTTTAATTTTATCAATTCAAACCTTAATATTTTATTATTTGTTTTCAATCTAAACTATTTACCTATTTTTGTTAGGTAAAACTCTAATATATATATATTCGTCCATAAACTCAATGAAAATGGATATTTTAGACATCTTTCGTGCAATTACATTAAGTTTAATGACTACAATGCTATTTTTCAATCAAATTTACTTAACAAAAATAGACAAATGGTTTAGATTGAAAACAAATCAAAAGATTAAGATTTATTTTATTACTTAACGAAAAGTTTATTTTATTATGAGGCTCAAACCCTGAGATATATATATATATTTGTAATTTCCCTCTAATTTATTTATATGTTTTCCTGACATAGTAGATTGAATTGTAAAATTTGATTTAATTTAATTTTTAATTTTTAATTTTTAATTTTTAATTTTTCTTAGAAGCAATTGTAATTGATATAGTCAAACAATATTCTATAAATAATTCAAACATTTGAAAAATAGCCATCCATTATTTTTAAATAATTCATCAAATCAAATTATTTATTTATTTTACAAAACTTTATTTTTTAAAATATTAATACTATAATGTAGTGTTTGATTCATTGAAATGAAATTAAAGTGAGTAAAATGATTATTTCTTAATCTCTTTAAAGGATGACTATTCTTTTCACAATATTGAATAACGATTTTGTTTATAATATATATATATATTGGTAAACTAATGCAAGGATGGCATGATGATAGAATTACTATTTTATCCCACTTCATTTCAATAAATCATACATAAACTTAAGATCAAATATTATTTCAGGGCTCTATTTTTTAAACAAAATTCTAGAGCTTGAAACGGCGGTCTTGGCTACGTTGCCTCAAGGCCAACCCTAGGTGGACAACGAAAAAATATAGAGTGGGACATAGACGAAGTATGTAGTTTTGTAGAATCAGATACAAGGTGAGTTTCAATCGCGCAACATGCGCCATAAAAAATACAAATATAAGATAAAAAAATATTTGTGTCTGTAATTGTGGTGCATCTATAATGATCAAGATGTCTCATATTGTTTGCATTTTAGAATCGCTTTGGGGTTTGCTTATTTTGTGTGGTTTTTTTTTTTTTTTTTTTTTTTTTTTTTTTTTTTTTGGTCTTTGGTGAAATTTTTTTAAAAAATTTCAAAAAGTTTTAAATTTCTATATTCAACCAGAAAATTATAATTTTTTAAAAAAATTAAGAAAAAAGACAAAACAATAAGCAAAATATAGTGAATTTTTAAGAATATTTTGGCTTAAAATTTTTTTTTTTGATTTTTTAAAAAAGAAATATACTTTTTAGATTTGTCTCGACAAAACAGACCGAAAAAGTAAAAAATTTCGACAAAATTTTAAAAAAATTCACTGAAGATATAAAAAAAATTGGATAAAAGTGGTGATTTTTTTTTTTTTTTTGAGTTGCCAAAAGGACACTTATAATTGTTAATATATATTATATTTGTACATTTTGTATTTGATTTCTAGGGGTGTAATTTTGGCCCGTCCTGGCCCGGCCCGACCCTTGCGGGTTCCCGCCAAAATCAGGCCGTCCATGGGCTAAAAAACTAAGCCTAGGCCCAGGAGTATTCAGGCTTTAGGCAGGCTTGGGCAGGCCTAAACAATTTTTAAATTTTTTTTACCAAAATTTTATTATTTTCTATTAAAAATAATACTGGATCTCGGGCGGGCTGAGCTTTTGAGTGGGCCTTGAGCAGGCCGATGGATCGAGTCAAGTGAGCTGGGCCGAGTTTCAAAACGATGGCTCAGGCTCTGGCCCAAGGCCTCGGGTTAGGCTTAGGCCCGAACCTAATTGGGTCGGGCCCACCTCAACTTGCGAGCGGACTTTAAACTACTTACGGATCAGAGACCATTTTTACAATTCTACCGATTTCTTGTGTCTTGCGCATATAATAGACATTTTGAATTTCGTATGAGGTACAAAATTTAAAACAATCTTTAAATCGTTGACATTTCTTTTTTGTGGAAAAAGAATAGTAATTGAAAATCAAACCCATGTCAGCTTCTGTTAAATTCTTATCTTGAGAAATGAGGGGACTTGTGCCAAAACCGCAATATCGGTCCCCAAAAGAGGCAAAAACAAACCGACTGTTTCTCTCTTTCTTCTCTCTCTAATCTCCCACATCCTCGTGTCACTTTCCTCTCACCCCACGTTGCCTCTTCATGGCTTCACCAACAATTTTTTCTCGCTTTCCCAGACAGTCACACAACCCTCTCATCAGTTGTTTCTTTAAATACCAAAAGCGTGCCATTTTCAAACACTCTCTCTGCTTTCAAGAAATAGTGAAGTTATACAGAGATGAGGCTATATGTGTATGTGTTGGAGGGAAAAGATTTGGCAGCGAAAGACTCATATGTAAAGCTTCAGATTGGGAAGCACAAGTCCAAGACCAGGGTTTTGAGGGACACCACAAACCCAGCTTGGAATGAGGAGTTTGCTTTCAGGGTACAAGCCATGGATGATGAGCTTGTGGTCTCTGCGTATCACCATGATGATGACTCTGGGTTCTTCAATGCCTCTGGAGATTTGATGGGTCGGGTTCGGATTCCAATATGGTCCGTTGTGGCCGAGGAGAATCACAATTTGCCCCCCACGTGGTTTTCTATTTCTATAGAAAAGCCCAAGGCTTCAAAATCGATCAACAAAGATGGTGGTTAGTTGCCCCTACCTCTCTGTGTGGCTCTGTCAATGATGGTCTGTCTTTTCTTGTAGACTGATAGAACAGTATTTTTATTGCTGATGATTAATGTAATTTAACAGTGTTCTTTCATATGTCTTGTGTGTGTGTATATATATATATATCTATGAAGGTTTGAGCAGTTGTACATTGAGATAGAATTAGGAAAAATGTACCTATGAAAGTACTTTGTGATCAAGGTGGTTGGGTTACATATGACTATTTCATCAGGGTCTTTTGAAATTTTAGAAATTAACTGCCTTGGATTATTGAGAGAACATTACATATTACAAAGAAGAAACAAAAATGAGCATAATTGAGGGAAGTTTGTTTGTTTGTTTGTTTTTTCCCTTTAGCTGGTGTACGTGTTTGTTTGGGTGGATTGGAGGGTTGGATAGGATTCCATGTCCATTCATGGAATAGTCTGATTTTTGTCCATTTTTTATTCAAAAAATGTAAGCCGGGTAAAATGACATTTTTGGCCCTCCGAATTATTGTACTTAATAAAATAAAATTTAAAAGTCTCAACTAAAATTTAAAATAAATTTATGTAATTTTTATTGATGTTCTATTTATTTAATTTTTTAAAAGTTCTAGCCAAAAAATAAAATATAATTTATAACTTAGATTTATTATTCCTATTATTTAGTAAACAATTCAAAAGATAACATAGTCTTTTGAGCATTTATCTTTTTTCATAATATCCCAAACAAGCATATGATTCAATAGAATAATCATTTCCTGTTATCAATCCCATCACTAAGCAAACATTTTATACACACCCTTTCCAACCAAATTGTCCAGAGACTATCCAGTCTGTGCGAACAAACTTTTAAGTGCTTTGGGAACTTTTGACTGGCTTGCTGATAATTGTTTTAAGGGATTCTGTCATTTGCATTGTTTTTTTATTGGTAAATACTAGTAGACATCTGGACATCCCTCAGAAATTGAGCCATAGTCCATTATGTTATGCATATTGTTTGCAGTGAAGTAATTGATTTTCCAATAACATGATATAATTTTTCTCGTTTCATTTTGTTTAATTGCAAGGATAATGACATTGAAAGAAGTCAACAACAGTAAGTGGATCATGAAGTTGAATAATTTCTGTTAGTTTGTTGGTTTGCTTATGATTTGGTAAAAAATTTTATGACTTGCATTGGCTCCTGTTTCTTGATCTCTCACGAGAAGTTATAGTTGCTCTTAAAAATTGTGAATTAGTCATCAAAGTGTCTGCAGAAAGAGCTCTTCCTGTTTTACCCATAGAAGTTTTACCTCATGAATGCAGGGAAAATTCTCCTTGCGCTTTCTCTGCATGGAAGAGGCCAAGACATATCCACCGACTACCTTTTCCATGAAAATCCACATATTAAGAACGGGGATTCTAAAGAATGGGAAGGCCTCCATGTTATATATCAAGATATTTGCACAGCTTCATCTCGGAAGATCCTGGAGGGAAAACAGAAGATGAAAGCTATTGCAGGCCGTTTGGAGAGCCTTTTTAATAGAAATGAGGATAACTCTAGAAATGATGATTCTTCGGAACAGTCCGCTACACTGTCTGAATATGGGGATTGCATGGAAGAACCTCTATCTTGCGGTAGCTTTGAAGAAGCTATGGAAAAGATACAGTCAGTGACCAATGAAAGAGAAATGCCCAAGAACCTGGAAGGGGGCATTCTTATTGATCAGACCTACATGGGAACATCCAAAGATCTCAACTCAATTCTTTTCGCTCCCAATTCACAGTTCAGGAGAGATTTGGCAGACTTGCAAGGAACAACAGATGTACAAGAGGGGCCCTGGATGTCAAAATCAGAAGACATGTGTTTAACGCGAGTTGTTAGCTATACAAAAGCTGCAACAAAGCTAGTTAAGGCTGTTAAAGCCACCGAAGAGCAAACCTATACTAAGGCAGATGAAAGGGAATTTTCTGTTCATGTAAATGTGAGCACACCAGATGTTCCATATGGTAATACATTCAAGATTGAAATACTTTACAATATAATGCCTGGGCCACAGCTACCTTCAGGAGAAGAATCGTCCCGTCTTGTATTATCATGGGGCATTAACTTCTTTCAGAACACTATGATGAGGGGTATAATCGAAGGAGGAGCTCGGCAGGGACTCAAGGAGAGTTTTGATCAGTTTGCCAGCTTGTTGGCTCAGAATATTAAAACACTCGAGTCTTTAAACGTATTAGACAAGGATCATATGTTGGCAACTTTGCAAAATGAGCACCAGTCAGATTGGGAGTTGGCAACTGAGTATTTTTGGAATTTTGCCGTCATTTCTGCTGCTTTTGTCATTTTGTACGTCTTCGTACATATTCTACTCTGTAGACCTCGGGAGCTGCAAGGCTTGGAATTTAATGGTCTTGATTTGCCAGACAGTTTTGGAGAGCTTATCACAGGTGGAATTGTAGGCATTCTATTAGAGCGTGTTTATAACATGATTTCACATTTTGTACAAGCTAGGTTCAAAAGAGGTAAACAATGAACAGCGCCACTTAATGTGTTATCGAGTGCTCTGAATTTCATGTAAAATAAAAACTTTTGTGTTGCTTATTTTTGCTACTTCATTGCTACCATTATTATATTAACAGGAAGTGATCATGGAATCAAAGCCCAAGGTGATGGATGGGTGCTCACTGTAGCTTTGATTGAGGGGATGAACTTAGCATCGATGGATCCAACAGGGTTGCCAGATCCCTACGTGGTGTTCTCCTGCAACGGTAAAACAAGAACAAGCTCTGTTAAGCTTCAAGCTCCTGATCCTCAATGGCATGGTGAGATCTTTATTTCCTTTGGATTATTTTGTGTGGTTCATTTGAATCATTTCAGTTAATATCTATTGACAAATTTTTGTGCCGGGCTCACCATTCACTAAACAATCATGCAGAGATACTTGAGTTTGATGCTGCTGAAGAACCTCCCTCAGTTTTGGATGTGGAGGTTTTTGATTTTGATGGTCCATTTGACCAGGCTGCCTCACTTGGGCATGCAGAGATAAATTTCTTAAAACACACATCTACAGAACTAGCAGACATCTGGGTTTCCCTCGAGGGAAAACTTGCTCAGTCTTCTCAGTCAAAGTTGCACCTTAGAATATTTTGGGACAATAACAATGGCGTTGACACAATTAAAGATTACTTAACAAAGATGGAAAAGGAGGTCGGAAAGAAGGTAGACATATTTTTCATTATTTTTCGTAGTTGCTTAAGATCATCTAGAGTGGGACCCTGTCCTCATTTGCACTCACCACTCCAATCACTTTTCTTTTGTTTTCCTTGAAAATAATTGTTGCTATTTGAGCATCCTTTTGTTGTTTCTATAACTCAACTCAATGTCTCTACTGAAATGTTAATCTAACTCCATGATTCACAATTGACAGTTGAACCTTCGATCACCTCACAGAAATTCAACTTTCCAAAAAAATTTTGGTTTGCCACCAGAAGAATTTCTCATCAGTGATTTCTCATGCTCCTTGGAAAGAAAGATGCCATTACAGGTTGGTAATAATTGCATATTCAATGCTTTTTAAGTAAAAGGAATCCTGGAGTTCTTTAGTCCCATCAGCACCACCAAACAATTAACAAAGAAGTTGCAACTCAGAAGTTGCCGAGTCCCTAGAAGTTGCATAAATATGATACAATTGAGTATAATAATCATATCTTGATGGTTGATGCATTATATTTTAAATTTATGGGGCATTTTTTCTTGTCCCGTAAGCCCATTAAATTAGTGGCATTTGATTCCAGAAAGTGTTCACTAACAGAGAGTACCGTTGTTACTAAATTCAGAAATTACCTCTATCTAAGTAGGTGTTTAACAGAACTAAGTACGTACATTGTAGGCAGTGCTTGCCAGGAGTCAGGGGGTCACTAGAGAGAGAGCGGAAGCACACATCCTGTAAACTGAGGACAGAGGAAATGTTAAGATGAGAGACAAAGTAGCCCGTATATATATATAGAGAGAGAGAGAGAGAGGGAGCACCATGATGTGAGCAAATACAAAGTAGCCCACATATATACATATTTAACTTTTACACAGTAAAACAAAATAATTACTTTAACGGAGTAAAACAAAAACAATTACAAAAACATAACTTTTACAGAGTAAAACAAAATAATAACTTTAATGGAGTAAAGTTTTAATGTTAATTTAAAATAGAGCATCAACAAAAAAATGACAGATTATGGCCCTGTTTGGTAGAGCTTTTTTAAGCTAAATAATCAACTTTTTTCATCTTATTTAAGCTATTTCAGCAGAAGTTGTACCAAACAGTCTAACATAGACTCCCAAATTAAAATAAGCTATAATCATCTCTTAGAATCTATACCAAACAGCCCCCACATATTATTATAGCAAAGTTAGTAAAATTTTATTCTCAATTTTATGAAAAAACGCAGTAAAATTTTACTGACTGTTATTTATAAACATATTTGTATAACAAAAGAAATAACTCGAGAACACAATGCTATAGTAAAATTTTACTGTCATTCTTAAACGGGACACCCAAAAAAGAAAAAAAGAAAAGAAAAAAAAGAGAGTACATATTAAAAGAGCAACCACAACAACTAGAGATGAAATTTTACTTTCACATTCACAAACTAGTTAACAAACACAATTACAAATCACATACAACAAAAACATATCAAACAATGATTGAAACAAGCTCCAACTCTAACATGAATGAAACTCCAACTCTAACTCAAATAGAGATTGAATGAAGATTTGCAACTCGATGAGGCTCTCTTGTTTTGCAACTTGATGAATCTCTCGCGACTACGAACTGGAAAACGATTGATGAAGGAGAAGAACGATAGGGAAGGAATGACAATCGCATTCACAGATTTGATTCCAATCTCTCAGATATATATATTGAAGGGCAAGATTGTCCAAAAAGAAATAAAAACATGTTTCCGTGTTCTCCATCAAGTATGCACCTCCAAGTGAGGGGGTTTATGAAGGAAAAATTATGGGCCGTCTTTTCACCAAAAAGGAGCCCAATGGAGGTGTTTTGGCTAAATTTCCCTTTTATTTTCATATTCATTTCATTCTCTTTACTTGTACTTCCACTTTCTAGTTTTTTTATTTTTTATTTTTTATATATATTTTTTTGAAAATCAAACTTAGCCATATTGTTTCCAGGGAGCATCCAAACCTTTCTATTTTTATGTTGTTTGTAGCTTATTGACAGATAAGATTTTTCCTATCTACCTGTTTGTGTTCAAGTGTCTACAACTTGGATTAAATTTGAGGCATCCTTTTGGTGCAGGGGCGCCTTTTTTTATCTGCAAGAATTGTTGGGTTTTATACCAACTTATTTGGACATAGAACCAAATTTTTCTTTCTTTGGGAGGACATTGATGAAATTCAAGTGCTTCCCCCATCTCTAACATCCATGGGCAGCGCTCAGTTGGTCATTGTTCTTCGGGAGGGTCGAGGTCTTGATGCCAAGCATGGTGCAAACGGCCAAGATGAAGTAGGCAGGCTTCAGTTCTATTTTATATCATTTGTGTCATTCAACGTAGCTAGTAGGTATGAATGGCGTATATTAATTTAATGCTGCACTTTTAGTCATAAAGCTGACATGATGACCATAGAGATATTTATGCATTATTGCTTACTTCAAACGGGTGCTTCATTGTGCTATACTAACAGGACAATCATGGCCCTGTGGCGAACAAGAACACTGACTCCAGATCAGAAAGCACAGATTGCAGAAGAGCAGCAGGAAGATGATGGAAAGTCTTTATTACTTGAAGACACTGGGTCTTGTTTGGTTGTTGAAGATGCAAAAATGTCCAAGGTTTACTCTGTGGAACTTCCTGTAAAAGTAAGTGGTCGATGATTTTCTTTTCACTTCTGTTTGCTTGCTTGTGAGTCCATGGACCTTACTTTATGCGAGTTTTTCAGCCATTAGGCTTCATTTCATTTTGCAAAGAAGCAGACTGTATTGAGGTTCCTTATGTTATTTCTACCCAGAGGTAGGCCTGTATGAAAAGGCATAAATTATGCGTTAAGACTATAAATAATGATCCTAAACCAGTCTTTTACTTGTAAAGCAGTGAATGTACTCCTCTCAACTGAGCTGAATAATCGCGAGACGGACCCTGCCAGCCAGAAACCCCTGATCTAGTCCTTACAAGTAGAGGCTAAACATGGATAATGCCTCTGAGTTTGCAATTTCTTTACCAAAATTGGCATTTTCTTATCCTTTCTATGCCTGCACAAGGAAGAGGAAGCTAATGTTGTTTGTGTTTCCTTTTTTTATTGATTCTTTTGCTTTGTACCTTTTTTTCTCAATGGCATACGTTTAATTAATATTATTTATTTTTAAGTAACTTTGGCGTAGGTGCCTGAACTGTATGGAAATTCTTGTGCAGATGAAATCGCTGATGGAAATGTTTGATGGAGGAAACTTGGAGCATATAGTGATGGGAAAGACAGGTTGCCTGAGTTATGTCACTACTACTTGGGAACCTGTAAAGACAGACTTGTACGAGCGACATCTATGTTACAAATTTAGCCGCCAATTCTCAATCTTTGGAGGGGAAGTTACGTGCACACAGCAGAAATTTCGCATTTCAAATGGTAAAGGGTGGATTGTGAATGAGGTTATGGCCCTACACGATATCCCATTCAGTGACCACTTCCGTGTAAGTACACCAATGCATTGCAAAGACATCTCTGAGGTGAAATCTCATCTTCTATTACTTTAATTGATCCTCGTTTGTTCCATTCTTCCCATGCAGGTCCATTTTAAGTACCAGTTTGAGAACTGTATTCTCTCTCCTAGTTCATCATGCAAGTGTGCCGTTTATGTTGGCGTCACGTGGCTTAAAGCTACCAAGTTCCAGCATAGGATCACTCGAAACATAACTGACAAGTTCACTCATCGACTGAAGGGAATATTTGAATTGGTTGAAAGAGAGATTTTGTTAACCAATAGTCCCATTTGACTAATACTTTCGGCACTTCATTCCGCTTTTTCTTCAAAAGGATTGAGTTGCAGAGCAATGGCAATTGAGCAAATTTATTAGATGCTTCACAATTTTCATGTTGTAGCCTCTTTGAGGATGAATCGAATAATGTGCATTGGGTGGTTCTTGGCTAACAATGTTGGATGAGGTTAAAATTATCAATAATGTCCACGCATTTGTCATGGTAACTTCCTAGATGCAGCCCTGGGTCCTAACGAACATAGCCAATGCTATATGATCCGTGAGTCATATTTCCTTTAGTAACACTGAATTCCCTTGGTGGGCCTACAGTGCCTGGAAACCAATCCCTTCGTATAAATTTGAAGTGTTATGCTTTTGGGATGTAGTGTTTTTTGATTCTCCAGAAAAAAAAGGTACTTTTTTCTATTAAATAAGTTAAAAACAAAAGTTTGTTTGGGAAAAGTTTTAAAAAAAATTAAAAAAAAAAAAATCAACTTTTCACTATTAAAAAATAATTTTTTTGACAATTCATTAGTTTTTTTAGAATTTAATAAAGTGAAATACTTGAACAAAAAATTGTTTAAAAAAACGGAAGGGCATTGATTTGTAGGTCTTATCTACACAGTTCAAAACTCATCTAGTTTCAAAATAAAACATTTGCATCAATTAGTTTTACATATCTTTAATTGTTATTATTATTATTTTTTTTTTAAATTTAAGGACGTTGCACATCTCACCATCATCGGACTTTTGTTAGACAATCATCGAAGGCTCGTCAAAATGTTCAACATTATCGGAAAATCACTGGAGTGTTTTGAATGTCACTAGAAATCACCAGAATGTCCAAAATATCGACTCACGAGAATGTCAAGAATATTGTCGGGAAACAAAATAAAATAAAATAACTGGAGAAAAAAGCAATAAGGAAAAAATATAGGAGAATTTGGTCAAAACCCCCTCATAGTAAAACTTTAATAATGCATTAAGGAAAAGTACAAAAAGTTTGAGAAATTCTATTTCCACACACCAAGTTTCCTTACTCCACACACTTAATGAATTTTTTTAGAATTATAATTTTATCCTTTAACAAAATTACCATCTCACCCACACATCTCACAATTTCTCCGTACACATCTCACCAGCCACTTCACCGGCGCCCATCGCCTCCTATGCCCAAACCTCAACCATACAAAGCGGGGAACAACATATATGCCGGCTATAGTTCTGGTTTCTAGGTATCCATCGGTGTGCAGGAAGGGTTCTTCTTCACAGAGGGTTCTTCTTCAGATTTTTGGGTTCCTTTGCTAGTTTCTCCATCACTGTGAGGTTACGTTTTGCACCGATGGTGTGCTGGTTTTGGTTCAATGCTAGGTGTTGACTCTACTAGCGCTGTTTTGATTTTCCATGGCTGAAGTGGAGCAAGCCTTAGGGAAGAGAATGGAGTGGTGTGATGCACCTTGGGCGAGTGGCGCGAATGGTGCTAAAAAGTTGTTGTCCTAGCCATGCTTGTGGTGATAGAAAGTAGCTGGCAGCCTGGCACTTGTCTGCGAGATGTAGTTCTGGTGAACCTCGGTTATCATACTAGGCCTAAGCGACATGGTTGTTGTTTGTCTTCTTCACTCTAACTCTCAAACCCTAAGACACTGTATCCAAACCGAAATATATATATATATATATGTATCTATGAGACAATCAAATAATCGATGAGCTTAATCACACCTGAACCTTGTGTGTGTATGTATGTGTATATGTGTGTGTGTGTGTGTGTGTGTGTGTGTGTGTGTGTGTGTGTGTGTGTGTGAGAGAGAGAGAGAGAGAGAGTTGGGTTTTTGGGGAAGAAGATCATGATGGAAGTGACAACAGCGTGAGGGGTAGTGTGAGAATGTCTGAGAGGCTGGGAAGGGGTGGATCGAAGGAAAAAGGATGTGCACAGAGAAGTGAGGGTACATTTGGAATGTAAAGTGTGTGGATTGAGATAAAGAAGTAAAAATCAAATTACTAAATATGTGGATTGAGAAAAGATGAACGCAGAGATAATTTGGTGTGTGGAAATAGAATTTCCCAAAAGTTTTCCTTAAAAAGTCTAGAAAATACCACTATTACCAAAATATCCTTAGTGAGTAATTTAATATTTCAAACTTTAAAATAATATAATTTTTTATTTAAATACCAGTTTTTAATAAAATTAGTATTTTTAGAATTCTCTCAACAATATCTATCAAACAAGATTCATGTTGACTATGAAATTCTTAAAAAGAAAAAAAAAATTATGGTCAAAATTGACTTAAACAGTAACATGTTATTGTTTGTTTTGAATAGAACCTTAACAACAAAAATAGAGTACGATCCTTCCTGTATATGAACTCACACTACTGCTAGAAATTAAAACCCATACATACTCATAGAATACTCAATCGCATCTTCAAAAACCCTCTTTGTGCTAATAAAAAATGGCACATTAGTGGCACATCGTAGAATATTAATTTACATAGTCAATTGATACAATAAAGTTTGCATCTCTTTCTCTCCAACCACTATTAGTGTCTATGAGAATCAATTTCTTTGGTGTTGAAAAGTGTCAATGTCACGCCCCAAACCCGCCCCTAAAAGTTTGGGCATGACCCATTCGAAAACAGACACTAATCCTGTTATACATATCATACGGGGCCTGAACGGAAGCATTTAATAATAAAAAAAAACATAGAATAACATCCATCGAGCTATTCCTAACATGCCAGGATCTCAACATCACACTAAGTAAATATTATACAGGTGGTTCATATACATATGCCTCGACTCAACCCCATAAATAGGCGTATAATAAAAATATTAATGAAGAAGGAATTATATATACAATCAACCATAAAGAGACATCTAAAGCGTAAATCAACACTCAACAAGACTTTACATAATGCACGGCTTCAGGTGGTGCCTGGACGCATCAAAGTTGACAAGAGAAACACAAGCCTTAAAGGTTTGGACTGAACTCCCGGTTGGTTACCTACAAGAATGGACAGACAAAATACAGAATGAGCGAACTCAGTGAATAACAGTACATAAATAATGTAATATTTAACCTGAATAATCAAACACATATCTGCAGATGCATGTGATAAACTATATTCCGTAACAGAATGGCTTTAAGCCCAGTATATACAAAACTAACAGAAATAACAGAACGGCCTTGGGCCCAATAATAACAGAACGGCCTCGGGCCCAATAATAACAGAACGGCCTCGGGCCCAATAATAACAGAACGGCCTCGGGCCCAATAATAACAGAAATAAGAAAATTTATGCATACTTGAACTTGCAACATATATAAACTTGTAACATTCTTGAGCTTGTAACATACTTGACTTATAACATATGTAACCTTGTAACAGACTTAAACTTACAACATATATGGATAATCATTCCTTGAGTCATAACATAACTTATCAGAAAATGGAACATTTCTTGTTATATCATGTCATTATCACGCGCTTAACAAAATAGAATACTTCATATTCTTGTGTGGGTTGCATACTGATGATAAACCTTCACATTCATATCATAGATTCTAAACGATCTTGGGTTCATTCGTAACATAATCGAATAATCTTAAATTCATACAAATGCCATTCTTCAAAGATGTACATAAGTTCTACTTATTTCTTTCAGAAATGACATGGTATGCGGATAGTAACAAAAGGGCTAATATTCGTCAACAGAACATAAGGCTAATATGCGGATAAAATCATACCGACGTACGCGAATCTTTCAGCGTTCATATTGATTTCCAATCATCGTAAATGTTCGTGTATCACTTACGAGGAGCAGAGTGTTAGTGACAATAATCATCAATGAGAAATAAAATGTACATTTCAGTACTATTACTCACAGTGTTTAGATGCTGGGTCCGTTCCTGTAGCTAACCCTACACAATTCAATTCAACAACATTTAACACAACTCAACATAATCAACATAACCCCACATAATCATCACTATCCAATATAATTCAACATATTTCAAATTAAGGTGCTAAGGCTCATTTCCACATTCCATAGCCAAGTTTACATCATCCACATCATCAACAAATATTTCCCCCAATTTCCTTTCTCTTTAACACATGATTACAATGCTCTTAACAAAGCTCATTCGTAAATTTTTAACATTATTTCAAGTATCACCAAATTCCAATTAAACTAGTATATACATAATTCAATACCTCAATTTCATTATTCCACTTTCAATTTGGGCCAAATCTTTGGTTATCATCATTAACCAACCTAGGGTTTCAAGGAAAATGAGGGTTTTTAACAAAAAAATCAAACTTCTTAAATCATTACCTTTAATTCCAATTTTTCCATTGATTAAACACCTAGGACTCATAATCCATCATTTAAACCCATCAATTTAACTTCCAACATCATCAAACCATAAAACCCCAAATCTCATACTATACACTACATGCACCAAATATGGAAATTCTTGTATTTAGATAGTCAAATACTACAAATCTATCCATCCATGTAAGTAATGAAGAGGACTAGAACCCCTACCTCAAGAACCAAGCAAGAAAACCAAGCTTTGAGAAGAATCCTTCGCAATCTCGAATTCCAATAGGTTGAAAATGTTTATCTCCTCTTGTTCTCCATCCTTGATACAAGAATCATGGTGGGTTATTGATCAAAGTAAAGGAAATCAAGGTTTTGGAGCTAGGGTTTTCGGACTAAGGCAAAGAGGAAGGAAGAGGGAAGAAGAAACATGTAAGAAATGATCCAAAATCCCGTTTTTAAAGCTGCTGTCCCGTAATTCCCGCTCGAGCGGACTGATTTCCGCTCGAGCGGACCTGCCCTCAGCACAGATTTCGAAACTTTGAACAGGTATAACTCTCCCATCCGGACTCCGTTTTAGGTCGTTCTTGTGTCCAAATTGAAGCCCCGGAAATAAGCTTTCCAATGGTTCTAACCTCATATCCAAATTCCAAGTGTGGAAAAAGAAAAAGGCAAAAGAGTGGCGGCTGTTCGTAAAATAACTATCCGAATTAAATTCTTTGGTCCAATCTTACTTCACCATCATATTACCACCTCAACCAAAATCCCAAAATAAAATAAAGGCATTCCAAATACACTAATAAGATGTCCAAAACGAACCCATGCCTCAGAAATACAACTCAACCTAGAGGCCCGCTCGAGCGCCCAACCTTGCGCTCGAGCGTGCAGACCAACAAAGCCTTCCGCTCGAGCGTAAACTCCCCCCTGCTCGAGCGGAGAATCACAACTCCCAGAATCTCAGGCCGTCTGTAAAATTGCTGGAAACCCCAAAAGTCCGCTCGAGCGTTAACTCTTCCGCTCGAGCGGAGGGAAAAGTTCTGGGTCGTCACAGTCAAGTTGAATCGAAATTGCAGATCTTACGAGTCAAAAAGTAAGATATTGCAAAGATACAAAGTGCCTAATACAAAAATCAAACTCTACAAACAACGACTTGGAGAACAAATTGAAGATACTACAAAGATCGACGGCGAGTTTGTGACACCCCAAAAATCAGGAACATCAAGGAATATATTAAAAAAATAATAATATGGTTTATCTAAGGTTACAAATCCAAGAAACGTTACTAATGAGTCCTTTGATTAATAATCAAGTAAGATCCTAGAAAGGTCAGAGGAGTCAATATAGCCTCCCTTCAAAGTACAACTACCTTAGATAGCAAAGATACCTTTTTGACATATCTTAATAAGATATTAACACAAGCTCCACATAAGTGGATGAGAAAATAAGGGATAGGTAATACAAAAGATATGTATAGATATATAATAATTATAAAATCATGTCTTAACTACAACAGGAGATTTATCATTTATAATCTCAAAGCATGTTTGCAAAACTAGTTTCTAATTCTCCTAGGGTATCCATAGGTCCTCAAATGCTTTAGGTTCGCCTTCAACCAGCTAATGGTCTTCAATACCTGGCATGAAATGCCATGAGCTTTGAATGCCAAGTAAACGCACATACGACCCTTTTTCCCAATCCAATACATAATAATGGCATGACTATAATATATGGCGGAAGTAAAAATCAAACAGAGCTTATAATAAATTTCAGTTCTCAAGAATAACAGTCGATCAAGCTAGTTCTAGGCAACTTCTTGCAGAATGCCGTTCCTACCCAACCACTAACACTAGCCACGGGCAATTCTGACTCCTTATTGGTTAAACAAATACCAATGTGTCACTTACCACACAATTGCCAATGATGCCCTTGCACCTAGGTTATATACTCGAGTGGTGACATCACGGCCTGTCCCAAGGGAATAGGCTTCCAAGGATACTCTCCCTGTGTGAGACCCTCACACCCACTCTTATACGTCCCAATTCCGTTAAGCATCCAAAATACCTCTTGTGCCATATTAGGGTTCGAAAACACACATGCGCTGTGATAACCCTGTTCTATGTTATACTGTTAATCCTTAATTATACTTGTGATTATGTGCTTAATGTGAATTTGGATGCTAATCATATGATTATGTATGTTTTTGAATTTATATATGTCCATTGTAAAGAAATCTGTTTGGTATTCTGTAATAAACTAAAATTGAGGGCCGGAGAGGTGGCAGAAACTGAAATTGACTATACCATTGTGATTAGCATAATTTTTGCAACCTGTGGTGAAATTTAATTAAAAACTGATTCGGATCAAATTAATTAGATTAAATTAAATAATGAGCCCTAATTAATTAGGCTAACCCTTAGTTAATTAGCTTAAGCTAATCACTCACTATATATGTGAAGTGATAGTGCCTAGGCTCATAATTTTGAGCCCTTAACCTTGCAAAATCTGAGAGAGGCCTATTTAGAGAGAGAATCTTCAATTTAGAGAAGAAAGGGATCAATTCTTGGAAGATTAACTTGATTTTGGAAGCTAGGCACAAGAATTTGCTACACTTAGACTCATTGAAGTTCAAAGGTAAGAGATTGAACTCAAATTTATGAGCTTAAGTTCATAAGTATGTGAATTGAAGAAGTATATGTTGATAAATACAAGAATTGAGCTAAATGTGTTGAATTTGAGATCAAGTTGGGCATGCATGCATGAATTTATTGCGACTTCTCATATTTGAGTATAAACCATAATGATCATGTTGAATTGAGAGTTGTTTGACACATGCATGCATGAATTGCCATGTTTTGAAGCCCAATTTTAACCCTTAAAGCTTGTAAATGCAAGATATAAAATATGGATTTTATATACATGAAGTTTGTGGTTTGAATTTTGATGAATTCATGAAATTTTGAACAATGGGTTGAAACTACCTTCAAATATATGTATTTGGGAGTGTTCTTGCATGTTTGGGTGAATCATGCATGAATTTGGAGCCTTGGAGTTGTGTTTGAAACTCAAATAGAATTATGAAAATTCTAGAATTCGAGCAGTTCACTCGAGCGATAGAAGTGTCGCTCGAGCGTACATTTCGAGCTCCAAGTACTTTTGTAGACATTGGGGGTTAGCTTGAGTGACCACCCTTTATTTACAGTCCAGGCTCAAGCGACCAAAAGTTGTCTCGAGCATAAAATGAGAGTATCCAGTACTTTTGCAGACTAAGGGGAATGTTGCGCTCGAGCAAAGTGCCTTGTTTGAGAAAACTTTGACATGTTGTTTCATGTTTTGATTTCTGTTCTTTTTCATTTCTGAGCATTCTTAGACATACATTGAGCTTCCTAAATGAACTAAAGAGTTAGAAAGAAGCCTAAGAAAGATAAACAAATTTGAGAACGGATTGAATTGTATTGTGACCCAATTTCTATATGTGCTATGAATTGTGTAGGGTCAATCGCGAGGATGAATCAACCATCTGAACACTGTGAATAATAGATTAGTAAAAATATTTTTATGTATGTTATTCTCTAAATACTACCAATATGGTAAGTTCTCTAAATTCGTAAATTTGTATTATGAATGAGTATTCTACCTGTTTGATTTGTTAAAGACTTGAAACATGATTGATAAGCACAAAATTATAAGATTGGACCAAAGGTCATTTTTCATGAATACACAATGGGCCTAAGGCCGTTCGGTATGTTTGATGAGAAGATGAAATGGGCCTGAGGCCATTTGTTATATTTGACAACGACATGGAATGAGCCTAAGGCTGTGTAGAATATTTCACAAGATAGACCTGAGGTCATCTTACATATGAATCGGACCAAAGGTCATTTTCTATGATTGTTAAATGGACCAAAAGTCATTTTGAACAAGGAAATGATTAGACCAAAGGTCGTTTTGAATGTGAATATGAATATAACCATGATAAGGATTATAGACGCACACGTGAAAATGAATTTGGAAACAGTGGACCTAAGGTCGTTTTGTACATATGATGTGAAAGACCGGATGGTCATTTGTGCATGGATCCATTAAATATGAATATGATCTTGAATTTGAATATGTGCATGAACAAGAATATGGAGATGTTGGACTCGAGGTCGTTTAGTACACATGTTATGGCCGGATATGCAAAATGTTTTGATTTAGGTCATTCTGTCTTTTCGTGTACTACGTATAATAGATTAGACCCGGGGTCATTCCATTAAGATTTTTTTTAAATACGAATCTCATTCATTAACCTCTTTACTCTGATATTATTCACCGGGCGTTAGCTCACTCTTTATTTATATGTATGTAGGTGAGCAGCGGGATGTCCAGCCCCAACTCCAGTAATATGTGAGAAAATCATGTTTTGAGAGGTCAACCCAGGATGCCTCATGGAAGAGGCTTTGTTCCTAATCTTTGTTTTGTCCTTGGGTTTCTCTTGTTGGTTACGTATGACTGTTTATGTATATAAGTTTTTGATTTGGAAGACTATGTAATGAATGTTCTTGGACATGTATGATATTGTTTTGTATGAATGTGTGGGTTATTATGAATATGAGTAAAAAGGGTTTTGTTCTATACCATTTATGCACAAGCTTATTGGACAATCTTTGCATTTTGCTTCCTCTTTTGGCCCCCCATTATCAATCATGATTTGATTTCTATCTGAGGTCGTTAGTAATCTTATGATTACTGGCCAGTTATGATCCAAATCCATAGAGGCAGTGTAGACACCCCATTTTCACTGCTCTTAAGACTTGGGCGCTTCATTTCGAACACCCAATGATGAAAAGTTACACTGTGTAATCATTTCAATCTTTAGCAAAGGAATTAAGATTCAAGCTTTAATCCCAACCTTACACCCCACTTTGACCAAGATGTTTTAGACCCTTGAAAATCCTCTTTTCAAATTTAGGACCCGACCGTGTGTATTTGGGCCTAGCTATGGGTATTTGGGCCCAGCCGGCTCTCAGTAGTGACAGACAGAATATCTAGCGCCAATTGGCTTTTTTGAAGATATTTTGGATTAAAATGTATCAAATTCTATAAATAGGCCCTCCCTTCAGAGGTTAGGGTTAGAAAATTTTCCAAAAGGCTTTTAAGGATTTTGAGAGTTAAAAAGATCCTCCATTCCCTTGAAAAAGCCTTTTGACCTCCATACCACCTTTGAGCTATATATATACAATACATACACCATTAGAGCATGTTCTTGAAGCTTTTTGTAGAAGTTTCAAACTATATTTTTAGAAACTTGAGGTTGTTTGAAATCAAGTTTGTTAACAAAGAACTTCCTCTCTTTCAAGAGGTATAATTTTTGCATCACCTTCTTTACTCTTTTTCCATTCTCTTCCTTTTCTTTTCTTGTCTTACATACTGTTTTTGAGCTATTTTGAGGGGCTAGAATATGTGACTAAAAGCTACAAAGGGTGGAGGGGTTAGCCACCCTTCCTTAGACCTTGTTCCATAGCTTATTGCTTTACCTTTTTTACTTGTTTCCTTTGGATTTTGGTAACTGTTTTGTGAGTTTAGGCGCTGTTTAGTGCGTCTATTTAATTTATGCTTGGAATATCATAATTGTGTTGCTGTAAGTCCTCATGGATTTCGTGTATAGGTCATAGCCTCTAATCCATTTGAGTTGATAGCTTCTCTTTCCATAGCTTTCATGTAAATATCCACACCGTTGTAATCACCACCTTTTCATTTGCAACCTTCCCCCTTTCTTTGCTATTTCGATCAAGGGTTGTATCAAATGAAGGATTATTGTTCTTGGTATAAAGGAGGGGTTCCTCATGCTAAATGGTTTAATTTATTCAGAGGTTCATTACCAGGGCATCACATTTTCCTTATACTAAACGCAATCTCTTGTTTGACATCTCATCCAGTCACCACGTTTTCCTTATACTAAACGCACTTTTAAGGGACTAATTTTCTAGTTAGGCCCTTGGAAATCATAAATGAAAGATTCATTATAGCTCATTACCGGGTTTGGATTTGGAGTCATTATCACTCATTTCAAGTTGATTCCAAAGTCATTATCGCCTGCAAATGGGTTTGATTTCTCCTTTGTAATTTCCCCCGTAGAAAAGGGCTCGAAGACTTCATGTCTCGAGTTAAGTCATGCTTGCTAGGCTTTTACCACTTTTGGACTTAATCACCACCTCATTGTAAAAAGAAGAAATGATAAGAAAATAAAAAGGTAAAAAGATAATAAAAACTAGTTAGGTTCAATCGAACGTTATACTGAATCTCTTGCTTCTAGGATTATCAAATACTATTTTTGTGATGTTTGATGGTTTATGAAACTTGTCTACCCTCTCCCTTGAAATAACTCCATAATAGGGAGGAGGTAGTGTTTGTCTTTTGTTACGTTTATTAAACTTTTGTTCTATCGCTTCTAAGATCATCACACAACAAATTTGTGATGATTGATGATTTGAGAATCAAATCTACTCCTTCCTTGAATATCTTTATGATAGGAAAGGGCAGAGGAAATAAACATCTCCTAGAAACACTCTGTCTGCACTGTTTTCACCTCAGTGCACAAAACAATCTTTTTGCCAAATATTAGGGCACGATTGAATTTAATTAGACCCAGCCAGGCCTCATTATGGGTAGGCTGGGCTAAATCAAGTAAATGGAGCACTTTTGTTGAAACATAGAGCAGTGGCTAAGGATGAAACAGGGCAGTTCTTCCAAAGGCAGACAGAGCAGTTTCTGGGGAATAGCTTCGTTGGCACACATGTGGTTCATGTTTGTTTGCATTATTTCATTGTTGTAACATTTATTGTTGTAATAAATTAGGTAATTATTTATTCAGTGATGTAATAATAAGTTAATTAGGACATTCAGACCTTCGTGTACGAGGGCAAATTTGTAATATTTGTATATCTTCCAACCTCCAAGCATCATGTTTTCTTTTATCATTCCCATGATTTATATCTATTTTTTCATGCATCAAAATTCGGCTCATTATGCATAATGCTCTTACCAATTCCTAAATGATTATGTGTGCTACCTCATGCTTTGAGTTGTTTCACATGTCATGTTAGTAGTTGAATTTATTAGTTGCATTTCGTATGCGTTGTATTAGCCAATTGCGTATTAGGATCATGCATTTTTCTAACTATCTTCTTTTCTTCGGTTTGCCTCATTTTAATACTAGGTGAACATTTTTGCTTTAGCATATTACATGTGTGTTTGTGTTACCATGGCAAGCATACTACCATGAGGCTATGTGCTTATTTGAAATACCCCTTTAAATGCCTGTGGATGAAGGCTATTTTGCTTATGGTGGAATGACATTGATTATTGTATATATGAGCTAGCTTTTACTTTGAGTTGCACATATTCAAAATTCTTTTCGCAAAAGCATGAAATCAAAGCATTCCAAAGTAAGTAACGTGGTCTATACTTGTTTGCTTCACATAGTAATGTTAGCCTATTAATCATCAAAACATGAGTATTTAATGTCTATAAAATTCACATCATGAATAGTAGAGGACGATCTTTGATCAAGTGGGTGGGCTACTCAATTCATGACCTTCCCCTCTCATACCTAAGTTCCCGAGCCGAGATACTTTGGTTATGACAGACAAGTGGCCTTTGGCACAAGTCACAGGTTTTCAAAATTTCTTAAAAATATTTAGGTGGTAACTCTGAAATCTGGCAATGCCGTCCATTTTTGGAATCTATGATTATTAATGGATTTTCTAGGATTTTTCGGATTTAGACTCTCATTCATTTTTCTGTTTCACATTGCACTTGTGAAACCAGATCCAGAACCACAGGAGTTCAAACTGTAGGGCTATCATACCCGAGGAGACTAAACCCCTTCGAGGAGCGTGAAAAACCAGCTACAGGCAGGTTCGGGTCATGACATACGGAATACTTAACCCCTGAATAGGGAACACATCCGACCAATCAATACTTGAAATCAACATGTCATTATCTCACAAAATTTACCTTAGTGATTGAAAACCTAATATGGTCCATATTAAGTTTCCTATTATATTAGATGTATTATGTTAAAGTTAGAACAATAATCGAAACAACATTTACTACACAAGTATAGGCATTTTAGGACAAAAGTATAAAGTGATACAACCAAAACATACACAGATGTCATACCAAAGCATGAACAAACAATAAGAAGCATGTCCAACAAATAAGAGTATGAAATGAGCACCTGTGGGGACTACCCCTTTGATCCCGCATCCCTGACTACTGTGGAATAGACTGCCGTTACTACTCTCCAAGGTGCCTTTCGGGAGGCACGAAAGTATGTCTCTTGGTACAATCTCAAGATTGGGGAACTACTTTAAGAGAGGCCCAAAAGAGACAAGACCACCTATCTCTCCTGGCTGAAACATTTTTTCAAAGACATGTAACCAGTTGTGGGTGACATTACCGAAGACGGTCGCGACTCCATAGTTGGCCCGGGTTACCGTGGCAACTTGTACCTGGCTGCCTTTGTCAGTTATTTCATCTCGTTTTTTGTCCTCCCTAGCAAGCCTGCTGAGAGCATCAATCCCAAAGTGTTCCCTCTCGCCGTTAAACTTTGCAGCAACAGTCAAATTCCTTTGGCTCCCCTCTTCTCGGGGAATTTATACTTCCATCTAGACCTCATTCACTTGGACATGGAGAGATCCATAGGCCGTTATGATGTATGGAGTTTCTTACATACTCAGTTCCTAACTGCCTTCTTCTATGAGCAGTTCCCTGCTATGGGCCCGTCCCTAAAGAGCATAAGCTATTTCCCACTAATGAAGTCCTTGATGCAGAGGGTCGTCCTGTCCTAGATGCAGAGAGACGACTAGTCACAAGACAAGTATTCCCTTCCTCACATCTCCAGATGGTCTGGCGTTGGCACCAATAAACCTTTCATGGACTACATTGATCGGATGGAGGAGTGTGTATTTTGCCTCTTTACCTAGTTTGTTCCAGGCATCGCTGTTGTTCTGTTTTATTTCTCTGAGGCTCGTTATGTTGATTTCTCTATTGACAGTGTTTAGGTCAACTCCCTTCTTATTGCTGCTATGATACGCCCTGGGTTTTTGCCTGTATGGAATGAGGAAGGCATGTCCAGCATCGTCTATCGGCTGGACAGGGTCCTTAGGCAGTTTGACATGGATCAGGGTGTCCCACATGCCCCTCCGCCACAGACAAATTTCCCTAAGATCTTCCAGCAGTTTGCTCGTAACTATACCGCTTTACTTGTGGAGGGTTTAGGCCTCATAGAGCTGCACTCACTCGGAAGAGAAGGCACCTTCATCTCTAGTAACAGACTATTCTGGCACCGCAACCTTAACTCTTTTTTCAATTTTTTTAATAGTGATCCAGTCGTCCCTGTAGTGGAACCCATTCCACAACCTGACTTATCCCTTCGTCTCTCCTCTGGCCGTGGGAAACAGACCAGTGTATTTTGTCGTTTCAAGCTTTTGTCCTTGCCTGCAGTAGAGGAACCTCACTCGTCTGGGGCAATGTCCGTTTAACCTCTACAAGTTGTTTTCCCCTTTACCGGTACGACAGTACGCATGACCCACTCCCGACTGAAGGCAGTCCAGGAGGCAGTGGCTTCAGTTGCTGAGGCCCGTGCCTCACCAAGTAAGAAGAAACTCTGGAAGGTACCCATACTTAGAAAATATTCTGCATTTTTCATACTTCCTTGGGATTTTTTTTGGTAGTTACATGATCTCTTCCTTTTTAGGGCCTATCAGCTATACCACCTTCGAGCCCCAGAGGTCCTTCGACCGCCATTGGAATTTCCTCAGATTTAGATGATGACGACGACCTTTCCATTGCTTTAAGGGTCACTAGACTCAGAACTCGTAGAATGGTACTTCCAGATGTTAAAGAAGAATTAAGTGCTAAGGCCGAGTCGGCTGCTGAGGCTAAGCCAGTTGTTGAGGCTGAGCCAGCTGCTGAGGTTGCAGATGTGGAAGGAGGTCATGATATCCCCTTTGTTGAAAGCAAACAAGTTCCCCCAACTGTGGAAGTTGCAGAGGGTGGTGCAGTTGCTGAGGGTGCAGAGCCTCCAAACCCTGCTGATTTTGTTCATTCTGACCGTTCCTCTGTCGGCGAGGAGGATTTTGTTCCTAAGACTCCAAGAGAAGAGCGTGGCATAAGAGAGCCACTGGAAGTTGCACCACCCCCCTTGGAAGCTGTATCTGGGGGTTCCTTCCAATCCACTGAGTCTCCACTGGTTCAACAGACCACACTTCCCAATGTCCAAGTTACTGAGGGAAGTGCAAATGTGGCTATTGTTCCTACTGTGGCCCCCCTAAATTTGGCCCAACTTGCAGAGGTAGCTATCAGCTTAGGCACTCACGCCACTACTGTTGTTGTTGGTTTCTCCGACCCAGTTGCCTTGGCAACTTCTGAGCAGCTCGTTGACCTGTACCCCACTAATTTTCCCGAAGTGCCAGCTAACCTTGGGGTATCTCAAGATTTTTATATTAGGATGGACACTACCATTGAATGTTGGGGATTACCAAATGGACGATCTTTTCTTAGAGCGGCGGAGTGATGGAGGCAGTTTTGGTTTGTCTCATGAGATCAACTCTCCTGGCCACCTCCCAACATCCACTCACTCCAACGCTGCTAGGCAGTCATCTTTGGGAGAGGTTCATCACTCCACACCTTTGGTTGCTCTGGAATTCTCCCTCTTGTAATCCAAGCTAGCAGTGCTATAAGGGAGCCTCCACAGCCTTTAGGGAGAGTTTCTTTTCTAAGTTATTGGGTCTCATTCGAAGCTGCTCCTATCCTTGCCCACATCCAAGTCCTGCACCCTGACACCTTTACTGCTTTTAACATTCTGGGCTCAATGGTGCAGACATCGCTGTTGGAGTCATTTGCCAATTTCATTCGCTACCTTGCTACGAAGAATATTCTGACGACTCCCAGCAAGTTTGAGAAAAGTGCTGAGGCCAATCAGAGCGGCTTTGAGAGGAATGGTTTGGACCTATCGTGGATGAGGGATAGGCTTCAGGCAGTTGATGGCATCCTTGATCATGCAGATAATGTGGCGATGATTGCATCTTTGGAGGAAACTATCACAAAGTGTGAGGGTGCTTTGGAGCAGCACCGACAAAACCAGGCTTGGCTCAAGGAGAAGGATTCCGCGCTAGTTGCTCAGTTGCCTCAGGATATGACTCTGATGGATTCTCTCATGAAGGGTTTGATTTTATGTATGGTGGCCTTGTTATGGCTCTTTTTCTTTTGTACTTTTTCTATCTTTTTTTTGTCTTCTTTTCCCTTTGAACATTGTAATCATGTTATGGAAAACTTTGATGTTTATGAGAAGCAAATATATTGAGTCTTACTTCACTGTCTTCCTTTCGTTATCTTTACATATCTTCTAAGAATGGGCAAAACTCTTGCTATGAATAGAACTTTTCCATGACTAAGTTTTTATAAGGATGAAATTTCACTAAGCATGGAAAACTTTCCTCACACTAAGTGTTTACAAGAGTGACAGGCTTACTAAGTGTATGACACTTTCTTTACACTTTGCTTTGGAAGTATTAACAAAGAAACTTACGACTCTTTTTCTGAACAAAAGAAATTAAGGAAAATACTCTTTTACATACTTAGCATTAATAGGGCTAGTTCTGAACCCCCATCATCTACTCTTGTCAACTTGTAATACCCGCTACTACTTGCCTCAGCAACTTTGTAGGGGCCTTCCTATCTTGGCGAGAACTTGGGGATTGGTTTCCCCCACACGATTGTGTCCACTGTTTTCCATACCAAGTCCCCCTTATTGAACTCCCTGTGTTGAATAGATTGATTATAGGTGCGAGCTATGGACTGATGATACTTTTCCATTGCTCGCGAGGCCCGACCTCTTTTTTCTTTGGTTGCCTCTATGTCATTCTTCTTGCTGTCTGGAACTAAGTATGCTGACATAGCCATTTTTGCTGAGGGTACTGCCAACTCAACTGGTAACATAGCTTCGAACCCATATACTAGGAAAAATGGGGTTGCCTGAGTTGGCTTCCTCTTTGACGTTCTATATGCCCAGAGTGTTATAGGGAGTTGTTCGGACCATGTGCCCCCTGCTTCATCCATCATTTTACTCAATATTCGAATGAGGGTTTTGTTGGTTGCCTCAGCTTGTGTGTTCCCTTGAGGATAGTATGGAGTAGACTTGTGGTGCCTGATCTGGTAGGTGTCTCGCAACCTTCCCACATAGCAATTTATGATGGGGGTCCCATTATCAGACAACATCACCTTGGGAATGCCAAATCTACAGATTATGTTTTCCTTGATGAAGTTAGCCACTCCTGCCCCATCTGCCTTCCTCATCGGTATAGCCTCTACCCACCTGGTACTAACTTCAGTTGCTGCAAGTATTTATCTGTGGCCTTTGAATTGCTGCGCTATAGGATCTACTAGGTCAAATGCCCAAGTATGAAACGGGTAAGGAATCTTGATCTTGTGCAGTTTAACCGCCAGTGCATGTATCAAGTTCCCAAACTTCTGGCAGGATTGGCATCTCTTTACAAAGTTTTTAGCATCTTCTTCTATTGTCGGCCAGTAGTAGCTGAGGTGAATAAGGTGCCCATATAATCGTTACGCTTCTTGATGCTCTACCTTATGGGCTTCCCTCAGCACTTCATTTGCCTCATCTTTTGATAAACACACCAAAGTTTTCCCTTCAAAGCTTCTGCAGTACAGTTTGCCTTGATCAAGGAAGAAGCAGAGGTTCCACCTCTTAACTCTAATTGCATTGGCTTTGTTCTCAGGCGGTGTGTCGTTTCCAAGATCGTCAATATACGGTTGTCTCCATTCTTCACTGCTTAAGAAATGGGCTTTCTCTTCTTTAGGATGGGACTGACATTTTGCACATTGCCTCTGCATCCATTGGTACAGATTGATATATCTATCTCCACAGGACTTAGCATGGATTTTGCTTAAGTCTATAAGTTGCTTTTTGTTTACCGATGCACCTTGCTAGCAGGTTGTTAGGACCGCGAAAATACAACTCTCCTCTAAGGAGCAGGAATGATGCAAGTTCTACTGGTCTGATTGTCCCTTGACTTGTTTTTAGCTGTTGGATAATGTCTGCTTTCCATCCCTCAGCACCTTGCTCTGTATGTCCTTCGGCTAACACTGTTGGTGTTATTTTTTTCTTGATGATGATGGCTATACTATCATCTGGTATATCAACCTTTGCCCCTAATGTAGCCAAGGCATCCAGGAAATGGTTGTGTGTTCGAGGGGTGTGCTGGATTTGGACATCATCGAACTGAGTAAGCAACTTTTGAACTATGATGCGATACAGGGCCAACAGGGGCTCTTTCAAGGTGAAATCACCCATTGTTTTCTTGACAACTAACTTGGAGTCACCCCAAATTTTCAACTTGCGGAGGCCTTTCTTTTGGGCAGCAATCAGACCTAGTATCAATGCCTCATATTCGGCCTCATTGTTTGAACATTCAAAGTCAAGCTTATATGACAAATGGAACTTCTCCCCCCTGTTAACTAGTGAGTGTTATGCTAGCTCCACCTTTCCCAGCCCTAGAGGCTTCATTAAATTTTAAATCCCAATAAGTCTCAACCGTAGCTGTCGAGACATGGACCTCACCAGGTAGAGATACCTCTGTAAGTTCATGTTTACCATATGGAAATTGGGCTAGTAAGTCTGCAAGTGCTTGGCTTTTGATAGCCTTGGGCGTAATGCAAGTGATGTCGTATTTTGTCAAAGCCAAAAGCCATCTTGCCATTCTTCCGATCAGAGTAGGCTTACTCAGCAAGTAGCAGAGTGGATCACTCCTGGTCACAACCTGAATCAGGTGTGCCAAAAATAATGGTGTAACTTCTACGTTGTGAAGATTAAGGCCAAACAATGCCTTTTAATTGGGGTATACCGTGATTCGACACCATTGACTTTGCGACTGATGTAATAGACTGGCTTCTCAAAGCCATCTATGTCTTGGACAAGTACAACTCCAATAGACTGAGGTGTAGAGGTCAGGTAAAGTAGTAGATGCTTTTCAGGTTATGGGGAAATCATTGTAAGTGGAGAAGTAAGTGCTTTCTTCACCATATCAAATGCCTGTTGGTGTTCTTGCAACCATTCAAACTTGTGATGTGATGCCCCAAATCTACACTACAGGTTGCAGTCAAGGGAGAGTCACTAATCAGTCCTATGGTCAATAACCAAGTAAGATCCCAGATCCCCGGAGGAGTCAAATTAGCCTCCCTTCTAAGTCCGGCTTTCTTAGGCAGCACACTACCCTTTTGACAAATCTTAAAAGGTATTGACACAAGATCTCATAAGCAACGATAAGGTTCATACATATAGAATATAAGTACATAACAACCACGAATATCCTTAATTTCAAAAGCTTGTTCCATTACATTACATCCCAAAAAGAAAATTTAAATCTTCATATGAGTCTTACAAAATATCAAAAGGAATTTCTAACTTTCCTAAGATAGCCGAAAGTCTTCGAAGGTTTCAGGCTCGTCGTCTCCAGCTATAAGTTCCTCTTTAGCACCTGGCATGATACGCCGTGAGCTTTGAATGCCCAGTAAACACACACACACACCTCGTCCTTTTTTTTCCAGGCCAAAACACAATTACAAGTATAACATCAAGTAGTAAAGCATGATACTCAACTAAATAAATAAAGGGTTATAAGTTAGGTGTTAGTAAACTAGAAATCTCCCAAAGAGATTTCGTCCTCCCAACCAGAAGAATCAGACGTGGATTATTCGGTATGCCCCTTCTTTTGCTGCTTTGTTGCAGAACTAACCTCGGATGCCTACCAATGGTTATATACCGCGTAGCACCAACCACAGGGCCTCAAAAGAGATGGTAATGATGGGCCTTGCCCAAATCCCTCCTCACACCAAACCACCTAGGGTCCAAATACAACCGCTCCGTTCAAGGGTTCCGAAAACCACTTGCGCAAGACTTTAACTTCCGAATAGCGAACGCATCGCAACAATCCACACATTATCATATTTCCATTACTCAAAAGATCGAAAACCCAATACCATCCCAATTAAGTTTTCCGTAGAGTTAAATGTTTTAAATCAAGGTTAGACCAACTTAGCAAGATAATAATATCTACATAAGCATGCATCATTAAGATGAAGAAGATAAAGAACATAACCATAACACATATAATATCATGCCAAGATATGATCATAAGCTAATAAGCATTTTCATGAACACAAGAGCATAAAACATCCATGCACAACAGAATTTCCAGATTTAATATCACATAAGGATTAGAATAAAAGGACTATTTTAGATTTTTCACCGGACTCGGCCTTCCTATGGTTCGTAGAGAATTTAATCTAGTTTCCAGAACATATTTCGGAAATGAGATAGCTTTTCTAAATTTTAAGTTATTTAGAAAACACTCCAGCGCCTCCAGATTCGTCGACCGTTGCGACAATTTGATTTTCTTGCAAACCGCTCACTATTTTTCAATGAAACCAATTTTAGTTGAAAGCTAACTCCTTAAGGAAGATTTTGACATAAAATAGAGGTCCAGAATAAGTTTCTACATTTTTCTAGAAATTCTGAAAGTTGGCTGCAAAAATAGATTCTAAAGCACAATACCCAAAAGAAGAAGATTTGTGAGAAAAGGGATCCACCAAGGGAAAATTTCATTTCTTTTGTGATGAAAACATGCTAACTAACATATATTAAACTCAGAAAATTTGCTTGAAGGTGTGCCTTTGGAAAGTTTGAGAGATTGGTATGAAAAAGATAGTTTTGTACCGAAATGAGGGAAAATACAAGAGAGGTAGAATCATGGCTCAACTCTTATCATTTTTAACACAAGTAACTCATCAATAACACATCTGAAAACAATGTTTAGAACCCTTAAGAACATGTATTTGAAAAAGGAAAATGAAACAGAAGGTTGTGTTGTGGCTTACTTGCTAGGCTTGAACAAGAGTGCTCTCTCTTCCTTCCTCTCCCTCTCAAGACTTCTCTCCTGCTCTTATTTCTCTCCTCTAGGCCGAATGTGTGTGTGAGTGTGTTGTTTGTGTTTGCTATGCTAGGGAGTGGTGGTATTTATAGGCAAATTTTGGAATAAAAAGACATAAAGGCCCACTTGTTGGAATTGGATGGAAAAGTTAGTATTTACTTGGAGTTTAATGGAATAAGAGTGATTAGGGAGCTTAATCATGGGATTAGACAATGTCTAGTTGGTCCCTAGTTGAAATGAAACTAGTATTGGAAACAAAACCCTAGATTTAGATGTACTAGGTGTTAGGGTTTCTAGAATACCATGTGTGATACCCCTGTTCCGTAATATGCTAAATTGGTCTTTAATTTGAATATGATTATGTGTTTAGCATGGTTTTATGTGCCATTATGTGAATATATGTGATTTTGAAGTTTTATCTGTTCACCGTAGGCATATCTGTTTGAATAATCGGCTTTGGAAATTAAATTGAGGGCCTTATCGGCCACAGAACCCGAAATTGATTACGCCATTGTGACAGGCATAATTTTAGAGCCTACAGTGAAATTTAATTGAAAACTGATTCGGGTCAGATTAATCAGATTTAATTCACGAGTAATGCTCAATTATTTTATGATTAAATAATGCATGTGAGTGGGGCTATATTATAAGCCCCTTAAATTCAATTCTTTTCCTCATATATGATATTGGCTGAGCAAACTCTAAGAGAAAGAGAAGGGAGTCGGCTGGTAGAGAGAGAGAGGGAGAGAATTGTGTTATTTGACTCAAGCTTGAAGAGTTTTGAAGTCCATCTCCAAATTAGACCATAGATTGAAGGAATTGGGCTTCTAGGTAAGCCATTGACTCTTGAATTCATGAAAGTAATGCATGATCTTGTGTGTTCAAGGGTTGTTTGTACTCAAGAGCATGAGTTAAGTTGGTTTTGTTGGAATTAAAGCTTGAGATGAGCATGCATGTATGAAATTGTGTTAAAATAGCATGTGTAAGCCTGAAATACATGATTCATGTAGAGTTTTAGTTGAAACTCATGTTTTGATCACCATTTGTGTTATCCAAGTTGAGAATGTGGCTAAACCATCACGTGCATGTACAATTTGAGAAGATATGAGCTTGAATGCATGAATTTGTACATTGTTAATGAGTTTAATGGGAGATTGGGGCATGTATGTGGCTTATTTGTGAAATTGAGCCTCATTGAGTTGTGATTTGGGGTCTATACCATGTTAGCATGATTATACATGAGATTTGAGCCATTGCATGCATATTTGGTTGGCTGGGGTTTGATTTGGAGCTCAAGAACTAAATCTGGAAAACCCAGATTTTTTATGACCGCTTGAGCGGGGAAAGGGCCGCTCAAGCGGGAAAATCGTGCTCCCAGCATTTTGTTCTTGCAGGCATGGTATCCGCTCGAGTGGGTAAGTTCACGCTCGAGCGGGGATCATGAAGGATGAACTTCTGCTCGAGCGTCCTATTTCACGCTCGAGCGTAAAAATGAGGCATCCAGTACTTTTTGCAGACATGGTTTCTGCTCGAGCGGGTAAGTTCACGCTCGAGCGGGGAGCTATGTTGAGAGGCCTTCCGCTCGAGCGCTATATTGGACGATCGAGCGTAAATTTCACCTATCCAGTACTTTTGCAGGCCTTAGGGTCCGCTCGAGCGGGGAAGTTGACGCTCGAGCGAGGACCCTATTTTCTGAAATTGTGTTTATGTGTTCTATGTCTCATTTTCCGTTCTCTTTCACTTGTAAGCACTCTTAGGCATATGTTAAGCATGGTAAATAAGTTAATGAGATAAGAGTAAGGCCTAAAGAGGATTATGTGAATTAAGGAATGGATGGAATTATTAATGACCCTTTTGTATTCATGAAATGTGTAGGGTCAAGCTCCAGGGCGAATCCACAAACCGATCACTGTGAGTAATATCAATATTTGAATGCTTGTGAATGTTCAATTGTTTATTCCCTTAAGGCTTATGAATTGCTAATTGGGATTGTGGATGTAAGATAAACATGAATGGACCCAAGGTCATTTTGTTGAACGTGAATGGACCAAAGGTCGTTTTGATAAACATGAATGGACCCAAGGTCGTTTTGTTGAACATGAATGGACCAAAGGTCGTTTTGATAAATCTGAATGGACCCAAGGTCGTTTCGACATGAATGAGTGGGCCGAAGGCCGTTCTGACATAAATGAATGGGCCAAAGGCCGTTTTGGTACGAATGTGTGGGCCAAAAGCCGTTTTGACATGAATGAGTGGGCCGTAGGCCGTTCTGACATAAATGAATGGGCCAAAGGCCATTTTGGTACGAATGTGTGGGCCAAAGGCCGTTTTGACATACATGATTGGGCCCAAGGCCGTTTTGACACAATCAAATGGGCCGAAGGCCGTTTTGACAAGAATGAAAACCTGAATGGGCCAAAGGCCGGAGTGTTTTGAATTGCAGTCACTGGATTTGTATTTAGATACGTATATATATATATCTGTTAAATAGAAATATGAATTGGGCCCAAGGCCGTTTGGAGTATGTTGTTCTACAATGTTATGTAAGTGCTGTATTTGATATTATTCATGTGTTTGTAGGTGAGCCAAGAGATGCACAAGCCCAGCCCCAGTGATGTTTGCCAGGAACAACATGAGTTTTGGGGAGTCAACCTTGCATCTCACGCACGAGACCCATCCTTGCCGTTTTGTTATGAATTTACACTTTGTTTTGTTGGCAAGGACTCTATGTACATTTGTAGATAGTCTGTCGTGAGTTGACTCGTTTTGAATGATCCTGTGTGTAAAGAATTTTTGGAGCTGTACTTTTAATGTGGGTTATTAACGCATATGTGTATGGTTTGCTGATGTGCATATAAGCACGGCTCTATGGACAAAGTTTTAAATTTTTGCTTCCGTTGGGCCCCTTTACTCTAACGAGTTATTTCTGTTTTGAGTTTGAGGTCGTAGGTAATCACAGGATTACTGGCCGGTTATGTCCTTAACCCATGGGGGCGGGTTTGGGTCATGACACCATGATTACATTTCTTGAAAATAGGCTCCTCACATCTTCCTAGGGTGGCCGGCCATTGGGAAGGGAGATGGGGCATTTTTTTATTCAATTTAGGTACTAGGGACACATCTTCCAATGTATATATATATAGATTTCAAATTGATTGATGGTACCTATAATATAAAAGTACATGTACTAGTTTTGGGAAAATTCTTGAAATTAATAAAAGTAGTGAGGACTTGGAATTAAATTCATGTATTGGAATTTTACTTATGTAGAATTAAATTAAATTAGGCTAAGAAACCTAATTTGGCTAGGATATTCCTGTTTCGATAAAAATAAAAATAAAAATGCTAACCGACAAGATTCGAAATAATTCCAGGAACTGAGGGGCTTTAAGAAAATAATTCAAACATTTGGGTTTTTAAAGAGAATACATTTTTCAGGGGCTTCACAACTTATCCCCCTTAAAATAATTTCGTCCCAGAAATTCAACTACATACTGCCTTCGAAAAGTTCGGGGTAGTTTGCCTTCACCCAATCCTGGCGTTCTCAAGTAGATTCCTCAATTCCCCGATGACGCCATAGCACTTTTACCAAGTGAACCGTTTTGCCTCTAAGGTTCTTCTCTCGACTATCTTGTATTGCTACCGGTCCTTCTTTAAATGTAACATCTTTGTCAAGACTGATTTCTTCCCATTTGAGGACGTGTGACGGGTCGGCGATGTATTTTCTCAACATAGATACATGCAAGACGTTGTGTATCCCTGCTAACTGCGGGGGTAGAGCTAGTTTGTATGCTACTTCGCCCACTCTTTCCAATACCTCAAAAGGCCTAATATATTGTGGTGATAGCTTCCCCTTCCTTCCAAAATGTTCGATTCCACGCCTAGGTTGCACCTTTAGGAACACGTGGTTGCCTACTTCAAACATCAATGGCCTTCTCCTCCTATCTACATAATTCTTTTGACGGTCTTGAGCAGTCTTTAACCGTTGTCGGATCAATTTGACCTTCTCAGTAGTTTCTAGAACAAGTTCAGGTCCGATCAGATTTGCATCACCCACTTCCGTCCAACAAATTGGCGATCTACAAGGTCGTCCATATAATGCTTCAAAAGGCGCCATACCGATGCTAGCTTGAAAGTTGTTGTTATAGGCTAATTCAATTAAAGGTAGGTGATGTTCCCAACTTCCTTGAATATCCATTGCACAAGCTCTCAACATATCTTCGAGTCTCTGGATGGTGCGTTCAGATTGTCCATCTGTTTGCCGGTGAAAGGCGGTGCTAAAACATAACTCAGTACCAAGAGCTTCCTACAGGCTTCCCCAAAATTGAGAGGTGAACTGTGGATCATGACCTGACACAATAGATACCAGAATTCCATGTAGTCGAATAATCTCCCCAATGTAGAGCCTGCACATAGACTCTGAAGTGTCGGTCATCTTATATGGTAAGAAATGTGCTGACTTGGTGAGGCGGTCCACTATTACCTATATAGCATCGCGCCCTCTAGGTGACTTAGGCAACCCTGTCACAAAGTCCATCGTCACATACTCCCACTTCCATTTGGCTATTGGTAGAGGTTGCAATATTCCCCCCGGTTTCTGATGTTCCGCCTTCACTTGTTGGCATGTTAGACATTTTTCTACAAATTTAGCCACTTCCTTCTTCATTCCATTCCACCAATACTGCCTCTTCAAATCTTAGTACATTTTAGTCCCTCCTAGATGTACTGCAAATGCAGAATGATGACATTCCTTAAGTACCCATTCTCTAAGCAACTCGTCACTTGGTACAAACAATCTACCTTGGTATCTTAAACTCCCATTGGGATGAATTACCCAATCGAGCATTGGTTCTCCTGCTTCCAAACGTCCCTTGATATAGGCTACCTCTTGATCGTGCTTCTGGGCCTCCATGATCTCATTCATCAACTTAGGCATCACCTTTTGTGCACTAAGATATGCTTTTGTATCTTGAGATTCTACTTGGATCCTGAATTCATTGAGTGTCTTAACCATATCCCATTCTTTGACAGAAATCTTAGCCATCACTCCTCTGCTCTTGCGACTTAAAGCATCTGCTACTACATTGGCTTTACCGGGATGATATGAGAGAGTGAACTGGAAATCCTCAAGATACTCCATCCATCGTCTCTGTCTCAAGTTAAGGTCCTTCTGTGTAAACAGATACTTCAAACTCTTGTGATCTGTGAAAATCTCAAATTGTTCCCCATATAGGTAATGTCGCCATTGCTTTAGGGCAAAAACTATGTCCGCTAACTCCAGGTCATGTGTTGGGTAGTTACACTCATGAGGTTTCAACTGCCTGGATCCATACGCGACTACCTTTCCATTTTGCATGAGCACAGAACCTAATCCTTCTTTAGACGCATCGCAATACACAGTGTACCCCACTTCCCGTTCTAGGATGGTCAAAATTGGCGCACTAGTTAACCTCTTCTTTAGCTCTTGGAAGGATTTTTCGCAAGCTTCGTCCCACTCATACTTTACTACTTTTTGTGTCAAACGAGTCATTGTTTTAGCTAGTTTGGAGAAATCTTAGATGAACCTCCGGTAATAACCGGCCAATCCTAAGAAACTGCGAATTTCTGATATGGTTTTCGGTTGTCTCCAATCTAATACTACCTCCACCTTGGTTGGATCCACCACAATCCCATTCTCCGATACTACATGCCTTAAGAATTTCACTTTATTCAACCAGAACTCACATTTACTTGCCTTGGCATATAACCGATTATCCCTAAGAACTTGAAGGACAATCCTTAAATGTTGCTCATGCTCTTCTTCTGACCTTGAATATACCAAGATGTCATCAATGAACACTACTACAAACTGGTCAAGATATGGTCTAAAAATCTTATTCATCAGGCTCATGAATACTGCTGGTGCATTGGTTAGTCCGAAGGGCATTACTACAAACTCGTAGTGGCCATATCTAGTACGAAAGGCAGTTTTTGGTATATCCTCCTCCTTGACTCGTAGTTGATGGTAACCTGACCTGAGATCGATCTTTGAATAGCACCTTGAGCCTCTAAGTTGGTCAAAAAGGTCATCAATCCTTGGGAGTGGGTATTGGTTCTTAATCGTGACACGATTGAGTTGACGGTAATCGATGCATAGCCTCAACGACCCATCCTTCTTTTTAGCAAACAACACGGGTGCTCCCCATGGCGAAGTACTTGGCCTAATGAATCCTCTCTCGAGCAACTCTTGTAGTGGTGTCTTTAATTCTCGTAATTCTGCGGGTGCCATACGATACGGGGCCATGGATATTGGGGTAGTTCCAGGTTGTAGCTCAATACTAAAGTCTACTTCCCGGGTTGGTGGCAATCCTGGTAATTTCGTAGGAAATACATCTGTATATTCGCATACTACGCGCAGAAGTTCAATTTCTCCTTGGCCATCCTCATTTAAAATCAGACTTGCTATCCTACCCGCAAGTTGATCGCGCCACTGCGTCCTACATTTCGTTGAAGCCATGGGGTCTTGTCTATCCCCCTTAAACTGGAAACGTGTTCCGTCATGCGTATGAGCTATTACCTTCCTCTGACGGCAGTCGATCACTGCTCGGTGGGCAGACAACCAGTTGATGCCCAAAATGATATCGAAGTCCGACATTTCCATGACATGAAGGTCGCAAGTTAAGCGTAGGTTCGACATTCCTATCTTACAATCCTTACAGATCAATCTTATCCGAACGCATCCTCCCATAGGTGACATTATATTTAAGGCAGTTTCTAAGGGTTCTCCTACAAGTCCTAATGATTTAGCACAAGCAGAGGATATAAAAGAATGTGATGCACCAGTATCAAATAAAACATGCACCCAAGAATTGTATAGCACTAAATTACCCTCAATTACAAAGGGGTCTGCTTCTTCCTCTTGCAAGGCAAAGACTCTACCGGTTGCCTTCTGGTTGCCACTGGTCTTGGCGTTCTGAGTTCCCCCACTCTTCTGGGGCTGCTACCCTATAGATCCTATCTTGTTCGTCCAAGGCTTCTGCCCACCTAATGCCTGGGTATTTGCTCCGGAACCTCCTCCTTGGTATCCAGATGGAGGGAGTTGGGGGCATTCGCTCTTTTTGTGTCCCAATTATTGGCAATGAAAGCACTGGAGTTGTCCTGCCGGCCCTTGTTGATAGCCTCCTCTCTAGATCTGTTGCTGCGGTTGCTGTCGTTGCTGTTGTGGTTGTGGTCTGGAGTACGGCTTTGAGACCATGTTTCCCTTCTGGTTCCTCTGAGGTCCAATAGACGCCTGACTCCCTCTCCGCTTGTTCCAAGCCTTTCTAGCGTCGGTTACTTCCTTTTCAGATTCTAATGCCGTTTCCAGCACCTCGGCGTATGAGTGGAGTCGTTGCGGAAGAACTCTTCTCCTGATTGTAAGGTCCAACCCCCACTCGAACATCCTTGCTTTCTCTTCATCATTTGCTACGTATCTAGTTGCGCAATGGGCTAACTCTTCAAATTTTGCAGCATACTGGGTCACGGTCATATTTCCTTGTTCCAGGTTTTGGAATTCCTTGACTCGTTCTTGGCGGACCCTATTTGGGAAATATTTATTTAGGAACAGCTCCCTGAACTGATTCCATGATAGGCTCGCTACGTCACGAGTATTCTTGATTAACTCCTACTAGTGGTCAGCCTCATCATCAAGCTCGAATACTGCCAAAGCTATTCTATCAGCGGCCTCAGTTATGCCCATGGTGTCTAGCATTTTCTCTATCTGTCGAAGCCAATTTTCAGCTACCTTTGGGTTTGGTACACCTGCGAACTTTGGGGGCCTCTGTTTTCGAAATTCAGAAAAGAGTCGAGTCTTCTCATTCTGCTGATTGTTCCTGACTTGCCCTAGTTCCTCCAAAATTTGATGACCTAGGTTATTGGGGATGTCAGCCCCTGTAGGGATGGGTTCGTGTTGGTTTCTGGGACGGTTTCATGCATTGTTGCTGGTTTCGGTATAGCCATTAGCTCGCGTGTCCACCATTCTGTTCATGGCACGTGGTGAGTTGGGTTCCAGTTTTAGAGAATCTTACTACTTAGATTTGAAATAAAGGTTCGGTTTCCTTAGGGTGTACTAAAGCAAGTAACAGTCAACAGCATAGATCAACACATCATTCATATATTATAATAGGCATCATTACAAAAGGGCTCCCAAATCGGAGTTACATTCAAAGGGCATCTACGCACTATGAAGTTCAAGCTATCTTATTCTAAGGATCCCCATTAGCGGATCTTACAAAAGTCTAGTTTTACTATTCCTCGAACTAGTTTTCGTTTCCTGAGCAATCAAAGTTTTCTTCTGGGTCTTCTTCGGCGGAGTCAGTTGCTTGGTTCGGAGAGCGGGGGGCGTACATTGGTGAGGGGGGATTGTGTTCAGATGACACCTCTATGGGGTAGGCATAGGTTGCCCCTTGCTGTTCGGGTGGCTGCTCGATATCCATTGGTCGATTGTCGCCTAGCCCTTGATAACAAGATTCGTAGCTTTCAGCCTGGGTCGGTGGTCGGTGGTATGCTATAGTGGTCAAAGCTCGGTGTATTAAGGAGTCCATTCTCTGATCATCTTGCTCTATTCGGATTGCCTTCTTTGCTGCCCGACTTAAAAATTGTAGGCGGCGCCGTACCAGGGACCTCTTCTGCTCCCTCGTATAACGGGAGTACGCCGTTTCCACCTTCCGTATCTCTGTTTTGATCATTTCCTCGGCGGCACTTGTTCAGTGTCAGCGGCTAAAGTAGGGGTTGACAGACATGGCCCTCCTTCCTTGCATATGGAAAGTACCCCACGAGTCGAGACTAACGCCGCGCCTTGGATAGTCTCCCGATGACATCCTAAGGTGGAAAAGATTTTTATTTGTTAGTCTTCTTCAAATATAATAGCGTGATAGAATAAAATAAGATAAGGGGTAAGGGCTTCTAGAGTCGCATATTGGGTTGCGCAGGTTAAGGGTTGAACCTATGCTCTGATACCAAGTTGTGACGCCCCGAATCTACACTATAGGTTGCAGTCAAGGGAGAGTCACTAATGAGTCCTATGGTCAATAACCAAGTAAGATCCCAGATCGTCGAGGGAGTCAAATTAGCCTCCCTTTTAAGTCTGGCTTTCTTAGGCAGCGCACTACCCTTTTGACAAATCTTAAAAGGTATTGACACAAGGTCTCATAAGCAACGATAAGGTTCATACATATAAAATATAAGTACATAACAACCACGAATATCCTTAATTTCAAAAGCTTGTTCCATTACATTACATCCCAAAAAGAAAATTTAAATCTTCATATGAGTCTTACAAAATATCAAAAGAAATTTCTAACTTTCCTAAGATAGCCAAAAGTCTTCAAAGGTTTCAGGCTCGTCGTCTACAGCTATAAGCTCCTCTTCAGCATCTAGCATGATACACGGTGAGCTTTGAATGCCCAGTAAAAACACACACACCTCGTCCATTTTTCCCAGTCCAAAACACAATTACAAGTATAACATCAAGTAGTAAAGCATGATACTCAACTAAATAAATAAAGGGTTATAAGTTAGGTGTTAGTAAACTAGAAATCTCCCAAAGAGATTTCGTCCTCCTAACCAGAAGAATCAGACGTCGATTATTCGGTATGCCCCTTCTTTTGCTACTTTGTTGCAGAACTAACCTCGGATGCCTACAATGGTTATATACCGCGTAGCACCAACCGCAAGGCCTCAAAAGAGATGGTAATGATGGGCCTGCCCAAATCCCTCCTCACACCAAACCACCTAGGGTCCGAATACAACCGCTCCGTTCAAGGGTTCCGAAAACCACTTGCGCAAGACTTTAACTTCCGAATAGCGAACGCATCGCAACAATCCACACATTATCATATTTCCATTACTCAAAAGATCGAAAACCCAATACCATCCCAATTAAGTTTTCCGTAGAGTTAAATGTTTTAAATCAAGGTTAGACCAACTTAGCAAGATAATAATATCCACATAAGCATGCATCATTAAGATGAAGAAGATAAAGAACATAACCATAACACATATAATATCATGCCAAGATATGATCATAAGCTAATAAGCATTTTCATGAACACAAGAGCATAAAACATCCATGCACAACAGAATTTCCAGATTCAATATCACATAAGGATTAGAATAAAAGGACTATTTTAGATATTTCACCGGACTCGGCCTTCTTATGGTTCGTAGAGAATTTAATCTAGTTTCCAGAACATATTTCGGAACTAAGATAGCTTTTCTAAATTTTAAGTTATTTAGAAAACACTCCAGTGCCTCCAGATTCGTCGACCGTTGCGACAATTTAATTTTCTTGCAAACCGCTCACTATTTTTCAATGAAACCAATTTTAGTTGAAAGCTAACTCCTTAAGGAAGATTTTGACATAAAATATAGGTCTAGAATAAGTTTCTACATTTTTCTAGAAAATTTTGAAAGTTGGCTGCAAAAACAGATTCTAAAGCACAATACCCAAAAGAAGAAGATTTGTGAGAAAAGGGATCCACCAAGGGAAAATTTCATTTCTTTTGTGATGAAAACATGCTAACTAACATATATTAAACTCAGAAAATTTGCTTGAAGGTGTGCCTTTGGAAAGTTTGAGAGATTGGTATGAAAAAGATAGTTTTGTACCGAAATGAGGGAAAATACAAGAGAGGTAGAATCATGGCTCAACTCTTATCATTTTTAACACAAGTAACTCATCAATAACACATCTGAAAACAATGTTTTGAACCCTTAAGAACATGTATTTGAAAAAGGAAAATGAAAGATAAGGTTGTGTTGTGGCTTACTTGCTAGGCTTGAACAAGAGTGCTCTCATCTTCCTTTCTCTCCCTCTCAAGACTTATCTCTTGCTCTCCTTTCTCTCTCCTCTAGGCCGAATGTGTGAGTGAGTGTGTTGTTTGTGTTTGCCATGTTAGTGAGTGGTGGTATTTATAGGCAAATTTTGGAGTAAAAAGACATAAAGGCCCACTAGTTGGAATTGGATGGAAAAGTTAGGATTTACTTGCAGTCTAATGGAACAGGAGTGATTAGGGAGCTTAATCATGGGATTAGACAATATCTAGTTGGTCCCTAGTTGAAATGAAACTAGTATTGGAAACAAAACCCTAGATTTAGGGGTACTAGGTGTTAGGGTTTCTAGAATACCATGATTACAATTCTTGAAAATAGGCTCCTCACATCTTCCTAGGGTGGCCGGCCATTGGGAAGGGAGATGGGGCATTTTTTTATTCAATTTAGGTAGTAGGGACACATCTCTCAATGTATATATATATATCTCAAATTGATTGATGGTACCTATAATATAAAAGTACATGTACTAGTTTTGGGGAAATTCTTGAAATTAATAAAAGTAGTGAGGACTTGGAATTAAATTCATGTATTGGAATTTTACTTATGTAGAATTAAATTAAATTAGGCTAAGGAACCTAGTTTGGCTAGGATATTCCTGTTTCAATAAAAATAAAAATAAAAATGCTAACCGATAAGATTCGAAATAATTCCAAGAACTGAGGGGCTTTAAGAAAATTATTCAAGCATTAGGGTTTTTAAAGAGAATACATTTTTCAGGGGCTTCACGTGTGATTCCCTTTCAGCAGTGTCCTAAAGGAAAAGATTATCTCAGCAGGGGCTGGAATGAACCTCCTGAGGTATGACACTTTGCCTAGGAATTTCTTCAAGGCCTTTTGAAAGTGCGGTGGTGGCATCTCCATGATTGACTTGATCTTGTCCCCATCTACTTCAATGCCACATTGGTGTACGAGAAAGTCAAGGAACTTGCCTGAGGTAACTCCGAAGGCGTACTTGAGAGGATTCACTTTTAAGCAGAATTTTTGACAATGCTGAAAAAAAATTTCCAAGTCGCAGAGGTGTCGGTTTTCCTTGGTAGACTTTACCACCAGGTCATCCATATACACTTCTACTTCGTGATATAACATATCATGGAACACTACAGTCATAGCCCATTGATAGGTTGCCCCATGTTTTTCAAACCGAAGGGCATCACCGCATAGAAAAATTTCCCAAGGCGTTCTAAAAGCTGTCTTTTCTGCATCTTCTAGTGCCATTTTGATCTAGTTATAACCATGGAACCCGTCCATGAAGGAGAACATCTGATGGCCCGAAGTAGAATTGACAAGTGTCTCAACATGGGGCAGTGGAAACTCATCTTTTGGGTAGGCCTTGTTCAGGTCGCGAAAGTCTACGCAGACCCTGATCTGGCCGGTTTTCTTCTTCACAAGCACAATATTTGCTAGCCAAGTAGGGTACTGTATAGGCTCAATGAACTTGGCCCTCTACAACTTTTCTACCACTTCCTTAATCTTTGCCTCAAGGTTAGGGTGACACTTTTGAGCATGCTGCTTTATTGGCTTAGAGTTGGGAATAGTGTCAAGCTGATAAGTGACAAGAATGGGTCAAGACCTGGCATCTCATCGTATGTCCAAGCAAAGACATCACTGTACCACTTCAGTAGTGTCATCAATTCTTCCTTAGTTGTTGGAGCCATTGTATCGCTGATAAACATGGGCTTGCTCTGTCTTGGTAAGTCGCTGAGGTTTACCTCAGCAAGTACTTCCTGCTGCGGTTTGGGTCTATCTTGCATGCATTCAGGGGCGGGTTCAGGTGTCCCAACCAACCCTTGTTGGGGCTCAGCACCATCACATTTATTTGTCTCGGGGCCATCCTTCCAAGGGATGAAGTCTAGCCCCTAAGATCGTCATAAGTAGTAAACTGTCTTGCCGCGCTCGCACACCTTAACAATCTTGGGTGGAGGACTCGTGGACTTGCTGTACCTATTTTGTCCACTGCTTTCTGGAGCAGCCTCTATGTAACGCTCCAAATTTATAGCCCAAATGATAATACAACAATTATGGCTCTTTCAAGGAAAACCAAATATAAATTTCCAAACTTACATTACATGATACAATAATTCTTCATGCAATAATACATTAATCCAACAACAAGTAAATAAACAAATAAATACCCTCAAGGGTTTACAAGTTTCCAAGGCTTGAGCCTGGTTACACAAAATGGTTATTCAAATCCATACACATACAGCCCTTGGCTTACACACAGAGTCACAGCAAAATGAGAGTCTCGTACTCTCAACACACATTTCCTCGCCTTTGGTTAGGCGGTATCACCACATCTTTTCCTGCACAAAAATCCTGTAGGGTGAGCATAAAGCCCAGTAGGAAATCCTTAACAAAGTATATCGATTTTATACAAGTCTCAAGAGATGAAATGCACATGCCATTCTATGCCCCTTTTTGAAGATAAATCACATTTTCGTCTTTTGAAAACCATCATGCTCAATGATGTCATGCAATTTCAATTGTTCAAAACTTAACAATTTATTTCAAGGGCGGTAAATATGACTTTGGTAATCCCTAGGTTGGTGTCTGCAAGTAGACTACACAAGTACTACAAAATTGTTATTTTTACCGGTATTAACCGGAAGGCTTGACACCTATCCACGCGGGTTTTCGGTCTTTCACCCTAGACTCTTAGACCAACTTATTCAATATCATCTACACCACCTATCAAGACTTACCAACGTATTTACCCCAAAACCATTTCATGAAAACTTGTTTCTCAACATTCTTTTCTCAATGCAAGTTTTCAAATCAACTTTCAAAGTTTAATGTAATCAAATGAATTGTTATGCCAATAACACAAGATGAATATAAATACTTTTATTCCAATTCATCATCCAAGGAATAACACAATTCCCTCTTCTCAAGTATCTTCAACAATTAGTCATTTCAAGACTATTTCAACGTTTTAAACAATAATTTCCAAAATGAACAACCATTCTCGTATTCCCTGAAATTTATCATTTATATAAATATAAATAAGAAATTTTCCAAACATCTATTTATTTTTCCACACACAATAAATACAACAATAACATTCATGTATTTTCAATCACTTTTAAAAAAAATCCCCAAATTCTAGGTTTTCTCACCAAAACTATACAACTCAAATCCTTTGAAAGAAAACTTTTCAAAATCATGTTTTCTTTAATCAATGAAGATCAAAACCCATAAGATCATTTTAAAAGAACAAGAGATAAACTGACTTTCAAAATCGCTCGACTTCTTGAATCAACAATCAATTTTCAAAGCTATCAAAAGATGATTTCGAAAATCATATAGATCTGGCAAATATATATATATATAACTCTAAGGAAATCCCTACCTCAAGTTTTGAAAAAGAAATGAGATGAAACCCCCAAAATCAACGATGTCGAAACTCGATCTTCACCGCACACAACGAAGCCCTCGAGATGATAACCAACTTTGGTGAAGAACTTAGGTCTAAATCCCAATGGATTTGGAGAAATCAAAGAGAGAAGATGACTTCTAGAAAGAGAAGCTCCCGATCTGGAATTTTGGAGAGTTTTAGAGACAGAGAGGACTTAAAAAGTGATTTCAAATATCAGATTTACGAACTGATATAACATAGTCCACTCGAGCGTGGAAAGCCCCGCTCGAGCGTCAAATACACTAACCAGTACTTTTGCAAACAAGTCAAACTTCTAAAACCAAACATTCTTCGCTCGAGCGCATAAACGGCAGCTCGACCAGACAAGCAACTTCGAATACATTTTGCATTTTTGCTTCGGGGGTGCTGCCCCTCGACCCCAGGAAGGTGCTATCCTCGAACCCGCTAAGGGGTGCTGTCCCCTTGACCCCCCGCGAACTGACCGGGCAGCTCGATCCCCGACTGGCCCAGATGAAGTGGCAAAACATGAAAGAAGGATCGAAACCAGGATCGCTACAACCTTTCCCCCTTAAAGAATTTCGTCCTCAAAATTTCAAATCAAACTACCCAAACAAAGGGGTTTCTAGCGATCAAAGCCATGCTATTTCATTTTCAAATCGCAATACTAACTCTCAACCAAATTCCACCATTTCCACCATGGTTATCTCATTAGCAACAACCTCCCAAATATGCATAAACATGAAATTTCCTACAACAACCTTATGCTTAAAACAACAACGCACATATCAACATGTGGTTAACAACTTTAAATACGTTTCCCTTAACACTAGGGAATATTACAAAGAAAACCAACTTAAGCATTTTCAAACAAATCCAGATATTTGGAGCGGACTTTCCACCTCTCGTTCCCACGTCGCTTCTTCAACCCCATGGTGTCTCCACAACACCTTTACCAACGGTATAGTTTTGCCCCGTAGCACTTGCTCCCGGGTATCTAATATTTGAACCGGTCGTTCTTCGTAAGAGGCATCTTCATCTACCTCCAAGTCAACCCAATCAAGAACATGAGAAGGGTCGGGTTCATACTTCCTAAGCATAGATACATGAAATACGTTGTGAACTCCAGAAAGTTGTGGCAGTAAAGCTAACCAGTATGCCACTTCCCCAATTCGCTCTAAGATCTCAAAAGGCCCAATGAACCTTGGAGATAATTTACCACTCTTACCAAATCTCATCAAACCCCACCTTGGTGAAATTTTTAGAAACACATGGTCACCAACTTCAAAAAAATAAAGGTCATCTCCTCTTATCGGCATAACTCTTTTGTCGGCTTTGGGCCGTAGCTAACCTCTTTCGAATGAAAACAACTTTCTCGGTTGTCTCTCTAACAATTTCTGGATCCAGTAATGGTGCATCACCCACTTCGGCCCAACAAATCGGTGATCTACAAGGTCGACCATACAAGGCCTCAAATGGTGTCATCCTAATACTAGCTTGGTAACTATTGTTGTAAGCAAACTCAATCAATGGTAAGTGCCTTTCCCAATGCCCCTTAAAATCAAGGACACAAGCTCTAAGCATGTCCTCCAAAATCTGAATGGTACGTTTCGACTGTCCAGCAGTTTAAGGATGATAAGCGGTGCTAAGAGTCAACTTAGTTCCCAATGCCTCTTGAAGGCTTTGCCATAACCGGGCAGTAAAACGAGGATCTCTATTCGACACAATAGTCACAGGGACTCCATGAAGTCGAACTATCTCTCTAATGTACAACTCTGCCAAGCGTTCAACTGAGTCGCTGGTGCACATCGGAATGAAAGGTGTAAACTTAGTCAACCTATCAACAATCACCCAAACGACATCATTGCCTCGTTGTGTTCTAGGAAGCCCAACTACAAAATCCATGGTAACACGCTCCCATTTCCACTCGACTATCGGTAAGGGTTGTAACAAACCCGCTGGTCTTTGGTGTTCGGCCTTTACTTGTTGACAAGTAAGGCACTTCGAAACAAATAAAGCGACATCCTGTTTCATACCCCTCCACCAAAACTGACGACTAAGATCATGATACATTTTAGTGCCTCCCGGGTGTACCGCGAGGCGTTAGTGATGGAACTCCCGAAGTACTTCCTCTCTACAAGATTCTGGTACAAACAAACAATCTAGGTAATGTACACTCAGATTCGAGTGAACGTTCAAACCTTTCTCTTTCTTCCCATTGGAAATCTTAACACAGATTGATTCCACATCACGGTCTCCTCATTGTGCCTCTATGACCTTACTAACCAAGGTAGGGTGAGCATTCAAAGTAAACAAGGTAGCACTCTCTCCAGACTCACCCAAGTGCAAATCAAACTTGCCAATAACATCTAGCATATCCCATTCCTGATTGGCCACACTTGCCAAACTACTAACAGATTTTTGACTCAAAGCATCGACCACCACATTGGCTTTCCCCATATGAGAGTGTAACTCAAAGTCATAATCCTCCATAAATTCCATCCACCTCTGTTGTTGTAAATTCAAGTCTTTTTGAGAAAACAAATACTTTAGACTCTTATAATCGGAGAAAACCTCAAACTTATCACCATACAAGTAATGCCTCCAAATTTTCAAGGCAAAAATCACCGCTGCTAATTCTAAATCATGGATGGGGTAATTCTTCTCGTGAGTTTTCAATTGTCATCATCCGTAGGCCAAAACTTTTCCCTCTTGCATCAAGACACAACAAGTCCATCTCCGGATGCATCACAATAGACAGTGTAATTCAAACCCCTTTCCGGAATTATCAAAACCGGTGCAGTAGTCAATCTAGTTTTAAGCTCTTAGAATGACTTTTCACAAGCCTCACTCCACACAAATTTGATACCCTTTCTAGTCAACCTAGTCAAAGGTGCAACTAGTCTAGAGAAGTCTCTTACAAAACGTCGATAATACCCTGCTAATCCCAAGAAACTCCGGATTTCAAAAACATTCTTGGGTTGTTCCCAATCCTGCACGGCACCTATCTTTGAGGAGTCCACAGTTACTCCCTCTCTAGACACGACATGCCCCCAAAAACTTCACCTCAGTTAACCAAAACTCACATTTCTCAAATTTGGCATACAATTTGTGCTCACTAAGTAAACCCAGCACTATCCGCAAGTGAGTCTCGTGTTCCTCCTCGGAGGTTGAATAAATCAATATGTCGTCCATAAAGACGACTACAAAACGGTCTAAGTATTCTCGAAAAATTCTGTTCATCAAATCCATAAAGGAAGCAGGCGCATTGGTTAACCCAAAAGGCATTACGAGGAATTCATAGTGGCCATAACATGTACGAAAGGCCATTTTCTGAATGTCCTCCACCCCGGACTCTCAACTGATGGTACCCTGACCTCAAATCTATTTTTGAGAAACAACGAGACCCTCTAAGTTGGTCAAACAAATCATATATTCTGGGTAGAGGATACTTGTTCTTAACTATAACTCTATTCAACTTGCGGTAATGAATACACAACCGCAATGATCCACCCTTCTTCTTCACAAAGAGAGCCGGTGCTCCCCAAGGTGATGTACTAGGACGAATGAAGCCCTTATTTAAAAGCTCTTGGAGTTGAATCTTCAACTCATGTAATTTGGCAGGTGCAAATCTATACAGTGACATGGAAATCGGTGCTGTGCCAGGCACTAATTCAATGGAGAACTTGATCTCCCGGTGAGGTGGTAAACTAGTAAGATCTTCTGGAAGACATCCTAGTATTCACAAACTACCCTTGGTTACTCAACACGAGCCCCGTCACTCTCATTATCCAAGAGAGTTGCAAGAAGGCCACTAAGTTTGCTCCTGCTACAAAGGTCAACAACTGGCGACAAGGCTCTATCAACTCGGTTCCCCAGAAAATAGAAACGATCACCGCTCGAAGTGCGCACCGTAACTCTCTGATGGTAACAATCAATCATAGCTTGGTAAGAACACAACCAGTCCATGCCTAAAATGACATTAAAACTCAACATATCTAGCAACACAAAAGCAAATGGAAGTCGACACCTGGCAACTTCTATTTCACAATCACGACAACCTCAGTCTAAATCAACTGTACCTCCAACAAGTGACTCTACTCTGAGTGGAGGCACTAACCATGCTATCCCTAACCCCAATGCAGAAGCAAATGCAGTAGATATAAATGACTGAGATGCACCCGTGTCTATCAATACATTAGCCAAAGAATTACACACAACAAAAATACCTCTCACAACTGAGGATTCTGGCAACTGCTCTGGCACGGTAACAGCATACACACACCCCTGTGGCCCCTGATTAACTTGCTTCCCTCTCGGAGCATAGGCCTGTTGTACTGACTGAGCCGAAGTGACTCCCTGATTAACTCGTGAAGCTTGGACTGATTGAGCTTGCTGGTGGCTCTGAGTCTGCCTCGACCTTGATGCGCCAGATACGCCTCCCAACTGTGGACAAGTTCTCTTCATATACCCCAACTGACCACACTAATAACAATTAAACCCTTGACCTTTATTTTGAGACTGAGACTGACTTTGAGATCAGTTAGGTGGTGGTAACATTAACTGCCCACCTCCCTTCAGTGGACATGAGAACGATTTGTGACCCAGTTGGCCATAATTGAAACACGAGAAGCTACTCGATGCACTTTTTCCCGGACCTGCACTAGGTAAAGGAAAAGTGGATCTAGACTATTGTGGTTGGGACTGGGATGGATAGGTGTTCCTGGTCTTTTTGTTCTACCTATAGTCTCCTTGAGACCCTTGGCTCCTAGACCTTGAACTCCGAAGCCTTTCCTCCTCGGCTTGTATGGGAATTTCTACGTGTGTCGCCATCTCCACAAGACGGTCATATTCCCGAATCATATTTTTGACAAGCTTGAACAAAATTTTTGTTTTCAATTTCTTTTCAAATTCAATGCAACGTCGCTTTTCCGTTGCCACCAACTCTGGTGCAAATCTGGACAAACTAGAGAAGACTACCTCGAACTCGGCCACGGGCATGTCGAGTTGTTTGAGGTCTTTAAACTCTTGCCTCAATCTCTCCCTAGCAATGAGAGGTATGTACTTATCTTGGAAAGCAGCCGTAAAGGCTTTTCATGTCAGCTCCACTCTACCCTTGGCATATTTCCACCATTGACCCGCGTCTCCCTTAAGGTAGTAACTCGCTAGAGTAACTCTTAGGTCTCTATCTTCGATGTGAAGCATCTCAAACGTCTTCACAGTTTGTTCGAGCCACTCATCTGCTTTCCTGGGCTCGGGGCCACCATGGAACTCATCCGGTTTGGCCCGCAAGAACTCTCTAGTAAGGAAACTCGCCCTTGACTCCACGGTGTTCTCTTGGGCTTGATTCTCCACTCTTAACAAGTTCATAGACTCTCTTAAAGCCCCTACCATTTCTCGAGCTAGGGCCCCCATTGTAGTTTGACTCGCTTGTCCCACCTGGTCGGCCACATTAGCTTGGTCTGCTTGCTCGGCCATATTAGCTTGATCGAACCCTTCTTCTTGCATCGGAATCCTACAGACTGGTACCTCATGCACACCTCAGTGAGCCCTACGATGCCTCCCGCCTCTACCACCACAGACTTGACCCCTTCATGACATCCTAATAAAGGACACAAGAGAAATAATTTAGCACATTAACACATATGTGCTCGTAACCTGACTCACACGTTCGACTACGACAATTCTATATATTTCTCTACCAGATACACAATTCAATTTCACTCCACATAAGCACTTAGTCATGTAAACACATACAGACTATTCTTTTACGATGAAATCCGTCTCACGAAAAACCAAGAATTCTTAGTAGAACGAGTATTGATCAAGTACCCTTCTAATGAGACTTCAAGGAATTTAACAGGCACAAACAACATCCCAAAAGTCCAATCCCATACCCATTTAGTCATATAAGCATGTTATCATATACTCACAAAATGCATAACACTTCCTAAACATGCTAAATGAACCCATTGTGGTTAAACAACCACTTCCCACAAGCTCCAACTATTCAAACTCGGTAGCTCTGATACTAAATTGTAATGCTCCAAATTTATAGCCCAAATGATAATACAACAATCATGGCTCTTTCAAGGGAAACCAAATATAAATCTCCAAACTTACATTACATGATACAATAGTTCTTCATGCAACAATACATTAATCCAACAACAAGTAAATAAATGAATAAATATCCCCAAGGGTTTACAAGTTTCCAAGGTTTGAGCCTGGTTACACAAAATGGTTATTCAAACCCACACACTTACAACCCTTGGCTTACACACAGAGTCACGACAAAATGAGAGTCTCGTACTCTCAACACACATTTCCTCGCCTTTAGTTAGGCTGCATCATCACATCTTTTCCTGCACAAAAATCCTGTAGGGTGAGCATAAAGCCTAGTAGGAAATCCTTAACAAAGTATATACATTTTATACAAGTCCCAAGAGATGAAATGCATATGCCATGCTATGCCCCTTTTTGAAGATAAATCACATTTTCATCTTTTGAAAACCATCATGCTCAATGATGTCATGTAATTTCAGTTGTTCAAAACTTAACAATTTATTTCAAGGGCGGTAAATACGACTATGGTAATCCCTAGGTCGGTATCTGCAAATAGACTATACAAGTACTACCAAATTGTCATTTTTACCAGTATTAACCGGAAGGCTCGACACCTATCCGCACGGGTTTTCGGTCTTTCATCCCGGACTCTCAAGCCAACTTATTCAATATCATCTACACCACCTATCAAGACTTACCAACATATTTATCCCAAAACCATTTCATGAAAACTTGTTTCTCAACATTCTTTTTTCAATGCAAGTTTTCAAATCAACTTTCAAAATTTAATGTAATCAAATGAATTGTTATGCCAATAACACAAGATGAATATAAATACTTTTATTCCAATTCATCATCCAGGGAATAACACAATTCCTTCTTCTCGAGTATCCTCAACAATTAGTCATTTCAAGACTATTTCAACAGTTTTGAACAATAATTTCCCAAGTGAACAACAATTCTCGTATTCCCTAAAATTCATCATTTATATAAATATAAATAAGAAAATTTTCAAACATCCATTTACTTTGACACAAAATAAATACAACAATAACATTCATAGATTTTCAGTCTCTTTTAAAAAAAAATCCCCAAATTCTAGGTTTTCTCACAAAAACTATACAACTCAAATCCTTTGAAAAAAAACTTTCCAAAATAATCTTTTCTTCAATCAACGAAGATCAAAACCCATAAGATCATTTGAAAAGAACAACAGACAAACCCACTTTCAAAATCGCTCAACTTCTTGAATCAACAATCAATTTTCAAAGCTATCGAAAGACGATTTTGAAAACCATATAGATCTTGCAAAAATATATATATATATATAACTCTAAGAAAATCCCTACCTCAAGTTTTAAAGAAGAAATGAGATAAAACCCCCAAAATCAACCGTGTCGAAACTTGATCTTCACCGCACACAATAAAGCCCTTGAGATGATAACCAACTTTGGTGAAGAACTTAGGTCTAAATCCCAATAGATTTGGAGAAACCAAAGAGAGAAGATGACTTCCACAGAGAGAAGCTCCCGATCTAGAATTTTGGAGAGTTTTAGAGAGAGAGTGGACTGAAAAAGTGATCTGAAATATCAGATTCATGAACTGATATAACATGGTCCGCTCGAGCATGGAAAGCCCCGCTCGAGCGTCAAATACACTAACCCAGTACTTTTGCAGACAGGTCAAACTTCTGAAACCAAACATTCTCCACTCGAGCACATAAACGGCCGCTCTAGCGAACAAGCAACTTCGAATGCATTTTGCATTTTTGCTTCGGGGGCGATGCCCCTCGACCCCACTAGGGCACCGCCCTCGAACCTGCCAAGGGGCGCTACCCCCCTCGACCCCCGCGAGCTGACCGGGCAGCTCGATCCCCGACCGGCCCAGTTGAAGTGGCAAAATATGAAAAAAGGATCAAAACCGAGATCGCCAGACTCTGCATCTCTAATGTCTTCCCACTTTGACAACTTTACTCCTACAACTTTACCAGTCCTTGGAGTTTAATCTGTTAACAACTCAGTAAAGAAAAATGCATCAAAATAGCGTGTCTCCTCTACTCCAAATGGCTTGTCAGATGTATTTTTGGTCACTGTGCGCTTTCCCAACTTTGCCTTTACGCATTGGTGATAACTCGATGGGATAGCCTATATCGGTGCATCCAAGCTCTACCAAGTATCATGTCGTAATTTGTGTCCGCTTCAATCACATGGAACTTTTTTACGAAGTGGATCTCGCCAACTACTATGTCCACTACAACATGGCCCCTGGTAAGTTTTTTCTCACCACCAAAACCCATGACAGTAATGGGTTGGCGGACCATCTTAGACTCTGGGATACTAGCCTTCGCAAAGGTATCAGTGGTGATAATGTTTATGGATGCCCCACCATCAAGGAAAGCAGGCTTAAACTCTACATCATTGATGTAAGCTGTGACAAAAAAAGGGCGGTTATGGAAAAATGGGTATGCTCTGTCTGCTTCTGAAAAAGTAATGGCCCCATAATCTTCCTGAATACACCAAGGCCCATACTCCTTAGCCTCAGCAACTTCAGTATGATGCACTTCAGAGATGTTGATGAGGGCCTTTGTTGCTTCCAACCTAGTGGCTTGGCCTAGCCCCAGCTTGTCAAAAAAGGTGTGAAACTTAACAGAGTTTTGCAAGGCCTGAGCATAAGTATCCTTTGCGAGTTTTGCCTCCACAGGTACTGTTTCAGGAAGTTGGCCATTTCTGGTTTCTTCCAACTCATCATAGTAGGACGCCATGTGCACTTGATCGTGCATATGCCCAAGATACCCAATCATATGTACATTCTTCCCCTTCTCCTTGTGGTTAGGATAAGGGTCCTTCCTTACATCACTGTTACCGGCATCTTTGAACTTCAACTCATTCGCGACAACTTTCTTCTTGAACATACTTTTCAAAGATCAACAGTCCCTAGTAGGATGTCTAGTGGCTCTGTGATAGATATAATAATCTGGGCTTTCTTTGTCTTTCTTGGTTAGGGGAACATTGACCGAAGGTAAAGTAAGTTCACCATCAGCTACCCATCTTTAACCAAGGCTTTAACATTCTAAAGCTACAAGGATATGGATTTCTATCCTCATAACTCTTCATTTTCTGAGAGGACGATGGTTCCCCTTACGAGTGGCTCGCTCCTACGGAGGTGTAGACACCGCATTTTTGATGGCCCTTACGACTTGGACACCATTGCATGTACACTCAATGATGATTTTATATGCTCGCCAAGTGCTTGAAGTCCTCAGTGGAATGTCGTAGCTTTGAGCCTTTCAAACCCTAGACCCCTATTGTTAGTTTTGGACCAAGTCTTGATGTTTTAAGCCTGTAGCTTTTGGTGGCCTGCTGGCCACCTTATTGGGCTGCCGGCCATCGCTTTTGGGCTGTCGGCCACTGATGTGGCTTGCAGCCACCACTGATGGCCGGTCGGCTACCAGTTTCTTTTGCAGATATTTTATGCCAGTTGTGTCAGCTGTTTGCACAGATACATGCATCTGCACCCACGTGTAGGGCTAGATATCCTTGTAGAGAATTCATGTTTTCTATATATAGGAGACCCCTCTCTCATGTTTTAAGGTTAGAAAATTTTGAGATCAAAATTTTTCCTCTCTCTCTCTAGCCAATTCCTACACTTTTGCCTACAAATCCTCAACATTTGCTAATACACCCTTAACCAAATCTCAGCATCTTTGAGCTGAGGTACTTTTGAGCTTGGTTTGAGCTCTAGAGGGTGTGCGTACTTGGTTTTGTTGCCTCGAATTGATCTTCTCTTCAAGAGGTATAAGGCTTTGCCTATTTGCTTGCTTTCTTTGCTATTATTCCTACTTTTTTTTCCACTGATTTTGGGCTGTAAAACTCTATATTTTTTAGCTGAAACTTGGCCCTAAGGCCATTAAAGGTTGAGGGGTGATTCACCCTTCTTTGTACCTTGTTTTGGAGGCCTTTGCCCTTGTGTTTCCCACCCTTCTACTATCTTTTTCTAAGATTTTAAACACTGATTTTGAGAGCTTTTTCAGTGGCCAAAATCATGTTTTGAAGTCCAAATTTGGAGGGGTTAGCCTCCTCTCCTTGTGTCTTGCTTACTAGCGTAGTTTGTGCCATGTTTTAGCATGTTAATCTAGCTTTTTTTAGCTCAATTCCAGCATGTTTTAGACCTTTTTAGCACTATTTTGGGCTGTTAGTTGCATTTGAGCTTTGTTTTGCATGCTTGTAGTGTAATAGTCCTCATGAGTTTGGTGTTCTAGGCCTTAGACACCATCTTATTTGAGTTAATAGCATTTATTTATGTTTTCCTCACTCATTTTCAGTACTAATAATCTTTGCAACCTCCATCATTTCTTGACTTTTTGTTTTGCTTTGAAAGTGGTTCAAACAACTTGTTTGTTTAAAGCATGAGATTAAGGTGTCATGCTTAATTGTTTAATCTCTTAAGGGGTTCATTACTAACGGTATGATGTCTCTTTCATGCCTAAAACAACTCTTAGTTTGAGTTTTCTTTCCATTAGAGGACTTAAACTCACCCTTTGGACTCAATTGGTTAAAGAATCGTTGGTAAGCTAAAATGGAGTAATTAAAATTAGACTAAAATGGTGAAAGATAATAATTTGGTTGTGTTCAATCAGACGTTAATTGAACACATGGAACTTGGACCATGTCATGCTCACTAGTGATGAAATGATTCAAGTATCCAAGGTCATCACTTCCCTTGATCTTTCATGATAGGGAGGTGGTTTTGAAAGTCTCATTTTATTGCATTTATTGAACTTGCACACTTGGTTTCACAAGCCATCATGCAATGAAATTGCATCTATTGATGGTTTGTGAACCAAATTCATAACTCCTTTGATTTGCTTATGAAAAAGAGGGGTGAGTTGTGCAAACAGACCCTTGAAATACCCTGTATATACTATGTTTGTCCTCTGTTGTAGCAAAGAAAACTGGGCAGCAATGGCCGGCTGGCCACTTTCCATGGCCGGTAGGTGGCCGACAGACCACCTTTGATGGCCGGCCGGCCATCACTAGTGGCTGGCAACCTTCATCACTGGCCGGCCGGCAATTGATGCAAAATTTGGCAGTGTGTTTGTAAGGTAGAGCAAAGTTGATTCAATTGCAGGGACAGGGGCATATCGGCTCAAAGACATGGATGGAAGAAGCTTGTCGCGTCCGTGGAATTCCACACACTTACGCAAATTTTATCATTAACTTGTATGGCACGACAGCTTGTTTTGATTTTACGTCGTGTATATCTTTCTTTTTTCAATACAATGTTCTCTCTTGCCTAGTGAGTACTGGTTGTGTAAGAAAGATTGGCCAACATTAAAAGCCTCCTAATTTGGAGCACCCTTCGTGAATGACACGTTTGGGCCGAATAAGCCTCTGAATTCGGAGCGCCCTTCGTGGAAATCACGATTGGCCAATACAAAAAGCCTCCGGATTCGGAGCGCCCTTCGTGAATGACACATTTGGGCCGAATAAGCCTCCGAATTCGGAGCGCCCTCCGTGGAAATCACGATTGACCAATACAAAAAGCCTCTGGATTCAGAGCGCCCTTCGTAGAAATCATGATTGGCCAATACAAAAAGCCTCTAGATTCGGAGCCCCTTCGTGGAAATCACGTTTGGGCTGAATAAGCCTTCGAATTCGGAGCACCCTTCGTGGAAATCACGATTGGCCAACATTAAAAGCCCCCAAATTCGGAGCGCCTGTCGTGAAAATTACGATTGGCCAATACAAAAAGCCTTCGAATTCGGAGCGCCCTTCGTGGAAATCACATTTGGGTTGAATAAGCCTCCGAATTCAGAGCGCCCACGTGGAAATCATGATTAGCCAATACAAAAAGCCTCTGAATTTGGAGCGACCTTCGTGAATGACACGTTTGGGCCAAATAAGCCTCCGAATTCGGAGCGCCCTTCATGGAAATCACAATTGGCCAATACAAAAAGCCTTCGCATTTTGAGCGCCTTTCGTGGAAATCATGATTGGCCAACATTAAAAGCCTCCGAATTCGAAGCGCCCTTCATAAATGACATGTTTGGGCCAAATAAGTCTCCGAATTCAGAGCTCCTGTCGAGACTTTGATTGACAAGCGCAAGTGCGATTGACATAAAATAGTAGACAACTTAATCTACAAGCATTGATCGAAATAAACATATGGACATTTCAAAATAATTTTTATTTATTTATTTAATAGATCATGAGTACATGCTTTACATGAAAACAGAACAATGTAAATCAAATTTATTCGGCTCCCTCCTCGTCATCAGTCTTCTCGGCTTTGAAAGCCTCGAACGAAAAAGTATAACCCTGATACAAGGGTGACGCCGAATCAACGCCCGCGGCCTGGAGCGCCTTGATCCATCTATGCTTAAATTCGCGATTTTCACATCAACATACTTCCTCGGCTAGTTTTTCCTTGGCCTTATCTATTCTAATTTTTTGGCCGTCGTGGAAGCCTTTTTCATAGGACTTGGCCTTCGCGGATTCTGTCGTGAACATGCTCGCCGTTTCTCGATTGGTAATTGCGTGATCCAAAATTCGGTGGTTTACTTGCTCCACGACAATCGGATTCACTTGACTCGCCGAATGAGTCTCAGAAGTGTTAGCTTTCTTCAGCTCATTTTTGGCCTTCTCTGCGCAGGCTTGCAAGCTCTGAATGCGAGCATCCCTTTGCTCTATTTCCCTTCTCGTAGCACGAAGCCGTATGCCGATTTCATAAGCGGTGTACAAACCCTTTACTGCTCCATGAACACCCTCCCGAAAAACTTCATAGTTAGCCCGGCCGACCATGAACCCTTTATGGCGTATTGAGCGGCTAATGCTATTGATAGCAAATCTGGCTCCGCCCGAAAAGTCGCTCTGTGAACCGGCAGGGAGATCGAGGAGGCCATGCTCAAGGCCACAGTCGGATCTTTCAGAGTCGACGCATCGGACCCAATCGGCACATTCTTTATCCTTGGTTAGACGATGAACGGCCCAATCGAGTCCGACTCCTCCAATCACGACTGTTTATCATTAAGTATTTTCTCGGGGTCGGCTTCGCGCTCGGTGGAATGCTTTTTCCCCCGCTGCTCGGCCTCTTGACCCAACTGTTCGATAATTTGCTCCGACTGAGCCATTTTAACCTGAGCCGTTTCAACCCACTCTGTTTCGGTACCCAGTAGGGAAGACTCAGCTACAGCAGCAGAGGAAGGTTCAATTCGGTTGGTCTCGGCCCTCCTCCGGGCGGCCATCCGTTCAGCATTTTTCCTCTTGGCCAGCTGCGTAAGCGATTCCCCAGCCATGTTCTCAATGTACATGCCGGGAAGATCCCCTAAGTCGGTAAAAATGTCTTCAAAGGAGATGTCCCCTCGGCCTGAAGTAGATGGAAGGTCGGATCGATTAAGGCTGGCTTCTTCAAAAGCCAAGTTTAGAGCCTCGTCAACTTCTTTGGCTTCCAAAACAGGCTGATTCGGTTGTTCGGTGATTTCTTCGGCTACTTGTCCTTCCGCCTGCTTCGAATCAAAAGCCTCCAAACCAATCTGCCTTAGGTTTTTGAAGTTGGGGAAGATAAGAGCCGTGAGCTGCTATTCGCCCCTTGGAATCGGAATGTTGCATGCGGCCGAGAAGGTTGCATAAGTCGGCTCGTATCTGACAAGTATATAAGCCACCCTCCCTTGCTTCTGGAGGTTTGGATGGCCAAAGAACTAGAGTGCGGTTTTGATTTCCGCAAGCACGGCGTCGTTGGCCGAAACCAGAACTTTATTCAAATCGTTGCATGCATAAAAAAAGCGGTAAGTGCATGGAAGAAAAGCTGAGTAAATATATGGCAAATACATGTAAGAAACTATACGGCCACCTGGTTCGCCTTTTCGTCTAAGCACAGCATCTAGGCGATCTTCGCCCTCGCTGAATTCCCAGTTGCCTCGGACAACGGCCATGACATTGTCAACTCGCTTGCCAGCGCTGGCAAGCATTGTCACCAAATGATGGTCGATGTCCTTAGCCCTAAGAAAGTAGTGCCCTTGTCGGCCAGAAGACTTGGCCAAGGCATAGCAATGCCGAATAGCAGGGATACCAAGATTGATCCTAAGGCGTCGGTTCAACTCTACGATCCTCATTATGATTCGATAAAAATTTACATTAGGTTGGGAAGGGATTAGACCCCAGTGGCGGAGGACGGCCCTTAAAAATGGGTGAAGGGGGAAACGGACTCCTTCCTCAACAATTGATAGGAGAGGAAAGATGATTGTGCTCTCATCAGTCCTCTCCATATCAATGGTGCTCTCCGCTACGAGTGACAGATGGACGTCATCAGGAATGGAAAAATGGCATCGAAAGCCAGAAACTTGATCCGTAGAAAGAAGGGCTTTCAAGTGTTTGACCATCCTAGCCAGTTTAGGGAGTATGCAAAACCAAAAACAAACAAGGAAAGGGGAAACGAAATGGGGCAGAAGAGAACTTACAAGAAGTGGAGAAGATAATGAGAAACGGGAGGAAGTTGCAGAGGTCGTGAAATGGAGGTATACTGTAAGGCAAACCAGAAACTTTGTGTATTCAAAAAACATACATTCGAAGGGACAACATAGTTTCAAATCGCATTAAATGAAGGAAGCGTACAAAGGGGCAGGAAATTGTAATGATGCCTAAAAAGCGTGCGCGTTTTGACACTTATGATGGAATGAGGATTAACCGCCGAATTTTTAGACTTTTCAAGTTCAAAACCAAACATGCCGACTAACTGGAGTTAGTAGGATGTTTGGGAGGCAATTATGCGAGCCGAATATCGGTAATTGCAGGGAAGCTGAATAACAGGTCATGATGGTAATCAGGATATATATTATATTCGGCTCTGTCATGTACGATCCCGAAGCCGAATAAACTAATCGGCCTTTGAGCAAGCTGAACAGAAAGCCGAGTGGGAATTGGCATACGACAGAAGGGGCCGAATAAGCAATCATGCGATGGATTAAGAGTGGGCCCGACCCTAGGGCCCAAAAGCAAATATAAATAGAGGAACGTCAACCAAAGAGAGGTACATGAGAAAAAACCCAAGAAACTTAAGATATAAGCAAACGAGAGACATATACTAACTTGTCCGTTGGAGTGCTAATTCCGGCACCCCCGACCGGAGTGTTAATCCCTTTTTCAGGTGGCATTTAGAGGATCAGGAGTGTCCTCTAGGATCTAAGAGTATTTCCAAACCACTTCTCCGCATGGACAATGCAATTAACGCAAGCAAAATAAAATAAAATAAAATAACATACAATACACTAGAATAGCCAACTAGATATATATATATATATAACAACTTCTTACAAAAAGGTTACACTATTTAGGTTAGCGTGTAGCGTGTATACACCAAAACAAAACACGCTTCAACCACACAAAACAATATTTACAAAAGTACACAAAAAGGTTCATCCCACGACTATTACAGCCCTAAGTCAAACGATCATTTGGGTCTTCTTCGGGATCTTCTTCAGGATCCTCGTCCGGGTCCTTAGGTGGTATAGAAACATATGCCGAGGAGGCTGGAAACTGCTGAGCTGGTGTAGGGGAGTACTCTGATGACACCTCCATAGGGAATACAGGGGAAGCTCCGGGAAGTACTTAGATGAAAAGAACCTCTAACTTAGGATGATAAGAGCCACAACTCTCGAGTCCAAAGTGACGCATCACCGGATGCGGATCCTCAGCCAATACCTCTTGCCTAAGCTCGACAAAAGTCTGACCATTCCTCTCCATTTGTAGAGCGAACCTAAGCTCCCGGTATTTGCACTGGAGGCGTCGGTGTAACAACACCCATCTTTCTTGCGTGGTGTAGTATGAAAAGTCCTCCTCTGTTTTCCGAATAGCTTTCTTTATCACGTGCTCCGCTCCTAATTGACATCGTTGGTTAAGTCTTTGTGGACTGACATCTACTACCCGTCTATTCTGGAAATGAAAAACTCCCCAGTCATCAATGCTTTCCGATGTAGAATCCATCCTACGGTAGGTAAAAAAAAATTTCTTTTTTTTTTAGCCCACCTTTAATATGATATTGTGATATCCCTGTTCCGTAATATGTTAATTGGTCCTTAATATGAGCACGATTATGTGTTTAATAGGATTTTGTGTGCCATTAAGTGAAAATATGTGGTTTTGAATTTCTATCTATTCACCGTAGGAATATCTGTTTGATTTTTTTTGCTTTGGAAATTAAATCGAAGGCCTTATTGGCCACAGAACCCGAAATTGGTCGCGCCATTGTGATTGGCATAATTTTTAGAGCCTACGGTAAAATTTAATTGAAAAATTGATTCGGATCAAAATAATTAGATTCAGAATGATCAATTCAGTGCTCCATTATCTAATATTAAAATAATGACTTAGTGGGGACTTATGTAGAAAGGCACTTTACATTTAATCCTTACACTTGAGTTCAAAATCTGATTTTGGTGCCTTGTGAGAGAGAGAAGGCCGGCCATAGAGATAGAAGGGAGAGACTTGTGCAATTTTTGACTCAAGCTTGGGAATTTGAAGATTTAACTCTAGATTTGACCAAATTAGAAGAATTGAGCCTCTAGGTAAGCATTGATCTTGAATTTGTCTGTTTGAATTTGTGATCTTGTAAGTTCAAGGTTTGTTTGTGATCAAGAGCATGGTTTGAGTTGGTTTTGTTGAAATTGAGGCTTGATATGTGCATGCATGTGAAGAACTCCTATGGAATCACAAAATTCTAGCATGTAATTTGTGAATTATGAAAGATTGGAAGTGTAATCCCACATGCAAGCATGTTTTTGTTGAGTTTCATGGGAATGAGCACTAATTGCATCATTAGAAGTGAAAATGAAAGTCAAAATGGGCATGCATGTTGTTTATTAAAAATAGAAACCTTGAATGCATGAGTTTGAGTTAATTTGGGGCATGCATGTGATCAATTTGTGAAATTGAGCTCCATGCTGATGTATTTTAGTGTTGATACCATGTTAGCACAAGTATATGTGAAATTGGAGCCATAATATGCAAGAAATGTGGTTGAAAAGTCGAATTTGAACTCAGAAACCATTCTGGAAAACCCAGAATTTATGATGTATGCTCGAGTGGGGGAACCACTCGAGCATGGTTTGAGTTGGTTTTGTTGAAATTGAGGCTTGATATGTGCATGCATGTGAAGAACTCCTATGGAATCACAAAATTCTAGCATGTAATTTGTGAATTATGAAAGATTGGAAGTGTAATCCCACATGCAAGCATGTTTTTGTTGAGTTTCATGGGAATGAGCACTAATTGCATCATTAGAAGTGAAAATGAAAGTCAAAATGGGCATGCATGTTGTTTATTAAAAATAGAAACCTTGAATGCATGAGTTTGAGTTAATTTGGGGCATGCATGTGATCAATTTGTGAAATTGAGCTCCATGCTGATGTATTTTAGTGTTGATACCATGTTAGCACAAGTATATGTGAAATTGGAGCCATAATATGCAAGAAATGTGGTTGAAAAGTCGAATTTGAACTCAGAAACCATTCTGGAAAACCCAGAATTTATGATGTATGCTCGAGTGGGGGAACCGCCGCTCGAGCGGGGAATTCATGCTTCCAGTATTTTTTTGCATGCATGGGTCCGCTCAAGTGGGGAAGTCCACACTCGAGCGGGGAGTTATGTAGACAGGCATTCCGCTCGAGCGCCCGAGTTCACGCTCGAGCGTGAATTTGATACAACCATCACTTTTGCAGACCAATTGGGTCCGCTCAAGCGGGGAAGTCCACGCTTGAGCGGGGACCCTGCTTTCTGAAATTTGGTATGCTCGTTCTGTGTTTCGTTTTCTGTTCTCTTTCACTTGCAAGCACTCTTAGGCATGCATTGAGCATTGTAATTGAGTTAAAGAGATATGAATAAAGCCTAAAGAGGAAAATGTGAATTTAAGAACGGATTGAATTGTTGGTGACCCTTTTGTGTTCATGGACTGTGTAAGGTCGAGCTCCAAGGCAAACCAACCAACCGATCACTGTGAGTAATATCTTATCAGAGATATCTGAAATATATTGTTGTCCATTTGCTTACTTCTATGTAAGATTTATTAATTTGTTGATTCGATTGGTGGACAACATTTTGACATGAATGAATGGGCCGGAGGCCGTTTTGACATGAATGAATGGGCCGGAGGCCGTTTTGACATGAATGAATGAACGAATGGGCCAGAGGCCATTTTGACATGAATGAACGAGCCAGAGGTTGTTTTGACACGAATGAAAGTCTGAATGGGCCAAAGGCCAGTTTGTTATAGAAAGATAAATGGGCCAAAGGCCAGTATGTTTGGAACCACAGTCACTTGACCGAAATTATGTATATATATGTTAAATAGAAATATGAATTGGGCCCAACGCCATTTGGAGTATGTTGTTCTACATTTCGTTTGTATAACTTCTGTATTTGATATTATTCACTGGGCTATCGCTCACGCTCATTCATGTGTTTGTAGGTGAGCCCAGAGAAGTCCAAACCCAGCCCCAGTGAAGTCTATGTGGAACAACAGAGGTTTTGGAAAGTCAGCCCATGTGTCTCACGCACAAGACCCGCATTCGCCTTTTTGTTATTTTGTTCTATGTTGTCATGTTGGCGAGGTTTCTGAATATGTCTGTATATAGTTTCCATGGGTTGACTTAGTTTTGGTGATCCTGTTTGTACAGAACTTATGCTACGGTATTTCTGTGGTGAGTTATTAATGTCTATACGTATGGTTTGTTTTGATGTGCCATGTAAGCACAGCTCTATGGACAAAGTTTTAAATTTTGCTTCCGTTTGGTCCCTTTACTCTGATGAGTTATGTCTATTTTGGTTTGAGGCCGTAAGTAATCTCAGGATTACTGGCCGGTTATGGCCTTAACCCATAGGGGCGGGTTCGGGTCATGACAGATATAGTATAATGTTAATAGAATATAATAACGTAGGAGACAAGGATATCTCAAATCACAACTCGATACGCGTGGGTTAAAAGTTGAACCTATGGCTCTGATATCAACTTGTGACACCCCAAAATTCATGACCGTAAAAAAAAAAAAAAAAAACAAATTACAACTCAAATAGGATAGCTAACCAAAACATCTTAATATACACATATAAGCAAAGTTAATACCATATTTAATTCATTTGTGCTCCGCTATAGGATTACAAAACACTGTCAAACCAAAAGACAAAGGAAAAAAAAAACCACTAGTTGAAATCTTCAAGTGAATCATGGCTTCAACACTTCATCTTGATTGCCTTCGGGATAACCTTCACTACCATAAATTGCTTCCTCACCTGGCATGACACGCCATGAGCTTGGAATGCCCAGTAAAAACACACACACTCCCATACCTTCTATCAATCAATCAATCAACCATACACAAAACAAAACAGGTAACATAACATACAATCTTAAAATAAGGATCTATGAATTAGTAGTTAGACTAAACATCTAGAATCCCCCAAAGAGATCCTTCTACCCGACCACAAGGATTGAACACCAGACTATTCAGAACTCCCCCTTTTGCTGCTTTGCAGACCTTACCATCTATGCTCACCTTCCGGTTATTTACCTGTTAGTGGCATTGATGGACCTCAAAAGGGACAGCCAAACAAGCGGGCTCCCTTGCACCCAAATCATGCCTAGGGCTCGCTTACACCCTGCACATACCATACCAAAGGGCTCGCTTACACCTTGAAACCACTGCATAGAGTCTGAATACATCTGTGTCAACCTAGGGGCTCGCTTAGACTAATTGTGCAAGACTTAACTCATTTGGTTTTAATCCCATTCACATGCATATTAGATAAATCATTCTGAAGCACAAGGATGAACGTCACATATTACCAACCCCTTTCCATTTCCCATTTATTAGATCTTTTGCCAAGCAAGTTAGTCACATTCGGTAATTTGGTAATATAAAAGAGCATGAGACAAACATAAGAGAGGAAATACAGCCTATGATAGTCATACATAAGTATGGTAAGGCAAGCAAATAACATTAAGCATGCTTTGAAATACTTAGAGACAAATAACACAATAAAACACCAATTCCAGCACTGTTCGGTTCTGCAAGGCTAACAAGAGTGCTTTGGAAAAAATACTTCCAAGTAAAATTAGGGGCTGAAATTGCACAAAAATAATAATTAACCTGTCTAGTTTCAATTCCAATTCTCAGAATTTGCACAACACCTCCAGAAATTCATCTACAAGCTATATTCAAAAATTTGTCTAGATTTGTTATCCTTTGGGAAAACTAGCTTTCCTCTCAATCTACCCAATGATTTTCACCCAAATAAATTCCATTGGAAAAAGGACTCAGAATTCTAAATTTTAACAGAAGAACCAACATGATATGATTTTTTTGGAATTTTATAAAATTGCAAGAATTGGATTGTTTTTCCGAGACTCAGGACCAGATTTTTAAACAAAGTATCCAAGTCCTAAAAACACACAATGAGGAGCTAATAAAATTATTACAAGCTCTAAACACACCAAATATCCTAAATTAAATTTGAATTTGAGAAATAAATAGATTTGATATTTCTTTTAAATTAGAAAAGTTGCAGCAGTGCATAATTTGACAAATTTGTAAGGCAAAGTCACTAAGTCAAACCCACATGTTTATACACATCAAAAACCCTATTTCCCATTAATATGCAACACAAGAGGGCATCTAAACAATAAGATGGGATGGTGAAAGAATTGGAGAAGATAAGAGGAAGAAGTGTTCTTACCTTCTTGAGTCACTTTTTCTTCTTTTCCTCTTTTTTTTTTTCCTTTTTCTCTACTTCCCTTAATCACACTCTCCCTCTCTCACCCTCTCCCTGGGCTGCTAAAAACGTGAGAGTGGAATTGAGTCAATGCTTCTCAATTTATAGGCCATGATTGGGTTAAAAAGACCATTCTATCCTTCTAACTTAATGCCTAAGCAAACTTATAAATATCTAGATATTTTTTTACTAATTTGCTCAAATAAATATTAAAATAAATAATAAAACTATTTTTTTAAATATATTTATAGCTATTTATTTGCTCAAATAAATAATAAAGATTCCAAGAATTAGTAAATATGCAACTAGGCTAAAAAAAAAAATGTATGAATTAATTTAGAAATTAGGAGGTAAAATAAATAAAAGCCAAGTGATAGGATATTTCTAATTATAAAGTAGTGTTCTAGGCTTTAAAATTATTCTTTATTGGGCCATTATACAGACTTTTATGGAACTAGGGGCTAAAATGCTATTAACCTAAGGCTTAGGGTTTCACGTGCAGTTACCAAACATTAGGGTCTCTACAGAGATTGGATTGGGTTTTTCTTCTTCTTCAAAAGCCTTTTTTGCAGGTGAAGAAAGATCCGGGACTCTGTGTGTGTGTGTGTGTGAGGTTTGCCTTGGTCCTCTTCTTCTTCCTTCTGAAGACGGAGGAGAGAGATAGAGAAAAAGGAGAAAGAAATAGAAAGAGAAAGAGAAAGAGAGAGAGAGAGAGAGAGAGAGAGAAGAGGGTCAGGCCATTCGAGCCTTTGCCTCTCGAGCTACGGGGCATTTTCCTTTGTCGAAATGGATGCATTAAACTAAAGTGGATACTTTTTATTTTATTTTATTTACGTTTCTTCCAAGTACGACAATTGAATACGAAATGATTTTACTTAAAAAGTTTAGCACCTGGAGCCTCTCTAGTTCTTAATTTAGACTGGAGAGTATTGTCCAGAATCGTGAGATTCATTATAGATCTTGTTTCGATAATTTGAAATCATTCATTTTGTTAGACACTTTGTGTATATCAATCACACAAAAACTAGATCGATCCGACAATCATAACCTATTTAATTTATCGTGTCTATCACCAAAAATATGAATAATCTATTTTTAAAAATACAATTGTCATCCACTTTTTTAGTGACGAACGCAACAAATTAAATAGATTATGATTATCATATCAACCCTTTTTTGTGTGTGTGTGTGATTGATATACAGAAAGTGCCCGACAAAATAAACATTTCAAATCATCAAAATGGTACCCGTGGTGAACCTTACGGGGCAAGGTCGGAACTAGACTTTTGAGGGCAGGGGGCCATTAAATAGGGGTATGGATTTATAGTTGTGGTGCAGTAATGTTCCAGACAAAATTGATGAAAAATAAAAGATTCAATGTAGTAGTGAATAATGCAAAATTTAAACAAAAACAAGAAATACTCAATAATATAAGAACATAGTAACAATGAAAAGACTACGCTACACACTCTCCTCTCTTATTAAAAATAAATAAATAAATAATTAAGATTTTTTATGATATTAGTTACGAACAATTGTGATTATATCATATTAAGGGCACATCATAAATAAGTCTTAATTATAAACCATTGTGGTTATATATAAATATTAAAATGTTACAAACTACTATTGTAAGAAAAGTTATGAATCATTCTGATTTTATCACGAACTAATATAGTAAAATTACAAAAGTATTTTTTTTCTTTCGGGAGGTATATTATAACCTTTCCCTAACAATGAATTTTAAAAATATATAATTAACTCCACCTTGTCCATTAACTAGAATAAAGAAATATATAATCAATTAAGATAAATTGATTGATTACAAGATATTTTAAAGGTAAAATTCATTTTATCCCCTTTATGGTTTGAGAGCCAAAGTACTTTAACCCATTATGGTAGTAAAAAATGCCCCATGTGATTTTGGATTAAAGTACAACTATTAACACGGTTAATAATAGATGTGAAATGATTATAATACCCTCAAATCCTATACTTTTTTTGTTATTTTCTTTCTCTCTCTTCTCTCATACACATAATTTATAATGTCTAACATTAATTCAATTAAATTACAATAATTACATTTTTAATTATTTATTATTTAATTATATTTTTTTATCACAATTAATCCTATATTTAATTATTTATTGTAATTTCTAACTTTTTAATCTATTTTTAATTTAATTATATTTTATATAACAATTAATTCTAAATTATTAGTTATTTATCGTCATTTCTAACATGTTAATCTAATTTTATTTTAATCATATTTTAGATCAATTCTTAATTCTTATTTATTTTTATATTTTTATTTAATTATATTGTAAATAAATTCTTAATTATATTTTATATTCTAGATCAATTATTAATTTTATTTTAATTAACATACTAATCCAATTTGGGAAAATTAGTAAAACATCCATATCCAACTTTGGGTAGTAGGAGAGATCCAATATTTTTTTTTCATTAGATAAGGTCCATCAATGAAATTTCTCCGTGATCATACTAGAGAAATTTTTGAAATTTCTCTGTGAAATCAGAAAAATTTCTTTGTATTAGGGCGAAATTGCTCTTTGTCAATGTGGGGAAGTGATTTGGAAATACTCTTCGGATCCTGGGAGACGTTCTTGATCCTTAGCTAGTCACCTGTAAAAGCACCAACACTCCGGTCGGGGGTGCCGGGGTTAGCACTCCGACGGGCAAGTCAGTCTCAATGGTCAAGAAAGCTTGTTCGCTAAGTTAAGTGGAGTTCTTCTTACATACCTTTCCAAGAACGCTGCTTCTATATTTATATATGTTCTCTTTGGGACCTCGGGGCCTGGGCCTACCTTTCAATCATTACCCGTTCTTCTATTCGGCTTCGAGGATCCTTTCTTAATTGGCCTACGTATCGTATTCGGCCCATCCTAGACTTGCAGGATGGGGCCGATTAATATTGGCTGGACGTCCGGTTAATGTCAGTAAGACATGCCCCTTCCGATCTATCCGTATATTCGGCTCCCACAATTGCCCCCCGAACTCCCTATTAACGGTAGTTAATTGGCGTGTTTGGTTTAGAATTCGAAAAGCCCCTGAGATCAGTAGGCTTCGCATATCCCGAGTCGTCAGAAAATGTCAGAAAACGCACGCATTTTCGTTTATCTTTACACTTTCCCGCTTCATTCATGCATCGCTCGCATTTATTGCGATTTGAAATGTCAGTCCCTTTCTGGAGCACATTTCGTTGATCATCTGATACGTTTGGACCGCCAGCGCGCATCTCTTCTCTCACTCGCATTTTCTTCAACTTTCGTCCGTCTACCTCTGCCTCATCTGCTCCTTGTAAGTCTTCTTCCCCTTTCCTTGTAGACCTATTCTCTGTTTATCATTTTTTACTTTTTGGCGAAGCCTTGGACCTCCGTCGCAATGGCTAAACATCTGAAGGACCTCCTTTCTGAGAGTCGCATTTCCGGATTCCGGCGACATTTTTCCATTCCCGATGACGTCCATCTAGCTCTTGTAACGGACAGTACTGTGGACATGGAAAGGGAGGATCAGAATACAATCGTATTCCCCCTTCTGTCCATAGCGGAAGGCGGAGTCCGTTTCCCCCTACACCCATTACTTAGGGCTGTCCTTCGCTATTGGAGTCTGATTCCTTCTCAGCCCAACGTAAATTTCTTTCGAATCATTATGGGTGTTATAGAGCTGAATCGGCGTCTTAGGATCAATCTTGGAATTCCGGCTATTCGGCACTGCTATGCTTTGGCCAAATCCTCTGGTCGGCTGGGTCGGTACTTCCTTAGGGCCAAGGATACTGACCATCATTTGGTGACTATGCTTGCCAGCTCTGGTAAGAGGGTTGACGATGTAATGGTCAATGTTCGAGGTAATTGGGAGTTCGCTGAAGGCGAGGATCGCCTAGACCCCATCCCCAGACATAAGGGTGACCCAGGTTGCCACGTAGTATCTTGTGTTTAATGGTTTATCTTTTAATCGGCTTTCTTTCCTTAATCACTCCTCTTTTGCAGGTAATAAATTGAAGAAGATTCTGACTTGCGCTGACGAAGCGGTCCTTAGGGATATTAAAATTGCCCTCGACTACTTTGGCCGACCAAACGTGCAAAAACAGGGGAGAGCCGCCCACATTTTACTTCGGTACGAGCCCACTTACACCACGTTCTCGGCTGCGGACAACATTCCGATACCATCCGGCGATCAGCAACTCTCGGCTCTTATCTTCCCCAGCTACAAGAACCTCAGGCAAATCGGTCTCGAGGATTCTGATTCGGGGCGAGACGCAAAGCCGGAAATACAAGCGGTTGCCGATCCGGTGAGAGAATCCACCGAGGAGGCCGAAGAAGTTGACGAGGCCGTGCGCTCGGCCTTTGAGACTGCCGGACTCGATCAGCCTTCACCATCCGCGTCGGGTCGGGCAGAAGTCTCTTCCGGAGACATTTTCGCGAATTTGGGCGACCTACCCGGCGATTTCTTTGAAGGTATAGCGAAGGAAAGCCTTTCGCAAATGGCGCGTAGGAGAAACGCCGAGCGAATGGCTGCTCGACAAAAGGCCGAGGCTGGCGAATCTGATCCGAGCTTGCTTAAGGCCTCCGTACCCATTGTTGAAGGGCTGGTTCAGGTTACGCCGGTTGAAACGGAAAAAGGGGGTGAACAGCAGGCCATTGAAGAACGGCAAATTTCGGAGGAGCGCGGCCAAAAACGTAGCGCCGAGGGGGAAGCCAGCTCAGAAGCTAGTCCTGACAAACGGCCTCGCTTCGAGGAATCGGACGTGGTCGCTCCTTTTGTTATTCAGCCAAAGATCAGAGATACGCCGATTTCTTCCAATGCTTCTGCCATTGAGGATCCGACCGTTGCGTTGAGCTTGGCGGCTTCAATTTCCTTGCCGGCTGATAGTGCAGCCTTTTCCGCCGTGCCGGATATTTTGGCCGTAGCCTTATCTGCGCAGTCGGCACTTCTGGTAGGAATCTTATATTCATTTCTAAATTTATTTTTTATAAAGGTATCTAATGATCCCTTATTCTTGCAGACCGTCGGCAGGATTGCCGACTTGGGCCGCCACCTGCATGATGCTCTTGGCAGGGTTGACCGTTTGCAAGCCGAAGTGGAAGGTCAGAAGAGTAGAGCGGAGTTTGAAAAAATGAGGGCCGCAATGGAGAGCGCGCGAGCCGAAGCGGAGAAGGAGAGGGCTCGCTCCGCTGAACAGTTTCGATCTGACGCTGAGGCTAGAGCGAATGCGAGTGAGGAGTCGCTCAAACTCTCAAAGGACGAACTTGCCCAGGCGGAGGCTCAGTTGGAGGAGCTGAAGGCGGCCAAGGAGAAAGCCGAATCTGATGCTTTCGAGGCGGGAAAGAGCGCCGCTTTCGCTGAATATGTTGATGAAGTTCCCAAGTTTGAGAATCGGGGGTTCAAGCATGGGTGGCTCAAAGCCCTTGCTGCCGCTGGGGTTACATCGGATTTGCCAATTCCTTATGAGCAAGTGGATGTCGAGCCACTCGAATCCGACACCGAGGAGTGATTTAGGAGGCGTTTCCTAATTATTATTATTGTTTTTTTTTATCTGTTTGGTTGGGTTTTGTTGGTCCAGGGTAGTTTTCATGTATAAATTGGTTACTAACTTGTACGCAATTTATCAATGAACATCTCCTTGTAATGCCACTACTTCCTGTGCACAATTTGTGTGATTATGTTAATGAAACATTTTGCTGAGTTTCGCTCAAAGCCTTTTGCTACTTTGCGTGAAATTGTTGCCGAGTTTCAGCTTTTAGGGATTGAATATCCTATGTCAACATTGATTTGTCTTCTTTGTGTAAAATTGCTTTAAGGATTGAATATCCTGTGTCAACATTGATTTGTCTTCTCCGTGCCGACTGGATTCGAATTATGAACTATCAATTCGAGAGTCGGCTAGGGTCTCTGAGCAGGATAGATTGGTGAATCTGCCCTTGCCCCGGGCGGTCCTTGCGGAGTCGAGGGCCGGATGGGGTACGTTAGCCGGCTAGATTGATGAATCTGCCCTTGCCCCAGGCGGTCCTTGCGGAGTCGGGGGCCGGATGGGGTATGTTAGCCGGCTAGATTGATGAATCTGCCCTTGCCCCAGGCGGTCCTTGTGGAGTCGGGGGCCGGATGGGGTATTTTAGCCGGCTAGATTCGAATTATGAACTGTCAATTCGAGTCGGCTAGGGTCTCTGAGCCGGATAGATTGGTGAATCTGCCCTTGCCCCGGGCGGTCCTTGCGGAGTCGAGGGCCGGATGGGGTATGTTAGCCGGCTAGATTGATGAATCTGCCCTTGCCCCAGGCGGTCCTTGCGGAGTCGAAGGCCGGATGGGGTATTTTAGCCGGCTAGATTCGAATTGTGAACTCTTAATTCGAGTCGGCTAGGGTCTCTGAGCCGGATAGGTTGGTGAATCTGCCCTTGCCCCAGGCGGTCCTTGCGGAGTCGAGGGCCGGATGGGGTACTTGGCGGGATAGATTGGACTGGTAGAATCGTGCCCCTGCCGTTGACTTAACCGGCGTCGGGCGATTCAGGGTCTCAAATTAATGAGATCGCCTCGAACGCGCTGCCTCTGTGAAGCATAAATGAGGAAACGCACATCCTTTATGAGCTTGGTAGACAACTGAGCTAAGCTCTTGGGGGAAGACTGATTGCGCGGATGTCGAACTGACTTTTCTTCAACAGCAAAGGGGAAGCGAAGACCCTGGCTGAGCTTAGTGGAGATATGAATCGGGGTGGTGAACCCTCGCGGGCAGGAAGTAGGAGTGCCAGGGGTCGTGAGAGGCGTCAGTCTCCCCGACGTCGCAGTAGATCGCCCAGGCGAGAAAAGCAGTCGCAGGGTAAGGCTCCACAGTCCCGAGTCGAGGGAAGGTCCGACGCGAAACCGTGCCCATTAAGCTTCGTGGTATTCGTGAAGAATAGACCCATGACAGAGGCGGACTCGATCGTTCGAGATCCAGATGTAGCGGTCGACTTTGCCCGACAAATATTTCCGCCTGAGGTTCAGAAATTGATGCTGGGTCGACAGGATTACGAAGTGTTTCGCGAGGGCATTCACGGCGCAGTGAAGGGGCTTTACACTGCTTATGAAGTCGGCATGCGTCTGCGTGCTGCCCGTCAAGAGATGGAGAAGAAGGACGAACGTATTCGAAGTTTGGAGGCCCGCGTGGAAGCGGCCGAGTGGGAACTAAGGAAGGCCAAGGTGGCTCAAGCACAGCCCACCGCGCACGCGAACCCAATTGTGGAAGAGAGGGTTACGAGTCGGCTTATCAGCTCCGCACTTGCCGATCGAGAGACGGCTAGTATGTTTGCAATAGAGAGTGCGAAGGGGAGGGCCTACGAAAAAGGTTTCTACGAGGGCCGAAAGGTGGGAATCGAGAAAACCAGGGAGACGCTGGCTGAAGAAGTATGCCGATGTGAAAACCGCGGGTTCAGGCACGGTTGGATCAAGGCATCTCAAGCCGCAGAAACTCTTCGAGTGTCAGGAATTGATTCGGCGTCACCACGCTACAGGAATAAAGATTTTCCGTTTTGTGCGTTTGAGATCGAGAAGAGTGAGGATGTGGGTGACGCCGTATGAATTTTATAGTCTTAAGATTGGACTGCAGGGCGTGTTCGAAACTATGTAACTTATTGTTGTATTAAATAAAAATTGTTTCATTGTCATTCATATTCGGCATATGTGTATTTCGTGTTGCTCAAATGTTTGAATGTCTAGATGTTGCCCGCCGCAGACAGCCGTTAACTGCCCGGCAAGGCGCGGGCCTACCGGCAATATCCACACGCGGGCAGGGCCGACACGTCCCCGGCGACCGTTAGGGCGTTATTGAGGCTGTTTCAACGGCCATTTATCTCCGATTTGGGTGCGTATTGACGGTGATCGGCATGTGGATATTGGCCGACCATTTTTAATAAAGTTATTTCGCTTTGGCCGAGCCAGCGCGCGTTTTGGCCAGCCGTCGGGATGGTCGTGGCGAATGTCAATCGACGCTTGTTTTTTTATCCAATGCGTTTTTGGGAGTTAATAAAATTTTCTCGGGGTTGGGACCTCGAGATCGCAATCGTTGCTGAGAATAAAAGGAATGGGCGCTTCGCACCAGTAATCCCATTTGACTCATCATTCTTTGTCTGGTATGGTGATTTTGGTTACATTCCAATTTCGGTCAAGTTCGGTGTTGAGATGGTTTGCGACAGAAAACCTATCCGTGAAGGAGTTAGATCATCCGAAGGGCTTGAGTTCTGTGAGTCTCCAAGCGAAGGGCTTGAGATCTGTGAGTCTCCACGTCGTCGAAGCAGATCACCCCGAAAGGAAAGTCAACAACTGTCAAGTTCATTCTTCCTTGTCCTGGATCTTTGCCTTGACATTGTTAATGGTGTCAGGGGCAGTTTGGCGTTTATGCAAGTCGCGGGCTTAAGCATAACTAGTTCAAGGTAGTGCACACCGTGGGGGGGGTCTAAGGTGACAGTCGTCGATCCAGCGATGCTGCTTTACTGGCGCGTTTTGTTCCCTTTTTGCTTTCGATATTGTAATGTTCGAATGCGGGTTGTATTCATGTAACAGCTGTTTAATCAAATAAATGGTTTTATTTTAAATCTATTTGCGTGTTATTCTGAATTTTGGAATGTTGCTTGTGTACTAAGGCTCATTACTTCGAATGCATGATCTGTTCCAGCATGTTATACAGGATCAATTATCAATATTTTTTGTTCGTGCCCTAAGGCGGCATGCACCAAAGGGGGCTCCGAATCCGGAGACTTAATCGGCCCTAAGGCGGCATGAGCCAAAGAGGGCTCCGAATCAGGAGACTTAATCGGCCCTAAGGTGGCATGCGCCAAAGGGGGCTCTGAATCCGAAGACTTAATCGGCCCTAAGGCGGCATGCACCAAAGGGGGCTCCGAATCCGGAGACTTGGTTTGGCCAATCGTGATACACGAAGGGCGCTCAGAATCCGGAGACTTAATCAGCCCTAAGGCGGCATGCGCCAAAGGGGGCTTTGAATCAGGAGACTTAATCGGCCCTAAGGCGGCATGCGCCAAAGGGGGCTCCGAATCCGGAGACTTAATCGGCCCTAAGGCGGCATGCGCCAAAGGGGGCTCCGAATCCGGAGACTTAATCGGCCCTAAGGCGGCATGCGCCAAAGGGGGCTCTGAATCAGGAGACTTAATCGGCTCTAAGGCGGCATGCGCCAAAGGGGGCTCCGAATCAGGAGACTTAATCGGCCCTAAGGCGGCATGCGCCAAAGGGGGCTCCGAATCCGGAGACTTGGTTTGGCCAATCGTGATACACGAAGAGCACTCCGAATCCGGAGACTTAATCGGCCCTAAGGCGGCATGCGCCAAAGGGGGCTCCGAATCCGGAGACTTGGTTTGGCCAATCGTGATACACGAAGGGCGCTCCGAATCCAGAGACTTAATCGGCCCTAAGGCGGCATGCGCCAAAGGGGGCTCCGAATCAGGAGACTTAATCGGCCCTAAGGCGGCATGCGCCAAAGGGGGCTCTGAATCCGGAGACTTAATCGGCCCTAAGGTGGCATGCACCAAAGGGGGCTCCGAATCCGGGGACTTGGTTTGGCCAATTGTGATACACGAAGGGCGCTCTGAATTCGGAGACTTAATCGGCCCTAAGGCGGCATGCGCCAAAGGGGGCTCCGAATCCGGAGACTTGGTTTGGCCAATCGTGATACACGAAGGGCGCTTCGAATCCAGAGACTTGGTTTGGCCAATCGTGATAAACGAAGGGCGCTCCGAATCCGGAGACTTAATCAGCCCGAAGGCGGCATGCGCCAAAGGGGGCTCCGAATCCGGAGACTTGGTTTGGCCAATCGTGATACACGAAGGGCGCTCCGAATCCGGAGACTTAATCGGCCCTAAGGCGGCATGCGCCAAAGGGGGCTCCGAATCAGGAGACTTAATCGGCCCTAAGGCGGCATGCGCCAAAGGGGGCTCCGAATCCGGAGACTTAATCGGCCCTAAGGCAGCATGCGCCAAAGGGGGCTCCGAATCCGGAGACTTGGTTTGGCCAATCGTGATACACGAAGGGCGCTCCGAATCCGGAGAGTTAATCGGCCCTAAGGCGGCATGCGCCAAAGGGGGCTCCAAATCCGGAGACTTTGGCCAATCGTGATACACGAAGGGCGCTCTGAATCCGGAGACTTAATCGGCCCTAAGGCAGCATGCGCCAAAGGGGGCTCCGAATCCGGAGACTTAATCAGCCCTAAGGCGGCATGCGCAAAAAGGGGGCTCCGAATCCGGAGACTTAATCGGCCCTAAGGCGGCATGCGCCAAAGGGGGCTTCGAATCCAGAGACTTTGGCCAATCGTGATACACGAAGGGCGCTCCGAATCCGGAGACTTAATCGGCCCTAAGGCAGCATGCGCCAAAGGGGGCTCCGAATCCGGAGACTTGGTTTGGCCAATCGTGATACACGAAGGGCGCTCCGAATCCGGAGACTTGGTTTGGCCAATCGTGATAAATGCCCCACTGGGAATCGACATATGATTTTCAGCGTCGAGGAAAAGTAGTTCATATTGCAGAGGCAAAATATATTTACAGTTATCAGAGCCCACAGATCGGGTCAGTGATAGGGTTTTCGTTAGAACTCTGCTTGTGCCGATTGGGGGGAACTACGTATTTCTTCAACGCCGTGGGTTGTTGGGAAACGCAGAATTTGATGGTAGGTGCTTGGGACGGCCTTCATGATATGCAGCCAGGTTCTTTCCATTATAGCATTATATGGCGAGGGGAGCTTCACGACCAGGAATTCCACTTCGACCGTTCTAGATCCTGCTCGAACAGGTAATGTGACCTTGCCTAATGGGTATTCCGGGTTCGTATTAAAGCCGAACAGTGGGTGAGGTGCCGGAGATAGATCTGCCTCGTTGAGACCGAGCTTGACGAAAGTTTGACAGTACATAACCTCTGAACTACTCCCTGGATCTATGAGGATTCGTTCAATGATGAACCGGTTTACGCGTAATCCAATGATCAACGGATCAATGTGGGAAGCCGTTGCGTCATTCAGGTCGGAGTCGTTGAAGGCAATTGTCGGAGCTTCTTCGGATCGGTAAGTCGAAGTACGGAGCCCCTGTAAAGTTGGGTGCGATCGAATTGTGTGCATGGCCGGGAGTGTAGGCAGGCTGTAAATTACGTGGATCACGCCAAGTGGGGGAGAGTCCTGCCTTAATGCTAATGCCTTGGTTGGCTTTCCCTGTTTCACATACTGCTGCAGACGGCCGTCTTGCACCAGTTCCTCCAGGTGGTCTTTTAATGCGTAGCAACTCTCTGTTTCGTGTCCGTGATCTCTGTGATATTCGCACCTCCGGTCCCTTTGTCGTGTATCAGGTGGTCCCACTATCTTTGACGGCCATTTGAAGAATGGAAGGTGTTGGATTTTGGTCATTACAGCGGTGATTGGCTCTGACAGTTCCGTGTATCTTTTGTCGGCGCGCCTCGAGCGCCTACTGTCGACTTGCAAGTGCTCATTCGTCGGGAGCATTGATCGCTCAATCGGCGAGAGTCCCGCCTTTTGTCCCGTTTAGCACGCTGTCGTGGCTCGGGGCTCAGAGGTGGCACGGAGCTTATTGGCTGAGCAATGTCAGGAGGTCCCGATTTGGTGGACGCTTGAGTAGCTTTGATCCTCAGGGAATCGTCTTCCACTTTGCAATACTCTTCGACTTTCTTCATCAACGCCCAGACTGTTTTGGGGGGTCTTCTGGTCAGGGAGTTGCGAAGAGCACTGTCAGGATGTACCCCCATTTTGAAGGCGGTAACGGCCATGGAGTCGTTGCAAGCGTCGTCAACGAGATTGAAGCACTCCCAATATCGCGCCGAATATGCTCTCAGCGTTTCTCCCGGTTGAATTTGCATGGCCCAGAGCGAGTCGGCCTGTTTCGGCTGTACCTCATTGGTGATGAACCTGGCCCTGAAGGATTTTTGCAATTGATAGAAACTTCTGATCGAAGCCGGCTCCAGCTTGTAATACCATCTGACAACTAGGGGCCCCAAACTGCTGGGGAATATGCGGCACATGAGGGCTTCATTGTCTGCGTGCAACGTCATGGCCTGCTTGTAGTGACGTATATGATCGGTGAGATCCGATTTTCCGTCGTAGAGAGTAAATGACGGAGCTTTGAACTTCTTGGGCAGGGTCGCCCTCGCAATTCGTCGGATAAAAGGATCGTGCCGGTCCTCTTCGCCTGAACTACTTCTTCTGCGCTTGTTCCTTATATGTGGGCTTTTTTCAGAGGAGCTGGAAGTGTCTGAGCGTCCCTTGTTATGCTCCGTGGATAATGAATTGGAGTTGTTATCAGTTTCCCTTGATCAGGCTCGAGGTCGTTGTTTACCTGCCCTCAGGGATCGTTCGGGATCTTGGCGCGCGGCTTCTTTGGATTTTGCTACTTCTAGGGCCAAATCTTGTCGGAGGCGCTCATTTTCCGCGAGCATATTTTCCAGCCTTTGCTCATTCTGTTTAGCTTGTTCTATGATGGCTTGCATCGTCTCCTGCGCTGAATTCGTTGGTGAATCAAAATGCAAGGCGCGTCTCGCAGCGATGGTTTCCTTCCCGAGCAGATCTGCCGGGGTGATGTCGTCTCTCTGTATAGTCTCGTCGGTGGCTATCGGAGGATCTTGCGTCACGCCTTCCATGGATGTATTTGAGTATTCCCACAGACGGCGCCAATTGTGGGGAAGTGATTTGGAAATACTCTTCGGATCCTGGGAGACGTTCTTGATCCTCAGCTAGTCACCTGTAAAAGCACCAACACTCCGGTCGGGGGTGCCGGGGTTAGCACTCCGACAGGCAAGTCAGTCTCAATGGTCAAGAAAGCTTGTTCGCTAAGTTAAGTGGAGTTCTTCTTACATACCTTTCCAAGAACGCTGCTTCTATATTTATATCTGTTCTCTTTGGGACCTCAGGGCCTGGGCCTACCTTTCAATCATTACCCGCTCTTCTATTCGGCTTCGAGGATCCTTTCTTAATTGGCCTACGTATCGTATTCGGCCCATCCTAGACTTGCAGGATGGGGCCGATTAATATTGGCTGGACGTCTGGTTAATGTCAGTAAGACATGCCCCTTCCGATCTATCCGTATATTCGGCTCCCACAGTCAACTTTTCTCTGTGAAACTATTATAAAAATATTATATGTCTTTTATCATATAAAATCTTAATATCAAGTCTTAAAAAAAAAAATTCCCCATCTAAATTTCAGTTTGGAGAAAATTGGGGTAAAGTTGTCTTTTTATTCTATTAATTTCACTTTAGTTTTTCAGAAAACCAAACTCACTCTAAAAAATGGTGTGTATAATACACATTCCGTTAATTTGGAATGGTAACACTTTAATTCAAAATCACATGGGAGTTTTTTGACGATATTTAAATCATAGGAGGATAAAGTGCTCCAACCCTAAAGTACAAAAGAATAAAATAAATTTAAACCATATTTTAATATAAAAAGATATTTCATCATAGATTAATATTCTAAGTCCAACTAATGAAAAAAGGAAAGAACAAACAAAGAGTTTTTTTATTTGGGATAGAAAAAGAGTTCACAGATGTTCAATGGGGAAGGGCCAAATAAGTATAAAATGAAAATTACAGGCTATATGTAAATATTAATAACAGTATGTTTAAGTGAACAGAGGGCCATGACCCTTCACTGTCTCTTCTATGGTCCGTCCCACCCTACGGGTCTAAATAGCGCCCTTCAATCTAGATTGAGGATTAGAGAGGATCCACCTCCAAAAGTTTATTCATATGCTACATTAAAATTTTAAATTTTGAATTTGAGAAGGAAAATAAAAAGAAATAAAATTGTTTATATATATTCCTTTTAGGATTAAAAAAGGATCTTTTGGCAACTACTACTGAAAATTTAATTTTTAAATGATTTAGTACCTTCTTTTAATCCCTCTCTCTAGACTCTATGGCCATGTTTGTTTGGGTGGACATGAGCTTGGGATTGGACTAATAGTCCAATAAAATTATTAATCCGATGTTTGGTTAAACAATTGAAGTACGGACTAATTATTTTAAACTTGACTATTAGTTAAGATATGATACATAATCCAACGGATTCGTGGTCCTAGGACTATTAGTCATGGGAATGCTAATCCAGTCCGCCCAAACAAACATGGCCTATGAGTGTCTAAATGGTGTAAAGGTTGTATGTCATAGGAGGTGTTTGGCAGAAACTTTTTTGGTTGAAATAGTACTAAAAGACAAAATAAGTTAAAATAATCAATAAGATAAAATGTCATATCAAGCTCATAATTATTTCACTTTTTCTTTTACAAATATCACATCTAATTATAAAAAAATCTAACTATATTCTCAAACACAAATATTTTAACCTACTAAAATAGCAACTTCCAAACACCCAATATATATTATCAGATTGGGCTCTTCAGGATTCTTGTTTTCTATTATTTTTATTGCTATTGGTTGTAATTGCTCGAGTATCATAAATTTCTTTTAAAAAAAAAAAAAAAAAAAATCAATTTTGCGTTCATTCTATATAATTCTTATAACCGACCAATTTCATTTACGTTTTGAAGAAAAGGTTGCGCAAATTCGTTGGCTTTGATTGAGGGATCTGACTTTGCCAAACATCTTTGTTGAAAAAAGAAAAAACAAAAGAAATGGTGAGTCATTACATAGATTCTTGTAAAATTGCCTGTCAAATCTTTGTTGCGATTTAAGTGCTTCTCCAAATCTTGGTCCTCTCTCATTACAAATCCCAGTTTCATAGCCAAGCATCTCACTAACAGTAACAAGGAGGAAAATGGTTGCCTCTTGGTTCACAACGTTGATTACAATGACAAAAAAATATACCTTTGATGTGTGTCGCGATAAAACCCTTACAGTTCCAGTATTTGAATATCTCGGTCTAAAGTTGAATGTAGAAGCACGAGTTATGGGTCCTTGTAACGGCATTTTTTGTCTCTTAATCTATGCCGATTCTATAGCTTTGTGGAATCCGGCAAACAGAGAATTCAGAGCTCTTCCAAGACAAACAAACCCCGAAACCATTCCTCCAAGAATGGAACTCGAGAATAATGCTTTTGGGTTTGGGATGGATCCTTTCATTGATGATTATAAAGTGGTTTCGATTAGGATGTACTGGGATAGCATCCTTGATGATCAGTATAATTTTACTCCTCCAACATGTTACCTTAAACATATATTGCTATATATTCGTTGTGGGAAAATTCTTGGAGAGATCTCAAGGATTTTTTTCCTGAATGTTTTGTGTTTTCTTCTTTTGAGTTCTACACTTACATGGATGGAGTTTACTACTGGTGTGCATATGACAAAAATGGACATTCTATGAAACTCTCGTTTCATATGGGCTATTAGGTGTTTCAAAAGATATTGGAGCTGGATCAACATACTAGACCATTGCCATTCCAAGGGATACCAGAGCTAGGTTGCCCTAACCCAGGAACTAATCTTGTCGAACATTATTTTGGGGTCTACAAAGGCTGTCTTGCTTGGATACAATGGTATCCAACAGATTACAACACACCAAACGTTTTCAACATTTGGGTATGGAAAGAAGAATGTTCCACAAGAGAATTAATAGCTGGACCTTCTGTAGGAGCGATTCCTCTTGGATTTTGGAAGAATGGCGAGATCCTCATTCAAGTTGTGGATGGGAATTTGGTCTTAGCAGACCCTATTACCCTTGAGATGACAGAGCTTGGAACTGTGGCTTTTCAGGCTTTTATTTACCACGAGAGCCTGGTTTCTGTTCAGAGAAGAGACGAGGAATTTGATCATTCATATACTACACTTCCACTTAAGTAGGATGTTCTCCGTGTCATGAGGCGGGATAATCAAACAGATTATGATTTCACTGATTCTAGCTCTGATGATACTTAGGATGCATTTGGATTTTTAAATTAGGATGTAATTGAATTTTAAATTAGCCAAAGACAAAAGAAATGAGAAAAATAAGAGAATAAACTACTCGTTTGAGAACTTTCTTTTTGAATAATTTCTTTTGTTTTCAACATTAAGCATGTTTCATTCTTTGGAGTGTGTGGGGTATGGATTGGATTTGTCGTCATTCTTTGGAGTCGTTTTTCTCTTGGTGGTCAAGATTTCGGTTCAGAAATCTGAAGAAAATCATTTGGTTGGCTCTGTTCACATGCGTATGTTGGAATTTATGGCTAGCAAGGAACTCTCTGATATTCAGTGGCATCCAACCTAATCTGGAAATTTTAGTTCATTTAGCCTTGTGGACAAAATTCAAGTCGGATTTCACTGGCTTTTCGGTACAAGACTTTGTTCTCTATATTCACGACATTCGGAAGATCAAAGCAAATAATTATGTTTTTTCAGTTTGCTCTATTTTGTATACTTTTATAGTTTATTTCTTTCAGATTGTTTTTATGGGTTTTGTCTAGGGCTTTGTTTGGCATCTTGCCTTCTTCCCTAGTGTCTCATGCTTTGGGCTGTTTTGTTCTTGCCTTTTGTTCGGTGGCAACTTTGTTGGGATCCATTTTAAACCTTGATGCTTCCCCCTTCGCATGCTTTGTTTTGTTGTTGTATCTCCCCTCTCTGTTTATTGTGACCCTTTCCTATTGTTAGGGCTGCAAATGAACCGAGCTGTTCGTGAACAGGCTCGGCTCGGCTCGGTAAGGGCTCGGCTCGGCTCGGCTCGTTTACTAAACGAGCCGAGCTCGAGCTCGATTATTGGGCTCGTTTCATTAACGAGCCGAGCTCGAGCTCGACTGTGTTCGGCTCGGTAGGCTCGGCTCGTTTATCTATAATTAAATTATATAATAAATATATTATTTATATATTAAATAATATATAAATATATAAATACATTATTTATATATTAAAAATATATAAATATATATATAAATAATAATATAAATGCATTTTTTATATATTAAATAATATAAATAATATTTTTTATTTAAAAATTTATATTTAAATAATATAAATAATATAAAAAAAAATTTATCGAGCCGAGCCGAGCCGAGCTCGAGTTCGACAAAAATTAACGAGCCGAGCCGAGCTCGAGCCCAGTCCTTTATCGAGCCGAGTTCGAGCTCAATAAACAAGCTAGATAGCTTAACGAGCCGAGCTCGAGCCCAGCAAAGCTCGGCTCGGCTCGGCTCGTTTGCACCCCTACCTATTGTAGTCGTGTGACGTGTTCTTGTTTCCTCAATTTAAAATTTTCCCAAAGTGGGTCATGCTTTTAGAAAACCATTATCGAAATTTAATAATTTTGCGTAGTGTGACGTGATCCTGTTTCCTCAATTTAAAATTTTCCCAAAGTGGGTCATGCTTTTAGAAAACCATTATCAAAATTTAATAATTTTGCTCTCACTAATAAGGACAAGGTAATCCTAATTTGATGCTGAATAAAGGAGGTTGCTTTTTGAAATAATTAATGGGTGTTTGGAATTTACTTATTTGGTGTTTTTTTTTTTTTTTTTGCTCTTTCAAAAGTTGTAAGTTTTTCCATTCAGCTCGAAACGGACTAAAAGAAAATTTTAAAATTAAAAAATAAGTCAAAAATAGTAAACCTTTTAGACCTGTTATGACTTTTATAATTACTTTCAAGAAATTTTTAAAAAAATACTGTTTAATTTCATCTACACAAGACGGACGGCAAAAACATTACATAATTTGAAAAAAATGCTAAAGACATAAAAAATGACTTCTTTTAGTTAATCCCTATTGTTTAGAGCCCTTGGAAATAATAGCCTTAAAATGACTCTAATTATTTATTTTAAATTTTTTACAGTAAATAATAATATATGTTTTCGTCCTCAATAAACCATTCTTGACTATCCCCAATTTTGTAGAAAAGAACCTCGACCTTGATTTTCTTGCATCTTATCATTACGTACAAAAATATGAAAAGTTATTTGGTAGTCTTAGAGGACGGTCACATAGTGCTCCAAAAGCTTTATAATTGGAGGAGGCGGTTGGATGATGATTAGTAAAGAGTATGAACATGTGACGCCTAGAACACCAAAACTATAATAACCAAAATTATATATAATGATCCTTCTCGTACGATGTCTGCCACCTTATGCCTTGCACTACAAGAGAAGGAAACGAATACAGACAATAATTGTAGGGATACAAAATTGTGTTGTTTTACTTTTAATTAACAATGTCATGTATAAAATTTAGGATAATGGTTGAGAGCTCGACAATAGGAGCTCGAAAACGGCTCGAAAAAACAGAGGAGGAAGGGAGGGAGAGGAAAGAGGAGAAAGAGAAGGGAGGGAGAGAAGAGAAGGGAGGGAGAGGGTCGTCTGCCTCGCCGCCCAGCCGCCGTGGGTCGTCTGCCTCCCCGGCGTCGTCGTCTGCCTCCCCGCCGTGGGTCTGCTTCCTCCTCCATCGTTCGTCGCCTCACCACCGCCACCGCCTCGCCCCGCCTCCTCCTCCAGCCAATTTATGGCCCCCTCCCCTCCTCCTCCTCCCTCCTCCTCCTCCTCCTCCCCGCCGATGCTCGTCACCTCGTTTGCCCAGCCTCGTCTGCCCCGGCCTCGTCTGCCCAACCTCCCCTGTCGTCTGCCCAGCCTCCCCTCCTCCTCCAACCGATTTTTATGGCCCCCTCCCCTCCCTCCTCCTTCCTCCTCCTCCCCCTCCCTCCCCCTCCTCCTTCCTTCCTTCCTTCCTTCCTTCCTTCTCTTCTCTTCTCCTTTCCTTCGCTGCTTCCGATCTGCAACAAAGAAAAGAAAAAATAAATAAATAAATAAACTCGACACCAAAACGACGTCGTTTTGGTGTCGAGCCGCGTTTCGAGCCTCGCCTCTCGAGCTACGTAGCACTACCATAAAATTTATGAGTAGTAGAATATTATATTGAATCATTTTATTTAATAGTTGAGAGACAAAAAAATGACTTATTTATATGATTTTATCCGTCCAAATTGCGTCCCGATTCAAAAAAATTAAAAAATAAATTAAAATAACCATGTAAAATATAAGGTATATATTAATAAAAGTTAGTTATAGATGTTCATAAGTGGGCAACACAATGCATGATAGGATTATCCATAATACGTCGGTTTTGACAATGAAGTACGACTTCTGCGCTGTTTGTATTTACTTTTTTACTTTCTTTTTTTTTTTAATTCAATTTTTAACTTTTTCTATTAACATTCAATTTTTTATTTGAGCATTCAGCGTAGAATTTTATTTTTATCCCCAAAAATTCAAACCTAAAAATTAGAAGAAAAATAAAACAAAAATGGTGTCAAATCCAAAATCTAGACTAAAGGGCGTTGTTTGGATATGTGAGACCCACTACGGGCTCTGCTCATTTTATCGAACAATTAGTGTATTTCATCCACACAAAAAATTCCGTCGATCTCATAATCACAACCTATTCATTTTATCGTATTTGTCAGCATCGCCACCATTATAACCATTGCCATCGTTTTCTATAAAAACCACCATCATTTTACTACTACCATCACACTATCACCATAATTTTGAGTTAAAAAAGCAAAATTTCACATGAATTTTTTCCACTCACAAGAAAATAGATTTTCAGTAACTTTCTAAAGACATTAACTAAAAAATAAAATAAAAGATAGAATGACCATTTTAATAAAAATAGAATCGAATACTATATGTGACATTAACAAATCAAAATAGCACTACAACATATAAGATTTGGTCTTTAAAAGTGAAAATTTTGTTGTAAAAGGCATTTAGAGACCAATTTCTATCATCATCCCGAAAAGTCAAAAACAAGGCTTTTAGTGATAAAATTTTGAAAATGTCACTAATAAATACACCTTTAGAGACAAAATAATATGGTTACAAAGCGGTTTATTTTTTGAGACAAAAAATTTGATCTCAAAAGGATAACAATTCATCACTAATGTCCAATTTTCATTACTAAAAATAAAATAATGACACTTTTCGCAACAAAAATATTTGGTCCCTAAATTTTGATCTCTAAAACCTTAATTTTTTGTAGTGTAGAATGAAATAATTATTTTATCAAAATATATCATATTTGATTCACTAAAAAAAAAAAATGATAGAAAATAAGTTACAAGTAAAATTATCATTCTCTATTGCAAGTAATTGTAGAGGCAAAAGAATGATCAATTTATTCTATCTTCATTTTAATTACTAAATATTACTTAAAAATGTCTCTAAAGATCCAAAACTTTTAGTTTTATCTACAACCTTATATATAATTGTAACGCCCCAAAATAACCCAATACAAATTAGGTACATCAACTAACATCCACTAAGGAATAATAGTAAATCTCCAACCTTTATATCATTAATCAATAAGGTTTGTACAAAAGTCCCACATGCGGATTATACATTCAAGGGTATATAAATACTTGAATTTATAGCAAGTAGGACATCAAATCCCAAAAATAAATAAAATGCCCTTAAGGGCTTACATATTCCAAGGCTTATGCCCGCTTACACAAAAATGGTTTCACAAACCCATACATTTATAGCCCTTAGCTAGCAAAATAAATCACAACGAAAATAGAGTCATTTATTCTTCACAAAACATGTCCACGCCCTCAACTCGGTGGGATCACCACATCTTTTCCTGCACCAAAACCCCGTAGGAGTGAGCATAAAGCCCAGTAGAGAATCCTTAACAAAGTATATACATTTATGAAAAATTTCCAATATTAAATGAAAATGTTATGCAATGCCAATTAAAAGAGAATTTCATTTACATGCCTTAAAAAAGTCACCATGTTCAACAATAGTTTGAAATCTCAACAATTCCGAAATTTACAATTTCGTTCAATGGGGAGGTAAATATGGCTCAGGTAATTCATAGGTTGGTGTATGAAAGTAAGCTTAACTAGCACTACCAAAAATCCCACTTTACCGGTTGCTAACTGGAAGGGAAGTGGTACCTCCTCCGCGCGTGTTTTCGCTCTTTCACCCCGGACACTCAGGCCAACTTATCAATTCCATCTACACCTCCTATTCGAACTTACCAATGTATTTACCCTAAAAACATTTCCATAGTTTCTCATTTCTTAACAATTCTTTTCTCAATGCAAAGTAATCAAATTCAAATCAAAACTAGTGGTAACCAAACAATTGTGTATGCAAGGTAACAATTGATAATGCTACAACATAAATTTCCTTTCCATTCTTAAATATCTCAACATTAATCTCAAAGTAAACAAGTTTTCATTCCTCCATTCTATACTATCTCATAATAGAACCATTTTTCCATTTAAATCCGTCAACAAATAACCACATCTCAAGCAATTCCAACAACATAGTCATTTCAAGACTATAGCAACATTTGAACATTTATCTTTCCAACACCAACAATTCCCATATTTTATGTAATTCATCATTTGTAACTATAAATAAGAATCTTTCCCTTCCTTAACTCATTTTGATATACAAAATAATACATTAATGATGCATTCCCTGTGTTCTCAACATTTGTTTTGAAAACCCCCAAATTTCTAGGTTGTGACTTCCACCACCACAACACACACACCCAAACATTTGAAAGAAGCTTGAAATGAGGACATCATTCTTTAACCAAGGTTATTCAAACCCTCAAGAGACTATTTGAAAGAAACATGGTTAAATCCACCTTTTGAAAAACCATAACATTCTTGAACCAAAATTAAAACTTTCTTATTGTCACCAAGAAGTTCCAAATTTAACATCAATCTAGCAAAAATATATACATAACTCAAAGAAAACTCTACCTCAAGTTCTTGTTGAAGAGATGAGATGAAACCCTAGAGCCGAAGATGAAAATTTTCGATCTCCACCACACAAAGGGAAGTTCTAGCCTTTATTTGTCAAAACTTGTGAGAGATGATGGATCTAGACCCAATGGATTGCAAGAAATCAAGGGTTTTTAGTGTTTGATGAGAGTCTTCAGAGAGAAGGTGGAGCAAAAGTGTTTTTAGAGTGAGAAGGGAGGGTTAGAAAGTGATACACACTCAGCCAAAATGAGAGAAAAAATAGAGTTTTCGGACTCAGCCCGTCCTGAACATGCGGAGCTTGCTTCCCGTAAGTGCGGCACTGATCCCCGCACGTGCAGCCCCCCAATCCGCACCTCGCTCCGCACCTACATATAATGTAGTGTGCAAGGCTGAAAATCTCCCCTTTCCCCGCACGTGCGGTCTCATCTCCCGCACTTGCAACCCTCTTCCACACGTGTGGCCCAAGGCCTCGCACGTGCGGCCCTGGTCCTCCAACCTAGAAATTTTCTGGTTCGATTCTAGGTACTTTGGACCTAACCTCGCACTCTCAGGAACAAGAGAAATTCAGCACCGGAATAAACACGAATAAAACTTGCAAAAAAGCTCCAAAACACAATAAACCCAAACAATTTACAAGTCCTAAGTTAAACTGACGCCCCAACGAGACAATTCCAAGGTTAAATAAGGGAAAAAGACGAATAGGACACCCGGTCATCACAACCTCCCCACCATAGGAAATTTCGTCCCTAAAAGTTGAATAAACTACCTAAACAAGAGTTTCAAGCGATCATAACCACACTATTACATTTTCAAATTGCGACATTAATTCTTAACTCAATTTCATCATTAACATCATGATTGTTACGCTAGCATTGACCATCCGAGATAAACACACACATGGGCCTTTCAATAATTTAGTGACAACGTATAACAACTTCATGGTTAAAACAACAATGTACTTAATAACACGTACTTAACAATTTCAATACATTTCCTTACTACTAGCTAGGGAATAATACAAATGAAAAACAACTTAGGCATGTTCAAATAAATCCAGATAGTTGGAGCGAACTTCCATCTCCCGTTCCCACGTTGCTTCTTCAACCCCATGATGACTCCACAACACCTTCACTAACGGTATAGTTTTACCCCGTAATGCCTACTCTCAAGTATCTAGTAGTTGAATCAGTCGCTCTTCATAAAAGGCATCCTTATCCACCTCCAAATCAACCCAATCTAGCACATGAGAAGGGTCGGGTTCATACTTCCTAAGCATGGACACATGAAACATATTGTGAACCCCCAAAAGTTGTGGCAGTAAGGCCAACCGATACGCCACTTCCCCAATGCTCTTCAATATCTCGAAAGGCCCAATAAACCTTGGAGACAACTTACCACTTTTACCGAATCTCATCAAACCTCGTCTAGGTGAAATCTTAAGGAATACATGGTCACCCACTTCAAAAGACAAAGGTCGTCTCCTCTTATCGACATAACTTTTCTGTCGGCTTTGGGCCGTAGCTAATCTTTTCCGAATGAGCGCAAATTTCTCAGTTGTCTTCTTAATAATGTTCGGACCCAACAACGGTGCATCCCCTACCTCGGCCCAACAAATGGTGATCTACAAGGTCGGCCATACAAGGCCTCAAATGGTGCCATCTTGATGCTAGCTTGATAACTATTGTTATAGGCAAACTCAATCAACGGTAAATGCCTCTCCCAAGAGCCCTTGAAATCTAGGACACAAGTTCTAAGTATGTCCTCCAAGATTTGAATGGTACGCTCCGACTGCCCATCGGTTTGAGGGTGGTAAGCGGTGCTAAAGGTCAACTTAGTCCCCAATGCCTCTTGAAGACTTTGCCACAACCGGGCAGTAAAGCGAGGATCCCTATCTGATGCAATGGTTATAGGAACTCCAGGAAGTCGTACTATCTCCCTAATGTATAACTTTGTCAAGTGCTCAACTGAGTCGCCGGTACGCATCGAAATGAAATACGTAGACTTAGTCAACCTATCACCCAAATGGCATCATTGCCCCGCTGTGTTCTAGGAAGCCAAACTACGAAATCCATGGTAACGTGTTCCCATTTCCACTCGGCTATCAGTAAGGGTTATAACAAACCCACTGGTCTTTGGTGTTCGGCCTTCATTTGTTGACAAGTAAGGCACTTCGACACAAAGGATGCAACATCCCGCTTCATAACCTTCCACCAAAACTGACGGCTAAGATCATGATACATTTTGGTGCCTCCCGGATGTACCGCAAGGTGTGAGTGATGGAACTCCCGAAGCACTTCCTCTCTACAAGATTCTGGTACAAACAAGCGGTCTAGGAAGTGCACATTCAGATCCGAGTGGACGTTCAAACCCTCCTCTTCCTTCCCGTTGGAGATTCTATCACGAATTGAATCTACTTTACGGTCTCCTTGTTGTGCCTCTATAACTCTACTAATCAAGGTAGGTTGAGCACTCAAAGTAAACAAGGTTGCACCCTTTTCAGACTCACCCAAGTGCAATTCAAACTGGCTGAGGTCACCCAACATAACCCATTTCCGAATGGCCACACTAGCCAAACTACTCACGGATTTCCGACTTAAGGCATCAGCCATTATGTTGGCCTTTCCCAGATGATAGTGTAACTTGAAGTCATAATCCTCCAAAAATTCCATCCACCTCCGTTGGCATAAATTCAAGTCTTTTTGGGAAAACATGTACTTTAGACTCTTATGATCAGAGAAGACCTCAAACTTCTCGCCATACAAATAATGTCTCCAAATTTTCAAGGCAAACATTACTGTAGCTAACTCCAAGTCGTGGGTGGGGTAATTCCTCTCATGAGTCTTCAATTGTCATGAACTGTAAGCTACAACCTTTCCCCCTTGCATCAAGACACAACCAAGCCCATCCCAAGACGCATCACAATAAACGGTGTAACCCAAACCCCTTTCCGGAATTTTCAACACTGGTGCGGTAGTTTGTTGAGTCTTAAGCTCTTGGAACGACTTTTCACAAGCCTCACTCCACACAAGCTTCACCCCCTTTCTAGTCAATCTAGTTAAAGGCGCGATTAGTCTAGAAAAGTCCCTTACAAAACGCTGATAATACCCCGCTAATCCCAAGAAACTCCGGATCTCAAAAACATTTTTGGGTTATTCCCAATCCTAAACAGTGTCTATCTTTGAAGAGTCTACAATTACCCCCTCTCTTGACACTACATGACCCAAAAACTTTACCTCGGTGAGCCAAAACTCGCATTTCTCAAATTTGGCATACAACTGGTGCTCCCTAAGCAAGTCAAGTACTACTCTCAAGTGAGCCTTGTGTTCCTCCACGGAGGTTGAGTAAATTAAGATGTCGTCCACAAAGACGACCACAAAATGATCCAAGTATTCTCTAAAAATTCTGTTCATCAAGTCCATAAAAGAAGCCGGTGCATTAGTCAACCCAAAAGGCATTACAAGGAATTCATAGTGGCCATAACGCGTACGAAAGGCTGTTTTCTAAATGTCCTCCTCCCGAACTCTCAACTGATGGAACCCCGACCTCAAATCTATCTTTAAAAAGCAACAAGACCCTCTAAGTTGGTCAAACAAGTCATCTATTCTGGGTAAAGGATACTTGTTCTTGACGGTAACCTGATTCAACTTGCGGTAATCAATACAAAACCGTAATGACCCATCTTTCTTCTTCACAAAGAAAGCTGGCGCTCCCCAAGGTGATGTACTAGAGCGAATGAAACCCTTGTCTAAAAGCTCTTGGAGTTAAATCTTCAACTCATGCAACTCCATGGGAGCAAATCTATACGGTGCCATGGAAATTGGTGTTGTTCCAGGCACTAAGTCAATGGTGAACTCGTTCTCTCGGTAGGGTGGCAAACTGGTAAGATCCTCGGGAAATATGTTTGGGTATTCATAAACTACCCTTGGCAACTCAACACGAGTCTCGTCACTCTCACCATCCAAGAGAGTAACAAGAAGGCCACTGACCTTGTTTCTACTATGAGGGTCAAAAACTGGTGACAAGACCCTATCAACCCGTCTCTTATAAAATAAAAACAATCACCACTCGAGGTGCACACTGTGACCCTCTGACGAAAATAATCAATCACTGTTCGATACGAAGACAACCAATCCATGCCTAGAATAACATCAAAACTCGACATGTCTGGCAACACAAAAGCAAACGGGAGTCGACGCCCGGCAACCTCTATCTCACAACCACGACACCCTTGATCTAAGTCAACTGTACCCCCAACTGGTGACTTTACTCTGAGCGGAAATGCTAACTATGCCATCTCTAATCCCAATGCAGACACAAATGTAATAGATATGAATGAATGAGATGCACCTGTATCTATCAACATATTAGCCAAAGAATTACACACAACAAAGATACCTCTCACAACTGAGGATCCCGGCAACTGCTTTGACGCGGTAACAACATACATGCGCCCCTGTGGCCTCTGATCAACCTACTCATCTCTCGGAGCATAGGCTTACTGCATTGACAAAGCAAAAGCGGCTCCTTGATTAGCTCGCGAATTCTGGACTGAGTGAGCCTGCTAGTGGCTCTGAGTCTGCCTCGACCCTGACGCGCCAGATGCGCCTCCCAACTACGGGCAAGCTCTCTTCATGTGCCCTGACTGACCGCACTGATAGCAAGTAGGCCCCTGCCCCCTACTCTGAGACTGAATTTGAGATCGATTAAGTGGTAGTAGCGGTAACATCTGCTGTTCTCCTCCCTTCTGTGGACATGTAAAGGCCTTGTGACTCAGTTGGCCACACTTGAAACAAGAAAAACCACTCGGTACACTCTTCCCCGAGCCCCCACTAGGCAAGAGAAAGGTGGATCTAGACTGCTGTGGTTGGGACTAGGATGAAAAAGTGTTCATGCTCTTCTTGTTAGGCCTATAGTCCCCCTGTGACCTTTGACCCCTCGACCTTGACCCTCGGATTCTCTCCTCCTCGACCTCCACGGTTATCTCTACGTGTGTCGCCGCTTCCACAAGTCGATCATAATTCTGGATCATGTTCCTGGCAACCTTGAACAAGATTTTGGTTCTTAGCTTCTTCTTGAACTCAATGCAACGACGTTCTTCCGTTGCTACCAACTCCGGTGCAAACCGGGACAAACTAGAGAAAGCCACTTTGAACTCGGCCACAGATATGTTGAGTTGCTTAAGGTCTTGGAATTCCTGCCTCAACCTCTCCCTAGTAGTGGGAGGTAGGTACTTGTCTTAGAAAGCCACCACAAATGCTTCACATGTCAGTTTTATTCGGCCCATGGCGTATTTCCATCATTGGCCCGCATCCCCCTTGAGATAGTAACTCGCAAGAGTCACTCTAAGCTCACTATCTTCGATGTGAATCATCTCAAATGTCTTCACTATATGTTCGAGCTACTCCTCTGCTTTCTTAGGCTCAAGGCCACCATGGAACTCATCCAGCTTGGCCCGCAAAAACTCCCTAGTGAGAAAGCTTGCCCTTGTCTCTACGGCGTTCTCTCTAGCTTGGTTCTCCGCCCTTAGTATGTTCATCAACTCCCTCAATGCCCCTGTAGATTGCCCCGAGAACTCTCCGGCTCCGCGCGCGAGGGCGCGAATTCTGTTTTGTTCTTTAGGCTACTACAAGTTCGGACTCGTGTCACAGTTCTAAATCTAATCTCACAATGTGCAATGTGAGACCGATAAATCACCAAAGAGTCCAAATCTGCCAAATCGTTTTGGAAAACTGATTTTTATAAAGAAGTGCCAAACATGGACTGCTTTGCCAGATACAGAGTCGCCACCTAAATGTTTTGTTTTTGGAAAATTTAGGAAACCCTAACTCGTGCCTAAGGCCACGTGTCTGTCATCACCAAAGTTGCCTCGGCTCGGGAACTTGGGTACGAGAGGGGAAGGTCATGCAATGAGCACCCCCGCTCGCCCGATCAAAGATCGGCCTTTACTAATATGATATTTTGTTTTTGAAAACACATGTGTTCTTATTCTGGTTATTAGCCTAGAATTACTATGTGATGCGCACAGTATACAAGTATAGACTAGATCGCCTGAGTTGGAACAAAACATTGCATGTTCGTTTGTGAAAATGGTTTGAAGTTTGCTACTCGCAAGTAGGCTAAGACGAGGATTTTGATGAATTGTTCCAATTCAAGCAATCCAACCTTCACCCACAGGCATTCAGGCAGTTAATCAAATAAGGAGTTAGCCTCATAGCAAGCATGCTTTCATGGAAACATTAACACACATGTAGTATGCTAAAGCGTAAACACTCACAGTGTACTCCAAGCCAAAATAGAGAACTAGTTAGAAATCATACATGATCCTAGCTCATGTTAAGATGGCTAATGCAACACATGCAAAAATGTAACTAAAATAGGCTCGGCTATTTTAATCATGTCATGTGAAATGCAACTTGATAACATGCTGTTGAACACGTATTCAAGTAAATGTATTGAAATACAATGCAGTTACTATGATGCGCCGAGCCCGGTGCATGCAATACAGATGAATGGATGCACGCATGCAAGCATAAGGTGTGCTAATCGAAATATGCCCTAAAACTAACCATCATAAGCAGTTAAGTAAAAGGGAGAAAGAAATGGGGGTTGGAAGACATGCATCACACACGCGCACGCTTATTACAACAGTTGGCCCTCTCGACGGAGGGTCCGAATAAGAAGCTAACTAGCTAATATAAGCTAATTAAACTAATTATTACAGAATAAAACTAATTAACTAACAAGTTAAATAACTAGTTATTACAACACAAATAAGCAGCTAAACGCATTAACTACTTAAATACAAAACCAAAGCAAAAATTAGCTAAGGAAAGTGGTAAAGAGAGGTCCTCGGGATGAGGAGTGCATGCATACTCGGTCGCCTCGTTCGGAAATCCATCGCGATGCCCTGATTTGCCTCTGTTTGCAACTGTTTTCAGAACCTTGCACAAAGCCCCACAAAGCTTCAACTCCACCATGGGAACCTGTAGGAACATGGCCGACCAGTTGTTGCTGCACTCTTCCAGCTTGCTGCAACAAAGAGCAAGAAAGGGCATGACAATGTATTTGCAAGATATGTGTGCACAACCACCCTCACTATTATTTCATAAGCTCAAGGGAGTGCGGTACTCGACCCTCGGGCCACCAATCACACATCTCGATGCATGATGGCCGAGAAGCCAAATTGCACAATTCAATATGAAATGAATGTACACATAAACACATAAAGCCTAGAACTCTATCATGTATGATCAAGAGCGTCGGCGACTGAGAATTGAGGTACGTTTCATCACTTCAAGTATGAAACATCACTCATTCCTCATGTTTGGACTAACATCTAATCCAAACACAATGCAAGCAACAACATGCAAATATGCAATGCAACTCAAGCATGCAAACATGTAATGCAACTCAAGCATGCAAAACACAATGTAAGGCATGCATACACAATGCAATGCAACAACATGGCATACTCAATGCAATGTAACAACATGGCATACTCAATGCAATGTGACATGATCAACTTAACAAAGCTAATGACATGCAAACAATGCTAATGCATGCACACACAATGTAAGGCAACATAAGCATGCAACAACATGATACAATGTAACAACATTTACATAACATGCTCGATGGACTTAAACCAAAATGGATAGACCTCAGTCATGCCCAAATCAGTGGCCATAATGATGAAACGAAGGCATCAAGATCAAGACAAGCATGCTCAATGCAATGGCCCATCAGCTAGGCATAAGAGCACAACTCTCAAGAGTGCTCAAAGAGTGACAAGCATGGAGGTGTAACAACACTAAGTGCACTGAAATAAGGTAAGAAATGATGCCAAATCATTCAAACAATGTAAGCATGGCATGCTAGGGCCCTTAAAGCATGAAGCTAGTAAAGAGGACTATAAAGGGGGCATGCAATACATGGCACAAATGCATGAACCAATCAAGGACAGAGCTCAAATAGGTCTAAACAAAGACCAAAACATGCTAAGATGAGGGCTCAAGGACCTAGGCAAGATGGCATGCATGCTAAGCCACAAACAAGGCGACAAATGCACAACCCTTAGAGGCACTCAAAGGGTGAATGAAGTGGGAATATAACAATGCTATAAGCTCTGAAATGTCACGATAAATGATGCCAAATCATGTGCACAACACAAATGAGGCATACTATGGTGCTCAAAGCTTGAAACTAGCATAGGCATTTGTACTATAGCTATACCAAACATGAAGCATATGGCCAAGGCAATCCAAAATAGTCCTAGAACATGTCAAAATGATGCTAAAACATGCATGGAAGGAAGCCAAAATAAGCTAGCATGAAGGGCATAAAGCATGGAATATGCAAGGCCAAAAGAGAGGATTACACTACACCTACCAAGACCAAGCATGGGATGGCTTCGCTAACAAAAATCAGAGTTATATCATGGCAAAATAACCCTAAAAACATACTGAAATGATAACTCGCAAGCTTAGGCATGAAGGCATAAAACATCAACTCTCCAAAGCATTGAAAGAGTGAAAGATGAGAGTGTATGGCCACACTACATGTACTGAAATCATATTTCAAATGAGGCCAAATCATGAAATAGGCCAAGCAATGCATGCTAGTGGACTCGATACACAAAGCTAACAAGCTAGAATGCACTATAACTATACAAAGCAAGGCATGCATGACCAAAACAACATAAATTAGAGCTAGAGCATACTAAAACATGGACAAAATCTTCTTCAAGTTAAGCCAAAATCATGCTAGAATGATGGTCTAAAGCATGGTATACATTAGGCTAGTAAATGGAAATGCACTACAAGTGCATGAAGCATGCAAGGAGCTATCAAACCAACCCAAAAAAAATCTAAGGCATGGCAAAACAACACCAAGAACATGCTGAAATGGACTCAAAACAAGCTAGAAAGACATGCTACTTCATGAAGCACACAAAGCTAGTTTGCAAGATTTACACTACAAGTGTATAAGGCATGCATGAGGTTACAAAACCAAGTCAAAATAGTGGTATGCCATGCTGAAATAACCCCAAATGCAAGCTAAGAATAAGCCAACACAAGCTTAACAAACATGCTCAAACATGAGGCAAATGAAGCAAGTATTCAAGACACAAGGAGAGGAGATGACCCTCTCCTATTTGGGACCTCAAAATACCATTTCCGCCACTGAAATTCCTCTAGAATTCAGTGGTAGAAAGGTCAAAACAAGGTGGTCCCAATAGCTTAAAAAGATGGCACAAGAATAAGGCCAAACAAGGCCAAAGAGGGGGTAGACTACCCCCAACACAAAAGTGACCTTAAGCAAACATGTTAAGCATGCACAATCAGAGCTTTTTGTAGTTTAAAGTCAAGGCAAAAACAACATGCAAATAGGTTCAAAAGCTTAAACCAAAACAAGGATTAAAGGGTGTAAGAGGAGCTAATTTGAGCCTACTAAATTAATTAGGCCCAATAGTCCAAGGTTGGTGGGCCCGAATTTATTGCAAGTCCAAAATTAGTGGGCCCAAATTTATCGCCATCAAACGAGCTGAATCGCTCTAAGCCTCGAAAGGGTTCGAATCCATGAACTTAGAGACTTACCTGGGCCCGAACTCGAAAGGGTATTGAGCAAGCCTATAGATCCGAGGCAGTCGGACTCGAAAGGGTTCGGATCCATGAACCTAGAGATCTGAAGCACTTGGCTTCGAATGGATTCAGACGCAATCTAGAAGTCGCTCCGTTAATGAGGCCCAAAACACTTGCGGGCTCGGAGCTTTCCGGGATCTACGCACCAGAACCATGGGCGTAATGGAGTTCGAACAAAGGACCTGATCCCGAGGACGATGAGTGAAGATAAATTCACTCTTCGGTTAAACTAGCCTATACCCGGGTCGAGGTGGCACGATCTAGGGGGTCCCTGAGACTCGGCCATATTTGCGACAGGGCGTTCTCTTGAACTACGCCTGACCCTTATGCGGCAGGACGTCCTCTGGGACTACCCCAGACCCTTTGGGATGATTGGGGATCATTGGTTAGGTGTGGCTAAGAAGAAGGGTTCGCCGATAGGTTGATCTCCTCTTCGGGGTTTTTCTCATCCTCGGAGAGGTCACCTCCTCGGACAAGGTGGTTAGAGAGAATATTCCCCATGTGCCTTGCACATGGGCTCCATCCTACGTCATGAGGTGCCTATAAATAGCACCCACCCATAGCTTTACAAGGGATAGATTTTGGAGAGAAAACTCTTGGGAAAGAACTAATTTCCCTTCTCCATTATCAACCTTGAGAGTGAAAGTGGGAGATCCATGGGAGAGCCTTGCCATTATTCTCTCTCTAGCTACTTTGCCTTCTTCTTCACCCAATCTCTTATCTCCATCATCTCTTTGCTTTTGTGTTCTTAGTTGAGACTATTGAAGAATCTAAGCCTCTCACAATTTCTAAAGGAATTCGAGTCTTCTTCAAAGCTCTTCGAATATTCCAACGACGTTCTTGAACCCTCCCATGCATTTGGCGACTCTCCTGGGGAGGTGGATTGGTTAATGGTCTCAACGAGATCTGGAACTCATACAACACCGACAAAAATGGCAGATAATGAGACTCATCAACAAGGCTTTTCCAATGGTTGTGATGAAAGGACTCAAGTTCAAGACTCACCTCTCATCCTTGAAGCCATTCAAGAACTCCAACACACTCAACAAAAGATTCTCACAACCTTTCAAAATCTCACCCACACCATGTTGGTGATGGGTTCGAATTTCGCACCACCAGCAACAAATGGAGGTCAAGTCGACACTGACGAGCATCAACAATTTCATGGTAATGTTGGAAATGGTCAAAACCATCAAGATCTACCCCAAATTCTCCCTGAAGTTATACAAAATGGTGTGCAAAATCAAGTGCTAGGAGAAACAAGTCATGGCCAACCTATGGCCCATGGAGCGCAAAATCACGCACCTGGAGGATCGAGCCATGGTCCATCGGTGGTTGGAGGAGTTTCCAGCATGATGAATGGTGTTCCAACGAATGTGGAAGTTCAAGGAAGACCTACAGAGATTTCTCTATAAATGGGTGCTCCATCTATGCCTAATTTTGTTCCACCAATTGTAAATTCTACTCATGTACTGAGTGGGTCTCCGTTGGCTCCAACGCCAAGTTTGCAAGTCCAACCCAGTATAGTCGTGGTGTGCAATGAACTTTATGGGACCCAATACAACGTCCCATCACCAAATGGCATATCCATAGGTGTCGATGGCCAATATCGTTATACGTCTTCACTGATGATGAATTCTCAGCACCCAAATGGCCAAGTGGCTCCAAGTTCAGTCCTCGGGTCTACAAGCCAAGTTTTGGAAATACCACCATCAAGTTCTCTCCCTCAACAATTTCTCACCCTTGCAGATGTGCAAGCCATGTTCGAGTTAGACGGAGCAAGAAAACTTTACCCTTTTTGCCTGATCCAGATGTCAAGCCACCATACCCTATCGAGATGTTGAGTTATCCATACCCGGAGGGGTACACGGTGCCGAAGTTCATCAAATTCGATGGCAAACAAGGAAATGCTCGAGAACATGTTGTGCGGTTCATCGAGACTCTGGGTATTCATGGTTCAAACCACGTCCTCCCACTGAGAGAATTCTCCAAGTCCCTCACTGACCGAGCATATAGTTAGTACGTTAACTTGACCCCAAACTCTATTCGGAGTTGGGAGGAGATGGTTAACAAATTCCATACCAAATTCTTTCAAGTGGCTGAGAAGGTAACCGCACTTACCCTATGTAAGGAAAAGCAGCGGGAAGGTGAAGACATTCTCGAATATGTGAAGAGGTTTCAAGACAAAGCCGTAGACTGTCATGAGGCTGTGGAGGAAAGCTACTTGGTCCAAATCTGTGTTGAAGGGGCATTGAACAGATACAAGATGCTTCTAGTTAATCACAAGCTACCCACCTTCTCAGCACTAATTGAAGCATCTTGAAACATCAACATACCTTAATCTCAGAAGATCGGGTTCGAGACTAGTTATAAAACAAGCTTCAAGTCATCCCGAGGACCTTCTGTCACTACGGCTTCCGCGTCTTCTACCCGAAAGTTGCAGGGGGAGGAATTCAGAGGTCAGAAGAGGAAATACTGTGAAGATGACACTCCTTTTCCGTGTAGTGTTGAGGAGGTGAAGGCCTTAGTTAAAGAATGGGTGGCAGGTGGGGAACTGAAGCTGCCTCGTATCGAAGAGCTTTTGCCGAAGAAGGACCGTGAGGGCCCTAATTATTGTGTTTTCCACCGATCACTAGGGCATCCTACAGAAAAGTGCTGGACACTTAAGAAGATCTTTAGAAAGAAAATCGAAGCAGATGAGCTAGAGTTCAAAGAACAAGGGCCCCCAGGATATCTTAGAAGACATGGCTATGATGGTGTATGACGACCACAGCCCGAGCAGCTGGTGAAAGCTTTCCAAATGACCTTGCAGCTCTAGGGGCAAATGTCAACATTCCATAGAAGAAGTCTATCCATGACATTTACAATTTGTATTTACTACATTGTCTAAGAATTTTCTATCTTTCTTTCTTATGTTATGAAGAAAGTTATTTCCTCCATATTATGTATCTCCATTAGAAGTTATTTTCTCTACATTGTATATCTTCATTGTGTTATGTTGCTTGAAATAGTTTTCAATTTTTTGTTGCCCTTCGAAGAAGAAAGAGGAATAGTAGACTCGGTTACCAACCTGAAGGGACTTTTCTTGACGTAGTAGAAGTGTACTCCCACTCGGAGAGGGACAACCTTTGCTTCCATTAGTTGCCGAAATAGTATGTGCTCCCATTTGGACCTCCGAAAAGCAGCCATTACTTCTATCAATGCAAGCTTCGAGGGTCTTTCTTGTTGAAGCAAAGTGTGTGCTCCCACTCGAACTTCCGAAGAAGAGCCCTTACTTCCATCAGTGCAAGCTTCGAGGGTCTTTCTTGTTGAAGCAGAGTGTGTGCTCCCACTCAAACTTTCGAAGAACAACCCTTACTTCCATCAGTGCAAGCTTCGAGGGTCTTTCTTGTTGAAGCAGAGTGTGTGTTCCCACTCGGACTTCCGAATAATAGCCCTTGCTTCCATCAATGCAAGCTTCGAGGGTCTTTCTTGCTAAAGTAGAGTGTGTGCTCCCACTTGAACTTCCGAAGAATAGCCCTTACTTCCATCAGTACGAGCTTCGAGGGATCTTTTTTGCCAAAGAAAAGAGTGTGCTTCCACCCGGACTTCTGAGGGATAGCCCTTGCTTCCATTTGGACTTCTAAGGAATAAACCTCGTTTCTATCAGTGTGAGCTTCGAGGATCTCTCTTGTTAAAGTAGAGTGTGTGCTCCCACTCAGACTTTTGAAGAGCAAATCTCGTTTCCATCAGTGCGATCTTCGAGGATCTTTCTTGTTGAAGTAGAATGTGTGCTCCCACTCAAACTTTCGAAGAACAGACCTCGCTTCCATCAGTGCGAGCCTCAATGATCTTTCTTGCAGAAGTAGAGTGTGTTCTTCCACTCAGACTTTCAAAGGGTGTCAAGGATCTTTCTTACTGAAGTAGAGTGTGTTCTCCCACTCAGACTTTTGAAGAACAACCCTCGAGGTGGCCTATCAGAAGGGATCTTCTTGAGTAGGGTGTGTGCTACTATTCAAACTCCTGAGGGACAGCCTTGCTTCCGTTTAGACTTCCGAGGGACAGCTCTTGCTCTCATTAGTGCGGGTCTGAAGAACAGCCCTTGCTTTCATTAATACGAGCTCCGAGGATCTTTCTTTTCAAAGTAGAGTGGACTCCTACTCGAACTCCCGAGGGATAGCCTTTGCCTCCATTAGCTGCCGAAGTAAAAGTACGCATTCACTCGGAGTTCCGAGGGACAGCCTTGTTTCCGCTCGAACTTCTGAGGGACAACCTTGCTTTTGCTCAGACTTCTAAAAGACAATCTTTACTTCTGTTGGTGTAAGCTTGGTAGACTCGGTCACCTTCCAGAGGGATCTTTCTTGCCAAAGTAGGGTGTGTACTACTTTCGGACTCCCGAGGGACAGTCTTGCTTCCGTTCGGACTTCCGAGGAACAGCCCTTGCTCTCGTTGGTGCGAGTTCTGAGGGCACCGAGGTTGTGGAGTTCTTACAAGAATTCATTTGCCTGAAATAGCGAAGCTGACAAACAAGACTAGCAATATCAATTTCAGATTATGATTCAAACATTACCGAAATAGAGGTGACATCAACAATAATAATGATCTACTTAAGCTGCAACAATTTTATTCTTCTGAGCAAGTTCATGAAAATGCAACAATCAAGGTTTTGTCTCTCCAGGCCGGTTCCTCTCAAGCCGACGTAAAGTTACAACGGTCACACAAAATTTTGGCATCAGCTATGTATTTCCCAGGCATCCACAAGATCAACAAAACGACAATCAATCATTCAACAACAACATTTATTTTATTCGTCTCATTCAAGTAAAGCTAGCAACAACACTCACGTGGATTACATGTTCTTCCTCAACATCAGTAACTCATACAAGATTCAAGTGGGTCATTCTCTCTCAGATTACAGTATTCAATATTAAAGACCCAGTTTATACAAGACTCTGACTCTAAACAAATAGAGTAAGTTGAGTAACAAGGTTCAGGCCCAAGATCTCAAACATTTTTTATTTGGATATTATATTTGTCAGTCATACCAATTTCAAGAATATCTCTTCCAAGTCAAGATTCATAGCCCAAAATTTCTTACAAAACAAGATTCATCAAGAGTGGTGGTTATCTCAAGATCAAGAGGTCAAATTTCAGTCCAAAAACTCATATATATATATATTCCCACAGTCAGGGTAGCAAAACCCAAATTGTTTACATGTCCAAGTGCTTAAACTTAAAAGCCATAAAAAATGGAGAGTCAAGTTTCAAGGGTTCTAGAAATTTGTTCGCAAAACCTATAAAAAGCCAAAGAAAGAGGGTTTCAAGCATATACTCTCAAATCCAAAGCAATGAAGAGAATGAAGTTTGTTGAATCAAGACCAAAACCCATCAAAATGAGGAGTTCAAAAATGGGTTTCAACAAGTACTTACCCATAGATTTGAAGGAGCAGATTCAAGGCAATAATGACCAAGAGAGAAATGAAGAATAATGTAAACTGAGGCTCAATGGTGCTAGGCAAGACCACACACGTCGCGTTGAGCGGGCAAACGTGTGTGGGCGGCGTTGGACGATCGAGTCCGAAAACGGCGTTAGACGAAGCCCGAAGCAACAGTGGTGCCACGGAGGAGTCGGTAACCACACACATCACGTTGAGTGGGCAACGTGTGTGGTCTGCGTTGGAACAGTTGAAGCCGACGGCGGAGTTCCAGCAAATAGAAGCCAACAGTGATTGAGGTGGAGCTGAGAGAGGCCGATGGCGGCTTGATTGGAGCTGGAACAGCAAGAGGTCGACGACAACTTGGACCACGGCGTTTGTAGTAGGAGAAGCTACGATAGTGACAGTGGCGGCTTGACGAGTTGGTGCCGGTGCTGGCCAACCGTGACAGTGGCGTGGGTCTTCGGCGGCGTTGCTTGAAGCCGCGATGGGGCTCTGTGCAAACGGTAGCAGCTCTGGTTTGTTGAAGAAGAAGGTTTGGTTTCTTGAAGAAAAAAAAAAAGAAAAGAGAAGAGCTGGGTTGGTCTCTCGATTTAGAGAGAGAGGGCGTCGCTGTGCAACAAGCAAAAAGAAATGAGCTATTGAAAAAGAAATGAGCTATTAATTAGGGTTGTAGCTTTTTTTTCTTAAATAGAAAAAAGTGGTGTAATGCTGGAATATTCCCTCAGAATATACTATTTATATATATCCATATATAGACGAATCTGTTGAGTTGCCAAATAGGAGAAGAAAAAGCTTGGTTTGTGGCATTATTTAAGAAAAAAAGTGTTTGGATGTTGCCTTTTTAGTAATAAAAAAAGGTGAGTGCTTTGTTTTTTTTTTTTTTTTTTTTTTTTTTTTTTTATCTTTGACTTGAAAAAAAAAAAAAAAGAGTGACCTTCAGATGTTCTAAAAAAAAAGATTTGGAGTCATGCATCCTGTTAAAAGGGATTAAAAAAAAGGTTGACTTTAAAAAAAAAATGAAAAAAGAAAAAAAAAAGAAAAGCTTAAAAAAAAAAGTTATTTATTTATTTTTTTAATATTACTTGTTGACTTTATGTGTAAATTACAGTAAATCCTCAGCTTTATCCTTAGACTCTGTCAAGACCAAATATTCCTGAAAACGTAATGCGAAGCATGGCTGACAAGGTGAAATTATGCATGTCCGAAAAAACTAAAATTTCTCATACATGCAAGGGGTAAATGTAAGAGGAGCTAATTCGAGCCCACTAAATTAATTAGGCCCAATAGTCCAAGGTTGGTGGACCCGAATTTATCGCAAGTCCAAAATTAGTGGGCCCGGATTTATCGCCATCAAACGGGCTGAATTGCTCTAAGCCTTGAAAGGGTTCGAATCCACAAACTTAGAGACTTACCTGGGCCCGGACTCGAAAGGGTATTGAACAAGCCTAGAGATTCGATGCACTCGGACTCGAAAGGGTTCGGATCCACGAACCTAGAGATCTGAAGCACTTGGCTTCGAACGGATTCAGACGCAATCTAGAAGTCGCTCCGTTAATGAGCCCCAAAACACTTGCGGGCTCGGAGCTTTCCGGGATCTACGCACCAGATTCATGGGCATAATGGAGTTTGAACAAAGGACCCGATCCCGAGGACGGTGAGTGAAGATAAGTTCACTCTTCGGTTAAACTAGCCTATACCCGGGTTGATGTGGCACGATCTAGGGTGTCCCTGAGACTCGGCAATATTTGCGGCAGGGCGTTCTCTTGAACTACCTCTGCCCTTATGCGGCAGGACGTCCTCTAGGACTACCCCTGATCCTTTGGGATGATTGGGGATCATTGCTTAGGTGTGGCTAAGAAGAAGGGTTCGCCAAGAGGTTGATCTCCTCTTCGGGGTTTTCCTCATCCTCGAAGAGGTCACCTCCTCGGACAAGGTGGTTAGAGAGAATATTCCCCATGTGCCTTGCACATGGGCTCCATCCTACATCATGAGGTGCCCATAAATAGCACCCACCCATAGCTTTACAAGGGATGGATTTTGGAGAGAAAACTCTTGGGAAAGAACTAATTTCCCTTCTCCATTATCAACCTTGAGAGTGAAAGTGGGAGATCCACAGGAGAGCCTTGCCATTATTCTCTCTCTAGCTACTTTGCCTTCTTCTTCACCCAATCTCTTATCTCCATCATCTCTTCACTTTTGTGTTCTTAGTTGATACTATTGAAGAATCTAAGCCTCTCACAATTTCTAAAGGAATTCGAGTCTTCTTCAAAGATCTTCGAATATTCCAACGACATTCTTGAACCCTCCCATACAAAGGGCTAGTTGACTCACCCTTGAAGAACACCTTTGAAGCTGCAACTCCAGCAACTTCTTTGAGCTCAAACTAGTCCAAAAACTCCAAAACAAACTTCAAAGTGCCTCAGCAACAAAAGGATGGTGTTTGAGTGTGTGTTTGTGTGTTAAAGTGTGATAAAACTACACTTTTGAACACAAAAATGAAGAACAAGAGCAATATAGAGACAAAGGTGTATATGTGTAGCTCAAGCCCTAAAATCTGAACCTAAGGCATGAGGGAGAAGGCTCCCTTATATAGAAAAACAATGCTCAAGCTTGTTGGACAAGCTTTAGGCTTAAAGCCATCCCTTCATACACGTGTATGGAGGATGGCTTCTGTGCCTCCCAGGTGGCACAACTGTCCTAAAAATATCTCCAAAAAGGTGATGGAAAGCTACTGACCACTTGAAGTGGTCGGGCAGCTACTTGTAGTGGTCGGCCGACCACCACAAGTGGTCTCCCAAGAAGAAAACTGGTCGGCCATGGGTAAAAGAAGTCTACACACTGAAAGCAAGCTAATGGTGTGGTGGCCGACCAGAAAAGGCGGTCCAAGGACCAAGAACACCAGTTGGCCGACCAGAAAACTGGCTGGCGGGGAGAAAAGTGGTCTCCAAGGGGAAGAACTAGTCTCCCACCCTTGTACCACCTTCCAAACAAGGAAAACAGGGTTTGTGCCAAAAATAAACCAAAAAGGATGCAAGACGAAAGTTCGGGAGGCAAGGCGCGCAGCCGGAAGCCTCGAAAACTAGTCTACCGGCCTCAAAAGTGGTCTGCGACCACAAAAGTGGTCTCCTGGACCACAGTGTCCCTCTAGGCAGAGGCAACAAGGCATGGTTCCAAAACCAAGCCAAACGGAGAATGTTAAGCGGTCCTGAGACAAGGTGCGCGGCCGAAGGCTTTGAAAATCGAAAACTAGTCTCCAAGCAGGAAAAGTGGTCTACGGCCACAAAAGGGGGTTTACAAGACCCCTCCCTCCCTCCAGGGAAGGAAAAGAAGGCTTGGTCCACAAACCGAGCCAAAGCACAAAAGGTTCAAAGGCCCAGAGGCAAGGCACCCAGCTGAAAACTCTAGAAACTCGAAACGAACACAACATGCACAATCACCGAGCACTCAATCGATGACGTCTGAGTCTTAAGGTCGGTCAAAAATAGGGTGTCTACAGTTGCCTTTCTTTGACAGAACTCGAAACTCAAAAAGTGACGGGAGTGAATGTCAAAGCCCTAGAGACGACCCATTTTTGACAAGGCCGAAGACTTTGACAAGCAAGCAAGATAACAAAGAGATGCGTCCGCAGACAGGGGCAAGACACAAATGACATGCACAATGCCAAACATAACTTATGATCATGCAAAGAGAGTTGTAATGAAGCATTTATGCAAAATAAATACAACAGTTTAAGCAAGCAAATAAGAAATAACAATCTCACACATTCCAATAGAATGGATGTAAGAAAATTATGCAATCTGAGCGAGCATGTGTGATAGATACACTACATGAGCATGTGTAATAGATACACAAAGTGAGCGTAGTGTGATAGATACATTAAGTGAGCATGTGATAGATACACAAAATGAGCGTGTGATAGATACACAAGGTGAGCATGTGATAGATACACAAAGTGAGCATAGTCTGATAGATACACAAAGCATGCATGGTGTGATAGATATACAAGGTGAGCGTGTGATAGATATACAAAGTGAGCATAGTGTGATAGATACACAAGATGAGCGTGTGATAGATACACTAAGTGAGCGTGTGATAGATACATAAAATGAGCATAGTGTGATAGATACACAAGGTGAGCGTGTGATAGATACACAAAGTGTGATAGATGCACTAAATGAACAAAGTGTGATAGATACACAAAAGGTGAACACAAAGTGTGATAGATGCACTAAGTGAACAAAGTATGATAGATACACTAAAGGTGAACACAAAGTGTGATAGATGCACTAAGTGAACAAAGTATGATAGATACACTAAAGGTGAACACAAAGTGTGATAGATGCACTAAGTGAAGAGTGTATGATAGATACACTAAAGGTGAACACAAAGTGTGATAGATGCACTAAGTGAACAAAGTATGATAGATACACTAAAGGTGATCACAAAGTGTGATAGATGCACTAAGTGAACAAAGTACGATAGATACACAAAAGGTGAACACAAAGTGTGATAGATGCACTAAGTGAACAAAGTATGATAGATACACTAAAGGTGAACACAAAGTGTGATAGATGCACTAAGTGAACAAAGTATGATAGATACACTAAAGGTGAACACAAAGTGTGATAGATGCACTAAGTGAACAAAGTATGATAGATACACTAAAGGTGAACACAAAGTGTGATAGATGCACTAAGTGAACAAAGTATGATAGATACACTAAAGGTGATCACAAAGTGTGATAGATGCACTAAGTGAACAAAGTACGATAGATACACAAAAGGTGAACACAAAGTGTGATAGATGCACTAAGTGAACAAAGTATGATAGATACACTAAAGGTGAACACAAAGTGTGGTAGATGCACTAAGTGAACAAAGTATGATAGATACACTAAAGTAAATGAAGTGTGATGGATACACTAAAGTGAATGATCTTAAACGGAACTTCTTTGAATGAACCGCACATCCAATATCGCCTGGTTGCGCTAGTTTCAAATGAACCGTACATACAATATCGTGCGTGAATGAGAAAGAAACTTGATAGGTACAATGCAATACAATGCATGATGCTAAAGGAATGTAATAAACAAACATAGCGGCGCTCTAGAAAGAACCCACGGGATGAGTAGCGATAAACCGGTCTACTCTGATGGGGATCTCCCCTTGTGTTCTTCGAACTCTTACCTTTAACTCACAGTAAAAAAAGGTTCTGAAATGTTGACAAGGATTCTTCTCGTAGAAAACTTTGGATGCCACTTTTCTTCCTGACCATATTTACAGCTTTCCCTATTCTTCAACGAGGTGATAGACTAGGTTGGTTCAGTATCCAGAACCGATGCACATACCCGCTACCTCAACCTATGGGGCTTCCATATAGATTTCAAGCCGAGGATACACCCCTGGGTATTCAAACCAGACTTTAGTCTCGGAAATTCCAAACCTTTGTGTTCTAGGCATTAGCCATTCGAACTCTAGCTTCCACCGTCGCAGTTGATCTCCTAGGAACTCATTGCAAACACGGCCAAGATAACTCTGGCGGAGAATGGTACTCAAGGAGAGCACTTCTGATTGCCATTCTGGCTTTGAAGCAGGCTTGATCTTGCACTTGAGGTAGAGGCACACTCATACTTTGGAGCATTGACAAGGCCTGGAGAGGTATATCCGGAATACAATCTCGGAACTTTTTGAAGTTGAAACAAACTCAGATGCTTCAATTTTCCCTCTTTTCTTTTGCTTTGCAGTCCGAAACCCATATAACTTCAGATGGGTCCTGGTTCTGCTGTTCTCACATGACCTGGGTTGAACCCTACGGTTTTACGAAAGAACAAATCCTGTTTTGCACAAATGTGGAGAATGGCACAGCACTCTGAGCACAAAACAATTTGAAATTGAGAAATGAGTTCTCGACCGGGTATTGAGCCTACGACTGAACACAGCGCACCACGACTCAACAAAGGAAAACAAAAGGTAAACAACCTAAACACATCGAGAAACACTCGAAACGACTCAAAACAAGAATCGAGACAAACAAAACATGCACACAACACTCAGATGTGCACACGAAGCCGGTTTCTCTGGTATTGTTTCCCACCCTTTCTCATTTGTGATTCTTACATCACTCTGGCACTCAATCTCTATTTTTCTAAAAAAGCCCCTTTCTCACCTTTTCTCTCAACGCGCATCTCTCTATTCTTCAATCTCTCTTCTTTTTTATCCCTCCCCTGGATGGTTGATGGATAAACAGGAAGTTGCGGGCTCTTGCCCCTAGCATTCCACTAGATTCTTCTTCTTCTGCTTACAACAGTGAACTTTCCCACAGAGAGGTTGCGCTACATTTGGGTGTGTAGCAAATCTACAGCTGACATCGGTTGATGATGCCCTTGGCCAGTTTGGATGTGATCAGACCTGTCCAGATGAGAGAGTGGAACATCTTGATCCATTCCAGCTTGTGCTTCGCACTTGGCTTGATACCTCGCTGCTTGAGAGAGCTTTCGGCCCTTTGCTGTTAACTTCAGTTGTGCCCTTTTCTGGCAGGTAGAGTGCCCTTCTTGGCAAGTATGTTGACAATGAGGAAAAGACAGAACACCTGACTCAACTGTGCCCCTAGTTCATCATTTTGACCATTTTTTTTTTCGTTTTGGTTTTCTATTAAAACAATTTTGACCAACATGAGAGTTAGATTAACATACTTGTTCAAACTTTCTGATTTAAAATCATACAGGTTAGGCTGTGAGCACTGAAAATTTTCCTTTTTTGGGTCCAAGAAATGGTCCAGTTTTAGAAAAGATGGAATAATTTTCAAGAGAAAATTAGTCAACCTCATTAAAATTCTCAAAAACTGTTTTTACGAATGGCCACTGCTCGACCAACACAGAATTTACTCTTGAGATGCACAACCTCAAATCCAAAACAATGGAAAATTGCCCCTTGTCTGAATGGCACTGCATGGCAACGGAAAGTTGCCCCTTGTCTAAATGGCACCACAGTGCACTGTATGGCAACGGAAAGTTGCCCCTTGTTTGAATAGCACCGCAGCACACTGTAACCAGTTCTCATAGTGACGATCACAACCGAACTCTCGGATACAGAGAAGACAAAGATGATTAGAACCATTACATGGACAGAGTCGATTTGGAAGTGTTTATGGCTGGACTTCAGAATGAAATTGCCTACGTATCCCAAACATGGGAATCAAGCCTGACGTAGTTCCAGGTTAAGGTACACTCGGGTATTTAACCTCTTCTTTTGTGCTCTAACTTTTGCCAAGGCCGCCCTTTCGGGTTTTCAACCTTGTGAGCTATGTTCTTCTTTTCTTTTCAATTTTTTTATTTCTTCTTTTCTTTTCTTCATTTCTTTTTTGTTCTTTTCTTCGCTCTAACTTTTGCCTGGGTCGCCCTTCGGGGTTTTCGGCCCAGCGAACCTCTCAAGGGTAAAAGTGTAGCTTTGTCCATGTTGATTGGTTTAAGATCTCGAAGCCATCTGAATCCAGGAGAATGGCTGCTGTTTGTTGATGATGTAGGAGTCCATCCAGCCGAGTCTGAATTGCCTCCAATGTTGTGGATAGGAACTCGGTTGTCCTTCAACAATACTTTCTTCTTTCCACCCTTCTGGGATTTGGCATTCTTGCCGATTTTCATTAGCTTGAGAAAAGTCCCAATTTTTCGCTCTTCGAGCACATTTGAAATTCTTTTGCCCCTAGTTCGAGGGTTGCTTTTGATCTAGCTTCACAAGCTTCTTTTGATGACACCTGATCTTTTTGATCTGATTTTCTTGCCCTTAGTTTGTGGGCTGCTTCTGATCCGGCCACACAGGCCTTATATTGTGGTTGACCATTGAACATTCTGAATCCAAATTCAGGGTTTGAAAGCAAAGGGGTTGAGTCTCAGGGCTGAGAGCGATCTCAGGCTACACAATCTCAAGAGCGATTCCACACAGCCCTTCGCAAGGCAGCACAAAACATTTTTTTTTTAAATCGTTTAAGAAAGCGACTAGTCGCTCACGCTGAAGACAAAGTAAAACCAATCTGGATCAAGCCAGGATCCTTCTTAGTACTCACACTAACAAGCATGATCTGATTCATTAAGGGCTTAGCACGCCTCTCTTTCTCTTAATTGATCAATTTTTTGGAAATCCTGAGAAATTCCTTCCTCTTTGTTTTCATCACAATGTTCAAAAAGTTTTGAAAAACTTCGGTCAATGCAATGATTTCAAGGCACAAAAAAGTAGGTAAACAGCACTGCCATTTCATTCAAATCTTCTGGCACAACTGGCTCAAGGCAGAAACAAACACAAAAGCATGAAAACCACTGCTGTTTCATTCAAATCTTCTGGTGTAACTGGCTCCATGGCAGAAACAGACTCAAAAGAGTGGTTGCAAAAGATAAACACCAAAACAAGCAAGTGATGTCCGAGGTAACACCCCCGAAATCACCTGACTCTAACAAAATAGGACTGACTGGATACAACAAGACAGACCCAACTGACTCAGTATGAAAAGACTGACTCAATATAACACAATAGAACTGACTCAATACCCAAGTCAGAAAGCACAAAAACTAGCATTCGCAAAATGCTCAAAACAGTGCGTACCATACGCCACATTCGAAGTAAACTGAGCACCATCCGCAGATGGTTCATCTCCCGATCACCAAATCACATTATCCCCCAAGTTCACTTATCCAGTGCCGATAGACTTTGCAAGACTGGTGCGGCGACGACCTTGTTGTCAAACAAATCTTGTACATCATGGCGAAGATGAAAGCAACTGTCAGTGTCATGACTGATTTGTTGATGGTAGGCACAGTACTTAGTCTGGTCATGCTTTACAGGGATAGGATTGGGTAGAGGCCATTGTTCCAACGGTTTCAGATGTCTTTTCTGGAGTAAGACCCCTAGAGCCTTTGACAAAGGCATATAAAGTGGGGTAAAAATCCTCATGACTCGAGGTGGATATTTGGTTGTTTGTGAGCTACTTCCAGACGCACCGGTGAACGGGTGGCTATTTTTGATGTGGTGGTGGTGACCATGCCCACTTCGGAAGATCTTGCAGCTGCATCACCACTGGTGGTTGCATTCGAACTATGGGAAAACACCCTCCTGGGCTGCTCCTTCTCCTGGTCAATAAGGCCCTGCTTCATAGCATTCTCGATCTGTACCCCAAGCTCATGCAAGTCAGCAAAGGTAGGGAGGGGTAAGACTATCATTTTTTGCATCAGTCTGGGCTGGAGGTTGCGCACAACCATCCTTATCTGGTCTTTGTCGGAAGGTCTTGTGGTCACCATCGAGGCCTTTGCTCTCCATCTCGTCACAAACTCTGAAAAACCCTCCTTTGGCTCTTGGCGAGTGACTTCAAGATCACGAGTTGTGACCTCGATCTATGTGTTATAGGAGTATTGAGCGATGAAGGCCTCAGCCATCTTTTCCCAGTTCTATTTCACAGAGTTCTCCAATTTCGCATACTAAATTGCGGCTATCCCAAACATGGTTCAGCCGAATAGAGACAGCTTCTAGGCTGTGGTCAAGCCCATTGGCCTCAGGATATCAGAAAACAGGTGGAAGTGCACCATTGGGTCTCCAGAGCCATCGAAGCGGTCGATATGTGGCATCTTGAACCGGTCCGGCAGAGTCCCGGCTGAATCGGTGTATCCATCCTCTATGTCCGGAATGGATTTCACGCCTTGAGCCTTCTTGAACAACTTTTCAAGCTTGCTCACTTTTAACGCAGTTGAATCCACTTCAAATTCGAAAGGGGCCTCAATTGGGTAGGCATGTGCTTTGGAAGTCTAAGGTAGAGTGGGGTCCACTGGGACATCTGTATTCTCCTGGGCATTAGCAGTAGGGGCAGGAGCCCTTGGTGCAGGAGTTTCTACTGGAGGTGGGTGGGACGCAGAAGTTGTTCCCTGTTGTGTTTGTAGCTGCTGCTGTTGAAACCTGGCAATTAAGTTTGCTTGTTGAGCCACAACCTCCGCCTGGCAGGCAGCATCCGCTGCATGGCTTGCATAGTCTCTTGGAGCTGACACATCATCTCTTTCATGCCTACCATAAGATGCTGATCTAGCTGAATAACAGGTGTATCTCCCTGAGGTAAAAACATATATCTTAACCCAACTGCGCACAGGTGAGATGGATAATGACCGCTGATCCGAAGACTGTTGAATTGATGATCTGTGCCTGACTGGCCTTTTTACCCTGCCTCTGGCGAAGGAGCACTGATTTGTCCTTGAATTGAATCTCTGACCTGACAAAGTCTATCAACACAAGTCCAATGTACCCGGGGGATGTTGGAACCTTCTAAAGCTATAGTTTCAGAACTACCCTCTGCAAAAGAGAAAACAGACAGCACCTCAGCCTGATTTTACCAGAACAGATATGAGCATAGCTGAATAACCGTGCTCTCTACTGAATTCCGCCCAAAATTCTGCCTCAAAACTAATACCCTCAGGCTGATACTCAGACTTGCAACTGATACATACAACCTGTAGAGACACACTCTAACAGCACATATGAAGCAAGTAAGAGCCAAAACACCCCTATGTTAGGGTAGGATTTCCCTGTCCTATTTTCTCAGAAGCTAGGGTTTCACTACGTACGCAGTTATTTCAACCAACCTATAATCGGGTAAGCAACCTGTCTTAATTTGGAATAGTCACTATGGATTTCGATATGCACTAGGTCGAATAGTCAAAAAGGATGCCTCGATAAAATCGAGGTTTGTGTTCCCATCGTGGCAGAGCCCGCAACTGGTCAGCCTTATGGCACGCTTCTCAAAGCAAGCCTCCGATAAACCGTTCAGGAATAGCATACGGCAAACACGGTGTCCTAGGCGCACCAATGCACATGCAATGCAAAGAAACACATAAGTGTAGTCAAAACAACATATTATGAGTTCGAGTTAAGTTCTCCAATTCCCCAGCAGAGTCGTCAGAAACTGTAGACCGCCCCGGAGAACTCCCGGCTTCGCGCGTGATGGCGCGAATCGGTTGTGTTCTTTAGGCTACTACAAGTTTGGACTCATGTCACGGTTCTGAATCTAATCTCACAAAGTGGAATGTGAGACCGATAAATCACCAAAGAGTCCAAATCCAGCAAATCATTTTGGAAAACTAATTTTTATAAAGAAGTGCCAAACATGGACTGCTTTGCCAGATACAGAGTCGCCCCCTAAATGTTTTGTTTTTGGGAAATTTAGGAAACCCTGACTCGTGCCTAAGGCCACATGTCCGTCATCACCAAAATTGCCTCGGCCTGGAAACTTGGGTATAAGAGGGGAAGGTCATGCAATGAGCACCCTCGCTCGCCCGATCAAAGATCGGCCTTTATTAACATGATATTTTGTTTTTAAAAACACATGTGTTCTTATTCCGGTTATTAGCCTAGAATTAGTATGTGATGCGCACAGCATACAAGTATAGACTAGATCACCTGAGTTGGAACAAAACATTGCATGTTCGTTTGTGAAAATGGTTTGAAGTTTGCTACTTGCATGTAGGTTAAGATGAGGATTTTGATGAATTGTTCCAATTCAAGCAATCCAACCTTCACCCACAGGCATTCAGGCAGTTAATCAAATAAAGAGCTAGCCTCATGGCAAGCATGCCTTCATGGCAACATTAACACACATGCAGTATGCTAAAGCGTAAACACTCACAGTGTACTCTGAGCCAAAACAAAAAACTAGTTAGAAATCATACATGATCCTAGCTCATGTTAAGATGGCTAATGCAACGCATGCAAAAATGCAACTAAAATAGGCTCAGCTATTCTAATAATGTCATGTGAAATGCAACTTCATAACATGCTGTTGAACACGTATTCAAGTAAATGTATTGAAATACAATGCAGTTAGTTTGATGCGCCGAGCCCGGTGCATGCAATACAGATGAATGGATGCACGGATGCAAGCATAAGGTATGCTAATCGAAATATGCCCTAAAACTAACCATCGTAAGCGGTTAAGTAAAAGGGAGAAAGAAATGGGGGTTGGAAGACATGTATCACACACATGCACGCTTATTACAACAGTTGGCCCTCTCGACAGAGGGTCCGAATAAGAAGCTAACTAGCTAATCTAAGCTAATTAAACTAAATATTACAGAATAAAGCTAATTGACTAACAAGTTAAATAACTAGTTATTACAACACAAATAAGCAGCTAAACGCATTAACTACTTAAATACAGAACCCAAGCATAAATTAGCTAAGGAAAGCGGTAAAGAGAGGTCCTCGGGATGAGGAGTGCATGCATGCTCGGTCGCCTCGTTCGAAAATCTGTCACGATGCCCCGATTTGCTTCTGTTTGCAACTGTTCTCAGAACCTTGCTCAAAGCCCCACAAAGCTTCAACTCCACCATGGGAACCTGTAGGAACATGGCCGACCAGTTGTTGCTACACTCTTCCAGCTTGCTGTAACAGAGAGCAAGAAAGGGCATGGCAATGTATTTGTAAGATATGTGTGCACAACCACCCTCCCTATCATTTCATAAGCTCAAGGGAGTGTGGTACTCGACCCTCGGGCCACCAATCACGCATCTCGATGCATGATGGCCGAGAAGCCAAATTGCACAATTCAATATGAAATGAATGCACACATAAACACATAAAGCCTAGAACTCTATCATGTATGATCAAGAGCGTCGTCGACCGAGAATTGAGGCACGTTTCATCACTTCAAGTATGAAATGTCCCTCGTTCCTCGTGTTTGGACTAACACCTAATCCAAACACAATGCAAGCAACAACATGAAAATATGCAATGCAACTCAAGCATGCAAACATGTAATGCAACTCAAGCATGCAAAACACAATGTAAGGCATGCATACACAATGCAATGCAACAACATGGCATACTCAATGCAATGTAACAACATGGCATACTCAATGCAATGTGACATGATCAACTTAACAAAGCTAATGACATGCAAACAATGCTAATGCATGCACACACAATGTAAGGCAACATAAGCATGCAACAACATGATACAATGTAACAACATTTACATAACATGCTCGATGGACTTAAACCAAAATGGATAGACCTCAGTCATGTGCCCAAATCAATGGCCATAATGATGAAACGAAGGCATCAAGATCAAGACAAGCATGCTCAATGCAATGGCCCATCAGCTAGGCATAAGAGCACAACTCTCAAGAGTGCTCAAAGAGTGACAAGCATGGAGGTGTAACAACACTAAGTCCACTAAAATAAGGTAAGAAATGATGCCAAATCATTCAAATAATGTAAGCATGGCATTCTAGGGTCCTTAAAGCATAAAGCTAGTAAATAGGACTACAAAGGGGGCATGCAATACATGGCACAAATGCATGAACCAATCAAGGACAAAGCTCAAATAGGTATCAACAAAGAGAAAAACATGCTAAGATGGACCTAGGCAAGATGGCATGCATGCTAAGCCACAAACAAGGCGACTAATGCACAACCCTTAGAGGCACTCAAAGGGTGAATGAAGTGGGAACATAACAATGCTATAAGCTCTGAAATGTCACGATAAATGATGCCAAATCATGTGCACAACACAAATGAAGCATACTATGGTGCTCAAAGCTTGAAACTAGCATAGGCATTTGTACTATAGCTATACCAAACATGAAGCATATGGCCAAGGCAACCCAAAACAGTCCTAGAACATGTCAAAATGATGCTAAAATGTGTATGGAAGGAAGCCAAAATAAGCTAGCATGAAGGGCATAAAGCATGGAATATGCAAGGCCAAAAGGGAGGATTACACTACACCTACCAAGACCAAGCATGGGATGGCTTCGCCAACAAAAATTAGAGTTATATCATGGCAAAATAACCCTAAAAACATACTGAAATGATAGCTCGCAAGCTTAGGCATGAAGGCATACGCAATGACTCATGTTTAAGGCATAAAACATCAACTCTCCAAAGCATTAAAAGAGTGAAAGATGAGAGTGTATGGCCACACTACATGTACTAAAATCATATTTCAAATGATGCCAAATCATGAAAATAGGCCAAGCAATGCATGTTAGTGGACTTGATACACAAAGCTAACAAGCTAGAATGCACTATAGCTATACAAAGCAAGGCATGCATGGCCAAAATAACATAAATCAGAGCTAGAGCATTCTAAAACATGGACAAAAGTTTTTTGAAGTTAAGCCAAAATCATGCTAGAATGATGGTCTAAAGCATGGTACACGTTAGGCTAGTAAATGGAAATGCACTACAGGTGCATGGAGCATGCAAGGGGCTATCAAACCAACCCAAAATAGATCTAAGGCATAGCAAAACAACACCAAGAACATGCTAAAATGGACTCAAAACAAGCTAGAAAGACATGCTACTTCATGAAGCACACAAAGCTAGTTTGCAAGATTTACACTATAAGTATATAAGGCATGCATGAGGTTACAAAACCAAGTCAAAACAGTGGTATGCCATGCTGAAATAACCCCAAATACAAACTAAGAATAAGCCAACACAAGCTTAACAAACATACTCAAACATGAGGCAAATGAAGCAAGTATTCAAGACACAAGGAGAGGGGATGACCCTCTCCTATTTGGGACTTCAAAACACCATTTCCACCACTGAAATTCCTTTGGAATTCAGTGGTAGAAAGGTCAAAATAAGGTGGTCCCAATAGCTTAAAAAGATGGCACAAGAACAAGGCCAAACAAGGCCTAAGAGGGGGTAGACTACCCCCAACACAAAAGTGACCTCAAACAAACATGTTAAGCATGCAAAATTAGAGCTTTTTGTTGTTTAAAGTCAAGGCAAAAACAGCATGCAAATAGGTTCAAAAGCTTAAACCAAAACAAGGGTTAAAGGGCTAGTTGACTCACCCTTGAAGAACACCTTTGAAGCTGCAACTCTAGCAACTTTTTTGAGCTCAAACTAGTCCAAAAGCTCCTAAACAAACCTCAAAGTGCCTCAACAACAGAAGGATGGTGTTTGAGTGTGTGTTTGTGTGTTAAAGTGTGATAAAACTACACTTTTGAACACAAAAATGAAGAACAAGAGCAATATAGAGACAAAGGTGTATATGTATAGCTCAAGACCTAAATCTTAACCTAAGGCATGAGGGAGAAGGCTCCCTTATATAGAAAAACAATGCTCAAGCTTGTTGGACAAGCTTTAGGCTTAAAGCCATCCCTCCATACACGTGTATGGAGGATGGCTTCTGTACCTTCCAGCTGGCACAGTTGGCCTAAAAATATCTCCAAAAAGGTGATGGAAAGCTGCCAACCACTTGAGGTGGTCGGCCGACCACCACAAGTGGTCTCCCGAGAAGAAAACTGGTCGGCCGTGTGTAGGAGAAGTCTACACACTAAAAGCAAGCCAATGGTATTGTGGCCGACTAGAAAAGGTGATCCAAAGACCAAGAACACCAATTGGCCGACCAGAAAACTGGCTGGCGGGGAGAAAAGTGGTCTCCAAGGGGAAGAACTGGTCTCCCACCCTTGTACCACCTTTCAAACAAGGAAAATAGGGTTTGTGCCAAAAACAAACCAAAAAGGATGCAAGACGAAAGTTCGAGAGGCAAGGCGCCCAGCCGGAAGCCTCGAAAACTAGTCTACCGGCATTAAAAGTGGTCTGCAACCACAAAAGTGGTCTCCTGGACCACAATGTCCCTCTAGGCAGAGGCAACAAGGCATGGTTCCAAAACCAAGCCAAACAGAGAACGTTAAGCAGTCCCGAGACAAGGCGCGCGGCCGAAGGCTCCGAAAACCAGAAACTAGTCTCCAAGCAGGAAAAGTGGTCTACGGCCACAAAAGGGGGTTTACAAGATCCCTCCCTCCCTCCAGGGAAGGAAAACAAGGCTTGGTCCACAAATCGAGCCAAAGCACAAAAAGTTCAGAGGCCCGGAGGCAAGGCACCCAGCCGAAAACTCCGGAAACTCGAAACGAGCACAACATGCACAATCATCGAGCGCTCAATCGATAATGTCTGAGCCTTAAGGTCGGTCAAAAATGGGGTATCTACTGCCCCCTCCATTTCTCGGGCTAGGGCCCCCATTGCGGCTTGACCCGCTTGCCCCACTTGCTCGGCCATATTAGCTTGGCCCAACCCCTCCTCTTATACCGGAACCTCATGAACCGGCACTCCATACACACCCCGGCGAGCCCTACCACGCCTTCCACCTCTACCACCACGGGTTTGACCCCTTCTTGACATCCTAATTAAGGAATAAGATAAACAATTTAGTACATAATCTCAAATGTACTCGCGAATCCACTCACTCATTTGAATACAACAATTCTATACAATTTATACCATAAAAACAATTCAATTCACTCCATATAAGCACTTAGTCACGTAAGCACATACAAATTATTCTTTTGTGAAGAGTTTCATCCCACGAAAAACCAAGAACTCTTAGTAGAACGAGTATTGATCAAGTATCCTTCAAATAAGACCTCAAGGAATTTAATAGGTGCAAATAACATCCCAAAAGTCCAATCCCATACCCATATAGTCACATAAGCATGTTGTCACATAATCACGGAAAACAAAACATTTCCTAATCATGCGAAATGACCCCACCGTGGCAAAACAACCACTTCCCGTGAGCCCCAAGTATTCAAACCCGGTAGCTCGGATACCAAGTTGTAACACCCCAAAATAACCCAACACAAATTAGGTACATCAACCAACATCCATTAAGGAATAATAGCAAATCTCCAACATTTACATCATTAATCAATAAGGTTTGTACAAAAGTCCCATATGCGGATTATACATTCAAGGGTATAGAAATACTTGAATCTATAGCATGTAGGACATCAAATCCCAAAAATAAATAAAATGCCCTTAAGGGCTTACATATTCCAAGGCTTCAGCCCGGTTACACAAAAATGGTTTCACGAACCCATACATTTATAGCCCTTGGCTAGCAAAATAAATCACAACAAAAATAGAGTCGTTTACTCTTCACAAAATATGTCCACGCCCTCAACTCGGCGGGATCACCACATCTTTTCCTTCACCAAAACTCCGTAGGGGTGAGCATAAAGCCCAGTAGAGAATTCTTAATAAAGTATATACATTTATGCAAGATTTCCAATATTAAATGCAAATGCTATGCAATGCCAATTAAAAGAGAATTTCATTTACATTCCTTAAAAAAGTCACCATATTCAACAATAGTTTGAAATCTCAACAATTTCGAAATTTACAATTTCGTTCAATGGGGCGGTAAATACGACTCAGGTAATTCCTAGGTTGGTGTCTACAAGTAGGCTTAACTAGCACTACCAAAAACCCCACTTTACCGGCTGCTAACCGGAAGGGAAGTGGTACCTCCTCCACGCGTGTTTTCGGTCTTTCACCCCGGACACTCAGGCCAACTTATCAATTCCATCTACACCTCCTATTCGGGCTTACCAACGTATTTAACCCAAAACATTTCCATACTTTCTCATTTCCTGACAATTCTTTTCTCAATGCAAAGTAATCAAATTCAAATCAAAACAAGCGGTAACCAAACAATTGTGTATGCAAGGTAACAATTGATAATGCTACAACATAAATTTCCTTTCCATTCTTAAATATCTCAACATTAATCTCAAAATAAACAAGTTTTCATTCCTCCGTTTTATACTATCTCACAATAGAACCATTTTTCCATTTAAATCCGTCAACAAATAACCACATCTTAAGCAATTCCAACAACATAGTCATTTCAAGACTATAGCAACATTTGAACATTTATCTTTCCAACGCCAACAATTCCCATATTTTATGTAATTCATCATTTGTAACTATAAATAAGAATCTTACCCTTCCTTAACTCATTTTGATATACAAAATAATACATTAATGATGCATTCCTTGTGCTCTCAACATTTGTTTTGAAAACCCCCAAATTTCTAGGTTGTGACTTCCACCACCACAACGCACACACCCAAACATTTGAAAGAAGCTTGAAATGAGGGCATCATTCTTTAACCAAGGTTATTCAAACCCTCAAGAGACTATTTGAAAAAAACATGGTTAAACCCAACTTTTGAAAAACCATAACATTCTTGAACCAAAATTAAAACCTTCTTATTGTCACCAAGAAGTTCCAAATTTAACATCAATCTAGCAAAAATACATATATAACTCAAAGAAAACCCTACCTCAAGTTCTTGTTGAAGAGATGAGATGAAACCTTAGAGCCAAAGATGAAAATTTTCGATCTCCACCACACAAAGGGAAGTTCTAGCCTTTATTTTCCAAAACTTGTGAGAGGTGATGGATCTAGACCCAATGGATCACAAGAAATCAAGGATTTTTAGTGTTTGATGAGAGTTTTTAGAGGCAAGGAGGAGCAAAAGTGTTTTTAGAGTGAGAAGGGAGGGTTAGAAAGTGATACATACTCAGCCAAAATGAGAGAAAAAAACAAAGTTTTCAAACTCAGCCCGTCCCGTACGTGCGGCACATGCCCCCGCACGTGCGGAGCCTGCTTCCCGCACGTACGGCACTGATCCCCGTACGTGTAGCCCTCTAATCTACACCTCGCCCCGCACCTGCATATAATGCAGTGTGCAAGGCTGAAAATCCCCCGTTTCCCCGCACATGTGGCCTTATCTCCCGTACGTGCGGCCCTCTTCCGCACGTGTGGCCTAAGGCCCCCACACATGCGGCCCTGGTCCTCCAGCCTAGAAATTTTCTGGTTCGATTCTAGGCACTTTGGACCTAAGCTCGCACTCTCCGGAACAAGAGAAATTCAGCACCGGAATAAACGCGAACAAAACTTGCAGAAAAGCTCCAGAACACAATAAACCCAAACAATTAACAAGTCCTAAGTTAAACTGACGCCCCAACGAGACAATTCCAAGGTTAAACAAGGGAAAAAGACAAATAGGACACCCGGTCATCACAATAATCTTGAGAAATTAAAATAGAATTAGTATATTGACTTCAAAGGTGTGTGAATTAAATGTGAGAATAAACACTTTCATAGAATATTCAGTAGATTTATGTATGATAATGTTGTTTCACATTAGCTAAAAATACTATAAACATAATGTTACATAATATTCTAAAATATCTAATAATTTTTCCAAAACCCCATGTTGAATATGCTTTGGTATTAATTTCTAATATTAATTGATAAATTAAGGACTGGCACGATACAGGATCTTGCAATATATGTTTGGGCCAATTGCAAAATTGAAAGCGTGACTTGCACGATAGCTAGGTTGTAAGCCTGGGCTATATATTTGGTCAAAAACAAGTAGTCAATCAACGTTCTGGGATTTCCTAGCTACATCAACCAAGAAACCCCTTACCCATGGTTCAATTCAACTCTCTCTCTCTCTCTCTCTCTGTGCAAGTATTGCTTGTGAATTGTGATAAGTTCTTTATTTGTTCTAATTCAAGAAAAATATGTCTATTAAAAAGAGCTAATGTAGAAATGGATATATATGCAAAGAATATATTTATTTCTGCAATGACTTTTTTATAAATAAATTTTTTTATAAGATTTATTACTTTATATAGTTTTTTTTTTTTTAAAGGTTCAATTATTTTTGTATGGAACTTCTTTTATTTAAGTTTTGATAGAAATGGAAACATTAGACTAAAATACATTAAATTTTAAAATTTGAATTTCAGAAGGAAAATAAAAGGGAAAAAAATATTCACTACAACATATAAGAGTTTTAGAGATCAAAATTTGATCTCTAAAAGTGAAAATTTTGTTGCAAAAGAAATTTAGAGACTAATTTCTATCGTCGTGAGGATAGTCGCTAAAAGATCATCTCGAAAAATCAAAAATAAGACTTTTAGTGACAAAATTTTAAAAATCTCACTAATAAACACACCTTTAGGAACAAAATAATTTGGTCTCAAAATGGTTTATTTTTTGAGACAAAAAATTTGGCCCGAAAAAGATAATAATTCATCACTAATGTCTAATTTTCGTTGCTAAAAATATAATAACGATACTTTTCGCAACAAAAATATTTGATCCTTAAAAAATAATTTTATCTCTAAATTTTAGTCTCTAAAACTTTAATTTTTTGTTGTGATCTATATATATCTGTTGAATAAAAAATATCTTTCGGCAACAACTACTGAAAATTTGATGCTTACATAATTTAGTACCTTGTTTTACGGAGAAGTTATCTATCAGTGTTGTTTTCAAAAGTTATTTACAAAATGATAAAAAAAGATTATGATTTTACATATTAATATTTATAAAAACATGTCATTAATTTGAAAATATTTTTTTACTTATACATTGACAAGTAATTTCTCCTTGTTTTAATCCTCTCTCTCTATGATATGAGTGTCTAAAATGGGTGTAAAGGTGGTGTGTTTATCTTTATTTGTATTAGATTTATTGGGCTTCTATGGATTCATGTTTTCTACTGTGTTTTTTATTACTATTGGTTGTGAAATAAAGATCGCTTGTGTATTATAAATTTTTTTTTTTTCAAATCATTTTGTGCATTCATTCTATATAATTCTTATAACCAACCACTTTCATTTACGTTTTGAAGAAAAGGGTGTGAAAATTCGTTGGCTTTGATTGAGGGATCCAACTTTACTAAACATCTTTCCTTTGTTGGAGAGCCAAAAAAAAAAAAAAAAAAGGTGAGTCATTACATACATGAAGATGTGATGGTTGAGATTCTTGTAAAATTACCAGTCAAATCTTTGTTGCGATTTAAGTACGTCCTTACCAGTCAACTTAAATTTTATTTTAAAATATTATTAAAAAATTTATTTTCTATTTTAAGAATCAATTTTTTTTTATCTATTTTCGTCAACAAAACTCCTTATTTTATCTCTATTCTATTAACAAACTCTCTATTTTTTCTTTATTCTATTAAAATGTAATTTTTAATTATAAATTTAAAAAAAATAAAAATCATAAATGTATATTGCAGTCCCTAAACAAAGCAAAGCAATAAGAAAATTACAATGACTCCCTACAAGTAGGGAGGCACTGTAACAATTTTTATTTTAGGAAAGTGTTTAAGGGTGCTGATGGAAGTATATGAGGAGCCATCAGCCTCTTAACATAGGTAACACTACAACATATAAGAGTTTTGGTCTCTAAAAGTGAAAATTTTGTTACAAAAGATATTTAGGGATCAATTTTCATCGTCATAAAGATAGTCGCTAAAAGGTCGTCCCAAAAAGTCAAAAATAATGTTTTTAGTGACAAAATCTTGAAAATGTCACTAATAAATACACTTTTAGAGACAAAATAATTTGGTCTCAAAATGGTTTATTTTTTAAGACAAAAAATTTGATCCCAAAAGGATAATAATTCATCACTAATGTCCAATTTTTGTTGTTAAAAATATAATAACGATACTTTTTGCAACAAAATTACTTGGTTTCTAAAAAATAATTTTGTCCCTAAATTTTGATCTCTAAAATCTTAATTCTTTGTAGTGTAAGGAGGGGGTTTAGGGATTCTGGTGATGCTCTTAAAAACACTATTTTGCTTTATATATAGATATATAGATTGATTGATTGGACTAATTTTTTATAAAGTACCTATTAATTTTCTATTAGGACAATTTTATTTTATTTTAAATAAAACAATTCCATAGTCTTTTTTTTTTATATATATATTTCTCTTATACCCACGTGACATTTAAGAGAGTGAACATTTTTATAAAAAAGAAAAATATTTATATTGTTAATTCTGTTAGTGTTTTTTTCTTTAATTTAATGAGGTGATTGCTAAAACCAAATATTGTTAGTTTACAAGAACATTGCTGAACTTTATGCAATATCAATTGGATTCTAATTTTTAAGTCACTATTAATTTTTTGATGTATTACATATAGATCTAGATATCCAAATCTTGAATTTTTGAGATCCTACTTATGATTTCTTAATAAAGTTGATCATTAAATTATGAGTAGAATTATAATTAATATCCATGGGAAAGGGTTAAACAGGAAGAAAATATATAATTAATACAGTTTTGAATTATTTTGAAATAATTTATTTAAAGCCAGATTGAATTGTCCTAATAAAAATTTATAGGACTTAATGGTTTTTCTTTAAAAAAAATAAGACTTATTGGTTATATTTTATAGCATCTCCAATGGTTTGCCATTGGAGCTGCCATTGCTATAATATAGCAGCTGTGTTGAATTTTGATGCTCCAATGGCAAAACATAGCAGCTGACAAATTTGAGAAATGCCAAAGCTTGTGTCAAATTTGACACAAGCTTTGATAGCTGCCATTCATGCCAACTCAGCCAAAACCAACGGTCCTCCCTCCTTCCTTCCCTCCCTCCCTCCCTCCCCCCCCTCCCTCCCCCAACAACTGTTTCACCATTTTTACAGATTCAAAAATTATTCATCAAATTCATCAAACAGATTCATAGATTCACAGAAAAAAAAATTATAGATTCAGAATTGAGATATTTGATTCATAGATTCACAGAAAAAAAAATTATAGATTCAGAATTCAGATTCAAAGATTCATAGATTCACAGAAAAAAAATTACAGATCACTCACCCAATAAAAGTAAACCAAGAAAAAAGGAAAACATGAAAACGCGTAACAAAATCAATCAATAATTAGAAATCAGTTTCAAAAAAGCAAAAAACTTGCTTTACCAAATAAAGAAAACAGTGAAAAGTAACATCAATCAATATAGAATTACGCATAGTTAGCTTAAGATTCTACAATTAGCAGCAAATCCATATAGTGGCCATAATGTAGAAAATTCAATTAAAAAAAAAGAAAGAAAATAGAAGAAGAAGAAGAAACAATTGAATGCAATACACATATAAATCAAGCAACAAAAAAAATATTCATTTTAGAAAACAAAAAACATATATATATATATAGAGAGAGGGAGAAAGAGAGAGAGTACCAGCGCCTTTGGCAGCAGCACCTTGAATGAGGGTAAGACCGACGATGAGAGGATTATTACCGTTGGAAGTAGAGACTCCATAGAAAGATTCAAATCGAAGCTCTATCAGATTGAAATACTCAAACCCATCTACACATTTGCTAACAAACCCAACAACAAATAGAACCCATAAACCCATAACCTTCCTCATAGCTATGTCAATCAATCCCACACAAAAAATCTCAAGATCGAAGACAGTGAGAGACATGGACGATGGGGATGTTAGATCGAAGACAGTGAGAGAGAGGTAGATCGAAGACAGTGAGAGAGAGACAGAGTGTGAAAAGAGAGTGAGAAGATTCATCGATCGAAGAGAGAGAGAAGAGATTGAGAGTGAGAGACGAATCTGAGAGTGAGAGGGACATGGAGGAGGAATGAGAGAGACAGTGAGAGGGAGAGGAAGAAAATGTTGATGAACAAATCATCTCAACCGTTCAAGATCAATACGTGGACGATGGGGGATGGCATTTGGTAGAGCCGTTGGGCTCTGTCTGGCTTAAAAAAATAAATAAACTCAATTTGCTAGATGGGTGGGTGGCTTAAAAAAATAAAATTAATTTTTTATAAATAGAGCCGTTGGGCTCTATTTAGGCATTTGATAGAGCCGTTGGGTCTGTTTGAATTTTTATAAATAGAAACTCTTTATTTGAATTTTTTTTCACAGCAACCATTGCACATTTCATTTTTCTTTTCTTCTCTCTTCATCTTAATTTGATTTCATACTAAATTTCCGAAATTATGTTATTTTTAGTTTTTTCACACAATCACTATGAAAGGTTCATCAAAAACAAAGAGAGGAAAATCATTTACTACTGAAGAAGATCTGGCACTTTGTAGAGCTTGGTGTCACATTACTAAAGACCCAATTGTTGGAAATTCGTAATCGCATACTCATTTTTTGGGAAGAATTTTTGAAAATTTTTGCTCCCTGCAGAATGATCACTCAAGAACACAAGTGTCTATCTCATCTCAATGGGGTGTAATAATGAAATGTTGCAACAAATTTCGTGGGTGTCTAGCACAAGTTGAAAATCTACATCCAAGTGAGGCGTCACAAGTTGATATAGTAAGATTTCATTTTTATTTATTATGTTCATTTTTTTTTATTTTGTCTTACATAAAAATTAACTAATTAATTAATTTAATATTTTTTTGATATAGATACTTCAATCAAAATTGTTATACCATCAAGATGAAAACAAACATTTTATTTTTGAACATTGCTGGCCAATTTTGCAAAATAATATCAGGTGGCAAGATGTAAATCCTACGAATGCGGTGAAGTTATGGATACATACACCATTTTCTCCTAATTCAGCCCCCGATTCCCCTATGGATAATTGCATTTTTCTTGAAGATGACACCAGTCCAAGTGTTGGTAACAATCCAACTGTTGGTGAGGGCAGTGTCTCTGCAAGGGGTAAAAGGCCGATGGGTAGGAAATCTACAAAAGAATTATTTCGGAAAAATCAAGTGGTTCAAGCTGAAGTTCAAAAAATGAGCATACAATTGGATACATTTAACCAATACCTTGCTGAGAAGGAAAAGAAAAAAGATGAAAGAGAAGAAAAAAAGATTCAAGCATTGCAGGAGATGAAAGAATTTGAGATGAAAAAGCATGACTTTGAGATCAGAAGACAAGAATATGAGATGAAAAAAGAAGAACATATGATAACGACTACGGACATTTCTCATTTGGACCCTTAGATGAAAGCGTATTACACAATGCGAAAAAATGAGATTTTTGCCAAGTGGTCCTCAAATGTTAGCAGCCCAAGTTTTTATTTCCCCCTACCTCCTCATGAATAATTACGGGATAAATGTTAGTCTTTATTTTTTGCAATATCATTAAATTTGCAATATCATTTATTTTTTGATATAATTGTTAGTCTTTATTTGCAATGTAATTTTTATTTTGTAATGAAATTTCATGTTGTTTTTTTAATTTTTGAGTATTTTGTACTTCACAATGTAATATTATTTTTTCAATGTATAATGTTCACTAATTTGTATTATAATTTCATATTTTCAATAAAGTATAATGCAAAAAAATAAATATATTTTTACAAATAAAGGCAATAAAAAGATAAAATATATTAGCTGATATTAAATGAAGATAATTTTATTATAATAAAAAGACATTATAATATAACTATATAATTTTTTTCAATTTTTCCAATTTTTCATTTTTTTTATTTTTTATATTTGTCTAGTTGGAAATAATATAACTATATAATTTTTTTAACAAATAGGTAAAAAAATGGCACAAAAGATAAAAAATAATCAAAAATAAAATCACAAAAAAACCTGTATCCAAACAACACCTATAAACTTGGAGGGAAAGTTAGTTAAGATTTGCAAAAAATAGCAAATGACCATTGGAGCACCATTGCTATAATTTGACAAAATAACACTATTTATTATTAAATTATAGCAATAGCAATATAGCAACCACTATTAGAGATGCTCTAAAGTATCTCAAAATAAAGCAACATAAGAAATATATAATATTTGTTGTCAATAATATGTAATTTCTAATTTTATAAATAAATAAATAAAACACAGAAAATGGGCCAAGTTGAAAAACAGTTATCATTAAGCTAATGCCTAGGCCAAAAGAATGTCGGCATAGAAATAGATCCGATTCATTCTCTAAGACTCTTTTACTGTATGACTGAATTTCAATCCTCCTTAAACGAGCTGGCATTAACCGGTAGTGCTACGTAGCTCGAGACCCGTGGCTCGAAACCCGGCTCGACACCAAAACGACATCGTTTTGGTGTCGATTTTTTTTTTTGCCCTTTTTTCCGTCTTTTGCAGAACGAAGAAGGAGATGAAGAAGAAGGGAGAAGAAGAGAAGGGAGGAGGAGGAGGAGGAGGAGGAGGAGGGAGGGGAGGGGGCCATAAAAATCTGCTGGAAGAGGAGGCGGTGGCGGAGCTTCCACCTGCGACGATCGGCGTGGAGCAAAAGTGCTGCGACGACGGCGGCGATGATCTGAAGCTGCGACGATCGGCGGCGAGGCGACGGCGGTGGTGCTGCTCGACGATCTCCTCCCTCCGTTCTTCCTCTCCCTCCCTTCTCTTCTCTCCCTCCCTTCTCTTTCTCCTCTCCCTCTTTCGAGCCAATTCGAGCCCCCCCTCTGTCGAGCTACGGCTCATTTCCGATTACTTTTTGGGATGCGGTTATATGGATTATTATCTCAACTTGACTTTAGATAGTTTACTCATACATAAATAAATTTTAATATTCATTTAATTGATATTATGTATACTTTATGTAAAATATATAAATTTCTTATCTAAGGGTTAAAAATGTCAATAAATATGCATATATATATATTTTCATTACAAAATATTTAAAATTATATTTACCAATTAAAAAACAAGTAGTTCAAATTGCTAAAGATTGAACATATAATAAGACAGTCTTTCAACAAAAAAAAAAAACATATAATAAGACAATTTTTCAAGAATTGGAATGATATTGTAGGGATTGGCCCGACCTACTTTTATGTCACTTTTTCTGTCAAAGAGACTATAATATGATTTAAATATAAACTTTGAAATGATTATTATCAAATATTTCAATTATGTGACCAATCACCTTTTTTTGGCTAGGTCGTAAGCTAGCCCAAATCAAATGTTGGATAAATTTCTTAAACAAAAGTATTATTTATTTATTTTTTCTTATTAATAATTTTCTTAAATGTTATTAAATAAATCATTATATACATCTATCTATCTATCTATCTATCTATCTATCTATCTATATATTATACTAGTATATCACATGTGCTATGTACATGATAAAATGATATATTATTTATTAAAAATACAATATTTATATTTAATTTTTTTTATATTTTGTCTCTCGTAAATAAAATTTTATATATAAATTTAAGAGTTTTGTTTCAAATGTTCCTTTACTATAATATGTAGTATAAATATATTAAAATTGTTATATTGACAATTAATAATTAAAATTATGCTTTATTATAAAAAGAAATGTGTAACGCCCTCAAAATAGACCCATAAATCATACATTCTTGACATGCATAAACATAAGAGAATGAAGCACATTTCCATTTATCAGAGTATTAAGTATAAAAGTATTACATGTTGACATCAAAAGTAAATGCTCTATGGGCTTACAACTTTCCAAGTCAACACTTGGGTACAACAAAAGAAGAGTTCTAACTCTTTATACAAAATAAGCCCTTGGCTTGATTTACATGTAATACAAATGAAAACAACAAAAAGTCATCCAGCCTCTAAGCCTCCCAAGCTACGTCCTCGGAGGTGGCATACCATCTATACTTGAAAATGATGTCCCATATAGGGTGAGCCAAAGCCCAGTAGAGATATACTAAACCAGATATGAGCAATAACTAAAACATTAGCATTCGATAAATGGTTAACCCTTGTAAACCAAATTATAACACATTCCAATTCCATGACTAATATGTACATGTTTCATTCCACTTTCCTTTACTTATCCAATTCAATTCATAAACATGGCTCAGAACCTGGCCAAACAATTAAATGAGACTACATCTCATATTAATACACTTCCCTTCACCACAATTCAAATGAAACTACAACTCATAATAAAAACACTTCTAATACTTCAATTATCTACGTTATGCGAACGCAATTAGAATTTCGGGACTTTCACCCTGGGCACTCCGGCCAACTTAGTTATCAATGGAGTCCATCCCCTATCTCCTCCCAAACAGGTTTGAGAGTCCATCCCCTATCTCCTCCCACACAACATACATATACAATGTATTTAAACACTTATCATATACAATGATCAATCGATACACATATTCGATGTATTATTACAACCATCATATTCAATGACATATTCCAGATGATTAGTTTCAGTTTTCTCTAATCAACATATAGTGTCTACAACAAATAAGACTATCCTCCACTGATAGCCCAAACAGTTATTTCTAAACAGATAATAAATGCATCAAACAGATATAATATCAACATTTTCATTGGTGGGTGATTAATTTATCCAACTACACCAATCAACCTCATAATTTCCCAATTTCATAATTTCCAACTCAATTTCATATTTCCCCAAATTAATTATACAAATTAATTTATCACAATAATTAAGGCATTTTCCCTTTTTCTCAAATATTGATCCTAAGACCAAATTCCACCAATTTGACTTACAAACTCATATACCCAAGGCCTTATATGCACATGGAGCTTTAAAACACAAAACCCCTCTTTATATGATTTTAATATAAACCCTAACTTTTCCAAAAGTCACCAAACAACCCCATCTATCCAAAATACACAATATTTATGTCAAAACTCATAGAGAGGAGTAGGTTATCCCTACCTCAAATGGAGAGACCAAATGGAGAAGATGATGAAACTCGAAGTGCTCCAAATCCAAGGATTTTCGGATTGAAATGTAGCACACACCAAGCTCCACACTTTTAACAAAGGGACTAGGGTAGAAACACACTACAACTAGGTGTATTCTTAGAGAGAAGTGGCGGTGTAGAGAGAGAGGCAGCCGATCTAGGGTTTTAGAGACAAAAGGAGATGAAAAAGTGAAGAAGAAACAAGCTGCTGCGACTGATATATGCGAAGCTCGCTCGAGCGAAGGAGTGATCGCTCGAGCGAGCAGACACAAAGAAACCTCACTCGAGCGCACAAAGCCTCGCTCGAGCCAACAATTCGAAGCTTCAAGTCTGCAACTCAAAAGCACGCTCGAGCGAAGAAAAGCTCGCTCAAGCGAAGAAACCCAAAACATAGCCTTCGCTCGAGCGAAGGAAAGCTCGCTCGAGCCAAGAAATGCAACCTTCAGGTCCAGAACCAGGCCCAGTCGCAAGCTCGAGAGCAAGACTTCTCGCTCAAGCCACCAGACACAACACTTAACTCTCGCTCGAGCGAAGGAACCTTGGCTCGAGCGAAAGAACTAAAACAAAGAGCTCGCTCGAGCGACAAAAGTCTCACTCAAGCGAAGACACCAAAGTCTGGGCAGCAACCATTTGTTTCCAATCTCAATCAACCTGTTACAAACCTGCCCAACATATCCTACAACTCCTATACAAAGAATTAAATGACGGAAACAAGATATAAACAAAACCAACACCACGGAACCTAAGTCCAGAATACAATAAACAAATGAGAGAAAATCGGGATCGCTATAAAATGACATAATTCTAATACTTCACTATTTTAGAAAAATGACATAGTTCTAATAATTATCATATTGGTTTTTCCCTTTGAAAACAATCTATTAATTGGTTTCCCTTTTAAAAACCTATAAATTATGAGATAGATTACTTATAAATTTAAAATCGACACAGTATAAATTTAAGATTATAATAATCTATCTCATAATTTGTAAGTTTTAAATAAAAATTTAAAATTATCATAATTATCTCATAATTTTTGTATTAAGGAGCAGTAAGAGTGACATTGAGATTATTGATATATTTTATAAAAAAGTACTTTTAAGTAGAGATATTATGAGAGTTTTCCAAATCATATACAAAATTATTTTTAAAATCAAAACCTCTATGTAGGATTGTAAAATAAAAGTTAAATTGGAGCTAACTAATAAAAATTTTCTTAATTGTTTAAAATTAAGAAAATAAAAATAAAATAAAAAATAGTATGAGATATTGATCATAAGGCTTCTCAGTGAAGATCTCCTTTTGCTTAGATAAATGAGAGCACAAGATTTATTTTATGTAAGTAAAACAATTCAATTTTTCCTTCTTTTTTTTTTTTTTTTTCTCGATGTGGGATTATAAAATAAAAATTAAATGGAAGCTAGCCAATGGGGATTTTCTTAATTGTTTAAAAGTTAACAATTATTTGGGCAGGGAGTTTATTTCGAATCAAGCAATCTTAGACGTTTAATCTTTCATTAGATCAATCTTTAATTTATTTTGAATCAAACAAATTTAACCATTATATTTTGATAAAATCGTTAGAATCGCAGTTAAACCAATGAATCAGTCAAACCGAAAACGATTCACCCTATCCGCTAGGTCAAAGGAATAACTAATTTATACAAAAATTAATTAATTTGAACTGTCTTGAACTGAAATATACACAACACTACAATATTAAATGCGAACATAAGGTTTATGTAGTAAAACAACTCATTTTTCCTTCTTTTCCTGATGTGAGATTGTAAAATAAACGTTAATAGTTGTTTGGACGGGAAGTTCATTTCTCATGAAGCAATCTTAGTGGTTTTATTTTTAATATGATCAATCTTAGTTTATTTCAAATCAAACAAATCTAAGCAATATATTTTGATAAAACAGCTAAAACCGCGATTAAACCAGTGAATCAGTCAAATCGAAAACGATTCAGCCTAATCAACTAAGTCAAAAGACCAACCAATTTACAACAAAATTAATTAATTAAAATTTTTAAATTTTATTTTTAAATTTAAACCATCTTGAACTGAAACATGCACAATACTTGTAACGCCCCCAAAATATAACCATAAGTTCAACCCAAGTTAATATAAATGACAGCATGAATCAGAGTGCAAAGTTCTTTCATTTCATAATGTTAATAGTACAAAAGAGCTTAGCATAAACAAATGCCCTATAGTACGCTCGGACTGCCCGTCAGTCTGAAGATGATAAGCCGTGCTAAAGGTCAACCTAGTGCCCAAGGCACTCTGCAAACTCTGCCACAACCTAGCAGTAAAACGTGGATCTCTATCTGAGACGATCGACACTGGGACCCCGTGCAACCTCACTATGTCCCGAATATACAAGTCGGCAAGATGATCTACCGAATCTCTTACGCGCATAGAGATAAAGTGCGCCGACTTAGTCAACCGGTCTACAACTACCCAAATAGCATCACTACCCCGCTGAGTCCTCGGAAGACTTACAACAAAGTCCATCGTGACATGCTCCCACTTCCACTCAACTATAGGCAAGGGTTGTAACAAACCCGCTGGCCTCTGATGTTCGGCCTTCACTTGCTGACAAGTAAGGCACTTAGACACGAAAACTGCCACATCCTTCTTCATACCCCGCCACCAAAACTGGTGACCCAAATGACGATACATCGGATGCACCGTAAGGTGTGAATGGTGAAATTCTCGGAGTACTTCCTCTCGGCAAGACTCCGGCACAAACAAACGGTCTCAGTACCTCACACTCAAGTCAGGATACACAGTCAATCCCTTCTCAACCTTCCCACTGGAGATCTTCTCCCAGAGGGATTCTACCTTAAGGTCACCTCTCTGTGCCTCTAACACTCGATTCACAAGTGTAGGCTACGCAACTACAGAAAACAAGGCTGCAGCCTCAACAGATTCACCCAAAAGCAAATCAAACTCGCCAAGTGCATCCAACATTTCCCACTCCCGGATGGCTATGCAAGCAATATCACTAATGGATTTTCTACTAACGGCATTGGTCACAACATTGGTCTTCCCCGGATAGTAATGCAACTTGAAGTCGTAATCCTCAATAAACTCCATCCACCTTCTCTGCCTCAAATTCAAGTCTTTCTGTGTAAACAGATACTTCAGACTCTTATGATCCGAGCACACCTCGAATCTCTCACCATAAAGGTAGTGCCTCCAAATCTTCAAGGAAAAAATCACAGCTGCTAACTCTAGGTCATGTGTAGGGTAATTCCTCTCATGTATTTTCAACTGCCGCGAGCCATATGCTACCATTTTTCCCTCCTACATCAACACACAACCCAAACCCTCTCGTGAAGCATCACAATACACTGCATAACCCAAAGTTCTCTCCGGAATAATCAACACTGGAGCGGTAGTAAGTCTAACTTTCAGCTCTTGGAACGACTTTTCACAAGTCTCACTCCATACAAACTCGACCCCTTTCCGCATCAATCTAGTCAATGGTGAAGCTAGCCTGGAGAAATCTTTCACAAATCGGCGGTAATACCCAGCTAATCCCAGAAAACTGCGGATCTCAAAAACACTCTTAGGCTGTGCCCAATCCTGCACTGCCTCTATCTTGGATGCATCAACAGGCACCCCTTCCCTGGAGACCACATGGCCTAAGAATTTCACCTCTCTTAGCCAGAACTCACACTTCCCAAACTTAGTATACAGCTTATGGGCTCTAAGCAACTCAAGCACCACTCTCAGGTGTTCCCCGTGCTCCTCCTCAGAAGGTGAATAAATCAGAATGTCGTCCACAAAAACGACTACAAAATAATCTAAGAATTCCTGGAATATCCGGTTCATCAAGTCCATAAATACTGCCGGTGCATTGGTGAGCCCAAAAGGTATCACCAGAAACTCATAGTGGCCATACCGCATACGGAATACCGTCTTCGGGATATCTTCCTCCCTGACCCTCAACTGATGGTAACCCAATCTCAAGTCTATCTTAGAGAAACAACGGGACCCTTTCAACTGGTCAAACAAATCATCAATACGAGGCATAGGGTATTTGTTCTTAACCGTAGCCCGATTCAATTTATGGTAATCAATACAAAGTCTCAAAGCCCCATCTTTCTTTTTAGCAAAGAGGGTCGGTGCTCCCCACGGCGAAGTACTAGGGCAGATAAACCCCTTATCTAACAATTCCTAGAGCTGAATCTTTAACTCACTCAACTCGGCTGGGGCAAAACGATACAGTGCCATGGAAATCGGCACCGTGTCGGGCACTAAATCAATAGAAAACTCCATCTCTCGACGAGGTGGTAAACTAACAAAATCCTCGGGAAAGACATCCGAGTACTCACCGACCACTCTGGGTTACTCAATCTGGATCTCATCACACTCACTACTCATAAAGCTAGCGAGAAGACCACTAAGCTCACTCCGCCCTCGCGGATCATACACTGGTGGCAAAACACTACCAACCCGATCCCCCAAGAAATGGAAACAATCCTTGCTCAAGGTACATGCGGTAACCCTCTGGCGGTAGCAATCAATAACAGCCCGGTATGACGATAACCAGTCCATACCCAAAATCACATCGAAACCCGACATAGCCATAACTACAAAAGAAAATGGAAGTCGGCGGTCGGCGACCTCTATATCACAGCCCTGACACCCTTATTTTAAAATCAACTCACCCCCAACAGGTGATACAACACAAATAGGAGAAGCTAACTGTGCCAACTCCAACCCCAAAACAGATGCAAATGCAGCAGATATAAAGGAATGGGATGCACTCGTATCAATCAACACATTGGCAATCGAGTTGCAAAACAAAAAGGTACTTCTCACAACAGATGGAGCCGGTACAAGATCCTGTGCGGTAACAGCATACACGTGCCCTGAAGGTCTCTGATCTACCTGCTCACCTCTCGGAGCAAAAGACTGCTGTACAGACTGAGACGATGAGGCTCCCTGATTGGCCCTCGAGGCCTGAACAGACTGAGCTGGCTGATAACTCTACCTCAACCCAGATGCACCAGATATGCCACTCAACTGTGGACAGAACCTCTTCAGGTGCCCCGCCTGACCACACTGGTAACAAGAGAGCGGCTGACCTCTACCCTGACTCTGGCTCTGAGGTCGAGCCGAAGATGAAGCTGCTCTCTGCCCTCCTCCCTTCTGCGGGCAATCTGGAGACTTGTGGCCCAGCTGACCACATTTGTAACAAGTAATGTCTCCCTGACTGCCTCTCCCAGAGCCTGAACTCGGCACTAGAAAGGTAGATCTCGCAAATGCATCTTGGGACTGCTGAGGGTTAGAACCCCTCTGCCTCCTACCGTCCCCCTGACCGTCTTGACTCCTCTTGGAGCCCCTCAACCTCTCCTCCTCCTCATGCATGATAATCTCAAGATGCGCTGCAGCATCCACAAGGCATCCATACTCCCGAGTCATGGACCCCGCAACTCTAGTCTTGAGCTCGTGTCTCAACTTATTTTCGAACTCAAGACAACGACGTTCCTCAGATGCCACTAGCTCAGGTGCAAACCTAGATAAGCTGGTAAATGCAGCCTCAAACTCGGCCACTGGTGTATTCAGCTGCTTGAGCTGACAGAACTGATCCCTCAATTTCTCCCTTATAGCGGGAGACAGAAACTTCTTCTGAAAGGCACAAACGAAAGCCTCCCAAGTCCCTCCAATACGACCTTGCACAAACTTCCACCATTGACCTGCGTCTCCCTTCAGCTGGAAAGACGCCAAGGTCACCTTCAAAGCCCCGTCTTCGATGCCCAGCATCTCAAACGTCTTCGTCATCTACTCAAGCCACTTATCAGCCTTAAGTGGCTCCTTAGGATCCCCCAGAAACTCGTCCGGGTTAGACCAGAAAAACTCTCTCTTCAAAAAGGACGGCCCTGCCTCAGTTACATGGGCCTGGACTTAATTCTCAGCTCTGAGAATGTCCATGGATTCCCTCAATGTTCTTGCCATCTCGTGGGCTAAGGCACCCATGGCCTGCTGACCTACTAGCTTGGCCACATTGGCCTGACCAATACCCTCCTGCTGTGCCAGAATCTCATCCGGTATAGGCACCTCCTGCCTCCTAGGCCTACCTCGCCTACCACCACGTCCTCGTCCTGACATCCTAATAAAGGTAACAAAAACATTAGCATATTTACAAATGTGCCGAAGCTATCTCACTCGCGTCCTAAAGCATTGGACAATAGTAATTCATTCCACGTAAGCACATAATCACATAAGCACTTACAAATTTCATTTTCGGATAATGACAGTCCCAAGGCGTTGCTAGAGTTCCGATTGGAAACAGCATTGATTAAGTGCTTTTCCAACAGAACTCCCAGAAACCCAAGGATCCAATCAACATCCTAGAAATTAAATCCCATACCCATATAGTCATATAAGCATGTTATCACATAAGTACATAACATTACACTTAAGTCTCTAACAAGCGAGACAAACCCATTGTGGTACTAACCACTTCCCACGTACCCAAAGTATTCAAACCTGGTACGCTCTGATACGAAGTTGTAACGCCCTCAAAATAGACCCATAAATCATACATTCTTGACATGCACAAACATAAGAGAATGAAGCACATTTCCATTTATCAGAGTATTAAGTATAAAAGTATTACATGTTGACATCAAAAGTAAATGCCCTACGGGCTTACAACTTTCCCAGTTAACACTTGGGTACAACAAAAGAAGAGTTCTAACTCTTTATACAAAATAAACCCTTGGCTTGATTTACATGTAATACAAATGAAAGCAACAAAAAGTCATCCAGCCTCTAAGCCTCCCAAGCTACGTCCTCGGAGGTGGCATACCATCTGTACCTGAAAATGATATCCCACATAGGGTGAGCCAAAGCCCAGTAGAGATATACTAAACCAGATATGAGCAATAACTAAAACATTAGCATTCAATAAATGGTTAACCCTTTTAAACCAGATTATAACACATTCCAATTCCATGACTAATATGTACATGTTTCATTCCACTTTCCTTTATTTATCCAATTCAATTCATAAACATGGCTCAGAACCTGGCCAAACAATTAAATGAGACTATATCTCATATTAATACACTTCCCTTAACCACAATTCAAATGAAACTACAACTCATAATAAAAACACTTCCAATACTTCAATTATCTACGTTATGCAAACGCAATTAGAATTTTGCGACTTTCACCCTGGGCACTCCGGCCAACTTAGTTATCAATGGAGTCCATCCCCTATCTCCTCCCAAACAGGTTTGAGAGTGCATCCCCTATCTCCTCCCAAACCATGGAGTACATCCCCTATCTCCTCCCACACAACATACATATACAATGTATTTAAACACTTATCATATACAATGATCAATCAATACACATATTCAATGTATTATTACAACCGTCATATTCAATGACATATTCCAGATGATTAGTTTTAGTTTTCCCTAATCAACATACAGTGTCTACAACAAACAAGACTATCCTCCACCGATAGCCCAAAGCAGTTATTTTTAAACAGATAATAAATGCATCAAACAGATATAATATCAACATTTTCATTGGTGGGTGATTAATTTATCCAACTACACCAATCAACCTCATAATTTCCTAATTTCATAATTTCCAACTCAATTTCATATTTCCCCAAATTAATTATACAAATTAATTTATCACAATAATTAGGGCATTTTCCTTTTTTCTCAAATATTGATCCTAGGACCAAATTCCACCAATTTGACTCACAAACTCATATACCCAAGGCCTTATATGCACATGGAGCTTTAAAACACAAAACCCCTCTTTATATGATTTTAATATAAACCCTAACTTTTCCAAAAATCACCAAACAACTCCATCTATCCAAAATACACAATATTTATGTCAAAACTCATAGAGAGGAGTAGGTTATCCCTACCTCAAATGGAGAGACCAAATGGAGAAGATGATGAAACTCGAAGTGCTCCAAATCCAAGGATTTTCGGATTGAAATGTAGCACACACCAAGCTCCACACTTTTAACAAAGGGACTAGGGTAGAAACACACTAGAACTAGGTGTATTCTTAGAGAGAAGTGGCGGTGTAGAGAGAGAGGCAGCCGATCTAGGGTTTTAGAGACAAAAGGAGATGAAAAAGTGAAGAAGAAACAAACTGCTATGACTGATATATGCAAAGCTCACTCGAGCGAAGGAGTGGTCGCTCGAGCGAGCAGACACAAAGAAACCTCGCTCGAGCGCACAAAGCCTCGCTCGAGCCAACAATTCGAAGCTTCAGGTTTGCAACTCAGAAGCACGCTCAAGCGAAGAAAAGCTCGCTCAAGTGAAGAAGCCCAAAACATAGCCTTCGCTCGCTCGAGCGAAGGAAAGCTCACTCGAGCCAAGAAATGCAACCTTCAGGTCCAGAACCAGGCGCAGTCGCAAGCTCGAGAGCAAGACTTCTTGCTCAAGCCACCAGACACAACACTTAACTCTCGCTCGAGCGAAGGAACTAAAACAAAGAGCTCGCTTGAGCGACAAAAGTCTCGCTCGAGCGAAGACATCAAAATCTAGGTAGCAACCATTTGTTTCCAATCTCAACCAACCTGTTACAAACCTGCCCAACATATCCTAAAACTCCTATACAAATAATTAAATGACGGAAACAAGATATAAACAAAACCAACACCACGGAACCTAAGTCCGGAATACAATAAACGAATGAGAGAAAATCGGGATCGCTATAAAATGACATAATTCTAATACTTCACTATTTTAGAAACTCTCAGTACTCTGCACTTCTGCAAAAGTGCTGGAGGTGTCTTTTATGCTCAACCGGCGCTTTCTACGCTCAAGTAGGTAGGCGCTCAAGCGTTCTCTCTTGAGCTCGAGCGGTTGGTCTGTCTTTTGCGAAATACTCGAGGTGTGTAATCTGCGCTTGAGCGGAGCAAATCTTTGTGTCTGACGCTCGAGCATGAAATTTTCTGCTCGAATGGACTGTGCGTATATCAGATCGCGAAAAGCACTTTTTACATCACTTTTTCAGATCTATTCATCTCAAAACCCTAAAGTGAGACTCTCTCTCTCTCTCTCTCTCTCTCTCTCTCTCTCTCTCTAAAATACTCTCTCTTTCTAGATTTCCACCTAGTTCTAGTGGTTTCTCAACCCTTATGCCTTCATTAAAAAGGTAGAACTCCTCAAGCTCTTCACTTTGATCCAAGTAGATGTTGATTTCGTCACTTTTGAAATTCCATACTTGCTTGACTCGTCTTCTCTCTTTGAGGTAGGGATATTCTACACCTTAATATGGTTTTTAGCCTAGATATTTGTTGATTATGTGTAAATGGTGAGATTTGGAGAAGATTTGAGAAAATCTAGGGATTTGAAATTCAAATTGAAAAGAGGGGTTTTTATGATGTATTACCTAAATGATTATGGGGTTTTGGATATGAGGTTATCATGTGTTTAAATGATAAATTTTGGCCTCTAGACAATATTTGGGAAATGGGAAAAATTGCCCTAAAATGTTGGGAATACTTATTTTGTAAAAATAATGAAATTGGTTTGAAAAATGTGAAATTGAGAGGATGTATGTATGAATTGTGTAATTGGATTTATTGAATCTCTCACCCATGGAAATTTGAGGAATTAGCTATTTTAAAGATTGTATATCTGTTTAGAAATATCTATCTTGGGCTATCGGTGGAGGATAGCTATGACTGTTATAACAATTGCATGAGGAATAGGTGAATTGAAACTAATCATTAAATTGTGTCATTGAATATGATGGTATGTTGAGGCATTAGATATGCATGATTGTAGTCACTGAATGTGACGGTATATTTTAAATACATTATATATGTATGATGTGTTGGGAGGAGAAAAGAGATTTGCTCCCTGTTTTGGGAGAAGATAGAGGATGGACTCTATTGAAAATTAGGTTGACTAGAGTGTCCAAGGGTGAAAGTCCCGAAATCATATGCATACGTGGGTGCCGATTCCACGGACGAAATTTTCGTAAAATGGCAAGGTTGAAGTGCTTGTTGAGTAGTTATGTTAATTGAGAACCACTGAGTTGTAATCTCGGTTGGATTATTTGAAAATTATAAATTTGATCTATGAATTGGAATGAAATGTACTAATTTGAAATGAATGTATGGGAATGGAATGAGATATCAGTATTGGTACCGTGTGGTGATGGAGAGAATGTGAATTGGTCATGAATATTTTATATTTGAAACTTATATCTTAGTTAAACTTCATATATTGTGATAGACTGTTTCTATTGGGTTTTGGCTCACATTACTTGGGAAACCATTTTCAGGCACTGGTGATATGCTTTCTCCAAGGATGTAGCTTGGGTGGACCTAAGGGCTGGAGGCTCTATTTTTGTTATTTTGTGTTTAAATATTTATTCAAGCCTTGGGCTTTATATGTATGGAGCTTATGACTCCCTTTTTATTGTAACCAAGTTAATGTCTTGGAAAGATGTAAGCACGTAGGGCACTTATTCTGTTGTTATTTAACTAATATTACATGCTATAGATTCAGAATAAACATTTATGAATGTATAATGCATGCAATAACTTTTGTAATATAAACTCTGATGAATGGATGTGTATTATTTCTATTATGTTCGTAGATCTTATGGAATGGGTTATTTATATTATTTTTTGGGGCGTTACAACTTGGTATCAGAGTGTACCGGATTTGAATACTTTGGCTACGTGGGAAGTGGTTAGTACCAGAATGGGTTTGTCTCGCTTGTTAGAGACTTAAGTATAGATGGTATGTGCTTACATGATAACATGTTTATGTGATTATATGGGTATGAGATTTAGTTCCTAAGATGTTGATTGGGTCTACAAGTTTTTGGAAGTCCCATTAGAAGAGCACTTGATCATTGTTATTTCTAATTGGAACTCTAGAAACGCCGCAGGACAGTCACTATCTAGGAAGGAAATTCGTATGTGTTTATGTGATTATGTGCTTACGTGGAGTGAGTTACTGTTGTCCACCATATTAGAACTCGAGTGAATTAGCTTCGGCACATTCGTAAATGTGCCAATCTCTTTGTTACCTTTATTGGGATGTCAGGACGTGGTCGTGGTGGTAGGCGTGGTAGGCTTAGGAGGCATGAGATGCCTATATCGGATGAAATTCTGGCACAGAAGGAGGTAGTTGGTCAGGCCAATGTGGCCGAACCGGTTGGTTAGCAAGCCATGGGAACTTTAGCCTGCGAGATGACCGAAGCATTAAGGGAATCCATGGACATTCTCAGAGCTGAGAATCAAGTCCAGGCCCAGGCAGTTGAAGCAGGGCCGTCATTTCTGAAGAAGGAGTTCTTCAGGTCGAATCCAGACGAGTTTTTGGGAGATCCTAAGGAGCCATTAAAGGCTGACGAGTGGTTAGAATAGATGGTAAAGATGTTTGAGATGCTCGGCATCAAAGACGGGACTTTGAAAGTGACCTTGGCGTCCTTCCAGCTGAAGGGAGATGCAGGTCAGTGGTGGAAGTATGCGCGAGGGCGCATTAGAGGGACTTGAGAGGCCTTTGTTGACGCCTTCCAGAACAAATATTTACCTACTACAGTAAAGGAGAAGTTGAGAGATCAATTCTCCAAGTTCGTGCAGCTCAATACACTAGTGGTTGAGTTTGAGGCCACCTTTACTAGCTTGTCTAGGTTTGCACCGGAGTTAGTGGTGACTGAGGAGCGCCGGTGTTTGGAATTCGAGAAGAGGCTAAGGACTGGGCTTATGTTTATAGTGGCCGAATCCATGATTAGGGATTATAGGCGCCTTGTGGAGGCTGCAGCCCATCTTGAGACTATCATACATGCAGAGAAGGAGAGAATGAGGGGCTCTAGAAGGAGTTAGGATAGTCAGAGGAACGGTAAGAAACAGAGGGGTCCTAACCCTCAACAGTCCCAGGGAGTATAGTCGAGTTCTACCTTTCCAATACCGAGTTCGGGTTTTGGGAGAGGTGGTTAGGGAGATGTGACTTGTTTCAAGTGTGGTCAGTTGGGCCATAAGTCACCAGCTTGCCCACAGAGGAGAGGAAGGCAGCAAGCAGCATCGTCTTCGACTTGTTCTTAAGACCAGAATCAGGGTAGAAGGCAACCGTTTACTTGTTATCAGTGTGGGCAGGCGGGACACTTGAAGAGGTTTTGCCCACAGTTGGGTGGCACACCTGGTGTGTCTGGTTTGAAACAAACACAAAGTCACCAGCCTCGAGGCCTAATCAGAGAGCCTCTTCGGCTCAATCTGTACAGTAAAGCTATGCTTCAAGGGGTGAGCAAGTAGATCAGAGGCCAACAGGGTGTGTGTATACTGTTACCGCATCAGATCTTGTACCAGCTCCATCTATTGTGAGAGATACCTTTTTGTTTTGTAATTTAGTTGCTAGTGTATTGATTGATATGGGTGCATCCTATTCATTTATTTCGTTTGCATTTGCATCGTTTTAGGGTTGGAGTTGGCACAGTTAGCATCTCCTATTTGTGTAGAGTCACCTATTGGTGGTGAGGTCATTCTGAAAACAGGGGTGTGGGGGTTGTGATATAGAAGTCGTCGGTCATCGACTTCCATCTGCATTTGTTTTGCTTGATATGACTGGTTTTGATGTTATTTTGGGTATGGACTGGCTATCGTCATACTGGGTTGTTATAGATTGCTACCGTCAGAGGGTCACTGTATGTATCTTGAACGGTGATTGTTTCTATTTCTTGGGGGACCGGGTGGATAGAGTCTTATTCCCGGAATATGATCCGCATGGGCAGAGTGAGCTTAGTTGTCTTCTTGCTAGCTTTCAGAGTAGTGAGTGTGATGAAGTCCGAGTTGAGTTGCCAAGGGTGGTTTGTGAGTATTCAGATGTCTTCCCTAAGGATCTTACTAGTTTACCACCTCAATGAGAGATAGAGTTCTCTATTGATTTAGTGCCTGGCACGGCACCGATTTCTATGGCACCGTATCGATTTGCACCTGCTAAGTTGAGTGAGTTGAAGATTCAACTCCAAGAGTTGTTAGATAAAAGTTTTATTCGCCCTAGTACATCACCTTGGGGAGCACCGACTCTCTTTGCTAAAAAGAAAGATGGAGCGTTGCGACTTTGCATAGATTATCGAAAGTTGAACCGGGTTATGGTTAAGAAAAAATATCCTATGCCTCGTATAGATGATCTATTTGATCAGTTGAAGGGATCTTGTTGTTTCTCTAAGATAGACCTAAGATCGGGTTATCATCAATTGAGAGTGAGGGAGGAGGATATTCCAAAGATGACATTTCGTGGTATAGCCATTACAAGTTTCTAGTGATGCCTTTTGGGCTAACTAATGCTCTAGTAGTGTTTATGGATTTGATGAACCGAATCTTTCGAGAGTTCTTAGACTGTTTCGTGGTCGCCTTTGTGGACGACATCTTGATTTACTCACTCTCTGAGGAGGAGCACGAGGAACACTTGCGAGTGGTGCTTGAGTTGCTTAGAGCCCATAAGCTGTATGCTAAGTTTGGGAAGTGTGAATTCTAGTTGAGAGAAGTTAAGTTCTTAGGCTATGTGGTATCCGGAGAAGGGGTGACTATAGATTCATCCAAGATAGAGGCAATGCAATATTGGGCACAACCTAAGAACGCTTTCGAGATCTGTAGTTTCTTGGGGTTGGCCAGGTATTACCGTCGGTTTGTGAAAGATTTCTCTAGGCTAGCTTCACATTTGACTAGGTTGACGATGAATGGAATCAAATTTATGTGGGATGAGACTTGTGAGAATTCGTTCCAGGAACTTAAGGTTAGACTTACCACTACTCTAGTCATGATTATTCCGGAGAGGGGTTTGAGTTATTCAGTGTATTGTGATGCCTCACGGGAAGGCTTGCGTTGTGTTTTGATGCAAGAGAGAAATGTAGTAGCCTATGGTTCACGACAGTTGAAAACCCACAAGAGGAACTACCCTACTCACGACTTAGAGTTAGCAGTGGTGATATTTGCCTTGAAAATTTGGAGGCATTGTCTATATGGTGAGAGATTTGAGGTGTTCTCTGATCATAAGAGTCTGAAGTACTTGTTTACACAGAATGACTTGAATTTAAGATAGAGAAAGTGGATGGAGTTCATAGAGGATTATGATTTCGAGTTGCATTACCATCCAGGGAAGGCCAATGTGGTGGCCGATGCTTTGAGTAGGAAGTCAATTAGCAGTGTAGCTTGTATCGCCATCTGGGAATGGGAAATGTTGGGTACTCTTGGGGAGTTCGACTTGTATCTTGGCGAGTCTGTTGAATCTACGGCTTTGGTTTCAGTAGTTGCTCAACCAACACTTGTGAGCCGAGTGTTAGAAGTGCAGAGGGGTGATCTTGAGGTAGAAACCCTTAGGGAGAAGATCTCCAATGGAAATGTACAGAAGGGTTTGAATGTGTATCCCGACTAGAGTGTGAGATACCGTGATCATTTGTTCGTGCCGGAGTCTTGCCGAGAGGAAGTACTCCGAGAGTTTCACTATTCACGCCTTGCGGTGCATCTGAGAGGCACAAAGATGTATCATGATATGAGTTGCCAGTTTTGGTGGAGGGGTATGAAGAAGAATGTAGCCATGTTTGTATCGAAGTGCCTTACTTGTCAACAAGTGAAGGTCGAACATCAGATGCCAGTAGGTTTGTTGCAATCCTTGCCTATAGCCAAGTGGAAATATGAGCATGCTGTGATGGATTTTGTTGTGGGCGTTCCAAGGACTCAACGGGGTAGCGACGCCATTTGGGTGGTAGTTGACCGGTTAACCAAGTCTGCGTATTTCATACCTATGCGCGTGAGTGATTCAGTAAACTATCTTGCCGACCTTTACATTAGGGACATAGTGAGATTGCACGGGGTCCTTGTGATGGTTGTCTCAGATAGAGATCTGCGTTTCACAGCTCGATTGTGGCAGAGCTTGCAGAGTGCATTGGGCACTAGGTTGACCTTTAGCACTACTTACCATCCTCAGACTGACAGACAGTCCGAACGTACAATTCAGATCCTTGAGGATATGCTTCGAGGCTGCGTCCTTGACTTTAAGGGGTCGTGGGAGAGACACATACCCTTAGTGGAGTTTACCTACAATAACAGCTTCCGGTCGAGTATTGGCATGGCACCGTTTGAGGCCTTGTATGGTCGACCTTGTAGGTCTCCAATGTGTTGGGCCGAGGTGGGTAATGCACCTTTGTTGGGTCTAGAGTTGGTTCGGGAAACGGCGGAGAAAGTTGCACTTATCCGTAAGAAATTGATTACAGCCTAGAGTCACCAGAAAAGTTATGCCGATCATAGGAGGAGGCCCTTGTCTTTTGAGATGGGAGATCATGTCTTTTTGAAAATATCACCTAGGCGAGGTCTGATGAGATTCGGGAAGAGTAGGAAGTTATCCCCTCGGTTTATTGGCCCTTTTGAGATCCTTGAACGGATTGGAGAGGTTGCTTACCGTTTGGTGTTGTCGTCACAACTTTTCGGAGTACATGACATGTTTCATATTAGTATGCTTCGAAAGTATGAGCTGGATCCATCGCACGTGTTGGATTGGACCGACTTGGAGGTAGACGAGGATGCCTCATATGAGTAGAGACCGGTGAGGGTCTTGGATAGATGGGACCAAGTCTTGCGAGGTAAGACAATTCCCTTGGTCAAAGTATTGTGGAAACATCATGGGGTTGAGGAAGCAACTTGGGAACATGAATTGGAAGTTCGAGAGAAATATCCAGACTTATTTGTTGATATTTGAGCATGTGTTGAGATTCTAACCTTGTTCATGAACTGTAAAGACATTGTATATGTTTTGAACTATAAGAACATTGTATATGTTAACTATGTTTCAGAAATGCAAGCTTAATATGAAAATTGTATATGTTGTTTAAGCTTTGGAAATGCAAATTTATCATAAACATTGAATATGTTTTGGAAATATGAGGTGCACGTATTGAAGTTAATTAAAACCATGAGAGATACATACTGATAATATATGTTGAGATGTGTATTGTGGATTTATTCCTTTTGTGAAGGGATTGAATGACCAGTAGGTGGGTCATGGTGTTAAGAACTGACTTGTAATCACTTTGAAAATTGGCTAAGCATGATTTTGAAGCAAGATTTATAATTTCGGGGACGAAATTCCTTAATCGGGGGAGGTTACAGAGATTCCGGTTTTGACCCGGCTCTTATGATGTTCTGGACTCGGGTCTTATGTTTTCATATTGTTGTTGATCTCTTTCTTCCCTTGTATACCTTTGAAATTGGTCTTTGGGTTGTTGTAGTTGCGTTTGGAACATGTTGGTTACTTAGTTTTCAAACCTTGTGTTGTCCAGAATTTTGGTCCTCTACTTGAGCGGTCATTATTGTGCTCGAGTGGGCTAGGTAAATTTTGGTCCTCTGCTCGAGCGGCTTTTCTTACGCTCGAGCGGGAGTTACAAACTCTCAGTACTCTGCACTTTTGCAAAAGTGCTGGAGGTGTGTCTTTTACGTTCGAGTGGCGTTTCCTATGCTCGAATGGGTAAGCGCTCGAGCGTTCTCTCTTGAGCTCGAGCGGTTGGTCTGTCTTTTGCGAAATACTGAAGGTGTGTAATCGGTGCTCGAGCAGGCCTCTTCTTGCGCTCGAGCAGAGCAAATCTTTGTGTCTAACACTCGAGCGTGAAATCTTCTGCTTGAACGGATTGCGCGTATATCAAATCGCGAAAATCACTTTTTACATCACTTTTTTAGATCTATTCATCTCAAAACCCTAAAGTGAGACTCTCTCTCTCTCTCTAGATTTTCACCTAGTTCTAGTGGTTTCTCAACCTTTGTGCCTTCATTAAAAAGGTAGAACTCCTCAAGCTCTTCACTTTGATTCGAGTAGAAGTTGATTTCGTCACTTTTGAAGTTCCATCCTTGCTTGGCTCGTCTTCTTTCTTTGAGGTAGGGACATTCTACACCTTAATATGGTTTTTAACCTAGATATTTGTTGATTATGTGTGAATGGTGAGATTTGGAGGAGATTTGAGAAAATCTAGGGAATTGAAATTCCAATTGAAAATAGGGGTTTTTATGATGTGTTACCTAAATGATTATGGAGTTTTGGATATGAGGTTATCATGTGTTTAAATGATAAATTTTGGCCTTTGGAATAATATTTGCAAAATGGGAAAAATTGCCCTAAAATGTTAGGAATACTTATTTTGTAAAAATAATGAAATTGGTATGAAAATGTGAAATTGAGAGGATGTATGCATGAATTGTGTAGTTGGATTTATTGAATCACTCACCCATGGAAATTTGAGGAATTACCTGTTTTAAAGATTGTATATCTGTTTAGAAATATCTGTCTTGGGCTATCGGTGGAGGATAGCTATGACTGTTGTAGAAATTGCATGAGGAATAGGTGAATTGAAACTAATCATTAAATTGTGTCATTGAATATGATGGTATGTTGAGGCATTGGATATGCATGATTGTAGTCATTGAATGTAACGGTATATTTTAAATACATTGTATATGTATGATGTGTTGGGAGGAGAAATGGGATATACTCCATGTTTTTGGAGGAGATAGGAGATAGACTCTATTGAAAATTAAGTTGGCCGGAGTGTCCAGGCTGAAAGTTCCGAAATCATATGCATATATGGTTGCCGATTCCGCGGACGAAATTTCCGTAAAATGACAAGGTTGAAGTGCTTGTATAGTAGTTTTGTTAATTGAGAACCACTGAGTTGTAATCTCGGTTGGATTATTTGAAAATTATCAATTTGATCTATGAGTTGGAACGAAATGTACTAATTTGAAATGAATGTATGGGAATGGAATGAGATATGAGTATTGGTACGTGTGGTCATGGAAAGAATGTGAATTGGTCATGAATATTGAATATGTTTATATTTGACACTTATATCTTAGTTAAACTTCATAAATTGTGATAGACTGTTTCTACTGGGTTTTGGCTCACATTACTTGGGAAACCATTTTCAAGCACTGGTGATATGCTTCCTCTAAGGACGTAGCTTGGGTGGACCTAAGGGCTGGAGGCTCTATTTTTGTCATTTTGTGTTTAAATGTTTATTCAAGCCTTGGGCTTTATATGTATGGAGCTTATGACTCCCTTTTTGTTGTAACCAAGTTAATGTCTTGGAAAGATGTAAGCACGTAGGGCACTTATTCTGTTGTTATTTAACTAATGTTACATGCTATAGATTCAGAATGAACATTTATGAATGTATAATACATGTAATACCTTTTGTAATATAAACTCTGATGAATGGAAGTGTATTATTTCTATTATGTTCATAGATCTTATGGAATGGGTTATTTGTATTATTTTTGGGTGCGTTACAAAAATTGAACGACTGAGATTGTTTAATTAGAAATGAACTTTCTGTCCAAACATGTAACGCCCCGAAATAATCCAACATAAATCTAATATACCCAACCACGTCCATTAAATGATAATAACGATACTCCAATCATTACATCATCAAGTAACAAAATTTATACAAAAGTTCCACATGTGACTTATACATTCAATGATATAGAAATACATGAATCTATAGCATGCAGAGCATCATGTTCCAAAAGCAATAAAATGCCCTCATGGGCTTACAATTTCCAAGGCTTAAGCCTGGTCACACAAAAATGGCCTCTCGGACCCATACATGAATGGCCCTAGGCTAGCAATTAAATCATAACAAACAGAGTTATTACTCTTCACGACATATCCATGCCCTCAATTTGGTGGGACCACCACGTCTTTTCCTGCACCAAAATCCCATAGGGGTGAGCATAAAGCCCAATAGAGAATCTTTACAAAGTATATACAGTTATGCAAGATTTTTCAATGTTAAATGCAAATGCAAATGCAAATGCCATGCAATGCCATTTTAGAGAAAATTTCATTACTTGCTCTTCTTGAAAATCACCATATTTCAATAACAATTTGCAATCTCATCAATTCCAAAACTTCCAATTTTAACCAATAGAGGTGGTAAATACGACTCAGGTAATTCCTAAGTTGGTGTCTGCAAATAGGCTCAACAAACACTACCAATAACCCCACTTTACCAGTTGCTAACCGAAAGGGAAGTGGTACCTCCTCCGCGTGTGTTTTCGGTCTTTCACCCCGGACACTCAGGCCAACTTATCAATTTCATCTACACCTCCTATCCGGACTTACCAACGTATTTACCCTATAACCTTTCAATAGTTCTCATTCAAAATATTCTTTTCTCAATATAAGCGTTTCCAAACTCAATTCAAGATGTATAATGATAATAATAATAAATTGAATGAGTATGCCATGCAATGATTAATGCCTCATAACATTTCTCTATTTTTCCTCCCTCCAATGTTATTTCACAAAATAACCATATGCTCAACCCAAGTTATCAACACATAGCAGTATTTTCTCCTCATGCACAATTCCTATCAATTTAGTCTCTTCAAGACCATATGTAATTTTTCGAATGTCAATTTCCAAGATTACAATTCTCATAATCTATAATACTCAACAATTTGTCATCTTACAACTATACATGCTCATGCATTCAACAATAATTTTAAAATAAATTCCCAATCCTCATACATCAAAAGATTGCCATTTTTGCAAACATAATATAAAATCTACACTCATTCATTCATTTAACACAAGAAAAGAAAGAAACCCCATAGGTTTTTCCCACATATTCGAAAACCCCCAAATTTCTAGGGTTCTTCATCAAAACTAAAACATCTCCCCATTTTCCTTGGTGAAATCCCTTCAAAATCATCTTTCTCAAATTGTTGAAAATGAAACCCTCAAGGATCAAAAGGTTGAGATTTAAACCCCACTTTTAAAATCTCTACATTTTTGTGCCATAAAATCAAAAGAAATGAAATAACTTCAAGGAACCCTTTAAAACACATCATCATTGCAAAACATGTATATATAACTCAAAAGAATCCTTACCTCAAAGTTCGATGAAGAAAAGAAGATGAAACCCTAGAAATCAAAGATGCCCCAAACTTAATCTCTACCGTACACAATGTAGCTCTTGAGGAGCTCTTCCACTTTGATGAAAGGATTTGGGTTGGGATGCACTAGATCCAAAGAAATCAAGAACCCTAGGTGTTTTGGTGTATTAAATGTAGAGAGAAGGGAGAGGAGATGATTTTTAAGAGAGAGAGAGATGGGCCAAAAGTGATACAAACACAACCCTAGAGAGAAAATAAAACCGAGATTCGGATTGCCCAGTGTCCCGCACGTGCAGAGCCTCCTTCATGCACGTGCAGCCTTCATCCCCGCACGTGCGGCCATCTCCTCTCACACCTGCATATATTGCAGTGTGCTGCCCCAAACCTCCCCTGAATTTCGCACATGCGGCCTCACCTCCTGCACGTGCGTCCCCTCCCCTGCACGTGCGGCCTAGGGACCCGTATGTGCGGCCATGTTTCTCCAGCCCAGAATTTTTTCTCTGTTCGATTCTAGGCACTTTGGACCTGAAATCGCACTCTTCAGAACAAGTGAAAACCAACACCGAATAAACCAGAACAAGAATTTATTTGAGAGAAGCCTCCGGACACCACAAATCCAAACGATGAACAAGACTCCACGTCAATCTCGACACTCTAATAAGGCAAATTCAAGGTTAAACAAGGAAGAGCGAAACTAGTGACACACCTGGTCATCACAAAACAGCTATTAACTTTTATTTTACAATCCCACATCAGGAAAAGGAGGAAAAAATGAGTTGTTTCACTATATAAACAACTCATATTTAATATTGTAGTGTTGTGTAGGTTTCAATTCAAGACAGTTTAAATTTTAAAATTCAAATAAAATTTAAAATTTTTAATTAATTAATTTTTGTATAAGTTGGTTGGTCCTTTGACCTAGCCGATAGGGTGAACCGTTTTCGGTTTGATTGATTCGCTGGTTTAACTGTGATTTTTGCAGTTTTATCAAAATATATTGATTAAATTTGTTTGATTCGACATAAGTTAAAGATTGACCTAATTAAATATTAAACAGTTAAAATTTCTTGATTCAAAATAAATTTCCTGTCTAAACAATTGTTAACTTTTAAACAATTAAGAAAATCTCCATTGACTAACTTCTATTTAACTTTTATTTTATAATCCCACACTGAGAAAAAAAGGAAAAAAGTGAATTGTTTCATTTACATAAACTAAATCTTATGCTCCCATTTATATATACAAAATGAGATTTTTAGTAAGAAACCTTATGATCAATATTTCATACTATTTTTTTTTTAATTTTCTTAATTTTAAACAATTAAGAAAATCTCGATTAGCTAGCTTCCATTTAATTTTTATTTTACAAAATATAAAAAAATTAAATATAATTATCATATTTTTATTAAATAATATATTATTTTATTCCGTACATAGCATGAGTGATATGCTAGTATATAATTATCTTCAAGGATAAAAAAAAGTTTGAAAACAGCGTGGTTTGAATCTTACAAAGTGGGTGTTTAGGAAGTTGCTATTTTAGTAGGCTGTTTTAGTTTTTGGCTATTTTAGTAGGCTAAAATTTTTATATTTAGGTAGGTAGTTGGATTTTTTATAATTGGATGTGATGTTTGTGAGAGAAAAAGTGAAATGTTTATGGGTTTAATGTGATATTTTATCTTATTAATTATTTTAGTCTATTTTATTATTTTATAGATTTTAACCCAAAAAGTGAAAAAAAGCCTTCGCCATAAAATGTAATGAAAAGAAGGTGAAAAATTAAATATCAACTAACCTTTAAAATCTTGCAAAAAAGATAATGAAAGTGGTGGGTTATTTTTTGGCATGATATAAGTTCTTTAGGGTACGTAAGTTGTCACTAAAGAAAAGTTTTATGGATTAGCCAATCAATAGGAGAGAGATAAGTTGAGAAGAGAGAGAGAGAATAAGAAGCAAGTTTAAATATATATATATATATGGGCTTTGATTGAGGCCTCGAAAATGAGGCTCGAAATTGCCTCGAATTGAATTTTTTTTTTTTTTTTCATTTTTTTCTGGGTTAATACATTGCAAATAATAATAATAATAATAATAATAATAATAATAATAATAATAATAATAATAATAACAAGCAAAGCATCAACCCAGCAAAAAAAAAGAAAAAAGAAAAATCAAATTCGAGCCAAATTTGAGCCAAAAAATTTGAGGCCTCAATCATTTTTGTATATATATATATTTGGAAAGAAAATAAAAATCAAGAGATTAGATTGAAAAGATATGGAATATTTTTTATCTTTCCTTTTGAAAATTATAAATTATGGAATTAATATTTTAAAAACTATATACTTTAATAGATTAGTCAATACTCCCTTCGTCCCAAAATAATAGTCCCTTTTGAGAAATTTAATTTATTTTTTTATAGCACAATTATTGCACTTTAAAAAAACTAATTTTTCAAAATTACCTTTTAATAGTACATTTTTTAGGGAATATCAATTGTCATGATTGTACTTTATATGTTGTTAATGAATTTAAAAGAAAGGCAAAATAGGAAATTCATATTATTTTTGTTCTTAATTTTTGAAAATGGATTAATATTTTGGGACAATAAAAAATAAAATAAAGACTAATATTTTGATACGGAGGGAGTATTACCTTTTAAATTTATTTTTTAATTTAACAAATTCACAAATTGATTATAAGGTTTTGGAGTCCTCGCAACTTCACAAGGCTCTCACAAAAACATATTTTGCTATAATATATATAGCCTTCGTTTGGGATGTGGGTTAACTTTTTAATTTTTTGGCTTTTAGCCTGTGGCTAAAAAGCCTCGTTTGGTATAGTTTTTTTTTTTTTTTTCTTTTTTGACTTTTGTGAGAGAAAAAATAAAATGATTATAATTTGAATGTGACATTTTGTCTTATTTGACTAAAATAGCCAATTTTATCCTATATGACTATTTTAATCCAAATAAGCATGCGAAACATAATTATAGTATAGATTACGTAAAAACGTCTCTAAAGATCCAAAACTTTCGGTTTTATCTACAATCTTATATATAATCTTGAGAAATTAAAATAGAATTGGTATATTGACTTCAAAAGCGTGTGATTTAAATGTGATATTTTGATAGAATGATTATTCAATAGATTTATATGTGATAATGTTGTTTCTCATTCCCAATCTAAAAAAATAATGTTGTTTCTCATTAGCTAAAAATACTATGAAATAAATGTTGCATAATATTCTAAAAATATCTAACAATTTTTCCAAAATGCCAAGTTGAATATGCTTTGGTATTAATTTCTAATATCAATTAAGGAATTAAAGAACGGTAGTCCTACATGCACTCATTAATACATTAATTAGTGTACCAATATAATTGATATTATCATTTTAAAATTATAACGCCACCTATTATATAAATTATAAAAATTTAAAATTTTTAAAATTATGACATATCATCTATTTACACACGATGTTTGGGCCTATTCCAAATTTGAAAGCGTGACTAGCACGATAGCCTGGTTGTAATCCAGTGCTATATATTTGGGCAAAAACAAGTAGTCGATCAACGTTCTGGGGTTTTCCTAGCTACATAAATCAAGAAGCTCCTTATCAATGGTTCAAGTCAACTGTGAGCAATCTCTCTTTCTCTCTCTCTCTCTATATATAAATATATATGCAAGTTTTGCTTGTGAATTGTGATAATTTCTTTACTTGTCTAATTCAAGAAAAATACTTTTAAAAAAAATTATAAGATTTATTACTTTATATATTTTTTTTAAAGTTCAATTGTTTTTGTATGGAGCTTTTTTTATTTACATTTTTGTAGAAATGAAAACATTAGATTGAAGCACATTCACTCTGTTTTGTTACGATTGTCAAGATTCCTTTTTCAAAAAATTAATTTTTTTTACTTTTCATATATATATTTTTTAATTTTATTGAATTTTTTTAATATTTTAAACAATTTTTTTAATTTATAGATACACCTAATGTAAATACATTTAAAAAGTATAATATTTGTAAAAAATAAATTTAAAAAATTCACTAAATACCAAAAATATCCAAAAAAAAACAAAAATTCAGTATATTTTTTGTATTCTTGTATATTTATTAGTTTTTTAGAATATTTATTTTATAAATATTTTACTTTTTAGATACATTTAAGTAAGGTGCATCTACAAATATAAAAAAAAAATTTGCTTACTAAATATTAAAAAAAATACAAAAAACAAAAAAACTCAATTTTCAAAAAATTGAATTCAGAAAATAAAAATCAAACACACTAATTAAAATTTTAAATTTTGAATTTAAGAAGGAAAATAAAAGGGGAAAAAAAATATTTATATGTATTCATTCCTTCTATGATTAAAAAAGATCTTTAAAATTTAATGCTTACATAATTTAGTACCTTGTTTTAAGGGAAAAATATCTGCTAGTTGTCTTCAAAACTTAATTACAAAATCAAGAAACATATTATGATTTTGCATATTAATATTTATAAAGAATATCATTCACTTGAAAATACTTTTTTACTCATACAAAATGCAACAAAATCATTAACAGAGATTTACATACCTAAAAGACTTTAGTCATCTCCATATCCATTTATAGAACCCTAATATATGTATAATGATTTAATAGAAATATATGAAAATTGAATCATTCCAATTTTTTGCTACATAATCGAGTCTGTATATTTGAAGCAAAAAACTGGAATTAATTTTTGAAAATCTGAATTGCGTAAAAAACAAATTAAATTTACCAATCATACCCCTGAGAACCACCGAAACAACTCACTTATCTCTTCTCCAATACGATTAGCCTTCAATTCCTCGTCGACGGCGACAACCGTGTTGCTCCGGCGATTACTACAAGTCAAAAACCTACCGAAGTTGCTAAATAATACCGTGCGAGATGAAATCGATTCAAATCGATCCACGTAGTCTCTCAGCCAACTTCGTCTAGCGACATCAGAAGCTAAATTCTCTCCTGGCGACGCGTTCACCACTACTGGTACTCCGGCCGAGTTCTTGCTAACGGAAGTACAATCAGAGAGTCCTCGCCGATGTGTGGAATCTACGGAGACTACGTAGCCTTCGTCAACAATATAGTCGAACGAGGCGATTGAGTACAATCTTTGACCATCGTTGGAATCAGACCTACCTCGTCGTCAACTCATGCTTCCGATGTCAATCGGGAAACTGTTCCCGCGATCTTCTGGAACCGTGGACGAAATGATTTTATTCAGTACATCTTCCTCAATAGGATACACAGCGGACCTGCACAATGGACGTGTTTGATTGGACGAAAGCCACGCGTCAATGCAATCAGTATGGAAAGCATGACAATACAAAGAAAGTAATTGTAGCTGATCGTTCCTCTCGAACTTCGATAAACACACAGCACAGTCGCCGCTAACGATGTTTCCGGTGATGGAACAGAAAGTGAAGAGAGGAAGAGAGTTGATCAAATCTTTGGAGGAGTTTCACTGCTCGTATAAACACCGATCACGATTTGAATCGTCGCAGTTGTTTCTGGAGGAGACGACGTCATCTACGGCGGCAAAGGAGCAGCTGTTGCAGTGGCGAGTGATGAAATGAAGGAGGAGGTAGAGAAAGGCAGTCACGATGATAGAGGAGGCTATGATGACGATTACTATAATTAGTGAAGAAGACGGAGACGAAGATGATGATAGCAGAGAATAGTCATTGTGGTTGATCTGAGGGATTGTGACGGTGGTGGTACCTCCTCCGACGATGAGGAATGGCAGTGAATAAACATAAATAAATATGATTCAATTATATAATTACTGATATTTAATTATTTTGATTTTTGATATGAATATTTTATTTAATAAATTTAAAAAATAAACAATTTAAATTATTAAAATTAATTCTAAAATAAATTTACTAAGTCCAAACAATTCTGCACTATGTGATTTTTCTCTCTCTAGAGAGGGCGTCATATAGTGATATCGAATGCCAATGAATAAATGCTCTTATGGGTGTTTTTAGAGAGAGAAAAAGAGAGTGTGAGTGAAAGAGAGATAATTTAAGGCATATGACTAGATGGACTTGGCCATTGTTGGAAAAATTATTAGTTGATCTTTTGCATCATGTGATTATTTGTGGTAATCCGTGCTATGCACCGAACTTTATAAATTAAAAAAAAAATTATTATAATTATCTTAAAGTAATTTAATATTTTATTTTATGGTATACATGAAATTTATAAGTTAACTTTTATGTTTATAACTTTTTAAATTATTAATTTAAAAAAATTAAAATATATATGTATTTATATATATATATATATATTTATAAAAAAAAGTTAAACCTGATTAAATGAGATTAACTGAGTTATGACATATCTCTTTTTGTTATGAAAATATACAAATTTAAAAGTTATAATTAAAGCAAATATATAATTTTAATATTAAATATGAAAGGAAGTGATATTTAATAATAATTAATATGATGTTTCTATTATTAATCCAATAATTTAAGTTACATTTCTTTTGATTTCAATTTCATTACTAAAAATACAATATAAATATAATACACACACGAATTTCTAGTCTTTATGAATAAGAACGTTTCAAAATATTTTAAAACTTTCATCATTTTCTTTTAATTTTTTTTTATCTAATTTGATTTTAAATTTGAATAAAATTTTTGATTTGATATGAATTACTTTAACTTTTTCATTAAATTTTTATCAATTTTTAAAAGCTTTCATTCTTATCCCATTTTTTATTTTCTTTTCACCAATTTTGATGGGAAAAAATAATAATTTTCAACATTTCATCTTTTTAAATTTTTATCAAAATATAATTTGATAAAAAAAATATATTAAGGGTTGAAGATTCTCTTAATTGGAATTATAGTCTTGAAATAATCAAAGTTTGAGTATGTGGTTGGTTGAAATGTATAATTTAATTAATTCTCTTCTCATATTTGTTTAAAAATTGACACTTATGACTACCTCATTATAAGTTGGATTATGGAAAAAAAATTTGGAGTGTTAAACATTTTCCATTTATAAATATCCTACATATTAAAAATGCAAAAAAAAAAATGAAAAAGAAAAAAATTGTGTAACTTTTTTATATGTGTTTATCAGTTTTGTTTTATGGACATAAATAATTGATGTTTCAATTTAAAAAACTAAAAAGTAAAAAAAAATAAAAATAGATTGGGTTTCTTAGAGATAAAAGAAACCATCTAACTTTTCTATATACTATTAAGATGGACTATTTTAATCACATAAAAAAATAGAAATTATACTTAGAGATTATCCCTATATATTATGCTATTATATACAACTATAGTTGTAACAAATTAATTATAATATATATAAAATGTTATATTAAGCTTTCATTTTCAATTAATTGAATTATAATTAACAAACTAACAAATAGCAGTAATGGTCTAATAGGATAGAAAGATGATAAAAATAAAAATCACAATGATATTTAAAATTTTTAAATTTACCTAATTATACAAAAATCTAATGTAATAGTAAAATCTTGAATTCTCAATAAATTCACATTTTTTATAAAATAAAATGACAATAAAAAATAAAAAATTTGATACCCATGTTTTTACTTCAATTTTATGGTCTTCATTGAAGAAAACAAAATTCGATCAAAATCCTTGGCATGGAACGAACATAGATACTTTGATTGCAACAATGATCACCAATAATTCTTCTCTGTCATGCAAACCTGTAAACAAACACATAAATCTCACTAAAATTGAAACCAAAACCAAACCAACAGTAGAGAAAGAGAATTGCGCAAGAAAAAAGTAAAATTAAAAAATAAATAAATTTATAGAGTGTGAGAATGTTATCTCCAACAACTTAAACCTCACTTAACCCAATCCATTAGCTCCTCTGTCAGTGATCACGAAGTTTAAGAGTTGGGATGACTAATCAGATTATTTTTTAAAAAAGGCTTGAAAATTAATTAATTTATTTCATTAACTGATTTAAAATTTTGATATATATACATCAAAAAAATAGATAATTATATTAGTAAATTATAAATTTAGATATTGTCATTTTTTTTTAGATCCGTATCTAAATCTTTATCTTTTTTTTTATTTTTATGTGGTTTCTATTTGGGTTTTTTTTTTTTTTTTTCAATTTATTTAAGATGGAGTTTTGGGTTTCTAATTTTTTTTTAAATTTAATTTATTTGTTGTTTCTATTTTTTTAATTATTATTATTATTTAGGTAAGTTATGATGTGAGTTAGATATGTGAGTTTTATTGACTTAAAATATAATAGTGGGAGATATTTTCAAATTAGATTTGTTTAGATAAACTTTAAAGATATTTAAAATTTAAAAATAGATATTGAGATGCAAAAGAAAGATTTTAACTAAATAAATAAAAATCAAATTTATTAATTTTATCTGTTTGTATATCTGACTTTTAGTTTTTTTTTAAACATAATATATAAGATATAGATAGACATCTACAACTTTCATGAAAAATATTATCTAATTTTTTGGAGAAGAGAGAAGGAAGGCAAGTTTTAATATTTTTTTTTTGGAAATTGGTGAGAGAGATTAGGATGGAGAGATTGTGAAATATTTTTGTTATTAAATAAATAAATCCGTCAATAGTTTTTTTAATCTATTTTATAAATTAAAAAATTAATAATTTTAGAAAATTGATTGATTTGTCCCATTAAGTGATTTAATAGTGTAATGCTGTGTATATTTCAATACAGATTTTATTAATTTTAAACAATTCTAAAAAAAAATTCCATTAACTAACTTCCATTTAACCATATAAAACTAAAACTCTAATTAGTTTATAATTTATTTTGTAATCTCACATCGGGACAAAAAGAAAACAAAGTTTGTTTCACTATCTATCTATATATTATATATATAAAAAAAAAAAAAAAAGAAGACATTTTTAGGGAGAAACCTTCTAGGAGCTCCAAACCCTTATTCTGAAATTATTGAATTTTCTTAATTTTAAACAATTAAGAAAATTCTCGTTGGCTAGCTTCCATTTAAAATCCCACGTCGAAAAAAGAAAGAAAGAGTGAATTGTTTTGTAATGTCCTGCCTTTTTATTACTTGGATTCCATTACCAAACCATTATTATAGATTCAATTTCAGAGATAACATACATAAACTTTTTATATTTACAAGAACACATGAATAAAGATTCTCCCATCCGAATATAATATTAATGCAACAAGAGTTATAATTAAATAAATTGCTCGTAGGCTTACATCTTTTAAATTAAGAGGAAGGGTTTAACCATTTTATATCAATGGCATTCCGCCCACAAATAAAGGCCCCGTGGCCAGCAGGTAAAGAAGATCCATGACCTTGAAACACTTCTCGACGTTCACTTGAAAAAGGATTAGCAACGTGGGATGAACATAAAGTCCAGTAGGGATCTCAACATGATCCTAAACAATAACAACTTACAGATAGCTATGATCATGAATGCTTAGTCTCATACTATATAAATAAGGTGACGGTTTATACAGAAATATACGTATATAAGAACTTTTCTCAAAATCATTCATTTCATTCAATAACCTAAGCAATTCACTTTTCTTTTATCTTGTTACTTTTTTTCAAAATTCATATGACAATAACAAATCCCTGAAAACAATTTCACCAAGCCCATTACGTTTTCTCCCACTTTCTGGACTTACACCTGATTTGCCTTTTCAAAACATGTTCACAAGTATCCGATGTCCTTTACATTATTCACAATCTCAATACACACTACAAGAAATTGCACTTTTGGCAACTACTTTTGGCGACAACGTCAATTTTTCATAGGCAAAACTATATTTTTGGCGACATAGTAATCAATTTCGTTAGCAAAAGTAGACCTTTACCAACGCAATTTCCTACCGTCGCTAAAAAAGCATAACATTCACTAGGTGCCAAAATTATTGGTTGGCGCCAAAATTTCAAAAATTTTAGCTACGATGCTTATTTTTTAGCAACACAATAAGAGTTGCCATTAGTGTGCTTACTTTTGGCGATGACAAGTTGGCGTGGGCAAAGAATTAAATATTTAGCGACGATAACACTATTCGTTGGTAAAAATTTTGTTAGTAAAATGAGGTGATTTAGTGATTTGTGTTTTTAATATAATTTTTCAAAGAGTTTTAAATATTCTAGTTATTGAATTGTAAAATTAAAGTGATTATCGAATTAGATCACAAAATGAATCCATCAAGCCCAAACACACTCTTTAGTTTAGATGGTTAATTTGAGATAATCTAAACTTTTCCAAAGAATATTAGATTATCAATTTCAATATGTTTGGTTTTATTTTCAAAAACTTATTTCAGATTTTTTTTTTCTTCTAAAAAACTAAAAAAAAAAATGGTGAAAAAAGAAAAAAATACTTATTATTTTTGTATAATTTTATCTTTTAGGAGGTCATAAATAATTTTTAAAATTTTAAAAATATATTTTTGATTTTTATAGTTCTCAAATTAGTTTTAATTTTTTTAAAAAAAATAATTTTTTTTATTTTTTATTTTTAATTTTTAATTTTTTAATTTATTATTATTATTATTATTTTTTGTGATCCGATTCTAAAAATTAAGGTGGCAGAAATTTACCCCTTAAAATTTTCTCTTTTTTTCTAGGATAGGTAAATCCCTCATCACTCTCAAAATTTCCTCTTTTATTTTTCACGATGTACAAGTTACATCATGAATAATATGAAGAAAAAAAAAAAACACCAAAAAAAAGACCCAAAATATGTTAGATTTTTTTTGGTGTCAAAATATATACAAACCGTGACTTCTAATTGGGTTTTAAAAGAAGTTAGAAAGCTGTAAATCGGATAACCTAGAAGAGATGGAGAAGAGAGAGGGTTCGAAGGGGAGAGTGGTTCAGCGGCGCCAGGTTTTGAAGGGAAACGATTGACGGCGGCAGCGATCGATGGTTCGGCGAGACTGGTTCGATAATAATTAAGAAGAGTAGGGCTTTAATACTGTGTGTTGACTTTGAAGTCCTGAGTCTTCCCCTTTCTATTGTCTTAAGTTATTCTTGTTGATGGGTAGATAAGAAAATCAAGCTTGTAATATAGGGTTGGAAATGGCCGGTTAATGTTTGAATCTCTCCTTCAATAATAGAATCTGGTGTTCTGTCAGAGAATTGGAGGTCTCTTGGAGTTCCCTTCTTTAAAATGTTCATATGTTTGATTGATGCACTCTTGTTCATATAAAGTGATGAAATTGTGGGAGGGATTGTTGATATTTCTCTTTTAATTTGCTATTTATGTGCTTGTCTATTACAAAAGTCATATTGTTCTATTTTTGCTGTCTTTTTCTTGAATTTGATCTTCTTGATACTACTTGTAAAATCTTCAAAGTTTTAATTAAAAAATTTCTTTTTGCGAAAAAATTATTAGGTTTAATCGTGACATGGGTTTAAAGATACCAAGCCATCTTGCAAGAAACCCATGAAACTTATTGTTTCATGTTCTGTTTTGTATCATCCCTTCAGGGACATATCCAATATTATGTTTTGTATGGGAAAGAAGTGTGTATTTCAGCTTAGTGTATATACTTGATTCTCTTGCGTACTAGCAGCCTTTAGGTGTCACTTGAGAAGATAAATGGTTTGACGAATAGAGTATGGCGATATGGCATTAAAATTTGGGACAAATTAAGTAAGTTTCTTCAATAATGTTTTTGTAAATTACACAAAAGTCATATTCAACTAAAGCTTTATGCAGTTAATAAATCAAACTATAGTTTTATTTCACTAACCAAAGTTAGTTCTGATCGTAGCATAATGGTGCAGTTTGAGGACGATAAAATGGAATACACCGATGATGATGATGACTCCTATGACATGGTTAGTTGGAAAGAGTTCTACATCAACCCGACTGATTCTGATAAAGAAGACTCGTCTGATGAAAGTAAATCTCAGAAGAATGAAAGTTGGAAAGAGTTCTACTTGAGCTCGACTAATTCTAATAAAGAAGACTCGTCTGCAGAAACCAAATCTCAGAAGAATGAATTAGAGTCAGAAGCCTCCTTGGGTGATGATGAGACTGACATGGTATTCTTTCTGAACTTTTTTTATTTTTGTTTTTAAATTGAGATATATATAATTTCCAAAGTTTAATTAGATGTGGGTGACATTTTTATGGAGTCAATGTTAGCCTTCTGCATCTCAGAATAAGTGGAAATAAAATTATAGAGATATGTTTTGGTTATTGTGGAAGCAAGATTGTGAAAAGATATTTGGAATGATACACATGTCCTGGTCCTGAGAGTTTCGAATATAGAAGAATAAATATCGTCCTCCAGATTTCGTCGTCTTTTCTTTCTAAGACCCACTTCTAAATCTCTTGCTTCTTCAACACATCTCCGACACACCACCATGAAGTATATATATATTTCTTGATTTTCTTTCTTGTTTGTTTGGTTATTGTTTCTTTCTAGTTTTCTGCATAATGGGTTGTTCTTCTTTTTGCATATGGGCTCTTTAATACTTCTTGATAGGGTATTTATGGACAAATCATTGGCGTTTTATTTCAAGTTATATTATATCCTTTGTTTGTTTGCCAAGAAAATTTATAAAAAGAAAAAAAGAAATTCTATGATTGAAACCCCCGTTGGATCTAGGATTACAAGAAAATCTTCCCAAATCAAAAGTTCCAACAATATATATATATATATATATATTATTTGCATATTTTCTTTCCATTGTTTTATATTTACCTTTGTTTTCCTAGCAGCCAATTAGGGAATTTTTTTTTGGGGAGGGGGGGTGGGGTGGGGGACTACTGAAGTATTGGTGTTAACTGTATCCAAACTTGAAAGTAGACAATAACTCAGCTTCAGATTTAAGTGCATGAAAGTAATGGTCTTTCTATTTTAAATATACTTCTTCCAAATATTATATTTTGATGCATTCTTCATGTTTTTGTTGCTTCTGAATACATTGTATACATGGAATTGAAATTAATTGTGCAATGGTAGGATTATGAAATAACTTATGAATTGGTTTCTTAGACATTTTTTGTTGGATGGATTCATGATTAGTTAACCTGTTAATGAAATATTCATTTTGTTTCTAAATATAAATTTACTCAGTATCCCATTGTTGTCATTGTTGTCTTTATGTTAGTTACATTATATATAAACCATTTTACTTAGTTCTTGACAAGCCATCCTTCTTTTTCCTTAATTGTGCCACTTTCTATTTTGCTTGAGAATTCATGACACTGTTAACATTTTACTTGAAACATGAAGTAATCAGCTACTTGATTGAAGGATCACCTTTTGTAGGGCCTAGTTCTCTGTCAACACTTAATTGAAAAGAATCACTATGTGCTGGTTTACTGCATTAGTATTAAATTTGTTGAGAATTCTCAAATATTGAAATGTGTAGATAATGAAGTGGTGCAATGCTGTGAAACTTACTATCGATTGGTTATTTGGTTCCAAATGCCATTTTTCACTATTTATATTTGACCAACTTTCTCCTTTCCAAAATTGTTAGGAAGTATAAATAAGGCTTTATTACTTTGAGAGGTGTCTTTTTCCACTCTCTTAGCTTGAGTGGTGTCTTTTTACGCTCCCTAAGAGGAAGGTACAGGGCTAAAGTTAGTAATTTAGATTCTCATCTATTTAACATATTTTGCTGCCTTTTGCTTAGTTTCTTTTTTTCCTCTAATTTAGTTCACCTTTGTTTTGTTATTTTGTGCTTTGTGATGCTACAATTTCATAGCCTGTCACTGTAAAAGGAACTTTGTTGTAACATAAAAAATTATCGCGTAATGGATTGCTTGATTTACATTTCATGGGATTGTTTTTCAAATATCATAGCATTGTTTCACATTTTATTTCATTTAATTATATGCTATATCTATGGCTGCAAAGATGTCCAAAAATGGTAAATTATTTTTGAAGCCCGGCGGCTTCATCCAAAAGATAACGAAATATGAGAAGGATGGGAAAAAAAAAAAAAACAATTGAAAAAAAATTAAATCTGATTTGATGCTCTAGGAATAAAGGCCCTCAAGAATTCAATGTTTGGTTCTATTCAAAAGGACAATAGTAAAAGGTCTAGGGTGGGAAAGAGAAATATGGGTGAAAGTGATAATGATGAGAACTATCAACAACTTAATGATGATGAAGGACTGAGTTCTTCAAGTGATGATGGCGAGCCTTTTGATTCTCAAGTGATTGAGGTAATACATGTGTATATAAAAGGTAATTTCTCTATTGTTTCACTTGTTATATTACTTGTGTTTTGTCTAGTTATTTCAATTACTTGTGTTGTTTTTGGTACGAACTCATTTGATTTTGATTATGACCTAAACTGAAGAAAGTTATAAACCATTGCAATATTGAATGTTTAGGTGCATATGAAAGTTCAATTTTTTATTTTATTTTATTTTATTTTATTTTTTTTCAGGATAAATTTTTATATTCATTTGATAAGTATATTTGTATATTCATTGATAAGTAAATCTGTATATTTTTTCATTTTAATTTATAACTTACCAAAAAAAAAAATGCTCTTCTTGTTGCTTTATGATTGGTTTTACCTGTAGCTTCTTGGTAATACTTATCTGTTGCTTCATAATGGACATGTTTACTTGATGCACTTTTGTCATTTTGATGTTCAATGGTTTGGCTTTGAAGTTTGGTGGTGGCTGGAACTTTTTTTGCCATGCCGTATCAATGAAGTGGATCATTCTACAGTTCTCAATACTTTTTGTATACATTCCTCTTTGATGTTGCTGCTACTATATCCATTAGTTCATTACCTACTCCTACGGGTTGTGTAGGAGATTATACTATAATTTTTGGTTGGGTAGTAGTGGTAAGTAATGGTGATATGGCTGTAATTCTTTTTATTACTGTAAAATTGTGTTGTTGCCAAATAAGTTGGATTTACAACTAGTATTCTACTTAGGTGCTGGTGCTATAACAGGAGCATTTTGTAGAAAATTATTGTCATGGGTAGTATATGTATGTCAGCGATTTTTGCATTTTTAGCGACACAATCAATTGTCGGTGAAATAAATCTTATAAAAAATATAAAGCTTTCTCGACAAACAACTCGTCTATAAATGTATTGCCAAAAGTTTACTTTTGCCGACTCATATTGTGTTGCTAAAAATATATTTTTTGCCGACGCAAATTTGTGTCGGGAAAAGTACTACACAATCATCATATTTGAACTACTTTTACCGACGCAAGGTAAATTGCTGACGATGGACGAAGGCTTTTACCGATGACTATGTTTGTCGCTAAAGGCATTACTTTTATCAACGCAATGATAATTTCGTCGGCAAAAAGTTTTGCCGACTCACTTTTGCCTACAGGTTGCCAACGTAGCTCCGTGTGTAGGCGAAACTTTTTGCCGACGAGTTTTCCCTTTTAGCAACATATTTTGTTGCGTTGCGAAAAATGCAATTTCTTGTAGTGACAGTACTTACGTTCATTTCCAACACATTCATAGCTATACATGTATACCTTTAGTACAAAAGGAAACAACAAGCAACCAACAACTACCTAATCAACAAATGAGGTAACTCAGCCTTTCAAAACCATAACCATCATAACCCATAATATACCCAGATACACTGAGACAATAATGATAAATAAGTTCTGCTTTACCTACCTTAAGCATGGTAAGCCAAGGATACACCTTTCCACAATGAAATGCCAATTTACCAGACACTAGCTGGAAGGTAATGGTACCTCTGCCAAGTTTTCCAGGTGCTAGCTGGAAGGTACTGGTACCTCTCATTCTAAGCACAGCCAATTCTCCAGGAGCTAGCTGGAAGGTAATGGTACCTCTCATTCTCAGCGTAGTCTACGTTACCAATCATTACCACATGACAAAGTGCAACCAACACAAGTGTAATGTATACACACAAACTATTCAACTGTAACGCCCCCAAATTACACAATAGATATAACTCAAAAGCATACATTGGAGATCGCATACATCAGAGTGAAAAGTCCTTTCATTACACGAAGTTAAGGATACAAAAGAGTTTAATATAAGTATATGCCCTATTGACTTACACCTTTCCAAGTCTTAACTTGGTTACAACAAAAGTGAGCTTCACTCTTTACATATTTAGCCCTAGGCTATAGCGATCCCGGTTTTGCCTTGCCCTTCATTGTGTCCCGAACTTGGGGTCCGTGGTGAAATATTGTATCCATGTCTTGTTTCTCCCCTTTGACTCCTTGTATTTGAGTTTTGGCACTTGTTGGGCGCATTTGGAATAGGTTGGTTGTTAGTTGGGTTAGATCGTTGTTGCCCAGATTTTGGTCTCTTCGCTTGAGCGAGGCTTCTTGCGCTTCTCAAGCGAGCCTTTTGTAATTTGCTTCTTCGCTCGAGCGAGGTTTCTTGCGCTCGAGTGAGAATTAGGAGTTCTCAGGTTTCCTTCCAGACGCAGCTTTTCTGGGGAAGGTGAAGTTCTTCGTTCGAGCGAGGTTTCTTGAGCTCGAGTGAGCTTTGTGTTATTTGTTTCTTCACTCGAGCAAGCTTTGTGTTATTTGTTTCTTCACTCGAGCAAGCTTTGTGTTATTTGTTTCTTCGTTCGAGCGAGCTTTGTGTTATTTGTTTCTTCGCTTGAGCGAGACTTCTTGCGCTCGAGTGTGCGTGTGCGTCTGTGGCAAACCTGAAGCTTTGCATTCTGTGCTCGAGCAACGCTTCTTGCGCTCGAGCGAGGTCACTTGTTGTGTTTGGTCGCTCGAGCGATGACTCCTTTGCTCGAGGGAGGACTGCATATATCAGTTCACAGCAGAGCATTTTTGTATCACTTTGTGCACTTCTTCTCACTCAAAACCCTAGATTGGCTGTCTCTCTCTCTACAAATCCAACTTCTCTCTACAAACCCTTTTGAATCTAAAAGTTTCTACTCTACTTCCTTTGAGAAAAAGGTGCAGCATCTTGTGGGCTTGTATTCCATCTGAGTAAAGCTTGATTTTGGGCATTTTCGAGATTCTCCTTCTTCCTCTTTGAGCTCTACTTTTGAGGTAGGGATATTCTACTCTTTAATATGAGTTTTAACCTAGGTGTTTGTCATTTTGTATAAATGGTGAGATTTGTGAAGATTTGGGTGAAGTTAGGATTTGGATTTGAATTTTTGAAAGAGGGGTTTTCTATATTTGGCCCCATATATGTATGTGAGGTCTTGATTATGATGTTATATGAGAATAAGTGGTGAGATTGAGCCTTGGGGTTGATATTTGAAAAAATGGGAGATTTGCCCTAATATGAGTTAAATAAATTATTTGTATAAATAATGAAATTGATACGAGAAAAATGAAATTGGAAGGATGTATAAATGGAATGTGTAGTTGGATTCAATAAATCACTCTCCTATGGAAAATACAATAAATTATCTGTTTCATAGATTGTATATCTGTTTTAGGCTATCGGTGGATGATAACTATGATTGTTGTAGAAACTGCATGAGGATTAGGTAAATTGAAATTAACCATGCGGATTGTATCATTGAATATGACGGTTTGATTAAACCATTGAATATGTGATTTGGTTAGTCATTGTATACAACAACGCTTTTAAATACATTGTATATGTATCATTGTTTGGGAGGAGATAGGGGATGTACTCCATTGTTTGGGAGAAGATAGGGGATGGACTCTATTAAAAATTAAGTTGGCCGGAGTGTACAGGGTGAAAGTCCCGAAATCTTATATATACATGGGTGTCGGTTCCCTCGGATGTGATTCCGTAAAATGGCAAGAAAATGGAAGTGTTTGAATAATGGTTGTTATTGAAGTGTTAATAAATGAGTTGTAGTCTCGTTTTCAATTGTTTAGATAACAATGAACTATATCAATGGATTGATTTGGATAAATGAATAGAAATGGACTGAGATATAGATGCCGATATTGATTGGTCATGGAAATGGTGTAAGTTGGTTTGCAAGTATTAAACATTTATCTGATGCTGATATCTTAGTTAATTCTCATATATTGTTTTAGCATATCTCTACTGGGCTTTGGCTCACCCTACTTGGGAAACCATTTTCAGGTATAGGTGACATCCCACCTCTAAGGGCATAGTTTGAGAGGACAGGGCTGAAGGCTCTATTTTTGTTACCTATATGTTTATATGTTTTCTTTTTAAGCTGAGAGCTTTAATTGTAAAGAGCTTATAACTCTCTTTTGTTGTAACCAAGTTATCTCTTGGAAAGATGTAAGCCTGTAGTGTAACGCCCTCAAAATAAACCCATAATTCATACAGTATTGACATGCTCAGACATAAGAGAAATAAGCATAACTACATTTCATCAGAGTATCCATTACAAAATGTATTACATGTTGACAACAAAAGTAAACGCCCTATAGGCTTACAACTTTCTAAGTCAACACTTGGTTACAAAAAAAGAGAGTACTAACTCTATACAAAGAAAGCCCTTGGCTTGATATACATGTAGTACAACCAAAAATACAAGATAGTTCAACAGTCTCAAGCCTCCCAAGCTACGTCCTTGGAGGTGGCATGCTACCTGTACCTGAAAATGATGTCCCAAATAGGGTGAGCCACAGCCCAGTAGAAATATACTAAACCAACTACAAACAATGACTAAAATAATAGCATTCGGTAGATGGTCCACACTTATATTCCAACTTATATCATATTACAGTTTCATGACAATCATGTCCATGTTACATTTCACTTTCCATTTCTTATTCAACTTTGAATTTGAAAACAAGGCTCAGAACCTGGCCAAATAATTTAATGAGATTATAACTCATTACTAAGACCCTTTCGAAATTCATGATGGATACACATTTTGGTGTTGTATCAATAACACATAAACCACTTCCTTACTTCACAAGTGATACACATTTTGGTGCTGTATCAATATAATATAGAAACACTTCTATACTTCACAATTGATAATGATATACATTTTAGTGCTATATCAAATCAGACAAATACTTCCATACTTCACCATGATACACATTGTAGTGCTATATCAATATAACACAATTTCCGGTTTAGAGGTCCATCCCCTATCTTCCCCTAAATCATGGAGTACATCCCCTATCTCCTCTCGCACAACACATTGTATATAAACACAGATCATATGCATAATCAATCAATACATAAAGTTAATGTATTTTTCAACCGTCATATTCGATGACACATTTCATTGATTAGTTTTAGTTTGCCTAATCATTATGCATTGTCTACAAAAATCAAGACTATCCTCCATTGATAGCCCAAAGCAGTTATTTCTAAACAGGAAATAAATGCACAAAATGGATAAAATATCATCATTATGTCTAGGTGAACGACAAATTAATCCAACTACACCCTTTTATCCCATACCTTTCCAATTTGAATATTTCCCATTCAATTTCTCATTTCCCAAAATTAATTATACAAATCAATTTATCAACAAATTAGGGCTTTTTCCCATAATTCACATAACAATCCTAAGGTTCCATTTTCATCAATGATCCAACATTAATTCCTTTTCTCAATGTATTACATACCTATGGGTTTATAAATTTGAAAACCCCTCTTTTGAAAATTACACAATGACCCTAAACTTTCTCAAAATTACCCAACAACCCCCAACATATGAAAATGTCGAAATTTAAAGACAAAGCTCATAAGATGGAGTAGGATATCCCTACCTCAAAGTTAGAGCTCAAATGGAGAAGAAGACCAAAACCAAAGTGCTCCAAACTCCAAACCTTTCGGATCAAAACGAAGCCCTTGACGATCAATACACTTTTTACAAAGGCCGAAGGATATGAGAACACTCTAATTAGATCAACCCCTAGAGAGAAGGTATTTTCTAGAGAGAGGAGCTCTCAAAATCGGTTTTTTAGAAAGTAAGAGCGAGAGTGTGAGTGTAAAAAGTGATTCAAAAATGCCCAGCTGCCATCTGATATGCGACAGGTCCGCTCGAGCGGAGAACAGGACGCTCGAGCGTCAAGAACAAAAACTAGATCCGCTCGAGCTCAAGAAGGCCAGCTCGAGCGCCAAGACACAAGAATAAAGTACATCCGCTCGAGCGCGAAAACCAGTCCGCTCGAGCGTAGATTTTCCCTTCCCAGAACTTTCACAGAACAAGAACTACCCGCTCGAGCGCAAGAAGTCCGCTCAAGCGTGAATAACGCACCTGCAGAAGTTTTTGCAGAGCACAAAAATGCTGGAAGCATGAAATCTCCGCTCGAGTGCCCAAGGACCCGCTCGAGCGGACCACTCAAAAACTGGGCAACAAGAGTGGGAACCAAAGCTCAACCAACCTGTTACAACCAAGCCTAACACATCCTAAAACTCAAACATAAGAAATAAAAGGGCAACAACAAGATAGATACAACTACCAACTTCACGGAACCGAGGTCCGGAACACAACAAATGCAGAAAGGGAAAACCGGGATCGCTATACGTAGGGCATTTATTTTGTTGTTAGTGACTATTGTTACATATTGTAGTTTCAGAATGAATATTTATAAAAGTGTAATGCATGTAATCTCTTTTGTAATATAAACTCTGATGAATGAAAGTAATACATTTCATATTATGCTTGTGAATCTCTTAGGTTGATTTATACCATATTTTGAGGGTGTTATAACTTGGTATCAGAGCGTACCGGGTGTGAATACTTTGGGTACATGGGAAGTGGTTAGTACTACAATGGGTTTGTCTAGCTTGTTAGAGACTTAAGTATGGATGATTATGTGCTTATATGATAACATGTTTATGTGACTATATGGGTATGGGATTTAATTTCTAGGATGTTGATCGGGTCCATAGGTTTTTGGGAGTCATGTTGGAAAGGCACTTGATCACTGCCATTTTTAACTGGAACTCTAGCAATACCATGGGACGAACATTATCCGGAAATGAAATTCGTATGTGTCTATGTGATAATGTGCATAAGTGGAGTGAATTACTGTTGTCCATCGTATTAGGACGTGAGTGAGATAGCTTCGGCACATTTGAAAATGTGCTAATCTCTTTTGTTACCTTTATTAGGATGTCAGGATGAGGTCACGATGATAGGCGTGGTAGGCCTAGAAGGCATGAGATGCCTATACCGGATGAGATTCCGGCATAGGAAGAGGGAGTTGGTCAGGCCAATGTGGCCGAGCTAGTAGGTCAACAGGCCATGGGCGCCTTAGCCCGCAAAATGGCTGGAGCTTTGAGGGAATCCATGGACATTCTCAGGGCTGAGAATCAAGTCCAGGCCCAAGTAGGTGAGGCAGGACCGTCTTTTCTGAAGAGGGAGTTCTTTTGGTCTAGTCCAGACAAGTTTTTGGGAGATCCTAAGGAGCCACTGAAGGCTGATGAGTGGCTAGAGCAGATGGTGAAGACGTTTGAGATGCTTGGCATGGAAGATGGAGGTTTGAGAGTGATCTTGGCATCCTTCCAGCTGAAAGGAGACGTGGGTTAGTGGTGGAAATATGCACGGGGGCGCATTAGAGGGACTTGGGAGGCATTTGTTGATGCATTCTAGGACAAGTATCTACCTGCTACAGTGAGAGAGAAGTTGAGGGATCAGTTTTCTCAGTTTAAATAGTTGAACACGCCAGTGGCTGAGTTTGAAGCCACATTCACTAGTTGGTCAAGGTTTGCACCAGAGTTAGTGGCGACAGAGGAGCGATGTTGTTTGGAGTTCGAGAAGAAATTGCGGACCAGGCTCATGTTTCGAGTTGCCAGGTCCATGATTAGGGACTATGGACACCTTGTGGAGGCTGCAGCCCATCTTGCGACTATCATGCATACAGAGGAGGAAAGAATGAGGGGCTCTAGGAGGAGTCAGGATGGTCAGGGAGATAGTAAGAGGTAGAGGGGTTCTAACCCTCAGCAGTCCCAAGGAGCGCATTCGAGGTCTACCCTTCCAGTGCAGAGTTCGGGTTCTGGGAGAGGTGGTCAGGGAGACATCACTTGTTTTAAGTGTGGCCAGCTGGGCTATAAGTCTCTAACTTGCCCACAGAGGGAAGGAGGGCAGCGAGCAGCTTCATCTTCAGCGCTCATTCTCAGTGCCAAAGTCAGGGCAGAGGCTAGCCGCTCACTTGTTATCAGTGTGGGCAGGCAGGGCACTTGAAGAGGTTTTGCCTACAGTTGGATGGCACACCTGGTGCGTCTGGTTCAAGGCAGACACAAAGTCACTAGCCAGCACAGTCAGTACAGGCCTCGAGGGCCAATCAGGGAGCCTCTTCAGCTGAGTCAGTGCACCGGTCTTATGCTCTGAGGGGTGAGCAGGTAGATTAGAGACCTATGGGGTGCGTGTATACTGTTACCGCGCTAGATCTTGTACCAGCTCCATCTGTTGTGAGAGGTACCTTTTTGTTTTGCAACTCGGTGGCTAATGTGTTGATTGATACGAGTGCATTCCATTAATTTATTTCGTCTGCATTTGCATCTGTTTTGGGGTTGGAGTTGGCGCAGTTAGCATCTCCTATTTGTGTTGTGTCACCGGTTAGGGGTGAGATGATTTTGAAACACGGGTGTTGGGGTTGTGATATAGAGGTCGCCGATCGCCGACTTCCTTTTTCTTTTGTATTGATGGATATGACTGGTTTTGATGTTATTTTGGGTATGGACTGGTTATCGTCATACCGGGCTGTTATAGACTGCTACCGTTAGAGGGTTACTGTATGTACTTTGAGTGGTGATTGCTTTTATTTTCTGGGGAACCGGGTGGATAGAGTCTTATCACCAGTGTATGATTCGCGTGGACGGAGTGAACTTAGTTGTCTGCTTGCTAGCTTTTTGAGTAGTGAGTGTGATGAAGTCCGGGTTGAGTTGCCAAGAGTGGTTTGTGAGTATTTGGATGTCTTTCTCGAGGATTTTACTAGTTTGCCACCTTACTAAGAGATCGAGTTCTCTATTGATTTAGTGCCTGACACACCAATTTCTATGGCACCGTATCGGTTTGCACCAGCTAAGTTGAGTGAGTTGAAGATTCAACTCCAGGAATTACTAGATAAGGGCTTTATTCACCCTAGTAGTTCGCCTTAGGGAGCATCGGCCCTCTTTGCTAAAAAGAAAGATTAAGCATTGCGACTTTGTGTTGACTACCAAAAATTGAACCGGGTTACGGTTAAGAACAAGTATCCTATGCCTCGTATAGATGACCTGTTTGATCAGTTGAAAGGGTCTCGCTGTTTCTCTAAGATAGACTTAAGATCGCGTTACCACCAGATAACGGTCAGGGAGAAGGATATCCCAAAGACGGCATTCCGTACGCGGTATGGCCACTATCAGTTTCATGTGATGCCTTTTGGGCTAACCAATGCCCCAACTATGTTTATGGACTTGATTAACCGAATCTTCCGAGAGTTCTTAGATCGTTTTGTGGTTGTCTTTGTGGACGATATCTTGGTTTACTCACCCTCTGAGGAGAAGCACGAGGAACACTTGCGAGTGGTGCTTGAGTTGCTTAGAGCACATAAGCTGTATGCTAAGTTCGGGAAGTGTGAGTTTTGGCTAAGAGAGGTTAAGTTCTTAGGCCATGTGGTATCCGGGGAAGGGGTGACTGTAGATTCATCCAAAATTGAGGCAGTGCAGGATTGGGCACAACCTAAGAATGCTTTCGAGATTCGTAGTTTCTTGGGGTTAGTCGGGTATTACCGTCGATTTGTGAAGGATTTCTCCAGATTAGCTTCGCCTTTCACTAGACTGACGAGAAAATGGATCAAATTTGTGTGGAGTGAGACTTATGAAAAGTCGTTCCAAGAGTTTAAGGTTAGACTTATCACCGCTCCAGTCTTGATTATTCCGGAGAGGGGTTTGGGTTATTCAGTGTATTGTGATGCCTCACGAGAGGGTTTGGGTTGTGTATTGATGCAAGAAGGGAAAGTGGTAGCCTATGGCTCACGGCAGTTGAAAACACACGAGAGGAACTACCCTATCCACGATTTAGAGTTGGCAGCTGTGATTTTTGCCTTGAAGATTTGGAGGCACTATCTGTATGGTGAGAGATTTGAGGTGTTTTCTGATCACAAGAGTCTAAAGTATCTGTTTACATAGAAGGACTTAAATTTGAGGCAGATAAGATGGATGGAGTTCATAGAAGATTATGATTTCGAGTTGCATTACCATCCAGGAAAGGCTAATGTTGTGGCCAATGCCCTAAGTAGGAAATCCATCAGTGGTGGAGCTTGTATTGCTATCCGGGAATGGGAGATGTTGGGTGTCCTTGGTGAATTTGACTTGCATTTGGGCGAGTCTCTTGAGTCCTCAGCCTTGTTTTCTGTAGTTGCACAACCTACACTTGTGAGCCGAGTGTTAGAAGCACAGAAGGGTGACTTTGAGGTAGAATCCCTCCGGGAGAAGATCTCCAGTGGGAAGGTAGAGAATTGTTTGACTGTTTAGCCCGACCTCAGTGTGAGATACCATGACCGTTTGTTTGTGCCGGAATCTTGCCGAGAGGAAGTACTCCGAGAGTTTCACCATTCACGCCTTGCGGTGCACCTGGGAGGCACAAAGATGTATCATGACCTAAGTCGCCAGTTCTGGTGGAGGGGTATGAAGAAAAATGTGGCAGTGTGTGTATCGAAGTGCCTTACTTGCCAGCAAGTGAAGGCCGAACATCAGAGGCCAGCAGGTTTGTTGCAACCCCTGCCTATAGCTGAGTGGAAATGAGAGCATGTCACGATGGATTTGTTGTGGGCCTCTCGAGGACTCAATGGGGTAGTGATGCTGTGACGGCCCAAATTTTGATAACATAATACAACGATACAACGTGGTTTAACTAGTGGATACATATCATTTTTAAGCACAAAATACAAATAATTATACTAAAAAAAATATTAATAATAGTTACAGATAAAATTCTTCAAGTCTTTAAATATAGATCGGTTCCTTGATACAAAAAGATTATCCAAAATACAGGAAATATACAATCTAATTTCTAAGGCAGCCATGGTTCCTCAAAGCTTTTAGGGATTCTGTTCTCAGTGTAAAACTCGCCTTCACCTGGCATAAAACGCCATGAGCTTGGAATGCCCAGTAAACACACAGACCCCAACCCTTTTCCCATTCCAAATACACAAGTAACATAACGGCACGGTCATAACATACAGTGAAAGCAATAATCAAGCAGAGATTATATTTAAATTTCAGTTCTCATGAATGATAATCAATTTTAATTAGTTCTAGGCAACTCCCCACAGAATGCCATTCCTATCCAACCACTAACTCTGGCCACGGGCAATTCTGACTCCCTCTCGGTTAATACAATACCAATGCGTCGCTTATCGCATAACCACCAGTGCGTTACTTACCACACAATTACCAATGACGCCCACGCACCTAGGTTACATACCCAAGTGGTGACATCACAGTCTGTCCCAAGGAAATGGGCATCCAGGGATACTCTCCCTGTGTCAGACCCTCACTGCCACCCTTATGCCTCCCATTTCCGTTAAGCAGCCAGAATACCTCCCGTGCCATGTTAGGGTTCGGAAACACACTTGCGCAAGACTTCACAAAAATGGAACACATTCCACTATATCATACTCTTGAATCCATCATTCATTATCTCATAAAATTTAATACAATGATCGCAACCCATTATCATCCCATTTGATTTCCCCTTTATTAAGTGCATTATGTTCTCAGTTATAGCAAGGCATGGTCAGTATAACTACGAATCCAAACTAAACAACAAGTAATTTACTCATGGTAAAGCAAATTCACAATTTATCATAGATTACATATTGAGACTAAAACATTCAAGAAACATAGAATATAAGAGTTGTAAACCAAATAAGAGCATATTAACACAAATTTCCAGATTTCCAGATTTGAACCAGTTTGAAAATAATTATGAAAAAAATAATTTTATTGGCCCTAAGTACTTGGCCTCATGTGAGTTTGTATAAATAAGTCTAGTTTCAAACTCAATTTACGAAAGTAGGATAGGTATTTTAGATTTTAAGATAATTCAGAATTACCAAGATTTGTCCAGATTCGTTGATCATTACTCTAATTGGTTTTTCTCTCACACCCTTCACTCTCTTGAGTTCAAACAAATTTTAGTTAAAATATAACACCAAGATTAAGATTTTGACATAAAATTGGACTCAAGATTACTTTTTTGGAATTTTATAAAAATAGAGAAAGTTGATTGTTTTCTGGTTCTGTGAGTAACAAACTTAGAAAAATTGTTTAGGTTATAAAGATACATCTTTAGGTCCTACCAAAATTATCACATACTCTAGACATACCAAATATTGCACCATAAAAACAGATTTCGAGTTTATGGAGTTTTGATAGGAAAATAAATTCAAGAGAGGGAAATGATTTGCTGCTGGAAATTTAAGAAAGTGAAGCATACCATTTCTTGATTAATACACACTTATACAAGAGTGTAGGCCTAGACTACAACATATATATACAAAGAGCATGTATTAGGAGGGGAAAAACAAGTGGTAAAGGAACTTGAAAGAAGAGGTGGTGTATGTTTACCTTTGTTGTACAAGACTCAACAAAATTCTTCTTTTTCTTCTTCTCTTCTCTCTCTCTCTCTTCCTCTCACTTTTTTTTCCCCAAGATCACTCTCTCCCACTCCTCTAGTGCATGGCTGAAAATGTTTAAAATGAGGGGGAAGAAGTGTGCACATATACAGAAGGATTGGGAAGTTTCTTAGGGACTAAGTTCCCTAAGTGCAAATTGTCAAAGTTGCCATTATGGCCCTTTCATCCATCACATGGTCAACAACTTGGGCTCCAAGACATATATATATATATATATAAGATATTTGTATGAGATATTTGTATTTATAAACATAATATAATACAAGTACATTAATTAATAAAATATTACAATTAAGGGTTGGAATGAAATAAAATAAAAGTATAGAGGGACCAAGTCTAAATTTATGAAACCTTGATATATGTTATTAATATACTAACATTAGAAAATAGTTAAAATAATAAATTCGGGTCCCGTTAAATTAAAGCGCAAACAAAGGCGAGAAACTGAGCAAAAACAGCATTACCGGAAATTAAGATTTTAGAGTGATTAATATATAATGATAGGGTCTAATAATTAATAATATGGTTTTAAAGGTGGTTATTAATCTATGGGATTGATTAGGGTTTACTTGAATTAATCCGCGATGCTACCCGATTGTAGGGTTTAAAATGCAATTAAGCGAAAATTCAAGGGCTTTATTGAAATAAACTCAAGGTTAGGGATTTAATGGTAATTACAAAATTAGGGTCTCTACAACCTATCCCCCTTAAACAAATTTCGTCCTCGAAATTTTAAGCAGTCGAAAAGTTGTGGATAATATACCTGCATTGCCTCATTGTGCTTCCAAGATGATTTTAGAGTTTGAGCTATTCATGCCTTGGAGATTGAAAATCAAATGCATAAACAATTCTTAAAGGTTTGGATCCATATAGCAGATACGAAAGAATACGATAAATAAAGCATGTACTCAAGAGTTCTAAAACTATATTAACAAAAGGAAATTTACATCGTCTATATATATTTTACAAAAGGTCATCCAAAAGAGTTATAACTAATATCCTAATTATATTTTTCCTAAGTTAGCCATGGCTCGTACTGCGGTTCCTTGGGTTCATATGTGGTGTACTGCTCTTCCTCAAGATACTGCTTAGTGAGATATTCATTTTCTTCTCCTTGTAGTGCAAATATTCTGCCTGTTGGCCTTTGATTGTTAACCGGTCCAGATTTCTAATTGCTCTCCGCCTTGTAATTTTGTTGCCTAATAGCTCCCAAGTTAGTTACCCATGGTTGCTACCCGCCAATAACTTGCGTATTTTGCTCCCGAGCGCTCTCCTCGATTTCCGGCCAGTTGGGGGCATTCAAACCTCCTATGTCCCATCTGTTGACAATGATAGCACTTGATCAACCCAGCTGGTCTTGTCTGAAAACTTTCCTTCAGATTTCGTTGCTGCGATTGTTGGGGTTGTTGGGGTTCCCTAGAATACGGCTTCTGTGCTACATGCCTTCGATTATTTCTTTCGGGTCCCACATTGGAATGATTGTTTTCTTTCCTCAAACTCCAAATCCTCTTGGAATCTGTCACCTCCCGTTCTGAATCAAGTGCTGTGTTAACCATATCTGCAAAAGTGGGAAGTCGCATGGGCAAAACTCTTCCTCGAATTGTAGGGTCTAGACCACATTCAAATTTTCGTGCTTTGTCTTCATCGTTTTCTACGTATCGAGTCGCATAACGTGCCAACTCCTCGAACTTTGCCACGTATTGAGTCACCGTCATCGTGCCTTGTTCTAGGTTTAGAAATTCATGAATTCTTTCTTGTTTGACAGTGTTCGGAAAGTACTTCCTCAAAAATAACTCCTTAAACTGCACCCACGTCATTGCGGTGATGTCCCTGGATTCCCGAATCAAGGCCCACCAATGATTTGCTACCCCTTCTAGTTGGTAAATTGCTAGATCAATCCTATCAATGTGTTCAATTATTCCCATCGTGTTGACCATCTTTTCAATTTGTCAGATCCAATTTTCAACAATTTTAGGATCGGGTTCGCCAGTGAAGATCGGCGGTCTTTGTTTGCGAAACTCGGAGAATAGATGTGTCCTCTCATTCTGACACGTTCTCCTCAGCCTTCCTAATTCTTCCAAAATTTGATTTCCGACATTCCCGGGTAAGTCTGCAGGAGATGTAGGGGCATGATCGTGATTGTTGACCCCAGGTGCCCCATTCCTATTTAAATTGGCATCATCGTTGTGGTTGGTGGCATTGTTGTTGCCTACATATTTGTTTGCTCTTGTATGGTTCACCATCTGCCAAACGCGAAGTTAAGTGCGGTTAGGGTTTTGTTAATGCGGCTAGTCTAGGAAATTACTAAAGTGAAATGCTCTACTAGAAACATAATCCAATTAAGAACTAATATGAACCTAAGGTAGTCTTACTCAACCATCGACTCCATCACCACTCTCGATCGCTCTGGGCAACTGCATGTTTTGGTTCGCTGATTGAACCTAACCTTTCCTTTCTTTATTATGAAATTCTAGTTCCACTACCCTTGTCTAGAAGGCTTTCTTCAGCACCTAGTACCAATACCAGAATCGTAGGCTCACGACTATTTACTTTCACGAATCGACACTGCCATGCCCAAAATTTGAAGAAACGTCCTAGGGTTGGTTGAGAAAATTTTAATTTTTGACATCTTCTAGTTTCTAGACTAAGTAGAGTTATCATAATGTAATATAGTCGGTGGCAAGGTTGTTTCTAATCGCAAGTCGAACGCGTGGGTAAGGATTGAACCTAAGCTCTGATACCAAGTTGTGACGCCCCAAATTTTGATAACATAATACAACGATACAACGGGGTTTAACTAGTGGATACACATCATTTTTAAGCACAAAATACAAATAATTATACTAAAAGAAAATATTAATAATAGTTACAGATAAAATTCTTCAAGTCTTTAAATACAGATCGGTTCCTTGATACAAAAAGATTATCCAAAATATAGGAAATATACAATCTAATTTCTAAGGCAGCCATGGTTCCTCAAAGCTTTTAGGGATTCTATTCTCAAAGTAAAACTCGCCTTCACCTGGCATAAAACGCCATGAGCTTGGAATGCCTAGTAAACACACAGACCTCAACCCTTTTCCCATTCCAAATACACAAGTAACATAACGGCACGGTCATAACATACAGCAAAAGCAATAATCAAGCAGAGATTATATTTAAATTTCAGTTCTCATGAATAATAGTCAATTTTAATTAGTTCTAGGCAACTCCCCACGGAATACCGTTCCTATCCAACCACTAACTCTGGGCACGGGCAATTCTGACTCCCCCTTCGTTAATACAATACCAATGCGTCGCTTATCGCATAACCACCAGTGCATCGCTTACCGCACAATTACAAATGATGCCTACGCACCTAGGTTACATACCCAAGTGGTGACATCACGGTTTGCCCCAAGGAAACGGGCTTCCAGGGATACTCTCCCTGTGTGAGACCCTCACTACCACTCTTATGCCTCCTATTTCTGTTAAGCAACCAGAATACCTCCCGTGCCATGTTAGGGTTTGGAAACACACTTACGCAAGACTTCACAAAAATGGAACACATTCCACTATATCATACTCTTGAATCCATCGTTCATTATCTCATAAAATTTAATACAATGATCGCAACCCATTACCATCCCATTTGATTTCCCCTTTATTAAGTGCATTATGTTCTCAGTTATAGCAAGGCATGGTCAGTATAACTACGAATCCAAACTAAACAACAAGTAATTTACTCATGGTAAAGCAAATTCACAATTTATCATAGATTACATATCAAGACTAGAACATTCAAGAAACACAGAATATAAGAGTTGCAAACCAAATAAGAGCATATTAACACAAATTTCCAGATTTCCAGATTTGAACTAGTTTGAAAATAATTATGAAAAAAATAATTTTATTGGCCCTAAGTACCTGGCCTCATGTGAGTTTGTAGATAAATAAGTCTAGTTTCAAACTCAATTTATATAGCGATCCCAGTTCTTCCTCCTTTCGTTGTTGTATCCGGACTTAGGTTCCGTGGAGTTGGTTGTTGTATATATCTTGTTGTCATCCTTTAATTCCTTCTATATGAGTTTTAGGATGTGTTGGGTAGGTTTGTTACAGGTTGGTTGTGTTTGGGAAGAAATGGTTGCTGCCCAGATTTTGGTGTCTTCGCTCGAGTGAGACTTTTGTCGCTCGAGCGAGCTCTGTGTTTTAGATCCTTCGCTCGAGCCAGGTTTCCTTCGCTCGAGCGAGAGTTGAGTTTTGTGTCTGGTGGCTCGAGCGAGAAGTCCTGCGCTCGAGCTTGCGTTTACGTCTGGTTCTGGACCTGAAAGTTGCAATTCTTGGCTCGAGCGAGCTTTCCTTGTCTCGAGCGAGCTTTCCTTGGCTCGAGCGAGCGAGGACTATGTTTTGAGTTTCTTCGCTCCAGTGAGCTTTTCTTCGCTCGAGCGTGCTTCTGGGTTGCAGACCTGAAGCTTGGAATTGTTGGCTCGAGCGAGGCTTTCTACGCTCAAGCGAGGTTTCTTTGTGTCTGGTCGCTCGAGCTACCATTCATTTGCTTGAGCGAGCTTTGAATATATCAGATCGCAGCAGTGGGTTTTTACACACTTTTTCATCTCCTTCATTATTGAAACCCTAATTTCGGCAGCTCATCTCTCTACATATATCTTCTCTCTAGGGATTAATCTACTTATAGTGTGTTTCTACCCTAACCTCTTTGTAAGAAAGATAGAGGGTGACTTGGGCTTCCTTTTAATCTGAAAATTTGTGGATTTGGAGCACTTTGGATTTTCATCATCTTCTTCTTTGCTCTCTTCATTTCGAGGGAGGGATACCCTACTCCATCTTATGAGTTTTGTCATAAATTTTGGGCATTTTGATTAGTTGGTGTTGTTGGGTAATTTTTTGGAAAAGTTAGGGTTTGATTTGTAATTTATAGAAATAGGGATTTTCAAATGTTAAAATCCATGTGTATGTGAGTCATTGAAAAATGGAATTATTGTTGTTAGATTGGCGAAATCGAACTTTAGGGTTGAATTTTGAGAAAGGGGGAATAATGTCCTAACTATTGTAATGAATTAATTCGTATAATTAATTTGGAAAAATGTGGAAATAGGAAATTGAGATGAGAATAATGAAATTGGGAAATCAGGGGATTGAATGGTGTAGTTGGATCAATTAATCACTCACCTATGGAAAATGTTGATATTATATCGTTTAATGCATTTATTTTCTATTTAGAAATAACTGCTTTGGGCTATCGGTGGAGGATAGTCTTGATTGTTGTAGACAATGTATGTTGATTAGGGAAAATTGAAACTAATCACATTGAATATGTCATTGAATATGACGGTTGAATTAATACAGCAAATATGTGTATTGATTGATTATTGTGTATGACAAGTGTTAAATACATTGTATATGCATATTGTTTGGGAGAAGATAGGGGATGTACTCCATGGTTTGAGGGAAGATAGGGGATGGACTCTCAAACCTGTTTGGGAGGAGATAGGGGATGGACTCCATTAATACAGCAAATATGTGTATTAAATTGAAGTATTGATATAGCAAATATGTGTATCATTTGAAGTTCGGAAGTGTTTTTAATATGAATTGTAATCTCATGTAAATTGTGAAGTATGGAAGTGTCTTTATTTGAATTATAGTTTCATTGAATTGTTTGGCCAGGTTCTGAGGCATGTTCATGAAATGATTTGGATAAGTAAAGGAAAGTGGAATGTAACATGGACTATTTGTCATGGAACTATACTGTGATATACATTGGTTTATAAGTGTTAACCATCTACCAAATGCCATTGTTTTAGTCATTGCTCATATTTAGTTTAGTATATCTCTACTGGGCTGTGGCTCACCCTATATAGGACATCATTTTCAGGTTCAGGTGATATGCAACCTCCAAGGACATAGCTTGGGAGGCTTAGTGGCTGGAAGATCTTTTTGATGTTATCTTTGTGTTACATGTAAATCAAGCCAAGGGCTTATTTTGTATAAAGAGTTAGACTCTTCTTTTGTTGAACCCAAGTGTTGACTTGGAAAGTTGTAAGCCCGTAGGGCATTTACTTTTGTTGTCAACATGTAACACTTTTGTAGTAAACACTCTGATTTATGGAATATATTGTCTGTTTCTTGTATCATGAATGTATGAATTATGGGTTTATTTTGAGGGCGTTACAATTTACGAAAGTAGGATAAGTATTTTAGATTTTAAGATAATTCATAATTACCAAGATCTGTCCAGATTCGTTGACCATTACTCCAATCGGTTTTCTCTCAAACCCTTCACTCTCTTGAGTTCAAACAAATTTTAGTTAAAATATAACACCAAGATTAAGATTTTGACATAAAATTGGACTCAAGATTACTTTTTTGGAATTTTATAAAAATAGAGAAAGTTGATTGTTTTTCTGGTTCTGTGAGTAACAAACTTAGAAAAATTGTTTAGGTTATAAAGATACATCTTTAGGTCCTACCAAAATTATCACATACTCTAGACATACCAAATATTGCACCATAAAAACAGATTTCGAGTTTATGGAGTTTTGATAGGAAAATAAATTCAAGAGAGGGAAATGATTTGCTGCTGGAAATTTAAGAAAGAAAGTGAAGCATACCATTTCTTGATTAATACACACTTATACAAGAGTGTAGGCCTAGACTACAACATATATATATACAAAGAGCATGTATTAGGAGGGGAAAAACAAGTGGTAAAGGAACTTGAAAGAAGAGGTGGTGTATGTTTACCTTTGTTGTACAAGACTCAACAAAATTCTTCTTTTTCTTCTTCTCTTCTCTCTCTCTCTCTCTCTCTTCCTCTCACTTTTTTTTTCCCAAGATCACTCTCTCCCACTCCTCTAGTGCATGGCTAAAAATGTTTAAAATGAGGGGGAAGAAGTGTGCACATATACAAAAGGATTGGGAAGTTTCTTAGGGACTAAGTTCCCTAAGTGCAAATTGTCAAAGTTGCCATTATGGCCCTTTCATCCATCACATGGTCAACAACTTGGGCTCCAAGACATATATATATATATATATAAAAGATACTTGTATGAGATATTTGTATTTATAAACATAATATAATACAAGTACATTAATTAATAAAATATTACAATTAAGGGTTGGAATGAAATAAAATAAAAGTATAGAGGGACCAAGTCTAAATTTATGAAACCTTGATATATGTTATTAATATACTAACATTAGAAAATAGTTAAAATAATAAATTCAGGTCCCGTTAAATTAAAGCGCAAACAAAGGCGAGAAACCGAGCAAAAACAGCATTACTAGAAATTAAGATTTTAGAGTGATTAATATATAATGATAGGGTCTAATAATTAATAATATGGTTTTAAAGGTGGTTATTAATCTATGGGATTGATTAGGGTTTACTCGAATTAATCCGCGATGCTACCCGATTGTAGGGTTTAAAATGCAATTAAGCGAAAATTCAAGGGCTTTATTGAAATAAACTCAAGGTTAGGGATTTAATGGTAATTACAAAAATTAGGATCTCTACAGATGCCATTTTGGGTGGTAGTTGATCGACTGACCAAGTCGGCGCATTTTATTCCTATGCGCGTAAGAGATTCAATAGATTACCTTGCAGACTTGTATATTCGGGACATAGTGAGGTTGCACGAGGTCCCTGTGACGATTGTTTCAGATAGAGATCCGCATTTCACTGCTTGGTTGTGGCAGAGTTTGCAGAGTACCTTGGGCACTAGATTGACCTTTAGTACCGCTTACCATCCTCAGACTGACGGACAATTCGAGCGTACTATTCAGATCCTTGAGGATATGTTTCGAGGCTGTGTTCTTGACTTTATGGGGTCGTGGAAGAGATACTTACCCTTAGTGGAGTTTTCCTACAATAACTGTTTCTAATCGAGTATTGGGATGGCACCGTTTGAGGCCTTGTATGGCTGACCTTGTAGATCGCCTGTGTGTTGGCCTGAGGTGGGTGATGCACCTTTGTTGGGCCCAGAGTTAGTGCAGGGAAATGACGGAAAAAGTGGCACTTATTTGTAAGAGGTTGGTTATAGCCCAGAGTTACCAATAGAGTTATGCCGATTGTAGGAGGAGACCTTTGTCATTCGAGGTGGGTGATCATGTCATTTTGAAAATATCACCTTGATGGGGTTTGATGAGATTTGGGAAGAGTGGGAAGTTATCCCCTCGGTTTATTGGCCATTTTGAGATCCTTGAGTGGATTGGGGAGGTTGCCTATCGTTTGGCATTGCCACCACAACTTTCCGGAGTGCATGACGTGTTTCATATTAGTATGCTTCGGAAGTATGAGCCAGATCCATCGCATGTGTTGGATTGGACCGACTTAGAGGTAGACGAGGATGCCTCGTATGAGGAAAGACCGGTGCGAGTCTTGGATAGGCGGGACCAAGTCTTGCGAGGCAAGACAATTCCCTTGGTCAAAGTACTATGGAAACATTATGGGGTCGAGGAAGCAACTTGGGAGCATGAATTGGAGGTTCGAGAGAAATATCCAGACCTATTTGTTAATGTTTGAGTATATGTTGAAATTTTAGTTTGTTGATGAACTATAAAAACATTGTGTATGTTTTGGATTATGAAACATTGTAAATGTTGAATTTGTCTCGAAAATGCAAGTTTAGTTTGAACATTGTATATGTTGTTTTGAGTTTTGGAAATGCAAATATGTCATAAACATTGAATATGTTTTGGAGATATGGAAGATGTATTGAAAATAATTAAATTTTCAGAATATACGTATTGGTAAAATATGTCGAGCTATGTATATATTATGGATTTGTTCTCTTGTGAAGAGATGGAATGACCGGTGGGTGGGTCATGGTGATGAGAGTTGAATGGTGGTCATTTTGAAAATTGGATAATCATGGTTTTGAAACTTGTACTAAAATTTCGGGGACAAAATTTTTTAAGGGGGGGAGGTTATAGCGATCCTGGTTTTGCCCCGACCTTCATTGTGTCCCGGACTTGCGGTCCGTGTTAAATATTGTATCCATGTCTTGTTTCTCCCCTTTGACTCCTTGTATTTGAGTTTTGGAACTTGTTGGGCGCGTTTGGAATAGGTTGGTTGTTAGTTGGGTTAGATTGTTGTTGCCCAGATTTTGGCCTTGTGGACTCGTCTTTTTCTGCGCCCCGCCTTTTGGAAAGGGTTTGAAAAGAAAGGCCTCACAGTTCAGACTCCTACAATTCTGAATCTAGTCTCACAAGTGCAATGTGAAACTGATAATCACCAAAGAATCCAAATTCGGCAAACCTTTTTAGAAAATCAATTTTAAATCAAATAATGCCAAAATTGGACTACTTTGCCAGATACAGAGTTGCCACCTAAATATTTTATTTTTGGAAAAATTTAAGAAACCTTGACTCGTGCCAAAGGCCACGTGTCCGTCGTCACTAAAGTTGCCTCGGCTTGGGAGATCAAAGTTACCCCGCTCGCCCGATCAAAGATCGGCCTCTACTAATCATGATATGTTCTTTTATAAACATTATGCATTCTTCTTTCGGTTATTTAGCTAACTTTACTATGTGACGCACACAAGCAAGTATAGACTAGTCGCAAGACTTGGAAAAATTCAATTCATGTTTTTTTTTAAAATGGTTTGAATTTGCCACCCTCAAGTGGGTTTAAAGATGCGGATTTTCCACGAAACACAGTGGGCTTAAAACATGATTTTGCCACAACAAAGTGGGCTTAAAACGCACATTTGTTGAATCGTTTCAATTTAAACAACAAAGTCTCCGTCCACAGGCATTCATGCAGTTTAGCATTTAAGTACATAGCCTTATGGCAGGCATGCTAAACATGGCAACATCAACACGCATGCGATATGCTAAAGCGTAAAAAACTTACCGACTACTCCAAGCTAGGAAAGAAAACAAAGTTAGAAAAATGCATGATTTCCATTTCACGAATATTTCGTCTGTGGGCAGCCATCAAACGAAACCCATGTAAACGTAGGCTATACAAGCGCTATAGTTGGTATTTTATGGATATTTCGTCCACCGGCTAGGCACCCATGTATAATTTCGGGACTTTCATCGAGGACACTCCGGCCAACTTAATTATAATGGAGTCCATCCCCTTTCTCCTCCCAAACAAATATCCATACATATGCAATGTATTTAAACAGATAATCAAACGTGAAACGCATCCCCTTTCCACTTCCAAACAAACATAAATATGCAATGTATATAAACAAGGTCATATACAATGACAACCATCACAAGATAAGTTTCAATTCACCTAATCTATATGCAATTTCTACAACAATCAAAACTATCCTCCACCGATAGCCCAATACAGTTATCTCTAGACAGATATTCAATCTCAACAGATAGTTTATTCAAATTTCCAAAAGAATGAGTTAATACATAATCAATTCCACCAACTATATCAAGGCCCTCTCAATTTCACATTTTCAATTCTAATTCCAATTATTTGTACAAATAAATAGTTTGACCTAATTAGGGAAATTTTTCCCTTTTTTCCAAACATTAAACAAGTGCCAAAATCATCAAATTAGACATAACACAATATCATTTTCAAACCCCACAAGCATTTATTCCATCTTCATCGAAAACCCCTCTTTCCATTTTGTGCCCAAACCCTAGGTTTGTTTAAAACATCCCCAAATCACACTATTGTTACACAAGTGACAAATAACTAAGCTAAATATCATATGAAGGTGTAGAAAGATCCCTACCTCAAAAGAGAAGATGAGCCAAGCAAGAGTGAAACCCCAAGAATGCTGAAACCCACTTCTACTTGGTTCAAAATGAAGATCTTGACGAGCTCTACCTTTTTCTAAAAGGCATTAGGGTGGAAATCCCAATGGATCTAGATGAAATCTAAGAGAGAAGGTGGAATGTAGAGAGAGAAGCTCAAGAACAAGCTTTTTGGAAAGTTTTAGTGAGAGAGAGAAGAAAAAGTGATCCAAAATGTCATCTTCTCGGAATTAAATACACGCAGTCCGCTCGAGCGTGGAAAGCCTTGCTCAAGCGTCAGACACAAAGTTCCGCTCAAGCGTAAAAGTTGGCACTCGAGCATGGACTGCACATTTCCAGAAGTTTTGCAAAAGAAAGTCCCCGCTCGAGCGTGGGACTGGATGCTCGAGCGTCCAATGCACTTTCCCAGTATTTCAAAACTGCAAAAGAAATGCTGAGAGTTGACAAATTCCGCTCAAGCGCAAAAATGGCCGCTCGAGTGGAGGAGCAAAATTGGTGAAGCTCGCTCAAGCGGAAGAGCAAAAATCTGGGCAATAAAAGTTTGGAAAAACAAGCAACCAACCTGTCCCAAACGCACAACTACAACCCAATAACCAAAATAACCAAAATAAAGGGGAAGACAAGGGAAATAGATATGAATAACTATTCAAAACCATACCAACCCAAGTCCGGAATTCAATAGATAGCGGGTCAAAACCAGAATCACTATATCAACAAAGTACAACCAACACAAGTGTAATGCATACACACAACTATTCAACACAACAATGTCATCCTCTACCGATGACCACGGACAAAACCTCTAAATGTATGTATTCAACACACGTATTATAATAATTCAACTCTCATGAGATTTTAAATCCAACAACAACAATATTAAAATAAAATATTCATAATCCAACCTCAAGCAAATTTTTGAAATTCACATAGTGTTATAATTTCATTCTTCCCTTTCAAAAATCAATTCTCTTATTTTCCAAGTTAACATACTCCACCCTTTATCCCAATCCATTCTTTTCATTTCACAAAATTAAATCCATGGATATCAAAGCCACAACCCAACTCAACTTAATATTGTTTAGTCCAAAATAATTCCAATGCCATAGTCAATTCTCCCTTTAAGCTATTTACACATTTACACAAGCCATAATAACAATTTACAAACATTATTCAACTTAATCCCTTTTAATCCACCAAGTCAAAACATTAAATTAGGGCTTTTTCTTCTTTCAACATAAACATGTCAGATTACTCCCCAATTAACCCAAACAATAATCAATTTAACAATCTCATTCCCAAATGACAAACCCTAGATCCCCTTTTCATGATTTTCAAAGAAATCCATAATGGATATGATTTTTATGCAATAAAATCTACCACATATCTATCTATAGATGAGGTATTGAAAATGAACAAAGAAATCCCTACCTCAAGATTCGAAGCTCAAGACCCAACTTGAAACTCCAATGAAATTGCAAAACAATTGGTAGAAGTCTTGATCAATGCTTGCTCTTCAACATTCTTGAAAGATTTGGGGTGAATCTTGGGTAAAAAGAAGAGAAATCAAGAGTTTGGAAGGTTAGGGTTTCGGGTTTGGAGGATGGAAGGAGAAAAGAGGGAGAAAAATAAAGTTTTTGGGCCAAAAAGTCACTTTATAGTGTCTGTTAGCGACGTGGTCGCTCAAGCGGAGGAAACTTGGCTCGAGTGTACAAAAGAAGCTTCCAGAATCTCTGAAAATCCCGTAATTCGCTCGAGCAAAAAAAAGCTGACTTGAGCGAGCATGCTTTCAACACAAAAACACAAAATTCAAACAGGTATAACTCTCTCGTCTAGACTCTGTTTAGGGTCGTTCTTGTGTCCAAATTAAAGCCCCGGAAGTAAGATTTCCAATGGTTCTAACCTCACATCAAGATTGAAAGTATGGAGAGAGAAAATGATGAAAGAGTGAAAACTACTTAATAACAATTATTCGAATTTGAAGTTTCGGATTCAATCTTACCCAACCACTATGGTAACACCTTAACTAAGTCTCAAATATCAACTAAGAAGGTTCTCAATCAAGATAATCAAAGAGTCAAATTATAGTTCCATTATAACAGGAAGCATAGAGTGCAATAAGTTTCACTTACATAAATTCAATCTTATGCTCCCATTTATATAAGCAAAATGAGACTTTTAGAGAAAAGTCCTATGATCAATATCTCATACTCTTTTTTTTTTTTTCCTCTTAATTTTTGAACAATTAAGAAAATCCCCATTGGCTAGCTTCCATTTAACTTTTCTTTTACAATCTCACATAGACGTTTTGATTTTAAAAATAATATTGTATGAGATTTTGAAACTCTCATAATATTTAACTTTAAAATAATGACAATCCCACATGGAGAAAAAAAAAATGAGTTGTTTCACTTAGATAAAGTGTTACAACCCCACATCGGGAAAAAAAAGAAAAAGTGAGTTGTTTCACTTATATTATATAAAATGAATCTTATAAAGGAGGTTCTAATAGAGAAATCTTCTAGAAGCTCCAAACACTAAGATTTGTTTGATTTGGAATAAAATAATATTGAGCTTATTAAAAATTGAACGACTGAGATTGCTTGATTATAAATAAACTTTCCATCCAAACAACTTTTAACTTTTGTTTTACAATCCCACATCAAAAAAATGAGGAAAAAATGAGTTGTTTCACTATATAAACCTTATGCTCCATTTAATATTGTAGTGTTGTGTATGTTTCAGTTCAAGACAAATTAAATTTTAAAATTAAAAAAAAATTTAAAAGTCTTGATTTATTAATTTTTGTATAAGTTGGTTGGTCCTTTGACCTAACTGATAGGGTGAACCGTTTTCGGTTTGACTGATTCACTAGTTTAACTGTGATTTTAGCTATTTTATTAAAATATATTGGTTAAATTTGTTTTGATTCAAAATAAATTAAAGATTGACTTAATTAAAGATTAAACGGCTAAAATTGCTTGATTCGAAATAAAGTTTCCGTCCAAACAATTGTTAACTTTTAAATTATTAAGAAAATCCTCATTGGCTAGCTTTCATTTAACTTTTATTTTATAATTCCACATCGAGAGAAAAAAAAAAGGGAAAACTGAATTGTTTCACTTATATAAAGTGAATCTTATACTTTCATTTATAAAACCAAAAAGAGATTTTTTGTGAGAAGCCTTATGATCAATATATCATACTATTTTTTTTTGATTTTCTTAATTTTAAAGAATTAAGAAAATTCCGATTGGTTAGCTTCCATTTAACTTTTATTTTACAAAATATAAAAAAATTAAATATAATTATCATATTTTTATTAAATAATATATTATTTTATCCCGTGCATAGCACGGGTGATATGCTAGTATATAGATAAGGAAAAGGGTCCTTTTAGTGAGGAGCCTTGTGAGAGTTTCAATATCTCATACTAATTTTCTTGATTTTCTTAATTTTAAATAATTAAGAAAATCTCTATTGGCTAGTTTTTATTCGATAATCCTACATCGAAAAAAGAAGAAAAAAAATGAGTTGTTTTACTCATATAAAAAGAATCTTATACTCTCATCCCATGTAGTGAAGAGCCTTATGAGAGTTTCAATATCTCATACTAATTTTCTTGATTTTCTTAATTTTCAACAATTAAGAAAATCTTCATTGGCTAGATTTTATTTGATAATCACACATCGAAAAAATAGGAAAAAAATGAATTATTTTACTCATGTAAAGTGAATCTTGTACTCTCATCCCATGTAATATTGTAGTGTTGTGCATATTTCAATTCAATATAGTTTAAATTTTAAAATTTTTAATTAATTAATTATGACCTAACCGATTAGGCTAAATTATTTTTGATTTGATTGATTTGTTGGTTTAACCGTGATTTTAACAGTTTTAGCAAAATATATTGATTAGATTTGTTTGATTTAAAATAAACTAATGATTAATCTGATTAAAAATTGAAAGACTGAGATTGCTTGATTAGAAATAAACTTTCCGTCCAAATAATTGTAAACTTTTATTTTATAATCTCACATCGGAAAAAGATTAAAAAAAAAAGTGAGTTGTTTCACTTATAGAAGGTGAATCTTAATAGTGTAGTATTGTGTATACTTCAATTCAATACAGTTTAAATTTTAAAATTAAAATAACATTTAAAAGTTTTAATTAATTAATTTTTGTATAAGTTGTTTGGTTATTTGACTTAACCGATTAGGCTGAACCATTTTGGGTATGACCGATTCGCACGTTTAATCGCGATTTATCATATTGATTTTATTAATTTTAAACAATTAAAAAAATATCCATTGGCTAACTTCCATTTAACCATATAAAAATAAAACTCTAATTAGTTTATGGTTTATTTTATAATCACATATCGAGAAAAGAAGAACAAGCAAAATTTGTTTCACTATCTATCTATATATTATATAAGGAAAATGAGGTTTTTAGGGAGAAGCCTTCTAGGAGCTTCAAACTGTTATTATAAAATTATTGAATTTTCTTAATTTTAAACAATTAAGAAAATTCTTGTTAGCCAGCTTCCATTTACCTTTTATTTTACAGTTTGACATCGAAAAAAGAAAGAAAAAGGGAATTGTTTCACTTAAATAAAGTGAATCTTATGCTCTTATTTATATAAGTAAAATGAGATTTTTAGTGAGAAACTCTATGATCAATATCTCATACTCATTTTTTTGATTTTATTAATTTTAAACAATTAAGAAAATCTCCATTGGCTAGCTTCCATTTAACTTTTATTTTACAATCCCACATAGTTTTGATTTTAAAAATAATTTTGTATGAGATTTTAAAACTCTCATAATATTTAACTTTAAAATAATTACAATCTCACATCGAGAAAAGAAATAAAAAGTGAGATGCTTCACTTATGTAAAGTGTTACAATCCCACATCAGGAAAAGAAAGAAAAAGTGAATTGTTTCAATTGGCTAGCTTCCATTTACCTTTTATTTTACAATCCAAATTTTTTTTTGGGGGGGGGGGGAGGGGAGAGGGGGAGGAAAAAATGAATTATTTCATTTACATAAAGTGAATCTTATGCTCCAATTTATATAAATTATTGAAATTTCTTAATTTTAAACAATTAAGAAAATCCCCATTGGTTAACTTCCATTTAACTTTTACTTTACAATCCCACATTGGGAAAGGAAAGAAAAAGTGAATTGCTTCACTTATATAAAGTGAATCTTATGCTCCTATTTATATAAGTAAAAGAAGATTTTTAGTGAGAATCTCTATAATCAATACCATTTTTTTTTCTTAATTTTAAACAATTAAAAAATCTCAATTTATTAGCTTCCATTTAACTTTTGATTTTAAAAATAATTTTGTTTAAAATTTTAAAACTTTCATAATATTTAACTTTAAAAGAATTACAATCTCACATCGAGAAAACAAAAATAAAAAGTGAGTTGTTTCACTTATATAAACTGAATCTTATACTCTCATTTAATATTATAATATTGTGCATGTTTCAGTTTAAGATGGTTTAAATGTTAAAATAAAATTTAAAGGTTTTAATTAATTAATTTTGTTATAAATTAGTTAGTCTTTTGACTTAGCTGATTAGGCTGAATTCTTTTCTGTTTGACTGATTCACTGGTTTAACCATTGTTTAGCTGTTTTATCAAAATATATTGCTTAGATTTGTTTGATTTGGAATAAACTAAAATTGACCTTATTAAAAATTGAACGAATAAGATTGTTTGATTAGAAATAAAATTTCTGTTCAAACAACTGTTAACTTTTATTTACAATCCAACATCAGGAAAATGAGGAAAAAATGAGTTGTTTCACTATGTAAACCTTATGCTCCCATTTAATATTGTAGTGTTGTGTATGTTTCAGTTGAAGACAGTTTAAATTTTAAAATTCAAATAAAATTTAAAAGTTTTAATTAATTAATTTTTGTATAAGGTGGTTGGTCCTTTGACCTAGCCGATAGGGTGAACCGTTTTCGGTTTGACTGATTCGCTGATTTAACTGCAATTTTAGCGGTTTTATCAAAATATATTGATTAAATTTGTTTGATTCGAAATAAATTAAAGATTGACCTGATTAAATATTAAACAGTTAAGATTGCTTGATTCAAAATAAATTTTCTGCCTAAACCATTGTTCACTTTTAAATAATTAAGAAAATCTCTATTAACTAGCTTCCATTTAGCTTTTATTTTATAATCCTACATCGAGAAAAGAAAGAAAAAGTGAATTGTTTCATTTACATAAAGTGAATCTTATACTCCCATTTATATATGCAAAATGAGATTTTTAGAGAGAAGCCTTATGATCAATATCTCATACTATTTTTTTTTTTATTTTTTTAATTTTAAAAAATTAAGAAAATCTCGATTGGCTATGAACTAGCCAACATCCATGGGGCAATTAATGCAGCGCATCAATGAACATATCCGGGTAGAGGATGATGCGGCGGCATCATGTGTTCTGCCTTTTTGATCATTCCTCGAAGCTCGCATACACGCACCGGCTCCACTATTCCGTGGATCACATTAACCACTCCTTGAGGGGGCGGCCGCGTGCCTTATCTCGGGACCGCTTAACGTTCTCCATTTGGCGTGGTTTTTGAACCACACCTTATTTCCTCTACCTACAGGGACACTGTGGTCCGGGAGACCACTTTTGTGGTTCATAAGATGGGTTATCTGGAGCAGAAGCTAGTATGTCTTTTTATTTCATAGATTTTTAAGTTTGCAATTCTCTCTAGTAAATATTTTTCACATACTAAAATTGACAATTGCACCTTGCACCAAAAACCTGCTCAGTTTTTTCCTTCTCTCTAGCTTCTTTCAGTAGTTAGCAACATAAAAAAGAACGCACAAGAATTGTTGGTGAAAATTTCAGATTCAAGTAGGGCAAAAGCTAGAGTTTGAAAGTTGCGAAAGTCACATCGAGGGAAGATCTTTGGCCTTCCGAGCTATCTTGCAAGGATATTGGTGGCCATGCATGCAAGCGGACGCTCAAAAATATGTTAGAAAATGTGAGAAGTGCCAGAAGTTTGCCCACCAAATTCACCAACCGGCCAGAGAACTTTTGGTGCAAGGTGCAATTGCCAATTTTAGTATGTGAAAAATATTTACTAGAGAGAATTGCAAACTTAAAAATCTATGAAATAAAAAGACATCTTCCATTTAATTTTTATTTTACAAAATATAAAAAAAAATTAAATATAATTATCATATCTTCATTAAATAATATATTATTTTATTTCGTACATAGCACGAGTGATACGTTAGTATATAATTATCTTCAAGGATAAAAAAGAGTTCGAAAATGGCATGGTGTGAATCTTACAAAGTGGGTGTTTGGAAAGTTGCTATTTTAGTAGGCTGTTTTAGTTTTTGGCTATTTTAGTAGGCTAAATTTTTTGTGTTTAGGAAGGTAGTTGGATTTTTTTGTAGTTGGATGTGATATTTGTGAGAGAAAAAGTAATATGATTATGGGTTTGATGTGATATTTTATCTTATTAATTTTGTTGGCCTATTTTATTATTTTCTAGATTTTAACGCAAAAAGTCAAAAAAAGCCTTCCCCATAAAATGTAACGAAAAAAAGGTGAAAAATTAAATATCAATGAACCTTTAAAATCTTAGAAAAGAGATAATAAAAGTGGTGGGTTATTCTTTGGCATGATATAAGTTCTTTAGGGTATGTAAGTTGTCACTAAAGAAAAGTTTTATGGATTAGCCAACCAATAGGAGAGAGATAAGTTGAGAAGAGAGAGAGAGTAAGAAGCAAGTTTAAATATATGTAACGCTCCAAATTTCTAACCTAAATGATAATACAACAATCGTGGCTCTTTCAAGGAAAACCGAATATAAATCTCCAAACTTACATTACATGATACAATAGTTTTTCATGCAACAATATATTAATCCAACAACAAGTAAATAAACAAATAAATACCCCCACAGGTTTACAAGTTTCCAAGCCTTGAGCCTGGTTACACAAAACGGTTATTCAAACCCACACACATACATCTTTTGGCTTACATACAGAGTCACAGCAAAATGAGAGTCTCATGCTCTCAACACACATTTCCTCGCCTTTAGTTAGGCGGCATCACCACATCTTTTCCTGCACAAAAATCCCGTAGGGTGAGCATAAAACCCGGTAGGAAATCCTTAACAAAGTATATACATTTTATACAAGTCTCAAGAGATGAAATGCACATGCCATGCTATGCTCTTTTGAAAGAAAATCGCATCTTCACCTTTGAAAACCCTTATGCTCAATGATGTCATGCAATTTCAATTCTTCAAAACTTAACAATTCATTTCAAGAGCGGTACATACGACTTTGGTAATCCCTAGGCCGGTGTCTGCAAGTAGACTATACAAGTACTACCAATTTGTTATTTTTAACGGTATTAACCGGATGGCTCGACACCTATCCACGTGGGTTTTCAGTCTTTCACCCCAGACTCTCAGGCCAACTTATTCAATATCATTTACACCACCTATCAAGACTTACCAACGTATTTACCTTAAAACCATTCCATGAAAACTTGTTTCTCAACATTATTTTCTCAATGCAAGTTTTCAAATCAACTTTCAAAATTTAATGTAATCAAATGAATTGATATGCCAATAACACAAGATGAATATAAATACTTTTATTCCAATTCATCATCCAAGGAATAACACAATTCCCTCTTCTCAAGTATCCTTAACAATTAGTAATGTCAAGACTATTTCAGCGTTTTGAACAATAATTTCCAAAATTAACAATAATTCTCATATTCCCTGAAATTCATCATTTATATAAATATAAATAAGAAATTTTCCAAACATCCATTTATTTTGACAGACAAAATAAATATAACAATATCATTCATGGATTTTCAGTCTCTTAAAAAAAATTCCCAAATTCTAGGTTTTCTTACCAAAACTATACAACTCAAATCTTTTGAAAGAAAACTTTCCAAAATCATCTTTTCTTTAATCAACGAAGATTAAAACCCATAAGATCATTTTAAAAGAACAAGAGACAAACCCACTTTCAAAATCACTCAACTTCTTGAATTAACAATCAATTTTCAAAGCTATCGAAAGATGATTTCGAAAATCATATAGATCTTGCAAAAACATATATATAACTCTAAGAAAATCCCTACCTCAAGTTTTGAAGAAGAAATGAGATGAAAACCCCAAAATCAACGGTGTCAAAACTCGATCTTCACCGCACACAACGAAGCCCTCGAGAAGTTAACCAACTTTGATAAAGAAACTATGGCAGAACTCTAATGGATCTTGAGAAATCAAGGTTTTGATCCAATTTGGCGTAGGTAAATGTAGAGAGAAGGGAGAGGAAAGGGTTTTTAGAGAGAGAGAGACCTAACAAGAGTGAGATACACTCAGCCTAAAGAGAAGAAAAGACTAAAATTTCAGACTCACCTACCACCGCACGTGCGGCGCTTCTCCCGCACTTGCACTCCCGCCTCTGCATTTATTGCAGTAGCCAAACAAGCCCTCCCCTGTTTTCCGCATGTGCAGCTTAAGCAACTTCGAATGCATTTTGTATTTTTGCTTCGGGGGCGTTGCCCCTCGACTCCGTCAGGGCGCTGCCCTCGGACCCGCCAAGGGGCGTTGTCCCCTAGACCCCCGCGAGCTGACTGGGCAACTCGATCCCCGACCTACCCAGTCGAAGTGGCAAAACATGAAAGAAGGATCGAAACTGGGATCACTACAACCTTCCCCCCTTATAGAATTTCGTCCCCGAAATTTCAAATCAAACTACCCAAACAAAGGGGTTTTTAGCGATCAAAGCCATGCTATTTCATTTTCAAATCACAATACTAACTCTCAACCAAATTCCACCATGGTTATCTCATTAACAACAACCTCCCAAATATGCATAAACATGAAATTTCCTAAAAAGTAATGGCAACTCTCAACAACCTTATGTTTAAAACAACAGGGCATATATCAACATGTGGTTAACAACTTTAAATACGTTTCCCTCAACACTAGGGAATATTATAAAGAAAAGCAACTTAATCATTTTCAAACAAATTCGGATATTTGGAGCGGACTTCCGCCTCCCATTCCCACGTCACTTCTTTAACCCCATGGTGTCTCCACAACACCTTTACCAACGGTATAGTTTTTCCCTGTAGCACTTGCTTCCGGTTATCTAATATTTGAACCGGTCGTTCTTCGTAAGAGGCATCCTCATCTACCTCTAAGTCAACCCAATCAAGCACATGAGAAGGGTCAGGTTCATACTTCCTAAGCATAGCTACATGAAACACATTATGAACTCCCGAAAGTTGTGGTGGTAAAGCTAACCGGTATGCCACTTCCCCAATTCACTCTAAGATCTCAACAGGCCCAATGAACCTTGGAGATAATTTGCCACTCTTACCAAATCTCATCAAACCCCGCCTTGGTGAGATTTTTAGAAACACATGGTCACCAACTTCAAAAGATAAAGGTCATCTCCTCTTATCGGCATAACTCTTTTGTCAGCTTTGGGCCGTAGCTAACCTCTTCCGAATGAGAACAACTTTCTCGGTTGTCTCTCTAATAATTTTCGAACCCAGTAATAGTGTATCACCCACTACAAGGCCTCAAATGGTGCCATCCCAATACTAGCTTGGTAACTATCGTTGTAAGAAAACTTAATTAATGGTAAGTGCCTTTCCCAAGGCCCCTTAAAATCAAGGACACAAGCTCTAAGCATGTCCTCCAAAATTTGAATGGTACTTTTCGACTGTCCATCGGTTTGAGGGCGATAAGCAATGCTAAGAGTCAACTTAGTTCCCAACGTCTCTTGAAGGCTTTTCCATAACCGGGCAGTAAAACAAGGATCCCTATCCGACACAATAGTCATAGGGACTCCATGAAGTCGAACTATCTCTCTAATGTACAACTCTGCCAAGTGTTCAACTGAGTCGCTGGTGCACATCGGAATGAAATGTGTAGACTTAGTCAACCTATCAACAATCACCCAAACGGTGTCATTGCCTCGTTGTGTTCTAGGAAGCCCAACTACAAAATCCATGGTAACACGCTCCCATTTCCACTCGACTATCGGTAATGGTTGTAACAAACACGCTGGTCTTTGGTATTCGGCCTTCACTTGTTGACAAGTAAGGCACTTCGATACAAGTAAAGCGATATCCCGTTTCATACCCCTCCACCAAAACTGACGACTAAGATCATGATACATTTTAGTGCCTCCTGGGTGTACCGCAAAGCGTGAGTGATGGAACTGCCAAAGTACTTCCTCTCTACAAGATTCTAGTATAAACAAACGGTCTAGGTAACGTACACTCAGATCCGAGTGAACGTTCAAACCTTTCTCTTCCTTCCCATTGGAAATCTTAACATGGATTGATTCCACGTCACGGTCTCCTCGTTGTGCCTCTATGACCTTACTAACCAAGGTAGGTGGAGCATTCAAAGTAAACAAGATAGCACTCTCTCCGAACTCACCCAAATGCAAATCAAACTTGCCAATAACATCTACCATATCCCATTCCAGAATGGCACACTTGCCAAACTACTCACAGATTTTTGACTCAAAGCATTGGCCACCATATTGGCTTTCCTTGAATGATAGTACAACTCAAAGTCATAATCCTCCATAAATTCCATCCACCTCTGTTGTCAAAAATTTAAGTCTTTTTGAGAAAACAAATACTTTAGACTCTTATGATCGGAGAAAACTTCAAACTTCTCACCGTACAAGTAATGCCTCCAAATTTTCAAATCAAAAATCACCACTGCTAATTCAAGATCATGGGTGGGGTAATTTTTCTCATGAGTTTTCAATTGTCATGAACTGTAGGCCACAACTTTTCCCTCTTGCATCAAGACACAACCAAGTCCATCCCCGGACGCATCACAATAGACAGTGTAATTCAAACCCCTTTCCGGAATTATCAAAACCGGTGTGGTAGTCAATCTAGTCTTAAGCTCTTGGAATGACTTTTCACAAGCCTCACTCCACACAAATTTGATACCCTTTCTAGTCAACCTAGTCAAGTTGTAGCTAGTCTAAAGAAGTCCCTTACAAGATGTTGATAATATCCCGCTAATGCCAAGGAACTCTGGATTTCAAAAACATTCTTGGGTGGTTCCCAATCCTGTACGGCATCTATCTTTGAAGAGTCCACAGTCACTCCCTCTTTAGACACTACATGCCCTAAAAACTTCACCTTTGTTAACCAAACCTCGCATTTTTCAAATTTGGCGTACAATTGGTGCTCACTAAGTAAACCCAACACTACCCGCAAGTGAGTCTCGTGTTCCTCTTCAGAGGTTGAATAAATCAAGTTGTCGTCCACAAAGACGACCACAAAACGGTCCAAGTATTCCTGAAAAATTATGTTCATCAAATCCATAAAGTAAGCCAGTGCATTGGTTAACCCAAAAGGCATTACAAGGAATTCATAGTGGCCATAACGAATACGAAAGGTCGTCTTCTGAATGTCCTCCTCCCGGACTCTCAACTGATGGTACCCAACCTCAAATCTATTTTTGAGAAGCAACGAGACCCTCTAAGTTGGTCAAACAAATCATTTATTCTGGGTAGGGGATACTTGTTCTTAACTGTAACTCTATTCAACTTGCGGTAATTAATACACAACCGCAATGACCCATCCTTCTTCTTCGCAAAGAGAGTCGGTGCTCCCCAAGGCGATGTACTAGGGCGAATGAAGCCCTTGTCTAAAAGTTCTTGGAGTTGAATATTCAACTCATGCAATTCGGTGGGTGCAAATCTATACGGTGACATGGAAATCAGTGCCATCCCAGGCACTAATTCAATGGAGAACTCAATCTCCCAATGAGGTGGTAAACTAGTAAGATCTTCTGGAAAGACATCTGGGTATTCACAAACTACCCTTGGTGACTCAACACGAGCCCCGTCACTCTCACTATCTAAGAGAGTTGCAACAAGGCCACTAAGCTTGCTCCTACTACGAGGGTCAATAACTGGCGACAAGGCCCTATCTACTCGGTTCCCCAGAAAATAAAAACGATCACCACCCGAAGTGTACACCGTAGCTCTCTGACGGTAACAATCAATCATAGCTTGATAAGAATACAACCAATCCATGCCTAAAATGACATCAAAACTCGACATACCTAGCAACACAAAAGCAAACGGAAGTCAATGCCCGGCAACTTCTATTTCACAATCATGACAACCCCGGTCTAAATCAACTGTACCCCCAACAGGTGACTGTACTCTAAGTGGAGGCATTAACCGTGCTACCTCAAACCCCAATGCAGAAGTAAATGCAGTAAATAAAAATGAATGAGACGCACCTGTGTCTATCAATAAATTAGCCAAAGAATTACACACAACAAAAATACCTCTCATAACTAAGGATTCTGGCAACTGTTCTGGTACGGTAACAGCATACACACGCCCCTGTGGCCCTTAATTAACTTGTTCTCCTCTCGGAGCATAGGCCTGTTGTGCTGACTGAGCCGAAGTGGCTCCCTGATTAACTTGCAAAGCTTGGACTGATTGAGCCTACTGGTGGCTCTGAGTCTGCCTCGACCCTAATGTGCCAGATGTGCCTCCCAACTGTGGGCAAGTTCTCTTCATATGCCCCAGCTGACCACACTGATAACAATTAAACCCTTAACCTTTATTCTGAGACTGAGACTGACTTTGAGATCGATTAGGAGGTGGTAACATTAACTGCCCTCCTCCCTTCTGTGGGCATAAGAAGGATTTGTGACCCTGTTGGCCACACTTGAAACACGAGAAGCTACTTGATGCACTTTTTCCCAGACTCGCACTAGGCAAAGGAAAAGTGGAACTAGAATGTTGTGGTTGGGACTGCGATGGATAGGTGTTCCTTCTCTTCTTGTTCTGCCTATAGTCTCCTTGAGACTCTTGGCCCCTAGACCTTGAACTCCGAAGCCTCTCTTCCTCGGCTTGTATGAAAATTTCTACGTGTGTCGCCGTCTCCACAAGACGGTCATATTTCCGAATCATATTTCCGACAAGCTTGAACATAATTTTTGTTTTCAATTTCTTTTTAAATTCAATGCAACGACGCTCTTCTGTTGCCACCAACTCTAGTGCAAATCTAGACAAACTAGAGAAGATCGCCTCAAACTTGGCGACAGGCATGTTGAGTTGTTTAAGGTCTTTAAACTCTTGCCTTAATCTCTCCCTAGCAGTGGGAGGTATGTACTTATCTTGGAAAGCAATCGCAAAGGCTTCCCATGTTGGCTCCACTCTACCCTTGGCATATTTCTACCATTGACCTGCGTCTCCCTTAATGTAGTAACTCGCTAGAGTCACTCCTAGTTCACTATCTTCGATGTGAAGCATCTCAAATGTCTACACAGTTTGTTCGAGCCACTCATCCGCTTTCTTGGGCTCGAGACCACCATAGAACTCATCCGGTTTGGCCCACAAGAACTCTCTAGTAAGGAAATTCGCCCTTGACTCTGCGGTGTTCTCTCGGGCTTGATTCTCCACCCTCAACAAGTTCATAGACTCCCTCAAAGCCCCTGCCATTTCTCGAGCTAGGGCCCCCATTGCGGTTTGACCCGCTTGTCCCACCTGCTCGGTCATATTAGCTTGGCCTGCTTGCTCGACCATATTAGCTTGGTCGAACCCTTCTTTTTGCACTGGAACTGTGATACCCCTGTTCCGTAATAGGCTAATTAGTCCTTAATTTGAATATGATTATGTGTTTAACGTGATGTTGTATGCCATTATGTGAATGTATGTGATTTTGAGTTTCTACCTGTTCACCGTAGGAATATCTGTTTGAATAATCTGCTTTGGAAATTAAATTGAGGGCCTTATCGGCCACGGAACCCGAAATCGATTACGCCATTGTGATTGGCATAATTTTTAGAGCCTACGGTGAAATTTAATTAGAAACTGATTCTGGTCAGATTAAACTGATTAAATTGAGGAATTGAGTGCCCAACTATTTTATATTAAAATATTATATTAGTGGGCCTTGTTGTATGTTAGCACTACACTCCCCTCTAGCTCTTATGAACTCAAAAATCTGAGTTAGACTATTGTGAGGAAGAGAGTCGGCTGTAGAGAGGGAGAGAGAAGAGAATTGTGCAAACTTAGCTTAAAGCTTGGGAACCTTGAAGATTATTCAAGATTTGATTATAGATTGTGAGAATCAAGCTCCTAGGTGAGTAATTCTTGGATTATAATTTATAATTTTGTGTGTGTCCAAGCTAATTAGGTGACCAAGAGTAAAATTGAATGAAATTGGGTTGGCTTTGTTGAATTAAAGCTTGATATATGCATGCATGTAAGTGATTGTTTTGAAATAGCATGTGTAAGCTTGAAATACATGATTCAAGTAGAGTTTCGGGTTGAAACTCATGTATTGATCACCATTTGTGTTGTCTAAGTTGAGAATGTGGCTAGTTCATCACATGCATGTACAATTTATGAAGATATGAGCTTAAATGTTTGAATTTGAGCATGTTGGTGATGAGTTGTGATATTTTGGGACATGCATGCAAATAAATTATGAAATTGAGCTTCAATGTGTTGTAATTTATGCTTGTACCATGTTAGTACATGTCTATAAGTAATTTGAGCCATAATATGCATGAATTGTTGGTTGGAAGTCGAAATGAAGCTCAAGAACACAATTATGGGTTTTCCAGAATTTTGAGGTCCGCTCGAGCGGGGGAACATGACGCTTGAACGGGAAAATCGTGCTCCCAGCACTTTTTGCAGAGTTGGACCTTCGCTCGAGCGGGATGTTTCACGCTCCAGCGGGGAGCTTTTATAGACCGGCCTTCCGCTCGAGCGCCCTAACTCACGCTCGAGCGTAATTTTGAGGTAACCAGTATTTTTGCAGGCCTCTTGGGTCCGCTCGAGCGGGTAAGTCCACGCTCGAGCGGGAACCCTGTTTTCTGAAATTTTGTTCATGCGTTCTGTGTTTTGTTTTCCGTTCTCTTTCACTTGTGATCACTCTTAGGCATACGTTAAGCATCGTAAATGAGTTAATGAGATAAGAATAAAGCCTAAAGAGGAATATGCGAATTAAGGAACAGATTGAATTGTTAATGACCCTTTTGTGTTCATGGAATGTGTAGGGTCAAGCTCCAAGGCGAATCCACAAGCCGATCACTGTGAGTAATATCGATGTTTGAAAGCTTGTCAATGTCCAATTGTTTATCCCCTTATAAGCTTTATGAGTTGCAAATTGGGATTGTGGACAAAAGTCTGATATGAACGGATGAATGGACCAAAGGTCGTTTTGATAAAAAATAAATGGACCTAAGGTCGCTTTGATACAAATGAATGGACCAAAGGTTGTTTTGACAAAAGTGAATGGACCGAAGGTCATTTTGATAGAAATGAGTGGACCGAAGGTCGTTTTGATGTATATGAATAGACCTAAGGTCGTTTTGACATGAATGAGTGGGCCGAAGGCCGTTTTGACATGAATGTCTGGGCCGAAGGCTGTTTTGACGTAAACGAATGGGCCGAAAGCCATTTTGACAAAAATGACATAAGTGAGTGGGCCGAAAGCTGTTTTGCCATGAATAGAAACCTGAATAGGCCAAAGGCCAGAAAGCCTGGAACTACGGTTACTTGGGTTGAATTTCGTATAGTTATATATATCTGTTAAATAGAAGTATGAATTGGGCCCAAGGCCGTTTGGAGCATGTTGTTCTGTATATTGTTATGTAACTTCTGTACTTGATATTATTCACTGGGCTATCGCTCACGCTCATTCATGTTTTTGTAGGTGAGCCAAGAGAAGTCCAAACCCAGCCCCAGTAAAGTCCGCCAGGAACAACATGAGTTTTGGAGAGTCAGCCTTGTATCTCACGCACGAGACCCAGCCTTGCCATATTTGTTATGTATTTATATTTTGTCTTGTTGGCAAGGACCTTGTGTATATCTGTATATAGTTTTGATATGGGTTGGCTAAGTTTAGATGATCCTGTCTATAAAGAAGTTTATGCTATTGTACTTTTGATGTGGGTTATTAACGTATATGAGTATGGTTTGTTTAATGTGCATATAAGCACGGCTCTACGGACAAAGTTTTTAATTTTTGCTTCCGTTTGGCCCCTTTACTCTGACGAGTTATGTCTGTTTTGGTCTGAGGCCATAGGTAATCACAGGATTACTGGCCGGTTATGTCCTTAACCCATAGGGGCGGGTTCGGGTCATGACAAGAACCCTAAGGACCGGTACCTCATGCACACCTCGGCGAGCCCTACCACACCTCCCGCCTTTACCACCATGGACTTGATCCCTTCCTGACATCCTAATAAAGAACACAAGATAAATAATTTACCACATTAACTCATATGTGCTCATAACTTAACTCACACATTCGAATATAACAATTCCATATATTTCTCTACCATATACACAATTCAATTTCACTCCACAAAAGAACTTAGTCATGTCAACACATACGGATTATACTCTTATGATGAGATTCGTCCCACGAAAAATCAAGAATTCTTAGTAGAATGAGTATTGATCAAGTACCCTTCTAATAAGACCTCAAGAAATTTAACGGGTACAAACAGCATCCCAAAAGTCCAATCCCATACCTATTTAGTCACATAAGCATGTTATCACATAGTCACAAAATGCATAACAGTTCCTAAGCATGCTACATGAACCCATTGTGGTTAAACAACCACTTCCCACGAGATCCAAGTATTCAACCCGGTAGCTCTAATTCCAAGTTATCACGCCCCAAATTTCTAGCCCAAATGATAATACAACAATCATGGCTCTTTTAAGGAAAATCGAAAATAAATCTCCAAACTTACATTACATGATACAATAGTTCTTCATGCAACAATACATTAATCCAACAACAAGTAAATAAACAAATAAATACCCCAAGGATTTACTAGTTTCCAAGGCTTGAGCCTGGTTACACAAAACAGTTATTCAAACCCACACACATACAACCCTTGGCTTACACACAAAGTCACAGCAAAATGAGAGTCTCGTACTCTCAACACACATTTCCTCGCCTTTAGTTAGGCGGCATCACCACATCTTTTCCTGCACAAAAATCTCATAGGGTGAGCATAAAGCCCGGTAGGAAATCCTTAACAAAGTATATATACATTTTATACAAGTATAGCGATCCTGTGTTTTACTCCTTGTTGTACGGTGATCCAGACTTGGTTCCGTCGATGTTAGCCGTTGTATATATCTCGTTTACATCCTTTACTCTTTGTATTTGAGTCTTGGGTTGTGTTGGGCAGGTGTGAAACAGGTTGGTTAAGCTTAGAAACCAAAAGTAGTTGCCCAGATTTTTGCCTTCACGCTCGAGCGGAGCTTTTGATGCTCAAGCGGGCCCTTCGTTGTTGCTTCTCCGCTCGAGCGGGTGTTTTGACGCTCGAGCGTGATTTTCCATCTCCTAGTATTTTCCTCTACAGTGTTGGACGCTCGAGCGGGAGTTTGGGCGCTCGAGCGGGAGTTTGTGTGTGACGCTCGAGCGGGGAGTTGGACGCTCGAGCGGGGACCTGGTTCTGCAAAAGTTCTGGGAGCATGCATCCGGTGCTCAAGCGGCGGTTTGGACGCTCGAACGGGAGTTTGTGAGTGACGCTCGAGCGGGGGTATCCATGCTCGAGCGGGGCAACGTGTATTTCAGTCCGAGTTTTGACTTTTTGGATCACTTTTCAACTTCATTTCTCTCTCTTACTTTTCCAAAACTCCATTGGAGAGCCCCTCTCACTAGAACCTTCTCTCTAGGTATTGATCTAGTAGGAGTTGTTTCCTTACCTTTGGCCTTTACAAAAAAGTTGTTGATCGTCGAGGGCTACATTTTGATCCGAGCATATTGAGTTTTGGAGCACTTTGAGTTTCGTCATCTTCTTCCTTTGAGCTCCGAATTTGAGGTAGGGATTCCTACTCACTCTTATGGGTTTTGACCTAGATTTTGGGCACATTGTTCGAATGGTTGATTTTGGGTTTTAGGGTTTCAAAATGTATAAAAGAGGGTTTGTTATTTTGATTCTCAAATATATATTTTTGGTCTCAAAATGATAATATTGTTGTTGATTGTTGATATTTAAACCTTTGGGTTAATATTGAGAGTTGGGGAAGAAAGCCTTAATTGGTATATAAATTAATTGGTATAATTAATTTGGGAAAGTTATGGATTTGTGAAATTGAGTTGAATATAATGAAATTGACTCATTATGAGGTGGAATAGTGAAGTTGGATTTATTAATCGCTCACTTTTGAAAATATGGATAAATTATCTGTTGATGCAGTTATTATCTGTTTAGAAATAATTGCTTCGGGCAACCGGTGGAGGGTAGTCTTGATTGTTGTAGACACTGCATGATGATTAAGCAAACTAAAACTAATTAATTGGATGTGTCATAGAGTATGACGATTGACTAAATACATTAACTTTATGTATTGATTGATTATGTGTATGACCTATGTGTATATACGTTGTGTGTGTGGGAGGAGATAGGGGATGTACTCCACGGTTTAGGGGAAGATTGGGGATGGACCTCTAAACCGGATACTGTATGGGAGAAGATAAGGGATGGACTCCGTTGACACAGCTCATATGCTTGTCAGCTAATGTGTTGATGTAGCTCATATGCTTATCCATGGAAGTGTTGATATAGCTCATATGCTTATCTGTTGAAGTGTGGATACAGCTCATATGCTTATCTGTTGGAATGTTGGTATAGCTTGTATGTTTATCTATCGAGGTGTTGATATGGCTAGTGTGCTTATCTATTGTGAAATGGGAAATGTTTAGTATGAATTACTATTAAATTGTTGGCCAAGTTCTGAGCCATAGTCATGAATTGAGAATGTGAAAGGAAATGGAAAATGAAAGGAAACATAGACACAGTTGTCATGTAATGAAAATGGTGTATGAATTGGCTTATGGGAGTCAAACATTTATCAATTGCTAATGTCTTAGTTACTGCTCATGTTGTGTTTAGCATATCTCTACTGGGCGTTGGCTCACCCTTTATGGGACATCATTTTCAGGTACAGGTAGCATGCCACCTCCAAGGACATAGCTTGGATGGTTTTGGGAGTTGAAGACTCTTTTTGATTAGTTTGTTTGTATTATATGTAATTCAAGCCAAGGGCTTATTTTGTATAGAGTTAGTACTCTTCTCTTTGTAACCAAGTGTTGACTTGGAAAGCTGTAAGCCTTTAAAGCATTTGCTTTTGTTGTTAACATGTAATACTGATGTAAGAATTACTCTGATGAATAGAAAGGTGTTGATTTCTTTATATCTTTGCATGTCTAAAATGATGAGTTTTATGTATTATTTTGAGGGCGTTACACAAGTCTCAAGAGATGAAATGCGCATACCATGCTATGCTCTTTTGAAAGCAAATCGCATCTTCATCTTTGAAAACCCTCATGCTCAATGATGTCATGCAATTTCAATTCTTCAAAACTTAACAATTCATTTCAAGAGCGGTAAATACGACTCTGGTAATCCCTAGGCCGGTGTCTGCAAGTAGACTATACAAGTACTACCAATTTGTCATTTTTACCGGTATTAACTGGAAGGCGAACCTATCCACGTGGGTTTTCGATCTTTCACCTCGGATTCTCAGGCCAACTTATTCAATATCATCTACACCACCTATCAAGACTTACCAACATATTTACCCCAAAACCATTCCATGAAAACTTGTTTCTCAACGTTCTTTTCTCAATGCAAGTTTTTAAATCAACTTTCAAAGTATAATGTAATCAAAGGAATTGATATGCCAATAACACAAGATGAATATAAATACTTTTATTCCAATTCATCATCCAAGGAATAACACAATTCCCCCTTCTCAAGTATCCTCAACAATTAGTCATTTCAAGACTATTTCAACATTTTGAACAATAATTTTCAAAATGAACAATAATTCTCATATTTCCTGAAATTCGTCATTTATATAAATATAAATAAGAAATTTTCCAAACATCCATTTATTTTGATACACAAAATAAATATAACAATATCATTCATGGATTTTCAGTCTCTTAAAAAAAATTCCCAAATTCTAGGTTTTCTTACCAAAACTATACAACTCAAATCTTTTGAAAAAAGACTTTCCAAAATCATCTTTTCTTCAATCAACGAAGATCAAAACCCATAAGATCATTTTAAAAGAGCAAGAGACACCCATTTTCAAAATCGCTTAACTTTTTGAATCAACAATCAATTTTCAAAGCTATTGAAAAATGATTTCGATCATATAGATCTTGCAAAAACATATATATAACTCTAAGAAAATCCCTACCTCAAGTTTTGGAGAAGAAATGAGATGAAACACCCAAAATCAATGGTGTCGAAACCCGATCTTTACCGTACACAGCGAAGTCCTCAAAAAGTTAACCAACTTTGATGAAGAAACTATGGCAAAACTCTAATGGATCTTGAGAAATCAAGGTTTTGATCCAATTTGGCGTAGGGAAATGTAGAGAAAAGGGAGAGGAAAGGGTTTTTAGAGAGAGAGAGAGACCTAACAAGAGTGAGATACACTCAGCCTAAAGAGAAAAAAAGACTAAAATTTCGGAGTCACCTACCACCGCACGTGCGGCACTTCTCCCGCACTTGCACTCCTGCACCTGCATTTATTGTAGTAGCCAAACAAGCCCTCCCCTATTTTCCGCATGTGCAGCTCAAGCAACTTCGAATGCATTTTGTATTTTGCTTCGGTGGCACCGCCCTTCGACCCTGTCAGAGCGTTGCCCCCTAGACCCCCGCGAGCCGACCGAGTAGCTCGATCCCCGACTTGCCCAGTCGAAGTGGCAAAACATGAAAGAAGGATCGAAACTGGGATCGCTACAATATATATGTATATATATATATTGGAAAGAAAATAAAAATCAAGAGATTAGATTGAAAAGATATGAAATATTTTTTATCTTTCCTTCTGAAAATTATAAATTATGGAATTAATATTTTAAAAACTATATACTTTAATAAATTAGTCAATACTCCCTTCGTTCCAAAATAATAGTCCATTTTGAGAAATTTAATTTTTTTTTTTGTAGTACAATTATTGCACTTTAAAAAAATTAATTTTTCAAAATTACTCTTTGATAGTTCATTTTTTAGGGAATATCAATTGTCATGATTGTACTTTATATGTTGTTAATGAATTTAAAAGAAAGGAAAAATAGGAAATTTATATTATTTTTGTTCTTAATTTTTGAAAATAGACTAATATTTTGGGACAATAAAAAAAAAATAAGGGACTAATATTTTGTTATGGAGGTGTATTACTTTTTAAATTTATTTTTTAATTTAACAAATTCACAAATTGATTATAAGGTTTTGGATATAGCATTCATTTGGGATGTGGGTTAGCTTTTTAACTTTTTAGCTTTTAACCTGTGGCTAAAAAGCCTCGTTTGGTATAGGTTTTTTTTGTCTTTTTTGATATTTGTGAGAGAAAAAATGAAATGATTATAATTTGAATGTGACATTTTGTCCTATTTGACTAAAATAGCTAATTTTGTCCTATATGACCATTTTATTCCAAATAAGCATGCGAAACAAAATTATAGTGTAGATTATGTAAAAATGTCTCTAAAGATCCAAAACTTTCAGTTTTATCTACAATCTTATATATAATCTTGAGAAATTAAAATAGAATTGGTATATTGACTTCAAAAGCGTGTGAATTAAATGTGATATTTTGATAGAATAATTATTCAATAGATTTATATGTGATAATGTTGGTTCTCATTCCCAATCTAAAAAAATAATGTTGTTTCTCATTAGGTAAAAATACTATGAAATAAATGTAGCATAATATTCTAAAAATATCTAACAATTTTTCCAAAATACCAAGTTGCATATGCTTTGGTATTAATTTCTAATATTAATTAAGGAAATAAAGAACAGTAGTCCTACATGCACTCATTAATATATTAATTAGGTTAACAATATAACTGATATTATCATTTTAAAATTATAATGCCACCTATTATATAAATTATAAAATTTTAAAATTATGACATATCATCTATTTACACACGATATAGAAGAATGCAATCAATGTTTAGGCCTATTCCAAATTTGAAAGCGTGACTAGCACGATTGCCCGGTTATAAGCCAGTGCTATATATTTGGGCAAAAACAAGTAGTCAATCAACGTTCTGGGGTTTTCCTAGCTACATAAATTGAGAAGCTCCTTACCCATGGTTGAAGTCAACTGTAAGCAATCTCTCTCTCTCTCTCTCTCTCTCTCTCTCTCTCTATGCAAGTTCTGCTTGTGAATTGTGAAAATTTCTTTACTTGTCTAATTCAAGAAAAATACTTTTAAAAAAAATTATAAGATTTATTACTTTATGTATTATTTTTTTTTTTAAGTTCAATTGTTTTTGTATGGAACTTCTTTTATTTACATTTTTGTAGAAATGAAAACATTCGATTGAAACACATTCACTCTGTTTGGTTATGATTTTCAAGATTCCCTTTTCACAAAATTAATTTTTTTTACTTTTCATTTTTTTATTGAATTTTTTTATTATTTTAAACAATTTTTTTTTTTAATTTATAGATACACCTAATGTAAATACATTTAAAAAGTATAATATTTGTAGAAAAAGAAAAATCTTTAAAAAATTCACTAAATACCAAAAATATCAACAAAAAAAATCAGTATATTTTTCATATTATTGTATATTTATTAGTTTTTTAAAATATTTTACTTTTTAGATATATCTAAGTAAGGTGCATCTAAAAATATAAAAAAAATTGCTTACTAAAAACAAAAAAAAAATACAAAAAACAAAAAAACTCAATTTTCAAAAAATTGAATTCAGAAAATTAAAATCAAACATACTGATTAAAATTTTGAATTTTAAATTTAAGAAGAAAAATAAAAGGGGAAAAAATTATTTATGTGTATTCATTCGTTTTATGATTAAAAAAGATCTTTAAAATTTAATGCTTACATAATTTAGTACCTTGTTTTAAGGGAAAAATATCTGTTAGTGTTGTCTTCAAAACTTAATTACAAAATCAAGAAAAATATTATGATTTTGCATATTAATATTTATAAAGAATATCATTCACTTGAAAATACTTTTTACCCATTCAAAATGCAACAAAATCATTAACAGAGATTTACAGGCCTAAAAGACTTTAGTCACCTCCATATCCATTTATAGAACCCCAATATATGTATAATAGTTTAACAGAAATATATGAAAATTGAATCATTCCAATTTTTTGCTACATAATCGAGTCTGTATTTTTGAAGCAAACAATTGGAATTAATTTTTGAAAATCGGAATTGCATAAAAAACAAATTAAATTTACCAATCATACCCCTGAGAACCACTGTAGCACTCGTACCCTTTTTAAAACATTTGGAAAGTGTATTCGAATCCTTTATTTTTATTTTGGAAATCTTTGGTGTTGCTGTATGTTGGTTTTGAAGGAGTATAATCCGATTTAAACTTGTTGGGTTTGGTTGTTCGCACTTGTTCTTGTCTAAAGTTCCATGGAGACTTAGAAATCCTATTCTAGTGTCGACATCGGCCTTCCCAAAGGTCGACCCTTACCTATTGGTGAAGTTTCTGGAAGTGTTGCTGGAAAATAGGGTCGACCCCCTCCTGTCTAAGGGTCGACCCCCTTGCTAGTGCCGGATTGTCTTTTCTACCTAAAGGGTCGACCCCCCTGCCCGAAGGGTCGACCCCTGCGTGTGTTTTTCAAAATTTTGGGGTTCGAATAGGCCGTACCTTTGGGCCTTTTGGGGCCTATTATTTTATTTGACCTTAGAGCTATTTGCTACTACTATAAATGTCACGTCCTCAAAATAATACATAAAACCCATCACTTTAGACATGCATTGATATAAGAGAAATCAACCATTTCTATTCATTAAATGAATTCTTATAACAGTATTACATGTTAACAACAAAAGCGAACGCCCTATGGGCTTACAGCTTTCCAAGTCAATACTTGGTTACACAAAAGAAGAGTACTAACTCTATACAAAAGAAGCCCTTGGCTTGATATACATGTAATACAACAAAATAATCAAAAGGAGTCTTCAACTCCCATATCCATCCAAGCTATGTCCTTGGAGGTGGCATGCTACCTGTACCTAAAAATAATGTCCCATATAGGGTGAGCCAACGCCCAATAGAGACATGCTAAACACAGTATGAGCAATAACTAAGACATTAGCAATTGATAAATGTTTAATTCCATAGATCAATTCATAACCCATTTCCATTACAAGACCACTATGTTCATGTTTCATTTCATTTTCCATTTCTTATCGATTTCACAATTTACATCAACGGCTCAGAACCTGGCCAACCACTCATATGAGACAATGGCTCATATTAAACGTTTCCCATTTTACAATAAATAAGTATACTAGCTATATCAACATCTCAACAGATAAGCATGCAAGCTGTATCCACATTCCAACAGATAAGCATATGAGCTGTATCAATACTTCCATAGATATGCATATGAGCTATATCAACATATTAACTGACAAGCATATGAGCTGTATCAGCGGAGTCCATCCCCTATCTCCTCCCAAACAACATCTGGTTTAGAGATCCATCCCCTATCTTCCCCTAAACTGTGGAGTACATCCCCTATCTCCTCCCACACAACACAACGTATATACACATAGGTCATATACACAATCATTCAATACATAACGTTAATGTATTCTATCAATCGTTATACTCTATGACACATCCAATTGATTAGTTTTAGTTTGCCTAATCATCATGCATTGTCTACAACAATCAAGACTACCCTCCACCGGTAGTCCAAAACAATTATTTCTAAATAGATAATAAAAGCTCCAACAGATAATTTATCAATGTTTTCAATAGTGGGTGATTAACAAATCCAACTCCACCAATCCACAATATAATGAGTCAACTTCATTATTTCCAACTCAATTCCATATAACCACAACTTTGTCCAAATTAATTATACCAATCAATTTATACAACAACTTAGGGTTTTCTACCTCTTTTTCAATATTAACCCCATGGTCCATATATCAACAACCAACAACAAGATCATTATTTTGAAACCCAAAATACACATTTTAGAATCAAAACAACAAAACCCTCCTTTAACATTTTCAAACCCTAACTTCCCAAAATCAACCATTTAACAAAATGCCCAAAAATCTAGGTCAAAACCCATAGTCGTGAGTAGGAATCCCTACCTCAAAAGTTGACACCCAACGAAGAAGATGAAGAAAATGGAAGTGCTCCAAATCCCAAGATTCTTGGATCAAAAGGTAGCTCTCGACGACCAACAACTTTTTTATAAAGGCCAAAGGTGAGGAAGCAACTCCTACTAGATCAATACCTAGAGAGAAGGCAAGGTTCTAGAGAGAGAGGCTCAACAATGGAGTTTTGGAAAAGTAAGAGAGAGAGAGAGTGAATGCAAAAAGTGATTTGAAAAAGCCTATCTGCCTTCAGATATACGCCGGATCCGCTTGAGCGGAAAACACAACGCTTGAGCGTTAAGAACAAAAAACATGGTCCGCTCGAGCGCAAGGATGCCTGCTCGAGCGCCAAGACACATCAATAAAGCACATCCGCTCGAGCGTGAAAAACCAGTCCGCTCGAGCGCAATTTTCCCCCTCCTAGAACTTTTACCAAAAATGTACTAGCCGCTCGAGCGCCAACAATCCCGCTCGAGCGCGACCCGTTCGAGCGCAGGAAACCCGCTCGAGCGTAGAAAACCAACCTGCAGAAGTTTTGCAGGGCACCAAAATACTGGGTGTGTGCAATCTCTGCTCGAGCGCTCCAAGACCCGCTCGAGTAGAACGACCAAAAACCTGGCAACAAGATTTTAGACCAAGGCTCAACCCACCAGCTCGAAACATGCCCAACACATCCTAAAACTCAATCAAATGGAATTAAAGGACGTCAACAAGGTAGACACAACTACCAACTCCACGGAACCGAGTTCGGAATACAACTGAACAGTAAAGGAAATACCGGGATCGCTATAACCTCCCACCCTTAAAGAATTTCGTCCTCGAAATTAAACACAAGTTTTTCAAAAACAGGTTTTCTCCACTTCCAACAATATTACAACATAATATTTAAACAATCCGACCCATTACCGGTCAATCTCATCTCTTTTCAAGAGGCATTTCACATTATACATAACAACCTGTATTATCAACATGCATTCCTTTGAAATTTACCAATTTCAACTCATTCTCCACAATTCCATAACACATGCAATATTAATATCATGCTTGCATTTTCACAATATACTTTAACATACACAATGTTAACATAAACTTCCATTTCAAGGCAAGTTCTACAACTTTTCCATAAACCAAAACATTCACAATGTTTTACAACTTAAGACATATATCATGCTCTTAAAGTTCAATATTATTACAAAATTTTCATTACATGATTACACATCAACAAACATGTCCGGATACTTTTCACAGACTTCCAACTCACGTTCCCAAGTGGCCTCCTCCACTCCGTGATGCTTCCACAAAACCTTTACCAAGGGAATGGTCTTGCCTCGCAAGACTTGATCCCGCCTATCCAAGACCCGCACCGGTCTCTCCTCATACGAGGCATCCTCATCTACCTCTAGATCGATCCAATCCAACACATGGGACGGATCCAGCTCGTACTTCCGAAGCATACTGACATGAAATACGTCATGCACCCCAGACAACTGCGGTGGCAAAGCCAAACGGTAAGCAACTTCCCCAATCCTCTCAAGGATCTCAAAGGGACCAATAAACTGAGGGGATAACTTCCCACTCTTCCCAAACCTCATCAAACCTCGCCTAGGTGATATCTTCAGAAAGACATGATCACCTACCTCAAATGCCAAAGGCCTCCTCCTACGGTCGGCATAACTCTTTTGGCGACTCTGGGCTGTAACGAGCCTCTTACGGATAAGCTCAACTTTCTCCGTCGTCTCCCTAACCAACTCCGGACCCAACAAAGGTGCATCACCCACCTCGGCCCAACAAACTGGAGACCTACACGGTAGGCCATACAAGGCCTCAAACGGTGCCATACCGATGCTAGACTGAAAACTGTTGTTGTAGGCAAACTCTACCAAGGGCAAGTGCCTCTCCCACGTTCCACTAAAGTCAAGGACACAACCTCGAAGCATATCCTCAAGGATCTGAATAGTATGCTCGGACTGCCCGTCGGTCTGGGGATGATAAGCCGTACTAAAGGTCAACTTAGTGCCCAAGGCACTCTGCAAACTCTGCCACAACCTAGCAGTAAAACGAGGATCTCTATCTGAGACGATCGTCACTGGGACCCCGTGCAATCTCACTATGTCCCGAATATACAAGTCGGCAAGATGGTCTACCAAATCTCTCACGCGCATAGGAATAAAGTGTGCCGACTTAGTCAACCGGTCCACAACCACCCAAATAGCATCACTACCCTGCTGAGTCCTCGGAAGACCTACAACGAAGTCCATAGTGACATGCTCCCACTTCCACTCGGCAATAGGTAAGGGTTGCAACAAACCCGCTGGCCTCTGATGCTCGGCCTTCACTTGCTGACAAGTAAGGCACTTAGATACGAAAACTGCCACATCTCTCTTCATACCCCGCCACCAGAACTGGCGACCCAAATCCCCATACATCTTAGTACCTCCCGGATGCACCGCAAGGCGTGAATGGTGAAACTCTCAGAGTACTTCCTCTCGGCAAGACTCCGGCACAAACAAACGGTCTCGGTATCTCACACTCAGGTCGGGATACACCGTCAAACCCTTCTCAACCTTCCCACTGGAGATCTTCTCTCGGAGGGATTCTACCTCAAGGTCACCTCTCTGTGCCTCTAACACTCGAGTCACAAGCGTAGGCTGTGCAACAATAGAAAACAAGGCCGCAACCTCAACAGATTCGCCCAGAAGCAAATCAAACTCACCAAGTGCACCCAACATCTTCCACTCCCGGATGGCTATACAAGCTACATCACTAATGGATTTCCTACTAAGGGCATCGGCCACAACATTAGCCTTTCTTGGGTGATAGTGCAACTCAAAATCATAGTCCTCAATGAACTCCATCCACCTTCTCTGCCTCAAATTTAAGTCTCTCTGTGTAAACAGATATTTCAGACTCTTGTGGTCCGAGAACACCTCGAACCTCTCACCATAAAGGTAGTGCCTCCAAATTTTCAAGGCAAAGATCACTGCTGCTAACTCTAGGTCATGTGTAGGGTAATTCTTCTCGTGTAATTTCAGCTGACGTGAGCCATAAGCTACCACTTTTCCCTCCTGCATCAACACACAACCCAAACCCTCTCGTGAGGCATCACAATAGACTGCATAACCTAAACCTCTCTTCGGAATGATCAACACCGGAACGGTGGTCAACCTAACCGTCAACTCTCGGAACAACTTTTCACAAGTCTCACTCCATACAAATTTGACCCCTTTCCGCGTCAATCTAGTCAACGGCGAAGCTAGCCTGGAGAAATCCTTCACAAACCGGCGATAATACCCAGCTAATCCCAGAAAACTGCGGATCTCAAAAACACTCTTAGGCTGTGCCCAATCTTGCACTGCCTCAACCTTGGATGTATCAACAGACACCCCTTTCCCAGATACCACATGGCCTAAGAATTTGACTTCCCCTAGCCAGAACTCACACTTCCCAAACTTGGCATACAGCCTGTGGGCTCTAAGCAATTCAAGCACCACTCTCAAGTGTTCCTCGTGCTCCTCCTCAGAAGGAAAATATATAAGAATGTCGTCCACGAAAACGACCACAAATTGATCTGAGAATTCCCGGAAGATCCGATTCATCAAGTCTATAAAGATTGCCGGTGCATTGGTGAGCCCAAATGGCATCACCAGAAACTCATAGTGGCCATACCGAGTACGGAATGCCGTTTTCGGAATATCCTCTTCTCTGACCCTCAACTGGTGGTAACTCGATCTCAAGTCTATCTTAGACAAACAATGGGAACCCTTCAACTAGTCAAACAAATCATCAATACGGGGCATAGGGTATTTATTCTTAACCGTAGCCCGATTCAACTTTCGGTAGTCGATACACAATCTCAAGGCACCATCTTTCTTCTTAGCAAAGAGGGCTGGTGCTCCCCACGGCGAAACACTAGGGCGAACAAAACCCTTATCTAACAATTCCTGGAGCTGAACCTTCAACTCACTCAACTCGGCTGGGGCAAAACGATAAGGTGCCATAGAAATCGGCGCCGTGCCGAGCACCAGATCAATAGAGAACTCTATCTCTCGGTGAGGTGGCAAACTAACGAGATCCTTGGGAAAAACATTCGAATACTCACAAACCACCATCGGTAAAACAATCTGGGTCTCATCACACTCACCGCTCATGAAGCTAGCAAGTAGACCACTAAGCTCACTCCGCCCTCGCGGATCATACATCGGTGGCAACACACTACAAACCTGATCCCCCAAGAAATGGAAACACTCCTCGCTCAAGGTACAAATTGTAACCCTCTGGCGGTAGCAATCGATAACAGCCCGGTATGACGATAGCCAATCCATACCCAAAATAACATCAAAACCCTTCATGGGCATAACAACAAAGGGAAAAGGAAGTCTACGGTCGGCGACCTCTATATCACAACCTCTACATCCGTGTTTCAAAATCAATTCACCCCCAACAGGTGATACTACACAAATAGGAGATGCTAATAATGCCAACTCCAACTCCAACACAGATGCAAATGCAGCAGATACAAAAGAATGGGGCGCACCCGTATCAATCAACACACTAGCAATCGAATTGCAAAACAAAAAGGTACCTCTCACAACTGATGGGGCCGGTACTAGGTCCTGTACGGTAACAGCATACACGCGCCCTGTAGGCCCCTGATCCACCTGCTCACCTCTAGGAGCAAACGACTGCTGCACTGACTAGGATAACGAAGCTCCCGGATTGGCCCTCGAGGCCTGCACAGACTGAACTGGCTGATAACTCTGTGTCTGCCTAGAACCAGACACTCCCGAAGTGGCACTCAACTGTGGGCAAAACCTCTTCAGTTGCCTAGGCTGACCACACTGATAGCAAGACAAAGGTTGGCCCCTGCCCTGACTCTGGCCCTGAGGTCTAGCTGAAGAAGAAGCAGCTCGCTGACCCCCTCCCTTCTGCGGGTACACCGAAGACTTGTGACCCAGCTGGCCACATGTAAAACAAGTCAAGCCTCCCTGATTACCTCTCCCGGAGCCTGCACTCGGCACTGGAAAGGTCGATCTAGCCAAACCACCCTGAGACTGCTGAGGGTTAAAACCCCTCTGTCTCCTGCCATCACTTTGGCCATCTTGGCTCCTCTTAGAGCCTCTATGCTTCTCCTCATCCTCCTCCTGCATCATAAGCTCCATATGAGCTGCAGCATCCACCAAACGTCTATACTCCCGGATAAACGACCCTCAAACCCTCAACTTGAGTCCACTCATCAACTTCCGCTCAAACTCAAAGCAACGGTGTTCCTCGGACGCCACAAGTTCAGGTGCAAACCTGGACAGACTGGTAAAAGTAGCCTCAAACTCGGCCACTGTCAAGCCCTGCTGTTTAAGCTGGCAAAACTGTTCCCTCAGCTTCTCCCTAGCAGCTGAAGACAAGAACTTCTCTTGGAAGGCATCTACAAAAGCCCCCATGCACCACCAACACGACCCTTCTCGTACTTCCACCATTGACCCACATCTCCCTTCAATTGGAAGGATGCCAAGGTCACCTTTAAACCCCCGTCCTCGATGCCAAGCATCTCGAACGTCTTCTCCATCTGTTCCAGCCACTCGTCAGCCTTAAGTGGCTCTTTCGGATCTCCAACAAATTTGTTCGGGTTAGACTGGAAGAATTCCCTCTTCAAGAAAGAAGGCCCTGCCTCAGCAACCTGATTCTCAACTCTGAGAATACCCAAAGCTCCTGCTATCTCTCGGGCCAAGGCACCCATAGCCTACTGACCCACTGGCTCGGCCACATTGGCCTAACCAACTCCCTCCTACATTGCCGGAACGTCATCCGGTAAAGGCACTTCCTGCCTCCTAGGCCTACCACGCCTACCACCTCGTCCTCGTCCTGACATCCTATTAAAGGTAACGAAGATGTTAGCACATTCATAAATGTGCCGAAACTAAACACTCGCCTCCTAATGCATGGACAACTGTAATTCACTCCACGTAAGCACATAAACACATAAGCACTTATGAATTTCTTTCCCGGATAATGATAGTCCCGAGGCGTTACTAGAGTTCTGGTTAGAAACAGCATTGATCAAGTGCTTTTCCAACAAGACTCACAGAAACCCAAGGATCCAATCAATATCCTAGAAATCAAATCCCATACCCAAGTAGTCACGTAAGCATGTTATCACATAATCATATAATATTACTTCTAAGTCTCTCAATAAGCGAGACAAACCCATTGTGATACTAATCACTTCCCACGTATCCAAAGTATTTGAACCCGGTACGCTCTGATACCAAGTTGTCACGCCCTCAAAATAATACATAAAACCCATCACTTTAGACATGCATTGATATAAGAGAAATAACCATTTCTATTCATTAAATGAATTCTTACAACAGTATTACATGTTAACAACAAAAGCGAACGCCCTATGGGCTTACAGCTTTCCAAGTCAACACTTGGTTACACAAAAGAAGAGTACTAACTCTATACAAAAGAAGCCCTTGGCTTGATATACATGTAATACAACAAAATAATCAAAAGGAGTCTTCAACTCCCATATCCATCCAAGCTATGTCCTTGGAGGTGGCATGCTACCTGTACCTAAAAATAATGTCCCATATAGGGTGAGCCAACGCCCAATAGAGATATGCTAAACACAGTATGAGCAATAACTAAGACATTAGCAATTGATGAATGTTTAATTCCATAGATCAATTCATAACCCATTTCCATTACAAGACCACTATGTTCATGTTTCATTTCATTTTCCATTTCTTATCGATTTCACAATTTACATCAACGGCTCAGAACCTGGCCAATCACTCATATGAGACAATGGCTCATATTAAACGTTTCCCATTTTACAATAAATAAGCATACTAGCTATATCAACATCTCAACAGATAAGCATGCAAGCTGTATCCACATTCCAACAGATAAGCATATGAGCTGTATCAATACTTCCATAGATATGCATATGAGCTATATCAACATATTAACTGACAAGCATATGAGCTGTATCAGCGGAGTCCATCCCCTATCTCCTCCCAAACAACATCCGGTTTAGAGATCCATCCCCTATCTTCCCCTAAACCGTGGAGTACATCCCCTATCTCCTCCCACACAACACAACGTATATACACATAGGTCATATACACAATCATTCAATACATAACGTTAATGTATTCTATCAACCGTTATACTCTATGACACATCCAATTGATTAGTTTTAGTTTGCCTAATCATCATGCATTGTCTACAACAATCAAGACTACCCTCCACCGGTAGTCCAAAACAATTATTTCTAAACAGATAATAAAAGCTCCAATAGATAATTTATCAATGTTTTCAATAGTGGGTGATTAACAAATCCAACTCCACCAATCCACAATATAATGAGTCAACTTCATTATTTCCAACTCAATTCCATATAACCACAACTTTGTCCAAATTAATTATACCAATCAATTTGTACAACAACTTAGGGTTTTCTACCCCTTTTTCAATATTAACCCCATGGTCCATATATCAACAACCAACAACAAGATCATTATTTTGAAACCCAAAATACACATTTTAGAACCAAAACAACAAAACCCTCTTTTAACATTTTCAAACCCTAACTTCCCAAAATCAACCATTTAACAAAATGCCCAAAAATCTAGGTCAAAACCCATAGTCGTGAGTAGGAATCCCTACCTCAAAAGTTGACACCCAACGAAGAAGATGAAGAAAATGGAAGTGCTCCAAATCTCGAGATTCTTGGATCAAAAGGTAGCCCTCGACGATCAACAACTTTTTTGTAAAGGCCAAAGGTGAGGAAGCAACTCCTACTAGATCAATACCTAGAGAGAAGGCAAGGTTCTAGAGAGAGAGGCTCAACAATGGAGTTTTGGAAAAGTAAGAGAGAGAGAGAGAGTGAATGCAAAAAGTGATTTGAAAAAGCCTATCTGCCTTCAGATATATGCTGGATCCGCTTGAGCGAAAAACACAACGCTTGAGCGTTAAAAACAAAAAACATGATCCGCTCGAGCGCAAGGATGCCCGGTCGAGCGGTAAGACATATCAATAAACCACATCCGCTCGAGCGTGAAAAACCAGTCCGCTCGAGCGCAATTTTCTCCCTTCCAGAATTTTTACCAAAAATGTACTAGCCGCTTGAGCGCCAACAATCCCGCTCGAGCGCGACCCGCTCGAGCGCAAGAAACCCGCTCGAGCGTAGAAAACTAACCTGGAGAAGTTTTGCGGGGCACCAAAATACTGGGAGTGTGCAATCTCCGCTCGAGCGCTCCAAGACCCGCTCAAGCGGAACGACCAAAAACCTGGCAACAAGATTTTATACCAAGGCTCAACCCACCTGCTCGAAACATGCCCAACACATCCTAAAACTCAATCAAATGGAATTAGAGGGCGTTAACAAGGTAGACACAACTACCAAATCTACGGAACCGAGTCCGGAATACAACTGAACAGTAAAGGAAATACCGAGATCGCTATAATAAATAGACCCAAACCACTTTCCTCTCATTACTTTTTCTCGTCTTTTCATCTCAAACCATGATTTCTCTCTTCTCTCTCTAAAACTTGACTTTTCGCACCTAGATCTCTAGATCTACTCACCTAGAGTAATCTTTTCACCATGGTCCTTTGAGAAAGATTGTAGATCTCGTCAAGGGCTTCATTTTGGTCCGAATAGTTTGTAGTTTCATCGTCGGTGAATTTTGGGTTGTCATCTCTTCACTTCAAGTGGTAGGGATTTCCTTGCTCCTCTCCAATACCTCATCTATAGATAGATATGTGGTAGATTTTATTGCATAAAAATCATATTCATTATGGATTTTCTTGAAAGCCATGAAAGGGAATCTAGGGTTGATATTTGTGATTGGAGTTGTTGAGTTGTTTGTTATTGGGTTATTTGGGAAATGATTTATTATGATTGTGAAGAGAGTGAGGAAAGCCCTAATTTAATATTATTGTTATAATGGATTTAAAAGGGAGGGAGTTGAATAATCTTTATATTTTGCTAATATGGGTTGTATAATCGTGTTTATATTAAAAGGAAATAAAAAGGGAAGTGACCACGGTGTTGGTATTGTTTTAGACTAATCCTATGAAGTTGAGTTGAGTTATGGTTTTGATACCAATGGAATTGGTTTTGTAAAATAAAGAGGATGGATTTGGTTTTGGTTTTGTAAAATGACGAGAATAAATTTTTAGAAAAATGGTTGGAGACGTGTGATTGTAAAATAAAGAAAAGTGGCCTTTTTGAAAGAAAATGAAATCATCATGCTTCGTAAATTGATAATGAACTTGGGGTCAGATTTTGGAACTTTTACATATTATCATTGTTGTTGGACTGAACGTCTTGTGAGAATTGGATTTTTGTTTTCCTTTCTTATTAAATGTAGAAAGGGATAGATATGAATGTAAATAGTGGAGTTGCATATTTGTCATCTCTCATCTATGAAAATATGGATAGTTTATCTACTGTAGAGATTGTATATCTATTTAGAAATAACTGTATTGGGCTATCGGTGGAGGATAGCTTTGATTGTTGTAGAAATTGCATGTGGACTTGGTGAATTGAAATCAATATTTTGTTGGTTGTCATTGAATATGACTATATTTATATACATTGTATATGTATGGTTATTTTGGAGTGGAAAGTGTCACGCCCCACTTTTATTACTCGAGGTCATTACCAAGTTCATTAACTTAATTCAATTTCAGAGATAATATGCGGAAATAAACTCATACATTCAATCCATAGCAATGAATATCAGTACTCTCATTCGTATGCAAGTAAATGTTACATGAACATAATAATAAATTGCCCTTAGGCTTACAACTTTTAAATAAACAACTGAAGGGTGTAACCCTTTTACACATATGGCTTTCCGCCAACAAGAAAGAGGCCCCGTGGCCCACAAACAAGAAGATCCAAATCTTGTAGCACATCCTGCTAAACACCTGAAAAAGATTCAACAACGTGGGATGAACATATAGTCCAGTAGGGATCTCAACTTGATCCTCAACAATAACAACAGTACAGATAGCTATGATCATGCACACTCATTCTCATACTAGAATAGTAATGTGACAGTTTATACAAAAATATATATTTATATATGTATGAACTTTTCTCGAAAACAACTATTTCATTAAACGCTATAAGCGATTCATCTTTCCTTTCCTTTCATTAATCCCCGTTCCCAATCTTTCATACATAAGCAATTACTTAGGAAATAAATTCACTAAGACCACTATTATTCTCCAATTTCCACACATACAACAGATGTGCCTTTCTAGAACATATTTCTAAAGTGTTTGATTCTCTTTACACTTCTAAAAGACAAGGGGTAGCAACTAATACATGATTAATACAAGATAATCCAATTACAATTTCATGACACGAATGTCTACATTGCCTATGACACATAGTCTATGGCACAATCCACCTTCCAATTATGGCTCAGAACCTGGCCAAATAACTCAACAAGGGTTTCATCTCTTATTAACAATATTTCCAATTCAACAGGAATAACAAATCAAGTTAAACATATTTGATAACATAACGAATACACATGTTGGTATCGTATCACTCTCACAAAAACCACTTCCGTACTTCACAACTGATACACATTTTAGTAACGCATCATATCAACAAAACACTTCAGTGGACAAGCATATAAGTTGTATCACACTTCAATAGATAAGCATAAAAGCTATATCTCTGCAATAGGTGCGCATATGAGCTGCAACCCTGGGTTCATCCCCTATCTTCCCATAATCATCAACCGGTTTAGAGGTATATCCCCTATCTTCCCATAATCATCAACCGGTTTAGAGGTACATCCCCTATCTTCTCCTAAACCGTGGAGTACATCCCCTGTCTCCTCCCATACACAAGTAATGCATATAAACACAACGTCATCTACACAATCAATCAATAGTGTAATGCATACACAACAGTTCAACGCAACCGTGTCATCCTCCACCGATGACCAAAGACAAAACCTCTAGATGCAGGTATATTGTACATCTATAAACATACTCAATTATCATGAGATTAACAACTTATCACTAATACTAACATAGTGGTATAAGATACAACAATCCAACATTCATACCCATTCCAAGTACTTTTCCCATTCCACAAAACCAATCCCACTTCTTTTTATTTTCAAAACCAACTTCATCCCTTTTGTTTCCACAAAATCAAATCCAAAGGCAATAGAGCCAAAACTCATTTTAATCAACCACCTTCTTTTCAAAGTCATTCCAATTTAATTATATAAATTAAATCATAACCATTAAATTAGGGTTTTCCTCCCTCTTTCTCAATATTGAACAAAAGGCCTCAATCATCTAAAATAACCAACAATGGCTTCCATTAAATCTGAAATTCCCACGTATTTACCCAAAGATCAAACCCCTCTATTAAATTATTAAATCAATAAATATTAGGGTTTCCTCTCCTTTCAACAACAACTAGCTAATTAACACCCAATTAGCCCCAAAACACATCTAATAATCATGGATCTAAAACCAACAACCAACCCAAAGTTCAACCTCATGAATTTATACAAAAATCCAACATGATATAGTTTTCATGCAATACAAAAATTACCACATGTCTATCTATAGATGAAGTATTGAAAAAGAGCAAGGAGAATCCCTACCTCAAAGGAGAACCCAAATGGAGAAGATTGACCCGAAATCCAAGTGCTCCAAATCCACAATTCTTCAGATTAAAATGTAACCCTCACTCTCCTCTACCTTTTTAATGAAGCAACTAGGGTAGGAAATCACTCTAACTAGATCAAACCTAGGAGAGAATGTGTTTAGAGAAGAAGAGAACTCGGAAATTAGGGTTTTTGGATCAAAAGATGTGTAAAACTGTTTTAAAAACCGTAACTGCGAATTTATACAGGACAGGCTCGCTCGAGCGAAGACCTGGTCGCTCGAGCGACCAGACACAGGAAACTGACCTCGCTCGAGCGAAGAGAAGCTCGCTCGAGCCAAAGACAAACCAGCTCGCTCGAGCGAAGAAAAGCTCGCTCGAGCGACCAGACACAGGAAACTGACCTCGCTTGAGCGAAGAGAAGCTCGCTCGAGCCAAAGACAAACCAGCTCGCTCGAGCGAAGAAAAGCTCGCTCGAGCCAAGAATCACTGCTTTCAGGTCTAAGGCTAGACGCAATTGCTCGCTCGAGCCAAGGAAAGCTCGCTCGAGCGACGAATCAAAAACGAAGACCTCGCTCGAGCGAAGAGAAGCTCGCTCGAGCGACCAAGCCAAAAACTGAACATGCAGACTTGGTTTCTAAACCCAACCAATCTGCAACCAACCTGCTAAACACATCCTATAACCCAAGAATAAGGAATTTAAAGGACAACAACAACAAATATAGCAACGGAATCCACGGAACGTAAATCCGGATACAATAATCAAATGGGAAAAAGACCGGGGTCGCTACAGAAAGAGAATGTACTGCATTCTTTGAGTTTGTGTTTAAATACATTGCATATGTGTGAATGATTGTTTGGGAGGAGAAAGGAGATGGACTCCTTTATAATTAAGTTGGCTGGCATGTCCTAGGTGAAAGTCCCGAAATTATACATGGGTGCATAGCCCGTGGAAGAAATATCCGTAAAATGGCAATTGTAGTGCTTGTATAGCCTACATTTACATGGGTCTCGTTTGACAGCTGCCCGCGGATGAAATATCCGTGAAATGAAAGTTTGAAGCATTTATGTACTATTTGTGTTAATCAAGAACCACTGAGTTGTAGCCTCAGTTGGGTGTCTAAAATGTAATGAATTGGCTCATGAATTGAGATGAAATAAATTAACTTGAAATGAAATGTTATGAAATGAAGTAAGACTAAAATGACTAAAGGTGTATCCTTGGCTTACCGTGCTTAAGGTAGGTAGAGCGGGACTTGTTTATCATTATTGTCTCAGTATATCTGTGTATATTATGGGATATGATGGTTATGGTTCTGGGAGGCCGAGTTGCCTCATTTTTCGAGTAGATAGTTGTTAGTTTCATCTTGTTTTCCCTTTGTACTATATATATATATAAAGACATGAATGTGTTGGAAACAGACATAAGTACTGTATTGAGATTGTGAATAATGTGAAGGACATCAGATACTTGTGAACATGTTTCAAAAAGGCAAATCAGGTGTACGTCCAGAAAGTGTGAGAAAACGTAACGGGCTTTGTGAGATTGTTTTCAGGAACTTGTTATTGTCATATGAATTTTGAAAAAGGTAACATGAAGAAAGAAAAGTAAAATGCTTATGTTGTTGAACGAAATGAATGATTTTGTGAAAGTTCCTATATAAGTATATTTCTGTATAAACCGTCACTATATGTATATGATATGGCTTAAAGGATTCATGATCATAGCTATCTGTATGTTGTTATTGTTTAGGATCATATTGGGATCCTTGCTGGACTTTATGTTCATTCCACATTGCTAATCCTTTTTCAGGTGAACGTCGAGAAGGATTTCAAGATCGAGGATCTTCTTTATGTGTTGGCCACGGGGCCTTTATTTGTAGGCGGAATGCCATTGATGTAAAAGGGTTAAACCCTTTCTTTTAATTTAAAAGATGTAAGCCTATGGGCAATTTATTTATTTTTATCTCATGTTGCAATCATTTCATATTCAAATAAGAGAACCTTTAATAATAGTACTCATTATTGTATCGAATTTCCGTACATGATCTCTGAAATTGTATTATAATAAAGGAATTGTTAATGGTATCCGTTGATATAAAAAGTAGGGCGTGACAACTTGGTATCAGAACGAGCCGGGTTTGAATACTTTGGCTTGTGGGGAGTGGTTTTTACCACAGCGGGTTTACTATGCTTGGTGAGGACGTTGCATATAGTTTGGATAAGTGTTAGGATTTATATGCTGCATTTATGTGAGCATGGGATTAAGTTTCTTGAATAGTACTTATAGCCGGTGAACTTGCTTTGAGATCTTATCGGAAACACACCTGATCAACGTGATTTCTGATAGGAATTCCTTGAGAGTTCCGGGATGAGTGTCTATCTTTGAGGACTTGATTCGATTTTGTTTTTAGGTGTTTAATTGTTTGTACACAATAGAAATTGTATGTTTTGGGAAGTAAGTGTGTCTTGTAGCCCAGAGGTGGCGAGTGCGTGCCTTATGAAAGGTCACTGTGTTGAGTACTAAGCTTGGATTTGTTTTTGGATTTTATAAGATTTCTACACGAGGGAATAGAGGTCGAGTTGGGAATAAGAGTGCCGGTAGGGGCACAACGGTTCCTATAGCACCTGTCATTGCAGCATCGACTACCAGTGAGAAAGTTGCACACGAGATTGTAAGAGCAGTGCAAGAGGCACTAGCTCGTAATGAGGGTGACAATAGGCATACCCTCAAACTTACTAAGGAGTTTCTTCGCTCTAATCCGCCGGAGTTTTTGGGGGAGGCTAAACTGTTGGAGGCGGAGGATTGGTTGGAACAGATTACCAAGATTCTTGATGTGCTTAGAGTCGAAGATGAAGGATTGAGGGTCTCTTTGACAACTTTTCAATTGAGAGGAGATGCGAGTTATTCGTTGAAGTATACTAAGAACACAATAAGTAACACGTGGGTTGCTTTCATGGAGGCCTTTCGGGCCAAGTACTTCCCTCCTTCCACTCGGGAGAGGTTGAGGGAACGGTTTGTTAAGTTGTGTCAAGATGCTACTCCTTTGGCACAGGTTGAGATGCGGTTCACTAGTTTGTCGAGGTTTGCTCCAGAGTTGGTGGCAACAGAGGAGCGTCGTTGTTATGAGTTTGAGAGGCGGTTGCGTGATGATATCCGAGAGAAGTTAGCTGGATCTATGTGGAAGAATTACTATGCTCTAGTTGAAGAGGCGGCCCATACGGAGGCCGTGGTTTTGAGTGTTGGTCGAGTCAGAAAAGAGGCCACTTTGACGACTCCTACGGTTCATAAGCATTCTAGGCTCAGTAAGAGGTGGAGGCGAGCGTGTGCTCAATCACAGACTCAGTCCTTGTCTTCATTAGGGGTCTCAGACTCATCAGTTAGGAGGCCTACTGAGATTCAGGCTTTAAGTTAGTTGCAGAGTAGAGAGTCTCCTGTTTGCTTTGATTGTGGTCATTTGGGCCATGTTAGATATTTTTTCCCTTTGCGTGTGAATGCTTCAGGTGTTTCAGAACCTAATTGGACTCAGTCTCTTCAGTCCAGTCGAGGGTGGTACCGATACCAGACCCGTGTAGGCCAAGCTTTGAGAGCTTCGCGATGTCTACTTTTTAGCTAACACAGTAGTATTACCCTAGAGAGGGACTTTTGTATCAGAGGCCGGTGATTTAATATGTGAATCTTTTGTTGTTAACCAGTGTACTGGTGGGTGTTGATACACCGCGATTATGTGTTGTATATGTACATGTATTGTTGTTTGTTTACTCTCATGTGTTGGGGGCACGCAGTGAATCTCGAGCTCTCTTTTATGTGTAATGAGAAATGGTTCATGGATTAATAATCTTAAAAATGTTGTACACATGTTATTGCCTTATGAGATGATTATGTAATGGCCTGTGAGCCTTGTTTTATTTGGGAGTTAACTGTTAAGAACGGGTAACCTGTGAATTGCTGTAATTAGTAGTGTGGTGCTGTGAGAATGAATTATAAGGCTTGAACGTGTGGAGTATAGACAAATATGATATTTGGATTCCTGGGTAGTGAGGGTGGTACTTGTGAGTGTGGCTTAGTGTTTTAGTTTGTTGGTCAATGAGTTTGTTGCGATCCTATAGATCTTGTTAAGGGTAATGTTTGTGTTGTGGTTGTTATGAGTTGGTATGGGTTGGCGGTGTTATTAAATATTGGATAGAGTTTATGAATGTGAGAAGAATTTAGTGGGTAGACGTTAGAAATATTCTTTGGAAGGAAGTAAGGTTGTGTGTTCGGGTAACGAGTGTGGCATTGGTGAGAATTCTTATGTGTCCAAAATTGGGTGTTTGTCATTAACAATATCGGTCTTATGTTTGAGAGGTGAAGGAGTATTTTCCATATAGGCATATGAGTGGTGGGTTCCTTAGAAACAATGGTGGTTTGACCAAATCTTGAGGAATCCGGTGAGATTCAAGGAATATGAGAACTTTTGTGTGGAACTCCATCTTGGAGCAAGTGGTGTTGGGTACCACGTCAGCGTTTGGTACTAAGTGCAAAGTTTTATTGAGTTGGTTAGTTAGTTGGCTGATATCGGGGTTTGGTTCACACGTGGTCACCTTGGGAATAGTTTGGGCTGGTGTGCGAGGTTGTAAGGTTGTGGGTGCATTGGAGTGGTTTGGCGAGTAGTATGTCTCGTGTAAGTGGTTGCAAAGCTTGTATAAAGATTGTCTTGAAATTGTGGGAAACCCCCTGGTTGGGGTAACGTATTGTGAACTCTTCATTTTGCGTGTGTTGTATGCCTCATGTAACTGATAATTTATGATGATAATATGATGGAATGAAATAGCAAGATTGTGGATTCCTTTGTTTTGTGTTGATAGCACAGTTATAATTTCTATTAATTGTTATTACAAAAATGTTGTGTTTATGTTGGTTGTGGAATCACTACAAGGGTGGTGGGAGTTGTTGGGTGACGGTGGAGGTTCACCAATTGTCTTATGATTGAGAAACGAACTCGGAAGATGAATTTTTTCTTGTGTTGTAGCCTCGGATGACAATGTTGAACTATAATGTTTTGGATTTAATCTAAGTGTTAATAAAGGATTTCGATACATAGTTTATTTAATTTAATAAATGCTGAATTTAACAAAGTATGAAAATGTGAATGATTCGGTGTTCTGAGTAATACTTTATTTTATTGTTGGAAGATGGTTGCAAAAATTTTATGAATTTATTTGAAATTGAGAATGTATTTTGGTTGTGGAAACTTTCAAAGAAAATGAGAAAAACGTGGATTTTTTTTTTTACATGGTCCTGTTGTAAATAATGTCACTTTTTGTGGTTGCTTCACCTCGAGTTGCGTTGTGTTCTTAATTTCGGGGACAAAATTTCTTAATGTGGGGAGGTTGTAGCACCTGTACCCTTTTTAAAACATTTGGGAAGTGTATTCGAATCATTTATTTTTATTTTGGAAATCTTTGGTGTTGTTGTATGTTGGTTTTGGAGGAGTATAATCTGATTTAAACTTGTTGGGTTTGGTTCTTCGCACTTGTTCTTGTCTAAAGTTCCTTGGAGACTTAGAAATTCTATTCTAGGGTCGACACTGGCCTTCCTAAGGGTCGACCCTTACCTGTTGGTGATGTTTCTAGAAGTGTTGCTAGAAAATAGAATCGACCCCCTCCTGTCTAAGGGTCGACCCTCTTATATTGCAGAATCTGTGTGTTGTTGCTGGAAAATAGGGTTGACCCCTCCTGTCTAAGGGTCGACCCCCCTGCTTGTGCCAGATTGTCTTTTCTACCTAAAGGGTCGACCCCCTTGCCCGAAGGGTCGACCCCTGCGTGTGTTTTTCAAAATTTTAGGGTTCGAATGGGCCCTACCTTTCGGCCTTTTGGAGCCTATTATTTTATTTGACCTTAGGGCTATTTGCTACTACTATAAATAGACCCAAACCACTTTCCTCTCATTACTTTTTCTCCTCTTTTCATCTCAAACCATGATTTCTCTATTCTCTCTCTAAAACTTGACTTTTCGCGCCTAGATCTCTAGATCTACTCACCTAGAGTAATCTTTTCACCATAGTCCTTTGAGAAAGATTGTAGATCTCGTCAAGGGCTTCCTTTTGGTCCGAATAGTTCGTTGTTTCCTCGCCAGTGAATTTTTGGTTGTCATCTCTTCACTTCAAGAGGTAGGGATTTCCTTTCTCCTCTCCAATACCTCATCTATAGATAGATATGTGGTAGATTTTATTGCATAAAAACCATATTCATTATGGATTTTCTTGAAAGCCATGAAAGGGAATCTAGGGTTGATATTTGTGATTGGAGTTGTTGAGTTGTTTGTTATTGGGTTATTTGGGAAATGATTTATTATGTTTGTGAAAATAGGGAGGAAAGCCCTAATTTAATATTATTGTTATAATGGATTTAAAAGGGAGGGAGTTGAATAATCTTTATATTTTGCTAATATGGGTTGTATAATCGTGTTTATATTAAAAGGAAATAAAAAGGGAAGTGACCACGGTGTTGGTATTGTTTTAGACTAATCCTATGAAGTTGAGTTGAGTTATGGTTTTGATACCAATGGAATTGGTTTTGTAAAATGACGAGAATGAATTTTTAGAAAAATGGTTGGAGATGTGTGATTGTAAAATAAAGAAAAGTGGCCTTTTTGAAGGAAAATGAAATCATCACGCTTCGTAAATTGATAATGAACTTGGGGCCGGATTTTGGAACTTTTACATATTATCATTGTTGTTGGACTGAACGTCTTGTGAGAATTGGATTTTTGTTTTCCTTTCGTATTAAATGTAGAAATGGATAGATGTGAATGTAAATGGTGGAGTTAGATAATTGTCATCTCTCATCTATGAAAATATGGATAGTTTATCTATTTTGGAGATTGTATATCTATTTAGAAATAACTGTATTGGGCTATCGGTGGAGGATAGCTTTGAGTGTTGTAGAAATTGCATGTGGACTTGGTGAATTGAAATCAATCTTTTGTTGGTTGTCATTGAATATGACTATATTTATATACATTGTATATGTATGGTTATTTTGGAGTAGAAAGAGGATGTACTCCATTGTTTGAGTTTGTGTTTAAATACATTGCATATGTGTGAATGATTGTTTGAGAGGAGAAAGGGGATGAACTCCATTATAATTAAGTTGGCCAGCGTGCCTTAGGTGAAAGTCCCGAAATTATACATGGGTGCCTAGCCCAAGGAAGAAATATCCGTAAAATGACAATTGTAGTGCTTGTATAGCCTCTATTTACATGGGTCTCGTTTGACGGCTGCTCGCGGACGAAATATCTGTGAATTGGAAGTTTGAACTATTTGTGTACTATTTGTGTTGATTGAGAACCACTGAGTTGTAGTCTCAGTTGGGTGTCTAAAATGTAATGAATTGGCTCATGAATTGAGATGAAATAAATTAACTTGAAGTGAATTGTCATGAAATGAAGTAAGACTAAAATGACTAAAGGTGTATCCTTGGTTTATCATGCTTAAGGCAGGTAGAGCGGGACTTGTTTATCATTATTGTCTCAGTATATCTATGTATATTATGGGTTATGATGGTTATGGTTCTGGGAGGCCGAGTTGCCTCATTTGTCGAGTAGATAGTTGTTGGTTTCATCTTGTTTTCCCTTTGTACTGTATATATATATAAAGACATGAATGTGTTGGAACGGACGTAAGTATTGTATTGAGATTGTGAATAATGTGAAGGGCATCGGATACTTGTGAACATGTTTCAAAAAGGCAAATCAGGTGTACGTCCTGAAAGTGTGAGAAAACGTAACGGGCTTTGTGACATTGTTTTCAAGAACTTGTTATTGTCATATGAATTTTGAAAAAGGTAACATTAAGAAAGGAAAGTAAAATGCTTATGTTGTTGAACGAAATGAATGATTTTGAGAAAAGTTTGTATATAAGTATATTTCTGTATAAACCGTCACTATATGTATATGATATGACTTAAAGCATTCATGATCATAGTTATTTGTATATTGTTATTGTTTAGGATCATATTGGAATCCCTACTGGACTTTCTGTTCATCTCACGTTGCTAATCCTTTTTCAGGTGAACGTCAAAAAAGATTTCAAGATCTAGGATCTTCTTTATGTGTTGGCCACGGGGCATTTTATTTGTAGGCGGAATGCCATTGATGTAAAAGGGTTAAACCCTTTCTTTTAATTTAAAAGATGTAAGCCTACGGGCAATTTATTTATTTTTATCTCATGTTGCATTCATTTCATATTCGAATGAGAGAGCCTTTAATAATAGTATCATTATTGTATCGAATTTCCTCACATGATCTCTAAAAGTGTATTATAATAAAGGATTTAGTAATGGTATCCGTTGATATAAAAAGTGGGGCATGACAACCACTGAAACAACTCACTTATCTCTTCTGCAATACGATTAGCCTCCAATTCCTCATCGACAGCGACAACTGTGTTGCTCCGGCAACTACTACCAGTGAAAAACCTACCAGAGCTGCTAAATGATACCGTGCGAGACGAAATCGACACAAGTCGATCCACGTAGTCTCTCAGCCAGCTTCGTCCAGTGACTTCAGAAGCTAAATTCTCTCCCGACAACGTATTCACCACCACCGGTACTCCGATCGTGTCCTTGCTAACGGAAGTACAATCAGAGAGTCCTCGCCGATGTGTGGAATCTACGGAGACGTCGTAGCCTTTGTTGATAATATAGTCGAACGAGTCGATTGAGTACGATCTTCGACCATTACTGGAATCGGACCTACCTCGTCGTCGACTCACGCTTTCGATCTAAATCCAGAAACTGTTCCCGCCATCTTCTGGAACTGTGGATGAAATGATTTTATTCAGTACATCTTCCTTAGTAGGATACACAGCGGGCCTTCACAATGGACACGTTTGATTGGACGAAAGCCACGCATCAATGGAATCAGTATGGAAAGCATGACAACACAAAGGAAGTAACCGTAGCTGATCGTTCCTCTCGAACTTTGATAAACATACAGCGTAGTTGCCGTTAACGATGTTTTCGATGATGGAACCAAAAGTGAAGAGAGGAAGAGAGTTGATCAAATCGTTGGAGGAGTTTCGCTGCTCGTATAAACATCGATCGCGATTTGAATCGTCGCAGTTGTTTCTGGAGGAGACAACGTCATCTACGGCGGCGAAGGAGCGGTTGTTGTAGTGGCGAGTGATGAAACAGAAGAGGAGGTAGAGAAAGGCAGTCACAATGATAGAGGAGGCGATGATGATGATTACTATAATTAGTGAAGAAGACGGAGACGAAGATGACGACGGCGGAGAAGAGTCATTGTGGTTGATCTGAGGGATTGTGATGGTGGTGGTACCTCCTCCGACGATGAGGAATGGCGGTGAATAAACATAAATAAATATGATTCAATTATATAATTACTGATATTTAATTATTTTGATTTTTTATATGAATATTTTATTTAATAAATTTAAAAAGTAAACAATTTAAATTATTAAAATTAATTCTAAAATAAATTTACTAAGTCCAAACAATTCTGCACTGTGTGATTTTTCTCTCTCTAGAGAGGGCGTCGTACAGTGATATTGAATGCCAATGAATAAATGCTCTTATGGGTGTTTTTAGAGAGAGAAAAAGAGAGTGTGTGAGTGAAAGAGAGAGAATTTAAGGCATTTGACTAGATGGACTTGGCCATTGTTGGAAAAATTCTTAGTTGGTCTTTTGCATCATGTGATTATTTGTGGTAATCTGTGCTATGCACCGAACTTTATAAATTAAAAAAAAATTATTATAATTATCTTAAAGTAATTTAATATTTTATTTTATGGTATACATGAAATTTATAAGTTAACTTTTATATTTATAACTTTTTAAATTATTAGTTTAAAAAAATTAATATATATATATATACATATTTAGTACAATTTTGATAATTTGTATAAAAAAAAAAAAAGTTAAACCTGATTAAATAAGATTAACTGAGTTATGATATACCTCTTCTTGTTATGAACATATACAAATTTAAAAGTTATAATTAAAGCAAATATATAATTTTAATATCAAATATGAAGTGAAGTGATATTTAACAATAATTAAATGATATTTCTATTATTAATCTAATAATTTAAGTTACATTTCTTTTGATTTCAATTTCACAACTAAAAATACAATATAAATATAATACACACACGGATTTCTAGTCTTTATGAATAAGAATGTTTCAAAATATTTTAAAACTTTCATCATTTTCTTTTAATTTTTTTTATCTAATTTGATTTTAAATTTAAATAAAAATTTTGATTTGATATGAATTATTTTAACTTTTTCATTAAAATTTTTATCAATTTTTAAAAGAACTTTCATTCTTATCCCAATTTTTTTTTTCTTTTCACAATTTTGATGGGAAAAAATAATAATTTTCAACGTTTCATCTTTTTAAATTTTTATCAAATTATAATTTGATTACAAAAAATATATTAAGGGTTGAAGATTCTCTTAATTGAAATTATAGTGGAATAATATCTTGAAATAATCAAAGTTTGAGTATGTGGTTAGTTGAAATGTATAATTTAATTAATTTTCTTTTCATATTTGTTTAAGAATTGACACTTATGACTACATCATTATAAGTTGGATTATGGAAAAAATTTTGGAGTGTTAAACATTTTCCATTTGTAAATATCCTACATATTAAAAAAAAAAAGAAAAAAAAGAAAAAAATTTGTGTAACTTTTTTATATGTGTTTATCAGTTTTGTTTTATGAACATAAACAATTGTTGTTTCAATTTAAAAAATTAAAAAGTAAAAAAAATAGATTGAGTTTCTTAGAAATAAAAGAAACCATCTAACTTTTCTATATAATATTAAGATGGAATATTTTAATCACATAAAAAAATAAAAAGTATACTTAGAGATTATCCCTATATATTATGCTATTGTATGCAACTATAGTTGTAATGAATTAACTATAATATACATGAAATGTTATATTAAGCTTTCATTTTCAATTAATTGAATTATAATTAATAAACTAACAAATAGCAATTATGGTCTAATTGGATAGAAAAAGGATAAAAATAAAAATCACAATGAAATTTAAAATTTTTAAATTTACCTAATTATACAAAAATCTAATATTATAGTAAAATCTTGAATTCTCAATAAATTTTCACGTTTTTTATAAAATAAAATGACAATAAAAAATAAAAATTTTGATACCTATTTTTTTACTTCAATTTTATGGTCTTCACTGAAGAAAACAAAATTCGATCAAAATCCTTGGCATGGAACGGACATAGATACTTCGATTGCAACCCTAATCAGCAATAATTCTTATCTATCATGCAAGCCTGTAAACAAACACATAAACTTCATTATAACTGAAACTGAAACCAAACCAACAGTGGAGAAAGAGAATCACACAGGGAAAAAATAAAATTAAAAAAAATAAATAAATTTATAGAGTGGGAGAATGTTACTTCCAACAACTTAAACCGCACTTAACCCAATCCGTTAGCTCCTCTGTCAGTGCCTGCAAAGTTTAGGAGTTGGGATGACTAATCAGATTATTCTTTAAATAAGACTTGAAAATTGATTAATTTGTCTCATTAACTGATTTAAAATTTTGATATATATATACATCAGAAAAATAGATAATTATATTAGTAAATCATAATTCAAATTTAGATATTGTCATTTTTTTTAGATCCATATCTAAATCTTTAAATTTTTTATTTTTTATTTTTGTGTGGTTTCTATTCGGGTTTTTAGTTTTTTTTTTTTTTTCAATTTATTTAAGATGGAGTTGTTGGTTTCTATTTTTTTTTTAAATTTAATTTATCTGTTGTTTCTATTTGTTTTTAATTATTATTATTTAGGTAAGTTATGATGTGAGTTAGATATGTGATAGACATGTGAGTTTGTTCACTTAAAATATAATGGTGAGAGACATTTTTAAATTAGATTTGTTTAGATCAATTTTAAAGATTTTTAAAATTTAAAAATGGATATTGAGATGCAAAAGAAAGATTTTAACTAAATAAATAAAAATCAAATTTATTAATTTTATCTGTTTGTGTATCTGATTTTTAGTTTTTTTTTTTTTTTTTTTGGTTATGTTATGTTATAATATAATATATAAGATATAAATAGATATATCTACAACTTTCATGAAAAATATTATCTGATTTTTTGGGGAAGAGTGAAGGAAGGCAAATTTTAATATACTTTTTTTGACAATGATGAGAGAGATTAGGATGGAGAGATTGTAAAATATTTTTGTTATTAAATAAATCAATCAATCAATATTTTTTTAATATATTTTATAAATTAAAAAATTAATAATTTTAGAAAATTGATTAATTTGTCTGTGACGCCCCGTATTTTATTACTCGGATAACATTATTAATATTCATTAATTAAGTCCATTTACAAATATCAATTCATCCTTGGATGAAATGATGAATAATTAAATATATATGTTCCCTCTCATTGCACAACAATGATATTTACAAACAAATCAAAGAAATGCCATGAGGCTTACAATAAAAGAGAGGACACTACTTTTTACAAAAATAATACTCAGCCAAACAAACAAATGAAGTAGTACAATCTATTACTACATTACACTTATGAAATGGGAAAACCCATTGTTTGATCTTCAAATCTGAAAGGCATTTCCTGTACACATGTATAAGCAGGGGGTGAGCAACCACTAGCTCACCAAACAATCTCATATTAAAACATTAAGAGATATACGGGTACAAAGATAATCTTACATATACTTGAAATCATACCATGTCAAAAACGATAAGATTCTATTACATCATCTCTTAAATCCCATTTATTTAATTAACCACAACTTGTTAACTTAAATAAATAAACATGTTTCAATGGCAACATGACATCCTTTTTAATTCATTCAATTACCTCATTGTCAATTAAATCAAATAATTAAACAATTCATAATGACATCTAACAAAGCATCATATACATTTTATATAGTCTTATAAGATGAATACATATGCCATGTTATGCTCAAAATATTTTTCTCATCTTTTGAAAATCTTATGCACAATGCCAATTTGAAAACACATTAATCTAACAATTTCAATAAAATTCCAAGGTGGTAAATACGACCCAGGTAATCCCTAGGCTGGTGTCTGCAAGTAGACTATACAAGTACTACCAAATTGTCATTTTTACTGGTATTAACAGGAAGGCTCGACACCTATCCGCGCGGGTTTCTGGTCTTTCACCATGGATACTCAGGCCAACTTAACCAATACCAACTACACCCCCTATCTGGACTTATCAACGTATTTACCAAAAACAAAACAATAGATCTTGTTTCATAAAACAATTTCCCTTTTAAAGCCATAACCTTCCAATGCAAGATTAAAAATCAATTTCAATAGTGGCTCGATAAAATGATAATGCAAAATGTACAATCCTTCATATGATTCCATTTCCAATTTCCTCCACACAATTCTCCATTGTGATCAATTTCCATAAATGTTAAATAATTATTATGACTTGTAATATAAAATTTTAAAACATTTAATAAGTCAATAAGTAAATTTACAGAGGGCATACATAAAAAAATTAATACTTACAATCATAATCTTCAAAGCAGCTTAGTTCTTCATCACTTAATTTATATATTGGAGATATGTTTACAAGAGAGGGAAAGCTTACTAATAATACTCGAATATTTCTTTAACAGACACACTCTAGAAAAACTCTGCCTCAACAAGGGTGAGATCCTTCCCTTTTATAGTACAAGAGACTAAAAAGATAAGATAAGAGGAGGATAGGTGGCTTGTCCTTGTGGAGTGGAGTCGATCGTCCTTATCCTCATGACTCAGCATCCTATCTTCTTTGTCTGGTGGTGGACAGTTGTGTGGTAGATTTGGATAGCTGATAGAGCATCTTCTTTTGTCAAAAGCTATTGTATTGGTTTTTGTCTGTTTGTGCCGATGGTCCTACTAGTGAGGAGCAAAAGACATCATGCTTTGCTTTTTCCTTTTTTATCTTTTTCTTTGTCAATTTTGTCGGCAATCATGCTGGTGAGTGAATCCCAAAAATCTCCAAAGTTGGGTTCGCCATCTTCTGGTGCTTGTGATTCTTCATCTAAAGCAGCAAATTCATTTTCATCCTAATCAGGATCTTCATAATCTTGACTACTGGTAACAGATTTCATGGAGGTATTATCTCCAGAAATAGTTTGGAGGAACTGTTTCTTCATAAAATCCATACTTTTAACAATTAATTCTGTTTCTGACAAATTAGTAGTTCTGTCTCCGAAAATAGTTTGGATATGTTTGTATCATCTCCTCCCCTCTGCGGGCTAGCTAGAGCCTTGTGTGACCCAACTGGCTACATTTTAAATAAGTCACGTCTCCTTGACCACCTCTCCCAGAACCCGAGCTAGGTACTAGAATGGTAAACCTCGACTGAACTCCCTGGGACTACTGAGGGTTAGAACCCCTCTACCTTTTACCATTCCCCTGACTATTCTAACTCCTCATGGAGCCCCTCATCCTCTCTTCCTCAGCCTGCATGATAGTTTCAAGATGGGCCACTGCCTCCACAAGGCGCCCATAGTCTCTAATCATAGACTCGGCTACTCTGAACATGAGCCCGGTCCTTAACCGCTTCTCAAACTCCAGACAACGGCGCTCCTCAGTCGCCACTAACTCAAGTGCAAACCTAGAGAGGCTAGTGAAGGTGGCCTCAAACTTGGCCGTAGGCGTGTTTAACTGCTTGAGGCAAGAAAACTGGTCCCTCAGCTTCTCCCTGACAGTGGGAGGCAAAAACTTATCCTGGAAGGCATTGACAAAGGCCTCCCAAGTCCTTCTAATGTGTCCCCGCACATACTTCCACCACTGACCTGCATCCTCCTTCAGCTGGAAAGACGCCAAGGCCACCCTCAACTGGTCGTCCTCGATGCCAAGCATCTCAAACGTCTTCACTATCTGTTCAAGCCACTCATCTGCCTTCAGTAACACCTCCAAAATAATATCATAAGTACATCCACAAACATACATAAATGATAGCATAAATCAGAGTCTTAGTCCTTTCATTACATAAAGTTAATGAATACAAAGAGTTTAACGTAAGTAAATGCCCTATTGGCTTACATCTTTCCAAGTCTTGACTTGGTTACAACAAAATGAGCTTTGCTCAATACAAATTTAGCTCAAGGCTATACAAAATAAACAAAATAAGAAGCTCTTGCTTCCCAAAATTTTCTCCAATGCTATTGTCTTGGTGGAGACATGCCATCATTACCTGAAAATGTTATTCCCAAGTAGGGTGAGCCACAACGCAGTAGAAATCATATAACGCGGTATATGAAATTTAGCAAAGGTATAAGTACAAGTGCATAAGCAATGCATGTGATAAACTTTTCATAACTTTATATACTCATAAGATATCAGTTTCAAGTCTTAATCCATTTACTTTCAATTCATATTCTATTCACATATCTGTCTTCATTCATGAGTCAATTTTGTTATTTCTCAACAATCGAATTGAGGCTACAACTCAAAAATTTTCAAATCATATAACACATATGCATAAACACTTCAAACTTCCATTTCACGGATATTTCATCCGCAGGCAGCTGTCAAACGGGACCCATATAAACGTAGACTATACAAGTACTACAATTACCATTTTATAGATATTTCATCCGCGGGTTAGGCACCCATGTATAATTGCGAGACTTTCATCCAGAACACTCCGGCCAACTTAATTATAATGGAGTCCATCCACTTTCTCCATCCAAACAATCATCCATACATATGCAATGTATTTAAACATATAATCAAACATGGAGCACATCCCATTTCCACTCCCAAACAAACATACATGTACAATCTATATAAACACAATCATTTTCAATGACAACCATCAAAAGATTAGTTTCAATTTGCCTAATCCTCATGAAATTTCTACAACAGGTAAAGCTATCATTCACCGATAGCCCAATTCTAAATGGATACAAGGGGAACAAGAGGTAAACAACAATATGAACACATTAAACCTGTGTCCAGGATACCACAAGAGTCGGGTCAAAACCGGAATCGCTATAGAGAATGTGCCTTGATTTTCTGGACAATTTCTGGTGAAGTAGGGTTCATACCATTATCCCAACATCTTACAAAGAAAACCCTTTTGAGACGTTGGATCTTATTCTGATAATCACACTGAAAGTCTCATTTCCAAATCCATGGAATACTAAAACAGATTGTGAAATGGACTAAGGATTTTGTAATAGAAATATCCTTTTTTATTGGTAAATGGGAATATGCCACATGCCATTCATTATAAGCTTCCCTGATTGGTACTGGTAAAACTTCTAACCGTAACCCAAATTTATTCCACCAAACGAGGAACCAAGAAGGGACATCATTTTTAAGGACATCAGTGCAAATATAGATAAACCATGAATGGTTATTAATGGGATTCTGATAGTAAAATGTTTGAATAAAAGCATCGATATAGTCCCAATAACTATATCTGGTTTCTCTATTGCTAATGTCAAGTTCACAACTAGTATGCAGATGGATACCCCATGTGGTAATAGGCATAATGTTTTTTATTGTTATTTTGCTATACTGAATAGGGCTACTGGTTTTGGAGGGATCATGTAATGTATGCTTGATCTCTCTCGCTGCTGTTTTAACAAGTATCTGTTCATAAACGTATCTGTATTGGTCAAAATGAAGAGGAAATTGCTGCGTAGTAAGATATCTTCGCTTGATTTCCTATAGATCAGACATCTATTGTTCATTTGCTGGTTCAATATAGAGGACTGTTTCCTTAGTAATGCTGTTAGCGGTATACTATTCTTCAGGCTTAAGGAGAATATCCTTAACCGTTTGACTGGATTCACCTTTACTGTTAGACGCTTGAAGCCTTGGAAATTCTGTTTGGTAGGGATTGGATCCCCGACCACGGCTTCTGCGGCCCCAGTCTCTACTAGTCATTGATTTACTAGGCCCTGCAAGTATTCACAGGTTAGAAAATCTAGTAAAGAATTCAGGTCAAAATATTGATAAGATACTTTGCCAAGTGGCGAATATCTATTTGGATGCTAAATTTAAAACATCTTTTTTAAAGATCTGTTTAGTTGCAGAACAATCAACTCGAATAAGGAAATGCTGATTAAGAAGATCATCCTGAAATTTGAGCACACATTTAACAATGGCTAAACATTCCTGTTTAATAGTTGGATAATTTAAAGCAGGTTCTTTCCAACTACCAGATGTAAAACGTAAAAGTTCTTCTGTTGAGGTAGTAGGATTGAGTTGTTTTAAAATCCCATCATAGCCCTGATTAGAGGCATCAGTCTCGACAATCTTTTTCCATACTGGATTAGAAAAATGAAGGCCAGGGAGTTGTTTGACTTTAGCCTTAATTTTCTATACTGCTTGGGTATGTTGCACAGACTAGGAAAGAGGATTTTTCTATAATCTGGTATAAAGAATAGATGCATTCTTGGATAATTGGTGATAGTAGCCATGAATGTAATTTATACTACCAAGAAATCTCTGTAATCGAGTTTTATCTTTGATTTCATTAGGAAATTTAGATGCAAATTCTATACTGCAGTTAATGGGTATTATACTTCCATTATGAATGTTATGACCCAAAAATCTTACTGTTGTCTGAAAAAGTTTCATTTTTGGTGCAGAAATAACTAATCCATTTCTGATAATAACATTCTTAAAGATATTAAGATGTTAAGATGTTTAATATGCTGATCAATAGAAGATGAGAAAATAAGAACATCATCTATATAACAGATAGCAAATTCTGTATAAGGATTGAAAATGTCATTCATGATATACTGAAATTCAGAAGGAGCATTTTTCAATCTAAAAGGCATAACATTTTGTTCAAAATGTCCAAAAGGTACTGTAAAAATAGTTTTATAACGATCCTGGTCTACAATTTGTACTTGCCAATATCTTGATTTAAGATCAAATTTAGAAAAAATTATAGCATCCTGTAAGCGATGTAAAAGATCTTTTTTATTCGGAATTGGCTATCTGATCCATTTCAAAACTTCATTAAGTGGTTTATAATTGATGACCAATCTTGGCACACCTCTTTCGATTTCGACATCTTTATTAACATAAAATACTGTACAACTCCAAGGTGAGTGACTAGGTCGGATTAATTTTTTGTGGAGGAGAGAATTAATTTCTATTTTACAAAGCTCAAGATAGTCTTTTTTTTTTTTCATTTGACTAGGTCTACCTTTGGTAGGGATGAATTTTTCATCAAAATCGGGTTCATAGAGAAGAGAAGCAATGTGTTTTTTTTTTGTCTCAAAAAGCATTGGGAAGATCATTACAAATTTCTGTTTAAAATTCTTTTTCAATAAGCTTGATTTTATTCTGTAAGGAGGGTTATTGTAACCGTTGTTCAGTCATAAGAAAATGAATTTTTGTTTGAAGAAAATTAATTTGTTTTTCTTTAAAAGTGACTAGATCACGAATTTGATCTAGCTTTTTTGTATAGGGTTCTGTTATAAATTCAAAAATAAGTGGTTGATTACTAATAGTTGTATGAATGCCTATAGGATCAATCTTGGTAATATGCATTAAGAGACATAAGAATGGTGTTCTCAAAATAATAGTTGGACACATATTTCGGATGAGGACAAAATATGTAGATAAACAAATGCCCTGATTACAGATTAGAGCTTCAGGTATTTTATACTTGATGTGTATAGAGTTACCACTAGCACTAGTAACTGACTGGGTAGTTTTCTGAAAATATCTGGTTGGAATTAATCCTTCCCGTATACAATTCATGTCAGCACCATTATCAACAAGGGCAACTGCATCTTTAAAAACAAAATCCGGTTGAATAACAAAAGTAATACGAATATACCATTTCTGGAATGTTACATGATTAACAAGCACTAAATACTGGTTATCTTTCTGTTCAGAGGTTTCTGGAGCAATATCTTTATTTTTTTGTTTTGCAATTTTAAGCTGATGTATATCGGCTTGTATAGCTTGGTTGGCAGTTTAAAGATGCCTAATTTATGTTTTTAAGACATTAATTTCCATTTTTAAGTCTTGGATGGTTACTGGTTTTTCAATTATAGGTGAAGACTGCATTCTATTCAAAACATCTTTCATGCTATAAGATTGAATAGGAATCAAAGAAGGTTCTGTACTAGCTTTCTGTTGTTGACAACAAATTTCTAAAAATTTGAGTTTCATTTCTGGGTCCTTAATTTGCTCAACTAGATCTAGCATGGATTTTTGATCATAAGTCAAAACGTGAATACTAGGATCCCCAAGGTCCAAACCATTTAATTCAACAATAGATTTCCAATAATTTATTTCAGAAACCTAATTCAAATTTGCAGAACAAGAACAATTAGGTTCTAGTGTGTCTAACTCATCACTAGAGATAGATGGAGAGTAGAGCTCAGCGAGTCTGTCAGACTTAGAGCTAGTATCGGATTCTTCTTCTGATAAATTCTGTAAGAGCTGTTGAGCTATAATAGGATCTAAAGACATTTCATTAATTTTCTGTTTTAATTTGGATTTACATCAATTAGCATAATGTCCTGTTGTTCCACACTTATAGCATTTAACGTTCTTTTTTTATAAAGGCTTTTTAGTGGTTTCAACGGGTCGCCATTCACGAGGAAAAAAATTTTTCTGTTGAGATGATATATTTCGAGATTGTTTATAATATTTATGATACTGGTTGGAAGTCTTTTTGTGATGGAATTTTCGGGATTTCGAAGGATACTGGATTTTTGTGTCATAGGCAAATTGATCACAAAATTCACCTAATTCTTTTTTCCCACTAAGATTTTGTTTTTTCATCTGGTATTGAAGTTTAAGGTCATTACACAAAGAAAGACCTTCTTCTATGATGAGACCTATGAGTTGGCCATAGGTGTACTAGTCATAAGGAATGGCCATGCAATCATGGCGATCTCGAAGTTTTTTCTGAACTTTTTCTTCAAAAAGATTAGGAAGGACATCAATAAATTTGGCTTTCCAATGGCTATTGTTAGCATCAGGTCGTTGCATAACTTTTAATAAAAACACATCTTTGTACCAATGAAAATGGGTTAAAGATGGGCATCTAAGGTTCTGAAGTAATTCACGGCTACGGTCATCATTAACTGTACTGCTCCAAATAAAATGGTAGAGAATTGTCTAGACTAAAGTATAAATTGCATCCTCTCTTTGAGTAACAGTATTACTAATGGGATCTGTTTCAGTTTTGATAGCATTTAAAACTTCATGTTGTTGAGCGGAAGTGAGAACATTATCCCACCAACCCTTAAGGATGCCTGAAAATCCATTAACAATGAATCTAACTATCTGATGGTCAGAATTATTATTCTGTTTGCAAACAGTAGCATACATAATAATCTGATGTATACATTCAAATATCTAATATTCAAAATAACTATCTATATTCCATTCATATATTCCCATGATAAGAGTTCTGGCCATGAAAGAAATCTTCTTCATAAAGAATATCCTATGGTGTAGGTCTATGATAATAATACCTACTGGGGCCTTGTATGGCAATCCTGCCGGTTTGTTTGGGGAAAGTGGTTCGATTAACGGATTACATATCTTGGAAATTATTTTGGAGTTCATAAATTAATGAAGGTGTAACTTCTTGATCACCATCCGGTTGGATTTCTGGATTGTGTTAAGTAGACAACATGTTTATAGAGCTACCTAGTGCGAATTTCCCTAAATTCAAATCAGTCATTTTTTTCAAAAAGGTATCCATGAATTCAGTATCCTGTTTATCAGAATGTAACTTAAAGTTAGTTACTTCTAAAGGTGGTTTAATATTTACTTGTTGAAGAGAAGAGGCTGCTGACAGGACCAATTGATGATTTTTAAAAGTATCAATGGTTTTCTCTATTCTAGTCAATTGTTTTCCTGCTGTTTAAAAACATAAATTAGTATAATTATTCCATTTAATAAGTGGTACAATATCTTTTAGCTGTAGTGACTCTTTTTGAGCCATTCTGGTAGGAGTTTCCACATATGGAGTGATGATCAAAGGCTGTTGTTGAGCCAACTCTAATGACCGTGGTGGTGGATGGACAGAAACTATGGCTTGACCACTTACTCTTGTCCAAATTCTTTGGATGTTCTCCAAGACATTTATCTGCTGTTCTGGAAGTATGTCCATAACTGTACTAAATTCATAATACCATTCGGGAGAAGGTCTAAGAATTTGATATTTTTGCAAATGATAATAATATTGCTTTTTTAACTGTTGAAGCTGTTGTTCAGTATGGTTATTAAAATACCATACCCTAAATTCCTGATATTTATCGTGCATTGTTTTCTAATTTCACTTCCTGGTGTAAAATCCATTAAATTTCAAAATTCATATCACTAGCGGTTGGGCTCTCAAGCCTTCTGGTTTCATAAATACCATGAGGAATTTGGTTTTTTGATATATGAATCCCTTGGATTAGGGTCTCAGGAAGAGGGTCAGGAGATTCTATCAGTTCAGACATAGAATGTCTAGAGGATTCAAGTAAATCTACTCGATAAGGCAGATTAGAGGAGTGATGACTCATACTAGACAGGCTTCGACTAAGAGGTCGTTGAAATTTAAAATAAACATTACCTCCTTGTGTCTGAATAACATCATCAAGAGTTTGACAGGTAATTGGTCTGACCGGTACAGCATTCTTAATTTGCCATCTTTTTGAAAAAGTAATATTGTTCCAAGGAATCATTTTAGGAACAACTACTTGGCTATTGAAAAGATTAGTATCAATAAGGGTAGTTTGTTCTAACTCACTGTGTTTTCAAATATAAGGATTTAAAGTACTTAAAACCTTAAGATGAATTCTGAAAATAACTGATAAGGGTGGTGATCCTGGTAACCATTTGTCAAGATTCTAAGTTCAAGAACTTTGGACAGATTTGGGTCTATGAGTGCTATACTCAAATTCGGATGAATATTGAAATATACTAGTTGAGAGGGAGTTTTTATGTGCATTTAGGGCCGAGCTAGGCCCAGGCATGGTAATAGACCGATCTATGGGCCGTAGTGAAAAAGACTTTGCAATTGGACTTTGCTTCTGTTAGCTCGGTCTAAGTATGGTTACAATTACCTCGGTCGGAATGGTAATAATTATCTCAGTCTTAGTATTCCGAACCGAGGTGTAGTTGAACAGTGATCGAGCTAAGCGTCACTTGTGGACGCACCGAACTAAGTCGGTCTGAGGGCTAGGGATAGCTCGGTTGTTTGTCATATTACTGCGGTAAGACCATCTCACTTGGTTAGGCAGTGAGGGGGGTGTAGAAAAATGAGCATTACCTTTCTGATTCCTAGCAGGACTCTACATTGGAGAAAAAAAGTCCTACTAAGATTGTGCCACATGGAATCTATAAAAGCTTATAGCAGGACCTATGTACAGGTATCACAATTTCGACTCTCAAATACACAGAGCTTTTGTCTATTGTCTATTTGCTGACTTAGGCATCGGAGAGGTATCCGGCACACACCCGCCGGCTAGCTCACGTTTGTCTTTTCAGGAAGTAAAGCGACGACGTTTGGAGGAATGCAAACTTGATCAACAGGATTATACGAGAAGATTATTTCGTACTTGTACAATTGGTGCCGTCTGTGGGAAATTCACAAAGAACAACACCTCTTGATCAAGTTTTCCTCTCTAGTTGAAAGCAATGGCGTATAATGAAGACTTGCCGCAATCTGCTATTAATGGGCAAACCTCGGAGGGGGATAGGAGGCGTGAAGGTTTACCTTCTATCCCACCCATGGCGGATTTAGAACCCCAGCGACGGAACTCCCAGAGGGACACAAGGGAGAGACGGGGCACTAGCCCCCGTCACTCTCAAAGCCCTAAAAGGCAAAGGCGGAGGCTTAATCCCCAAGTTCTGGAGGATCGCATGAGGGAGCAAGACGAGTTAATAAGGAGGATGGTGGCAAACATGGAGACAATGAAGCGCCAGATAAAAGGAAAATGGGTGGCGACTAGAAAGGGGCACAAAGGCAACATGCCCCCTCACCACTCGGAAGATCGTTACAGACATACCACACCATCGCAAGCAGAAAGAAAGAGCCTTAGAACAAGCGACACTCAATCAAGGACTTCCAGGACTCGTTACTCTAGATCTGAAAGAACGAGGACTGAAAGGTCATACACAGAGGGAAGCAGCTATCGCCCCTCGCACACACACCAGACGACATCTAGGCACATAGAGTTGCCTAGGTCAGTGGACTTACGGACAGTGCTCGAGGAGAGGGCCCGATGGAAGGAAGACACCAGGGCTCGCGACTCTCGCAGGGTTTTAGCACTACAGCGATTGGCCCCTAGGACACATGGGAGTGTCGAGGTAGGGATGCCAATGTCGCGCCTTGCTTACGAACCAGTGGATAGAGTATTAGCAAGGTTACAGAGCTCGCCATTCGTTTCGGCAATAGAGAATGCTCCCTTACCTTCAGGCTTCCACTAGCCCAAATTCACTACTTATGAGGGGAAGTCAGACCCCTACATGCACTTAAGCCACTTTCGCCAGGTTATGGCAGTGTACCGGCGAAACGAGGCTCTAATGTGTATCTTGTTTCCATCCAACCTTGGTGACTTAGGTCTAAACTGGTTCGAAAGGCTACCAGAAGGCAGCATTGCCTTATAGGCATAATTGGCAGAGGCATTCATGACTAGATTCAGAACGAACACCAAGACACCAATGGAGATTGATCAGCTACTCTCCATTGACATGGGTGAAAGGGAGACATTGAGGTCTTACAACAGTCAATATTGGGAGACTTTCAACCAGATTGGGCATTGCCCTACAAACCTCGCCATCACACAATACAAAAGGGGTCTACTAGTCGGAAACAAATTGAGGGACTTAATTACTATAATGCCACCCCTCACGACAGAGGCCCTAATAGAGAGGGTACATCAACATATCCGTGTAGAGGAAGACAGCGCCCGTGTTAAAGCAAAATCTGGCACAACGGTAACGTTAGACAAAAAGACTACAGCAAATATCAACACGGTAGAACAACCAAGCAGGAATGGGCGAGGCAGGCAAGCCAACAGAGAGGACCCAGAAACAAGGAAGTTAAGAGTCCGCACTGCCATCACCACGGTATTCAACAACCCAATCTACCGGATTCTTAGCGAGATACGGGAACAACCCTTCGTTTGGCGGCCAGCCAAGTTGGGGGAAGCACAAAAAGGCTATGATGAGCGGTCCTGTTGCACCTTCCATGATGAGAAGGGGCACCGCACTGAAAATTGCACACCATTAAGGCAGCATTTGGAAGAGTTAGTAGCTGCTGGACACTTGGACCAGTATATAGAAGGGGGAACACAACCAGCCCCACAGGACTCCAATAAACCAAACGGGATGCCGGTCAACAGTCCACCCCAAGGCGTAATCAACGTTATACAGGGGATCGTCGAACTTGAGCGGGTATGTGAACTTAGGGGATGATAAAAAAGACAGACCACTTGAAAGAGATGTTAAGTGCACAGCCTACCATCAGAAAGGGCATAACAGAAGCTATGAATGTCATATCCTTCTCAGACAAGGATCTAGCAAGGCTACATTACCCTCACAATGACGCACTGGTGGTGACTTTGCACGTCAAGAATTTCAACATCAAGTGGATTCTAATTGACCAAGGAAGCTCATACGAGATAATGTACTACGAGACCTTCAAACAGCTGAAATTAGAGGACAAATATTTGGCACCTGCGACATCTCCACTCGTTGGTTTCAACTTAATGCCAGAGTGGCCAATGGGCAAGATAATCCTCCCAGTCAAGGCAGGAACCATAAAAAAATAGGTGGAATTCTGGGTATTGAAGGTCCCTTCCACTTACAACATAATCTTAGGGAGAACATGGTTGCACGCCATGCGATCGGTACGTCAACCTACCACCAAGCATTGCGGTTCCCCAATGAAGCCAGAGTAATAGAAGAGGTCATGGGAGACCCAATTATGTCAAAACAGTACTTCGTACAATAAATGGCAGCCGGGCTGCAAAAGGGTATGTACAGATAGTGGAGGAGCCAGAGAGCAATGAACTATTTGTGGATGTTGACAAGGCAGTTGAACATAAGGTAGTGGAAGACTTAGTAGAGGTAAGAATAGATGAAAAGAACCTAGAAAAGTTCTTTTTGCTCTGCTCATCTTTGTCCAGCACTAAGAGAATAGAGGTCATGGAATTCTTAACCTCTAATATCGAAGTGTTTGCCTGGACACCATATGACATGTCTGGCATTGACCCAAACTTCATATGTCACCAACTTAATGTCTACCCAACTGAAAGACCAATTATACAACGAACTCGCAAATTGGCACTCCACCACGCGGAGATAGTGGCAGAGGAAGTGGGAAACTTGCTGGAGGCAAGAGCCATCAGAGAAGTGCACTATCCTAGGTGGATCTCCAATACTGTAGTAGTGCCAAAGAAGAACGGAAAATGGCGTGTCTATGTGGATTACAAAACAGTCAACAAGGCATGCCCAAAGGACAGTTTTCCCCTACCACGGATAGACCAACTGGTAGACCTAACGGCAGGACACAATCGACTTAGCTTCCTTGATGCGTATAGAGGTTACCATCAGATCGCTATGTATGAACCAGACCAGGAGGTCACATCATTTACAATGCCTAGAGGATTGTATTGTTACAAGATCATGCCCTTTGGCCTAAAGAACGCAGTGGCTACATTCCAACGAATGGTCACCAAAATGTTTGAACTGTTGTTAGGTAGAACAATGGAGGCTTACATAGATGACATGGTGGTCAAAAGCAAGGATGAGAAGGACCATTTCAGGGACCTAGATGAAATGTTCCAAATTCTGAAGAAAAACAAGTTGCGTCTAAATGCATCCAAGTGTGCATTCGGTGTAGGATCAGGCAAATTCCTAGGCTTTTTGGTGACCAACCGAGGTATAGAAGTAGACCCCTGTCAGATCAAAGTAATCCAGGATCTTGAGAGGCCTAACATAGTCAAAGAGGTGCAGCATCTCACTGCCTAGCAGCCGCACTCAACCGGTTCATAAGTTGGTCATCAAACAGATGTCGACCATTCTTCCAAGCATTGAAGGCCAAGTTTGAGTGGGATGAAAAATGCGACCGTGCCCTAGAGAGCCTGAAAGACTACATGGCCTCTCCCCATTGCTAGTAACCCCAGTGCTTGGAGAAGAGCTCTTTTTGTACTTAGCAGTTTCACAGCATGTAGTCAGCGCAGTGTTGGTCAGAGCAGAAGGAATCCAACACCTGCCTATCTTCTATGTTAGCAAAACCTTGCCGGGCGCTAAAACAAGGTACCTATCATTGGAAAAGCTGGCCTTAGCTTTGAAGATGGCCTCAAGGAAGTTGTCACATTATTTCCACACCCACACCATAATCATCCTAACGGCTTTTCCCTTAAAAGCTTTGTTTGAGAGGGCATATTTTTCTCGACGAATCTTGAAGTGGGCAGTGGAATTGGGGCAGTTCGATATCAAGTTTCAACCCAGAACCGCAACAAAAGCCCAAGCTTTAGCAGACTTTGTAGCTGAGTTCACAGCAGGAAGTCATCACATCTGCCCAGTTGACTTGACCGATACAACCGAAATGGGAATAGAAAGTGCCACGGGAACTGCGTAACCCCAAAAACAGGATACCCAGCTACATTCCAAGCCTTACAGAATTGAAGGCAGGAATGAAGGGGCAAACCATGCTATTCCCAGCGAGGACTCATCGAAAAGTAAAGACTTGGGGCAGTAAGATAGTGAAAATCAAACCCCAACAACAGGCATGGACTTGGAAGAAAACATCAGCAACACCCATGACCCTAAGACATCATCCGACCCCTCTACTTGCTGGAAACTATTCGTCAGAGAGATGTGGAAGCTCTTCGTGGATGGAGCATCCAATAGGCACGGTGCAGGACTTGGCATAGTCCTCATCTCACCAGATGGCCTAGTAGTGGAACAGGCAGTCAACCTTGGCTTTCCAGCATCCAACAATGAGGCAGAGTATAAAGCATTGTTAGCAGGCCTAAAATCAGCACTTTTCATGAAGGCCACCGAGCTAATGGTTTACAGTGACTCCCAGCTGGTAGTAAACCAGATTTCAGGCGACTACGAGGCAAAAGATGAGAGGATGGCTAAGTACCAAGAGTTAGTCAGAAAGGAGATCATGAAGTATGAAGTAGTTCGGATAGAGCAAATCGGCCGAGAAGAGAATAGTAGAGCAGACGAGCTGGCAAGTTTTGCTTCAATGGAAAATACATCTATCCCACACCCGTTACTGATCGACTTCCTACCTAAACTAAGCATTGAAGAACCCGAAGTAGCTGAGGTATGTTGTGCCAAACTAGGCCCTTCATGGATGGATCCTATTATAGTATTCTTAAAAGATGGCATCTTACCTGAAGAGAAGAAAGAGGCCAACAAAATAAGAGCAAAGTCTCAACGATTTTGGCTCTCTCCATCATTGGCGTTATACAAAAAATCCTTCACAGGACCTTACTTAAAATGTGTCCATCCTAGCAAGGTCGAGGCATTTTTGTTCGAGATACATGAAGGTGTATGCGGAAGCCACCAAGGGAGAAGATCATTGGCTTACAAAGTAATTTCATAAGGATATGGTGGCCATACTTGCAAGTAAATTTAGAGAAATATGTCAAGAGGTGTGAGAAATGTCAGAAGTTCGCACACCAAATATATCAACTAGCCAGGGAGCTTCTACCATTAACTAGCCCATGGCCCTTCGTAATGTGGGGCCTGGACATAGTGGAACCACTTCCAACAGCACCCGGCAATAGAAAGTTCTTTCTCGCAGCAACAAACTACTTCACAAAGTGGGTGGAAGCAGAAGCACTCGCATCAATAAAGGAGAAAGATGTTAAGAAGTTTGTCTGGCAGAGTAGCATAACTCGATTCAACATACCCAAGGCTCTAATATCTGACAATGGTACTCAGTTTGATGGAAAAATCTTCAGGGGCTTTTGTGAGGAATACAAGATAGAATTCTACAACTCTACACCAGCATACCCTCAAGCGAATGGCCAGGTAGAAGCATCAAACAAAGTCATCTTAGATGGTTTGAAGAAACAGTTAGAGAGAGCCAAAGGCAAGTGGGTTGAGGAGTTTCCTCATGTTTATAGGCTTACCGTACCACACCTTGGCGGTCAATTGGAGAAATGCCTTTTTCCTTATCTTATGGCATGGAGGCAGTAATCCCACTGGAAGTAGGCCTCCCCACTATCAGAAGCGAAAATTTTGACCCAAACTTGAATGAAGAAGCCATAGCCTTGGAACTCGACCTTGCAGAAGAGAGAAGGGAAAGAGCTCTAGTCCATATTGCCTCATACCAGCAGGAGTTATCTAGAAAATATAACAAAACAGTGCATTCGAGGCAATTCAAGATTGGGGATTGGGTATTACGCAAAGTAATGGGCAACACTTTTGTACCTGGAGAAGGCAAGTTAGGACCTAACTGGGAAGGACCATACAAAGTGGTTGGTTTAGCAGGAAAATGGGCATATCACTTGGAAGATGGAGACAGCAAGGCTATTCCTAGGCCATGGAACCCTGCCAATCTCAAACTATTTTATTTTTAGTTTTTTCTTAAAATACTTGTAATTTTTTCCCTTTTCAAATAAAACAAGTAGTTTTTCAGCATAATTCTTTCTACTGTAAAAGTTGTTCTTAGTCATTGCCAGCAGGGGCAATCAGAAAGTTTGGCAAGAATAACCAAACATTGAGCTCTCTTTAGTCGAGATCAGGATCTAGGCCGAAGAAGGTTGGTAGGAATAACCAACATTTAGCTCTCTTTAGCCGAGATAAGGATCTAGTCTGAAGAAGGTTGGCAGGAATAACTAACATTTAGCTCTCTTCAGTCGAGATCAGGATCTAGGCTGAAGAAGGTTGGCAGGAATAACCAACATTTAGCTCTCTTCAGCCGAGATAAGGATCTAGGCTGAAGAGGTTGGTAGGAATAACCAACATTTAACTCTCTTCAGCTGAGATAAGGATCTAGGTTGAAGAAGGTTGGCAGGAATAACCGACATTTAGCTCTCTTCAGCCGAGATAAGGATCTAGGCTGAAGAGGTTGGCAGGAATAACCAACATTTAACTCTCTTCAGCCCAGATCAGGATCCAGGCTGAAGAGGTTGGCAGGAATAACCAACATTTAGCTCTCTTCAGCTGAGATAAGGATCTGGGTTGAAGAAGGTTGGCAGGTATGACCAACATTTATCTCTCTTCAACCGAGATAAGGATCCAACATTTATCTCTCTTCAGCCGAGATAAAGATCCTTATCTCGACTGAAGATAGCTATCTCGGCCAAAAAATATAAAGACATCACAACCAAGCAAAGAGTTCAAAACATCATACAAATAAAATTAAAGGAACACAAGTATGGCACGAACCGGACAAAAAGATTGGAAAAACAGCAGATTTCATTCAAGATTTAAAAGTACATTAAAAGAAGTGAGGCTTCAGCCCGGTTACAATTTCAAAAGAAGAAAAACAAGGTCAAGCAAAGAGGTCATCCAAATCTGCATCCAGGTCAACCCAAGCTTCGCCACTTGGTAGCCCGGTTCCAGCAGGTATGTCGGTTAGAGGCGCATCATCAACCTTGCTCGGCACCAGTGGTTCCACCCCGAGCTGTCTGACCGGTTTGGAGACCGCGATCATCGTTGACAGTTGGGGCATTATCTGGATCTGGCGATCCTTCTTCCTCTTCTCCCTCTTGGAGAAACTTCTGTTGGATGGCATTGGCATAATCCGCCATGTAACTTGGGATAAAGTGAGGAGGAGGGTTCTACAAGACCTTGGTTTCTAGTCCCAGGCCAAGCTTCACAACGGTTGCCTCCAGCCACATTTGAAGAAGATGTCTTTTTTAGCTTCGCACTGCAAGACATACGTGGCTTCCCCTTCTTTGTAGCCACGGTCCTCAGCGTCTTCCGTGCTCTTTTTCAGCTCGGCGATCTCAGCATCTTTTTTTTTCTCAAGCTTAGCCAATTCACGCAAGTAGCAGTCTTTTAGCCCGGCCAAAGCTTTCTGCTTATCTGCTTCCGCCGCACTGACCAGCTCGGTAAGTCGGGCAATTTCAGAGGTGAGCTCAGTCCTTTTTTGCCTGGCCTCATTTAGCTTGGCCGTCTTGGTAGTGGCATCTGCAACAGCCAATCGCGTTGTCTTACGTAGTTCTAGTACGCGCTTGTGAGCAACGTGGTTCTTCTGCATGGCCTGTAAAATGAGAGATAACAATTATGATTAAAACCGAGCAATCAGAAATGTTAAATGGAAAACAAACAAAGGGAGCACTTACCAACACCATTGACTTAGTTGCCGAGCGGATAGCCTTGAGCTCGGTTAGGTGATCGTGGTGCTCCATGTCGGCTGGCAAACACACGCTTTTGGCAAGGTTGAAGGCAAGTGTATGGTCCTTATCCGCAACCACCGAGTCTGTGTTTGAAATAGCCCGGTTCTTGTAGGTTATTTTTGGCGCCCATTCTAAAGGGCTAGCTTGGTCGTATGGACAAGTTCAGGGCTCGGCGGTGTTGTTTCAGGAAGCACGCGGTCCTCTTCATCAATCAACCATTGCTGCTCGGTCAAAGAGGTGCGGGCTCGCTTATTCGGCCGAGATGACGAGGCCCGGGCTGTTGGAAGGGCTACCACAGCCTCCTAAGTTTGACCGACTTGTGGTGTCTCGATTTGAACCCCGCCGGCATGAGTTGATGTTGTCTCGGTAATAAGGGCTCGAACAGCTCGGCGCTTAGCCATTTCTTGTTCTTCGGTTAAGGGAATGAGGTTGATTTGGGGAAGAGTTGGATCTAGTTCTAGTGATGGTTCGAGAAGGAAGTCCGTTACCCTGGTCTTCCTCCTTCCGCTATATGTGTATGTTGGTTCGAAGTTCAGTAGTTTGGCCCAACCACGATGACAGTACCGGAGTGCCGCACGGAGGGCGTCCTGATTGGCGTACTGGTACTGTGATTTTAGTTGGTTTAGATCTACACAGAAGGGCAAAGATAACCGTTAGCACGGTGTAAAGTTATAGCCTGGAGTAACAAAACAAAAAGAGAACCAAGGTACCCTTACCAGCAGTCCCCTTATTCCAGTTAATACTGTAGCCCGATATCTGGGCTTCCTGGTCTTCAAAATTGCTCGAAACCTAGAAGAAATCGTCGTCTTTCAGGTCTTTGTCCGGTGTATTTTTAATTATTTTCTCTCAGCCTCTTCTTATTCTTAAGTAGTACACCCAATCGTCGTCATTTTGGCCGAGCAAGAATTGGTGGAATAGCTCGGCCAATCCGAGGTTGAGACCGAGCCGACGGTTTAGCTCGACAATGCCGTTTATTATTCGGTAAGAGTTGGTGCTGAGTTGAGTTGGGCATAATCTAGTTTGCCTGAGGAACTCACATATTAGTGGCTGGACTGGGAATCGGAGACCGGCCTCAACAATGGATATTACGGTGAAGGGAACGAAACCCAGTTTTCCCCAGAGCGTGGTATCTAGTTCGGCTAAAGAGAGATGAACATCGTCAGGGATGTTATAGTCCTTACGGAACTCGACAATGGCCCTAGGTGAGTTTACTAAGAACCGGTATTTGCCCATTTAAACTTAAATTATGTATAAATTAGCACGGTGGTCTAGCTCAGTGTTGAGATGACGTTGAATATCTCGGTTGAGCGTGCAAAGGTGTGCCTGGCCAACCTAGTCAAAGTCTACAAAGTGGAGATAAAAAGTGTTATGCCTAGATCATTGAGCCGGGTTGAAAAAGAAGGATAAATAAAAGAAAACCCTAGTACGGTTGAATGGGATGCAGCCCGTTCTTAGTTCGGTCGTAACTCGAGAAGAGGTTCCAAGTTTTTGGCTTGGTCATTGGGTAGAAAAGTTTTTAGTTCGGTCGTAACCTAAGGGATGGCTCCAAGTTCTAGCTCGATCATTGGGTGAGGCCTCTAGCTCGGTCTAATACACATATATGGCAAACAAGTTTCTATCTCGGTCGTGGTGTTATTTTGGATCGAAAGCATCACATTACGGATTGTTTGTGAATCCAGTTAGAGTGTGATTGTTGTCCAAGAGGTTCTTACCCATTTGTGTGAAAACTATACGAGTGTGTTTTGAAAAACATATGTATACTATACTACATGTTGCTATACTATACAAACGAAAAGAAAAAAGGATTGAGCTACTTACAGTTTTAAGATGGAAGGATGAAGATCAAGACAACAAGGATGGCGATGGGAACACAAGCTTTGCAGGTGCTATGGTCGTAAAAGTGGAGGCTCAGAGGGCAAGAGAGAGAAGATGAACAGTGTTGTGTTTGGTTCAAAAAGTAGGGTTTTTTGTATAAAGCATAGATTTAGGCGGGACTGTTCAAAATTTGAGAGGTACAGTGACGGCTGTGACAGTTGTACATGACCAGTAGAGGCAAGCCACGTGTCCATGGGAATAGGTAACGATTCAGATGTACTTGAGAAGCGGAACGGGGTGCAGAGCAATTGACAAGACGTTTCTCAACCAGGAAAAATGGTAGCCCGGTAGAACATGAGCTCGGTGGGCCTACTTGCTTTAGCTCGGTCAATTTTGGAGCTTCAGCTTAGCTAGTAACAGGTAATCCCAAATCATGCGTTGTAGATGGGATTAAGGGGCAATTGAGAGGGAGTTTTTATGTGTATTTAGGGCCGAGCTAGGCTCAGGCATGGTAATAGACCGATCTATAGGCCGTAGTGAAAAGGACTTCACAATTGGACTTTGCTTCTGTTAGCTCGGTCTAAGTATGGTTACAATTACCTCGGTCGGAATGGTAATAATTATCTCGATCTTAGTATTCCGAACCGAGGTGTAGTTGAACAGTGACCGAGCTAAGCGTCGCTTGTGGATGCACCAAACTGAGTCGGTCTAAGGGCTAGGGATAGCTCGGTTGTTTGTCATATTACCACGGTAAGACCATCTCACTTGGTTAGGCAGTGAGGGGGGTGTAGAAAGATGAGCATTACCTTTCTAATTCCTAGCAGGACTCTACATTGGAGAAAAAGAGTCCTACTAGGATTGTGCCACACGGAATCTATAAAAGCTCATAGCAGGACCTATGTACATGTATCACAATTTTGACTCTCAAATAGACAGAGCTTTTTGTCTATTGTCTATTTGCTGACTTAGGCATCGGAGAGGTATCCGGCACACACTAGCCAGCTAGCTCACGTTTGTGTTTTCAGAAAGTAAAGCGATGACGTTTGGAGGAATGCAAACTTGATCAACAGGATTATACAAGAAGATTATTTCGTGCTCGTACACTAGTCCATGAGATAAACTAGTTTCGATAGCTCCTATCAAAGAAGCATTCCAATCAAGGCATCGGCTATCCCTAAATATACAAGTAAGATTGGTATTTTGCCCTAACAGAGTCAAGGGTTTAAAGACTATCTGGACAAGTCCTATATGGACGTATTTATATTTTTTTCAAAAATGGTACTAGATCCTGTATTTGGGGTAATTGAATTACTTTATCATCATTCTGTAAGGGGACTTCATGTTCAAAAGTCTTAATGATTTTTCTATTACTAAAATCAAAAGCACCAATTTTATAAATGGTTTCTAGTTTTACTTTTGGAATTGTCTATTTATCAAGAGCTTCCCTCACATCCTAATAGGCTACTAGTTTTGTTGCTTCTGATGTAGAAGCTACTGTATTGGCGATGGTCACTTCTTCTGACATTGGTTGTGTAGGACCATATATGTATAATTTAAATATTATATAAATGTATTATGTGTCTATATAAACATGACTCTAATACCAACTAAGTGCTCGAACAGGGGGCTAGGCTAAGCACGTCTGTCAACATCAAGCATGTTTCAGTTTTGATAATTTTGGTTTCACTAAAATTTTCCTTTTATATCAATTTAGGTTTGCTTGCTTGAATCAAAATATAGTTGAATCTATATAATAAGGGTAATGTTATGAAAACAAAATTTATAACCAAACACCACATAAGGTAACACTATAATAAATCAAATCAAAGACCACAAACATATTAAATCAAAGGTATATATGTTACACACTCTAAACAATTTTCTTTTAAAATGTTTAAATTTAAGGGTTTATTTTTTATTTCTTTAGATAGAGTAAATTTAAGTTACTATAAAACGAATATATATATATATTTCTTTTTCAAAATTTAAATTAATAATGTTTTAAAATGAATGCGTCCAACTGATCTCGAACTCATCATTCTGCACAATTTAAAGATTAAATGAGTTTAAAATCAATCCAATTATATTTATTTTAAATTTTAAAAAGGGGGAATAACACCTTAGTGGAAGGCATAATCAAAATTAGGGAGATGACCCTCAAATATTTTAAATGGACTTCATTTAGAATGTGGGTTAACTTTTTGACTTTTTTAATCTGGCGCTAAAAAGCTTCGTTTGGAATAGGCTTTTTGGTTTTTATGACTTTTTTGAGAGAAAAAATAAAATGATTATGGTTTGGATGTGACATTTTGTCTTATTGGACTAAAAAGTCTATTTTGTCTTGTTGTAACTAAAATAGCCCCAACTCAACCCAAACCTAAACCTTCATGCCAAACATAGCCTTATAGTAAAAGTAGTAAAGGTCCAGGGATTTTTATTTATTTATTTATTTTTTGAGTTAAGGTACCTCACCGTTTTAATTATATTGGAGTCTTGTTTGGGAAGTATGTTGTTTTTGTTCGCTATTTGATTTTTTAATTGTTTAGCCTAAATAATTTTGTTTGGGAAGATAGTTGATTTTTTTTTAATAGTTGATTTCATCATTGTGAGAGAAAAAGTGAAATGATTATGGATTAGATGTGATATTTTGTCTTATTCACTATTTTAACATATTTTGTCTTTTAGTGAACTATTTTAGGGGTAATTTCATTTCCACACATTAGTTACTCCCAGTATACACACTAATGAACAAATTCTCAATACAAATATTATAAAAATATAAATTCACAGTATACATCTCTATATTCCAATAGTACCTTCATTTTCATTTTTAAAACCTTAAGGCTATGTTTGGTTTCGATTTTTGAATCATTTTTTTTTTTTGGAAATTTTTTCAGAAAAAAATAAATTAATTTGATAAAAATAAATACCAAAAAATATTTTTAATTTAGTTTTGCCCCTAAAAAGATAAAATCATATTAAAATAAGAAGTTTTATTTTTTTTTTTTAAAACATATTCTAAAATTAAACTAAACAGAGTTTAATTTTTTTTTCCCATTCTTCTACTTCTTTTTCATTGTTTTAGTCGCCAGTAAACCTTGAGTGATTTGCAGTGGTAGATTTGTGAGTGTATGGTTCATGACGGAAAATAATCTCAGGCGGAAAGGGAAAGAAGTGATGGGAGAGGATGGTGGATGAGAGTGGTGGCACTAGCGATAGAGGATGATTGTAGTGTTTTAGAATTAGGGTTTGGATAGAAGAAGAAGAGGGTATTATGGTATTTTTATTCTAAGATAAAATTGTATTAATGAAAATTTTCGTTAAATGTGTGAATTGAGAAGTATTGATGTGTGCAATTAGAATTACTCCTATTTTAGGCCAACTCTCTTCTCAAAAAAATGCCAACTTTACCTTTTAATGATACGTATTTGGTCTCTCCCTTCTTCTCTTTCCGATGTACTTTCTTTTCTTTCTTTTTTTTCCTTTCTTTCTTCGAAGACAACGATGCACCTCTGAAGTACCAGTGCATAACCCTAATGACCGGCATCACAGGCATCATCGGTAGCAGCTTCACCAAGATTCTTCCTCTCTCCAACACCCCCAGTGGCCTTTTGGAAAGGCTACGACGTCTCTCACCGCCCTCGTCCTCTATGGAACATCGACCACCCCTATCGAATACATCTAGTGTGATATCTCCAACTCCGACGACACCCAAACCAAGCTCTTAACCCTCAGTGGTGTCACTTACCTTTTCTATGTCACTTGGACCAATCGATCTTCCAAGAATTATGAAGCAAATAGATCTATGTTTCGAAACGTTCTCAATTCAGTGATACCAAATGCCCCAAATCTCTAACACATCTGTTTTCAAATGGGTCAAAATATTACATCAGTCCGTTCAATCTCGTCAGAGGAAAATCTCAATTTAATGATCCTTCCTTTACTGAAGATCTTCCCGGATTGGCATCTCTGAATTTATATTACACTATCAAAGATATTCTCTTCAAATAGGCTGTGAACAAAGAGGGATTGACGTAGTCTATTCACTTATGTTGCGTTTGGTTAGGGGGTTTGGGAAGAGATTTGGAAAAGGAAAGAGAAAATATGATTCTAGGTGAAACGTAGGTACATTTTATATATTTTATTTACATTTCACCTATCTTTTATTTTTTCCTTTCCAATTTCCTTCCTAAATCCCCCAACTAAACACAGCATTAGAGAAATTTCAAAATTGCTCAGAGAAAATTTTGAATTTTTAATTTTGTAAGAGAAATTTTAGAATTGCTTAGAAAAATTTCTAAATTTTCAATTTCTGAAAGAAATTTCTCAGTTTTCACTTAGAGAAATTTATGAAATTTAAAAAAAAAATTTACTTGGGGCCAGGGGGTTTGGTTTTATTTTGAGCTTGAGTGCCTCATATCTTTCTTTCTTTATTTGCTCTCTTCACAACCCCTCAATGTCTCTTTCTTCCTCTCTCTCCATCCTTCAGTGAAATTTCTCTAACTAAAAGTCAAAAAAAATTCATTGATGGTAGATAGTCAACTCAGTAAAAATTTTGTTAGTTTTTTTTTTTATTATTTAGAATTTTATATTCATCATTAATTTTATTTGATAGATCTCAACGAGAACATTTTAAAAATATAAATTTTTTTAAAAATGGATATCTAAATCAAAAGTTATAGAATTTTTAAGTTTTAAAATTTTTCAAAAAGTGAAAGGCATTGAATACTGAAACAATGTGTATCGTTTAGCTCTAAAATTGAATAAATAAGGGTATTTTGGTCTGAAAATTGCTCCCTGCATTTTCTAGAAGAGTGATTCTACTTACACCACCAATCTAACTCCTTACACTCTCAGATTTTAATTTTTTTTTATTTTATATTTTCTAATTTATACAATTCATTTATTACCCTCATCTCTAACATTTCTCCTTCTCCTTCTCTTTACACCTAAAACCTCAAAAAAACCCTAACCCTAGTTCTCCCTGTCACCTCCACTGGCCCACTATCGGCGTTGCCACTCCGCTACTACTCCATCACTGCACCACCTTTCCTCATTTTCCTTCTCTTTCTCTCACTGCATATATATATATATAGCTTTTCTCTCTTATTGCACCTATTGCAAACTGGCAACAATCACCAATGGGTTACGAAAACGATATGCAAGTCTTCTCTCTCTCTCTCTCTCTCTCTCTCTCTCTAGTTCTCTTTTATATGTAGAAAATTAGCCGTAATGCTCTGCTTCAGAGCACCGTCTCCACCATTGCCTGGCACACGTGCCAGTTCTCCACCCATAATAGTTCGACGGTTTCGTTCACTGGATTCATAGTCCTTCCACACACTTCAAACAAAAAAGACTAAAACAGAGCTATATATAGAGATCACAAAATCCTTATCATCAGAATCCAAACAATATACAAATACTTATATATATATATAGAGAGAGAGAGATAGAGAGAGAGAGAGAGAGAAGAAATTACCAGGTCATTGGATTTGGATGCGAAGTCGAAAAGGCTTGTCTGTGAGATGAGATAGAGAAAGAAATTACTAGGGTTAGGGTTTTTTAGGTTTTGGGTGTAAAGAGAAGGAGAAAGAGTAAGGTTAGAAATCAGGGTAATAAAAGAATTGTATAAATTATAAATATATAAAATAAAAAAATAAAAATTGAGGATGTAAGGAGTTAGATTGGTGGTGTAAGTAGAATTATTCTTTCTAGAAACCTTAGCTACTATTATAATATTTGTTTTCTTTTATCTTGTAAAATTTTAATATCAAAATCTTAAGCTTAAAAGTCAAAAAAAAAAATTACAAATTCATAAAAATATTTACAAATTTAATTATTAATATTTATAAAAAAAAATTACTAATTTGTAATTACTTTTTAAAATATCCACTAATGTAATATTTTCCTTTTAACAATAACAGCAATTGTAACGCCCCAAAATAATTCAACATGAACTACTCACAAAAATTAACATTCACTAAACCATGACTATAAACCTTCCATCTATTACATGATAAATGAGTTTATACAAAAGTTTCACATGCGGATATACATTCAACGATAAAAGAACACCTAAATCTATAGCATGTGAAGTATCTATTCTTAAAACAATAAAATGCCCTTAAGGGCTTACAAGTTCCAAGGTAATAGCCTGGTTACACCAAAATGGTCTCTTGGACTCATACACGTTAGCCCTTGGCTTTGCAAAATTTACAACAAAAATAAAAGAGCTATTTACTTTTCACAAAAATATCAACGCCCTCAGTTCGGCGGGATCACCACATCTTTACCTGCACCAAATCCCATAGGGGTGAGCATAAAGCCCAATAGAGAATTCTCACAAAGTATATACAATTATGCAATTCTCAATGTAAATTGTGAATGTGATGCCATGCAATGTCATTGTAAATTAGAGCTTTACTTCAATGCATAATTTGAAAAGAAATCACCATGTGTTCAATGATACTTTGCAATCTCATCAATTTCAAACTTCCGATTCTTTTAAATCAATGGGCGGTAAATACGACACTGGTAATCCCTAGGCTGGTGTCTGCTAGTGTACTCTACGAGTACTGCCAAATTGTCATTTTTACATGTATTAACTGGAAGGCTCGACACCTATCCGCATAGTTTTTTGGTCTTTCACCATGGACACTCAGACCAACTTATCAAATCATCAACATCTCCTCTCTGGACTTACCACCGTATTTACCCCATGCCACATTCCCCTAGTTCTCATTTCAACATAAATCTTTCTCAAGGTAAATGTCCTTCCAAATCAATTCAAAGTATGCAATAATGATGATGATTCAAATGAGGGTATGATGCATTGCTTAAATTCTCATAGCATTTCTCAACTTCAACATTTTCTTTGCAAAATAGCCATATGCCTTCAACACACAATAACAATTTCCCATTATGCACAATTCTTAATCAATTTAGCCTCTTCAAGGCCATATGTGATGTTTTTAAACATAAATCTCCCATAGTATAATTGTCACAATCCATAGTGCACAATGATTTACCACTCCTCAACTATACACATTCAATTATTTAGTAACAATACAAGATTAATTTTTTTTTTCATGGCTCATATATTAAGAAGATTTGTTATTTAATAAAAACACATAATAAAATTTACACTTTTTCATTCATTCTTTTGACACAAGATAATTAAAGAATTTCATAAGCATTATTCTCATTTTTCCAAAATCCTCAAATTTCTAGGGTTCTTCGTACAAAATGCTTTTCCATTTCTTGATGAAAACCCTAATCAAAACATCTTTCTTAGATTTAACAAGATGGAACCCTCTAAGATTTGCCCAAGATTTTTGAAAGTTTAAAGAGAAACCCACTTTTGAAGAAAATATCTACATTTTGAAATCACAAAGTTAAAATCATCAAAACTAAATGATAATTCCTAAATCATCAACAAACTAGCAAAACTTGTATATATAACTCAAGAATATCCCTACCTTGAGCTTAGAAGAGAAGATGAGCAAAACAAGGTTGAAACTCCAAAGATGTCGAAACCAACTTCTACTTGGGTCAAAACGAAGCTCTTGACAAGATTTACACTTAATCTCAAAGGAGCAAAGCAAGGAGATGCTTCCAAGTGAGTAGATCTAAAGATCTTTGAGCAAAAAGTGATTTTGGAAAGGATGGAAGAGTCTCACGGCTTGGAGAAAGAAAAAGAGGAGAAAAGGTAAAGAAGAGGTTAAGTGAGGGACCTATTTATAGTGCTAGGTCAAAATAAAATAGAGTGTCAAAGTCAACCCAAAAGACCTAGTCAAAATCCCCAAAAAGTAGGCCCAAAACGGACTAAAATCTGGAAAAAAAAAAAAGTCTGCAAGGGTCGACCCTTTCAACACAGGGGTCGACCCTATGAAGAAACTTATGTTTGGCAACATGCAAGAGAGTCGACCCTCTCCCAGACTGGTGTCTATCCTATTTTCCAACAACCAACAAGCAGACATAAGAGGGTCGACCCTCTCTAGTCTGGTGTCTACTCTATTTTCCAGCAACGCTTCCAGAAACTTTACCAATAGGTAAGGGTCGACCCTTAGGAAGGCTGGTGTCGACCCTAGCATAGATTTTCTAAGTCTCCAAGAAACTTTTGACAAGAATAAGTACGAACAACCAAACCCAACAAGTTTAAATCGGATTATACTCCCTCAACACCATCCCATGACAACACCAAGGATTTCCAAAATAAAATAAAGGATTCAAATACACTTTCTCAAAGCTTTGAAGGACACAAGTGCTACAGAAATCCAACTGGATCGGCTTAACGGGTGAGTCTCCAGGCCATGCCGACCCCTCACACGATGGCCTAATTTAAGAATTCCAAACACATCCCTTGAGATTTACTTAAATTATAAATTACTCTTTATAGCTCTAAAAATTACATTATGCCCCTACGGTTTCTAATTTCATAACAAATAAGTCCTTTTATTAATAAATCATCAAGTTAATTAACAGTTTTTAATAATGTTAAAATTTTATTTTAATTAATAATTCATATAATTTTGTTATTGTACAGGTGAACAGTTAGAAATTTTATTTTTTCAATTAATTCTGTTAAATAAAAAATTCTGACAGGAAAGTATTTATAATTTTTCAAACCACATGAGGCAATTTGTATTTTAAATAAATCTCAAGGGGTGTATTTATAATTTACCCTTTAAGTGAAAAGCTGACTGAACCCATGATAGGTTTCGCCTATAAAAACTTTATCCTTTTAAAAAATTGTATAAAAATAAAAATAAAGATGACTAAACCCATGATAGGTTTTGCTTATAAAAACTCTCTCCTTTTAAAAAATTGTATAAAAATAAAAATAAACAGGAAGATAAAAGAAGAAAAGAAAAAGAGAGAGAAGAGGAAAAAATTGATCTGAGTGTGGGATAGAAAAAGGGACCCCCATTCTCAAAACGAGTAAGATGAAAAATAGAGGTGTCATTTGGAATGAAGGTTGTATTGATTTTTTTGGCTAAATTAATTATTAAAAAATAAAATGTATTAAAAATTTAATAAAATAAAATTTACATTCAAATCATAATTATTTTATTATTTCTCTTATAAAAGTTAAAAAAATCAAAAAAAATTAACCCAAACAAATTTTCTAACCAAGACTAAAATAACTAAAAAGTTTAAAATCCAATCTAACTTCCCAAACTAAACTAGAATGTCAAAGTGAATTCTTACCCGGCATTTGGGAACCATTTCAATTTCAACAACCTCTTACTCTTCAATAATTTCACTTATCTAAACGAGTAATATTCAGTTTATTTGATTTAGTATTTAGGATTTATTTTTCAAAATATTATATATATTCTTTTATTTTTCATATTTATTTGTTTTCATTTAATTTTTTTAATATTCTTAGCAATTTTTTCTTTTTTAATTTTTAGATACACCTAACATAAATACACTTAAAAAGTATAATATTTGTGTAAAAAATCTTTAGAAAATTCACTAAATAGTAAACATACAAAAAAAAAAAAAAAAAAAAAAACAAGAATTCAATATATTTTTTGTATTTTTGTGTATTTATTGATTTAAAATATTTTTTTATAAATATTTTACTTTAAGTAAGATGCATATAAAAAAGTAAAAAAATTGCTTAAAATTTTAAAAATATTCACTAAAAATAAAAATAAAAATAAAAATAAAAACAAAAACAAAAACCTTAATTTTCATAAAATTGAATCTAAAAAATTGAAACCAAATACGGTGATTATGTTTCATGAAATAAATATGAAAAAATTTATGAACATTCTTCATTCTTGAATTAATTTGTAGTGTTTATTGTATGTTATGTAATCATATACACATTTGTTTTTTACTTTGGACTCTCATTTGTTTTTTTTGTTTCACATTGCACTTGTGAAACTATATTCATAACCACATGAGTCCGAAATGTAGGGCTATCGTACCCAAGAAGGAGTATGAAAAACCAGCTACACTACCCTGTTGATGTGGCCTTTGAAACTGCTAATAACCCTTATGCCTTTGATCGTAGGGTCGGTATTTGTTCCCATCACGCTACTAGAAATGACTCCCTCTGGAAGTCTCTCCAATCCTAGCCTTCCCATCCTTAAACTGTTTCTCCTTTTCCTTATACTTTGGTGCCCAGTTAAGAACTTTGTCAAACGATTTAGCATTAAAAAGAATAAGGGACTTAGACAGGTAATGATTTAATCCCTTAATAAACTTCTCATTCTTCTTCTCCTGCGTGTCAACTAAGTAAGGGGCATAACGAGACAGCTCATTAAACTGGTGACGTGCTCGATCACTGTTCTACTTTCTTGAGTCAAGTTCAAAAATTCATCACTCAGTTGAGACCGAATAGCAGTAGGAACAAACTTCTAGACAAAATAGGTCTTGAAATCTGCCCAAGTCAAAGTCGTCAAGTCTAGACCCTCCTTATACGAGTTCCACCAAAATACGGTTGCTCCCTCAAGCTAATGCGTAGCCAACTCTTGTTTTTGGATCTCGGTGAGCTACATACGACCAAACACCATCTTACATTTTTGGACCCAAGCATCAGCTACAGTGGGTCCTCTATCTCCAGAGAATTTCTAACCCCCCAATGAACCAAAGTCTTTGTTTCTCTTCACAAAGGGATGATTATTGTTCTGCACAACCTAAAGTAACTGAGCCATCATCTTCCCCACATTAACCTACACAGTATTGGTTGCCCCTGTAGCATTCGTCGCCACCGCTGCCGCCGCATTATCAGTTGTTTCTTCCCCAATGCCACTGGGCTCAGCATTTTTGAAATTATACCTTCCAGCCATCACTTTTAAGTTAAACACATAAAAAATTCATTCATAAATACTTAGATAAATTCAACCACCAAACTAAACCAGCTAACCCATGTTTCCATAATCTGAGGATCACCTAAACTCTCACAAGTCTAGGGTAACCTAGAGCTCTGATACCAAACTGTCATGCCCCAAAATTTGGACAATTAAATATTAAATTAGGACTAAATCCCAATCAATATTTCATCATCCAAATCCTAAGGGTGAAACAAAATCTAAATGTTTTCGTCTAAACAAAATCTAAACAAAATCCAAATCCTAAGGATTAAATTTGGTTGTAAATTTCAGTGCTAAAAAAAAAAAAAACCAAGGATAATTTTTTTTTTTTTAACAAAATGCCAACTTATCCATCATAAATTTATAACCATCAAATACCTCCAACATTAAAGTAGCAACAAATAATCAAAACAACTTAAAAAGTGTAAAGTTAGAAAACAACCCACAATGCCAAATTATCAAAATACTAAGGTCATAAAAATAAATAAATAAACTAATATCAACTCTAAACTCCAGAAAATAAAAGAATTCTGAGAGACATGTCCTACAACTGTAGTTATTTCCCATCACCACCGTAGTCCCAACTAATCTTGCAAAGGAAGCTCGGCTGTGCTCAAACAAAACGCACCCGAGATGCCAAGAGACAAAATGAGTCAGTATATAAGTATACTGGTATGTGTACAAGATTTGACACCCACGTGTCCACCAGACACAAACAAAAGTACATTAAATTCTTGTTACAGGACAAGGCAAGTAGTTCCACCTACACCGAGACGAATGGGTAGTTTTTCGAGATACGGCGGCATTTAGTTTCTTGCCCACAACTAAATATAAATTGAGTATAAAAAAATAAAAAATAAAAAAATATATGGTGGGTCAGCCATACATAAAAAGTTAGTAAGTCGTACCATTCTGCAAAAAATAAAGTTAGTATAATTTAATGATAAGTAAATTACTTAAGCAGTATAAAAATGCACCACTTCATGCTTAAATCACTCAAATTGACCAAAACTCAAAGAACAAAAGTTATACATAATCAAATTTCCTAAAAGTCCTTGCGAAAGTATTTAGTAGAAACTGAACAGGTTGAGAAAAAAACTTGATAGAAGAACTTAGACGGAATTTGAACGAAAAACCTGAATTTGAAAATGAAATGACACTGTCCTAAGATGATTTGTTTTGGAAAAGTTCAAAACACAAAAAGTGTTTAGAATAATGTTTTACTTCAGTTTACACAAGATCAATGAAAATGAGTTTGTTTCGTGGGTTAAAACAGCATCTAAAGTCTGTATTGCTAAAATGAATAAAAACTATTGTAAGCAAGATTATCCGATTACAAGTTCTAATTGGTCTTTTTAGTAAAAAGATAAAATTCAAAAATTGTTTAGAATTACGTATACATATCTCTGTCCAAATTTCGTAATTTATCGAGATTGTTTACTATTTTTTCAAGATATACAAATCAATACAATTCAAACTATACCAATAAACTCATATTTAATTCTTTATATCTTAACTCCACCACTTTGCCTCTCGTATACCTATCACTGCTCCGAAGCCAAACTTGCCCGGGAATATCGTCTCGCGTTTGACCCACACTCCCCGGATGATTAGCATATACGTACGCACGTAAATCAAAGCACTCGTCTACTCCTGAGAACGCGGCAACAATATATATATACACAACCCCTCATCTACTCATGAGAACAAACATAACAATGCCAAGCCCAAGGCATTCAAATAAATCTCATAATCCTCACTTTTTTTTGGTACAATTTTTCTCACCAGCACTCAAATAAAACAACAATTCATGGAGTCATGGTAGAGTATTCAGAATTTATCTATGTGTTCCTAGTTTATTTTAATTTAATATATCCATGAGTGTGATTACAACCATAAAATAATATATATATATATATAAACCCTAAACCTTGCATACACAACTAACCAAAATAGTTGAAATCAATCCATCATCTACATGCAAGTACAATATCAAACCAACATCAAATAAAGAAAAATAAATAAATAAAAACAAAAAAATAAACATAAACCAAAGAAAGTGGGTTTTGCACTCACAATTATTTTTCGAAGATTGAAGAAATACTTGGAGAATTAATGAAACCACCAAAATAAAGCCCTAACTCTTTTCTTTTTTTCTTTTTTTTTCCTCCTATCCTCTTTCTCCTCGTGACTGCTGCTGTTGCTGCTTCAAAACCCTAACCACAGGGTCTCTCTCTCTCTCTCTCTCTCTCTCTCTCTCTCTCTCTCTCTCGACTGCGCACTCTCTGTTTTTTTTTTTTTTTTTTTTTTCCTAGTGACAAAACTATTATAACCTAATTTACTATAAAACCTAATTTCCTATTATCACCCTAACACCTTTGATATATATAAGATGAATATATATAACACCTTATATATATATTCAGATTAATTATATATAATTAAATATCACATTAAATTCTCATGTATTCGCGCAATTAATAAAGCAATAAAAAAACTAAAGTAATAATAATAATAGATAATGACTTAAGGAAAAATTAAGGTCGCTACAGTACCCATATTTGAAAATTTCGTGAAACAAACACAAAAACATAGAACTTGTTTCAAAGTTTTGGATCAAAACATGGTTATTCTTTAAGAATACAAGAACATCACTTTTTCCTTCTGAAACAAAACTTTAAATCAATGCATGGCTCATGAATCATGCTAGATGATGCAATGTGATCAGATTAACATAAAGAAAAACAAAAGTAGATCAATAATCTAACCTCAAAACACAAATCAAGTGGTTCAAAGTCTAATGATCAAGTTTCCTCCAAGAACTTCTTCTTTTTCTTCCAAGAACTTCTCTCTCTTCAACACAAAGATCTGGCAAATGATATGGGTTTCTCAACTACTAACTGACTAATACCCACTACTGGGACATGTGGCATTATCTGGTCAAATCTCCTCAAAAAAGTGTCCAAATGAAAGGACAATAGTAGGTCAAATTGTATACAACAAGTTGGGTCTTGAATGATGGAATTTTTTTGTCTCGAAAGAGCTAATTTCGTCACTACAGATATTTGTGACGAAATATTTTCATCACCAATTTCGTCATTGAATGTTTGTCACTAAAAACCACCGTGACGAAAAATAATTTCGTCACCAATGAAATTAGTTCAATGACGAAATTTTTTGTTGCCAATAAAACAAGATTTTGTCGCCAAAAAATTCTCATTTTCGGCACCAAATAATTATTCAGTACCATATTTATAATTTTAGTTGACGAATAAATTTGTCACAAATATTGATCATTGATGAGGAAATAATTTCGTCACAGTAAGATGTAAAGGTGATGGAATTTTTCGTCTCCAAAAGTCATACATGGGTGACGAAATATATTTCAGCGCAAATATATTTATATATGTGATGAAATATATTTTGTCGCAAATATATATATATATACACGTGATGAAATATATTTCGTCACCAAACAACAAAATCAATGAAAACTTTCATATATGCGCTGCAATAAATTTTGTCACAAAAAATGTTTATTAACGACGAATAATCAGTTTGTCATAATAATAAGTACAAATGACGAAATAAATTCGTCACTAAACCTGTTCCATATTTTATATTTCAATTTCAATTATTATTTCACAAATATCCCTACTCATATCCCAATAGTCTTTTAATTATACTAAGAAATCCACTAGCTATTATACATCACTCCACAAAAAAATTTTGTAAACAATTTATATTATAAATCAAAATATATCCATCAAACAACTTTAATAATATAAACCATTAAGTATAACAAAAAAACCATCAAAGCAAATCCCAAAATGAACTAACGTGGAATCCACAAAAAAAAATCAACACTCAATCTTGATTTGCAACTACAACTAAGTATCAGTTCAGGAAACAAAATTCAACAGTTGATCTTCATTTGCAAGTATACTTCCAAACGTCATCAAAAACCAATCTGCAAAGAAAAGAAACAAAGAAAACATTAATATATTATCAATTACATCTAAACTCATATATAAATAGTTTTATTTTATAAACCAATTTAGTAGAAATGCATCTAACAAATCAAAACTTCAAAGAGTTGAGGTGATCCTTGATGATAAAGCAACACGGATAACATAAGATGCCAAAAGATTGCAAGAATACCATATATCACTATCACTAATGGTAGAATATATATATATAATAGCTCCAAAATATAACGTAGCATTGAGGTACATGTGATTCACAACAATGGACTGATGACTTCTTCAATAAGGTAAATTTGACCAGTGGAATTCAACACAAGAACCTTGTAAGACTTTTGGGTTGTACCATTGAAGCCCCTCAATGCCTTCTTGTTTATGAATTTGTACCCAACAAAAGCTTTGATCAAATCGTCTTTGGTAAGGAATCATTGTGATTTTTTATTTTTTATTTATAAACATGCTCATGATTTTTTTGACTTTTTGATTTTTAATTTTGGCTAATATTATTTATATATTTCTTTGTATACATTTTAAAGAACAGGAATCTTACACAAATAAGGTGCAAATAAATTTATCTAAGGCAAAATGACAACAGCAAGTCCTGGAAATTGATTTACAAAGATTAGTTCTTTTCTGATAGAGTGGGTCCTAACAGGGACTTGAATTCTGCACCTCCTTTTTGTGGGTGTCAGGATATGCAACTTAAGCTAACACCAGCTAAAAATAAAGTTTGCTAAATATTCCTCCTTTGCTTCTTGTATAGTCCAATTGAGCACAATGAAGACAATATATGATTGGTTGGCTAACACGAATTGAATGTTTGTGTCAAATAACAAGGACAACACCACTAAGAGGGAGAAGTTGAAGCCTCAAGAACAAGAGATAGACCAACAGATATGAATGTAAGTTGTGAGAAAGCACATGATCTCAAGAAAAGACTTCTTTAGCCAGGACAAAGTGGTTGAAATGTGGCTTCACTAGGTTGAGTATAGGGAAAACCTGCAAATGGATCAATCTATACTAATATATAATGGGAAGCCTCAACTTGGTGTCCACATTTTCTGGAAGTTGTGTCATGGTAGTTTTGTTGACCAAAAAACCATACTATTTGATGACTTTGGTATTTTACCCATAGGTGTAAACATGTAATGTACAAAACCTTATAAAGCAGTGAACTTAACAAACCACTTTCCAAAGGCCACGTTCTCATGACAGTTACATTCCTGAGAAGGCCATGTTCTCCTCTTTACTGTTCCATTTTTCGCTAGAAAAAGAAGACATTAATTATGGTGGCTTTGTTGAGTGAAGTATTTTCCATTTTCGCTGCTTTCAAGTTTCATCTGGCCTTCCAAATTGCACATTGCTATAGCTATAGACGGATTTGAGAGATATAATTTGATATGATTTTTCCAATTCTTAACACACTGAAGAAAACATTCAACCATATAGAAAGCAGGACAAATGAAGAAAGTACAAATGATTCATTATGCACTGGATTTCTGCAATTAAAATGTAAGTATTCCTTTTATCTTTCGCATCACATTTGCACCCAGATTCGGTTTCACAAACTTTGGAGCCAAACATGGAAACTAAAATTTTACATTAACCATACTATTTCCACAATTGAAAAACTATTACACTCCTCAGATTTTAAATTCAATCAGTATGCATGTACATCATGTGTGCCACCATCTATTAAAAGTCCTTATTATGCTAAACCATCCTAATGATATATACAAAACAGCAGCAATCATAAAGTGATATACAAACTTGACCAACCCACTGCCTGAGACTCAATAAATGTTCCTTCATTTCTTCTACTATCAAAAACTCAATCAAAGACACACCCATTATTAATCACATCACTAACTTAGAGCAACTCCAACACTGCCTAGTAAAAATACACAAAAAAGTAAACACATAGTCTTGTCTCTACTTTGGTTAGTGTGTATTTTAGCTAGGGTCATGCTAAGTAAGAATTTTGATAATGAATTTATTTTCATTAAATACATCTTCAAACTTGTTACATCTTAGTTAATAAGTAGTCAAACTGCTATACTTTAACTAATAAATACTAACCAACATGAGAAAAATAAAAAGATAAAACAAGCGAGACTTACCGAAAAGGCGATGTACGAGTTCATGGGATACCTCCTCCTCTAAATTGTCCTTTGAAACCTTGCTTCTTAAGAAACTCCATGATGCTTGATGTCATCTCAAAATTCTTGTCAATCGACCCATTCATCTTCCCTATCTCTTTATTTTGTGCTTGAATTTTCTCTTTTTGTGACTGAATGTCCTCCTTTTGCTCTTGTATTTCCTTCCATCTCTAGACGCCTCACATAGTCACTGTCAGTCGAAGCACTGGTAGTCCTAACAGAGAAGGAATGCCTCAACCCAAGTCCTTTAACATATCCCGACCTTGGCTTGAGCACCTTCATAGATAGCTCCTCCGGAGTAATTGGAACCACACCAGGTTGGGAGCAATGTTCAGCTTGGATCTTTATCATATTATCCTGTCATTTAAAAAAAAATGAATAAAGAGACAATAAAAATTGCAATCATCCTCATACAAAAGGTAAGTATACATACATAATTCTTTTTGCACTCCGGAGAAATCCACTACTTTGTGACATCATTAAAGTGTGTAGATTTGTAAACGCATGGCAACTCTGGCAGTTGGCCCCCATTTGCGATTGTCTGGTTTTTTTTGTTCTTCAACTAGTAAGTTAAATAAGAATGATGGTAGCAGAATCATAAAACGGAAAAAAAAATTAAAGAAGACACACCGCCTCGTGTACTCTAACTAGGAGAGATTTTGACCAACATCTATGCTTTGTCTTCACTTGATTTCTATTGTCAATGTTAACTATTGATTGCTTCTACAAGGAGCAAGTTCCAATAGTAAAATATATTTATTAGGAAGACAAGGTAATTGTCAACAATAAATTAACATAAGAAAAGTTTACCAGCCAATTGCTATCATTCCACTTCTTGTCAATCAAGTTTTTCCACTTCTCGAGGTCACATTTAGGCGGTGGGTGGCTTCTAGCATACTCCTCTCCCTTAGCACTTTTAAGGTTCAGGTATTTTATTCTTAGTCGGTTGGTGTGGGTGCTCAAGCTCCGTCCACACTTTGTTGCCACCGCTTTGCTAACATCCGTGGATTCACCTTGTATGTCAAATTGATCCTAGCAACAACCACAAATATTGTGAGTCATAATTCATTATATTACATGAATTCAATCAATTATGTAAAATTTTTACCGTTAGACGCTGAAACATAGGTGCCATAACTTCTTCATTGAAATGTTTCCACCTGTGAATGCTAAAGTTTGGCAAGTGTGTTCGGACCCCAACACCAATTTTGGAGACTAATTGAGAGACATGATCCCCCACTGGTGCACGATACTCCTGTGGTATGGGAACTTTGAGCTTTCCATCTTTCTCAACCATTGCTTGAACCTTCAACCCACGTGTCAAACCACGAGGGTGTCTACTAGGCACTATTGTAAAGACATAGCATTGACTGGTTAGTAATTAATTAAAGCGAAATCATAAATGCAATATAAGCAACTTTTTTTTTTGTGGTTGTTGAATAAGTCATAAAATAAAATGATAACATATAGAGATATACAAGGGGTATTCCCCAGGCCTTACAATACCAAACAAAAAAACTAGAGCTATACAAGAGAAACAAAACCAAATAGATAAACTAAGCTAAATAAACTACAAAGAGAATCATCCTAAAATAAACCAAACAAAGGAATGTTTATTCGCCACATAAGGAAACAAAGGCTATGAACACTTAATAGACTAGCCAAAACAATACAAAATATAGTTGCACAACCCTCAAGAGAGAAAAATCAAGCAAAAATAGAGATTAAGCTGTGTGGATTAAAAGCTCTTCAATCTGACAACAAGAGAAAGTACTCAAAACACACTTGACTTAATGGGTATCTAAATGCCAATAATGGTTCCGAAATGAAATCATAAGTCACAAAACAAGCAATATTGTCTACAGAGGTTCAATTGATGAAGAGAATAATTTGAAGCCAATAGAAATGGTAAAGTAAACTGTGTTCTCTATTATATCAAAGTCAATGGCACACCCTTATCTAATTTTACTGTAACTACTTCAAAGTCAATTGCTAAAGTAAACTATGTTCTCTGTGTAAATTGTGTTACTGTAATGGCACACCCTTATCTAATGTTACTGTAACTACACCCTTATCTAAAGTAAACTGTGTTCTCTGTATTCTTTGTTATATCAAAGTCAATTGCTTTCTAGTAACTACTTCAAACCCTGCAGTCAAGAGGTTTTAGAAGCAAATCCAAAACAAATTATTTTGTAATGACCACTCAGAACATTTTCCTTTCAACCCACACAAAAGAAAAAGGAACTAGTAAACCGTTGCACATGTTGTGAAAAATACCTTAAAATTAACATTGCATAGAAGCTGAAACTTTGAAATAGAATTAACTAATCAGAACATCAAAAGGGAAATATGGTTCAGCTCATGGTTGATTAAATGGTGTTCCACGCCATGTTTGTCGTTTCATTGGCTAGAACCCGACCTATCTTCACAAAAGAATGAAACAATACAAGAAAAATAAAGGAAAAGAAAAAACAATGTAGTTCTAAAATGACAGCAACTATAGTAAGAGCACTAATTTGCCGACTAGACACATGATAGTTTCTGCAACTTGCTATGATTTATGATGATCACTTGCCCCTTAAACCGACCTACAAGTGGGCCATAAACATTACAGTTTTTGGGAAAGGTCCAAATATTGGTTAGCCATTAGCTTTAAACTAAGCATTTAGAGATTCATACATGGAACAGAAGGTATAAATTGGGATGATTGTGACTGGAACACATTTGTTGCCATTAAGAGCCTTGCACAAATAGCACTACTAGCAGCCACACAGATACAGCTACAGCTTTGTTCCCTACTCTCAAGTTGATGCTTTTCCTTTCTCAAGTTGTTTTCTCTTTCTCACAGTTATATTTGCTCTTCCATTTTCTTGTTTCTTTACTCTTTCATAACTCTGCAGCTTCTTCACTCTTCTCATAATCCTGAATTTTCTTGTTTGCACAAAACGGATTGTGGTTTCTTATGTTGCTTCTTTGGACCAAGTTGCTGATATATTTACCAAGCCTTTACATGTCTCTTGGTTCCAGATGTTGGTTATTAGTTAGTTACTCTTCTCTTTCTTTAACTGTTATGTGTGTGTGTGTGTCTAGCTTAGAGCTGAGAAATGAACATTCATTAGAGTTTGTTCTTTTGTTCATCTTAAAGTTCAATTTCAGAAAAAGTTTTCAGTAATAAAGGAATTTTGCACCAAGAAAGTTTTCAGAGAATAGAGTATTCTTTAACTGTTAGGCACTCAAGGTCAGTAAAACTTTTTTACTGAAAACTTTCTTTGCAATTTATTAGAGTACAACTCTATTTTCAGTAAGGCACTCAAGTTTTCTTTAACTGTTAGGCACTCAAGGTCTAGAACATTCATTAGAGTCTGTTCTTTTGCACCATAGAATTATATTAAAATAGAGGATTTCATTTTAATAGTAAAATTCAGCATCTTACCGACACTAGATTGGGGGCTGCCTCCCTCGGTGCCTCTATATTAACATCAAGTGGTTGTGAGTGTTGGGTCTCCACATTGTCATGTAAATCCCCATTCGGAACAACAATTGCCTCGTGCGAAGGTTGAGGAGATGACTGCGCCAATCATTTTGGTGGCATTGGTAAGCCCTAAAAAACATAATACAAAAGCATAAACAATAAATACATAAAAATGGATAAGTAAAGATATGTATATGGAAACTCATCAAGGCCACTGTTGACATTTGTAATCTGATCCAGTTGACTCCTTTTCTTCGCAAGACTAGTCCTAATAAGCTTATTTGGACTCCTTCTCCTAATGGTTTATTCTCTATAAAATCTGCTTCTCTTCAGATTTCTATTTTAAGGTTGATTCCTCAATTAGTTTCATCCACTAGAACAATAATCTACGAACTACATACACCATGCAACATCATCCTAAATGTGTTGAGTCAATTCGTCCATAATTAAGGCAAATAGGTAATGATAGAAAGTTATCCCTTGATGCATTGTTACAGAATAGCTAAAAGAATTGGGATACCCACATCTAGGCAAATGTTACCGAACTCACACTAGGAAGAAAAAATATATACAAAAGCATAACGAAATATTAGCCAGTAATACAATTCTAAACTCACTTTAGTTGATAATTCTAACCTTCTTGTGCTTATCAATTTTAAATTTTTTGCAGTTAGTTAAGCAATCAATCTTCCCCATGTTCATGGTTTGTCTCTCGAAACAACAGTGGCAGCGATACGTGTCTTTTCTTCTCCTTTCCCTTTTTTTCTTTTCTTTTCTTTTATTCCCCAGAGTTGCATGTTCAACCTTCTGGATTATTTAATTTTTTGCTGTCCATATACATCTTTTGGCGTCAATGTTTTAACGTTATTACTATAGAATGGTAGGATGTTTTTTTTTCTTTTATTTCCATGTTATTACCATAGGATGGTAGGATGTTACTGGAGGCTTTATTCCCTTGCAGAGGCTTGAATTATGTCACTGGTCTGCCTCTTGAGAGGAAAGGACTTCAAAACTGTTGAAACTGCAGTACAAATTATGAACACCATTCTATTATAAAACAAAACTGATAAATAACAGTTATCTTTAGATCACAATACTTTTCCCACCTGTCATCCATGAAATCATTTGCCCTATCACAAGAAATTGGTCAACATGAGACAAGTTATCTCAAATATTTATAAGGCAACAACTTCTGAACAATGGACATATATAAAGGACTTCCCCTAAGGATTTTCTTCTTTGATGTTTACACACAGGTTATATCAGAAAAAAGACCATGAACAGTTTGATTTTCCTAATATCTTTTACCAGGATGTTGATCATTATGGATGGGAATGCATTATAGTCCCTGTAGCTGGCTATTCCTTTTGATTGGTCACAGGAGTTGCAATTAATCCAGCTACTCTGTCAACTTCTACAGATGGTGTAAAGAGGGCAGAGCTTCTTAAGATCAGTTTTTCCTTGCAGATGGTACTAATGCTACAAAATTGATTCATCTATATTTCAAATTTAAATTTTCATTACATGCCAGCTTTTTTATCATTCTTGCTAAGAAGATTTAGATGCTAACCTCAAAATTGCTTATACTTTCATAAATATTGAACTGTTAGAAGTGTTGTAGATTGTAAATATGACTTATCAATAATTATGGAAGAACATTGATCTAGGGTTCAAGTCTTTGTGAAATCTGTATTATTCATTCTTTGAAACATGGAAAAACAATGCAACATGTAGTACCACATTTTCCCCTAACTGGTTACTTTTGCAGGTTTCTATCTGTGCTGGTGCCTTGTTAGGGAATTTGTTGTTGAGGGCCTAGTGATATGAGGTTACTTTTTTGGATTGGTTCTATATTCCTAGTTTGAACACTGAAGTTGATGTTATGGAGGTTGTATGTAGGATGTATATTTTCTAGTTTTATTTTATGACTTATTCAGCAAAAAATGTATATAGAAATATAAAGATGGTATTAACAAAGCATCATTAACGAATATATAGCTATGAGACATGATAACAAAAATGAATGGCCATACATATAGTACCTTATCGTCAACACTTTCAAAGGACTCAGCATCATCAGTGTCATCTTCATGATCTGACGGTATGTAGTCATCATCATCTACCTCAACCCTAATGTTCTTTCCCTTCTGATTAACACGATTAGGCTGAGTAGAACCCATCAAAGAAGCTGCTAAATGCTTCAATTGTAGAGCATCCATTTTCTTTTTATTCTTCTTGATTGTCTTATATCTTTCTATTTCGTACTGTGTTCGCTTCTGTTTCGTTAAAAAACCTGGTTTGATCCATTGTTTCTCCCCTTTGGCCATTTTGGTAACTAAAAAGCATAAATTGATATAAAACATAAAATATAAAGCAGAATATTTACTTGAAGTGACATAACAAAATATAGCATAACTATGTAATGTATTAAAAACATATGTCCATATAGAAACCTAAAAAAAACAAAAACTAAATATCATAATCCATATCAGGTTCCATATCAGGATCTATATCATCATCAAATATGCCAAGTTCTTCATCTTCTTCGTCATCTCTACCATCTCTCTTTGTTTTATTCGGAATAACCTCAGCTTCAATGTCATCCCTATGAAATCGAATAATATCTTCAATGTTGATCGGGACAACTGAGTTAATGTTTTCTTGTTGGAATGCATCATTAAATTCTGGTTGATCTGGTGGTTCTCTATCACCAACCTCTAGTACATCAAACACACCCCTATGTTGGACCTGTTGCACAACTTGCCAAGGTTGCCCCCATTTGGTGTCATTCAGGTAGAACACTAGTTTAGCTTGAGTAGGCAAGATAAAAGGGTCAGATTGATACCATCGACTTGTGACATCAATGCTTGTGCAATATGAGTTAGCTCGTACTGTTCTACTTCTACCAGTGTTACCGATGTTGTACCATTCACATTGAAAGAAAACAACTTTATTTTTAAACATGTATTCAAATTCCCAAATATTGCACAAGTGACCATAGAATTCGTGGATCTCTCCCTTGTAGTCCCTTTTGGTAAGCACACCACTATTTTGACTCTTACGACAATTGTCTAATTCCTTCGTACGGAATCTTACACCATTGATTATACAACCCGAGTACTCTTTCAGTAGCAAATTAGGACCATTCGCTAATGACCACAATTCTTCGGTTGCTTCTGGTGCCTCATCAACTCTCAATCTATTTATCTACATCCACATGCAATGTGCAACACTTTAATTATGTTAGTAATGTTTGTATTTTAAACAAGCCTAATAGTGTTTGGGCAATTGTGAATATTAAAAATGACTTACATATTCTTTGAACCACTTCAAAAATTCCTTTTGTTGTATCTGAGTTATATCTTGTCCAGTGGAAATTTGTAACAAATTCTTGTGTTCACTACTCAAATAGTTTTGGTTAATGAGTGAAATACTACTATTATTAATGACTAATAACATGAAAAATGTTAAAATATATATAATTATAAGAAACACGTACTGAAGATACTTCTCTATCTCAGGGCTATTGTATAATAAGAACCAATGAGCAATATCACGAAGTTCCTGTGACATCTCAACATGCTTTATGATTTGGCCGATAGGACGAGCAGTTTCGGTGAATATTGTCAAACCTTGACGCCGGACTCCATAATCTTCAATTCGTGCATCTCGATTATGCACGGTTTCAATCCCTTAAAGATACATTGAGCAAAAAGTAATGCACTCCTTGACAATGTAAGCCTCTGCAATAGAACCTTCTGATCAAGCTCGGCTGTTGACAAACTTTTTTAAAGCTTCGAGAAACCTTGAAGAGATAACCAATTAGGACATTGGTTAGGCACGCAACATAATTTACACCTTTCATTTGAAACTACAATTTTAGAAATTACCTTTCAATCGGGTACATCCGCCGATATTGCACAGGTCCTCCGAGAATAGTCTCACGTGGCAAGTGAATGGCCAAATGAACCATCACATCGAAGAAGGCTAGAGGAAAGATCTTTTCAAACTTACCTAGTATGAGTACTATGCGTTTCTTTAATTTTTCCATTTCATTTCGTTTGAGTGTCCTTGAGTATAGATCTTGGAAAAAGCTACCTAACTCAAAAAGTGTTATACTGATCTCTTTATCTACGTAACCACGCATCCCAATAGGAAGAATCCATTGTATAAGTACATGGCAGTCGTGGCTTTTCAATCCTGTTAATCTATCATTTTTTGCATTCATTGATCTCGAAATGTTTGCCGCGTACCCATCTAGATACTTGACTGATTTCAAGAATTCAAAGAAACCCTCTCTCTCTTTAGGGGTCAGTGAGAAGCTGGCTCGAGGTTTGACATATGATCCATCAGGATTTTTTGTCAGCCACAATTCTTTCCTTATATTCATATCTTCTAAATCCATTCGTGCCTTATCTGTATCCTTGTTCTTCTCATCAATTCCCAACATAGTTCCAACAACATTTGCACTAAAGTTCTTCTCCACATGCATGACATCAATGTTGTGTCGAAGCCTCTTTTTCTTCCAATACGGTAGCTCATACAAGATGCTTACCTTCATCCAATTTGGGTTCTGACGAGGTCTTTTCCTGTTGCTTGGATGTTTTCCATATGTGACACCCGTCACGCTGCCCAATTGTTCTTCAATCTTTTCTATCGGTATCACCAAAGATCTCTTCCATTTCTCATGCTTGCCATTATATGCTCTACTCTTTCGCCTTTCTGGGTGGTCATCAAGCAAGTAGCATCGATGGTTACTGTACGCAGTCTTACTTCTTAAAGATTCAAAATATGGTTCATCATTGCAAGTATAACAAGAGTAATGACCCTTTGTTCTCTATCCAGACATGTCACCAAATGCGGGCCAATCATGTATTGTCCACAACAATGCTGCACGCATGCAGAAAGTCTCACTAGTAGAGGCATCATAGGTTAATGTGCCATTTTTCCATAATTCATTCAATTCATCCACTAAGGGTCTCATGTAGACATCACTATCAATTCCTGGTTGTGATTCACTAGGAATAAGTAATGACAGCATGAGAAATGGGTCCTTCATAGCCAACCACGGTGGCAAGTTGTACGGAATGAGTACGACAGGCCACAAACTATATGAGTTATTCATATTTCCGAAAGGGTTGAACCCATCAGTAGCCGACCCTAGCCTCACATTTCGAGGCCCCAAGGCAAATTCAGGATGTTGTGAATCGAATTCCTTCCACTCATCACTATCTGCAGGATGCCTCAATACACCGTCATCTAGACGTTTTTCATTGAACCATTTCATATCCTCGGCTTTCTTTCTCGACATGTACAACCTTTTCAATCTTGGTGTTAATGGGAAGTATCGAAGGACCTTACGAGAGATCTTCTTACCTATACCATGATTTGTCTTGTATCTAGAAGCATTACAATTTGGACATTTATCCAATGTTGCATTCGCCTTCCAAAAGAGCACACAGTCATTTACACAAGCATCAATGAGCTCGTATGACAAACCCAATTCACGTAGTATTTTTTTAGCTTCATAAGTTGACTTTGGAACCAAATTATCCTTCGGTAAAAGTTTAGTTAAAAACTCTAGCATCATGTCAACTGACTTATTACTCCAATGGTTTGTTACCTTCATATTAAGTATCTCGATGACAAACTGTAACAAAGTGTAATTTGTGCAACCTGGGTACACCTCACGTTTGGCATCATTCAACAATTTATCAAAAGTGCGAACCTCCTCCTTCTGGGTTGTATTAGTTGATTCCCCTCTTATTCGATCTTCCACTAAGGCATCAATACCTCCCAAAACCTCATTGCCCTCAACAAGTATATCATGATGATGAGCCTTATTTGATTCATGGGGTTCCCTATGCACGTGCCAGATAGTGTAAGTTGAAATAATCCCATGTTACAGCAAATAAATTTGAACAATTTGAAAATTTTGATGAACAACATTCACACACTTTCGACAAGGGCACAAAATTTTACCATCTCGATCGATAACTGCCATTGCAAAACGAAGAAATGATATTACCCCATCATAATATGCCCGACTTATCCTTCCATCAACTGTGCTACCTAGTGCAATCCAACTCTTGTCCATGTCTGACTATGCCGAGTTAATTAAAGGTAGATTAATAGGACAAATTTTAGATATAAAAATACTAGCGTATGCCCGTGCCTGAAGGTACGGTGTAAATAATATTAGGATTATAATATAATTGTAATCGCAACACTATTTAAATTTAAGATTAAAATACAATTATAAAAATATATTTAATAGACTATACTCTACAATTCCAAACAAATCAAATATATAAAAAAAAATTAAATTAAATGTCAAATAATGCACACCAGCCAGTGCTCTGCAATAACATAATCTATGATGTCAAGGTAATGTGCCATATGGGCTCAAAGAAATAAAAGTAATATTAAAATGGCTCCTTAGTCTTTGCTTCTTAGTCCATAAGAGCATGTTCATTGTGTGAAGTACCCATGTAAATCAATTTATTGACATATAAAGACTATACTTTGAGTATGAATAACTGGCAAGAAAAAAAATAGAAGTAAAAGAACATATACCACCAACTGGTATGTTTTGGATTAGCAGAAAGTGAATGGAAAGATCACACTAAACAAAAGGTATTACATGCCATGCATTCAATATCATCTTAGCCTAAATCACACTAATAGTCCCCAGTAATGGAAAGATCATAAAAAGAAAAAGAAAATAAAAACCACCACCACCACCACCAAGTAACACACTGTATATGCAGACACAAATGTAGGACCTGTTATTTCCACCTCAGAATAGAAAGAAAACTGGCTGTTCTCAACTGAGGTGCCTTTGGAAGGCATATATAGATAGATTTGCAGCTGTTCGAGGTTTACTTGCTTGCAAATGCAAGTATGATGATAAATTGATAACTATTGATCCATTCACATAGGGTCTGTCCAATTTGAAAATTGCAGAACAACTCTGCCTTGGATTTGAGAGTGTTAATAATGGTGGAGTTATATTTGTAAATTATTGAAAATACATACTGAGCTAAAGTTTAGGAGAACTTGATGACTTCTAAAGGCAATAAGGCTAAAACTATGTATACATGAATGGTTGTAAAACTAAGATTGAAGGGCCCAAACAACTATTATGAGTCTTTTATGTGCCGTTGTTTCAAGATAGTAGCTCTTGTACCATAAACAATTTGACAACCAAACATTTTTCAGGTGTTTGCTTGGTTTTTCTAGGAAATAGATGAGCTATGTGATGAATGGGTTCCGGAATCTCTTATACCACCAATTATAGAAGAGATGCAATATGAGCCTCCAGTATTGGAAAGGTAAAATTAGTTTTGGTTTGTCTTTATTTTATTATTTCCTTAACCTTTGAATTCTCTTGAAATGTTCTCAAAGTTATGTAAATGTGTTTCTTGCTTGGTACTACACTTATTTCTTTTTCATGCACTATCCAACCCTTTCATAATTTTATTTTGCAAGAATTATTATATGTTGCCTTTTCCTTTTTCTTTCTTCTTTTCCTTTTTTAAGTTTTTCCCTAGTTAGGTTGGTTAGCCACTGTCATGTAGGTGTTCATTATTTTGAATATGGGTAAAATCTTCTTTTTTAATCACCATGTATACTTTAAGATCCAATAAATATTGAAATTCTTAAACATGAATCAAAAAGATTTGTGACTATAGCAAAGACATTATTTCTTACTGGTTTGAACAGACACAGCCACAAAGAACATCAATTTAAACCTCAGAGACACAGGATTTGAGAGAGAACTATAGCAAAGACATTCTTTCTCACTTGTTTGAACAGACACAGCCACAAAGAACATCAATTTAAACCTCAGAGACACAGGGTTTGAGAGAGAGGGAGAGAGGTACCGGAGGGGGTTCGAAGCATAGACGATGACGGTGGCTGTGGTGGTGGTGGTGATATCCAGAGAATACCTAATTAATAAATCAATTTAAGGTTTAGAAAAACAAAAATCAAAATCAAAATGAATACTCTGTTATATAATGGAGGAGGAGGAAGAAATCAAACATGATAAAATGAAGTACATAGTCACCACATTTAATCAGAAAGCAAACTGCTTAGAATGAGGGTCTAAAGTAGAGGATTTCATCATAATGCCTCAAGGTTATCACAAAATACAACCCATACCGTCTACTCTGGTGTTTATCACATAGAAAAAGGGGAAGAAAGATCATAATAATTGCAAAAATAATTCACAAGGTTATCACAAAATGACCTAGGCTATATATCATGTAAAAGACACCAAACTTCCCACACTGATAGACCTGTAATTTACACCAGCTAATGTATGTTGCATGCACAAGCATGCAATGTTTTTAAAGTAAAATACAACCCAGACCGTCTACTCTAGTCTAACAAGTGTTTGTCTGCAAAGATGTTTCACTATAACTTCAAATGCTGGCTTCATATATGAAGTTTTTGTCTATGTTACATGACATATTGGCTACATCAAGAAATTCAAATGGAGGTTGTTTACCATGAGCACATACAATGCAACATACGATCAACTCATATGGTACTATAAATGATTTTTAAGCCCTTATGCAACCATTTAATACAGAACTCTAGATTATTATCAGCTATCAAGTCCATAGAAACCATGCAGATGCACTACTAACTCTGAATAGCTCTACCATATTTATCTTAAATCATTTAGGTCAGTGAAAAAATGAATATTGGTCATGTTTCAAATATTCATATAATTTGAAATATTAAAAAACATTTTCTTGCTGCAATCCACAAAACTCCTGCGTGGCACATGTGAAGATGAGAAAATTCATTCTTTTTTAAGGAAAATTTGGAGCAATAGAGTTAGCACAAATAAATGGGCATCAAAACGTCTATTTCTCTAACCCCAGTAAAAAACAATGGTCACCACCACAGACATCAATTTCAGATATTAAACAAACATTCAAATATAGAGAGGAGTTGAACCCTAATTTTATTGAAAATACAGACAAACAATCCAAATCATATAAAATATTCACATTTAGTCAAGGGCTTTTACTAAATTCAAACTGTTAATTATAATCAATAGGACATTCATTCTCAAGTTTATAGCAGAAACAAGCAAAACACATAGAGGATGGCCAAGTTTACAATTTACACATTCACAATTCATTGAAGAGAAACCTTGCTGGAAAGAATAAAATACAGCATTAATTCTGAAAAATTAATTTCGAAAATTAGGGAAAACATTAATTTTGAAAATTAGGGATAACAGAGATAGAAAAATAGAGAAATTGAGTGAGAGAGAAAGAGAGGGAGAGAGAAAGAGAACCCATACTTGATGGAAGAGAACACACAGCAGTAAAGGAGATACGACGTCTATGGCGACACTGAAGGAGGAGAACAGGGACGTTGGCAGCGGCGTTGGAGAAGAACACACTGAAGGGGCACCGGAGAAGAACACACAGCACTTGTGTTTTGAGAGGGAGAGGGAGAGGGAAAAGGAGAGGGGGAGAGATAGAGATTGATAGGAAAACTGATTCGTCAATAAACAAAACACACAACACTTGTGTTTTGTTTTGAGAGGGAGAGACAGATAGAGATACAAACTGATACGAAGACTGGTCCAAAAAAAAAGGGAGGGAAAAATAATAGACTATCTTTTTCATTACCGCTTAATATGTCAAAATTCTTCTTTCAAAATTAGTGACAAAATAATTTTCTCACTAAAAGGCCTAAAAATATTAAAAATTATTAGTGATGAAAATATATTTCTCACCAAATGGTCTTAAAATATTTAAAATCGAGTTTTTCAAAAAAAAAAAAAGATTGTTGGTGATGCAAATATATTCCTCATTAATAATTTTTTAATTGTTGAAAAAAAAAATTCTCACCAAAAGTTTCAAAATTTTGGCACCATCAAAACAAATTAGTGGGAAAAATTTAGGTGACGAAACCTTTTTTTTTCTCACCTAAAAGTAAATATTTATTGACGGAAATAAATTTCGTCACCTATTATTTTTATTTTTTTATTATACGTGACAAAATTTATAATTCCTCATGAATTATTCTTATTTAGTGACGAAATTTGTTTTTTTCACTAATTTTCGTCACCATACCAAAACAGAGAATAAGAGAAAGAGACACTAGAAAAAGAGCAAAGAGAAATCACATACCAAATCACCAAGCGAAGAAGATGTGGCGGTTACCAGCAAGGCTACTAGTGGCGGCGACGATCGGCAAGGCTAATAGAGGCGACGATGGAGATCGGCGTGGTGGAGGAGCAAGAGGTAAGACAAATTAATACCCTATTTTGAGAGAGAGAAATAGAGAGAGAGAGAGAGAGAGATGATAAACAGAAAAAGGGTAAAAAAAATTAATACCCTTTTTTTTTTTATCGCCGCTCAATATATCAAAAATTTCCCACCAAAATTGGTGACAATATTATTTCCTCACCAAAAGATATCAAAAATATTAAAACGTTTTGGTGACGAAAATATATTCCTTACAAATAATTTTATAATTAGTGACAAAAATTTTTCTCACCAAAGGTCCCAAAATTTTGGCGCCACCCAAAAAAAATAGCGGGAAAATTTTTGGTGACGAAACTTAATTTTTCCTCACTTAAAATGAAGTATTTATTGACAAAAATAAATTTTGTCACCTATCATTTTCATTTTTTTATTATATGTGAAAAAAATTATAAATTCGTCACGAATTATTTTTATTTAGTGACGAATTTTATTTTCTTCACTAGTTTTCGTCACCATAGGTTACTTTTGGTGTAGTGGAGGTGGCATGGATACTCTAGCAAGGAAGGGATCTTGGATCAAAAAGTAGGATTCAGACAAGTGAAGGTTAGATGAAGTCTTCCTGATCTCGGCTAGGAGAGGTAAAACTTGGCCTAGGTGTGACACACCTCGGCCTAGGGATGCACAAGTCATGGAATAAAGGTTGCTAGGTGTTGGCTAAGGTGCACAACTCGGCAAGAAGGTTCAAGGATCAAAGATCTCAGATTCCTAGGTGATGTATACCTTGGCCTAGGTGCGAGGGTGGAGATGGAGGTCTGCCGAGATGGTTCCAAGATGGCCCTAGGTGTTGTCGATCAATAGCCTAGGTGTAAGGGGTTCAAATGTGTGAGGTAGCAAACGTAGCTGACGTAGGTTCAGCACACAAGCAAGGAGCAAAACAGGGATCTTATACTTAGAAAAAATATGATAGCATCAAAACAAGACAGGATCCCACACTTAGACAAAAATCAGAGTTTACAAAATGTAAGCTTAACAAACCAAAAGCATGTAAATTCTCATGAATATGACTAAGACAAAAAATGAGGGTTGTTATAATAGTTTTCTCAAATCTCATTGTTATCTAATATAACACATAACAAAGCTAAATAACATACAAATCATTAAGATAATTTCTACCTCAAAGCAAAGAGGAAGAATGAAGAAAATCACCAAAAGTCAAAAGTGGTGAAACGGTGGTTTGCTTCGATTAGAACGAAGTCCTTAACAAGCTCTACACTTTAACTCAAAGAAGCAAGATGAGGAGATGACCAGGTGGTTATATTTGACAATCTAGTGTGAAAAGCTAGAGTTTAGAGAGAAATGGTGGTGTCGTACAAAATAAGGAGAGAAATGAGAGAGAAAATAGAAAGAAAAGTGAGAAAAAAGAAAGAATTGAAGGTCTATTTATAGTGCTATAATAATAGAATATTAGCCCCAAAGCCAACTAAAAGAACAAGCTAAAAACCCCAAAAAGTAGGGCCGAACCCGTGGTGAAATTTCAGAATTTTACTGTCAAATGTCGACACCAATAGAAGGGGTGTTGACACCTAGAATTTGTGATGAAGCACTTGAGTTTGCACCAATAGAAGGGGTGTTGACACTAGAAGCCCCAGGTGTCGACACCAGAAACTAGTAGCACACCAAAGAACAAGCAGGTCGTGCGATGTCAACTCCCAGAAGGAGTGGTGTCGACACTAGAAAATAGAAACAAAAAGGAGAAAAGAGAAAGAGGTAGGTGTTGATCCTAGAAGCCTAGTGTCAACACTAAGAACAAAATTTTAAGGTTCCTAAGGCACTTTCTAACAAAACTAAGAGCGAAAGAACATTTAGCAAGTTTAGATCGAATTTCACTCCTCTAATATAATGATATACCAATCCAAAAAATCCCAAAAAAGAAAAGTAATAGAATTGAATACATTTTCCAATGACATTAAAGAACACAAGTATTATAGAAGGACTTGCGGCAGGAAAGCTTATGAAGATGTCTTTATTGAAATAAGATTTGGATGTGAGGGGCTTACGGCCGAATCTCCCGTTTTAAAATGAAAAAAAAATGTAGAAAAATTTACTGGTAATTAATAGAAACTTTTGTTTGTGATAAATAAATTCAATGTAATTTAAAGGTAAAGAATTTAAGGATAAATTACAAATACACTATTTGAGATTTACTTAAAGTAATAATTTTTTCATATGGTTCTGAAAATTAAGTATCGCCTCTTAAAATTTTTAATCGCATAATAAATAATCTCTCTCATTGCTCAACTATTAAGTTAATTAACAATTTCTAATGATGTTAGCAATATACACTACAGGAATTTGGGGATTTAACAGCGTTTTATTAAACATCACTTTTTTTAAAATTAACGGCGTTTTTTAAACGTCGCAATTGTTATTAATTAAAACGGTGTCGTTTTGTGACCAGAAGACGTTTGAAATGTGCTTCGAAATCCTGTCTCTCCTCGAACCCTATCCTGTCTCTCCAAACCTTTATTTTGAAAGCCCTATTTTGAGCACCGCCGTCTACATATGAAGTTCAAATCTCTTCCTCACTCTCTTTCTCTCTCTTTCTCTCAGAGGATCGAATCAATATGAAGTTCTCTCTCTCGATTTGGTGATTCTTCTTCAACTCGGTGATTCTTCTTCTTGAGCACAGAGCGATTGCGATTTCGAAGTTCGATTTTGAGCACCGTGATTTGGAACTCTTGTTCAGATCCATGATCTTCGTCTTCTTCGATCAGAGGTTAGATGTTTCTTCTGTGCTCTGTTTGGAAATCTTTGTCTTCTTAGATGTTTCTTTCTTAGATGTTTCTTCAGCTCCGTGAATCTCTTCTTCTGTGCTCTGTTTCCACTTTTTGCTTAAATCATTATCTTCCTCATTTCTCGTTTAACTTATTGTTCTGCTCAAATCACTATTAGGTGATGATCGATGATTCACTTCAGTTTGTCTCTATTTGATTTTTTCTTTCTTTGCTTTTAAGATCTGCATATATACATACAATTTAATTTGTCTATTTATGAATTATATGATGTATAAAATATGTGTGTGATTTCGTTTTGATCAAAGCAATCACTTGATTTTCTTTTTGGTGGTTGTGATTTTTTTTTCCCCCTCTACATTTTACTTGAATTTTTGAAATCTGGAGAATTATGGTGATTATGATTCACATAATTATGAAGGAGTGAAAGGGACAAAGTAATTTTAGAATTTGTTGAACATGCCAATTGTCTAATATAAAATTATTTGAATTAAAACTAATCAAAAGAAAATGAACATAGTAATCAGAGTTTGAATTTAAATTATTTTAATATGATTTATTTTTTAATATTTAATTAAATTTGCATATAAAAAAAATACATCACATCATACTTTTTGAGGACAATACAAGTTGCGATGTTGGTATGTTACAGCTAACATTGGAGAATGCTTTGAATTTGCTCATCTAATAAATTATTTAGTCAATGTGTTCCACTTTGGTAGACTCTTCTCCCCGAGGAGCCACTCTAAAAATGCTAAGGATTAAAATTTATTTTGAGTTTTATTTTAGAAGTATATGTGTGGTGTTTATATAAAAATAATGAGATATGAGTCACACTTATAATGTATATAGATTATTAATTTTTTTTTGAATAATTTTTAAAATTTTAATATTGCTGAGACCACTCTGTGAATTACTCATGACCTTAGATTGATAAATTGTTTGGTCTCTTTTCTGAGATTATATAACTGGTGTAAGACTAACCTCGATAAATGAAGTCCCAATGAAAGCAAACTATGAGAAACTTTGAATTTTTTAGTTGGTGAAGAAAGAGTGGCCAAGTTTTGATATACAAGTCAACCAAAAACAAAAATGATTATGACTCAAGTATAGATTAAATCTAAACTATGTTTTAAATAACAGCGTCATTGATTACGTATCAATAAATATCAGTACGTGAAGTACAAAATTCTTATATTATCAGCTGATATTTAAAGACACACTTAGGTTCGAGTTGAAAAAACAGTAGCATAATGTGGAAGAATATAGCGATCCCGATTTTCCCTTCATTGTTTAATTGTATTCTGAACTCGGTTCCGTAGATGTGTTGTTGTCTTATTCCGTTTCCATCCTTTACTCTTTGTATATGAGTCTTGGGTCGTGTTGGGCAGGTTTGAAACAAGTTGGTTGTGTTTGGAAACCAAGGGTTGATGTCCAGATTTTGGGCTTGACGCTTGAGTGGACCTGTTTGTATATCAGTCCCAAAAACAGCTTTTTGGATCACTTTTTCGGGCCATTCTCTCTCTCTATCTTTTCAAAGATTTTGCATGATTATACTAGATTTATCTCATTAGTAAGATACATGTACATCAATTAGATGGTGACTAATCATTGATACCTATATATACAATGTATAGAAGACTAATGCTAATACATTGAATGTGATGGATTTATTATGAATGAATCTTAGAGATGCATTATGTATCTATTATGAATATGTAAGATACATTAATTTATCTAATGAATTCATTAATATAGAGGATGCATTATGTATAATGAATGTATGAGATACATTAATCAATTTAATGAAGTTCATTGAATGAATAACTTGAGAGTTTCTCTCTCTAGACTACATCTTCTCTCTATAAATACATCTAGTTCTAGTGATCTTCTACCCTAGTTCCTTTGTATTGAGTGTGGAGCTTCCCTTGATCTTCATTTTGATTCAAAAAATTGTGGGTTGGAACACATCCGAGTATTTTCATCATCTTCTTTGAGTCTCTTCATTTGAGGTAGGGATTTCCTACTTCATCTTATAAGTTTTGTTCTAAGTTTTTGGTATTTTGATATGTTGGGGGAATTTTAGTAATTTTGGAAAAAAAACCCTAATTGTTTAATAAATTAATTTGTATAATTAATTCAAGGAAAATTGGGGAATTTAGTTAAATTCATGAAATTGGGCAATTATAAGTTTAAATGGTGTAGTTGGATAATTTAATCACTCGCCTACTAAATTGTTGAAATTATAATTGTTGATATGTTTATTTCTTGTTTAGAGATAACTGGTTTGGGCTATCGGTGGAGGATAGTCGTGTTTGTTGTAGACATTGCATGTGGATTAGGGAAAATTGAAACTAATCAATTTGTTTAAGTCATAAATTTTGACTATTGAATTAATACAGAAAATACATGTATTGATTGAGCATTGCATATGCATATTGTTTGGGAGGAGATAGGGGATGTACTCCACGGTTTAGGGGAAGATAGGGGATGGACCTCTAAACCGGATTTTGTTTGGGAGGAGATAGGGGATGGACTCCATTAGCATCACTATTATGTGTGCTTATTATATTGAAGTGTTTTTACATGTTATTGATACAGCACTAAAATGTGTATCAAACGGGAAGTATGAAGTGTTTTGATATGAGCCTGAGTCTCATTTGTGTTGTTGATATTGGAAGTAATGTGAATATGATATATAGTTCACTGTTGTAAGTTTGGCCAGGTTCTGAGTCATATTGATAATAATGGGAATTGAAACATGTCATTGACATTAGTGTCATGAGACTGTATAAAGTTATAATTGATTATCTTGGATAACCATCTATTAAATGCTATAGCTTTATTCAATGCTTATATTTGGTTTAGTATTTTTCTACTGGGCTGTGGCTCACCCTATATGGGAACATCATTTTCAGGTTCAGGTGATAAGCTACCTCCAAGGACTTAGCTTGGGAGGATTTGGCTTTTGGATTTTGAAGACTATCTTTAGTTAGTTGTTTTTATTTGTTAGTACATGTAAACATTCAAGCCAAGGGCTTTACTTGTATTTGAGTTAGAACTCATATTTTTGTGTCCAAGTGTTGGCTTGGAAAGATGTAAACCCGTAGGGCATTTAATTTGATATTACATGTAATGCTTTTATTTAGTAATACTCTGATGAATGAATTAATGAATCGTTTTCTTTAAATATTGCATGTCAATGATATATATATATAATGGGTTTATTTTGAGGGCGTGACAAAGAAAGCAAGAACATTAGGCAGAGGCAGTTTCGGGTTAGTCTCTTTAGCCATATCACAGCCAAACGATGAGTCAAAGCTCAATCTTCCATCTCTAATGGCTGTGAAATCCGCAGAAACTTTCCAGCACCATTCACTGCAGAAAGAATCCAACTTGCTAACTGAACTCAACGACTGTCCCAACATCCTTCGTTGCTACGGCAGCTTCATCAGCAATGACGACGACAACAACAGCGTCCCTCTCTACAACATAATCCTCGAATATGCTTCTTTGCTGCACTTTTCCTTGCCAACATAAATCATGTTTGATTTTAATATGGAGTTTGTTCTTTTTTAACAGGTTGAACCCATTCGCAACTTCTTTGCTGCACTTTTCCTTGCCAACATTGGGATGCTTATACATGTTCATTTCCTTTGGAATCACATTGATATTTTACTAGCAGCCGTTATGTTGGTGATTGTCATAAAGACTCTTGTGGTTGCAACAGTAGTTAAAGGATTTCGATACAATAACAAGACCTCACTACTTGTAAGGATTTACCAGTTACTTGCTTGACTACTCTTTTGTGCACCTTGATCTTTAACATCTCTGTTGACAGAGGGACCTTAGTTGTTCGATATCTGTAGGTTGGAATGTCTCTGGCACAAATTGGGGAATTTGCTTTTGTTCTCTTAAGTCGTGCTTCCAATGTTCATCTAGTTGAGGTAAATTTTCCATTTTTAATTTGTTAGCACGGTTTTAAATGGTTGTGTCCGCTTAAACTGAAGTCTTTTTTTTTTTTTTTCAAACAAAAGTTTGTAATGTCAATATGTGTATTTCAGAGCTATTAAACTGATAAAAATACCATTAGCTTACATGAATTACAATTCTAATAATGCTATTGCATCAACCTTTTTCCATCTATGAACCTACAAGCCTCAATCATAGTTTTGGTGTGTGGTTTTATCCTGTGTAATTTTAATTAGAGAATGTAACTTGAATTTTGAAACCATTGCAGGGTAAGCTATATTTGCTGCTACTGGGCACAACAGCTCTCAGCCTGGTCAGTAAGCCATTTTTAATTGTGTTGCAAGTGATGCCATTTTAGTTCATAGTTCCCATTCATAATTCTTTTTGTGATATATATATTCATTTTTTATGTGAATGACTAGTTGGCGCCACATGGTAATAGTTAGAATTTGATCAATAGCATTCTCTTGGATGCCAATGATAATTTTGGGAGCAGTTTAACTCATTCACATCTGATTCTTTGCTTGGGAAAATATTTCGTTTTATGTGTTTTCTTGAATTACATGAATCAAATAAATTGTATTCTGGCATAAGCTGGCGGCATGTACCTTCTCCTCCTATTGGTGGGTATTGTAGTTTTCCTTGATAATAGGCAATGCCTTTTTGCTAGTGAAAATTTATGGGTTGATTTTAGCTTCAAAATATGAAAAACAAATTATGAAAATTATAAGAAACAAGTCAATCTTTTATTCTTTTTGGGAATAAATTTTGCTTTTAGTCTTTTGAAATATAATTATAAGCTACCTGGGCAGGCTATTGGGGCATTAATTGGGTGCGGATTCTGAGAAATTACCTGCTATCTATGTTTATTGTGATATATGACTTGAGCAACTTGTTATCTATGTTTGTTGTGAATTTGAGTTTTTAGAATTCAGTCTGAATCTGTGAACAAAAAAACAAAAAAAAAATTGGGTGATAGTTTTCCCTTCCTAGTACTGCATATCTTCAGTTAGGATTATTTTATTTTATTTTATTTTTTAGGACTGGAATAATTTTATATATCTAGCTCACTTATGTGGGAAGGAGAGCCATTAAGTGGTAGGGGCAGGTGAACTCGCAACAGGTGAGATTACACCCTGATCTTATTTGTTGTTAAATGGTGTACAAAATATTTTATTAAGTTGCAGGATTCAAGAAGTGGAAACTCATCCTTTTTTTTTTTTTTTTGGAATCTATGTTCTAAAAATTCTCACATTATGCGGAAGCATATGAGAGCTCTTGAGAAAGTCTTGCTATAAATAGGGTAAGGATGTGTACACTTGTAATATGATTAATGAAATTTGTTGAAATTTGATATGGGCTCTTGAGGAAGACTTGCTAAAGTAAGGTAAGAATGCATATATTTGCAATATTATCAACAAAATTTGTTGAAATTTGATTAATAAATGATAAGTAGTGCTCTGTGCTCTCACGGGTCTCGGCAGAAATGAGGTAAGGATGCATATATTTGTATTATGTTCAACGAAATTTGTTGTTAGATTATGGATTGGTTGTGCTGCAACACTATTCTCTGTATCTAATTTTTCTTCTTTACTCCAGAGATCAAGAGACTTCCTTGTGTACATGGGTCTCAACGCAGAGAATGAAATAGTGCGCACACCCTCGCATTTTTGGCCGGTGTTATGTTTTGGTCATAGGTGCACATATCAACCTTCTTTTTGATCTGAAGATAATGAATATCTGGTTTACTTGTTGTGATGTGCCATATTCTGTTTTAAAAGTGAATTTCTTCAAATTATGTCTTTAGAATCATGTTAACTGTATTTAAGTAGCCAAGGAGCTTCAGTTAGATGTTTAAATATCTCTATTGTTTAAATGTTGTTTTGATTATATTTCAGTTCCTTTGTTTGCGATTTGATATGTTAGCAGTGGCTTAATGCATTTCAGAGGCATAAGTTAATAAAGTTTAAGGCTGATTTGCATCTGCTATTTGTTGAACAAATGGAACCTCCTCTTATCTGGAGATATGGAATTTTCAAACTTTTCTGTGCTGATAATCTTCAAACTTTTTAAACAATAAATAATTTTCGAATCTCGTCTTTTGTATTGATAATTTTCAAACTTCGAGATATTACAGTTGCCTGTCTCTGCTCTTCTTTCCTTTTATTTCCAGATTCTCTTTTCCTATTGTTTCTTATTCTTATTCTTTACTACTATCTTGTTATAGCACTGGCACATGTAATGTGTGTCAAAATTGCTTCTTCATTGTTTCAAATATGCTGAAAATTTTTTGTTCTCTTCTCTTCCTTGTTTTTAAGCCTCAGTGGGCGAGAACTTGAGGAGGACAATGACGATATCTCAGCAATCAGTGAACTCTTGAAGAGGTTGCAGTTAAGAAGAGCAAGGGTGGAACTTTGATTTTGTATTGCATGATGACTGTTCTTCCCTTTTCCAAAAATAGTAAATTATTTTTTATTTTGATGCATTTGTGATTTGTGATTTGTGAGTTCCTTGTCCAATATTTTTTATATCATGGAGATATATTGTTTTGTCAAATCTAGATACTGGACAGGAGGAAGCATGGGTTGAACTATCTAGATAAAGCTCCTCTATTGGCCTTGTATTTTGTGACAAAACAGGTAAATATTTTTTGTTCTGTTTTTAATTTTTGTTGGCTGCAAATCTTTTATTTTTTTTATATACTAACTATAAAATAAAATAAAATACCATATGATAGGGAGAGCTGAGATCCCTCTGTACCATCTAAACTTTAAATCATTATAATACCTCAATTTCTAACCATAAATTTTAAGTCTTGTGCTCTATTTCTATTGGTGATGCCATAAGCCCCTCTTGGATTGTTCATAAGATAATTTAATTTGGATTAGACTGTTATCAGATTATTGGTTAAAGATCTCGATAATGTAAGCTGTGGCAGCAACCAAGTCATACCCAGGACTGTTGGCGGCAATACCAGTTGTGGACTTGGCGGCAATACTGTGAATTCATTTCCTCCTTGTGGATTGTTATTAATTTTTTAAAGTCCTTGATGATTTGGAACCAATGACTACTATAGTGTGCTACATTGGAACAAATTGAGTCACATCTTCACTTTATACTTGTTTGTTCCAATGAGCATGCGTTCTGCTATTATTATGGTTGTTATTATGTGTTCTGATATCTCAATAGGACTTCCATAAGACGGCTCGATTGGGGACATAGATGTCAGTGCATCTCCTCCAAGAATTCTACTTATGAAGAGGAAAAGGAAGAGGACATTTCTAGAGCAATCTTGATATGGAGAGCAATCAAATTACCAATTTACTCTGTTGCCTTGGGTCCTCTCACTGTGAGTTATTTTTTAACTCTTCGATCTTTTGAGAATTCTTCAAAGTCATCAATTAAAATTTTGATTAACTAGTTTTGTTTTTCTTTTTTAAATTCAGTATTTTCTGTTATTGGGTTATTAACTAGACGTTATTGTGTTATTGGTTTCCTCGATTCTTATAATCACTTGTCTAAATTTAAGGTGTGATACTAAGACACCTTGATGGTTTATGCAATTCTGTTTAATATGACTCGAAAATGTGCAAGACAACTGTAAACATCTTCATAGTAGAACTATCTTTTACTCTTTTGTTTTCTGTGTAAAATGGGCAGCAACAACGTTTATGATTTTGATACTGGAGCAGATAAGACTAAGAAAGAGTCAGTTGTAAATATAGTTGGCAAGTAAGGCTCCCAGCAAGTTTTCATTCTTCTATGTTTGGCGTAGCATAGGGTTTAGTTTTATGACATTACTGTCCCTCACTAAAAAGTGTAGTAGCACAGTAAAAGGGCATGCCATCTAAATGGTAGCAAAATAGTAGCTATCTTAACATCAAATTTTATGCAACAAGAACTCACCTGCTCAGATCAGAACCACAAACAAGCATGACCTTTAGGGATTCTATGAGCAGGAAAAGAGCAAGTTATAGAATTGCCCACTAATTTAGGAAACTTTCATCTTGCATCATCTTTTCTCTTAAAAGTAAAATTTTGTTGCAATATACTCAAACCACACAGAAAAAGAAAAAACATGGTTTATTTAATGCAACTTGTGCCCACTGATTTAGAGGCTCTATAAATATACCTTTTCATGTTGTTTAATGCAATTTGTGCATAAATTCTAAAGATCATCTTCGCTTCTCTAGAAAGTAAATAATACTGGTAAATAAATGAGGATAAAATTTGAACTATTGTCCCATATTTTTTAAGTTCTATTATTTTGTGATATTGACCAGGCATCAATGCTTTGGAGGCAGAGTAATGGCGATATCCTCATGTTGAACTCTCCCACATGTATGTTGACAATGCTGCAATGCAGCTTGTTCGTAATCCAAAACAGGTTTGTCTTATCTTTGTGGAAGTTTTTATGATGTATACAAGCTAATTCCATTTGGGTTTTGCATAATTTTACTGTATGAAAATTTTGTTCTACGAAAAATTGAGATTGCAGTGGATGCTAATCTTTGGACTGCTGCAATTGTTGTAGAGAGATTGGGAATGACTTTTCCTCCATTTTGTTGCTTACTTTACTGGAATCTGGAATGTTCACCTCTGTGTGTTTTTAGATAGAACCGACAAGATCCATCACTGTTTTGGGTTCTCTCTGTTTTTTCCCCTTTATTTTCTGATTGTCAGGACTGAGAGAGCAATAGAGGGCATATGGGGAAAAGAATACATTCTTTTGGGCTTGGGGACATAAGAAATATGATACTATACATATGAATAAACAATGCATTTAAAAATATGCATAAACAATGTGATTAAAGAATATGGAAGCCTTATTTCTTATCATTTTTTTTAAATACCTCCTTTGAGTCTAGCTAGTTGAAAAGTCATAGTTATCCAAGTGGCAAAGGGATTAAACTCTGGAATAAACTGTAAATTGAGATATTTTAAGTTTGACTATTGATAGCAGTTATTGAGCTTAACTGATATTTCTGATTTATTGTGATTTACAGTGATTGTAGGTATTCGGAGTTTACTATGCAGAGTTGGATCCAATTTGGCGCTGTCTTATAGAGGTTTCTTGGATTTATTTGATGTCTGTAGTTTGCAAATGATTATAGGTATTCAAAATTTATTATGTAGAAATGAATCCAATTTAACCGTCTTAAAGAAGTTTCTCGTCATTAAAAAGAATATATATATATATAAAGAAATATCAATGTAGAGAGGGGCAATAGTGTACAAGAAACTATGATAGGGAACCTGCAGGTAGATGTTGCTAGTATCAAACAGTGTGACAATGCTCTAAAGAAATTAAAAAGTAGCAAGACCAAAGGGAGTCTGAGATCCTTGTCTGCACATTGTTTGGAGTGCAATGTGGTCAGCCTTTGATGTGTACAGTTGGCTTGGATTTGATGCACCTTGATTTCTTGGGAAACATGTAGGTTTGGAATTTAAGTCTATTTTATAGTCATTCTCTTCACATGGTAAAATCGGATCAGAGAAGTGTTGTCACTCTAACCTAATGGATCTTTTTATTTGACTCTACTAAATTGATGACCAGGTGGAACTTCAATTCCATGGCAGTGCTGATGTAAACGAGAAGGATGCAATATTCAATTATCGAAGGAAATAGCTTCCTATACAGCAAGTATGACAAATTGCATGCTATTTGTTCCAATTCTAATGGTGTTAGTTTAAATGCAAGCATTTTATAGTTTTGAAGTTGCCATTGTTCATGAGTTACTGGCTAGCGATCATCTGCTTTCATACTTTTATTTAGGGTAGTCTTTAGCACTGCTTTTATTGATTTAGTTAGTTATCTGTTGCGTTGGATTATTTAGTACGATATGTTTTATTACTGCTGCTGCGTTGGATTATTTAGTACGATATGTTTTATTACTGCTAACGGTTTTCTATACATGCTGGAATATTGATTTCCTTGCGTTTCTCTAGATTAGCGGATGGAGCAAACCAGCTTCTTATTTCAGCAAGCTTCATAGGTACTATGATTCTACTTTTATGTTGTGATGGAAGTTCAAGATCTTGTAATGATTTTTTGCCAAAATAGCCGTTTGAATCCCTAAATTTCTTTTGCATGGTGTCTGTGTCCTATTGATTTTGTTTGAGAAGCAGAGTCCTATTGATTTTGTATTCTACAATTCTAACATTTTGTGCGTAATGCAGCTTGTCCCTGGTGGTTCTCCTGATCCAGAATGTGTGGTGGTATGCAAGATTGCTTTTGTTAGTGCCGTCAGATTGGCAGATCTAAAGAAGAATGCTGATGAACAAGAAAGTCTGGTGTTTGCTACTTTAGCTGGTGACCTGGTAGTTTAAGGACTAATAATACTATTAGTTGTTATGACTTTTTTTAATTTTTTTTTGTTGGTTCTTGTATTTGAAATAGAGAGTTTATTTGCATTGATGACTTATTCTTAACTCAATAACTCTCCAACGACCATATGAAGATTTTTAGGGTGTGAGAAATATAAAATGTTTTTGTGTAACATACACCATTTGATTTGTGTGAATGTTTTTTTTTTTTTGCACAATGATTGTGGACTATCATTTGATAGGATTTTACTACATGAATGGGAGTTATTATTTTATATTAGTACTATTTTAGTTTTATTATAGGTATTTTTTAAGTTCAATAACAAAAAATTTGGGAGTTATTATTTTATATTAGTACTATTTTAGTTTTATTATAGGTATTTTTTAAGTTCAATAACAAAAAATTAGCACAAATTTTTTTTTAAAAAAAAGGGCTATCCCGGCGTTTCTAAAAACGTCGCTAAATTGTTGGGAAAAAGAGATACGGTGGCGTTTTAAAAACATCGCCAAATAGCGTGGTGACGTCATGTTACAATTAGTAGAACTTTTAGCGGCGTTTTTATAAAACGACGCCTATAATTATATAGCGATGTTTCTAAAGCGCCATAGAGTTATAGCGACGGCCGCATCTTCGGCATTTGGTGCTAAACGTCACAAAAAGATTTTACGGCGTTTTAAGAACTTATAGCGGCGTTTTTTAAACGCCTCTAAAACCCTGATTTGCAGCAGTGATATTTCACGTAATAGTTTTAGTAATTTTATTGTTGTATAGGAAGATAACTAGGTATTTTATTTTTTCTATCAATTTTGTTTAATAACAAATTTTGACAAGAGTGTATTTGTAATTTTCAAAGCTGAAGGAGTAATTTGCATTTTAAACAAACTTTAAGAAGTGTATTTGCAATTTATCTAAAATTTAATATAAAATTATACAAATTTTTATTTTTAGATCAATAATATAACGTGCTATATTTTGAATAATTTAAGTCTTAACAAAGTTTCGTGATTTATAATAGAACTAGCAAAAAATTGTTCATATTTAAAGGCATTTCATTATTCGAAAAACAATACTAATCGTTAGACTTATTTAATCTTTATTTTTAATTATGCCACGTAGAATATTTTTTTATAATCATAATTTAATCTTAACTCTTAATTATGTCACATGAGAAATTTTTTAAAAAATTAATCAATTTTATATATAGATAAATTAATGAAAAATTTACATGTCAATTGCTTACAAAAATTAATTATAAATTCATGAAAAAAAATTATAATTTTGAATATCAATGTTTGTAAATTTTTTTAAAATATAGACTAAATTCTAATTTTTCTTAGATTAATCCCTTAATCTCTGTATTAAAAATGCACAACACGAATTGATATTGATAAGCCGGCAATTTTTTCTCATCTGAACAAATTCATATGCTCCCAGCGATACGTACAAAGCTGACCATTTTTATTATTTATTTTTAGATGATAAGGTTGACCCATGTAAAGCAAACTAGTTTCCTAGTGATCTCAAGAAGAATTTTATTATAAACATTTCATATCATATATCTCTTTAGTTATATAATTTTTTTTATCTTTAGTTATATAATTTTTTTTAATTATAATATTATTTTAAGATTTTAATTATAATTTTTTATATTTAATTATGAGGTGTTTTGGAAACTTAACTTTTAGCCACTTTTTTAGGTTTGTAGCAAAAGTAAAAAAGTTGACTTTTGTATATATATTTTTCATTTGGGAAGTTAGTTTTTAGCTACTGGTGAAATTATAATTCTATCCCTCATGGGTCAAAATGTGCTACATGGGTGAAATAAATATTTTAAATTGAATGAGGGTAGTTTGGTCATTTTATTGTGATTTGACATCATAAACAAATATTAATAAAAAAAGCCAAAAATAACTTTTTATTAACTTTCCAAATCATTTTTCTAAAAAAATCAAAAAACTTAGTTAAAAGCTAAAAAATCACTTTTTACCATCTTTTCAAAATAGGCATATATATATATATATATTAATTATAACTTAAAAAATAGAAAATTATATAGTTTTTTTTTTTTTTTTTATCTATAATTATAAAATCGGTACCTAGTCTTTCTCCCAATCCGAATGAATAGGATCGGAACGAAAACAAAACGAAGCAGAGATTCGTTTATCCACAACACACACACTCTTCATTCTCAACTACTTTCCTTGTTGAACGATGCCTTCAAACTCCGGCCAAAGCTTCTGAATTCCTCTCTCTCTCTCTCTCTATATATATACACGAATATTATTGATCCAATCGACCTGTGTTGTGTTGGAGTATAGTGATGGATCCGAACCCCAAGAGCTTCCCGATTCTCTCATATGTGATGTCAAAACTCCCCAGTATGAGTCCCAGACACGCCGCTGATATGGACTTCGACATCGAGCAACCACGGCCACCGTCCTCGTCCAATGCGTCGACTTCCAAGGAACCATCATTTGACTTGGAGGACCGTATGCCCCAGCTAACCGACCCCAAAATCATCGCTTCCATGCGCTCTGCGGTCTCCGATGTCGCCCAAGCCCGATCTGTCCTCAAAACCCTTGGCGACCGACCGGACCACGAGGCTGTCGACACCGCCAAGGCCAAGCTCTTCGAGATCGAGTCCCAACTCTCGAAACAGTTCGAAGAGATCGTGTTGTCGCCGGAGCTCCGGGACTCGGCTGAGAAGGATAGACAGGTTTACAAGGCGGTAATTTCGTTGGATGAAATGCACGAGGCTTACGAGAAGCTGGTGAAGGATGCGGAGGCTAGGTTAGTGAAGATTTATGAGGCGGCTGTTGCGGGCCGTGATGTGGAGGAGGATGATGATGATGGTTCAAGGGAGGTGGTGGAGGAGGTGAATGAGGAGGTGGTTGGGATTTTGCAAGAAGCATCATCCGGAAAGGGGATTGAGAGGATTGATCTTTCAGGGCGTCTGTTACGTCTGCTTCCGGAGGCCTTCAGCCGCCTTCGTGGATTAGTTGTGCTTATTCTGTCCTCCAATCAACTTCAGGTTAGCCCCTAAATGCTCTATTTAATTTATTGGAATGCAATGAAATAGTGATTCATTAAGCTTTCCTATGAAATGGACATTTCTTAAAATGGTGAAAAATGGTAAAACATGATTCGACTTGTAATGCATCATTCCATTCCACTTCACTTTAACTAAAACACTGCTAATTGTCTCTTACTCTGTTTTATTCTCATATGTAAAACTTGGACCCTGAATTTGATTAAATTAATTTAAGTTTTAGTTTTCCTGTGGAGGTGTTGTGTTTGTGTGGCTATTATTTGCTGCATTAGAAGCATCTTAAATAGTTAACATGTAACTGTATTATGGTTGTGATTGTGACTAATTATAAGTGGAGGGTGTTTGTTTGACCCTGCCAAGTACTGGGATATTTCTGCATTGCTGGAAGTGTTGGGGGTAATGTGTTTTTCCCTTACTAATGTGGTATGAAACAATGATCTTATTGGTTGGTGGTTAAGGGGCTTTAGGCATTAGTTATAACGGGTATGAGATGGTAGAAACAACCCAACAATTCTACAAACCTTTTGAATTCTAACCTTACCAGAATTGTAGGAAAATGGTTGAGACTTCAAATGAATTCTGTATTATTGCTCAAAACTGAAGGGCCATAATTATTTATAATAAAAGACAAACCTAATGCAATCTAGGAAACAACCAAGTAAGTTTCTTAACTAATGCAATACCAATAAGGAAAGGGTAAAGAGTGATTCTACTTACACCACAAAACTATCTCCTTAAACCAAACCAAACCAAATTAAACTTTAAGTCCCATCAAATGTAGTCGGTTACATGAATCTTTCTTCTCTTCCTTCCCCATAACACTACCTCCACCAGCCCACCACCGTAATCCACAACCCCAATAACAAGCCCATCATCTACCATTCTTTGATATACTGAAAATGCCGAAGAACCCATGCTCAACTTAGCTAAACACATCAAAAGAAAACTATAACGAGGGTCCTACATGTAGTCATTCGCATCCATTAACTCCATAATCTCATCATTGCCATTACACTCTTTGATCATAAAAATTATAGTCTTCTGGTACATTCTCTCTCTCTCTCTCTCTCTCTCTCTATATATATATATAGGATGTGTTGATTTAAATTATGAAACAGAACCGACTCTATCTGTGTATTTGCTTAAAAAAATTTGGGCTTTTGTTTTGAATTGTTAAAACTCCATGTCTTTGTTCAGTACCTTTGTCTCTCTTTCTCATAAATCTTCCTTCTTACATGATTCGTTCATATTTTTGTTCTTATATGATTTGGGTATTGAACTGTGGGAGGATAGGGTTTTCTCTATCAATGGAGTAGGCTATGAGACCCGAAGCATCGAGATTGATGTTGACCGAACCAGAGTGGTGGTGTAGTCGTGGCGGATTGGCGGTGATGGTGGTGGACCGGTGGAGGTGGTGGTGATGGAGTGGAGATGAATTATGTGTAAGGAGAAGAGTCAATGTAAAAATTAGGGTAAAATTGATATTATAAAAATTGTAAAAACCTAAAATAAAAATTTAATATTTTAGAGTATAAAGAGATAGTTTTGTGGTATAAGTAGAATCACTCTAAGGGTAAATTACAGAGACCTCTCATGAGGTTTTTGAAATAACATTGACCTCCCTTGTCAGTATTATTGGACAAACAGTGTTAACAAAAAGTTGTGTTTTACAATTTTAACCTTGTGATATTTTCATGGGTAAATTGGATTTGAAAAAAATACAGTAAGTCTCACAATTTTGACATAATTACACTAACTTTTCTTTTAGTAAAATTAAATAGATCAAAACTAATCCAAATGATACGAACACACAAAAATGAACAATGTAAGGTACACATTTAATGTAAAAGAGACGACAACATAATTTTTTCGTCAATATAACTAACAAATTATTGATGAAAAAGAGGCTAATTGTTATATAAATTAAAATCTCAAAAGAGCACAATTAATTATGTCAAAACTATGGAATTTACTATATTTTCTCTAAACCTCAAGGGAGGTCAGTGTAATTTACCCTATTTTCATTTTATTCAACTCTTTTTTCATACCCCTACCATGAACCTTGCCGCACAAGAGCCTCCCCAATGCCAATCCAATCTCTTTCTCTCTCTGTTTGCCTTATGTTCCTACTCTATTTTAACTCCACTTTTTGCTTCTCCTCTTGTGACCACCATGACAACCTTCCACTAAAACTGTCACGACCCCAACCCACCCCTAAAGGTTAGAACGGTGACCGGCTAGTAATCATGGATTACCTACGGCCTCAAAGACAAAATTTCGAAATATTTAAATAATATTGGGGCCTGAAGCGGAAGCAAAACAGAAATAATATTGTCCATTGAGTAGTGTATACATGATATGATTGGAAATATTTAAAACATCTCATAATACTCTTGTAATATATATACAAACATTCATCTACTATATAACCCAAGATCACATTCATCCCGCCTTGTTTATGTTATAGTTGAACATATCAATGGTGTTGTTTTCTGTTTTCTTGTGGTGTTTTGTTTTATTTGTTTGTTTTTTTGTTTTTGTTTTTTGTTTTTGCTTTGCTTTGCTTTGTATATTTTTAGGTCCTGGGGTATGCCTATTGTATCTGTGTATCTTTTGTCTTTTATTTTATGACTTAATTACCCAAAAAAAAAAAATCATAACAAAATGATGCTTAACAAAGCTTGGCCATAAACAAAAGCTAGAGCCTCATCACGGAGGCACATCCTCGTCTGACTAGACAAAAAAGGATGGACTCCAAGACAAACTTTAATGTTGATCTTCCAGATGCTTACCTACATATATATAGGGGAAAGGGGTGAGCTAATGCCCAATGAGTAATAACAATGTAAAGTTATTAATGAATGAGTTTCAAATTTTAGAAAACATTCTTATTATATTCAAAACATCATTCAGAAATAAATTGAACATAAGTTCAACAAATTATGTGATTCATCTAATAGCATTAAACAAATCTAAGCTTGGTAGAACGACCTCTGGTCCATCACAGAGTAGAACGATCTCTGGTCCAATGCATGACAGAATGACCTCTGGTCCAACATATAGCTGAATGACCTTTGGTACAATATATGACAGCTGTACAGAACGACCTCTGGTCCAACTTAAAACAGATAAGATAGAACGACTTCAGGTCCAACATATAATTTTCATAGAGAATTCACTAAAGGGTGCCATAATAAATTATCGAAAGGAAAACTCATTCATTCATATTAAAATATAATTTTAGAAAACATATCATATCAGAATATTTCACAAAATAACTTTCCGAAAATATCTTTATAAAGTTATTACTCACTGCGACTTGGTCGGATGCTATCCTTGGCGGTTCAACCTACACATTGCATACAAACACACATAGAAACATAGACATTATTTGCTTGATCAAATCTTACTTCTCTTATCTTTTCTTCCCAAATAAACCGAATTCTTACTTTGCTTCATTAACCAATTAATTTATGTTGGTTATCAACTTATTACTCCTTCTCAAGGCTTAAATCATGTCTAGGAATGCTCAGAAAAAGTTGAGAAGGAAAATATGAACGTAAAACAATTTTTCAAAATATGCTGAAACAAAGTAGTTCGCTTGAGCGAATCTTTGGTTGCTAGAGCGGTGACCTCGGCTCCTTAGTACTTTGGCCTGCAAAAAACAGATTTTGAATTGCCTCAATGTTTGCTCCAGCGGTGACTTTACCGCGCGAGCAGTCTGCAATTTTTCTGGGTTTTGAAAATCATGAAAAATGATTTCTAAACACAATTTCAAAAATTGAGTCCATGCATGTCTTAACCAAAAACATGTGATCTTTTGGGATTCAAGAACACAATCAATTTCAAACCATTACATTATGACTCCTTTAATTTACTAAAACTTAGAATCAAACTCTGAATACTACGATTTCAAAACTTTTTTCCATTTTTTTTCTTACAAACACAAGAAATTAAAGCTATAAAGCTTTTAAAAAAACATTTGCATGTCAAAACTTGCAATTGAAATTGTGTAATCCTTAGAAATCATTTGCATGCATGAAATTAAGATCAAAATCGAACCAATTCTTGATTGTCAAACTCAAATCATAATTTATTTCTTAATTTGTCCAAATTTAGATTTAATTCATTCTCTTCATATCAAACCCAAATTTAAACTCATAAACTTTTTAAAACATAAATTAAAGTTCCAAAACTTTAAAATTCCATGATGCATGTGAGGATAAACTTCAAATTTATGAAGAATATGAAAAATTAAATTCATATTCATGCAAGACATTCAAAATCAAACCCAAATTGATTAATTTCCAAATTTAACTTCCATAACTTGAACCTAATTTCATTTCTTCATCTCGTTGCTAATTTCTTTCTAATTATATGAAATTGAACCCAATTATTTCTTGATTTCGGCTTTTAAGTAAATTATCTACAAGATTTAAATTTTAATTTCTTACCTAAAGCTTTGGATTGTTGAATTCTTGAGTTTACTTCTTCCAATTTCTAGCACAATCTTTTCTTCTCTCTCTTGGTCTCTCTCTCTCTCTCTCTCTCTCTCTAGAGTTCTTGAACTCAATGCTCCAGCACAAAGAAGCAATACACATACCCCTATACTTGAACCCTCCAGCAAAAATATAAAATGAAGTTGCCTACTCTCTCTCCTACTCTCTCTCCCTCATGTACACACTCATAAACATAAAACTTGAAGGTTTAAGAATTTTCTCAAATTCTCTAGAAAGCACCAATATTTTAATTAACTTGAGTTGGATTAGATTAATTTGCTAATTTCTCATCAACTTTATTAATCAATGATTAGGCTTAATTAATTATGTTTAGTCTTTAATTAACTTAGTCCTAACTAATCATGATTACCACATAACTTAATTAATCAAATCAATTTCAATCAAGGCTTAATTAATCAAATCTTAATTTTGCTAATCTGAATCAAATTTTTAATTAAACTCCCAAAAGGCTCTAAATATTAAACTAAATTGATTAAGCTCATCAATTTTGATTTCTCAAATCATTTGGCTTTCAATTTTTGATTCAAAATAAAATCATCTACACATAGTACAAATAACATATGAACTCTAATTAATTAATTATGTCTAGCTCCCTTCAATTAGAATTAACTCTTGATTTCCATTACTAAATTGATTTCGATTAGGCTAATTTAATCTTACTTAATTTCGTTAATTTTGATTAATTTCCTGATAAAGTACCCAAAATATTCTACACATCAAATTAATGTTATTAAAATTTTCAATTAATATTTCTCTAGTGTTTAATCGATTCAATTTCAAGTTCGAAGTCATTCCTTAACTTAATTTTAATCCATTAAAATTTATACAAAGGCTTTGAAATTGATCCAATTTTTCCGAGTCTTATAATTTTTGACACATGTATTTCCTTCACGTTCCTAATCAATTGTATTCATTTCCAATTCCTTTCTATTCACTAATTTACATTTATATTCTTTGATAATTTGAGTTACTTAAATTCAATTAAATTTTGTTATATATGTTAATGATTCTTTTACAAGGAATTCATGTGTACACAACTTATTCCCTATTTCCCTTTTCAAGTATTTATTAAATTATTCTATATAATCAAATAGCTAAATTTTGGTTTAAGGCATTTAAAGGTGCTTAATATTAATTACCATTAATGGCATTATTTGGGGTGTTACAAAAACCCCACTACGACAACTGTCCAAATCCTTAAATCGCAAACCTGCCCAATACACCTCCACCATCCCTAAAAATCTCGAACTCCACTGTTGCCCCAAAACACCCCAATCCATATCCACGGTAACTTGAAATACCCCAATCCACACCTACTTCCACGGCCACTAGAGAGCTGTGATCCGCAGGATTTCTTATTGGAACTCCCAACACGAGCTCAAAGGTTACATCAATGATACTATGTGCATGAGGCACTTGCTCCTCCACTCTCAAGCTCACTGGTACTTTCCCTCACGACATTACCAGTTGTGATCCTCCATCTTGTTGATCGTGTATTGGTTAGTTGTTGATTCCATATCTTCATGTCTACTAGGTTACCAAGTCTTGGTATATTGCACTTGGAATTGCCATTTTATTTATAAAGAATTGGGTAAACTATCAATAGGTCCTAATGGTTGGACTTAATTACCATAAAGTCCTATTGCAAATTAAGTCATAATAAAATCGTCGCTAAAAATAATTTTTTTAATCGATTTTTTGTATATGTCGCTAAAAATTGACAATTAGCGACTTTATTTTTTTGTCATGGTTTTTATAAATTGTCTCTAAAACTTATAGTTAGTAACGTTTTTCTGTTATGAATTTTTCAAATTGTCGCTCAAAGTTGAAAATTAGTGACTTTTTTATGACGATTTTTTTAAACTATTGCTAAAAATTAACAATTAATGACGTTTTTTAATAATAGTGTTTGATAAAAAACACTATTAATTATCATAGAACCTATTTGACAATAAGTCTATCTATTAGGATCTTCACGTAAGTGCCCCTAAAGAATTTTATGGTGTTGCACAACTAGTTTGCATGTTTGTGCAACTGCTTTCCTGTTCAACATTCTCTACGGTTTTGTTTTGGCCTACTTCTCTTCGTGTTCAAATTCTCCAATCCTATCTAGTTTGAGGTTATGTTGATTTGATTATCTTATTGCCACATTTAAATAATGTGTGTAACAAATTATATTTCTCACATTTTTGGTGGTTAATTATATATTTTTCCATTCGGTATTATTGTTGCATATATTACATCCACCGGTCATTACTAATTTGGCAATGCCAAAGTTATAATTTGGCATGCTGCAATGTAAAATGTCAAATTTTAGCAATGTTACTCCACCTTGTGTAAATGCCATTTTGTACAATCACCATTCACTATTTTTATGAGCATAATTTTTATGATCTTGTGTGTTAATTTTTGATATTTTTATGATATTCTTTGAGGTTTTTTCTTTATCGAGGATTTTTTTGGGGGTGTGTGTTTTTCGTTGCCTGTCATTGGGTGTTTTCTTTGGGAATGATAATGCAGCAGGTTATAGGCATTGCCAAGCCTTGTGCCAATATTAGCATAGTAAAGAGCAATTTTGGCTCGAAACTGCCAAATTTTGGCAATGGCAGCTGTTTTAGGCTTTAGCTATCCACTGGAGATGCTGAATGACCATTTGGTTTGTCATTCATAAAGGTGGTATAGTTGCACTAGGCAAGTTAACCTAAGGGTGTAAATTGGCCAATTATTTTGCTGGGGTTTGAAATTATTGGTTTGTGGTCTTGATAAGTATAGTTTTTGTTATATTTTTATTTAACGAGAGTGTGTTTTTCTCTAGTAATTGACTTGAAACTATTTTTACTTGATAGCAGGGTTCATTATTCTTTAGCTTAGCTGGGCTCTGTTGTCCATAATAAACTACACACATTTTCATTTCTGAAGGTGACAGAAATGAAAAGAAAAGGGGAAATAAAAGAAGAGAAAGAAAGCATAGAAGTGCAAGCGTTGGAAACAGCCTGTTAAATTTCACATGTTTCACTTTCTCCGTCCCCAAAGTGTTACTGATTTTTGCACCAAAAAATTGTTAATGATTTTTCTTTTTATTGTTGTTTATTTATTTATGTTTTAAACAGGTTGCACCCTTCCACTTTCATTTATTGTTTTCTTTGTTGTTCAAATCAGTGTTGTTTTCCTGGTTTGCACAAGTGGAAGTGGATTGTAGTGGTGCATGAGTCAACATTGTTGAAAATAATTGAATTGGAAGGGCATTGTAATACCAACTTCATTGGCTATTTATTATATTAGTATTAATTGATTGAGTTTTGTTTTGCATATTTTCTTCCTGACATTTGGTTTGTGTTGGAGGGAAACAGGTGATTCCTGATTCTATCGGTGGTCTAGAAAATCTTGACGAGCTTCATCTTTCTTCAAACCTTCTGGAGTCTTTGCCTGACTCTATTGGATTGTTGCTTAATTTGAAGATTCTAGATGTTTCTGGAAATAAGCTTGTTGCTTTGCCTGACAGCATTTGTCAATGCAGGTAATCCAATGCTAATCACAAAATTGATTTATTTAAAAGTTTCTTGCCCCATCTTTTCCCCTGGATTATCTAGTGTTGCTTTCTTGACTATTCCAGGTCATTGGTGGAGTTGGATGCAAGCTTCAATAGGCTTGCTTATTTGCCAACAAACATTGGGTATGAACTTGTGAACCTAAAAAGTCTTTTAATCCATCTGAACAAGATCCGTTCTCTTCCCAGTTCTATAGGCGAGATGAGGTCATTGTGCATCATGGATGTGCACTTCAATGAGCTCCGTGGCCTGCCACATGCAATTGGGAGATTGACAAACCTGGAGACCCTCAATCTGAGCAGCAATTTCAGTGACCTGACAGAACTTCCTGACACATTTGGTGATTTAACTAATTTGAAAGAACTTGACCTCAGCAACAACCAGATCCATGCTCTTCCTGATACATTTGGACGGCTTGACAATCTGACCAAGCTCAACTTGGAAGCAAATCCTCTTGTAATTCCACCCAAGGAGGTTGTCAGTGGAGGGGCTGAAGCTGTCAAGGATTTTATGGCTAAGAGGTGGCTTGACATATTGGTGGAGGAAGAGCGGAAGAGCATGCTTGAAGTAGAAGAGCAGACTGAAACTGGTTGGCTAAGTCGCAGCACTTCCTGGTTGAATAATTTTGTTTCAGACGCTTCAGGACATATGAAATCTCCTGTGGACCCTTATCTCAATCAGCAGCTATGATCTCATTTCCCACTCAGCCGTTTTTTTTGAGCACTCCCTTTCTTTTGATGGCATGTGCAATCTGAGGTGTTGATCAAACAATTTCTTTTCAGTGTTCTAGCCAGAATCCTTGGAAATGTTCACAAGTTTGGCAGAAAAATGAATAGATTGGTCGCTTTTTATGTATTCATTTGAAACTGCATATTGCAAGCAAATGCTTGTAGTTGTACCAAGGTTTCCTATTGCCAGTATTGCAGTTTCGTTTATATTTTTATTGTAGGGAATTTTGCCATAGCTCCCCGAAACTTTTATATTGTTGAAAGGACATCTCTTTAAAATCTCTTTCCTCATGTCTTTTGCGGGAGCTTCTATTTGCACACACCCATTACACTCTATACACATCTTTTTCAATAAATAATTGGTTCGGAAGTAGCATTCCAAAAATAAACAATTGGTTCGGAAGTAGAATTCCGAATTTTTATCATTTTTTCGACATTCAACTTCTGAATGTGTTTATTTGATGTCCATAATAGTTATTTCACTTAAAAATAAAATTATAATAAAAATAATTTTTATTAAGGCCTAGTTTGGGAAGATTGAAAAAAGACAAAAAGTCAAAAAGTCACTATCTTATTTAAGTCACATCATCTTATTTAAGTCACAACACCTCTCTAACACATCACTTCAAACCCAACCCAAACCCAACCCATATTTTATAAAAAGTCAAAAAGTGCACTTATTTAGTCTTTCCAAACTAGGCCTAAGTGTGTACAAAGAGGGGAATGGGGATGTGCAAATAGAAGCTCCCGTCCCTTGCGAATGTAAAATCAGTCAATTTACCAAATTAGGCCTACATTACTCACTGGGTGGGTTGTTACCTAGTGTGAAGTCTATTTTGAAATTAAATTCAAATTTTAAAATGCAACAACTTTAATCAAAGAGTTTGTTCTCTATAAAATTTATATTTTTGCACCTGTAATCAAAATTTATCAAACAGGATTCATGTTGGATATAAAAAAATAAAAGAAGTAAAATTTTACTATCCAAGCTAATAGTTGTTACAGTAAAATTTTGCTGTCATAGTCTAATAATTAAACCCTTAAAATTTACAGTTGTCCACCACCACCTCCCTTACCATTACTATCACTATCACTATTATCATTGAAAATATTTATGGAAAAATTTATCAAAAAATGAAATGAATGAGATATTTCTACAGAATAATTGCACATTAAGGTGCCGTTTGGTAACACTTACGTTTTCAGTTTTCTGTTTATATTTACAAAAATTTAAAAAACTCAAATAAGAACTTGTTTAGTAAAATTTTTAATTTATAAATCTGTGGTCTCAGTTTATAAATTTGGCCAAAAAATGAAAACACAAAAAATGCGTTTTCGTTTTGAGTTTTGAGTTTTTTTTTTATTTTTATTTATTATCCAACACTAGCCACCACCCGTCACCATTTTCCACCACCGTCTTCCGCCACCACCACCCACCCCCCACCACCACCTGCCACCACCACCCACCTGCCATCACCACCCGCCACCACCAGCCACCACCAGCCACCACCCACCTGCCACCCACTCGCCGCCACAACCACCACCACCACCACCTCCCACCACCCATCTACCATCCACCCACCACCACCTACTACCCGCCACTACCACCCGCCACCTACTTGCCACTACCACCCACCTGCCACCACCATCTACCACCTGCCACTACCAGCCACCCCACCACCACCAGGCACTTGCCACCCACCCGCCACCTACCCGCCGCCACCACCACCCACCACTACCACCACCCACCACTACCACCACCTACCCGCCACCCACCTACCACCACCACCTACCACCCACCCGCCACCCACCTGCCACCACCACCACCCACTCGCTACCAACTGGTTTCAATGGCGCATAATGAAGATTTGCCTTAGTTTGCTATCGATGGTCAAACTCCAAAAGGGAACAGGAGGCACGAGGATTTGCCTTTTGTTCCGCCCTTGGCAGACTTTGACCCTCAGCGATGGAACCCTCATAGGGGCACGCGAGAGAAACAGGGCCTAAGTCCTCGACATTCTCAAAGCCCAGATGGACAAAGAAGGAGGATAGATGCCCAGGTTCTGGAGGACTGCGTGAGGGAGCAAGACGAATTAATTAAGAGAATGGTGGGGGACATGAAGGCCATGAAATACCAGATGAAGGGCAAGGGTGTGGTAGGGGTGGAGATCTGCAAAGATAGAACTCATTCTCGTTGCTTAGGAGATCGAGATAGGCAAGCCATGCTTATACATTCCGAGAGCAGGAACCTCTGGATAGGCAATACACGCTAAAGGACCTCCAGGACTCATTACTCTAGGTCTAAGAGAATGAGAATTGAAAGGTCTTGCATGGAAGGGAGCAATTGCCGATCCTCACAAGCTCACCAAACCACTTTTCGGTACACCAAGCTACCTAGATCGGTGGATCTATGAACTGTTCTAAAAGACAAGGCACAAATGAGGGAAGACACCCAGGCCCATGACCCTTAAAGGATCTCGGCTCTACAACAGTTGGCACCAAGAACACATGAAAGCGTTGAGGTTGGAATGCCAGTACTGCGCCCTTGCCTATGAACCAACCGATAAGGCATTGGCAAGGTTGCAGAGCTCGCTGTTTGTTCTGGCAATAGAGAACGCACCACTGCCCATGGGCTTCAACCAGCCTAAAGAGAACGCACCACTACCCTTGGGCTTCAACCAGCCTAAGTTCACAATCTACGAGGGAAAGTCAGATCCCTACATGCACTTGAGCCACTTTTCCAAGTTATGGCCTTACATCACCAGAATGAAGCTTTAATGTCATGACCCAAACCCGCCCCCATGGGTTAAGGACATAACCGGCCAGTAATCAATTGAGATTACCTACGACCTCAAACCAAACCAAACGTATTTTAACAGAGTTAATGGGGACCAAACATAAGCAATTCAAAACTTTGTCCATAGAGCTGTGCTTACATGGCACATCAAAACAAACCATACATATATATATTAATAACTCACAACTGAAATACAGTGCTATAAAATTCTGTTCAGACAGGATCATCCAAAACTAAGTCAACCCATGGAACTATATACAGACATATACAACACTTCGCCAACATGACAAAATATAAATACATAACAAAAGGGTGAAGATGGGTCTCGGGCGTGAGACACGAGGGCTGACTTTCCAAAACCTATGTTGATCCACTTAGGCTTTACTGGGGCTGGGTCTGGACTTCTCTTGGCTCACCTACAAACACATGAATGAGCGTAAGCGAAAGCCCAGTGAATAATATCAAGTAAGGGAAATGCATTGAAACATTATACAACAGACGGCCATGGGCCCAATTCATCCATGTCAACTGGCCCTTGGCCTTTTCAAACCTTCATATCAGACTGGCTCTTAGGCCTATATATCAGACTGGCTCTTAGGCCTCTATATCAGACTGGCTCTTAGGCCTTTATATCAGACTGGCTCTTAGGCCCTTATATCAGACTTTCAGATCAAACTATGTCCATCATTCAAATTAATGAACTTCACAAAATTTACATAGAGGTGGCAATTGGACAATAACATATGTCAGATATTACTCACAGTGATCGGCTTGTGGAGTTGCCCTAGAGCTTGACCCTACATATCACATAACACATATGGGTCACAAATAATTCAATCCGTTCTTTAATTCACATATTCCTCTTTAGGTTTCATTCTTATCTCTTTGACTCAATTAAAATGCTCAATGCATGCCTAAGAGTGCTTGCAAGTGAAAGAGAATGGAAAACGAAACACAAAACAAGCATACAAAATTTCAGAAAACAGGGTCCCTGCTCGAGCGTGGACTTACCCGCTCGAGCGGACCCTTGAGGCCTGCAAAAGTACTGGTTAGGTCGAATTTACGCTCGATCGTCCACTCTAGTGCTCGAGCGGAAGGCCTCTCAACATGGCTCCTCGCTCGAGCGTGAACTACGCTGCTCGAGTGGACGCTATATCTGCAAAAAGTACTGGATGCATCACTTTTATGCTCGAGCGTGAACTCGGACGCTCGAGCGGAAGTTCATCCTACAAGATCCACGCTCGAGCGTGAACTTCCCCCGCTCGAGCGGACACCATGTCTGCAAGAAAATACTGGGAGCTCGAAATCCCCGCTCAAGTGGCTATTCCCTTGCTCGAGCGGACATCAAAATTCTGGGTTTTCCAGATTGTGTTCTTGAGCTCCAATTCGACTTTCAAACAACATTTCTTGTATGCAATGGCTCAAATGACACCTATACACATACTAACATGATACCAATACCAAATTACAACACTAGGAAGCTCAATTTCTTGAATTATCTACATGCATGTCCCAAATTATCTCAACTCATGCATTCAAGGTTTCCATTTTTAATACACAACATGCATGCCCATTTTGACTTTCATTTTCACTTCTAGTGATGCAATTAGTGCTCATTCCCATGAAACTCAACAAAAACATGCTTGTATGTGGGATTACACTTCCAAACTTCATAATTCACAAATTACATGCTAGATTATGCAACTTATGGCAATTGATAGCAATTCTATGCATACATGACCATAACTCATCAAAATCAACACAACTCATGATTTAGCTCACCAATTGATCTTGAATTTACAAATTACAAACAAAAATCCATGAGTTTGCTTACCTAAGAGTTCAATCTTCCAAGCTATAACAAAATCTTGGGTTCAAATCTTCAAATTCCCTACACTTGAGCTAAAATCACACAATTCTCTCCTTCTCTCTCTCTATGGCCAGCCCTCTCTCTATTTTTGAGTTCAAATCAGCCAAATGAAGTTATGGGGAGAGAATAGAAGGGGTAGTGCCTTGATACAACCAACCCCACTAACAACAATTGAGTAATAATAAATAATTGGGTACTAATTCAACAATTTAATCAACTTAATCTAGCCCGAATCAATTTTTCAATTAAATTTCACCGTAGGCTCTAAAAATTATGCCAATCAAAATGGCAAAATCAATTTTGGTTTCGGTGGCCGCTAAGGCCTTCAATTTAATTCCCAAAGCAGATAATCAAACAGATATTCCTACGGTGAACAAATAGAAATTCAAAACCACATATTTTCACATAATGGCACACAAAATCATATTAAACACATAAGCATACTCGTATTAAGGACCAATTAGCACACTACAGGACAAGGGTATTACAGTCTTCCCCCATTTAGGAAGTTTGGTCCTCCAAACTTAATTTACCTTCGTTGGGAAACAAATGTGGATAACGTAGTCGCATTTCCTCCTCTTTTTCCCTTGTAGCATCCGTTCCATAGTGTTCCTTCCATTCCACTTTCATCATTGGGATGGACTTGCTTCTCAATTGTTTCTCTTGTCGGTCAACAATTCGTTTCGGCCATTCGGCGTATTCCATATTTTCATCAATAGCTACCCGGTGATAATCAATCACATGAAACGGGTCTCGGAGGTAACCCCTCAACATCGACACATGAAACACATTATGGATTTGTTCGAATCCCGGTGGCAAAGCAACTCTATAAGCAACTGGACCAAGCATTTCCAAAATCTAAAACGGTCCAATGTAGCGAGGCGACAACTTGCCCTTCTTTCCAAACTTGACTTGGCCTTTCATCGGAGAAACACGGATGAACACATGGTCACCAATCTCATACTCAAGAGGTCTTCTTCGAACGTCTGTATAGTTCTTTTGTCGGTCTTGAGTTGTTTTGAGCCTTTGCTGAATAATTTTGATTTTCTCAGAAGTATCTTGCACAATTTCAGGCCCAAATAAAGCTCTATCTCCGACCTCTGTCCAACAAATAGGTGATCTACACCTTCTACCATACAAAGCCTCGTATGGTGCCATACCGATACTGGAGTGGAAGCTATTATTATAAGCGAATTCTGCAAGTGGCAAATAGTCTTCCCAACTCCCCTGAAAATCCAAAGCACACATTCGAAGCATATCTTCCAAAGTTTGTATTGTTCGTTCTGATTGCCCATCTGTCTGGGGGTGGAATGTAGTACTGAACCTTAGTTATGTTCCCATGGCTTCCTGCAAACTTTTCCACAATCTAGATACAAATTTCGGATCTCTATCCGACACAATAGATACTGGAACTCCATGTAAATGAACAATTTCATCAACATAAATAGTGGCCAATCTATAAGCATTAAATGTAGTTTTGACAGGCAGAAAATGTGCAGATTTAGTCAGTCTATCAACTACAACCCAAATAGAATCCATGCCTCGAGAAGTCCAAGGTAGACCAACAATGAAATCCATAGTCACATGCTCCCACTTCCATTTAGGAATAGGGAAGGGTTGAAGTAGACCGCCTGGTTTCTAGTGTTCAGCCTTAACTTGCTGACACTGAAGGCACTTGGACACATATTCTGCAATCTCTTTCTTCATTTTAGGCTACCAATAGGTTTTTTTTTTAAATCCCGATACATTTTATTGTTACCTGGATGCATAGCAAATACGGATTTGTGGGCTTCATCTAAAACCCTCTTCTTTAGTTTCGGAATGTCTGGAACACACATTCTGTTCCAAAATTTCAACACGTCATTTTCAATGCCAAACTCTGCTTTCGGACTTGTCTCAAATTCATCGATTACTTTCTTGAGGAATTCATCCTCTTTCTGTTTCTGTTTGATTTCATCAAAGATTGCCGGTTCGGCTGTAATAACGGCTATCAATCCGCCCTGTTCACACATCACTACTTCAATTTCAGATTTCTCAAAATCTTGCAGAATCTCCTTCTGTTCAGTAAGCAACCAAGCCACACTTCCTGTTGATTTTCTGCTCAAGGCATCAGCAACTGTATTGGCTTTCCCGGGGTGGTACTGAATCTCAAGATCATTGTCTTTTATCAGCTCAAGCCATCTCCTCTATCGCATATTCAGCTCTCTCTGTGTAAAGAAGTATTTCAGGCTCTTGTGATCTGTGTAGACTTCACACTTTGCCCCATACAAATAATGCCGCCAGATTTTCAAAGCAAAAACAACTCTGGCCAATTCTAAGTCATGTGTCGGGTAGTTTTTCTCGTGCAGTCTCAACTGTCGGGAGGCGTAAGCGATAACCTTTCCGTTCTGCATTAACACACAACCCAAACCTTTATAAGATGCATCACTGAAAATCACAAAATTTTTCGTACCTGAAGGTAGTGTCAAAATCGGTGCGGTGGTCAATCTTGTTTTCAATTCATGAAAGGCTGATTCTCTTTCATCGTTCCAATCAAAAGGCTGCCCCTTGCGTGTCAGTTGGGTAAGAGGCACAGCTATTTTTGAAAAATCCTTCACAAACCTCCTGTAGTACCCAGCTAAACCCATAAAACTGTGGACTTCTGTTACATTGGTCGGTGTAGGCCAATTCACAATTGCCTTTATTTTCTGTGGGTCCATTGAAATCCCTTCTCGGTTGATCACATGCCCTAAGAAAACAACTTCATCCAGCCAAAACTCACATTTCTTTTGTTTAGCAAACAGTTTCCTTTCCCTAAGTATCTGCAGGACAGTTCTCAAATGTTGTTCATGTTCAAATCTATCTTTAGAGTATATCAAAATGTCATCAATAAAGACTAAGACAAATTCATCAAGGTAGGTCTTAAAAATACGGTTCATTAAGTCCATAAATGCTGCCGGAGCATTAGTCACTCCAAATGGCATAACAAGAAACTCAAAATGACCGTACCTTGTTCTAAACGCCGTTTTCTTAACATCTTCTGCCTTTACTTTCAATTGATGGTACCCGGACCTCAAATCAATCTTGGAAAACACCTGTGATCCCTGCAACTGGTCAAATAAGTCATCAATATGGGGTAGGGGATATTTGTTCTTTATTGTTACCTTATTCAATTCCCGGTAATCGATGCACAAACACAAAGTTCCATCATTCTTTTTCACAAATAATACTGGTGCACCCCATGGTGAAGTGCTAGGTCGGATAAACCCTTTGGTAAGCAGGTCTTGCAACTGTTCTTTCAATTCTTTCATTTCAGCAGTAGCCATTCTGTAGGGAGTTTTAGAAATGGGCTGGGTGCCTGGTACAGTTTCAATAGTAAACTCTATCTCCCTATCTACCAATTCCCCTGACAATTCATTTGGAAACACATCCGGAAATTCTCTAACAATAGGGATGTCATTCAATTCAACATTCACAGTTTGTTCAGTCAACACATAGCACAAATAACCCTGGCACCCTTTCCTGATTAGTTTACATGCTTTCATTGTAGATATCAAATAAGGTGGAGGCACTACCCCATTACCCACAAACACAATCTCTTTCTGTTCTGGTGGTTTAAACACAACCCGTTTTGTCACACAATCAATGGTGGCACAATATTTGGTCAACCAATCCATGCCCAAAATTACATCAAAATGTCTAAAATTCAAGGGCAACAAATCTACATATAGGGTAGCATCCTCAACACGCATATCACAAAACCGGTATATAGATTCACACAATACAGATTCTCCAGATGGAGCAGACACACATAGCAGATATGGCAGTAATTCTAAGGGTCTATTCAGTCTAGATGCAAATGCATATGTCACAAAGGAGTGTGTGGATCCGGAATCAATTAATACAAAAGCGTCCTGATTACATATAGAAATAGTACCTGAGACAACTGTATTGGCAATCCCTGTATCGCCCGGAACAAGCGCAAAAACTCTCCCCTATCTCACGGTATCCTCGGTGGTAGCGGATCTCAAAATGTTTCCTGGCTTTGGGATCGATGCAGTGGAACTAGCAGCTTTCTTTCCTCTATTTTGATTACAATCTCGGGCCATGTGCCCTTGTTTACCACACTTGAAACAGGCCCCTGACACACGGTAACAAACCCCACGGTGCCTTTTGCTGCAAATGTTGCACATGGGAGATGTGTCTTGGGAAGAATTCGTGGTATTTGAGGAGCCCGTGTTTTGGTTTTTCAGAAACTTCTTCTTTGAGAAGAAGCCTTGTCTTTTGTTACTTTTCTATTCTGTTGTTGGCTTGGCTTGTCTAGCTATGTTGGCCTCTGATATGATGGCCTGTCTAGCACTCCAATGTAGGTTTCTAGCTTTAAGACATTCACTCTTTCAAGGATGTCACTTCGAAGCCCACCTTCAAAGTGTCTCGCCTTTTTATAGTCAGTATCAATTACATGTGGTGCAAACCTGGCCAATTCAGTGAACTTGGCCTCATACTCGGCTACAGTCATACTGTCTTGTTTCAGTTCTATGAATTCTGCCACCTTTCTATCCCAGACACATTGCGGGAAGTACTTGTCATAAAAGATTTCCGGAAATTTTGCCCAATCAGCATCTTTGTAATTCTCACTTATTAACATCCACCATCTTCTTGCTTCGTCTTCTAGCTTAAAGGTGGCTAGAAGCACTTTCTGTGTATCCGAACACAGAAATATTTCAAACAGTTTTTCAATGCCGAGGACCCAAGCTTCAATTTTCAAAGGATCTAATCCACCATGAAACTGTGGTGGTTTCATTTTCTTGAACTCTTTGGTGAGAGCTATGATTCGGTCATCATTCTGATTATCTGGCACATAAGGTGCCGGAGGTGTGGTGGTGGATATGGTTGCTGCCACTGTTGTTGCCATTCTTGTTGTTGTCTCAATGTCTCTGCCATTTCCTGAATCAGTCTTTCCATTCTATCCAGTCTGGTTGTAGAAGATTCCTCTATCTCATCACCTCTTGTTCTCACTATCTGATTAAACTTGCATTATTCTTTATACAAAGGTTCACGATTATGCATAGAATAAAAAGCATACATATTCAACTAATCTGCAATGCAAGTAAATCACAATTTATAACACATAATTGTTCATATTAAAACAGTTAAGCACATTCTCAATGCTTTTAAATTCATACTTATGAATGCATCCTATATCTTTTCTAGACACTTATTGCTCTTTTGGACAAGTGTGTGAGTTATTAACTTGTGCTCTGATACCACCTTGTCATGACCCAAACCCGCCCCCGTGGGTTAAGGACATAACCGGCCAGTAATCAATTGAGATTACCTACGGCTTCAAACCAAACCAAACGTATTTTAACAGAGTTAATGGGGGCCAAACATAAGCAATTCAAAACTTTGTCTATAGAGCTGTGCTTACATGGCACATCAAAACAAACCATACATATATATATATTAATAACTAACAACTGAAATACAGTGCTATAAAATTCTATTTAGATAGGATCATCCAAAACTAAGTCAACCTATGGAACTATATACAGACATATACAACACTTCGCCAACATGACAAAATATAAATACATAACAAAAGGGCGAAGATGGGTCTCGGGCGTGAGACACGAGGGCCGACTTTCCAAAACCTATGTTGATCCACTTAGGCTTTACTAGGGCTGGGTCTGGACTTCTCTTGGCTCACCTACAAACACATGAATGAGCGTGAGCGAAAGCCCAGTGAATAATATCAAGTAAGGGAAATGCATTGAAACATTATACAACAGACGGCCATGGGCCCAATTCATCCATGTCAACTGGCCCTTGGCCTTTTCAAACCTTCATATCAGACTAGCTCTTAGGCCTATATATCAGACTGGCTCTTAGGCCTATATATCAGACTGGCTCTTAGGCCTCTATATCAGACTGGCTCTTAGGCCTCTATATCAGACTGGCTCTTAGGCCTCTATATCAGACTGGCTCTTAGGCCCTTATATCGGACTTTCAGATCAAACTATGTCCACCATTCAAATTAATGAACTTCACAAAATTTACATAGAGGTGGCAATTGGACAATAACATATGTCAGATATTACTCACAGTGATTGGCTTGTGGAGTTGCCCTAGAGTTTGACCCTACATATCACATAACACATATGTGTCACAAATAATTCAATCCGTTCTTTAATTCACATATTCCTCTTTAGGCTTCATTCTTATCTCTTTGACTCAATTAAAATGCTCAATGCATGCCTAAGAGTGCTTGCAAGTGAAAGAGAACGAAAAACGAAACACAAAACAAGCATACAAAATTTCAGAAAACAGGGTCCCCGCTCGAGCGTGGACTTACCCGCTCGAGCGGACCCTTGAGGCCTGCAAAAGTACTAGTTAGGTCGAATTTACGCTTGATCGTCCACTCTGGCGCTCGAGCGGAAGGCCTCTCAACATGGCTCTCCGCTCGAGCGTGAACTTCACCGCTCAAGCGGACGCTATGTCTGCAAAAAGTACTGGATGCATCACTTTTACGCTCGAGCGTGAACTCGGACGCTCGAGCGGAAGTTCATCCTACAAGATCCACGCTCGAGCGTGAACTTCCCCTGCTCGAGTGGACACTATGTCTGCAAGAAAATACTGGGAGCTCGAAATCCCCGCTAGAGCGGCTATTCCCCCGCTCGAGTGGACATCAAAATTCTGGGTTTTCCAGATTGTGTTCTTGAGCTCCAATTCGACTTTCAAACAACATTTCTTGCATGCAATGGCTCAAATGACACCTATACACATACTAACATGATACCAATACCAAATTACAACACTAGGAAGCTCAATTTCTTGAATTATCTACATGCATGTCCCAACTTATCTCAACTCATGCATTCAAGGTTTCCATTTTTAATACACAACATGCATGCCCATTTTGACTTTCATTTTCACTTCTAGTGATGCAATTAGTGCTCATTCCCATGAAACTCAACAAAAACATGCTTGTATGTAGGATTACACTTCCAAACTTTCATAATTCACAAATTACATGCTAGATTATGCAACTTACGGCAATTGATAGCAATTCTATGCATGCATGACCATAACTCATCAAAATCAACACAACTCATGATTTAGCTCACCAATTAATCTTGAATTTACAAATTACAAACAAAAATCCATGAGTTTACTTACCTAAGAGTTCAATCTTCCAAGCTATAACAAAATCTTGGGTTCAAATCTTCAAATTCCCCATACTTGAGCTAAAATCACACAATTCTCTCCTCTCTCTCTCTATGGCCGGCCCTCTCTCTATTTTTGAGTTCAAATCAGCCAAATGAAGTTATGGGGAGAGAATAGAAGGGGTAGTGCCTTGATACAACCAACCCCACTAACAACAATTGAGTAATAATAAATAATTGGGTACTAATTCAACAATTTAATCAACTTAATCTGGCCCGAATCAATTTTTCAATTAAATTTCACTGTAGGCTCTAAAAATTATGCCAATCACAATGGCGAAATCAATTTTGGTTTCGGTGGCCGCTAAGGCCTTCAATTTAATTCCCAAAGCAGATAATCAAACAGATATTCCTTCGGTAAACAGATGGAAATTCAAAATCACATATTTTCACATAATGGCACACAAAATCATATTAAACACATAAGCATACTCGTATTGAGGACCAATTAGCACACTATAGGACAAGGGTATTACATTTAATGTGCATCTTGTTTCCATCAAGCTTAGGCGACCTGGGCTTGACTTGGTTTGAGAAGTTGTCAGAAGGTAGCATTGCTTCATGGGCATAGCTTGCAGAGGCGTTTCTCACCAGTTTTAAGACAAACACCAAGATGCCCGTTGAGATAGATCAGTTTCTCACCATCGACATGAGTAAGAAAGAAACGTTGAAGTCCTACAATAACAGATATTGCGAGAACTTCAACCAGCTAAGCGACTACCCCACCAACCTATCTATTGAACAGTACAAGCGGGATCAGCCAGTAGGTGGCAAGTTGAGGGATTTAATGATAATGATGCCGCCTTTTACTATGGAAGCCCTGATAGAGAGAGTACACCAACACATCTGGGTAGAGGAAGATGGTGCTCGCGCCAAGGCAAAGTACGGCACAACCGCAATGTTAGACAAAAAGCCTTTGTCAAAAGTCAACACGGTCGACAAGAAGGACTGGCTGTGTAAAAATAATTGCAGTGAAGATCCCAAAGCTAGGAGGCTAAGGGTCCACACCACTATCACAACGGTATTCAGGAAGCCCATCAACCACATATCAATACGTGACAAACCCTTCGTTCGGCAGCCTGCCAAGTTGGGTGAAGCACAGAGGAGCTACAATGAATGGAATAGGTGTACCTTCCATGATGAGGTAGGGCATCGAGTTGAAGATTGCACGCCATTAAGGCAACATTTGGAAAAATTTGTGGTAGTAGGCCACTTAGATCAATACGTCAAAGGGGAAGCCCGGCTAGCTCCTCAAGATTGCAATGTGGCAGACGAGATGCTAGCAGATGGTCCGCCTCAAGGTATGATCGATGTGATTTATGGGATCATAGAACCTAAGCGAGTTTGCGAGCTCAGAGGCATGATCAAGAAAGTGGAACACATGAGGGAAGTGCTAAGTGCCCAGCCAACCGTGAAGAAGGGGAAGTGGGAAGCAAAGAACGTTATCACTTTCTTGGACAAAGACTTAGCAAGGTTGTAAAACCCTTACAACGACACGCTAGTGGTTACTCTACACGTTAAGAACTCTGATATCAAGCAGATCTTGATAGACCAAGGGAGCTCGTGCGAGATAATGTACTATGAGACCTTCAAGCAACTAAAATTGGAGGGCAAAGACTTGGTACCAGCGACTTCCCCGTTGGTCGATTTTGACTCGATGCCAGAATGGCTGGTTGGCAAGATAATTTTTCTGGTCAAAGCCGATTTGATGACAAAGCAGGTGGAATTCTAGGTATTGAAAGTCCCCTCCACTTACAACATCATTTTGGGAGGGAATGGTTACACGCCATATGAGCCGTAGCATCAACCTACCATTAGGTGATGTGATTCCCTAACGAAGCCGGAGTGATTGAAGAGGTCTTGGGAGACCAAATTTTGTCCAAACAATGTTTTCTGATAATGGTAGAAGAACTGGAAAACAACAAGATGTTCACTGACGTCGGCAAGGCAACCAAACAGAAAGTAGTAGAAGACCTGGTGGAGGTACGGATAGATGAGACTGACCCAGAGAAATTCTTTTTGCTCGGCTTGTCTTTGTCCAGCACTAAGAGAAAAGAGATTATGGAGTTTTTGATATCTAATATCGAAGTGTTTACCTGGACACCATATGACATGCCCAACTTTGACCCAAACTTCATCTGCTATCAACTTAACGTCAACCCCACTGCAAGATCGATCATACAATCAACACATTGGTCGGCTCTACATCATGCCAAAATAGTAGCCGAGGAAATGGGAAACTTGCTAGAAGCAGGGGCAATTAGAGAGGCCCACTATCCCAAGTGGATCACCAACACAGTAGTGGTGCCCAAAAAGAATGACAAATGGCGTGTCTATGTAGACTACAAAACAGTCAACAAAGCGTGTCCTAAAGATAGCTTTCCTCTACCACAAATAAACCAATTGGTGGACCTAACTATAGGTCACAACCGACTTAGCTTTCTTGATGCGTATCGTAGATACCACCAGATTGTTATATATGAACCGGACCAGGAGGTCACATCCTTCACAACTCCAAGAGGGTTGTATTGCCACAAGGTCATGCCCTTTGGCCTAAAAAATGCAGGGGCAATGTTTCAGCGAATGGTCACTAAGATGTCCAAACCATTATTGGGCAAAATAGTAAAGGCATACATTGATGACATGATGGTCAAAGTAAGAATGAAACAAACCATCTCAATGACTTAGCTGGGATGTTTGAAATCTTGAAGATGCACAAGTTGTCACTAAACGCCTCCAAGTGTGCATTCGGCGTGGGATCTGACAAGTTCCTTGGCTTTCTAGTAACCAACCGCGCCATAGAAGCAAATCCCTCCCAAATCAAGGCCATTCAAGAGTTGAAAAAGCCTAACATGGTCAAGGAATTGCCGCACTTGACAGGCCTAGCTGCCGCACTAAATCAATTTATAAGTCGATCATTAGACAGGTGTCGACCGTTCTTCTAGGCGCTTAAGGAAAAATTTAAGTGGGATGAAGAATGTGACCGAGCTCTGGAGAGTTTAAAGGAATACTTGACCTCTCCACCAATGTTGGCAACCCCAGTGCCAGGAGAGGAACTTTACTTATACTGGGCAATCTCCCAGCATGTAGTTAGCGCGGTGTTGGTACACGCCGAAGGAATACAACACTTGTCCATCTTTTATGTGAGCAAGACATTGCTAGATGCCGAAACACGATACTTTCTATTAAAAAAGCTTGCCTTAGCTTTGATGATGGCTTCAAGAAAGCCGCCGCATTACTTCCATGCACATATTGTGGTCGTGCTGATAGCATTCCCTCTGAAGGCCTTATTTCAAAGGGCAGACTTCCCCAGACGAATATTGAAGTGGGCAGTGGAGTTGGGATAGTTCGACATCAAGTTCCAACCTAGAACGGCAATAAAGGCCCACGCTTTGGCAGACTTTGTGGCAAATTTTTTCTCCAGGAAGTCATTCTATTTGCCTGGTGGACTTGATTGTAGAGACCGAACAAAAGGGGAGGAAAAGCCACAGGAATAGCGTAGTCCCTGTAACAAGCTGATTAATTGTGCAAGGTAGGCCTAACAGTGGCTGCATTGTCTGCCAAAGCCAATAGTGCATAGCCAAAGGGGAATAGGCAAACTGCGCAACTACAAGTGGAATTTACAATGACATGCCTGAAAGGAAATGGTAGGGAAACCGAGAAAAGAAAATATCGATCAATCATAGCACAAAGGCTTGGAAGAAATAACTAAAATCCCAGACCCTAAAACATGTTCGGGCCCATTCACTTGCTAGAATTTATTTGTGGGGGAGATGTGGAAGCTCTTTATGGATGGCGCTTCTAACAAACACGGGGCCAGGCTAGAGATAGTCCTCATCTTGCCAGATGGCCTAACCATCGAACAAGCAATCACATTTGGATTTCCGGCATCCAATAATGAAGTGAAATATGAAGCACTACTAGCCGGTTTGAAGTCAACCTACCAGATGAAGGCCACCGAGCTAATAGTGTACAGCGACTCCCAATTGGTAGTCAACCAAATATCTGGCGACTACAAAGCAAATGATGACAGAATGGCCAAGTATCATGAGCTGGTTAGAAACAAAATCATAAAATTTAAAGTTGTGAGCATAGAACAAATCGGCCAAGAAGAAAATAGCAAGGCAGGTGAACTGGCTAGTTTTGCGTCGATGACATACGCTTCTATCCCACACCCTTTGCTAGTTGACTTCCTGCCAAGACCGAGCATCGAGGAGCCTGAAGCGGTTGAGATATTCTGTGCTGAGCGAGGTCCCTCTTGGATGGACCCTATCATCGCATTCTTGAAAGATAGGATTTTACCAAAAAACAAGGAGGCCAACAAGATTCGAGCAAATTTGCAACGATTTTGGCTTTCTCCATCTCTAGCGCTATACAAAAAGTCCTTCACTGGACTGTACTTGAAGTGTGTCCATCCCATCAAGGTTGAGGCATTCTTTTTCAAAATTCACATGGGCATTTGTGGAAACCACTAAGGGGAGAGATCTTTGGTCTATCGAGCTATCTCATAAGGGTATTGGTATACATGCAAGTAGATACAAAAACATGTCAAGAAATGCGAAAAATTCCAGATGTTGGCGCATCAAATCTATCAACCAGCCAGAGAGCTCCTACCCGTGACTAGCCCTTGGCCTTTCGCAATGTGGGGCTTAGACATAGTGGGACCAGTCCCAACTGCATTGGGCAACAAAAAGTTCTTCATCGCGGCAACAAACTATTTCACAAAATGAGTGGAGGCAGAGGCACTTACATCCATCAAAGAAAAAGATGTCAATAAGTTTGCCTGGTAGAATATCATAACCCGGTTTGGAATCCCCAAGGTCTTGATATTTGATAATGGCACCTAATTTGATGACAAAATCTTTAGGGATTTTTGCAAAGAGCACAAGATAGAATTCTATAACTCTACATCGGCGTACCCTTAAGCCAATGGCCAGGCTGAACCATCCAACAAAGTGATCTTAGATGGTCTAAAAAAGAGGTTAGAAAAAGTGAAAGGAAAGGGGGTCGAGGAACTTCTCCATGTCTTATGGGCCTACCGAACTACGTCTAGGCGATCAACCGGAGAAATGCCTTTTGCCTTGGCCTACGGCCTGGAAGCAATGTTCCCTCTAGAAGTCGGCCTCCCCACTATCAGAAGCAAAAATTTTGATCTAGATTTGAATGGAGAAGCAATAACCTTTGATCTAGATCTAGCCGAAGAACGAAGAGAAAGGGCGTTGATCCACATCGCTTCGTATCAACAAGAATTGTCTAGAAAATACAACAAGGTGGTGTATCCAAGGAAATTCAAGATTCACTATTACAAAAACAGATAAAGATCACACTTTTTTTGTGTGATGTATGTTATTTAATCACACCTTTTAAGTTTTATTAAAGTGTGATATTTGGGAGTGTGATTAAAAGTGGTCATTTTTAATCACACTTTTTAAGTGTGATTAAAGATATTTAGATCACACCTTTTAAGTGTGATTAAAAATATTTTGATCACATCTTTTAAGTGTGATTAAAAGTATTTAGATCACACTTTTTAAGTGTGATCTTTGGAAGTGTGATTAAAAAGGGTCATTTTTAATCACACTTTTTAAGTGTGATTAATAACATTTAGATCACACATTTTAAGTGTGATTAAAAATATTTACGTCACATCTTTTAAGTGTGATTAATAACATTCACTACTAAAAAAAATACTTTTTGTGACCGTCACATGCCGTCGCAAATAATAAAAATACAGTCGCAAAAGACTTTTTGCTACGGCCTATGCGACCGCACATGGGGGACGCAAATATGGTGGTGGCAAATACCTTTTGCAACGGCAAAGCAACGGTTGCAAATTATTTGCGACCGCCTAAACTACTTTTTGCGACAGCTATTTTTCCGTCACAAAAAAAAAATAAAAAAATAAAAAACACTTTTAGCGACCATTGTTTTACTCTCACAAATAATTATTTATTAAAAAAAAATCATATATAGGTTTGCTACAACAAAAAAATCAATTACAAGCACCAAACAATTTTTTGTAAATGAAAAATAACAAAATTAACAAATTAATTAAATTTATAATAGACATTATCCATTAACCATCTTTAAATACACTGCACTAAAAAATTCAAGTCTTTAAAAAAAAAAAAAAGAAGAAGAAGAAGAGCAACATAATCTTTGCTCCCAACATCAACCGCTCGATCATATCAACTATTCCCTCAACAAAATCTGCAAAAACATATATCAAACTTGACTTGAAAATTTAATGCACTTAAATGTGTTAGTTTAGCTTAAAATAATCAAAATAAAACTATGTCAGTGACCTATCTCTATGGCAGATCAGTGATTTGCAACAAGAGTTTCAATTACCTTAAGAGCAACTTCAAGCTTAACTATGGGATCACTTAATTATGGCATTCGGAATTATATAACAGTATTGTGGCGAGAGATTTCCTTAAGAACTCCGCCATCACCACCACCTACAACCAAAACCTGCATCAAGTAATTCAATTAAATTTAGCACAAATCACTACTAAAAAAAACACTTTTTGCGACTGCTACAAGCCGTCGCAAATAATAAAAATACAGTCGCAAAAGGCCTTTTATGACGGTCCATGCGACGGTAAATGGGGGTCGCAAATGTGGGAGTGGCAAATACTTTTTGCGACTGCAAAACAACAGTCGCAAATTATTCGAGACCGCCTAAACTATTTATGGCGACCGCTATTTTGCCGTCACAAAAAATAAAGAAAAATGCTAATGTGTTTTTTGGCAACCATCTTGTTACCGTCGCAAAAAAACAAAAACAAAAAGGAAAACGAAACATAAAAGTATAACGTTAAGCATTCTAAGAATAGCAATGACAAGAATTTAGACAGTATAACATTATAATTTAATCAGGCATTCCATTTGAGTCTCAAAATTGGAGCCATATGTAAAAGTTATTACAACTAAAAACTTGGAAAAAGTTCTTTTATGACATTTTAGACTTTAAAGCAAATTTGGGAGTGCACAATTTCATATTAAAACACAGGATCCGTCTTTATATTAAAAGCCCAAAACCCAAAGAATGTGAAAATAACAATTTGCTTCAGAGAATTTCCCCTTCTTGATTGCCAACGTGGTTTTTCGCTCGCAAATTTTGATCTGGAAGTCACTAAACTTGTCTGAGTTCATAAACATAAGGTCATTCTTCTTCAAGTCTAAACAACAGCCCAGCAAAGCATATCATAAAATTACAGAGTCAAAAGAGCATATCAATGCTATGAAATTGTGAGGATCTTTTGAAGTGATATTCCAAATCCACTTACAATTACAACTTCCCTAGTATCAAATTTAGTATGGAAAGCAAATATGAAACAATTGAAGAAAACCAGACTAATAACAAAATATATAAATCCAAAAAATCAATCTCTGAGAGATAGACAGCGAGTCCCACATCGAAACAATATGTTAAGATGAGAAAAGAAGTACAAGGGGCGACCTTACTTGAACAAGATCTATTCTACAAGATCCGTCTTCATATTAAAAGCTAGAACAAAAACTATTTATTTTCCACCATTTTAGACTTTAAAACACGTTTGGGATTGCACAGTTTCATATTGGGAAGATTGACTAATATTATGAGCAACTAGATAAATAGAATTAGGCTTGTATTTTATCCAAAATAATACTGTAATCAAACCTGCAGCCCACACCCCATCTGTTAGTCGACCAGATTAAGTCAATGGCCTATCTAAGTTCTATCATCTTTACAAGAATGTTCACTGACTCAGCAGCACTTATGGCAAGAATGGCCACAAAACACTAGAAAAAGGCTCACCCTATATCAATTCTTAAATGACTTTATCTAGTGTCATTAAGTTTTTTTCTACTTCTAAATATGATTGCTTATTAAGATCCATTGTGATAGGCCATTCATGTGTATGAGGATGTTAAGATAGTTGACAGGGGTGAAAACACAGAAAAAGAAATGGAAAATGAAGAACATGGTGTTATGGATAACTAACTAGAATCCAATGGCAGTTCAGATCTTTCAAATCAAATCATTATTGTTATTTTTCATTCCTATATGAAATATGAGATGTACAAAAAAACTCACCATGGAGATATATGTTCCTCAAATCCAAGCTTGCACCAGATCAATAAACATTATGATGGGGAATAGATCAAAACACAAAGTACCCAATTTCTAGATCTTTCAAAGCTGAATTGAGGAAACAAGCAGTAGCAAGGCAACGACCCATTTGGTCAACATTTCTCTGAATTTGCCTGCACCAAAGCACGACAGATTAAAATTAAGAATTCAAATTACAGGTGAAAAACATTTAGGTGGTTGGACAGGTCTACACACTCGCACAGCTGCAACATACAATAAATTAATAAGAACTATACAGATTAGACAAATAAGAGATCAAGTTTCATAGTATTTTGCTTTTAAATGCAAGAAAGAGAATGTAGCTTGCCTGTTTCACGAGCATGTCTTAGGGAGTGACTACTGATGAAATTTTCCTTGCACTATTTTCTGAGACTTTTTTCAGCTTTTTCTTTATTGATCCCTATCTTGCTCTTCTCCAAGAACTCATCAAAAGCCCGATATACGTTAATCAAAGTCAGATGGTCTCCCTCTAGACTTGAGAAGCACTTTATTGCGGCTTGTGCCTGCATGTCATCCATAAACAGTCAGATGAAGGTATACTAACAAGGGTGCAGGATGTTTCTAACCATGCACATGCAAATGATATATGGTAGTAGAAAATAAAACCAAAACCAAAAAAAGCGAGAAAAAAAACATATAAAACAGAGAAAAATCAGGGAAACCATTCTCTCAAGCACTAAACTTCCAAAGGTGTTATCACAAACAAGGATGCATTTGATATAAAACAAGCTTCAAGTCACAATAGTACAATCAAGGTCTGGCTTGAAGTCATTCTCCTAGAAAACTAATCAGAGCACATGCCATAATTTTTATTGAGAGAGAGAGAGAACGATCAAATAGAGAAAATATAAAGAGAAGGGGAAAATAAATAAAAGAAAATAGGGAATAAATTGGCTATTTGCGACTGATAATCAGCTGGTCGCAAATTATATGGTAGCAAAAGGTCAATTTTCTAGTAATGCCCCCAGTATATACCAGTGCTGATTTGGCCATGGAAAGCAAGAAGAAGTTGAGAAGTTGAAGACGTTTTCTAAATTTACCAACAGTGGATGTTTGCATGAACTTCTCCAAACTACAGGTTAAATTATCATTTATTGCTTGAAACATAGTGAATTCTAGTTCAACTCAAATTCAAGAGATCTCAACTAAGCACATGCCTTTGGATAGTAGATCTATTATATTCAGCAATATCAGCAGAATGCCTACGCTATAGAATTGAATATAAAGGAAACCATAACTGCAAGAATATAAAAATTAGAAGTTAGTTACGCAAATTAGCAAAATCTATTAACGGTGTAATAAGAGAAACAAGAAGAACACAGCAGCCTGATTATTTCCTCAAAAACTTGTTGTTTTCAATGAAGAAGGCACACTTAGGAGCTTATATTCCACTCAAAAGGGTAGATTGAACCTTCCATTAAAACGTCTTTAAATATTCATCAGAGGAAAAGAAATGAGCTTATAATCATACAGTGTCAGTTTCCCCAAATTATGTATCAGTACTTAACCTTTACTAGTGGTGGCATGGTTCCTGTGTTTCAAATCATGAGAAAACCTTTACTAGCTGTGGCATGGTTCCAGGCTATTACAATAGTTATTTTGGTGTCCAAGATATAAAAGCAAATTTTCAGCTCTTAAGTAGGATTTATTACAAATGCATGTTTTTGGAACTGCAAATAGCTGCTAGCACTTTTTTACTACAGAAGTCAATCCCCTGGTTAGCTTCCTGTCTCAACTTTTAATTGTTGAACTTTCCTGGCCTGATTCTTTGTCATATTGTTGAAGTTTTGAAATCGATTTCTAGATCATCCTCACAAATTTGATATGAATATTTCGAGTAAGCTATAAACGCTTTTTGAGTGTTTTCACTAGAAACTAACCATATGTTCTTAAATAAAAAAAAATTAAAAATAATAAAAGCAAATAACATACCTTCCTGGCATTAATCTCAAATTGAATTTGAACATCATCAAGCAAGGCAGGCCAAGACTCAAATTCCAACTTTTGCCATGAGGATACCATGTTAAAAATCGGATCCAGTTCCACAATTTTTTGAAGAGCTGGATGATCATCGCATTTATTCAAAAGAAATACAATTCTTTGTTGAAGAATTGTAACCAACTCCACCATCTTAACCATCACAGGAGCATTTGAATCCTAGACACAATTAAAAAAGGAGAAAAAAGGTTAAGGACCAAACGAGTTTAAAAAGTAAATTGTAAAATACATAGAAATAAAGCTTGGAAAACCTTGTAAAAATTATATGCATGAGCTGATTTATGAGATGAATTTAATTTCTGTTCATGCTCCAAACAAAGGTAGAACAAGTGTTTAGGAGCAAGTTTAGCATCCAAACTGGACAATAGTAGTCCTTCTAAACCTGGACAAAAAGACATCATATGAAATATGTTATCGTATGAACAAATTACCGCATATTACTTAGATGAAAGTTTTAAAATTAATCACCATTAATCATTCTTATTCCCAGTCCGTAGCAGTCGAAGAAGGATGGCAACCGATCTGCTTCAGAGACCTTTAGAATTCCAGGCTGCTTTGGGGACCAGATATTAGAATAAAAATAGTTCATGGTATAAACCTCAGTTTTAATACAAAACACACAAGCACATACAAAGAAATAAAAGAACTGAACGTGGCATAAGTTTTAGAAGGCTACAATGATGGAAGCAACAAAACTAAGATCTGAATATATATAGCTAGCATAGAAATAACAAACAAAAGGTAAGTCGCAGATATATTTGATTTGACGTTTATATCAAATTAGAATTAATATCCTCTATTAAGAAAATGATTAACTCAGTGCAAGAAACATGTTCACCGTATTAGATTCTCAACACAAAAATCAAAAGACACTACTAGATTATACTGAGAGCAAGGTAATTGAGTTGCCAAGGTGGAAGGACATTAGGGGAAATAGGGGCAATTGCCCCTGCTGAGATTGAAAGGGAAAAAAAAAATGTAGCCACTTATACTGTCATTCAAAATAGGTCTTCATTTGATTGAAAGAAAAGCAATTGCTGAGGAATTACCAGATATGTTTCTGCATTTCCATCAAAAACATTATACATTTCCATCCCAGGGACTGCCACCACTGTGAAACAGATTTGATATGGTGTAAGCAAACACAGAACTCCAATATATAACAACAAAGAATTTTTAAAATTAACATCAAAGAAAATGTAGACAGGCTGATTTTCATTTTCATTCCCCTTAATGTCACGGGCATAGATGAAAAATCAAAGCAGCTTCATATTACAGCAAACAAAATGCAAGAGGAACCTCAATTTCAAATGTAAGGATATAAATCAAAGAAAACCTCATATTCACATCCAAAAAATTGCCTAAAATAGCTTCATATCTACAATACCAACACCATACTAAGTAGATAAACAAATGTACACAATAAATAAGCATTGAATATCAACCAATAGAAAGAGAAGACAACCAAAAAAAAAACAGAAAAGAAGAAGGTCCACCAACACAAACATACATGAATCCCCAAATGCGAATTTTTAAAAATGCTACAGAAAATAAGCAATTTTTAAGGCCATTCCTTTCACCTTCATTCTTTACCATAACTAAATGAAACCCCGTATATAAATTACCATTCAACACAGGTGAAAATGTCAGCTAAACTCAACAATCAGACCTTTCAAAAGATTAGGGCTCGCACACAAATTTCAGAAAGCCTAAAATTCAATCGGTGGTAAACAAAGACAAGTTGAAAAGTTTGGAGCATCATCCCATTCTAATTCACACCATAATGACCATTCCAATAAAGCACACCCCTCAAAATTAAATTTCATTGCCGAGCAAGAGACTATATCGGCGCCTTCCTGGTCACAGAACTAAATGCAGCTCCCCAAAGTACAATTACAGAAACAAAACCGCACAAAACCCTAAAACTCCCCGAACCACTAAACAAACAGCTCGAGCAATAAGGAACCAGCAATCCCTTAACAATAAATAAGAGTAATTCATATCCACGTAATACTCCACAAACTTCATGTGACTATACAGATAAACACAAACCCAACAAAACATGGAAGATTCAAGTAAAATAGTGTGCCTCAATGAAATATGAGACGTGTGTGTGTATATAGTGGAATGACGGAAGATAATGTTACCTGGATAGAACACACAGAGAGAGAGAGAGAGAGAGAGAGAGACTGCGAGCTGTGCAATAACGAACGGCCAGGGCTCGTTTGCCCTTTCGGCTGCTCCTCCGCCGCTCGCCGTCGATCGAGAGAGAGAGAGAGAGGGGGGAATGGAAAAAAAAAAGGTGGGGAAGGGAGTGGGAATGGAAAACAAAAAGGGACGGGAATAAAAATTATTTTTTTTTTTGTCAGAAATGAAATTTAAATAACAAAATAATGTCGATTAATTTTTTTTTTTTTTTTACGGTGGGGTTGCCGTCGTCAAAAAAATTTATTTTTTTGTTAAAATATATATTTTTTGTAGTTAATGAATTTTTAAAAAAAAATCTTTTTTTTTTAGTTACTAAAATTGAAAATTTATTTGTTTCATTTTTATTTTAATGAAAAAAAATATTATTATTTTTTATTTAGTAGAAGTAGGGATAAAAAATATTTTTTTTTTGTCATAAATGAAATTTAAATAATAAAATAATGTCGTTTAACTTTTTCTTCTTTTTTTTTTTGCGATGGGAGTTGCCGTCGTCAAAAAAATTTATTTTTTTGTTAAAATATATATTTTTTTGTAGTTAATGAATTTTAAAAAAAAAATTCTTTTTTTTTTAGTTACTAAGATTGAAAATTTATTTGTTTCATTTTTATTTTAATGAAAAAACTATTATTATTTTTTATTTGGTAGAAGTAGGGGTAATATTTTAATGAAAAATATTTTCCACTAAAATAAAAGTTAATTTTCTATGACCAATGAAAAATATTTTTCTACGGCCCTTTTTTTTTGTTATTAAAAATCATGAACTAATTTTTTTGTGGTAGAGGAGAGGGAGTGGCAGTAGTGCTGAAGGTGGTGGATAAGAGATGATGGTGGTGGTGGTGGTAGCGGGGGTGAAGGAGATTAGTGGTGAAGTTATGGTAATGGTAGAGTAGATGAAGTGGCAAGGGTGAAGGAGAGGTAATGGTAGTAGTAGCGGCAGTAGTAGTGAAGGTAGTTGATAAGAGATGATAGTGGTGGTGGTGGTGGTAGCGAAGGAGATTAGTGGTGAAGTTGTGGTAGTAGTAGAGTAGATGAAGTGGCAAGGGTGAAGGAGAGGTAATGGTAGTAGCAGTGGCAGTAGTGGTAGTGGTGGCAATGGTAGTAGTAATGGTAGTCGTAGAGGTGAAGTGGTAACAGTGGTAGTAATGGTGGTAGTGAATGTCGTTTGCAGCAGTGGTGAAGGTGGTAAAGGAGATGGGTGGTGAGAGAGAGAGAGATGAGTGAGAGACAGATAGAGGAGAGACAGAAAGGGAAAGAGAAAGGGAGAGAGAGAGAGAGAGAGAGAGAGAGAGACAGAGTGATGAGCGAGAGAGAGGCAAGTGGTCGCTAAAAGTGCATTTTCTTGTAGTGGATAGATAAATCGAGAGGGAGCTCAGTAAATAGAGAAGATGGAAGGGAGAGAGTGAGCAACGCGAACACAGTGGGAGAGAGAGAGAGAAGAGAGAGAGAGAGGGACAAAAAGATAAAGAGATAGAGAGTAAGAGACAGAAAAAGAGACAGAGAGAGAAGAGAGATGAACGAGAGAGACAGAGAAAGAGATAGAGAGAAGAGAGATGAGCAAGAGAGACAGAGAGAGATGAGAGATAAGAGAGATAGAGAGATGAGCGAAGAGACATGGAGAGTAAAGAGATGAGAGAAGAGATAGATGAGTGAGAGACACACAGAGAGAGAGAGAGATAGATAGATAGATAGATAGACAGAAAGAAAAGAGTGATGAGTGAGAGAGAGAAAGAGAAGAGAGAGAGGAAGATGAAAAAATGGGTGAAAAGATATAGACAAAGAGAGAGAGAAAAAAAAGAGCGAAAAGAGATAAACGAGAGAGAGAGAGACAGAGAGAGATGAACGAGAGAGATAAAGAGAAGAGAGATAGAGAAGAGAGACAAAGAAAGAAGAGAGATGAGAAAGATAAACAGAAGAGAGATGGACGAGAGACACAGAGAGAAAGAGAGAGAGACAGACAGACAGACAGACAGAGAAAAGTGATGAGTGAGAGAGAGAAAAATAAGAGAGACAGAGACAGAGAGAGAAAGAGACAGACAGACAGACAGAGAAGAGTGATGAGTGAGAGAGAGAGAGAAGAGAGACAGAGACAGAGAGATAGGAAGATGAAAAAATGGATGAAAAAGTTCCGTGTCTAAAGCCTCCTTTTCTAGTAATGAGTCGTCTCTATCATTCATGGGTGGAATAGAGGCGCGGATTTGGGAATTGTATATTTTATATAAAAATCGAATTGAAATATTTTATACAATCACACCTATTTAAGGAGTGTGATTAAATATATATATATATATATATAATTACACTTATTTAAAAGTGTGATTAAAAAGTAGTAATGTATATATAATCACACTTTAATTAAAATGTGTGATTAAAATATATATATATATATATAATCACACTTATTTAAAAAGTGTTATTAAAAAGTAGTAGTGTATATATAATCACACTTTTAATTAGAAGGTGTGATTAAAAAATATATAAATAATCACATTTTAATTAGAATGTGTGGTTAAAAAATATATATATAATCACACCTATTTAAAAAGTGTGATTAAAAAGTAGTAGTGTATATATAATCACACTTTAATTAGAAGGTGTGATTAAAAAATATATAAATAATCACACTTTAATTAGAATGTGTGATTAAAAAATATATATAATCACAACTTGTTTAAAAAGTGTGATTAAAAAATAGTAGTGTATATATAATCACACTTTAATTAGAAGGTGTGATTAAAAATATATATATATAATCACACTTAATTGAAAAGTGACATAAAAAATAAATATTATCACACTCAATCAAATTAAGTGTGATTAAAATATCAATCTAATTTTTTTTATCACACTTCCAATAAAAGTGATCTTTTTTTTTTTTGTCAAAGGTGTGATCTTTAACTATTTTTGTAGTAGTGATTATAGATTGGGTATTGCGCAAAGTAATGGGAAACACATTGGTGGCCTGGTGCTGGCAAATTAGGACCCAGCTGGGAGGGGTCGTACAAAGTTGTGGGGCTAGCTGGGAAGGGAGCTTAACACTTGGAACACAAAGACGACTGAACTATCCCAAGGCCATGGAACATAGCCAATCTCAAGATATTCTATTTTTAGCATTTTGTACTTGTATTTTTTTCAAATTTTTGTTTGATATTTAATAAAACAAGTAGATAGCTTCTGAACATTTTTTAATACTTGTAATTAATTTGGCCTGTAAGAAACCTTTACCCAACTGGGGGCAAAGTAGATTGACATGTTTGACCAACTCTTTTTAAAAATTCTTTGCACAATTGGGGGCAAAGTGGGTTGGCAAGTTTGACCAACTCTTTCTTGTAATCTTTAACCGAGCTGGTTATTTCGGCCAAAGAAGGTTGGCAGGTTTGACCAACACTTTTTGAACTCTTTAACCGAGTTGGTTATCTCGACCAAAGAAGATTAACAGGTTTCACCAATACTTTTTGAACTCTTTGACCGAGCTGGTTATCTCGGCGGAAGAAGGTTGCAGGTTTGACCAACACTTTTTGAATTTTTTGACCGATCTAATTATCCTCGCCGAAAGCTACATTTTGAACTAATTAGATCGTGCTATTTTGGAAGTTCATTGCTTGGATCTTCATTTTTCACTCACAACCTTTGAGGTAGGAATATCTTTATACCCTTGTATATTTATAATTTAGTTTAAGTGTGTGTGAATCTTAAGGTGTGGGTGATTATTGAGATGGGTGCTACATATATATATATATATGTTTATGTATATGTATATGTATATATGGATTTTGTGATGATAGTGATTTTTGTTTGAAATTGTGAATGGTGAGTATCTATATATGGAAAATAGTGTAAAAAGACTCAAATCAAGGAAAATTAATACATAAAAGGAAAACCCTAAAATTTATTGTGTAACCTTAAAGATTGTTCATGGATTATGACTTACAAGGAAAAAGGAAATTGATGAGTAGAATTGGAGGGTCCTTGTAATTCTTTGCAATATGTTTAAGGTGTTATTTTTGGAATGTGGTTTTGTTGTACTTTATGGCCTAACAGTGTGGAAAGAACTGAGGTGCCCACTTGCCTGGTTGTGACAAATGTGGAAATACACTGAGGTGTCCACTTACCCGGTCGTGTGAGGACGACAAATGTGGAGGGATTGAGGTATTCACTGGTCATCCGTGTGAGGACGGAAAAATGTGGAATTGAATGTAGAGTCGTGTGTTGTTTAATAAAATTGAAGATATTGAATTCATGGGAATTGGTAGTGATCATGCATATTTTAAATCAAATACTTATATACTTGACTAAATATATTCTGTACTGAGCAATCACTCATTTCTATCTAATCACTTTTCAACCACAATGTCGCCAATGAAGAAGAGGATGACTATCCCTATTTGAATTTAATATTTTTGTGAACTTTTTTTTTTTTTTTTGGGTGAATAGTTTTTTTTTTTTTTTTTTGGAATTGTGGGGCATGTTCTTAATAGTTGTTTAATTGGATTTTTTTCCAGGGTGTTACAAGGTGACTAAGTTTAAGTCCTCGATCACATCCAACCTTATTGTCCTTAGTTCTAGGGTTGCTTCTAATTCGGCTGTCTCATACTCTTGTTGATTATTTGGATTCTGAAAGCTAAAGGATTTGGGCCTCAAGCTTGAGCAAGATCCTATGTTGTACAATCTTAGGATCAATTCTAGTCATGTCTTCGTAGGACCACGCAAAAACATGTTTTCGAAATTTTTTAATAAAGTGACTAATTGCTCGTGCTTTTCTGAAGACAATATGGAACCAATCTAGACCAAGCCATGATATTTCTTAGTATCCACATTAACGAAAATGATCTCATTCATTCAGGGCTTAGCATGCCTCTCTTCTTCTTCTCAGTCGATCAAATTTTTCAAAGCTTGAGAAATTTCTTCTTCTTTTCTTTTTTTTATTGAAATTTTTGAAATTTTTTTGTCAATGTAATGAATTAAAGTCACAAAGAAGTAGGCGAAAATTACTGCATTTTCATTCAAAACCTATAGCTTAATGGTTGAAACAGACTAGAAAGAAAGTGAAAAGATAGACACTGAAAGGACAGCGATGTCTGGGTTATCGCTCTCGAAATCATGAAACTTAGACTTGCCAGATTGACTCGATCCTGATTCTAGCTCCATAGACTTAATGGAATCAGAATTAGACTCAACACCCAATTCACAAAGTAAAATGAAATCATTCTCAAGCTAATTACAATGCGTGCCATCTACCACGTCTGGAACGAAATTTGCGCAATCAGTAGGTAGGTCGTCCATCCCCCGATCATAGAAATAGTCACATTATCTCCCAAGTTCATTGATCCAACGCCGACAGACTTTGTGGGACCTGGTGGGGTGATGACCTTGTTGTCAATTAGGTCTTGAATTTTATGGCGAAGGCAAAAACAACGGTTAGTTTCATAACTATGTTGCTGATAGAAGGCACAATACTTAGTAGAATCATGTCTAACTGGAAGGCGATCAGGGAGATGTTGAGGTCAAGGGGTTTGAGATGGCTATTTTCTATGATGATTTGAAGAGCTTTGGCCAGAAGCATGTGGAGGGGATTAAAGATGCGACTACCAATCTTGGAAGTATTGATACAGGGGTTGGTGGGTGTTGATTGGGTTAGGAGAACTCTTTCAGGATTGGAGCTGGGAGGGGTGTTTCTAGTAAGGCATCCCTCTTCATGGCTTAACCCCTGATTCAAAGTGCCCTCAACTTGGCTTCTCACACTGAATGCATTTGTGGTAACTCCTACCTTGGCATCGAGATATTGACTAGCAAAATTTCATCCATAGTTCTTTCAACAACTGCAAGGACTTGTCATTTGTTTAGGCCTTTGAACTTTAAAATTTCAATAACCCATTAGAGATGTGCACAAGGAACAATACTTGCCCCAGTCTCATTCTTGTTACTTGCTTAAGCTTTGTCAAGGGATTGAGGTGGCTATATCTAGGCAAGGCCCATTTGTTGTTGACATGATATCATCCAGGCTTGCGATGGCTTTGGGTTGGCCCATTCCAATTTTAGTTCACCCCAAGATTGAAGAGCTTTTTGATGTGAAATTTCTAGCATGTGATGTAACCGATGATAGAGCTAAGATCCCAAAGGTTAAATCTACCGCAGTTCTCTGAAGATCCTCAATCATGCTTAACATTTCAGAAGTAGTGGGTTCGGCCATTGGTGCCCTCAGTGTATCTGAACCAGATTGGTCTCGATGGATTGATTGGGGTTAGGCTCTTTTGAGTGGGCTAGACTTGATTTGGGCTGCTTCAGAGTTTGCTTTTTGCGGTTTGAGATGATTGGGGTTCCAATACATCCATCTTGCACAAGTTAGTGCCTTTTGGAATGAACACCTCAAGCTTGGGCAAATAAGATGGAGTGATGTATATACTAAGGTTATAGATGGATGGCAATGTATGGATTAGGTTGAGATTGTAAGGTGGTGGGCAATGGTCATGAATTGACGATGGGTTAGTGGTGGCATGAGGTCTTTTTGGTAGAGCTATGATCTCATTGTCAATAAGATCCTGAATCTTATGATGGAGGCAGATGCAACAGTTTGTATCATGACTGTGTTGTTGGTGGTAAGCACATTATTTGGTGGGGTCATGTCTTGGTGGAAAAGGACTTAGGAGGGGTCGGGGGTCCTAGGAGCTCTAGGTGTCCTTTTTTTAGCAGAATTTTCAAGGTTTGCGATAGATCCATGTAAATATGATGGAAACTTCGGTCATGCTTTAGACTATTACCAGCAAAAGGGTTTTTTAGTGGAAGTGATGACAATGCTTACTTTGCAGAGTTTCGCAGTTGTTGCTGCTACTAGTAGTTAACATTGAAACTGCGAACTGCGAACAACATTTTTCCTCATAAGCTTATTACCTTCCACACAATGATTCCCTATCTGATGGCATCCTCGATTTGAACCCTAATTTCATGGAGGTCCTTGAAGTTAAAGAGTGGGAGAACTATCATTTTCTACAGTAGCTTTCCAGGCAGATTTCTAGCAACCATATGGACTTGATCTTTCTTTAGAGGTCTATTTGCAATCATAGCTGTTTTTGCCCATCATTTAGTGATAAATGTCACAAAGCTCTCATTGTGCTCTTGATGAGTTGCCTCTAATTCCTAGGTGGTTATGTCTTGGTAGCAACTGGTTTAGGTATTTTGTTCTTTGTTGCAGGTTTCGATTCCATCTTGTGCAAGTGCACTTTGGCTTTGTTCTCTAAATGTTTGTGGAGGATTCTATTTGGTTGTGTAATTAGATTTTAGCACACACATAACAAATAGATAGATGGTAGATTGTAGATTTTATTTCTATCTCATTTCTCATACACATAATTTATAATTTCTAACATTAATTCAATTAAATTACATTTAATTATAAATTCTTAATAACATACTATAATTCTTAGCTTTTAACTCTCAATTTAATTTAATTATATTTTAGATCACAACTAATCTTAAATATTTAATAATTTATTGTAATTCCTTACTTTTTAATATAATTTTAATTTAATTTTATTTTAGATCACAATTAATTCTAAATTCTTAATTATTTATTATAATTCATAACATGTTAATGTAAGTTTTATTTAATTTTCTTTTAGATTGATTCTTAATCATTATTTTTTATTTAATTTATATTTTAAATTAGTTCCTAACTGTATTTTATGTTTTAAATCAATACTTAATTACATTTTAATTTATTTTACTTTAATTAATATATTAATCTAATTTTAGATTTGGAAAAAAAATTGGTTAAAATTAATTTTTTATTATATTAATTTCACTTTATTTTTTTTGAAAATCATAACTCACTCTAAAAAATAGTGTTTGCGATTCCATTAATTTGGATGAAAAAGATGAAAAAAAATAACGGTGACATTTTAGTTCAAAATCACACATTTCTTTAATTTGGATTAAAAAAAAAAGAAGACATTTTATTTCAAGATCACATAACGAATTTGTAACTATATTTAAATCATAAAAGGGCAAAGAGCTCCATCTCCAAATCACGAGAAGATAAAAACTCTTATTTTTAAGAAAAAAGTTAGGGATCATGAAAGATTTATGATCCTTAAATTACCTTAATTAGTGTGTGGTGTTTTATTCTAAGTGTAATTCAAATATTACAAAGCTTTCGTAATTATTTTTATAAAAGATTTTTCATGATACCTAAATTATTGTATTTTTAAATGTAGCCCTCAGCCCGTTTAAAATTCAACAATGATAGAGACCACTAATTTTGGAGCTCTAAAAAGACCACTAATGACATGGCACTCAATAAAAAAAGAAAAAAAATACAACACCAAGGCCAAAATATCAAATCATTCATGGTGAGCCCTACTGTCACATCATTAGTGATAGCACTAATTAGTGCTCCCACTCATTTTCCTTTAAAATTTGGTTACATTATTTGCCATCCCCGTCAAGGCAGATAAGCAGACAATACACAAGACAGTGTCCGAATGCCGGCCAAAATTCCCCTTTAAAGTTTTTCCTCTTTTGAACCTACAAAATACCAATAGCAATGCATGTGTCAAAAATGTATTAATCAGTTCTTGTGTTCTCAGCCAATATCACCTCCAGGACATATACCTCTATTTCGCACTCGTCCTATCCTCTCTCTCTCTCTCTCTCTCTCTCTCTCTCTGTGTGCGTGTGTGTGTGTGAATGTTGTTCTCCGTATGCAAGCTTTGGCGTTGTGGGCTGTGAGAGTTGACCATGGAGGGCAGATTCAAAAGAAACTTATCAATCGAAAGCAACGGGCCGTTGCCGCCAATAATCATGCAAAAGAAACTAGCAGAGAGTCGGCGACAGACTCAGCATAGTAATCGTAGGCCTGAAAATGTCCCAGACCTCACTGATTTCATGAACGACATGTTCCTCTACGGGACTATAAATGCCAGCGAGAAGGCCTATAATCTAACAGGAGGAGTAGGTTCCACGGTCGACGATGGTGGAGATTCTGATGATAGCACAAGGAGTATCGGTAACAATAACAGTAACAACAGTAGTAGGTTAACTCAAGAATGGCTAGAGGAAGCCAAGCGCATGGTGGCATCGTCGCCTTCTCGGAGTGATTCTCCCTCCAGACTTGTCGGATCTCCGAGGTTTGCCTCCTCGTCCCAGCCCAGATCATCGCTGTCCATGCTTGATCGCAGAGATCCAATTTCTAGGTCTGCTCGCAGGTAATATATGAAATATATATCTCTAATCGATATTCATTCTGTCAGTTGTGTCTAATGGATGAATGCATGCAAGAAATATCAAGTTTAACCAAAACAAATAAACCAAATGCAAGAAATATAGCTGCTATCACGAAATTAATTCTTAACCAAGAACCCCCCCCCCCCCCCCCCCCCCCCCCCCCTAATTTCACATTTGATTAGTAAATGAGGATTCCTATTCAAGATAAAAAATTAAATTTAATTTCTAAATTCAATGATGTAGTAATTAAGACAACATTTTTTTCCCCCACAACTTCTCCGTTTATCAACTAAATCACATCACTTATATATCATTGTGTCTAGAAAATGAATCTATGCTTTGTATATCATTTTTCTTGGTAAATATGTACACATGAGACAGCCTTAATTATAGGTCAAATTACACTGACAGTCACTATATATTTTTTTCCTTATATCATTTTGATCCCTACACTTTTAATTGGCTCAGTTTTGACAGTTAATTTTAAATTATGTCAATTTGGTTCAATTGATAACACCGTTAGTGTTTTTGAAGAAAAATAATCATTAAATTTGTTGAGATTAACTCACTAAATTGAACAAATTTATAACTTTATTCCTAAAATCATGACACATGTTATTTATGTGCGTATTTTTCACTAAAAAATGTTAGCATTTGCGCTCGATTGAATTAAATTGAGACAAAATTAAAATTTATGGTCAAAATCAAACCATTTAAATTATAAAAATTAAAATGACACAAAGATTAAACTAGAAGAACTACCAATGTAATTTTCTCTTAATTATACTAAAAAGTTCAATATTTTTCTTATTTCAACATAAAACAACCTCAAATATGAAATGGCACTCGGTCGATAAATTCAATTTTAAATTTTCTTTACTCAAAAGTCTACACACCAAAATATTTTGTCCATAAGAACAAGTTCTTACAAAATGACCAAACTATCCATACATATATAATATAATATTTCCCCTTTTTTTCTTTCGCATAATTTTTTTTAAAACATCTTGTTGATTTTGACTAAAATGCTGTTCCTTTTTTTTAAAAAAAATTCTACACTAGCACTAATCAAAAATTGTTATTACTTTGATACCAAAATATTTTTTTGTAACAAAATTTTTATTTTTGAGAACAAAAATTTAACCCTTTAAATTTTTATTTGTTATAGTGTGTGTACACAATATTAGTTTATACCACATACATTCTAGTCAAATGACAACTACCCTTATTTTGATTGTTTGGTACTTTATTTTATTTGTGAATGTATATTTTGTATTTGGATTTTGAATTAATAGATAATTTTTTTTTAAAATTGTAAAAAAGTTAAAGTTGTAAATGTTCTTTTTCATTTTGTATTTTTATCCAATTTTTTATTTATTATTCTATCAAAATATCTAATATTTCAAAAAAAATCACTGACTACCCATAAATAAGGAATAAAATAATTGAAATTTTTTAACAAGACATAAAACGAAAATTCAATAGTTATGGTTATAAGAGATCCAATTGTAATGACCATTAAAGTGGATAAATAAAAAGGATAAAAACAAAACTGGATTGACAAAATGAAAAAATATTTACAAAATATATAGAATCTATCTGGATGTATTCACCCAAAAAAAAAAAAAAAAAAAAAAGTCTATGTTGATGTAAAGGATCAATTTCAACAAATATTGAATTTATAACAAAAATTTTAAATTTATTTTATTTCAAAAGGTTTTAATATAACTGTTTTAAACAATTAGTTAAAAAATCAATCAAAATATCCAACCAGAAGCACACCACACCGCGTCACTACTACTAACAGTTGGGGTATTTTTTTTAACTAAAATAACAGACACAGAGCAGTGGAAAGCTTCAGCGGAGAAATCCTAACGAAATCAGCAAAGCACAACCGCAACAAATCGGAAACCTTGGACCAACCACCCTCTGCCGCCGATATCTCCCCTGCTTCAGTGGTCCACAAATGGTTCTCCAACATCCTCAAATCCCCTAATACCGTCCATTCCTCATCATCACCACTCTCCCAACCCAACAACGACACTACCGCCCAAAATCCGACTGCCCCACCACTTCCACCGCGACAATTAACCCCGCGCAAGTCCCGCTTCCAGAAGAACACCAACCCCCCCATTGCCACCCAGCAGCAGCCACAGGGGATCCCATCCCACCTTTCCAAACGAACCTTCAAAAGCACCACCACTGCCGACAATCCGCCGGACACCCAGTTGTTGTCTCCGCCGAAGAACCTCATTGAATCGGCTCATCGGAGATCGATTTCCTCCTCCACCTGCTTATTGTCAGATAATCTAATCCTGTCGCCTCCCAAGAACTTAGTGGAGTCTGCTCACCGAAGGTCGATCTCGTCGTCAACGTGTATCGCGGACAAGATTTCATGGAAGCCTAGCGTAACTGAAGAGCTGAAGGAGCATGAGGTGGTCGACCATACCGGAAACCTGAATGGGTTTCTGAAAGAACAAGGGATCAAGATTGGGAAAATTTTGAATGGAGAGATCGATGGGAAGGCCAAAATTGTGCTCTCTGGACCTTCCAACAGTTTGAGTTTTTACTTTACTTAATTTTGATTTTGGGTTATTGGGTTTCTTTTTGTATCATGGTTGGGTCTAATTAATGTTGGCATTGCAGGTACGAGTTCAATGGTGGCAGCAATTTGCTATGCGTGGCTATTGGATAATAGAATGAGGACTAATAAGGAGGGAGTTGAGGGAGATAGCGGCACAACAGCAGTGGTGGCGCCAGTGATGAATATGAGGAGGGGGAAAATGTGGAAGCAGCAACAGGTGGCTTGGCTTTTTCACCGTGTCGGACTTGATGCCACTTCATTGCTCTTTTCTGATGAGGTACTTGCTCTTATTGACTAATAGGTCATGCCAGTTAATTTATTTATAACATAATTTGTTTCCAGTTCTTAGGTAAAATTTGAACCTTAGTAGGACCTACACCAAAGCATTGAAGTTGTAGGATTGTAATTAGTGTCGTTGAATTGGCTCAATTTGAATTCAGTATGTTGTCAACTTTCTATTATTTATTGATGTTTTGTGAAATTCGATTTGAGAATTGAAGTTTGCCGTGAAGATGAAGAATCACTAGATTTCAGTATGCGCAATTTAAGTATATTTTTACTAGAAGGAAACACATCCCTTGAAAGATGACAATTGTCGTATGTACTGGAGACTGATTATTGATTGTGTGTATCTGTAACAGTTTTGTACTAATGTGAAATGTGCAGTTGGACAAGAAGAAAACTAGAAGGAAAAAAATGAAAATTAATTGAGAGATCAATGAAGGGGTTACAATTGGTTCAATGGTTAAAACTTGGCCTAATAACCTTGAGGTTATGGGTTCAAGTTTTGGGACCGCCACTTTGTGCTTTATGCCAAAGGTTAGGTGTGTACTCAATCTTTCTCCTCCCAAACACACATTAATGTGTACTAATTGAGAGATCAATGCTTTTTGTCATTAAAGAAATAGCATCAAGAAATGCAGTGTCTAGCACTAATAGCATAAAAGCTACATAATACCAGAATGTAAATTATGATTGAGTAATGATCATTGCATTCCCAGAGTTAAGTCAATGTCTTTAGACTGCTTTTCAACTGAGGATAGTTATCAAGTCCTATTTGAAGAATTTTTTGGTTCAACATCTTTTCTATCAACTGCTTTACTATATAGAATAGAATCACTGACTTCAAGGTTATATTAGCATGAACATTAGAGCCATTTATTGTTTACCAATTTCATATTTCTGTTGCAGAGTAAATAATTGTGAACAAGTGTTGACATTATTATTGCAATATGAATCAGGTGGATTTGGAAACACTAATGATGGCTAAGCAGCTGAGCATCCTTGTTGTTGGGCAAGATATCCTCAAAACAAATGGCGAGGTTGGTATAGTTTAACCAAAGATAGTTTAAAATCAAAGTATAAACACACATGGTTTCTATCAACAAACATTGTCAAAATTGATTTTATGCATTCTTGGTATATGTTTTCTATCACATCTCTAGGTTGGATCTCAGTGCACCATTCTTACAGACAATTATTGTGAAGATGCTTATGACTTACTTCAGACGCCAATCCTGAAAAAACTTCTGGTAAATTACATAAATTTTATGTCATCTTTGCTATTTTATGTTTTTTTGTTAATCAATTCTTTCTCATTCCGACGAAGATGAAGAAGAAAAAAACAAACTTCTTGCTTCAAATGTTAAAAAAACTAGCTTGCTTTTTCAGAGGTCTTACTACTATGTTGTTTCTCAGCTTGCAGGTATTTTACTTGACACACAAAATTTGAACACGTCTGATAAATTGTCTATGACTAGAGATGCAGAAGCGATCCAGTTGTTGTCAGTTGGCTCTGCCCCCAATTATCGAAATGAACTTTATGATCAATGTACGCTTTTCTGCTTCTCATAACAGCCAGTATGTTGGATTAAAATATCTAATATTTTGGTACTTTTCTCAGTGATGCAAGATCAAAGAGATGTTTCTTTCTTTGAAGCTTTGCGGCACAACTATGGGAAACCTCCTAATGAGGGTAAGTTGTCTGTACTTCTGTTGGCTTTTTGGCTTTTCGAAGGATAGTTTTGTAAATGCGAGCGTGCCAGCAAGGATCAATCAGTCCTTACAGAAATTATAATTGCCAACCAATTTATCAGACGATTGTGTTTTAGTTCTTTCAGCCTCAATGAAGAGGACTTTTACTGGTGGCTTGACTTAGGAGAAATTAAGAAAAAATAACAAGTAATATGAAGAACAATCGCAGTATTTCATTAAAAATGAACACTTACAATAGTCCAAACTCAGCCTCGAAGAGGTTTACAGCAACAGTCTACTTGAATCTACTTGAAACTACTCCTAGGAATCGAAGTGCAGTGCATGTATTTAAAGGACAAGTATTTAAAGTGCAGGTATTTAAAGTGCAGGAAATGTAAAAACTGGGAAAGAAAATATAAAGTAAATGACTGGTTTGTATGATCTGAGTCTGGGGGTTTTTCTGGGGACTTCCTTGCTATTTATACTTGCCAAGAATGACCTTCGAACTGCACTTCAAACCGTCGAACTGCTCCTCCATGATTGCTGATCATGCTGCCTTAGAAGTAGTTCCACTACGCCATTACTTGCAGTTAAACTTCCCTCTTATATTTGAATTTGAATATGAGTAACCGTTGAGGCCACGTCATCTTTCGTTTCTTTGTTGATCTGGTGTTACTCGGATCACGTGAGAACCAATTGTCATCGCCACGTGTACGATCAGGATTGAAGACGTGAATCATCTTCCCATAATACCCTTACTCTGCCGCGTGTCGAATTGTTACTGGCTTTTACAAAATATATAGCCAACATTACCCCCCGCACTAATATATCCAATACTTGGTGATATTAGTGGAACGAAAAAACTTCTCCCGCGTTTTTGGAATGTGCATGGAATCCACTTTCAGGAAACATAACCGTCACCTATTAGGTGATCATTAGCATTAACTCCCAATTTCAATATCTTTAGCATCCGAACGGATTATGGCTCAATCGACTTCTCACTCTACTGATCAAGCATACGAAGAGCCATTGAGTAATGCTGTTTCCCCTCGAAAGAATCTTCACGCATTCATTAGCCATCTTTATCCGCCCTTCCATATTCAGGTCGTGGAGGCTTTTGCGAATTATCAATCTTTGGACTATGAGCACATTGCCATTAACCCTTCGATTCACAACTCCGTAAATACAAGAAGTTCTTCCTCTAGCATCCCTTTGTACTTTGAACAAACTACCTTCAAATCTTTGCTTCGACAAGATACAAATATGGATTTGGGAAGTTCTTCTTCACACACCTCTGCATGGGATGAAGCTATAACTTCTTCATCGTCTGGGGCTTCTGATTGGACAAACTGGTCGACCTCTGAGACCTATGATGTAAGGGAGCGCATCAACCATCATTTTGTTGAGTTTACTGACCCCTTGGAGTTTCCTTCCTTCGCTCGAAGTTCAGTGGTCTACCCTTACGTGCCCATTGACCTTCGACGTAGTTTAGAAGAGAATCTGCTTGTGGCCTGGTATACCTCATCCATGCCTACAAAGATAATGCATCCTACCCAGCGCCCAGAAGAAGCACAAGGATACAGTCCTTCATTCTTGGCCAAGAAGGCGAAGATTTGTTCTTCTGATTGGCTTGATTACATTAATGCCTTTATTCCTTCCACTCCCATGCCATCTCTTACAATAGAGGCATCCACACCTTCTTCTTCATCTTCTGAATTTGAAACCTCTACTCCTTCTTCTCCTCCCGCTCTTTCCTGGATAGAGAAACTAAGGCTTGCTCTTCCAATGGACACAGTCTTTTCACCTTACAACCCTCCATTATCCCCTTCTCCAGCTGAGCGGAAACAAGCTCAACTTCTGCTAGCGGCTTTCTCTCACTTGCCTTTCAATGTTCTTGAGGATGATACCCCTCTCAAGAACTTTCAATGGGCTTGTGATATTTTGACCAGGGGCCATATCCTTAACCCCATTGCCCAAGCAGAACTTCACCTATTTCTGGATTAACTTCCAGTGCTTCTCCACTGGCATCGAAATTCCCTGGTTGCTACGCAATCTTTGGATCAACTCTCATCCCTACGAATTCATGCCCAATACGAAGCAGAGAACTTCCTCGAAGAGTTCGATGACTTCAGAAATAAAGAGTCTGCGTATTGGGACGATTTGGTTATAGATGAGTTGGAACAAACACTGAGGGAGGAAGCTTTCGAAATAAAGGCTGAGGAGCTCTATTATGAAGTAAGAGCACACCAGCTTATGCAGCCAACATTGGAGGAGATAGAAGAAATAATAAGGAAAGAACAAAAATTCATTGATCATTGTTGGATGAAATTCCATGACCTTGTTATTTATTCTATTCCTTATTTTTATGAGCTCGAATTCGTACCCAAATAGGGTTACCTGATGTAATTGTTTTGGCTTTAATACAAACAAAGTTCTTTTATATTCGACATTGTCTGATTTTGTTCCTTTTGTCTTTAAAAGCCAACTCATAGCTTCGAATTGAACAATCTCATTCTTCGAATCTGGATTTAATTGTCTAATGAAACGCTAAAGGAGCCAACATGTCAATTTATGGAATACAGTTGACAATTCTGGCTGTTACTACGTGGAATCAATGCTCTGAACTTTAACAGCATTACTCCTCAAAACTAACTTTAACCAATACATGGTCATGGCTAATATAACCAATCAATTTTAAATTGACTATTTTGCTTCGAAGAGTAATCCACATTGTTTTGGTTCAAAAGGCAATCCCTTTTTTTATAATAAAACCAGCGATTGGTTTCAATGTGACAAATAGTGCTTCTTATCCCTAAAAGGATCCGAGGATTTGCTTCGAAGGTCATTACTTTGATACACAGGTCCTAAAACCCTTTGAAGTAGACCAATATTTGAACAGTTCAGTGCATTTGAGCATGTAGTATACTTCGAAGCCGGCTTTCGTATTTCGAAGCCGTTTGTTTGAATTTTGGCGCCAAAATTTGGCTTCGAAGCCAAACATCTTGCTTCGAAGCTGGCATCAGCGTCCGGAATGTGCTCTTCCAGAAATTATCAATATTGGAAGGAACTCCTCGTATTCGTACGTTTTTAGTACTTAACGCCTTATGAGATATATTTCCGGACACAAAGGCTTAAAAGCCCTTTTGTTTCGTGCTCTAAAATCACTTGCCTTTCACAAACCTTCTCTTTACGATTTCTCTTTGTTTCCTCTTGCTCACTACCAATGAATCCTTCCTCGCTAAAAGTATTTACTGGTGACCATATCGATCCTACCATGGCTTTGAAACGATGCATCGATGAAGAAATCACCAAACTATCATCTGGCGAGTCAAGCCACATAGATGGACGTCTTTTCGTGCCCTGTCATAGTGATAAACAAGAATACGTCCTTGGCCCTATTTTTCGGGAAGTTCCCGCTCAGCTCGCAGCTCTATACCCTCGCCTGGAGGACCATTTCCTTCTCTATGAAAGAGGGCTCGATTGGGGGAACTGGAGAGTGAATCGTCCTCACCGTTGCTGGCCGACATTGAGAACTGAATGGGAAGAATGGTATGACAGAGTTGTGCCTGCGAGAGAAGATGACCTGCAAGAACTTTATATCCTGGATGCCCTTCGTCTTTCCAGGTTCATTATTCCTGAAGACCCTTTTTTGATTCCTGCTGCCTTATGTTTCTGGAATATGGCTTTTAATTTCTTTCAATTTCGGTGTGGCATGATGGCCCCCACCATTCTTGACATTTGCCATCTCTTAGGGCTTTCACCCCATGGTTCTCCTTTTACTCCCAACTATCCAGACCTTCCTGTCAAATTTGCTCTTCCATCCCTAAACTCCTCTTATAGCGACTTTGTAAAGGCTGAAAATAAAAGGGAAGGTCCTGTGAGAGACAGAGAACTATTTTCCTTTATCTTATACTGGTTATGCAAATTCCTTTTTTGCACCTCATCTCAGAGGATTATGCCTGAGTTCGCTCCACTTGCGAAGGCACTTGTCTTGAAAAAACACATAGCCCTTGCTCCTTACCTGTTAGGCCATATATACAGAGCTTGCTCCCAATTTTGTGAAAGACCACTTGATGTTAACCAAGGAGGTCCCCTCTGGGTGCTTCAACTCTGGCTCTTCGCCTATTTTACTGATCTGCATTCTAAATGTTTAAGATTTCTTGTCCAAAATCCTAGCACTTATGGGGAGAAATATGCTAGGATTACCCTTTATCCTGCTTCCTTTGCTTATTACTTTACTTTCTTTTATCAACTCCCTATTTCGCCATCTGCCTCCTTCTTCTGTCCCTTCGAAACCAATAGAGGACCGATCTGGCTGCAAACTTTTCTGGCTGATAAAGAGTGTTCCACCTCTCTTCATAAAGATATGTGGGCCTCTATACTGCTGCCAAGGGAGTTGTTTATTGGCACTTTGAACCCTCGAGCCTACAAGTGTATCTCAGAGGTGTATTGTCCTTCCCAATTTGCCAGACAATTTGGGCTCACTCAAGGAATACCTCTTCCACTTTGCAGTCTCTCGAATGTCCATCTTACTGCTAGGGATTTGAGAATATCCAAATCCAAGCTAGAGATGGCACTACTTAAACTACTGAAGGAATTGAATGAGTTCCAATTTGTCCCCTTTACTCCATCTGGCTTTGTTTTGAAAGGATTCCAGAACTGGTGGACAGTCAATATGGAGGTGCGCCTATCTGTACTTCCCCATGATTTGCTGGTAGGATTGGGAGTGTCTTCGAAGGTTAAGTCAGTGACAGCTGAGAATATTTCCTTTCTTCCTGAAGCTGTGACAACCACCCCTACAGCTTCATCCCCTCCAGCTAGAGTTACTAGAGCTGCTTCAAAGAAAGGTAAATTTTCAGATATCTCCCTTTTCCTTTTTTGAAACTTTCGTTCATCCCTTTACCCTTTTGTCCTTTGGTGCAGGGTCTCCGCGAGAAGAACTCCCCAACATAGCTAAAACTTTAGCTGTTCTCAAGAAAAGACAACAACAAAAACAAAAAAGGAAACTAGTCCTTCCTCCTGAAGAATCTGAATCCCTGGAAGAAATAGAGGTTGAGCAAGAGCAAGAAGTGCCTTTACAAAGAACAAAAAGACAGAAGATGGCTGCCTTCCCTTCTGACACAACGGAACATCCTCCTCTTGAGGCGACCACTACAACAATGGGGAAAGAACTTACTTCTGAAGCATCTGAACCCCAAGTTGAAGAGAGGGAGATCGAAGAGGAATCAATAGTAGAGCTGCCACAAAAGAAGAGAAAAAAGCTGACTGTCCCTGCAACTGACTTGGTTGAGGACCCCATTCATGAAGCAGCTGCCAAGGCCATAGAACAAGAACATTCCAAGGCCATAGTTGTCTTCGAAAGGGCTGAGAAGAGACGGCAGCAACAAATTTTAAGAGAGGAAGCTGCTGCTGCTGATGCACTTCAAAGAGAAACTGCAAGAAGGCAACAGACTGCCAAACATTACTCCCTTCGCAGCTCTCCCCCCAGTGTTAATATCTCTGGAACAAGTAATTTCTTTCACACTTCCGCTGTTTTTCCTTTGCCAGCTTTTGATACTGGATTTTGACATTGCTTTATATCTCTTCTTCTTACAGCAACAACTACTGCGTTCATTCTTCCAGTGAGGCCTTCCTCGATTTTAGTTGAAGTTGACCAGGTGCAGTGTGTGAAAACTATCCAAATCATGCTCCCTCTCTCTAAGCCAACATTTGATATACCTTCTCTGAACCCAAGCATTCCTGCTTCACTTTTCCTTGGCTTAGATCCATATCTTCCTTTCTTATCTTTTGATCTACCTCAGTCTACTTCTTCGATCCTTGCTCTTCCTCCTTCCCTCACAGAAAGTCCAACTGCTACTCCATCTCTAAAGGCCACAGAGGGTGCTGGTAATTCTCCAATTCATGGTTTATCACCTATGCCTACTTCCAGCCCCTCTTCACTTGATTCGTTGGTGGCTAAGACCATAGAGGCTGCCAAAGAGGCTCCCTCCATTTCTCCTATCCCCATGCAGCCCTCTGTGTCTTCCACCACAACACTCTCTATGCCTCCCATGTCTAGGGATGAGGTAGACATCTTCGAAGGAAGATTGGCTAGTCTCTTCGACATATCCTCCTCCTCTCCAACCCTTACTGCTGATGCTGAGCCATTAGTCTTGGCTGATTCCTTGCTGGAAATCTTTGAGAGTCCTTCTTCTCCCGGCAGCAAGCCTCCTGCACCTTTAATAGATCTAGACACATGTTTGGAACTACTAACTTCCTTTTCGAAGATTCCCTTTGAGGCTCTACAAAGGCCTATCATTAGAAACGGGTTTCTTCAATGTTGCAACATTGCTGAGCAGTCCGGTATGAATGTCTCAAGTCATCTATCCCAGGTTGCAGCTACTATTGATTTCTATCTTAACATCTGTCATGCTGCTAAGACTGCGGATGAGAAGCTGGTTCGAGATCAGAGTTTTGTTTCTCAAGTGCATACTAAAGTAGCAGATCTCAAGGAACAACACTCTTCTGTCTCCCAGTTTCGAATCCAACTGCTGGAGAAAAAATCTCAACTTGAAGAGGAGTTGACTGCAGTAAACCAAGCCTTGGTTCGAACTGATACCAAATTGCAAATTACCAACCAGGAGCTGGCTGACCGAAAAGAAGACATGGCTACAGCTATTCAACTGTTTCCAGCACTTAGCCATAGGAAGTCCACTGTACAAAAACAATTAAGACACTGTAATGATTTTTGGGCCAATCTGTGGCACAATGTATTTAATTCTTTATAAAAGAACAAATTTTGTCTATCATTTGAGTAGTCTTAAGTTTTCGTATTTGATGTTCATGTTATTCCTTGTGTTTCCCAAATGGTTGGAAAATAAGGTTTTAAATATCTGCCATTAATCTTTTTGGGATGTACATAACCATTCAAATTTCTTAAATGATACGCCCCAAAAGGCAGAACTCTATGAATTTGATAAGGTCCTTCCCAGTTAGGTGACCATTTACCAAACTTATGGCTTTTAATCCCTATTGGGAGTATTGTTTTCCATACCAAATCACCTTCATCAAAGCCAATGTGTTTGACCTTTTTATTATAATTCTTGGCTGCTTTCTTCTTCTGGAAAAGAATGCTATTTAATGCCAAAATTCTGGCTTCATCTATGCCTTCTAATTCCAAGCACATGCTTTGATGGTATTGCTCAGGATCTAACTGATCTTGGCATCTTACTCTTAAAGATTTAACATTGATTTCCACAAGTAAAACTGCATCATGCCCATATACCAAGGCATAAGGAGTAATCCCTGTGCTTGACCTTGGGGAGGTTCTGTAAGCCCATAACACATCTAACAATAGGTTATGCCAATCCCTAGGATTATCCTCCACAACCTTTTGTATTCCCTTTTTTAAGGACTTATTGGATGATTCAGCCTGACCATTAGCTTGTGCATAATAGGGTGTAGAATTAACAAGGCTAATTCCAAACTCTGCCACAAAAGACTTCACCATTTTCCCATCGAACACAGTCCCATTATCAACTGTTATGGTTTGTGGAATGCCAAATCTATGGATCAGATCTTTAATGAACCCAATAACCTCTGTTTGGTCTACAGCCTTGTATGGCTTAGCTTCGACCCACTTAGTGAAGTAATCGGTAGCCACTAAAATGAAACAATGATGTTTCGAAGAGGGTGGGTGTATTTTTCCCATCATATCCATGGCCCATCCTCTGAATGGCCAAGGCTTCACTACTGCATGTAGGTCAGTTATGGGCACATGCCTTATTGTGCCATGCTTTTGGCATGCCTGGCAGCCCTTTGCATATTCTATGCAGTCTTTAAGGATAGTTGGCCAGTAATAAGAATGCCTTCGAAGCAACCATCTCATCTTTACGCCGGGTTGATGAGCACCACAGATGCCTTCATGAACCTCAGCCATAGCTGTTAATGCTTCTCTTGGGCCTAAACATTCTAGCAATAGGCCATCTCCCCCCCTTTTATAAAGAGCATTACCATACATTATGTATTGCATAGACTGCAATTTAACTTTTCTGCTGGCCTTCGAAGATGGACCAGCCAAATACTGCATTATTGGATGCCTCCAATCTTGTTCTTGCAAGTCATTATGATTGACTTCTAAGACTACATTCCTTTTATTCAAAGGTGGTATCAATTTTTGATATGTTGTTTGGCTTATGTCCCTTTGGGTATTATCCCTTCTCTTGAAGTTCGAAGCTTTCTGAGCCACATCATTAGCTCTATTATTCAAGAATCTTGGAACATGAGTTACATTTGCTACTTGAAATTGAGAAAGCAGATGTAATGCAACAACATAATATGGTAAAATACTTATGCTTTGACACTTGAAAATCCCATTTACTTGGTTAATCACCAACTGAGAGTCTCCAAATATATCAACTGCATGTACTTGTAATCCAATAAGGATCTCTAGTCCCACTATTAAGGCTTCGTACTCAGCCTGGTTATTGGAACAAGTAACTTCATCCACTCTGAAACCATGTGTGGTTTCTACCCCTTGTGGAGATTTAATCACAATACCAATTCCAACTAAACCATTGGCTTTCGATCCATCGAACCACATCTGCCATGGCTCAACACTGGTCAGGCCAAGTTCCATTACTTCTTGGTTCTCTGTTTGAGATGGATGGTCTACTAGAAAATTGGCTAAGACTTGCCCTTTTACTGCCTTTTGAGGGACATATTCTAAATGAAATTCTGATAAGGCTAGTATCCACTTGCCAATTCTTCCCCTCAACATAGGTCTTGACAACATATACTTAACCAAATCTGTGGTTGCAATCACCAAGACAGTTGTAGGTAAAAGATAATATCTTAATTTCATTGCAGCAAAATACAAAGCAAGGCACAGCTTTTCGACAGCTGAGTATTTACATTCACAAGAATTTAAAAACCTACTAAGGTAATAAACAGCTTGTTCCCTGCCTTCTTCATTGTCCTGGGCCAAGAAAGCTCCCAATGAATCTTCTGCTGCAGCTATATACAACTTCAAGGGCTTGTTTCCCTTTGGTGGCATCAGTACTGGAGGGTTGGCCAAGTAGGCTTTAATACCTTCGAAAGCAGTTTGATGCTCTGTTGTCCAGACAAATTCCTCTTCATCCTTCAGCCTTAACAAGGAAGAAAATGCTTTAGTTTTCCCAGCAGTGTTAGAAATAAACCTTCTAAGAAAGTTAACCTGCCCAAGGAACCTTTGTAATTCTTTCTTACTTGATGGAGGCTTAGCTTCGATGATGGCTTTGGCTTTGTTCTGATCAATCTGTATTCCTTTCTTGTGCACCACATAACCTAAGAAGTTTCCAGATGATACACCAAAAGCACATTTGAGAGGATTGAGTTTTAGCTTGAACGTCCTCATTCTTTCAAAAGCTGTTTCTAACTAAAACAGATGTTCTTTCATGGACTGGGATTTCACTATAATGTCATCAATATAACACTCTAGATACCCTCCAATGAGATCATGAAAGATGGTGTTCATAGCCCTTTGATATGTTGCCCCAGCATTCTTCAGGCCAAATGGCATTTTAATCCATTCGAAGGTGCCAATATTTCCAGGACATCTGAATGCTGTCTTGTGGATATCCTCCTCCGCAATGCAGATTTGGTTATAACCAGAATGCCCATCCATCATTGACAAAATTTGGTGTCCTGCTGAACTGTCTACCAGTAGGTCCACTATAGGCATAGGGTACTCATCTTTGGGAGTTGCTAGGTTTAAGTTTCTGAAATCGATGCATACCCTCATTTTACCATTCTTCTTAACTACAGGCACAATATTAGATAGCCATTCAACATACCTGGCTGTCCTAATAAAGCCTGCCTTAAGTAGTCTAAGAATCTCCTCTTTGACCTTCTGAATTACTTCTGGACTCATCCTTCTTGGTTTCTGCTTGTATGGCTTGAAATTAGGCTTCATAGGGAGTCTATGTTCCACTAATGACCTATCCAATCCTGGTAGTTCATTATAAGACCATGCGAAGCAATCTTTGTATTTCTTTAAAACAACCAACAACTGGTCTCTGTCCAGAACGTTCAAACAAGCACTTATATAGGTTGGCTGTTGTACAGAACCTTCCCCTAAATTCACTTCTTCTAAGGGGTCTTGTGTCTGAGAACTTACTAAAGCTTCCTCTTTGATTCCTTCTACCTTCGAAGCATATTTCTTGCTTTGCTCCACTCGCAAGTTCTCTGGTTCCACATCCTTACCTTCTTCCTCATAGACAAAATCTGTCCATAAGGCATCCTCCTCTTGTATCTCCTGGACCTTTGTCTCAATGTCCAATGCGCAGTATTTCCCAAGGGTCAAAATTCTGACCTGTAGCTGCTCCTGTTTACAGCCAATCATCATGGCTTCTCTTTCTTGCTCCTGTACTTTCTGGACTATTGCTTCTACGTCCAATGGTGAGAATTTAACCAGAGCCAAAGACTTGGCTTCTTGCTCTTCATCTCTTTGCCTATAACCAGGCATCATTGCCATCTTTCACGACAACCTCTTCATCAGCACTCTCTTGGACTAAGTGCTTTAGGTGTGTCACTTCCTCATCAGCCGTCACTTCGGCTGAGCCATCAGCTTTCCTCAGTATACTGAGTGGTGTTACTCCCTCAATATACAACTTGGCCTCTGCAAAGTCTGCACAGGCTATGAAGGGTTGAGGATCTGCATCAATTTCCTCTGTCTCTCCATTGCCCAAGGCCATCATGATCTTCTTATGCAAAGAGGAAGGCACACATTTGTTGGTGTGGATCCAATCTCTCCCAAGTAAGGCATTATATTTGGCATTGCTGTCGATGACGAAGAATGCTGTCATACAATCCTTGGTTCCCACACTCAAATTAATAGGCAGAATCCCTTGAGCCATCTGTTTATCTCCAGCAAAGCCAGCAATAGTCGTGCTGGTTGGGATCAACCTGGGATTCTTTTTCCCTAGTTTCTTCAAAGAAGATTTCGGTAATAAGTTCACTGCTGCCCCATTGTCTACCAGGACTCGGTTTAGCTGTATCCCATCAAAGAAAGCCTTGATGTACAGAGGCTTAACATGTTGGGTCATGGAATTCGAGGGGTATTCAAAAGGATATGAGAGGTTGATGCTTACCTCTTCCTCACTTTCAAACTCAGTTTCCATTGGAGTAGCCATCTCAGGAGCATCCTGTACCATACTCACTTGTGACTCCTCACTAGAGACAGGAATTGGATCCATGTCTTGGTCACCCTGACCCTCATTCTCAGCCTGGAATTCATGAGGTAGTATATGTACCATATTGACTGATACAGGGGGAAATGAGCCAAACTGGATGGCTGGCTGTACCTTCTTCCCCTCTTGGCTATCTTGCTCAGTGTCTTCAGCAGCATCCTCCATGCTGCACTCTGGTACTTCATTGATAACTGATCCCTTCAAGGGATCCTTCTCGACTGGTTCTTCAGTCAGAAATGTGTGCTCAGCCATGAAGGCTTCGAACATTTCTTCTTCTGCCATTTCCTTCTTTTGGCTCATGTCAATCTCGTCTCCCGCTTCACTATCACTTTCCATCAGAGCCTTCTCCAACCCTGCCAAACTAGACTTCTCCCTGGCCTTTAGTTCAGAATGAACTTGGGCCAATTGTTCTCTGCTACAAACCACTTTGCTTTGTAGAGTCGGTTTTGGAGTATGGTCTGACTTCGAAATTTTCTTTCCTTCTGTCTTGACTTGTGAAGAACTCTCTCCACTTTCTTTCAGATCTTGCTGGTACTGGGTATACCTGCGTTGAATTTTCCTTCTTTGTGATCTGGAAATGACTGGGACCATATCTGGTTCCTTTGTCTTTGGATGTTTAAGTAATACCCAATTGTTTGGGGCCACCAAAGGAGGCTTGACCATCCTGCCTTGATTCTCAACATCCCTTTGCGTAGGTGCCCCCCTAGGTTTGTTCTGCATTACAAACCAATCTGGGACCCCTGGTACCCACGAGCTTACTGATCCAGAGGTCGAACTGTTTCCTTCTACCTTAGAAACCATCTTCGAAGCTGGCTGTGAAGGTAAATGCTTGGCTCTGACTTCATGTTTCGAACCTGATTCAGTCCTTCGATGAAAAGAGCCATTTTCTGTCCTTCGCAGGGTTGGTCTAAAAGGCCAATCTCTGGCTTTACTCCCATAACCTGAACCCCTCTCCAATCTTCTTTCAGAATGGCTACTTTCTACTCTGTAGTAGTTAGGTGGCCTAGACTCATACACAGGCCTCTTGCCTTTAGCATGCATTCTGTCCACTACAGGTTCAACCACTAATGGGCGTTGCCTGTCACCAGCCGGATACGGCCTTTTGTTGTGAGCATTGGTTGATTTAGGACGTCTCTGAACATCCTTATAGTATTGCTTCCCATCAATTGGAAGCCCCTTTAACCATTTGTAACTTAATCTGCATCTGGGACACATCCTCTGCACTACAGCTGCTTCGAGAGAATCATCGTCCAGTGCTTCTTCATCAGAGTGTTCCCTCTGACGTGAGAAACCTTGTCCAATAGTTGGTGGGTTTCCAATCTCCTTCTTGGCAGTTGTCTGGTTGGCAATATGCATTTGCACATTGACCTCTTCCAACTCCTGCAGAGATAGATTCTGAAAGTTTGGTACAACCACATTAGCCGCGCTTTCTCCAACTTCTGGAAATGGGTTGCTGTCAATTCCCATGGCTTTTCCTGTTTTGGCTGGGAACTTCAAACTTCCTTTTCGAATTTGCTCTTGGATCCTGTCTCGAAAAACAATACAGGTTTTAGTTGAGTGAGACCAAGAATTATGCCATTTACAGTATACTTTTCCTTTAAGTTCCTCTGGAGATGGCAGTTTGACTCCTTTTGGTAACTTAAGGAAATTGGCTGCAAGCAAATGATCAAAAATGTCATCTGCTTTTGTTAAGTCAAAAGAGTACTTTCTGTGAAAGTCTTTCTTTTTAAACTGTTGGTCGATGGTTGTATCCTTATGAATTAATACTTCACAGATTACAGGTTCTTTGCCCACAATCTCTGCTGCATCAATCTCATAATTGGGATCTCTATAATACGTCTTATACGAAGCATTATTTCGATCTTGTTCCTCCTCTAGTAATGCTTCATATCGAGACACCTTATAGGTTAATTCGACCAAATCCCTAAATTCAGTTGAGTCAAATTTCTTTCGAAGCCTGAACTCTAAACCGTTTTGAGCCAATCTTACAAATTCTGACTCTGGAAGGATGACCCTACATTTATTTCGAGCCCTTTTAAATCTGGCAATAAACTGAGTAGCCTTTTCTTCAGGCCTTTGACTCAATCTTGCCAAGTCTGCCATGGACACCTCTGGCTCCGATTGGAAGAATTGGGCATGAAATGCCTCTTCCATTTGTTGCCAATTTTGAATGGAGCCAGGTGTAAGGTTGATATACCATACAAAGGCTTCCCCAGTTAGGGAATTTGGAAATAATCTCAGTTTCATGTAATCATGATTAGTGAATTCACCACATTGAGCAGCGAATCTGGCAATGTGCTCTACTGTTGATTGATTTCCAGTTCCATAGAACAAGGTAAAATCTGGTATTCTGAATCCTCTTGGATATTCATGTACCCTATCTACCCATTCTGGGTATGGTTTTCTGTATACAGGAGTCTGGACCCCCCGAGCCATCGGTCCACACATCTCCCTAACAATATCAACAATTTGGTCCCTAGGGACCATATTCTGTGCCTGCTGAACCAGTACTGGAGGGACAAACACAGGGTTTGGTGGACAAACTTGTGCTTGTGGCCCCCTTGGTCCATAAGGTGGTACATTTGGGACTGGTTGCCCCTGTGGTACAGGTTGCTGTTGGGGATATAGGTAACCCCTTTGAGCCTGTCCTGTGAAGGGACCTGCGAAAGGTGCTGGAACAGGTGTTGTGTCCCTTCCATTTACAGGAAAACTCTCCAACCCCCCGGGTATAAATTCAAACAAAGGATTATTATATCCCCTAGTGCCAGGTATGGCTTCGAACATGGGATTTGTAACCATTCTCATGCCAATTTCTTGTACTTGCCCAGATCCACCAACGTGTGTGGCTTCATTGTTGGGTACTGAGGCATTTTGGCTTACTACAGGCCTTGAAATGGGTTCATACCAAGACTGAGGCGATGGTCTTTCATAGTTCTGAGTACTAGTCTGACCATTAGATTGTCCATTAATTTGCATAGGCTGTTTTTCTCTAGCCAATCTTTGCTGAGGGACATTTAAAACTTCCTCTGTATGTCTTGTATTTGTTGGTTGGTGGTTATTCATTCGATCCAAAAAGGATGTTGCCCACTTTTCCATGGTGTTCATTAATTGTTGTCCCATAGCATCCACTAAGCCATCCCATGGATTTGTTGGCTGAGTACGTGGAACGGTGGATGTTTCAATTCCTTGGTTTCGTCCAATATTATGAACATATGGTTCTTGTCCAGAAGTACTGGTCTATTCGACCATAGGTTCTGATAACATGGGAGCCTCCACAGGATGTGTTACCACATTATCCTCTGGATTAGGTATTTCTACCTCTCCTTCTACGCCTTCTTCCAGACGTTCATTTTCTTCTTGTCGTCTTCTTCTAGCCATTTTAAATTAAGTCCCACTGGGCGTGCCAAAAATATATGTTGGCTTTTTGGCTTTTCGAAGGATAGTTTTGTAAATGCGAGCGTGCCAGCAAGGATCAATCAGTCCTTACAGAAATTATAATTGCCAACCAATTTATCAGACGATTGTGTTTTAGTTCTTTCAGCCTCAATGAAGAGGACTTTTACTGGTGGCTTGACTTAGGAGAAATTAAGAAAAAATAACAAGTAATATGAAGAACAATCGCAGTATTTCATTAAAAATGAACACTTACAATAGTCCAAACTCAGCCTCGAAGAGGTTTACAGCAACAGTCTACTTGAATCTACTTGAAACTACTCCTAGGAATCGAAGTGCAGTGCAGGTATTTAAAGGACAAGTATTTAAAGTGCAGGTATTTAAAGTGCAGGAAATGTAAAAACTGGGAAAGAAAATATAAAGTAAATGACTGGTTTGTATGATCTGAGTCTGGGGGTTTTTCTGGGGACTTCCTTGCTATTTATACTTGCCAATGATGACCTTCGAACTGCACTTCAAACCGTCGAACTGCTCCTCCATGATTGCTGATCATGCTGCCTTAGAAGTAGTTCCACTACGCCATTACTTGCAGTTAAACTTCCCTCTTATATTTGAATTTGAATATGAGTAACCGTTGAGGCCACGTCATCTTTCGTTTCTTTGTTGATCTGGTGTTACTCGGATCACGTGAGAACCAATTGTCATCGCCACGTGTATGATCAGGATTGAAGACGTGAATCATCTTCCCATAATACCCTTACTCTGCCGCGTGTCGAATTGTTACTGGCTTTTACAAAATATATAGCCAACAACTTCATAAAAAGAATCTTAATTGGATTGTCTTGCTTTTTGGAATTTGAGCGTTTCTCATGCATTTTGATCTTCATCTCTAGTCGGATGGTGATGAATAAAACTGATACCTTTCACAAGTTCCACATGAACTATGTTAGTTTTACCAATTGTGATTTCCAAGGCCAGTAGTTTACCACGAAATGAAATTCATCCTTACCAACATTGAGAAACAATTCATCTATCGAAACCCAAACAGTTACAACAAGGCTTTGTTGGAGTTGATTTGTCTAAAATGGTTTATGTAAGCTTGAACCTTGTGCATTTTTATCCGCAAAACACTGTTGAAGTATGGAACAAGTTCATTGCAGTTGTGTTATGCTTATATCTCACAAAATTCAGATTTTCACTTTTCAGAGTTTTGTATAATCTGCCTATTGCTTTCATTTTCGTTTTCTTGGAAAGCACTCAACAAATGTAGACAGGTGGTGTTACCTAAAAATTAAGGGGCATAAATCCAATATTTTGCAGTCTTCAACTATCATATTATTCTGAAGTGATCTCCACTTACAAAGAGTGTGTTGCATCTTCATCCTTTCTTGTTTTTGTAATCATAGGTGGTCGTGATTGTATAGCACCAATGGAGCACAAGATTCAAGAGAAAAAGTCTAAGCATGAAGCAATGACAAAAAATTCAGATAAAAATTCTAATGATGTCAAAAGTACAAGAACTATGTTATCACCGAACTCAGGTATTTTTATCATTTTTGTCTTCACTTCAGATGCAAAATTACCTTGGAAACTAATGTCATGCAAGTAATTAGCCATTTGTTTTTACTGAATGTGAGTTGGAGTTTCTATTTTAGTTTATTAGTCAGACATAAGAAGACAGTGATTAGTGCTAGGGATCTTATCCTTTTTCCTCAAAATCACCTTTAAAAATATATAATTCATGTTATAAACATCCTCCAATCCTTGGTTCTTTTGCATTTAGTAGTACATAAAATATGCACTTGCTGAAACTGGTTATTGCAGTTTGCGTTCTCAAACACTAATTTCCCTTCTCATGATACTTAAGTTTTCCATTTTCTTTCCCTCTTCTAATCTCATGCTTGAACATTTAGATAGGTGAGGCACCATTGGTTGCATTTTTAAAAGTTCTACTTGATATGCTGCAAATCAAATAATTTTTGAATGATGTAGCAAAATATTTGCAAACAGTTTGGTTATGGTGCTGTTGATTATAGTGACAGTGCACTATGATGTTTATTGTACAAGGAAAATTTGTAAAAAATTTCAGAAATAATACACTTTTTCTTTGAAATCGCTGTAGCAACCAGTTGAAGTGTACATGCCAATTTAAATTGCTTTCTATATCACAATAACTGGCAAGCACGACTGACAAATTTTTTCAATCTTGAATGGAAAATTTATAATGTGCATACACACTTCATCTAAGAAGCATGGACACGGACACGTGACACGACACAAACACAGACACGCCAACACGCCAATTTTCAAAATATGCAAGACACGATACGTGAGGGAAACGCACAAACTATATAATCTGATATATTTATTATATATTATATATATAAGAATATATCATTCAAAGATAATACAAAAATATAATATAACACTTATTTTATAAATTTACATTGTTTTTTCTTTTATTATTGTATCCCAAGTTATTTAGTTCAAACAAATAATTGGTTTTATGTCAGTTTAATTGGTGGATACGTGTGTTTAAGCAATGGACACGAAGGGGTGTGTGCGGTGTGTTTTGGGCAGTTTGAGAATAAAATTATAAACCAAAAGGCGAATTAGCGGATTGGGAAATAACCAAAATGCAGCTTGGGCAGTTTGGGGCAGATTCGCGGATTGAAGAATGAAGAGTGTCCAAATCTAATTATTTTTTTTTTTAATTTTTGAAAAATAGGACATGTTTTTACAAGTGTCAGGCACATGTTGGGAAGTGTCCAACACGAATACGCCACTTTCTTCAAAGTGTCCATGCTTCTTAGCACTTGATACTAGTTTTAGATATGAAATTTAAAAGAAAATGATAATTATGGACATGTAAGTATTTGGCTTATATATATATACATATTACTACACACTGTAGATTTTGTATAAAAGCCTATCCTTTTATTGAGCTTTTAGAATAACTGATGTGTCCTCTTAGGGAAAACATTTAGGTGCTTTTCAAGGGAACTTGAAGTAAAGAAAACAAAATGACATTCATTGGCCAGTAGAATGGGTTAAGAATCTATATTGGGTTTCTTTTTGAAAAGAAAGTGCAGCCAAAATATGTGCGAGACTTGAACATATGCTGCTCCTTAGCATCCATATGTTTCTTTACTACTAGTTAATAACATAAATGTATAATATAGTGTTATAAACAAAGTTGAATTAGAAGCTGTTAGTCATTCAACCTTCTTGCAAGCACTTAAAGAGTTTATACAACTATATGAGCAACCAGTGATCATTGTTTTCCATGAAGATCTTATCTTATTCTCATTTATGTGGAGCATAAGCACTTGATTTAGTTTAACACCAGTTTCTCTCTCCCAGCAGCTAAACCTAAAGCTCCTGCAGCAGCAACAATGCAAGCAGCTGAGGCCCCTCGTGGAAAGAACAAATTCTTCCTGGCAAAGTGGTTCGGTTTTGGTCCAAAATGATGGCTAATCTGATACTAGGAATGCTAAATATTTCTGACCAATGGATATATAATAAGTCTTCAAAGATGGAAGAAGCTTTCTGGGATGCTTGTGGAGCTCTACAATCTGGTAACCCACATTGTTAATGTTGTTAGATGTTTTGAAAGAGAAGCCGTTGTGCTTATATTCATATTATATTATTAATTTTGTGTCAAATAATAATTGTGAGAATTGAGTATGCCATTAATGAAACGATGACAAATATTGGAACTTATTGTATCATGGCACCATTCATTTTGCTAGTGTTCAACAAAATGTCATCATCCCCTCATTCATAGAAGCATAACCTCACAATTCTTTTAGAAATTATGTACAACGGTATTCTTATGTTTTATCTTTTCTTTTTATTATGCTTTTATTGTCACGATCCCATCCCGCGCCAAACAGAATAGTGCAGTGATCGGCCGGTAGTCATGGACTACCAAAGGCCTAACTTACAAAACAAGTCGGACTCTAGTAATAGTTGGGGCAAATTTTAATTTTGAGTTGCAGAAGCCATTAATTTATTTAATTGAGTCCATTTGCAAATCCATTCAGAACGGTGCATAACTATATGAAATGAAACATACATCGTTCTTAATTACATTTTTAATTATTTGACAAAGAGTACAACTTTTTAAAAGAACAAATCTTCCAAAACTAAGTACAATTTCCTTCTCACAAACATTTGTATATAATTTCAAGGAGCAAAACCTTCCATGATTTGTCTCTTTCACCTACATACATACGAGGGACAGGGGGTGTGCCAAAGCCCACTTAATAATATTATAGTAAAGTGATAAATGAATGAATTCCAATCCCATTTGCAAAGCATAATATCATATCACATTTTCAAAGAGCATTCGAACATTTAAGAATAACTCATATTTGAAACATAATAGCAAGGTACATCCATTAGAACATAACATAGGGATAACTAGCCCGGGTACGATTAAACAACCCACCCTCAGGTAGCACACGAGATCTCCACAATGGCCAATGGTGCATGAAGACGTCCTCCAATGGCTAGGATTATCTAAGGATGCCATTTAATAGATTCATACAAAAAATATAGGACATTCATTCATTTTGAAGCAAAATAGAGATTTCACAAAACATGATATAACTTATCAAATAGTCTTTTTGAACATAACCTAACTGTCAGGACCCGAACCCGCCCCTAGAGGTTTGGATCATAATCGGCCAGTAATCATCAAATTACCTACGGCCTCCAACAAAAATCTAATCATAATTAATTATATGGGGCTAGAAGCGGAAGTTGAATAATAAAATTTTGCCCAATGAGCTGTGCATATATGGCATAAACAGAAACATCTTATATGTTAATAACTCACAATCATACAACACACCTTGTTTAAACATTCATTTCAGACTGGAGGTACAAAGATTTAAACACAAAAGTATTATTCATGATTTTACAAAACTTAAACTTCTTAAAAACAAAAGATGGTCAAGTATGACCAATAAAAACATAACAAAAGACAAAAGCTTCGTGTGTAAGTCATCCTTGGTTGACTCCACAAAACTCGGTAATTTTTTCACAGGTTCACTAGGGCTGGACATCCCGCTGCTCACCTACATCATATATATAACGGAGTGAGCGAAAATCCAATAAATAGTATCAAAGTAAAGAGCTTATATGAATAAGTTCTATTAAATAATATAAGCATTTCTGTTACCCAAAGGACAACCTAAGAGGGGGTGAATTAGGTTTTTACAAATAAAATAATAATACTCTAATAAAAATTATAACTAGCACAATAGATAAATATAGTTAATGAAATAAAAATAATTAAAACAAGTGTTCTAACAACTATGTCAATTAATGATTTTAGCACAATAAAAATATGAAATATAGTTATGGCAATTTAAATAAAATAAAGAGATAAGGGAGAGAACGGCAAACAAATTTATAGTGATTCGGTTTCAACTCGGCCTACGTCTACTTCTCAAGCTTCACTTGAGATTTTCCACTATTCTCTAGCTTCACAGGGTGCTAGCAACGTTTTCACAGATTGAGTAATCCTCTACGGATTTTACACAGACTTTCTAAGTCCAAAAAAAACACTGAGAGTACTACACTCTTACAGGATTGAAAAGAAAGTGTTTTTGCTTTTACAGAAAGCTACAAGAATTATCTCTTAAAGATAGATATAAAAATGAGACTCTGATTTTTTTGTAATCCTCACACAGGAAAGATGGACTTAAAGCTATACAACTTAATGTATAATTTCTGAGAGAGGATGTAAACAAAAATTGAAGAACACTTCTCAAAAAAAAAATTCAGAGAATAGATGAGAGTGATTTTAGATCAAAGAATATTTTATGGTTTCTGTAACTTGTTTGTAGTTACTGTCACTTGTTCACATCAGAGGCTTTGGTATATATAATGAAACTTATAGCCATTTATAGCCGTTGTATTCATTTGAATTTATAGTCATTGTATTCATTTGAATATATTCCACTCCATCATTACTAATTTGAATATCTTCCACTTGAACCGTTTGGCCTACTGCTGTGCTGGGCTGTTTGAACTTTTGTTTTGGGCTGTTTGAACCTCTGGGTTGGGCAATATTTTTTGGTTGAAATGAACTCCTGATTTAAGCAAATATTAAATACATTCAAACAATATTTAGGATAAAAGTTTAGGTGAGAAATAATGGGACAAAATAAATTTTGATTCTATTTTTCTTTCAAATAAATTAAAACATAATTAAATAAATCGTCAAAATAAATTTTGGATTCTATTTTTCTTTTTCAAATAAATTAAAATATGATTAAATAAATCATCAAAATAAATTTTGGATTCTATTTTTCTCTTTCAAATAAATTAAAACATAATTAAATAAATCATCAAAATAAATAAGTCTAACAATCTCCCCCTTTTTTATGATGGCACACAATGATGTTTTAATTTGATTTGATTTGGGAGTAAGAAAAGTTTCTCCTTAAGTCATGCTCCCTGAATTCATTTCTAAATACATAGGTTAGTACATATATAATAAATAAGCTTTAATTAGAGACATGATATGAGACTAAGATATCAAACTATAAATACATAACATCAAAACAAAATAATATCATAATACATAACATCATATAATTTTCTCCCCCTGTGACATTATCAAAAGGAAAATGATAGTGATAAATGACATCTATACAATTCAAAACATATATATACATATATATACGATTCGCGCGCCTCTCTCTTTTTCGTCGAAAATCGCGTCAGACACGTGTCCCCACTTTTGCATCAGCCGACCAACAAAAGCGAGACGGGTCAATTAACGGCCTCGGCTCTCTCTCTCTCTCTCTCTCTCTCTCTCTCTCTCTCTCTCTCTCTCTCTCTCTCTTGTCGTCTTCTCCTCCGTCTTCGTCTTAATCACTCTCTTCTCCTTTTTCTTCCCCATTCGCTTCTATCCCTTTCTTCGTCTTCGTGAGAGAGAAAGAACAGAGAGACTGATCAGAGCAGAAAGGCTGCCAAAAATGGCCCTCCTTTCGATTACATCGCTCTCTCCTACTACATGGCCTCATCCCGTCCCCTTACTCTCTTTCTGGACCTGAATGATCCCGTAAACGCTGCTGGGCTGAGTGCCCCGGCTCCTACTCTTCCCAACCTTCCTATGATGTCAATGAGTAAATAATGGCAGCGCAATTAGATATTTAAGCCAATCATTTCACACTGACGTCTTGTATGGAGACGGTGACTGCAGTCACAAAATTGGCGCATCGGCTACAGAACAGAACAAGTGAGCTCCACCAGGTCAATGCCCAACTCTCTCTGCTCCAGCGCATGTACAAGGATGTGCGAGCAGAGATTTGCGCACTAAAGGCCGAAAATAAAAAGCTTAAAATGAAGACCACCTCCATGGCCCGATTTGGAGCAACGTCGTTCTTGGCCTTTGATAGTCAGCGGGGAGTTGTCGCTCTCGACAAAAGAACGGGGGCAGGGCCTTCAAGGGCCGCCCAAGGTGATGAAAAGAGGAAGAAAACAATGGAAGAGGCGAATAAGTAAGATCGGCGTATGGCCGTAAAAAAAAATGAAGGGTGTTTTTTATATTTTGATTTTTTTTTTTTTTGTTTTTATGTTTAAGTATTGAAAAAATGAAATTAAAAAGCAAAAAATAAAAAAAATAAGAAAATTAAGCCCAAACAAAAAATAATAATGAGAAAAAAAATAAAAATAAAAGAAATTAAGCCTAATAGCAAAATAAAAAAATAAAATTAATTAAAATAAAATAATACCAGCAGAAATTAAACTTGATGGGACGTTAGTGTTGTTGGAATGGTAATGCAAAAAAAATACCATGAGGGTTAAAAAAAATCAATGTATGCAAAGTTAATTTTATCTAAAGATGCAGAACCCCAAAAAAAAATTACACAGTTGAGAATAGCAAACTGTGAAGGAGAATAAATGTATGAAGGACTTGAGAGCATTCAACTGATATAAATGTTTCATGTAGCAATACACATATATCATTTTAACAAAAATTCAAGTTTCATAGTCATAACAAAACTTGAGTAGAGTCTTCATAAAGAGTAGTTACCTCATCTTGAGTAGAGTCTTCATCTTCAAGAGCCATGAGACATAAGTTGGCTACTTCATTTTTAATTTCATCACTTGAGCTTTCATCTTCACTTTCTCCCCAAGCTGCTACCATGGCCTTTTTGTTTCTTTTGTAGTCTTTTCTATGATTTTTCAATTTTGGACAGTCCATCTTCATATGTCCAGGATTTTTGCACTCATAGCAAATAATAGGCTCTTTCTTGTTATCTTTGTTGTACTCTTTCTTGAAATGTCTTCTTCCTCTATAATTGTTTTTCTTGAAGTGCTTTTTGAGATTTCTACTAAACATGGCATAACTTTCATCCTCACTGGAGTTTTCATGTTCTTCTTCATTTGATGAGACTTTGAATGCAATTCCACTTTTCTTTTTGTTTTCAACATCCTCATGTCCTTTCATGGTGATCTCATGAGTCATAAGGGAACCCATAAGTAGGAATGGCAACGGGCCGGGCAGGGCCGGAGACCACACTCCCCGTCCCTGATCCCCAAAGGTTAAAATATCCCCGTCCCCGTCCCCGATCCACGGCGGGGAAACTCATCACCTCCCCCCCCCCCCCGACCTCGAAAAATCCCCGAGGTTTTTTTAATTTTTTTTATTTTGTTCAAGTACAACAAATCAACATAGCAGATCTGAGTACCAACAATCATCATCAATAGATTTAAATTAAAAAAACAATTAATCTGAAAAAAAATATATATGTTTTCATTGTCATCAACAGATTTAATTTATAAAAAAAAACAATCTGAAAAAAAAATATATATATATGTTTTCATCATCATCTCAACAGATTTAAACTAAAAAAAAAATTTGAAAAAAAACAGATGTACCAACAATCAGATCAAAGCGAGAGAGAGAAAGAGATAACAGATCTGAGTACAGATCTAACAGATCTGAGAGACCGTATGGCGAGATCAACGGCGGCTGTGGCGAGATCAACACAGGTATTAGCGACTGTGGCTGTGGCTGTGGCGAGATCAACGGCGGTGGTGGGACACGGCGACTGTGAGAATGAGAGAGTTGAGAGAGAAGAACGAGAGGGTGAGTGAGAAGAACGAGAGAGTGATAGAGTTGAGAGAGAGAGAGAGAGAGAGAGAGTGAGAGTTAAGAGAGAGTAAGTGAGTCAGATAGATATAATGATATACTATTGCACTAGATATATATGATAATACAACTAGTGAGTCAGACAGATAATGATACACTATTACACTAGATATTTATTATAATACAACTAAACACCAACACAGGTATTAACGAGGAAATTTCAGGGAAATTTCGAGCCGGGGCTGGGGCTCAGGAGCCTATCCCCGTCCCCGGCCCGAAATTGATCAGGGAGTGATTTTTTAATACCATCCCCGTCCCCGTCCCCGTGGGGATATTTTTCTGGGAAAAACCACTTATTTCAGGGTCGGGGGATCGGGTCCCCGTCGGGCCGGGTTTAAATTGCCATCCCTATCCCTACCCATAAGCTCATCCAATCCAAGTGTGAAGAGATTTTTGGCTTCTATAATGGCCGTAACCCTTCCTTCCCAATTCTTTGGTAAACACCTAAGAATTTTTCTCACCAACTCACTGTTAGTATAAGTTTTGCCAAGAGATTTCAAAGAGTTTACAATTTCAGTAAATCTAGTAAACATACTTGAAATAGATTCATCAGAGTTCATTTTAAATAATTCATAACTATGAACAAGCATATCAATACGAGATTCCTTCACTTTGTTTGTACCTTCATATGTTACCTCAAGTTTGTCCCAAATTTCTTTTGCCGAATCACAACTTGAAATTCTATTATACTCCTTAGAGTCTAATCCACAAACAAGAGTGAGTTTGGCTTTAGCATTGGCTTGCAATAATTTATGATCCCTCTCATCACATTCATCTTCAGTTTTAGGTACACTAATGTTGTCTACTAATTTGGTAGGAATTTTTAGACCTTTGGTGACAATAATCCACATGGCATAATCAGTGGCTTGTATGTATAGGGTCTTCTTATCCTTCCAATGACTATAGTTGTTTCCGTCAAACAATGGTGGCTTATTTGTGGCTTGTCCTTCAGCTAAGGTTGCCATGGATCGAAACTCCCAGATGGTTAGATCTAAAACAAGAGTCTAGGCTCTTATACCAATTGTTACCCAAAAAACAACCTAACTGAAAGGGGTTGCATCGCATACAGATGTGCATACCGCACAACTGAAAGGGGTTGCATCGCATACAGATGTGCATACCGCACAACTGAAAGGGGTGAACTCAGGATCCAAACGCGTCTCACGCGAGAGGAGGAATAGTGGTATAACCAACAGGCGTATCTCAACGTATTTCATACGAAGAGAGGGAAGGTTTTAACCAAGTGAATAACAACGGTGTAACCAACAGACGTATCTCAACGTATTTCATACGGAGAGAGGGAAGGTTTTAACCGGGGAGGAAAACAATGGTGTAACCAACAGATGTATCTCAACATATTTCATACGGAGAGAGGGAAGGTTTTAACCGGGTGAAATAACAATGGTGTAACCAACAGACGTATCTCAACGTATTTCATACGGAGAGAGGGAAGGTTATAACTGGAGAGAAAAATAGTGGTGTAACCAACAGACGTATCTCAACGTATTTCATACGGAGAGAGGGAAGGTTTTAACCGGGGAAAAAAACAATGGTGTAACCAACAGACGTATTTCAACGTATTTCATACGGAGAGAGGGGAGGTTTTAACCCGATGAATGCCACATCCTAACAAGGTAGATTCGAAGTCCAAACGCGTCTCACGCGAATGGAGAAGGATTTCTTGCTGATAAGGGGTAATATCTACACAGATGTCCCTTTTCTTCCTGATCATATTCACAACTTTCCCTGTTCTCCAACGGGGTGACAGACTAGGTTGGTTCAGTTTCCAGAGTTGAGACGCATACAAGCTACCTCAACCTATGGGGCTGCCATACAGATTTCAAGCCGGGGATACACCCCTGGGTATTTAAACCAGGCTTTAGTCTCGGAAATCCCGAACCTTTTGCGTTCTAGGCATCGCCATTCGAACTCTAGTTTCCACCGTCGCAGTTGGTCTCCTAGGAACTCATTGCAAACACAACCAAGATAATACACAGATATGTATAGACAAAATACAGACATATACACAGATATATACGGTACATACGACACACAAATATATATAGATATATACACAGACATATACGGACCTATATACAGACATATACGGAGATATACACTCGTGGGGAATATTCTGTTTGCAACCGTCAGTGGGAATATGCCGTTACTGAGAAGGCATATTCCGTTTGCTGACGTCAGCATACGCAAAACACGCAAAAAGAAAGAAAAACACAAAATGCATGGATGTGGAATGCGGAGTTTCGAATCCCTGACCTCAGGCTCGGCCTCCGAGTCCTTAACCACTGAGCCGTGTTACTCTTGTGACAAAATATGCAAACAAATATATATACATAGACTTATACGAGACATATACAAAAATCAAAAACAAAACAAAGAAACACTCGATGTGGGGTTCGAACCCCTGACCTCAGGCTCAGCCTCTCACTCCTTAACTCACTAGGCCAAACCACTGAACCCAAGCCACACCTGTGACTCAAATGTTCAAACAAATATATAAGACATATTGATACATAAAATGAAAACAAAACAAATGAAACACTCAATGTGGGGTTCGAACCCCTGACCTTGAGCTGAGGCTTTCCAAATCCTGAGGCCAAACCACTGAACCCAAGCCATACTTGTGACACAAATGTTCAAACCAATACCTATATTACATAGCCATACAATATATATACATATATGCATACATAACTCTCCCGCGTCTCTCTCTTCTTTTGATACATGCGTTTGACACGAGGCCCAGCTTTTGCGTCGGTTGGCCGACAAAAAGCAGGCCTCGATTTGCAGGCTCTCCTCGGCTCTCTCCCTCCTTTGTCTTTCTCTCTCGTCTTCTTCTTCTCTTCAGTATCTTCATCACTCTTCTTAACCGCTCTCTTCTTCTTCTCCATCTTCTCTATCGCTCTTCCATCGTCCTCCTCCTTCTTCTTTTTCTCTTCTGTTTTCTGCCATTCTTCTGTGATTTCTTTCTTCTCTTCTCTTATACATGGCTTCGTCTCGCCCTCTCTCTCTTTTTCCGGATCTTAATGATCCATCAAGCTCCTCTGGGCCAAGTGCCCTTGCTCTTACGCATCCCAGTCTTCCCACCCTAACAGTTGAGCAAGTGATGGCTGCTCAAACTGATATTGATGCTAACCACCTCACGCTGAAGTCGTGTATGGAAACAGTGGCCGCGGTCACTAATCTGTCTCACCATCTGCAAAACAGGACGAGTGAGCTACATCGGGTTAATGCCCAACTCAATCTGCTTCAGCAGATGTACAAGGATGCACGAGCGGAGGTTTGTGCGCTGAAGGCAGAGAACAAAGAACTGAAACGGAAGACTACCTCCATGGAGAGTAGAGAGGTAAAACGACAGACCATTTGTCTGGACCAGTTCGGAGCGCCGGCGTATTTTTCCTTTGATGGTCGGCGGAAAGTGAACTCTTTTGCCGGAAACATTGAGGCAGGGCCTTCGAAGGCCGATGAAAAAAAGAGGAAGAGCTCGGCGACGGAAGAGTCGAGTAAATGAAGTTGGCATGCGGCCAGTACCGGTGAAGAAGAAGAAGAAGATCTTTTTTCTTTTCCCTTTTTTTTTTGTTTTTTGTTTTTTTTTTTTTTTGGACTTTGTATTTTTTTTTTCTGGGCTTGTTTTTTGTATTTCTGGTTTTTTTTTTTTTTTTTTTGTATATATGTTGTTGTTGTTGTTGTTTTTTTTTTTTTTTTTTTTTGGAGTCTCTGTAATCGGGGATGTCCTCCCCTGACTGTAATAAAAAGTTTCAGTTTTATCTCAATGGTGTGACTGGCATATCACTTTGAACTTGAGAACATTTTTGTTTGATTGAATTTGAAAATGATTGAAATTTGAACTCTGAATTGAACGTTGATTCTATACTGACCCATACTGACCTAAATCACAGAATGATTTAACGAAAGAAAAACGAAGCCAAACAATCCAAACATTCTTATATACACTGACTGGTATAAATACACCAACTAGTATAAATATACTGACTGGTATGAAAGGAACACACTTATATACACTGATTGGTATGAATATTGGTATAAATACACTGACTGGTATGGATACACACTTCGATATACTGACTGGTATAAATACACTGACTGATATGGATACACACTCATATACATTGGCGAGTTGACTCGAGCGGGGGAGAAGATAGAATCACTGACTCGACTATGCCCCTAATTCATTACCTTGAATTTTTTCTTGATTTTTTTGTAAAATGTTTTGATCAACATGAGAGTTAGATTAGCCTACTTATTCCATTTCTGGTTCAAATCATGTAAGCTAAATTGTGAGCACTGAAAATTTTCCCTTTTCAAATCCAAAGAATGGTCCAAGTTTTGCAAAAATGGAACAATTTTCGAGAAAAATTAGTCAGCTTCATTCAAATTAATCAAAATCGATTTTGACAAATGGCCACTACTCAACTAACATGGAATCAACCATTGGGGTGCATAGTCCCAAACCAGATAATCAAAGGGGATAACTGAACTGAGCCGATTTGAACCAAGCCAATCCGAACCGAATGAAGCCAAGTAAAGCTGGACCGAACCGAACCGTCGAACCGAACTGAACCGAACCGAACCAAGTTGACTCAAACCAACTGAACTAAAAAGAATGAAAATACACCAATCAAACACGGGTAGGACAACCAAGTCGACTATAGATACACCAATCAAACATGGACGAAATGAATGAGGTGAAAAAATTATTAGGGCCGAACTTCGAGATGAAGCTACCTACGTATCCCAAAGATAGGAATCAGGCCATCGTAGTTCGGGCTAAGGTTCACTCGGGTATTGACACTCTCCTTTTGTGCTCTAACTTTTGCCAAAGCCGCCCTTTTGGGTTTTCAACCTTACGAGCTTTTCATTTTTTTTTTTTTTTTTTTTCTATTTTTTTTATTTTGTTCATTTCATTTTTTTTATTTTTTTTTGTTTTTCTGCTCTAACTTTTGCCTGGGTCGCCCTTCCGGGTTTTCAACCCAGCGAGCCTCTCAAGGGTTACTTTCATTTTAACTTGTCCATGTTGATTGAGGAATCTCTAAGCCAACTATAAGAACGACTGCTACACTTGACCAGTAGATATGATGATGTAGGGACTAGGCTAATTGGGTCTAAATTTGCCCCTAGTATTGCCCCTAGTGTAGTGGATAGGAACTCGACTGTCCTTCAATAATAAAATTCATTCTCTCACATTCTGGGTTTGGCCTTTTTGGGCGGTCTTCATTGGGAAACGGTTCAATTTGAACTCTTTGATCACATCCAACCTTTTGCCCCTAGTTCAAGGGCTGCTTCAAATCTAAATCACATCCAACCTTCTTGCCTCTAGTTCAAGGGTTGCTTCCAATCTGAATCACAGGCCCTACATAGTTTTGGGCTAAGGTTCACTCGGGTATTGACACTCTCCTTTTACGCTCTAACTTTTGCCAAAGCCGCCCTTTCGGGTTTTCAACCTTGCGAGCTTTTCATTTTTTTTTTTTTTTGTGCTCTAACTTTTGCCTGGGTCGCCCTTCCGGGTTTTCGGCCCAGCGAGCCTCTCAAGGGTGGTACCTTATTGCCCCTAGTTCAAGCGCTGCCTCCACTTCAACTATGCAAGCCTCTCACTTTTGCCCCTAGTTCAAGGGCTGTTTCAAATCTGAATCACATTCGACCTTATTGCCCCTAGTTGAAGGACTGCCTTCATTTGAATCACATTATGGCCCTTAGTTCAAGAGTTATTTCCATTTGAATAATATTCGATCTTATTGCCTCTAGTTGAAGGGTTGTCACCATTTGAATCACATCATTGCCCCTAGTTCAAGGGCTATTTCCATTTGAATCATATTCGACCTTATTGCCCCTAGTTGAAGGGCTGTCACCATTTGAATCACATCATTGCCCCTAGTTCAAGAGCTGTTTCTAATTTGGCTATGCAAGCCTTACACTTTGGTTGATCATTGACTATTTTGCATCAAGGTTTGAAAGCTAAGGAGCTAAGGAGGTCGGACCACGAGTCAAGAGGGATCCTATGCTGTATAATCAATTCCAGGCCTGTCTTCGTAGAACCATGCAAAAATAGTTTTTGAAATCTTTTCACAAAGTGACTAATCACTCGTACTTTTACGAAGATAAGATAGAACCACTTTGGACCAAGCCAGGATCCTTCTCAGTACCCACATTAACAAAAATGATCTCATTCATCAAAGGCTTAGCACACCTCTCTTCCTCTCAATTGATCAAAATTTGCAAATCCCGAGGAAATTCTTCCTCTTTGTTTTTATCAGAGTTTTGGAAAAAGTTTTGAAAAACTTTGGTCAATGCAATGATTTAAAGGCACAGAGAAGTAGGCAGACTCTATGGCATTTTGTTTTTTTGTTTATTTTTATTTTATTTTATTTTTTTTGTTTATTGAAAAGAGACTATGACTCAACAATGACAACAAACTCAAAAGAAAATGACAAAGAAGACCTAGACAAGACAGAAATGTCTAGGTTAGCACTCTTGAAATCAACAGACTCTGACTCACTAGAATGACTCGAGCTTAATCCCAACTCTACAAACTTGGTGGAATTAATCTTAGACTCAATACTCAATTCAGAACTCAAAGTAAAACCATTCTCAAATTGCCAGTCAAAGTGTGGGCCATCGACAACACTCAAAATAAAGCCCGTGTACTCAACAGGTGGTCACTCCCCAATTACAGAAATGGTCGGATATCCCACAAGTTCTATTTATTTACACTGGTGGACTTGTGGGATATCAAAACTTTTTTTTTTTTTTTACAAATTTTTTTTTTTGATTTTATGTTTTTGTTATTATTTTTTTGTTTTTGAAGTAATGGTGCTACACTGAACAACCTGAACCACTCATTCGAATTTGAGAACCCCTGTATAGATCCAATACATTGCACATAACACATAGCAGGAAAGAGAACAAACACCCCTATGGAGGGTAGGGTTATCATATCCTAGCTTGAAATGATCTAGGGTTTCACTATTCAAACAAGCGGTATCATACATCCTAGAAATGGGAAAGCATCCTGTCCTAATTTGAAAGGTACTATAGCTCACTATATGTACAAGGTTAGCTCTACCCTAAGGGTTGAAGTCAAGGTGACGTTACCAAAGAGTCCTTTGGGTCATAACCAATAAAGATCCCAGGAAATCAGAAGAGTCAAATAGCCTCTCTTCGGAGTCTGAGAAACTTAGATAGCAAAGCTAGATAGCAGGGCTACATAGCAAAGCTACCCTTTTGACAAATCTCAAAAGGTTATAACACAAGGCCTCTAAAGTATCGTAAAAATAGGTGTAGTGTCACAAAAAGCTTGCCTGTGCTCCCACCAGTATCTGGGCAACACAGGAACTTTAAGTGCACCAATGCATGCAATGCAATAAATATATAACTGAAAATAAAAGTCATATCATGGAGTTCGAGTCAAGGTTTCATAAATCCCCAGCAGAGTCGCCAGAAACTGTAACATGCCCGGGGGGTACCCGCGCGCGTTAAACAGTTTGGACTCCCGAGATCTCTTTGATCTCAAGTTTCACGAGTGCAATGTGAAACGTAGATGAGAGTCCAGATTTGGCAACTTTTATTGAAAATCCATTTTATTGCAATTTTGTCAAAAATGGACTGCGTCATCAGATCTCAGAGTCGCCACCTAATATTTTGGGAAATTAGGAAACCCATGACTCGGTGCCAAGGCCACTGTTCGTCGTAACCAAGGATGCTTGGTTCGGAACCTTAGGTATGAGAGGGGAAGGTCAATAATGAGCACCCCCGCTCACCCGATCAAAAGATCGGCCTCTACTAAACCATGATATGACTTTTATTTTCTTTATATGTCCATGTTCTGATTATTTAATAAATCCTAAAATTTACTATGTGAAACATACAAGTATAGACTATGTCACCAATTTTGGAACAACTTGATTTCATGTAGTTTTTGAAAGAGTTTTGAAAATATACAACCCAAATAAATGGAGTTTACAAACATGAAAATCAACATCATTCCAAATGAAGCGACACAACCTCCATCCACTGGCATTCATACAGTTATATCACATAAGCAAATAGCCACATGGTAGGATGCTTAAACATAGTAAGAAAAAAACACACACAAACGGGATGCTAAAGCATAAAAACTTACATGTTTGACGACCCGCGAACAAGCTACAAAACAAAGTTAGTAAAACATACATGATCTTACATACAAAATCCTAATGCAATTCACTCATGATATGCAACTAAAGATTCGGCTTCTAAGATATGACATGTGAATCATCTCAAGAACATGAGGTAGCGCACATAATCACATAGGAATTGATTAAATCCACAAATGCAAACTTAGCCGAATCAAGATGCATGAAACATGGATGCAAAGCATGAATATGGTGAAAAAATAAACATGATGTTTATATACAAATAAGGAGAGCAAGTAGAAGAATGGGATAGAAAGAAGCGGGGATGGGGAATTATTACAACACTTGAAATAATAATTACAAATCAAAATAGAGAGGGATGGGTAGAATATTACATCAAAATAAAAACCTCGCAAAACACTCAAAATAAAAATAAATAAAGTAAAAAACTTCGTGTTCTTTGGAACCGCCGGCAGAAATGGGTCAACATTGGGAGATTACGCCATCTTGCTCGGAAGAAGCTAACCGACCGGCCAAATAAGTCGGCCGGCCAACTAGGCCAAGCAAAACCTGTCTTGTTGCGAAACCAAGAAAAGGCACAAACAAAAAATATGTAAGTGGCTCAACCAACCACTACCGGTTAGATTTAAAAAATGAGAAAACAAATATAAAATAAAATAAAAAGTGCAAATTTACAACATAAACCTAAAACAATAAAACAAATATAAGATAGAACATGCAAGATTACAACAAAACTAATATGAGACTAATACAAAAAATAAAAATAAATATGAGGTAGAACATGCAAGATTACAACAAAACTAATATGAGACTAATACAAGAAAAAAATAAATATGAGGTAAAACACGCAAGATTACAACAAAACTAATATGAAATTAAAACATGCGAATAAAAATAAATAAATAAATAAATAAATAATTATAAGATAAACAAACCACTAGGATTATAACAACACACTATGAAATATAAAGTAAGAAAATAAATATGAGGTAAACAAACTACTTGGATTATAACAAAACACTATGAAATAAGAAGCAAGAAAATAAATATGAGATATAAAATATAACAAAATGAAAGACTAAAAATTCACCTTCCAAAGAAAGATTGAACTTCTTGATTCCCAAACTTCCTCTTGATCACCCTCAAGTGTAGGAAGTGTGTTCTCAAATTCTCAATTCGAAATTATGGAGTTTATGGAGTTTATGGTATGGAAAGTGGCTAACTCTCTAGTTTTTCTCACTTTCAATCACTAAGCACTCTTCCTTATGATCAAGGCAATTGATCTTTGGCTATATCAGAATTTTTAGAGTGGTTTTGGTGTATGGAAATGAGGAATTTCAGTAGCTATGGAAGGTATGGGGTGTATATGGAAAATAGGAATATTTTTGGCTCAAAAACTCAATTTTTCTCTCTTTTTTCACTCCTTTCTCTTCAATTTCGTGGTCCTTCTCCTTTCAATCAATCAGATGTATACTTATAGGCTAAGCAAGTAGAGAAATGGTGGAGGATATGGTGGAAGACAAGATAGAGCATAAATGAAGGTAATGGAGCTAATGGAACACTAATGGAGCTAATGGGAGCAAAAATGGAGCATTATCTTCAATGGAGCAAACACTAGGTAATGGGGGATGAGTATACATGCATTGGAACATATTTGGGTCAGAAAAATGGATCAATGGGTTGTCCCAACCGAACCAAAACCAAGAAAAATGGGCTATTGTTGTTTTGGGCCGAGTCAACAAAATCTGCTTTTCAGTTCAACTTCAAATGGGCATATCTCCCCCATATGGACTTGGTTTTAGGCGGTTATTGGGTCTAAATTGAAGCCCCAGAAGTCTACTTTCCAATGGTGGTGGCCTCACATTTAAATTCCAAGTGTACAAAGAGATATACCTAATTTAGTAAAGGCTGTCTCGGGCTGGGTCAACAAAATCTGCTTTGAATCTCAACTTCAAATAGGCATATCTCCCTTATTTGGACTTGGTCTAAGGTGGTTCTTGGGTCTAAATTGAAACCCCAGAAGTTTACTTTCCAATGGTGGTGGCCTCACATTTAAATTCCAAGTGTACAAAGAGATATGCCTAATTTAGTATAGGCTGCTCATTTCCTTTTTAATGAATTGATACTCATTCTTTTCCTAAACCAGTTTTCTTTCATCCCCTCCTATTTCCTTTAACTCCAAACCTATAAAGAAGATGTTTTTAAATATTTTTCAAAAAAAGTTCACCTCCCTTCCATTCATTTCCACTTTGTCCTTACTCGGTTTACTGAAAAGTGCAACATTTTAATCGAAATAGGAGCTTCGGGACATTGTAGAAACATTTTTTAAAAAAAAACATATTTTGAAAAGAGGGTTTTAAGGTCTAAAATAGTTTGGCCAAAAAATGGGTGAAGGTTGGGATTAAAACTTAAATTCCATCTTTCTTACTGAGAATTTTGTGAGAAACACATTCTAATTGTCATCATCGGGTAATCAAAAGAAAGCGCCCAAGTCTTAGGGTCGGTCAAAATGGGGTGTCTACAGGCCTTTTTCTGGGGGCTTCCCTACTATTTATACTCGTCAAGGATGACCTTCGAACTGCACTTCAAACCGTCGAACTGCTCCTCCATGATCGCTGATCATGCTGCCTTAGAAGTAGTTCCACTACGCCATCACTTGCAGTTGAGCTTCCCTCATGTATTTGAATTTGAATATGAGTAACCGTTGAAGCCACGTCACCTTGCATCTCTTTACTGATCTAGTGCTACTCAGATCACATGAGAACCAATATTCATCGCCACGTGTACGATCAGGATCGAAGACTTGAATCATCTTCCCATAATACCCTTATTCTGCCACGTGTCGAATTGTAACTGGCTTTTACAAAATATGTAGCCAACATTATCTCCCGCACTAATATACCCAATACTTGGTGATATTAGTGGATCACAGTTTTTCCCGTGCTTTTAGAACGTGCATGGAGTCTATATTCTGGAAACACAACCGTCATCTATTTGGTGATCATTTGCATTAACTCTCTTTCAATTTGTCGAACATCCCAATACCTTAGTATTCGAACAGACTATGGCTAAATCAACTTCCCTTTCTATTGATCAAGCATATGAAGAGCCATTAAGTAATGCTGCTTCCCCTCGAAAGAACCTCCACACATTCATTAGCCACCTTCACCCGCCTTTCTATATTCAGGTCATGGGAGCCTTTGCAAATTACCAACCTTTGGACTACGAACACATTGCCCTTAATCCTTCGATTCAAAAAGTTGCAGATATAGATACAAGAAGTTCTTCTTCTAACTCCCCCTTGTACCTCAAATAAACTGCTCTCAAACCTTTGATTCGGCGAGTTGCAAATATGGTCTTGGGAAACTCTTCTTCACAAACCTCTGCATGGGATGAAGCTGCAACTTCTTCCTCTTCTGGGGTTTCTGACTGGACAAGCTAGTCAACACCTGAGTCCTGGGATTTGAGGAAACGAATCAACCATCATTTTGTTGAGTTCACTGACCCTTTAGAGTTTCCTTCTTATGCTCAAAGTTCAGTGGTCTACCCCTACGTGCCCATTGACCATCGACGTAGTTTGGAAGAGAATCTGCTTGTAGCATGGTACACATCCTCCATGCCTACAAAGATAGTGCACGCTACCCGGCGCCTAGAAGAAGCACAAGGGTACAACCTATCATTCTTAGCCCAGAAGGCGAAGATTTGTTCTTCTGATTGGCTTGGTTATATTAATGCCTTTGTTCCTTCTGCTCTCGTACCATCTCCCATAATAGAAGCATCCACACCTTCTTCTTCATTTTCTGAAATTGAAGCATCCACACCTTCTTCTCTATCTTCTAAAACAGAAGCATCCACACCTTCTCCTCCGCCAACTCTTTGCTGGACAGAGAGACTGAGGCTTGCCCTTCCCATGGAAAAGGTCTTCCCACCTTACAAACCTCCACCTTCCCCTACTCCAGCTGAGCGGAAGCAAACTCAACTTCTACTTGCAGCTTTCTCTCATTTGCCCTTCAATGTTCTTGAGGACGAAGTCCCTCTCAAGAACCTTCGATGGGCTTGTGATATTCTGACTAGGGGCTATGTCCTTAATCCCCTTGCCCAAGCAGAACTTCACATGTTCCTGGACCAACTTCCAGTGCTCCTCTACTGGCATCGAAATTCTATGGTCACTACACAATCTTTGGATCAACTTTCGTCTCTTCGAATTCATGCCCAGTACGAAGCAGAGAACTTCATCGAAGAATTCGATGATTTCAAGAATAAAGATTCTGGGTATTGGGATGACTTGGTCATAGACGAATTGGAACAAAAATTGAGAGAGGAAGCTTTCAAAATAAAGGCTGAAGAGCTCTACTACGAAGTGAGAGCATATCAACTCATGCACCCAATGTTAGAAGAAATAGAAGATATAATAAGGAAAGAACAAAAATTCATTGATCATTGTTGGACTAAATTTCATGATCTTGTTATTTATTCTATTCCTTATTTTTATGAGCTTGAGTTTATACCCAGATAGGGTCATTCGATGTAATTGCTTTGGCTTTAACATAAACAGAATTCTTCATTTGGCATTGTTTGACCCTGTTTCCATTTGCCTTTAAAAGCCAATTCAGAGCTTCGAACTGAACAATCTCATCCTTCGAATCTGGACTCAATCGTTTTTAATGAAACACTAAAAGGAACCAACATGTCTTTTCCAATTTATGGAGTAAAGTTGGCAATTCTAGCTAATATCATTTAGAATTAGTGCTTCGAATTTAACACCCTCATCCTTCGAACTTGGACTAAATTGATTTTAATGAAACATCTAAAAGAACCAACATGACTTTTCCAATTTATGGAATAAAGTTGACAGTTTTGGCTGATATCATCTAGAATTAGTGCTTCAAATTTAACAACCTTACCCTTCAAAGCTAATTATAACCAATATAAGGTCATGGTTAATATAGCCAATCAATTTTAAATTGACCACTTTTGCTTCGAAGAGCAGTCCATGCTGTTTTAGTTCAAAAGACAAGCTCCTTTTGTATATATAGAGACCAATGATTGGTTTTGATGTCTCAAACAGTAATTCTCATCCTTAAAGAATCCTAAGTTTTGCTTCGAAGGTCGTTACTTTCATTAATAAACCTCAAACAGGTCTTTAATCCCTTTGAAGTAGACCAATACTCGAGCATTCTTGCATCTTTAAGCATATAATATGCTTCGAAGCCGACTTCTGTATTTTGAAGCCGTTGTTGTTTGATTTTTGGCGCCAAAATCTGGTTTCGAAGCCAAATATCTTGCTTCGAAGCTGGCATCAACATCCGGAATGTGTTCTTCCCTCCAAAAACTATCAATATTGGAAGAGACTCCTCGTATTTGTACTTTTAGTACTTAACGACTTATGGGATATATTTTCCGGACACAAAGGCTTTTAAAACCCTCTTGTTTCGTGTTCTGAAATCACTTGCTTCTTTACAAACCCTTCTCTCTACCGATTTCTCTCTACTCCCTTCTTCACTTTCTGAAAAAGCATACTATCAATGGTTTCTTCTTCACCAAAAGTGCTCGCTGGCGACCGTATCAGCCCTACTATGGCTTTGAAGAAATGTATTGATGAAGAAATCGTCAAGCTAACAACTGGTGGGTCAAGCGCCATAGATGAACGTCTCTTTGTTCCTCGTCACAGCAACCAACAAGAGTACGTTCTAGGTCCCATCTTTCGGGAGGCCCCTGACCAACTTCCAGCTTTATACCCCGTTTGGAGGATCACTTTTTTCTCTACGAAGGAGGGCTTGACTGGAGCAATTGGAGAATGACCCGGCCTCATCGTTGCTGGCCGACATTGAGAACTGAGTGGGAGGAATGGTATGACAGGGTTGTGCCTGCGAGAGAAGATGACCTACAGGAGCTCTATATCCTCGACGCCCTTTGTCTTTCCAGGTTCATCATTCCTGAGGACCCCTTTTTAATTCCTGCTGCTCTATGTTTTTGGAATATGGCTTTTAATTTCTTCCAATTTCGGTGCGGCATGATGGCCCCCACCGTTCTCGATATTTGCCATCTTTTAGGGCTTTCACCCCATGGCTCTCCTTTTACTCCCAACTACCCGGATCTCCCTATCAAATTTTCCCTTCCAGCCTTAAACTCTTCTTACAGTGATTTCGTAAAGGCTGAAAATAAAAGAGAAGACCCTGTGAAAGACAGAGAACTGTTTTCTTTTATTTTATACTGGTTGTGCAAGTTTCTCTTTTGCACTTCATCTCAGAGGATTATGCCTGAGTTCGCTCCCCTTGCGAAGGCACTTGTCTTGAAAAAACACATAGCTCTTGCCCCTTATCTATTAGGTCATGTCTACAGAGCTTGCTCCCAATTTTGCGAAAAACCTCTTGACGTTAACAAAGGAGGTCCCCTCTGGGTGCTCCAACTCTGGCTCTTCGCCTATTTCACTGACCTACATCCCAAATGTCTAAAATTCCTTGTTCAGGATCCTAGCACCTATGGGGAAAAGTATGCTAGGATTGCTCTTTACTCTGCTTCTTTTGCTTATTACTTTGCCTTCTTTTACCAACTCCCTATTTCTCCTCCTACTTCCCTTTTTTGTCCCTTTGATGCCAATAAAGGACCTGCTTGGTTGCAAACTTTTCTGGCTGATAAAGAGTGCTCCACCTCACCCCACAAAGATATGTGGGCTTCAATTTTGTTACCGAGGGAGCTGTTCATTGACACTTTAAACCCTCGAGGTTATAAATGCATATCTAAGGTGTACTGCCCCTCTCAGTTTGCCAGACAATTTGGGCTCACTCAAGGGATACCTGTTCCACTTTGCAGTCTCTCGAATGTCCACCTTACAGCTAGGGACTTGAGAATATCCAAATCCAAGCTAGAGACGGCAATGCTCAAACTGCTGAAGGAATTAAATGAGTTCCAATTTGTCCCCTTTCTTCCATCTGGCTTAGTTTTGAAAAGATTCCAGAACTGTTGGACAGCCAATATGGAAGTGCGCCTATCTGTACATCCTCATGACTTGCTAATAGGGTTGGGAGTGCCTTCGAAGGCTAAGTCAGCAACAGCTGAGAACATTTCCCCTCTTTCTGAAGCTGCCACAACTGCTCCTGCAACTTCACCCCCTCCAGCTAGAGTTACTAGAGCTGCTTCGAAGAAGGGTAAGCATTTTTAGATTCTCTCTTTTTTTTTTTCTTTTGAATCTTTTGTTTGTTTCCTTTACACTCATGTTCTTTGGTGCAGGGTCCCCGCAAGAAGAATCCCCTAAGAGAGCTGAAACCTTAGCTACTCTCAAAAAGAAACAACAACAGAAACAGAAAAGGAAGCTAATCCTCCCTCCTGAGGAATCTGAATCTTTGGCGGAAGAGAGAGATGTTGAGCAAGAGCCAGAAGTGCCTTTGCAAAGAACAAAGAGACAAAAGATGGCTGTCTCCTCTTCTGATATAGTCGAACATCCTACTCTCGAAGCACCTACCACAATAATAGGGACAGAACTTTCTTCCGAAGAATCTGAACCCCAAATTGAAGAAGGGGAGGTTGAAAAGGAGCCGGTAGTATCTCTGCCAAGAAGGAAGAGAAAGAAAGTGACTGTTCCTGCTACTGACTTGGTTGAAGACCCTATTCATGAAGCAGCTACCAAGGTAGTAGAGCAGGAACATTCCAAAGTTATGATTGTCTTTGAGAGAGCTGAAAAGAGACGGCAGCAGCAATTTCTGAGAGATGAAGCTGCTGCTGCTGATGCATTACAAAGGGAAACGGCAAGAAGGCAACAGACTGCCGAACATTATTCCCTTCGCAGCTCTCCCACTATTGCCAATACTTCTGAAACAAGTAATTTCTTTCACACTTCTGCTGTTTTTCCTTTGTTAGCTTTTGGCATTGAAGTTTGACATTGCTTTACACTTCTTCCTTTTGCAGCAACAACTACTGCGTTTATCTTTCCAATGAGGCCTCCCTCAGTTTCAGTTGAAGTTGATCAGATGTAGAATGTTAGGGTTATTCAAATTGTACTCCCACTTCCGAAGCCAACATTCGATGTACCTTCTTTGAGCCCCAGCATTCCTGCATCTCTTCTTCTTGGCTTAGAGCCATACCTTCCTTTCTTGACCCTTGACCTATTTCAGTCCACTGCTCCTTCGAGCCTTGCTCCTCATTCTTTCACAGAAATTTCAACTGCTACTCCATCCCTAATGGCAGTTGATTCTCCTACAGAGGGTGCTGGTAGTTCCCCAACTCATGGTTCATTACCTTTACCTACTTCCAGCCCCTCTTCACTTGATTCATTGGTGGCTAAGACCATAGAGGCTGCCAAAGATGCTCCATCCATTTCTCATATCCCCATGCAGTCCTCTGTGCCTTCCACCACAACACTCTCTATGCCCTTTATGTCTAGGGATGAGGTGGACATCTTCGAAGGAAGACTAGCTAGTTTCTTTGACGTACCCTTTACCTCTCCAACATTCAATATTGAAGCTGAGCCATTAGTTTTGGCCGACTCCTTGCTGGAAATTCTTGAGAGCTCTTCTTCCTCCAGCAGCAAGCCTTCTGCGCCTTCGATAGACCTGGACACATGCCTGGAACTGCTGACTTTTTTTTCGAGGATCCCCTTCGAGGCTCTACAAAGGCCTATAATCAGGAATGGGTTCCTCCAATGCTACAAAATTGCTGAGCAGTCTGGAATGAATGTTTCAAGTCATCTATCTCAGGCAGCAGCTACTGTCGATTTTTACATCAGCATTAGTCAGGCTGCCAAGGCTGAGGATGAGAAATTGGCTGGCGACCAGAGTTTTGTTTCCCAAGTACATACCGAAGTGTCAAATTTGAAAGAACAACACTCCTCTACCTCCCACTTTCGAGTCCAGCTGCTGGAGAGGAAAGCTCAACTTGAGGAGGAGCTAACTGCAGTAAACCAGGCCTTGGTTCGAACTGATACCAAATTGCAAATCACCAACCAAGGACTGGCTGATCGAAAAGAAGACATGGCTGCAGCTATTCAACTATTTCCAGCATTTACCAATAGAAAATCTGTTGTACAAAAACAATTGAAACATTGTAATGATTTTTGGGCCAATTTGTGGTACAATGTATTTGATTCTTTATGAAAAATCAAATTCTTGTCTATTATCTGAGTAATCTTGTGTTCTTGTACTTAATGTTTATTTTATTCCTTGTGTTTCCCAAATGGTTGGAAAATAAGGTTTCAAATATCTGCCATTAATCTTTTTGGGATGTATATACCCATTCAAATTTCTCAAATGGTATGCTCCAAAAGGCAGAATTCTATGAATTTGATATGGTCCTTCCCAGTTAGGTGACCATTTGCCAAACTTATGGCTTTTAATTCCTATTGGGAGTATTGTTTTTCATACCAAATCACCTTCATCAAAGCCAATGTGTTTGACTTTCTTATTATAATTCTTGGCTGCTTTCTTCTTTTGGAAAAGAATGCTATTTAATGCCAAAATTCTAGCTTCATCTATGCCTTCTAACTCCAAGCACATACTTTGATGGTAATGCTCAGGATCTAACTGATCTTGGCATCTTACCCTCAAAGATTTAACATTAATCTCCACAGGTAACACTGCATCATGCCCATATACTAAGGCATAGGGAGTGACTCTTGTGCTTGACCTTGGGGAAGTTCATTAAGCCCACAAAACATCCAATAACAAGTTATGTCAATCCCTAGGATTATCTTCCATAACCTTTTGTATTCCCTTTTTCAAGGACTTATTGAATGATTCAGCTTGACCATTGGCTTGTGCATAGTAGGGTGTGGAATTAACAAGGCTAATTCCAAACTCTGCCACAAAAGACTTCACCATTTTCCCATCAAACACAGTCCCATTATCCACAGTTATAGTTTGTGGGATGCCAAATCTGTGGATTAAATCTTTAATAAATCCAATAACTTCTGCCTGATCTACGGCCTTGTATGGCTTGGCTTCGACCCACTTAGTGAAGTAATCAATGGCCACTAGAATGAAACAATGATGCTTCGAAGAAGGTAGGTGTATTTTTCCCATCATATCCATGGCCTATCCTCTGAATGGCCAAGGCTTCATTACTGCATGTAGGTCAGTTATGGGCACATGCCTTATTGTGCCATGCTTTTAACATGCCTGGCAACCCTTTGCATATTCTATACAGTCTTTAAGGATAGTTGGCCAATAGTAGGAATGCCTTCGAAGCAACCATCTCATTTTTACACCAAGCTGATGAGCACCACAGATGCCTTCATGAACCTCAGCCATAGTTGTTAATGCTTCTTTTGGGCCTAAACATTCCAGCAATAAGCCATCTCCCCCCCTTTTGTAGAGAGCATTATCATATATCATGTATTGCATGGACTGCAATTTGATTTTCCTGCTGGCCTTCGAAGATGGACCAGCCAAGTACTGCATTATTGGATGCCTCCAATCTTGTTCTTGTAAGTCATTATGATTGACTTCCAAGACCACATTCCTTTTATTCAAAGGTTGTATTAATCTCTGATATGTTGTTTGGCTTATGTCCCTTTGGGTATTATCCCTTCTCTTAAAGTTTGAAGCTTTCTAAGCCACATCATTAGCTCTATTGTTCAAGAATCTTGGAACATGAGTTACATTTGCTATTTGAAACTAAGAAAGCAAATGTAATGCAACAACATAGTATGGCAAGATACTTATGCTTTGACACTTGAAAATCCCTTTCACTTGGTTAACCACCAATTGAGAGTCTCCAAATATGTCAACTGCATAAACTTGTAATCCAATAAGAATTTCTAGTCCCACTATTAAGGCTTCATATTCAGCCTGGTTATTGGAACAAGTAGCTTCATCCACTCTGAAACCATGTGTGGTTTCTACCCCTTGTGGAGACTTAATCACAATACCAATTCCAGTTAAACCATTGGCTTTCGATCCATCGAACCACATTTGCCATGGCTCAACACTAGCCATACCGAGTTCCATTATCTCTTGGCTCTCTGTTTGAGATGGATGGTCTGCCAAAAAATTGGCTAAGACTTGCCCTTTTACTGCCCTTTGAGGGACATATTTTAGATGAAATTCTGATAAGGCTAGTATCCACTTGCCAATTCTTCCCCTCAACATAGGTCTAGATAACATGTACTTAACCAAATCTGTGGTTGCAATTACCAAGACAGTTGTAGGTAAAAGATAATATCTTAATTTCATTGCAGCAAAATACAAAGCAAGACACAGCTTTTCAATAGCTGAATATTTACATTCACAAGAATTTAAAAACCTACTAAGGTAATAAACAGCTTGCTCCTTGCCTTCCTCATTGTCTTGGGCCAAGAAAGCTCCCAATGTATCTTCTGCTGCAGCTATGTACAACTTCAAGGGTTTGTTACCCTTTGGTGGCATCAGCACTGGAGGGTTGGCCAAGTAGGCTTTGATACCTTCGAAAGCAATTTGATGCTCTACTGTCCACACAAATTCCTCTTCATCTTTCAGCCTTAACAAGGAAGAAAATACTTTAGTTTTCCCTGCAGTGTTAGAAATAAACCTTCGAAGAAAGTTAACCTGTCCAAGGAACATTTGTAATTCTTTCTTACTTGATGGAGGCCTGGCTTCAATGATGGCTTTGGCTTTATTCTGATCAATCTGTATTCCTTTCTTGTGCACTACATAACCCAAGAAGTTTCCAGATGATACACCAAAAGCACATTTAAGAGGATTGAGTTTCAACTTGAACTTCCTCATTCTTTCAAAAGCTGCTTCTAAATGAAACAAATGCTCCTCCATGGACTGGGATTTCACTACAATGTCATCAATATAACACTCTAAATACCCTCCAATGAGGTAATGAAAGATAGTGTTCATAGCCCTCTGATATGTAGCCCCAGCATTCTTCAGACCAAATGGCATTTTAACCCATTCGAAGGTGCCAATATTCCCAGGACATCTGAATGCTGTCTTGTGGACATCCTCCTCTGCAATGCAGATTTGGTTATAACCAGAGTGTCCATCCATCATTGATAAAATTCGATGCCCTGCTGAACTGTCTACCAGCAAATCTACTATAGGCATAGGGTACTCATCTTTCGAAGTTGCTAGATTCAAGTTTCTGAAATCAATGCATACCCTCATTTTACCATTCTTCTTAACTACAGGCACAATATTAGATAACCATTCAACATACCTGGCTGTTCTAATAAAGCCTGCCTTGAGTAGTCTAAGAATCTCTTCCTTAACTTTCTGAATTACTTCCAGACTCATTCTTCTTGGCTTCTGCTTGTATGGCTTGAAGTTAGGCTTCATAGGGAGCCTATGTTCCACTAATGACCTATCCAATCCTGGTAGTTCATTATAAGACCATGCAAAGTAATCTTTGTATTTCTTTAGAACAACCAACAACTAGTCTCTGTCCAGAACATTCAAACAAGCACTTATATAGGTGGGCTGTTGTATAGAACCTTCCCCTAAATTTACTTCTTCTAAGGGGTCTTGTGTCTGAGAACTTATTGAAGCTTCTTCTTTGGTTTCTTTATATCTTCGAAGCAACCTTCTTGCTTTGTTCTGCTCCCAAGTTCTTTAGTTCAACATCTTTGCCTCCTCCTCATAGACAAAATCTGTCCATAAGGCATCATCTTCCTGTATCTCCTGGACTTTCGTTTCAATGTCCAATGCACAGTATTTACCAAGGGTCAAAATTCTGACCTGTGGTTGCTTCTGTTTGCAGCCAATTATCATGGCTTCTCTCTCTTGCTCCTGTACTTTCTGGACTATTGCTTTTACATCCAATGTTGAGAATTTAATCAGAGCCAAGGACTTGGCTTCTTGTTCTTCATCTCTTTGCCTACAACTAGGCATCATTGTCATCCTTAACGACAATCTCTTTATCAGCACTCTCTTGGACTAAGTGCTTCAGGTGTGTCACTTCCTCATCAGCCGTCATTTCAGCTGAGCCATCAGCTTTCCTCAGTATACTGAGTGGTGTCACTCCCTCAATATACAGCTTGGCCTCTGCAAAGTCTGCACAGGCTATGAAGGGTTGAGGATCCGCATCAATTTCCTCTGTCTCTCCATTGCCCAAAGCCATCATTATTTTCTGATGTAAAGAGGAAGGCACACATTTGTTAGTGTGGATCCAATCTCTCCCAAGTAAAGTATTGTATTTAGCATTACTGTCGATTACGAAGAATGCTGTCATATAGTCCCTGGTTTCCATATTCAAGTTAATGGGCAGAATCCCCTGGGCCATCTGTTTGTCTCCAGCGAAGCCAGCAATGGTTGTGCTAGTTGGGATCAACCTGGGATTCTTTTTCCCTAGTTTCTTCAAAGAAGATTTCAGTAGCAAGTTCACTGCTGCCCCATTATCTATCAGGACTCGGTTCAATTGTATCCCATCAAAGAAAGCCTTGATGTACAAAGGCTTGACATGTTGTGTCATAGAATTCGAAGGATATTCAAAAGGATATGAGAGGTTAATGCTCACCCCTTCTTCGCTCTCATATTCAGTTTCCATTGGGGTAGCCATTCCGGAATCATCCTATACCATACTCACTTGTGAATCTTCACTATAGACTGGAATTGGATCAACTTTTTGACCACCCTGGTTCTCATCTCCAGCTTCGAACTCATGAGGTAGTATATGTACCATATTGACTGATACCGGAGGAAATAAGCCAAACTGGATGGCTGGCTATGCCTGTTTCCCCTCTTGGCTACCTTGATCAATTACCTCAGAAGCATCTGCATGCTACATTCTGGCACTTCATTGCTAACAGGTTCCTTCGAATGGTTTTCCTCAACTGGTTTTTCAACCAAAAAGGTTTGCTCAGCCATGAAGGCTTCAAACATTTCTTCTTTCACCATTTCTTTCTTTTGGCTTATGCCAATCTCTTCTTCTGTCTCGCTACCACTCTCCATCAGAGCCTTCTCCAGCCCTGCTAAACTAGCCTTCTTTCTGGCTTTTAGTTCAGAATGAACCTTGGCCAACTGTTCTCTACTGCAAACCACCTTGTTCTGTGGAACTGGCTTTGGAGCATGGTCTGACTTTGGATTCTTCTTTCCTTCTGTCTTGACCAGTGAAGAACTCTCTCCACTTTCTTTCAGATCTTGCTGGTACTGGGTGTACCTGCGCTGAATCTTTCTCCTTTGTGATCTTGAAATGACTGGGACCATATTTGGTTCCTTTGTCTTTGGGTGTTTAAGCAATACCCAATTGTTCGGAGCCACCAAAGGAGGCTTGACCATCCTGCCTTGGTTTCCAATATCCCTTTGGGTAGGCACTTCCCTAGGTTTGTTCTGCATTACAAACCAATCTGGGACCCCAGGTACCCACGAACTTACTGACCCAGATGTTGAACTGCTCTTTTCTACCTTCGAAGCCATCTTTAAAACTGGCTGTGAAGGAAAGTGCTTGGCTCTGACCTCATGTTTCGAGCCTGATTCAGGCCTTCGATGAAGGTAGCCACTTTCCGTCTTGCGTGAGGTTGGTCTAGGGGGCCAATCTCTGGCTTTGCTCCCATAACCTGAACTCCTCTCTAGTCTTCTTTCAGAATGACTGCTCTCCATTCTGTAATAATTAGGTGGCCTAGACTCATACAAGGGCCTCTTGCTTTTAGTATGCATTCTGTCCACTGCAGGCTCAACTATTAATGGTCGCTGCCTGTCACTAGCCGGATACGGCCTTTTGTTGTAAGCATTGGTTGATTTAGGACGTCTCTGTACATCCCTGTAATATTGCTTCCCATCAACTGGAAGGCCTTTCAACCATTTATAACTCAGTCTGCACCTGGGACACATCCTCTGCATTACAGCTGCTTCTAAGGAATCATCATCCAGTGCTTCTTCATCAGAGTCTCCCCTCTGGCGTGAGAAACCTTGTCCAATAGCTGGTAGATTTCCAGTGTCCTTCTTGGTAGTTGTCTAGTTGGCAATATGCATCCGCACATTGACCTCCTCCAATTCCTGCAGAGATAAATTCTGGAAGTTTGGTACAACAACATTAGCTGCGCTTTCCAGTTTGGTACAACAACATTCGCTGCGCTTTCTCCAACTTCTGGAAATGGATTACTGTCAATCCCCATGGCCTTTTCTGTTTTGGCTGGGAATTTCAAACTTCCTTTCTGAATTTGTTCTTGGATCATGTCTCGAAAAATAATGCAGTTTTTAGTCGAGTGAAACCAAGAGTTATGCCATTTACAATATACTTTTCCTTTAAGTTCATCTGGAGATGGCATTTTTACTCCTTTTGGAAACTTAAGGAAATTGGCCGCAAGCAAATGATCAAAAATGTCATCTGCTTTAGTTAAGTCGAAAGAGTACTTCCTGTGAAGGTCTTTCTTTTTAAACTGCTGGTCAATTGTTGTATCCTTATGAATTAATGCTTCACAGACTACAGGTTCTTTGCCTACAATCTCTGCTGCATCGATCTCATAATTTGGATCTCTATAATATGTCTTGTACGAGGCATTATTTCGATCTTGTTCCTTCTCTAGTAATGCTTCATATCGAGACACCTTATAGGTTAGTTCGACCAAATCTCTGAATTCAGTTGAGTCAAACTTCTTTCGAAGCCTGAACTCTAAGCCATTTTGAGCCAATCTTACGAATTCTGGCTCTGGCAGTATGACTCTACATTTATTTCGAGCCCTTTTAAATCTGGCAATAAACTGAGTGGCCTTTTCTTCAGGCCTTTGACTTAATCTCGCCAAGTCTGCCATGGAAACCTTTGGCTCCGATTGGAAGAATTGGGCATGAAATGCCTCTTCCATTTGTTGCCAAGTTTAAATGGAGCTGGGTGTAAGGTTGATATACCATACAAATGCTCCCCCAGTTAGAGAATTTGGGAATAATTTCAGTTTCATATAGTCATGATTAGTAAATTCACCGCATTGAGTAGCAAACCTAGCAATATGCTCGACTATTGATTGATTTCCACTCCCATAGAAAAGGGTAAAATCTGGTATTCTGAATCCCCTTGGGTATTCATGTACCCTATCTACCCATTCTGGGTATGGTTTTCTGTATACAGGAGTCTGGACCCCTCGAGCCATCGGTCCACACATCTCCCTAACAATATCAGCAATTTGGTCCCTAGGGACCATATTTTGTGCCTATTGAACCACTACTGGAGGGACAAACACAGGATTTGGTGGACAAACTTGTGCTTGTGGTCCTCTTGGTCCATAGGGTGGTACATTTGGGACTGGTTGCCCTTGTGGTGCAGGTTGCTGTTGGGGGTGTGGGTAACCCCTTTGAGCCTGTCCTGCGAAAGGACCTGCGAAAGGTGCTGGAACAGGTGTTGTGTCCCTTCCATTTGTGGGAAAACCTTCCAGCCCCCCGGGTATAAATTTGAATAAGGGATTAGTGTACCCCCTTGTGCCAGGTATGGCTTCGAACAGGGGATTTGTAACCATTCTTATGCCAGTTTCTTGTACTTGACCAGATCCACCAACTTGTGTGGCTTCATTGTTGAGTACTGAGGCATTTTGGCCTGCTACAGGCCTCGAAATGGGTTCATACCAAGACTGAGGTGATGGTCTTTCATAATTCTGATTACTAATTTGACCATTAGAATGTCCATTAACTTGCATAGGCTGTTTATCTCTAGCCAATATTTGCTGAGGGACATTTAAAACTTCCTCTGTGTGTCTTGTATTTGTTGGTTGGTGGTTATTCATTCGATCCAAAAAGGATGTTGCCCACCTTTCCATTGTGTTCATTAATTGTTGTCCCATGGCATCTACTAGGCCATCCCATGGATTTGTTGGCTGAGTAGATAGAACAGTGGATGGTCCAATTCCTTGGTTTCGTCCAATATTATGAACATATGGTTCTTGTCCAGAAGTACTGGTCTGTTCGACCATAGGTTCTGATAACATGGAAGTTTCCATAGGATGTGTTACCACATTATCCTCTGGATTAGGCATTTCTACCTCTCCTTCTACGCCTTCTTCCAAGCATTCATTTTCTCCTTGTCGTCTTCGTCTAGCCATTTCAATTAGTCCCACCGGGCGTGCCAAAAATATATGTTGGCTTTTTGGCTTTCGAAGGGTATTTTTGTAAATGCGAGCGTGCCAGCAAGGATCAATCAGTCCTTACAGAAATTATAATTGCCAACCAATTATCAGACGATTGTGTTTTAGTTCTTTCAGCCTCAATGAAGAGGACTTTTACTGATGGCTTGACTTAGGAGAAATTAAGAGAAATAACAGTTAATATGAAGAACAATCAAAGTATTTCATTAAAATGAAAACTTACAATGGTCCAAACTTAGCCTCATAGAGGTTTACAGCAACAATCTACTTGAATCTACTTGAAACTACTCCTATGAAGGAAGTGCAGTGCAGGTATTTAAAGTGCAGGAAATGTAAAGAACAGGTATTTAAAGTGCAGGAAATGTAAAGACTGGAAATGTAAAAACTGGAAAAGGAAATATGTAAAGTAAGACTGGTTTGTATGATCTGAGTCTGGGGCCTTTTCTGGGGGCTTCCCTGCTATTTATATTCGTCAAGGATGACCTTCGAACTGCACTTCAAACCGTCGAACTGCTCCTCCATGATCGCTGATCATGCTGCCTTAGAAGTAGTTCCACTACGCCATCACTTGCAGTTGAGCTTCCCTCCTGTATTTGAATTTGAATATGAGTAACCGTTGAAGCCACGTCACCTTGCATCTCTTTACTGATCTAGTGCTACTCAGATCACGTGAGAACCAATATTCATCGCTATGTATACGATCAGGATCAAAGACTTGAATCATCTTCCCATAATACCCTTATTCTGCCACGTGTCGAATTTTAACTGGCTTTTACAAAATATGTAGCCAACAGAACCCCAAAATATAGAGGTATAGAGAGAGATATATCTTGGAGCCTTAGACAAATTTTTTCAACCTCTCTAAAGGAGAGGGAGGGCCTCTCTTATAGAAAAACAAGAGGGTTCAAGCTTCTTGGAGAAGCTAGGGCAAAGGTTCAAGCTTCCTCAAGAAGCTAAAACAAAGGTTCAAAAGGTTCAAGCTTCCTCAAGAAGCTAAAACAAGGGTGCAAATCCTCTATACACGTGTATGGAGGATACAGTCTGTGCCACCTGGCACTAAATATCTGCATAAAGCAGATGAACAGGGTTTGGCCAGCAGAAAAGGTCGATCGACCAACACAAAGGGCCGGCTGACTAAATACATTGCCGACTGACCAACACTTTTGGCCAGTAGCAATAAAACAGGGCCGGTGGCAACATGCCAAGGCCGGTGGGGTGTGAGGATAGCCAACAAGCCATTTCCCGCCCTTAGGTGCAAAGACCACAAGTCCTTGGTCCAACCAAGCACAAAACAAATAAGTCGAGAGGTCTTGAGGCAAGGCGCGTGGCCGAAACCTCAGAAAACTCAAGACGAACACGAACATAGATAATCATCGAGTGTTCAAATGATGACGTCCAAGTCTTGAGGACGGTCAAAAATGGGGTGTCTACACACATATCCAATTTTTTTTTTTTTAAAGTTGTTGATCTGTGTTGTTGTTGTATGATGAAAAAAATTGCAACAGATAGTTGTAAATGAACCAAAAAAATAAATAAAAATTAAGCAGATAAAAATAATTTAAAAAATTGTACAGATATATATATATACTGGATTATATTTGAGAAAGAATTTCAACAGATAGAGAGAAAGAACAAGAGAGAGAAAAAGAAAGATTACAATAGATCCTGGTTTGGTGTATTTCAACAGATAATAAAATTGAACAGATAAAAATAAATTGAAGACTGTGACTGGTTTGTTGAACAAATAAGAAATTTTGGATAGATATTTGAACAGATAAGAGATTAAAATTTAACTGATAATAAAATCTAGAAAAAATTTGCATAGATAGGGAAAAAAATTGAACAGATAGTCAAAATTTTTGAACATATAGACAAAAAAATAATAATTAAACACTTAAATGTAAATTCGAACATATAGAAAAAAAATTCAACAGATAAATTAAGGAGTAAAATTGAAAAAAACAAAGTCTTTCAAAACAAACAAAAGAACTTCTCACCAAATTATTTTACTCAATGCCTACAGAGGACCATCGGAGGAGAAGACTCCATTGATCCAGCTCGTTATGGACAGTTTTTTTTTTTCAAGCACTCGGATCCAATTTTTTTTTTTTTTAAGTTGTTGATCTGTGTTGCTGTTGTATGATGAAACAAATTGCAAAAGATAGTTGTAAATGAACCCAAAAAAATTAAAAATTAAGCAGATAAAAAAAAATTGAACAGATATATATATATACTGGATTATATTTGAGAGATAATTTCAACAGATAGAGAGAAAGAACAAGAGAGAGAGAAAGAAAGATTTCAACAGATCTTGGTTTGGTGTAATAAAATTGAACAGATAAAAATAAATTGAAGATTGTGACTGGTTTGTTGAACAAATAAGAAATTTTAGATAGATATTTGAACAAATAAGAGATTAAAATTGAACTGATAATAAAGTCTAGACAAAAATTTGCACAGATAGGGAAAAAAATTGAACAAATAGTTAAAATTTTTGAAAATATACACAAAAAAATAATAATTAAACACTTAAATGTAAATTTGAACATATAGAAAAAAAATTCAACAGATAAATTAAGGAGTAAAATTGAAACAAAATGTCTTTCAAAATAAACAAAAGGACTTCTTAAAAAATTATTTTACTCAATGCCTGCAGAGGACCATCGGAGGAGAAGACTCCATTGATCCAGCTCCTTATGGAAAGTTTTTTTTTTTCAAGCACACAGATCCAATTCTTTTTTTGTTTTTAAGTTGTTGATCTATGTTGTTGTTGTATGATGAAACAAAATGCAACATATAGTTGTAAATAAACCTAAAAAAAATTAAAAATTAAGCAGATAAAAATAATAAAAAAAATTGAACAGATATATATATACTGGATTATATTTGAGAAAGAATTTCAACAGATAGAAAGAAAGAATAAGAGAGAGAGAAAGAAAGAAAGATTGCAATAGATCCTGGTTTGGTGTATTTCAACAGATAATAAAATTGAAGATTATGACTAGTTTGTTGAACAGATAAGAAATTTTGGATAGATATTTGAACAGATAAGAGATTAAAATTGAACTGATAATAAAATCTAGACAAAAATTTACACAGATAGGGAAAAAATTGAACAGATAGTCAAAAATTTTGAATATATAGACAAAAAAATAATAATTAAACAGTTAAATGTAAATTTTAACATATAGAAAAAAAAAATCAACAGATAAATTAAGGAGTAAAATTGAAAACAAAACGTCTTTCAAAACAAACAAAAAGACTTCTCACCAAATTATTTTACTCAATGCCTGCAGAGGACCATCGGAGGAGAAGATCCATTGATCCAGCTCCTTATGGACAGTTTTTTTTTTCAAGCACACAGATCCAATTTTTTTTTATTTTTTTAAGTTGTTGATCTGTGCTGTTGTTGTATGATGAAACAAATTGCAACAGATAGTTGTTACTGAACCAAAAAATAAATAAAATTTAGCAGATAAAAAAAATTTGAACAGATATATATATACTGGATTATATTTGAGAAAGAATTTCAACAGATAGAGAGAAAGAACAAGAGAGAGTGAAAGAAAGATTGCAACAGATCCTGATTTGGTGTATTTCAGCAGATAAAAATAAATTGAAGATTATGACTGGTTTGTTGAGTATATAAAATTTTTTGGATAGATATTTGAACAGATAAAAGATTAAAATTGAACTGATAATAAAATCTAGACAAAAATTTTCACAGATAGGGAAAAAATTGAACAGATAGTCAAATTTTTTGAACATATAGAAAAAAATAATAATTAAACACTTAAATGTAAATTTGAACATATAGAAAAAAAAATTCAACAGATAAATTAAGGAGAAAAATTGAAAAAAAAAAACGTCTTTCAAAACAAACAAAAGAACTTCTCACCAAATTATTTTACTCAATGCCTGCAGAGGACCATCGGAAGAGAAGACTCCATTGATACAGCTCGTTATGGACAGTTTTTTTTTTCAAGCACATGGATCCAATTATTTTTTTTTTTTGTTTTTAAGTTGTTGTTCTGTGTTGTTGTTGTATGATGAAACAAATTGCAACAGATAGTTGTAAATGAACCAAAAAAAATTAAAAATTAAGCAGATAAAAAAAATTGGACAGATATATATATACTGGATTATATTTGAGAAATAATTTCAACAGATAGAGAGAAAGAACAAGAGAGAGAGAGAAAGAAAGATTTCAACAGATCTTGGTTTGGTGTAATAAAATTGAACAGATAAAAATAAATTGAACATTGTGACTGGTTTGTTGAACAAATAAGAAATTTTAGATAGATATTTGAACAAATAAGAGATTAAAATTGAACTGATTATAAAATCTAGACAAAAATTTGCACAGATAGGGAAAAAAATTAAACAAATAGTCAAATTTTTTGAAAATATACTCAAAAAAATAATAATTAAACACTTAAATGTAAATTTGAACACATAGAAAAAAAATTCAACAGATAAATTAAGGAGTAAAATTGAAACAAAACGTCTTTCAAAACAAACAAAAGGACTTCTTAAAAAATTATTTTACTCAATGCCTGCAGAGGACCGTCGGAGGAGAAGACTCCATTGATCCAGCTCCTTATGGACAGTTTTTTTTTTTTCTTTCAAGCACACGATCCAATATTTTTTTTAAGTTGTTGATCTGTGTTGTTTTATCATGAAACAAATTGCAACAGATAGTTGTAAATGAACCTAAAAAAAATTAAAAATTAAGCAGATAAAAATAATAAAAAAAATTGAACAGATATATATATACTGGTTTATATTTGAGAAAGAATTTCAACAGATAGAGAGAAAAATAAGGGAGAGAGAAAGAAAGATTGCAACAGATCCTGGTTTGGTGTATTTCAACAGATAATAAAATTGAACAGATAAAAAAATTGAAGATTATGACTGGTTTGTTGAACAGATAAGAAATTTTGGATAGGTATTTGAACAGATAAGAGATTAAAATTGAACTGACAATAAAATCTAGACAAAAATTTGCACAGATAGGGAAAAAAAATTGAACAGATAGTCAAAATTTTTGAATATATAGACAAAAAAATAATAATTAAACAGTTAAATGTAAATTTTAACATATAGAAAAAAAAATTCAACAGATAAATTAAGGAGTAAAATTGAAAACAAAACGTCTTTCAAAACAAACAAAAAGACTTCTCACCAAATTATTTTACTCAATGCCTGCAGAGGACCATCGGAGGAGAAGATCCATTGATACAGCTCCTTATGGACAGTTTTTTTTTTCAAGCACACAAATCCAATTTTTTTAATTTATTTTTAAGTTGTTGATCTGTGTTGTTGTTGTATGATGAAACAAATTGCAACAGATAGTTGTTAATGAACCAAAAAAAATTAAAAATTAAGAAGATAAAAAAAATTGAACAGATATATATATACTGGATTATATTTGAGAAAGAATTTCAACAGATAGAGAGAAAGAACAAGAGAGAGTGAAAGAAAGATTGCAACATATCCTGGTTTGGTGTATTTTCAGCAGATAAAAATAAATTGAAGACTATGACTAGTTTGTTGAGTAGATAAGAAATTTTGGATAGATATTTGAACAGATAAAAGATTAAAATTGAACTGATAATAAAATCTAGACAAAAACTTGCACAGATAGGGAAAAAAATTTAATAGATAGTAAATTTTTTTGAATATATAGACAAAAAAAAATAATTAAACACATAAATGTAAATTTGAACATATAGAAAAAAAAAACATATAAATTAAGGAGTAAAATTAAAAACAAAACGTCTTTCAAAACAAACAAAAGGACTTCTCACCAAATTATTTTACTCAATGCCTGCAGAGGACCATCGGAAGAGAAGACTCCATTGATCCAGCTCCTTATGGACAGTTTTTTTTTTCAAGCACACAAATCTAATTTTTTTTTTTTGTTTTTAAGTTGTTGATCTGTGTTGTTGTATGATGAAACAAATTGCAACAGATAGTTGTAAACGAACCAAAAAAAATGAAAAATTAAGCAGATAAAAACAATAAAAAAAATTGAACAGATATATATATATTGGATTATATTTGAGAAAGAATTTCAGCAGATAGAGAAAGAGAGAAAAAAAGATTTCAACAGATCCTGGTTTGGTGTATTTCAATAGATAATAAAATTGAACAGATAAAAATAAATTGAAGATTGTGATTGGTTTGTTGAACAAATAAGAAATTTTGGATAGAGATTTGAACAGATAAGAGATTAAAAATGGACTGATAATAAAATTTAAGCAAAAATTTGCACAGATAGGGAAAAAAATTGAACCGATAGTCAATATTTTTGAACATATAGACAAAATAATAATAATTAAACACTTAAATATAAATTTGATGATATAGAAAAAAAATCAACAGATAAATTAAGGAGTAAAATTGAAAACAAAACGTCTTTTAAAACAAACAAAAGGACTTCTCACCAAATTATTTTACTCAATGCCTGCAGAGGACCATCGAAGGAGAAAACTCCATTGATCCAGCTCCTTATGGACAGTTTTTTTCTTCAAGCACATAGATCCAATTTTTTTTAGTTTTTAAGTTGTTGTGCTATGTTGTTGTTGTATGAGGAAACAAATTGCAACAGATAGTCGTAAATGAACAAAAAAAAATTAAAAATTAGGCAAATAAAAATAATAAAAAAAATTGGACAAATATATATATACTGGATTATATTTGAGAAAGAATTTCAACAGATAGAGAGAAAGAACAAGAGAGAGAAAGAAAGATTGCAACAGATCCTAGTTTGGTGTATTTCAACAGATAATAAAATTGAACAGATAAAAATAAATTGAAGATTGTGACTGGTTTGTTGAACAAATAAGAAATTTCGGATAGATATTTCAACAGATAAGAGATTAAAAATGAACTGATAATAAAATCTTGACAAAAATTTGCACAGATAGGGAAAAAATTGAACAGATAGTCAAAATTGTTGAACATATAGACAAAATAATAATAATAAAACACTTAAATGTAAATTTGTTCATATAGAAAAAAAAAATTCAACAGATAAATTAAGGAGTAAAATTGAAAACAAAACGTCTTTCAAAACAAACAAAAGGACTTCTCACCAAATTATTTTACTCAATGCCTGCAGAGGAACATCGAAGGAGAAAACTTCATTGATCCAGCTCCTTATGGACAGTTTTTTTTTTCAAGCACACAGATCGAATTTTTTTTTTAAGTTGTTGATCTGTGTTGTTGTTGTATGATGAAACAAACAAATAGTTGTAAATGAACCAAAAAAAATTAAAAATTTAGCAGATAAAAATAATAAAAAAAAATTAAACAAATATATATATATACTGGATTATATTTGAGAAAAATTTCAACAGATAGAGAGAAAGAACAAGAGAGAGAGAAAGAAAGATTGCAACAGATCCTGGTTTGGTGTATTTCAATAGATAATAAAATTGAACAGATAAAAATAAATTGAAGATTGTGACTGGTTTGTTGACCGATAAGAAATTTTGGATAGATATTTGAACTGATAAGAGATTAAAATTGAACGGATAATAAAATCCAGACAAAAATTTGCACATATAGGGAAAAAAAATTGAACAGATAGTGAAATTTATTGAACATATAGATAAAAAAAATAATAATTAAACACATAAATGTAAATTTGAACATATAGAAATAAAATCAACAGATAAATTAAGGAGTAAAATTGAAAACAAAACGTCTTTCAAAACAAGCAAAAGGACTTCTCACCAAATTATTTTACTCAATGCATTCAGAGGACCATTGGAGGAGAAGACTCCACTGATCCAGCTCCTTACGGACAGTTTTTTTTTCAAGCACACAGATCCTTTTTTTTTTTTGTTTTTAAGTTGTTGATCTGTGTTGTTGTTGTATGATGAAACAAATTGCAACAGATAGTTGTAAATAAACAAAAAAAAATTAAAGATTGAGCAGATAAAAATAATAATAAAAATTGAACAGATATATATATTGAGAGGGAGATTTATGATCTGGAATTGGGCCGAGGTAACGACTGAGCAGGTTGGAAGCCAAATGTGGCATTGGGCCGAGATGATCTGCGATCCGCCCAGAATTGGGCTACTAAGACTTGGGCCGGGTAGGTGTTGGGCCAAGTATGCGCCGCCCAGTCCGAAAAGAATTTGCTCGGTTAAGGCAACGCAGCCAGTCAGGTTGACTGAACGGCGCCCGGAACGGCGTCGTCGGCCGAGCTACCTGTCTGCTCGGCAGGAAGGCCGACAAGCCAATTAAATGACCGGCGCCCGGAAAGACGTAGTCGGCCGAGATACGGGTTTGCTCGGCGGGAAGGCCGACCACAGGTGAGCACGAGATGTCCCGGGCACGGCCTTGCCGAGATGTTGCCTAGCCCGGTTCTCTTGAGCTTAGCCAGTGAAGTGCTTGGGCATGAAGCACAGCCCGGCCATGGATAGAGCAGCTCGGCTGCCGAGCTCCAGCAGAAAAGGCTGGCAGTTGAGATTAGGTGATGTTCAGCAAGTTTTACGCTGACAGATGGGATAGCAGAGCCACGTGTCAGGAGATGACTGGGAGTGGATATGGGGCGCAGAGGGTATATAGGCATGTCTACGCCCCCCATACGCGGACAGACGAACACTTGGTAAGAAAATACTTACACTCAACACTCTCCTCTCTCTCTCTCTATCCCTAGGTGTGTGCTAATTTGATCGTCGGAGGGGTTTTCTGGCCATACACCGCCGGGTAGCTCACCGCCGTTGTGCTTTCAGGTGATCGGACAGAAACGGAGCTCGGAAGAAAGGAGTACGGGCTTGCCGGAATATTTGCTCCCCGTACATATATATATATACTGGATTATATTTGAGAAAGAATTTCAACAGATAGAGAGAAAGAATAAGAGAGAGAGAAAGAAAGATTGCAACAGATCCTGGTTTGGTGTATTTCAACAGATAATAAAATTGAACAGATCCAATTTAAATTGAAGATTGTGACTGGTTTGTTGAACAGATAAGAAATTTTTGATAGATATTTGAATAGATAAGAGATTAAAATTGAACTGATAATAAAATCTAGACAAAAATTTGCACAGATGGGGATAAAAATTGAACGGATAGTCAAAAATTTTGAATATATAGACAAAAAAAAAACACTTAAATGTAAATTTGAATATATAGAAAAAAAAATTCAACAGATAAATTAAGGAGTAAAATTGAAAACAAAACGCTTTTCAAAACAAACAAAAAGACTTCTCACCAAATTATTTTAATCAATGCCTGCAGAGGACCATCGGAGGAGAAGACTCCATTGATCCAGCTCCTTATGGACACTTTTTTTTTTCAAGCACACAGATCGAATTTTTTTATTTTTTTTAAGTTGTTGATCTATGTTGTTGTTGTATGATGAAACAAATTACAACAGATAGTTGTAAATGAACCAAAAAAAATTAAAAATTAAGCAGATAATAAAAAATTTGAACAGATATATATATACTGGATTATATTTTAGAAAGAATTTCAACAGATAGAGAGATAGAACAAGAGAGAGAGAGAAAGATTTCAACAGATCCTAGTTTGGTATTTCAATAGATAATAAAATTGAACTGATAAAAATAAATTGAAGATTGTGACTGGTTTGTTGAACATATAAGAAATTTTGGATAGATATTTCAACAGATAAGAGATTAAAAATGAACGGATAATAAAACCTACACAAAAATTTGCACAGATAGGGAAAAAACTTAAACAGACAGTCAAAATTTTTGAACATATAGACAAAAAAAATAATAATTAAACACTTAAATGTAAATTTGAACATATAGAAAAAAAAAAAGTTCAACAAATAAATTAAGGAGTAAAATTGAAAACAAAACGTCTTTCAAAACAAACAAAAGGACTTCTCACCAAATTATATTACTCAATGCCTGCAGAGGACCATCGGAGGAGAAGACTCCATTGATCTAGCTCCAAATGGACTGTTTTTTTTTTCAAGCACAAATATCCAATTTTTTTTTTTATTTTTAAGTTGTTGATCTGTGTTGTTGTTGTATGATGAAACAAATTGCAACAGATAGTTGTAAATGAACAAAATAAAAATAAAAAATTAAGAAGATAAAAATAATAAAAAAAATTGAATAGATATATATACTGGATTATGTTTGAGAAAGAATTTCAACATATAGAGAGAAAGAATAAGAGAGAGAGAAAGAAAGATTGCAACGGATCCTGGTTTGGTGTATTTCAACAGATAACAAAATTGAAAAAATAAAAATAAATTGATGAGTGTAACTAGTTTGTTGAACAGATAAGAAATTTTGGATAGTTATTTGAACAGATAAGAGATTAAAATTGAACTGATAATAAAATCTAGACAAAAATTTGCACAGATAGGGAAAAAAATTGAACAGATAGTGAAATTTTTTGAACATATAGACAAAAAAAATAATAATTAAACACTTAAATGTAAATTTGAACATATAGAAAAAAAATAAAAAAATTCAACAGATAAATTAAGGAGTAAAATTGAAAACAAAACGTATTCAAAACTATCAAAAGGACTTCTCACCAAATTATTTTACTCAATACCTGCAGAGGACCATCGGAGGAGAAGACTCCATTGATCCAGCTCTTTATGGACAGTTTTTTTTTTCTTTCAAGCACACAGATCCAATTTTTTTTTTTTAAAGTTGTTGATCTGTGTTGTTATTGTGTGATGAAACAAATTGCAACAGATAGTTGTAAATGAACCAAAAAAAAATTAAAAATGAAGCAGATAAAGATATTAAAAAAAAATTGAACATATATATACTGGATTATATTTGAGAAAGAATTTCAACAGATAGAGAGAAAGAACAAAAGAGAGAGAAGGAAAGATTGCAAGAGATCCTAGTTCGGTGTATTTCAAAATATAATAAAAGTGAACAGATAAAAATATATTGAAGATTGTGGCTGGTTTGTTGAACAGATAAGAAATTTTGGATAGATATTTGAACAGATAAGAGATTAAAATTGAATTGATAATAAAATCTAGACAAAAATTTACACAGATAGGGAAATAAATTGAACAGATAGTCAAAATTTTTGAACATATAGACAAAAAAAAATTAAACACTTAAATGTAAATTTGAACATATAGAAAAAAAAATTCAACAGATAAATTAAGGAGTAAAATTGAAAATAAAACGTCTTTCAAAACAAACAAAGGGACTTCTCACCAAATTATTTTTCTCAATGCCTGCAGAGGACCATCAGAGGAGAAGACTCCGTTGATCCAGCTCCTTATGGACAGTTTTTTTTTTAAAGCACACATATCCAAAAAAAAATTTTTTTTTAAAGTTGTTGATCTGCTTTGTTGTTGTATGATGAAACAAATTGCAACAGATAGTTGTAAATGAACAAAAAAAAAATGAAAAATTCAGCAGATAAAAATAAAAAAAAATTTGAACAGATATATGTATATATACTGGATTATATTTGAGAAAGAATTTCAACTGATAGAGAGAAAGTACAAGAGAGAGTGAAAGAAAGATTGTAACAGATCCTGGTTTGGTGTATTTTAGCAGACAATAAAATTGAACAGATAAAAATAAATTGAAGATTATGATTGGTTTGTTGAGCAGATAAGAAATTTTGGATAGATATTTGAACAGATAAGATATTAAAATTGAACTGATAATAAAATCTAGACAAAAATTTGCACAGATAGGGAAAATAATTTAATAGATAGTAAATTTTTTTTGAATATATAGACAAAAAAATAAATAAATTAAAGACTTAAATGTAAATTTGAACATATAGAAAAAGAAATTCGACAGATAAATTAAGGAGTAAAATTGAAAACAAAACGTCTTTCAAAACAAACAAAAGGACTTCTTACCAAATTGTTTTACACAATGCCTGTAGAGGACCATCGTAGGAGAACACTGCATTGATCCAGCTACTTATGGACAGTTTTTTTTTTTCAAGCACACAAATCCAATTATTTTTTATTTTTAAGTTGTTGATTTGTGTTGTTGTTGTATGATGAAACAAATTACAACAGATAGTTGTAAACGAACCAAAAAAAAATGAAAAATTAAGCAAAAAAAAATAATAAAAAAATTGAACAGATATATATACTGGATTATATTTGAGAAAGAATTTAAATGGAAAGAGAGATAGAACAAGAGAGAGAGAAAGAAAGATTTCAACAGATCCTGGTTTGGTATTTCAACAGATAATAAAATTGAACTAATAAAAATAAATTGAAGATTGTGATGGTCTGTTGAACAGATAAGAAATTTTGGATAGATATTTGAACAGATAAGATGTTAATATTGAACTGATAATAAAATCTAGACAAAAATTTGCACAGATATGGAAAAAAATTGAACAGATAGGAAATTTTTTTGAATATATAGACAAAAAAATAATAATTAAATACTTATATGTAAATTTGAAAATATAGAAAAAAAATTCAACAGATAAATTAAGGAGTAAATTGGAGGACAAAACGTCTTTCAAAACAAGCAAAAGGACTTCTCACCAAATTATTTTACTCAATGCCAGTAGAGACTCGTCGTAGGAGAAGACTCCATTGATCCAGCTCCTTATGGACAGTTTTTTTTTCAAGCACATAGATCAAATTTTTTTTGTTTTTTTTTGTTTTTAAGTTGTTGATCTGTGTTGTTGTTCTATGATGAAACAAATTGCAACAGATAGTTGTAAATGAACCAAAAAAATTTAAAAATTAAGCAAATAAAAATAATAAAAAAAATTGAACAAATATATATATATACTGGATTATATTTGAGAAAGAATTTCAGCAGATAGAGAGAAAGAACAACAGAGAGAGAAAGAAAGATTGCAACAAATCCTGGTTTGGTGTATTTCAACAGATAATAAAATTGAACAGATAAAAATAAATTGAAGATTTTGACTGGTTTGTTGAACAGATAAGAAATTTTGGATAGTTATTTGAACAGATAAGAGATTAAAAATGAACGGATAATAAAATCTATATAAAAATTTGCACAGATAGGAAAAAAATTAAACAGATAGTCAAAATTTATGAACATATAAACAAAAAAATAGTAATTAAACACTTAAATGTAAATTTGAACATATAGAAAAAAAAAATTCAACAGATAAATTAAGGGTAAAATTGAAAACAAAACGTCTTTCGAAACAAACAAAAAGATTTCTCACCAAATTATTTTACTCAATGCCTGCACAGGACCATCTGAGGAGAAGACTCCATTGATCCAGCTTCTTATGGACATTTTTTTTTTCAAGCGCACAGATCCAATTTTTTTTTTTTTTAAGTAGTTGATCTGTGTTGTTGTTTTATGATGAAACAAAACGCAACAGATTGTTGTAAATGAACCCCAAAAAAAATTAAAAATTAAGGAGATAAAAATAATAAAAAAAAATTGAACAGATATATATATACTGGATTATATTTGAGAAAGAATTTGAACAGATAGAGAGAAAGAATAAGAGAGAGAAAGAAAGATTGCAACGGATCCTGGTTTGGTGTATTTCAACAGATAACAAAATTGAACAAATAAAAATAAATTGAAGATTGTGACTGGTTTGTTGAACAGATAAGAAATTTTGGATAGTTATTTGAACAGATAAGAGATTAAAATTGAACTGATAATAAAATCTATACAAAAATTTGCACAGATGGGGAAAACAATTGAACAGATAGTCAAAATTTTTGAACATATAGATAAAAAAATAATAATTAAATACTTAAATGTAAATTTAAACATATAGAAAAAAAAGTTCAACAAATAAATTAAGGGTAAAATTGAAAACAAAACGTCTTTCAAAACAAACAAAAGGACTTCTCACCAAATTATTTTACTCAATGCCTGTACAGGACCATCGGAGGAGAAGACTCCATTGATCCAGCTCCTTATGGACAGTTTTTTTTTCAAGCAAACAGATCCAATTTTTTTTTTTTAAAAGTTGTTGATCTGTGTTGTTGTTTTATGATGAAACAAATTGCAATAGATAGTTGTAAATGAACCAAAAAAATTTAAAAATTAAGCAGATAAAAATAATAATAATAATAATTGAACAGATATATATATACTGGATTATATTTGAGAAAAATTTCAACAGATAGAGAGAAAGAACAAGAGAGAGAGAAAGAAAGATTGCAACGGATCCTGATTTGGTGTATTTGAACAGATAACAAAATTGAACAAATAAAAATAAATTGAAGATTGTGACTGGTTTGTTGAACAGATAAGAAATTTTGGATAGTTATTTGAAAAGATAAGAGATTAAAATTGAAGCGATAATAAAATCTAAATAAAAACTTGCACAGATAGGGAAAAAAATTGAACAGATAGTGAAATTTTTTGAACATATAGACAAAAAAATAATAAGTAAACACTTAAATGCAAATTTGAACATATAGAAAAGAAAATTCAACAGATAAATTAAGGAGTAAAATTGAAAACAAAACGTCTTTCAAAACAAACAAAAGGACTTCTCACCAAATTATTTTACTCAATGCCTGCAGAGGACCATTGGAGGAGAAGACTCCATTGATCCAGCTCCTTATGGACAGTTTTTTTTATCAAGCACACAGATCCAATTTTTTTATTTTTTAAAGTTGTTGATCTGTGTTGTTGTTGTATGATGAAACAAATTGCAACAGATAGTTGTAAATGAACCAAAAAAAATTAAAAATTAAGCAGATAAAAATAAAAAAAAAATTGAACGGATATATATATATACTGAAATATATTTGAGAAAGAATTTCAACAGATAGAGTGAAAGAAAGATTGCAATAGATCCTGGTTTGGTGTATTTCAACAGATAATAAAATTGAACAGATAAAAATAAGTAGAAGAATATGACTGGTTTGTTGAGCAGATAAAAATTTTGGATAGATATTTGAACAGATAAGAGATTAAAATTGAACTGATAATAAAATCTAGACTAAAATTTGCACAGATAGGGAAAAAAATTTAATAGTTAGTAAATTTTTTTGAATATATAGACAAAAAAAAAACACTTAAATGTAAATTTGAACATATAGAGAAAAAAAATCGACAGATAAATTAAGGAGTAAAATTGAAAACAAAACGTCTTTCAAAACAAACAAAAGGACTTCTCACCAAAATGTTTTACTTAATGCCTGCAGAGGACCATCGGAGGAGAGGACTCCATTGATCAAGCTCCTTTTGGACAGTTTTTTTTTTCAAGCACACAAATCCAATTATTTTTTGTTTTTAAGTTGTTGATCTATGTTGTTGTTGTATGATAAAACAAATTGCAACAGATAGTTGTAAACGAACCAAAAAAAAAAGAAAAATTAAGCAGATAAAAATAATAAAAAAAATTGAACAGATATATATATACTGGATTATATTTGAGGAAGAATTTCACCAGATAGAGAGATAGAACAAGAGAGAGAGAAATAAAGATTTCAACAGATCCTGATTTGGTATTTCAACAGATAATAAAATTGAACTGATAAAAATAAATTGACGATTGTGACTGGTTTGTTGAACAGATAAGAAATTTTTAATAGATATTTGAACAGATAAGAGATTAGAATTGAACTGATAATAAAATCTATACAAAAATTTGCACAGATATGGAAAAAAATTGAACTGATAGTCAAAATTTTTGAATATATAGACAAAAAAATAATAATTAAATACTTAAATGTAAATTTGAACATATAGAAAAAAAAATTCAACAGATAGTTAAGGAGTAAAATTGAAAAGAAAACGTTTTTCAAAACAAACAAAATGATTTCTCACCAAATTCTTTTACTCAATGCCTATAGAGAACCGTCGGAAGAGAAGACTCCATTGATCCAGCTCCTTATAGACAGTTTTTTTTTTCAAGCACATAGATCCAATTTTTTTTTTTTTTTGTTTTTAAGTTGTTGATTTGTGTTGTTGTTGTATGATGAAACAAATTGCAACAGATAGTTGTAAATGAACTAAATAAAATTAAAAATTAAGCAAATAAAAATAATAATAATAATTGAACAGATATATATATATTGGATTATATTTGAGAAAGAATTTCAACCGATAGAGAGAAAGAATAAGAGAGAGAGAAAGAAAGATTGCAACAGATCCCGGTTTGGTGTATTTCAACAGATAATAATAAATTGAAGATTGTGACTGGTTTGTTGAACAGATAAGAAATTTGGATAGTTATTTGAACAGATAAGAGATTAAAAATGAACTGATAACAAAATCTATACAAAAAGTTGCACAGATAGGGAAAAAAATTGAACAGATAGTCAAAATTTTTGAACATATAGACAAAAAAATAATAATTAAACACTTTAATGTAAATTTGAACATATAGAAAAAAAAAGTTCAACAGATAAATTAAGGAGTAAAATTGAAAACAAAACGTCTTTCAAAACAAACAAAAGGACTTCTCACCAAATTATATTACTCAATGCCTGCAGAGGACCATCGGAGGAGAAGACTCCATTTATCCAGCTCCTTATGGACAGTTTTTTTTTCAAGCACACAGATCCAAATTTTTTTTTAAGTTGTTGATCTGTGTTGTTGTTTTATGATGAAACAAATTGCAACAGATAGTTGTAAATGAACCAAAAAAAATTAAAAATTATGGAGATAAAAATAATAAAAAAAAAATGGAACATATATATATACTGGATTATGTTTGAGAAAAATTTCAACAGATAGAGAGAAAGAACAAGAGAGAGAGAAAGAAAGATTGCAACGGATCCTGGTTTGGTATATTTCAACAGATAACAAAATTGAAAAATAAAAATAAATTGAAGATTGTGACTGGTTTGTTGAACAGATAAGAAATTTTGGATATATATTTGAACAGATAAGAGATTAAAATTGAACTGATAATAAAATCTAGACAAAAATTTCCACAGATAGGGAAAAAAATTGAACAGATAGTGAAATTTTTTGAACATATAGAAAAAAAATATAATAATTAAACACTTAAATGTAAATTTAAACATATAGAAAAAAAATAAAAAATTCAACAGATAAATTAAGGAGTAAAATTGAAAACAAAACGTATTTCAAAACAATCAAAAAGACTTCTCACCAAATTATTTTACTCAATGTCTGCAGAGGACCATCGGAGGAGAAGACTCCATTGATCCAGCTCTTTATGGACAGTTTTTTCTTTCTTTCAAGCACACAGAGCCAATTTTTTTTTTTTTAAATTGTTGATCTGTGTTGTTGTTGTGTGATGAAACAAATTGTAACGGATAGTTGTAAATGAACCAAAAAAAAATTAAAAATTAAGCAGATAAAGATATTAAAAAAAAATTAACATATATATATACTGGATTATATTTGAAAAAAATTTCAAGAGATAGAGAGAAAGAACAAGGGAGACAGAAAGAAAGATTGCAACGGATCCTGGTTTGGTGTATTTGAACAGATAACAAAATTGAACAAATAAAAATAAATTGAAAATTGTGACTGGTTTGTTGAACAGATAAGAAATTTTGGATAGTTATTTGAACAGATAAGAGATTAAAATTGAACTGATAATAAAATCTAGACAAAAATTTGCACATATAGGGAAAAAAATTGAACAGATTGTGAAATTTTTTGAACATATAGACAAAAAAATAATAATTAAACACTTAAATGTAAATTTTAACATACAAAAAAAAATCAACAGATAAATTAAGGAGTAAAATTGAAAACAAAACGTCTTACAAAACAAACAAAAGGACTTCTCACCAAATTATTTTACTCAATGACTGCATAGGACCATCGGAAGAGAAGACTCCATTGATCCAGCTACTTATGGACAGTTTTTTTTTCAAGCACACAGATCCAATTTTTTTTTTTTAATTTGTGGATCTGTGTTGTTGTTGTATGATGAAACAAATTGCAACAGATAGTTGTAAATGAACTAAAAAAATTAAAAATTAAGCAGATAAAAATAAAAATAAAAATTGAACAGATATATATATACTGGATTATATTTGAGAAAGAATTTCAACAGATAGAGAGAAAGAACAAAAGAGAGAGAAAGAAAGATTGCAACAGATCCTGGTTTGATGTATTTCTACAGATAAAAATAAATTGCAGATTGTTACTGGTTTGTTGAATAGATCAGAAATTTTGGATAGATATTTGAACAGATAAGAGATTAAAATTGAACTAATAATAAAATCTAGACGAAAATTGGCACATATGGGGGAAAAAATTGAACAGATAGTCAAAAATTTTGAACATATAGGCAAAAAAATAATAATTAAACACTTAAATGTAAATTTGAACATATAGAAAAAAAATTCAACAGACAAATTAAGGAGTAAAATTGAAAACAAAACGTCTTTCAAAATAAACAAAAGGACTTTTCATAGAATTATTTTACTCAATGCCTGCAGAGGACCATCGGAAGAGAAGACTCCATTGATCCAGCTCCTTATGGACAGTTTTTTTTTTCAAGCACACAGATCCAATTTTTTTTTTTTTAAGTTGTTGATCTGTGTTGTTGTTGTATGATGAAACAAATTGCAACAAATATGTAACAACCCTCACCTTGACTTAGTCATGCTTGCATACATTCATGTATGATCTTGCCTTGTTATGTTCGTAAATCTTGTTTTGTCTTACTTTGTTTAATTGTTACTTGCTTGACTTTGATCCTTGCTTGGTGAGTAGTCGAGGTCAGCTTAGCCTAGTTCGCCTTGAACCTTTGTACTTAGAATCGTCTTGGAACCCCTTGGCTGACCTCCATCTTCACTCCAGCATGTTAGCCGAGATGTTTTGCACTCAATGATTTTGATCCATGGGCAGGTATGGCCTAGGCCGAGGTGTGGCACACCCGGGCCAAGGTGTGGCACAGCTCAGTCAAGTGTCGTCCTCCCTAGCCGATGTTTTGTTACCCTGTTGCCGAAGATTTGACTTTAGCCGATGTTATTGCTTGCCGATGTGTTTTGCCTTAACTTGTTGCATACGCTTTGTCATGGACTTGTCTTATCAATCAATCAGCTTTTTGAGTTGAGCCAACCCGGTAATGCCACGTGTCCGAGCTGAAGGCTAAGTCAGCCGGCAGATCTAAAACATATCATTTTGTATCTTTTTGTATCATTTTGTTGTAAGTCTTGCTCTTGAAGAGAGAGAGAAACTCTAGAAGAGGGAGAAGGAGTTTTAGAGTGAGAATAGATTTCCAAGTGTGATCTTTGAGGATCGAACCGTTTGATTTGAGTTTCGAGGTTAGATTGCTACTCTACTTTGGTTATTCTTATTGATTATCAAGCTGCATTGTATGATTGAATCTGTTTTGCATGCCATGCATTGGTTTGAAGTGGGTTTTTGAAAATAAAATAATGTTCATGTGTTCTTGAAGGAAAGTCTTGTTTCGATCCGGAAGTTTATGGCAAGAACCATGTTTTTGTGTTTGTTTTCGCCTGATTTCCCTTGTGAGGGTACCCAGGTCCATGTTTTTGAACTCCTTACATGAAATCTCAGATTTTGTACAAACAAGTTGTGATTTAAGCATGCATGTTCTTGATGTTCTTGATGATCTTGTTCTTTGCATTCTTCAAAGGGAAACCCAGGTTTTCCCGACTTCGCTTTTTGTATGTGGCCATCGGGACCACAACTCGGCAAGGAAGTGTGGGACCTCGGCAAGACCTGGTTGGTACCCAGTGTGTTTTCATGAGATGGAAAACAGTGTTTTGACTCCCAGCATGTTTTGCTTTGTTATAGACTTGGATTCGGTGAGAGTGCCGAGATCATTTGCATGTATGTAAAGCTCGTTTTGACAATGTATTTGCCATGTGATTGTAGGTCCTTGATCTTTGCTTTGAGCCTACACCCGAGAAGATCTATGTGAGTGGTATTTTTAATAAAGCTATGTTATACCGTTTTGATAAATCTTGCTTCGCTTTGTTTGATGAAAAGTATTTGTTAAGCATGAATGATTAGCTCTGTTTTTGGTGTATCAAGTATAAGCTTTGTTTTGGTGACATCTTTGAAAGTCCCTTGTGCTGGAGGACTCTAAACTTTCGCAGCACCACGTTTAAAAGTCCCTTGTGCTGGAGGACTCTAAACTTTTGCAGCACTAAGTATAAAAGGATACGATCCTTTCTCGGAAAGACAATCGTGTTAAAGCGGGTTGCGGGCCTAAGTAACACAAGACCATCGTGTTAAAAAGAGCTACGGGCTTAAGTAACACAAGTCCCTTGTGTTGGAGGACTATAAACTTTCGCAGTACCTTTGACTAATCGATTACGGATCGCACAATCTTTGTTTTGCCACTGACGGTTTACCGCGTGGATTTGTTGTTCGGAAAGCTTGATTTGTGTTTTGCCGATGCCAGTAAGCATCCCTTGAGACTTGTAAGACTTGTTAGATGAATACGGTTCATCCCTTGTTTTGTAAAGTTTTGATGTGATTTTGCTTTGAAAGGATCTCGGCTAGTATTCATATGGTTTGGCATGTTTTGTTTGAGAAGACTTCGGCTATTATTCATGCAAAACCTTTATTATTGGTACCATTCACTGAGTATCCAAGCTCACCCCTCTATATATATGTAGGTGATGAGCAGGACGGCGGCGACGCCTAGATGTGTTTTGCAAAGCTTGTTTTGGATTCTTGACATGTCGGCTTGACTTGCTTTATGTCGGCAAATTTGTATTCACGTCGGCAAATCTTGAAGATTATGCTTCTTTGGCATGTAACCTCTGTATTTGCACATGTCGGCTTTAGAAGCCTTTTGATCAAGATTGTAATATGTATTTTGTCATCAATCGAATGTAAGACTATGCCATGTATGCCATTGCATTTGACCTATGCACAGCTCTTATGGACCACTTGTATTTTGATTTATTGCTTCTGCATTTGTGAGCCCCATATATTATACTCTGATTGTGTTTGATCTTTGTAAGTTGGCCTTCGGTAATCACGGATTACTGGCCATCACGGCACCATCCTACTAGGGGCGGGTTGGGGTCGTGACAGATAGTTGTAAATGAACCAAAAAAAATTAAAAATTAAGCATATAAAAATAATAAAAAAAATTGAACAGATATATATACTGGATTATATTTGAGAAAGAATTTCAACAGATAAAGAGAAAGAACAAGAGAGAGAGAGAAATATTTCAACTGATCCTGGTTTGGTGTATTTCAACAGATAATAAAATTGAACAGATAAAAATAAATTGAAGATTGTGACTGGTTTGTTGAACAAATAAAAATTTTGGATAGTTATTTGAACAGATAAGAGAATAAAAATGAACTGATAATAAAATCTATACAAAAATTTGCACAGATAGGGAAAACAATTGAACAGATAGTCAAAATTTTTGAACATATAGACAAAAAAATAATAATTAAACACTTTAATGTAAATTTGAACATATAGAAAAAAAAAGTTCAACAGATAAATTAAGGGTAAAATTGAAAACAAAACGTTTTTCAAAACAAACAAAAGGACTTCTCACCAAATTATTTTACTCAATGCCTGTACAGGACCATCGGAGGAGAAGACTCCATTGATCCAGCTCCTTATGGGCAGTTTTTTTTTCAAGCAAACAGATCCAATTTTTTTTTTTCAGTTGTTGATCTGTGTTGTTGTTTTATGATGAAACAAATTGCAATAGATAGTTGTAAAGGAATCCAAAAAAATTAAAAATTAAGCAGATAAAAATAATAATAAAAATTGAACAGATATATATATACTGGATTATATTTGAGAAAGAATTTCAACTGATAGAGAGAAAGAACAAGAGAGAGAGAGAAAGAAAGATTGCAACAGATCCTGGTTTGGTATTTCAACAGATAATAAAATTGAACTGATAAAAATAAATTGAAGATTGTGACTTCTCACCAAATTATTTTACTCAATGCCTACAGAGTACCATCGGAGGTTAATACTCCATTGATCCAACTGCTTATGGACAGTTTTTTTTTTCTTCAAGCACACAGATAAATTTTTTTTAAGTTGTTGATCTGTGTTGTTGTTGTATGATGAAACAAATTGCAACAGATTGTTGTAAATGAACCAAAAAAATTAAAAATTAAGCAGATAAAAAAAATAAAAAAAATTGAACAGATATATATAGTGGATTATATTTCAGAAAGAATTTCTACAGATAGACAGAAAGAACAAGAGATAGAGAAAGAAATATTGCAACAGATCCTGGTTTGGTGTATTTCAACAGATAATAAAATAGAACAGATAAAAATAAATTGAAGATTGTGTTGGTTTGTTGAACAGATAAGAAATTTTGGATAGATATTTGAACAGATAAGAGATTAAAATTGAACTGATAATAACATCTAAACAAAAATTTGCAAAGATTGGGAAAAAAATTGAACAGATAGTCAAAATTTTTGAACATATAGACAAAAAAATAATAATTAAACACTTAAATGTAAATTTGAACATATAGAAAAAAAAATTCAACAAATAAATTAAGGAGTAAAATTTACACCAAAATGTTTTTCAAAACAAACAAAAGAACTTCTCACCAAATTATTTTACTCAATGCCTGCAGATGACCATCGGAGGAGAAGACCCCATTGATCCAGCTCCTTATGGACAATTTTTTTTTCAAGCACACAGATCCAATTTTTTTTAAGTTGTTGATCTGTGTTGTTGTTGTATGATGAAACAAATTGCAACAGATGGCTATAAATGAACAAAAAAAAAATTAAAAATTAAGAAGATAAAAATCGTAATAAAATTGAATATATATATATACTGGATTATATTTGAGAAAGAATTTCAATGGATAGAGAGAAAGAAAAAGAGAGAGAGAGAAAGAATGATTGCAACAGATAATAAAATTGAACAGATAAAAATAAATTTAAGATTGTGACTGGGTTGTTGAACAGATAAGAAATTTTGGATAAATATTTGAACAGATAAGAGGTTAAAATTGAACTGATAATAAAATCCAGACAAAAATATACACATATAGTGGAAAAAAATTGAACAGATAGTCAAAAATTTTTAACATAGAGACAAAAAAAATAATAATTAAACACTTAAATGTAAATTTGAACATATAGAAAAAAAAATTGAACAGATAAATTAAGAAGTAAAATTGAAAACAAAACATTTTTCAAAACAAACCAAAGGACATCTCACCAAAATTATTTTACTCAATGCCTGCAGAAGACTATCATAGGAGAAGACCCCATTGATTCAGATCCTTATGGACAATTTTTTTTTCAAACACACAGATCCAATTTTTTCTTTTTAAATTGTTGATCTGTGTTGTTGTTGTATGATGAAACAAATTGCAACAGATAATTGTAAGTGAACCAAAAAAAATTAAAAATTAAGTAGATAAAAATAATAAAATAAATTGAACAGATATATATATACTGGATTTTATTTGAGAAAGGATTTCAACAGATAGAGAGAAAGAACAAGAGAGAGAAAGAAAACATTGCAACAGATCCTGATTTGGTGTATTTCAACAGATAATAAAATTGAATAGATAAAAATAAATTGAAGATTGTGACTGGTTTGTTGAACAGATAAGAAATTTTGGATAGATATTTGAACAGATAAGAGATTAAAATTGAACTGATAAAAAAATCTAGACAAAAACTTATAGAGATAGGGAAAAAAATTGAACAGATAGTTAAAAATTTTGAACATATATAAAAAAATAATAATTAAACACTTAAATGTAAATTTGAACATATAGAAAAAAAAAATTCAACAGATAAATTAAAGAGTAAAATTGAAAAGAAAACGTCCTTCAAAACAAACAAAAGGACTTCTCACCAAATTATTTTTCTCAATGCCTGCAGAGGACCATCGGAGGAGAAGACTCCATTGATCCAGCTCCTTATGGACAGTTTTTTTTTAAGCACACAGATCCAATTTTTTTTTTTTTTAAAGTTATTAATTTGTGTTGTTGTTTTATGATGAGACAAAGTGCAACATATAGTTGTAAATGAACCAAAAAAAATTTAAAAATTAAGCAGATAAAAATAATAAAAAAAATTGAACAGATATATGTATATATACTGGATTATATTTGAGAAAGAATTTCAACTGATAGAGACAAAGAATAAGAGAGAGAGAAAGAAAGATTGCAACAAATCTTGGTTTGGTGTATTTCAACAGATAATAAAATTGAACAGATAAAAATAAATTGAAGATTGTGACTGGTTTGTTGACAGATAAGAAATTTTGGATAGATATTTGAACTGATAACAGATTAAAATTGAGCTGATAATAAAATCTAGACCTAAATCTGCACATATAGTAAAAAAATTGAACAGATAGTCAAATTTTTTGAACATATAGACAAAAAAATAATAATTTAACACTTAAATGTAAATTTGATCATATAGAAAAAAAAATTCAACAGATAAATTAAGGAAGGAAATTTGAAAACAAAACGTCTTTCAAAACAAACAAAAGGACTAGTCACCAAATTATTTTCCTCAATGCCTGCAGAGGACCATCGGAGGAGAAGACTCCATTGATCCAACTCCTTATGGACAGTTTTTTTTTTCAAGCACACAGGTCCAATTTTTTTTTTAAAGTTGTTGATCTGTGTTGTTGTTGTATGATGAAACTAATTGCAACAGATAGTTGTAAATAAACCAAACAAATTTAAAAATTAACCAGATAAAAATAATTTTAAAAAAATTGAACAGATATATATATATACTGGATTATATTTGAGAAAGAATTTCAACAGATAGAAAGAAAGTACAAGAGAGAGAGAAAGAAAGATTGCAACAGATCCTGATTTGGTGTATTTCAACAGATAATAAAATTGAACAGATAAAAATAAATTGAAGATTGTGACTGGTTTGTTGAACATATAAGAAATTTTGGATAGATATTTGAACAGATAAGAGATTAAAATTGAACTGATAATAAAATATAGACAAAAATTTGCACGGACAGGTAAAAAAATCTAACAGATAGTCAAAATTTTTGAGCATATAGACAAAAAAATAAGAATGAAACACTTAAATGTAAATTTGAACATATAGAAAAAAAAATTCAACAGATAAATTAAGGAGTGAAATTTAAAACAAAACGTCTTTCAAAACAAATAAAAAAACTTCTCACCAAATTATTTTACTCAATGCCTGCAGAGGACCATCGGAGCAGAAGACTCCATTAATCCAGCTCCTCATGGACATTTTTTTTTTTCAAGCACACAGATCCAAATATTTTTTTTTTACGTTGTTTATCTGTGTTTTTGTTGTATGATGAAAAAAAATTGCAGCAGATAGTAGTAAATGAACCAAAATAAAAATAAAAATTAAGCAGATAAAAAAAATTGAACAGAAATGTATATATACTGGATTATATTTGATAAAGAATTTCAACAGATAGAGAGAAAGAACAAGAGAGAGAAAGAAATATTGCAACAGATCATGGTTTGGTGTATTTCAACAGATTAAAATAAATTGAAGATTGTGACTGGTTTGTGGAACAAATAAGAAATTTTGGATAGATATTTGAACAGATAAGAGATTAAAATTGAACTGATAATAAAATCTAGACAAAAATTTGCACAGATAGGGAAAAAAATTGAACAGATAGTCAAAATTTTTGAACATATAGACAAAATAATAATAATTAAACACTTAAATGTAAATTTGAACATATAGAAAAAAAATTCAACAGATAAATTAAGAATTAAATTGAAAACAAAACGTCTTTCAAAACAAACAAAAGGACTTCTCACCAAATTACTTTACTCAATGCTTGCAGAGGAGCATCGGATGAGAAGACTCCATTGATCCAGCTCCTTATGGACAGTTTTTTTTTCATGCACACAGATCCAATTTTTTTTTTTAAGTTGTTGATCTGTGTTTTATTGTATGATGAAACAAATTGCAACATATAGTTGTAAAAGAACCGAAAAAAAATTAAAAATTAAGCAGATAAAAATAATAAGAAAATTGAACATATATATAAATATTAGATTATATTTGAGAAATAATTTCAACAGATAGAGAAAAAGAACATGATAGAGAGATAGAAAGATTGAAACAGATCCTGGTTTGGTGTATTTCAATAGATAAAAATAAATTGAAGATTGTGACTAGTTTGTTGAATAGATAAGAAATTTTGGATAGATATTTGAACAGATAAGAGATTAAAATTGAACTGATAATAAAATCTGGACAAAAATTTGCATGTATAGGGAAAAAAATTGAACAGACAGTCAAAATTTTTTAACATTAAGACAAAAAAATAATAATTAAACACTTAAATGTAAATTTGAACATATAGAAAAAAAAAATTCAACAGATAAATTAAGGAGTAAAATTGAAAACAAAACGTTTTTCAAAACAAACAAAAGAATTTCTCACCAAATTATTTTACTCAATGCATGCAGAGGACCATCGGAGGAGAATACTCCATTGATCCAGCTCGTTATGGACAGTTTTTTTTTTCAAGCACACAGATTTAATTTTTTTTTAAAGGTGTTGATCTGTGTTGTTGTTGTATGATGAAACAAATTGCAACAGATAGTTGTAAATGAACCCAAAAAAAAAATTAAAAATTAAGCAGTGAAAAATAAAAAAAATTGAACAGATATATATACTGAATTATATTTGAGAAAGAATTTCAATAGATAGAGAGAAAGAACAAGAGATAGAGAAAGAATGATTGGAACAGATCCTGATTTGGTGTATTTCAAAAGATAATAAAATAGAACAGATAAAAATAAATTGAAGATTGTGATTGGTTTGTTGAACAGAAAAAAAATTTTGGATAGATATTTGAACAGATAAGGGATTAAAATTGAACTGATAATAAAATCTAAACAAAAATTTGTAAAGATAGGGAAAAAATTGAACAGATAGTCAAAATTTTCGAACATATAGACAAAAAAAATAATAATTAAACACTTAAATGTAAATTTGAACATATAAAAAAAAATTCAACAGATAAATTAAGGAGTAAAATTTAAACCAAAACGTTTTTCAAAACAAACAAAAGAACTTCTCACCAAATTATTTTACTCAATGCCTGCAGAGGACTATCGGAGGAGAAGACTCCATTGATCCAGCTCCTTATGGACCTTTTTTTTTTTTTTCAAGCAAACAGATCCAATTTTTTTTTTAAGTTGTTGATCTGTGTTGTTGTTGTATGATGAAACAAATTGCAACAGATGGCTGTAAATGAACCAAAAAAATTAAAAATTGAGCAGATAAAAATAATAGTAAAATTGAATAGATATATATATATATACTGGGTTATATTTGAGAAAGAATTTCAACAGATAGAGAGAAAAAACAAGAGAGATAGAAAGAAAGATTGCCACATATCCTAGTTTGGTGTATTTCAACAGGTAATAAAATAGAACAGATAAAAATAAATTGAAGATTGTGACTAGTTTGTTAAACAGATAAGAAATTTTGGATAGATATTTGAACAGATAAGAGATTAAAATTGAACTGATAATAAAATCTAGACAAAAATTTGCACAGATGGGGAAAAAATTTGAACAGATAGTAAAAATTTTTGAACATATAGAAAAAAAAATAATTAAACACTTAAATATAAATTTGAACATATAGAAAAAAAAAATTCAACAGATAAATTAAGGAGTAAAATTTAAAACAAAACATCTTTCAAAACAAACAAAAAGACTTCTCACCAAATTGTTTTACTCAATTCCTGCGGAGGACCATCGGAGGAGAAGACTCCATTGATCCAGCTCCTTATGGATAGTTTTTTTCTTCTTCAAACACACCGATCAAATTTTTTTTTTTAAAGTTGTTGATCTGTGTTGTTGTTGTATGATGAAAGAAATTGCAACATATAGTAGTAAATGAGCCAAAAAAAATTAAAAATTAAACAGATAAAAATAATAAAAAAATTGAACAGATATGTATATATACTGGATTATACTTGAGAAAGAATTTCAACAGATAGACAGAAAGAACAAGAGAGAGAAAGGAAGATTGCAACAGATCCTGGTTTGGTGTATTTCAACAGATAAAAATAAATTCAAGACTGTGATTGGTTTGTCGAACAGATAAGAAATTTTGGATAGATATTTAATAGATAAGAGATTAAAATTGAACTGATAATAAAATCTAGACCAAAATTTGCACAGGTAGAGAAAAAAATTGAATAGATAGCCAAAATTTTTGAACATATAGACAAAATAATAATAATTAAACACTTAAATGTAAGTTTGAACATATAGAAAAAAAAAAATTCAATAGATAAATTAAGGAGTAAAATTGAAAACAAAACGTCTTTCAAAACAAACAAATGGACTTCTCACCAAATTATTTTACTCAATGCCTGCAGAGGACCATCGGAGGAGAAGACTCCATTGATCCAGCTCCTTATGGACAGTTTTTATTTTCAAGCACACAGATCCAATTTTATTTTTTTTAAGTTGTTGATCTGTGTTGTTGTATAATGAAACAAATTGCAACAGATAGTTGTAAATGAACCAAAAAAAAATTAAAAATTAAGCAGATATAAATAATTAAAAAAATTGAACCGATATATATATACTGGATTATATTCGAAAGAATTTCAACAGATAAAGAGAAAGAACAAGAGAGAGAGAAAGAAAGATTGCAACAGATCCTGGTTTGATGTATTTCAACAGATAATAAAATTGAACAGATAAAAATAAATTGAAGATTGTGACTGGTTTCTTGAACAGATAAGAAATTTTGGATAGATATTTGAACAGATAAGAGATTAAAATTGAACTGATAATAAAATCTAGACAAAAATTTGCACAGATAGGGAAAAAATTTGAACAGACAGTCAAAATTTTTGAACATATAGAAAAAAAAAAATTAAACACTTAAATGTAAATTTGAACATATAGAAAAAAAAAATCAACAGATAAATTTAAAACAAAACGTCTTTCAAAACAAACAAAAAGACTTCTCACCAAATTTTTTTACTCAATGCCTGCAAAGGACCGTCGGAGGAGAGGAACTCCATTTATCCAGCTCTTTATGGACAGTTTTTTTTTCTTCAAGCACATAGATCCAATTTTTTTTTTCCAGTTGTTGATCTGTGTTGTTGTTGTATGATGAAACAAATTGCAAAATATAGTAGTAAATGAACAAAAAAAAACTAAAAATTAAACAGATAAAAATAATAAAAATTTTTGAACAGATATGTATATATACTGGATTATACTTGAGAAAGAATTTCAACAGATAGAGAGAAAGAACAAGGGAGAGAGAAAGGAAGATTGCAACAAATCCAGGTTTGGTGTATTTCAACAGATAAAAATAAATTGAAGATTGTGATTGGTTTGTTGACCAGATAAGAAATTTTGGATAGATATTTGAACAGATAAGAGATTAAAATTGAACTGATAATAAAATCTGGATAAAAATTTGATCAGATAGGGAAAAAAATTGAACAGATAGTTAAAATTTTTGAACATATACTAAAAAAATTAATAATTAAACACTTAAATGTAAATTTGAACATATAGAAAAAAAAATTCAACAGATAAATCAAGGAGTAAAATTGAAAGAACAAGAGAGAGAAAGAAATATTGCAACAGATCCTAGTTTGGTGTATCTCAACAGATTAAAATAAATTGAAGATTGTGACTGGTTTGTTGAACAGATAAGAAATTTTGGATAGATATTTGAACAGATAAGAGATTAAAATTGAACTGATAATAAAATCAAGACAAATTTAAACAGATAGGGAAAAAAATTGAACAGATAGTCAAAATTTTTGAACATATAGACAAAAAAATAATAATTAAACACTTAAATGTAAATTTGAACATAGAGAAAAAAATATTTTACAGATAAATTCAGAATTAAATTGAAAACAAAACGTCTTTCAAAACAAACAAAAGAACTTCTCACCAAATTACTTTACTCAATGCCTGCAGAGGAGTATCGGAGGTGAAGACTCCATTAATCCAACTCCTTATGGACAGATTTTTTTTTCATGCACACATATCCAATTTTTTTTTAAGTTGTTGATCTGTGTTTTATTGTATGATGAAACAAATTGCAACAGATAGTTGTAAATGAACAAAAATAAATAAAAATTAAGCAGAGAAAAATAATAAAAAAATTGACCAGATATATAATAATAATAGATTATATTTGAGAAAGAATTTCAACAGATTGAGAGAAAGAACATGAGAGAGAGAAAGAAAGATTGAAACAGATCCTGATTTGGTGTATTTCAACAGATAAAAATAAATTGAAGATTGAGACTGGTTTGTTGAACAGATAAGAAATTTGGATAGATATTTGAACAGATAAGAGATTAAAATTGAACTGATAAGAAAATCTGGACAAAAATTTGCACGTATAGGGGAAAAAATTGAACATATAGTCAAAATTTTTGAACATTAAGACAAAAAAATAATAATTAAACACTTAAATATAAATTTGAACATATAGAAAAAAAAATTCAACGAATAAATTAAGGAGTAAAATTGAAAACAAAACGTTTTTCAAAACAAACAAAAGAACTTCTCACCAAATTATTTTACTCAATGCCTGCAAAAAACCATCGGAGGAGAATACTCCGTTGATCCAGCTCCTTATGTACAGTTTTTTTTTCAAGAACACAGATCCATTTTTTTTTAAGTTGTTGATTTGTGTTGTTGTTGTATGATGAAACAAATTGTAACAGATAGTTGTAAATGAACAAAAAAAATTAAAAATTAAGCAGTTAAAAATAATAAAAAAAATTGAACAGATATATATATACTGGATTATATTTGAGAAAAAATTTCAACAGATAAAGGGAAAGAACAAGAGATAGAGAAAGAAAGATTGCAACAGATCCTGGTTTGGTGTATTTCAACAGATAATAAAATAGAACAGATAAAAATAAATTGAAGATTGTGATTGGTTTGTTGAACAGATAAGAAATTTTGGATAGATATTTGAACAGATAAGAGATTAAAATTGAACTGATAATAAAATCTAAACAAAAATTTGCAAAGATAGGGAAAAAAATTGAACAGATAGTCAAATTTTTTGAACATATAGACAAAAAAAATAATAATTAAGCACTTAAATGTAAATTTGAACATATAGAAAAAAAAAATTCAACAGATAAATTAAGGAGTAAAATTTAAACCAAAACAAACAAAAGAACTTCTCACTAAATTATTTTACTCAACGCCTGCAGAGGACCATCGGAGGAGAAGACACCATTGATCCAGCTCCTTATGGACAGTTTTTTTTCTCAAGCAAACAGATCCAATTTTTTTTTTTAAGTTGTTGATCTGTGGTGTTGTTGTATGATGAAACAAATTACAACAGATGGCTGTAAATGAACCAAAAAAAATTAAAAATTGAGCAGATAAAAATAATAATAAAATTGAATAGATATATATATATATATACTGGGTTATATTTGAGAAAGAATTTCAACAGATAGAGAGAAAGAACAAGAGAGATAGAAAGAAAGATTGCAACATATCCTGGTTTGGTGTATTTCAACAGGTAATAGAATTGAAAAGATAAAAATAAATTGAAGATTGTGACTGGTTTGTTGAACATATAAGAAATTTTGGATAGATATTTAAACAGATAAGAGATTAAAATTGAACTGATAATAAAATCTAGACAAAAATTTGCACAGATAGGGAAAAAATTTGAACAGACAGTCAAAATTTTTGAACATATAGAAAAAAAATTAAACAGATAAATTAAGGAGTAAAATTGAACACAAAACGTCTTTCAAAACAAACAAAAAGACTTCTCACCAAATTTTTTTACTCAATGCCTGCAGAGGACCATCGGAGGAGAAGAACTCCATTTATCCAGCTCCTTATGGACATTTTTTTCTTCAAGCACACAGATCCAAATTTTTTTTTTCTAAGTTGTTGATCTGTGTTGTTGTTGTATGATGAAACAAATTGCAACATATAGTAGTAAATGAGCCAAAAAAAATTAAAAATTCAAGAGATAAAAATAATAAAAAAAATTGAACAGATATGTATATATACTGGATTATACTTGAGAAAGAATTTCAACAGATAGAGAGAAAGAACAAGAGAGAGAGAAAGGAAGATTGCAACAGATCCTGATTTGGTGTATTTCAACAGATAAAAATAAAGTGAAGATTGTGACTGATTTGTTGAACAGATAAGAAGTTTTGGATAGATATTTGAACAGATAAGAGATTAAAATTGAACTGATAATAAAATCTAGACAAAAATTTGAGCAGATATGGAAAAAAATTGAACAGATAGTCAAAATTTTTGAACATATAAACAAAAAAATAATAATTAAATACTAAAATGTAAATTTGAACATATAGAAAAAAAATTTCAACAGATAAATTAAGGATTAAATTGAAAACAAAACGTCTTTCAAAACAAACAAAAGGACTTCTCACCAAATTATTTTACTCAATGCCTGCAGAGGACCATCGGAGGAGAAGACTCCATTGGTCCAGCTCCTTATGGACAGATTTTTTTTTTCACGCACACATATACAATTTTTTTTTAAGTTGTTGATCTGTGTTGTTGTATGATGAAACAAATTGCAACAGATAGTTTTAAATGAACCAAAAAAAAATTAAAAATTAAGCAGATATAAATAATTAAAAAAATTGAACAGATATATATATACTAGGTTATATTTGAGAAAGAATTTCAACAGATAAAGAGAAAGAACAAGAGAGATAGAAAGAAAGATTGCAACATATCCTTGTTTGGTGTATTTCAACAGATAATAAAATTGAACAGATAAAAATAAATTGAAGATTGTGACTGGTTTGTTGAACAGATAAGAAATTTTGAATAGATATTTGAACAGATAAGAGATTAAAATTGAACTGATAATAAAATCTAGACAAAAATTGCACAGATAGGGAAAAAATTTGAACAGACAGTCAAAATTTTTGAACATATAGAGAAAAAAATTAAACACTTAAATGTAAATTTGAACATATAAAAAAAAAATCAACAGATAAATTTAGGAGTAAAATTGAAAACAAAATGTCTTTCAAAACAAACAAAAAGACTTCTCACCAAATTTTTTTACTCAATGCCTGCAGAGGACCATCGGAGGAGAAGAACTCCATTTATCCAGCTCCATATGGACAGTTTTTTTTTTCAAGCACACAAATCCAATTTTTTTTTTTAAAGTTGTTAATCTGTGTTGTTGTTGTATGATGAAACAAATTGCAACACATAGTAGTAAATGAAGCAAAAAAAATTAAAAATTAAACCGATAAAAATAATAAAAAAAAATTGAACAGATATGTATATATACTGGATTATACTTGAGAAAGAATTTCAACAGATAGAGAGAAAGAACAAGAGAGAGAGAAAGGAATATTGCAACAGATCCTGATTTGGTGTATTTCAACAGATAAAAATAAATTGAAGATTGTGACTGATTTGTTGAACAGATAAGAAATTTTGGATAGATATTTGAACAGATAAGAGATTAAAATTGAACTGATAATAAAATCTAGACAAAAATTTGAACAGATAGGGAAAAAAATTAAATAGATAGTCAAAATTTTTGAACATATAGACAAAAAAATAATAATTAAACACTTAAATGTAAATTTGAACATATAGAAAAAAAAATTCAACAGATAAATTAAGGGCTAAATTGAAAACAAAACGTTTTTCAAAACAAAAAAAAAGGACTTCTCACCAAATTATTTTACTCAACGCCTGCAGAGGACCATCGGAGGTTAAGACTAACAAAAAAAATAAAAAATTAAGCAGATAAAAATAAAAAAAATTGAATATATATATATAAATATACTGGATTATATTTGAGAAAGAATTTCAACAGATAGAGAGAAAGAACAAGAGAGAGAGAAAGAAACATTGCAACAGATCCTGATTTGGTGTATTTCAACTTATAAAAATAAATTGAACATTGTGACTGGTTTGTTGAACAGATAAGAAATTTTTGATAGATATTGGAACAGATAAGAGATTAAAATTGAACTGACAATAAAATCTAGACAAAATTTTTAACAAATAAGGAAAAAATTGAATAGATAGTCAAAATTTTTGAATATATAGACAAAAAAATAATAATTAAACACTTAAATGTAAATTTGAACATATAGAAAAAAAAAATTCAACAGATAAATTAAGGATTAAATTGAAAACAAAACGTCTTTCAAAACAAACAAAAGGACTCCTCACCAAATTATTTTACTCAATGCCTGCAGAGGACCATCGGAGGTTAATACTCCATTGATCCAGCTGCTTATGGACAATTTCTTTTTTCTTCAAGCACACAGATCCAATTTTTTTTTAGTTGTTAATCTGTGTTGTTGTTGTATGATGAAACAAATTGCATCAGATAGTTGTAAATGAACAAAAAAAATTAAAAATTAGGCAAATAAAAATAATAAAAAAATTGAATAGATTTATATATATATACTAGATTATATTTGAGAAAGAAGTTCAACAAATGGAGAGAAAGAACAAGAGAGAGAGAAAGAAAGATTGCAACAGATCCTAGTTTGGTGTATTTCAACAGATAACAAAATTGAACAGACAAAAATAAATTGAAGATTGTGACTGGTTCGTTGAACGGATAAGAAATTTTGGATAGATATTTGAACATATAAGATATAAAATCTAGACAAAAATTTGCACAGATATGGAGAAAAATTGAACAGATAGTCAAAATTTTTGAACATATAGACAAAATAATAATAATTAAACACTTAAATGTAAATTTGAACATATAGGAAAAAAAATTCAAGAGATAAATTAAGGAGTAAAATTGAAAACAAAACGTCTTTCAAAACAAACAAAAGGACTTCTCACCAAATTATTTTACTCAATGCCTGCAGAGGACCATCGGAGGAGAAGACCCCATTGATCCAGCTCCTTATGGACATTTTTTTTTTCAAGCACACAGATCCATTTTTTTTTTTTTTAAGTTGTTGATCTGTGTTGTTGTCGTTTGATGAAGCAAATTGCAACAGATAGTTGTAAATGAACCAAAAAAATTAAAAATTAGGCAGATAAAAATAATAAAAAAAATTGGACAGATATATATATTGGATTATATTTGAGAAAGAATTTCAACAGATAGAGGGAAAGAACAATAGATAGAGAAAGAAAGATTGCAACAGATCCTGGTTTGGTGTATTTCAACAGATAATAAAATTGAACAGATAAAAATAAATTGAAGACTGCGACTGGTTTGTTGAACAGATAAGAAATTTTGGATAGATATTTGAACAGATAAGTGATGAAAATTGAACTGATAATTAAATCTAGACAAAAATTTGCAAATATAGGGGAAAAAAATTGTACAGATAGTCAAAATTTTTGAACATATAGAAAAAAAAACAATAATTAAACACTTAAATGTAAATTTGAACATATAGAAAAAAAAATTTCAACAGATAAATTAAGGAGTAAAATTTAAAACAAAACGTCTTTCAAAACAAACAAAAGGACTTCTCACCAAATTATTTTACTTAATGCCTGCAGAGGACCATCGTAGGAGAAGACTCCATTGATCCAGCTCCTTATGGACAATTTTTTTTTTCAAGTACGCAAATCCGATTTTTTTTTTTAAGTTGTTGATCTCTGTTGTTGTTGTACGATGAAACAAATTGCAACAGATAGTTGTAAATGAACCAAAAAAAGATAAAAATTAAGCAGATAAAAATATTAAAAAAATTCAACAGATATATATATACTGGATTATATTTGAGAAAAAATTTCAACAGATAGAGAGAAATAACAAGAGTGAGAGAAAGAAAGATTGCAACAGATCCTGGTTTGGTGTATTTCAACAGATAACAAAATTGAACAGATAAAAAGAAATTGAAGATTGTGACAGGTTTGTTGAACACATAAGAAATTTTGTATAGATATTTGAACGGATAAGAGATTAAAATTGAACTGATAATAAAATGTAGACAAAAATTTGGACATATAAGGAAAAAAATTGAACCGATAGTCAAAAATTTTGAACATATAGATAAAATAATAATAATTAAACACTTAAATGTAAATTTTAATATATAGAAAAAAAAATTTAACAGATAAATTAAGCAGTAAAACTGAAAACAAAAGGTCTTTCAAAACAAACAAAAGGACTTCTCACCAAATTATTTTACTCAATGCCTGCAGAGGACCATCAGAGGAGAAGACTCCATTGATCCCGCTCCTTATGGACAATTTTTTTTTTTTTTTAAGTTGATGATCTGTATTGTTGTTGTATGATGAAAAAAATTGCAACAGATAGTGGTAAATGAACCAAAAAAAATTAAAAATTAAGAAGATAAAAATAATAAAAAAATTGAACAGATATATATATACTGGATTATATTTGAGAAAGAATTTCAACCGATAGAGAGAAAGAACAAGAGAGAGAGAAAGAAAGATTGCAACAGATCCTGGTCTGGTGTATTTCAACAGACAATAAAATTGAACCGATAAAAATAAATTGAAGATTGTGACTGGTTTGTTGAATAGATAGGAAATTTTGAATAGATATGTGAACATATAAGAGATTAAAATTGAACTGATAATAAAATCTAGACAAAAATTTGCACAGATAGGGAAAAAAACTGAACAGATAGTCAAAATTTTTGAACATATAGACAAAAAAATAATAATTAAAGACTTAAATGTAAATTTGACCATTTAGAAAAAAAAATTCAACAAATAAATTAAGGAGCAAAATTGAAAACAAAACGTCTTTCAAAACAAACAAAAGGACTTCTCAGCAAAATATTTTACCCAATGCTTGCAGAGGACCAATGGACGAGAAGAGTCCATTGATCTAGCTCCTTATGGACAGTTTTTTTTTAAGCACACAGATCCAAATTTTTTTTTAAAGTTGTTGATCTGTGTTGTTGTTGTATGATGAAACAAATTGCAACAGATAGTTGTAAATGAACCAAAAAAAAGTAAAAATTAAGTAGATAAAAATAATAAAAAAAATTGAACAGATATATATACTGGATTATATTTGAGAAAGAATTTCAACAGATAGAGAGAAAGAACAAGAGAGAGAGAGAAAGAAAGATTGCAACAGATCCTGGTTTGGTGTATTTCAACATATAGTGAAATTGAACAGATAAAAATAAATTGAAGATTGTCACTAGTTTGTTGAACAGATAATAAATTTTGGATAGATATTTGAACAGATAAGAGATTAAAATTGAACTGATAATAAAATCTTGAGAAAAATTTGCATAGATAGGGAAAAAAACAGAACAGATAGTCAAAATTTTTGAACATGTAGACAAAAAAATAATAATTAAACACTTAAATGTAATTTGACCATATAGAAAAAAAAATTCAACAGATAAATTAAGGAGTACAATTGAAAACAAAACGTCTTTCAAAACAAACAAAAGGACTTCTCACCAAAATATTTTACTCAATGCCTGCAGAGGACAATCGGAGGAGAAGACTCCATTGATCCAGCTCCTTGTGGACAGTTTTTTTTTTCAATCACACAGATCGATTTTTTTTTTAAAGTTGTTGATCTGTGTTGTTGTTGTATGATGAAACAAATTGCAACAGATAGTTGTAAATGAACCAAAAAAAATTAAAAATTAAGCAGATAAAAATAATAAAAAAATTGAACAGATATATATATACTGGATTATATTTGAGAAAGAATTTCAACAAATAGAGAGAAAGAACAAGAGAGAGAGAAAGAAAGATTGCAACAGATACTGGTTTTGTGTATTTCAACAGATAAAAATGAATTGAAGATTTTGACTGCTTTGTTGAGCAGATAAGAAATTTTGGATAGATATTTGAACAGATAAGAGATTAAAATTGAATTGATAATAAAATCAAGACAAAAATTTCACATATTGGGAAAAAAATTGAACAGATAGTCAAAATTTTTGAACATATAGAAAAAAAAAATAATAATTAAACACTTAAATGTAAATTTGGTCATATAGAAAAAAAAAATTCAACAGATAAATTAAGGAGTAAAATTGAAAACAAAACGTCTTTCGAAACAAAGAAAAAGACTTCTCACCAAATTATTTTACTCAATGCCTACAGAGGACCATCGGAGGAGAAGACTCCGTTGATCCAGCTTCTTATGGACAGTTTTTTTTTTCAAGCACATAGATCCATTTTTTTTTTTTTTTTTTTAAAGTTGTTGATCTTTGTTGTTGTTGAATGATGAAACAAATTGCAACAGATAGTTGTAAATGAACCAAGAAAAATTAAAAATTAAGCAGATAAAAATAATAAAAAAATTGAACAGATATATATATATAGTGGATTATATTTGAGAAAGAATTTCAACAGATAGGGAGAAAGAACAAGAGAGAGAGAAAGAAAGATTGCAACAGATCCTGGTTTGGTGTATTTCAACAGATAATAAAATTGAACAAATAAAAATAAATTGAAGATTATGACTGGTTTGTTGAATAGATAAGAAATTTTAGATAGATATTTGAACAAATAAGAGATTAAAATTGAACTGATAATAAAATCTAGACCAAAATTTGCAAAGATAAGGAAAAAATTAAAAAAATAGTCAAAATTTTTGAACATATAGACAAGAAAATAATAATTAAACACTTAAATGTAAATTTGAACATATTGAGAAAAAAAATTCAACAGATAAATTAGGGAGTAAAATTGAAAACAAAACATCTTTCAAAACAAACAAAAGAACTTTTCACCAAATTATTTTACTCAATGCCTGCAGAGGACCATCGGAGGAGAAGACTCCATTGATCCAGCTCCTTATAGACATTTTTTTTTTCAAGCACACAGATCCAATTTTTTTTTTTTTTGAAGTTGTTGATCTGTGTTGTTGTTGTATGATGAAACAAATTGCAACAGATAGTTGTAAAGGAACCCAAAAAAAAAAATGAAGCAGATAAAAATAATAAAAAAAGGAAGATATATACATGTATATATATTGGATTATATTTGAGAAGGAGTTTCAACAGATAGAGAGAAAGAACAAGAGAGAGAGAAATAAAGATTGCAACAGATACTGGTATGGTGTATTTCAACAGATAATAAAATTGAACAGATAAAAATAAATTGAAGATTGTGACTGGTTTGTTGAACAGATAAGAAATTTTAGATAGATATTTGAACAGATAAGAGATTAAAATTGAACTGATAATAAAATCTTGAGAAAAATTTGCACAGATAGGAAAAAAAATTTAACAGATAGTCTAAATTTTTGAACATATAGAAAAAAAATAATAATTAAACACTTAAATGTAAATTTGAACGTATAGAAAAAAAAATTCAACAGATAAATTAAGGAGTAAAATTGAAAACAAAAGGTCTTTCAAAACAAACAAAAGGACTTCTCACCAAATTATTTTACTCAATGCCTGCAGACGACCATCGGAGGAGAATACTCCATTGATCCAGCTCCTTATGGACAGTTTTTTTTTTCAAGCACACAGATCCAAAATTTTTTTTTTTTAAGTTGTTGATCTGTGTTGTTGTTGTATGATGAAACAAATTGCAACAGATAGTTGTAAATGAACCAAAAAAAATTAAAAATTAAGCAGATAAAAATAATAAAAAATATTGAACATATATATATATACTGGATTATATTTGAGAAAGAATTTCAACAGATAGAGAGAAAGAACAAGAGAGAGATAAAGAAAGATTGCAACAGATCCTGGTTTGGTATATTTGAACAGATAATAAAATTGAACAGATAAAAATAAATTGAAGATTGTGACTGGTTTGTTGAACAAATAAGAATTTTTGTAGAGATATTTGAACAGATAAGAGATTAAAATTGAACTGATAATAAAATCTAGACAAAAATTTACACATATAGGGAAAAAAATTGAACAGATAGTCAAATTTTTTGAACATATAGACAAAAAAATAATAATTAAACACTTAAATGTAAATTTGAACATATAGAAAAAAATAAAAAATTCAACAGATAAATTAAGGAGTAAAATTGAAAATAAAATGTCTTTCAAAACAAACAAAAGGACTTCTCACCAAATTATTTTACTCAATGCGTGCAGAGGACCATCGGAGGTTAAGACTAACAAAAAAAATGAAAAATTAAGCAGGTAAAAATAAAAAAAAATTTAATAGATATATATATACTGAATTATATTTGAGAAAGAATTTCAACAGATAGAGAGAAAGAACAAGAGAGAGAGAAAGAAGCATTGCAACAGATCCTGGTTTGGTGTATTTCAACTGATAAAAATAAATTGAAGATTGTGACTGGTTTGTTGAACAGATAATAAATTTTGGATAGATATTTGAACAGATAAGAGATTAAAATTGAACTGATAATAAAATCTAGACAAAAATTTGAACAGATAGGGAAAAAATTGAATAGATAGTCAAAATTTTTGAACATATTGACAAAAAAATAATAATTAAACACTTAAGTGTAAATTTGAACATATAGGAAAAAAAAATTCAACAGATAAATTAAGGATTAAATTGAAAATAAAACGTCTTTCAAAACAAACAAAAGGACTACTCACCAAATTATTTTACTCGATGCATGCAGAGGACCATCGGAGGTCAATACTCCATTGATCCAGTTGCTTATGGATAGTTTTTTTTTTTCTTCAAGCAGACAGATCCAATTTTTTTTTAAGTTGTTGATCAGTGTTGTTGTTGTATGATGAAACAAATTGCAACAGATAGTTGTAAATGAACAAAAAAAATTAAAAATTATGCAGATAAAAATAATTAAAAAAATTGAATAGATATATATATATAAATATACTAGATTATATTTGAGAAAGAATTTTAACAGATAGAGAGAAAGAACAAGAGAGAGAGAGAGAAAGAAAGATTGCAACTGTTCCTGGTTTGGTGTATTTCAACAAATAACAAAATTGAACAGACAAATATAGCGATCCCGGTTTTCCCTTTCTGTATTTGTTGTATTCCGGACTTTGGTTCCATGGAGTTGGTGGTTGTATATCTTGTTGTCATCCTTTAATTCCATATGTTTGAGTTTTGGGATGTGTTGGGCGTGTTTCGAACTGGTGGGTTGAGCCTTAGTTCAAATTCTTGTTGCCCAGTTTTTTAGTGGTCCGCTCGAGCGGGTCCTTGTGCGCTCGAGCGGAGATTTCATGCTTCCAGCATTTTGTGCTCTGCAAAACTTCTGCAGGTGCGTTATTCACGCTCGAGCGGACTTCTTTGCGCTCGAGCGGGTCGCGCTCGAGCGGGCCTATTGGCGCTCGAGCGGGTAGCCTTTTTCTGTAAAAGTTCTGGGAAAGAAGAATTTACGCTCGAGCGGACTGGTTTTCACGCTCGAGCGGGTGTATTTTATCTTTGTGTCTTGGCGCTCGAGCGGGCCTTCTTGCACTCGAGCGGACCCAGTTTTTTGTTCTTGACGCTCGAGCGTCCTGTTCTCCGCTTGAGCGGACCTGTCGTATATCAGATGGCAGCTGGGCATTTTTGAATCACTTTTTACATTCTCTCTCTCTCTTACTTTCTAAAAATATCTTTTGAGAGCTCCTCTCTCTAGAATCTCTCTTCTCTCTAGGGTTTGATCTAGTTAGAGTGTTCTCCTATCCTTCGGTCTTTGTAAAAAGTGTGTTGATCGTTGAGGGCTACGCTTTGATCCGAAAATATTAGATTTTGGAGCACTTTGAATTTCTTCATCTTCTCCATTTGAGCTCTAACTTCGAGGTAGGGATATCCCACTCCATCTTATGAGCGTTGTCTTTAAATTTTGATATTTTGATATGTTGGGGGTTGTTGGGTAATTTCGAGAAAGTTTGGGATCTTTGTGTAATTTTCAAAAGAGGGGTTTTCAAGTTTAAAACCCATATGTGTGTAATACATTGGAAAATGAAGTTATATGTTGGTCTATTGATGAAAGTGGAACCTTAGGGTTGGTATTGAGATTATGGGAAAAAGCCCTAATTGTTATGATAAATTAATTTGTATAATTAATTTTGGGAAATGAGAAATTGAATAGGAAATATTCAAATTGGAAAGGTATGGTAAAGGGTGTAGTTGGATTAATTTATCGCTCACCTAGACAAAATGTTGATATTTTATCCATTTGGTGCATTTATTTTCTGTTTAGAAATAACTGCTTTGGGCTATCGGTGGAGGATAGTCTTGATTGTTGTAGACAATGCATGATGATTAGGCAAACTAAAACTAATCAATGGAATGTGTCATCGAATATGACGGTTGGAATAATACATTAACCTTATGTATTGATTGATTATGTATATGATCTGTGTTTATATACATTGTGTTGTGTGGGAGAAGATAGGGGATGTACTCCACGGTTTACGGGAAGATGGGGGATGGACCTCTAAACCGGAAGTTGTGTGACATTGATACAGCACTACAATGTGTATCATTTGTGAAGTATGGAAGTGTTTTGTTACATTGATACAGCACTACAATGTGTATCATTTGTGAAGTATGGAAGTGTTTTGTTATATTGATACAGCACTAAAATGTGTATCATTTGTGAAATATGGAAGTGATCTTATGTGTTATTGATGCAGCATCAAAATGTGTATCCATCATGAATTTCTAAAGTATTTTAGTGATGAGATACAATCTCATTAAATTATTTGGCCAGGTTCTAAGCCCTGTTTTCGAACTTAAGTTGAATAAGAAATGGAAACTGAAATGTAATATGGACATGATTGTCATGAAATTGTAATACGATATAAGTTGGAATATAAGTGTGGACCATCTATCGAATGCTATTATTTTAGTCATTGTTTATAGTTGGTTTAGTATATTTCTACTGGGCTGTGGCTCACCTTATATGGGACATCATTTTCAGGTGCAGGTGTTATGCCACCTCCAAGGACGTAGCTTGGGAGGCTTGAGGTTGTTGGATTCTTTTGTTGTTTTGTTGTATTACATGTGTATCAAGCCAAGGGCTTTCTTTGTATAGAGTTAGCACTCTCTTTTTGTAACCAAGTGTTGACTTGGAAAGTTGTAAGCCCATAGGGCATTTACTTTTGTTGTCAACATGTAATGCATTTTGTAATGATTACTCTGATGGAATATATTTATGCTTTACTCTCTTATGTCTAAGCATGCTATTGTTGGATGATTTATGAGTTTATTTTGAGGGCGTTACAACTTGGTATCAGAGCGTACCGGGTTTGAATACTTTGGATACGTGGGAAGTGATTAGTATCACGATGGGTTTGTCTCGCTTGTTAGAGACTTAGATATAATGTTATGTGCTTATGAGATAACATGTTTATGTGACTATATGGGTATGAGATTTAGTTTCTAGGATGTTGATTGGATCCTTGGGTTTCTGTGAGTCTTGTTGGAAAAGCACTTGATCAATGCTGTTTCTAACCGGAACTCTAGTAACGCCTCGGGACTATCATTATCTTGAAATGAAATTCATAAGTGCTTATGTGATTGTGTGCTTACGTGGAATGAATTACAGTTGTCCATGCATTAGGACGCGAGTGTTATAGCTTCGGCACATTTGTGAATGTGCTAACATTCTTCATTACCTTTATTAGGATGTTAGGACGAGGACGAGGTGGTAGGCGTGGTAGGTGTAGTAGGCAGGAGATGCCTTTACCGGATGATATTTCGGCACAGTAGGAGGGTGTTGGTCAGGCCAATGTGGCCGAGCCAGCAGGTCAGGAGGCTATGGGCACTTTAGCCCGTGGGATAGCCGATGCTCTGAGGGAGTCTATGGGTATTCTCAGAGCTGAGAATCTAGTTCAGGCTCAAGTGCAGGCCCAGGTTGTTGATACAAGGCCTTCCTTCTTGAAGAGGGAGTTCTTCCGGTCTAATCTAGACGAGTTTATTGGGGATCCGAAAGAGCCACTTAAGGCTGACGAGTGGTTGGAGCAGATGAGTAAGACGTTCGAGATGCTTGGCATCGAGGACGGAGCATTGAAACTGACCTTGGCATCTTTCCAGCTTAAGGGGGATGCGGGTCAATGGTGGAAGTACATGAAGGGTTGTATTGGTGGCACGTGGAAGGCTTTTGTGGATGCTTTCCAGCAGAAGTACTTATCTCCAGCAGTCAGGGAGAAGCTGAGAGAACAGTTTTGCCAGCTCAAGCAGCTGAGTTTGTCTGTGGCCAAGTTTGAGGCCTCTTTTACCAGTTTGTCCAGGTTTGCACCTGAACTTGTGGCGTCTGAGGAACGCTGTTGTATCGAATTTGAGAAGAAGTTGAGGCGTGGCCTCAAGATGAGAGTTGGGGGTTCTATGACCCGAGACTATGGGCTTTTGGTTGATGTTGCAGCCCATATGGAGATTATGATGCAAGAGGAGGAGGAGGGACAGAGAGGCTCCAAGAGGAGCCAGGACGGTCAGGGTGATGGCAGGAGACAGAGGGGTTCTAACCCTCAGCAGTCTCAGGGTGGTGTTGCTAGATTGACCTTTCTGGTGCTAAGTGTAGGCTCGGGGAGAGGAAATCAGGGAGGCTTGACTTGTTTCAAATGTGGCCAGCTGGGTCACAAGTCTTCAGTTTGCCCACAGAGGGGAGGAGGTAAGGGAGCAGCTTCTTCATCGGCTCGACCTCAGGGCCAGAGTCAGGGCAGAGGCCAGCCTTTGTCTTGTTATCAGTGTGGTCAGCCTGGGCACCTGAAGAGGTTTTGCCCACAGTTGAGTGCCACATCGGGAGCGTCTGGTTCTAGGCAGACGCAGGGTTTTCAGCCAGCTCAGTCTGTGCAGGCCTCGAGGGCCAATCCGGGAGCTTCGTCGTCCCAGTCTGTGCAGCAGTCGTTTGCTCCGAGGGGTGAGCAGGTGGATCAGGGGCCTACAGGGCGCGTGTATGCTATTACCGCGCAGGACCTAGTACCGGCTCCATCAGTTGTGAGAGGTACCTTTCTGTTTTGCAACTCGGTTGCTAGTGTGTTGATTGATACGGGTACATCCCATTCTTTTTTATCTGCTGCATTTGCATCTGTTTTGGGATTGGAGTTGGCACAGTTAGCATCTCTTATATGTGTTGTATCACCTGTTAGGGGTGAATTGATTTTGAAACAAGGATGTAGAGGTTGTGATATAGAGGTCGCCGATCGTCGGCTTCCGTTTCCTTTTGTAGTTATGCCCATGACGGGTTTTGATGTTATTTTGGGTATGGACTGGCTATCGTCATACCGGGCTGTTATTGATTGTTACCGCCAAAGGGTCACAACATGTACCTTGAGCGGGGAGTGTTTCCATTTCTTGGGGGTTCGGGTTGGTAGTGTGTTGCCACCGGTGTATGATCCGCGAGGGCGGAGTGAGCTTAGTGGTCTTCTCGCTAGCTTCATGAGTGGTGAGTGTGATGAGACCCAGATTATTTTGCCGAGAGTGGTTTGTGAGTATTCGGATGTTTTTCCCGAGGATCTCGTTAGTTTGCCACCTCACCGAGAGATCGAGTTCTCTATTGATTTAGTGCCCGGCACGGCGCCGATTTCTATGGCACCTTTTCATTTTGCCCCAGCCAAGTTGAGTGAGTTGAAGATTCAGCTCCAGGAGTTGCTAGATAAGGGCTTTATTCGCCCTAGTGTTTCGCCGTGGGGAGCACCGGCCCTCTTTGCTAAAAAGAAAGATGGTGCCTTGAGACTTTGTATCGATTACCGGAAGTTGAATCGGGCTACGGTCAAGAATAAGTACCCTATGCCCCGTATTGATGATTTGTTTGACTAGTTGAAGGGTTCCCATTGTTTCTCTAAGATAGACTTAAGATCGGGTTACCACCAGTTGAGGGTCAGGGAGGAGGACATTCCTAAGACGGCATTCCGTACGCGGTATGGCCATTATGAGTTTCTGGTGATGCCTTTTGGGCTCACCAATGCACCGGCAGTCTTTATGGATTTGATGAACCAGATCTTCCGGGAATTCCTAGATCGCTTTGTGGTCGTTTTCGTGGACGACATTCTGATTTATTCGCCTTCTAAGGAGGAGCACGAGGAACACCGGAGAGTAGTGCTTGAGTTGCTTAGAACCCATAGGCTGTATGCCAAGCTTAGGAAGTGTGAGTTCTGGCTAAGGAAAGTCAAGTTCTTAGGCCATGTGGTATCCGGGGAAGGGGTGTCTGTTGATACATCCAAGATTGAGGCAGTGCAAGATTGGGCACAGCCTAAGAGTGTTTTTGAGATCCGCAGTTTTTTGGGATTAGCTGGGTATTACCGCCGATTTGTGAAAGATTTCTCCAAGCTAGCTTCGTCGTTGACTAGATTGACGCGGAAAGGGGTCAAGTTTGTATGGAGTGAGACTTGTTTCAACAGATAATAAAATTGAACAGATAAAAATAAATTGAACATTGTGACTGGTTCGTTGAACAGATAAGAAATTTTGGATAGATATTTGAACAGATAAGAGATTAAAATTGAATTGATTATAAAATCTAGAAAAAAATTTAAAAGATTGGGAAAAAAAGTGAACAGATAGTCAACTTTTTTGAATATATAGACAAAAAAAATAATTAAACACTTAAATGTAAATTATAGAAAAAAAAAATTCAACAGATAAATTACGGAGTAAAATTCAAAGCAAAACGTCTTTCAAAACAAACAACAGGACTTCTGACCAAATTATTTTACTCAATGCCTGCAGAGGACCATCGGAGGAGAAGAATCCATTGATCCAGCTCCTTATGGACAGTTTTTTTTTCAAGCACACAGACGCAATTCTTCTTTTTTTTATTTTTTTTTATAAAGTTTTTCATCTGTGTTGTTGTTCTACGATGAAACAACTTGCAACAGATAGTTGTAAATGAAAGAAAAAATTAAAAATTAAGCAGATAAAATAATAAAAAAAATTTAAAAGATATATATATACTTGATTATATGTGAGAAACAATTTCAACAGATAGAGTGAAAGAACCAAAGAGAGAGAAAAAAGATTGCAACAGATCCTGATTTGGTGTATTTCAACAGATAATAAAATTGAACAGATAAAAATAAATTGAACATTTTGACTGGTTCGTTGAACATATAAGAAATTTTGGATAGATATTTGAACAGATAAGAGATTAAAATTGAATTGATAATAAAATCTAGAAAAAAATTTGAAAAGATAGGGAAAAAAAGTGAACAGATAGTCAACTTTTTTGAATATATAGACAAAAAAATAATAATTAAACACTAAAATGTAAATTTGAACAGATAGAAAAAAAATTCAGCAGATAAATTAAGAAGTAAAATTGAAAACAAAACGTTTTTCAAAACAAACCAAAGGACTTCTGACCAAATTATTTTACTCAATGCCTGCAGAGGACCATCGAAAGAGAAGACTCCGTTGATCCAGCTCCTTATGGACAGTTTTTTTTTTCAAGCACACAGACCCAATTGTTTTTTTTTTTTTTAATTTTTGATCTGTGTTGTTGTTCTACGATGAAACAACTTGCAACAGATAGTTGTAAATGAAAGAAAAACTTGAAAATTAAGCAGATAAAAACAATAAAAAAATTGAACAAAGATATATATACTGGATTATATGTGAGAAACAATTTCAACAGATAGAGTGAAAGAACCAAAGAGAGAGAAAGAAAGATTGTAACAGATCCTGATTTGGTGTATTTCAACAGATAATAAAATTGAACAGATAAAAATAAATTGAACATTATGACTGTTTTGTTGAACATATAAGAAATTTTGGATAGATATTTGACCAGATAAGAGATTAAAATTGAATTGATAGTAAAATCTAGAAAAAAATTTGAAAAGATAGGGAAAAAAGGTGAACAGATAGTCAACTTTTTTGAATATATAGACAAAAAAAAATAATTAAACACTAAAATGTAAATTTGAACAGATAGAAAAAAAATTCAACAGATAAATTAAGAAGTAAAATTCAAAACAAAACGTTTTTCAAAACAAAAAAAAGGACTTCTGACCAACTTATTTTACTCAATGCCTGCAGAGAGGACCATCGGAGGAAAAGACTCCATTGATCCAGCTACTTATGGACAATTTTTTTCTTCAAGCACACAGACCATATTCTTCCAGTTTTTTATTTTTTTTAAAGTTTTTGATCTATGTTGTTGTTCTACGGTGAAACAAATTGCAATAGATTGTTGTAAATGAAAAAAAAATTAAAAATTAAGCAGATAAAAATATTAAAAAAATTGAACAGATATATATATACTGGATTATATATGAGAAAAAATTTCAACAGATAGAGGGAAAGAACCAAAGAGAGAGAAATAAAGATTGCAACAGATCCAGATTTGGTGTATTTCAACAGATAATAAAATTGAACAGATAAAAATAAATTGAACATTGTGACTTGTTTGTTGAACAGATAAGAAGTTTTGGATAGATCTTTGAACATATAAGAGATTAAAATTAAATTGATAATAAAATCTAAAAAAAATTTGAAAAGATAGGGAAAAAAAAAGTGAACAGATAGTGAACTTTTTTGAATATCTAGACAAAAAAAATAATTAAACACTAAAATGTAAATTTGAACAGATAGAAAAAAAAAATTCAATAGATAAATTAAGGAGTAAAATTGAAAACAAAACGTTTTTCAAAACAAACAAAAGGACTTCTGACCAAATTATTTTACTCAATGCCTACAGAGGACTATCGGAGGAGAAGTCTCCATTGATCCAGCTTCTTATGGATAGTTTTTTTTTTCAAGCACACAGACCATATTCTTCCACCTTTTTTTTTTTTTTTTTTAAGTTTTTGATCTGTGTTGTTGTTCTACGATGAAACAAATTGCAACAGATAGTTGTAAATGAAAAAAAAAACTAAAAATTAAGCAGATAAAAATATTTAAAAAATTGAATAGATATATATACAGGATTATATGTGAGAAAGAGTTTCAACAGATAGAGGGAAAGAACCAAAGAGAGAGAAATAAAGATTGCAACAGATCCTGATTTGGTGTATTTCAACAGATAATAAAATAGAACAGATAAAAATAAATTGAACATTGTGACTGGTTCGTTGAACAGATAAGAAATTTTGGATAGATATTTGAACAGATAAAAGATTAAAATTGAATTGATAATAAAATCTAGAAAAAATTTTGAAAAGATAGGGAAAAAAAGTGGACAGATAGTCAACTTTTTTGAATATGTAGACAAAAAAAATAATTAAACACTTAAATGCAAATTTGAACATAAAGAAAAAAACATTCAACAGAGAAATTAAGGAGTAAAATTGAAAACAAAACGTCTTTCATAACAAACAAAAGGACTTCTGACAAAATTATTTTACTCAATGCCTGCAGAGGACCATCGGAGGAGAAGACTCCATTGATCCAACTCCCTATGGACAGTTTTTTTTTTTAAGCACACAGACCATATTCTTCCACTTTTTTATTTAATTTTTTTTATTTTTTTTATGTTTTGGATCTGTGTTGTTGTTCAACGATGAAACAAATTTCAACAGATAGTTGTAAATCAAAAAAAAATTAAAAATTAAGCAGATAAAAATAATAAAAAAATTGAACAGATATAGATATACTGTATTATATGCGAGAAAGAATTTCAACAGATAGAGAGAAAGAACCAAAGAGAGAGAAAGAAAAATTGCAACCAATCCAGATTTGGTGTATTTCAACAGATAATAAAATTGAACAGATAAAAATAAATTGAACATTGTGACTGGTTCGTTGAACAGATAAGAAATTTTGAATTGATATTTGAACAGATAAGATATTAAAATTGAATTGACAATAAAATCTGGAAAAAAAATTGAAAAGGTAGGGAAAAAAAGTGAACAGATAGTCAACTTTTTTGAATATATAGACAAAAAAAATAATTAAACACTTAAATGTAAATTTGAACATATAGAAAAAAAAAATTCAACAAATAAATTAAGGAGTAAAATTGAAAACAAAACGTCTTTGAAAAAAAACAAAAGGACTTCTGACCAAATTATTTTGCTCAATGCCTGCAGAGGACCATCGAAGGAGAAGACTCCATTGATCCAGCTCCTTATGCACAGTTTTTTTTTTCAAGCACACAGAACCAATTCTTCCACTTTTATTTTATTTTTATTTTTTTTTCTAAGTTTTTGATCTGTGTTGTTGTTCTACGATGAAACAAATTGCAACAGATAGTTGTAAATGAAAAAAAAATTAAAAATTAGGCAGATAAAAATATTAAAAAAATTGAACGGATATATATATACTGGATTATATCTGACAAAGAATTTCAACAGAAAGAGAGAAAGAACCAAAGAAAGAGAAAGAAAGATTGCAACAGATCCTGATTTGGTGTATTTCAAAAGATAATAAAATTGAACAGATAAAAATAAATTGAACATTGTGACTGGTTCGTTGAACAGATAAGAAATTTTGGATAGATATTTGAACAGATAAGATATTAAAATTGAATTGATAATAAAATCTAGAAAAAAATTTGAAAAGATAGGGAAAAAAAGTGAACAGATAGTCAACTTTTTTGAATATATAGACAAAAAAAATAATTAAACACTTAAATGTAAATTTGAACATATAGAAAAAAAATTCAACAGATAAATTAAGGAGTAAAATTGAAAAAAAAAGTCTTTCAAAACAAACAAAAGGACTTCGGGCCAAATTATTTTACTTAATGGCTGCAGAGGACCATCGCTGGAGAAGACTCCATTGATCCAGCTCCTTATGGACAGTTTTTTTTTTCAAACACATAGACCATATTCTTCCACTTTTTTTTTTTTTTTTTAAGTTTTTGATCTGTGTTGTTGTTCTACGATGAAACAAATTGCAACAGAGAGTTGTAAATGAAAAAAAAATTAAAAATTAAGCAGATAAAAATATTTAAAAAATTGAACAGATATATATATATTGGATTATGTATGAGAAAAAATTTCAACAGATAGAGAGAAAGAACCAAAGAGAGGGAAAGAAAAAATGTAACAGATCCTGATTTGGTGTATTTCAACAGATAATAAAATTGAATAGATAAAAATAAATTGAACATTGTGACTGGTTTGTTGAACAGATAAGAAATTTTGGATAGATATTTGAACATATAAGAGATTAAAAATGAATTGATAATAAAATCTAGAAAAAAAATTTAAAAGATAGGGAAAAAAAGTTAACAGATAGTCAACTTTTTTGAATATATAGACAAAAAAAAAATTAAACACTAAAATGTAAATTTGAACGGATAGAAAAAAAAATTGAACAGATAAATTAAGTTGTAAAATTGAAAACAAAACGTTTTTGAAAACAAACAAAAGGACTTCTGACCAAATTATTTTACTCAATGCCTGCAGAGGACCATCGGAGGAGAAGACTCCGTTGATCCAGCTTTTTATGGACAGTTTTTTTTTTTCAAGCACACAGACCATATTCTTCCACATTTTTTTTTATAGAAAGTTTTTGATCTGTGTTGTTGTTCTACGATGAAACAAATTGCAACAGATAGTTGTAATTGAAAAAAAAAAACTAAAAATTAAGCAGATAAAAATATTTAAAAAATTGAACAGATATATATATACTGGATTATATGTGAGAAAGAATTTCAATAGATAGAGAGAAAGAACCAAAGAGGGAGAAAGAAAGATTGCAACAGATCTTGATTTGGTGTATTTCAACAGATAATAAAATTGAACAGATAAAAATAAATTGAATATTGTGACTGGTTCGTTGAACAGATAAGAAATTTTGGATAGATATTTGTACAGATAAGCGATTAAAATTGAATTGATGATAAAATCTAGAAAAAAAATTGAAAAGATAGGGAAAAAAAGTGAACAGATAGTCAACTTTTTTGAATATATAGCCAAAAAAATAATTAAACACTTAAATGTAAATTTGAACATATAGAAAAAAAAATTCAACAGATAAATTAAGGAGTAAAATTGAAAACAAAACGTCTTTCAAAACAAACAAAAGGACTTCTGACCAAAATATTTTGGTCAATGCCTGCAGAGGACCATCGGAGGAGAAGAATCCATTGATCCAGCTCCTTATGGACAGTTTTTTTTTTTTCAAGCACACAGATCCAATTCTTCCACTTTCTTTCTTCTTTTTTTTAAAGTTTTTGATCTGTGTTGTTGTTCTACGATGAAACAACTTGCAACAGATAGTTGTAAATGAAAGAAAAAATTAAAAATTAAGCAGATAAAAATAATAAAAAATTTGAACAGATATATATACTTGATTATATGTGAGAAACAATTTCAACAGATAGAGTGAAAGAACCAAAGAGAGAGAAAGAAAGATTGCAACAGATCCTGATTTGGTGTATTTCAACAGATAATAAAATTGAACAGATAAAAATAAATTGAACATTATGAATGGTTTGCTGAACAGATAAGAAATTTTGGATAGATATTTGAATAAATAAGATATTAAAATTGAATTGATAATAAAATCTAGAAAAAAATTTGAAAAGATAGGGAAAAAAAGTGAACAGATAGTCAACTTTTTTGAATATATAGACAAAAAAAAAATAATTAAACACTAAAATGTAAATTTGAACAGATAGAAAAAAAAATTCAGCAGATAAATTAAGAAGTAAAATTGAAAACAAAACGTTTTTCAAAACAAACCAAAGGACTTCTGACCAAATTATTTTACTCAATGCCTGCAGAGGACCATCGGAGGAGAAGACTCCATTGATCCAGCTCCTTATGGACAGTTTTCTTTGTCAAGCACACAGACCATATTCTTCCATTTTTTTTTTTTAAAGTTTTTGATCCGTGTTGTTCTTCTACGATGAAACAAATTTCAACAGATAGTTGTAAATGAAAAAAAAATTAAAAATTAAGCAGATAAAAATAATAAAAAAATTGAATAGATATATATACTGTATTATATGCGAGAAAGAATTTCAACAGATAGAGAGAAAGAACCAAAGAGAGAGAAAGAAAGATTGCAACAGATCCAGATTTGGTGTATTTCAACTGATAATAAAATTGAACAGATAAAAATAAATTGAACATTGTGACTGGTTCGTTGAACAGATAAGAAATTTTGGATAGATATTTGAACAGATAAGAGATTAAAATTGAATTGACAATAAAATCTAGAAAAAATTTGAAAAGATAGGGGAAAAAAGTGAACAGATAGTCAACTTTTTTGAATATATAGACAAAAAAATAATTAAACACTTAAATGTAAATTTGAACATATAGAAAAAAGAATTCAATAGATAAATTAAGGAGTAAAATTGAAAACAAAACGTTTTTCAATAAAAAACAAAAGGACTTCTGACCAAATTATTTTACTCAATGCTTGCAGAGGACCATCGGTGGAGAAGACTCCATTGATCCAGCTCCTTATGGACAGCTTTTTTTTTCAAGCACACAGACCCAATTCTTCCACTTTTATTTTATTTTTATTTTTTTTTAAGTTTTTGATCTGTGTTGTTGTTCTACGATGAAACAAATTGCAGCAGATAGTTGTAAATGAAAAAAAAAATTAAAAATTAGGCAGATAAAAATATTTAAAAAATTGAACAGAAATATATATACTGGATTATATCTGTGAAAGGATTTCAACAGATAGAGAGAAAGAACCAAAGAGGGAGAAAGAAAGATTGCAACAGATCCTGATTTGGTATATTTCAAAAGATAATAAAATTTAACAAATAAAAATAAATTGAACATTGTGACTGGTTCGTTAAACAGATAAGAAATTTTGGATAGATATTTGAACAGATAAGAGATTAAAATTGAATTGATAATAAAATCTAGAAAAAAATTTAAAAATATAGGGAAAAAAAGTGAACAGATTGTCAACTTTTTCGAATATATAGACAAAAAAAATAATTAAACACTTAAATGTAAATTTGAACATATAGAAAAAAAAATTCAACAGATAAATTAAGGAGTAAAATTGAAAACAAAACGTTTTTCAAAACAAACAAAAGGACTTCGGACCAAATTATTTTACTCAATGCCTGCAGAGGACCATCGGAGGAGAAGACTCCATTGATCCAGCTCCTTATGGACAGTTTTTTTTTTTCAAGCACACAGACCATATTCTTTCACTTTTTTTTTTTTTTAAAGTTTTTGATCTGTGTTGTTGTTCTATGATGAAACAAATTGCAACAGGTAGTTGTAAATGAAAACAAAATTAAAAATTAAGCAGATAAAAATATTTAAAAAATTGAACAGATATATATATACTGGATTATATATGAGAAAAAATTTCAGCAGATAGAGAGAAAGAACCAAAGAGAGAGAAAGAAAGATTGCAACAGATCCTGATTTGGTGTATTTCAACAGATAATAAAATTGAATAGATAAAAATAAATTGAACATTGTGACTGGTTTGTTGAACAGATAAGAAATTTTGGATAGATATTTAAACATAAAAGAGATTAAATTTGAATTGATAATAAAATCTAGAAATTTTTTTGAAAAGATAGGGAAAAAAAGTTGACAGATAGTCAACTTTTTTGAATATATAGACAAAAAAAAATAATTAAATACTAAAATGTAAATTTGAACAGATAAATTAAGGAGTAAAATTGAAAACAAAACGTTTTTCAAAACAAACAAAAGGACTTCTGACCAAATTATTTACCTCAATGCCTGCAGAGGACCATCGGAGAAGAAGTCTCCATTGATCCAGCTTCTTATGGACAGTTTTTTTTTCAAGCACACAGACCATATTTGTCACGCCCGAAACCCGCCCCTAATAGTTTGGGCATGATCTAATCAGAAATAGACAAAATAAGCTATTACAAAAGATATTTGGGGCCTGAACGGAAGCAATAATAACATAACATGCAGATACATCCATTGAGCTACTATAATATGCCAGGACCATGACCATTCAGAATTAAACATATAGTGAACCTGCATCTGGAATTAAGCTCCATCCACATTTACAAGGCCAGCCAGAGAATGGCGTACACAAAAATATGAGATGCAAACTCAGGCCAACAAAACATTAATACAAAACTACAGAGTCTAACGAAACTGCCCTAGCATAAAAGGGTTTCTCCAAGTGCCTGGTTGTCCCTAGGATGACAAAAGATGGATGATAACGATGCTAGGCCTGACCTCCAAATCGGCTTCCCTACAGAACAGACAAAACAACAGAGTGAGACAAGTTCAGTGAATAATAATACTTAAGCAGTTTAATAACCAGCTTTAATTACAATAGATAGTCGTGCATTTACCAAAATGAGATCCAGAAATTATTCTGATTTGATTTTACTTTTAGTACGGCCTTTGGCCCAATATTACCGTTGTAACAAAACGGCCTATCAGCCCAGAAATAACAGAACGCATAAAGCGTAACAGAACGCATAAAGCGTAGCAGAACGCATAAAGCGTAACAGAAATAGCAGATGTATGGATTCAAGAGGTGCCTCGTACGGATTCAAGAGGTGGCTCCCACCAAGGTGTAGCACTTAGTTCCGTACCAGGAATCAGAACATTAATAATACTCCTTAACAAGGACGGAATAAGTTACCTCATAACAGTCTTGACTCATCATGACAATACAGAAGGAGTCAGAATACACGAGCATTATTGTCTCTCTTGTTCACTACACATCAAGGCAGATAATTTACAGATAACAGAACATTAGCAGTAAATAAATGTACATTCAATGTATTAGTACCCACATTTCTCTTGTTCATGTGTCATATACAAAATAATCTTGATTCATTAGTGGCAACCCAGAATGATCTTTCCGTCAGTCAAAGTTGAACAATAAGTCCATTTATTCATTAAGAAACTATACAATTTGCTGATAGCTGACAGAGGTTAAAATGTGTTATAAACTGAACAGGAGGATTCCAAAGTCATACCGATGTATGTAACTCTTTCAACGTTCACATTGACTTTCAACCATCACGAACATTCGTGTAACATGTTCGTATAACACTTATACGAAACAGAGCGTTAGTGATAATAACTATCAATGATAAATAAAATGTACATCTTCGTATTATTACTCACAGTGTTGTGATGGCGTGCTAGTTCCTTCCAGAGTGTGCCCTGCACACAATCATAACTTGTAAATTAATTCTTTTTTCTCTTAAATCATTGAGAAACCATTCCCTGAGTCATTACACTTCATACGAATTTATAATCACCTTAAAAGCATCAGAAAATATTCTAAAGAGTCAAGCACGCAAAGCTGAACAACATATTTCATTTTCTGAAAATAAGCCTCCCCGCTCGAGCGGACTGTAAAATCCACCAAACTACTGGAAGGCCGATTTTCCTGCTCGAACGGGCTTTCCTATGCTCGAGTGGACCAAGCAAAATTCCGAAAATCTGGACTCCCAATTTGAGTTTCTCCAACCACTCTTTTGCAAAACAACTTCAAATTTGGGAGAGTCAAGACCCAAAACACTTGGAAAACACACTTGAATCTTTATCACACGTTTTAAACAAAACCCACATGCAACAAATACAAGATCAAGCTCGAATTTGAGGTGAAAACCATAAATATGCACATATAAGCTTCATCCATGAAGGTCTCCCTCATATTTGCCAACTATAAACATAAGCCCATGAGGTGATGTTATAAAACCAAAGATTGAAGTCAAAGTTCATACAACTCCTAAATAAAGTATCAAAACAACCAATTGATGATGAACCCTCATAATTCAAACATGATTCAATCATGAATTAAACATGAACCATACATGAACATCAATTACAACTCTAAGTTGCCATAACAAGAAGAACTTGAACTCACCTTGATTTAAATTCCACAACCGTAACAATTTTGCAAAGCTCTCTTGCTAGATCCCTTTTTCCCCAATTCTTCCTCTCAACTCTCTTTATTTTTCTGTCCCAAAAGGGTATTCCCGTTTTTGATCTTAGGGCTACACAAGACTTAGATATATATAACAAAATATAAAGGCATATAAGACAAAAATCAATCGTTTTATCATTCCAAAATTAAAATTTCGTAAACATGCCTAATATTACCAGAAAATTATGCTGATCACAGATATATAATTAATTTCAGAGAATTAAGCCGTTAAGGTGCCCAATTTCTAAGTCAAACGTGTTAATGGTGACAGATAGTTTCCTTATGAAACATATAGGTATCCATAAATACGAATTTCACTTACTTAACCGAAATTTTTCAAGGGATTTTACAGTAACATTTTAAAAACTCAAAACAAGGGCTGAAAATATTTCAGAAAACATGTACGAGGGTCGGGTTATTAAAATATTCTTCCACCTTTTTTTTTTTTTTTTAAAAGTTTTTGATCTGTGTTGTTGTTCTACGATGAAACAAATTGCAACAGATAGTTGCAAATGAAAAAAAAAAACTAAAAATTAAGCAAATAAAAATATTAAAAAAATTGAACAGATACATATATATACTGGATTATATGTGAGAAAGAATTTCAACAGATAGAGAGAAAGAACCAAAGAGAGAGAAAGAAAGATTGCAACAGATCCTGATTTGGTGTATTTCAACAGATAATAAAATTGAACAGATAAAAATAAATTGAACATTGTGACTGGTTTGATGAACAGATAAGAAATTTTGGATAGATATTTGAAGAGGTAAGAGATTAAAATTGAATTGATAATAAAATCTAGAAAAAAATTTGAAAAGATAGGGAAAAAAAGTGTACAGATAGTAAACTTTTTTGAATATATAGACAAACAAAATAATTAAACACTTAAATGTAAATTTGAATATATAGAAAAAAAAATTCAACAGATAAATTACGGAGTAAAATTGAAAACAAAACGTCTTTCATAACAAACAAAAGGACTTCTGACCAAATTATTTTACTCAATGCCTGCAAAGGATCATCGGAGGAGAAGAATCCATTGATCCAGCTCCTTATGGACAGTTTTTTTTTCCAAGCACTCAGACCCAATTCTTCCACTTTTTTTTTTTTTTTTGATCTGTGTTGTTGTTCTACGATGAAACAACTTGCAACAGATAGTTGTAAATGAAAGAAAAAATTAAAAATTATGCAGATAAAAATAATAAAAAAATTGAACAGATATATATATACTTGATTATATGTGAGAAACAATTTCAACAGATAGAGTGAAAGAACCAAAGAGAGAGAAAGAAAAATTGCAATAGATCCTGATTTGGTGTATTTCAACAGGTAATAAAATTGAACAGATAAAAATAAATTGAACATTATGACTGGTTTGTTGAACAGATAAGAAATTTTGGATAGATATTTGAATAGATAAGAGATTAAAATTGAATTGATAATAAAATTTAGAAAAAAATTTGAAAAGATAGGGAAAAAAAGTGAACAGATAGTCAACTTTTTTGAATATATAGACAAAAAAAATAATTAAACACTAAAATGTAAATTTGAACAGATAGAAAAAAAAATTCAACAGATAAATTAAGAAGTAAAATTGAAAACAAAATGTTTTTCAAAACAAACAAAAGGACTTCTGACCAAATTATTTTACTCAATGCCTGCAGAGGATCATCGGAGGAGAAAACTCCATTGATCCAGCTCCTTATGGACAGTTTTTTTTTTCAAGCACACAGACCATATTCTTCCACCTTTTTTTTTTTTTTAAGTTTTTGATCCGTGTTGTTGTTCTACGATGAAACAAATTGCAACAGATAGTTATAAATGAAAAAAAAAATTAAAAATTAAGCAGATAAAAATATTAACAAAATTGAACAGATATATATATACTGGATTATATGTGAGAAACAATTTCAACAGATAGAGAGAAAGAACCAAAGAGAGAGAAAGAAAGATTGCAACAGATCCTGATTTGGTGTATTTCAACAGATAATAAAATTGAACAGATAAAAATAAATTGAACATTGTGACTGGTTCGTTGAACAGATAAGAAATTTTGGATAGATATTTGAACATATAAGAGATTAAAATTGAATTGATTATAAAGTCTAGAAAAAAATTTGAAAAGATAGGGAAAAAAAGTGAACAGATAGTCAACTTTTTTGAATATATAGACAAAAAAAATAATTAAACACATAAATTTAAATTTAAACATATAGAAAAAAAATTAAACAGATAAATTAAGGAGTAAAATTGAAAACAAAACGTCTTTCAAAACAAACAAAACGACTTCTGACTAAATTATTTTACTCAATGCCTGCAGTGGACCATCGGAGGAGAAGACTCCATCGATCCAGCTCCTTATGGACAGCTTTTTTTCCAAGCACACAGACCCAATTCTTCCACTTTTTTTTTATAAAGTTTTTGATCTGTGTTGTTGTTCTACGATGAGACAAATTGCAACAGATAGTTGTAAATTTAAAAAAAATTAAAAATTAAGCAGATAAAAATATTTAAAAAATTGAACAGATATATATACTGGATTATATGTGAGAAACAATTTCAACAAATAGAGAGAAAGAACGAAAGAGAGAGAAAGAAAGATTGTAACATATCCCGATTTGGTGTATTTCAACAGAAAATAAAATTCAACAGATAAAAATAAATTGAACATTGCGACTGGTTTGTTGAACAGATAAGAAATTTTGGATAGATATTTGAACAGATATGAGATTAAAATTGAATTGATAAGAAAATTTAGAAAAAAATTTGAAAAGATAGGGAAAAAAAGTGAACAGATAGTCAACTTTTTTGAATATATAGACAAAAAAAATAATTAAACACTAAAATGTAAATTTGAGCAGATAGAAAAAAAAATTCAACAGATAAATTAATATGTAAAATTGAAAGCAAAACGTTTTTCAAAACAAACAAAAGGACTTCTGACCAAATTATTTTACTCAATGCCTGCAGAGGACCATCGGAGGACAAGACTCCATTGATCCAGCTCCTTATGGATAGTTTTTTTTTTCAAGCACACAAACCTAATTCTTCCACTTTTTTTTTTTTAAGTTTTTGATCTGTGTTGTTGTTCTACGATGAAACAAATTGCAACAGATAGTTGTAAATGAAAAAAGAAATTCAAAATTAAGCATATAAAAATAATAAAATAATTGAACATATATATATACCAGATTATATGTGAGAAAGAATTTCAACAGATAGAGAGAAAGAACCAAAGAGAGAGAAAGAAAGATTGCAACAGATCCTGATTTGGTGTATTTCAACAGATAATAAAATTGAACAAATAAAAATAAATTGAACATTGTGACTTGTTTGTTGATCAGATAAGAAATTTTGGATAGATATTTGAACAGAAAAGAGATTAAAATTGAATTGATAACAAAATCTAGAAAATAATTTGAAAAGATAGGGAAAAAAAGTGAACAGATAGTCAACTTTTGTGAATACATAGACAAAAAAAAAAAAATTAAACACTAAAATGTAAATTTGAACAGATAGAAAAAAAATTCAACAGATAAATTAAGGGGCAAAATTGAAAACAAAACGTCTTTCAAAACAAACAAAAGGACTTCTGATCAAATTATTTTACTCATTGCCTGCGGAGGACCATCGGAGGAGAAGACTCCATTGATCCAGCTCCTTATGGACAGTTTTTTTTTTCATGCAAACCGACCCAATTCTTCCACTTTATTTTTTTTTTTTTTAAGTTTTTGATCTGTTTTGTCGTTCTACGATGAAACAAATTGCAACAGATAGTTGTAAATGAAAAAAAAATTAAAAATTAAGCTGATAAAAATATTAAAAAAATTGAACAGATATATATATACTGGATTATATATGAGAAAAAATTTCAACAGATAGAGAGAAAGAACCAAAGAGAGATAAAGAAAGATTGTAGCAGATCCTGATTTGGTGTATTTCAACAGATAATAAAATTGAATAGATAAAAATAAATTGAACATTGTGACTGGTTTGTTGAACAGATAAGAAATTTTGGATAGATATTTGAACATATAAGAGATTAAAATTGAATTGATAACAAAATCTAGAAAAAAATCTGAAAAGATAAGGAAAAAAAGTGAACAGATAGTCATCTTTTTTGAATATATAGACAAAAAATAATAATTAATTACTAAAATGTAAATTTGAACAGATAGAAAAAAAAATTCAACAGATAAATTAAGGAGTAAAATTGAAAACAAAACGTTTTTGAAAACAAACAAAAGGATTTCTGACCAAATTATTTTACTCAATGCCTGCAGAGGACCATCGGAGGAGAAGACTCTGTTGATCCAGCTCTTTATGGACAGTTTTTTTTTTCAAGCACACAGACCCAATTCTTCCACTTTTTTTTCTTTTTCTTTTTCTTTTTTTTTTTTGTTAAAGCTTTTGATCTGTGTTGTTGTTCTACGATGCAACAAATTGCAGCAGATAGTTGTAAATGAAAAAAAAATTAAAAATTAAGCAGATAAAAATATTAAAAAATTGAACATATATATATACTAGATTATATGTGAGAAAGAACTTCAACAGATAGAGAGAAAGAACCAAAGAGAGAGAAAGAAAGATTGCAACAGATCCTGATTTGGTGTATTTCAACAGACAATAAAATTGAAAAGAAAAAATAAATTGAACATTGTGACTGGTTTGTTGAACAGATAAGAAATTTGGGATAGATAATTGAACAGATAAGAGATTAAAATTGAATTGATAATAAAATCTAGAAAAAAACTTCAAAAGATAGGGGAAAAAAGTGAACAGATAGTCAACTTTTTTGAATATATAGATTAAAAAAATAATTAAACACTAAAATGTAAATTTGAAGAGAGAGAAAAAACAATTCCACAGATAAATTAAGGAGTAAAATTGAAAACAAAACGTTTTTCAAAACAAACAAAAGAACTTCTCACCAAATTATTTTACTCAATGCCTGCAGAGGACCATCGGAGGAGAAGACTCCATTGATCCAGCTCCTTATGGACAGTTTTTTTTTCAAGCACACAGACCCAATTCTTCCACTTTTTTTTTCTTTTTTTTTTTTGGTTAAAGTTTTTGATCTGTGTTGTAGTTCTACGATGCAACAAATTGCAACAGATAGTTGTAAATGAAAAAAAATTAAAAATTAAGCAGATAAAAATATTAAAAAAATTGAACAGATATATATATACTGGATTATATGTGAGAAAGAATTTCGACATATAGAGAGAAAGAACCAAAGAGAGAGAGAGAAAGATTGCAACAGATCCTGATTTGGTGTATTTCAACAGATAATAAACATGAAAAGATAAAAATAAATTGAACATTGTGACTGGTTTGTTGAACAGATAACAAATTTTGGATAGATACTTGAACAGATAAGAGATTAAAATTGTACTAATAACAAAATCTAGAAACAAATTTGAAAAGATAGGGAAAAAAAAGTGAACAGATATTCAACTTTTTTGAATATATAGACAAAAAAAATTAAATACTTTAATGTAAATTTGAACATATAGAAAAAAAAAAATTCAACAGAGAAATTAAGGAGTAAAATTGAAAACAAAACGTTTTTCAAAACAAACAAAAGGACTTCTGACCAAATTATTTTACTCAATGCCTGCAGAGGACCATCGGAGGAGAAGACTCCATTGATCCAGCTCCTTATGGACAGTTTTTTAATTCAAGCACACTGACCCAATTCCCCAACTTTTTTTTTAAAAAGTTTTTGATCTGTGTTGTTGTTCAACGATGAAAAAAATTGCAACAGATAGTTGTAAGCGAAAAAAAAAATAAAAATTAAGCAGATAAAAATATTAAAAAAATTGAACAGATATATATACATATACTGGATTATATGTTAGAAAAAAATTTTACAGATAGAGAGAAAGAACCAAAGAGAGAGAAAGAAAGATTGCAACAGATCCGGATTTTGTGTATTTCAACAGATAATAAAATTAAACAGATAAAAATAAATTGAACATTCCGACTGGTTTGTTGAACAGATAAGAAATTTTGGATAGATATCTGAACCGGTAAGACATTATAATTGAATTGATAACAAAATCTGGAAAAAAAAATTGAAAAGATAGGGAAAAAAAGTGAACAGATAGTCAACTTTTTTGAATATATAGACCAAAAAAAAATTTAACACTAAAATGTAAATTTCAACTGATAGAAAAAAAAAATTCAACAGATAAATTAAGGAGTAAAATTGAAAACAAAACATCTTTCAAAACAAACAAAAGGACTGCTCACCAAATTATTTTACTCAATGCCTGCAGAGAACCATCGGAGGAGAAGACTCCATTGATCCAGCTCGTGATGGACAGTTTTTTTTTTAACCACACAGACCCAATTCTTCTTCTTTTTTCTTTTTTCTTTTTTTTAAGTTTTTGATCAGTGTTGTTGTTCTACGATGAAACAAATTGCAACAGATAGTTGTAAATGAAAAAAAAATTAAAAATTAAGTAGAGAAAAATATTTAAAAAATTGAACAGATATATATATTGGATTATATGTGAGAAAGAATTTCAATAATAGAGAGAAAGAATTAAAGAGAGAGAAAGAAATATTGCAACAGATCCTGATTTGGTGTATTTCAACTGATAATAAAATTGAACAGATAAAAATAAATTGAACATTGTGACTGGTTTGTCGAACAGATAAGAAATTTCGGATAGATATTTGAATAGATAAGAGATTAAAATTGAAGTGATAACAAAATCTAGAAAAAAAATTGAAAAGATAGGGAAAAAAAGTGAACAGATAGTCAACTTTTTTGAACATATAGACAAAAAAAAAATAATTAAACACTTAAATGTAAATTTGAACATATAGAAAAAAAATATTCAACAGATAAATTTGGGAGTAAAATTGAAAACAAAGCGTTTTTCAAAACAAACAAAATGACTTCTGACCAAATTATTTTACTCAATGCCTGCAGAGGACTATCGGAGAAGAAGACTCCATTGATCCAGCTCCTTATGGACAGTTTTTTTTTTCAAGCACACAGACCCAATTCTTGCACTTTTTTTTTTTAAGTTTTTGATCTGTGTTGTTGTTCTATGATGAAAAAAATTGCAACAGATAGTTGTAAATGAAAAAAAAATTAAAAAATAAGCAGAAAAAAATATTAAAAAATTGAACAGAGATATATATATACTGGATTATATGTGAGAAAGAATTTCAACAGATAGAGAGAAAGAACCAAAGAGAGAGAAAGAAAGATTGCAACAGATCCTGATTTGGTGTATTTCAACAGATAATAAAATTGAACAAATAAAAATAAATTGAACATTGTGACTGGTTCGTTGAACAGATAAGAAATCTTGGATAGATATTTGAACAGATAAGATATTAAAATTGAATTGATAATAAAATCTAGAAAAATATTTGAAAATATAGGGAAAAAAAGTAAACAGATAGTTAACTTTTTTGAATATCTAGACAAAAAAAAAATAATTAAACACTAAAATGTAAATTTGAACAGATAGAAAAAAAATTCAACAGATAAATTACGGAGTAAAATTGAAAACAAAACGACTTTCAAAACAAACAAAAGGACTTTTCACCAAATTATTTTACACAATGCCTGCAGTGAACCATCGGAGGAGAAGACGCCATTGATCTAGCTCCTTATGGACAGTTTTTTTTTTCAACCACACAAACCCAATTCTTCCACTTTTTTTTTTTTTTTATTGATCTGTGTTGTTGTTCTACGATGAAACAAATTGCAACAGATAGCTGTAAATGAAAAAAAAATTAAAAATTAAGCAGAGAAAAATAATTAAAAAAATTGAATAGATATATATACTGGATTATATGTGAGAAAAAATTTCATCATATAGAGGGAAAAAACCAAAGAGAGAGAAAGAAAGATTGCAACAGATCCGAATTCGTTTTATTTCAACAGATAATAAAATTGAAAAGATAAAAATAATTTGAACATTGTGACTGGTTTGTTGAACAGATAAGAAATTTTGGATAGATATTTGCACGGATAAGAGATTAAAATTGAACAGATAACAAAATCTAGAAAAAAATTTGAAAAGATAGGGAAAAAAAGTGAACAGATAGTCAACTTTTTTGAATATATAGGGAAAAAAAAATTAAAAACTTTAATGTAACTTTGAAGATGTAGAAAAAAAAATTTAACAGATAAATTAAGGAGTAAAATTGAAAACAAAACGTTTTTCAAAACAAATAAAAGGACTTCTGACCAAATTATTTTACTCAATGCCTGCAGAGGACCATCGGAGGAGAAGACTCCATTGATCCAGCTCCTTATGGACAGTTTTTTTTTTTTTTCAAGCACACAAACAAAATTCTTCCACTTTTTTTTTTTTTTTTTTTTTTTTTTTTTTAAGTTTTTTGTCTGTGTTGTTGTTCAACGATGAAACAAATTGCAACAGATAGTTGTAAATGAAAAAAAAAAAAAAAGTAAGCAGATAAAAATATTAAAAAAATTGAACTGATATATATATTGGATTATATAAGAGAAGGAATTTCAACAGATAGAGAAAAAGAACCAAAGAGAGAGAAAGAAAGATTGCAACAGATCCTGATTTGGTGTATTTCAACAGATAATAAAATTGAAAAGATAAAAATAAATTGAACATTGTGACTGGTTCGTTGAACAGATGAGAAATTTTGGATAGATATTTGAACAGATAAGAGAGTAAAATTAAACTGATAACAAAATCTATAAAAAAATTTAAGAAGATAGGGAAAAAAAGTGAACAGATAGTCAACTTTTTTGAATATATAGACAAAAAAAATAATTAAACACTTAAATGTAAATTTGAACATATAGAAAAAAAAATCAACAGATAAATTAAGGAGTAAAATTGAAAACAAAACGTTTTTCAAAACAAACAAAAGGACTTCACACCAAATTATTTTACTCAATGCCTGCAGAGGACTATCGGAGGAGAAGACTCCATTGATCCAGCTGGACAGTTTTTTTTTTTTTCAACCACACAGACCCGATTCTTCCACTTTTTTTTTAAGTTTTTGATCTATGTTGTTGTTCAACGATGAAACAAATTGCAGCAGATAGTTGTAAATGAAAAAAAATGTAAAAATTAAGCAGATAAAAACACTGAAAAAATTGAACAGATATATATATACTGGATTATATGTGAGAAAGAATTTCAACAGATAGAGAGAAAGAACCAAAGAGAGAGAAAGAAAGAATGCAACAGATCCTGATTTGGTGTATTTTAACAGATAAAAAAACTGAACAGATAAAAATAAATTGAACATTGTGACTGGTTCGTTGAACAGATAAGAAATTTTGGATAGATATTTGAACAGATAAGAGATTAAAATTGAATTGATAATAAAATCTAGAAAAAAATTTGAAAAGATAGGAAAAAAAAGTGAACAGATGGTCAACATTTTTGAATATATAGACAAAAAAAATAATTAAACACTAAAATGTGAATTTGAACGGATAGAAAAAAAATTCAACAGATAAATTAAGGAGTAAAATTGAAAACAAAACGTCTTTCAAAACAAACAAAAGGACTTCTGACCAAATTATTTTACTCAATGCCTACAGAGGACCATCGGAGGAGAAGACTCCATTGATCCAGCTCCTTATGGACAGTTTTTTTTTTCAAGCACACAGACCCAATTCTTCCACTTTTTTTTTTTAAAGTTTTTGATCTGTGTTGTTGTTCTATAATGAAACAAATTGCAACAGATAGTTGTAAATGAAAAAAAAATTAAAAATTAAGCAGATAAAAATATTTAAAAAATTGAACAGATATATATACTGGATTATATGTGAGAAAGAATTTCAACAGATAGAGAGAAAGAACCAAAGAGAGAGAAAGAAAGATTGCAGCAGATCTTGATTTGGGGTATTTCAACAGATAATAAAATTGAACAGATAAAAATAAATTGAACATTATGACTAGTTCGTTGAACAGATAAGAAATTTTGGATAGATATTTGAACAGATAAGAGATTAAAATTGAACTGATAACAAAATCTAGAAATTTTTTTTGAAAAGATAGGGAAAAAAAGTGAACAGATAGTCAACTTTTTTGAATATATAGACAAAAAAAAAATTAAACACTTAAATGTAAATTTGAACATACAGAAAAAAGAAATTCAACAGATAAATTAAGGAGTAAAATTGAAAACAAAACATCTTTCAAAACAAACAAAATGACTTCTGACAAATTATTTTACTCAATGCCTGCAGAGGACCATCAGAGCAGAAGACTGTATTGATCCAGCTCCTTATGGACAGTTTTTTTTTTCAATCACACAGATCCAATTCTTCTACTTTTTTTTTTCCTTATGTTTTTGGTCTGTGTTGTTGTTCTACAATGAAACAAATTGCAACAGATAGTTGTAAATGAAAAAAAAAATTAAAAATTAAGCAGATAAAAATATTAAAAAAATTGAACAGATATATATATACTGGATTATATGTGAGAAAGAATTTCAACATATAGAGAGAAAGAACCAAAGAGAGAGAAAGAAAGATTGCAACAGATCTTGATTTGGTGTATTTCAACAGATAATAAAATTGAACAGATAAAAATAAATTGAACATTATGACTGGTTTGTTGAACATATAAGAAATTTTGGATTGATATTTGAACAGATAAAAGATTAAAATTAAATTGATAATAAAATCTAGAAAAAAATTTGAAAAGATAGGGAAAAAAAGTGAACAGATAGTCAAATTTTTTGAATATATAGAAAAAAAATAATTAAACACTAAAATGTAAATTTGAACAGATAGAAAAAAAATTCAACAGATAAATTAAGGAGTAAAATTGAAAACAAAACGTCTTTCAAAACAAAATAAAGGACTTCTCACCAAATTATTTTACTCAATGCCTACAGAGGACCATCGGAGGAGAAGACTCCGTTGATCCAGCTCCTTATGGACAGTTTTTTTTTCAGGCACACAGACCCAATTCTTCCACTTTTTTTTATTTAAAGTTTTTAATCTGTGATGTTGTTCTACGATGAAACAAATTGCAACAGATAGTTGTAAATGAAAAAAATTAAAAATTAAGCAGATAAAAATATTAAAAAAATTGAACAGATATATATATACTGGATTATATGTGAGAAAGAATTTCAACAGATAGAGAGAAAGAACCAAAGAGATAGAAAGAAAGATTGCAGCAGATCTTGATTTGGAGTATTTAAACAGATAATAAAATTGAACAGATAAAAATAAATTGAACATTATGACCAGTTCGTTGAACAGATAAGAACTTTTGGATAGATATTTGAACAGATAAGAGATTAAAATTGAACTGATAACAAAATCTAGAAAAAAATTTGAAAAGATAGGGAAAAAAAGTGAACAGATAGTCAACTTTTTTTAATATATAGACAAAAAAAAAATTAAACACTTAAATGTAAATTTGAACATATAGAAAAAAAAAATTCAACAGATAAATTAAGGAGTAAAATTGAAAACAAAACATCTTTCAAAACAAACAAAATGACTTTTGGCCAAATTATTTTACTTAATGCCTGCAGAGGACCATCGGAGGAGAAGACTCCATTGATCCAGCTCCGTATGGACAGTTTTTTTTTTCAATCACACAGACCCAATTTTTCCACTTTTTTTTTTTCCTGAAGTTTTTGGTCTGTGTTGTTGTTCTACGATGAAACAAATTGCAGCAGATAGTTGTAAATGAAAAAAAAATTAAAAATTAGGAAGATAAAAATATTTAAAAAATTGAACAGATATATATATACTGGATTATATGTGAGAAAGAATTTCAACAGATAGAGAGAAAGAACCAAAGAGAGAGAAAGAAAGATTGCAGCAGATCTTGATTTGGAGTATTTAAACAGATAATAAAATTGAACAGATAAAAATAAATTGAACATTATGGCTGGTTCGTTGAACAGATAAGAAATTTTGGATAGATATTTGAACAAATAAGAGATTAAAATTGAACTGATAACAAAATCTAGTAAAAAATTTGAAAAGATAGGGAAAAAAAGTGAACAGATAGTCAACTTTTTTGAATATATAGACAAAAAAAAAAAATTAAACACTTAAATGTAAATTTGAACATATAGAACAAAAAAATTCAAGAGATAAATTAAGGAGTAAAATTTAAAACAAAATATCTTTCAAAACAAACAAAATGACTTCTGACCAAATTATTTTACTCAATGTCTGCAGAGGACCATCGGAGGAGAAGACTTCATTGATCCAGCTCCTTATGGATAGTTTTTTTTTTTCAATCACATAGACCCAATTCTTCCACTTTTTTTTTTCCCTTAAGTTTTTGGTCTGTGTTGTTGTTCTACGATGAAACAAATTGCAGCAGATAGTTGTAAATGAAAAAAAAATTAAAAATTAGGAAGATAAAAATATTTAAAAAATTGAACAAATATATATATACTAGATTATATGTGAGAAAGAATTTCAACAGATAGAGAGAAAGAACCAAAGAGAGAGAAAGAGAGATTGCAACAGATCTTGATTTGGTGTATTTCAACAGATAATAAAATTGAACAGATAAAAATAAATTGAACATTGTGACTGGTTCGTTGAACAGATAAGAAATTTTGGATAGATATTTGAACAGATAAGAGATTAAAATTGAATTGATAATAAAATCTAGAAAAAAAATTTGAAAAGATAGGGAAAAAAAAGTGAACAGATAGTCAACTTTTTTGAATATAGAGACAAAAAAATAATTAAATACTAAAATGTAAATTTGAACAGATAGAAAAAAAATTCAACAGATAAATTAAGGAGTAAAATTGAAAACAAAATGTCTTTCAGAACAAACAAAAGGACTTCTGACCAAATTATTGTACTCTGTAACGCCCTCAAAATAATGACATTAATCCCAATAATATAAACATGCTATGATATATAAAAGATCCACATCCTTCCATTTCTCAGAGTTGTACTACAAAAAGTATTACATGTTAACAACCAAGGCAAAGGCCCTAAGGGCTTACAGCTTTCCAAGTTAACACTTGGTTACACAAAAGTAGAGTGCTAACTCATTTACACATAAAGCCCTTGGCTTGAATTTACATGTAATATAACAAAAAGGAAAGACATCCAAAAAGTCTGTCCGCCACTAGCCTCCCAAGCTAAGTCCTTGGAGGTAACCTGCTACCTGTACCTGAAAATGATGTTCCCATATAGGGTGAGCCACAGCCCAGTAGAAATGCACTAAACCAACTATGAGTAATGACTAGAAGATCAACAATTGATAGATGGTCAACACATATACATTCATTCACATCATATGACAACTTCATGACAATCAAGTCTACGCTACACTTCACCTTCCATTTCTTATTCAACTTTGAGTTTGAAAACACGGCTCAGTACTCTGGCCAAAACATTTGATGAGATTATAATCTCTCACTAAAACACTTTTGAAATTTCTTCAAGATACACATGTCGGTACCGCATCAACTTATCATAGAAACATTTCTATGCTTCACAATTGATAACGATATACATTTTAGTGCTATATCAAATCAATCCAAACAACACTTCAATCGATAAGCGTAAGAGCTATATCATAACTGCAATAGGAGAGCATATGAGCTGCATCCCCGGGTCCATCCCCCATCTTCCCATAACTACTAATCTGGTTTAGAGGTACATCCCCCATCTTCCCCTAAACTATTAACCGGCTTAGAGGTACATCCCCCATCTTCCCCTAAACCGTGGAGTACATCCCCCATTTCCTCCCATACACAAGCAATGCATATAAACACGTAATCATATACGCAATCAATCAATACATCAAGCTAATGTATTCTACCAACCGTTATACTCTATGACACATCCAATCGATTAGTTTTAGTTTGCCTAATCATCATGCATTGTCTACAACAATCAACACTACCGTCTACCGGTAGCCCCAAGCAACTATCTCTATACAGGAAATAAATGCACAAATGGATAATATATCAACATTTCAACTAGGTGAGCAATGAATGACTCAACTACACCCTTTAGTCCCATACATCCTCAATTCCATCATTCTCAATTCAATTCCTCGTTTTCTTTAATTAATTACATACATTAATTAATTAAACTAATTAGGGTAAATTACCATAATTCTCAAATAACCCCAAAGTTCCATTTCTATCAATGTTCCAACATTAAATCTCATTTCTCTATGCCAAACATGCATCTAGGTTTATTATAAATAAAGCCCCAACTTTTGAAAAATTACACAAAAGACCCAAACTTTCTCAAAATTACCCAACAAACCTCAACATATCAAAACGCTAAAATTCAAAGACACAACTCATAAGATGGAGTAGGTTATCCCTACCTCAAAGATTTAGCTCAAAAGGAGATGATGCCCAACACCCAACTTGCTCCAAAATCAAAGATGTTCCGATTAAAACGAAGCCCTCGACAATCTCTACCTTTTTAACAAAGGCCCTTGGCTAGGAAATCACCCTAGGTAGATCAAATCTTAGAGAGAGTGTAATTTTAGAGTGAGAGGCTCTCAAAAATTGGGTTTGAAGAAGATAGAGTTTGTAAAAAGTGATGTTTAGTTCGGTGCTGACTTGCTGATATAAACAGGCTCGCTCGAGCGAAGACCCCGTCGCTCGAGCGACCAGACACAAAAACTGGCCTCGCTCGAGCGACCAAACATGCTCGCTCGAGCCAACAGTGCAAATTTTCTGATTTGCAATACGACGCTCGCTCGAGCGAAGAACAAGGCTCGCTCGAGCGAAGAAACACAACCTTCAGGTCTGTGCTAGACGCAGTCTGCGCTCGAGCGAAGCCATCCTGGCTCGAGCGACAAGACACAAAAACTACCCTCGCTCGAGCGACCAAACCCTCGCTCGAGCGACCAGCCAAAAATCTGGGCAGCAACACTTGGCTCCCAAGCACAACCAACCTGTAACAAACCTGCCCAACACATCCTATAACTCAAATACAAAGTAAGAAAGGATGTAAATAAGACAATACTCAACTACCAACATCCACGGACACATGTCCGGATCACTGTACAACAAGGGGTAAACCCGGGACCGCTATAACCTCCCCCCCTTAAAGAATTTCGTCCCCGAAATTAAGGAAACGCCAAAACACAAGGCCAACTGATCCCAAAGTTTACAATACGGAGAAGTTAATCTCACAACTAGTTTTCTACTCACCCCCACACATGGGAAGGGTTTAACAAGGAAACATGCCCCGAAAGAAGACAACACCCCGGCATACGAAACTTCAACAAAACCGAACCCTTTCCGAGATAACTCACCAAAACAATCAACTAGCACTCCAAGCTAAGTCACTACTCGATAACCACAATCCGAATAGAACAACCAGTACAAGCTTTTGTATGAAAAAGAAGAAAAATATCCTTTGATAAAAAAAAAAAATAATTAAATTTTCAACGTTAACATTCCGAAATAAATTCTGCGTTTCCCATGTGAAATTCAAGAGTTTCTTAAACATTTTTCATAAGCACGATGTTACTCACAATACATAACCATCCCCAAAAGATTTGGCCAAGACTTCTCATTGAAGTTTCCCGTAACACTCAAATTAAATCAATTTTTCCACAATACACAATTTAGCATTCAACATCCCAACCCATTACCGGTTACCTCATCTCTATTCAAAAGACAATTTACAATATATGCTATAACAGATAGAAAAAAAAAATTCAATAGAGAAATTAAGGAGTAAAATTGAAAACAAAGCCTCTTTCAAAACAAACAAAAGGACTTCTCACCAAATTATTTTACTCAATGCCTGCAGAGAACAATCGGAGGAGAAGACTCCATTTATAAAGCCCCTTATGGACAGTTTTTTTTTCAAGCAGACTGACCCAATTCTTCCACTTTTTTTTTTCTTTTATAAGTTTTTGATATGTTTTGTTGTTCTATGATGAAACAAATTCCAACAGATAGTTGTAAATGAAAAAAAAAATGAAAAATTACGCAGATAAAAGTATTAAAAAAATTGAACAGATATATATACTGGATTATATGTGAGAAAGAATTTCAACAGATAGAGAGAAAGAACCAAAGAGAGAGAAAGAAAAATTGCAACAGATCCTGGTTTGGTGTATTTCAACAGATAATAAAATTGAACAGATAAAAATAAATTGAACATTGTGACTGGTTCATTGAACAGGTAAGAAATTTTGGATAGATATTTGAACAGATAAGAGATTAAAATTGAATTGATAATAAAATCTAGAAAAAAAATTTAAAAGATAGGGAAAAATAGTGAACAGATAGTCAACTTTTTTTAATATATAGACAAAAAAAATAATTAAACACTAAAATGTAAATTTTAAAAAATAGAAAAAAAAATTTAACAAATAAATTAAGGAGTAAAATTTTAAACAAAACGTCTTTCAAAAGAAATAAAAGGACTTCTCCCCAAATTATTTTACTCAATGCCTGCAGAGGACCATCGGAGCAGAAGACTCCATTGATCCAGCTCCTTATGGACAGTTCTTTTTTTCAACCAGACAGACCCAATTCTTCCACTTTTTTTTTTTTTTTTTTATAAAGTTTTTTGATCTGTGTTGTTGTTCTACGATGAAACAAATTGCAACAGATAGTTGTAAATGAAAAAAAAAATTAAAAATTAAGCAGATAAAAATAATTAAAAAAATTGAACATATATATATATACTGGATTATATGTGAGAAAGAATTTCAACAGATAGCGAGATAGAACCAAAGAGAGAGAAAGAAAGATTGCAACAGATCCTGATTTGATGTATTTCAACAGATAATAAAATTGAACAGATAAAAATAAATTGAACATTGTGACTAGTTTGTTGAACAGATAAGAAATTTTGGATAGATATTTGAACAGATAAGAGATTAAAATTTAATGGATAACAAAATCTAGAAAAAAAAATTTGAAAAAATAGGGAAAAAAAGTGAAGAAATATTCAACTTTTTTGAATATATAGACAAAAAAAAATAATAAATAAACACTAAAATGTAAATTTGAACATATAGAAAAAAAAATTCAACAGATAAATTACGGAGTAAAATTGAAAACAAAACGTCTTTCAAAACAAACAAAAGTACTTCTCACCAAATTATTTTACTCAATGCCTGCAGATGACCATCGGAGGAGAAGACTCCGTTGATCCAGCTCCTTATGGACAGTTTTTATTTCAAGCACACAGACCCAATTCTTCCACTTTTTTTTTTAAGTTTTTGATCTGTGTTGTTGTTCTACGATGAAACAAATTGCAACAGATAGTTGTAAATGAAAAAAAAATTAAAAATTAAGCAGATAAAAATATTAAAAAAATTGAACAGATATATGTATACTGGATTGTATGTGAGAAAAAATTTCAACAGATAGAGAGAGAACCAAAGATAGAGAAAGAAAGATTGCAACAGATCCTGATTTGGTGTATTTCAACAGATAATAAAATTGAACAGATAAAAATAAATTGAACAATGTGACTAGTTTGTTGAACAGATAAGAAATTTTGGATAGATATTTGAACAGATAAGAGATTAAAATATAACTGATAACAAACTCTAGAAAAAAAATTTGAAAAGATTGGGGAAAAAAGTGAACAGATAGTCAACTTTTTTGAATATATAGACAAAAAAAAAATAATTAAACACTTGAATGTAAATTTGAACATATAGAAAAAAAAAATTCAACAGATAAATTAAGAACTAAAATTGAAAACAAAACGTTTTCAAAACAAACAATCAGAGTTTGGATACCGAAGGCCAACTTTAATTAAGCCTAGTAGAATGGTGCCGTAATAGCCAGTAATCCGAGATTACCGGAGGCCAACTTACAAAGATCACACACAATCAGAGTATACATACGGGGCTAACATGTGCGGAAGCAATATATTGAATCTAATTAGTCCATAAGAGCTGTGCATAGATCCAATGAAATGACATACATCTTAATTAAAGTCTTACAACTCGCATACAACAAAACAAAATACGTATTACATCTTAACAAAAGGCTTTTCAAGCTGACATAAATAAAATACATGAAGTACAAGGTCAAAAGCATAATCTTCATGGTTCCCGACATCCTCAATGCCGACCTAACATGCACACAAAACATCGGGCACAAACACACATCTCGGCGAAGCCGACTTCTTACTTGTTGCCTACATATATATATAGAGAGGGTGAGCTTGGATAATCAGTGAATGGTACAAGTAATAAAGGGGTTAAATGAATGATTTCCCGAGGTTCTTGTCAAAACAATACATATATCATAGCTTGTTAAAAACTTGTACTTGGCATAACTTGTATCAAAACATGGGATGAACCGTATTCATTAATCTTGATCTTTCAAAACTTGCTTACTTATGTGACTTAGGCCCGTAGCCCTTTTTCACAGACTTATGTGACTTAGGCCCGTAGCCCTTTTTCACAGACTTATGTGACTTAGGCCCGTAGCCCTTTTTCACAGAGTGGTGCTGCGAAAATTTAGAGTCCTCCAGCACAAGGGACCTATGTTACAAGGGCTTGAGTCCTCCAGTAACACGAAAGGCTTCCAAGAAAGGACCGTATCCTTTTAACACAAGAATACTGCACAAGTTTATAGTCCTCCAGTACAAGGGACCTGTGTTACTTAGGCCCGTAGCCCGCTTTAACACGAGAGACTTAACTTGAATGTGCCACAAAAGCTTATAGTCCTCTGGCAAGTAAGGACTTAACATGACGACATCAAAACAAAGCTTATACTTGATGCATAAAACTTATACTTGATATACAAAATAGGGATAATCATTCATGCTTAACAAATACTTTTCAAAACAAAGCAAAACAAAGCTTATCAAAACATTATAACATAGCTTTATTAAAAATACCACTCACATAGTTCTTGGGACGTCGGGATCAAGGCAAAGGTCCAAGTCCTACAAATACATGGCAAAGTCTACTGAATGTACTTCTCAAAACAAGTCTTACATGCATGCAAATGATCTCGGGAAAACATGCTGGTAGTTAAAACACTGTTTTACATGTTAGGGAGACATGCTGGGCACCAACCAGGTCTAAGCCGAGGTCCCACACCCCCTGGCCGAGGTGTGGTTACCTAGGCTTCGGCGTGCGGCTGCATGCCGAGGTGCATACAAGGCAAACTAAAGGTGTAAGTGATCATGCAAGGTAGGCCAAGGTGAGATACGATGCTTGGCCTAAGTGTAAGGTCTATGCAGGAGTGATCTCGGTGATCACACCTAGGGAAATGAGGTCTGGAAATCTGGGTTTCCTCCTCTCTTGAAGAACATGAAGAACATGAAGAACATGAACATGAAGAACATAAAGAACATGAATGCTAAAATCATAACTTGTTTATTACAAAAATCTGGGATTTCATGGCATGAGTTCGAAAACATGGACCTGGGTACCCATACTTGAAGATCATATGAAAACAAACATGAAAACATGGATCTTGGTGCAAACTCTTGGATCAAAACATGACTTTTCTTGAAGAACACATGAATACCACTTTCTCTTTCTAAAACCGAACTTTAAATCAATGCATGGCTTACAAATCATATTCAATCATGCAATGCAATAACATGATCATAAAGAACAACATGAGCAGGACGAGAATCTAACCTTCGAACACGGATCTAACGGTTCGATCTCTAGGGATCAAGCTTGGAAATCTACTCTCCCTCAAGAACTCATCTTCCTCTCCTAGAGCTTCTCTCTCCTCTTCAAAACATAGACATACAGCAAATGATGCGTTTCTCTCTCTGCTGGCTGATTTAACACTCAGCTCGGACACGTGGCGCTACCGGATTGGGTTACCTCAAAAAGGTGACTGATAGACAAGACAAGACTATGACAAAGCGTATCTAACAAGCTACACGGCAAAACACTCCGGCAAGTGACGACATCGGCTAAGGATAAAGCTTCGGCAACTAAGATGACAATGACCTCGGCTAGGAAGGACAACACTTGACTAAGCTGTGCCACACCTTGGCCTAGATGTGCCACATCTCGGTCTAGGTCATACCACTCCAGGACAAGATCACTTCGGTACAGAGGTAACATCTCGGCCTTGGTGATGAACACCTCGGCCCAGATAGTGACATCTCGGCCAATATGCCTTGGTGAAGGTGGAGGTCAACCAAAGTGGTTCTAGGCTTAAGACGACCTCGGCTTGGAATGATCTAGGCTTGACATAACTTAGGCTTGGCATGACTTAGGCTTAACATAACCTAGGCTTAGCATAGCAAGGGAGGAACAAAGCATACATATACACCTAAGAAAGTCATATACGTACAAAACAAGGAAAGATTCATGAATGCTAACTTAACAAGACAAAAGTATGTGAATGCACATGAACATGGCTAAGTCATATATGTGGGTTGTTACATGAACATTGTGACTGGTTTGTTGAACAGATAAGAAATTTTGGATAGATATTTGAACAGATAAGAGATTAAAATTGAATGGATAATAAAATCTAGAAAAAAATTTGAAAAGATAGGGGAAAAAAGTGAACAGATAGTCAACTTTTTTGAATATATAGAAAAAAAAATAATTAAACACTTAAATGTAAATTTGAACATACAGAAAAAAAAATTCAACAGATAAATTACGGAGTGAAATTGAAAACAAAACGTCTTTCAAAACAAGCAAAAGGACTTCTCACCCAATTATTTTACTCAATGCCTGCAGAGGACAATCGGAGGAGAAGACTCCATTGATCCAGCTCCTTATGGATAGTTTTTTTTTTAAGCACACAGACCCAATTCTTCTACTTTTTTTTTTTTAAAAGTTTTTGATCTGTGTTGTTCTTCTACGATGAAACAAATTGCAACAGATAGTTGTAAATGAAAAAAAAATTAAAAATTAAGCAGATAAAAATATTAAAAAAATTAAACAGATATATATATAGTGGATTATATGTGAGAAAAAATTTCAAAAGATAGCGAGAAAGAACCAAAGAGAGAGAAAGAAAGATTGCAACAGATCCTGATTTGGTGTATTTCAACAGATAATAAAATTGAACAGATAAAAATAAATTGAACATTCTGACTGGTTTGTTGAACAGATAAGAAATTTTGGATAGATATTTGAACAGATACGAGATTAAAATTGAATTGATAACAAAATTTAGAAAAAAATTTGAAAAGATAGGGAAAAAAAGTGAACAGATAGTCAACTTTTTTGAATATATAGACAAAAAAAAAAATTAAACACTTAAATGTAAATTTGAACATATAGAAAAAAAACTTCAACAGATAAATTAAGGAGTAAAATTGAAAACAAAATGTCTTTCAAAACAAACAAAAGGACTACTTACCAAATTATTTTACTCAATGCCTGCAGAGGACCATTGGAGGAGAAGACTCCATTGATCCAGCACCTTATGGACAGTTTTTTTTTCAAGCACACTGACCCAATTCTTTCACTTTTTTTTTTTTTTTTAAGTTTTTGATCTGTGTTGTTGTTCTACGATGAAACAAATTGCAACAGATAGTTGTAAATGAAAAAAAAAATTAAAAATTAAGCAGATACAAATAATTAAAAAAATTGAGCAGATATATATATACTGGATTATATGTGAGAAAGAATTTCAACAGATAGCGAGATAGAACCAAAGAGAGAGAAAAAAAGATTGCAACAGATCCTGATTTGGTATATTTCAACAGATAATAAAATTGAACAGATAAAAATAAATTGAACATTGTGACTGGTTCGTTGAACAGATAAGAAATTTTGGATAGATATTTGAACAGATCAGAGATTAAAATTGAATTGATAATAAAATCTAGAAAAAAAATTGAAAAGATAGGGAAAAAAAGTGTACAGATAGTCAACTTTTTTGAATATATAGACAAAAAAAAAATAATTAAACACTTAAATATAAATTTGCACATATAGAAAAAAAAATTCAACAGATAAATTAAGGAGTAAAATTGAAAACAAAACGTCTTTCAAAACAAACAAAAGGACTTCTCACCAAATTATTTTACTCAATGCCTACAGAGGACCATCGGAGGTGAAGACTCCAATGATTCAGCTCCTTATAGACAAATTTTTTTTTTCAACTACACAGACCCAATTCTTCCACCTTTTTTTTTTGTTGAAGTTTTTGATCTGTGTTGTTGTTCTACGATGAAACAAATTGCAACAGATAGTTGTAAATGAAAAAAAAATTAAAAACTAAGCAGATAAAAATAATAAAAAAATTGAATAAATATATATATACTTGATTATATGTCAGAAAGAATTTCAACAGATAGAGAGAAAGAACCAAAGAGAGAGAAAGAAAGACTGCAACAGATCCTGATTTGGTGTGTTTCAACTAATAATAAAATTGAACAGATAAAAATAAATTGAACATTGTGACTGGTTTGTTGAACAGATAAGAAATTTTAGATAGATATTTGAATAGATAAGAGATTACAATTGAATTGATAACAAAATCTAGAAAAAAATTGGAAAAGATAAGGAAAAAAAGTGAACAGATAGTCAACTTTTTTGAACATATAGACAAAAAAAAAAAAATTAAAAACTAAAATGTAAATTTGAACAGATAGAAAAAAAAATTCAACAGATAAATTAAGGAGTAAAATTGAAAACAAAACATCTTTCAAAACAAATAAAAAGAATTCTCATCAAATTATTTTACTCAATGCCCGCAGAGAAGCATCGGCGGAGAAGACTCCATTGATCCAGCTCCTTATGGACAGTTTTTTTTTTCAACCACACATACCCAATTCTTCAACTTCTTTTTTTTTTTTTTTAAGTTTTTGCTCTATGTTGTTGTTCTACGATGAAACAAATTGTAACAGATAGTTGTAAATGAAAAAAAAATTAAAAATTAAACAGATAAAAATAATAAAAAAATTGAGCAGATATATATATATACTAGATTATATGTGAGAAAGAATTTCAACAGATAGAGAGAAAGAACCAAAGAGAGAGCAAGAAAGATTGCAACAGATCCTAATTTGGCGTATTTCAACAGATAATAAAATTGAACAGATAAAAATAAATTGAACATTGTGACTGGTTTGTTAAACAGATAAGAAATTTTGGATAGATATTTGAACAGATAAGAGATTAAAATTGAATTGACAATAAAATCTAGAAAAAAATTTGAAAAGATAGGGAAAAAAAGTGAACATATAGTCAACTTTTTTTAATATATAGACAAAAAAAAATTAAACACTAAAATGTAAATTTGAACAGATAGAAAAAAATTCAACAGATAAATTAAGGAGTAAAATTGAAAACAAAACGTCTTTCAAAACAAACAAAAGGACTTCTGACCAAATTTTGTTACTCAATGCCTGCAGAGGACCATCGGAGGAGAAGACTCCATTGATCCAGCTCCTTATGGACAGTTTTTTTTTTAAGCACACAGACCCAATTCTTCAATTTTTTTTTTTAAGTTTTTGATCTGTGTTGTTGTTCTACGATGAAACAAATTGCAACAGATAGTTGTAAATGAAAAAAACATTAAAAATGAAGCTGATAAAAATAATTAAAAAAATTGAACAGATATATATACTGGATTATATGTGAGAAAAAATTTCAACAGATAGAGAGAAAGAACCAAAGAGGGAGAAAGAAAGATTGCAACAGATCCTGATTTGGTGTATTTCAATAGATAATAAAATTGAACAGATAAAAATAAATTGAACATTGTGACTGGTTTGTTGAACAGATAAGAAATTTTGGATAGATATTTGAAATGATACGAGATTAAAATTGAATTGATAACAAAATTTAGAAAAATATTTGAAAAGATAGGAAAAAAATGAACAGATAGTCAAGTTTTTTGAATATATAGACAAAAAAAAATTAAACCCTTAAATGTAAATTTGAACATATAGAAAAAAAAATTCAACAGATAAATTAAGGAGTAAAATTGAAAACAAAACGTCTTTCAAAACAAACAAAAGGACTTCTCACCAAATTATGTTACTCAATGCCTGCAGAGGACCATTAAAGGAGAAGACTCCATTGATCCAGCTCCTTATGGACATTTTTTTTTTCAAGCACACAGACCCAATTCTTTTACTTTTTTTTTTCATAAAGTTTTTGATCTGTGTTGTTGTTCTACGATGAAACAAATTGCAACAGATAGTTGTAAATGAATTTTTTTTTTTAAAATTAAGCAGATAAAAATAATTAAAAAAATTAAACATATATATATACTGGATTATATGTGAGAAAAAATTTCAACAGATAGCGAGAAAGAACCAAAGAGAGAGAAAGAAAGATTGCAACAGATCCTGATTTGTTGTATTTCAACAGATAATAAAATTGAGATGATAAAAATAAATTGAACATTGTGACTGGTTTGTTGAACAGATAAGAAATTTTGGATAGATATGTGAACAGATAAGAGATTAAAATTGAATTGATAACAAAATCTAGAAAAAAATTTGAAATGATATGGAAAAAAAAGTGAACAGATAGTCAACTTTTTTGAATATATAGACAAAAAAAAAATAATTAAACACTAAAATGTAAATTTGAACAGATAGAAAAAAAATTCAATAGATAAATTAAGCAGTAAAATTGAAAACAAAACGGCTTTCAAAACAAACAAAAGAACATTTGACCAAATTTTGTTACTCAATGCCTGTAGAGGACCATCGGAAGAGAAGACTCCATTGATCCAGTTCCTTATGGACAATTTTTTTTTTCAACCACACAGACCCAATTCTTCCACTTTTTTTTTTCCTTTTTAAGTTTTTGATCTGTGTTGTTGTTCTACGATGAAACAAACTGCAATAGATAGTTGTAAATGAAAAAAAATTAAAAATTAAGTAGAAAAAAATAATTAAAAAAATTGAACAGATATATATACTGGATTATATGTGAGAAAAAATTTTAATGTATAGAGAGAAAGAACCAAAGAGAGAGAAAGAAAGATTGCAACAGATCCTGATTTGGTGTATTTGAACAGATAAAAATAAATTGAACATTGTGACTGATTTGTTGAACAGATAAGAAATTTTGGATAGATATTTGAACAGATAAGATATTAAAATTGAATTGATAAAAAAATTTAGAAAAAAATTTGAAAAGATAGGGAAAAAAAGTGAACAGATAGTTAACTTTTTTGAATATATAGACGAAAAAAAATAATTAAACACTTAAATGTAAATTTGAACATATAGAAAAAAAAATTCAACAGATAAATTAAGGAGTAAAATTGAAAACAAAACGTCTTTCAAAACAAACAAAAGGACTTCTCACCAAAATATTTTACTCAATGCATGCAGAGGACGATTGGAGGAGAAGACTCCATTGATCCAGCTCCTTACGGACAGTTTTTTTTTTCAAGCACACAGACCCAATTCTTCCACTTTTATTTTTTATTTTTTATTTTTTAAGTTTTTGATCTGTGTTGTTGTTCTACGATGAAACAAATTGCAACAGATAGTTGTAAATGAAAAAAAAAATTAAAAATTAAGTAGAAAAAAATATTAAAAAAATTGAACAGATATATAGATACTGGATTATATGTGAAAAAGAATTTCAACAGATAGAGAGAAAGAACCAAAGAGAGAGAAAGAAAGATTGCAACAGATCCTGATTTGGTGTATTTCAACAGAAAATAAAATTGAACAGGTAAAAATAAATTGAACATTGTGACTGGTTTGTTGAACAAATAAGAAATTTTGGATAGATATTTGAACATATAAGAGATTAAAATTGAAGTGATGACAAAATCGAGAAAAAAATTTGAAAAGAAAGGGAAAAAAAGTGAACAGATAGTCAACTTTTTTGAATATATAGACAAAAAAAATAATTAAACACTAAAATGTAAATTTGAACAGATAGAAAAAAAAAATTCAACAGATAAATTAAGGAGTAAAATTGAAAACAAAACGTCTTTCAAAATAAATAAAAGGGCTTCTCATCAAATTATTTTACTCAATGCATGCAGAGAACCACCAGAGGAGAAGACTCCATTGATCTAGCTCCTTATGGACAGTTTTTTTTTTCAACCACACAGACCCAATACTTCCACTTTTGTTTTTTTTTTTTTTGATCTGTGTTGTTGTTCTACGATGAAACAAATTGCAACAGATAGTTGTAAATGAAAAAAAAATTAAAAATTAAGCAGATAAAAATAATTTAAAAAATTGAACATATATATATATACTAGATTATATGTGAGAAAGAATTTCAACAGATAAAGAGAAAGAACCATTAAGAGAGAAAAAAAGATTGCAACAGATCCTGATTTGGTGTATTTCAACAGAAAATAAAATTGAACAGATAAAAATAAATTCAACATTGTGACTAGTTTGTTGAACAGATAAGAAATTTTGGATGGATGTTTGAACAGATAAGAGATTAAAATTGAATTAATAATAAAATCTAGAAAAAAATTAGAAAAGATAGGGAAAAGAAGTGAACAGATAGTTAACTTTTTTGAATATATAGATAATAAAAAAAATAATTAAACACTTAAATGTAAATTTGAACAGATAGAAAAAAAAATCAACAGATAAACTAAGGAGTAAAATTGAAAACAAAACGTCTTTAAAAACAAACAAAAGGACTTCTGACCAAATTATTTTACTTAATGCCTGCAGAGGACCATCGGAGGAGAAGGCTACATTGATCCAGCTCTTTATGTACTTTTTTTTTTTCAAGCACACAGACCCAATTCTTCCACTTTTTTTTTTTTTTTTTTTTTGATCTGTGTTGTTGTTCTACGAAGAAGCAAATTGCAACAGATAGTTGTAAATGGAAACAAAATTAAAAATTAAGTAGATAAAAATAATAAAAAAATTGAACAGATATATATACTGGATTATATGTGAGAAAGAATTTCAACAGATAAAGAGAAAGAACCAAAGAGAGAGAAAGAAAGATTGCAACAGATCCTGATTTGGTGTATTTCAACAGATAATAAAATTGAATAGATAAAAATAAATTGAACACTGTGACTGGTTTGTTGAACAGATAAGAAATTTTGGATAGATATTTGAACAGATAAGAGATTAAAATTGTATTGGTAACAAAATCTAGAAAAAAAATTGAAAAGATAGGGAAAAAAATGAACAGATAGTCAACTTTTTTGAATATATAGACAAAAAAAATATTTAAACACTAAAATGTAAATTTGAATAGATAGAAAAAAAATTCAACAGATAAATTAAGGAGTAAAATTGAAAACAAAACGTCTTTCAAAACAAATAAAAGGACTTCTCATCAAATTATTTTACTCAATGCCTGCAAAGAACCATCGGAGTAGAAGACTCCATTGATCCAACTTCTTTTGGACAGTTTTTTTTTCAACAACACAGACCATATTCTTCCACTTATTTTTATTTATTTTTATTTTTTTAAGTTTTTGATCAGTGTTGTTGTTTTACGATGAAACAAATTGCAACAGATAGTTGTAAATGAAAAAAAATAAATAAAAATTAAGCATATAAAAATTTTAAAAAGATTGAACAGATATATATATATATACTAGATTATATCTGAAAAAGAATTTCAACAGATAGAGAGAAAGAACCAAAGAGAGAGAAAGAAAGATTGCCACAGATCCCGATTTGGTGTATTTCAACAGATAATAAAATGGAACAGATAAAAATAAATTGAACATTGTGACTGGTTCTTTGAACAGATAAGAAATTTTGGATAGATATTTGAACAAATAAGAGATTAAAATTGAATTGATAATAAAATCCACAAAAAAAATTTGAGAAGGTAGGGAAAAAAAGTGAACAGATACTCAACTGTTTTGAATATACAGAAAAAAAAATAATTAAACACTAAAATGTAAATTGGAACATATAAAAAAAATTCAACAGATAAATTAAGGAGTAAAATTGAAAACAAAACGTCTTTCAAAACAAATAAAAGGGCTTCTCATCAAATTATTTTACTCAATACCAGTAGAGAACTACCGGAGGAGAAGACTCCATTGATCCAGCTCCTTATGGACAATTTTTTTTTTCAAGCACACAGACCCAATTCTTCCACTTTTTTTTTTTTTTTTGATCTGTGTTGTTTTTCTACGATGAAACAAATTGCAATAGATAGTTGTAATTGAAAAAAAAAATTAAAAATTAAGCAGATAAAAATAATTAAAAAAATTGAACAGATATATATATACTGGATTATATGTGAGAAAAAATTTCAACAGATAGAGAGAAAGAACCAAAGAGAGAGAAAGAAAGATTGCAACAGATCCTAATTTTGTGTATTTCAACGGATAATAAAATTGAACAGATAAAAATAAATTGAACATTGTGACTGATTTGTTGAACAGATAAAAAATTTTGGATACATATTTGAACAGATAAGATATTAAAATTGAATTGATAAAAAAATTTAGAAAAAAATTTGAAAAGATAGGGAAAAAAAGTGAACAGATAGTTAACTTTTTTGAATATATAGACGAAAAAAAATAATTAAACACTTAAATGTAAATTTGAACATATAGAAAAAAAAAATTCAACAGATAAATTAAGGAGTAAAATTGAAAACAAAACGTCTTTCAAAACAAACAAAAGGACTTCTCACCAAATTATTTTACTCAATGCATGCAGAGGACGATTGGAGGAGAAGACTCCATTGATCCAGCTCCTTATTGACAGTTTTTTTTTTCAACCACACAGACCCAATTCTTCCACTTTTATTTTTTATTTTCTATTTTTTATTTTTTATTTTTTATTTTTTAAGTTTTTGATCTGTGTTGTTGTTCTGTGATGAAAGAAATTGCAACAGATAGTTGTAAATGAAAAAAAAAATTAAAAATTAAATAGAAAAAAATATTAAAAAAATTGAACAGATATACAGATACTGGATTATATGTGAAAAAGAATTTCAACAGATAGAGAGAAAGAACCAAAGAGAGAGAAAGAAAGATTGCAACAGATCCTAATTTGGTGTATTTCAACAGATAATCAAATTGAACAGATAAAAATAAATTGAACATTGTGACTGGTTCGTTGAACATATAAGAAATTTTGGATAGATATTTGAACAGATAAGAGAATAAAATTGAATTGATAAAAAAATCTAGAAAAAAATTTCAAAAGATAGGGAAAAAAAAGTAAACAGATAGTCAACTTTTTTGAATGTATAGACAAAAAAAAAATAATTAAACACTTAAATGTAAATTTGAACATATAGAAAAAAAAATTTCAACAGATAAATTAAGGAGTAAAATTGAAAACAAGACGTCTTTGAATACAAACAAAAGGAGTTCTCACCAAATTATTTTACTCAATGCCTGCAGAGGACCATCGGAGGAGATGACTCCATTGATCTAGCTCCTTATTGATAGTTTTTTTTTTTCAAGCACACAGACCATATTCTTTCACTTTTTTTTTCTTTTTTTTAAGTTTTTGATCTGTGTTGTTGTTCTACGATGAAACAAATTGCAATAGATAGTTGAAAATGAAAAAAAAATTAAAAATTAAGCTGAGAAAAATAATAAAAAAGTTGAACAGATATATATATATTGGATTATATGTGAGAAAGAATTTCAACAGATAGAGAGAAAGAACCAAAGAGAGAGAAAGAAAGATTGCAACAGATCCTGATTTGGAATATTTCAACAGATAATAAAATTGAACAGATAAAAATAAATTGAACATTGTGACTGGTTTGTTGAACAAAGAAGAAATTTTGGATAGATATTTGAACAGATAAGAGATTAAAATTGAATTGATAATAAAATCTAGAAAAAAATTTGAAAGATAGGGAAAAAAAGTGAACAGATAGTCAACTTGTTTGAATATCTAGACAAAAAATAATAATTAAACACTAACATGTAAATTTGAACTGATAGAAAAAAAAAAAGCAACAGAAAAATTAAGGAGTAAAATTGAAAACAAAATCTCTTTCAAAACAAACAAAAGGACTTCTAACCAAATTATTTTACTCAATGCCTGCAGAGGACCATCGGAGGAGAAGACTCCATTGATCCAGCTCCTTATGGACAGTTTTTTTTTTTCAAGCACACAAACCCAATTCTTCCACCTTTTTTTTTTTTTTTTTTTAAGTTTTTGATCTGTGTTGTTGTTCTACGATGAAACAAATTGCACCATATAGTTGTAAATGAAAAAAAAAATTAAAAAGTAAGTAGATAAAAATATTAAAAAAATTGAACAGATATATATATTGGATTATATGTGAGAAAGAATTTCAACAGATAGAGAGAAAGAACCAAAGAGAGAGAAAGAAAGATTGCAACAGATCCTGATTTGGTGTATTTCAACAGATAATAAAATTGAACAGATAAAAATAAATTGAACATTGTGACTGGTACGTTGAATAGATAAGAAATTTTGGATAGATATTTGAACCGATAAGAGATTAAAATTGAATTGTTAATAAAATCTAGAAAAAAAATTGAAAAGATTTGGAAAAGAAGTGAATAGCTAGTCAACTTTTTTGAATATACAGACAAAAAAAAAATTAAACACTTAAATGTAAATTTGAACATATAGAGAAAAAAATTCAACAGACAAATTAAGGGGTAAAATTGAAAACAAAACGTCTTTCAAAACAAACAAAAGGACTTCTCACTAAATTATTTTACTCAATGCCTGCAGAGGACCATCGGAGGAGAAGACTCCATTGATCTAGCTTCTTATGGACAGCTTTTTTTTCAACCACACAGACCCAATTCTTCCACTTTTTTTTTTTTTGATCTGTGTTGTTGTTCGACGATGAAACAAATTGCAACAAATAGTTGTAAATGAAAAAAAATTAAAAATTAAGCCGATAAAAATAAAAAAAAATTGAATAGATATATATATACTGTGAGAAAGAATTTCAACAGATAAAGAGAAAGAACCGAAGAGAGAGAGAGAAAGAAAGATTGCAACAGATCCTGATTTGGTGTATTTCAACAGAAAATAAAATTGAACAGATAAAAATAAATTGAACATTGTGACTGGTTTGTTGAACAGATAAGAAATTTTGTATAGATATTTGAACAGATAGGAGATTAAAATTAAATTGATGACAAAATCGAGAAAAAAATTTGAAAAGATAGGGAAAAAAAGTGAACAGATAGTCAACTTTTTTGAATATATAGAGAAAAAAAATAATTAAACACTAAAATGTAAATTTGAACAGATAGAAAAAAAATTCAACAGATAAATTAAGGTGTAAAATTGAAAACAAAACGTCTTTCAAAACAAATAAAAGGGCTTCTCATCAAATTATTTTACTCAATGCCTGCCGAGAACCACCGGAGGAGAAGACTCCATTGATCCAGCTACTTATGGACAGTTTTTTTTTTCAACCACACAGACCCAATTCTTCTACTTTTTTTTTCATTTATTTTATAAGTTTTTGATCTGTGTTGTTGTTCTACGATGAAACAAATTGCAACAGAAACTTGTAAATGAAAAAAAAAATTAAAAATTAAGCAGATAAAAATAATAAAAAAATTGAACAGATATATATATACTGGATTATGTATGAGAAAGAATTTTAACAGATAGAGAGAAAGAACCAAAGTGAGAGAAAGAAAGATTGCAACAGATCCTGATTTGGTGTATTTCAACAGATAATAAAATTGAACAGATTAAAATAAATTGAACATTGTGACTGGTTTGTTGAACAGATAAGAAATTTTGGATAGATATTTGAACAGATAAGAGAGTAAAATTGAATTGATAACAAAATCGAGAAAAAAATTTGAAAAGATAGGGAAAAAAAGTGAACAGATAGTAAACTTTTTTGAATATATAGACAAAAAAAACAATTAAACACTAAAATGTAAATTTGAACAGATAGAAAAAAAAGTTCAACTGATAAATTAAGGAGTAAAATTGAAAACAAAACGTCTTTCAAAACAAATAAAAGGACTTCTCATCAAATTATTTTACTCAATGCCTGCAGAGAACCATCGGAGGAGAAGACTCCATAGATTCAGCTCCTTACGGACAGTTTTTTTTTTCAAGCACACAGACCCAATACTTCTACTTTTGTTTTTTTTTTTGATCTGTGTTGTTGTTCTACGATGAAACAAATTGCAACAGATAGTTGTAAATGAAAAAAAAATTAAAAATTAAGCAGATAAAAATAATTTAAAAAATTGAAAAGATATATATATACTGGATTATATGTGAGAAAGAATTTCAACAGATAGAGAGAAAGAACCAAAAAGAGAGAAAGAACGATTGCAACAGATCCTGATTTGGTGTATTTCAACAGATAATAAAATTGAACAGATAAAAATAAATTGAACATTGTGACTAATTTGTTGAACAGATAAGAAATTTTGGATGGATGTTTGAACAGATAAGAGATTAAAATTGAATTAATAATAAAATCTAGAAAAAAATTAGAAAAGATAGGGAAAAGAAGTGAACAGATAGTCAACTTTTTTGAATATATAGATAATAAAAAAAAATTAAACACTTAAATGTAATTTTGAACAGATAAAAAAAAATTCAACAGATAAATTTCGGAGTAAAATTGAAAACAAAACGTCGTTCAAAACAAACAAAAGGACTTCTCACCAAAATATTGTACTCAATGCCTGTAGAGGACCATCGGGGGAGAAGACTCCATTGATCCAACTCCTTATGGATAGTTTTTTTTTTCAAGCACACAGACCCAATTCTTCCACTTTTTTTTTTTTTTTTTAAGTTTTTGATCTGTGTTGTTGTTCTACGATGAAACAAATTGCAACAGATAGTTGTAAATGAAAAAAAATAAAAATGAAGCAGATAAAAATATTTAAAAAATTGAACAGATATATATATACTGGATTATATGTGAGAAAGAATTTCAACAGATAGAGAGAAAGAACCAAAGAGAGAGAAAGAAATATTGCAACATATCCTGATTTGGTGTATTTCAACAGATAATAAAATTGAACAGATAAAAATAAATTGAACATTGTGACTGGTTTGTTGAACAGATAACAAATTTTGGATAGATATTTGAACAGATAAGAGATTAAAATTGAATTGACAATAAAATCAAGAAAATAATTTGAAAACATGGGAAAAAAAAGTGAACAGATAGTCAACTTTTTTGATTATATAGAAAAAAAAATAATTAAACGCTAAAATGTAAATTTGAACAGATAGAAAAAAAAATCAACAGATAAACTAAGGAGTAAAATTGAAACAAAACGTCTTTAAAAACAAACAAAAAGACTTCTGACCAAATTATTTTACTCAATGCCTGCAGAGGGCCATCGGAGGAAAAGACTCCATTGATCTAGTTCTTTATGTACAATTTTTTTTTGAAGCACACAGACCCAATTCTTCTACTTTTTTTTTTTATAAAAGTTTTTGATCTATGTTGTTGTTCTACGATGAAGCAAATTGCAACAGATAGTTGTAAATGGAAAAAAAATTAAAAATTAAGTAGATAAAAATAATAAAAAAATTGAACAGATATATATATACTGGATTATATGTGAGAAAGAATTTCAACAAATAGAGAGAAAGAACCAAAGAGAGAGAAAGAAAGATTGCAACAGATCCTAATTTGGTGTATCTCAACAGATAATAAAATTGAACAGATAAAAATAAATTGAACACTGTGACTGATTTGTTGAACAGATAAGAAATTTTGGATAGATATTTGAACAGATAAGAGATTAAAATTGAAAAGATAGGGGAAAAAATGAACAGATAGTCAACTTTTTTGAATATATAGACAAAAAAAATAATTAAACACTAAAATGTAAATTTGAACAGATAGAAAAAAATTTCAACAGATAAATTAAGGAGTAAAATTGAAAACAAAACGTATTTCAAAACAAATAAAAGGACTTCTCATCAAATTATTTTACTAAATGCCTGCAGAGAACCATCGGAGTAGAAGACTCCATTGATCCAACTTCTTTTGGACAGTTTTTTTTTCAACAACACAGGCCATATTCTTCCACTTTTTTTATTTATTTTTATTTTTTTAAGTTTTTGATCCGTGTTGTTGTTCTACGATGAAACAAATTGCAACAGATAGTCGTAAATGAAAAAAAAATTAAAAATTAAGCAGATAAAAATGTTAAAAAGATTGAACAGATATATATATATATATACTAGATTATATCTGGAAAAAAATTTCAACAGATAGAGAGAAAGAACCAAAGAGAGAGAAAGAAAGATTGCCACAGATCCCGATTTGGTGTATTTCAACAGATAATAAAATGGAACAGATAAAAATAAATTGAACATTGTGACTGGTTCGTTGAACAGATAAGAAATTTTGGATAGATATTTGAACAGATAAGAGATTAAAATTGAATTGATAATACAATCCACAAAAAAATTTGAGAAGATAGGGAAAAAAAAGTGAACAGATACTCAACTATTTTGAATATATAGACAAAAAAAAATAATTAAACACTAAAATGTAAATTGGAACATATAAAAAAAAATTCAACAGATAAATTAAGGAGTAAAATTGAAAACAAAACGTCTTTCAAAACAAATAAAAGGGCTTCTTATCACATTATTTTACTCAATACCTGCAGAGAACTACCGGAGGAGAAGACTCCATTGATCCAGCTCCTTATGGACAGTTTTTTTTTCCAACCACACAGACCCAATTCTTTCACTTTTTTTTTTTTGATCTGTGTTGTTGTTCTACGATGAAACAAATTGCAACAGATTGTTGTAATTGAAAAAAAAATTAAAAATTAAGCAAATAAAAATAATAAAAAAATTGAACAGATATATATATTGGATTATATGTGAGAAATAATTTCAACAGATAGAGAGAAAGAACCAAAGAGAGAGAAAGAAAGATTGCAATAGATCCTGATTTGGTGTATTTCAACAGATAATAAAATTGAATAGATAAAAATAAATTGAACATTGTGACTGGTTTGTTGAACAGATAAGAAATTTTGGATAGATATTTGAACAGATAAGAGATTAAAATTGAATTGATAACAAAATCTAGAAAAAAATTTGAAAAGATAGTGAAAAAAAGTGAACAGATAGTCAACTTTTTTGAATATATAGACAAAAAAAAAAAATAAACACTAAAATGTAAATTTGAACAGATGGAAAAAAATTCAACAGATAAATTAAGGAGTAAAATTGAAAACAAAACATCTTTCAAAACAAATAAAAGGACTTCTCCTCAAATTATTTTACTCATTGCCTACTGAGAACCATCGGAGGTGAAGACTCCATTGATCCAGCTCCTCATGGACAGTTTTTTTTTTCAACCACACAGACCCAATTCTTCCACTTTTTTTTTTTTTATAAACTTTTTCATCTGTGTTGTTGTTCTACGATGAAACAAATTGCAACAAATAGTAGTGAATGAAAAAAAAAATTAAAAATTAAGCAGGTAAAAATAATAAAAAAAATTGAACAGATATATATGTACTGGATTATATGTGAGAAAGAATTTCAACAGATAGAGAGAAAGAACCAAAAAGAGAGAAAGAAAGATTGCAACAGATCCTGATTTGGTGTATTTCAACAGATAATAAAATTGAACAGATAAAAGTAAATTGAACATTGTGATTGGTTTGTTGAACAAATAAGAAATTTTGGATAGATAGTTGAACAGATAAGAGATTAAAATTGAATTGATAACAAAATCTAGAAAAAAAATTGAAAAGATAGGGAAAAAAAGTGAACAGATAGTCAACTTTTTTGAATATATAGACAAAAAAAATAATTAAACACTAAAATGTAAATTTGAACAGACAGTAAAAAAAATTCAACAGATAAATTAAGGAGTAAAATTGAAATCAAAACGTCTTTCAAAACCAAGAAAAGGACTTCTCATCAAATTATTTTACTCAATGCCTGCAGAGAACCATCGGAGGAGAAGACTCCATTGATCCAGCTCCTTATGGACAGTTTTTTTTTCAACCACACAGACCCAATTCTACCACTTTTTTTTTTTTTTTTTAAGTTTTTGATCTGTTTTGTTGTTCTACGATGAAACAAATTGCAACAGATAGTTGTAAATGAAAAAAAAAATAAAAATTAAGCAGATAAAAATAATAAAAAATTAAAAAGATATATATATACGGGATTATATGTGAGAAAGAATTTCAACAGATAGAGAGAAAGAACCAAAGAGAAAGAATGAAAGAGTGCAACAGATCCTGATTTGGTGTATTCCAACAGATAATAAAATTGAACAGATAAAAATAAATTGAACATTGTGACTGGTTCGTTGAACAGATAAGAGATTAAAATTGAATTGATAATAAATTCTAGAAAAAAATTTGAAAGATATGTAAAAATAGTGAACAGATAGTCAACTTTTTTGAATATATAGACAAAAAAAAATAATTAAACACTAAAATGTAAATTTGAACAGATAGAAAAAAAAATTCAACAGATAAATTAAAGAGTAAAATTGAAAACAAAATATCTTTCAAAACAAATAAAAGGACTTCTCATCAAATTATTTTACTCAATTCCTGCAGAGAACCATCGGATGAGAAGACTCCATTGATCCAACTCCTTATGGACAGTTTTTTTTTTCAACCACACAGACCCAATTCTTCCACTTTTTATTTTTTATTTTGTATTTTTCATCTTTGTTGTTGTTCTACGATGAAACAAATTGCAACAAATAGTTGTAAATGAAAATTTTTTTTTAAAATTAAGCAGATAAAAATAATAAAAAAGTTGAATAGATATATATATACTGGATTATATGTGAGAAAGAATTTCAACAGATAGAGAGAAAGAACCAAAGAGAGAGAAAGAAAGATTGCAACAGATCCTGATTTAGTGTATTTCAACCGAAAATAAAATTGATCAAATAAAAATAAATTGAACATTATGACTGGTTTGTTGAACAGATAAGAAATTTTGGATAGATATTTGAACAGTTAAGAGATTAAAATTGAATTGATAACAAAATTGAGAAATTTTTTTGAAAAGATAGGGAAAAAAAGTGAACAGATAGTCAACTTTTTTGAATATAAAGACAAAAAAAATTATTAAACACTAAAATGTAAATTTGAACAGATAGAAAAAAAATTCAACAGATAAATTAAAGGGACAAAATTGAAAACAAAACGTCTTTCAAAACAAATAAAAGAACTTCTAATCAAATTATTTCACTCAATACCTGTAGAGAACCATCGGAGGAGAAGACTCCATTGATCCATGTCACGACCCAAACCCGCCCCTATAGGTTTAGCGTCGTAACTGGCCCGTAATCCTTAGATTACCGAAGGCCTCTGAACAGATAAGCATATGATAAGGGGCTAGCGGAAGCAATATACAAAAATATAAATGTCCAATGAGCTGTGTTGACTTACATGAAACAGAATATTTTAAAAACTTTAATTACATAACCAGTAGTCAACCATATATTATACCACACACAGTACAGTATCTTAAGTACAGCCAACATAATTAAAATAAGGTCCTATGCATAAACAAAATTAAACAACACTTGAACCCACGACACTTCAGGAACCTCCTCGTGAGGCACAATGGTTGGCTGACAACAGAACACAGTCCCCCACAAAACCTTCGGGCTTGTACTCCAGAATGCTCACCTATATACATATATATACAAACAGTGAGCTAAAGCCCAGTGAATAACATTAGGGTAAAGGGGTTAGTGAACGAAATCCGAACATTTTATACGTACAAAACAGATCATAGCATAATCATAGTCATCTCATATCAGAACATAATAATGGCATATCCCATAGAACATATCACATATCACATAACGTCTTCCGACTAGAGTAACCGGTCCCGGACACCGATTAAACACATATCACCACAATGAAGTGGCTAACGAGATCTCGTAAATGTCATGGACCCGCATTTTCATGCCGTCCCCCATGACTTGGGACTATCTATGGATGCCATAATAGATTTCAAACATGGATCTTCGTTCACAGAAACATATATCATTTCAGAAATCATATCTTGATATATCACATTTGGAACAGAATTTCATATCAACGTATCTTTACGATAACGTTACTCACAGTGGTTCCGTAGATGGTCAATCACTTCTCGGACGTTGACCTACAATCACAAAATACATAGCACCAACAAATCTTATCATTACTTATTCATGTGGCCATTAAGGCTTAGCTTACATCACGTTGGTTCATGTTCATTCTTATTACATGGCTTAGAACACACACACTCTTGCATTCTCTTAATGTGGTTCATAGTTATTACCATGCTCAATTCACACACACACACACACACACACACACTTGCCATTTAATTTCTTGTTACATTCTTTCCTTAGTGTGTGTTTCTAGCCCATAACCTCATTACTATGGCTCAATTAAGGCTTAGGAATGCCTAAGATGCAATGAGGATGCCAAAACATGCCTTGGAACACTTAGGCAAAATTTCAGAATTTCAGGTCCTCGCTCGAGCGAAGCCTTCCTCGCTCGAGCGAGCATGCAAAAATGTGTCTGGTCGCTCGAGCGCACATTCCTTCGCTCGAGCGATCTGTAAATGATGCAAACTTCTGGGAGCTTGAAATTTACGCTTGAGCGGAATTTCCAGATTGCCTCCTCAAGCTCAAATTCGACTTTTGGTGCATCAAAACCAATCCTCTTGGGCTAAATTTTCTGGAAAACACTTCAAGACTCATAATATTACATGTTTCAAAGATAAATTTGAGAAATCAAAGCCCAAGGGTAGTTTATTTAAATCCAATATCAAACCAAAATTCATGAACATGGTTTCTATGTAACATGCATGACTTAAAACAACAACCCAGCTTCAAATATATGCTCTAATGAGCTCATCCTTTCAAAAACATGATGAATCCATGGCCTTGAACATAAATACACACATGCATGTAAGTTTTTATGAAAATTAACTTCAAAATGCAAGAAGTAAAACATGCATGTGAATTCTTGCATCAAACTTCTTAAAACATGGTCAAATGCCACAAAAACATCTTCAAACTTGATGATTCCCCTTAATGAAGATGAATTCCAAACATGCAAGAAGGAATTTATGGGAATCATGCTCAATTGGTTAGAAACTGCACATGCATGCATGAATTGTTTCTCAACTCTTCCTTCTAAGCTCATATACATGATTAAACTCATACTCTTGAAGAAATCTCATGTTAAATGACTAAAGTTCACAAATTAAGGGTTGAATTCTCACCTAGAGCCTTGAATTAGCTAGGTAATAGCACAATCTTGATGAATGCAAGCTATAAACTCAATCTCCTCTTCAATCTACCAAGTCTCTAAGCAAAACCAAGATGAAACAAGTTTTTCTCTTCTCTCTCTCTCTCTATATTTCGGTTGGGGGCTCTCAAATGGCTGAAGAATGTTTTGTGAAGTAAGGCTCACAATGTTTATGAAGTGGGCCACTTATGTGGCATTTTGGTAATTAAGGCCAACTATTGCAATTTACCATTTATTAATCCAATTAAATCATATCAAATCACATTTTGATCAAATATGCCATAAGTTTCTAACAATTCCAATTAACACATTGGTGTAAACAATTCCGGGTTTGGATGCCGATAAGGCTTTAAATTTCCATTTTAAACCATTAAACATGGACAGATGATTTAACGGTCAACAGATAGGCGACCAATTATGTTACAAATTACCTATTAATCCCATCATCAATCTAAATCACTTAATTAACATCCTTAACTACCGGTTAGGAGTTAATTACGGGTCAGGGTTATTACAGTCTTCCCCCCTTAAAAGAGTTTGGTCCCCAAACTCGAGTTATCTTATAGGAAGCAACGTTCAACAGAAATATAACCTCAACCCTTTACAAAATAGAAGCATAACCATATTCATATTCCTGACTAGATCATACACAATTATCACAAATCTGGCTTAAGCGTACGTGATGCATTTATTAGCTCTTACGGATACAGTTGACCCATAAAGGGGTGTAACAAAGCAAATTACAGTTATCATTTAGAGAATACCCATAATTGAACATAACATTACAAATTGGCCCTTAGCCTCATAGATTCATAGCTTCAAACATTGGCCTGTATCAGAATGGCATTAAGCCCTTATCAGACGTGTATGAACTCAAGAGGTGGCTCGTACGAACTCTAGAGGTGGCTCCCACCATAGTGTAGCACTTAGTTTCGTACAGCACTTTGTTTCATACCAGAAAATACAGATTGGCCATAGGCCTCATAACTTTCACATATGTATGGACTCAAGAGGTGGCTCATACGAACTCTAGAGGTGGCTCCCACCGTAGTGTAGCACTTAGTTTCGTATAGCACTTTGCTCCACACCAAAAGTCAAAAGATCTTACAGGCCAACCATTCATATCAAAACAGATTCATATACATATAAACGTTCGGATTTCACACAAGGTCAAACGTGGTACACCCATTAGTTTTCAAATACATTTGGTCCAGAGACCCACATACATAGCCATGGTATTATTACCCCCAGGCAAGGGCCATCGGCCACGGTATTATCACCCCGGGCGAGGGCCATATGAACTAAGGGTGCCACAAAACTTTTCAGAAACTGGACATTCATTCGGTATGCAACATATAACATTTCATAAAGCAAAACTTATTTCATGACATAGAACATAAATACAGTTGCACACAACTTTACTGCATTAACACACACCATACTCACATCAAACACTTATCGGGGTTATAAATTGGTACTGATCTCATTTTCATAAGTAATTTCTCCCCGTTAAGTTACAGAAATTTGGTTTATTCATTTTCAAGTCGATCATTCAGTCTTTGTTCAATTTGGTTCCCAATTCGGTATTCCATCACAGTTAGTCTGGGTCATTCTGAAGTAATCTTTCATACACCATTCATCAGTCTCAGTTTTTCACAGATTCAATCATACTATGTGTCGATATAGAAGCAGTCATACTAATTACATATACCCCCGGACAGTCAGAGTTTACAATCAAACCAGTATGTTGTCAATAGATTCTATTAGTTTCAAAATACAGTGTTCCCATATCTCCCAGGCATAAGTTACCAGATTTCATAGTCACATAGTCTGCTATTGACGGTTCATATTCTTCCTAAGTGTTCAGGACTAATTCACATTTTCATTCGGTTAATTCCCTTAGCCACACAATCCTGTCACTCAGTCATAAGTAATTTACAATCCCCCATAACGTAATTAAATCATACAGTAGTTCTCAATAAGGATCTCCTCAGGTCAAATCAATAAAAGTTCTACCCGATCATTTCAGATGAAGTTCTACCCAGTCATATCAAGTAACAGTTCCAGTGTGAGCCATCATACAAAAGTTCTATCAGTCAAACAAAGGTCTCATCAGACTACAGTTCTACCAGATTAGACCGGGTAAAGGTTCTTTCCTTATCACTCCCGACGAGGTACATCAATTCTATAGTTCATACTCCGCTCGCTTGGGTATATAGTCAGTAATTTTACAGTTGGTCTAAGTTTCTCGGTTCTCAAATCACAGCAGAGTTATGTATCACAGTAGTTCATATCCAAGAGTTCAGGTCATATACAATGTTCCATTCTCCAAGTAAGTTCACATGTGGGTGCACAGGTATATAATTGTTCGTATCAAAAGTAAACATCACAGTCAATAGAACAATTTCCCAACTGAGTTCATGTAAGCATAAGGTACACAATAGCAGATCGTTATATAGAAGTTTCAGATTGGTCATACAGTCATTAAAGCATAGGCTCACTGGTCTAATCAACAGTTTAGTCAATGTTCAACAATCACAGTCCACAGTTCAGAGGTTATCATATGGGGTTTTTACTTAGTCGTACAATCCCAGGGTCATAGTTCCAATGGTCAAGTTATCAAAGCAAATATTATATCAATCATTCTGAGCAAAGGCATAGTCATATATGTACATGTCCAAAGTCTAATGACATTCACAAGCACAGGTAATTGTTAGCAAAAGTTCACAGTATTGCACATACAGTTCACATCAATCAGTAGGTCTCAGGGTATTCATTAACCACAGTTCAATCCCATCAGTTCTAATACGCTCACAATAGAGGATATATATACGTGTACAGATATACGTCTAAGATCAATTATCATATAAGCATTCGTTCACGAATTCATAAGCAGAAGTTCATTCTTCCCAACTGACATAGGTTCTCAATTTCAGCAATTCCCTACGTGACTGATTCATATACACAATTCGAGATCACGGGTCAAGTCATTTGATGATGCGAGTCGATATATAACAGTTCAGCTCAAGTCATGGTCATATAGATTTCCAAAGTTAAAGTCAATCACAATGTGTTTTCATGTTCAATAGTTCTAGCATAATTCAAAAGGTCACACTTGACAGTTCATATTAAATCTTCACAATACGGTACAAAGATTTAACCCGACAAATTCTCATTGTTCACAAACTATAATAATTCTCCAAGGCACAGGTGGTTCGTTAAGTTCACAAGATTCAATTATCATAAGTTCATAGTCCTAACAATTCAATTTACCCACTGGTATGTCCACAACCTATACCAAGCCCCTGACAGACGGCGACAAATGCCCCAATACACGGAAATACCTCAAATATTTTCTCAGTTTCTAAAGCCCAAGCCTCGGCTTTTAATGGTTCAATACCCCCCAGAAATTCCGGTGGTTTCATCTTATTGTATTTCTGTGTTAGTGTTATCATATCATAATTAGTTGGTTCGGATACACATGTTTGCCCTTGTTGTTGTTGTTTCAGATTCTCCGTTAACCTATTCATTCCCCAGGAATTTACCAAGAATTTCCGACTCTAAGCAACGCTGGCCAAACGTGATTCCAATCGGACTTTCAAGGTCATTCAACAAAGGCATGAGACTCTACGGTTTAACATTCCACATAATAGGTTCCCACATATTTCTTTGATCAACACAGGGAAGTTCTCACTGATTTCACATTTCATTTCATATCAGACGTGTTTACACTTCTGGTTCAATTTAGATACAGTCACATGATTCTTTACTTTCGTACGTTCATGTTCACATAGATTCCATATTCGGTATTGAAATTAACATCACATGTTATTCCACTTAACTTCTTTGATTACGCACATAGGTTTCATTGGAATTCATTTTCAATAAGGATGTGTTCATAGTAGTTCACACACTTAGACATGATAATGCAATGTCCCTATTTTCATTTCTAGGACATCCTATAGCTCATATGGACACGTGTGTGCGGTATAACTCGTGCTCTGATACCACTCTGTCACGACCCAAACCCGCCCCTATAGGTTTAGCGTCGTAACTGGCCAGTAATCCTTAGATTACCGAAGGCCTCTGAACAGATAAGCATATGATAAGGGGCTAGCGGAAGCAATATACAAAAATATAAATGTCCAATGAGCTGTGTTGACTTACATGAAACAGAATATTTTAAAAACTTTAATTACATAACCAGTAGTCAACCATATATTATACCAGACATAGTACAGTATCTTAAGTACAGCCAACATAATTAAAATAAGGTCCCATGCATAAACAAAATTAAACAACACTTGAACCCACGACACTTCAGGAACCTCCTCGTGAGGCACAATGGTTGGCTGACAACAGAACACAGTCCCCCACAAAACCTTCGGGCTTGTACTCTAGAATGCTCACCTATATACATATATATACAAACAGTGAGCTAAAGCCCAGTGAATAACATTAGGGTAAAAGGGTTAGTGAACGAAATCCGAACATTTTATACGTACAAAACAGATCATAGCATAATCATAGTCATCTCATATCAGAACATAATAATGGCATATCCCATAGAACATATCACATATCACATAACGTCTTCCGACTAGAGTAACCGGTCCCGGACACCGATTAAACACATATCACCACAATGAAGTGGCTAACGAGATCTCGTAAATGTCATGGACCCGCATTTTCATGCCGTCCCCCATGACTTGGGACTATCTATGGATGCCATAATAGATTTCAAACATGGATCTTCGTTCACAGAAACATATATCATTTCAGAAATCATAGCTTGATATATCACATTTGGAACATAATTTCATATCAACGTATCTTTACGATAACGTTACTCACAGTGGTTCCGTAGATGGTCAATCACTTCTCGGACGTTGACCTACAATCACAAAATACATAGCACCAACGAATCTTATCATTACTTATTCATGTGGCCATTAAGGCTTAGCTTACATCACGTTGGTTCATGTTCATTCTTATTACATGGCTTAGAACACACACACTCTTGCATTCTCTTAATGTGGTTCATAGTTATTACCATGCTCAATTCACACACACACACACACACACACACACTTGCCATTTAATTTCTTGTTACATTCTTTCCTTAGTGTGTGTTTCTAGCCCATAACCTCATTACTATGGCTCAATTAAGGCTTAGGAATGCCTAAGATGCAATGAGGATGCCAAAACATGCCTTGGAACACTTAGGCAAAATTTCAGAATTTCAGGTCCTCGCTCGAGCGAAGCCTTCCTCGCTCGAGCGAGCATGCAAAAATGTGTCTGGTCGCTCGAGCGCACATTCCTTCGCTCGAGCGATCTGTAAATGATGCAAACTTCTGGGAGCTTGAAATTTACGCTTGAGCGGACTCTTGGTCGCTCGAGCGAGGGGCACGATCTCTGAGTGGTCGCTCGAGCGAGAACCCCTTCGCTCGAGCGAGCTTGCAAAATCTGGAATTTCCAAATTGCCTCCTCAAGCTCAAATTCGACTTTTGGTCCATCAAAACCAATCCTCTTGGGCTAAATTTTCTGGAAAACACTTCAAGACTCATAATATTACATGTTTCAAAGATAAATTTGAGAAATCAAAGCCCAAGGGTAGTTTATTTAAATCCAATATCAAACCAAAATTCATGAACATGGTTTCTATGTAACATGCATGACTTAAAACAACAACCCAGCTTCAAATATATGCTCTAATGAGCTCATCCTTTCAAAAACATGATGAATCCATGGCCTTGAACATAAATACACACATGCATGTAAGTTTTTATGAAAATTAACTTCAAAATGCAAGAAGTAAAACATGCATGTGAATTCTTGCATCAAACTTCTTAAAACATGGTCAAATGCCACAAAAACATCTTTAAACTTGATGATTCCCCTTAATGAAGATGAATTCCAAACATGCAAGAAGGAATTTATGGGAATCATGCTCAATTGGTTAGAAAATGCACATGCATGCATGAATTGTTACTCAACTCTTCCTTCTAAGCTCATATACATGATTAAACTCATACTCTTGAAGAAATCTCATGTTAAATGACTAAAGTTCACAAATTAAGGGTTGAATTCTCACCTAGAGCCTTGAATTAGCTAGGTAATAGCACAATCTTGATGAATGCAAGCTATAAACTCAATCTCCTCTTCAATCTACCAAGTCTCTAAGCAAAACCAAGATGAAACAAGTTTTTCTCTTCTCTCTCTCTATATTTCGGTTGGGGGCTCTCAAATGGCTGAAGAATGTGTTGTGAAGTAAGGCTCACAATGTTTATGAAGTGGGCCACTCATGTGGCATTTTGGTAATTAAGGCCAACTATTGCAATTTACCATTAATTAATCCAATTTAATCATATCAAATCACATTTTGATCAAATATGCCATAAGGTTCTAACAATTCCAATTAACACATTGGTGTAAAAAATTCCGGGTTTGGATGCCGATAAGGCTTTAAATTTCCATTTTAAACCATTAAACATGGACAGATGATTTAACGGTCAACAGATAGGCGACCAATTATGTTAAAAATTACCTATTAATCCCATCATCAATCTAAATCACTTAATTAACATCCTTAACTACCGGTTAGGAGTTAATTACGGGTCAGGGTTATTACAATCCAGCTCCTTATGAACATATAGAAAAAAAATTCAACAGATAAATTAAGTAGTAGAATTGAAAACAAAACGTTTTTCAAAAAAAAAACAAATGGACTTCTCACCAAATTATTTTACTCAATGCCTGCAGAGGACCATCGAAGGAGAAGACTCCATTGATCCAGCTCCTTATGGACGGTTTTTTTTTCAAGCACACAGACCCAATTCATCCACTTTTTTTTTATTTTTTCTTTATTTATAAAAGTTTTTGATCGGTGTAGTTGTTCTACGATGAAACAAATTGCTACAGATAGTTGTAAATGAAAAAAAAAATTAAAAATTAAGCAGATAAAAATATTAAAAAAATTGAACAGATATATATACTGGATTATATGTGAGAAAGAATTTCAACAGATAAAGAGAAAGAACCAAAGAGAGAGAAAGAAAGATTGCAACAGATCCTGATTTGGTGTATTTCAACAGATAATAAAATTGAACTGACAAAAATAAATTGAACATTGTGACTGGTTTGTTGAACAGATAAGAAATTTTGGATAGATATTTGAACAGATAAGAGATTAAAATTGAATTGATAACAAAATCTAGAAAAAAATTTGAAAAGATAGGGAAAAAAAGTGAACAGATAGTAAACTTTTTGAATATATAGACAAAAAAAATAATTAAACACTAAAATGTAAATTTGAACAGATAGAAAAAAAATTCAACAGATAAATTCAGGAGTAACATTGAAAACAAAACATCTTTCAAAACAAATAAAAGGACTTCTTATCAAATTATTTTACTCAATGCCAGCAGAGAACCATCGGAGGAGAAGACTCCATTGATCCAGCTCCTGATCGACAGTTTTTTTTTCCAACCACACAGACCCAATTCTTCCACTTTTTTTTTTTTTTTTTTTTTTTTAAGTTTTTGATCTGTGTTGCTGTTCTACGATGAAACAAATTGCAACAGATAGTTGTAAATGAAAAAAAAATTAAAAATTAAGCAAAAAAAAATATTTAAAAAATTGAACAGATATATATACTGGATTATTATGAGAAAGAATTTCAACAGATAGAGAGAAAGAACCCAAAAGAGAGAAAGAAAAATTGCAACAGATCCTAATTTGGTGTATTTCAACAGATAATAAAATTGAACAGATAAAAATAAATTGAACATTGCGACTGGTTTGTTGAACAGATAAGAAATTTTGGATAGATATTTGAACAGATAAGAGATTAAAATTGAATTGATAATAAAATCTAGAAAAAAATTTGAAAAGATAGGGAAAAGAAGTGAACAGATAGTCAACTTTTTTGAATATATAGAGAAAAAAAAATTATTTAACACTTAAATGTAAACTTGAACATATAGAAAAAAAAAATTCAACAGATAAATTAAGGAGTAAAATTGAAAGCAAAACGTCTTTCAAAACAAACAAAAGGACTTTTCACCAAATTATTTACTCAACGCCTGCCGAGGACCATCGGAGGAAAAGACTCCATTGATCCAGCTCCTTATGGATAATTTTTTTTTCCAAGCACACAGACCCAATTCATCCGTTTTTTTTTTTAAAAAAAAAAGTTTTTGATCGGTGTTGTTGTTCTACGATGAAACAAATTGCAACAGATAGTTGTAAATGAAAAAAAAAATTAAAAATTAAGCAGATAAAAATATTAAAAAAATTGAACAGATATATATACTAGATTATATGCGAGAAAGAATTTCAATAGATAGAGAGAGAACCAAAGAGAGAGAAAGAAAGATTGCAACAGATCCTGATTTGGTGTATTTCAACAGATAATAAAATTGAACGGATAAAAATAACTTGAACATTGTGACCGGTTTGTTGAACAGATAAGAAATTTTGGATAGATATTTGAACAGATAAGAGATTAAAATTGAATTGATAACAAAATCTAGAAAAAAATTTGAAAACATAGGGAAAAAAAGTGAACAGATAGTCAACTTTTTTGAAAATATAGATAAAAAAAAATAATTAAACACTAAAATGTAAATTTGAACAGATAGAAAAAAAAATTCAACAGATAAATTAAGGAGTAAAATTGAAAACAAAACGTATTTCAAAACAAACAAAAGGACTTCTCACCAAATTATTGTACTCAATGCCTGCAGAGGACCATCGGAGGAGAAGACTCCATTGATCCAGCTCCTTATGTACAGTCTTTTTTTCAAGCACACAGACCCAATTCATCCACTTTTTTTTTTTTTTAAAGTTTTTGATCTGTGTTGCTGTTCTACGATGAAACAAATTGCAACAGATAGTTGTAAATGAAAAAAAATTATAAATTAAGCAGATAAAAATATTTAAAAAATTGAACAGATATATATACTGGATTGTATGTGAGAAACAATTTCAACAGATAGAGAGAAAGAACCAAGGAGAGGGAAAGAAAGATTGCAACAGATCCTGATTTGGTGTATTTCATAAGATAATAAAATTGAACAGATAAAAATAAATTGAACATTGTGACTGGTTCGTTGAACTGATAAGAAATTTTGGATAGATATTTGAACCGATAAGAGATTAAAATTGAATTGGTAATAAAATCTAGAAAAAAATTTGAAAAGATAGGGAAAAAAATTGAACAGATAGTCAACTTTTTTGAATATATAGAAAAAAATATAATTAAACACTAAAATGTAAATTTGAACAGATAGAAAAAAAAATTTAACAGATAAATTAAGGAGTAAAATTGAAAACAAAACGTATTTCAAAACAAACAAAAGGACTTCTCACCAAATTATTGTACTCAATGCCTGCAGAGGACTATCGGAGGAGAAGACTCCATTGATCCAGCTCCTTATGTACAGTCTTTTTTTCAAGCACACAGACCCAATTCATCCACTTTTTTTTTTTTTTTTAAGTTTTTGATCTGTGTTGCTGTTCTACGATGAAACAAATTGCAACAGATAGTTGTAAATGAAAAAAAATTATAAATTAAGCAGATAAAAATATTTAAAAAATTGAACAGATATATATATACTGGATTATATGTGAGAAACAATTTCAACAGATAGAGAGAAAGAACCAAGGAGAGGGAAAGAAAGATTGCAACAGATCCTGATTTGGTGTATTTCATAAGATAATAAAATTGAACAGATAAAAATAAATTGAACATTGTGACTGGTTCGTTGAACAGATAAGAAATTTTGGATAGATATTTGAACCGATAAGAGATTAAAATTGAATTGGTAATAAAATCTAGAAAAAAATTTGAAAAGATAGGAAAAAAATTGAACAGATAGTCAACTTTTTTGAATATATAGAAAAAAAAATAATTAAACACTAAAATGTAAATTTGAACAGATAGAAAAAAAAATTTAACAGATAAATTAATGAGTAAAATTGAAAACAAAACGTATTTCAAAACAAACAAAAGGACTTCTCACCAAATTATTGTACTCAATGCCTGCAGAGGACCATCGGAGGAGAAGACTCCATTGATCCAGTTCCTTGCGTACAGTCTTTTTTTTCAAGCACAGAGACCCAATTCATCAAAAAAATTTTTTTTTTTTAAGTTTTTGATCTGTGTTGTTGTTCTACGATGAAACAAATTGCAACAGATAGTTGTAAATGAAAAAAAAATTAAAAATTAAGCAGATAAAAATATTAAAAAAGTTGAACAGATATATATATACTGGATTATATGTGAGAAACAATTACAACAGATAGAGAGAAAGAACCAAAGAGAGAGAAAGAAAGATTGCAACAGATCCTGATTTGGTGTATTTCAACAGCTAATAAAATTGAACAGATAAAAATAAATTGAACATTGTGACTGGTTTGTTGAACAGATAAGAAATTTTGGATAGATATTTGAACAGATAAGAGATTAAAATTGAATTGATAACAAAATCTAGAAAAAAATTTGAAAACATAGGGAAAAAAAGTGAACAGATAGTCAACTTTTTTGAATATATAGACAAAAAAAATAATTAAACACTAAAATGTAAATTTGAACAGATAGAAAAAAAAATTCAACAGATAAACTAAGGAGTAAAATTGAAAACAAAACGTCTTTCAAAACAAACAAAAGGACTTCTCACCAAATTATTTTACTCAATGCCTGCTGAGGACCATCGGAGGAGAAGACTCCATTGATCGAGCTCCTTATGGACAATTTTTTTTTCCAAGCACACAGACCCAATTCATCCGCTTTTTTTTTTTTTTTTAAAGTTTTTGATCGGTGTTCTTGTTCTACGATGAAACAAATTGCAACAGATAGTTGTAAATGAAAAAAAAATTAAAAATTAACCAGATAAAAATATTTAAAAAATTGAACAGATATATATATACTGGATTATATGTGAGAAAGAATTTCAATAAATAGAGAGAAAGAAAGATTGCAACAGATCCTGATTTGGTGTATTTCAACAGATAATAAAATTGAACAGAAAAAAATAAATTGAACATTGTGATTGGTTTGTTGAACAGATAAGAAATTTTGGATAGATATTTGAACAGATAAGAGATTAAAATTGAATTGATAATAAAATCTAGAAAAAAATTTGAAAACATAGGGAAAAAAAGTGAACAGATAGTCAACTTTTTTGAATATATAGAAAAAAAATAATTAAACACTAAAATATAAATCTGAACAAATAGAAAAAAAAAATTCAACAGATAAATTGAAAACAAAACGTCTTTCAAAATGAACAAAAAGACTTCTGACCAAATTATTTTACTCAATGCCTGCAGAGGACCATCGGAGGAGAAGACTCCATTGATCCAGCTCTTTATGTACTGTTTTTTTTCCAAGCACACAGACCCAATTCATCCGCTTTTTTTTTTTTAAAAAAAAGTTTTTGATCGGTGTTGTTATTCTACGATGAAACAAATTGCAACAATTAGTTGTAAATGAAAAAAAAAATTAAAAATTAAGCAGATAAAAATATTTTAAAAATTGAAAAGATATATATACTAGATTATATGTGAGAAAGAATTTCAACAGATAGAGAGAAAGAACCCAAAAGAGAGAAAGAAAGATTGCAACAGATCCTGATTTGGTGTATTTCAACAGATAATAAAATTGAACCGATAAAAATAAATTGAACATTGTGACTGGTTTGTTGAACAGATAAGAAATTTTGGATAGATATTTGAACAGATAAGAGATTAAAATTGAATTGATAAGAAAATCTAGAAAAAAAATTGAAAAGATAGGGAAAAGAAGTGAACATATAGTCAACTTTTTTGAATAGACAGACAAAAAAAAAATAATTAAACACTTAAACGTAAATTTTAACATATAGAAAAAAATTTCAACAAATAAATTAAGGAGTAAAATTGAAAACGAAACGTCTTTCAAAACAAACAAAAGGACTTCTCACCAAATCATATTACTCAATGCCTGCACAGGACCATCGGAGAAGAAGACTCCATTGATCCAGCTCCTTATTGACAGTTTTTTTTTCCAAACACAAAGACCCAATTCATCCGTTTTTTTTTTTTTTTTTTTTGTAAAAAGTTTTTGATCGGTGTTGTTGTTCTACGATGAAACAAATTGCAACAGATAGTTGTAAATGAAAAAAAAATTAAAAATTAAGCAGATAAAAATATTAAAAAAATTGAACATATATATATACTGGATTATATGTGAGAAAGAATTTCAATAGATAGAGAGAAAGAATCAAAGAGAGAGAAAGAAAGATTACAACAGATCCTGATTTGGTGTATTTGAACAGATAATAAAATTGAACAGATAAAAATAAATTGAACATTGTGACTGGTTTGTTGAACTAATAAGAAATTTTGGATAGATATTTTAACAGATAAGAGATTAAAATTGAATTGATAATAAAATCTAGAAAAAAATTTGAAAACATAGGGGAAAAAAGTGAACAGATAGTAAACTTTTTTGAATATATAGAAAAAAAAATAATTAAACACTAAAATGTAAATTTGAACAGATAGAAAAAAATTCAACAGATAAATTAAGGAGTAAAATTGAAAACAAAATGTCTTTCAAAACAAACAAAAGGACTTCTGATCAAATTGTTTTACTCAATGCCTGCAGAGGACCATCGGAGGAGACGACTCCATTGATCCAGCTCCTTATGTACAGTCTTTTTTTTCAAGCACAAAAACTCAATTCTTCCACTTTTTTTTTTTTTAAAGTTTTGGATCTGTGTTGCTCTACGATGAAGCAAATTGCAACAGATAGTTGTAAATGAAAAAATAAATAAAAATTAGGCAGATAAAAATAATAAAATAATTGAACAGATATATATACTGGATTATATGTGAGAAAGAATTTCAACAGATAGAGAGAAAAAACCAAAGAGAAAGAAAGAAAGATTGCAACAGATCCTGATTTGGTGTATTTCAACAGATAATAAAATTGAACAGATAAAAATAAATTGAACATTGTGACTGGTTCGTTGAACAGATAAGAAATTTTGGATAGATATTTGAACCGTTAAGAGATTAAAATTGAATTGATAATAAAATCTAGAAAAAAATTTGAAAAGATAGGGAAAAAAAGTGAACAGATAGTCAACTTTTTTGAATATATAGACAAAAAAAAAATAATTAAACACTAAAATGTAAATTTGAACAGATAGAAAAAAAAATTTAACAAATAAATTAAGGAGTAAAATTGAAAACAAAACGTATTTCAAAACAAACAAAAGGACTTCTCACCAAATTATTGTACTCAATGCCTGCAGAGGACCATCGGAGGAAAAGACCCCATTGATCCAGTTCCTTATGTACATTCTTTTTTTTCAAGCACACAGACCCAATTCATCCACTTTTTTTTTTTTTTATTTTTAAAGTTTTTGATCTGTGTTGTTCTACGATGAAACAAATTGCAACAGATAGTTGTTAAAATATAAAAAAAAATTAAGCAAATAAAAATATTAAAAAAATTGAACAGATATATATACTGGATTATATGTGAGAAAGAATTTCAACAGAGAGAGAGAAAGAACCAAAGAGAGAGAAAGAAAGATTGCAACATATCCTGATTTGGTGTATTTCAACAGATAATAAAATTGAACAGATAAAAATAAATTGAACATTGTGACTGGTTTGTTGAACAGATAAGAAATTTTGGATAAATATTTAAACAGATAAGAGATTAAAATTGAATTGATAATAAAATCTAGAAAAAAATTTGAAAACATAGGGAAAAAAAGTGAACAGATAGTCAATTTTTTTGAATATATAGAAAAAAAAATAATTAAACACTAAAATGTAAATTTGAACAGATAGAAAAAAAAATTCAACAGATAAATTAAGGAGTAAAATTGAAAACAAAACGTTTTTCAAAACCAAGAAAAGGACTTCTGACCAAATTATTTTACTCAATGCCTGCAGAGGACTGTCGGAAGAGAAGACTCCATTGATCCAGTTCCTTATGTACAGTTTTTTTTTCCAAGCACACAGACCCAATTCATCCGCTTTTTTTTTTAAAAGTTTTTGATCGGTATTGTTGTTCAACGATGAAACGAATTGCAACAGATAGTTGTAAATGAAAAAAAAAATTTAAACATTAAGTAGATAAAAATATTTAAAAAATTGAAAAGATATATATACTGGATTATATGTGAGAAAGAATTTCAACAGATAGAGGGAAAGAACCCAAAAGAGAGAAAGAAATGTTGCAACAGATCCTAATTTGGTGTATTTCAACAGATAATAAAATTGAACCGATAAAAATAAATGGAACATTGTGACTGGTTTGTTGAACAGATACGAAATTTTGAATAGATATTTGAACAGATAAGAGATTAAAATTGAATTGATAATAAAATCTAGAAAAAAATTTGAAAAGATAGGGAAAAGAAGTGAACAGATAGTCAACTTTTTTGAATATATAGACAAAAAAAAAAATTAAACCCTTAAACGTAAATTTGAACATATAGAAAAAAAATTCAACAGATAAATTAAGGTGTAAAATTGAAAACGAAACGTCTTTCAAAACAAACAAAAAGACTTCTCACCAAATTATTTTACTCAATGCTTGCCGAGGACCATCGGAGGAGAAGACTCCATTGATCCAGCTCCTTATGGATAATTTTTTTTTCCAAGCACGCAGACCCAATTCATCCGCTTTTTTTTTTTTTTTTTTTTAAAGTTTTTGATCGGTGTTGCTGTTCTACGATGAAACAAATTGCAACAGATAGTTGTAAATGAAATAAAAAATAAAAAATTAAGCAGATAAAAATATTAAAAAAATTGAACTGATATATATATACTGGATTATATGTGAGAAAGAATTTCAATAGATAGAGAGAAAGAACCAAAGAGAGGGAAAGAAAGATTGCAACATATCCTGATTTGGTGTATTTTAACAGATAATAAAATTGAACAGATAAAAATAAATTGAACATTGTGACTGGTTTGTTGAACAGATAAGAAATTTTGGATAGATATTTGAACAGATAAGAGATTAAAATTGAATTGATAATAAAATCTAGAAAAAAATTTAAAAACATAGGGAAAAAAAGTGAACAGATAGTCAACTTTTTTGAATATATAGAAAAAAAAAATAATTAAACACTAAAATGTAAATTTGAACTGATAGAAAAAAATTTCAACAGATAAATTAAGGAGTAAAATTGAAAACAAAACGTCTTTCAAAACAAACAAAAGGACTTCTGACCAAATTACTTTACTCAATGCCTGCAGAGGACTATCAGAGGAGAAGACTCCATTGATTCAGCTCCTTATGTACAGCCTTTTTTTTCAAGCACATAGACCCAATTCTTCCACCTTTTTTTTTTTTTTTAAGTTTTTGATCTGTGTTGTTGTTCTATGATGGAGCAAATTGCAACAGATAGTTGTAAATGAAAAAAAAATTAAAAATTAAGCAGATAAAAATAAAAAAAAATTGAACAGATATATATATGCTAGATTATATGTGAGAAAGAATTTCAACAGATAGAGAGAAAGAACCAAAGAGAGAGAAAGAAAGATTGCAACAGATCCTGATTTGGTGTATTTCAACAGATAATAAAATTGAACAAATAAAAATAAATTGAACATTGCGACTGGTTCGTTGAACAGATAAGAATTTTTGGATAGATATTTGAACTGATATAAGATTAAAATTGAATTGATAATAAAATCGAGAAATTTTTTTGAAAAGATAGGGAAAAAAAGTGAACAGATAGTCAACTTTTCTGAATATATAGACAAAAAAAAATAGTTATACACTAAAATGTAAATTTGAACAGATAGAAAAAAAAATGCAACAGATAAATTAAGGAGTAAAATTGAAAACAAAACGTATTTCAAAATAAACAAAAGGACTTCTCACCAAATTATTGTACTCAATGCTTGCAGAGGACCATCTGGGGAGAAGACTCCATTGATCCAGCTCCTTACGTACAGTTTTTTTTTCAAGCACACAGACCCAATTCATCCACTTTTTTTTTTATAAAAGTTTTTGATCGGTGTTGTTGTTCTACGATGAAACAAATTGCTACAGATAGTTGTAAATGAAAAAAAAATTAAAAATTAAGCAGATAAAAATATTAAAAAAATTGAACAGATATATATATACTGGATTATATGTGAGAAAGAATTTCAATAGATACAGAGAAAGAACCAAAGAGAGAGAAAGGAAGATTGCAACAGATCCTGATTTGGTGTCTTTCAACAGATAATAAAATTGAACAGATAAAAATAAATTGAACATTGTGATTGGTTTGTTGAACAGATAAGAAATCTTGGATATATATTTGAACAGATAAGATATTAAAATTGAATAGATAATAAAATCTAGAAAAAAATTTGAAAACATAGGGAAAAAAGTGAACAGATAGTCAACTTTTTTGAATACATAGACAAAAAAAAATTAAACACTAAAATGTAAATTTCAACAGATAGAAAAAAAAAATTCAACAGATAAACTAAGGAGTAAAATTGAAAACAAAACGTCTTTCAAAATAAACAAAAGGACTTCTGAGCAAATTATTTCACTCAATGCCTGCAGAGGACCATCGGAGGAGAAGACTCCCTTGATCCAGCTCCTTATGTATCGTTTTTTTTTTTTGAAGCACACAGACCCAAATCTTCGATTTTTTTTTTTTTAAGTTTTTGATCTCTGTTGTTGTTCTACGATGAAGCAAATTGCAACAGATAGTTGTAAATGAAAAAAAAATTAAAAATTAAGCAGATAGAAATAATAAAAAAATTGAACATATATATATACTGGATTATATGTGAGAAAGAATTTCAACAGATAGAGAGAAAAAACCAAAGAGAGAGAAAGAAAGATTGCGACAGATCCTGATTTGTTGTATTTCAACAGATAATAAAACTGAACAGATAAAAATAAATTGAACATTGTGACTGGTTTGTTGAACAGATAAGAAATTTTGGATAGATATTTGAACAGATAAGAGATTAAAATTGTATTGATAACAAAATCTAGAAAAAAATTTGAAAAGATAGGGAAAAAAAGTGAACAGATAGTCAACTTTTTTGAATATATAGACAAAAAAAATAATTAAACACTAAAATGTAAATTTGAACAGATAGAAAAAAAATTCAACAGATAAATTAAGGAGTAAAATTGAAAACAAAACGTCTTTCAAAACAAATAAAAGGACTTCTCATCAAATTATTTTACTCAATGCCTGCAGAGAAACATCAGAGGAGAAAACTCCATTGATCCAACTCCTTATGGACAGTTTTTTTTTTCAACCACACAGACCATATTCTCCCACTTTTTCTTTTTTTTTTTTTAAAGTTTTTGATCTGTGTTGTTGTTCTACGATGAAACAAATTGCAACAGATAGTTGTAAATGAAAAAAAAAATTAAAAATTAAACAGATAAAAATATTAAAATGATTGAACAGATATATATATACTGGATTATATCTGAGAAAGAATTTCAACAGATAGAGAGAAAGAACCAAAGAGAGCGAAAGAAAGATTGCAACAGATCCTGATTTGGTGCATTTCAACAGATAAAAATAAATTGAACATTGTGATTGGTTTGTTGAACAGATAAGAAATTTTGGATAGATATTTGTACAGATAAGAGATTAAAATTGAATTGGTAATAAAATCTAGAAAAAAAAATTAGAAAACATAAGGAAAAAAATGAACAGATAGTCAACTTTTTTTATTATATGGACAAAAAAAAAATTAAACACCAAAATGTAAATTTGAACAGATAGAAAAAAAATTCAACAGATAAACTAAGGAGTAAAATTGAAAACAAAACGTCTTTCAAAACAAATAAAAGGACTTCTGACCAAATTATTTTACTCCATGCCTGCAGGGGACTATCGGAGGAGAATACTCCATTGTTCCAGCTCATTATGGACAGTTTTTTTTTTTCCAAGAACACAGACCCAATTCATCCGCTTTTTTTTTTTAAAGTTTTTGATCGGTGTTGTTGTTCTACGATGAAACAAATTGCAACAGATAGTTGTAAATGAAAAAAAAATTAAAAATTAAGCAGATAAAAATATTAAAAAATTGAACAGATATATATATACTGTATTATATGTGAGAAAGAATTTCAATAGATAGAGAGAAAGAACCAAAGGGAGAGAAAGAAAGATTGCAACAGATCCTGATTTGGTGTATTTCAACAGATAATAAAATTGAACAAATAAAAATAAATTGAACATTGTGACTAGTTTGTTGAACAGATAAGAAATTTTGGATAGATATTTGAACAGATAAGAGATTAAAATTGTATTGATAACAAAATCTAGAAAAAAATTTAAAAAGATAAGGAAAAAAAGTGAACAGGTGGTGAACTTTTTTGAATATATAGACAAAAAAAAATTCAACACTAAACTGTAAACTTGAACATATACAAAAAAAATTCAACAGATGAATTAAGGGGTAAAATTGAAAACAAAACGCCTTTCAAAACAAATAAAAGGACTTCTCATCAAATTATTTTACTCAATGCCAGCAGAGAACCATCGGAGGAGAAGATTCCATTGATCCAACTTCTAATGGATAGTTTTTTTTTTCAAGCACACAGACCCAATTCTTCAACTTTTTTTTTATTTTTTTTTAAGTTTTTGATCTGTGTTGTTGTTCTACGATGAAACAAATTACAACAGATAGTTGCAAATGAAAAAAAATTAAAAATAAAGCTGATAAAAATAATAAAAAAATTTAACAGATGTATATATACTGGATTATAAGTGAGAAAGAATTTCAAGAGATAGAGAGAAAGAACCAAAGAGAGAAAAAGAAAGAATGCAACAAATCCTGATTTGGTGTATTTCAACAGATAATAAAATTGAACAGATAAAAATAAATTGAACATTGTGACTGGTTTGTTGAACAGAGAAGAAATTTTGGATAGATATTTGAACAAATAAGAGATTAAAATTGTATTGATAACAAAATGTAGAAAAAAATTTGAAAAGATAGGGGAAAAAAGTGAACAGATAGTGAACTTTTTTGAATAAATAGACATATAGTGAACACAGACCCAATTCTTCCACTTTTTTTTTTTGTAAAGTTCTTGATCTGTGTTGTTGTTCTACGATGAAAAAAATTGCAACAGATAGTTGTAAATGAAAAAAAAATTAAAAATTAAGCAGATAAAAATATTAAAAAAATTGAACAGATATATATATACTGAATTATATATGAGAAAGAACTTCAATAGATAGAGAGAAAGAGCCAAAGATAGAGAAAGAAAGATTGCAACAGATCTCGATTTGATGTATTTCAACAGATAATAAAATTAAACAGATAAAAATAAATTGAACATTGTGACTGGTTCGTTGAACAGATACGAAATTTTGGAAAGATATTTGAACAGATAAGAGATTAAAATTGAATTGATAACAAAATCTAGAAAAAAATTTGAAAAGATAGGGAAAAAAAGTGAACAAATAGTCAACTTTTTTGAATATATAGACAAAAAAATAATTAAATACTAAAATGTAAATTTGAACAGATAGAAAAAAAAATTCAACAGATAAATTAAGGAGTAAAATTGAAAACAAAACGTCTTTCAAAACAAATAAAAGGAATTCTCATCAAATTATTTTACTCAATGCCTGCAGAGAACCATCGGAGGAGAAGACTCCATTGATCCAGCTCCTTATGGACAGTTTTTTTTTTCAAGCACACAGACTCAATTCTTCCACTTTTTTTTTTTAAAGTTTTTGATCTGTGTTGTTGTTCTACGATGAAACAAATTGCAACAGATAGTTGTAAATGAAAAAAAAATTTAAAAATTAAGTAGATAAAAATATTAAAAAAAGTGAACAGATATATATACTGGATTATATATGAGAAAGAATTTCAAGAGATGGAGAGAAAGAACCAAAGAGAGAGAAAGAAAGATTGCAACAGATCCTGATTTGGTGTATTTCAACCGATAATAAAATTGAACATATAAAAATAAATTGAACATTGTGACTGGTTTGTTGAACAGATAATAAATTTTGGATAGATATTTGAACAGATAAGAGATTAAAATTGAATTGATAATCAAATCTAGAAAAAAATTTGAAAAGATAGGGAAAAGAAGTGAATAGATAGTCAACTTTTTTGAATATAAAGACAAAAAAAATTATTAAACACTTAAATGTAAATTTGAATAGATAGAAAAAAATTCAACAAATAAATTAAGGACTAAAATTGAAAACAAAACGTCTTTCAAAACATACAAAAGGACTTCTGACCAAATTGTTTTACTCAATGCCTGCAGAGGACCATCAGAGGAGAAAACTCCATTGATCCAGCTCCTTATGTATCGTTTTTTTTTTTCAAGCACACAAACCCAATTCTTCCATTTTTTTTTTTGATCTGTGTTGTTGTTCTACGATGAAAAAAATTGCAACAGATAGTTGCAAATGAAAAAAAAATTAAAAACTAAGCTGATATAAATAATAAAAAAATTGAACAGATATATATATATATTAGATTATATGTGAGAAAGAATTTCAAGAGATAGAGGGAAAGAACCAAAGAGAGAAAAAGAAAGATTGCAATAGATCCTGATTTGGTGTATTTCAACAGATAATAAAATTGAACAGATAAAAATAAATTGAACATTGTGACTGGTTTGTTGAACAGATAAGAAATTTTGGATAGATATTTGAACAAATAAGAGATTGAAATTGTATTGATAACAAAATCTAGAAACAAATTTGAAAAGATAGGGAAAAAAAGTGAACAGATAATCAACTTTTTTGAATATATAGACAAAAAAAAATAATTAAACACTAAAATGTAAATTTGAACAGATAGAAAAAAAATTCAACAGATACATTAAGGAGTAAAATTGAAAACAAAACGTCTTTCAAAACAAATAAAAGGACTTCTCAACAAATTATTTTAGTCAATGCCTGCAGAGAACCATCGGAGGAGAAGACTCCATTGATCCAACTTCTTATGGATAGTTTTTTTTTTTTCAACCACACAGACCATATTCTTCCACTTTTTTTTTAATTTTTTTTTTAAGTTTTTGATCTGTGTTGTTGTTCTACGATGAAACCAATTGCAACAGATAGTTGTAAATGAAAAAAAAATTTAAAAATTAAGCAGATAAAAATATTAAAAAGATTGAACAGATATATATATACTGGATTATATCTGAGAAAGAATTTCAATAGATAGAGAGAAAGAACCAAAGAGAGAGAAAGAAAGATTGCAACAGATCCGGATTTTGTGTATTTCAACAGATAATAAAATTGAACAGATAAAAATAAATTGAACGTTGTGACTGGTTCGTTGAACAGATAAGAAATTTTGGATAGATATTTGAACAGATAAGAGATTAAAATTGAATTGATAATAAAATCTAGAAAAAAATTTGAAAAGATAGGGAAAAAAAGTGAACAGATAGTCAACTTTTTTGAATATATAGACAAAAAAAATATTAATTAAACACTTAAATGTAAATTTGAACATATAGAAAAAAAAAATTCAACAGATAAATTAAGGAGCAAAATTGAAAACAAAACATCTTTCAAAACAAACAAAAGAACTTATGACCAAATTATTTTACTCAATGCCTGCAGAGGACAATCGGAGGAGAAGACTCCATTGATCCAGCTCCTTATGCACAGTTTCTTTTTTCCAACACAGACGCAATTCTTTCACTTTTTTTTTTTTTTTTTTGATCTGTGTTGTTGTTTTACGATGAAACAAATTGCAACATATAGTTGTAAATGAAAAATAAAAATAAAAATTAAGGAGATAAAAATACTAAAAAAATTGAACAGATATATATACTGGATTATATGTGAGAAAGAATTTCAACAGATAGAGAGAAAGAACCAAAGAGAGAGAAAGAAAGATTGCAACAGATCCTAATTTGGTGTCTTTCAACAGATAATAAAATTGAACAGAAAAAAATAAATTGAACATTGTGAGTGGTTTGTTGAATAGATAAGAAATTTTGAATAGATATTTGAATAGATAAGAGATTAAAATTGTATTGATAACAAAATTTAGAAAAAAATTTGAAAAGATAGGGAAAAAAGTGAACAAATAGTTAACTTTTTTGAATATATAGAAAAAAAAATAATTAAACACTAAAATGTAAATTTGAACAGATAGAAAAAAAATTCAACAAATAAATAAAGGAGTAAAATTGAAAACAAAACGTCTTTCAAAACAGATAAAAGGGCTTCTGACCAAATTATTGTACTCAATACCTGCAGAGGACCATCGGAGGAGTAGACTCCATTGATCCAACTCCTTATGGACAGTTTTTTTTTTCAAGCACACAAACCCAATTCTTCCACTTTTTTTTTTTTTTTTAAAAAGTTTTTGATCTGTGTTGTTGTTCTACGATGAAACAAATTGCAACAGATAGTTCTAAATGAAAAAAAAATTAAAAATTAAGCAGATAAAAGTATTAAAAAATTGAACAGATATATATATACTGGATTATATGTGAGAAAGAATTTCAACAGATAGAGAGCAAGAACCAAAGAGAGAGAACGAAAGATTTCAACAGATCCTGATTTAGTGTATTTCAACAGATAATAAAATTGAATAGATAAAAATAAATTGAACATTGTGACTGGTTTGTTGAACAGATAAGAAATTTTGGATAGAATTTTGAACAGATAAGAGATTAAAATTGAATTGATAATAAAATCTAGAAAGAAATTTGAAAACATAGGGAAAAAAAGTGAACAAATAGTCAACTTTTTTGAATATATAGACGAAAAAAATATTTAAACACTAAAATGTAAATTTGAACAGATAGAAAAAAAAATCAACAGATAAATTAAGTAGTAAAATTGAAAACAAAACGTCTTTCAAAACAAACAAAAGGACTTCTGACCAAATTATTTTACTCAATGCCTGCAGAGGACCATCAGATGAGAAGACTCCATTGATTCGGCTCCTTATGTACAGTTTTTTTTTAAACACACAGACCAAATTCTTCCACTTTTTTTTTTTTTTTTTTTTTTTTTTTTAAAGCTTTTGATCTGTGTTGTTGTTCTACAATGAAGCAAATTGCAACAGATAGTTGTAAATGAAAAAAAAAATTAAAAATTAAGCAGATAAAAATAATAAAAAAAAATTGAGCAGATATATCTATAGTGGATTTTATGTGGAAAGAATTTCAACAGATAGAGAGAAAGAACCAAAGAGAGAGAAAGAAAGATTGCAACAGATCCTGATTTGGTGTATTTCAACAGATAAAAATAAATTGAACATTGTGACTGGTTTGTTGAACAGATAAGAAATTTTGGATAGATATTTGAACATACAAGAGATTAAAATTGTATTGATAACAAAATCTAGAATAAAATTTCAAAAGAGAGGGAAAAAAAAGTGAACAGATAGTCAACTTTTTGGAATATATAGACAAAAAAAATAATTAAACACTAAAATGTAAATTTGAACAGATAGAAAAAAAATTCAACAGATAAATTAAGGAGAAAAATTGAAAACAAAACGTCTTTCAAAACAAATAAAAGGACTTCTCATCAAATTATTTTACTCAATGCCTGCAGAGAACCATCGGAGAAGAAGACTCCATTGATCCAACTTCTTATGGACAGTTTTTTTTTTCAAGCACACAGACCATATTCTTTCACTTTTTTTAGATATATATTTTTAAGTTTTTGATCTGTGTTGTTGTTCTACGATGAAACAAATTGCAACAGATAGTTGTAAATGAAAAAAAATTAAAAATTAAGCAGATAAAAATATTAAAAAGATTGAACAGATATATATACTGGATTATATGTGAGATAGAATTTCAACAGATAGAGAGAAAGAACCAAAGAGAGTGAAAGAAAGATTGCAACAGATCCTGATTTGGTGTATTTCAACAGATAATAAAATTGAACAGATAAAAATAAATTGAACATTGTGACTGGTTCGTTGAACAGATAAGAAATTTTGGATAGATATTTGAACAGATAAGAGATTAAAATTGAATTCAAAATAAAATCTAGAAAAAAATTTGAAAAGATAGGGAAAAAAAGTGAACAGATAGTCAACTTTTTTGAATATATAGAAAAAAAAAATTAAACACTAAAATGTAAATTTGAACAGATAGAAAAAACAATTCAATAGATAAATTAAGGAGTAAAATTGAAAACAAAACGTCTTTCAAAACAAACAAAAGGACTTCTGACCAAATTATTTTACACAATGCCTGCAGAGGACCATCGGAGGAGAGGACTCCATTGATCCAGCTCGTTATGGACTTTTTTTTTTCAAGCACACAGACCCAATTCTTCCACTTTTTTTTTTTTTTTTTTAAGTTTTTGATCTGTGTTGTTGTTCTACGATAAAACCAATTGAAACAGATAGTTGTAAATGAAAAAAAAAATTAAAAATTAAGCAGATAAAAATAATAAAAAAATTGAACAGATATATATATACTGGATTATATGTGAGAAAGAATTTCAATAGATAGAGAGAAAGAACCAAAGAGAGAGAAAGAAAGATTGCAACAGATCCTGATTTGGTGTATTTCAACAGATAATAAAATTGAATAGATAAAAATAAATTGAACATTGTGACTGCTTCGTTGAACAGATAAGAAATTTTGGATAAATATTTGAACATATAAGAGATTAAAATTGAATTCATAATAAAATCTAGAAAAAAATTGGAAAAGATAGGAAAAAAAATGAACAGATAGTCAACTTTTTTGAATATATAGACAAAAAAAAATAATTAAACACTAAAATGCAAATTTGAACAGATAGCAAAAAAAATTCAATAGATATATTAAGGTGTAAAATTGAAAACAAAAGGCTTTCTTACCAAATTATTTTACTCAATGCCCGCAGAGGACCATCGGAGGAGAAGACTCCATTGATCCAGCTCGTTATGGACAGTTTTTTTTTTCAAGCACACAGACCCAATTCTTCCCCTTTTTTTTTTGTTTTTTGTTTTTTTTTTTTAAAGTTTTTGATCTGTGTTGTTGTTCTACGATGAAACAAATTGAAACAGATAGTTGTAAATGAAAAAAAAAATTAAAAATTAAGTAGATAAAAATAATAAAAAAATTGAACAGATATATATTTACTGGATTATATGTGAGAAAGAATTTCAATAGATAGAGAGAAAGAACCAAAGAGAGTGAAAGAAAGATTGCAACAGATAATAAAATTGAACAGTTAAAAATAAATTGAACATTGTGACTGGTTCGTTGAACAGATAAGAAATTTTGGATAGATATTTGAACAGATAAGAGATTAAAATTGAATTGATAATAGAGTCTAGAAAAAAATTTGAAAAGATAGGGAAAAAAAGTGAACATATAGTCCACTTTTTTGAATTTATAGACAAAAAAAAAATAATTAAACACTAAAATGTAAATTTGAGCAAATAGAAAAAAAAAATTCAACAGATAAATTAAGGAGTAAAATTGAAAACAAAACGTCTTTCAAAATAAACAAAAGGACTTCTGACCAAATTATTGTACTCAGTGCCTGCAGAGGACCATTGGAGGAGAAGACTCCATTGATCCAACTCCTTACGGACAGTTTTTTTTTAACCACACAGACCCAATTCTTCCACTGTTTTTTTTTTTTTGTAAGTTTTTGATATGTGTTGTTCTTCTACGATGTAACAAATTGAAACAGATAGTTGTAAATAAAAAAAATTTAAAATTAAGCAAATAAAAATATTTAAAAAATTGAACAGATATATATATACTAGTTATATGTGAGAAAGAATTTCAACAGATGGAGAGAAAGAACCAAAGAGAGAGAAAGATAGATTGCAACATATCCTGATTTGGTGTATTTCAACAGATAATAAAATTGAACAGATAAAAAAAATTGAACATTGTGACTGGTTCGTTGAACAATAAGAAATTGTGGATAGATATATTTGAACAGATAAGAGATTAAAATAGAATTCATAAAAAATCTAGAAAAAAAATTTGAAAAGATAGGGAAAAAAAGTGAACAGATAGTTAACATTTTTGAATATATAGACAAAAAAAATAATTAAACACTTAAATGTAAATTTGAACATATAGAAAAAAAAAATTCAATAGATAAATTAAGGAGTAAAATTGAAAACAAAACGTCTCTCAAAACAAACAAAAGTACTTCTGACCAAATTATTTTACTCAATGCCTACAGAGGACCATCGGAGGAGAAGACTCCATTGATCCAGCTCGTTATGGACAGTTTTTTTTTTCAAGCACACAGACCCAATTCTTTCACTTTTTTTTTTATTTTTTTTAAGTTTTTGATCTGTGTTGTTGTTCTACGATGAAACAAATTGAAACAGATAGTTGTAAATGAAAAAAAAAATTAAAAATTAAGCGGATAAAATAAAAAAAAAAATTGAACAGATATATATACACTAGATTATATCTGAGAAAGAATTTCAACAGATAGAGAGAAAGAGCCAAAGAGAGAGAAAGAAAAATTGCAACAGATCATGATTTGGTGTATTTCAACAGATAATAAAATTGAACAGATAAAAATAAATTGAACATTGTGACTGGCTTGTTGAACAAATAAGAAATTTTGGATAGATATTTGAACAGATAACAGATTAAAATTGAATTGATAACAAAATCTAGAAAAAATTTTGAAAAGATAGGGAAAAAAAAGTGAACAGATATTCAACTTTTTTGAATATATAGACAAAAAAAAATTAAACACTAAATTGTAAATTTGAACAGATAGAAAAAAAAATTCAATTGATAAATTAATGAGTAAAATTGAAAACAAAACGTCTTTCAAAAAAGTGGATAAAAAAATTGAATAGATAAGAGATTAAAATTGAATTGATAACAAAATCAAGAAAAAAATTCGAAAAGATAGGGAAAAAAAGTGAACAGATATTCAACTTTTTTGAATATACAGACAAAAAAAATAATTAAACACTAAAATGTAAATTTGAACAGATAGAAAACAAATTCAACAGATAAATTGAGGAGTAAAATTGAAAACAAAACGTCTTTGAAAACACATAAAAGGACTTCTCATCAAAAAAAATTTTCCCAATGCCTGCAGAGAACCATCGGAGGAGAAGACTCCATTGATCCATCTCCTTGTGGACAGTTTTTTTTTTCAAGCAGACAGACCCAATTCTTCCACATTTTTTTTTTAAGTTTTTGATCTGTGTTGTTGTTTTACGATGAAAGAAGTTGAAACAGATAGTTGTAAATAAAAAAATTAAAAATTAAACAGATAAAAATTATAAAAAAATTGAACAGATATACATATACTGGATTATATCTGAGAAAGAATTTCAACAAATAGAGATAAAGAACCAAAGAGAGAGAAAGAAAGAAAGATTGCAATAGATCCTGATTTGGTGTATTTCGACAGATAATAAAATTGAACAGATAAAAATAAATTGAACATTGTGACTGGTTTGTTGAACAGATAAGAAATTTTGGATAGATATTTGAACAGATAAGAGATTAAAATTGAATTGATAACAAAATTTAGAAAAACATTTGACAAGATAGGGGAAAAAAGTGAACAAATATTCAACTTTTTTGAATATATAGACAACAAAAAATAATTAAACACTAAAATGTAAATTTGAATAGATAGAAAAAAAATTCAACCGATAAATTAAGGAGTAAAATTGAAAACAAAACGTCTTTCAAAACAAATAAAAGGACTTCTCATCAAATTATTTTACTCAATGCCTGCAGAGAACCATTGGAGGAGAAGACTCCACTGATCCAGCTCCTTATGGACAGTTTTTTTTTTCAACCACACAGACCCAATTCTTCAAAAAAAAATTTTTTTAAAGTTTTTGATCTGTGTTGTTGTTCTACGATGAAACAATTTGAAACAGATAGTTGTAAATGAAAAAAAAATTTAAAAATTTAGCAGATAAAAATAATAAAAAAATTGAATAGATATATATACTGGATTATATCTGAGGAAGAATTTCAACAGATAGAGAGAAAGAACCAAAGAGAGAGAAAGAAAGATTGCAACAGATCCTGATTTGGTGTATTGCAACAGATCCTGATTTGGTGTATTTCAACAGATAATAAAATTGAACAGATAAAAATAAATTGAACATTGTGACTGGCTTGTTGAACAAATAAGAAATTTTGGATAGATATTTGAACAGATAACAGATTAAAATTGAATTGATAACAAAATCTAGAAAAAAATTTGAAAAGATAGGGAAAAAAAAGTGAATAGATATTCAACTTTTTTGAATATATAGACAAAAAAAAAAGTAAACACTAAATTGTAAATTTGAACAGATAGAAAAAAAATTCAATGGATAAATTAAGGAGTAAAATTGAAAACAAAACGTCTTTCAAAACAAATAAAATGACTTCTCATCAAATTATTTTACTCAATGCCTGCAGAGAACCATCGGAGGAGAAGACTCCATTCTTATGGACAGTTTTTTTTTTCACCACACAGAGCCAATTCTTCATATTTTTTTTTTTTTTAAAGTTTTTGATCTGTGTTGTTGTTCTACGATGAAGCAATTTGAAACAGATAGTTGTAAATGAAAAAAAAATTAAAAATTAAGCAGATAAAAATAATAAAAAATTTGAACAGATATATAGATACTAGATTATATATGAGAAAGAATTTCAACAGGTAGAGAGAAAGAACCAAAGAGAGAGAAAAAAAGATTGCAACAGATCCTGATTTGGTGTATTTCAACAGATAATAAAATTGAACAGATAAAAATAAATTGAACGTTGTGACGGGTTTGTTGGACAGATAAAAAATTTTGCATAGATATTTGAACAGATAAGAGATTAAAATTGAACTGATTGCAAAATCTAGAAAAAAATTTGAAAAGATAGGAAAAAAAGTGAACAGATAGTCAACTTTTTTGAATATATAGACAAAAAAAATAATTAAATACTTAAATGTAAATTTGAATATATAGAGAAAAAAAATTGAACAGATAAATTAAGGAGTAAAATTGAAAAAAAAAAACGTTTTTCAAAACAAACAAAAGGACTTCTGACGAAATAATTTTACTCAATGCCTGCAGAGGACCATCGGAGGAGAAGACTCCATTGATCCAGCTCCTTATGGACAGTTTTTTTTTAAACCACACAGACCCAATTCTTCCACTTTTTTTTTTCTTTTTTTTTTTTAGTTTTTGATCTGTGTTGTTGTTTTACGATGAAACAAATTGCAACAGATAGTTGTAAATGAAAAAAAAATTAAAAATTAAGCAGATTAAAATATTAAAAAAATTGAACAGATATATATATACTGGATTATATGTGAGAAAGAATTTCAACAGATAGTGAGAAAGAACCAAAGAGAGAGAAAGATAGATTGCAACAGATCCTGATTTGGGGTATTTCAACAGATAATAAAATTGAACAGATAAAAATAAATTGAACATTGTGACAGGTTCGTTGAACAGATAAGAAATTGTGGATAGATATATTTTAACAGATAAGAGATTAAAATTGAATTGATAATAAAATCTAGAAAAAAAATTTGAAAAGATAGGGAAAAAAAGTGAACAGATAGTCAACTTTTTTGAATATATAGACAAAAAAAATAATTAAACACTAAAATGTAAATTTGAACAGATAGAAAAAAAAATTCAATAAATAAATTAACGAGTAAAATTGAAAACAAAACGTCTCTCAAAACAAACAAAAGGACTTCTGACCAAATTATTTTACTCAATGCCTACAGAGGACCATCGGAGGAGAAGACTCCATTGATCTAGCTCGTTATGGACAGTTTTTTTTTTCAATCACACAGACCCAATTCTTTCACTTTTTTTTTTATTTTTTGTTTTTTATTTTTTTTTTTTAAGTTTTTGATCTGTGTTGTTGTTCTACGATGAAACAAATTGAAACATATAGTTGTAAATGAAAAAAAATTAAAAATTAAGCGGATAAAAATAATAAAAAAAATTGAACAGATATATATATACTAGATTATATCTAAGAAAGAATTTCAACAGATAGAGAGAAAGAACCAAAGAGAGAGAAAGAAAAATTGCAACAGATCCTGATTTGGTGTATTTCAATAGATAATAAAATTGAACAGATAAAAATAAATTGAACATTGTGACTGGCTTGTTGAACAAATAAGAAATTTTGGATAGATATTTGAACAGATAAGAGATTAAAATTGAATTGATAATAAAATCTACAAAAAAAATTGAAAAGATAGGGAAAAAAAGTGAACAGATAGTCAACTTTTTTGAATATATAGACAAAAAAAAAAATAATTAAACACTAAAATATAAATTTGAACAGATAGAATAAAAAATTCAACAGATAAATTCAAGGGTAAAATTGAAAACAAAACGTTTTTCAAAACAAACAAAAGGACTTCTGACCAAATTATTTTACTCAAGGCCTGCAGAGGACCATTGGAGGAGAAGACTCCATTGATCCAGCTCCTTATGGACAGTTTTGTTTTTCAGGCACACAAACCATATTCTTTCACTTTTTTTTTTTAGAGTTTTTGATCTGTGTTGTTGTTCTACGATGAAACAAATTGCAACGGATAGTTGTAAATGAAAAAAAATTAAAAATTTAGCAGATAAAAATATTAAAAAATTGAACAGGTATATATATACTGGATTATATCTGAGAAAGAATTTCAACAGATAGAGAGAAAGAACCAAAGAGAGAGAAAGAAAGATTGCAACAGATCCTGATTTTGTGTATTTTAACAGATAATAAAATTGAACAGATAAAAATAAACTGAACATTGTGACTGGTTTGTTGAACAGATAAGAAATTTTGGATAGATATTTGAATAGATAAGAGATAAAAATTGAATTGATAACAAAATCTAAAAAAAATTTGAAAAGATAGGGAAAAAAAAATGAACAGATAGTCAACTTTTTTGAATAGATAGACAAAAAAAAATAATTAAACACTAAAATGTAAATTTGAACGGATAGAAAAAAAAAGTCAACAGATAAATTTAGGATTAAAATTGAAAACAAAACGTCTTGCAAAACAAACAAAAGGACTTCTCACCAAATTATTTTACTCAATGCCTGCAGAGAACCATCGGAGAAGAAGACTCATTTGATCCAGCTCCTTATGGACAGTTTTTTTTTTCAAGCACACAGACCCAATTCTTCCACTTTTTTTTTTCTTTTTAAAGTTGTTGATCTGTGTTCTTGTTCTACGATGAAACAAATTGCAACAGATAGTTGTAAATGAAAAAAAATTAAAAATTCAGCAGACGAAAATAATTAAAAAAATTGAACAGATATATATACTGGATTATATGTGAGAAAGAATTTCAACATATAGAGAGAAAGAACCAAACAGATAGAAAGAAAGATTGCAACTGATCCTGATTTGTTGTATTTCTTCAGATAATAAAATTGAACAGATAAAAATAAATTGAACATTGTGGCAGGTTTGTTGAACAGATAAGAAATTTTGGATAGATATTTGAACAGATAAGAGATTAAAATTGAATTGATAAAAAAATCTAGAAAATAATTTGAAAAGATAGGGAAAAAAAGTGAACAGATAGTCAACTTTTTTGAATATATAGACAAAAAAAATAATTAAACACTAAAATGTGAATTTGAATGGATAGAAAAAAAATTCAACCGATAAATTTAGCAGTAAAATTGAAAACAAAACGTCTTTCAAAACAAACAAAAGAACTTCTGACCAAATTATTTTACTAAATGCCTACAGAGAACCATCAGAGAATAAGACTCCTTTGATCCAGCTCCGTATGAACAGTTTTTTTTTCCACCACACAGACCCAATTCTTTTTTTTTTTTTTAAGTTTTTGATCTGTGTTGTTGTTCTACGATGAAACAAATTGCAACAGATAGTTGTAAATGAAAAAAAAAATTAAAAATTAAGCAGATAAAAATAATAAAAACATTGAACAGATATATATATACTGGATTATATGTGAGAAAGAATTTCAACAGATAGAGAGAAAGAACCAAAGAGAGAGAAAGAAAGATTGCAACAGATCCTGATTTGATGTATTTCAATAGATAATAAAATTGAACAGATAAGAATAAATTGAACAATGTGACTGGTTTGTTGAACAGATAAGAAATTTTGGATAGATATTTGAACAGATAAGAGATTAAAATTGAACCGATAACAAAATCTAGAAAAAAATTTAAAAAGATAGAAGAAAAAAGTGAACAGATAGTCAACTTTTTTGAATAGATAGACAAAAAAAAAATTAAACACTAAAATGTGAATTTGAACAGATAGAAAAAAAATTCAATAGAAAAATTAAGGAGTAAAATTGAAAACAAAACGTCTTTCAAAACAAACAAAAGGACTTCTGACCAAATTATTTTACTCAATGCCTGCAGAAAACCATCGGAGGAGAAGACTCCATCGATCCAGCTCCTTATGGACAGTTTTTTTTTCAAGCACACAGACCCAATTCTTCCACTAATTTTTTTTTTTTAAAAGTTGTTGATTTGTGTTGTTGTTCAACGATGAAACAAATTGCAACAGATAATTGTAAAAGAAAAAAAAAATTAAAAATTAAGCAGATAAAAATAATTAAAAAAATTGAACAGATATATATATTGGATTATATGTGAGAAAGAATTTCAACATATAGAGAGAAAGAACCAAAGAGAGAGAAAGAAAGATTGCAACAGATCCTGATTTGGTGTATTTCAACAGATAAAAAAATTGAACAGATAAAAATAAATTGAACATTGCCACTGGTTGGTTGAACAGATAAGAAATTTTGGATAGATATATGTGAACAGATAAGAGATTAAAATTGAATTAATAACAACATCTAGAAAAAAATTTGAAAAGATAAGGAAAAAAAAGTGAACAGATAGTCAACTTTTTTGAATATATAGACAAAAAAAAATAATTAAACACTAAAATGTAAGATAGTCAACTTTTTTGAATATATAGACAAAAAAAATAATTAAACACTAAAATGTAAATTTGAACAGATAGAAAAAAAAAAATTAAACAGATAAATTAAGGAGTAAAATTGAAAACAAAACGTCTTTCAAAACAAACAAAAGGACTTCTCACCAAATTATTTTACTCAATGCCTGCAGAGAACCATCGGAGGAGAAGACTCCAGTGATCCAGCTCCTTATGGACAGTTTTTTTTTTCAACCACACAGACCAATTCTTTTTTTTTTTTTTAAGTTCTTGATCTGTGTTGTTGTTCTACGATGAAACAAATTGCAATAGATAGTTGTAAATGAAAAAAAAAATTAAAAATTAAGCAGAGAAAAATATTAAAAAAATTGAACAGATATATATACTAGATTGTATGTGAGAAGGAATTTCAACAGATAGAGAGAAAGAACCAAAGAGAGAGAAAGAAAGATTGCAACAAATCCTGATTTGGTGTATTTCAACAGATAATAAAATTGAACAGATAAAAATAAATTGAACATTCTGACTGGTTTGTTGAACAGATAAGAAATTTTGGATAGATATTTGAACAGATAAGAGATTAAAATGGAATTGATAACAAAATCTAGAAAAAAATTTGAAAAGATAGGGAAAAAAAGTGAACAGATAGTCAACTTTCTTGAATATATAGAGAAAAAAAAAATTAAACACTAAAATGTAAATTTGAACAGATAGAAAAAAAAATTCAACAGATAAATTAAGGAGTAAAATTTAAAACAAAACGTTTTTCAAAAGAAACAAAAAGACTTCTCACCAAATTATTTTACTCAAATTGCTGTAGAGAACTATCAAAGGAGAATATTCCATTGATCTAGCACCTTATGGACAGTTTTTTTTTCAACCTCACAGACCCAATTCTTCCACTTTTTAATTTTGTATTTTTTTTATTTTTTTAAGTTGTTGATCTGTGTTGTTGTTCTACGATTGAACAAATTGCAACAGATAGTTGTAAATGAAAAAAGAAATTAAAAATTAAGCAGATAAAAATAATTAAAAAAATTGAACAGATATATATACTGGATTACATGTGAGAAAGAATTTCAACATATAGGGAGAAAGAACCAAAGAGAGAGAAAGAAAGATTGCAACAGATTCTGATTTGGTGTATTTCAACAGATAATAAAATTGAAAAGATAAAAATAAATTGAACATTGTGACTGGTTGTTGAACAGATAAGAAATTTTGGATAGATATTTGAACAAATAAGATTTTAAAATTGAACTGATAACAAAATCTAGAAAAAAATTTGAAAAGATAGGGAAAAAAAGCGAACAGATAGTCGACTTTTTTGAATATATAGACAAAAAAAAATTAAACACTTTAATGTAAATTTGAACATATAGAAAAAAAAAATTCAACAGATAAATTTAGGAGTAAAATTGAAAACAAAACGTTTTTCTAAACAAACAAAAAGACTTCTGACCAAATTATTTTACTCAACGCCTGTAGACGACCATCAGAGGAGAAGACTCCATTGATCCAGCTCCTTATGGACAGTTTTTTTTTTCAAGCACACAGACCCAATTCTTCCACTTTTTTTTTTTAAAGTTTTTGATCTGTGTTGTTGTTCAACGATGAAACAAATTGCAACAGATAGTTGTAAATGAAAAAAAAAATTAAAAATTAAGCATATAAAAATTATAAAAAAATTGAATAGATATGTATATACTGGATTATATGTGAGTAAGAATTTCAAAAGATAGAAAGAAAGAACCAAAGAAAGAGAAAGAAAGATTGCAATAGATCCTGATTTGGTGTATTTCAACAGATAATAAAATTGAACAGATAAAAATAAATTGAATATTGTGACTGGTTTGTTGAACAGATAAGAAATTTTGGATAGATATTTGAACAGATAAAAGATTAAAATTGAATTCATAACAAAATCTACAAAAAAATTTGAAAAGATAGGGGAAAAAAGTAAACAGATAGTCAACTTTTTTGACTATATAGACAAAAAAAATAATTAAACACTTAAATGTAAATTTGAACATATAGAAAAAAAAAATTCAACAGATAAATTAAGGAGTAAAATTAAAAACAAAACGTTTTTCAAAACAAACAAAAAGACTTTTGACCAAATTATTTTACTCAATGCCTGCAGAGGACCATCGGAGGAGAAGATTCCATTGATCCAGCTCCTTACGGACAGTTTTTTTTTTAAGCACACAGACCCAATTCTTTTACTTTTTTTTTTTTAAAATTTTTTTTTGATCTGTGTTGTTGTTCTACGATGAAACAAATTGCAACAGATAGTTGTAAATGAAAAAAAAAATTACAAATTAAGAAGAGAAAAATATTAAAAAAATTGACCAGATATATATATATACTGGATTATATGTGAGAAAGAATTTTAACAGATAGAGAGAAAGAACCAAAGAGAGAGAAAGAAAGATTGCAACAGATCCTGATTTGGTATATTTCAACTGATAATAAAATTGAACAGATAAAAATAAATTGAACATTGTGACTGGTTTGTTGAATAGATAAGAAATTTTGGATAGATATTTGAACAGATAAGAGATTAAAATTGAATTGATAACAAAATCTAGAAAAAAAAAATTTGAATAGATAGGGAAAAAAAGTGAACAGATAGTCAACTTTTTTGAATATATAGACAAAAAAAAATAATTAAACACTAAAATTTAAATTTGAACAGATAGAAAAAAAAATTCAACATATAAATTAAGGAGTAAAATTGAAAACAAAACGTCTTTCAAAACAAACAAAAGGACTTCTCACCAAATTATTTTACTCAATGCCTGCAGAGAACCATCGGAGGAGAAGACTCCATTGATCCAGCTCCTTATGGACAGTTTTTTTTTTCAACCACACAGACCCAATTCTTTTTTTTTTTTTTTAATGTTTTTGATCTGTGTTGTTGTTCTACGATGAAAAAAATTGCAACAGATTGTTGTAAATGAAAAAAAATAAAAATTAAGCAGATAAAAATAATAAAAAAAATTGAACAGATATATATATACTGGATTATATGTGAGAAAGAATTTTAACAGATAGAGAGAAAGAGCCAAAGAAAGAGAAAGAAAGATTGCAACAGATCCTGATTTGGTGTATTTCAACAGATAATAAAATTGTACAGATAAAAATAAATTGAACGTTGTGACTGGTTTGTTGAACAAATAAGAAATTTTGGATAGATATTTGAACAGATAAGATATTAAAGTTGAATTGATAACAAAATCTAGAAAAAAAATTTGAAAAGATAGGAAAAAAAGTGAACAGATAGTCAACTTTTTTGAATATATAGACAAAAAAAAAAATTAAACACTAAAATGTAAAATTGAACAGATAGGCAAAAAAATTCAACAGATAAATTAAGGAGTGAAATGGAAAACAAACGTCTTTCAAAACAAACAAAAAGACTTCTCACCAAATTATTTTACTCAATGCCTGCAGAGAACCATCGGAGAAGAAGACTCCATTGATCCAGCTCCTTATGGACAGTTTTTTTTTCAACCACACAGACCCAATTCTTCATTTTTTTTTTTAAGTTTTAGATCTGTGTTGTTGCTCTACGATGAAACAAATTGCAACAGATAGTTTTAAATGAAAAAAAATTAAAAATTAAGCAGATAAAAATAATAAAAAAAATTGAACAGATGTATATATATACTGGATTATGTGTGAGAAAGAATTTCAACAGATAGAGAGAAAGAACCAAAGAAAGAGAAAGAAAGATTGCAACAGATCCTGATTTGGTGTATTTCAACATATAATAAAATTGAACAGATAAAAATAAATTGAACATTCTGACTGGTTTGTTGACCAGATAAGAAATTTTGGATAGATATTTGAACAGATAAAAGATTAAAATTGAATTGATAACAAAATCTAGAAAAAAAATTGAAAAGATAGGAAAAAAAAGTGAACAGATAGTCAACTTTTTTGAATATATAGACAAAAAAAAAATTAAATACTAAAATGTAAATTTGAACAGATAGAAAAAAAAAGTCAACAGATAAATTAAGGAGTAAAATTGAAACCAAAACGTCTTTCAAAACAAACAAAAGGACTTCTCACCAAATTATTTTACTCAATGTCTGCATAGAACCATCGGAGGAGAAGACTCCATTGATCCAGCTTCTTATGGACAGTTTTTTTTTTCAACCACACAGACCCAATTCTTCTTCTTCTTTTTTTTTTTTTTAAAGTTTTTTATCTGTATTGTTCTATGATGAAACAAATTGCAACAGATAGTTGTAAATGAAAAAAAAATTAAAAATTAAGCAGATAAAAATTATAAAAAAAAATTGAACAGATATTTATATACTGGATTATATGAGAGTAAGAATTTCAAAAGATAGAGAGAAAGAACCAAAGAAAAGGAAAGAAAGATTGCAACAGATCCTGATTTGGTGTATTTCAACAGATAATAAAATTGAACAGATAAAAATAAATTAAACGTTGTGACTGGTTTGTTGAACAGATAAGAAATTTTGGATAGATATTTGAATAGATAAGAGATTAAAGTTGAATTGATAACAAAATCTAGAAATTTTTTTTGAAAAGATAGGAAAAAAAGTGAACAGATAGTCAATTTTTTTGAATATATAGACAAAAAAAATAATTAAACACTAAAATGTAAAATTGAACAGATAGAAAAAAAAATTCAACAGATAAATTTAGGAGTGAAATTGAAAACAAAACGTCTTTCAAAACAAATAAAAAGACTTCTCACCAAATTATTTTACTCAATGCCTACAGAGAACCATCGGAGGAGAAGACTCCATTGATCCAGCTCCTTATGGACAGTTTTTTTTTTCAACCACACAGACCCAATTCTTCATTTTTTTTTTAAGTTTTTGATCTGTGTTGTTGCTCTACGATGAAACAAATTGCAACAGATAGTTTTAAATGAAAAAAAAATAAAAATTAAGCAAATAAAAATAATAAAAAAAAATTGAACAGATATATATATACTGGATTATGTGTGAGAAAGAATTTAACAGATAGAGAGAAAGAACCAAAGAAAGAGAAAGAAAGATTGCAACAGATCCTGATTTGGCGTATTTCAACAGATAATAAAATTGAACAGATAAAAATAAATTGAACATTCTGACTGGTTTGTTGAACAGATAAGAAATTTTGGATAAATATTTGAACAGATAAAAGATTAAAATTGAATTGATAACAAAATCTAGAAAAAAAATTTGAAAAGATAGGGAAAAAAGTGAACAGATAGTCAACTTTTTGAATATATAGACAAAAAAAAAATTAAACACTAAAATATAAATTTGAACAGATAGAAAAAAAAAGTCAACAGATAAATTAACGAGTAAAATTGAAACCAAAACGTCTTTCAAAACAAACAAAAGGGCTTCTCACCAAATTATTTTACTCAATGCCTGCAGAGAAACATCGGAGGAGAAGAGTCCATTGATCCAGCTTCTTATGGACAGTTTTTTTTTTCAACCACACAGACCCAATTCTTCTTCTTTTTTTTTTTTTTAAAGTTTTTTATCTGTGTTGTTCTATGATGAAACAAATTGCAACAGATAGTTGTAAATGAAAAAAAAATTAAAAATTAATCAGATAAAAATTATAAAAAAAATTGAACAGATATGTATATACTGGATTATATGAGAGTAAGAATTTCAAAAGATAGAGAGAAAGAACCAAAGAAAAGGAAAGAAAGATTGCAACAGATCCTGATTTGGTGTATTTCAACAGATAATAAAATTGAACAGATAAAAATAAATTGAACATTGTGACTAGTTTGTTGAACATATAAGAAATTTTGGATAGATATTTGAACAGATAAGAGATTAAAATTGAATTGATAACAAAATCTAGGGAAACATTTTAAAAGATAGGGAAATAAATGAACGGATAGTCAACTTTTTTGAATATATAGACAAAAAAAAATAATTAAACACTTAAATGTAAATTTGAACATATAGAAAAAAAAATTCAACAGATAAATTAAGGAGTAAAATTGAAATAAAACGTTTTCCAAAACAAACAAAAAGACTTCTGACCAAATTATTTTACTCAATGCCTGCAGAGGACCATCAGAGGAGAAGACTCCATAGATGCAGCTCCTTATGGACAGTTTTTTTTAAGCACACAGACCCAATTCTTTCACTTTTTTTTTTTTTTATAAAAGTTTTTTATCTGTGTTGTTGTTTTACGATGAAACAAATTGCAACAGATAGTTGTAAATGAAAAAAAATTTACAAATTAAGCAAAGAAAAATATTTTAAAAAAATTGAGCAGATATATATATACTGGATTATATGTGAAAAAAAATTTCAACAGATAGAGAGAAAGAACCAAAGAGAGAGAAAGAAAGATTGCAACAGATCCTGATTTGGTATATTTCAACTGATAATAAAATTTAACAGATAAAAATAAATTGAACATTGTGACTGGTTTGTTGAACAGATAAGAAATTTTGGAAAGATATTTGAACAGATAAGAGATTAAAATTGAATTGATAACAAAATTTAGAAAAAATTTGAAAAGATAGGGAAAAAAAGTGAACAAATAGTCAACTTTTTTGAATATATAGACAAAAAAAAATAATTAAACACTAAAATGTAAATTTGAACAGATAGAAAAAAAATTCAATAGATAAATTGAGGAGTAAAATTGAACACAAAACGTCTTTCAAAACAAACAAAAGGACTTCTCACCAAATTATTTTATTCAATGCCTGCAGAGAACCATCGGAGGAGAAGACTCCATTGATCCAGCTCTTTATGGACAATTTTTTTTTCAACCACACAGACCCAATTCTTCATTTTTTTTTTTAAGTTTTAGATCTGTGTTGTTGTTCTACGATGAAACAAATTGCAACAGATAGTTGTAAATGAAAAAAAATTAAAAATTAAGCAGATAAAATAATTAAAAAATTGAAAAGATATATATATACTGGATTATATGTGAGAAAAAATTTCAACAGATAGAGAGAAAGAACCAAAGAAAGAGAAAGAAAGATTGCAACAGATCTTGATTTGGTGTATTTCAACAGATAATAAAATTGAACAGATAAAAATAAATTGAACATTGTGACTGGTTTGTTGAATAGATTGGAAATTTTGGATAGATATTTGAACAGATAAGAGATTAAAATTGAATTGATAACAAAATCTAGAAAAAAAATTTCAAAAGATAGGGAAAAAAAGTGAACAGATAGTCAACTTTTTTGAATATATAGACCAAAAAAAAATTAAACACTTAAATGTAAATTTGAACATATAGAAAAAAAAAGCAATAGATAAATTAAGGAGTAAAATTGAAAACAAAACGTTTTTCAAAACAAACAAAAAGACTTCTAACCAAATTATTTTACTCAATGCCTGCAGAGAACCATCGGAGGAGAAGACTCCATTGATCCAGCTCCTTATGGACAGTTTTTTTTTTTCAACCACACAGACCCAATTCTTTTTTTTTTTTTTTAATGTTTTTGATCTGTGTTGTTGTTCTACGATGAAACAAATTGCAACAGATAGTTGTAAATGAAAAAAAATTAAAAATTAAGCAAAGAAAAATATTAAAAAAAAATTGAACAGATATATATATATATACTAGATTATATGTGAGAAAGAATTTCAACAGATAGAGAGAAAGAACTAAAGAAAGAGAAAGAAAGATTGCAACAGATCCTGATTTGGTGTATTTCAACACATAATAAAATTGAACGGATAAAAATAAATTGAACATTGTGACTGGTTTGTTGAACAGATAAGAAATTTTGGATCGATATTTGAACAGATAAGAGAATAAAGTTGAATTGATAACAAAATCTAGAAAAAAATTGAAAAGATACGGAAAAAAAGTGAACAGATAGTCAACTTTTTTGAATATATAGACAAAAAAAATAATTAAACACTTAAATGTAAATTCGAACATATAGAAAAAAAAAACTCAATATATAAATTGAGGAGTAAAATTGAAAACAAAATGTTTTACAAAACAAACAAACGGACTTCTGACCAAATTATTTTACTCAATGCCTGCAGAGGACCATTGGAGGAGAAGACTCCATTGATCCAGCTCCTTATGGACAATTTTTTTTTTCAAGTAACTGACCCAATTCTTCTCTTTTTTTTTTTTTTGGTTTTTTTTGTTTTTTTTTTTTTAAAGTTTTTGATCTGTGTTGTTGTTCTACAATGAAACAAATTGCAACAGATAGTTGTAAATGCAAAAAAAAAAATTAAAAACTATGAAGATAAAAATAATAATAATAATAATTAAACAGATAGATATATACTAGATTATATGTGAAAAAGAATTTCAACAGAGAAAGAGAAAGAACCAAAGAAAGAGAAAGAAAAATTGCAACAGATCCTGATTTGGTGTATTTCAACAGATAATAAAATTGAACAGATAAAAATAAATTGAACATTGTGACTGGTTTGTTGAACAGATAAGAAATTTTGGATAGATATTTGAACAGATAAGAGATTAAAATTGAATTAATAACAAAATCTAGAAAAAAATTTGAAAGGATAGGGAAAAAAGTGAACAGATAGTCAACTTTTTTGAATATATAGGCAAAAAAAATAATTAAACACTGAAATGTAAATTTGAACATATAGAAAAAAAAATTCAACAGATAAATTAAGAAGTACAATTGAAAACAAAACGTTTTTCAAAACAAACAAAAGGACTTCTGACCAAATTATTTCACTCAATGCTTACAGAGGACCATCGGAGGAGAAGACTCCATTGATCCAGCTCCTTATGGACAGTTTTTTTTTCAAGCACACAGACCCAATTCTTTCACTTTTTTTTTCTCTTTTTTTTTAAGTTTTTGATCTGTGTTGTTGTTCAACGATGAAACAAATTGCAACAGATAGTTGTAAATGAAAAAAAAATTAAAAATTTAGGGGAGAAAAATATTTAAAAATATGAACAGATATATATACTGTATTATATGTGAGAAAAAATTTCAATAGATAATAAAGAGAAAGAACCAAAGAGAGAGAAAGAAAGATTGCAACAGATCCTGATTTGGTGTATTTCAACAGATAATAAAATTTTACAGATAAAAATAAATTGAACATTGTGACTGGTTCGTTGAACAGATAAGAAATTTTGGATAGATATTTGAACAGATAAGAGATTAAAATTGAATTGATAATAAAATCTAGAGAAAAGTTGTAAAAGATAGGGAAAAAAAGTGAACAGATAGTTCTTTACGGACAGTTTTTTTTTTCAACCACACAGACCCAATTCTTCAACTTTTTTATTATTATTATTATTTTTTTTAAAGTTGTTGATCTGTGTTGTTGTTCTACGATAAAACAAATTGCAACAGATAGTTGTAACTGAAAAAAATAATTAAAAATTAAGTAGATAAAAATAATTTAAAAAATTGAACAGATATATGTATACTGGATTATATGTGAGAAAGAATTTCAACATATAGAGAGAAAGAACCAAAGAGAGAGAAAGAAAGATTGCAACAGATCCTGATTTGGTGTATTTCAACAGATAATAAAATTGAAAAGATAAAAATAAATTGAACATTGTGACTGGTTTGTTGAACAGATAAGAAATTTTGGACAGATATTTGAACAGATAAGAGATTGAAATTGAACTGATAAAAAAATCTAGAAAAAAATTTGAAAAGATGGTGAAAAAAAGTGAACAGATAGTCAAATTTTTTGAATATATAGACAAAAAAAATAATTAAACATTAAAATGTAAATTTGAACAGATAGAAAAAAAAATTCAACAGATAAATTAAGGAGTTGTCACGGCCCAAACCCGCCCCTATAGGTTTGGCACCGTAACCGGCCAGTAATCCGAGGATTACCTACGGCCTCTGAACAGATTAACAAAATATTAGGGGCTAGCGGAAGCAAGTATTAATATACAATGTCCATTGAGCTGTGCAGACTTATATGAGACAGAAAAATTTTAAACTTTTTATTTACATATATACACAAGACTTGAAGAACCAAACAAGAAGACATAACTTAAACTTTAAATTACATAACGACAACACTTAACATATCCGGAACCTCCACGGGAGGCACATAGGTTGGCTGACAGAACGGATTCTAGACAGATGCCTCTAAGCCTGGTCACGCGCCTGATCACCTACATACATAAATAATAGACTGAGCTAAAGCCCAGTGAATAATAACAGAGTAAAGGGTTTTAATGAATGATGTCCATCACAGAGTTAGAAATCAGAGTTTATACCAGAAACATAATCTTATCAGAAATAGAGTCTTATGCATTTTCAGATTTCAAATCAGAAACAGATTCAGATACATGCTCATATTCATATTCATATTCATAATCAGATTTTGCATAAGATCATATGTGGTACATCCATTAGCTAACAGATCAGATTGGTCTAGAGACCACAGACAGAGTTGGTACCAACGACCAGGAGGGTCCATAACTTGCGCGCAAGTAGCCATGGTATTATTTCCCCCAGGCAAGGGCCAGATACAGATAACCACGGTATTATATCCCCCGGGTAAGGGCCAGATCCACGGTATTATATCCCCCGGGTAAGGGCCAGATACTAAGGGTGCCACAAATACTTTTCAGAAAACTGGACATTCATTCATTCATTTCCAACATATCATAGCTTTTCAAGAATCAATCATTTCGTATCATAGTATACTGAAAATACATAACATTGAACATAACTTTACAAAGTTATTACTCACAGATGGCTGCAAAAGCAAATCAGGCAGACTAGACATATCAGATAAATCGGGCAGACAATGGCGCGTGACCTACACAAGCACATAACATATACACATAGAAATACAATGTTATTTCCTTGATCAATCTTGACTTTCCTGTCTTTTCTGCCCAAGTAGTCTGAGATTCTACTACGTGTATTCTTTCTTTAGTTAAATGAATCGGGTTCTCATTTCGCATATTCTTTTATTACTAAGTCCTTCTTTTCCAAATAGATTGATCCTTTACTTGGCTTCTTAAATAATTACTACAAGATCAATGATTCAATCTTTAACTAACTAATCTATGTTGATTAGTAGCTTGTTAATCTTTATTAATTCATAAATTGGTAATTTATTTAAAATCATGCCCCAATTGCCAAATTCAATTTTTAATTCATCTCCTCTATATCAAGCCAAATTCCAACTCAAAATGATTAACTTCTAACTTAATCTCCATAAATTGAACATGGCTCCAAACTCTCATTTTCTTTTAGTTACATAAAATTGGTGTCAAGTTCTTTCTATTTTCCTTGAAATCATGAAATTAAAGTCATGAAACTTCTTATAAATTCTCCAACTAGTTTCCATAATCTTAAACCCAACTAAATTTGAAATCAAAATATGTTTAATTTGAGTCAAACTCTTAAATTACATTACATGCATGGGTTAAGGATTTAAAATCAAAACCTCATTTATCTTCAAAATTGATTCTAGATTTCCATGAATTGAATGTTTTGCAAAACTTTTCCTCATTCTCTTCAAATCATGGGTTGATTATCTCAAATTCTTCAAAATCTAAGATGAGAGTACTAAAACTTATTAATTTGCTCATGCATGTAACAATAAAACTTAATCCCATGCATGACTACAAAATCACACTCCAATTATTAATTTCTAAATTTATTCCATAACCATAAACCTAGATCAATTTTTTTTTTCATCAATTTGCTAATTTCTTCCAATTACATGATGTTGATTCCAACTCATCTTTAATTTCAAGGGTAATGTAAATATTCTACAAGAAATCAAGCATGATTTCATACCTTGCACCTTATTTCCAGCATGTTTGGTTAATTTCCCTTCCTTTCCCTTGTTCTTTCTTCAAGATTTGGAACTCTCTCTCTCTCTCTCTCTCTCGGCACCATCTCTCTCTTACTCGGCTGTTTTGCTCAGTTGAATGCATATACACAGAGCATAAATCTCTAAGGCTCAAACCTTGTTTGATTTCAATTGTTATTTTATTAAGAATGGTGGGACACTTGTCCACCTAGGAATAATCCATGTGGTGGTATATATTAGGATTAAACAAGCACACTAATTACACAATAGTTTAATTGAATATCACTTAGTTTTAATTAACCTAGATTAATCCTAACTAATCACAAGTCCAACATAATTTAATTAGTCCAATTGGTTTCGATTAGAGCCTAATTAAATATATTTAAAATTATCAGTCCAAATCAGATTTTTAATCAATATCCCAAAAGGCTCCAATTATTAAGTTAAACTTATTTCCAACCTAAATCTTGGTTTCTTAAATCATTTAGGTCTTCAATTTCTGATCAGACTCAAATTCTCATCAATAAATCATATATTCAAATTGGGCACATCATAATTAAATTTAATTTATAATATCTACAATCCTCAATCCTCATGACTTAATCAACTCCAACTAGGACCTAATTAATCGAATCTCAATTTTACTAAACTGAAACGAATATTTAATTAAACTCCCAAATGGGTCCATAATTATGATTAAATTGATTCGACTTCTTAACTTCACTTCCTTAAGCCATTTAGACCCTTAATTTCTAATTCCAAATAAATCCTTGATAGGACCATATATGAATCAATCTCCATAATTGTCGTGAATCCCAAATTAAATTATAATAATTGGCAAATAAATTTCCAAATCTCCTTAATTAATTAAATGTTAATTGTTATACGTGGTGGGGTCATTACAGGAGTAAAATTGTAAACAAAACGTCTTTCAAAACAAACAAAAGGACTTCTCACCAAATTATTTTACTCAATGCCTGCTGAGAACCATCGGAGGAGAAGACTCCATTGATCCAGCTCCTTACGGACAGTTTTTTTTTTTCAACCACACAGACCCAATTCTTCATTTTTTTTAAAAAATTTTTTTATCTGTGTTGTTGTTCAACGATGAAAAAAAATTGCAACAGATAGTTGTAAATGAAAAAAAAAATTAAAAATTAAGCAGATAAAAATATTTAAAAAATTGAACAGATATATATATATACTAGATTATATGTGAGAAAGAATTTCAACAGATAGAGAGAAAGAACCGAAGAGAGAGAAAGAAAAATTGCAACAGATCCTGATTTGGTGTATTTCAACAAATAATAAAATTGAACAGATAAAAATAAATTGAACATTCTGACTGGTTTGTTGAACAGATATGAAATTTTGGATTGATATTTGAACAGATAAGAGATTAAAATTTAATTGATAACAAAATCAAGGAAAAAATTTGAAAAGATAGGGAAAAAAGTGAACAGATAGTCAACTTTTTTGAATATATAGACCAAAAAAAAATTAAACACTTAAATGTAAATTTGAACATATAGAAAAAAAAATTCAATAGATAAATTAAAGAGTAAAATTGAAAACAAAACGTTTTTCAAAACAAACAAAAAGACTTCTGACCAAATTATTTTACTCAATGCCTGCAGAGAACCATCGGAGGAGAAGACTCCATTGATCCAGCTGCTTATGGACAGTTTTTTTTTTCAACCACACATACCCAATTCTTTTTTTTTTTTTTTAATGTTTTTGATCTGTGTTGTTGTTGTACGATGAAAGAAATTGCAACAGATAGTTGTAAATGAAAAAAAAATAAAAATTAAGTAGATAAAAATAATAAAAAAAATTGAACAGATATATATATACTGGATTATATGTGAGAAAGAATTTCAACAGATAGAGAGAAAGAACCAAAGAAATAGAAAGAAAGATTGCAACAGATCCAAATTTGGTGTATTTCAACAGATAATAAAACTGAACAGATAAAAATAAATTGAACATTGTGATTGGTTTGTTGAACAGATAAGAAATTTTGGAAAGATATTTGAACCGATAAGAGATTAAAGTTGAATTGATAACAAAATCTAATTTTTTTTTGAAAAGATAGGGAAAAAAAGTGAACAGATAGTCAACTTTTTTGAATATATAGACCAAAAAAAAATAATTAAACAGTTAAATGTAAATTCGAACATATAGAAAAAAAAATTCAATAGATAAATTAAGGAGTAAAATTGAAAACAAAACGTTTTTCAAAACAAACAAAAGGACTTCTAACCAAATTCTTTTACTCAATGCCTGCAGAGGACCATCGAAGGAGAATACTCCATTGATTCAGCTCCTTATGGACAATTTTCTTTTTCAAGTACACAGACCCAGTTCTTCTTCTTCTTCTTCTTTTTTTTTTTTTTTAGTTTTTGATCTGTGTTGTTGTTCTACAATGAAACAAATTGCAACAGATAGTTGTAAATGAAAAAAATTAAAAATTATGCAGATAAAAATAATAAAAAAAATTGAACAGATATATATATATATATACTAGATTATATGTGAGAAAGAATTTCAACAGATAAAGAGAAAGAACCAAAGAACGAGAAAAAAGATTGCAACAGATCCTGATTCTTTGTATTTCAACAGATAATAAAATTGAACAGATAAAAATAAATTGAACATTGTGACTGGTTTGTTGAACAGATAAGAAATTTTGGACAGATAAGAGATTAAAATTGAATTGATAACAAAATCTAGAAAAAAAATTTGAAAGGATAGGGAAAAAAGTGAACAGATAGTCAACTTTTTTAAATATATAGACAAAAAAAATAATTAAACACTAAAATGTAAATTTGAACATAAAAAAAAAATTTAACAGATAAATTAAGGAGTACAATTGAAAACAAAACGTTTTTCAAAACAAACAAAAGGACTTCTGACCAAATTATTTTACTCAATGCCTGCAGAGGACCATCGGAGGAGAAGACTCCATTGATCCAGCTCCTTATGGACAGTTTTTTTTTCAAGCACACAGACCCAATTCTTTCACTTTTTTTTTCTTCTAAGTTTTTGATATGTGTTGTTGTTCTACGAGGAAACAAATTACAAGAGGTAGTTGTAAATGAAAAAAAAAATTAAGAATTTAGCTGAGAAAAATATTTAAAAAATTGAACAGATATATATATACCGGATTATATGTGGCAAAGAATTTCAATAGATAAAGAGAAAGAACCAAAGAGAGAGAAAGAAAGATTGCAACAGATCCTGATTTGGTGTATTTCAACACATAATAAAATTGAACAGATAAAAATAAATTGAACATTGTGACTGGTTCGTTGAACAGATAAGAAATTTTGGATAGATATTTGAACAGATAAGAGATTAAAATTGAATTGATAATAAAATCTAGAGAAAATTTGAAAAGATAGGGAAAAAAAGTGAACAGATAGTTAACTTTTTAAATATATAAACCAAAAAAAATAATTGAACACTAAAATGTAAATTTGAACAGATAAAAAAGAAAATTCAAAAGATAAATTACGGAGTAAAATTGAAAACAAAACGTCTTTCAAAACAAACAAAAGGACTTCTCACCAAATTATTTTACTCAATGTCTGCAGAGAACCATCGGAGGAGAAGACTCCATTGATCTAGCTCCTTATGGACAGTTTTTTTTTTTCAACCACACAGATCCAGTTCTTCCACTTTTTATTATTATTATTATTTTTTTTAAAGTTGTTGATCTGTGTTGTTGTTCTACGATGAAACAAATTGCAACAGATAGTTGTAAGTGAAAAAAATAATGAAAAATTAAGTAGATAAAAATAATTAAAAAAATTGAACAGATATATGTATACTGGATTATATGTGAGAAAGAATTTCAACATATAGAGAGAAAGAACCAAAAAGAGAGAAAGAAAGATTGCAACAGATCCTGATTTGGGATATTTCAACAGATAATAAAATTGAAAAGATAAAAACAAATTGAACATTGTGATTGGCTTGCTGAACAGATAAGAAATTTTGGATAGGTATTTGAACAGATAAGAGATTAAAATTGAACTGATAACAAAATCTAGAAAAAAATTTCAAAAGATGGTAAAAAAATTGCACAGATAGTCAACTTTTTTGAATATATAGACAAAAAAAAATTAAACACTTTACTGTAAATTTGAACATAGAGAAAAAAAAAATTCAACAGATAAATTAACGAGTAAAATTGAAAACAAAACGTTTTTCAAAACAAACAAAAGGACTTCTGACCAAATTATTTTACTCAATGCCTGCAGAGGACCATCGGAGGAGAATACTCCATTGATTCAGCTCCTTGTGGACAATTTTCTTTTTCAAGTACACAGACCCAGTTCTTCTTCTTCTTTTTTTTTTTTTTTTTTTATAGTTTTTGATCTGTGTTGTTGTTCTACAATGAAACAAATTGCAACAGATAGTTGTAAATGAATAAAAATTAAAAATTATGCAGATAAAAATAATAAAAAAAATTGAACAGATATATATATATACTAGATTATATGTGAGAAAGAATTTCAACAGATAAAGAGAAAGAACCAAAGAACGAGAAAAAAGATTGCAACAGATCCTGATTCTTTGTATTTCAACAGATAATAAAATTGAACAGATAAAAATAAATTGAACATTGTGACTGGTTTGTTGAACAGATAAGAAATTTTGGATAGATATTTGAACAGATAAGAGATTAAAATTGAATTGATAACAAAATCTAGAAAAAAATTTGAAAGGATAGGGAAAAAAAGTGAACAGATAGTCAACTTTTTTGAATATATAGACAAAAAAATAATTAAACACTAAAATGTAAATTTGAACATATAGAAAAAAAAAATTTAACAGATAAATTAAGGAGTACAATTGAAAACAAAATGTTTTTCAAAACAAACAAAAGGACTTCTGACCAAATTATTTTACTCAATACCTGCAGAGGACCATCGGAGGAGAAGACTCCATTGATCAAGCTCCTTATGGACAGTTTTTTTTTCAAGCACACAGACCCAATTCTTTCACTTTTTTTTTTCTTTTTTTTTTCTAAGTTTTTGATATGTGTTGTTGTTCTACGAGGAAACAAATTGCAAGAGGTAGTTGTAAATGAAAAAAAAAATTAAAAATTTAGCTGAGAAGAATATTTAAAAAATTGAACAGATATATATATACCGGATTATATGTGGCAAAGAATTTCAATAGATAAAGAGAAAGAACCAAAGAGAGAGAAAGAAAGATTGCAACAGATCCTGATTTGGTGTATTTCAACACATAATAAAATTGAACAGATAAAAATAAATTGAACATTGTGACTGGTTCGTTGAACAGATAAGAAATTTTGGATAGATATTTGAACAGATAAGAGATTAAAATTGAATTGATAATAAAATCTAGAGAAAATTTTGAAAAGATAGGGAAAAAAAGTGAACAGATAGTTAACTTTTTGAATATATAAACCAAAAAAAATAATTGAACACTAAAATGTAAATTTGAACAGATAAAAAGAAAATTCAAAAGATAAATTACGGAGTAAAATTGAAAACAAAACGTCTTTCAAAACAAACAAAAGGACTTCTCACCAAATTATTTTACTCAATGTCTGTAGAGAACCATCGGAGGAGAAGACTCCATTGATCTAGCTCCTTATGGACAGTTTTTTTTTTCAACCACACAGATCCAGTTCTTCCACTTTTTTTTTTATTATTATTTTTTTTAAAGTTGTTGATCTGTGTTGTTGTTCTGCGATGAAACAAATTGCAACAGATAGTTATAAGTGAAAAAAATAATGAAAAATTAAGTAGATAAAAATAATTTAAAAAATTGAACAGATATATGTATACTGGATTATATGTGAGAAAGAATTTCAACATATAGAGAGAAAGAACCAAAAAGAGAGAAAGAAAGATTGCAACAGATCCTGATTTGGAGTATTTCAACAGATAATAAAATTGAAAAGATAAAAATAAATTGAACATTGTGACTGGTTTGCTGAACAGATAAGAAATTTTGGATAGATATTTGAACAGATAAGAGATTAAAATTGAACTGATAACAAAATCTAGAAAAAAATTTCAAAAGATGGTAAAAAAATTGCACAGATAGTCAACTTTTTTGAATATATTGACAAAAAAAAATTAAACACTTTACTGTAAATTTGAACATATAGAAAAAAAAAATTCAACAGATAAATTAACGAGTAAAATTGAAAACAAAACGTTTTTCAAAACAAACAAAACGACTTCTGACCAAATTATTTTACTCAATGCCTGCAAAGGACCATTGGAGGAGAAGACTCCATTGATCCAACTCATTATGGACAGTTTTTTTTTCAAGCACACAAACCCAATTCTTGAACTTTTTTATTTTTATTTTTGATCTGTGTTGTTGTTCAACGATGAAAAAAATTGCAACAGATGGTTGTAAATGAAAAAAAAAATTAAAAATTAAGCAGATAAAAATATTTAAAAAATTGAACAGATGTATATATATACTGGATTATATGTGAGAAAGAATTTCAACCGATAGAGAGAAAGAACCAAAGAGAGAGAACGAAAGATAGCAACAGATCCTGATTTAGTGTATTTGAACAGATAAAAATAAATTGAACATTCTGACTCGTTTGTTGAACAGATAAGAAATTTTGGATCGATATTTGAACAGATAAGAGATTAAAATTGAATTGATAACAAAATCTAGAAAAAATTTGATAAGATAGGGAAAAAAAGTGAACAGATAGTCAACTTTTTTGAATATATAGACCAAAAAAAAATTAAACACTAAAATGTAAATTTGAACAGATAGAAAAAAAAATTGAACAGATAAACTAAGGAGTAAAATTGAAAACAAAACGTCTTTCAAAACAAATAAAAGGACTTCTCACCAAAATATTTTACTCAATGCCTGCAATGAACTATCGGAGGAGAAGACTCCATTGATCCTGCTCCTGATGGACAGTTTTTTTTTTCAACCACAAGGACCCAATTCTTCATCTTTTTTTTTTTAAAGTTTTTGATCTGTGTTGTTGTTCTACGATGAAACAAATTGCAACAGATAGTTGTAAATGAAAAAAAAATTAAAAATTAAGCAGAGAAAAATATTAAACAAAATTGAACAGATATATATATATGCTGGATTATATGTGAGAAAGAATTTCAACAGATAGAGAGAAAGAACCAAAGAGAGAGAAAGAAAGATTGGAACAGATCCTGATTTGGTGTATTTCAACTGAAAATAAAATTGAACAGATAAAAATAAATTGAACATTATGACTGGTTTGTTGAACAGGTAAGAAATTTTGGATAGATATTTGAACAGATAAGAGATTAAAATTTAATTGATAACAAAATTTAGAAAAAAAAAATTGAAAAGATAGGGAAAAAAAGTGAACAGATAGTCAACTTTTTTAAATATATAGACAAAAAAAAATAATTAAACACTAAAATGTAAATTTAAACAGATAGAAAAAAAATTCAACAGATAAATTAAGAAGAAAAATTGAAAACAAAACGTCTTTCAAAACAAACAAAATGACTTCTCACCAAATTTTTTTACTCAATGCCTACAGAGAACCATCGGAGGAGAAGACTCCATTGATCCAGCTCCTTATGGACAGTTTTTTTTTTAACCACACAGACCCAATTCTTTTTTCTTTTTTTTCCAGTTTTTGATCTGTGTTGTTGTTCTACGATGAAACAAATTGCAACAGATAGTTGTAAATGAAAAAAAAAATAAAAATTAAGCAGAGAAAAATATGAAACAAAATTGAACAGATATATATATATATATGCTGGATTATATGTGAGAAAGAATTTCAACAGATAGAGAGAAAGAACCAAAGAGAGAGAAAGAACCAAAGAGAGAGAAAGAAAGATTGGAACAGATCCTGATTTGGTGTATTTCAACTGAAAATAAAATTGAACAGATAAAAATAAATTGAACATTATGACTGGTTTGTTGAACAGGTAAGAAATTTTGGATAGATATTTGAACAGATAAGAGATTAAAATTTAATTGATAACAAAATTCAGAAAAAAAAAAATTGAAAAGATAGGGAAAAAAAGTGAACAGATAGTCAACTTTTTTAAATATATAGACAAAAAAAAATAATTAAACACTAAAATGTAAATTTGAACAGATAGAAAAAAAATTCAACAGATAAATTAAGAAGAAAAATTGAAAACAAAACGTCTTTCAAAACAAACAAAATGACTTCTCACCAAATTTTTTTACTCAATGCCTACAGAGAACCATCGGAGGAGAAGACTCCATTGATCCAGCTCCTTATGGACAGTTTTTTTTTTAACCACACAGACCCAATTCTTTTTTCTTTTTTTTCCAGTTTTTGATCTGTGTTGTTGTTCTACGATGAAACAAATTGCAACAGATAGTTGTAAATGAAAAAAAAATTAAAAATTAAGCAGAGAAAAATATGAAACAAAATTGAACAGATATATATATATATGCTGGATTATATGTGAGAAAGAATTTCAACAGATAGAGAGAAAGAACCAAAGAGAGAGAAAGAAAGATTGCAACAGTTCCTGATTTGGTGTATTTCAACAGATAATAAAATTGAACAGATAAAAATAAATTGAACATTGTGATTGGTTTGTTGAACAGATAAGATATTAAAATTGAATTGATAACAAAATCTAGAAAAAAAATTGAAAAGACAGGGAAAAAAAGTGAACAGATAGTCAACTTTTTTGAATATATAAACCAAAAAAAATAATTAAACACTAAAATGTAAATTTGAACAGATAGAAAAAAAATTCAACAGATAAATTTGGGAGTAAAATTGAAAACAAAACGTCTTTCAAAACAAACAAAAGGACTTCTGAGCAAATTATTTTACTCAATGCCAGCAGAGGACCATCGGAGGAGAAGACTCCATTGATCCAGCTCCTTATGGACAGTTATTTTTTTCGACCACGCAGACCCAATTCTTCTTCTTTTTTTTTTTTTTTTTTTAAGTTTTTGAGCTGTGTTGTTCTACGATGAAATGAATTGCAACAGATAGTGGTAAATGAAAAAAAAATTAAAAATTAAGCAGATAAAAATAATAAAAAAATTGAACAGATATATATATACTGGATTATATGTGAGAAAGAATTTCAGCAGATAGAGAGAAAGAACCAAAGAAAGAGAAAGGAAGATTGCAACAGATCCTGATTTGGCGTATTTCAACAGATAATAAAATTGAACAGATAAAAATAAATTGAACATTGTGACTGGTTTGTTGAACAGATAAGAAATTTTGGATAGATATTTGAACAGATAAGAGATTAAAATTGAATTGATAACAAAATCTGGAAAAAAAATTTCAAAAATAGGGAAAAAAAGTGAACAAATAGTCAACTTTTCTGAATATATAGACAAAAAAAAATAATTAAACACTTAAATGTAAATTTGAACATATAGAAAAAAAAATTCAATAGATAAATTAAGGAGTAAAATTGAAAACAAGACTTTTTTCAAAACAAACAAAAGGACTTCTGACCAAATTATTTTACTCAATGCCTGTAGAGGACCATCGGAGGAGAAGACTCCATTGATCCAGCTCCTTATGGACAATTTTTTTTTTCAAACACACAGACCCAATTCTTCCACTTTTTTTTTTTAATAATTTTTTTTTTAAGTTATTGATCTGTGTTGTTGTTCTACGATGAAACAAATTGGAACAGATAGTTGTAAATGAAAAAAAAATAAAAATTAAGCAGATAAAAATAATTAAAAAAATTGAACAGATATATATATACTGGATTATATGTGAGAAAGAATTTCAACATATAGAGAGAAAGAACCAAAGAGAGAGAAAGAAAGATTGGAACAGATCCTGATTTGGTGTGTTTCAACAGATAATAAAATTGAAAAGATAAAAATAAATTGAACATTGTGACTGGTTTGTTGAACAGATAAGAAATTTTGGATAGATATTTGAACAGATAAGAGATTAAATTGAATTGATAACAAAATCTAGAAAAAAAACTTGAAAAGATAGGGAAAAAAACTGAACAGATAGTCAACTTTTTTGAATATATAGACAAAAACAAAATAATTAAACACTATAATGTAAATTTGAACAGATAGAAAAAACATTCAACAGATAAATTAAGGAGTAAAATTGAAAATAAAACATTTTTCAAAACAAACAAAACGACTTCTTACCAAATTATTTTACTCAATGCCGGCAGAGAACCGTCGGAGGAGAAGACTACATTGATCCAGCTCCTTATGGACAGTGTTTTTTTCAACCACACAGACCCAATTCTTTTTTTCTTTTTTTTTAAATTTTGGATCTGTGTTGTTGTTCTACGATGAAACAAATTGCAACAGATAGTTGTAAATGAAAAAAAATTAAGAATCAAACAGATAAAAATAATAAAAAAAATTGAACAGATATATATATACTGGATTATATGTGAGAAAGAATTTCAACAGATAGAGAGAAAAAACCAAAGAAAGAGAAAGAAAGATTGCAACAGATCCTGATTTGGTTTATTTCAACAGATAATAAAATTGAACAGATAAAAATAAATTGAACATTGTGACTGGTTTGTTGAACAGATAAGAAATTTTGGAAAGATCTTTGAACAGATAAGAGATTAAATTTGAATTGATAACAAAATCTAGAAAAAATTTTCAAAAAATAGGGTAAAAAAGTGAACAGATAATCAACTTTTTTGAATATATAGACAAAAAAAATACTTAAACACTTAAATGTAAATTTGAACATATAGAAAAAAAAATTCAATAGATAAATTAAGGAGTAAAATTGAAAACAAAACATTTTTCAAAAACAAACAAAAGGACTTCTAACCAAATTATTTTACTCAATGCCTGTAGAGGACCATCGGAGAAGAAGACTCCATTGATCCAGCTCCTTATGGACAATTTTTTTTTCAAGCACACAGACCCAATTCTTCCACTTTTTTTTTTTTGAGTTTTTGATCTGTGTTGTTGTTCTACAATGAAATACGATGAAACAAATTGCAAAAGATAGTTGTAAATGGAAAAAAAATTAAAAATTAAGCAGATAAAAATAATTAAAAAAATTGAACATATATATATTGGATTATATGTGAGAAAGAATTTCAACATATAGAGAGAAAGAACCAAAGAGAGAGAAAGAAAGATTGCAACAGATCCTGATTTGGTGTATTTTAACAGACAATAAAATTGAAAAGATAAAAATAAATTGAACATATAGACTGGTTCGTTGAACAGATGACAAATTTTGGATAGATATTCGAACAGATAAGAGATTAAAATTGAACTGATAACAAAATCTAGAAAAAAATCTGAAAAGATAAGGGAAAAAAGTAAACAGATAGTCAACTTTTTTGAATAAATGGACAAAAAAAATAATTAAACACTTAAATGTAAATTTGAACATATAGAAAAAAAAATCAACAGATAAATTAAGGAGTAAAATTGAAAACAAAACGTTTTTCAAAACAAACAAAAAGGACTTCTCACCAAATTATTTTACTCAATGCCTGCAGAGGACTATCGGAGAAGAAGACTCCATTGATCCAGCTCCTTATGGACAGTTTTTTTTTTCAAGCACACAGACCCAATTCTTCCACTTTTTTTTTTATTTTTTTTATTTTTTTTATTTTATTTTTTTTTAGTATTTGATCTGTGTTGTTGTTCAACGATGAAACAAATTGCAACAGATAGGTCTAACGGAAAAAAAAATTTAAAAATTAAGCAGATAAAAATATTAAAAAAATTGAACAGATATATATACTGAATTATAAGTGAGAAAGAATTTCAACAGATAGAGAGAAAGAACCAAAGAGAGAGAAAGAAAGATTGCAACAGATCCTGATTTTGTGTATTTCAACAGATAATAAAATTGAACAGATAAAAATAAATTGAACATTCTGACTGGTTCGTTAAAGAGCTAAGAAATTTTGGATAGATATTTGAACAGATAAGAGATTAAAATTGAATTGATAATAAAATCTAGAAAAAAAATTTGAAAAGATAGGGAAAAAAAGTGAACAGATAGTCAACTTTTTTGAATATATAGACAGAAAAAATAATTAAACATTAAAATCTAAATTTGAACAGATAGAAAAAAAATTCAACAGATAAATTAAGGAGTAAAATTGAAAACAAAACGTCTTTCAACACAAACAAAAGGACTTCTGACCAAATTATTTTACTCAATGGCTGCAGAGGACCATCGGAGGAGAAGACTCCATTGATCTAGCTCCTTATGGACAGTTTTTTTTGTCAAGCACACAGATCCAATTCTTCCACTTCTCTTTTTTTTTCTTTCCTTAAGTTTTTGATCTGTGTTGTTGTTCTACGAAGAAAAAAATTTCAACAGATAGTTGTAAATGAAAAAAAAAATTAAAAATTAAGCAGAGAAAAATATTAAAAAAATTGAACAGATATATATATACAGAATTATATGTGAGAAAGAATTTCAACAGATAGAGAGAAAGAACCAAAGAGAGAAAAAGAAAGATTGGAACAGATCCTGATTTGGTGTATTTCAACAGATAATAAAATCGAACAGATAAAAATAAATTGAACATTGTGACTGGTTCGTTGAACAGATAAGAAATTTTGGATAGATATTCGAACAGATAAGAGATTAAAACTGAATTGATAATAAAATCTAGAAAAAAAATTTGGAAAGATAGGGAAAAAAAGTGAACAGATAGTCAACTTTTTTGAATATATAGACAAAAAAAAAAATAATTAAACACTAAAACGTAAATTTGAACACATAGAAAAAAAAATTCAACAGATAAATTAAGGAGTAAAATTGAAAACAAAACGTCTTTCAAAACAAGCAAAAGGATTTCTAACCAAATTATTTTACTCAATGTAACGCCCCGAAAATAATCCCGCATAACTATCACATCAACCCACTTCAAGATGACACATTAACCAAATCCATTTACATGGTTCCAATATTTACCAACGTATTCCCACATGCCATTATACATTTATTTACAACTAGTGCATGAACCGATAGCATGTAAAAGAAATTATTAAATCACAACACATAAGGCCCTCAAGGGCTTACAAGTTCCAAGGCAGTAGCCCGGTTACACATAATGGTCTCTCGGACCCAAACATATTAGCCCTTGGCTTACAACAAATATCACAACAAAACAAGAGTCGAAGTACTCTTCTTCAAAATATCTCCACGCCCTTAGCTTGAAAGGGGTCACCACATCTTTACCTGCACCAATTCCCATAGGGGTGAGCATAAAGCCCAGTAGAGATTCCTCACAAAGTATATACAGTTATGCCAACCCATCAACGTTAAAAATGCATATGTAATGTCATGCAAGTGTCAATAGTGAAGGAAAATCTTATTTCAATGCACCATTTCAAAATCATCATGTTCCCAATAATATTCAATGCGTTATTTTAAATCCACCATGTTCTCAATAATGTTATGCAATCTCATTAATTTCAAACTTCCAACATTTAACAACAGGGGCGGTAAATACGACACTGGTAATCCCTAGGCTGATGTCTGCAAGTAGACTCTACGAGTACTACCAAACTGTCATTTTTACCGGTGCTAACCGGAAGGCTCGACACCTATCCGCGCGGCTTTCGGGTCTTTCACCCTGGACACTCAGGCCAACTTATCAGATTCATCTACACCCCCTATCTGGACTTACCAACGTATTTACCCCATACACATTTCCATTAGTTCTCATTACAATGATCTTTCTCAAAATGAATGCTTTTCCAACTCATGTCATGATATGCAATGATGACTTTAAAACAATAGAGAATATGGTGTAACAATTACTAACTCATAGCATTCTTTTAAATTTAACAAAAAAAAGTATGTCTACAACCATATTCAACATCACATTTCCATTTCCTCCTTACCGTGTTCTCCCACAAGATACCCATGCGTCTCCAACGCATAATTACACTTTCTCATTTCACACAATAGCCATGTGTCTTCGACACACCACAACAATTCCTCAACATTAATTCTTCATGACCAAACTTTCAATATGGTTAACATGTCATCATTCATTTCGCTTACCGTTACTTTACAATTAGGTATTTTACAACACTTAAGGCACTCAACAACTCACCACTTTACCACTCTACACAAATGTGCTTTTATCAAAGAATTTATAAAAGAGGGCCTCCATTTAGATATATATACATATATCAAAAGTTGCTATTTTGCTAGACATTTGGTGAGACTCACTCTCATACATCCTCTTGATACAAGAAAATAAATAATTTCAAGACATCTTCATTATTTTTCAAAAGCCCCAATTTCTAGGGTTTTCATTGAAAGCCAAAACTTCATCATTTTCTAAAAGAAACTCCATCATAATCATTCATCATGTGGTTAATAGAGAGAAACCCTCAAGAACTAGTAAAGGTTAGAGATTTCAAACCCATATTCAAGATTCTCAATATTTTGAACCAAACTCTAAAATCTAGCACAAAACTTTAAGAATATTTTTAAATCAATACCAAAGTAGCAAAACTATATATATAACTCAAGAAATCCCTACCTTAAAGCTTGATGAAGAAAGATGAGTTGAAACCCTAGCCTCAAAGATGAGAAAAACTTTGGATCTCCAACACCCAAGTGAAGCCCTAGCTTTGGATTTTCAAGATTGAGAGAAAGATGATGAAGATCTTGACCCACAAATTTGCAAAATCAAAGTGTATAGATGTTTTAGGAGGTTTTCTAGAGAGAAGGGGGAGAAATATGTGTTTTAGAGTGAGAGGGAGATGAGTATAATGAGAGATATATTTGGATCAAAATGATACAAAAAACAGAGTTTCGGACTGCCCAGTTGGCCGCTCGTGCGGCCATTTTCTCCGCTCGTGCGCTCTTAGACAGTAGCCAATTTCTGGGTGTCAAGTTTGGCCGCTCGTGCGGCCACTCCCACCGCTCGTGCGGTACAATACCGCACGTGCGGCCTAGGGCTCCGCTCGTGCGGTCCTGGCCCAGCAGCCCAAAGTTTCAACTTTGTCCCCGGCACCCCGAACTCACCCGTGCACCCTCCGGAACAAACAAAATTTAACACTGAACAAAAGGACACTAGAATTCCAATCTAGGGAACCATCCCGGACATCTCAAACCCAACGAAGGCACATGGAGAACGAAGCGAAGAAAGAAAGAAGAAGAAAGGAAAGGAACCAGGTCGTCACAACCTCCCCACCATAAGAAATTTCGTCCCCGAAATTTGAATAACTCACCAACAAAAGTGTTCTAGCAAAACGGTCATTTCAACAACATTATCTACTTACAACAATTATGTTCAACCAACATTTGACAGTCTTTTCATCATCAACTCGTCAAAGCACAAACACTCAATTTACAATGAAATGAATTATCTATGACCATATATTATGCTCTTTATTATCATTCTCCAAAACAATAGTTCCCTTATATCAAGCTTTCGGAATAAAACATTCATATCAATTATCTTTCTTTCATAATCTCAAGCTTCGATTTACAATACATACAACAACATGCGATCAATAATTCAACATTCTCTTCCTTAACACTAGGAAACATTACAATTAAAACAAAACAACCAAGCCTGCTCAAACAAATCCGGATACTTGGAGCGGACCCCCGCTTCCCGTCCCCAAGTCGCTTCCTCAATCCCATGGTGTCTCCACAACACCTACACTAGCGATATGGTCTTGGATCACATAATGAACCCCCGAAAGTTGTGGTGGTAAAGCTAACCGGTACGCCACTCCCCCGATCCTCTCCAATAACTCGAAGGCCCAAAGAACCTCGGAGGCCACTGACCCCTCTTACCGAACCTCATCACACCCTGCCTAGGTGAGATCTTAAGGAACCTACGATTGCCCACTTCAAAGAACAAAGGTTGTCTCCTCCTATCGGCATAACTTTCTATCGGCTTTGGGCCGTAACTACCCTCTTTCGGATGAGAGCAACTTTCTCGGTTGCCTCCCTAGCAAACTCCGGACCCTACAATGGTGCATCCCCTACCTTGGCCTAACAAACTGGTGACCCACAAGGTTGGCCATACAAGGCCTTAGACGGTGCCAAGGAAGACCTCCCAACCGACCAAAGAAACACAACATCAACCTCCGGCCACAACCCAATTGGAGTACTACCCCGACTCTAAGAACGCCAAGGATACCGAATTGGTCATGAACACAAGGAAGGGTCATAGACTTCCCCTCGATTCACACTACTCACTGGGTCTATGAGACAAGAACAACAAACAACCATGACAACCACACGCATCCCCGGGTATCCACCACCACTAGCCCAAACACTCTCCACGTTCAACACTCCAACAAAATGGAAACTGGATTCTTACCACAAAATCCTTGGTTACCTCGTTTAAGGAAAATGGCACAACAAAACTCGGCTCGAGACAAGACTCCAGTCTAACAAGTTCTTACAACGCCTGACAATCCATATAACCGAACGCACAAAACTCGAGATTTAGAATTACAATTAAAGTGGCTACACCAACGCATTAAAAAGGTACAATAATCAACAATTCCGTTCCAAAAGAAGGTTTTCATCTTTTTCTTAATTATGGGTAAAAATCATCTCTTTATATACAAAACATTTTCTCAAAAGTGTTTCAAACTCACACCGATCACAAGTCAAAATGCGTTTTCTTCCTTTCAAGCAAAAATCCAAAATTCGTTCATTTAATTTCCACTCCACCATAACAACCGGCGGATCCCCGCCGTTAACCAACAACACCCAATACCCGCATGGTGATGCCACGATCACAACAACATAACATAGCTTTTCCACAATATTAATTAACATAACACAACAATTATGCCATTCCGTTCCGTCAATAACGTTATTCTTACCACCCAAGTTATTATTTACACAAGATAACGACACGACCACATAAACTAGCTAAAATAGGAATTGTTCTTGTCATCTTAAAAGAAAGAATATCCCCTTCTCTTTTTTTTTGAATTCGTACAATTTTCCAATGAAGGATTCGTGTTATAGGCTTTGAGTAAAAACAATTCATTTTGTAATTATTTCTCCCAAAACAAGCTTTAAAAATTTACCCCAAGGGTTTTAGTTGAAATAGAAATGCCAATAAAGTTTTTCAAAAACCAATAATCACATATCAATTTATCTCCTCAACAACACCTGGTGAATTCCCACCATCACCCAATCACGTCCATCGCACTTACAGTGTTTTCACAGGGAGATAACCACATCTCTTAATATAACAACAATTAGAAATAATCACGGTATAAAATGAAACAATGCAACACACATAACTTTCCAAACTCCGAAGGTTCCACGCCAACACAAACAGTAGCCAAAAGAACATCAATACCCAAGAGCCCATGAGTATTCCCAACCCAGAAGCTAACACTCTACCTTGATTCACGGCTTCAAAAACTTACACCGAGATGCGCACAACGATAACCGCGCACAACGATAACCACACACAAATGCAAGGCCCGACGCCCTAGGCACAACTCACGGCACCACGCTGCCTTCTAGACAATTTGTACAAAATTTCCAAAAGCTCAACCTTACAACCCACACCTAACCATTCTAAAGTGACTATTTGTCACCCTCCTTAATATTTCCAACTCAACTAATCACCCGAGAGTTTCCACTCCTGGTATTCAAACACCTACATACCATTCTCAAAGGGATTCAATTCACACGCCTAGATGGCCAACACACTCTTACACCCAACACAAGACCGAGTAGGTCAACGGCGATCACACAATTAGGGTCACCCAAGACAATCTTACCAACGGTACACTCGTTACCTATAACACCAACCATTCATCGCTCTAGTAATACTTCAAGTATCTACCCACGGAATTCTTTTCCCTACTCAAATCTCCACCAAAATTTAACAACACTACAAGCTTATTCCACACACCTTCATTAACTCACAATCAACCTCGACACAACACTAATCCTATTAATGGTCGAGAGGATCCCAATGAACTTACAAATCACAAAATTTTAAAACGCTAAGCAGCACACACAACCACCATTCTCACTACCCGAGGTGTAAACCTCATACCCTCTTAGACATTCCTACATCACTTCCGCCAACCTTCACAAGATTCTAAGGTCTCACACTTCCTCAAACTTAATACTACGTTGGCAAAATTTCTCGTAGACCTCTCAATCCCCATCAACAATTTCTAAATTGGACAAAAATCAAAGGCCATCGCAAGACCATTACAAAATTCAACAGTTGATATACAATAGTACTAGGATCACCAATTTCCATTTACACGTTTCATCACACATACATAACAAGGAAATTTAAGTTTCATTAGCAAGCCCCACACAAGAGGGTAACAAATAACAATACATAACTACGGCGCCTTAGCACCCTATGACACATCGGTCAATCCCAAAAGTTTCACAACTTATAACATAGATTTCTAAAACAAGAGTCCCTCTCAAGGGTGATACTACCGCGCTGGTTGAGAAGTCGACCCTCGCGAAGCTTCCGAAGCCTGGCCTCTTCAGGTCAGATACTGATAACGTCCCCGACTAAACTAATGGAACAAGGTCCGACTAGATTCTGAAACACCGAAAGGATCCACACGTAAAGGGCAAAAATGTCTAGCATGGCCCCGTTGACTATAATCAAAACAAACAATGGACTTCCAACTCTGAACCTGATTTGGAGCTTGAACCTCACTGGGTTCCCCAACGGACGAGCTCGAAACCCCTGAAGAAAACAAGGGCTGAGTCTGGGAGTGAGCATGTGCTCGCCTCCACCTCTTACTAAGTCCAGGGTGTTTATGAACTGTAGGAGTTACCGATGTAGCCTCCTCTCTAACTCGACCAACACTGCTAACCACGGCCTCTCCGTGGGTCAACGCCTCAACTAAATCAAAATAATCCTTCCACCTAGATTCAACCACCTTCTCCCGGATATCATCACGCAACCACCTCTCAAACTCATAACAACGACGCTCCTCTATAGACACCAATTTTGGAACGAATCTCGACAAACTAGCAAACATCCTCTCAAACTGAGCCAAAGGAGTAGCACCCTGGTGCAACTCGACAAACCATTCCCTCAATCTTTTCTAAGTAGAAGGAGGGAGTACTTGGCCAAAAAGGCCTCGGTAAATGCAACCCACGTGGCACCTACGGTACCTTTCACATACTACCACCAATGATTCGCATTCCCTTTCAATTGAAAGGTCGCCAAAGAAACCCTCAACCTGTCGTCCTCGACTCTGAGCATGTCAAGAGTCTTGGTAATCTGTTCCAACCAGCTCTCCACCTCCGGCGGTCTTGCCCCTCCCAAAAACTCCGGTGGATTGGAGCGAAGAAACTCTTTAATAAGTTTGAGGGTACACCGGTTGTCCCCCTCATTGCGAGCTAGAGCGTCTTACACAGCTCTCACAACCTCGCATGCAACTTCCTTGCCGACAGCCGATGCTGTAACGACAGGTGCTAGGGGAACCTCCATGCCCCCTACCAACACTCCTACTACACTTCCATCCTCTAGTTTCCTATATAGACACCCTATAAAATTCAAAAACAAAACCCACTAAGTGCACGACGCAACAGCCTCCCCGAGGCACACACTCTCACCACCACGACCTTGAACCCTTCCCGAAATCTCAATTAAGGAACAAAATGGATAACTTAGCACATAGTTCCAAATGTGCTCGCAACTTGCCTCACACGTTGAGCTACTACAATTATATACATTCTAACACAAAAACAATTCAATTCACTCCACATAAGCACGTAGTCACATAAGCACATACGAATTATCCTTTAGTGATGAGATTCGTCCCACGAGAAACCTAGAATTCTTAGTAGAATGAGTATTGATCAGGTACCCTTCTAATAAGACCTCAAGGAATCTAATAGGCACAAATAACATCTCAAAAGTCTAATCCCATACCCACATAGTCACATAAACATGCTATCACATAATCACATAGACAAAACATTTCCTAATCATGCGAAATGAACCCATTGTGGTATAACAACCACTTCCCGCGAGCCCCAAGTATTCAAACCCGGTAGCTCTGATACCAAGTTGTAACGCCCCGAAAATAATCCTGCATAACTATCACATCAACCCACTTCAAGATGACACATTAACCAAATCCATTTACATGGTTCCAATATTTACCAACGTATTCCCACATGCCATTATACATTTATTTACAACTAGTGCATGAACCGATAGCATGTAAAAGAAATTATTAAATCACAACACATAAGGCCCTCAAGGGCTTACAAGTTCCAAGGCAGTAGCCCGGTTACACATAATGGTCTCTCGGACCCAAACATATTAGCCCTTGGCTTACAACAAATATCACAACAAAACAAGAGTCGAAGTACTCTTCTTCAAAATATCTCCACGCCCTTAGCTTGAAAGGGGTCACCACATCTTTACCTGCACCAATTCCCATAGGGGTGAGCATAAAGCCCAGTAGAGATTCCTCACAAAGTATATACAGTTATGCCAACCCATCAACGTTAAAAATGCATATGTAATGTCATGCAAGTGTCAATAGTGAAGGAAAATCTTATTTCAATGCACCATTTCAAAATCATCATGTTCCCAATAATATTCAATGCGTTATTTTAAATCCACCATGTTCTCAATAATGTTATGCAATCTCATTAATTTCAAACTTCCAACATTTAACAACAGGGGCGGTAAATACGACACTGGTAATCCCTAGGCTGATGTCTGCAAGTAGACTCTACGAGTACTACCAAACTGTCATTTTTACCGGTGCTAACCGGAAGGCTCGACACCTATCCGCGCGGCTTTCGGGTCTTTCACCCTGGACACTCAGGCCAACTTATCAGATTCATCTACACCCCCTATCTGGACTTACCAACGTATTTACCCCATACACATTTCCATTAGTTCTCATTACAATGATCTTTCTCAAAATGAATGCTTTTCCAACTCATGTCATGATATGCAATGATGACTTTAAAACAATAGAGAATATGGTGCAACAATTACTAACTCATAGCATTCTTTTAAATTTAACAAAAAAAAGTATGTCTACAACCATATTCAACATCACATTTCCATTTCCTCCTTACCGTGTTCTCCCACAAGATACCCATGCGTCTCCAACGCATAATTACACTTTCTCATTTCACACAATAGCCATGTGTCTTCGACACACCACAACAATTCCTCAACATTAATTCTTCATGACCAAACTTTCAATATGGTTAACATGTCATCATTCATTTCGCTTACCGTTACTTTACAATTAGGTATTTTACAACACTTAAGGCACTCAACAACTCACCACTTTACCACTCTACACAAATGTGCTTTTATCAAAGAATTTATAAAAGAGGGCCTCCATTTAGATATATATACATATATCAAAAGTTGCTATTTTGCTAGACATTTGGTGAGACTCACTCTCATACATCCTCTTGATACAAGAAAATAAATAATTTCAAGACATCTTCATTATTTTTCAAAAGCCCCAATTTCTAGGGTTTTCATTGAAAGCCAAAACTTCATCATTTTCTAAAAGAAACTCCATCATAATCATTCATCATGTGGTTAATAGAGAGAAACCCTCAAGAACTAGTAAAGGTTAGAGATTTCAAACCCATATTCAAGATTCTCAATATTTTGAACCAAACTCTAAAATCTAGCACAAAACTTTAAGAATATTTTTAAATCAATACCAAAGTAGCAAAACTATATATATAACTCAAGAAATCCCTACCTTAAAGCTTGATGAAGAAAGATGAGTTGAAACCCTAGCCTCAAAGATGAGAAAAACTTTGGATCTCCAACACCCAAGTGAAGCCCTAGCTTTGGATTTTCAAGATTGAGAGAAAGATGATGAAGATCTTGACCCACAAATTTGCAAAATCAAAGTGTATAGATGTTTTAGGAGGTTTTCTAGAGAGAAGGGGGAGAAATATGTGTTTTAGAGTGAGAGGGAGATGAGTATAATGAGAGATATATTTGGATCAAAATGATACAAAAAACAGAGTTTCGGACTGCCCAGTTGGCCGCTCGTGCGGCCATTTTCTCCGCTCGTGCGCTCTTAGACAGTAGCCAATTTCTGGGTGTCAAGTTTGGCCGCTCGTGCGGCCACTCCCACCGCTCGTGCGGTACAATACCGCACGTGCGGCCTAGGGCTCCGCTCGTGCGGTCCTGGCCCAGCAGCCCAAAGTTTCAACTTTGTCCCCGGCACCCCGAACTCACCCGTGCACCCTCCGGAACAAACAAAATTTAACACTGAACAAAAGGACACTAGAATTCCAATCTAGGGAACCATCCCGGACATCTCAAACCCAACGAAGGCACATGGAGAACGAAGCGAAGAAAGAAAGAAGAAGAAAGGAAAGGAACCAGGTCGTCACACTCAATGCCTGCAGAGGACCATCGGAGGAGAAGACTCCATTAATCCAGCTCCTTATGGACAATTTTTTTTTCAAGCACATAGACCCAATTCTTCCACTTTTTTTTTTTTTTAAGTTTTTGATCTGTGTTGTTGTTCAACGATGAAACAAATTGCAACAGATAGTTGTAAATAAAAAAAAAATTAAATATTAAGCAGATAAAAATATTAAAAAAATTGAACAGATATATATATACTGAATTATATGTGAGAAAGAATTTCAACAGATAGAGAGAAAGAACCAAAGAGAGAGAAAGAAAGATTGCAACAGATCCTGATTTGGTGTATTTCAACCGATAATAAAATTGAACAGATAAAAATAAATTGAACATTTTGACTGCTTCGTTGAACAGCTAAGAAATTTTGGATAGATATTTGAACAGATAAGAGATTAAAATTGAATTGATAACAAAATCTATAAAAAAATTTGAAAAGATAGGGAAAAAAGTGAACAGATAGTCAACTTTTTTTGAATATATAGACAAAAAAAAAATAATTAAACACTAAAATGTAAATGTGAACAGATAGAAAAAAAAATTCAACAGATAAATTAAGGAGTAAAATTGAAAACAAAACGTCTTTCAAAAAAAACAAAAAGACTTCTGACCAAATTATTTTACTCAATGCCTGCAGAGGACCATCGGAGGAGAAGACTCCATTGATCCAGCTTCTTAAGGACAGTTTTTTTTTTCAAGCACACAGACCCAATTTTTTCACTTTTATTTTTTTGTATTTTATTTTTATTTTTATTTTTTTGATCTGTTTTGTTGTTCTACGATGAAACAAATTGAAACAGATAGTTGTAATTGAAAAAAAAAATTATGCAGATAAAAATAATTAAAAAAATTGAACATATATATATACTTGATTATATGTGAGAAAGAATTTCAACATATAGAGAGAAAGAACCAAAGAGAGAGAAATAAAGATTGCAACTAATTCCAATTTGGTGTATTTCAACAGATAATAAAATTGAAAAGATAAAAATAAATTGAACATTGTGACTGGTTTGTTGAAAAGATAAGAGATTAAAATTGAACTGATAACAAAATCTAGAAAAAAAATTTGAAAAGATAGGGAAAAAAAGTGAACAGATAGTCAACTTTTTTGAATATATAGATTAAAAAAAATTAAACACTAAAATGTAAATTTGAACAGATAGAAAAAAAATTCAACAGATAAATTCAGGAGTAAAATTGAAAACAAAACGTCTTTCAAAACAAACAAAAGGACTTCTCGCCAAATAATTTTACTCAATGCCTGCAGAGAACCATCGGAGGAGAAGACTCCATTGATCCAGCTCCTTATGGACAGTTTTTTTTTCAACCACACAGACCCAATTCTTTTTTTTTTCTTTTTTTTTTTAAAGTTTTTGATCTGTGTGGTTGTTCTACAATGAAACAAATTGTAACAGATAGTTGTAAATGAAAAAAATTAAAAATTAAGCAGATAAAAATAATAATAAAAAATTGAACAGATATATATATACTGGATTATATGTGAGAAAGAATTTCAACAGATAGAGAGAAAAAACCAAAGAAAGAGAAAGAAAGATTGCAACAGATCCTGATTTGGTGTATTTCAATAGATAATAAAATTGAACAGATAAAAATAAATTTAATATTGTGACTGGTCTGTTGAACAGATAAGAAATTTTATATAGATATTTGAACAGATAAGAGATTAAAATTGAATTGATAACAAAATCTAGAAAAAAATTTGAAAAGATAGGGAAAAAAAGTGAACAGATAGTCAACGTTTTTGAATATATAGAGAAAAAAATAATTAAACACTAAAATCTAAATTTGAACATATTGAAAAAAAATTCAACAGATAAATTAAGGAGTAAAATTGAAAACAAAACGTCTTTCAAAACAAACAAAAGGACTTCTGACCAAATTATTTTACTCAATAGCTGCAGCGGACCATCGGAGGAGAAGACTCCATTGATCTAGCTCCTTATGGACAGTTTTTTTTTTCAAGCACACGGACCCAATTCTTCCACTTCTCTCTTTTTTTTTCTTTTTTTTTTTTTAAGTTTTTGATCTGTGTTGTTGTTGTACGATGAAAAAAATTGCAACAGATAGTTGTAAATGAAAAAAAAAAATTAAAAATTAAGGAGAGAAAAATATTTAAAAAATTAAATAGATATATATATACTGGATTATATGTGAGAAAGAATTTCAACAGATAGAGAGAAAGAACAAAAGAGAGAAAAAGAAAGATTGGAACAGATCCTGATTTGGTGTATTTCAACAGATATTAAAATTGAACAGATAAAAATAAATTGAACATTGTGACTGGTTCGTTGAACAGATAAGAAATTTTGGACAGATATTTGAACATATAAGAGATTAAAATTGAATTCATAATAAAATCTAGAAAAAAATTTGAAAAGATAGGAAAAAAAAACGAACAGATAGTCAACTTTTTTGAATATATAGACCAAAAAAATAATTAAATACTAAAATGTAAATTTGAACAGATAGCAAAAAAAAATTCAATAGATAAATTAAGGTGTAAAATTGAAAACAAAAGGACTTCTGACCAAATTATTTTACTCAATGCCTGTAGAGGACCATCGGAGGAGAAGACTCCATTGATCCAGCTCGTTATGGACAGTTTTTTTTTTCAAGCACACAGACCCAATTCTTCCATTTTTTTAAAAAAAGTTTTTGATCTGTGTTGTTGTTCTAGGATGAAACAAATTGAAACAGATTGTTTTAAATGAAAAAACAATTAAAAATTAAGAAAATAAAAATAATAAAAAAATTGAACGGATATATATATACTGGATTATATGTGAGAAAGAATTTCAATAGATAGAGAGAAAGAACCAAAGAGAGAGAAAGAAAGATTGCAACAGATCTTGATTTGGTGTATTTCAATAGATAATAAAATTGAACAGTTAAAAATAAATTGAACATTGTGACTGGTTTGTTGAACAGATAAGAAATTTTGGATAGATATTTGAACAGATAAGAGATTAAAATTGAATTGATAATAAAATCTAAAAAAAAATTTGACAAGATAGGGAAAAAAAGTGAACAGATAGTCCACTTTTTTGAATTTATAGACAAAAAAAAAATAATTAAACACTAAAATGTAAATTTGAACAAATAGAAAAAAAAATTCAACAGATAAATTGGGGAGTAAAATTGAAAACAAAACGTCTTTCAAAACAACACAAAAGGACTTCTGACCAAATTATTGTACTCAGTGCCTGCAGAGGACCATCGGAGGAGAAGACTCCATTGATCCAGCTCCTTACGGACAGTTTTTTTTTTTAACCACACAGTCCCAATTCTTCCACTTTTTTTTTTCTCTTTATAAGTTTTTGATATGTGTTGTTGTTCTACGATGAAACAAATTGAAACAGATATATATATACAAGTTATACAAGTTATATGTGAGAAAGAATTGAACAGATAAAAATATTAAAAAAATTGAACAGATATATATATACAAGTTATATGTGAGAAAGAATTTCAACAGATAGAGAGAAAGAACCAAAGAGAGAGAAAGATAGATTGCAACAGATCCTGATTCGGTGTATTTCAACAGATAATAAAATTGAACAGATAAAAATAAATTGAACATTGTGACTGGTTCGTTGAACAGATAAGAAATTGTGGATAGATATATTTGAACAGATAAGAGATTAAAATTGAATTCATAATAAAATCTAGAAAAAAATTCGAAAAGATAGGGAGAAAAAGTGAACAGATAGTCAACTTTTTTGAATATATAGACAAAAAAAAATTAAACACTAAAATGTAAATTTGAACAGATAGAAAAAAATATTCAATAGATAAATTAAGGAGTAAAATTGAAAACAAAACGTCTCTCAAAACAAACAAAAGGACTTCTGACCAATTTATTTTACTCAATGCCTGCCGAGGACCATCGGAGGAGAAGACTCCATTGATCCAGCTCGTTATGGACATTTTTTTTTCAAGCACACAGACCCAATTCTTCAACTTTATTTTTTATTTTTTATTTTAAGTTTTTGATCTGTGTTGTTGTTCTACGATGAAACAAATTGAAACAGATAGTTGTAAATGAAAAAAAAATTAAAAATTAAGCAGATAAAAATAATAAAAAAATTGAACAGATATATATATACTGGATTATATCTGAGAAAGAATTTCAACAGATAGAGAGAAAGAACCAAAGAGAGAGAAAGAAAAATTGCAACAGATCCTGATTTGGTGTATTTTAACAGATAATAAAATTGAACAGATAAAAATAAATTGAACATTGTGACTGGCTTGTTGAACAGAGAAGAAATTTTGGATAGATATTTGAACTGATAAGAGATTAAAATTGAATTGATAACAAAATCTAGAAAAAAATTTGAAAAGATAGAGAAAAAAAGTGAACAGATATTCAACTTTTTTGAATATATAGACAAAAAAAAATTAAACACTAAATTGTAAATTTGAACAGATAGAAAAAAAATTTAATAGATAAATTACGGAGTAAAATTGAAAACAAAACGTCTTTCAAAACAAATAAAAGGACTTCTCATCAAAAAAAAATTTCTCAATGCCTACAGAGAACCATCGGAGGAGAAAACTCCATTGATCTAGCTCCTTATGGACAGTTTTTTTTTTCAAGCACACAGACCCAATTCTTCCACTTTTTTTTTTTTAAAGTTTTTGATCTGTGTTGTTGTTTTACGATGAAACAAATTCAAACAAATAGTCGTAAATAAAAAAATTAAAAATTAAGCAGATAAAAATTATAAAAAACTTGAACAGATATATATATACTGGAATATATCTGAGAAAGAATTTCAACAGATAGGGATAAAGAACCAAAGAGAGAGAAAGAAAGATTGCAACAAATCCTGATTTGGTGTATTTCGACAGATAATAAAATTGAACAGATAAAAATAAATTGAACATTGTGACTAGTTTGTTGAACAGATAAGAAATTTTGGATAGATATTTGAACAGATAAGAGATTAAAATTGAATTGATAACAAAATCTAGAAGAAAATTTGACAAGATAGGGAAAAAAAGTGAACAAATATTCAACTTTTTTGAATATATAGAGAAAAAAAAATAATTAAAAACTAAAATGTAAATTTGAACAGATAGAAAAAAAATTCAACGGATAAATTAAGGAGTAAAATTGAAAACAAAACGTCTTTCAACACAAATAAAAGGACTTCTCATCAAATTATTTTACTCAATGCCTGCAGAGAACCATCGGAGGAGAAGACTCCATTGATCCAGCTCCTTATGGACATTTTTTTTTTCAACCACACAGACCCAATTCTTCAAATTTTTTTTTTTTAAAGTTTTTGATCTGTGTTGTTGTTCTACGATGAAGCAATTTGAAACAGATAGTTGTAAATGAAAAAAAAAAATTAAAAATTAAGTAGATAAAAATAATAAAAAAATTGAATAGATATATTAATACTGGATTATATCTGAGGAAGAATTTCAACAGATAGAGAGAAAGAACCAAAGAGAGAGAAAGAAAGATTGCAACAGATCCCGATTTGGTGTATTTCAACAGATAATAAAATTGAACAGATAAAAATAAATTGAACGTTGTGACTGGTTTGTTGGACAGATAAAAAATTTTGGATAGATATTTGAACAGATAAGAGATTAAAATTGAACTGATAACAAAATCTAGAAAAAAATTTGGAAAGATAGAAAAAAAAGTGAACAGATAGTCAACTTTTTTGAATATATAGACAAAAAAAAATTAAATACTTAAATGTAAATTTGAATATATAGAGAAAAAAATTCAACAGATAAATTAAGGAGTAAAATTGAAAACAAAACGTCTTTCAAAACAAACAAAATGACTTCTCACAAAATTATTTTACTCAATGCCTGCAGAGTACCATCGGAGGAGAAGACTCCATTGATTCAGCTCCTTATGGACAGTTTTTTTTTCCAACCACACAGAACAAATTCTTTTTTTTTTTTCTTTTTTTTTTTTAAGTTTTTGATCTGTGTTGTTGTCCTACGATGAAACAAATTGCAACAGATAGTTGTAAATGAAAAAAAAATTTTAAAAATTAAGCTATTAGAAATAATAAAAAAATTGAACAGATATATATATACTGGATTATATGTGAGAAAATATTTCAACATATGGAGAGAAAGAACCAAAGAGAGAGAAAGAAAGATTGCAACAGATCCTGATTTGGTGTATTTCAATAGATAATAAAATTGAACAGATAAAAATAAATTGGAGATTGTGACTAGTTTGTCGAACAGATAAGAAATTTTGGATAGATATTTGAACAGATAAGAGATTAACATTGAATTGATAACAAAATCTAGAAAACAATTTGAAAAGATAGGGAAAAAAAGTGAACAGATAGTCAACTTTTTCGAATATATAGACAAAAAAAAATAATTAAACACTTAGATGTAAATTTGAACATATAGAAAAAAAAATTCAACAGATAAATTAAGGAGTAAAATTGAAAAAAAAAAACCGGTTTTCAAAACAAACAAAAGGACTTCTGACGAAATAATTTTACTCAATGCCTGCAGAGGACCATCGGAGGAGAAGACTCCATTGATCCAGCTCCTTATGGACCGTTTTTTTTTTCAACCACACAGACCCAATTCTTCCACTTTTTTTTTTCTTTTTTTTTTAGTTTTTGATCTGTGTTCTTGTTTTACGATTAAACAAATTGCAACAGATAGTTGTAAATGAAAAAAAAATTAAAAATTAAGCAGATTAAAATATTAAAAAAATTGAACAGATATATATTGGATTATATGTGAGAAAGAATTTCAACATATAGAGAGAAAGAACCAAAGAGAGAGAAAGAAAGATTGTAACAGATCCTGATTTGGTGTATTTCAACAGATAATAAAATTGAACAGATAAAAATAAATTGAACATTGTGACTGGTTTGTTGAACAGATAAGAAATTTTGGATAGATATTTGAACAGATAAGAGATTAAAATTGAATTGATAACAAAATCTAGAAAAAAAATTGAAAAGATAGGGAAAAAAAGTGAACAGATATTTAACTTTTTTGAATATATAGACAAAAAATAATAATTAAACACTAAAATGTAAATTTGAACAGAAAGAAAAAAAAATTCAACGGATAAATTGAGGAGTAAAATTGAAAACAAAACGTCTTTCAAAACAAATAAAAGGACTTCTCATCAAATTATTTTACTCAATGCCTGCAGAGAACCAGCGGAGGAGAAGACTCCATTGATCCAGCTCCTTATGGACAGTTTTTTTTTCTACCACACAGACCCAATTCTTCCACTTTTTTTTTTTTGCTCCGTGTTTTTTTTCTACGATGAAACAACTTGCAACAGATAGTTGTAAATGAAAAAAAAAATTAAAAATTTAGGCAGATAAAAATAATAAAAAAATTGAACAGATATATATATGCTGGATTATATGTGAGAAAGAATTTCAACAGATAGAGAGAAAGAACCAAAGAGAGAGAAAGAAAGATTGCAACAGATCCTGATTTGGTGTATTTCTACAGATAATAAAATGGAACAGATAAAAATAAATTGAACATTGTGACTGGTTCGTTGAACATATAAGAAATTTTGGATAGATATTTGAACAGATAAGAGATTAAAATTGAATTGATAATAAAATCTAGAAAAAAATTTGAAAAGATAGGAAAAAAAGTGAACAGATAGTCGACTTTTTTGAATATATAGACAAAAAAAAATAATAATTAAACACTAAAATGTAAATTTGAACAGATAGAATAAAAAATTCAACAGATAAATTCAGGAATAAAATTGAAAACAAAACGTTTTTCAAAACAAACAAAAGGACTTCTGACCAAATTATTTTACTCAAGGCCTGCAGAGGACCATCGGAGGAGAAGACTCCATTGATCCAGCTCCTTATGGACAGTTTTTTTTTTCAAGCACACAAACCTTATTCTTTCACTTTTTTTTTTTTTTAAAGTTTTTGATCCGTGTTGTAGTTCTACGATGAAACAAATAGGAACAGATAGTCGTAAATGAAAAAAAATTAAAAATTAAGCAGATAAAAATATTTAAAAAATTGAACAGGTATATATATACTGGATTATATCTGAGAAAGAATTTCAACAGATAGAGGGAAAGAACCAAAGAGAGAGAAAGAAAGATTGCAACAGATCCTGATTTGGTGTATTTCAACAGATAATAAAATTGAACAGATAAAAATAAATTGAACATTGTGACTGGTTTGTTGAACAGATAAAAAATTTTGGATAGATATTTGAGCAGATGAGAGATTAAAATTGAATTGATAACAAAATCTAGAAAACAATTTGAAAAGATAGGGAAAAAAAGTGAACAGATATTCAACTTTTTTGAATATATAGGCAAAAAAAAATTAAACACTAAAATGTAAATTTGAACAGATAGAAAAACAATTCAACAGATAAATTAAGAAGTAAAATTGAAAACAAAACGTCTTTCAATACAAATAAAAGGACTTCTCATCAAATTATTTAACTCAATGCCTGCGGAGAACCATCGGAGGAGAAGACTGCATTGATCTAGCTCCTTTTGGACTGTTTTTTTTTTAACCACACAGGCCCAATTCTTCCACTTTTTTTTTTCGTTTTAAAGTTTTTGATCTGTGTTGTTGTTCTACGATGAAACAAATTGCAATAGATAGTTGTAAATGAAAAAAAAATTAAAAATTAAGCAGATAAAAATAATTAAAAAAATTGAACAGATATATATATACTGGATTATATGTGAGAAAGAATTTCAACATATAGACAGAAAGAACCAAAGAGAGAAAAAAAGATTGGAACAGATCCTGATTTGGTGTATTTCAACAGATAATAAAATTGAACAGATAAAAATAAATTGAACATTGTGACTGGTTTGTCGAACAGATCAGAAATTTTGCATAGATATTTGAACAGATAAGAGATTAAAATTGAATTGATAACAAAATCAAGAAAAAAATTTAAAAATATTATGAAAAAAGTGAACAGATAGTCAACTTTTTTGAATATATAGACAAAAAAAATTATTAAACACAAAAATGTAAATTTGAATAGATAGAAAACAAATTCAACAGATAAATTTAAGAGTAAAATTTAAAACAAAACGTCTTTCAAAACAAACAAAAGGACTTCTCACCAAATTATTTTACTCAATGCCTGCAGAGACCCATCGGAGGAGAAAACTCCATTATCCAGCTCCGTATGAACAGTTTTTTTTTCCCCACCACACTGACCCAATTCTTTTTTTCTTTTTTCTTTTTTAAAGTTTTTGATCTGTGTTGTTGTTCTACGATGAAACAAATTGCAACAAATAGTTGTAAATGAAAAAAAAATAAAAAACTAAGCAGATAAAAATAATAAAAAAAATTGAACAGATATATATATACTGGATTATATGTGAGAAAGAATTTCAGCAGATAGAGGGAAAGAACCAAAGATACAGAAAATAAGTTTACAACAGATCCTGATTTGGTGTATTTCAACAGATAATAAAATTGAACAGATAAAAATAAATTGAACATTGTGACTGGTTTGTTGAACAGATATGAAATTTTGGATAGATATTTGAACAGATAAGAGATTAAAATTGAATTGATAACAAAATCAAGAAAAAAATTTAAAAATATTATGAAAAAAGTGAACAGATAGTCAACTTTTTTGAATATATAGACAAAAAAAAAATTAAGCACTAAAATGTAAATTTGAACAGATAGAAAAAAAATTCAACAGATACATTAAGGAGTAAAATTGAAAACAAAACGTCTTTCAAAACAAACAAAACGACTTCTCACCAAATTATTTTATTCAATGCCTGCAGAGAACCATTGGAGGAGAAGACTGCATTGATCCAGCTCCTTATGGACAGTTTTTTTTTCAAGCACACAGACCCAATTCTTCCACTTATTTTATTTTATTTTATTTTATTTTAAAATTGTTGATCTGTGTTGTTGTTCTACGATAAAACAAATTGCAACAGATAGTTGTAAATGAAAAAAAACTAAAAATTAAGTAGATAAAAATAATTAAAAAAAATGAACAGATATATATACTGGATTATATGTGAGAAACAATTTCAACATATAGAGAGAAACAACCAACGAGAGAAAGAAAGATCGCAACAGATCCTGATTTGGTGTATTTCAACAGATAATAAAATTGAACAGATAAAAATAAATTGAACATTGTGACTGGTTTGTCGAACTGATAAGAAATTTTGGATAGATATTTGAACAGATAAGAGATTAAAATTGAATTGATAACAAACTCTAGAAAAAAAAATTGAAAAGATAGCAAAAAAAAGTAAACAGATAGTCAAATTCTTTGAATATATAGACAAAAAAAAATTATTAAACACAAAAATGTAAATTTGACTAGATAGAAAAAAAATTTCAACAGATAAATTTAGGAGTAAAATTGAAAACAAAACGTCTTTCAAAACAAACAAAAGGACTTCTCACCAAATTATTTTACTCAATGCCTGCAGAGACCCATCGGAGGAGAAGACTCCATTGATCCAGCTCCGTATGAACTGTTTTTTTTCCCCACCACACAGACCCAATTCTTTTTTTTTTTTTTTTTAAGTTTTTGATCTGTGTTGTTGTTCTACGATGAAACAAATTGCAACAAATAGTTGTAAATGAAAAAAAAAATAAAAAATAAAGCAGATAAAAATAATAAAAAAATTGAACAGATATATATATACTGGATTATACGTGAGAAAGAATTTCAACAGATAGAGAGAATGAACCAAAGAGAGAGAAAATAAGTTTGCAACAGATCCTGATTTGGTGTATTTCAACAGATAATAAAATTGAACAGATAAAAATAAATTGAACATTGTGACCGGTTTGTTGAACAGATATGAAATTTTGGGTAGATATTTGAACAGATAAGAGATTAAAATTGAATTGATAACAAAATCTAGAAAAAAATTTAAAAAGATATGGAAAAAAAGTGAACAGATAGTCAACTTTTTTTAATATATAGACAAAAAAAAAATTAAACACTAAAATGTAAATTTGAACAGATAGAAAAAAAATTTAACAGATAAACTAAGGAGTAAAATTGAAAACAAAACGTCTTTCAAAACAAACAAATGGACTTCTCACCAAATTATTTTACTCAATGTTTGCAGAGAACCATCGGAGGTGAAGAATCCATTGATCCAGCTCCTTATGGACAGTTTTTTTTCAAGCACACAGACCCAATTCTTCCACTTATTTTATTTTTATTTTTTTTAAAGTTGTTGATCTGTGTTGTTGTTCTACGATGAAACAAATTGCAACAGATAGTTGTAAATGAAAAAAAAAAATTAAAAATTAAGTAGATAAGAATAATTAAAAAAATTGAACAGAAATATATATACTGGATTATATGTGAGAAAGAATTTCAACATATAGAGAGAAAGAACCAAAGAGAGAGAAAGAAAGATTGCAACAGATCTTGATTTGGTGTATTTCAACAGATTAAAAAATTGAACAGATAAAAATAAATTGAACATTGTGATTGGTTTGTTGAACAGATAAGAAATTTTGCATAGATATTTGAGCAGATAAGAGATTAAAATTGAATTGATAACTAAATCTAGAAAAAAATTTTAAAAGATAGGGAAAAAAAGTGAACAGATAGTCAACGTTTTTGAATATATAGGCAAAAAAAATAATTAAACACTAAAATGTAAATTTGAATAGATAGAAAAAAAAAATTCAACAGATAAATTTAGGAGTAACATTGAAAACAAAATGTCTTTCAAAACAAACAAAAGGACTTCTCACCAAATTATTTTACTCAATGCTTGCAGAGAACCATCGGAGGTGAAGAATCCATTGATCCAGCTCCTTATGGACAGTTTTTTTTTTCAAGCACACAGACTCAATTCTTCCTTTTTTTTTTTCTTTACTTTTCTTTTTAAAGTCGTTGATCTGTGTCGTTGTTCTACGATGAAACAAATTGCAACAGATAGTTGTAAGTGAAAAAAAAATTAAAAATTAAGCAGATAAAAATAATTAAAAAAATTGAACAGATATATATATATACTGGATTATATGTGAGAAAGAATTTCAACAGATAGAGAGAAAGAACCAAAGAGAGAGAAAGAAAGATTGCAATAGATCCTGATTTGGTGCATTTCAACAGATAATAAAATTGAACAGATAAAAATATATTGAACATTGTGACTGGTTTGTTGAACAGATAAGAAATTTTGGATTGGTATTTGAACAGGTAAGAGATTAAAATTGAATTGATAACAAAATCTAGAAAAAAATTTGAAAAGATAGGGAAAAAAATGAAGAGATAGTCAACTTTTTTGAATATATCGACAAAAAAAAAATTAAACACTAAAATGTAAATTTGAACGCATAGAAAAAAAATTCAACAGATAAATTAAGGATTAAAATTGAAAACAAAACGTCTTTCAAAACAAACAAAACGACTTCTCACCAAATTATTTTACTCAATGCTTGCAGAGAGCCGTCGGAGAAGAAGACTCCTTTGATCCAGCTCCTTATGGACAGTTTTTTTTTCAAGCACACAGACCCAATTCTTCCACTTTTGTTTTTCTTTGTAAAGTTGTTTATCTGTGTTCTTGTTCTACGATGAAACAAATTGCAACAGATAGTTGTAAATGAAAAAAAAATTAAAAATTCAGTTGATGAAAATAATTAAAAAAATTGAACAGATATATATATACTGGATTATATGTGAGAAAGAATTTCAACATATAGAGAGAAAGAACCAAAGAGAGAGAAAGAAAGATTGCAACAGATCTTGATTTGGTGTATTTCAACAGATAATAAAATTGAACAGATAAAAATAAATTGAACATTGTGACTGGTTCGTTGAACAGATAAGAAATTTTGGGTAGATATTTGAACAGATAAGAGATTAAAATTAAATTGATAACAAAATCTAGAAATTTTTTTGAAAAGATAGGGAAAAAAAATGAATAGATAGTCAACTTCTTTTGAATATATAGACAAAAATAATAATTAAACACTAAAATGTAAATTTGAACAAATAGAAAAAAAATTCAACAGATAAATTAAGGAGTAAAATTGAAAACAAAACGTCTTTCAAAACAGACAAAAAAACTTCTCACCAAATTATTTTACTCAATGCCTGCAGAGGACCATCGGAGGAGAAGACTACATTGATCCAGCTCCTTATGGACAGTTTTTTTTTTCAAGCACACAGACCCAATTCTTCCACTTTTTTTTTATTTAAAGTTTTTGATCTGTGTTGTTGTTCTACGATGATACAAATTGCAACAGATAGTTGTAAATGAAAAAAAAATTAAAAATTAAGCAGATAAAAATATTAAAAAAATTGAACAGATATATATACTGGAGTATATGTGAGAAAGAATTTCAACAGCTAGAGAGAAAGAACCAAAGAGAGAGAAAGAAAGATTGCAGCAGATCTTGATTTGGGGTATTTCAACAGATAATAAAATTGAACAGATAAAATTAAATTGAACATTATGACTAGTTCGTTGAACAGATAAGAAATTTTGGATAGATATTTGAACAGATAAGAGATTAAAATTGAGCTGATAACAAAATCTAGAAAAAAAATTTGGAAAGATAGGGAAAAAAAGTGAACAGATAGTCAACTTTTTTGAATATATAGATAAAAAAAAATTAAACACTTAAATGTAAATATGAACATATAGAAAAAAAAAATTCAACAGATAAATTCAGGAGTAAAATTGAAAACAAAAACATCTTTCAAAACAAACAAAATGACTTCTAACCAAATTATTTTACTCAATGCCTGCAGAGGACCATCGGAGGAGAAGACTCCATTGATCCAGCTCCTTATGGACAGTTTTTTTATTTCAATCACACAGACCCAATTCTTCCACCTTTTTTTTTCCTTATGTTTTTGGTCTGTGTTGTTGTTCTACGATGAAACAAATTGCAACGGATAGTTGTAAATGAAAAAAAAATTAAAAATTAAACAGATAAAAATATTTAAAAAATTGAACAGATATATATATACTGGATGATATGTGAGAAAGAATTTCAACATATAGAGAGAAAGAACCAAAGAGAGAGAGAAAAAGATTGCAACAGATCTTGATTTGGTGTACTTCAACAGATAATAAAATTGAACAGATAAAAATAAATTGAACATTGTGACTGGTTCGTTGAATAGATAAGAAATTTTGGATAGATATTTGAACAGATAAGAGATTAAAATTAAATTGATAATAAAATCTAGAAAAAAATTTGAAAAGATAAGGAAAAAAAGTGAACAGATAGCCAACTTTTTTGAATATATAGACAAAAAAAAATTAAGCACTAAAATGTAAATTTGAACAGATAGAAAAAAATTCAACAGATAAATTAAGGAGTAAAATTGAAAACAAAACATCTTTCAAAACAAACAAAATGACTTTTGAACAAATTATTTTACTCAATGCCTGCAGAGGACCATCGGAGGAGAAGACTCCATTGATCCAGCTCCTTATGGACAGTATTTTTTTTTCAATCACACTGACCCAATTCTTCCACTTTTTTTTTTCCTTAAGTTCTTGGTCTGTGTTGTTGTTCTACGATGAAACAAATTGCAACAGATTGTGGTAGATGAAAAAAAAATTAAAAATTAAGCAGATAAAAATATTGAAAAAGTTGAACATATATATATATATACTGGATTATATGTGAGAAATCATTTCAACAGATAGAGAGAAAGAACCAAAGAGAGAGAAAGAAAGATTGCAGCAGATCTTGATTTGTGGTATTTCAACAGATAATAAAATTGAACAGATAAAAATAAATTGAACATTATGACTAGTTCGTTGAACAGATAAGAAATTTTGGATAGATATTTGAACAGATAAGAGATTAAAATTGAACTGATAACAAAATCTAGAAATTTTTTTGAAAAGATAGGTAAAAAAAGTGAACAGATAGTCAACTTTTTTGAATATATAGACAAAAAAAAAAATTAAACACTTAAATATAAATTTGAACATATAGAAAAAAAATTCAACAAATAAATTAAGGAATAAAATTGAAAACAAAACATCTTTCAAAACAAACAAAATGACTTCGGTCCAAATTATTTTACTCAATGCCTGCAGAGGACCATCGGAGGAGAAGACTCCATTGATCCAGCTCCTTATGAACAGTTTTTTTTTTCAATCACACAGACCTAATTCTTCCACTTTTTTTTCCCTTAAGTTTTTGATTTGTGCTGTTGTTCTACGATAAAACAAATTGCAACAGATAGTTGTAAATGAAAAAAAAATTTAAAAGTTAAGCAGATAAAAATATTAAAAAATTTGAACAGATATATATACTGGATTATATGTGAGAAAGAATTTCAACATATAGAGAGAAAGAACGAAAGAGAGAGAAAGAAAGATTGCAACAGATCTTGATTTGGTGTATTTCAACAGATAATAAAATTGAACAGATAAAAATAAATTGAACATTGTGACTGGTTCGTTGAACAGATAAGAAATTTCGGATAGATATTTGAACAGATAAGAGATTAAAATTAAATTGATAATAAAATCTAGAAAAAAATTTGAAAAGATTAGGAAAAAAAGTGAACAGATAGTCAAATTTTTTGAATATCTAGAATAAAAAAAATAATTAAACACTAAAATGTAAATTTGAACAGATAGAAAAAAAATTCAACAGATAAATTAAGGAGTAAAATTGAAAACAAAACAGCTTTCAAAACAAAATAAAGGACTTCTGACCAAATTATTTTACTCAATGCCTGCAGAGGACCATCGGAGGAGAAGACTCCATTGATCCAGCTCCTTATGGACAATTTTTTTTTCAAGCACACAGACCCAATTCTTCCACTTTTTTTTTTATCTAAAGTTTTTAATCTGTGTTGTTGTTCTACGATGAAACAAATTGCAACAGATAGTTGTAAATGAAAAAAAAATGAAAAATTAAGCAGATAAAAATATTAAAAAAATTGAACAGATATATATATATATGTACTGGATTATATGTGAGAAAGAATTTCAACAGATAGCGAGATAGAACCAAAGAGAGAAAGAAAGATTGCAACAGATCCTGATTTGGTGTATTTCAACAGATAATAAAATTGAACAGATAAAAATAAATTGAACATTGTGACTGGTTCGTTGAACAGATAAGAAATTTTAGATAGATACTTGAACAGATAAGAGATTAAAATTGAATTGATAATAAATTCTAGAAAAAAAATTAAAAAGATTGGGAAAAAAAGTGAACAGATAGTCAACGTTTTTGAATATATAGACAAAAAAAAATAATTAAACACTAAAATGTAAATTTGAACAGATAGAAAAAAAAAATTCAACAGATAAATTAAGGAGTAAAATTGAAAACAAAACGTCTTTCAAAACAAACAAAAGAACTTCTCACCAAATTATTTTACTCAATGCCTGCAGAGGACCATCGGAGGAGAACACTCCTTTGATCCAGCTCCTTATGGACAGTTTTTTTTTTCAAGCACACAGACCCAATTCTTCCACTTTTTTTTTATTTAAAGTTTTTGATCTGTGTTGTTGTTCTACTATGAAACAAATTGCAACAGTTGTAAATGAAAAAAAAATTAAAAATTAAGCAGATAAAAATATTAAAAAAATTAAACAGATATATACTGGATTATATGTGAGAAAGAATTTCAACAAATAGAGAGAAAGAACCAAAGAGAGAGAAAGAAAGATTGCAGCAGATCTTGATTTGGGGTATTTCAACAGATAATAAAATTGAACAGATAAAAATAAATTGAACATTATGACTAGTTCGTTGAACAGATAAGAAATTTTGGATAGATATTTGCACAGATAAGAGATTAAAATTGAACTGATAACAAAATCTAGAAAAAAATTTGAAAAGATAGGGAAAAAAAGTAAACAGATAGTAAACTTTTTTGAATATATAGACAAAAAAAAAATTTAACACTTAAATGTAAATTTGAACATATAAAAAAAAAATTCAACAGATAAATTAAGGAGTAAAATTGAAAACAAAACATCTTTCAAAACAAACAAAATGACTTCTGACCGAATTATTTTACTCAATGCCTGCAGAGGACCATCGGAAGAGAAGACTCCATTGATCCAGCTCCTTATGGACAATTTTTTTTTTCAATCACAGACCCAATTCTTCCACTTTTTTTTTCCTTAAGTTTTTGGTCTGTGTTGTTGTTCTACGATGAAACAAATTGCAGCAGATAGTTGTAAATGAAAAAAAAATTAAAAATTAAGCAGATAAAAATATTTAAAAAATTGAACAGATATATATATATATTAGATTATATGTGAGAAAGAATTTCAACAGATAGAGAGAAAGAACCAAAGAGAGAGAAAGAAAGATTGCAACAGATCTTGATTTGGTGTATTTCAACAGATAATAAAACTGAACAGATAAAAATAAATTGAACATTGTGACTGGTTCGTTGAACAGATAAAAAATTTTGGATAGATATTTGAGCAGATAAGAGATTAAAATTGAATTGATAATAAAATCTAGAAAAAAATTTGAAAAGATAGGGAAAAAAAGTGAACAGATAGTCAACTTTTTTGAATATCTAGAATAAAAAAATATAATTAAACACTAAAATGTAAATTTGAACAGATAGAAAAAAAATTCAACAGATAAATTAAGGAGTAAAATTGAAAACAAAATGTCTTTCAAAACTAACAAAAGGACTTCTAACCAAATTATTGTACTCAATGCTTGCAGAGGAGCATCGGAGGAGAAGACTCCATGGATCCAGCTCTTTATGGACAGTTTTTTTTTCAAGCACACAGACCCAATTCTTCCACTTTTTTTTTTTTTTTTTAAAGTTTTTTATCAGTGTTGTTGTTCTACGATGAAACAAATTGCAACAGATAGTTGTAAATGAAAAAAAAATTAAAAATTATGCAGATAAAAATAATAAAAAATATATATACAAAATGGATTATATGTGACAAAGAATTTCAACAGATAGAGAGAAGGAACCAAAGAGGGAGAAAGAAAGATTCCAACAGATCCTGATTTGGTGTGTTTTAACAGATAATAAAATTGAACAGATAAAAATAAATTGAACATTGTGACTAGTTTGTTGAACTGATAAGAAAATTTTGGATAGATATTTGAACAGATAAGAGATTAAAATTGAACTGATAACAAAATCTAGAAAAAAATTTTAAAAGATAGGGAGAAAAAGTGAACAGATAGTCAACTTTTTTGAATATATAGAGAGAAAAATAATTAAACACTAAAATGTAAATTTGAACAGATAGAAAAAAAAATTCAACTGATAAATTAAGGAGTAAAATTGAAAACAAAATGTCTTTCAAAACAAATAAAAGGACTTTTGACCAAATTACTGTACTCAATGCCTGCAGCCAACCATCGGAGGGGAAGACTCTGTTGATCCAGCTCCTTATGGACAGTTTTTTTTTCAACCACACAGACCCAATTCCTCCACTTTTTTTTTTTTTTTAAAAATTTTTGATCTGCGTTGTTGTTCTACGATGAAACAAATTGCAACAGATAGTTGTAAATTAAAAAAAAATTAAAAATTAAGCAGATAAAAATATTAAAAAAATTGAACAGATATATATACTGGATTATATGTGAGAAAGAATTTCAACAGATAGAGAGAAAGAACCAAACAGAGAGAAAGAAAGATTGCAACAGATCCTGATTTGGTATATTTCAACAGATAATAAAATTGAATAGAAAAAAAATAAATTGAACATTGTGACTGGTTCGTTGAATATATAAGAAATTTTGGATAGATATTTGAACAGATAAGAGATTAAAATTGAATTGATAATAAAATCTGGAAAAAAATTTGAAAAGATAGGGAAAAAAAGTGAACAGATAGTCAGCTTTTTTGAATATATAGACAAAAAAAATAATTAAACACTAAAATGTAAATTTCAACAGATAGAAAAAAAAATTCAATAGATAAATTAAGGAGTAAAATTGAAAACAAAACGTCTTTCAAAACAAACAAAAGGTCTTCTCACTAAATTATTTTACTCAATGCCTGCAGAGAACTATCGGAGAAGAAGACTCCATTTATAAAGCCCTTTATGGACAGTTTTTTTTTCAAGCAGACAGACCCAATTCTTCCACTTTTTTTTTTTTTTTTTAAGTTTTTGATCTGTTTTGTTGTTCTACGATGAAACAAATTGCAACAGATTGTTGTAAATTAAAAAAAAATAAAAAATTAACCAGATAAAAATATTAAAAAAATTAAACAGATATATATATACTGGATTATATGTGAGAAAGAATTTCAACAGATAGAGAGAAACAACCAAAGAGAGAGAAAGAAAGATTGCAACAGATCCTGATTTGGTGTATTTCAACAGATAATAAAATTGAACAGATAAAAATAAATTGAACATTGTGACTGGTTCATTGAACAGGTAAGAAATTTTGGATAGATATTTGAACAGATAAAAGATTAAAATTGAATTTATAATAAAATCTAGAAAAAAAATTGAAAAGATAGGGAAAAATAGTGAACAGATAGTCAAATTTTTTGAATATATAGACAAAAATAATAATTAAACAATAAAATGTAAATTTTAAAAAATAGAAAAAAAAAATTCAACAGATAAATTAAGGAGTAAAATTTTAAACAAAACGTCTTTCAAAACAAACAAAAGGACTTCTCACCAAATTATTTTACTCAATGCCTGCAGAGGACCATCGGAGCAGAAGACTCCATTGATCCAGCTCCTTATGGACAGTTTTTTTTTTCAACCAAACAGACCCAATTCTTCCACTTTTTTTTTTTTTATAAAGTTTTTTGATCTGTGTTGTTGTTCTACGATGAAACAAATTGCAACAGATAGTTGTAAGTGAAAAAAAAATTAAAAATTAAGCAGATAAAAATAATTAAAAAAATTGAACAGATATATATATATATACTGGATTATATGTGAGAAAGAATTTCAACAGATAGAGAGAAAGAACCAAAGAGAGAGAAAGAAAGATTGCAACAGATCCTGATTTGGTGTATTTCAACAGATAATAAAATTGAACAGATAAAAATAAATTGAACATTGTGACTAGTTTGTTGAACAGATAAGAAATTTTGGATAGATATTTGAACAGATAAGAGATTAAAATTTAATGGATAACAAAATCTAGAAAAAAATTTGAAAAAATAGGGAAAAAAAGTGAAGAAATAGTCAACTTTTTTGAATTTATAGACAAAAAAAATGATTAAACACTTAAATGTAAATTTAAACATTTAGAAAAAAAATTTAACAGATAAATTACGGAGTAAAATTGAAAACAAATCGTCTTTCAAAACAAACAAAAGTACTTCTCACCAAATTATTTCACTCAATGCCTGCAGAGGACCATCGGAGGAGAAGACTCCGTTGATCCAGCTCCTTATGGACAGTTTTTATTTCAAGCACACAGACCCAATTCTTCCATTTTTTTTTAAAGTTTTTGATCTGTGTTGTTGTTCTACGATGAAACAAATTGCAACAGATAGTTGTAAATGAAAAAAAAAATTAAAAATTAAGCAGATAAAAATATTTAAAAAATTGAACAGATATATATACTGGATTGTATGTGAGAAAAAATTTCAACGGATAGAAAGAAAGAACCAAAGATAGAGAAAGAAAGATTGCAACAGATCCTGATTTGGTGTATTTCAACAGATAATAAAATTGAACAGATAAAAATAAATTGAACAATGTGACTAGTTTGTTGAACAGATAAGAAATTTTGGATAGATATTTGAACAGATAAGAGATTAAAATATAACTGATAACAAACTCTAGAAAAAAATTTGAAAAGATTGGGAAAAAAAGTGAACAGATAGTCAACTTTTTTGAATATATAGACAAAAAAAAATAATTAAACACTTGAATGTAAATTTGAACATATAGAAAAAAAAAATTCAACAGATAAATTAAGGACTAAAATTGAAAACAAAACGTCTTTCAAAACAAACAATCAGAGTTTGGATACCGAAGGCCAACTTTAATTAAGCCTAGTAGAATGGTGCCGTAATGGCCAGTAATCCGAGATTACCGAAGGCCAACTTACAGAGATCACATACAATCAGAGTATACATACGGGGCTAACATGTGCGGAAGCAATATATTGAATCTAATTAGTCCATAAGAGCTGTGCATAGATCCAATGAAATGACATACATCTTAATTAAAGTCTTACAACTCGCATACAACAAAACAAAATACGTATTACATCTTAACAAAAGGCTTTTCAAGCCGACATAAATAAAATACATGAAGTACAAGGTCAAAAGCATAATCTTCATGGTTGCCGACATCCTCAATGCCGACCTAACATGCACACAAAACATCGGGCACAAACACACATCTCGGCGAAGCCGACTTCTTGCTTGTTGCCTACATATATATATAGAGAGGGTGAGCTTGGATACTCAGTGAATGGTACAAGTAATAAAGGGGTTAAATGAATGATTTCCCGAGGTTCTTGTCAAAACAATACATATATCATAGCTTGTTAAAACTTGTACTTGGCATAACTTGTATCAAAACATGGGATGAACCGTATTCATCAATCTTGATCTTTCAAAACTTGCTTACTTATGTGACTTAGGCCCGTAGCCCTTTTTCACAGACGTATGTGACTTAGGCCTGTAGCCCTTTTTCACAAACTTATGTGACTTAGGCCCGTAGCCCTTTTTCACAGAGTGGTGCTGCGAAAGTTTAGAGTCCTCCAGCACAAGAGACCTATGTTACAAGGGCTTAAGTCCCCCAGTAACACGAAAGGCTTCCAAGAAAGGACCGTATCCTTTTAACACAAGAGTACTGCACAAGTTTAGAGTCCTCCAGTACAAGGGACCTGTGTTACTTAGGCCCGTAGCCCGCTTTAACACGAGAGACTTAACTTGAATGTGCCACAAAAGCTTATAGTCCTCTGGCACGTAAGGACTTAACATGACGACATCAAAACAAAGCTTATACTTGATGCATAAAACTTATACTTGATATACAAAATAGGGATAATCATTCATACTTAACAAATACTTTTCAAAACAAAGCAAAACAAAGCTTATCAAAACATTATAACATAGCTTTATTAAAAATACCACTCACATAGTTCTTGGGACGTCGGGATCAAGGCAAAGGTCCAAGTCCTACAAACACATGGCAAAGTATACTGAATGTACTTCTCAAAACAAGTCTTACATGCATGCAAATGATCTCGGGAAAACATGCTGGTAGTTAAAACACTGTTTTACATGTTAGGGAGACATGCTGGGCACCAACCAGGTCTAAGCCGAGGTCCCACACCCCCTGGCCGAGGTGTGGTTACCTAGGCTTCGGCGTGCGGCTGCATGCCGAGGTGCATGCGAGGCAAACTAAAGGTGTAAGTGATCATGCAAGGTAGGCCAAGGTGAGATACGATGCTTGGCCTAAGTGTAAGGTCTAGGCAGGAGTGATCTCGGTGATCACACCTAGGGAAATGAGGTCTGGAAATCTGGATTTCCTCCTCTCTTGAAGAACATGAAGAACATGAACATGAAGAACATAAAGAACATGAATGCTAAAATCATAACTTGTTTATTACAAAAATCTGGGATTTCATGGCATGAGTTCGAAAACATGGACCTAGGTACCCATACTTGAAGATCATATGAAAACAAACATGAAAACATGGATCTTGGTGCAAACTCTTGGATCAAAACATGACTTTTCTTGAAGAACACATGAATACCACTTTCTCTTTTTAAAACTGAACTTTAAATCAATGCATGGCTTACAAATCATATTCAATCATGCAATGCAATAACATGATCATAAAGAACAACATGAGCAGGACGAGAATCTAACCTTCGAACACGGATCTAACGGTTCGATCTCTAGGGATCAAGCTTGGAAATCTACTCTCCCTCAAGAACTCCTCTTCCTCTCCTAGAGCTTCTCTCTCCTCTTCAAAACATAGACATACAGCAAATGATGCGTTTCTCTCTCTGCTGGCTGATTTAACACTCAGCTCGGACACGTGGCGCTACCGGATTGGGTTACCTCAAAAAGGTGACTGATAGACAAGACAAGACTATGACAAAGCGTATCTAACAAGCTACACGGCAAAACACTCCGGCAAGTGACGACATCGGCTAAGGATAAAGCTTCGGCAACTAAGATGACAATGACCTCGGCTAGGAAGGACAACACTTGACTAAGCTCTGCCACACCTTGGCCTAGATGTGCCACACCTCGGTCTAGGTCATACCACTCCAGGACAAGATCACTTCGGTATAGAGGTAACATCTCGGCCTAGATAATACACATCTCGGCCTTGGTGATGAACACCTCGGCCCAGATAGTGACATCTCGGCCAATATGCCTTGGTGAAGGTGGAGGTCAACCAAAGTGGTTCGAGGCTTAAGACGACCTCGGCTTGAAATGATCTAGGCTTGACATAACTTAGGCTTGGCATGACTTAGGCTTAACATAACCTAGGCTTAGCATAGCAAGGGAGGAACAAAGCATACATATACACTTAAGAAAGTCATATACGTACAAAACAAGGAAAGATTCATGAATGCTAACTTAACAAGACAAAAGTATGTGAATGCACATGAACATGGCTAAGCCATATATGTGGGTTGTTACATGAACATTGTGACTGGTTTGTTGAACAGATAAGAAATTTTGGATAGATATTTGAACAGATAAGAGATTAAAATTGAATGGATAATAAAATCTAGAAAAAAATTTGAAAAGATAGGGAAAAAAAGTGAACAGATAGTCAACTTTTTTGAATATATAGAAAAAAAAAAATTAAACACTTAAATGTAAATTTGAACATACAGAAAAAAAATTCAACAGATAAATTACGGAGTGAAATTGAAAACAAAACGTCTTTCAAAACAAGCAAAAGGACTTCTCACCCAATTATTTTACTCAATGCCTGCAGAGGACAATCGGAGGAGAAGACTCCATTGATCCAGCTCCTTATGGATAGTTTTTTTTTTCAAGCACACAGACCCAATTCTTCTACTTTTTTTTTTTTTAAGTTTTTGATCTGTGTTGTTCTTCTACGATGAAACAAATTGCAACAGATAGTTGTAAATGAAAAAAAAATTAAAAATTAAGCAGATAAAAATATTAAAAAAATTAAACAGATATATATATAGTGGATTATATGTGAGAAAAAATTTCAACAGATAGCGAGAAAGAACCAAAGAGAGAGAAAGAAAGATTGCAACAGATCCTGATTTGGTGTATTTCAACAGATAATAAAATTGAACAGATAAAAATAAATTGAACATTGTGACTGGTTTGTTGAACAGATAAGAAATTTTGGATAGATATTTGAACAGATACTAGATTAAAATTGAATTGATAACAAAATTTAGAAAAAAATTTGAAAAGATAGGGGAAAAAAGTGAACAGATAGTCAACTTTTTTTAATATATAGACAAAAAAAAAATAATTAAACACTTAAATGTAAATTTGAACATATAGAAAAAAAAAATTCAACAGATAAATTAAGGAGTAAAATTGAATACAAAACGTCTTTCAAAACAAACAAAAAGACTTCTCACCAAATTATTTTACTCAATGCCTGCAGAGGACCATTGGAGGAGAAGACTCCATTGATCCAGCTCCTTATGGACAGTTTTTTTTTCAAGCACACAGACCCAATTCTTTCACTTTTTTTTTATTATAAAGTTTTTGATCTGTGTTGTTGTTCTACGATGAAACAAATTGCAACAGATAGTTGTAAATGAAATTTTTTAAAAAAAAATTAAGCAGATAAAAATAATTAAAAAAAATTGAACAGATATATATACTGGATTATACGTGAGAAAAAATTTCAACAGATAGCAAGAAAGAACCAAAGAGAGAGAAAGAAAGATTGCAACAGATCCTGATTTGGTGTATTTCAACAGATAATAAAATTGAGAAGATAAAAATAAATTGAACATTGTGACTGGTTTATTGAACAGATAAGAAATTTTGGATAGATATTTGAACAGATAAGAGATTAAAATTGAATTGATAACAAAATCTAGAAAAAAATTTGAAAAGACATGGAAAAAAAGTGAACAGATAGTCAACTTTTTTGAATATATAGACAAAAAAAAAATAATTAAACACTAAAATGTAAATTTGAACAGATAGAAAAAAAATTCAACAGATAAATTAAGGAGTAAAATTGAAAACAAAACGTCTTTCAAAACAAACAAAAGGACTTCTCACCAAATTATTTTACTCAATGCCTACAGAGGACCATTGGAGGAGAAGACTCCGTTGATCCAGTACCTTCTGGACCGTTTTTTTTTTAAGCACACAGACCCAATTCTTTCACTATTTTTTTTTTTAAGTTTTTGATCTGTGTTGTTGTTCTACGATGAAACAAATTGCAACAGATAGTTGTAAATGAAAAAAAAAATTAAAAATTAAGCAGATAAAAATAATTAAAAAAATTGAACAGATATATATATACTGGATTATATGTGAGAAAGAATTTCAACAGATAGCGAGATAGAACCAAAGAGAGAGAAAGAAATATTGCAACAGATCCTGACTTGGTGTATTTCAACAGATAATAAAATTGAACAGATAAAAATAAATTGAACATTGTGACTGGTTCGTTGAACAGATAAGAAATTTTGGATAGATATTTGAACAGATAAGAGATTAAAATTGAATTGATAATAAAATCTAGAAAAAAAATTTGAAAAGATAGGGAAAAAAAGTGTACAGATAGTCAGTTTTTTGAATATATAGACATAAAAAAAATAATTAAACACTTAAATGTAAATTTGAACATATAGAAAAAAAAATTCAACAGATAAATTAAGGAGTAAAATTGAAAACAAAACGTCTTTCAAAACAAATAAAAGGACTTCTCATCAAATTATTTTACTCAATGCCTGCAGAGAAGCATCGGCGGAGAAGACTCCATTGATCCAGCTCCTTATGGACAGTTTTTTTTTTCAACCACACATACCCAATTCTTCAACTTTTTTTTTTTTTTTTTTTTAAAGTTTTTGCTCTATGTTGTTGTTCTACGATGAAACAAATTGCAACAGATAGTTGTAAATGAAAAAAAAAATTAAAAATTAAGCAGATATATATATATACTGGATTATATGTGAGAAAGAATTTCAACAGATAGAGAGAAAGAACCAAAGAGAGAGAAAGAAAGATTGCAACAGATCCTAATTTGGTGTATTTCAACAGATAATAAAATTGAACACATAAAAGTAAATTGAACATTGTGACTGGTTCGTTGAACAAAGAAGAAATTTTGGATAGATATTTGAACAGATAAGAGATTAAAATTGAATTGATAATAAAATCTAGAAAAAAACTTGAAAAGATAGGAAAAAAAGTGAACAGATAGTCAACTTTTTTGAATATATAGACAAAAAAAATAATTAAACACTAAAATGTAAATTTGAACAGATAGAAAAAAATTCAACAGATAAATTAAGGAGTAAAATTGAAAACAAAACGTCTTTCAAAACAAACAAAAGGATTTCTGACCAAATTTTGTTACTCGATGCCTGCAGAGGACCATCAGCGGAGAAGACTCCATTGATCCAGCTCCTTATGGACAGTTTTTTTTTTCAAGCACACAGACCCAATTCTTCCACTTTTTTTTTTTTTAAGTTTTTGATCTGTGTTGTTGTTCTACGATGAAACAAATTGCAACAGATAGTTGTAAATAAAAAAAAATTAAAAATTATGCTAATAAAAATAATTAAAAAAATTGAACAGATATATATATACTGGATTATATGTGAGAAAAAATTTCAACAGATAGAGAGAAAGAACCAAAGAGGGAGAAAGAAAGATTGCAACAGATCCTGATTTGGTGTATTTCAAAAGATAATAAAATTGAACAGAAAAAAATAAATTGAACATTGTGACTGGTTTGTTGAACAGATAAGAAATTTTGGATAGATATGTGAACAGATAAGATATTAAAATTGAATTGATAAAAAAATTTAGAAAAAAAAATTGAAAAGATAGAGAAAAAAAGTGAACAGATAGTTAGCTTTTTTGAATATATAGACGAAACAAAATAACTAAACACTTAAATGTAAATTTGAACATATAGAAAAAAAATTCAACAGATAAATTAAGGAGTAAAATTGAAAACAAAATGTCTTTCAAAACAAAAAAAAGGACTTCTCACCAAATTATTTTACTCAATGCCTGCAGAGGACCAATGGAGGAGAAGACTCCATTGATCCAGCTCCTTACGGACAGTTTTTTTTTTCAAGCACACAGACCCAATTCTTCCACTTTTTATTTTTTTATTTTATTTTTATTTTTTAAGTTTTTGATCTGTGTTGTTGTTCTACGATGAAACAAATTGCAACAGATAGCTGTAAATGAAAAAAAAAATTAAAAATTAAGCAGATAAAAATATTTTAAAAATTGAATAGATATATAGATACTGGATTATATGTGAAAAAGAATTTCAACAGATAGAGAGAAAGAACCAAAGAGAGAGAAAGAAAGATTGCAACAGATCCTGATTTGGTGTATTTCAACAGATAATAAAATTGAACAGATAAAAATAAATTGAACATTGTGACTGGTTCGTTGAACATATAAGAAATTTTGGATAGATATTTGAACAGATAAGAGATTAAAATTGAATTGATAAAAAAATCTAGAAAAAAATTTCAAAAGATAGGGAAAAAAGTGAACAGATAGTCAACTTTTTTGAATGTATAGACAAAAAAAAAAATTAAACACTTAAATGTAAATTTGAACATATAGAAAAAAAAATTTCAACAGATAAGTTAAGGAGTAAAATTGAAAACAAGACGTCTTTCAAAACAAACAAAAGGACTTCTCCCCAAATTATTTCACTCAATGCCTGCAGAGGACCATCGGAAGAGAAGACTCCATTGATCTAGCTCCTTATTGATAGTTTTTTTTTTCAAGCACACAGACCATATTCTTTCACTTTTTTTTTTTTTTAAGTTTTTGATCTATGTTGTGGTTCTACGATGAAACAAATTGCAACAGATAGTTGAAAATGAAAAAAAAAATTAAAAATTAAGCTGAGAAAAATAATAAAAAAATTGAACAGATATATATATATATTGAATTATATGTGAGAAAGAATTTCAACAGATAGAGAGAAAGAACCAAAAAGAGAGAAAGAAAGATTGCAACAGATCCTGATTTGGTGTATTTCAACAGATAATAAAATTGAACAGATAAAAATAAATTGAACATTGTGACTGGTTCGTTGAACAAAGAAGAAATTTTGGATAGATATTTGAACAGATAAGAGATTAAAATTGAATTGATAATAAAATCTAGAAAAAATTTTTGAAAGATAGGAAAAAAAGTGAACAGATAGTCAACTTTTTTGAATATCTAGACAAAAAAAAATAATTAAACACTAAAATGTAAATTTGAACTGATAGAAAAAAAATGCAACAGATATATTAAAGAGTAAAATTGAAAAGAAAACCGCTTTCAAAACAAACAAAAGGAATTCTAACCAAATTATTCTGCTCAATGCCTGCAGAAGACCATCGGAGGAGAAGACTCCATTGATCCAGCTCCTTATGGACAGTTTTTTTTTTCAAGCACACAGACCCAATTCTTCCACTTTTTTTTTTTTTTTTTTTTTTTTTTAAAGTTTTTGATCTGTGTTGTTGTTCTACGATGAAACAAATTGCAATAGATAGTTGTAAATAAAAAAAAATTAAAAATTAAGTAGATAAAAATATTAAAAAAATTGAACAGATATATATATACTGGATTATATGTGAGAAAGAATTTCAACAGATAGAGAGAAAGAACCCAAGAGAGAGAAAGAAAGATTGCAACAGATCCTGATTTGGTGTATTTCAACAGATAATAAAATTGAACAGATAAAAATAAATTGAACATCGTGACTGGTACTTTGAATAGATAAGAAATTTTGGATAGATATTTGAACCGATAAGAGATTGAAATTGAATTGATAATAAAATCTAGAAAAAAATTTGAAAAGATATGGAAAAGAAGTGAACAGATAGTCAACTTTTTTGAATATATAGACAAAAAAAAAATTAAACACTTAAATGTAAATTTGAACATATAGAGAAAAAAATTCAACAGACAAATTAAGGACTAAAATTGAAAACAAAATGTCTTTCAAAACAAACAAAAGGACTTCTCACTAAATTATTTTACTCAATGCCTGCAGAGGACCATCGGAGGAGAAGACTCCATTGATTCAGCTCCTTATGGACAGTTTTTTTTTTCAACCACACAGGCCCAATTCTTCCATTTTTTTTTTTTGATCTGTGTTGTTGTTCGACGATGAAACAAATTGCAACAAATAGTTGTAAATGAAAAAAAAATTTAAAAATTAAGCCGATAAAAATAATAAAAAAATTGAACAGATATATATATTGGAATATATGTGAGAAAGAATTTCAACAGATAGAGAGAAAGAACCGAAGAGAGAGAAAGAAAGATTGCAACAGATCGTGATTTGGTGTATTTCAACAGAAAATAAAATTGAACAGATAAAAATAAATTGAACATTGTGACTGGTTTGTTGAATAGATAAGAAGTTTTGATAGATATTTGAACAAATAGGAGATGAAAATTAAATTGATGACAAAATCGAGAAAAAAATTTGAAAAGATAGGGAAAAAAAGTGAACAGATAGTCAACTTTTTTGAATATATAGAGAAAAAAAATAATTAAACACTAAAATATAAATTTGAACAGATAGAAAAAAAATTCAACAGATAAATTAGGGGGTAAAATTGAAAACAAAACGTCTTTCAAAACAAATAAAAGGACTTCACATCAAATTATTTTACTCAATGCCTGCAGAGAACCATCGGAGGAAAAGACTCCATAGATTCAGCTCCTTACAGACAACTTTTTCTTTCAACCGCACAGACTCAATTCCTTCACTTTTTTTTTTTTTTTTTTAAGTTTTTGATCTGTGTTGTTGTTCTACGATGAAACAAATTGCAACAGATAGTTGTAAATGAAAAAAAAAATTAAAAATTAAGCAGATAAAAATAATAAAAAAATTGAACAGATATATATATATACTGGATTATATGTGAGAAAGAATTTCAACAGATGGAGAGAAAGAACCAAAGGGAGAGAAAGAAAGATTGCAACAGATCCTGATTTGGTGTATTTCAACAGAAAATAAAAATGAACAGGTAAAAATAAATTGAACATTGTGACTAGTTTGTTGAACATATAAGAAATTTTGAATAGATATTTGAACAGATAAGAGATTAAAATTGAATTGATGACAAAATCGAGAAAAAAATTTGAAAAGAAAGGGAAAAAAAGTGAACAGATAGTCAACTTTTTTGAATATATAGAGAAAAAAAATAATTAAACACTAAAATGTAAATTTGAACAGATAGAAAAAAAAATTCAACAGATAAATTAAGGAGTAAAATTGAAAACAAAACGTCTTTCAAAACAAATAAAAGGGCTTCTCATCAAATTATTTTACTCAATGCCTGCAGAGAACCACCAGAGGAGAAGACTCCATTGACCTAGCTCCTTATGGACAGTTTTTTTTCAACTACACTGACCCAATTCTTCCACTTTTTTTTTTTTATCTGTGTTGTTGTTCTACGATGAAACAAATTGCAACAGATAGTTGTAAATGAAAAAAAAATTAAAAATTAAGCAGATAAAAATAATTTAAAAAATTGAACAGATATATATACTGGATTATATGTGAGAAAGAATTTCAACAGATAGAGAGAAAGAACCAAAAAGAGAGAAATAAAGATTGCAACGGATCCTGATTTGGTGTATTTCAACAGATAATAAAATTGAACAGATAAAAATAAATTGAACATTGTGACTAGTTTGTTGAACAGATAAGATATTTTGGATGGATGTTTGAACAGATAAGAGATTAAAATTGAATTGATAATAAAATCTAGAAAAAAATTAGAAAAGATGGGGAAAAGAAGTGAACAGATGGTCAACTTTTTTGAATATATAGATAATAAAAAAATAATTAAACACTTAAATGTAAATTTGAACAGATAAAAAAAATTCAACAGATAAATTTCGGAGTAAAATTGAAAACAAAACGTCGTTCAAAACAAACAAAAGTACTTCTCACCAGAATATTGTACTCAATGCCTGCAGAGGACCATCGGGGGAGAAGACTCCATTGATCCAACTCTTTATGGACAGTTTTTTTTCAAGTACACAGACCCAATTCTTCCACTTTTTTTTTTTATTTACTTTAAAGTTTTTGATCTGTGTTGTTGTTCTACGATGAAACAAATTGCAACACATAGTTGTAAATGAAAAAAAAATTAAAAATTAAGCAGATAAAAATATTTAAAAAATTGAACAGATATATATATACTGGATTATATGTGAGAAAGAATTTCAACAGATAGAGAGAAAGACCCAAAGAGAGAGAAAGAAAGATTGCAACAGATCCTGATTTGGTGTATTTCAACAGATAATAAAATTGAACAGATAAAAATAAATTGAACATTGTGACTGGTTTGTTGAACAGATAACAAATTTTTGATAGATATGTGAACAGATAAGAGATTAAAATTGAATTGATAATAAAATCAAGAAAAAAATTTGAAAACATGGGAAAAAAAAAGTGAACAGATAGTCAACTTTTTTCAATAGATAGAAAAAAAAATAATTAAACACTAAAATGTAAATTTGAACAGATAGAAAAAAATTTCAACTGATAAACTAAGGAGTAAAATTGAAAACAAAACGTCTTTAAAAACAAACAAAAGGACTTCTGACCAAATTATTTTACTCAATGCCTGCAGAAGACCATCGGAGGAAAAGACTCCATTAATCCAGCTCTTTATGTACAGTTTTGTTTTTCAAGCACACAAACCCAATTCTTCCACTTTTTTTTTTTTTTTTTAAGTTTTTGATCTGTGTTGTTCTACGATGAAGCAAATTGCAACAGAGAGTTGTAAATGGAAAAAAAAATTAAAAATTAAGTAGATAAAAATAATAAAAAATTGAACAGATATATATATATACTGGATTATATGTGAGAAAGAATTTCAACAGATAGAGAGAAAGAACCAAAGAGCGAGAAAGAAAGATTATAACAGATCCTGATTTGGTGTATTTCAACAGATAATAAAATTGAACAGATAAAAATAAATTGAACACTGTGACTGGTTTGTTGAACAGATAAGAAATTTTTGATAGATATTTGAACAGATAAGAGATTAAAATTGTATTGATAACAAAATCTAGAAAAAAAATTGAAAAGATAGGGAAAAAATGAACAGATAGTCAACTTTTTTGAATATATAGACAAAAAAAATAATTAAACACTAAAATGTAAATTTGAACAGATAGAAAAAAAATTCAACAGATAAATTAAGGAGTAAAATTGAAAACAAAACGTCTTTCAAAACAAATAAAAGGACTTCTCATCAAATTATTTTACTCAATGCCTGCAGAGAACCATCGGAGTAGAAGACTCCATTGATCCAACTTCTTTTGGACAGTTTTTTTTCAACAACACAGACCATATTCTTCCACTTTTTTTTTTTTTTAAGTTTTTGATCGGTGTTGTTGTTCTACGATGAAACAAATTGCAACAGATAGTTGTAAATGAAAAAAAAATTAAAAATTAAGCAGATAAAAATGTTAAAAAGATTGAACAGATATATATACTAGATTATATCTGAGAAAGAATTTCAACAGATAGAGAGAAAGAACCAAAGAGAGAGAAAGAAAGATTGCCACAGATCCTGATTTGGTGTATTTTAACAGATAATAAAATGGAACAGATAAAAAGAAATTGAACATTGTGGCTGGTTCGTTAAACAGATAAGAAATTTTGGATAGATATTTGTACAGATAAGAGATTAAAATTGAATTGATAATAAAATCCACAAAAAAATTTGAGAAGATAGGGAAAAAAAGTGAACAGATACTCAACTATTTTGAATATATAGACAAAAAAATAATAATTAAACACTAAAATGTAAATTGGAACTTATAAAAAAAATTCAACAGATAAATTAAGGAGTAAAATTGAAAACAAAACGTCTTTCAAAACAAATAAAAGGGCTTCTCATCAAATTATTTTACTCAATACCTGCATAGAACTACCGGAGGAGAAGACTCAATTGATCCAGCTCCTTATGGACAGTTTTTTTTTTCAACCACACAGACCCAATTCTTCCACTTTTTTTCTTTTTTTGATCTGTGTTGTTGTTCTACGATGAAACAAATTGCAACAGATAGTTGTAATTGAAAAAAAATTTAAAAATTAAGCAGTTAAAAAAATAAAAAAATTGAACAGATATATATATATTGGAGTATATGTGAGAAAGAATTTCAACAGATAGAGAGAAAGAACCAAAGAGATAGAAAGAAAGATTGCAATAGATCCTGATTTAGTGTATTTCAACAAATAATAAAATTGAACAGATAAAAATAAATTGAACATTGCGACTGGTTTGTTGAACAGATAAGAAATTTTGGATAGATATTTGAACAGATAAGAGATTAAAATTGAATTGATAACAAAATCTAGAAAAAAATTTGAAAAGATAGGGAAAAAAAGTGAACAGATAGTCAACTTTTTTAATATATAAACAAAAAAAAAATAATTAAACACTAAAATGTAAATTCGAACAGATGGAAAAAAATTCAACAGATAAATTAAGGAGTAAATTTGAAAACAAAAAATCTTTCAAAACAAATAAAAAGACTTCTCCTCAAATTATTTTACTCAATGCCTACAGAGAACCATCGGATGTGAAGACTCCATTGATCCAGCTCCTCATGGACAGTTTTTTTTTTCAACCACACAGACCCAATTCTTCCAATTTTTTTTTTTTTTTTTAAGTTTTTCATCTGTGTTGTTGTTCTACGATGAAACAAATTGCAACAAATAGTTGTGAATGCAAAAAAAAAATTAAAAATTAAGCAGATAAAAATAATAAAAAAATTGAACAGATATATATACTGGATTATATGTGAGAAAGAATTTCAACAGATAGAGAGAAAGAACCAAAAAGAGAGAAAGAAAGATTGCAACAAATCCTGATTTGGTGTATTTCAACAGATAATAAAATTGAACAGATAAAAGTAAATTGAACATTGTGACTGGTTTGTTGAACAGATAAGAAATTTTGGATAGATAGTTGAACAGATAAGAGATTAAAATTGAATTGATAACAAAATCTAGAAAAAAATTTGAAAAGATAGGGAAAAAAAGTGAACAGATAGTCAACTTTTTTGAATATATAGACAAAAAAAAATAATTAAACACTAAAAGGTAAATTTGAACAGACAGTAAAAAAAATTCAACAGATAAATTAAGGAGTAAAATTGAAAACAAAACGTCTTTCAAAACCAAGAAAAGGACTTCTCATCAAATTATTTTACTCAATGCCTGCAGAGAACCATCGGAGGAGAAGACTCCATTGATCCAGCTCCTTATGGACAGTTTTTTTTTTCAACCACACAGACCCAATTCTACTACTTTTTTTTTTTTTAAGTTTTTGATTTGTTTTGTTGTTCTACGATGAAACAAATTGCAACAGATAGTTGTAAATGAAAAAAAATTAAAAATTAAGCAGATAAAAATAATAAAAAATTAAAAAGATATATATATATATACGGGATTATATGTGAGAAAGAATTTCAACAGATAGAGAGAAAGAACCAAAGAGAGAGAATGAAAGAGTGCAACAGATCCTGATTTGGTGTATTTCAACAGATAATAAAATTGAACAGATAAAAATAAATTGAACATTGTGACTGGTTCGTTGAACAGATAAGAAATTTTGGATAGATATTTGAACAGAGAGGAGATTAAAATTGAATTGATAACAAATTCTGGAAAAAAAATTTGAAAGATAGGTAAAAAAAGTGAACGGATAGTCAACTTTTTTGAATATATAGACAAAAAAATAATAATTAAACACTAAAATGTAAATTTGAACAGATAAATTAAAGAGTAAAATTGAAAACAAAACATCTTTCAAAACAAATAAAAGGACTTCTCATCAAATTATTTTACTCAATTCCTGCAGAGAACCATTGGAGGAGAAGACTCCATTGATCCAGCTCCTTATGGACAGTTTTTTTTTCAACCACACAGACCCAATTCTTCCACTTTTTATTTTTTATTTTTTATTTTTCATCTGTGTTGTTGTTCTACGATGAAACAAATTGCAACAGATAGTTGTAACTGAAAAAAAAATTTAAAAATTAAGCAGATAAAAATAAAAAAAAAAGTTGAATAGATATATATATACTGGATTATATGTGAGAAAGAATTTCAACAGATAGAGAGAAAGAACCAAAGAGAGAGAAAGAAAGATTGCAACATATCCTGATTTAGTGTATTTCAACCGAAAATAAATTTGATCAAATAAAAATAAATTGAATATTGTGACTGGTTTGTTGAACAGATAAGAAATTTTGGATAGATATTTGAACAGTTAAGAGATTAAAATTGAACTGATAACAAAATTGAGAAAAAAATTTGAAAAGATAGGGAAAAAAAGTGAACAGATAGTCAAATTTTTTGAATATAAAGACAAAAAAAAATAATTAAACACTAAAATGGAAATTTGAACAGATAGAAAAAAAATTCAACAGATAAATTACGGGGGTAAAATTGAAAACAAAATGTCTTTCAAAACAAATAAAAAGACTTCTCATCAAATTATTTTACTCAATGCCTGCAGAGAACCATTGGACGAGAAGACTCCATTGATCCAGCTCGTTATGGACAGTTTTTTTTTCAACCACACAGACCCAATTCTTCCACTTTTTTTTTTTTTTGATCTCTGTTGTTGTTCTACAATGAAACAAATTGCAACAGACAGTTGTAAATGAAAAAAAAATTAAAAATTAAGCAGATAAAAATAATAAAAACTGAATAGATATATATACTGGATTATATGTGAGAAAGAATTTCAACAGATAGAGAGAAAGAAAGATTGCAACAGATCTTGATTTGGTGTATTTCAACAGAAAATAAAATTGAACAGATAAAAATAAATTGAACATTGTGACTGGTTTGTTGAACAGATAAGAAATTTTGGATAGATATTTGAACAGATAAGAGATTAAAATTGAATTGATAACAAAATCTAGAAAAAAATTTGAAAAGATAGGGAAAAAAAGTGAACAGATAGTTAAGTTTTTTGAATATATAGACAAAAAAAATAATTAAACACTAAAATGTGAATTTGAACAGATAGAAAAAAAATTTAACAGATAAATTAAGAAGTAAAATTGAAAACAAAACGTATTTCAAAACAAATAAAAGGACTTCTCACCAAATTATTTTAATCAATGCCTGCAGAGAACCATCGGAGGAGAAGACTCCATTGATCCAGCTCCTTATGGATAGTTTTTTTTTTTCAACCACACAGACACAATTCTTCCATTTTTTTTTTTTAAAGTTTTTGATCTGTGTTGTTGTTCTGCGAGCAAGCAACTTGTAACAGATAGAGAGAAAGAACCAAAGAGAGAGAAAGAAAGATTGCAACAGATCCTGATTTGGTGTATTTCAACAGATAATAAAATTGAACAGATAAAAATAAATTGAACATTGTGACTGGTTTGTTGAACAGATAAGAAATTTTGGATAGATATTTGAACAGATAAGAGATTAAAATTGAATTGATAACAAAATCTAGAAAAAAATTTGAAAAGATAGGGAAAAAAAGTGAACAGATAGTTAAGTTTTTTGAATATATAGACAAAAAAAATAATTAAACACTAAAATGTGAATTTGAACAGATAGAAAAAAAATTTAACAGATAAATTAAGAAGTAAAATTGAAAACAAAACGTATTTCAAAACAAATAAAAGGACTTCTCACCAAATTATTTTAATCAATGCCTGCAGAGAACCATCGGAGGAGAAGACTCCATTGATCCAGCTCCTTATGGATAGTTTTTTTTTTTCAACCACACAGACACAATTCTTCCATTTTTTTTTTAAAGTTTTTGATCTGTGTTGTTGTTCTGCGAGCAAGCAACTTGTAATAGATAGTTGTAAATGAAAAAAAAATAAAAATAAAGCAGATAAAAATAATAAAAAAATTGAACAGATATATATATACTGGATTATATGTGAGAAAGAATTGCAACAGATAAAGAGAAAGAACCAAAGAGAGAGAAAGAAAGATTGCAACAGATCCTGATTTGGTGTATTTCAACAGATAATAAAATTGAACAGATAAAAATAAATTGAACATTGTGACTGGTTCGTTGAACAGATAAGAAATTTTGGATAGATAGTTGAACAGATAAGAGATTAAAATTGAATTGATAATAAAATCTAGAAAAAAAATTGAAAAGATAAAGAAAAAAAGTGAACAGATAGTCAACTTTTTTGAATATATAGACCAAAAAAAAATAATTAAACACAAAAATGTAAATTTGAACAGATAGAAAAGAAAATTCAACAGATAAATTAAAGAGTAAAATTGAAAACAAAACATCTTTCAAAACAAATAAAAGGACTTCTCATCAAATTATTTTCCTCAATTTCTGCAGAGAACCATCGGAGGAGAACACTCCATTGATCCAGCTCTTTATGGACAGTTTTTTTTTTCAACCACACAGACCCAATTCTTCCACTCTTTTTTTTTTTGATCTGTGTTGTTGTTCTACGATGAAAAAATTGCAACAGATAGTTGTAAATGAAAAAAAAATTAAAAATTAAGCAGATAAAAATAATAAAAAAAATTGAACAGATATATATACTGGATTATATGTGAGAAAGAATTTCAACAGATGGAGAGAAAGAACCAAAGAGAGAGAAAGAAAGATGGCAACAGATCCTGATTTGGTGTATTTCAACAGAAAATAAAATTGAACAGATAAAAATAAATTGATCACTGTGACTGGTTTGTTGAACAGATAAGAAATTTTGGATAGATATTTGAACAGTTAAGAGATTAAAATTGAATTGATAACAAAATTGAGAAAAAAATTCGAAAAGATAGGGAAAAAAGTGAACAGATAGTAAACTTTTTTGAATATATAGACAAAAAAAAATAATTAAACACTAAAAAGTAAATTTGAACAGATACAAAAAAAAATTCATGTCACGCCCCACTTTTTATTACTCGAGGTCATTACCAAGTTCATTAACTTAATTCAATTTCAGAGATAATATGCGGAAATAAACTCATACATTCAATCCATAGCAATGAATATCAGTACTCTCATTCGTATGTAAGTAAATGTTTCATGAACAAACTAATAAATTACCCTAAGGCTTACAACTTTTAAATAAACAACTGAAGGGTGTAACCCTTTTACACATATGGCGTTCCGCCAACAAGAAAGAGGCCCCGTGGCCAACAAATAAGTAGATCCAAATCTTGCAGCTCAACCTGCTTAATACCTGAAAAAGATTCAACAACGTGGGATGAACATATAGTCCAGTAGGGATCTCAACTTGATCCTCAACAATAACAACAATACAGATAGCTATGATCATGCACACTCATTCTCATACTAGAATAGTAATGTGACAGTTTATACAAAAATATATATATATATATAAACTTTTCTTGAAAACAACTATTTCATTAAACGCTATAAGCGATTCATCTTTCCTTTCCTTTCATTAATCCCCGTTCCCAATCTTTCATACATAAACAATTACTTAGAAAATAAATTCACTAAGACCACTACTATTCTCAAATTTTCACACATACAACAGATGTGCCCTTTTTAGAACATATTTCTAAAATGTTTGATTCTCTTTACACTTCTAAAAGACAAGCTGATACATGGTTAACACACTATATTCCAATTACAATTTTCATGACACGAATATCTATATTGCCTATGACACATTGTCTATGGCACATCTTACCTTCCACCTATGGCTCAGAACCTGGCCAAATATCTCAACGGGAAATTTCATCTCTTATTAACAATAATTTAATAGGGATAACAAATTAAGTTAAACCTCTCTATAACATAACAAAATACACATGCTGGTATTGTATCAATCATAACCACATTCACTTCCTTACTTCCCAACTGATACACATGGTGGTAATGTATCATCTCAACAATAAATAGAAATACTTCTATTAACAATAAGCACACATACATGTGATGCTAGTGGAGTCCATCCCCTTTCTCCTCCCAACAAATCTGGTTTAGAGGTCCATCCCCTTTCTTCCCCTAAACCCTCCAACAAATTCGGTTTAGAAGTCCATCCCCTTTCTTCCCCTAAACCGGGAGTTCATCCCCTATCTCCTCCAAAACCAAATAATGCGTATAAACACAACGTCATATACACAACAATCAATGGTGTAATACATACACAACAATTCAACACAACCGTGTCATCCTCCACCGATGACCAAGGACAAAACCTCTAGATGCAGGTATGTTGTACATCTATTAACAGACTCAATTATCATGAGACCACAAACCCTTCAACAAAACTAACATGGCAGTTAAAGATACAACCTCCACATATGTGTGTTCAACACTCACATTACAATAATCCAACTCTCATACCTTTTGCCTTCACAAATTCAATTCCCTGGACAATAAGACCATAACTCATTTTAACCCATTACATTCTTTTCCAAGCCACTCCAATTTAATTATGCAAATTAAGTTATAATCATTAAACTAGGGTTTTCCTCCATCTTTCTCAATATCGACCTAAAAGCTTAATTATTAACAACAAACAACAATGATCACATTGAAGACTCAAAATACATAAGTATTTGCCCAACGATCAAAACCCCTCTATTAATTTATTCAATCAAATAAAATTAGGGTTTTCTCTCCTTTCAATAACAACATGCTAATTAACACCCCAATTAGCCTAAACCATAACTAATGATAATAAACCCAACTCCAACAGTCAACCCAAGGTTCAACCTCATGATTTTTAATAAATCCAACATGATATACTGTTTTTATGCAATACAAAAACTACCACATGTCTATCTATAGATGGAGTATTGAAAAGAAACAAGGAGAATCCCTACCTCAAAGGAGAACCCAAATGGAGAAGATTGACCCGAAATCCAAGCGCTCCAAATCCACAATTCTTCAGATTAAAATGTAGCCCTCACTCTCCTCTACCTTTTTAACAAAAGACCTAGGATGGATTTATAGAAGAAAGAGATGAAATCTAGAGAGAGAGTATGTTTAGAGAGAGAGACTCTCGGCTGCTAGGGTTTCAAGGAAGAAAGAAGGAGAAAAATGTTATTTTTCCCCGCTGCTGAGTTTATAAACTGGACAGGCTCGCTCGAGCGAAGACCTGGTCGCTCGAGCGACCAGACACAGGAAACTGACCTCGCTCGAGCGGAGAGAAGCTCGCTCGAGCCAAGAATCACTACTCTCAGGTCTAAGGCTAGACGCAATTGCTCGCTCGAGCCAAGGAAAGCTCGCTCGAGCGACGAACCAAAAACGAAGACCTCGCTCGAGCGAAGAGAAGCTCGCTCGAGCGACCAAGCCAAAAACTGAACATGCAGACTTGGTTTCTAAACCCAACCAATCTGCATCCAACCTGCTAAACACATCCTATAACCCAAGAATAAGGAATTAAAGGTCAACAACAACAAATATAACAACGGAATCCACGGAACGTAAGTCCGGATACAATAATCAAATGGGGAAAAGACCGGGGTCGCTACAATTCAACAGATAAATTAAGGAGTAAAATTGAAAACAAAACGTCTTTCAAAACAAATAAAAGGACTTCTCATGAAATTATTTTACTCAATGCCTGCAGAGAACCATCGGAGGAAAGACTCCATTGATCCAGCTCGTTATGGACAGTATTTTTTTTCAACCACACAGACCCAATTCTTCCACTTTTTTTTTTTGATCTGTGTTGTTGTTCTACGATGAAACAAATTGCAACAGATAGTTGTAAATGAAAAAAAAAATTTAAAAATTAAGCAGATAAAAATAATAAAAAATTGAACAGATATATATATACTGGATTATATGTGAGAATGAATTTCAACAGATAGAGAGAAAGAAAGATTGCAACAGATCCTGATTTGGTGTATTTCAACAGAAAATAAAATTGAACAGATAAAAATAAATTGAACATTGTGACTGGTTTGTTGAACAGAGAAGAAATTTTGGATAGATATTTGAACAGATAAGAGATTAAAATTGAATTGATTACAAAATCGAGAAAAAAATTTGAAAAGATAAGGAAAAAAAGTGAACAGATAGTCAACTTTTTTGAATATATAGACCCAAAAAAATAATTAAACACTAAAATGTAAATTTGAACAGATAGAAAAAAAAGTTCAAGAGATAAATTAAGGAGTAAAATTGAAAACAAAACGTCTTTCAAAACAAACAAAAGCACTTCTTACCAAATTATTATACTCAATGCCTGCAGAGGACCATCGGATGAGAAGACTCCATTGATCCAGCTCCTTATGGAAAGTTTTTTTTTCAACCACACAGACCCAATTCTTCCAATTCTTCCACCTTTTTTTTTTCCTCATCTGTGTTGTTGTTCTACGATGAAACAAATTGCAACAGATAGTTGTAAATGAAAACAAAAAATTAAAATAAAGCTGATAAAAATAATAAAAAAATTGAACAGATATATATATACTGGATTATATGTGAGAAAGAATTTCGACAGATAGAGAGAAAGAACCAAAGAGAGAGAAAGAAAGATTGCAACAGACCCTGATTTGGTGTATTTCAACAGATAAAAATAAATTGAACATTGTGACTGGTTCGTTGAACAGATAAGAAATTTTGGATAGATATTTGAACCGATAAGAGATTAAAATTGAATTGATAATAAAATCTAGAAAAAAATTTGAAAAGATAGGGAAAAAAAGTGAACAGATAGTCAACTTTTTTGAATATATAGACAAAAAAAAAATAATTAAACACTAAAATGTAAATTTGAACAGATAGAAAAAAAATTCAACAGATAAATTAAGGAGTAAAATTGAAAACAAAGCATCTTTCAAAACAAATAAAAGGACTTGTCATCAAATTATTTTACTCAATTCCTGCATAGAACCATCGGAGGAGAAGACTCCATTGATCCAGCTCCTTATGGACAGTTTTTTTTTTCAACCACATAGATCCAATTGTTTCACTTTTTATTTTTTATTTTTTATTTTTTCATCTGTGTTGTTGTTCTACGATGAAACAAATTGAAACAGATAGTTGTAAATGAAAAAAAAAATTAAAAATTAAGCAGATAAAAATAATAAAAAAATTGAACAGATATATATACTGGATTATATGTGAGAAAGAATTTCAACAGATGGAGAGAAAGAACCAAAGAGAGAGAAAGAAAGATTGCAACAGATCCTGATTTGGTGTATTTCAACAGAAAATAAAATTGAACAGATAAAAATAAATTGAACATTGTGACTGGTTTGTTGAACAGATAAGAAATTTTTGATAGATATTTGAAATGTTAAGAGATTAAAATTGAATTGATAACAAAATTGAGAAAAAAAGCTGAAAAGATAGGGAAAAAATGAACAGATAGTCAACTTTTTTGAATATATAGACAAAAAAAAATAATTAAACACTAAAAAGTAAATTTGAACAGATAGAAAAAAAAATTCAACAGATAAATTAAGGAGTAAAATTGAAAACAAAACGTCTTTCAAAACAAATAAAAGGACTTCTCATCAAATTATTTTACTCATTGCCCGTAGAGAACCATCGGAGGAGAAGACGTCGTTGATCCAGCTCGTTATGGATAGTTTTTTTTTCAACCACACAGACCCAATTCTTCCACTTTTTTTATTTGATCTGTGTTGTTGTTCTACGATGAAACAAATTGCAACAGATAGTTGTAAATGAAAAAAAAAATTTAAAAATTAAGCAGATAAAAATAATAAAAAATTGAACAGATATATATATATATACTGGATTATATGTAAGAAAGAATTTGAACAGATAGAGAGAAAGAAAGATTGCAACAGATCCTGATTTGGTGTATTTCAACAGAAAATAAAATTGAACAGATAAAAATAAATTGAACATTGTGACTGGTTTGTTGAACAGATAAGAAATGTTTGATAGATATTTGAACAAATAAGAGATTAAAATTGAATTGATAACAAAATCGAGAAAAAAATTTGGAAAGATAGGGAAAAAAAAGTGAACAGATAGTTAACTTTTTTGAATATATAGACAAAAAAAATAATTAAACACTAAAATGTAAATTTGAACACATCGAAAAAAAATTCAACAAATAAATTAAGGAGTAAAATTGAAAACAAAACGACTTTCAAAACGAACAAAAGGACTTCTTACCAAATTGTTGTACTCAATGCCTGCAGAGGACCATCGGAGCAGAAGACTTCGTTGATCCTGCTCCTTATGGATAATTTTTTTTTCAACCACACAGACCCAATTCTTCAAATTCTTCCACCTTTTTTTTTTCTCATCTGTGTTGTTGTTCTACGATGAAACAAATTGCAACAGATAGTTGTAAATGAAAAAAAAAATTAAAAATTAAGCTGATAAAAATAATAAAAAAAATTGAACAGATATATATACTGGATTATATGTGAGAAAGAATTTCAACAGATAGAGCGAAAGAACCAAAGAGAGAGAAGGAAAGATTGCAACAGATCCTGATTTGGTGTATTTCAACAGATAATAAAATTGAACAGATAAAAATAAATTCAACATTGTGACTGGTTTGTTGAACAGATAAGAAATTTTGGATAGATATTTGAACAGATAAGAGATTAAAATTGAATTCATAACAAAATCTTCAAAAAAATTTGAAAAGATAGGGAAAAAAAGTGAACAGATAGTCAACTTTTTTGAATATATAGACAAAAAAAATAATTAAACATTAAAATGTAAATTTGAACAGATAGAAAAAAAAAATTCAACAGATAAATTAAGGAGTAAAATTGAAAACAAAACGTCTTTCAAAACAAAAGAAAGGACTTCTCATCAAATTATTTTACTCAATGCCGGCAGAGAACCATCGGAGGAGAAGACTCCATTGATCTAGCTCCTTATGGACAGTTTTTTTTTCAACCACACAGACCCAACTCTACCACTTTTTATTATTTTTTTATTTTTTATTTTTTAAAGTTTTTGATCTGTGTTGTTGTTCTACGATGAAACAAATTGCAACAGATACTTGTAAATCAAAAAAAAAAATAAAAATTAAGAAGATAAAAATAATAAAAAAAATTGAAAAGATATATATACTGGATTATATGTGAGAAAGAATTTCAACAGATAGATAGAAAGAGTAAAGAGAGAGAAAGAAAGATTGCAACAGATCCTGATTTGCTGTATTTCAACAGATAATAAAATTGAACAGATAAAAATAAATTCAACATTGTGACTGGTTTGTTGAACAGATAAGAAATTTTGGATAGATATTTGAACAGATAAGAGATTAAAATTGAATTAATAACAAAATCTAGAAAAAAAATTGAAAAGATAGGGAAAAAACGTGAACAGATAGTCAATTTTTTTGAATATATAGACAAAACAAAAATAATTAAACACTAAAATGTAAATTTGAACAGATAGAAAAAAAAATTCAACAGATAAATTAAGGAGTAAAATTTAAAACAAAACCTCTTTCAAAACAAATAAAAGGACTTCTGACCAAATTATTTTACTCAATGCCTGCAGAGGACCATCGGAGGAGAAGACTCCATTGATCCAGCTCCTTATGGACAGTTTTTTTTTTCAACCACACGACCCAATTCTTCCACTTTTTTTTCTTTTTTTTTTAAAATTTTTTGATCTGTGTTGTTGTTCTACGATGAAACAACTTGCAACAGATAGTTGTAAATGAAAAAAAATTTAAAATTAAGCAGATAAAAATATTTAAAAAATTGAACATATATATATACTTGATTATATATGAGAAAGAATTTCAACAGATAGAGAGAAAGAACCAAAGAGAGAGAAAGAAAGATTGCAACAGATCCTGATTTGGTGTACTTCAACAGATAATAAAATTGAATAGATAAAAATAAAGTGAACATCGTTACTTGTTTGTTGAACAGATAAGAAATTTTGGTTAGATATTTGAACAGATAAGAGATTAAAATTGAATTGATAATAAAATCTAGAAAAAATTTTGAAAACATAGGGAAAAACAGCGAACAGATAGTCAACTTTTTTTGAATATATAGACAGAAAAAATAATTAAACACTAAAATGTAAATTTGAACAGATAGAAAAAAAAAATTCAACAGATAAATTAAGGAGTAAAATTGAAAACAAAACGTCTTTCAAAACAAACAAAAGGACTTCTGATCAAATTATTTTACTAAATGCCCACAGAGGACTATCGGAGGAGAAGACTCCATTGATCCAGCTCCTTTTGTACAGCCCTTTTTTTCAAGCACACAGACCCAATTCTTCCACATTTTTTTTTAAAGTTTTTGATCTGTGTTGTTGTTCTACGATGAAGCAAGTTGCAATAGATAGTTGTAAATGGAAAAAAAATTAAAAATTAAGCAGATAAAAATAATAAAAAAAATTGAATAGATATATATATACTGGATTATATGTGAGAAAGAATTTCAACGGATAGAGAGAAAGAACCACAGAGAGAGAAAAAAAGATTGCAACAGATCCTGATTTGGTGTATTTCAACAGATAATAAAATTGCACAGATAAAAATAAATTGAACATTGTGACTGGTTTGTTGAACAGATAGGAAATTTTGGATAGATATTTGAACAGATAAGAAATTAAAATTGTATTTATAACAAAATCTAGAAAAAAATTTGAAAAGATAGGGAAAAAAAGTGAACAGATAGTCAACTTTTTGAATATATAGACAAAAAAAAAAATTAAACACTAAAATGTAAATTTGAACAGATAGAAAAAAAATTCAACAGATAAATTAAGGAGTAAAATTGAAAACAAAACGACTTTCAAAACCAATAAAATGACTTCTCATCAAATTATTTTACTTAATGCCTACAGAGAACCATCGGTGGGGAAGACTCCATTGATCCAACTTCTTATGGACAGTTTTTTTTTCAACCACACAGACCATATTCTTCCACTTTATTTTTTTACTTTTAAGTTTTTGATCTGTGTTGTTGTTCTACGATGAAACAAATAGCAACAGATAGTTGTAAATGAAAAAAAAAATTAAAAATTAAACAGATAAAAATATTAAAAAGATTGAACAGATATATATATACTAGATTATATCTGAGACAGAATTTCAACAGATAGAGAGAAAGAACCAAAGAGAGAGAGAGAAAGATTGCAACAGATCCTGATTTGGTGTATTTCAACAGATAATAAAATTGAACAGATAAAAATAAATTGAACATTGTGACTGGTTCGTTGAACAGATAAGAAATTTTGGATAGATATTTGAACAGATAAGAGATTAAAATTGAATCGATAATAAAATCTGCAAAAAGATTTGAAAAGAATGGAAAAAAAAGTGAACAGATACTTAACTTTTTTCAATATATAGACAAAAAAAAATAATTAAACACTAAAATGTAAATTTGAACATATAGAAAAAAAAATTCAACAGATAAATTAAGGAGTAAAATTGAAAACAAAACGTCTTTCAAAACAAACAAAAGCACTTCTTACCAAATTATTATACTCAATACCTGTAGAGAACCACCGGAGGAGATGACTCCATTGATCCAGCTCCTTATGGACAGTTTTTTTTCAACCACACAGATCCAATTCTTCTATTTTTTTTTTATCTGTGTTGTTGTTCTACGATGAAACAAATTGCAACAGATAGTTGTAAATGAAAAAAAAAATTAAAAATTAAGCAGATAAAAATAATAAAAAAATTGAACAAATATATACATACTGGAATATATGTGAGAAAGAATTTCAACAGATAGAGAGAAAGAACCAAAGAGAGAGAAAGAAAGATTGCAACAGATCCTGATTTGGTGTATTTCAACAGATAATAAAATTGAACAGATAAAAATAAATTCAACATTGTGACTGGTTTGTTGAACAGATAAGAAATTTTGAATAGAAATTTGAACAGATAAGAGATTAAAATTGTATTCATAACAAAATCTAGAAAAAAATTTGAAAAGATAGGAAAAAAAAGTGAACAGATAGTTCAATTTTTTGAATTTATAGACAAAAAAAAAAATTAAACACTAAAATGTTAATTTGGATTGATAGAAAAAAATTTCAACAGATAAATGGAGGAGTAAAATTGAAAGCAAAACGTCTTTCAGAACAAATAAAAAGACTTCTGACCAAATTATTTTACACAATGCCTGCAGAGGACCATCGGAGGAGAAGACTCCATTGATCCAACTCCTTACGTATAGTTTTTTTTTATGCATACAGACCCAATTCTTCCAATTTTTTTTTTTATTTTTTTGTTTTTTTTCTTAAAGTTTTTGATCTGCTTTGTTGTTCTACGATGAAACAAATTGCAACAGATAGTTGTAAATAAAAAAAATTAAAAATTAAGCAGATAAAAATAATAAAAAAATTGAACAGATATATATATACCGGATTATATGTGAGAAAGAATTTCAACAGATAGCGAGAAAGAACCAAAGAGAGAGAAAGAAAGATTGCAACAGATCCTGATTTGGTGTATTTCAACAGATAATAAAATTGAACAGATAAAAATAAATTCAACATTGTGACTGGTTTGTTGAACAGATAAGAAATTTTGGATAGATATTTGAACAGATAAGAGATTAAAATTGAATTGATAACAAAATCTAGAAAAAAAAATTGGAAAAGATAGGGAAAAAAAAGTGAACAGATAGCAACTTTTTTGAATATATAGACAAAAAAAAAATTAAACACTAAAATGTAAATTTGAACAGACAGAAAAAAAATTCAACAGATAAATTAAGGAGTAAAATTGAAAAGAAAACGTCTTTCAAAACAAATAAAAGGACTTATCATCAAATTATTTTACTCAATGCCTCCAGAGAACCATCGGAGGAGAAGATTCCATTGATCCAGCTCCTTATGGACAGTTTTTTTTTTCAACCACACAGACCATATTCTTTCACTTTTTTTTTTTTAACTTTTTGATCTGTGTTGTTGTTCTACGATGAAACAAATTGTAACAGATTGTTGTAAATGAAAAAAAAAATAAAAATTAAGCAGATAAAAATAATAAAAAAATTGAACAGATATATATACTGCATTATATGTGAGAAAGAATTTCAACAGATTGAGAGAAAGAACCAAATAGAGAGAAACAAAGATTGCAACAGATCCTGATTTGGTGTATTTCAACAGATAATAAAATTGAACAGATAAAAATAAATTGAACATTGTGACTGGTTCGTTGAACATATAAGAAATTTTGGATAAATATTTGAACAGATAAGAGATTAAAATTGAATTGATAATAAAATCTAGAAAAAATATTGAAAAGATAGGGAAAAAAAGTGAACAGATAATCAACTTTTTTGAATATATAGACCAAAAAAAATAGTTAAACACTTAAATGTAAATTTGAACATATAGAAAAAAAATTCAACAGATAAATTAAGGAGTAAATTTGAAAACAAAACGTTTTTCAAAAAAAACAAATGGACTTCTCACCAAATTATTTTACTCAATGCCTGCAGAGGACCATCGAAGGAGAAGACTCCATTGATCCAGCTCCTTATGGACGATTTTTTTTTTCAAGCACACAGACCCAATTCATCCACTTTTTTTTTTTTTTTAAAGTTTTTGATCGGTGTTGTTGTTCTACGATGAGACAAATTGCTACAGATAGTTGTAAATGAAAAAAAAATTAAAAATTAAGCAAATAAAAATATTAAAAAAATTGAACAGATATATATATATACTAGATTATATGTGAGAAAGAATTTCAACAGATAAAGAGAAAGAACCAAAGAGAGAGAAACAAAGATTGCAACAGATCCTGATTTGGTGTATCTGAACAGATAATAAAATTGAACAGATAAAAATAAATTGAACATTGTGACTGGTTTGTTGAACAGATAAGAAATTTTGGATAGATATTTGAACAGATAAGATATTAAAATTGAATTGATAACAAAATCTAGAAAAAAATTTGAAAAGATAGGGAAAAAAAGTGAACAGATAGTCAACTTTTTGAATATATAGACAAAAAAAATAATTAAACACTAAAATGTAAATTTGAACAGATAGAAAAAAAATTCAACAGATAAATTCAGGAGTAAAATTGAAAACAAAACATCTTTCAAAACAAATAAAAGGCCTTCTCATCAAATTATTTTACTCAATGCCAGCAGAGAACCATCAGAGGAGAAGACTCCATTGATCCAGCTCCTCATGGACAGTTTTTTTTTTCAACCACACAGACCCAATTCTTCCACTTTTTTTTTTTTTTTTTTTAAATTTTTTGATCTGTGTTGCTGTTCTACGATAAAACAAATTGCAACAGATAGTTGTAAATGAAAAAAAAATTAAAAATTAAGCAGATAAAAATATTTAAAAAATTGACCAGATATATATATACTGGATTATTATGAGAAAGAATTTCAACAGATAGAGAGAAATAACCCAAAAGATAGAAAGAAAAATTGCAACAGATCCTAATTTGGTGTATTTCAACAGACAATAAAATTGAACAGATAAAAATAAATTGAACATTGCGTCTGGTTTGTTGAACAGATAAGAAATTTTGGATAGATATTTGAACAGATAAGAGATTAAAATTGAATTGATAATAAAATCTAGAAAAAAATTTGAAAAGATAGGGAAAAGAAGTGAACAGATAGTCAACTTTTTTCACATATAGAGAAAAAAAAAATTTAACACTTAAATGTAAATTTGAACATATTGAAAAAAAAAATTCAACAGAAAAATTAAGGAGTAAAATTGAAAACAAAACGTATTTCAAAACAAACAAAAGGACTTTTCACCAAATTATTTTACTCAACGCCTGCCGAGGACCATCGGAGGAGAAGACTCCATTGATCAAACTCCTTATGGACAATTTTTTTTCCAGGCACACAGACCCAAGTCATCCGCTTTTTCTTTTTAAAAAAAAGTTTTTGATCGGTGTTGTTGTTCTACGATGAAACAAATTGCAACAGATAGTTGTAAATGAAAAAAAAATTAAAAATGAAGCAGATAAAAATATGAAAAAAATTGAACAAATACATATATACGGGATTATATGTGAGAAAGAATTTCAATAGATAGAGAGAGAACAAAAGAGAGATAAAGAAAGATTGCAACAGATCCTGATTTGGTGTATTTCAACAGATAATAAAATTGAACGGATAAAAATAAATTGAACATTGTGACTGGTTTGTTGAACAGATAAGAAATTTTGGATAGATATTTGAACAGATAAGGGATTAAAATTGAATTGATAATAAAATCTAGAAAACAATTTGAAAACGTAGGGGAAAAAAGTGAACATATAGTCAACTTTTTTGAATATATAGACAAAAAAATAATAATTAAACACTAAAATGTAAATTTGAACAGATAGAAAAAAAAATTCAATAGATAAATTAAGGAGTAAAATTGAAAACAAAACGTATTTCAAAACAAACAAAAGGACTTCTCACCAAATTATTGTACTCAATGCCTGCAGAGGACCATCGGAGGAGAAGACTCCATTGATCCAGCTCCTTATGTACAGTCTTTTTTTTCAAGCACACAGACCCAATTCATCCACTTTTTTTTTAAAAAAAGTTTTTGATCTGTGTTGTTGTTCTACGATGAAACAAATTGCAACAGATAGTTGTAAATGAAAAAAAATTATAAATTAAGCAGATAACAATATTAAAAAAATTGAACATATATATATACTGGATTATACGTGAGAAACAATTTCAACAGATAGAGAGAAAGAACCAAAGAGAGGGAAAGAAAGATTGCAACAGATCCTGATTTGGTGTATTTCAACAGATAAAAATAAATTGAACATTGTGACTGGTTCGTTGAACAAATAAGAAATTTTGGATAGAAATTTGAACCGATAAGAGATTAAAATTGAATTGGTAATAAAATATAGAAAAAAATTTGAAAAGATAGGGAAAAAAGTGAACAGATAGTCAACTTTTTTGAATATACAGACAAAAAAATAATAATTAAACACTAAAATGTAAATTTGAACAGATGGAAAAAAAAATTCAACTGATAAATTAAGGAGTAAAATTGAAAACAAAACGTATTTCAAAACAAACAAAAGGACTTCTCACCAAATTATTGTACTCAATGCCTGCAGAGGACCATCGGAGGAGAAGACTCCATCGATCCAGTTCCTTGCGTACAGTCATTTTTTAAGCACACAGACCCAATTCATCCACTTTTTTTTTTTTTTTTTTTTTAACGTTTTTGATCTGTGTTGTTGTTCTACGATGAAACAAATTGCAACAGATAGCTGTAAATGAAAAAAAAATTAAAAATTAAGCAGATAAAAATTTTAAAAAAGTTGAACAGATATATATATACTGGATTATATGTGAGAAACAATTTCAACAGATAGAGAGAAAGAACCAAAGAGAGAGAGAGAAAGATTGCAACAGATCCTGATTTGGTGTATTTCAACAGATAATAAATTTGAACAGATAAAAATAAATTGAACATTGTGACTGGTTTGTTGAACAGATAAGAAATTTCGGATAGATATTTGAACATATAAGAGATTAAAATTGAATTGATAAGAAAATCTAGAAAAAAAATTTGAAAACATAGGTAAAAAAAAGTGAACAGATAGTCAACTTTTTTGAATATATAGACAAAAATAATAATTAAACACTAAAATGTAAATTTGAACAGATAGAAAAAAAAATTCAACAGATAAATTAAGGAGTAAAATTGAAAAACGAAACGTCTTTCAAAACAAACAAAAGGACTTCTCAACAAATCATATTACTCAATGCCTGCAGAGGACCATCGGAGGAGAAGACTCCATTGATTCAGCTCCTTGTTGACAGTTTTTTTTTCCAAACACATAGACCCAATTCATCCGTTTTTTTTTTTTTTTTGTAAAAAGTTTTTCATCGGTGTTGTTGTTCTACGATGAAACAAATTGCAACAGATAGTTGTAAATGAAAAAAAAATAAAAATTAAGCAAATAAAAATATTAAAAGATTGAACAGATATATATATACTGGATTATATGTGAGAAAGAATTACAATAGATAGAGAGAAAGAATCAACGAGAAAGAAAGAAAGATTACAACAGATCCCGATTTGGTGTATTTTAACAGATAATAAAATTGATCAGATAAAAATAAATTGAACATTGTGACTGGTTTGTTGAACAGATAAGAAATTTTGGATAGATATTTTAACAGATAAGAGATTAAAATTGAATCGATAATAAAATCTAGAAAAAAATTTGAAAACATAGGGAAAAAATTGAACAGATAGTCAACTTTTTTGAATATATAGAAAAAAAAAATAATTAAACACTAAAATGTAAATTTGAACAGATAGAAAAAAAAATTCAACAGATAAATTAAGGAGTAAAATTTAAAACAAAACGTCTTTCAAAACTAACAAAAGGACTTCTGACCAAATTATTTTACTCAATGTCTGCAGAGGACCATCGGAGGAGAAGACTCCATTGATCCAGCTCCTTATGTACAGTCTTTTTTTTCAGGCACACAGACCAAATTCTTCAACTTTTTTTTTTTAAGTTTTTGATCTGTGTTTTTGTTCTACGATGAAGCAAATTGCAACAGATAGTTGTAAATGAAAAAAAAAATTAAAAATTAAATAGATAAAAATAATAAAAAAATTGAACAGATATATATATACTGGATTATATGTGAGAAAGAGTTTCAACAGATAGAGAGAAAGAACCAAAGAGAGAGAAAGAAAGATTGCAACAGATCCTGATTTGGTGTATTTCAACAGATAATAAAATTGAACAGATAAAAATAAATTGAACATTGTGACTGGTTCGTTGAACAGATAAGAAATTTTGGATAGATATTTGAACCGTTAAGAGATTAAAATTGAATTGATAATAAAATCTAGAAAAAAATTTGAAAAGATAGGTAAAAAAAGTGAACAGCTAGTCAACTTTTTTGAATATATAGACAAAAAAATAATAATTAAACACTAAAATGTAAATTTGAACAGATAGAAAAAAAAATTCAACAGATAAATTAAGTAGTAAAATTAAAAACAAAACGTATTTCAAAACAAATAAAAGTACATCTCACCAAATTATTGTACTCAATGCCAGTAGAGGACTGTCGGAGGAGAAGACTCCATTGATCCAGCTCCTTATGTATAGTCTTTTTTTTCAAGCACACAGACCCAATTCATCCACTTTTTTTTTTTTTTTTTTTAAAGTTTTTGATCGGTGTTGATGTTCTACGATGAAACAAATTGCTACAGAGAGTTGTAAATGAAAAAAAAAAATTAAAAATTAAGCAAATAAAAATATTAAAAAAATTGAACAGATATATATATACTGGATTATATGTGAGAAAGAATTTCAACAGATAAAGAGAAAGAACCAAAGAGAGAGAAACAAAGATTGCAACAGATCCTGATTTGGTGTATCTGAACAGATAATAAAATTGAACAGATAAAAATAAATTGAACATTGTGACTGGTTTGTTGAACAGATAAGAAATTTTGGATAGATATTTGAACAGATAAGATATTAAAATTGAATTGATAACAAAATCTAGAAAAAAATTTGAAAAGATAGGGAAAAAAAGTGAACAGATAGTCAACTTTTTGAATATATAGACAAAAAAAATAATTAAACACTAAAATGTACATTTGAACAGATAGAAAAAAAATTCAACAGATAAATTCAGGAGTAAAATTGAAAACAAAACATCTTTCAAAACAAATAAAAGGCCTTCTCATCAAATTATTTTACTCAATGCCAGCAGAGAACCATCGGATGAGAAGACTCCATTGATCCAGCTCCTCATGGACAGTTTTTTTTTCAACCACACAGACCCAATTCTTCCACTTTTTTTTTTTTTTTTTTTTTTTTTTTTAAGTTTTTGATCTGTGTTGCTGTTCTACGATAAAACAAATTGCAACAGATAGTTGTAAATGAAAAAAAAATTAAAAATTCAGCAGATAAAAATATTTAAAAAATTGAACAGATATATATATACTGGATTATTATGAGAAAGAATTTCAACAGATAGAGAGAAATAACCCAAAAGATAGAAAGAAAAATTGCAACAGATCCTAATTTGGTGTATTTCAACCGACAATAAAATTGAACAGATAAAAATAAATTGAACATTGGGACTGGTTTGTTGAACAGATAAGAAATTTTGGATAGATATTTGAACAGATAAGAGATGAAAATTGAATTGATAATAAAATCTAGAAAAAAATTTGAAAAGATAGGGAAAAGAAGTGAACAGATAGTCAACTTTTTTCACATATAGAGAAAAAAAAAATTTAACACTTAAATGTAAATTTGAACATATTGAAAAAAAAAATTCAACAGAAAAATTAAGGAGTAAAATTGAAAACAAAACGTATTTCAAAACAAACAAAAGGACTTTTCACCAAATTATTTTACTCAACGCCTGCCGAGGACCATCGGAGGAGAAGACTCCATTGATCAAACTCCTTATGGACAATTTTTTTTCCAGGCACACAGACCCAAGTCATCCGCTTTTTCTTTTTAAAAAAAAGTTTTTGATCGGTGTTGTTGTTCTACGATGAAACAAATTGCAACAGATAGTTGTAAATGAAAAAAAAATTAAAAATGAAGCAGATAAAAATATGAAAAAAATTGAACAAATACATATATACGGGATTATATGTGAGAAAGAATTTCAATAGATAGAGAGAGAACAAAAGAGAGATAAAGAAAGATTGCAACAGATCCTGATTTGGTGTATTTCAACAGATAATAAAATTGAACGGATAAAAATAAATTGAACATTGTGACTGGTTTGTTGAACAGATAAGAAATTTTGGATAGATATTTGAACAGATAAGGGATTAAAATTGAATTGATAATAAAATCTAGAAAACAATTTGAAAACGTAGGGAAAAAAAGTGAACAGATAGTCAACTTTTTTGAATATATAGACAAAAAAATAATAATTAAACACTAAAATGTAAATTTGAACAGATAGAAAAAAAAATTCAATAGATAAATTAAGGAGTAAAATTGAAAACAAAACGTATTTCAAAACAAACAAAAGGACTTCTCACCAAATTATTGTACTCAATGCCTGCAGAGGACCATCGGAAGAGAAGACTCCATTGATCCAGCTCCTTATGTACAGTCTTTTTTTTCAAGCACACAGACCCAATTCATCCACTTTTTTTTTTTAAAAAGTTTTTGATCTGTGTTGTTGTTCTACGATGAAACAAATTGCAACAGATAGTTGTAAATGAAAAAAAATTATAAATTAAGCAGATAACAATATTAAAAAAATTGAACATATATATATACTGGATTATACGTGAGAAACAATTTCAACAGATAGAGAGAAAGAACCAAAGAGAGGGAAAGAAAGATTGCAACAGATCCTGATTTGGTGTATTTCAACAGATAATAAAATTGAACAGATAAAAATAAATTGAACATTGTGACTGGTTCGTTTAACAAATAAGAAATTTTGGATAGAAACTTGAACCGATAAGAGATTAAAATTGAATTGGTAATAAAATATAGAAAAAAATTTGAAAAGATAGGGAAAAAAGTGAACAGATAGTCAACTTTTTTGAATATACAGACAAAAAAATAATAATTAAACACTAAAATGTAAATTTGAACAGATGGAAAAAAAAATTCAACTGATAAATTAAGGAGTAAAATTGAAAACAAAACATATTTCAAAACAAACAAAAGGACTTCTCACCAAATTATTGTACTCAATGCCTGCAGAGGACCATCGGAGGAGAAGACTCCATCGATCCAGTTCCTTGCGTACAGTCTTTTTTTAAGCACACAGACCCAATTCATCCACTTTTTTTTTTTTTTTTTTTTTAACGTTTTTGATCTGTGTTGTTGTTCTACGATGAAACAAATTGCAACAGATAGCTGTAAATGAAAAAAAAAATTAAAAATTAAGTAGATAAAAATTTTAAAAAAGTTGAACAGATATATATATACTGGATTATATGTGAGAAACAATTTCAACAGATAGAGAGAAAGAACCAAAGAGAGAGCGAGAAAGATTGCAACAGATCCTGATTTGGTGTATTTCAACAGATAATAAATTTGAACAGATAAAAATAAATTGAACATTGTGACTGGTTTGTTGAACAGATAAGAAATTTCGGATAGATATTTGAACAGATAAGAGATTAAAATTGAATTGATAAGAAAATCTAGAAAAAAATTTGAAAACATAGGTAAAAAAAAGTGAACAGATAGTCAACTTTTTTGAATATATAGACAAAAATAATAATTAAACACTAAAATGTAAATTTGAACAGATAGAAAAAAAAATTCAACAGATAAATTAAGGAGTAAAATTGAAAACAAAACGTCTTTCAAAACGAACAAAAAGACTTCTGACCAAATTATTTTACTCAATGCCTGCAGAGGACCATCGGAGGAAAAGACTCCATTGATCCAGCTCCTTACGTACAGTTTTTGTTTTCCAAGCACACAGACCCAATTCATCCGCTTTTTTTTTTTTTTTTTTTTTAAATTTTTTGATCGGTGTTGTTGTTCTACGATGAAACAAATTGCAACAATTAGTTGTAAATGAAAAAAAAAAATTTAAAAATTAAGCAGATGAAAATATTTGAAAAATTGAAAAGATACATATATACTGGATTATATGTGAGAAAGAATTTCAACAGATAGAGGGAAAGAACCCAAAAGAGAGAAAGAAAGATTGCAACAGATTCTAATTTGGTGTATTTCAACAGATAATAAAATTGAACAGACAAAAAAGAAGTGAACGGATAGTCAACTTTTTTGAATATACAGACAAAAAAAAAATAATTAAACACTTAAACGTAAATTTGAACATATAGAAAAAAAATTCAACAGATAAATTAAGGAGTAAAATTGAAAAACGAAACGTCTTTCAAAACAAACAAAAGGACTTCCCAACAAATCATATTACTCAATGCCTGCAGAGGACCATCGGAGGAGAAGACTCCATTGATTCAGCTCCTTGTTGACAGTTTTTTTTTTCCAAACACATAGACCCAATTCATCCGCTTTTTTTTTTTTTTTTGTAAAAAGTTTTTCATCGGTGTTGTTGTTCTACGATGAAACAAATTGCAACAGATAGTTGTAAATGAAAAAAAAATAAAAATTAAGCAAATAAAAATATTAAAAGATTGAACAGATATATATATACTGGATTATATGTGAGAAAGAATTACAATAGATAGAGAGAAAGAATCAACGAGAAAGAAAGAAAGATTACAACAGATCCCGATTTGGTGTATTTTAACAGATAATAAAAGTGATCAGATAAAAATAAATTGAACATTGTGATTGGTTTGTTGAACAGATAAGAAATATTGGATAGATATTTTAACAGATAAGAGATTAAAATTGACTCGATAATAAAATCTAGAAAAAAATTTGAAAACATAGGGAAAAAATTGAACAGATAGTCAACTTTTTTGAATATATAGAAAAAAAAAATAATTAAACACTAAAATGTAAATTTGAACAGATAGAAAAAAAAATTCAACAGATAAATTAAGGAGTAAAATTTAAAACAAAACGTCTTTCAAAACAAACAAAAAGACTTCTGACCAAATTATTTTACTCAATGTCTGCAGAGGACCATCGGAGGAGAAGACTCCATTGATCCAGCTCCTTATGTACAGTCTTTTTTTTCAGGCACACAGACCCAATTCTTCAACTTTTTTTTTTTAAAAGTTTTTGATCTGTGTTTTTGTTCTACGATGAAGCAAATTGCAACAGATAGTTGTAAATGAAAAAAAAATTTAAAAATTAAATAGATAAAAATAATAAAAAAATTGAACAGATATATATATACTGGATTATATGTGAGAAAGAGTTTTAACAGATAGAGAGAAAGAACCAAAGAGAGAGAAAAAAAGATTGCAACAGATCCTGATTTGGTGTATTTCAACAGATAATAAAATTGAACAGATAAAAATAAATTGAACATTGTGACTGGTTCGTTGAACAGATAAGAAATTTTGGATAGATATTTGAACCGTTAAGAGATTAAAATTGAATTGATAATAAAATCTAGAAAAAAATTTGAAAAGATAGGGAAAAAAAGTGAACAGCTAGTCAACTTTTTTGAATATATAGACAAAAAAATAATAATTAAACACTAAAATGTAAATTTGAACAGATAGAAAAAAAAATTCAACAGATAAATTAAGTAGTAAAATTAAAAACAAAACGTATTTCAAAACAAATAAAAGTACATCTCACCAAATTATTGTACTCAATGCCAGTAGAGGACTGTCGGAGGAGAAGACTCCATTGATCCAGCTCCTTATGTATAGTCTTTTTTTTCAAGCACACAGACCCAATTCATCCACTTTTTTTTTTTTTTTTTTTAAAGGTTTTTGATCTTTGTTGTTGTTCTACGATGAAACAAATTGCAACAGATAGTTGTAAATGAAAAAAAAAAATAAAAATTAAGCAAATAAAAATATTTAAAAAATTGAACAGATATATATATACTGGATTATATGTGAGAAAGAATTTCAACAGAGAGAGAGAAAGAACCAAAGAGAGAGAAAGAAAGATTGCAACAGATCCTGATTTGGTATATTTCAACAGATAATAAAATTGAACCGATAAAAATAAATTGAACATTGTGACTGGTTTTTTGAACAGATACGAAATTTTGGATAGATATTTGAACAGATAAGAGATTAAAATTGAATTGATAATAAAATCTAGAAAAAATTTTGAAAAGATAGGGAAAAGAAGTGAACAGATAGTCAATTTTTTTGAATATATAGACAAAAAAAAAATTTAAACCCTTAAACGTAAATTTGAACATATAGAAAAAAAATTCAACAGATAAATTAAGGCGTAAAATTGAAAACGAAACGTCTTTCAAAACAAAAAAAAAAAGGACTCCTCACCAAATTATTTTACTCAATGCCTGCCGAGGACCATCGGAGGAGAAGACTCCATTGATCCAGTTCCTTATGTATAATTTGTTTTTCCAAGCACACAGACCCAATTCATCTGCTCTTTTTTTTTTTTTTTTTTTTAAGTTTTTGATCGGTGTTGTTGTTCTACGATGAAACAAATTGCAACAGATAGTTGTAAATGAAATAAAAAATTAAAAATTAAGCAGATAAAAATATTTAAAAAATTGAACATATATATATATACTGGATTATATGTGAGAAAGAATTTCAATAGATAGAGAGAAAGAACCAAAGAGAGGGAAAGAAAGATTGCAACAGATCCTAATTTGGCGTATTTCAACAGATAATAAAATTGAACAGATAAAAATAAATTGAACATTGTGACTGGTTTGTTGAACAGATAAGAAATTTTGGATAGATATTTGAACAGACAAGAGATTAAAATTGAATTGATAATAAAATCTAGAAAAAAATTTGAAAACATAGGGAAAAAAAGTGAACAGATTGTCAACTTTTTTGAATATATAGAAAAAATAATAATTAAACACTAAAATGTAAATTTGAACAGATAGAAAAAAAAATTCAACAGATAAATTAAGGAGTAAAATTGAAAACAAAACGTCTTTCAAAACAAACAAAAGGACTTCTGACCAAATTATTTTACTCAATGCCTGCAGAGGACCATCGGAGGAGAAGACTCCATTGATCCAGCACCTTATGTACAGCCTTTTTTTTCAATCACACAGACCCAATTCTTCCACTTTTTTTTTTTTTTTTTTTTTTTAAGTTTTTGATCTGTGTTGTTGTTCTACGATGAAGCAAATTGCAACAGATAGTTGTAAATGAAAAAAGAAAATTAAAAATAAAGCTGATAAAAATAATAAAAAAATTGAACATATATATATACTGGATTATATGTGAGAAACAATTTCAACAGATAGAGAGAAAGAACCAAAGAGAGAGAAAGAAAGATTGCAACAGATCCTGATTTGGTGTATTTCAACAGATAATAAAATTGAACAGATAAAAATAAATTGAACTTTGTGACTGGTTTGTTGAAAGATAAGAAATTTTGGATAGATATTTGAACAGATAAGAGATTAAAATTGAATTGATAAGAAAATCTAGAAAAAAATTTGAAAACATAGGGAAAAAAAGTGAATAGATAGTCAACTTTTTTGAATATATAGACAAAAAAAAATAATTAAACACTAAAATGTAAATTTGAACAGATAGAAAAAAAAATTCAACAGATAAACTAAGGAGTAAAATTGAAAACAAAACGTCTTTCAAAATAAACAAGAAGACTTCTCACCAAATTATTTTACTCAATGCCTGCAGAGGACCATCGGAGGAGAAGACTCCATTGATCCAGCTCCTTATATACAGTCTTTTTTTTCAAGCACACAGACCCAATTCTTGAAACTTAATGCACTATGAGTTTAAAGTGTTTTTCCAGATTATTTTAAGTTTTTGATCTGTGTTGTGTTTCTACGATGAAACAAATTGCAACAGATAGTTGTAAATGAAAATAAAAATAAAAATTAAGCAGATAAAAATATTTAAAAAATTGAACAGATATATATATACTGGATTATATGTGAGAAACAATTTCAACAGATAGAGAGAAAGAACCAAAGAGAGAGAAAGAAAGATTGCAACAGATTCTGATTTGGTGTATTTCAACAGATAATAAAATTGAACAGATAAAAATAAATTGAACATTGTGACTGGTTTATTGAACAGATAAGAAATTTTGGATAGATATTTGAACATATAAGAGATTAAAATTGAATTGATAATAAAATCTAGAAAAAAATTTGGAAACATAGGGAAAAAAAGTGAACAGATAGTCAACGTTCTTGAATATATAGACAAAAAAATAATAATTAAACACTAAAATGTAAATTTGAATAGATAGAAAAAAAATTCAACAGATAAACTAATGAGTAAAATTGAAAACAAAATGTCTTTCAAAACAAACAAAAGCACTTCTCACCAAATTATTTTACTCAATGCCTGCAGAGCATGGTTTTGAAACCCGGACCGGACCGGCCGGTTCAACCGGTTGATCCGGTGACCGGATGGGGTTCCGGTCCGGTCAGCCCTGTAAAACCGGCCAATAGTAAAAACCGGGATATTTAGTGAAAACCGGTGAACCCACCGGTTAAACCAGGGAACTGGTTGACCCGGTCACGGGTCGATTGAACTGGTCCGGTGCCTTTTTTTTTTTTTTTTTTTCTGTGTATTTCTTTTTTTTTTCTTTCTTTCTTTTCTTTCTTTCTTTCTTTCTTATTATATATATATATATATAATATAAGAATATAAGAAAATTTTAATTTAAAACTCTTTTTCAAGGGTCTCCTCTTGTGAGGAATCCCATTAAGAGTTTGATGAAATTATTGTAAAAGTCATCACCTATTTATAAGAAAAAAACTCAAAAAATCCATGTGGGATTCAATCAAATGAATTGGAGGGAATATTGAAATTTTGATATCCCTCCAAAATATTTGCTCTCCTTTCAATCAAATTATTTGAATTAAAATCATATGGAGGGAATATTAAATATTTGATTTCATCTTTCAAAATTGAAATTAATAATATTTTAAAATATATTATTATATTTTTCAGTAAAAAAATATTAGAACAAATATTTAAGATAATTTGATATTTTTAATATTTTTAATTTTTAATTTTATTACTTATATTTTTATTTAAATATAATTTTAATATATTTATTATGTCACGGTTTGATTCCGGTTCAACCCACCGGTTGAACCGGTGACCCGTCCGCCCGATCCCTTTTCCGGTTCGTTCACCGATCCGATTTTTAAAACATTGCTGCAGAGGACCATCGGAGGCGAAGACTCCATTGATCCAGCTCCGTATGTACCGTTTTTGTTTTTCAAGCACACAGAACCAAATCTTCGACTTTTTTTTTTTTTAAAGTTTTTGATCTGTGTTGCTGTTCTACGATGAAGCAAATTGCAACAGATAGTTGTAAATGAAAAAAAAATTAAAAATTAAGCAGATAAAAATAATAAAAAAATTGAACATATATATATACTGGATTATATGTGAGAAACAATTTCAACAGATAGAGAGAAAGAACCAAAGAGAGAAAGAAAGATTGCAACAGATCCTGATTTGGTATATTTCAACAGATAATAAAATTGAACAGATAAAAATAAATTGAATATTGTGACTGGTTTGTTGGATAGATAAGAAATTTTGGATAGATATTTGAACCGATAAGCGATTAAAATTGAACTGATAATAAAATCTAGAAAAAAATTTGAAAAGATAGGGAAAAAAAAGTGAGCAGATAGTCAACTTTTTTGAATATATAGACAAAAAAAAAATAATTAAACACTAAAATGTAAATTTGAACAGATAGAAAAAAAAAATTCAACAAATAAATTAAGGAGTAAAATTGAAAACAAAACGTATTTTAAAACAAACAAAAGGACTTCTCACCAAATTATTGTACTCAATGCTTGCAGAGGACCATCGGAGGAGAAGACTCCATTGATCCAGCTCCTTACGTATAGTCTTTTTTTTCAAGCACACAGACCCAATTCATCCACTTTTCTTTTTCTTTTTTTTTTAATGTTTTTGATCAGTGTTGTTGTTCTACGTTGAAACAAATTGCAACAGATAGTTGTAAATGAAAAAAAAATTAAAAAACAAGCAGATAAAAATATTTAAAAATTTGAACAGATATATATATGTACTGGATTATATGTGAGAAACAATTTCAATAGATAGAGAGAAAGAACCAAAGAGAGAGAAAGAAAGATTGTAACAAATCCTGATTTGGTGTCTTTCAACAGATAATAAAATTGAACAGATAAAAATAAATTGAACATTGTGACTGGTTTGTTGAACAGATAAGAAATTTTGGATAGATATTTGAACAGATAAGAGATTAAAATTGAATTGATAATAAAATCTAGAAAAAAAATTGAAAAAATAGGGAAAAAATGTGAACAGATAGTCAACTTTTTTGAATATATAGACAAAAAAAATAATTAAACACTAAAATGTAAATTTGAACAGATAGAAAAAAAAATTCAACAGTTAAACTAAGGGGTAAAATTGAAAAAAAAACGTCTTTCAAAGCAAACAAAAGGACTTCTGACCAAATTATTTTACTCAATGCCTACAGAGGACCATCGAAGGAGAAGACTCCATTGATCCAGCTCCTTATGTACCGTTTTTTTTTTCAAGCACACAGACCCAAATCTTCCACTCTTTTTTTTTTTTTTTTTAAAGTTTTTGATCTGTGTTGTTGTTCTACGATGAAGCAAATTGCAACAGATAGTTGTAAATGAAAAAAAATTAAAAATTAAGCAGATAAAAATAATAAAAAAAACTGAACATATATATATACTGGATTATATGTGAGAAAGAATTTCAACAGATAGAGAGAAAGAACCAAAGAGAGAGAAAGAAAGATTACAACAGATCCTGATTTGGTGTATTTCAACAGATAATAAAACTGAACAGATAAAAATAAATTGAACATTGTGACTGGTTTGTTGAACAGATAAGAAATTTTGCATAGATATTTGAACAGATAAGAGATAAAAATTGTATTGATAACAAAATCTAGAAAAGAATTTAAAAAAGATAGGGAAAAACAGTGAACAGATAGTCAACTTTTTTGAATATATAGACAAAAAAAATAATTAAACACTAAAATGTAAATTTGAACAGATAGAAAAAAAATTCAACAGATAAATTAAGGAGTAAAATTGAAAACAAAGCGTCTTTCAAACGAATAAAAGGACTTCTCATCAAATTATTTTACTCAATGCCTGCAGAGAACCGTCGGAGGAGAAAACTCCATTGATCCAACTTCCTATGGACAGTTTTTTTTTCAACCACACAGGCCATATTCTCCCACTTTTTCGATTTCTTTTTTTTTTTTTTAAGTTTTTAATCTGTGTGGTTGTTCTACGATGAAACAAATTGCAACAGATAGTTGTAAATGAAAAAAAAAATTAAAAATTAAACAGATAAAAATATTAAAAGATTGAACTGATATATATATATACTGGATTATATCTGAGAAAGAATTTCAATAGATAGAGAGAAAGAACCAAAGAGAGCGAAAGAAAGATTGTAACAGATCCTGATTTGGTGTATTTCAACAGATAATAAAATAGAACAAATAAAAATAAATTGAACATTGTGACTGGTTTGTTGAACAGATAAGAAATTTTGGATAGATATTTGAACAGATAAGAGATTAAAATTGAATTGATAATAAAATCTAGAAAAAAATTGGAAAACATAGGGAAAAGAGGTGAACAGATAGTCAACTTTTTTGAAGATATAGACAAAAAAAAAATTAAACACCAAAATGTAAATTTGAAAAGATAGAAAAAAAAAATTCAACAGATAAACTAAAGAGTAAAATTGAAAACAAAACGTCTTTCAAAACAAAAAAAAGGACTTCTGACCAAATTATTTTACTCAATGCCTGCAGGGGACTAGCGGAGGAGAATACTCCATTGATCCTGCTCCTTATGGATAGTTTTTTTTCTAAGCACACAAACCCAATTCATTCGTTTTTTTTTTTTTTTTAAAAAGTTTTTCATCGGTGTTGTTGTTCTACGATGAAACAAATTGCAACAGATAGTTGTAAATGAAAAAAAAGTTAAAAATTAAGCAAATAAAAATATTAAAAAAATTGAACAGATATATATATATACTGGATTATATGTGAGAAAGATTTCAATAGATAGAGAGAAAGAACCAAAGGGAGAGAAAGAAAGATTGCAACAGATCCTGATTTGGTGTATTTCAACAGATAATAAAATTGAACAGATAAAAATAAATTGAACATTGTGACTGGTTTGTTGAACAGATATGAAATTTTGGATAGATATTTGAACAGATAAGAGATTAAAATTGTATTGATAACAAAATCTAGAAAATTTTTTTGAAAAGATAGGGAAAAAAAGTGAACAGATAGTGAACTTTTTGGAATATATAGACAAAAAAAATAATTAAACACTAAAATGTAAATTTGAATAGATAGAAAAAAAATTCAACAAATAAATTAAGGAGTAAAATTGAAAACAAAACGCCTTTCAAAACAAATAAAAGGACTTCTCATCAAATTATTCTACTCAATGCCAGCAGAGAACCATCGGAGGAGAAGATTCCATTGATCCAACTTCGAATGGACAGTTTTTTTTGTCAAGCACACAAACCCAATTCTTCAACTTTTTTTTTTTTACTTTTTTTTTTTATTTTTTTTAGTCTTTGATCTTTGTTGTTGTTCTACGATAAAACAAATTGCAACAGATAGTTGCGAATGAAAAAAAAAATTAAAATTAAAGCTGATAAAAATAATAAAAAATTTAACAGATATATATATACTGGATTATATGTGAGAAAGAATTTCAAGAGATAGAGAGAAAGAACCAAAGAGAGAAAAAGAAAGAATGCAACAGATCTTGATTTGGTGTATTTCAACAGATAATAAAATTGAACAGATAAAAATAAATTGAACATTGTGACTGGTTTGTTGAACAGATAAGAAATTTTGGATAGATATTTGAACAGATTAGAGATTAAAATTGTATTGACAACAAAATCTTGAAAAAAATTTGAAAAGATAGGGAAAGAAAGTGAACAGATAGTGAACTTTTTTGAATATATAGACAAATAGTGAACACAGACCGAATTCTTCCACTTTTTGTTTTTTAAAGTTTTTGATCTGTGTTGTTGTTCTACGATGAAAAAAATTGCAACGGATAGTTGTAAATGAAAAAAAATTTAAAAATTAAGCAGATAAAAATATTAAAGAAATTGAACAGATATATATATACTGGATTATATATGAGAAAGAACTTCAACAGATAGAGAGAAAGAACCAAAGATAGAGAAAGAAAGATTGCAACAGATCTCGATTTGATGTATTTCAACAGATAATAAAATTAAACAGATAAAAATAAATTGAACATTGTGACTGGTTCGTTGAACAGATACGAAATTTTGGATAGATATTTGAACAGATAAGAGATTAAAATTGAATTGATAACAAAATCTAGAAAAAAATTTGAAAAGATAGGGAAAAGAAGTGAATAGATAGTCAACTTTTTTGAATATATAGACAAAAAAAAAAAAATTAAACCCCTAAACGTAAATTTGAACATATAGAAAAAAAATTCAACAGATAAATTAAGGAGTAAAATTGAAAACGAAACGTCTTTCAAAACAAAAAAAAAAGGAATTCTCACCAAATTATTTTACTCAACGCCTGCCGAGGACCATCGGAGGAGAAGACTCCAATGATCCAACTCCTTATGGATAATTTTTTTTTCCAAGCCCACAGACCCAATTCATCTGCTTTTTTTTTTTTTAAAGTTTTTGATCGGTGTTGTTGTTCTACGATGAAACAAATTGCAACAGATAGTTGTAAATGAAAAAAAAAATTAAAAATTACGTAGATAAAAATATTAAAAAAATTGAACAGATATATATATACTGGAGTATATGTGAGAAAGAATTTCAATAGATAGAGAGAAAGAACCAAAGAGAGAGAAAGAAAGATTGCAACAGATCCTAATTTGGTGTATTTCAACAGATAATAAAATTGAACAGATAAAAATAAATTGAACATTGTGACTGGTTTTTTGAACAGATAAGAAATTTTGGATAGATATTTGAACAGATAAGAGATTAAAATTGAATTGATAGTAAAATCTAGAAAAAAATTTGAAAACATAGGGAAAAAAAGTGAACAGATAGTCAACTTTTTTGAATATATAGAAAAAAAAATAATTAAACACTAAAATGTAAATTTGAACAGATAGAAAAAAAAATCAACAGATAAATTAAGGAGTAAAATTGAAAACAAAACGTCTTTCAAAACAAACAAAAGGACTTCTGACCAAATTATTTTACTCAATGCCTGCAGAGGACCATCGGAGGAGAAGACTCCATTGATCCAGCTCCTTATGTACAGTCTTTTTTTTCAAGCACACAGACCCAATTCTTCCGCTTTTTTTTTTTTTTAAAGTTTTTGATCTGTGTTGTTGTTCTACGATGAAGCAAATTGCAACAGATAGTTGTAAATAAAAAAAATTAAAAATTAAGCAGATAAAAATAATAAAAAAATTGAACAGATATATATACTGGATTATATGTGAGAAAGAATTTCAACAGATAGAGAGAAAGAACCAAAGAGAGAGAAAGAAAGATTACAACAGATCCTGATTTGGTGTATTTCAACAGATAATAAAATTGAACAGATAAAAATAAATTGAACTTTGTGATTGGTTTGTTGAACAGATAAGAAATTTCGGATAGATATTTGAACAGATAAGAGATTAAAATTGAATTGATAATAAAATCTAGAAAAAAATTTGAAAACATAGGAAAAAAAGTTGAAAACATAGTCAACTTTTTTGAATATACAGACAAAAAAAAAATAATTAGACACTAAAATGTAAATTTGAACAGATAGAAAAAAAAATTCAACAGATAAACTAAGGAGTAAAATTGAAAACAAAACGTCTTTCAAAACAAACCAAAAGGCTTCTCACCAAATTATTTTACTCAATGCCTGCAGAGGACCATCGGAGGAGAAGACCCCATTGATCTAGCTCCTTATGTACAGTCTTTTTTTTCAAGCACACAAAACTAATTCTTCCTTTTTTTTTTTAAAGTTTTTGATCTGTGTTGTGTTTCTACGATGAAACAAATTGCAACAGATAGTTGTAAATGAAATAAAAATTAAAAATTAAGCAGATAAAAATATTTAAAAAATTGAACAGATATATATATACTGGATTATATGTGAGAAACAATTTCAACAGATAGAGAGAAAGAACCAAAGAGAGAGAAAGAAAGATTGCAATAGATTCTTATTTGGTGTATTTCAACAGATAATAAAATTGAACAGATAAAAATAAATTGAACATTGTGACTGGTTTGTTGAACAGATAAGAAATTTTGGATAGATATTTGAACATATAAGAGATTAAAATTGAATTGATAATAAAATCTAGAATAAAATTTGGAAACATAGGGAAAAAAAGTGAACAGATAGTCAACGTTTTTGAATATATAGACAAAAAAACAATAATTAAACACTAAAATGTAAATTCGAATAGATAGAAAAAAAAATTCAACAGATAAACTAATGAGTAAAATTGAAAACAAAATGTCTTTCAACACAAACAAAAACACTTCTGACCAAATTATTTTACTCAATGCCTGCAGAGGACCATCGGAGGAGAAGACTCCATTGATCTAGCTCCGTATGTACCGTTTTTTTTTTCAAGCACACACACCCAAATCTTCGACTTTTTTTTTTTTTTTTTTTTTAAGTTTTTGATCTGTGTTGTTGTTCTACGATGAAGCAAATTGCAACAGATAGTTGTAAATGAAAAAAAATTAAAAATTAAGCAGATAAAAATAATAAAAAAAAATTGAACAGATATATATACTGGATTATATGTGAGAAACAATTTCAACAGATAGAGAGAAAGAATCAAAGAGAGAGAAAGAAAGATTGCAACAGATCCTGATTTGGTGTATTTCAACAGATAATAAAATTGAACATAGTCAACTTTTTTGAATATATAAACAAAAAAAATAATTGAACACCAAAATGTAAATTTGAACAGATAGAAAAAAAAATTCAATAGATAAATTAAGGAGTAAACTTGAAAACAAAACGTATTTCAAAACAAACAAAAGGACTTCTCACCAAATTATTATACTCAATGCCTGCAGAGGACCATCGGCGGAGAAGACTCCATTGATCCAGCTCCTTACGTACAGTCTTTTTTTTCAAGCACACAGACCCAATTCATCCACTTTTTTTTTTTTTTTAAAGTTTTTGATCAGTGTTGTTGTTCTACGATGAAACAAATTGCAACAGATAGTTGTAAATGAAAAAAAAATTAAAAAACAAGCAGATAAAAATATTTAAAAAATTGAACAGATATATATATGTACTGGATTATATGTGAGAAACATTTTCAGTAGATAGAGAGAAAGAACCAAAGAGAGAGAAAGAAAGATTACAACAGATCCTGATTTGGTGTCTTTCAACAGATAATAAAATTGAACAGATTAAAATAAATTGAACATTGTGACTGGTTTGTTGAACAGATAAAAAATCTTGGATAGATATTTGAACAGATAAGAGATTAAAATTGAATAGATAATAAAATCTAGAAAAAAATTTGAAAACATAGGGAAAAAAGTGAACAGATAGTCAACTTTTTTGAATATATAGACAAAAAAAAATTAAACACTAAAATGTAAATTTCAACAGATAGAAAAAAAAATTCAACAGATAAACTAAGGAGTAAAATTGAAAACAAAACGTCTTTCAAAAAAACAAAAGGATTTCTGACCAAATTATTTTACTCAATGCCTGCAGAGGACCATCGGAGGAGAAGACTCCATTGATATAGCTCCTTATGTACCGTTTTTTTTTTCAAGCACACAGACCCAAATCTTTCACTTTTTTTTTTTTAAGTTTTTGATCTGTGTTTTTGTTCTATGATGAAACAAATTGCAACAGATAGTTGTAAATGATAAAAAAAATTAATAATTAAGCAGAGAAAAATATTTAAAAAATTGAACAGATATATATAAACTGGATTATATGTGAGAAAGAATTGCAACGGACAGAGAGAAAGAACCAAAGAGAGAGAAAGAAAGATTGCAACAGATCCTGATTTGGTGTATTTCAACAGATAATAAAATTGAACAGATAAAAATAAATTAAACATTGTGACTGGTTTGTTGAACAGATAAGAAATTTTGGATAGATATTTGAACAGATAAGAGATTAAAATTGAACTGATAATAAAATCTAGAAAAAAATTTGAAAAGATAGGAAAAAAAAGTGAACAGATAGTCAACTTTTTTGAATATATTGACAAAAAAAAATAATTAAACACTAAAAATTAAATTTGAACAGATAGAAAAAAAAAATTCAACAGTTAAACTAAGGAGTAATATTGAAAACAAAACGTCTTTCAAAACAAACAAAAGGACTTTTGACCAAATTATTTTAATCAATGCCTGCAGAGGACCATCGGAGGAGAAGACTCCACTGATCCAACTCCTTATGTACAGTCTTTTTTTTCAAGCACACAGACCCAATTCTTCCACTTTTTTTTATTTTTTTTTATTTTTAAGTTTTTTATCTGTGTTGTTGTTCTACGATGAAGCAAATTGCAACAGATAGTTGTAAATGAGAAAAAAATTAAAAATTAAGCAGATAAAAATAATAAAAAAATTGAACATATATATATACTGGATTATATGTGAGAAAGAATTTCAACAGATAGAGAGAAAGAACCAAAGAGAGAGAAAGAAAGATTGCAACAGATCCTGATTTGGTGTATTTCAACAGATAATAAAACTGAACAGATAAAAATAAATTGAACATTGTGAATGGTTTGTTGAACAGATAAGAAATTTTGGATAGATATTTGAACAGATAAGAGATTAAAATTGTATTGATAACAAAATCTAAAATTTTTTTTTGAAAAGATAGGGAAAAAAAGTGAACAGATAGTGAACTTTTTTGAATATATAGACAAAAAAAAAATTAAACACTAAAATTTAAATTTGAACAGATAGAAAAAAAATTCAACAGATAAATTAAGGAGTAAAATTGAAAACAAAACGCCTTTCAAAACAAATAAAAGGACTTCTCATCAAATTATTTTACTCAATGCAAGCAGAAAGCCATCGGAGGAGAAGATTCCATTGATCCAACTTCTAATGGACAGTTTTTTTTTTCAAGGACACAGACCCAATTCTTCAACTTTTTTTATTTATTTATTTTTTCTTTTTTTTAAGTCTTTGATCTGTGTTGTTGTTCTACGATGAAACAAATTGCAACAGATAGTCGCAAATGAAAAAAAAATTAAAAATAAAGCTGATAAAAATAATAAAAAAATTTAACAGATATATATATACTGGATTATATGTGAGAAAGAATTTCAAGAGATAGAGAGAAAGAACAAAAGAGAGAAACAGAAAGAATGCAACAGATCCTGATTTGGTGTATTTCAACAGATAATAAAATTGAACAGATAAAAATATACTGAACATTGTGACTGGTTTGTTGAACAGATAAGAAATTTTGGATAGATATTTGAACAGATAAGAGATTAAAATTGTATTGATAACAAAATCTAGAAAAAATTTGAAAAGATAGGGAAAAAAAGTGAACAGATAGTGAACTTTTTTGAATATATAGACAAATAGTGAACACAGACCCAATTCTTCCACTTTTTTTTTTAAAAAGTTTTTTATCTGTGTTGTTGTTCTACGATGAAAAAAATTGAAACAGATAGTTGCAAATGAAAAAAAAATTAAAAATTAAGCTGATAAAAATAATAAAAAAATTGAACAGATATAGATATATATTGGATTATATGTGAGAAAGAATTTCAAGAGATAGAGGGAAAGAACCAAAGAGAGAAAAAGAAAGATTGCAACAGATCCTGATTTGGTGTATTTCAACAGATAATAAAATTGAACATATAAAAAGAAATTGAACAATCTGACTGGTTTGTTGAACAGATAAGAAATTTCGCATAGATATTTGAACAAATAAGAGATTAAAATTGTATTGATAACAAAATCTAGAAAACAATTTGAAAAGGTAGGGAAAAAAAGTGAACAGATAATCAATTTTTTTGAATATATAGACAAAAAAAAAATTAAACACTAAATTGTAAATTTGAACAGATAGAAAAAAAATTCAACAGATACATTAAGGAGTAAAATTGAAAACAAAACGTCTTTCAAAACAAATAAAAGGACTTCTCAACAAATTATTTTAGTCAATGCCTGCAGAGAACCATCGGAGGAGAAGACTCCATTGATCCAACTTCTTATGGACAGTTTTTTTTTCAAGCACACAGACCATATTCTTCCACTTTTTTTTTAATTTTTGTTTTAAGTTTTTGATCTGTGTTGTTGTTCTACGATGAAACAAATTGCAACAGATAGTTGTAAATGAAAAAAAAAATTAAAAATTAGGCAGATAAAAATATTAAAAAGATTGAATAGATATATATATTGGATTATATCTGAGAAAGAATTTCAATAGATAGAGAGAAAGAACCAAAGAGAGAGAAAGAAAGATTGCAACAGATCCGGATTTGGTGTATTTCAACAGATAATGAAATTGAACAGATAAAAATAAATTGAACATTGTGACTGGTTCGTTGAACAGATAAGAAATTTTGGATAGATATTTGAACAGATAAGAGATTAAAATTGAATTGATAATAAAATCTAGAAAAAAATTTGAAAAGATAGGGAAAAAAAAGTGAAAAGATAGTCAACTTTTTTGAATATATAGACAAAAAAAATATTAATTAAACACTTAATTGTAAATTTGAACATATAGAAAAAAAAAATTCAACAGAAAAATTAAGGAGTAAAATTGAAAACAAAACGTCTTTCGAAACAAACAAAAGGACTTCTGACCAAATTATTTTACTCAATACCTGCAGAGGACCATCGGAGGAGAAGACTCCATTGATCCCGCTCCTTATGGACAGTTTTTTTTTTAAAGCACACAGACTATATTCTTCCACTTTTTTTTATATATATATATATTTTTTAAGTTTTTGATCTGTGTTGTTGTTCTACGATGAAACAAATTGAAACAGATAGTTGTAACTGAAAGAAAATTAAAAATTAAGCAGATAAAAATAATAAAAAAAATTGAACAAATATATATATATTGGATTATATGTGAGAAAGAATTTCAACAGATAGAGAGAAAGAACCAAAGAGAGAGAAAGAAAGATTGCAACAGATCCTGATTTGGTGTCTTTCAACAGATAATAAAATTGAACAGATAAAAATAAATTGAACATTGTGAGTGGTTTGTTGAACAGAGAAGAAATTTTGGATAGGTATTTGAATAGATAAGACATTAAAATTGTGTTGATAACAAAATTTAGAAAAAAATTTGACAAGATAGGGAAAAAAAGTGAACAGATAGTTAACTTTTTTGAATATATAGGCAAAAAAAATAATTAAACACTAAAATGTAAATTTGAACGGATAGAAAAAAAATTCAACAGATAAATTAAGGAGGAAAATTGAAAACAAAACGTCTTTCAAAACAAATAAAAGGACTTCTCATCAAATTATTTTACTCAATGCCTGCAGAGAACCATCGGAGGAGAAGACTCCATTGATCCAACTTCTTATGGACAGTTTTTTTTTTCAACCACACAGACCAAATTCTCCCACTTTTTTTTTTTTAAGCTTTTGATCTGTGTTTTTGTTCTACGATGAAACAAATTGCAACAGATAGTTGTAAATGAAAAAAAAAATTAAAAATTAAGTAGATAAAAATTTTAAAAAGATTGAACATATATATATACTCGATTATATCTGAGAAAGAATTTCAACAGATAGAGAGAAAGAACCAAAGAGAGAAAAAGAAAGATTGTAACAGATCCTGATTTGGTGTATTTCAACAGATAATAAAATTGAACAGATAAAAATAAATTGAACATTGTGACTGGTTCGTTGAACAGATAAGAAATTTTGGATAGATATTTGAACAGATAAGAGATTAAAATTGAATTTATAATAAAATCTACAAAAAAAATTTAAAAGATAGGGAAAAAAAGTGAACAGATACTCAACTTTTTCTAATATATAGACAAAAAATAATAATTAAACACTTAAATGTAAATTTGAACATATAGAAAAAAAAAATTCAACAGATAAATTAAAGAGTAAAATTGAAAACAAAACGTCTTTCAAAACAAACAAAAGGACTTCTCACTAAATTATTTTACTAAATACCTGCAGAGACCATCGGAGGAGAAAACTCCTTTGATCCAGCTCCTTATGGACAGTTTTTTTTTTCAAGCACACAGACCATATTCTTCCACTTTTTTTTTATATATATATTTTTTAAGTTTTTGATCTGTGTTGTTGTTCTACGATGAAACAAATTGCAACAGATAGTTGCAAATGAAAAAAAAATTAAAAATTAAGCAGATAAAAATGTTAAAAAGATTGAACAGATATATATACTGGATTATATCTGAGAAAAGAATTTCAACAGATAGAGAGAAAGAACCAAAGAGAGAGAAAGAAAGATTGCAACAGATCCTGATTTGGTGTATTTCAACAGATAATAAAATTGAATAGATAAAAATAAATTGAACATTGTGACTGGTTCGTTGAACAGATAAGAAATTTTAGATTGATATTTGAACAGATAAGAGATTAAAATTGAATTGATAATAAAATCTAGAAAAAAATTTGAAAAGATTGGGAAAAGAAGTGAACAGATAGTCAACTTTTTTGAATATATAGACAAAAAAAATAATTAAACACTAAAATGTAAATTTGAACAGATAGAAAAAAAATTCAATAGATAAATAACGGAGTAAAATTGAAAACAAAACGTCTTTCAAAACAGACAAAAGGGCTTCTGACTAAATTATTGTACTCAATACTCGCAGAGGACCATCGGAGGAGTAGACTCCATTGATCCAGCTCCTTATGGACAGTTTTTTTTTTCAAGCACACAGACCCAATTCTACCACTTTTTTTTTTTTTTTTTTTTAAGTTTTTGATCTGTGTTGTTGTTCTACGATGAAACAAATTGCAACAGATAGTTGTAAATGAAAAAAAAAAAATCAAGAAGATAAAAATATTAAAAAAATTGAACAGATATATATACTGGATTATATTTGAGAAAGAATTTCAACAAATAGCGAGAAAGAACCAAAGAGAGAGAAAAAAAGATTGCAATAGATCCTGATTTGGTGTATTTCAACATATATTAAAATTGAACAGATAAAAATAAATTGAACATTGCGACTGGTTTGTTGAACAGATAAGAAATTTTGGATAGAATTTTGAACAGATAAAAGATTAAAATTGAATTAATAATAAAATCTAGAAACAAATTTGAAAACATAGGGAAAAAAAGTGAACAGATAGTCAATTTTTTTGAATATATAGACAAAAAAAAATATTTAAACACTAAAATGTAAATTTGAACAGATAGAAAAAAAATTCAACAAATACATTAAGGGGTAAAATTGAAAACAAAACGTCTTTCAAAACAAATAAAAGGAGTTCTCATCAAATTATTTTGCTCAATGCCTGCAGAGAACCATCGGAGGAGAAGACTCCATTGATCCAACTTCTTATGGACAGTTTTTTTTTTTCAAGCACACAGACCATATTCTTCCACTTTTTTTTTTATATATATTTTTTTAAGTTTTTGATCTGTGTTGTTGTTCTACGATGAAACAAATTGCAACAGATAGTTGCAAATGAAAAAAAAATTAAAAATTAAGCAGATAAAAATGTTAAAAAGATTGAACAGATATATATACTGGATTATATCTGAGAAAAGAATTTCAACAGATAGAGAGAAAGAACCAAAGAGAGAGAAAGAAAGATTGCAACAGATCCTGATTTGGTGTATTTCAACAGATAATAAAATTGAATAGATAAAAATAAATTGAACATTGTGACTGGTTCGTTGAACAGATAAGAAATTTTAGATTGATATTTGAACAGATAAGAGATTAAAATTGAATTGATAATAAAATCTAGAAAAAAATTTGAAAAGATAGGGAAAAAAAGTGAACAGACAGTCAACTTTTTTGAATATATAGACAAAAGAATAATAATTAAACACTTAAATGTAAATTTTAACATATAGAAAAAAAAATTCAACAGATAAATTAAGGAGTAAAATTGAAATCAAAACGTCTTTCAAAACAAACAAAAGGACTTCTGACCAAATTATTTTACTCAATGCCTGCAGAGGACCATCGGAGGAGAAGACTACATTGATCCAGCTCCTTATGGACAGTTTTTTTTTCAAGCACACAGACCCAATTCTTCACTTTTTTTTTTTTTTAAAGTTTTTGATCTGTGTTGTTGTTCTACGATGAAAAAAATTGCAACAGATAGTTGTAAATGAAGAAAAAAATTATAAATTAAGCAGATAAAAATATTAAAAAAATCGAACAGATATATATATATACTGGATTATATGTGAGAAAGAATTTCAACAGATAGAGAGAAAGAACCAAAGATAGAGAAAGAAAGATTGCAACAGATCCTGATTTGATGTATTTCAACAGATAATAAAATTGAACAGATAAAAATAAATTGAACATTGTGACTGGTTCGGTTAACAAATAAGAAATTTCGGATAGATATTTGAACAGATAACAGATTAAAATTGAATTGATAACAAAATCTAGAAAAAATTTTGAAAAGATAGGGAAAAAAAGTGAACAGATAGTAACCTTTTTTGAATATATAGACAAAAAAATTAATTAAATACTAAAATGTAGATTCGAACAGATAGAAAAAAAAATTCAACAGATAAATTAAGGAGTAAAATTGAAAACAAAACGTCTTTGAAAACAAAGAAAATGACTTCTCATCAAATTATTTTACTTAATGCCTGCAGAGAACCATCGGAGGAGAAGACTCCATTGATCCAGCTCCTTACGGACAGTTTTTTTTTTCAAGCACACAAACCATATTCTTCCCCTTTATATATATATAGATATATTTTTTAAGTTTTTGATCTGTGTTGTTATTCTACGATGAAACAAATTGAAACAGATAGTTGTAACTGAAAAAAATTAAAAATTAAGCAGATAAAAATAATAAAAAAATTGAACAGATATATATATACTGGATTATATGTGAGAAATAATTTCAACAGATAGAGAGAAAGAACCAAAGAGAGAGAAAGAAAGATTGCAACAGATCCTGATTTGGTGTATTTCAACAGATAATAAAATTGAACATATAAAATAAATTGAACATTGTGACTGGTTCGTTGAACAGATAAGAAATTTTGGATAGATATTTGAACAGATAAGAGATTAAAATTGAATTCATAATAAATTCTAGAAAAAAATTTGAAAAGATAGGGAAAAAAAGTGAACAGATAGTCAACTTTTTTGAATATATAGACAAAAAAAAATAATTAAACACTAAAATGTAAATTTGAACAGATAGAAAAAAAAAATTCAATAGATAAATTAAGGAGTAAAATTGAAAACAAAACGTCTTTCAAAACAAACAAAAGGACTTCTGACCAAATTATTTTACTCAATGCCTGCAGAGGACCATCGGAGGAGAAGACTCCATTATTCCATCTCGTTATGGACATTTTTTTTCAAGCACACAGACCCAATTCTTTCACTTTTTTTTTTTTTTTTTTTTTTTTATAAATTTTTTGATCTGTGTTGTTGTTCTACGATGAAACAAATTGAAACGGATAGTTGTAAATGAAAAAAAAAATTAAAAATTAAGCAGATAAAAATAATTAAAAAATTGAACAGATATATATAATGGATTATATGTGAGAAAGAATTTCAATAGATAGAGAGAAAGAACCAAAGAGAGAGAAAGAAAGATTGCAACAGATCCTGATTTGGTGTATTTCAACAGATAATAAAATTGAACAGAAAAAAATAAATTGAACATTGTGACTGGTTCGTTGAACAGATAAGAAATTTTGGATAGATATTTGAACATATAAGAGATTAAAATTGAATTCATAATAAAATCTAGAAAAAAATTTGAAAAGATAGGAAAAAAAAGTGAACAGATAGTCAACTTTTTTGAATATATAGACCAAAAAAAATAATTAAACACTAAAATGTAAATTTGAACAGATAGCAAAAAAAAATTCAATAGATAAATTAAGGTGTAAAATTGAAAACAAAAGGGCTTCTGACCAAATTATTGTACTCAATACCTGCAGAGGACTATCGGAGGAGTAGACTCCATTGATCCAGCTCCTTATGGACAGTTTTTTTTTTTCAAGCACACAGACCCAATTCTTCCACTTTTTTTTTTTTTTTTAAAGTTTTTGATCTGTGTTGTTGTTCTACGATGAAACAAATTGCAACAGATAGTTGTAAATGAAAAAAAAATTTAAAATTAAGCAGATAAAATATTAAAAAAATTTAACAGATATATATACTGGATTATATGTGAGAAAGAATTTCAACAGATAGAGAGAAAGAACCAAAGAGAGAGAAAGAAAGATTGCAACAGATCCTGATTTGGTCTATTTCAACAGATAATAAAATTGAACAGATAAAAATAAATTGAACATTGTGACTGGTTTGTAGAACAGATAAGAAATTTTGGATAGAATTTTAAACATATAAGAGATTAAAATTGAATTGATAATAAAATCTAGAAAGAAATTTGAAAACATAGGGAAAAAAAGTTAATAGATAGTCAACTTTTTTAAATATATAGACAAAAAAAATATTTAAACACTAAAATGTAAATTTGAACAGATAGAAAAAAAAATTCAAGAGATAAATTAAGGAGTAAAATTGAAAACAAAACGTATTTCAAAACAAACAAAAGGACTTCTAACCAAATTATTGTACTCTGTGCCTGCAGAGAACCATCGGAGGAGAAGGCTCCATTGATCCAGCTCCTTACGGACAGTTTTTTTTAACCACACAGACCCAATTCTTCCACTTTTTTTTTTTTTATGTTTTTGATCAGTGTTGTTGTTCTACGATGAAATAAATTGAAACAGATAGTTGTAAATAAAAAAAAAATTAAAAATTAAGCAGATAAAAATATTTAAAAAATTGAACAGATATATATATACTAGTTATATGTTAGAAAGAATTTCAACAGATAGAGAGAAAGAACCAAAGAGAGAGAAAGATAGATTGCAACAGATCCTGATTTCGTGTATTTCAACAGATAATAAAATTGAACAGATAAAAATAAATTGAACATTGTGACTGGTTCGTTGAACAGATAAGAAATTGTGAATAGATATATTTGAACAGATAAGAGATTAAAATTGAATTCATAATAAAATCTAGAAAAAAATCTGAAAAGATAGGGAAAAAAAGTGAACAGATAGTCAACTTTTTTGAATATATAGACAAAAAAAAATTAAACACTAAAATGTAAATTTGAACAGATAGAAAAAAAAATTCAATAGATAAATTAAGGAGAAAAATTGAAAACAAAACGTCTCTCAAAACAAACAAAAGGACTTTTGACCAAATTATTTTACTCAATGCCTGCAGAGGACCATCGGAGGAGAAGACTCCATTGATCCAGCTCGTTATGGACAGTTTTTTTTTCAAGCACACAGACCCAATTCTTCCACTTTTTTTATTTTTTATTTTTATTATTTTTTTTTAAACTTTTTGATCTGTGTTGTTGCTCTACGATGAAACAAATTGAAACAGATAGTTGTAAATGAAAAAAAAATTAAAATTAAGCAGATAAAAATAATAAAAAAATTGAACAGATATATATATACTGGATTATATCTGAGAAAGAATTTCAACATATAGAGAGAAAGAACCAAAGAGAGAGAAAGAAAAATTGCAACAGATCCTGATTTGGTGTATTTCAACAGAAAATAAAATTGAACAGATAAAAATAAATTGAACATTGTTACTGGCTTGTTGAACAGATAAGAAATTTTGGATAGATATTTGAACAGATAAGAGATTAAAATTGAATTGATAACAAAATCTAGAAAAAAATTTGAAAAGATAGGGAAAAAAAAGTGAACAGATATTCAACTTTTTTGAATATATAGACAAAAAAAAATTAAACACTTAATTTCAAATTTGAACAGATAGAAAAAAAATTCAATGGATAAATTAAGGAGTAAAATTGAAAACAAAACGTCTTTCAAAACAAATAAAAGTACTTCTCATCAAATTATTTTACTCAATGCCTGCAGAGAACCATCGGAGGAGAAGACTCCATTCTTATGGACAGTTTTTTTTTTTAACCACACAAAGCCAATTCTTCAAAAATTTTTTTTTTTTAAGTTTTTGATCTGTGTTGTTCTACGATGAAACAATTTGAAACAGATAGTTGGAAATGAAAAAAAAATAAAAATTAAGCAGATAAAAATAATAAAAAAATTGAACAGATATATAGATACTGGATTATATATGAGAAAGAATTTCAACAGATAGAGGGAAAGAACCAAAGAGAGAGAAAGAAAGATTCCCACAGATCCTGATTTGGTGTATTTCAACAGATAATAAAATTGAACAGATAAAAATAAATTGAACATTGTGACAGGTTTGTTGAACAGATAAGAAATTTTGGATAGATATTTGAACAGATAAGAGATTAAAATTGAATTGATAACAAATTCAAGAAAAAAATTCGAAAAGATAGGGAAAAAAGTGAACAGATATTCAACTTTTTTGAATATATAGACAAAAAAAATAATTAAACACTAAAATGTAAATTTGAACAGATAGAAAACAAATTCAACAGATAAATTAAGGAGTAAAATTGAAAACAAAACGTCTTTCAAAACAAATAAAAGGACTTCTCATCAAATTTTTTTTCTCAATGCCTGTAGAGAACCATCGGAGGAGAAGACTCCATTGATCCAGCTCCTTATGGACAGTTTTTTTTTCCAAGCACATAGACCCAATTCTTCCACATTTTTTTTTAAGTTTTTGATCTGTGTTGTTGTTTTACGATGAAACAAATTGAAACAGATAGTTGTAAATAAAAAAAATTAAAAATTTAGCAGATAAAAATTATAAAAAAAATTGAACAGATATATATATACTGGATTATATCTGAGAAAGAATTTCAACAAATAGAGATAAAGAACCAAAAAGAGAGAAAGAAAGATTGCAACAGATCCTGATTTGGTGTATTTCGACAGATAATAAAATTGAACAGATAAAAATAAATTGAACATTGTGATTGGTTTGTTGAACAGATAAGAAATTTTGGATAGATATTTGAACAGATAAGAGATTAAAATTGAATTGATAACAAAATCTAGAAAAAAATTTGACAAGATGGGGAAAAAAAGTGAACAAATATTCAACTTTTTTGAATATATAGACAAAAAAAAAAATAATTAAACACTAAAATGTAAATTTGAACAGATAGAAAAAAAATTCAACGGATAAATTAAGGAGTAAAATTGAAAACAAAACGTCTTTCAAAACAAATAAAAGGTCTTCTCATCAAATTATTTTACTCAATGCTTGCAGAGAACCATCGGAGGAGAAGACTCCATTGATCCAGCTCCTTATGGACAGTTTTTTTTTTCAACCACACAGACCCAATTCTTCAAATTTTATTTTATTTTTTTTTTTTTTAAGTTTTTGATCTGTGTTGTTGTTCTACGATGAAACAATTTGAAACAGATAGTTGTAAATGAAAAAAAAAATTAAAAATTAAGCAGATAAAAATAATAAAAAAATTGAATAGATATATATATACTGGATTATATGTGAGGAAGAATTTCAACAGGTAGAGAGAAAGAACCAAAGAGAGAGAAGGAAAGATTGCAACAGATCCTGATTTGGTGTATTTCAACAGATAATAAAATTGAACAGATAAAAATAAATTGAACGTTGTGACTGGTTTGTTGGACAGATAAAAAATTTTGGATAGATATTTGAACAGATAAGAGATTAAAATTGAACTGATAACAAAATCTAGAAAAAAAATTGAAAAGATAGGAAAAAAGTGAACAGATAGTCAACTTTTTTGAATATATAGACAAAAAAAAAATTAAACACTTAAATGTAAATTTGAACATATAAAAAAAAATTAAACAGATACATTAAGGAGTAAAATTGAAAACAAAACGTCTTTCAAAACAAATAAAAGGACTTCTCATCAAATTATTTTACTCAATACCTGCAGAGAACCATCGGAGGAGAAGACTCCATTGATCCAACTTCTTATGGACAGTTTTTTTTTTTCAACCACACAGACCATATTCTCCCACTTTTTTTTTAATTTTTTTTTAAGTTTTTGATCTGTGTTTTTGTTCTACGATGAAACAAATTGCAACAGATAGTTGTAAATGAAAAAAAAATTAAAAATTGAGCAGATAAAAATTTTAAAAAGATTGAACAGATATATATATACTGGATTATATCTGAGAAAGAATTTCAACAGATAGAGAGAAAGAACCAAAGAGAGAAAAAGAAAGATTGCAACAGATCCTGATTTGGTGTATTTCAACAGATAATAAAATTGAACAGATAAAAATAAATTGAACATTGTGACTGGTTCATTGAACCGATAAGAAATTTTGGATACATATTTGAACAGATAAGAGATTAAATTTGAATTTATAATAAAATGTACAAAAAAATTTTAAAAGATAGGGAAAAAAAGTGAACAGATACTCAACTTTTTTGAATATATAAACAAAAAAAAATAATTAAACACTTAAATATAAATTTGAACATATAGAAAAAAAAATTCAACAGATAAATTAAGGAGTAAAATTGAAAACAAAACGTCTTTCAAAACAAACAAAAGGACTTCTCACTAAATTATTTTACTAAATGCCTGTAGAGACCATCGGATGAGAAGACTCCTTTGATCCAGCTCCTTATGGACAGTTTTTTTTTTTCAAGCACACAGACCATATTCTTCTACTTTGTTTTTTTTTTTTTTAAGTTTTTGATCTGTGTTGTTGTTCTACGATGAAACAAATTGCAACAGATAGTTGTAAATGAAAAAAAATTAAAAATTAAGCAGATAAAAATATTTAACAAATTCAACAGATATATATATATATACTGGATTTTATTTCAGAAAGAATTTCAACATATAGAGAGAAAGAACCAAAGAGAGAGAAAGAAAAATTGCAACAGATCCAGATTTGGTGTATTTCAACAGATAATAAAATTTAACAGATAAAAATAAATTGAACATTGTGACTGGTTTGTTGAACAGATAAGAAATTTTGGATTGATATTTGAACAAATAAGAGATTAAAATTGAATTGATAATAAAATCTAGAAAAAAATTTGAAAAGATTAGGAAAAGAAGCGAACAGATAGTCACATTTTTTGAATATATGGACAAAAAAAAAAATTAAACACTAAAATGTAAATTTGAACAAATAGAAAAAAAAATCAACAGATAAATAACGGAGTAAAATTGAAAACAAAACGTCTTTCAAAACAGACAAAAGGGCTTCTGACCAAATTATTGTACTCAATACCTGCAGAGGACCATCGGAAGCGTAGTCTCCATTGATCCAGCTCCTTATGGATAGTTTTTTTTTTCAAGCACACAGACCCAATTCTTCCACTTTTTTTTTAAAGTTTTTTATCTGTGTTGTTGTTCTACGATGAAACAAATTGCAACAGATAGTTGTAAATGAAAAAAAAATTAAAAATTAAGCAGATAAAATATTAAAAAAATTGAACAGATATATATATACTGGATTATATGTGAGAAAGAATTTCAACAGATAGAGAGAAAGAACCAAAGAGTGAGAAAGAAAGATTGCAACAGATCCTGATTTGGTGTATTTCAATAGATAATAAAATTGAACATATAAAAATAAATTGAACATTGTGACTGGTTTGTTAAACAGATCAGAAATTTTGGATAGAATTTTTAACATATAAGAGATTAAAATTGAATTGATAATAAAATCTAGAAGGAAATTTGAAAACATAGAGAAAAAAAGTGAACAGATAGTCAACTTTTTTAAATATATAGACAAAAAAAATATTTAAACACTAAAATGTAAATTTGAACAGATAGAAAAAAAAATTCAACAGATAAATTAAGAAGTAAAATTGAAAACAAAACGTCTTTCAAAACAAACAAAAGGACTTCTGACCAAATTATTGTACTCAGTGCCTGCAGAGGACCATCGGAGGAGAAGGCTCCATTGATCCAGCTCCTTACGGATAGTTTTTTTTTAACCACACAGACCCAATTCTTCCACTTTTTTTTTTCTTTATAAGTTTTTGATATGTGTTGTTGTTCTATGATGAAACAAATTGCAACAGATAGTTGTAAACAAAAAAAAATTAAAAATTAAGCAGATAAAAATATTAAAAAAATTGAACAGATATATATATACTAGTTATATGTTAGAAAAAATTTCAACAGATAGAGAGAAAGAACCAAAGAGAGAGAAAGATAGATTGCAACAGATCCTGATTTGGTGTATTTCAACAGATAATAAAATTGAACAGATAAAAATAAATTGAACATTGTGACTGGTTCGTTGAACAGATAAGAAATTGTGGATAGATATATTTGAACAGATAAGAGATTAAAATTGAATTCATAATAAAATCTAGAAATTTTTTTGAAAAGATAGGGAAAAAAAGTGAACAGATAGTCAACTTTTTTGAATATATAGACAAAAAAATAATAATTAAACACTAAAATGTAAATTTGAACAGATAGAAAAAAAAATTCAATAGATAAATTAAGGAGAAAAATTGAAAACAAAACGTCTTTCAAAACAAACAAAAGGAATTTTGACCAAATTATTTTACTCAATGCCTGCAGAGGTCCATCGGAGGAGAAGACTCTATTGATCCAGCTCGTTATGGACAGTTTTTTTTTCAAGCACACAGACCCAATTCTTCCACTTTTTTTTTTATTTTTTATTTTTTTATTTTTTTTTAAGTTTTTGATCTGTGTTGTTGCTCTACGATGAAACAAATTGAAACAGATAGTTGTAAATGAAAAAAAAAATTAAAAATTAAGCAGATAAAAATAATAAAAAAATTGAACAGATATATATATACTGGATTATATCTGAGAAAGAATTTCAACATATATAGAGAAAGAACCAAAGAGAGAGAAAGAAAAATTGCAACAGATCCTGATTTGGTGTATTTCAACAGAAAATAAAATTGAACAGATAAAAATAAATTGAACATTGTGACTGGCTTGTTGTACATATAAGAAATTTTGGATAGATATTTGAACAGATAAGAGATTAAAATTGAATTGATAACAAAATCTAGAAAAAAATTTGAAAAGATAGGGAAAAAAAATGAACAGATATTCAACTTTTTTGAATATATTGACAAAAAAAAATTAAACACTAAATTGTAAATTTGAACAGATAGAAAAAAAATTCAATGGATAAATTAAGAAGTAAAATTGAAAGCAAAACGTCCTTCAAAACAAATAAAAGAATTTCTCATCAAATTATTTTACTCAATGCCTGCAGAGAACCATCAGAGGAGAAGACTCCTTTCTTATGGACAGTTTTTTTTTTTAACCACACAGAGCCAATTCTTCAAATTTTTTTTTTTTAAAGTTTTTGATCTATGTTGTTGTTCTACGACGAAACAATTTGAAACAGATAGTTGTAAATGAAAAAAAAAAAATTAAGCAGATAAAAATAATAAAAAAATTGAACAGATATATAGATACTGGATTATATATGAGAAAGAATTTCAACAGATAGAGAGAAAGAACCAAAGAGTGAGAAAGAAAGATTGCAACAGATCCTGATTTGGTGTATTTCAACAGATAATAAAATTGAACAGATAAAAATAAATTGAACATTGTGACAGGTTTGTTGAACAGATAAGAAATTTTGGATATATATTTGAACAGATAAGAGATTAAAATTGAATTGATAACAAAATCAAGAAAAAAATTCGAAAAGATAGGGAAAAAAAGTGAACAGATATTCAACTTTTTTGAATATATAGACAAAAAAATAATTAAACACTAAAATGTAAATTTGAATAGATAGAAAACAAATTCAACAGATAAATTAAGGAGTAAAATTGAAAACAAAACGTCTTTCAAAACAAATAAAAGGACTTCTCATCAAAAAAAATTTTCTCAATGCCTGCAGAGAACCATCGGAGGAGAAGACTCCATTGATCCAGCTCCTTATGGACAGTTTTTTTTTCAAGCACACAGACCCAATTCTTGCACATTTTTTTTTAAAGTTTTTGATCTGTGTTGTTGTTTTACGATGAAACAAATTGAAACAGATAGTTGTAAATAAAAAAAATTAAAAATTTAGCAGATAAAAATTATAAAAAAATTGAACAGATATATATACTGGATTATATCTGAGAAAGAATTTTAACAGATAGAGATAAAGAACCAAAAAGAGAGAAAGAAAGATTGCAACAGATCCTGATTTGGTGTATTTCGACAGATTATAAAATTGAACACATAAAAATAAATTGAACATTGTGACTGGTTTGTTGAACAGATAAGAAATTTTGGATAGATATTTGAACAGATAAGAGATTAAATTGAATTGATAATAAAATCTAGAAAAAAATTTGAAAAGGCAGGGAAAAAAATTGAACAGACAGTCAACTTTTTTGAATATATAGAAAAAATAATAATAATTCAACTCTTAAATGTAAATTTTAACATATAGAAAAAAAAAATTCAACAGATAAATTAATGAGTAAAATTGAAATCAAAACGTCTTTCAAAACAAACAAAAGGACTTCTGACCAAATTATTTTACTCAATGCCTGCAGAGGACCATCGGAGGAGAAGACTACATTGATCCAGCTCCTTATGGACATTTTTTTTTTCAAGTACACAGACCCAATTCTTCACTTTTTTTTTTTATAAAGTTTTTGATCTGTGTTGTTGTTCTACGATGAAACAAATTGCAACAGATAGTTGTAAATGAAAAAAAAAATTAAAAATTAAGCAGATAAAAATATTAAAAAAATCGAACAGATATATATATACTGGATTATATGTGAGAAAGAATTTCAACAGATAGAGAGAAAGAACCAAAGATAGAGAAAGAACCAAAGAGAGAGAAAGAAAGATTGCAACAGATCCTGATTTGGTGTATTTCAACAGATAATAAAATTGAACAGATAAAAATAAATTGAACATTGTGACGGGTTCGTTGAACAGATAAGAAATTTTGGATAGATATTTGAACAGATAAGAGATTAAAATTGAATTGATAATAAAATCTAGAAAAAAATTTGAAAAGATAGGGAAAAAAAGTGAACAGATAGTCAACTTTTTTGAATATATAGACAAAAAAAAATAATTAAACACTAAAATGTAAATTTGAACAGATAGAAAAAAAATTCAACAGATAAATTAAGGGGAAAAATAAAAAACAAAACGTCTTTCAAAACAAATAAAAGAACTTCTTATCAAATTATTCCACTCAATGCCTGCTGAAAACCATCGGCGGAGAAGACTCCATTGATCCAACTTCTTGTGGACAGTTTTTTTTTTCAAGCACACAGACCTTATTCTTCCACTTTTTTTTTTATATATATATTTTTTTAAGTTTTTGATCTGTGTTGTTGTTTTACGATGAAACAAATTGCAACAGATAGTTGTAAATGAAAAAATAATTAAAAATTAAGCAGATAAAAACATTAAAAAGATTGAACAGATATATTTATACTGTATTATATCTAAGAAAGAATTTCAACAGATGGAGAGAAAGAACCAAAGAGAGAGAAAGAAAGATTGCAACAGATCCTGATTTGGTGTATTTCAACAGATAATAAAATTGAACCGATAAAAATAAATTGAACATTGTGACTGGTTCGTTGAACAGATAAGAAATTTTGGATAGATATTTGAACAGATAAGAGATTAAAATTGAATTGATAATAAAATCTAGAAAAAAATTTGAAAAGATAGGGAAAAAAATTGAACAGACAATCAACTTTTTTGAATATATAGAAAAAAAAAAATAATTCAACTCTTAAATGTAAATTTTAACATATAGAAAAAAAAATTCAACAGATAAATTAAGGAGTAAAATCGAAATCAAAACGTCTTTCAAAACAAACAAAAGGATTTCTGACCAAATTATTTTACTCAATGCCTGCAGTGGACCATCGGAGGAGAAGACTACATTGATCCAGCTCCTTATGGACAGTTTCTTTTTTCAAGCACACAGACCCAATTCTTCACTTTTTTTTTTATAAAGTTTTTTATCTATGTTGTTGTTCTACGATGAAAAAAATTGCAACAGATAGTTGTAAATGAAAAAAAAAATTAAAAATTAAGCAGATAAAAATATTAAAAAAATCGAGCAGATATATATATATTGGATTATATGTGAGAAAGAATTTGAACAAATAGAGAGAAAGAACCAAAGAGAGAGAAAGAAAGATTGCAACAGATCCTGATTTGGTGTATTTTAACAGATAATAAAATTGAACAGATAAAAATAAATTGAACATTGTGACGGGTTCGTTGAACAGATAAGAAATTTTGGATAGATATTTGAACAGAGAAGAGATTAAAATTGAATTCATAATAAAATCTAGAAAAAAATTTGAAAAGATAGGGAAAAAAAGTGAACAGATAGTCAACTTTTTCGAATATATAGACAAAAAAAAAAAATTAAACACTAAAATGTAAATTTGAACAGATAGAAAAAAAAATTCAATAGATAAATTAAGGAGTAAAATTGAAAACAAAACGTCTTTCAAAACAAACAAAAGGACTTCTGACCAAATTATTTTACTCAATGCCTGCAGAGGACCATCGGAGGAGAAGACTCCATTGATCTAGCTTGTTATGGACATTTTTTTTTCAAGCACACAGACCCAATTCTTCCACTTTTTTTTTTTAAAAAGTTTTTGATCTGTGTTGTTGTTCTACGATGAAACAAATTGAAACAGATAGTTGTAAATGAAAAAAAAATTAAAAATTAAGCAGATAAAAATAATTAAAAAATTGAACAAATATATATATACTGGATTATATGTGAGAAAGAATTTCAATAGATAGAGAGAAAGAACCAAAGAGAGAGAAAGAAAGATTGCAATAGATCCTGATTTAGTGTATTTCAACAGATAATAAAATTGAACAGTTAAAAATAAATTGAACATTGTGACTGGTTCGTTGAACATATAAGAAATTTTGTATAGATATTTGAACAGATTAGAGACTAAAATTGAATTGACAATAAAATCTAGAAAAAAAATTTGAAAAGAGAGGGAAAAAAAGTGAACAGATAGTCAACTTTTTTGAATATATAGACAAAAAAAATATTAACTAAACACTTAAATGTAAATTTGAACATATAGAAAAAAAAATTCAACAGATAAATTAAGGAGTAAAATTGAAAACAAAACCTCTTTCAAAACAAACAAAAGGACTTCTGACCAAATTATTTTACTCAATGCCTGCAGAGGACCATCGAAGGAGAAGACTCCATTGATCCAGCTCCTTATGGACAGTTTTTTTTTTCAAGCACACAGACGCAATTCTTCCACTTTTTTTTTTTTTTTTAGTTTTTGATCTGTGTTGTTGTTCTACGATGAAACAAATTGCAATATATAGTTGTAAATGAAAAAAAATTAAAAATTAAGCAGATAAAAATACTAAAAAAATTGAATAGATATATATATACTGGATTATATGTGAGAAAGAATTTCAACAGATAGAGAGAAAGAACCAAAGAGAGAGAAAGAAAGATTGCAACAGATCCTGATTTGGTGTCTTTCAACAGATAATAAAATTGAACAGATAAAATTAAATTGAACATTGTGAGTGGTTTGTTGAACAGATAAGAAATTTTGGGTAGATATTTGAATAGATAAGACATTAAAATTGTATTGATAACAAAATTTAGAAAAAAATTTGAAAAGATAGGGAAAAAAAGTGAACAGATAGTTAACTTTTTTGAATATATAGACAAAAAAAATAATGAAACACTAAAATGTAAATTTGAACAGATAGAAAAAAAATTTAACAGATAAATTAAGGAGTAAAATTGAAAACAAAACGTCTTTCAAAACAAATAAAAGAACTTCTCATCAAATTATTTTACTCAATGCCTGCAGAGAACCATCGGAGGAGAAGACTCCATTGATCCAACTTCTTATGGACAGTTTTTTTTTCAACCACACAGACCATATTCTCCCACTTATTTTTATTTTTATTTTTTAAGTTTTTGATCTGTGTTTTTGTTCTACGATGAAACAAATTGCAACCGATAGTTGTAAATGAAAAAATAAAAATAAAATTAAGCAGATAAAAATTTTAAAAAGATTGAACAGATATATATATACTGGATTATATCTGAGAAAGAATTTCAACAGATAGAGAGAAAGAACCAAAGAGAGAAAAAGAAAGATTGCACAGATCCTGATTTGGTGTATTTCAACAGATAATAAAATTTAACAGATAAAAAAAAATTGAACATTGTGACTGGTTCGTTGAACAGATAAGAAATTTTGGATAGATATTTGAACGGATAAGAGATTAAAATTGAATTTATAATAAAATCTACAAAAAAATTTTAAAAGATAGGTAAAAAAAGTGAACAGATACTCAACTTTTTTGAATATATAGACAAAAAAAAATAATTAAACACTTAAATGTAAATTTGAAAATATAGAAAAAAAATTCAACAGATAAATTAAGGAGTAAAATTGAAAACAAAACGTCTTTCAAAACAAACAAAAGGACTTCTCACTAAATTATTTTACTAAATGCCTGCAGAGATCATCGGAGGAGAAGACTTCTTTGATCCAGCTCCTTATGGACAGTTTTTTTTTCAAGCACACAGACCATATTCTTCCACTTTTTTTTTTAAAGTTTTTGATCTGTGTTGTTTTTCTACGATGAAACAAATTGCAACAGATAGTTGTAAATGAAAAAGAAATTTAAAATTAAGCAGATAAAAATATTTAACAAATTGAACAGATATATATATACTGGATTTTATTTGAGAAAGAATTTCAACAGATAGAGAGAAAGAACCAAAGAGAGAGAAAGAAAGATTGCAACAGATCCATATTTGGTGTATTTCAACAGATAATAAAATTTAACAGATAAAAAAAAATTAAACATTGTGACTGGTTTGTTGAACAGATAAGAAATTTTGGATAGATATTTGAACAGATAAGAGATTAAAATTGAATTGATAATAAAATCTAGAAAAAAATTTGAAAAGATTGGGAAAAGAAGTGAACAGATAGTCAATTTTTTTGAATATATAAACAAAAAAAAAATTAAACACTAAAATGTAAATTTGAACAGATAGAAAAAAAATTCAATAGATAAATAAAGGAGTAAAATTGAAAACAAAACGTCTTTCAAAATAGACAAATGGGCTTCTGACCAAATTATTGTACTCAATACCTACAGAGGACCATCGGAGGAGTAGACCCCATTGATCCAGCTCCTTATGGACAGTTTTTTTTTCAAGCACACAGACTCAATTCTTCCACTTTTTTTTTTTTTTTTTTTTTTTGATCTGTGTAGTTGTTCTACGATGAAACAAATTGCAACAGATAGTTGTAAATGAAAAAAAAAATTAAAAATTAAGCAAATAAAAATATTAAAAAAATTGAACAGATATATATACTGGATTATATGTGAGAAAGAATTTCAACAGATAGAGAGAAAGAACCAAAGAGAGAGAAAGAAATATTGCAACGGATCCTGATTTGGTGTATTTCAACAGATAATAAAATTGAACAGATAAAAATAAATTGAACATTGTGACTGGTTTGTTGAACAGATAAGAAATTTTGGATAGAATTTTGAACAGATAAGAGATTAAAATTGAATTGATAATAAAATCTAGAAAGAAATTTGAAAACATAGGGAAAAAAAAGTGAACAGATAGTCAACGTTTTTGAATATATAGACAAAAAAAATATTTAAACGCTAAAATGTAAATTTGAACAGATAGAAAAAAAATTCAACAGATAAATCAAGGAGTAAAATTGAAAACAAAACGTCTTTCAAAACAAACAAAAGGACTTCTGACCAAATTATTTAACTCAATGCCTGCAGAGGACCATCGGATGAGAAGACTCTATTGATTCGGCTCCTTATGTACAGTTTTTTTTTTAAGCACACAGACCCAATTCTTCCACTTTTTATTTTTTTTATTTTTATTTTTTTTAAGCTTTTGATATGTGTTGTTGTTCTACGATGAAGCAAATTGCAACAGATAGTTGTAAATGAAAAAAAATTAAAAATTAAGTAGATAAAAATAATAAAAAAATTGAGCAGATATATCTATACTGCATTTTATGTGAAAAAGAATTTCAACAGATAGAGAGAAAGAACCAAAGAGAGAGAAAGAAAGATTGCAACAGATCCTGATTTGGTGTATTTCAACAGATAATAAAATTGAATAGATAAAAATAAATTGAACATTGTGACTGGTTTGTTGAACAGAGAAGAAATTTTGGATAGATATTTGAACAGACAAGAGATTAAAATTGTATTGATAACAAAATCTAGAAAAAAATTTGAAAAGATAGGGAAAAAAAGTGAACAGATAGTCAACTTTTTTGAATATATAGACAAAAAAAATAATTAAACACTAAAATGTAAATTTGAACAGATAGAAAAAAAATTCAACAGATAAATGAAGGAGAAAAATTGAAAACAAAACGTCTTTCAAAACAAATAAAAGAACTTCTCATCAAATTATTTTACTCAATGCTGCAGAAAACCATCGGCGGAGAAGACTCCATTGATCCAACTTCTTGTGGACAGTTTTTTTTTTCAAGCACACAGACCATATTCTTCCACTTTTTTTTATATATATATATTTTTTAAGTTTTTGATCTGTGTTGTTGTTCTACGATGAAACAAATTGCAACAGATAGTTGTAAATGAAAAAAAAATAAAAATTAAGCAGATAAAAATATTAAAAAGATTGAACAGATATATTTATACTGGATTATATCTGAGAAAGAATTTCAACAGATAGAGAGAAAGAACCAAAGAGAGAGAAAGAAAGATTGCAACAAATCCTGATTTGGTGTATTTCAACAGATAATAAAATTGAACAAATAAAAATAAATTGAACATTGTGACTGGTTCGTTGAACAGATAAGAAATTTTGCATAGATATTTCAACAGATAAGAGATTAAAATTGAATTGATAATAAAATCTAGAAAAAAATTTGAAAAGATAGGGAAAAAAATTGAACAGACAGTCAAGTTTTTTGAATATATAGAAAAAAAAAATAATTCAACTCTTAAATGTAAATTTTAACATATAGAAAAAAAAATTCAACAGATAAATTAAGGAGTAAAATTGAAATCAAAACGTCTTTCAAAACAAACAAAAGGACTTCTGACCAAATTATTTTACTCAATGCCTGCAGAGGACCACCGGAGGAGAAGACTACATTGATCCAGCTCCTTATGGACAGTTTTTTTTTTCAAGCACACAGACCCAATTCTTCACTTTTTTTTTATAAAGTTTTTGATCTGTGTTGTTGTTCTACGATGAAAAAAATTGCAACAGATAGTTGTAAATGAAAAAAAAAATAAAAATTAAGCAGATGAAAATATTAAAAAAATCGAAGAGATATATATATACTGGATTATATGTGAGAAAGAATTTCAACAGATAGAGAGAAAGAACCAAAGATAGAGAAAGAAAGATTGCAACAGATCCTGATTTGATGTATTTCAACAGATAATAAAATTGAAAAGATAAAAATAAATTGAACATTGTGACTGGTTCGTTGAACAAATAAGAAATTTCGGGTAGATATTTTAACAGATAACAGATTAAAATTGAATTGATAACAAAATCTAAATTTTTTTTTGAAAAGATAGGGAAAAAAAGTAAACAGATAGCAACCTTTTTTTGAATATATAGACAAAAAAAATAATTAAATACTAAAATGTAAATTCGAACAGATAGAAAAAAAATTCAACAGATAAATTAAGGAGTAAAATTGAAAATAAAACGTCTTTCAAAACAAAGAAAAGGACTTCTCATCAAATTATTTTACTTAATGCCTGCAGAGAACCATCGGAGGAGAAGACTCCATTAATCCAGCTCCTTATGGACAGTTTTTTTTTCAAGCACACAGACCATATTCTTCCACTTTTATATATATATATATTTTAAGTTTTTAATCTGTGTTGTTGTTCTACGATGAAACAAATTGAAACAGATAGTTGTAACTGAAAGAAAAATTAAAAATTAAGCAGATAAAAATAATAAAAAAAATGAACAAATATATATATATACTGGATTATATGTGAGAAAGAATTTCAACAGATAGAGAGAAAGAACCAAAGAGAGAGAAAGAAAGATTGCAACAGATCCTGATTTGGTGTATTTCAACAGATAATAAAATTGAACAGATAAAAATAAATTGAACATTGTGACTGGTTCGTTGAACAGATAAGAAATTTTGGATAGATATTTGAATCGATAAGAGATTAAAATTGAATTGATAATAAAATCTAGAAAAAAATTTGAAAAGATAGGGAAAAAAAAGTGAACAGATAGTCAACTTTTTTGAATATATAGACAAAAAAAAATAATTAAACACTAAAATGTAAATTTGAACAGATAGAAAAAAAAAATTGAACAGATAAATTAAGGAGTTAAATTGAAAACAAAACGTATTTCAAAACAAACAAAAGGACTTCTCACCAAATTATTGTACTCAATGCTTGCAGAGGAACATCGGAGGAGAAGACTCCATTGATCCAGCTCCTTACGTACAGTCTTTTTTTTCAAGCACACAGACCCAATTCAACCACTTTTTTTTTTTTTTTTTTTTAAAGTTTTTGATCAGTGTTGTTGTTCTACGATGAAAAAATTGCAACAGATAGTTGTAAATGAAAAAAAATTACAAAACAAGCATATAAAAATATTAAAAAAATCGAACAGATATATATATACTAGATTATATGTGAGAAAGAATTTCAATAGATAGAGAGAAAGAACCAAAGAGAGAGAAAGAAAGATTGCAACAGATCCTGATTTGGTGTATTTCAACAGATAATAAAATTGAACAGATAAAAATAAATTGAACATTGTGACTGGTTCGTTGAACAGATAAGAAATTTTGGATAGATATTTGAACATATAAGAGATTAAAATTGAATTCATAATAAAATCTAGAAAAAAAATTTGAGAAGATAGGGAAAAAAAGTGAACAGATAGTAACCTTTTTTGAATATATAGACAAAAAAAAATAATTAAACACTAAAATGTAAATTCGAACAGATAGAAAAAAAATTCAACAGATAAATTAATGAGTAAAATTGAAAACAAAACGTCTTTCAAAACAAAGAAAAGGACTTCTCATCAAGTTATTTTACTTAATCCCTGCAGAGAACCATCGGAGGAGAAAACTCCATTGATCCAACTTCTTATGGACAGTTTTTTTTTTCAACCGCACAGACCATATTCTCCCACTTTTTCTTTTTCTTTTTCTTTTTTTTTTAAAGTTTTTGATCTGTGTTGTTGTTCTACAACGAAACAAATTGCAACAGATAGTTGTAAATGACAAAAAAAATTAAAAATTAAACAGATAAAAATATTAAAAAGATTGAACAGATATATATATTCTGGATTATATCTGAGAAAGAATTTCAACAGATAGAGAGAAAGAACTAAAGAGAGCGAAAGAAAGATTGCAACAGATCCTGATTTGGTGTATTTCAACAGATAATAAAATTGAACAGATAAAAATAAATTGAACATTGTGACTAGTTTGTTGAACAGATAAGAAATTTTGGATAGATATTTGAACAGATAAGAGATTAAAATTGAATTGATAATAAAATCTAGAAAAAAATTTGGAAAACATAGGGAAAAAAAGTGAACAGATAGTCAACTTTTTTGAATATATAGACAAAAAAAAATTAAACACCAAAATGTAAATTTGAATAGATAGAAAAAAAAATTCAACAGATAAACTAAGGAGTAAAATTGAAAACAAAACGTCTTTCAAAACAAACAAAAGGACTTCTGACCAAATTATTTTACTCAATGCCTGCAGCGGACTATCGGAGGACAATACTCCATTGATCCAGCTCCTTATGGACAGTTTTTTTTCCGAGCACACAGACCCAATTCATCCGTTTTTTTTTTTTTTTAAAGTTTTTGATCGGTGTTGTTGTTCTACGATGAAACAATTTGCAACAGATAGTTGTAAATGAAAAAAAAAATTAAAAATTAAGCAGATAAAAATATTAAAAAAATTGAACAGATATATATACTGGATTATATGTGAGAAAGAATTTCAATAGATAAAGAGAAAGAATGTAACAACCCTCATCTTTGCCATAGTTATGTTTGCATACATTCATGAATGATCTTTTTTGATATGATTGCAATCTTGTTTTGTCTTGCTTGTTAAGCAACGCTTGGTTTCGATCCTTGCTTGGTTGTGACCGAGGTCATCTTGAGCCTAGTTCATCTTTGAACCCTTGTACTTGGAACCATTTTGGAACCCCTTGTTTGACCTTCATCTTCACCTCGGCATATTAGCCGAGATGTCAACATCTAGCCGAGGTGTTTTACATCTAGTGACCTTTGTTCCTGGGCAGGTATGACATAGGCCGAGGTGTGGCACACCTAGGCCAAGGTGTGGCACAGCTTAGTCAAGTGTCGTCCTCCCTAGCCGACGTCTTTGTTACCCTGTTGCCGAAGTTTGTCTTTAGCCGATGTCTTTGAATGCCGACGTGTTTTACCATCTAGCTTGTTGAATACGATTTGTCAGTGACTTGTCTTGTCAATCAGTCACTTTTGAGTTAAGCCAACCCGATGATGCCACGTGTCCGAGCTGTGTGTTAAGACAGCCGGCAGACCTAGAGACAAATCATTTTGTCTCAAATCCTTGTCTTTAGAGAGAGAAGCTCTAGAGGAAGAAGGAAGAGTTCTTAGAGAGAGAAGTTGATCTTCGAGTTTGATCTTTGGTGTTTGACCCGTTGGATTTGATATCTGAGGTTAGAATCTTCCCCTCCTCTTGTTGTTCTTATTGATCATCTAGCTGCATTGCATGATCGAATCCGTTTTGCATGTCATGCATTGATTTGAAGTTGGGTTTGAAAGAGAAAAATGATGTTCATGTGTTCTTGAAGAAGAGTCTTTTTTTGATCCGAAAAGTTGGAACTAGAATCATGTTTTTGTGTTTGTTTTTGCATGATCTTCTTGTATGGGTACCCAGGTCCATGTTTTGAAACTCTTGGCATGAAACCTCAGATTTTTGTAAAAACGAGTTGTGATTTAAGCAAGCATGCTTTTGACGATTCTTGATGATTTGTTCTTCATGTTCTTCAAAGGGAAACCCAAGTTTTCCCGACTATGCTTTGGTTGTGGCCATCAGGTTCACACCTCGGCAAGGAGGTGTGGGACCTCGGCAAAGGCCTGGCTGGTACCCCGTGTGTGTCTTCATGAGATGGAAGCCATGTTTAAACTTCTAGCATGATTTGTTTTGTTATTTGACTTGGATCTAGTGAGAATGCCGAGATCATTTGCATGTACGTAAAGCTGTTTTGAGAATGTGATTTTGCCATGTGATTGTAGGACTTTGACCCTTGCTTTTGTTGGATATAGGCATCATGAATCACCCCATTGAGATGATCATGCACCACTAAACCACCAAATGGAGCTCCCACCTAGAGAGTGGAATGGGTTTGGTGAACCCACTAGGAAGTGGTGCACTTAGAGAGTGGAGTGTGGTGGTTGGAGACCAATGAGGCTCTCCCTCATTGGTGTATAAATAGAGGAAGAAGGAAGAGGAAGAAAATGAGAGAGTTAGTGAGCAAGAGAGCAAAGTGTAAGCCAAAGTGTGTGAGATGTGAGAAACCGTCTCCCTCGGTGTGAGCGAGGGAGACGGGTGAATGGGTGAGTGAGAATAGTATGAGTTTCTCCTCTGTAATATTCTATAATCTCCAAATTGGTATAGTGAAAACCGGCTACTCTCCCGTGGACGTAGGCATTGAGGCCGAACCACGTAAAATATTGTGTCTCCTTGTGTGTGGGTGTGTAATTCTGCTTGGTATGGTTTCTATAAGGTCTTGGGCGGGATCCCTGATCCCAACAAGTGGTATCAGAGCCTCGTCGGTGGCGTTTCGGAACCAAAACAGTGCAAAATCCGAATCTGCCCAGAAATCGAATTGCTCGAAATCGAGTTTTGAGCATACCAGGAGCAAGGGCTCGACGAGAGGAGTCCAGAAACATAAAGCAGACACCCAGAGGAGGCCAGACGCGCCCTCACGCACCCATAGAAGTTGGCGCGTGAGGCCCAGTCGCAGCACGCGCCACATGCGCCGATGAGAGCTACCGGCGCGTCGTCTCACGCGCGGTCACGCGCCCCACGCGCGGCGCAGGGAGGAAGACGACTGAGGAAGTCGCGCGTGCCCCACACGCGCCTGGAACACGCGCAGGCCGTGTCACCCGCCACGTGGCGTGCCACGTCAGTGACACGTGGCACCGTGGGCGAGTCAGGGGCCGCCACGTGGCTGCCACGTCATCTGCCACGTCAGCACAGAGGCAGAGATCCAGTGTTACGCAGGCAAAGGTGCAGCCGCAGGGGAGGATCCGGTGCTTCGCGGCTATGGTGCAGCTGCGGATCTGAGGCGTACAAAATGTTTTGGCTAGATCGAAGCCATTTGGAGTCCGTTTTTGGCAATCCAATAGTGGTTTCAGACTATTTGGAGTATTTTGGACACATCTGTACGGTCAGATTTTGGAGATGGAGTTTTTGTAAAAAGAAGGCAGATTGAAAGGACGGACGGCATCGGGTGCAGTGGACGGAATATTCTATTGGTACACAGAATATTCCCTGAACTTCTGAAAATTGCAATTTGGCCCAGAATTTTCAGAAAATTGTGGTGTGGCCCAACTTTCGGGGATATTTTTCAGTGAGGTCCTCGGAAGTGCAGCGAAGGTTGGTCCTAGCTAATCGGACCGTTTCGGACGCAACCGCGAGGTCAGAATAGTGAAATTCTGAACGGTTTTTAAAGATTGTTAAAACATGGGAGTTTGTCATCTTTAATACTCGGAGGGAGGTTACCGGATATTGTGGAACGCTGCGGAGTCACTGAAGAGGTTAGAATGGATAGATTCTAACCAGATTGAACAACTAGGTACAACTCGAGATAGATCATTGAAGACCAGAGGAGATCAGGCTTGATGGCAGATCGAGGGAGATCAGGATTGGTCAGGGGCGATCAGAGGATTGCAGGTATGATTATCTCAAGATCAACAATGTCTAGGAAAGTTCTGTCAAAAAGACAGTGTCTAAGGAGACTGGTTCTTAAGTGGGACCGAGTGTGACCCCACCAGTCTTTCCTGGGAACTTTCTTGGTTGTTGACGTCATCGGAGGGTTTGGTTCAATCAGAAGAGAAGACCATTCATCGATGGACAGATGATTTGGCACCCAGTTCAGGCTCAGGGAAATGCTGTAGCTGTTGGAGCTACTGTATACGAGTAAGTACTGGTGGTATATAGACTTGTAGAACAATAGTTGCAGAGGAGCATACGAAGTGCAGGGGCACAAATGTAGATGTGCAGTAATGCAAGGGTATGGTAGAGTATCGTACAGAGGCGCCAGAAGAGTGTGCAGCAGCGGGTTGTTGAAAGTTCACAGGAACTTCCAGACAGAGAAATTGAGACAAACGCAAGAGTGCGCGCCAACGAGTGGCAAGTCTTTTTTCTTCTATGGTGGTTTCTTTCATGGCAGCAGAGGATAGAGTTGCATAGTGGTAACTTGTACAGACTGGTGGAAGTTGTCTTGGCAGAAGGGCTAACTGTCAAACATCAGTACGGACGTACAAGTGAGACAGAACCGAACATCAGGGATTGCAGCACAGACAACGGGCGTATGAGATCGCTGGGAAGTTGTTCTGAAGTGCAGAGGCAAAGGCTGGTTGTTCAAAGAAATAAGCTCCGAGCAAGGAAAATTGAGGATGTTGATGTGTCAAACTCTAAAATTTTCTAGTTGCTCCCGTGTTCCCTATGCAAGGAAGTGCATAGCTGACGATGCTTTGACAGATGGAGCTACTGTCAAACCATCAATCTACTGGACAATACATCAAGGATTGCACAGGCACAGACAACAAGCGTATGGAAACGCTAGGAGGTTGTTCAGCAGTGCAGAAGGCAAAGGCCGATAGTTCAGAGGAAAAGCTCCGAGCAAAGAAGACAGAGGACGTTGATGGGATAAACGATGAGTTTTCTAGTTGCTCCAGTGTTCGTCCTGCAAGGTAATGCATGACAGTCAAGGGCATCCCAGCAGGGGGTGCAGGACATCCAATCAGGGGGTGTCAGATATCTTGGTTACGCAAGTTCAAGCATAGCAAGTGAAGACATCCGAAACAGAAGCGTGGAAGAGATCTGTGGGAGATGGGAGTAGAGGCTCTCTCCAAATCAGAGAGTGGTGTGAGTTGAGTTGAGGATGTAGGATTCCCTCCTCCTCTTGTATCTCTGGTGTACTATCTCTAGCTTTCAGGGGATGCAGCGTCTCAGTGAAGAGATGAAGACTATGTTGAAATTTGGGCGTGACAAGATTAGCAGCAGTGTGTGTAGTGGATCACCTCACATGGGTTGAGGGGGTGATTTGTTGGATATAGGCATCATGAATCACCACATTGAGATGATCATGCACCACTAAAACACCAAATGGAGCTCCCACCTAGAGAGTGGAATGGGTTTGGTGAACCCACTAGGAAGTGGTACACTTAGAGAGTGGAGTGTGGTGGTTGGAGACCAATGAGGCTCTCCCTCATTGGTGTATAAATAGAGGAAGAAGGGAGAGGAAGAAAATGAGAGTGTTAGTGAGCAAGAGAGCAAAGTGTAAGCCAAAGTGTGTGAGATGTGAGAAACCGTCTCCCTCGGTGTGAGCGAGGGAGACGGGTGAATGGGTGAGTGAGAATAGTGTGAGTTTCTCCTCTGTAATATTCTGTAATCTCCAAATTGGTATAGTGAAAACCAGCTACTCTCCCGTGGACGTAGGCATTGAGACCGAACCACGTAAAATATTGTGTCTCCTTGTGTGTGGGTGTGTAATTCTGCTTGGTATGGTTTCTATAAGGTCTTGGGCGGGATCCCCGATCCCAACAGCTTTGAGCCTACACCCGAGAAGATCTAGGTGAGTGGTATTTCTAATAAAGCTATGTTATAAAGCTTTTGATAAATCTTGCTTTGCTTTGTTTTGATGAAAGTATTTGATAAGCATGAATGTCTAGCCTATTTTGACGTATCTCGTGTAAGCCTTGTTTTGATGTTATCTTTAAAAAGTCCCTTGTGCTAGAGGACTCTAAACTTTCGTAGCACTAAGTACAAAAAGGATACGGTCCTTTCTTGAAAGATTACCGTGTTAAAAAGGGCTACGGGCCTAAGTAACACAAGTCCCTTGTGCTGGAGGACTATAAACTTTCGCAGTACCAATGAGTTAAAAAGGATACGGTCCTTTCTTGAAAGATCACCGTATTAAAAAGGGCTATGGGCCTAAGTAACACAAGTCCCTTGTGCTGGAGGACTATAAACTTTCGCAGTACCCTTGTTTAATCGATTACGGATTGCACACCCCTTGTTTTGCCACTGACGGTTTACCGCGTGGATTTGTTGTTCGGAAAGCTTGATTTGTGTTTTGCCGATGTTAGTAAGTATCCCTCAAGACTTGTGAGACTTGTTGGATGAATACGGTTCATCCCTTATTTTGTAAAGATTTGATGTGTTTTGCCTTGGAAGAACCTCGGCTAAGGTTTGTATGGTGTTGACATGTTTTGCCTTGGAGAGATCTTGATGGGTACTCGTATGGTTTGATACGTTTTGTTTGGGCAGACTTCGGCTATATTCATGCAAAAACCTTTGTTATTAGTACCATTCACTGAGTTCCCAAACTCACCCCTCTCTATATATATGTAGGTGCTGAGCAGGGCGGCGGCGACGCCTAGATGTTTCCAAAGCTTGTTTTGGGGTTTTGATATATCGGCTTGACTTGTCTTATGTCGGCAATTTGTTTTACGTCGGCAAATCTTGAAGATTATGCTTCTTTGGCTTGTAACTACTGTTTTGCACATGTCGGCTTTAGAAGCCTTTTGATCAAGATTGTAATATGTATTTTGTTATCAACTGAAGGTAAAACTGTACCTTGCATGACATTACATTTGATCTATGCACTGCTCTTATGGACCACTTGTATTTGATTTAACGCTTCCGCGTGTGTAAGCCCCCTATGTATACTCTGTTTGTGTGTGAACTTTTGGAAGAGGCCTTTGGTAATCTCGGATTACTGGCCATCTCGGCACCAACCTACTAGGGGCGGGTTGGGGTCGTGACAGAATGGTATCAGAGCACAAGTTCCTTAGTATACGTTATTCACACACTTTGAGTCCTAAAGAGCATAGGATTTCCCTTAGAAAGATGCTAGGATTGCATCATAATGCTTGCTATTTGAACAAGGTGTGCATTGTCTTGACGTGCTTATTTGTCATTTGCCTACATGGTTATTTGCTTGTTTTGCTTAAAAAGTCACACTTTGCATACTCATAGCATCATGAGGAGAGGTAGACCTCCAATTGGCCGAGATAGGCCCGAAGACAGAATAGACAGACTGGAACGGTTAGTGGAAGGTTTGGCCCGTGAGTTGAGGCAAACAAGACAGCAGTACGCTAGTGCCACGTCGACTCAGGCCGAGCAAACAAACGGCCGGAATGTAGTACCGCCTCCACCTCCTCCAGTGCCGCCAGTTCCTCAGCAGCCAGCCTTGTATGGGGACGACACAATCGCCTTGATTAGAGAGTTTAAGAAGATGAAACCACCGAGATTTTCTAGGGGTATAGAGCCGATGAAGGCCGAGGCGTGGGTTTTGGAAATGGAGAAGTTGTTCGAGATCTTCCCCAGCACTGACACGCAGAAGGTAACGTTGGCAGCATTTACCTTAGATGATGACGCTCGCAGATGGTGGATGATGATTCGAGAAGGAAATCCAGACTTGACCTGGACCAGATTTTTGGAATTATTCTACAACAAACACTTTCCCCTAAGTGTTCGAAATCGCAAGGCCACCGAATTTCAGACCTTGACACAGGGCAACCGAACAGTAGCGGAGTACGACCGTGCTTTCACTGAATTGGCGAGGTTTGCACCACACATGGCCAATGATGAATATATGAAGGCCAGGAAATTTGAGAGTGGGCTTCGTGGACCGATTCAAGACCAGGTAAACCTGCACAATATGCTGACTTACGCCGAAGTGTTGGACAAAGCCATTTTGGCCGAGGCTAACTTGAACAGATACCAGAGCTCGGGAGAGAACCAGCGAAAGAGACAGAATTATGACAGTCGCCGAGCACAGTTGAACACCAAGAAGAAGACGAACATCGGCAATGCAAACAATTCAAGGCAGGAAGGTAATACCAGACCGACGTGTTCGGATTGTGGGAAGCAGCATTTCGGGGTCTGTCGTCGGGCATCTGGAGCTTGTTATGAATGTGGTGAAATGGGACATTATATGAGGGACTGCCCTAAGACAAAGACTGATAACAGTAAGAAAGGTGAGATTACCTCGGGTTCCAATCAGAAAGGTAATATTGGAAAAGGACAGATGAGACAAGGCAGGGTGTTCGCATTAGTACCAGGAGATACCCAGAATGCTGAGACAGTGGTGTCAGGTATACTCTCAATTTGCTCTCAAGATGCTTATGTGTTAATTGATTCGGGTTCTACACATTCGTTTGTATCTGCTAAATTTACCGAGAAGATTAATAGGAACCTGGAACCCCTTGATTATGTGCTATTTGTGTCTACTCCATCTGGGAGATCTATGATTGTTACATCCATTTATAGAGCTTGTGTTATCGTGATTAAAAATGTTGAACTGTTAGTTGATTTAATGCCTTTGGACATAGCTTATTTTGATGTTATACTGGGGATGGATTGGTTAGTAGCGAACTATGCATCTATTAATTGTGTTTCGAAGAGTGTCACACTGAAACCCCCAAACCAAGCCGAGGTTATTTTCCAAGGTAAAGGTGTAGTGTCCCCACCTTACTTGATTTCGTCTACTAAGGCCTATAAGCTAATCCAGAAAGGGTGTGAAGGTTACTTGTGTAGTATACTGAATGACCAGAATGGAAGTGTTAGTTTAGCCAACATCCCAGTTGTTAATGAATACCCCGATGTCTTCCCAAATGAATTGCCTGGCCACCTAGTCGATAGAGAAGTAGAGTTCACTGTTGATATCATGTCGGGAACACAGCCGATCTCCAAAACACCTTATAGAATGGCCCCAGCTGAACTTAGAGAATTGAAACTGCAACTACAAGAATTATTGGATAAGGGATTTATTAGGCCGAGCACTTCACCATGGGGAGCACCCGTTTTATTTGTTAAGAAAAAGGATGGCACACTTCGTCTTTGCATTGATTACAGAGAACTTAATAAGGTCACCATTAAGAACAAGTACCCATTACCTAGGATCGATGATTTGCTTGATCAATTACAAGGAGCACGAGTCTTTTCCAAGATTGACCTTAGGTCGGGTTACCATCAGCTTAAAGTTAAAGCCGAGGATATTGAGAAGACGGCCTTCCGAACCAGATATGGCCACTACGAGTTTTTAGTAATGCCTTTTGGAGTAACCAATGCCCCTGCTGCATTCATGGATTTAATGAACAGAGTCTTCAAGCAGCATTTAGATGAGTTTGTAGTTGTCTTCATTGATGATATTTTGATCTATTCCAAGAGTAAAGCTGAACATGAAAATCATTTGAGACTTGCCTTACAGATTTTGAGGGACCGGAAATTGTATGCTAAATTTAACAAATGTGAGTTCTGGCTTTCTACTATTTCATTTTTGGGTCATGTGATTAATGAAGAGGGCATCTCAGTTGATCCTAGTAAAATTGAAGCCGTAGTAAAGTGGCCGAGGCCGACTAATGTGTCCGAGGTTCGTAGTTTTCTGGGTTTAGCAGGTTATTACAGGAAATTTGTGAAAGATTTCTCAAGGATTGCAATTCCATTGACGCAATTAACTAAGAAAGGGGCACCGTATGAATGGACTGAAGATCGGGAGTCAGCCTTTCAGGAACTGAAGACGAGGTTAGTTACAGCACCAGTACTTGTGCTTCCATCAGGTAATGAAGAGTTTCATATCTATAGTGATGCATCGCATAAGGGTTTGGGTTGTGTACTAATGCAAAAGGGTAGGGTCATAGCATATGCATCTCGTCAGTTGAAGCCACATGAAAAGAATTATCCTACCCATGACTTGGAGTTAGCAGCCGTGGTATTTGCTTTAAAGATTTGGCGTCACTACTTGTATGGAGCCTCTTGCCAGGTTTTTACAGATCATAAGAGTTTAAAGTATTTGTTCACTCAGAAAGAATTGAATTTGAGGCAGAGAAGATGGCTGGAGTTGTTGAAAGATTATGACTTGCAAATTCAGTATCACCCAGGTAAAGCTAACAGCGTAGCCGACGCTTTGAGCAGGAAGTCAGTTGGAAGTTTGGCATGTCTAACCATGATTTCAGTAGAACCAACTATTATCGAGGAAGTAAAGACAAGACAAATGGAGGATGAAGTCTTTAGGAAGGTAGCCGAGGAGATTGCTACAAAGCCGAGATCAGGATACACTATTGAGGACCAAGTGCTCAAATTTGAAGGAAGATTGTGTGTGGCCGATGTTCCCGAGTTAAAAAGGAAAATTCTACAGGAAGCTCATGGTTCCAAGTTTGCTGTTCATCCAGGGAACACCAAGATGTATCAGGATGTGAAACAGATGTTTTGGTGGCCAAATATGAAGAGGGAAATAGCTGAGCTTGTGTCCCAGTGTTTGTATTGCCAACAAGTGAAAGCAGAACATCAAAGGCCAGCAGGACTTCTTCAACCTTTGCCAATCCCTGAGTGGAAATGGGAACACATCTCCATGGATTTTGTGATTGGGTTACCGAAGACATAGAAAGGTATGGATTCGATTTGGGTTGTTATTGATAGACTAACTAAGTCAGCACACTTTTTGCCTGTTAAGACTACCTTCAACGCCGACCAACTTGCATTGTTATATGTGAACGAGATTGTTAGACTTCATGGAGTGCCGATGTCAATTGTGTCAGACCGAGATCCAAAGTTTGTTTCTAGATTCTGGCAGAGTTTACAGAAGGCTTTTGGAGCCGAATTAAGATTCAGCACTGCTTTTCATCCCCAAACAGATGGGCAAACAGAGAGGACAATTCAGACACTCGAAGATATGCTTAGACTTTGTGTATTGGACTTCCAAGGAAGTTGGGGAGTACATTTGCCATTAGTGGAATTCACTTACAACAACAGTTATCAGGCTAGCATTGGCATGGCACCATATGAAGCACTATATGGAAGAAAGTGCAGGTCGCCGATATGTTGGACCGAAGTAGGAGATAAACCTCTGCTTGGTCCCGAGCTGATTCAAGTAACAACAGAGAAGATTAAACTTATTCAACAAAGGATTAAAACTGCCCAGAGCCGACAAAAGAGTTACGCCGACCAGAGAAGGAATGAGTTAGAATTTGAAGTAGGAGATCATGTATTTCTGAAAGTTTCGCCAATGAAAAGAGTTTCCAGATTCGGGAAGAAGGGTAAATTAGCACCTCGTTACATTGGGCCATTTGAAATTCTTGACAAGGTCAACTCAGTTGCTTACAGACTTGCTTTGCCACCAGAACTAAGCCAAGTCCATAATGTGTTTCATGTTTCGATGCTGAGAAAGTATATCCGAGATCCACTGCATGTGATTGATTATTCTGGGATTGAAATTAATGAGAATTTAGGCTACGAAGAGAAGCCGATGTGCATTATTGACAGACAAGTTAGGCAGTTGAGAAACAAGTCGATACCAATGGTGAAGATTGAATGGAAAGAGCATTACGGCAAGGATGCCACATGGGAGATGGAAGAAGAAATGAGAATTCGACACCCAGAATTGTTCTTGGAACAAGGTAACTTAAGTTTGGGGACCAAACTTCTTTAAGGGGGGTAGGATGTAACAACCCTCATCTTTGCCATAGTTATGTTTGCATACATTCATGAATGATCTTGTTTGATATGATTGCAATCTTGTTTTGTCTTTCTTGTTAAGTATTGCTCGCTTGGTTTCGATCCTTGCTTGGTTGTGACCGAGGTCACCTTGAGCCTAGTTCATCTTTGAACCCTTGTACTTGGAACCATTTTGGAACCCCTTGTTTGACCTTCATCTTCACCTCGGCATATTAGCCGAGATGTCAACATCTAGCCGAGGTGTTTTACATCTAGTGACCTTTGTTCCTGGGCAGGTATGACATAGGCCGAGGTGTGGCACACCCAGGCCAAGGTGTGGCACAGCTTAGTCAAGTGTCGTCCTCCCTAGCCGACGTCTTTGTTACCCTGTTGCCGAAGTTTGTCTTTAGCCGATGTCTTTGAATGCCGACGTGTTTTACCATCTAGCTTGTTGAATACGATTTGTCAGTGACTTGTCTTGTCAATCAGTCACTTTTGAGTTAAGCCAACCCGATGATGCCACGTGTCCGAGCTGTGTGTTAAGACAGCCGGCAGACCTAGAGACAAATCATTTTGTCTCAAATCATTGTCTTTAGAGAGAGAAGCTCTAGAGGAAGAAGGAAGAGTTCTTAGAGAGAGAAGTTGATCTTCGAGTTTGATCTTTGGTGTTTGACCCGTTGGATTTGATATCTGAGGTTAGAATCTTCCCATCCTCTTGTTGTTCTTATTGATCATCTAGCTGCATTGCATGATCGAATCCGTTTTGCATGTCATGCATTGATTTGAAGTTGGGTTTGAAAGAGAAAAATGATGTTCATGTGTTCTTGAAGAAGAGTCTTGTTTTGATCCGAAAAGTTGGAACTAGAATCATGTTTTTGTGTTTGTTTTTGCATGATCTTCTTGTATGGGTACCCAGGTCCATGTTTTGAAACTCTTGGCATGAAACCTCAGATTTTTGTAAAAACGAGTTGTGATTTAAGCAAGCATGTTTTTGACGATTCTTGATGATTTGTTCTTCATGTTCTTCAAAGGGAAACCCAAGTTTTCCCGACTATGCTTTGGTTGTGGCCATCAGGTTCACACCTCGGCAAGGAGGTGTGGGACCTCGGCAAAGGCCTGGCTGGTACCCCGTGTGTGTCTTCATGAGATGGAAGCCATGTTTAAACTTCCAGCATGATTTGTTTTGTTATTTGACTTGGATCTAGTGAGAATGCCGAGATCATTTGCATGTACGTAAAGTTGTTTTGAGAATGTGATTTTGCCATGTGATTGTAGGACTTTGACCCTTGCTTTGAGCCTACACCCGAGAAGATCTAGGTGAGTGGTATTTCTAATAAAGCTATGTTATAAAGCTTTTGATAAATTTTGCTTTGCTTTGTTTTGATGAAAGTATTTGATAAGCATGAATGTCTAGCCTATTTTGACGTATCTCGTGTAAGCCTTGTTTTGATGTTATCTTTAAAAAGTCCCTTGTGCTAGAGGACTCTAAACTTTCGTAGCACTAAGTACAAAAAGGATACGGTCCTTTCTTGAAAGACATTACATTTGATCTATGCACTGCTCTTATGGACCAATTGTATTTGATTTAACGCTTCCGCGTGTGTAAGCCCCCTATGTATACTCTGTTTGTGTGTGAACTTTTGGAAGAGGCCTTTGGTAATCTCGGATTACTGGCCATCTCGGCACCAACCTACTAGGGGCGGGTTGGGATCGTGACAAAGAACCAAAGGGAGAGAAAGAAAGATTGCAACAGATCCTGATTTGGTGTATTTCAACAAATAATAAAATTGAACAGATAAAAATAAATTGAACATTGTGACTGGTTTGTTGAACAGATAAGAAATTTTGGATAGATATTTGAACAGATAAGAGATTAAAATTGTATTGATAACAAAATCTAGAAAAAATTTAAAAAGATAGGGAAAAAAAGTGAACAGATAGTGAACTTTTTTGAATATATAGACAAAAAAAAATAATTAAACACTAAAATGTAAATTTGAACAAATAGAAAAAAAATTCAACAGATAAATTAAGGAGTAAAATTGAAAACAAAACGCCTCTCAAAACAAATAAAAGGACTTCTCATCAAATTATTTTACTCAATGCCAGCAGAGAACCATCGGAGGAGAAGATTCCATTGATCCAACTTCTAATGGACAGTTTTTTTTTTCAAGCACACAGACCCAATTCTTCAACTTTTTTTATTTTATTTATTTTATTTTTTTTAAGTTTTTGATCTGTGTTGTTGTTCTACGATGAAACAAATTGCAACAGATAGTTGCAAATGAAAAATAAATTAAAAATAAAGCTGATAAAAATAATAAAAAAATTTAACAGATATATATATACTGGATTATATGTGAGAAAGAATTTCAAGAGATGGAGAGAAAGAACCAAAGAGAGAAAAAGAAAGAATGCAACAAATCTTGATTTTGTGTATTTCAACAGATAATAAAGTTGAACAGATAAAAATAAATTGAACATTGTGACTGGTTTGTTGAACAGATAAGAAAGTTTGGATAGATATTTGAACAGATAAGAGATTAAAATTGTATTGATAACAAAATCTAGAAAAAAATTTGAAAAGATTGGGGAAAAAAGTGAACAGATAGTGAACTTTTTCGAATATATAGACAAATAGTGAACACAGACCCAATTCTTCTACTTTTTTTTTTTTTAAAGTTTTTGATCTGTGTTGTTGTTCTACGATGAAAAAAATTGCAACAGATAGTTGTAAATGAAAAAAAAATTAAAAATTAAGCAGATAAAAATATTAAAAAAATTGAACAGATATATATATACTGGATTATATATGAGAAAGAACTTCAACAGATAGAGAGAAAGAACCAAAGATAGAGAAAGAAAGATTGCAACAGATCTCGATTTGATGTATTTCAACAGATAATAAAATTAAACAGATAAAAATAAATTGAACGTTGTGACTGGTTCGTTGAACAGATAAGAGATTAAAATTGAATTGATAACAAAATCTAGAAAAAAAATTTGAAATGATAGGGAAAAAAAGTGAACAGATAGTCAACTTTTTTGAATATATAGATAAAAAAAATAATTAAATACTAAAATGTAAATTTGAACAGATAGAAAAAAAATTCAACAGATAAATTAAAAAGTAAAATTGAAAACAAAACGTCTTTCAAAACAAATAAAAGGACTTCTCATCAAATTATTTTACTCAATGCCTACAGAGAACCGTCGGAGGAGAAGACTCCATTGATCCAGCTCCTTATAGACAGTTTTTTTTTTCAAGCACACAGACCCAATTCTTTCCCTTTTTTTTCTTTTTTTTTTTTAAAGTTTTTGATCTGTGTTGTTGTTCTACGATGAAACAAATTGCAACAGATAGTTGTAAATGAAAAAAAAATTAAAAATTAAGCAGATAAAAATATTAAAAAAATTGAACAGATATATATACTGGATTATATGTGAGAAAGAATTTCAAGAGATGGAGAGAAAGAACCAAAGAGAGAGAAAGAAAGATTGCAACATATCCTGATTTGGTGTATTTCAACAGATAATAAAATTGAACAGATAAAAATAAATTGAACATTATGACTGGTTTGTTGAACAGATAAGAAATTTTGGATAAATATTTGAACATATAAGAGATTAAAATTGAATTGATAATAAAATCTAGAAAAAAATTTGAAAAGATAGGGAAAAGAAGTGAACAGATAGTCAACTTTTTTGAATATATAGACAAAAAAAAACTATTAAACACTTAAATGTAAATTTGAATGGATAGAAAAAAATTTAACAAATAAATTAATGAGTAAAATTGAAAACAAAACGTCTTTCAAAACATACAAAAGGACTTCTGACTAAATTGTTTTACTCAATGCCTGCAGAGGACCATCAGAGGAGAAGACTCTATTGATCCAGCTCCTTATGTATAGTTTTTTTTTTCAGGCACACAGACCCAATTCTTCCACTTTTTTTTTTTTTTAAAAGTTTTTGATCGTGTTGCTGTTCTACGATGAAAAAAATTACAACAGATAGTTGCAAATGAAAAAAAAATTAAAAATTAAGCTGATAAAAATAATAAAAAAAATTGAATAGATATATATATATTGGATTATATATGAGAAAGAATTTCAAGAGATAGAAGGAAAGGACCAAAGAGAGAAAAAGAAAGATTGCAACAGATCCTGATTTGGTATATTTCAACAGATAATAAAATTGAACAGATAAAAATAAATTGAACATTGTGACTGGTTTGTTGAACAGATAAAAAATTTTGGATAGATATTTGAACAAATAAGAGATTAAAATTGTATTGATAACAAAATCTAGAAAAAAATTTGAAAAGATAGGGAAAAAAGTGAACAGATAATCAATTTTTTTGAATATATAGACAAAAAAAATAATTAAACACTAAAATGTAAATTTGAACAGATAGAAAAAAAATTCAACAGATACATTAAGGAGTAAAATTGAAAACAAAACGTCTTTCAAAACAAATAAAAAGACTTCTCATCAAATTATTTTACTCAATACCTGCAAAGAACCATCGGAGGTGAAAACTCCATTGATCTAACTTCTTATGGATAGCTTTTTTTTTCAACCACACAGACCATATTCTCCCACTTATTTTTTATTTTTTATTTTTTTTAAGTTTTTGATCTGTGTTTTTGTTCTACGATGAAACAAATTGCAACAGATAGTTGTAAATGAAAAAAAATTAAAAATTAAGCAGATAAAAATTTTAAAAAGATTGAACAGATATATATATTGGATTATATCTGAGAAAAATTTCAACAGATACAGAGAAAGAACCAAAGAGAGAAAAAGAAAGATTGCAACAGATCCTGATTTGGTATATTTCAACAGATAATAAAATTGAACAGATAAAAATAAATTGAACATTGTGACTGGTTCATTGAACAGATAAGAAATTTTGGATAGATATTTGAACGGATAAGAGATTAAATTTGAATTTATAATAAAATCTACAAAAAAATTTTAAAAGATAGGGAAAAAGAGTGAACAGATACTCAACTTTTTTGAATATATAGACAAAAAAAAATAATTAAACACTTAAATGTAAATTTGAAAATATAGAAAAAAAAAATTCAACAGATAAATTAAGGAGTAAAATTGAAAACAAAACGTCTTTCAAAACAAACAAAAGGACTTCTCACTAAATTATTTTACTAAATGCCTGCAGAGACCATTGGAGGAGAAGACTCCTTTGATCCAGCTCCTTATGGACAGTTTTTTTTTCAAGCACACAGACCATATTCTTCTACTTTTTTTTTTTTTTTTTTTTAAAGTTTTTGATCTGTGTTGTTGTTCTACGATGAAACAAATTGCAACAGATAGTTGTAAATGAAAAAAAATTAAAAATTAAGCAGATAAAAATATTTAACAAATTCAACAGATATATATATATACTGGATTTTATTTCAGAAAGAATTTCAACATATAGAGAGAAAGAACCAAAGAGAGAGAAAGAAAGATTGCAACAGATCCAGATTTGGTGTATTTCAACAGATAATAAAATTTAAAAGATAAAAATAAATTGAACATTGTGACTGGTTTGTTGAACAGATAAGAAATTTTGGATAGATATTTGAACAGATAAGAGATTAAAATTGAATTGATAATAAAATCTAGAAAAAAATTTGAAAAGATTGGGAAAAGAAGTGAACAGATAGTCACCTTTTTTGAATATATGGACAAAAAAAATAATTAAACACTAAAATGTAAATTTGAACAAACAGAAAAAAAATTCAACAGATAAATAAAGGAGTAAAATTGAAAACAAAACGTCTTTCAAAACAGACAAAAGGGCTTCTGACCAAATTATTGTACTCAATACCTACAAAGGACCATCGGAGGAGTAGACATCATTGATCCAGCTCCTTATGGACAGTTTTTTTTTCAAGCACACAGACCCAATTCTTAAACTTTTTTTTTTTTTTAAAGTTTTTGATCTGTGTTGTTGTTCTACGATGAAACAAATTGCAACAGATAGTTGTAAATGAAAAAAAAAATTAAAAATTAAGCAGATAAAATATTAAAAAAATTGAACAGCTATATATATACTAGATTATATGTGAGAAAGAATTTCAACAGATAGAGAGAAAGAACCAAAGAGAGAGAAAGAAAGATTGCAACAGATCCTGATTTGGTGTATTTCAACAGATAATGAAATTGAACAGATAAAAATAAATTGAACATTGTGACTGGTTTGTTGAACAGATAAGAAATTTTGGATAGAATTTTGAACATATAAGAGATTAAAATTGAATTGATACTAAAATCTAGAAAGAAATTTGAAAACATAGGGAAAAAAGTGAACAGATAGTCAACTTTTTTAAATATATAGACAAAAAAAATATTTAAACACTAAAATGTAAATTTGAACAGATAGAAAAAAAATTCAACAGATAAATTAAGGAGTAAAATTGAAAACAAAACGTCTTTCAAAACAAACAAAAGGACTTCTGACCAAATTATTTTACTCAATGCCTGCAGAGGACCATCGGATGAGAAGACTCTATTGATTCGGCTCCTTATGTACAGTTTTTTTTTAAGCAAACAGACCCAATTCTTCCACTTTTTTTTTTTTTTTTTTTTTTTTTTTTTTTTTTTTTTTAAGCTTTTGATCTGTGTTGTTGTTCTACGATGAAGCAAATTGCAACAGATAGTTGTAAATGAAAAAAAATTTAAAAATTAAGCAGATAAAAATAATAAAAAAATTGAGCAGATATATCTATACTGGATTTTATGTGAGAAAGAATTTCAACAGATAGAAAGAAAGAAAAAAAGAGAGAGAAAGAAAAATTGCAACAGATCCTGATTTGGTGTATTTCAACAGATAATAAAATTGAATAGATAAAAATAAATTGAACATTGTGACTGGTTTGTTGAACAGATAAGAAATTTTGGATTGATATTTGAACAGACAAGAGATTAAAATTGTATTGATAACAAAATTTAGAAAAAAAATTTGAAAAGATAGGGAAAAAAAGTGAACAGATAGTCAACTTTTTTGAATATATAGACAAAAAAAATAATTAAACACAAAAATGTAAATTTGAACAGATAGAAAAAAATTCTACAGATAAATTGAGAAAAATTGAAAACAAAACGTCTTTCAAAACAAATAAAAGGACTTCTCATCAAATTATTTTACTCAATGCCTGCAGAGAACCATCGGAGGAGAAGACTCCATTGATCCAACTTCTTATGGACAGTTTTTTTTTTCAAGCACACAGACCATATTCTTCCACTTTTTTATATATATATATTTTTTAAGTTTTTGATCTGTGTTGTTGTTTTACGATGAAACAAATTGCAACAGATTGTTGTAAATGAAAAAAAATTAAAAATTAAGCAGATAAAAATGTTAAAAAGATTGAACAGATATATATACTGGATTATATCTGAGAAAGAATTTCAACAGATAGAGAGAAAGAACCAAAGAGAGAGAAAGAAAGATTGCAACAGATCCTGATTTGGTGTATTTCAACAGATAATAAAATTGAATAGATAAAAATAAATTGAACATTGTGACTGGTTCGTTGAACAGATAAGAAATTTTGGATTGATATTTGAACAGATAAGAGATTAAAATTGAATTGATAATAAAATCTAGAAAAAAAATTTGAATATATAGACAAAAAAATTGAACAGACAGTCAACTTTTTTGAATATATAGACAAAAAAATAATAATTAAACACTTAAATGTAAATTTTAACATATAGAAAAAAAAAATTCAACAGATAAATTAAGGAGTAAAATTGAAATCAAAACGTCTTTCAAAACAAACAAAAGGACTTCTGACCAAATTATTTTACCCAATGCCTGCAGAGGACCATCGGAGGAGAAGACTACATTGATCCAGCTCCTTATGGACAGTTTTTTTTTTCAAGCACACAGACCCAATTCTTCACTTTTTTTTTTTTTAAAGTTTTTGATCTGTGTTGTTGTTCTACGATGAAAAAAATTGCAACAGATAGTTGTAAATGAAGAAAAAAATTATAAATTAAGCAGATAAAAATATTAAAAAAATTGAACAGATATATATATATACTGGATTATATGTGAGAAAGAATTTCAACAGATAGAGAGAAAGAACCAAAGATAGAGAAAGAAAGATTGCAACAGATCCTGATTTGATGTATTTCAACAGATAATAAAATTGAACAGATAAAAATAAATTGAACATTGTGACTGGTTCGGTTAACAAATAAGAAATTTCGGATAGATACTTGAATAGATAACAGATTAAAATTGAATTGATAACAAAATCTAGAAAAAAATTTGAAAAGATAGGGAAAAAAAGTGAACAGATAGCAACCTTTTTTGAATATATAGACAAAAAAATAATTAAATACTAAAATGTAAATTTGAACAGATAGAAAAAAAAATTCAACAGATAAATTAAGGAGTAAAATTGAAAACAAAACGTCTTTCAAAACAAAAAAAAGGACTTCTTATCAAATTATTTTACTTAATGCCTACAGAGAACCATCGGAGGAGAAGACTCCATTGATCCAGCTCCTTACGGACAGTTTTTTTTTTCAAACACACAGACCATATTCTTCCACCTTTTTTTTTATATATATATATTTTTTTAAGTTTTTGATCTGTGTTGTTGTTCTACGATGAAACAAATTGAAACAGATAGTTGTAATTGAAAAAAAATTAAAAATTAACCAGATAAAAATAATAGAAAAATTGAACAGATATATATATACTGGATTATATGTGAGAAAGAATTTCAACAGATAGAGAGAAAGAACCAAAGAGAGAGAAAGAAAGATTGCAACAGATCCTGATTTGGTGTATTTCAACAGATAATAAAATTGAACATATAAAATAAATTGAACATTGTGACTGGTTCGTTGAACAGATAAGAAATTTTGGATTGATATTTGAACAGATAAGAGATTAAAATTGAATTCATAATAAATTCTAGAAAAAAATTTGAAAAGATAGGGAAAAAAAGTGAACAGATAGTCAACTTTTTTGAATATATAGACAAAAAAAAAATTAAACACTAAAATGTAAATTTGAACAGATAGAAAAAAAAAATTCAATAGATAAATTAAGGAGTAAAATTGAAAACAAAACGTCTTTCAAAACAAACAAAAGGACTTCTGACCAAATTATTTTACTCAATGCCTATAGAGGACCATCGGAGGAGAAGACTCCATTAATCCAGCTCGTTATGGACATTTTTTTTCAAGCACACAGACCCAATTCTTCCACATTTTTTTTTTTAAAATTTTTTTTGATCTGTGTTGTTCTACGATGAAACAAATTGAAACAGATAGCTGTAAATGAAAAAAAAATTAAAAATTAAGCAGATAAAAATAATAAAAAAAATTGAACAGATATATATATACTGGATTATATGTGAGAAAGAATTTCAATAGATAGAGAGAAAGAACCAAAGAGAGAAAGAAAGATTGCAACAGATCCTGATTTGGTGTATTTCAACAGATAATAAAATTGAACAGAAAAAAATAAATTGAACATTGTGACTGGTTTGTTGAACAGATAAGAAATTTCGGATAGATAATTGAACATATAAGAGATTAAAATTGAATTCATAATAAAATCTAGAAAAAAAAAATGAGAAGATAGGGAAAAAAGTGAACAGATAGTAACCTTTTTTGAATATATAGACAAAAAAAAATAATTAAACACTAAAATGTAAATTTGAACAGATAGCAAAAAAAAATTCAATAGATAAATTAAGGTGTAAAATTGAAAACAAAAGGGCTTCTGACCAAATTATTGTACTCAATACCTGCAGAGGACCATCGGAGGAGTAGACTCCATTGATCCAGCTCCTTATGGACAGTTTTTTTTTTCAAGCACACAGACCCAATTCTTCCACTTTTTTTTTTTTAAAGTTTTTGATCTGTGTTGTTGTTCTACGATGAAACAAATTGCAACAGATAGTTGTAAATGAAAAAAAAATTAAAAATTAAGCAGATAAAATATTAAAAAAATTGAACAGATATATATATACTGGATTATATGTAAGAAAGAATTTTAACAGATAGAGAGAAAGAACCAAAGAGAAAGAAAGAAAGATTGCAACAGATCCTGATTTGGTGTATTTCAACAGATAATAAAATTGAACCGATAAAAATAAATTGAACATTGTGACTGGTTTGTTGAACAGATAAGAAATTTTGGATAGAATTTTGAACATATAAGAGATTAAAATTGAATTGATAATAAAATCTAGAAAGAAATTTGAAAACATAGGGAAAAAAAGTGAACAAATAGTCAACTTTTTTAAATATATAGACAAAAAAAATATTTAAACACTAAAATGTAAATTTGAACAGATAGAAAAAAAAATTCAACAGATAAATTAAGGAGTAAAATTGAAAACAAAACGTCTTTCAAAACAAACAAAAGGACTTCTAACCAAATTATTGTACTCAGTGCCTGCAGAGGACCATCGGAGGAGAAGGCTCCATTGATCCAGCTCCTTACGGACAGTTTTTTTTTTAACCACACAGACCCAATTCTTCCACTTTTTTTTTCTTTATAAGTTTTTGATATGTGTTGTTGTTCTACGATGAAACAAATTAAAACAGATTGTTGTAAACAAAAAAAAAATTTAAATTAAGCAGATAAAAATATTTAAAAAATTGAACAGATATATATATACTAGTTATATGTTAGAAAGAATTTCAACAGATAGAGAGAAAGAACCAAAGAGAGAGAAAGATAGATTGCAACAGATCCTGATTTGGTGTATTTCAACAGATAATAAAATTGAACAGATAAAAATAAATTGAACATTGTGACTGGTTCGTTGAACAGATAAGAAATTGTGGATAGATATATTTGAACAGATAAGAGATTAAAATTGAATTCATAATAAAATCTAGAAAAAAATCTGAAAAAATAGGGAAAAAAAGTGAACAGACAGTCAACTTTTTTGAATATATAGACAAAAAAAAATTAAACACTAAAATGTAAATTTGAACAGATAGAAAAAAAAATTCAATAGATAAATTAAGGAGAAAAATTGAAAACAAAACGTCTCTCAAAACAAACAAAAGGACTTTTGACCAAATTATTTTACTCAATGCCTGCAGAGGACCATCGGAGGAGAAGACTCCATTGATCCAGCTCGTTATGGACAGTTTTTTTTTTCAAGCACACAGACCCAATTCTTTCACTTTTTTTTTTTTTTTTTTGTTAACTTTTTGATCTGTGTTGTTGCTCTACAATGAAACAAATTGAAACAGATAGTTGTAAATGAAAAAAAAATTAAAAATTAAGCAGATAAAATTAATAAAAAAAATTGAATAGATATATATATACTGGATTATATCTGAGAAAGAATTTCAACATATAGAGAGAAAGAACCAAAGAGAGAGAAAGAAAAATTGCAACAGATCCTGATTTGGTGTATTTCAACAGAAAATAAAATTGAACAGATAAAAATAAATTGAACATTGTGACTGGCTCGTTGAACAGATAAGAAATTTTTGATAGATATTTGAACAGATAAGAGATTAAAATTGAATTGATAACAAAATCTAGAAAAAAAATTGAAAAGATAAGGAAAAAACAGTGAACAGATATTCAACTTTTTTGAATATATAGACAAAAAAAAAAATTAAACACTAAATTGTAAAATTGAACAGATAGAAAAAAAATTCAATGGATAAATTAAGGAGTAAAATTGAAAACAAAACGTCTTTCAAAACAAATAAAAGGACTTATCATCAAATTATTTTACTCAATGCCTGCAGAGAACCATCGGAGGAGAAGACTCCATTCTTATGGACAGTTTTTTTTTTAACCACACAGAGCCAATTCTTGAAATTTTTTTTTTTTTTTAAGTTTTTGATCTGTGTTGTTCTACGATGAAACAATTTGAAACAGATAGTTGGAAATGAAAAAAAAAATAAAAATTAAGCAGATAAAAATAATAAAAAAAATTGAACAGATATATAGATACTGAATTATATATGAGAAAGAATTTCAACAGATAGAGGGAAAGAACCAAAGAGAGAGAAAGAAAGATTGCAACAGATCCTGATTTGATGTATTTCAACAGATAATAAAATTGAACAGATAAAAATAAATTGAACATTGTGACAGGTTTGTTGAAAAGATAAGAAATTTTGGATAGATATTTGAACAGATAAGAGATTAAAAATGAATTGATAACAAAATCAAGAAAAAAATTCGAAAAGATAGGGAAAAAAAGTGAACAGATATTCGACTTTTTCGAATATATAGACAAAAAAATAATTAAACACTAAAATGTAAATTTGAACAGATAGAAAACAAATTCAACAGATAAATTAAGGAGTAAAATTGAAAACAAAACGTCTTTCAAAACAAATAAAAGGACTTCTCATCAAATTTTTTTTTCTCAATGCCTGTAGGGAACCATCGGAGGAGAAGACTCCATTGATCTAGCTCCTTATGGACAGTTTTTTTTTCAAGCACACAGACCCAATTCTTCCACATTTTTTTTTTAGTTTTTGATCTGTGTTGTTGTTTTACGATGAAACAAATTGAAACAGATAGTTGTAAATAAAAAAATTAAAAATTTAGCAGATAAAAATTATAAAAAAAATTGAACAGATATATATATACTGGATTATATCTGAGAAAGAATTTCAACAGATAGAGATAAAGAACCAAAAAGAGAGAAAGAAAGATTGCAACAGATCCTGATTTGGTGTATTTCGACAGATAATAAAATTGAACAGATAAAAATGAATTGAACATTGTGACTAGTTTGTTGAACAGATAAGAAATTTTGGATAGATATTTGAATAGATAAGAGATTAAAATTGAATTGATAACAAAATCTAGAAAAAAATTTGACAAGATAGGGAAAAAAAGTGAACAAATATTCAACTTTTTTGAATATATAAACAAAAAAAAATAATTAAACACTAAAATGTAAATTTGAACAGATAGAAAAAAATTCAACGTATAAATTAAGGAGTAAAATTGAAAACAAAACGTCTTTCAAAACAAATAAAAGGACTTCTCATCAAATTATTTTACTCAATGCCTGCAGAGAACCATCGGAGGAGAAGACTCCATTGATCCAGCTCCTTATGGACAGTTTTTTTTTTCAACCACACAGACCCAATTCTTCAAATTTTATTTTATTTTATTTTTTTAAGTTTTTGATCTGTGTTGTTCTTCTACGATGAAACAATTTGAAACAGATAGTTGTAAATGAAAAAAAAAATTTAAAAATTAAGCAGATAAAAATAATAATAAAATTGAATAGATATATATATACTGGATTATATCTGAGGAAGAATTTCAACAGGTAGAGAGAAAGAACCAAAGAGAGAGAAAGAAAGATTGCAACAGATCCTGATTTGGTGTATTTCAACAGATAATAAAATTGAACAGATAAAAATAAATTGAACGTTGTGACTGGTTTGTTGGACAGATAAAAAATTTTGGATAGATATTTGAACAGATAAGAGATTAAAATTGAACTGATAACAAAATATAGAAATTTTTTTGAAAAGATAGGAAAAAAAGTGAACAGATAGTCAACTTTTTTGAATATATAAACAAAAAAAAAATAATGAAATACTTAAATGTAAATTTGAATATATAGAGAAAAAAAATTCAACAGATAAATTAAGGAATAAAATTGAAAACAAAACGTCTTTCAAAACAAACAAAATGACTTCTCACCAAATTATTTTACTCAATGCCAGCAGAGGACCATCGGAGGAGAAGACTGCATTGATTCAGCTCCTTATGGACAGTTTTTTTTTTCAACCACACAGACCAAATTCTTTTTTTTTTTTTTTTATGTTTTTGATCTGTGTTGTTGTCCTACGATTAAACAAATTGCAACAGATAGTTGTAAATGAAAAAAAAATTAAAAATTAAGCAAATAAAAATAATAAAAAAATTGAACAGATATATATACTGGATTATATGTGAGAAAATATTTCAACATATAGAGAGAAAGAACCAAAGAGAGAGAAAGAAAGATTGCAACAGATCCTGATTTGGTGTATTTCAACAGATAATAAAATTGAACAGATAAAAATAAATTGGACATTGTGACTAGTTTGTCGAACAGATAAGAAATTTTGGTTAGATATTTGAACAGATAAGAGATTAAAATTGAATTGATAACAAAATCTAGAAATTTTTTTGAAAAGATAGGCAAAAAAAGTGAACAGATAGTCAATTTTTTCGAATATGTAGACAAAAAAAAAATAATTAAACACTTAAATGTAAATTCGAACATATAAAAAAAATTAAACAGATACATTAAGGAGTAAAATTGAAAACAAAACGTCTTTCAAAACAAATAAAAGGACTTCTCATCAAATTATTTTACTCAATACCTGCAGAGAACCATCAGAGGAGAAAACTCCATTGATCCAACTTCTTATGGACAGTTTTTTTTTTCAACCACACAGACCATATTCTCCCACTTTTTTTTATAATTTTTTTTTAAGTTTTTGATCTATGTTTTTGTTCTACGATGAAACAAATTCCAACAGATAGTTGTAAATGAAAAAAAATTAAAAATTTAGCAGATAAAAATTTTAAAAAGATTGAACAGATATATATATACTGGATTATATCTGAGAAAGAATTTCAACAGATAGAGAGAAAGAACCAAAGAGAGAAAAAGAAAGATTGCAACAGATCCTGATTTGGTGTATTTCAACAGATAATAAAATTGAACAGATAAAAATAAATTGAACATTGTGACTGGTTCATTGAACAGATAAGAAATTTTGGATAGATATTTGAACAGATAAGAGATTAAATTTGAATTTATAATAAAATGTACAAAAAAATTTTAAAAGATAGGGAAAAAAAGGGAACAGATACTCAACTTTTTTGAATATATAGACAAAAAAAATAATTAAACACTTAAATGTAAATTTGAACATATAGAAAAAAAAATTCAACAGATAAATTGAGTAAAATTGAAAACAAAACGTCTTTCAAAACAAACAAAAGGACTTCTCACTAAATTATTTTACTAAATGCCTGCAGAGACCATCGGAGGAGAAGTCTCCTTTGATCCAGCTCCTTATGGACAGTTTTTTTTTCAAGCACACAGACCATATTCTTCTACTTTTTTTTTTTTTTTTAAGTTTTTGATCTGTGTTGTTGTTCTACGATGAAACAAATTGCAACAGATAGTTGTAAATGAAAAAAAATTAAAAATTAAGCAGATAAAAATATTTAACAAATTCAACAGATATATATATACTGGATTTTATTTCAGAAATATAGAGAGAAAGAACCAAAGAGAGAGAAAGAAAGATTGCAACAGGTCCAGATTTGGTGTATTTCAACAGATAATAAAATTTAAAAGATAAAAATAAATTGAACATTGTGACTGGTTTGTTGAACAGATAAGAAATTTTGGATTGATATTTGAACAGATAAGAGATTAAAATTGAAATGATAATAAAATCTAGAAAAAAATTTGAAAAGATTTGGAAAAGAAGCGAACAAGTAGTCACCTTTTTTGAATATATGGACAAAAAAAAATAATTAAACACTAAAATGTAAATTTGAATAAATAGAAAAAAAAAATCAACAGATAAATAACAGAGTAAAATTGAAAACAAAACGTCTTTCAAAACAGACAAAAGGGCTTCTGACCAAATTATTGTACTCAATACCTGCAGAGGACCATCGGAGGAGTAGACTCCATTGATCCAGCTCCTTATGGACAGTTTTTTTTTTCAAGCGCACAGACCCAATTCTTCCACTTTTTTTTTTTAAAGTTTTTGATTTGTGTTGTTGTTCTGCGATGAAACAAATTGCAACAGATGGTTGTAAATGGAAAAAAAATTAAAAATTAAGCAGATAAAATATTAAAAAAATTGAACAGATATATATATACTGGATTATATGTGAGAAAGAATTTCAACAGATAGAAAGAAAGAACCAAAGAGAGAGAAAGAAAGATTGCAACAGATCCTGATTTGGTTTATTTCAACAGATAATAAAATTGAACAGATAAAAATAAATTGAACATTGTGACTGGTTTGTTAAACAGATAAGAAATTTTGGATAGAATTTTGAACATATAAGAGATTAAAATTGAATTGATAATAAAATCTAGAAAGAAATTTGAAAACATAGGGAAAAAAAGTGAACAGATAGTCAACTTTTTTGAATATATAGACAAAAAAAATATTTAAACACTAAAATGTAAATTTGAACAGATAGAAAAAAAAATTCAACAGATAAATTAAGGAGTAAAATTGAAAACAAAACGTCTTTCAAAACAAACAAAAGGACTTCTGACCAAATTATTGTACTCAGTGCCTGCAGAGGACCATCGGAGAAGAAGGCTCCATTGATCCAGCTCTTTACGGATAGTTTTTTTTTTAACCACACAGACCCAATTCTTCCACTTTTTTTTTTCTTTATAAGATTTGGATATGTGTTGTTGTTCTATGATGAAACAAATTGCAACAGATAGTTGTAAACAAAAAAAAATTAAAAATTAAGCAGATAAAAATTTTAAAAAAATTGAACAGATATATATATACTAGTTATATGTTTGAAAGAATTTCAACAGATAGAGAGAAAGAACCAAAGAGAGAGAAAGATAGATTGCAACAGATCCTGATTTGGTGTATTTCAACAGATAATAAAATTGAACAGATAAAAATAAATTGAACATTGTGACTGGTTCGTTGAACAGATAAGAAATTCTGGATAGATATATTTGAACAGATAAGAGATTAAAATTGAATTCATAATAAAATCTAGAAAAAAATTTGAAAAGATAGGAAAAAAAAGTGAACAGATAGTCAACTTTTTTGAATATATAGACAAAAAAAAAATAATTAAACACTAAAATGTAAATTTGAACAGATAGAAAAAAAAATTCAATAGATAAATTAAGGAGAAAAATTGAAAACAAAACGTCTCTCAAAACAAACAAAAGGACTTTTGACCAAATTATTTTACTCAATACCTGCAGAGGACCATCGGAGGAGAAGACTCCATTGATCCAGCTCGTTATGGACAGTTTTTTTTTTTCAAGCACACAGACCCAATTCTTCCACTTTTTTTTATTTTTTATTTTTTTATTTTTTTTTAAGTTTTTGATCTGTGTTGTTGCTCTACGATGAAACAAATTGAAACAGATAGTTGTAAATGAAAAAAAATTTAAAAATTAAGCAGATAAAAATAATAAAAAAATTGAACGGATATATATATACTGGATTATATATGAGAAAGAATTTCAACATATAGAGAGAAAGAACCAAAGAGAGAGAAAGAAAAATTGCAACAGATCCTGATTTGGTGTATTTCAACAGAAAATAAATTTAACAGATAAAAATAAATTGAACATTGTGACTGTCTTGTTGAACAGATAAGAAATTTTGGATAGATATTTAAACAGATAAGAGATTAAAATTGAATTGATAACAAAATTTAGAAAAAAATTTGAAAAGATAGGGAAAAAAAAGTGAACAGATATTCAACTTTTTTGAATATATAGACAAAAAAAAAATTAAACACTAAATTGTAAATTTGAACAGATAGAAAAAAAATTCAAAGGATAAATTAATGTAAGGACCCACATTTCATGTCTTAGTCATGCTTGCATGCATTTATATGATTGCAATGTTATGATTTGCATCCATGAATCTTGCTTTGTTTTGTATGTGATTTGCCTAAGTGTATATGTATGCCTTGTTCCTCCCTTGTATTGTTAAGCCTAGGTTGTGCCAAGCCTAGGTTATGTTAGCCGAGGTCATCCCAAGCCTGTAACCATTTCTGGAATCCCTTTGTTTGACCTCCACCTTTGCCCGGGCATATTGGCCGAGATGATTATCATCTGGGCCGAGGTGTGTATCGCCGAGGCCGAGATGTGTATTATCTGGGCCGAGATGTCATCTTTGTTTCGAAGTGATCTTGTCCGGGAGTGGTATGACCTAGACCGAGGTGTGGCACATCTGGGCCGAGGTGTGGCACAGCTTAGTCAAGTGTTGACCTTCCTAGCCGAGATCATTGTCACCTTAGTTGCCGAAGCTTTGTCCTTTCAAGCCGATGTCCTTGTTACCGCACTGCCGAAGTCTTGTTCTTAGCCGAGGTCATAGTCCCTTGTTTGCCGATGTCTTGTTCTTTGCCGATGTCATTCCTTGCCGGAGTGTTTCCTGTGAAGCTTGTTAGATACGCCTTGCCATAGACTTGTCTTGTCAATCAATCACCTTTTTGAGGAGAACCAATCCGGTAGTGCCACGTGGCCGAGCTGACTGTTATATCAGCCGATAGAGAGAGAAAGCTATCATTTGTTATGTTCTTGGTTTTGGGAGAGGAGAGAGAAGCTCTAGAAGAGGGAGAAGTGTTCTTGAGAGAGAGTAGATCTTCCAAGCTCGATTCCTAGAGATCCAACCGTTAGATTCGTGATCTAAGGTTAGATTCTTGATCTACTCTTGATGTTCTTTATGTTTATGTTATTGCATTGCATGATCGAATATGTTTTGAAAGCCATGCATTGTTTTGAAGTTCGGTTTTGAAGGAGGGAAAATGATATTCAAGTGTTCTTCAAGAAAAGCCATGTTTTGATCCGAAAGCTCAAGCCAAGATTCATGTTTTTGTGTTTGTTTTCACATGATCTTCAAGTATGGGTGCCTAGGTCCATGTTTTCGAACTCATAGCATGAAAACCCTGATTTTTGTATAAGGAAATGATGATTTTGGCATTCATGTTCATGTTCATGTTTTTCATGTTCTTCACGGGTGGAAACCCAGATTTCCAGACTTCACTTCCCGAAGTGTAGTCGCCGAGGTCACTCTTGCCTAGACCTCACACTTGGGCCAAGCATCGTATCTCACCTTGGCCTACCTTGCATGATCACTTGCATTCTTGGATTGTCTTGTATGAACCTCGGCATGCAGCCGCATGCCGGAGCCTTGGTAACCACACCTCGGCTAAGAGGTGTGGGACCTCGGCATTGACCTGGTTGGTACCCAGCATGTCTCCTTGACATGTAAAACAGTGTTTTGACTTCCAGCATGTTTTCCCGAGATCATTTGCATGCATGTATGATTTGCTTGGAGAAGTATGTTTAGTAGAGTTTGCCATGTGTTTGTAGGACTTGATTCTTTGCCTTGATCCCGACGTTCCAAGTGCTAGGTGAGTGGTGCTTTTAATAAAGCTATGTTAAACTGTTTTGAATAAGCCTTGCTTTGCCTTGTTTTGAAAAGTATTTGTTAAGTATGAATGATTACCCCTATTTTGTATGTCAAGTGTAAGTTTCATGCATCAAGTGTTCGCTTTGTTTTGGGGACCGTGGTGATGGGGACCTAAGCCCAATAACCCGGCCTACAAGTGAATTGTTTTGGAGTCCGTACGTGCCAAGGGACTTTAAGCATTGGTGGCACAACCCTTTTGGAGTCCGTACGTGCCAAGGGACTTTAAGCATTGGTGGCACAACCCTTTTGGAGTCCGTACGTGCCAAGGGACTTTAAGCATTGGTGGCACAACCCTTTTGGAGTCCGTACGTGCCAAGGGACTTTAAGCATTGGTGGCACAAGTCCGTACGTGCTAGGGGACTTTAAACGTTAGTAGCACATATGATTTGAAAGACCAAGATTGAAGTACAAGTTTGATATGTTTTGTTTGAATGTATTTGCCACTGACGGTCTATGAACGAGTGGTTAAGTAGGATTTGCCATCGACGGTCTATGAGCGGATGGATATGTTCTGTTTGGAATATGATGACCCCAAGTATATGTTTTGTATAAGTTTTGCCGAAGTACATGTTTTGTTACAAGTCATGCTAAGTATACGTTTTGTTATAAGTTATGCTAAGTACATGCTTTGATGTAAGTTTTGCCAAGTATGCCTTGTACTGTTATGCCGAGATCATGCTTTGACCAAGATATGGTATATGTATTGTTTTGCAAGAACCTCGGGAATCATTCATGGAACCCCTTTATTACTTGTACCATTCACTGAGTTTTCATACTCACCCTCTCTATATATATGTAGGTCTCAAGCAAGAAGTCGGCTCTGCCGAGATGTTATTTTGTAGCCGAGGTTTGAATGCATGTTAGGTCGGCATTGAGGATGTCGGCAGCCTTGAAGATTTTGTCCCTTGTCTTGTGTTTGTTTATGTCGGCTGTGAAGCCCTTTTGTTAAGGATGTAATATGTATTTTTGCCTGCATTGTACTCAAGTTGTAAAGCTATAATTAAGATGTATGCCATTTCGTTTGACTTATGCACAGCTCTTATGGACCATTTGTATGTTAAATTATTGCTTCCGCTCTTGTTAGCCCCATATGTATACTCTGTTTGTGTGTGATCTTTGTAAGTTGGCCTTCGGTAACCTCGGATTACTGGCCATCTCGGCGCCGACCTTCTAGGGGCGGGTTGGGGTCGTGACAGAATGGTATCAGAGCACAAGTTCCTTATAGTACGTTGTTCACACACTTTGAGTCCTAAAGAGCATAGGATATCCCTTAGACTTGATATTAGGATTGCATCATGTCGCTTGCTATTTGACAAGGTGTGCATCATCTCGGCATGATCATTTGTTATTTGCATGCATGATTATTTGTTCATCTTGTTTTAAGAGCCACATTTTTGCATACACTTAGCATCATGAGAAGAGGTAGACCCCCAGTTGGCCGAGATCAGACCGAAGACAGATTGGGCAGATTGGAAAGGATTGTTGAAAGTTTGGTCGGTGAGTTAAGGCAAGCAAGACAACAGAACATTGGTACCACATCTACTCAGGCCGAGCAGACTGATGGCCGACGTGCAGATCCGCCTGCACCCCCTCCAGTGCAGCAAGTGCAACCACAGCCAGCTTTGTATGGAGATGACACCTTGACCTTGATTAAAGAGTTCAAGAAGATGAAACCGCCGACGTTCCAAGGAGGTATAGAGCCGATGAAGGCAGAAGCATGGGTTCTTGAGATGGAGAAGTTGTTCGAGGTTTTTCCCAGCACCGACGCCCAGAAGGTGGCATTGGCAGCATTTACATTGGAAGATGACGCGCGAAGATGGTGGATGATGATCCGAGAAGGCAACCCAGACTTGACTTGGGCTAGATTTTTGGAGTTGTTTTACAAAAAGCATTTCCCCTTAAGTGTTCGAAACCGCAAGGCCACCGAATTCCAGACATTGACACAAGGCAGTAAAACAGTGGCTGAATATGACCGTGCCTTTACCGAATTAGCGAGGTATGCACCTCACGTGGCCAACGACGAATATATGAAGGCTAGAAAGTTTGAGAGTGGACTTCGGGGACCAATACAAGATCGGGTAAACCTGCACAGCATGCCGACGTATGCTGGAGTACTAGATAAAGCCATTCTGGCAGAAGCCAACCTGAATAGAATTCAGAGTTCGGGAGAAAGTCAGAAGAAGAAGCAAGCCCATAACAATCAGAAGAAGAGGCCGACTTATGACAATCGTGAAGAGGAAGCAGACCTGGATGATGCCGAGGAAAAGACAGAGGAGGATCGTCCCAACAAGGCGAATCCGGAAGGTGATGCCAGGCCGAAGTGTGCAACTTGTGGGAAGCAACATTTTGGAGTTTGTCATTGGGCAACTGGAGCATGTTTTGAATGCGGGGAGATGGGTCACCGTGTTAAGGATTGTCCCAAGGCAAGAGCTAGGAAAGATAAGAAGAGATGAGAACCAGAAATTTGAAGTTGTTTTGTGTACATGGTAAGTTAAGTTTGGGGACCAAACTTCTTTAAGGAGGGAAGGATGTAAGGACCCACATTTCATGTCTTAGTCATGCTTGCATGCATTTATATGATTGCAATGTTATGATTTGCATCCATGAATCTTGCTTTGTTTTGTATGTGATTTGCCTAAGTGTATATGTATGCCTTGTTCCTCCCTTGTATTGTTAAGCCTAGGTTGTGCCAAGCCTAGGTTATGTTAGCCGAGGTCATCCCAAGCCTGTAACCATTTCTGGAATCCCTTTGTTTGACCTCCACCTTTGCCCGGGCATATTGGCCGAGATGATTATCATCTGGGCCGAGGTGTGTATCGCCGAGGCCGAGATGTGTATTATCTGGGCCGAGATGTCATCTTTGTTTCGAAGTGATCTTGTCCGGGAGTGGTATGACCTAGACCGAGGTGTGGCACATCTGGGCCGAGGTGTGGCACAGCTTAGTCAAGTGTTGACCTTCCTAGCCGAGATCATTGTCACCTTAGTTGCCGAAGCTTTGTCCTTTCAAGCCGATGTCCTTGTTACCGCACTGCCGAAGTCTTGTTCTTAGCCGAGGTCATAGTCCCTTGTTTGCCGATGTCTTGTTCTTTGCCGATGTCATTCCTTGCCGGAGTGTTTCCTGTGAAGCTTGTTAGATACGCCTTGCCATAGACTTGTCTTGTCAATCAATCACCTTTTTGAGGAGAACCAATCCGGTAGTGCCACGTGGCCGAGCTGACTGTTATATCAGCCGATAGAGAGAGAAAGCTATCATTTGTTATGTTCTTGGTTTTGGGAGAGGAGAGAGAAGCTCTAGAAGAGGGAGAAGTGTTCTTGAGAGAGAGTAGATCTTCCAAGCTCGATTCCTAGAGATCCAACCGTTAGATTCGTGATCTAAGGTTAGATTCTTGATCTACTCTTGATGTTCTTTATGTTTATGTTATTGCATTGCATGATCGAATATGTTTTGAAAGCCATGCATTGTTTTGAAGTTCGGTTTTGAAGGAGGGAAAATGATATTCAAGTGTTCTTCAAGAAAAGCCATGTTTTGATCCGAAAGCTCAAGCCAAGATTCATGTTTTTGTGTTTGTTTTCACATGATCTTCAAGTATGGGTGCCTAGGTCCATGTTTTCGAACTCATAGCATGAAAACCCTGATTTTTGTATAAGGAAATGATGATTTTGGCATTCATGTTCATGTTCATGTTTTTCATGTTCTTCACGGGTGGAAACCCAGATTTCCAGACTTCACTTCCCGAAGTGTAGTCGCCGAGGTCACTCTTGCCTAGACCTCACACTTGGGCCAAGCATCGTATCTCACCTTGGCCTACCTTGCATGATCACTTGCATTCTTGGATTGTCTTGTATGAACCTCGGCATGCAGCCGCATGCCGGAGCCTTGGTAACCACACCTCGGCTAAGAGGTGTGGGACCTCGGCATTGACCTGGTTGGTACCCAGCATGTCTCCTTGACATGTAAAACAGTGTTTTGACTTCCAGCATGTTTTCCCGAGATCATTTGCATGCATGTATGATTTGCTTGGAGAAGTATGTTTAGAAGAGTTTGCCATGTGTTTGTAGGACTTGATTCTTTGCCTTGATCCCGACGTTCCAAGTGCTAGGTGAGTGGTGCTTTTAATAAAGCTATGTTAAACTGTTTTGAATAAGCCTTGCTTTGCCTTGTTTTGAAAAGTATTTGTTAAGTATGAATGATTACCCCTATTTTGTATGTCAAGTGTAAGTTTCATGCATCAAGTGTTCGCTTTGTTTTGGGGACCGTGGTGATGGGGACCTAAGCCCAATAACCCGGCCTACAAGTGAATTGTTTTGGAGTCCGTACGTGCCAAGGGACTTTAAGCATTGGTGGCACAACCCTTTTGGAGTCCGTACGTGCCAAGGGACTTTAAGCATTGGTGGCACAACCCTTTTGGAGTCCGTACGTGCCAAGGGACTTTAAGCATTGGTGGCACAAGTCCGTACGTGCTAGGGGACTTTAAACGTTAGTAGCACATATGATTTGAAAGACCAAGATTGAAGTACAAGTTTGATATGTTTTGTTTGAATGTATTTGCCACTGACGGTCTATGAACGAGTGGTTAAGTAGGATTTGCCATCGACGGTCTATGAGCGGATGGATATGTTCTGTTTGGAATATGATGACCCCAAGTATATGTTTTGTATAAGTTTTGCCGAAGTACATGTTTTGTTACAAGTCATGCTAAGTATACGTTTTGTTATAAGTTATGCTAAGTACATGCTTTGATGTAAGTTTTGCCAAGTATGCCTTGTACTGTTATGCCGAGATCATGCTTTGACCAAGATATGGTATATGTATTGTTTTGCAAGAACCTCGGGAATCATTCATGGAACCCCTTTATTACTTGTACCATTCACTGAGTTTTCATACTCACCCTCTCTATATATATGTAGGTCTCAAGCAAGAAGTCGGCTCTGCCGAGATGTTATTTTGTAGCCGAGGTTTGAATGCATGTTAGGTCGGCATTGAGGATGTCGGCAGCCTTGAAGATTTTGTCCCTTGTCTTGTGTTTGTTTATGTCGGCTGTGAAGCCCTTTTGTTAAGGATGTAATATGTATTTTTGCCTGCATTGTACTCAAGTTGTAAAGCTATAATTAAGATGTATGCCATTTCGTTTGACTTATGCACAGCTCTTATGGACCATTTGTATGTTAAATTATTGCTTCCGCTCTTGTTAGCCCCATATGTATACTCTGTTTGTGTGTGATCTTTGTAAGTTGGCCTTCGGTAACCTCGGATTACTGGCCATCTCGGCGCCGACCTTCTAGGGGCGGGTTGGGGTCGTGACAATTAAGAAGTAAAATTGAAAACAAAACGTCTTTCAAAACAAATAAAAGGACTTCTCATCAAATTATTTTACTCAATGCCTGCAGAGAACCATCGGAGGAGAAGACTCCTTTCTTATGGACAGTTTTTTTTTAACCACACAGTGCCAATTCTTCAAAAAAAAAAAATTTTTACGTTTTTGATCTGTGTTGTTGTTCTACGATGAAACAATTTGAAACAGATAGTTGTAAATGAAAAAAAAAAATTAAGCAGATAAAAATAATAAAAAAAATTGAACAAATATATAGATACTGGATTATATATGAGAAAGAATTTCAACAGATAGACAGAAAGAACCAAAGAGAGAAAGAAAGATTGCAACAGATCCTGATTTGGTGTATTTCAACAGATAATAAAATTGAACAGATAAAAATAAATTGAACATTGTGACAGGTTTGTTGAACAGATAAGAAATTTTGGATATATATTTGAGCAGATAAGAGATTAAAATTGAATTGATAACAAAATCAAGAAAAAAATTCGAAAAGATAGGGAAAACAAGTGAACAGATATTCAACTTTTTTGAATATATAGACAAAAAAATAATTAAACACTAAAATGTAAATTTGAACAGATAGAAAACAAATTCAACAGATAAATTAAGGAGTAAAATTGAAAACAAAACGTCTTTCAAAACAAATAAAAGGACTTCTCATCAAATTTTTTTTTCTCAATGCCTGCAGAAAACCATCGGAGGAGAAGACTCCATTGATTCAGCTCCTTATGGACAGTTTTTTTTTTCAAGCACACAGACCCAATTCTTCCACATTTTTTTTAAAGTTTTTGATTTGTGTTGTTGTTTTACGATGAAACAAATTGAAACAGATAGCTGTAAATAAAAAAAATTAAAAATTTAGCAGATAAAAATTATAAAAAAAATTGAACAGATATATTTATATATATATATTGGATCATATTTGAGAAAGAATTTCAACAGATAGAGATAAAGAACCAAAGAGAAAGAAAGATTGCAACAGATCCTGATTTGGTGTATTTCGATAGATAATAAAATTGAACAGATAAAAATAAATTGAACATTGTGACTGGTTTGTTAAACAGATAAGAAATTTTGGATAGATATTTGAACAGATAAGAGATTAAAATTGAATTGATAACAAAATCTAGAAAAAAATTTGACAAGATAGGGAAAAAAAGTGAACAAATATTCAACTTTTTTGAATATATAGACAAAAAAAAATAATTAAACACTACAATGTAAATTTGAACAGATAGAAAAAAAATTCAACGGATAAATTAAGGAGTAAAATTGAAAACAAAACGTCTTTCAAAACAAATAAAAGGACTTCTCATCAAATTATTTTACTCAATGCCTGCAGAGAACCATCGGAGGAGAAGAGTCCATTCTTATTGACAGTTTTTTTTTTTAACCACACAGAGCCAATTCTTCAAAATTTTTTTTTTTAAGTTTTTGATCTGTGTTGTTGTTCTACGATGAAACAATTTGAAACAGACAGTTGTAAACGAAAAAAAAAATAAAAATTAAGCAGATAAAAATAATAAAAAAATTGAACAGATATATAGATACTGAATTATATATGAGAAAGAATTTCAACAGATAGAGATAAAGAACCAAAGAGAGAGAAAGAAAGATTGCAACAGATCCTGATTTGGTGTATTTCAACAGATAATAAAATTGAACAGATAAAAATAAATTGAACGTTGTGACAAGTTTGTTGAACAGATAAGAAATTTTGGATAGATATTTAAACAGATAAGAGATTAAAATTGAATTGATAACAAAATCAAGAAAAAAATTCGAAAAGATAGGGAAAAAAAGTGAACAGATATTCAACTTTTTTGAATATATAGACAAAAAAAATAATTAAACACTAAAATGTAAATTTGAACAGATAGAAAACAAATTCAACAGATAAATTAAGGAGTAAATTGAAAACAAAACGTCTTTCAAAACAAATAAATGGACTTCTCATCAAATTTTTTTTTCTCAATGCCTGCAGAGAACCATCGGAGGAGAAGACTCCATTGATTCAGCTCCTTATGGACAGTTTTTTTTTTCAAGCACACAGACCCAATTCTTCCACATTTTTTTTTAAAGTTTTTGATCTGTGTTGTTGTTTTACGATGAAACAAATTGAAACAGATAGTTGTAAATAAAAAAAATTAAAAATTTAGCAGATAAAAATTATAAAAAAATTGAACAGATATATTTATATATATATATACTGGATCATATTTGAGAAAGAATTTCAACAGATAGAGATAAAGAACCAAAGAGAAAGAAAGATTGCAACAGATCCTGATTTGGTGTATTTCGACAGATAATAAAATTGAACAGATAAAAATAAATTGAACATTGTGACTGGTTTGTTAAACAGATAAGAAATTTTGGATAGATATTTGAACAGATAAGAGATTAAAATTGAATTGATAACAAAATCTAGAAAAAAATTTGACAAGATAGGGAAAAAAAGTGAACAAATATTCAACTTTTTTGAATATATAGACAAAAAATAATAATTAAACACTAAAATGTAAATTTGAACAGATAGAAAAAAAATTCAACGGATAAATTAAGGAGTAAAATTGAAAAAAAAAACGTCTTTCAAAACAAATAAAAGGATTTCTCATCAAATTATTTTACTCAATGCCTGCAGAGAACCATCGGAGGAGAAGACTCCATTGAACCAGCTCCTTATGGACAGTTTTTTTTTTAACCACACAGACCCAATTCTTCAAAAAAAATTTTTTTTTAAAGTTTTTGATCTGTGTTGTTGTTCTACGATAAATCAATTTGAAACAGATAGTAGTAAATGAAAAAAAAATTAAAAATTAAGCAGATAAAAATAATAAAAAAATTGAATAGATATATATATATACTGGATTATATCTGGGGAAGAATTTCAACAGGTAGAGAGAAAGAACCAAAGAGAGAGAAAGAAAGATTGCAACAGATTCTGATTTGGTGTATTTCAACAGATAATAAAATTGAACAGATAAAAATAAATTGAACGTTGTGACTGGTTTGTTGGACAGATAAAAAATTTGGATAGATATTTGAACAGATAAGAGATTAAAATTGAACTGATAACAAAATCTAGAAAAAAATTTGAAAAGATAGGAAAAAAAGTGAACAGATAGTCAACTTTTTTTAATATATAGACAAAAAAAAATAATTAAATACTTAAATGTAAATTTGAATATATAGAGAAAAAAATTCAACATATAAATTAAGGATTAAAATTGAAAACAAAACGTCTTTCAAAACAAACAAAATGACTTCTCACCAAATTATTTTACTCAATGCCAGTAGAGGACCATCGGAGGAGAAGACTGCATTGATTCAGCTCCTTATGGACAGTTTTTTTTTTTCAACCACACAGGCCAAATTCTTTTTTTTTCTTTTTTTTTTTTTAAGTTTTTGATCTGTGTTGTTGTCCTACGATGAAACAAATTGCAACAGATAGTTGTAAATGAAAAAAAAAAAATTGAACAGATATATATACTGGATTATATGTGAGAAAATATTTCAACATATAGAGAGAAAGAACCAAAGAGAGAGAAAGAAAGATTGCAACAGATCCTGATTTGGTGTATTTCAATAGATAATAAAATTGAACAGATAAACATAAATTGGACATTGTGACTCGTTTGTTGAACAGATAAGAAATTTTGGATAGATATTTGAACAGATAAGAGATTAAAATTGAATTGATAACAAAATCTAAATTTTTTTTTGAAAAGATAGGGAAAAAAAGTGAACAGATAGTCAACTTTTTCGAATATATAGACAAAAAAAATAATTAAACACTTAAATGTAAATTTGAACATATAAAAAAAAATCAACAGATAAATTAAGGAGTACAATTGAAAAAAAAAACGTTTTTCAAAACAAACAAAAGGACTTCTGACGAAATAATTTTACTCAATGCCTGCAGAGGACCATGGGAGGAGAAGACTCCATTGATCCAGCTCCTTATGGACAGTTTTTTTTTCAACCACACAGACCCAATTCTTCCACTTTTTTTTTTTTTTTTTTAGTTTTTGATCTGTGTTGTTGTTTTACGATGAAACAAATTGCAACAGATAGTTGTAAATGAAAAAAAAATTAAAAATTAAGCAGATTAAAATATTAAAAAAATTGAACAGATATATATATATATTGGATTATATGTGAGAAAGAATTTCAACAGATAGAGAGAAAGAACCAAAGAGAGAGAAAGAAAGATTGTAACAGATCCTGATTTGGTGTATTTCAACAGATGATAAAATTGAACAGATAAAAATAAATTGAACATTGTGACTGGTTTGTAGAACAGATAAGAAATTTTGGATAGATATTTGAACAGATAAAAGATTAAAATTGAATTGATAACAAAATCTAGAAAAAAATTTGAAAAGATAGGGAAAAAAAGTGAACAGATAGTCAACTTTTTTGAATATATAGACAAAAAAAAATAATTAAACACTTAAATGTAAATTTGAACAGATAGAAAAAAAATTCAACAGATAAATTAAGGAGTACAATTGAAAAAAAAACGTTTTTCAAAACAAACAAAAGGACTTCTGACGAAATAATTTTACTCAATGCCTGCAGAGGACCATCGAAGGAGAAGACTCCATTGATCCAGCTCCTTATGGATAGTTTTTTCCACACAGACCCAATTCTTCCACTTTTTTTTTTCTTTTTTTTTTTAGTTTTTGATCTATGTTGTTGTTTTACGATGAAACAAATTACAACCGATAGTTGTAAATGAAAAAAAAATTAAAAATTAAGCAGATTAAAATAATAAAAAAATTGAACAGATATATATACTGGATTATATGTGAGAAAGAATTTCAACAGATAGAGAGAAAGAACCAAAGAGAGAGAAAGAAAGATTGTAATAGATCCTGATTTGGTGTATTTCAACAGATAATAAAATTGAACAGATAAAAATAAATTGAACATTGTGACTGGTTTGTTGAACAGATATGAAATTTTGGATAGATATTTGAACTGATAAGAGATTAAAATTGAATTGATAACAAAATCTAGAAAAAATTTTGAAAAGATAGGGAAAAAAAGTGAACAGATATTTAACTTTTTTGAATATATAGACAAAAAATAATAATTAAACACTAAAATGTAAATTTGAACAAAAAGAAAAAAAAATTCAATAGATAAATTAAGGAGTAAAATTGAAATCAAAACGTCTTTCAAACAAATAAAAGGACTTCTCATCAAATTATTTTACTCAATGCCTGTAGAGAACCATCGGAGGAGAAGACTCCATTGATCCAGCTCCTTATGGACAGTTTTTTTTTTCTACCACACAGACCCAATTCTTCCACTTTTTTGTTCTTTTTTTTTTATTTTAAGTTTTTGATATGTGTTGTTGTTCTACGATGAAACAAATTGCAACAGATAGTTGTAAATGAAAAAAAAATTAAAAATTAAGTAGATAAAAATAATAAAAAAATTGAACAGATATATATACTGGATTATATGTGAGAAAAAATTTCAACAGATAGAGAGAAAGAACCAAAGAGAGAGAAAGAAAGATTGCAACAGATCCTGATTTGGTGTATTTCAACAGATAATAAAATTGAACATATAAAAATAAATTGAACATTGTGACTGGTTCGTTGAACAGATAAGAAATTTTGAACAGATACTTGAACAGATAAGAGATTAAAATTGAATTGATAATAAAATCTAGAAAAAAATTTGAAAAGATAATGAAAAAAAGTGAACAGATTGTCAACTTTTTTGAACATATCGACAAAAAAAAAATAATTAAACACTGAAATGTAAATTTGAACATATAGAAAAAATAATTCAACAGATAAATTAAGGAGTAAAATTGAAAAGAAAACGTCTTTCAAAACAAACAAAAGGACTTCTCACCAAATTATTTTACTCAAGGCCTGCAGAGGACCATCGGAGGAGAAGACTCCATTGATCTAGCTCCTTATGGACAGTTTTTTTTTTCAAGCACTCAGACCCAATTCTTCCACTTTTTTTTTTTTTGCTCTGCGTTGTTTTTCTACGATGAAACAACTTGCAACAGAAAGTTTTTAAATGAAAAAAAAAAATTAAAAATTTAGGCAGATAAAAATAATAAAAAAATTGAACAGATATATATATATACTGGATTATATGTGAGAAAGAATTTCAACAGATAGAGAGAAAGAAAGATTGCAACAGATTCTGATTTGGTGTATTTCAACAGATAATAAAATTGAACAGATAAAAATAAATTGAACATTTTGACTGGTTCGTTAAACAGAAAAGAAATTTTGGATAGATATTTGAACAGATAAGAGATTAAAATTGAATTGATAATAAAATCTAGAAAAAATTTGAAAAGATAGGGAAAAAAAGTGAACAGATGGTCAACTTTTTTGAATATATAGACAAAAAAATAATAATTAAACACTAAAATGTAAATTTGAACAGATAGAATAAAAAATTCAACAGATAAATTCAGGAGTAAAATTGAAAACAAAACGTTTTTCAAAACAAACAAAAGGACTTCTGACCAAATTATTTTACTCAAGGCCTGCAGAGGACCATCGGAGAAGAAGACTCCATTGATCCAGCTCCTTATGGACAGTTTTTTTTTTCTAACACACAAACCATATTCTTTCACTTTTTTTAAAAAAAAGTTTTCGATCCATGTTGTTGTTCTACGATGAAACAAATAGCAACAGATAGTTGTAAATGAAAAAAAATTAAAATTAAGCAGTTTAAAATATTAAAAAATTGAACAGGTATATATATACTGGATTATATCTGAGAAAGAATTTCAACAGATAGAGAGAAAGAACCAAAGAGAGAGAAAGAAAGATTGCAACAGATCCTGATTTGGTGTATTTCAACAGATAATAAAATTGAACAGATAAAAATAAATTGAACATTGTGACTAGTTTGTTGAACAGATAAGAAATTTTGGATAGATATTTGAACAGATAAGAGATTATAATTGAATTGATAACAAAATCTAGAAAACAATTTGAAAAGATAGGGAAAAAAAGTGAACAAATATTCAACTTTTTTGAATATATAGAGAAAAAAAAAATTAAACACTAAAATGTAAATTTGAACAGATAGAAAAAAAAATTCAACAGATAAATTAAGAAGTAAAATTGAAAACAAAACGTCTTTCAAAACAAATAAAAGGACTTCTCATCAAATTATTTTACTCAATGCCTGCAGAGAACCATCGAAGGAGAAGACTCCATTGATCCAGCTCCTTATGGACAGTTTTTTTTTTCAAGCACTCAGACCCAATTCTTACACTTTTTTTTTTCTATAAGTTTTTGCTCTTTGTTGTTTTTCTACGATGAAACAACTTGCAACAGATAGTTGTAAATGAAAAAAAAAATTAAAAATTTAGGAAGATAAAAATAATAAAAAAATTGAACAAATATATATATACTGGATTATATGTGAGAAAGAATTTCAACAGATAGAGAGAAAGAACCAAAGAGAGAGAAAGAAAGATTGCAACAGATCCTGATTTGGTGTATTTCAACAGATAATAAAATTGAACTGATAAAAATAAATTGAGCATTGTGATTGGTTCGTTGAACAGATAAGAAATTTTGGATAGATATTTGAATAGATAAGAGATTAAAATTGAATTGATAATAAAATCTAGAAAAAATTTTGAAAAGATAGGGAAAAAAAGTGAACAGATAGTCAACATTTTTGAATATATGGACAAAAAAAAATAATTAAACACTAAAATCTAAATTTGAACACATAGAATAAAAAATTCAACAAATAAATTCAGGAGTAAAATTGGAAACAAAACGTTTTTGAAAACAAACAAAAGGACTTCTGACCAAATTATTTTACTCAAGGCCTGCAGAGGACCATCAGAGGAGAAGACTCCATTGATCCAGCTCCTTATGGATAGTTTTTTTTTTCAGGCACACAAACCATATTCTTTCACTTTTTTTTGAAAGTTTTTGATCTGTGTTGTTGTTCTACGATGAAACAAATTGCAACAAATAGTTGTAAATAAAAAAAAAAAAAAATTAAGCAGATAAAAATAATAAAAAATTGAACAGATATATATACTGAATTATATATGAGAAAGAATTTCAACGGATAGAGAGAAAGAACCAAAGAGAGAGAAAATAAGTTTGCAACAGATCCTGATTTGGTGTATTTCAACAGATAATAAAATTGAACAGATAAAAATAAATTGAACATTGTGACTGGTTTGTTGAACAGATATGAAATTTTGGATAGATATTTGAACAGATAAGAGATTAAAATTGAATTGATAACAAAATCTAAAAAAAAAAATTTAAAAAGATAGGGAAAAAAAGTGAACAGATAGTCAACTTTTTTGAATATATAGACAAAAAAAAATTAAACACTAAAATGTGAATTTGAACAAATAGAAAAAAAATTCAACAGATACATTAAGGAGTAAAATTGAAAACAAAACGTCTTTCAAAACAAACAAAAGGACTTCTCACCAAATTATTTTACTCAATGCCCGCAGAGAACCATTGGAGGAGAAGACTCCATTGATCCAGCTCCTTATGGACAGTTTTTTTTTTCAAGCACACAGACGCAATTCTTCCACTTATTTTATTTTATTTTTTTTAAAGTTGTTGATCTGTGTTGTTGTTCTACGATGAAACAAATTGCAACAGATAGTTGTAAATGAAAAAAAAATTAAAAATTATGTAGATAAAAATAATTAAAAAAATTGAACAGATATATATACTGGATTATATGTGAGAAAGAATTTCAACATATAGAGAGAAAGAACCAAAGAGAGAGAAAGAAAGATTGCAACAGATCCTGATTTGGTGTATTTCAACAGATAATAAAATTGAACAGATAAAAATAAATTGAACATTGTGACTGGTTTGTTGAACAGATAAAAATTTTGGATAGATATTTGAACAGATAAGAGATTAAAATTGAATTGAAAACAAAATCTTGAAATTTTTTTGAAAAGATAGCGAAAAAAAGTTAACAGATAGTCAACTTTTTTGAATATATGGACAAAAAAAAATATTAAACACAAAAATGTAAATTTGAATAGATAGAAAAATATTTCAACAGATAAATTTAGGAGTAAAATTGAAAGCAAAACGTCTTCCAAAACAAACAAAAGGACTTCTCACCAAATTATTTTACTCAATGCCTGCAGAGACCCATCGGAGGAGAAGACTCCATTGATCCAACTCCGTATGAACAGTTTTTTTTCCCTACCACACAGACCCAATTCTTTTTTTTTTTTTTTTAAAGTTTTTGATCTGTGTTGTTGTTCTACGATGAAACAAATTGCAACAAATAGTTGTAAATGAAAAAAAAATAAAAAATTAAGCAGATAAAAATAATAAAAAAATTGAATAGATATATATATATACTGGATTATATATGAGAAAGAATTTCAACAGATAGAGAGAAAGAACCAAAGAGAGAGAAAATAAGTTTGCAACAGATCCTAATTTGGTGTATTTCAACAGATAATAAAATTGAACAGATAAAAATAAATTGAACATTGTGACTGGTTTGTTGAACAGATATGAAATTTTGGATAGATATTTGAACAGATAAGAGATTAAAATTGAATTGATAACAAAATCTAGAAAAAAATTTAAAAAGATAGGGAAAAAAAGTGAACAGATAGTCAACTTTTTTGAATATATAGACAAAAAAAAAAAATTAAACACTAAAATGTGAATTTGAACAGATAGAAAAAAATTCAACAGATACATTAAGGAGTAAAATTGAAAACAAAACGTCTTTCAAAACAAACAAAAGGACTTCTCACCAAATTATTTTACTCAATGCCCGCAGAGAACCATTGGAGGAGAAGACTCCGTTGATCCAGCTCCTTATGGACAGTTTTTTTTTTCAACCACACAGACGCAATTCTTCCACTTATTTTATTTTATTTTTTTTAAAGTTGTTGATCTGTGTTGTTGTTCTACGATGAAACAAATTGCAACAGATAGTTGTAAATGAAAAAAAATTAAAAATTATGTAGATAAAAATAATTTAAAAAATTGAACAGATATATATATACTGGATTATATGTGAGAAAGAATTTCAACATATAGAGAGAAAGAACCAAAGAGAGAGAAAGAAAGTGTCACACCCCAAACCTGCCCCCTAAAAGTTTGGGCATGACCTAAGCAGAAACAGTCACTCACTCGATAATGCATACAATGTATGGGGGCCTGACGGAAGCTATTAACATAAAAAAAAACGACATTAACCCTTCCCATTGAGCAACTATAACCATGCCAGGACCATACAAACAGGAAACTGAAAATAAACATATAAAACACGTGCATTGGGATTTAATTACACATAGACAGTTATACAGGTTCAGCTCTCCTCTTGGGTGTTTAACAAAATAGAATGTACATTCACCCTGAAACAAAAGGGGTTTGGACCAAAATCTAACATCTGATACAGAGTGCTCGGTTTTGTCAAGTGCCTGGGTATGCTTAAGCTGACAAAAGGGAGGCAATGCTGGTGCTAGGACTGACCTCCGAGCTGATTACCTACAACATCAGACATAATTACAGAGTGAGATAAACTCAGTGAGTAATAATACTTTATAGCTTAACATCAAACATATTCAAGCGAAACACAATTCATAATTTGGTCTGATGCTGTGTTATTTACGGAACGGCCTCAGGCCCAAATATAACGGAACGGCCTCGGGCCCAAATATAACGGAACGGCCTCGGGCCCAAATATAACGGAACAGCCTCGGGCCAAAATATAACGGAACGGCCTCGGGCCCAAATATAACGGAACGGCCTCGGGCCCAAATATAACGGAACGGCCTCGGGCCCAAATAACGGAACGGCCTCGGGCCCAAATATAACGGAACGGCCTCGGGCCCAAATAATGGAACGGCCTCGGGCCCAAATATAACGGAACGGCCTCGGGCCCAAAGATATACAAGCATATACACATAAGCCTTCCTCGTATACATTCTGAACAAAGTCTAGTTCATTCATATATGAATGTAACATTTTCAGAAATCGAAATACCAGAACGTTGAGTATGAGCGAAACATTATTAACATACATTAAGTACTATTACTCACAGTGGTGTACTGGTGTGCTAGTTCCTTCTGGAGTGTGCCCTGCACACAATATAACGAGTACATTAGTATTCTTTCTTCTTAAAGCATTGAGGTGTCATTCTCTGTCACTTCATATGAATTTATGACCAGCGTAAACTCATCAGAAAAATATTCTAAAAATACCAGAGAGTTAAGGACACAAAACTGAACAAACACATTTTTTTTCATTCTGAACAGTTCCCCGCTCGAGCGCCACTTTGGCCGCTTGAGCGTATTGCACAATTTCACCAAGAATACTGAGGGGTCGATTTTTGCGCTCGAGCGGCCATGACCTCCGCTCGAGCGGACAGTGTAATTTCAGAAAACTTGCTGGGAGGTTCATTTTTACGCTCGAGCGGCCATGACCTCCGCTCGAGCGGCCGAAGCCCTGAGTCAGGGCAGCTCACTTCTATGTCAAAATTCCATCTCTCATAACACAAACAAGCCTCACAAATGAGTCTAACATTAAATTATAGTGCCAAATCATACAATAAAGCAATCACAATGCATTTTAAGCTTCCAATCATTAAATCTATAATCAAGTTACTCATGATCTTCCCATGATTCTCATGTTTTGGAGTTTATACAAACATATGCATAGAGAACTATTCCAACTCCCAATTCAAACCCATAGTCCCATATTTTTTTTATGAAATATCAAATAAACAAGGAATAGATTCTCTTTCTTAACTCAATTGAATTTTCAACATGGATAATCCCATAAAACCCTTACTCATACCATAACTCCCCAAAACAAAGGAGAATTCAATCAAGAGGAAGAGAGAGTGAGACAAGATCAAGAAATTCCATACCTTGAGTTAAATTTAAGCAATCTTTACAAATTTCCCCAAATCCCTCTTCTAGGTTGCCTTTCCTTCACTACCCACGTTTTTCCTCTTCTTGTTACCCACAAAAGATGAGGCTAAGTCTCAAAAATATCTCAACATTGATATATATGTCCATTGATTAATATCATAGGATAATAAGACGAAAATTCAATTGTTTAAGCATCCTAAATCGAAATTTCACAGAAAATCCCATTAGGGCTTAAAAATCATGCAGATTTGAAATATCAAACCAATTTCTGAAAATTAAGTCTCTAAGGTGTCCAATTTCAACTTCAAGTAGTTTAATTGTGACAGATAGTGTTCTAAACCAACAGATAGGATGCCATATTTCAAGGTTTCAAGTAATTCAATATAATGCCACATAGGATTTCACAATAAGCATCCAAAAACATAAAATAAAAGGCTGACAAAATACCAGAATCACGTACGAGGGTCGGGTTATTACACTCTCCCCCCCTTAATTAAGTTTGGTCCCCCAAACTTGTTTTTACCTTAGGACTGAAATAGATACGGATATTGGTGTTGCATTTCTTCTTCCTTCTCCCAAGTTGCTTCTGTTCCGTAGTGTTCCTGCCATTCTACCTTTACCATTGGAATTTCTCGGTTCCGTAATTGTTTCACTTGCCAGTCTAGAATTCGGATTGGTTTCTCTTCATACGTTAATTTATCATCTAGAGGAATCTGATGGTAGTCTATCACATGTGACGGATCCGGAAGATATCTTCGAAGCATAGAGACATGAAAAACATTATGCACTGAACTCATACTTGGCGGAAGGGCAACTCGATAAGCCACTGGGCCCACTCTTTCCAAAACTTGGAAGGGACCAACATACCGGGGTGTTAATTTACCCTTTTTTCCAAATCTCGGATGGCCTTTCATCGGGGTAACTTTTACAAAGACATAACTATTCACTTCGAATTCCAAATCTCTTCGTCGATTGTCTGCATAACTCTTTTGCCTACTCTGAGCAGTTTTCAATCTTTCCCAAATAATTTTGACTTTCTCTGTTGTTAATTGCACAATTTCAGGTCCTAACAAGGACTTATCTCCAACCTCTGCCCAGCACACGGGAGAACGACACGGTCTGCCATACAGAGCTTCATAGGGTGCCATGCCAATGCTTGAATGATAGCTATTGTTGTATGCAAACTCCATTAACGGTAGGTGGGTTTCCCAACTTTCCTGAAAATCCAAAACACACATTCGGAGCATGTCCTCCAGCGTCTGTATCGTCCTTTCAGATTGTCCGTCTGTTTGAGGGTGGAAAGTAGTACTAAACTTTAATTCCGTACCCATTGCATTCTGTAGACTTTGCCAAAACCTTGAAACAAACTTCGGATCTCTGTCTGATACAATCGAGACCGGGACGCCATGGAGTCTTACAATTTCATTCACATAGATCACCGCAAGCTTATCGGCATTATATTGAGTCTTCACGGGTAGAAAGTGGGCGGACTTTGTCAATCGATCCACGATGACCCAAATAGAATTCATACCCCGAGGAGTCCGTGGCAACCCTACCACAAAATCTATGGTAAGGTGCTCCCATTTCCATTCCGGAACCGGAAGAGGTTGTAGTAATCCTGCTGGCCTTTGATGCTCTGCTTTCACTTGTTGACACTGTAAACATGTAGAGACAAATTCTGCGATCTCTTTCTTCATACTTGGCCAGCAAAAATGTTGTTTCAAATTCCGGTACATTTTAGTACTTCCTAGATGCATGGAAAATCTGGAGGTATGTGCTTCTCCCATTAGTTTGCGTTTGAGTTCCGGCACATTAGGGACACATATTCGGTTTTGGAACTTGAGTACTGAATCCGCTACATTAAATCCCGGCTTTGGTTTTGTCTCCATTTCATCATATATCCTTTTTAAAGCCTCGTCTTCTGATTGGTGTAGTTTAATTTCTTCAAGTAAAGTTGGCTGGGCCATTATTGCTGTCACTGTAGCTCCCTCACTTCGCATCACTACATCTGCAACTAAATTTGATACATTCCCCATATTTTTCCGACTAAGGGCATCAGCTACTGTGTTGGCTTTACCAGGATGATAGTGGATTTGCAAATCATAGTCTTTAATAAGTTCCAACCATCGCCGCTGGCGCATATTCAGCTCCTTCTGAGTAAACAAATATTTGAGGCTTTTATGATCGGTATAAACTTCACAGGTAGTTCCGTAAAGATAGTGGCGCCATATCTTCAGAGCAAAAACTACTGCAGCCAACTCCAGATCATGCGTGGGATAACTCTTTTCATGGGGCTTAAGCTGTCGAGAGGCATAAGCTATCACTCTTCCATTTTGCATAAGCACACAACCGAGTCCCTTATAGGAAGCATCACTATAAATCACAAATCCCTTAGTTCCCGACGGTAGAGCTAGGACCGGAGCTGTAGTCAACTTTCTTTTTAAGTCTTGGAAAGCAGATTCCTGCAGTTCAGACCATTCAAATGTGACTCCCTTTTTAGTCAGCTGTGTAAGTGGTGTGACAATTTTAGAAAAATCCTGAACAAATCTTCGGTAATATCCCGCTAATCCCATAAAACTACGCACTTCGGTCACGGTAGTCGGAGTTGGCCAGCTCACAATTGCTTCAATCTTGTTTGGATCAACAGAGACTCCTTCTTTGGTTATAACATGGCCTAGAAATGCCACTTCATGCAGCCAAAATTCACATTTCTTTAGCTTCGCATACAACTTCTTTTCTCGGAGGGTTTGAAGAATTAAGCGAAGATGATCTTCATGGGCTTCTGCAGTTTTTGAGTAAATAAGAATGTCGTCAATAAAGACTACTACAAACTCATCCAGGTAAGGTTTGAAGACACGGTTCATCAGGTCCATAAATGCTGCTGGTGCGTTGGTAACTCCAAAGGACATAACCAAAAACTCATAATGACCATATCGGGTTCGGAAGGCTGTCTTTTCCACATCAGTAGCTTTAACTTTTAATTGGTGGTATCCGGACCGTAGGTCAATCTTTGAGAAGACTTGTGCTCCTTGTAACTGATCAAACAGGTCGTCAATCCGTGGCAGTGGGTATCTATTCTTGATTGTTACTTTATTAAGCTCTCTGTAATCGATGCAAAGTCTAAGTGTCCCATCATTCTTTTTCACAAACAAAACCGGTGCACCCCATGGAGAAACACTCGGACGGATAAACCCCTTATCCAATAGGTCTTGCAACTGAGTCTTCAGTTCTTTCATTTCCACTGGTGACATGCGATATGGGGTTTTAGATATAGGCTGAGTCCCCGGAACTATCTCAATTGTAAATTCAATTTCCCGATCTACCAACTCTCCTGGCAACTCTTCCGGAAAAACATCTAAAAACTCACACACAACTGGGATTGTATTAATGTCCCCATTTAGTACTTGACCATCCAATACACTACACAAATACCCTCGACATCCCTTCTGGATTAATTTGCACGCCCTTGTTGCAGAAATCAAATAGGGTGGAGAAGTTACCCTCTGTCCCTGAAAAGTGGATTCCGATTGCCCCGGAGGATAAAAACTGATCCGTTTGGTTAAACAGTCTATGGTGGCTCTATACTCACCCAACCAATCCATTCCCAAAATAATATCAAAAGAATTCATGTCAAGTGGCAGCAAGTTAACGAATACACTTACATCCCCGATTAGAAGTTCACAAGCAGAATAAACAGAGGTACAGATCATAGAAGATCCCATTGGTGACGATACACATAGCATCTAAGGCAATTGTTCTTCCGGTTTATCTAAGTGTTTTGCAAATAATTTTGACACAAAGGAACAGGTAGAGCCAGAATCAAATAACACATTAGCGGGATGACCATAAACCATAAATGTACCTGACACTACTGTTGCTGCGTTCTGTACATCTCCCGGAATCAACGCGAACACTCTGCCTTGCCTCGTGGTATCCTTGTTGTTGCCGGGTTTAGCAGTTGACTTGACATTAGGAGCCGGTGTAGACCCCACTGAGCTTGTAACAGTTTTGTAACTCTCTTGTTGCTTCCGCTGTGGACAATCGCGTATCAGATGGCCCAATTTACCACATTGAAAACATGCCCCAGTCATTCGGTGACACACTCCACGATGCCTCAATCCACATTCTGGACATACCGGGGCGGAATTACGACTAGAGGCATTATTGCTCGAAGTCCCTGAATTTTGCTTCTTATTCGGCGGAGTAGTTGGCCCTTTATACACTTGATTATTCTGCCTCTTCCCCTTCCATTTAGAAAATCGTGTCTGCGCCGCAATATTCCCTTCAGCTATAACAACTCTCTCTAATACATCCACGTAAGTAGGCAACTTTAACACATTAACTCGATCCTGAATAGCACTTCGCAATCCCCCTTCGAATTTCCTTGCTTTCTTATACTCCGTATCTACCATATGGGGTGCAAATCGAGCTAGTTCCGTAAGTTGTGCTTCATACTCGGCAACAGTTCTATTCCCCTGCCTTAATGTTTCAAACTCAGTTACCTTCTTGTCCCGCATGCTCTGAGGAAAATATTTATCGTAAAACAATTCCAAGAACCTATCCCACATTAACCCTTGGTGCATTGTCCTTGTAAGCATCCACCACCTTCGCGCTTCGTCTTCTAAGGTGAAAGCCGCAAGCTGTACCTTCTGAGCTTCAGTACAAGGAAAGACTTCGAACAGTTTTTCAATTCCTAACACCCAAGCCTCTGCCTTCATCGGTTCGATTCCTCCCTTAAATGATGGTGGTTTCATCTTTTTAAACTCCCTTGTTAGTGTAATGGTGCGGTCTTCAACGTGGAAATCTGGTGCGGCTGGTGGAGGTACCGGTGGTGGTGGCGGTTGTTCTTGTGGCTGTTGTTGTTGTTGTGGTTGTTGTTGCTGCTGTTGTCGTACAGTCTCTGCCAACTCCATAATCATCCTCTCCATCCTGTCCAGCCGTGCTGAAGTAGCATCTTCCGTGTCTTCCGTTCTTGTTCTCACCATGTTCTACAAGACAAATAGTTACAACATGCACAACAGGGATACCATAACACAAGTCGTGATCGTTAGCGTTAGCAAAATACATGTGACGTTGCTATCAGTCATTCATTTATGCATGATGCCTAAGTCTTGCTAGACATCCTAGAGCTCAATGGGTCCGTGTGTGAGATAGCAACTCGTGCTCTGATACCACTTGTCACACCCCAAACCTGCCCCCTAAAAGTTTGGGCATGACCTAAGCAGAAACAGTCACTCACTCGATAATGCATACAATGTATGGGGGCCTGACGGAAGCTATTAACATAAAAAAAAACGACATTAACCCTTCCCATTGAGCAACTATAACCATGCCAGGATCATACAAACAGGAAACTGAAAATAAACATATAAAACACGTGCATTGGGATTTAATTACACATAGACAGTTATACAAGTTCAGCTCACCTCTTGGGTGTTTAACAAAATAGAATGTACATTCACCCTGAAACAAAAGGGGTTTGGACCAAAATCTAACATCTGATACAGAGTGCTCGGTTTTGTCAAGTGCCTGGGTATGCTTAAGCTGACAAAAGGGAGGCAATGCTGGTGCTAGGACTGACCTCCAAGCTGATTACCTACAACATCAGACATAATTACAGAGTGAGATAAACTCAGTGAGTAATAATACTTTATAGCTTAACATCAAACATATTCAAGCGAAACACAATTCATAATTTGGTCTGATGCTGTGTTATTTACGGAACGGCCTCAGGCCCAAATATAACGGAACGGCCTCGGGCCCAAATATAACGGAACGGCCTCGGGCCCAAATAACGGAACGGCCTCGGGCCCAAAGATATACAAGCATATACACATAAGCCTTCCTCGTATACATTCTGAACAAAGTCTAGTTCATTCATATATGAATGTAACATTTTCAGAAATCGAAATACTAGAACGTTGAGTATGAGCGAAACATTATTAACATACATTAAGTACTATTACTCACAGTGGTGTACTGGTGTGCTAGTTTCTTCTGGAGTGTGCCCTGCACACAATATAACGAGTACATTAGTATTCTTTCTTCTTAAAGCATTGAGGTGTCATTCTCTGTCACTTCATATGAATTTATGACTAGCGTAAACTCATCAGAAAAATATTCTAAAAATACCAGAGAGTTAAGGACACAAAACTGAACAAACACATTTTTTTTCATTCTGAACAGTTCCCCGCTCGAGCGCCACTTTGGCCGCTCGAGCGTATTGCACAATTTCACCAAGAATACAGAGGGGTCGATTTTTGCGCTCGAGCAGCCATGACCTCCGCTCGAGCGGACAGTGTAATTTCAGAAAACTTGCTGGGAGGTTCATTTTTACGCTCGAGCGGCCATGACCTCCGCTCGAGCGGCCGAAGCCCTGAGTCAGGGCAGCTCACTTCTATGTCAAAATTCCATCTCTCATAACACAAACAAGCCTCACAAATGAGTCTAACATTAAATTATAGTGCCAAATCATACAATAAAGCAATCACAATGAATTTTAAGCTTCCAATCATTAAATCTATAATCAAGTTACTCATGATCTTCCCATGATTCTCATGTTTTGGAGTTTATACAAACAAATGCATAGAGAACTATTCCAATTCCCAATTCAAACCCATAGTCCCATATTTTTTTTATGAAATATCAAATAAACAAGGAATAGATTCTCTTTCTTAACTCAATTGAATTTTCAACATGGATAATCCCATAAAACCCTTACTCATACCATAACTCCCCAAAACAAAGGAGAATTCAACCAAGAGGAAGAGAGAGTGAGACAAGATCAAGAAATTCCATACCTTGAGTTAAATTTAAGCAATCTTTACAAATTTCCCCAAATCCCTCTTCTAGGTTGCCTTTCCTTCACTACCCACGTTTTTCCTCTTCTTGTTACCCACAAAAGATGAGGCTAAGTCTCAAAAATATCTCAACATTGATATATATGTCCATTGATTAATATCATAGGATAATAAGACGAAAATTCAATCGTTTAAGCATCCTAAATCGAAATTTCACAGAAAATCCCATTAGGGCTTAAAAATCATGCAGATTTGAAATATCAAACCAATTTCTGAAAATTAAGTCTCTAAGGTGTCCAATTTCAACTTCAAGTAGTTTAATTGTGACAGATAGTGTTCTAAACCAACAGATAGGATGCCATATTTCAAGGTTTCAAGTAATTCAATATAATGCCACATAGGATTTCACAATAAGCATCCAAAAACATAAAATAAAAGGCTGACAAAATACCAGAATCACGTACGAGGATCGGGTTATTACAGAAAGATTGCAACAGATCCTGATTTGGTGTATTTCAACAGATAATAAAATTGAACAGATAAAAATAAATTGAACATCGTGACTGGTTTGTTGAACAGATAAGAAATTTTGGATAGATATTTGAACAAATAAGAGATTAAAATTGAATTGATAACAAAATCTAGAAAAAAATTTGAAAAGATAGCGAAAAAAAGTGAACAGATAGTCAACTTTTTTGAATATATAGACAAAAAAAAATTATTAAACACAAAAATGTAAATTTGAATAGATAGAAAAATATTTCAACAGATAAATTTAGGAGTAAAATTGAAAACAAAACGTCTTTCAAAACAAACAAAAGGACTTCTCACAAAATTATTTTACTCAATGCCTGCAGAGACCCATCGGAGGAGAAGACACCACTGATCCAGCTCCGTATGAACAGTTTTTTTTCCCCACCACACAGACCCAATTCTTTTTCTTTTTTTTTTAAAAAGTTTTTGATCTGGGTTGTTGTTCTACGATAAAACAAATTGCAACAAATAGTTGTAAATGAAAAAAAAAATAAAAAATTAAGCGGATAAAAATAATAAAAAAATTGAACAGATATATATATATACTGGATTATATATGAGAAAGAATTTCAACAGATAGAGAGAAAGAACCAAAGAGAGAGAAAATAAGTTTGCAACAGATCCTGATTTGGTGTGTTTCAACAGATAATCAAATTGAACAGATAAAAATAAATTGAACATTGTGACTGGTTTGTTGAACAAATATGAAATTTTGGATAGATATTTGAACAGATAAGAGATTAAAATCGAATTGATAACAAAATCTAGAAAAAAATTTAAAAAGATAGGGAAAAAAAGTGAACAGATAGTCAACTTTTTTGAATATATAGACAAAAAAAAAACACTAAAATGTGAATTTGAACAGATAGAAAAAAATTTCAACAGATACATTAAGGAGTAAAATTGAAAACAAAATGTCTTTCAAAACAAACAAAAAGACTTGTCACCAAATTATTTTACTCAATGCCCGCAGAGAACCATTAGAGGAGAAGACTCCGTCGATCCTGCTCTTTATGGACAGTTTTTTTTAAAGCACACAGACCCAATTCTTCCACTTATTTATTTATTTATTTTTTTAAAGTTGTTGATCTGTGTTGTTGTTCTACGATGAAAGAAATTGTAACAAATAGTTGTAAATGAAAAAAAATTAAAAATTATGTAGATAAAAATAATTAAAAAAATTGAACAGATATATATACTGGATTATATGTGAGAAAGAATTTCAACATATAGAGAGAAAGAACCAAAGAGAGAGAAAGAAAGATTGCAACAGATCCTGATTTGGTGTATTTAAACAGATAATAAAATTGAACAGATAAAAATAAATTGAACATTGTGACTGGTTTGTTGAACAGATAAGAAATTTGGGATAGATATTTGAACAGATAAGAGATTAAAATTGAATTGATAACAAAATCTAGAAAAAAATTTGAAAAGATAGCGAAAAAAAGTGAACAGATAGTCAACTTTTTTCAATATATAGACAAAAAAAATATTAAACACAAAAATGTAAATTTGAATAGATAGAAAAATATTTCAACAGATAAATTTAGGAATAAAATTGAAAACAAAACGTCTTTCAAAACAAACAAAAGGACTTCTCACCAAAATTATTTTACTCAATGCCTGCAGAGACCCATCGGAGGAGAAGAATCCATTGATCCAGCTCCGTATGAACAGTTTTTTTTCCCCACCACACAGACCCAATTCTTTTTTTTTTTTTAAAGTTTTTGATCTGTGTTGTTGTTCTACGATGAAACAAATTGCAAGAAATAGTTGTAAATGAAAAAAAAATAAAAAATTAAGCAGAAAAAAATAATAAAAAAACTGAACAGATATATATATACTGGATTATATATGAGAAAGAATTTCAACAGATAGAGAGAAAGAACCAAAGAGAGAGAAAATAGTTTGCAACAGATCTTGATTTGGTGTATTTCAACAGATAATAAAATTGAACATTGTGACTGGTTTTTTGAATAGATATGAAATTTTGGATAGATATTTGAACAGATAAGAGATTAAAATTGAATTAATAACAAAATCTAGAAAAAAATTTAAAAAGATAGGGAAAAAAAGTGAACAGATAGTCAACTTTTTTGAATATATAGACAAAAAAAAATTAAACACTAAAATGTAAATTTGAATAGATAGAAAAAAAAATTCAACAGATAAATTTAGGAGTAAAATTGAAAACAAAACGTCTTTCAAAACAAACAAAAGGACTTCTCACCAAATTATTTTTCTCAATGCTTGCAGAGAACCATCGGAGGTGAAGAATCCATCGATCCAGCTCCTTATGGACAGTTTTTTTTTTCAAGCACACAGACCCAATTCTTCCATTTTTTTTTACTTTACTTTTTTTTTTAAACTCGTTGATCTGTTTCGTTGTTCTACGATGAAACAAATTGCAACAGATAGTTGTAAATGAAAAAAAATTAAAAATTAAACAGATAAAAATAATTTAAAAAATTGAACAGATATATATACTGAATTATATGTGAAAAAGAATTTCAACATATAGAGAGAAAGAACCAAAGAGAGAGAAAGAAAAATTGCAACAGATCCTGATTTGGTGCATTTCAACAGATAATAAAATTGAACAGATAAAAATAAATTGAACATTGTGACTGGTTTGTTGAACAGGTAAGAAATTTTGGATTGATATTTGAACAGATAAGAGATTAAAATTGAATTGATAACAAAATATAGAAAAAAATTTGAAAAGATAGGGAAAAAAATGAACAGATAGTCAACTTTTTTGAATATATAGACAAAAAAAAAATTAAACACTAAAATGTAAATTTGAACGGATAGAAAAAAAAATTCAACAGATAAATTAAGGATTAAAATTGAAAACAAAACGTCTTTCAAAACAAACAAAAGGACTTCTCACCAAATTATTTTACTCAATGCCTGCAGAGAACCATCGGTGAAGAAGACTCCTTTGATCCAGCTCCTCATGGACAGTTTTTTTTTTCAAGCACACAGACCCAATTCTTCCACTTTTTTTTTTCTTTTTAAAGTTGTTGATCTGTGTTCTTGTTCTACGATGAAACAAATTACAACAGATAGTTGTAAAAGAAAAAAAAATTAAAAATTCAGTAGATGAAAATATTTTAAAAAATTGAACAGATATATATATACTGGATTATATGTGAGAAAGAATTTCAACATATAGAGAGAAAGAACCAAACTGAGAGAAAGAAAGATTGCAACAGATCCTGATTTAGTGTATTTCTACAGATAATAAAATTGAACATTGTGACTGGTTTGTTGAACAGATAAGAAATTTTGGATAGATATTTGAACAGATAAGAGATTAAAATTGAATTGACAAAAACAATCTAGAAAGAATTTTGAAAAGATAGGAAAAAAAATGAACAGATAGTCAACTTTTTTGAATATATAGACAAAAAAAATAATTAAACACTAAAATGAAAAATTTGAATAGATAAAAAAAAAATTCCACAGATAAATTTAGGAGTAAAATTGAAAACAAAACGTCTTTCAAAACAAACAAAAGGAGTTCTCACCAAATTATTTTTACTCAATGCCTGCAGAGACCCATCGGAGGAGAAGACTCCATTGATCCAGCTTCGTATGAACAGTTTTTTTTTCCCCACCACATAGACCCAATTCTTTTTTTCTTTTTCTTTTTTTAAGTTTTTGATCTGTGTTGTTGTTCTACGATGAAACAAATTGTAACAAATAGTTGTAAATGAAAAAAAAATAAAAAATTAAGCAGATAAAAATAATAAAAAAAGTGAACAGATTTGTATACTGGATTATATGTGAGAAAGAATTTCAACAGATAGAGAGAAAGAACCAAAGAAAGAGAAAATAAGTTTGCAACAAATCCTGATTTGGTGTATTTCAACAGATAATAAAATTGAACAGATAAAAATAAATTGAACATTGTGACTGGTTTGTTGAACAGATAAGAAATTTTGGATAGATATTTGAACAGATAAGAGATTAAAATTGAATTGATAACAAAATCTAGAAATTTTTTTGAAAAGATAGCGAAAAAAAGTGAACAGATAGTCAACTTTTTTGAATATATAGACAAAAAAAATTATTAAACACAAAAATGTAAATTTGAATAGATAGAAAAAAAATTCAACAGATAAATTTAGGAGTAAAATTGAAAACAAAACGTCTTTCAAAACAAACAAAACGACTTCTCACCAAATTATTTTACTCAATGCCTGTAGAGACCCATCGGAGGAGAAGACTCCATTGATCCAGCTCCGTATGAACAATTTTTTTTTCCCCACCACACAGACCCAATTTTTTTTTTTTTTTTTTAAGTTTTTGATCTGTGTTGTTGTTCTACGATGAAACAAATTGCAACAAATAGTTGTAAATGAAAAAAAAAATAAAAAATTAAACAGATAAAAATAATAAAAAAATTGAACAGATATATATATACTGGATTTTATGTGAGAAATAATTTCAACAGATAGAGAGGAAGAACCAAAGAGAGAGAAAATAAGTTTGCAACAGATCCTGATTTGGTGTATTTCAACAGATAATAAAATTGAACAGATAAAAATAAATTGAACATTGTAACTAGTTTGTTGAACAGATATGAAATTTTGGATAGATATTTGAACAGATAAGAGATTAAAATTGAATTGATAACAAAATCTAGAAAAAAATTTAAAGAGATAGGGGAAAAAAATGAACAGATAGTCAACTTTTTTGAATATATAGACAAAAAAAAAAAAATTAAACACTAAAATGTAAATTTGAACAGATAAATTAAGGAGTAAAATTGAAAACAAAATGTCTTTCAAAACAAACAAAAGGGCTTCTCACCAAATTATTTTACTCAATGCCTGCAGAGAACTATTGGAGGAGAAGACTCCATTGATCCAGCTCCTTATGGACAGTTTTTTTTTTCAAGCACACTAACCCAATTCTTCCACTTATTTTATTTTATTTTTTTTAAAGTTGTTGATCTGTGTTGTTGTTGTTCTACGATGAAACAAATTGCAACAGATAGTTGTAAATAAAAAAAAATAAAAATTAAGTAGATAAAAATAATTTAAAAAATTGAACAGATATATATACTGGATTATATGTGAGAAAGAATTTCAACATATAGAGAGAAAGAACCAAAGAGAGAGAAAGAAAGAAAGATTGCAACAGATCCTGATTTGGTGTATTTCAACAGATAAAAAAATTGAACAGATAAAAATAAATTGAACATTGTGACTGGTTTGTTGAACAGATAAGAAATTTTGTATAGATATTTGAACAGATAAGAGATTAAAATTGAATTGATAACAAAATCTAGAAAATGTTTTTAAAAGATAGGGAAAAAAAGTGAACAGATAGTCAACTTTTTTGAATATATAGGCAAAAAAAATAATTAAACACTAAAATGTAAATTTGAATAGATAGAAAAAAAATTCAACAGATAAATTTAGGAGTAAAATTGAAAACAAAACGTCTTTCAAAACAAACAAAAGGACTTCGCACCAAATTATTTTACTCAATGCTTGCAGAGAACCATTGGAGGTGAAGAATCCATTGATCCAGCTCCTTATGGACAGTTTTTTTTTCAAGCACACAGACCCAATTCTTCCATTTTTTTTACTTTACTTTTTTTTTAAAGTCGTTGATCTGTGTCGTTGTTCTACGATGAAACAAATTGCAACAGATAGTTGTAAATGAAAAAAAAATTAAAAATTAAACAGATAAAAATAATTAAAAAAATTGAACAGATATATATATTGGATTATATATGAAAAAGAATTTCAACATATAGAGAGAAAGAACCAAAGAGAGAGAAAGAAAGATTGCAACAGATCCTGATTTGGTGCATTTCAATAGATAATAAAATTGAACAGATAAAAAATTTTGGATTGATATTTGAACAGATAAGAGATTAAAATTGAATTGATAACAAAATCTAGAAAAAAAATTGAAAAGATAGGGAAAAAAAATGAACAGATAGTCAACTTTTTTGAATAGATAGACAAAAAAAAAATTAAACACTAAAATGTAAATTTGAACGGATAGAAAAAAAATTCAACAGATAAATTAAGAATTAAAATTGAAAACAAAACATGTTTCAAAACAAACAAAAGGACTTCTCACCAAATTATTTTACTCAATGCCTGCAGAGAACCATCGGAGAAGAAGACTCATTTGATCCAGCTCCTTATGGACAGTTTTTTTTTCAAGCACACAGACCCAATTCTTCCACTTTTTTTTTTCTTTTTAAAGTTGTTGATCTGTGTTCTTGTTCTATGATGAAACAAATTGCAACAGATAGTTGTAAATGAAAAAAAATTAAAAATTCAGCAGATGAAAATAATTAAAAAAATTGAACAGATATATATATATATACTGGATTATATGTGAGAAAGAATTTCAACATATAGAGAGAAAGAACCAAACAGAGAGAAAGAAAGATTGGAACAGATCCTGATTTGGTGTATTTCTTCAGATAATAAAATTGAACAGATAAACATGAATTGAACATTGTGACTGGTTTGTTGAACAGATAAGAAATTTTGGATAGATATTTTAACAGATAAGAGATTAAAATTGAATTGATAAAAAAATCTAGAAAAAAATTTGAGAAGATAGGGAAAAAAAGGGAACAGATAGTCAACTTTTTTGAATATATAGACAAAAAAAATAATTAAACAATGTAAATTTGAGTAGATAGAAAAAAAATTCAATCGATAAATTTAGCAGTAAAATTGAAAACAAAACGTCTTTCAAAACAAACAAAAGGACTTCTGACCAAATTATTTTACTAAATGCCTGCAGAGAACCATCGGAGGAGAAGACTCCATTGATCCTGCTCCGTATGAACAGTTTTTTTTCCACCACACAGACCCAATTTTTATTTTTTATTTTTTTAAGTTTTTGATCTGTGTTGTTGTTCTACGATGAAACAAATTGCAACAGATAGTTGTAAATGAAAATAAAAATAAAAAATTAAGCGGATAAAAATAATAAAAAAATTGAACAGATATATATATACTGGATTATATGTGAGAAAGAATTTCAACAGATAGAGAGAAAGAACCAAAGAGAGAGAAAGAAAGATTGCAACAGATCCTGATTTAGTGTATTTCAACAGATAATAAAATTGAACAGATAAAAATAAATTGAACAATATGACTGGTTTGTTGAACAGATATGAAATTTTGGATAGACATTTGAACAGATAAGAGATTAAAATTGAATTGATAACAAAATCTAGAAAAAAATTTAAAAAGATAGGGGAAAAAAGTGAACAGATAGTCAACTTTTTTGAATATATAGACAAAAAAAAATAATTAAGCACTAAAATGTAAATTTGAACAGGTAGAAAAAAAAATCAATAGATAAATTAAGGAGTAAAATTGAAAACAAAACGTCTTTCAAAACAAACAAAAGGAATTCTGACCAAATTATTTTACTCAATGCCTGCAGAAAACCATCAGAGGAGAAGACTCCATTGATCCAGCTCTTTATGGACAGTTTTTTTTTCAAGCACACAGACCTAATTCTTCCACTTATTTTTTTTTTTTTAAAGTTGTTGATTTGTGTTGATGTTCTACGAAGAAACAAATTGCAACAGATAATTATAAGTGAAAAAAAAAATAAAAATTAAGCAGATAAAAATAATTAAAAACAATTGAACAGATATATATATACTGGATTATATGTGAGAAACAATTTCAACATATAGAGAGAAAGAACCAAAGAGAGAGAAGGAAAGATTGCAACAGATCCTGATTTGGTGTATTTCAACAGATAAAAATAAATTGAACATTGTCACTGGTTTGTTGAACAGATAAGAAATTTTAGATAGATATATGTGAACAGATAAGAGATTAAAATTGAATTGATAACAAAATCTTGAAAAAAATTTGAAAAGATAGGGAAAAAATAGTGAACAGATAGTCAACTTTTTTGAATATATAGACAAAAAAAAATTAAACACCAAAATGTAAATTTGAACAGATAGAAAAAAAAATTCAACAGATAAATTAAGGAGTAAAATTGAAAACAAAACGTCTTTCAAAACAAACAAAAGGACTTCTCACCAAATTATTTTACTCAATGCCGGCAGAGAACCATCGGAGGAGAAGACTTCAGTGATCCAGCTCCTTATGGACAGTTTTTTTTTTCAACCACACAGACCCAATTCTTCCACTTTTTTTTTTATTTTAAGTTTTTGATCTGTGTTGTTGTTCTACGATGAAACAAATTGCAACAGGTAGTTGTAAATGAAAAAAAAATTAAAAATTAAGCAGATAAAAATAATAAAAAAAATTGAACAGATAGATATATACTGGATTGTATGTGAGAAAGAATTTCAACAGATAGAGAGAAAGAACCGAAGAAAGAGATAGAAAGATTGCAACAGATGCTGATTTGGTGTATTTCAACAGATAAAAAAATTGAACAGTTAAAAATAAATTGAACATTGTGACTGGTTTGTTGAACATATAAGAAATTTTGGATAGATATTTGAACAGATAAGAGATTAAAATTGAATTGATAACAAAATCTACAAAAAAATTTGAAAAGATAGCGAAAAAAAGTGTACAAATAGTCAACTCTTTTTAATATATAGACAAAAAAAATAATTAAACATTTAAATGTAAATTTGAACATATAAAAAAAAAATTCAACAGACAAATTAAGAAGTAAAATTGAAAACAAAACGCTTTTCAAAACAAACAAAAGGACTTCTTTCCAAATTATTTTACTCAATGCCTGCAGAGGACCATCGGAGGAGAAGACTCCATTGATCCAGCTCCTTATGGACAGTTTTTTTTTTCAAGCACACAGACCCAATTCTCCGACTTCTTTTTTTTTTTTTTTAAGTTTTTGATCTGTGTTGTTGTTCTACGATGTAACAAATTCCAAGAGATAGTTGTAAATGAAAAAAAAAATTAAAAATTAAGCAGAGAAAAATATTAAAAAAATTCAACAGATATATATACTGGATTATATGTGTGAAGGAATTTCAACAGATAGAGAGAAAGAACCAAAGAGAGAGAAAGAAAGATTGCAACAGATCCTGATTTGGTGTATTTCAACAGATAATAAAATTGAACAGATAAAAATAAATTGAACATTCTGACTGGTTTGTTGAACAGATAAGAAATTTTGCATAGATATTTGAACAGATAAGAGATTAAAATTGAATTGATAACAAAATCTAGAAAGAAATTTGAAAAGATAGGGAAAAAAAGTGAACAGATAGCCAACTTTCTTGAATATATAGACAAAAAAAAAATTAAACACTAAAATGTAAATTTGAACAGATGGAAAAAAAATTCAACAGATAAATTAAGGAGTAAAATTTAAAACAAAACGTTTTTCAAAAGAAACAAAAAGACTTCTCACCAAATTATTTTACTCAAATGGCTACAGAGAACTATCGGAGGAGAAGACTCCATTGATCTAGCACCTTATGGACAGTTTTTTTTTTCAACCTCACAGACCCAATTCTTCCACTTTTTATTTTTTATTTTTTTAAGTTGTTGATCTCTGTTGTTGTTCTACGATTGAACAAATTGCAACAGATAGTTGTAAATGAAAAAAAAATTTAAAAATTAAGCAGATAAAAATAAATAAAAAAATTGAATAGATATATATATATATACGGGATTATATGTGAGAAAGAATTTCAACATATAGGGAGAAAGAACCAAAGAGAGAGAAAGAAAGATTGCAACAAATCCTGATTTGGTGCATTTCAACAGATAATAAAATTGAAAAGATAAAAATAAATTGAACATTGTGACTGGGTTGTTGAACAGATAAGAAATTTTAGATAGATATTTGAACAGAAAAGAGATTAAAATTGAACTGATAACAAAATCTAGAAAAAAATTTAAAAAGATAGGGGAATAAAGTGAACAGATAGTCAACTTTTTTGAATATATAGACAAAAAATAATAATTAAACACTAAAATGTAAATTTGAACAGATAGAAAAAAAATTCAATAGATAAATTAAGGAGTAAAATTGAAAACAAAATGTAAGGACCCACATTTCATGCCTTAGTCATGCTTGCATGCACTTATACGATTTTGCCTTGTTATGATTTGCATTCATGAATCTTGCCTTGTTTTGTATATGATTTGCCTAAGTGTTATATGCATGCTTTGTTCCTCTCTTGCTATCCTAAGCCTAAGTCAAGCCTAGGTTATGTCAAGCCTAGGTTATGTTAAGCCTAGATCATTTCCGAGCCGAGGTCATCTTAAGCCTTTAATTGTTTTGGAATCCCTTTGTTTGACCTCTGCCTTTGTTCTGGCATATTGGCCGAGATGATTATCATCTGGGCCGAGGTGTGTATCGCCGAGGCCGAGATGTGTATTATCTAGGCCGAGATGTTATCTTGAACTGAAGTGATCTTGTCCTGGAAGTGGTATGGCCTAGACCGAGGTGTGGCACATCTAGGCCGAGGTGTGGCACAGCTTAGTCAAGTGTTGTCCTTCCTAGCCGAGATCATTGTCATCCTAGTTGCCAAGGCTCTGTCCTTCCAAGCCGATGTCATTGTTACCTTGCTGCCGAAGTGTTGTTCTTAGCTGAGGTCATTGTCCTTTGTTTGCCGATGTCTTGTCTTTTGCTGATGTCATCACTTGCCGGAGTGTTTCCTGTGAAGCTTGTTAGATACGCTTTGTCAGAACCTTGTCTTGTCAATCAGTCACCTTTTTGAGGAGGACCAACCCGGTAGTGCCACGTGTCCGAGCTGAGTGTTAAATCAGCCGATGGAGAGAGAAACCCCTCATTTGTTGTATATCTATATTTTGAAGAAGAGAGAGAAGCTCTAGAAGAGGGAGAAGGGTTCTTGAGAGAGAGTAGATCTTCCAAGCTTGATTCCTAGAGATCGAACCGTTAGATCCATGTTCTAAGGTTAGAATCTTGATCTGTGCATGTTGTTCTATATGTTTATGTTATTGCATTGCACGATTGAACATGTTTTGTAAGCCATGCATCGTTTTGAAGTTCGGTTTTAGAAAGAGAAAATAGTGTTCATGTGTTCTTCAAGAAAAGTCATGTTTTGATCCGAAAGCTCATGCCAAGATATGTGTTTTTGTGTTTGTTTTCGCATGATCTTCAAGTATGGGTGCCCAGGTCCATGATTTCGAACTCATAGCATGAAAACCCAGATTTTGAATAAGGAAGTTATGATTTTGGCATGCATTCCATTCATGTTCTTCATGTTCATGTTCTTCATGTTCTTCATGGGTGGAAACCTAGATTTCTAGACTTCACTTCCTGAAGTGTAATCGCCGAGATCATTCTTACCTAGACCTCACACTCAGGCCAAGCATCGTATCTCACCTTGGCCTACCTTGCATGATCACTTGCACTTGTCTTGTTTGAACCTCGGCACGCTGGCGCACGCCGAAGCCTGGGTAACCACACCTCGGCCAGGAGGTGTGGGACCTCGGCAAAGACCTGGTTAGTACCCAGCATGTCCTCCGACATGTAAAACAGTGTTTTGACTTCCAGCATGTTTTCCCGAGATCATTTGCATGTATGTAAGACTTGTTTTGAGAAGTATGTTCAGTAGGCCTTGCTATGTGTTTGTAGGACTTGGACCTTTGCCTTGATCCGACGTCCCAAGAACTAGGTGAGTGGTATTTTTAATAAAGCTATGTTATAACGTTTTGATAAAGGCTTTGCTTTGCTTTGTTTTGAAAAGTATTTGTTAAGCATGAATGATCACCCCTATTTTGATATATGAAGTTTAAGTGTTATGTATCAAGTATAAGCTTTGTTTTGATGTCATCATGTTGAGTCCTTATGTGCCAGAGGACTATAAGCTTGAGTGGCACATTCAAGATAAGTCTCTCGTGTTTAAGCAGGCTTTATGCCACTTTGTAAGGGCTTCTGCCATTGTGATATGAGACAAAGTGCTACACGGATCTAAGTGCTATACTGTGAGACACCTCTAGAATCTACGGAGCTAAGTGCTACAGTGTGAGCCACCTCTAGAGTCTGTGTGAGACACCTCTTGGGATCATTTATCTGTGAGTAAGGGCTATGAAGCAAAGTGCTGCACGGATCTAAGTGCTACACTGTGAGTCACCTCTAGAATCTACGGAGCTAAGTGCTACAGTGTGAGCCACCTCTAGAGTCTGTGTGAGACACCTCTTGGGTTCACAATATGGTGAAAAAGGGCTACGGGCCTAAGTCACATAAGTAAGCAAGTTTTGTAAGATTTGATTGATGAATACGGTTCTTCCTATGTTTTGACGCAAGTTCTGCCAAGTATGTTTCGTATAAGTTATGCTAAGTACATGCTTTGATATAAGTTTTGCCAAGTATGCTTTGTACAGTTATGCCAGGAACATGTTTTGACCAAGATATGATATGTGCAATGTTTTGACAAGAACCTCGGGAATCATTCATGGAACCCCTTTATTATTTGTACCATTCACTGAGTTTCAGGCTCACCCCTCTCTATATATATGTAGGTTCCAAGCAAGAAGTCGGCTCCGCCGAGATGTATGTTTTGTACCCGATGTTTGTATGCATGTTTACGTCGGCAATGCTTATGTCGGCATTTTGTGTTTAGGTCGGCAACCTTGTGTTTACATCGGTAGTTCTGCAGACGATGATCTCTTGACTTGTATTCGTTATATTTGTTTATGTCGGCTTGTGAAGCCCTTTTGTAAAGATGTAATATGTATATTGTTTACGTTGTATTCAAGTTGTAAAGTTATGATTAAGACGTATGGCATTTCATTGGATCTATGCACAGCTCTTATGGACCATTTGTATTTTAAGTTATTGCTTCCGCTCTTGTTAGCCCCATATGTATACTCTGATTGTGTGTGATTTTGGAAAGTTGGCCTTCGGTAACCACGGGTTACTGGCCATCACAGCACCATCCTACTAGGGGCGGGTTGGGGTCGTGACAGAATGGTATCAGAGCACGAGATCCACATAGTATGTTGTTCACACACTTTGAGTCCTAAAGAGCATAGGATATCCCTTAGACTTGATATTAGGAATTGCATCATATTGCTTGCTACTTGACAAGGTGTGCATCATCTCGGCATTAGCATTTACCACACTGGCATGATCATGTTCACTTGCATACATGTCTATTTGTCCATGCATCACCTCGGCATGATCATTTTCACTTGCATGTATGTTTATTTCTTCATTTTGTTTTAAGAGTCGCATTTTGCATACCTTTAGCATCATGAGAAGAGGTAGACCCCCGGTTGGCCGAGATCAGTCCGAGGCCAGAATAGACAGATTGGAAAGGATGGTAGAAGGTTTGGCCCACGAGTTAAGGCAAGCAAGGCAGCAGAACACTGGTACTACATCTACTCAGGTCGAGCAGACTGATGGCCGACGTGCAGATCCGCCTGCACCCCCTCCGGTGCAGCAAGTGCCTCCACAGCCAGCTTTGTATGGGGAAGGTACATTGACTTTGATCAAAGAGTTCAAGAAGATGAAACCGCCGAAGTTCCAAGGAGGTATAGAGCCGATGAAGGCATAAGCTTGGGTTTTAGAGATGGAGAAGTTGTTCGAGGTTTTTCCCAGTACCGATGCTCAGAAGGTGTCATTGGCAGCATTCACATTGGAAGATGACGCTCGCAGATGGTGGATGATGATCCGAGAAGGTAATCCAGACTTGACTTGGGCCAGATTTTTAGAGTTGTTCTACAACAAACATTTTCCCCTAAGTGTTCGAAACCAGAAGGCTACCGAATTTCAGACTTTGATGCAAGGCAACCGGACAGTGGCAGAATACGACCGCGCTTTTACTGAATTGGCGAGGTTTGCACCTCACATGGTCAACGATGAATATATGAAGGCTAGAAAGTTTGAGAGTGGGCTTCGAGGGCCAATACAAGACCGGGTTAACCTGCACAACATGCCGACGTATGCTGGAGTATTAGATAAAGCCATCCTAGCAGAAGCCAACCTGAACAGAAGTCAAAGTTCAGGAGAGAGTCAGAAGAAGAAGCAAGCCCATAACAATCAGAAGAAGAGGCCGACTTATGACAATCGCGAAGAGGAAGCAGACCTGGATGATGCCGAGGAGAAGACAAAGGAGGATCGTCCTAACAACGCGAACCCGGAAGGTGACATCAGGCCGAAGTGTACAACTTGTGGGAAACAACATTTTGGGGTTTGTTTTCGAGCAACTGGAGCATGTTTTGGATGTGGCGAGATGGGCCACCGTGTGAAGGATTGTCCGAAGGCAAAGGTCAGAAAAGATATGAAGAGATGAGCATTTGACATTTGAAGCTGTTTTGGGGACATGGTAAGTCAAGTTTGGGGACCAAACTTCCTTAAGGGGGGAAGGATGTAAGGACCCACATTTCATGCCTTAGTCATGCTTGCATGCACTTATACGATTTTGCCTTGTTATGATTTGCATTCATGAATCTTGCCTTGTTTTGTATATGATTTGCCTAAGTGTTATATGCATGCTTTGTTCCTCTCTTGCTATCCTAAGCCTAAGTCAAGCCTAGGTTATGTCAAGCCTAGGTTATGTTAAGCCTAGATCATTTCCGAGCCGAGGTCATCTTAAGCCTTTAATTGTTTTGGAATCCCTTTGTTTGACCTCTGCCTTTGTTCTGGCATATTGGCCGAGATGATTATCATCTGGGCCGAGGTGTGTATCGCCGAGGCCGAGATGTGTATTATCTAGGCCGAGATGTTATCTTGAACTGAAGTGATCTTGTCCTAGAAGTGGTATGGCCTAGACCGAGGTGTGGCACATCTAGGCCGAGGTGTGGCACAGCTTAGTCAAGTGTTGTCCTTCCTAGCCGAGATCATTGTCATCCTAGTTGCCAAGGCTCTGTCCTTCCAAGCCGATGTCATTGTTACCTTGCTGCCGAAGTGTTGTTCTTAGCTGAGGTCATTGTCCTTTGTTTGCCGATGTCTTGTCTTTTGCCGATGTCATCACTTGCCGGAGTGTTTCCTGTGAAGCTTGTTAGATACGCTTTGTCAGAACCTTGTCATGTCAATCAGTCACCTTTTTGAGGAGGACCAACCCGGTAGTGCCACGTGTCCGAGCTGAGTGTTAAATCAGCCGATGGAGAGAGAAACCCCTCATTTGTTGTATATCTATATTTTGAAGAAGAGAGAGAAGCTCTAGAAGAGGGAGAAGGGTTCTTGAGAGAGAGTAGATCTTCCAAGCTTGATTCCTAGAGATCGAACCGTTAGATCCGTGTTCTAAGGTTAGAATCTTGATCTGTGCATGTTGTTCTATGTGTTTATGTTATTGCATTGCACGATTGAACATGTTTTGTAAGCCATGCATCGTTTTGAAGTTCGGTTTTAGAAAGAGAAAATAGTGTTCATGTGTTCTTCAAGAAAAGTCATGTTTTGATCCGAAAGCTCATGCCAAGATATGTGTTTTTGTGTTTGTTTTCGCATGATCTTCAAGTATGGGTGCCCAGGTCCATGATTTCGAACTCATAGCATGAAAACCCAGATTTTGAATAAGGAAGTTATGATTTTGGCATGCATTCCATTCATGTTCTTCATGTTCATGTTCTTTATGTTCTTCACGGGTGGAAACCCAGATTTCCAGACTTCACTTCCCGAAGTGTAATCGCCGAGATCATTCTTACCTAGACCTCACACTCAAGCCAAGCATCGTATCTCACCTTGGCCTACCTTGCATGATCACTTGCACTTGTCTTGTTTGAACCTCGGCACGCTGGCGCACGCCGAAGCCTGGGTAACCACACCTCGGCCAGGAGGTGTGGGACCTCGGCAAAGACCTGGTTAGTACCCAGCATGTCCTCCGACATGTAAAACAGTGTTTTGACTTCCAGCATGTTTTCCCGAGATCATTTGCATGTATGTAAGACTTGTTTTGAGAAGTATGTTCAGTAGGCCTTGCTATGTGTTTGTAGGACTTGGACCTTTGCCTTGATCCGACGTCCCAAGAACTAGGTGAGTGGTATTTTTAATAAAGCTATGTTATAACGTTTTGATAAAGGCTTTGCTTTGCTTTGTTTTGAAAAGTATTTGTTAAGCATGAATGATCACCCCTATTTTGATATATGAAGTTTAAGTGTTATGTATCAAGTATAAGCTTTGTTTTGATGTCATCATGTTGAGTCCTTATGTGCCAGAGGACTATAAGCTTGAGTGGCACATTCAAGATAAGTCTCTCGTGTTTAAGCAGGCTTTATGCCACTTTGTAAGGGCTTCTGCCATTGTGATATGAGACAAAGTGCTACACGGATCTAAGTGCTATACTGTGAGACACCTCTAGAATCTACGGAGCTAAGTGCTACAGTGTGAGCCACCTCTAGAGTCTGTGTGAGACACCTCTTGGGATCATTTATCTGTGAGTAAGGGCTATGAAGCAAAGTGCTGCACGGATCTAAGTGCTACACTGTGAGTCACCTCTAGAATCTACGGAGCTAAGTGCTACAGTGTGAGCCACCTCTAGAGTCTGTGTGAGACACCTCTTGGGTTCACAATATGGTGAAAAAGGGCTACGGGCCTAAGTCACATAAGTAAGCAAGTTTTGTAAGATTTGATTGATGAATACGGTTCTTCCTATGTTTTGACGCAAGTTCTGCCAAGTATGTTTCGTATAAGTTATGCTAAGTACATGCTTTGATATAAGTTTTGCCAAGTATGCTTTGTACAGTTATGCCAGGAACATGTTTTGACCAAGATATGATATGTGCAATGTTTTGACAAGAACCTTGGGAATCATTCATGGAACCCCTTTATTATTTGTACCATTCACTGAGTTTCAGGCTTACCCCTCTCTATATATATGTAGGTTCCAAGCAAGAAGTCGGCTCCGCCGAGATGTATGTTTTGTACCCGATGTTTGTATGCATGTTACGTCGGCAATGCTTATGTCGGCATTTTGTGTTTAGGTCGGCAACCTTGTGTTTACATCGGCAGTTCTGCAGACGATGATCTCTTGACTTGTATTCGTTATATTTGTTTATGTCGGCTTGTGAAGCCCTTTTGTAAAGATGTAATATGTATATTGTTTACGTTGTATTCAAGTTGTAAAGTTATGATTAAGACGTATGGCATTTCATTGGATCTATGCACAGCTCTTATGGACCATTTGTATTTTAAATTATTGCTTCCGCTCTTGTTAGCCCCATATTTATACTCTGATTGTGTGTGATTTTGGAAAGTTGGCCTTCGGTAACCACGGGTTACTGGCCATCACGGCACCATCCTACTAGGGGCGGGTTGGGGTCGTGACACAAAACGTCGTTCAAAACAAACAAAAGGACTTCTGACCAAATTATTTTACTCAATGCCTGCAGAAAACCATCGGAGGAGAAGACTCCATCGATCCAGCTCCTTATGGACAGTTTTTTTTTCAATCACACAGACCCAATTCTTCCACTTATTTTTTTTTTTTAAGTTGTTGATTTGTGTTGTTGTTCTACGATGAAACAAATTGCAACAGATAATTGTAAATGAAAAAAAAAATTAAAAATTAAGCAGATAAAAATAATTAAAAACAATTGAACAGATATATATACTGGATTATATGGGAGAAAGAATTTCAACATATAGAGAGAAAGAACCAAAGAGAGAGAAAGAAAGATTGCAACAGATCCTGATTTGGTATATTTCAACAGATAAAAATAAATTAAACATTGTCACTGGTTTGTTGAGCAGATAAGAAATTTTGGATAGATATATGTGAACAGATAAGAGATTAAAATTGAATTGATAACAAAATCTAGAAAAAAAATTTGAAAAGATAGGGAAAAAAAAGTGAACAGATAGTCAACTTTTTTGAATATATAGACAAAAAATAATAATTAAACACTAAAATGTAAATTTGAACATATAGAAAAAAAATTAAACAGATAAATTAAGGAGTAAAATCGAAAACAAAACGTCTTTCAAAACAAACAAAAGGACTTCTCACCAAATTATTTTACTCAATGCCAGCAGAGAACCATCGGAGGAGAAGACTCCAGTGATCCAGCTCCTTATGGACAGTTTTTATTTTCAACCACACAGACCCAATTCTTCCACTTTTTTTTTTTTTTTTTTAAAGTTTTTGATATGTGTTGTTGTTCTACGATGAAACAAATTGCAACAGATAGTTGTAAATGAAAAAAAAAATTAAAAATTAAGCAGATAAAAATAATAATAAAAATTGAACAGATATATATATACTGGATTGTATGTGAGAAAGAATTTCAACAGATAGAGAGAAAGAACCGAAGAAAGAGAAAGAAAGATTGTAACAGATCCTGATTTGGTGTATTTCAACAGATAAAAAAATTGAACAGTTAATAATAAATTGAACATTGTGACTGGTTTGTTGAACATATAAGAAATTTTGGATAGATATTTGAACAGATAAGAGATTAAAATTGAATTGATAATTAAATCTACAAAAAAATTTGAAAAGATAGCGAAAAAAAATTGAACAAATAGTCAACTTTTTTTAATATATAGACAAAAAAAATAATTAAACATTTAAATGTAAATTTGAACATATAAAAAAAAAATTCAACAGATAAATTAAGGAGTAAAATTGAAAACAAAACGTTTTTCAAAACAAACAGAAGAACTTCTTTCCAAATTATTTTACTCAATGCCTGCAGAGGACCATCGGAGGAGAAGACTCCATTGATCCAGCTCCTTATGGACAGTTTTTTTTTTCAAGCACACAGACCCAATTCTCCGACTTCTTTTTTTTTTTTTTTAAGTTTTTGATCTGTGTTGTTGTTCTACGATGAAACAAATTGCAAGAGATAGTTGTAAATGAAAAAAAAATAAAAATTAAGCAGAGAAAAATATTAAAAAAATTCAACAGATATATATATACTGGATTATATGTGAGAAGGAATTTCAACAGATAGAGAGAAAGAACCAAAGAGAGAGAAAGAAAGATTGCAACAGATCCTGATTTGGTGTATTTCAACAGATAATAAAATTGAACAGATAAAAATAAATTGAACATTGTGACTGGTTTGTTGAACAGATAGGAAATTTTGTATAGATATTTGAACAAATAAGAGATTAAAATTGAATTGATAACAAAATCTAAAAAAAAAAAATTGAAAAGATAGGGAAAAAAAGTGAACAGATAGTCAACTTTTTTGAATATATAGACAAAAAAAAAATTAAACACTTAAATGTAAATTTGAACATATAGAAAAAAAATTCAATAGATAAATTAAGGAATAAAATTGAAAACAAAGCCTTTTTCAAAACAAACAAAAAGACTTCTGATCAAATTATTTTACTCAATGCCTACAGAGAACCATCGGAGGAGAAGACTCCATTGATCCAGCTCCTTATGGACAGTTTTTTTTTCAACCACACAGACCCAATTCTTTTTTTTTTTTAATGTTTTTGATCTGTGTAGTTGTTCTACGATGAAACAAATTGCAACAGATAGTTGTAAATGAAAAAAAATTAAAAATTAAGCAGATAAAAATAGTAAAAAAAAATTGAACAGATATATATATACTAGATTATATGTGAGAAGGAATTTCAACAGATAGAGAGAAAGAACCAAAGAAAGGGAAAGAAAGATTGCAACAGATCCTGATTTGGTGTATTTCAACAGATAATAAAATTGAACGGATAAAAATAAATTGAACATTGTGACTGGTTTGTTGATCAGATAAGAAATTTTGGGTAGATATTTGAACAGATAAGAGATTAAAGTTGAATTGATAACAAAATGTAGAAAAAAAATTGAAAAGATAGGGAAAAAAAGTGAACAGATAGTCAACTTTTTTGAATATATAGACAAAAAAAAAATTAAACACTTAAATGTAAATTCGAACATATAGAAAAAGAAATTCAATAGATAAATTAAGGAGTAAAATTGAAAACAAAACGTTTTTCAAAACAAACAAACGGACTTCTGACCAAATTATTTTACTCAATGCCTGCAGAGGACCATCGGAGAAGAAGACTCCATTGATCCAGCTCCTTATGGACATTTTTTTTTTCAAGTAATGGACCCAATTCTTCTTTTTTTTTTTTGTTTTCTTCGTTTTTTTTTTATCTGTGTTGTTGTTCTACAATGAAACAAATTGCAACAGATAGTTGTAAATGCAAAAAAAAATTAAAAACTATGCAGATAAAAATAATAAAAAAAATTAAACAGATACATATATATATACTAGATTATATGTGAGAAAGAATTTCAACAGATAAAGAGAAAGAACCAAAGAAAGAGAAAGAAAGATTGCAACAGATCCTGATTTGGTGTATTTCAACAGATAATAAAATTGAACAGATAAAAATAAATTGAACATTGTGACTGGTTTGTTGAACAGATAAGAAATTTTGGATAGATATTTGAACAGATAAGAGATTAAAATTGAAGTGATAACAAAATCGAGAAAAAAATTTGAAAGGATAGGGAAAAAAAGTGAACAGATAGTCAACTTTTTTTAATATATAGACAAAAAAATAATTAAACACTGAAATGTAAATTTGAACATATAGAAAAAAAATTCAACAGATAAATTAAGAAGTACAATTGAAAACAAAACTTTTTTCAAAACAAACAAAAGGACTTCTGACCAAATTATTTTTCTCAATGCCTACAGAAGACCATCGGAGGAGAAGACTCCATTGATCCAGCTCCTTATGGACAGTTTTTTTTTCAAGCACACAGACCCAATTCTTTCACTTTTTTTTTTCTTTTTTTTTTTTAAAGTTTTTGATATGTGTTGTTGTTCAACGATGAAACAAATTGCAACAGATAGTTGTAAATGAAAAAAAAAATTAAAAATTTAGCAGAGAAAAATATTTAAAAAATTTAACAAATATATATATACTGTATTATATGTGAGAAAAAATTTCAATAGATAAAGAGAAAGAACGAAAGAGAGAGAAAGAAAGATTGCAACAGATCCTGATTCGGTGTATTTCAACAGATAATAAAATTTACAGATAAAAATAAATTGAACATTGTGACTGGTTCGTTGAACATATAAGAAATTTTGGATAGATATTTGAACAGATAAGAGATTAAAATTGAATTGATAATAAAATATAGAGAAAAATTTTAAAAGATAGGGAAAAAAAAGTGAACAGATAGTTCCTTATGGACAGTTTTTTTTTCCAACCACACAGACCCAATTCTTCAACTTTTTTTTTATTATTATTATTTTTTTTAAAGTTGTTGATCTGTGTTGTTGTTCTACGATGAAACAAATTGCAACAGATAGTTGTAAGTGAAAAAGATAATTAAAAATTAAATAGATAAAAATAATTAAAAAAAATTGAACAGATATATGTATACTGGATTATATGTGAGAAAGAATTTCAACATATAGAGAGAAAGAACCAAAGAGAGAGAAAGAAAGATTGCAACAGATCCTGATTTGGTGTATTTCAACAGATAATAAAATTAAAAAGATAAAAATAAATTGAACATTGTGACTGGTTTGTTAAACAGATAAGAAATTTTGGATAGATATTTGAACAGATAAAAGATTAAAATTGAACTAATAAAAAAATCTAGAAACAAATTTGAAAAGATGGTGAAAAAAAGTGAACAGATAGTCAAATTTCTTGAATATATAGACAAAAAAAATAATTAAACATTAAAATGTAAATTTGAACAGATAGAAAAAAAAATTCAACAGATAAATTAAGGAGTAAAATTGAAAACAAAACGTCTTTCAAAACAAATAAAAGGACTTCTCGCCAAATTATTTTACTCAATGCCTGCTGAGAACCATCGGAGGAGAAGACTCCATTGATCCAGCTCCTTATGGACAGCTTTTTTTTTCAACCACACAGACCCAATTCTTCATTTTTTTTTAATGTTTTTGATCTGTGTTGTTGTTCAGCGATGAAAAAAATTGCAACAGATAGTTGTAAATGAAAAAAAATAAATTTAAGCAGATAAAAATATTTAAAAAATTGAACAGATATATATATACTAGATTATATGTGAGAAAGAATTTCAACAGATAGAGAGAAAGAACCGAAGAGAGAGAAAGAAAAATTGCAACAGATCCTGATTTGGTGTATTTCAACAAATAATAAAATTGAAAAGATAAAAATAAATTGAACATTCTGACTGGTTTGTTGAACAGATAAGAAATTTTGGATTGATATTTGAACAGATAAGAGATTAAAATTGAATTGATAAGAAAATCTAGAAAAAAAAATTGAAAACATAAGGAAAAAAAGTGAACAGATAGTCAACTTTTTTGAATATATAGACGAAAAAAAAAACTAAACACTTAAATGTAAATTTTAACATATAGAAAAAAAAAATCAATAGATAAATTAAGGAGTAAAATTGAAAACAAAACGTTTTTCAAAACAAACAAAAAGACTTCTAACCAAATTATTTTACTCAATGCCTGCAGAGAACCATCGGAGCAGAAGACTTCATTGATCCAGCTGCTTATGGACAGTTTTTTTTTTCAACCACACATACCCAATTCTTTTTTTTTTTTTTTAATGTTTTTGATCTGTGTTGTTGTTCTACGATGAAAGAAATTGCAACAGATAGTTGTAAATGAAAAAAAAATTTAAAAATTAAGCAGATAAAAATAATAAAAAAAATCAAACAGATATATATACTGGATTATATGTGACAAAGAATTTCAACAGATAGAGAGAAAGAACCAAAGAAAGGGAAAGAAAGATTGCAACAGATCCAAATTTGGTGTATTTCAACAGATAATAAAATTGAACAGATAAAAATAAATTGAACATTGTGACTGGTTTGTAGAACAGATAAGAAATTTTGGAAAGATATTTGAACCAATAAGAGATTAAAGTTGAATTGATAACAAAATCTAAATTTTTTTTTGAAAAGATAGGTAAAAAAAGTGAACATATAGTCAACTTTTTTGAATATATAGACAAAAAAAATAATTAAACAGTTAAATGTAAATTCGAACATATAGAAAAAAAAATTCAATAAATAAATTAAGGAGTAAAATTGAAAACAAAACGTTTTTCAAAACAAACAAAAGGACTTCTGACCAAATTATTTTACTCAATGCCTGCAGAGGACCATCGGAGGAGAATACTCCATTGATTCAGCTCCTTATGGACAATTTTCTTTTTCAAGTACACAGACCCAGTTCTTCTTCTTCTTTTTTTTTTTTTTTTTAGTTTTTGATCTGTGTTGTTGTTCTACAATAAAACAAATTGCAACAGATAGTTGTAAATGAAAAAAAATTAAAAATTATGCGGATAAAAATAATAAAAAAAATTGAGCAGATATATATACTAGATTATATGTGAGAAAAAATTTCAACAGATAAAGAGAAAGAACCAAAGAACGAGAAAAAAAATTGCAACAGATCCTGATTTGTTGTATTTCAACAGATAATAAAATTGAACAGATAAAAATAAATTGAACATTGTGACCGGTTTGTTGAACAGATAAGAAATTTTGGACAGATATTTGAACAGATAAGGGATTAAAATTGAATTGATAACAAAATCTAGAAAAAAATTTGAAAGGATAGGGAAAAAAAGTGAACAGATAGTCAACTTTTTTTAATATATAGAGAAAAAAATAATTAAACACTAAAATGTAAAATTGAACATATAGAAAAAAAAAATTTAACAGATAAATTAAGGAGTACAATTGAAAACAAAACGTTTTTCAAAACAAACAAAAGGACTTCTGACCAAATTATTTTACTCAATGCCTGCAGAGGGCCATCGGAGGAGAAGACTCCATTGATCCAGCTCCTTATGGACAGTTTTTTTTTCAAGCACACAGACCCAATTCTTTCACTTTTTTTTTTCTAAGTTTTTGATCTGTGTTGTTGTTCTACGAGGAAACAAATTGCAAGAGGTAGTTGTAAATGAAAAAAAAATTAAAAATTTAGCTGAGAAAAATATTTAAAAAATTGAACAGATATATATATACTGGATTATATGTGGGAAAGAATTTCAATAGATAAAGAGAAAGAACCAAAGAGAGAGAAACAAAGATTCCAACAGATCCTGATTTGGTGTATTTCAACACATAATAAAATTGAACAGATAAAAATAAATTGAACATTGTGACTGGTTCGTTGAACAGATAAGAAATTTTGGATAGAAATTTTGGATAGATATTTGAACAGATAAGAGATTAAAATTGAATTGATAATAAAATCTAGAGAAAAATTTGAAAAGATAGGGGAAAAAAGTGAACAGATAGTCAACTTTTTTGAATATATAGACAAAAAAATAATAATTAAACACTAAAATGTAAATTTGAACAGATAGAAAAAAAAATTCAACAGATAAATTAAGGAGTAAAATTGAAAACAAAACGTCTTTCAAAACAAACAAAAAGACTTCTCACCAAATTATTTTACTCAATGCCTGCAGAAGACCAACGGAGGAGAAGACTCCATTGATCTAGCTCCTTATGGACAATTTTTTTTTTCAACCACACAGACCCAATTCTTTCACTTTTTTTTTTTTTTTTTTAAGTTGTTGATCTGTGTTGTTGTTCTACGATGAAACAAATTGCAACAGATAGTTGTAAATGAAAAAAATAATTAAAAATTAAGCAGATAAAAATGATTAAAAAAATTGAACAGATATACGTATACTGGATTATATGAGAGAAAGAATTTCAACATATAGAGAGAAAGAACCAAAGAGAGAGAAAGAAAGATTGCAACAGATATTCATTTGGTGTATTTTAACAGATAATAAAATTGAAAAGATAAAAATAAATTGAACATTGTGACTGGTTTGTTGAACAGATAAGAAATTTTGGATAGATATTTGAACAGATAAGAGATTAAAATTGAACTGATAACAAAATCTAGAAAAAAATTTGAAAAGATAGGGAAAAAAAGTGAACAGATAGTCAACTTTTTTCAATATATAGACAAAAAAATATAATTAAACACTAAAATTTAAATTTGAACAGATAGAAAAAACAATTCAACAGATAAATTAATGAGTAAAATTGAAAAGAAAACTTCTTTCAAAACAAACAAAAAGACTTCTCACCAAATTATTTTACTCAATGCCTGCAGAGAACCATCGGAGGAGAAGGCTCTATTGATCTAGCTCCATATGGACAGTTTTTTTTTCAAGCACACAGACCCAATTCTTTCACTTTTTTTTTTTAAGTATCTGATCTGTGTTGTTGTTCTACGATGAAACAAATTGCAACAGAGAGTTTTAAATGAAAAAAAAAATTAAAAATTAAGCAGATAAAAATATTAAAAAAATTGAACAGATATATATATACTGGATTACGTGTGAGAAAGAATTTCAACAGATAGAGAGAAAGAACCAAAGAGAGAGAAAGAAAGATTGCAACAGATCCTGATTTGGTGTATTTCAACAGATAATAAAATTGAACAGATAAAAATAAATTGAACTTTGTGACTGGTTCGTTGAATAGATAAGAAATTTTGGATAGATATTTGAACCGATAAGATATTAAAATTGAGCAGATAATAAAATCTAGAAAAAAATTTGAAAAGATAGGGAAAAAAAGTGAACAGATTGTCAACTTTTTTGAATATATAGACCAAAAAAAACAATTAAACACTAAAATGTAAATTTGAACAGATAGAAAAAAAAATTCAACAGATAAATTAAGGAGTAAAATTAAAAATAAAACATCTTTCAAAACAAACAAAAGGATTTCTCACCAAATTATTTTACTTAATGCTTGCAGAGGACCATCAGAGGAGAAGACTCCATTGATCCAGCTCCTGATGGACAGTTTTTTTTTTAAGCACACAGACCCAATTCTTTTTCTTTTTTTTTTAAAAAGTTTTTTATTTGTGTTGTTGTTCTACGATGAAACAAATTGCAACAGATAGTTGTAAATGAAAAAAAAATTAAAAATTAAGCAGATAAAAATAATTAAAAAAATTGAACAGATATATATATACTGGATTATATGTGAGAAAGAATTTCAATATATAGAGAGAAAGAACCAAAGAGAGAGAAAGAAAGATTGCAACAGATCCTGATTTGGTGTATTTCAACAGATAATAAAATTGAACAGATAAAAATAAATTGAACATTGTGACTGGTTTGTTGAACATATAAGAAATTTTGGATAGATATTTGAACAGATAAGAGATTAAAATTGAATTGATAACAAAATCAAGAAAAAAATTTCAAAAGATAGCGGAAAAAAGTGAACAGATAGTCAACTTTTTTGAATATATAGACAAAAAAAATAATTAAACACTTAAATTTAAATTTGAACATATAGAAAAAAAATTCAACAGATAAATTAAGGAGTAAAATTGAAAAGAAAACGTCTTTCAAAACAAACAAAAGGACTTCTCAGCAAATTATTTTACTCAATGCCTGCAGAGGTCCATCGGTGAGAAGACTCCAGTGATTCAGCTCCTTATAGACAGTTCTTTTTTCAAGCACACAGACCCAATTCTTCTACCCTTTTTTTTTTTTTTTAAAGTTTTTGATCTGTGTTGTTGTCTTACGATGAAACAAATTGCAACAGATAGTTGTAACTGAAAAAAATAAATAAAAATTAAGCAGATAAAAATAATAAAAAAGTTGAACAGATATATAAATACTGGATTATATGTGAGAAAAAATTTCATCAAATAGAGAGAAAGAACCAAAGAGAGAGAAAGAAAGATTGCAACAGATCCTGATTTGGTGTATTTCAACAGATAATAAAATTGAACAGATAAAAATAAATTGAACATTGTGACTAGTTTGTTGAACAGATAAGAAAAGTTGGATAAATATTTGAACAGATAAGAGATTAAAATTGAATTGATAACAAAATTTAGAAAAAAATTTTAAAAGACAGGGAAAAAAAGTGAACAGATAGTAAACTTTTTTGAATATATAGACAAAAAAAAAATTAAACACTTAAATGTAAATTTGAACATATAAAAAAAAACATTCAACAGATAAATTAAGGAGTAAAATTGAAAACAAAATGTTTTTCAAAACAAACAAAAGGACTTTTGAAAAATATTATTTTACTCAATGACTGCAGAAGACATCGGAGGAGAAGACTCCACTGATCCAGCTCCTTATGAACAGTTTTTTCTTCAAGCACACAGAACCAATTTTTCCAATTTTTTTTTTAAAGTTTTTGATCTGTGTTGTTGTTCTACGATGAAACAAATTGCAAGAGATAGTTGTAAATGAAAAAAAAATTAAAAATTAAGCAGATAAAAATAATTAAAAAAATTGAACAGATATATATATACTGGATTATATGTGAGAAAGAATTTCAATATATAGAGAGAAAGAACCAAAGAGAGAGAAAGAAAGATTGCAACAGATCCTGATTTGGTGTATTTCAACAGATAATAAAATTGAACAGATAAAAATAAATTGAACATTGTGACTGGTTTGTTGAACAGATAAGAAATTTTGGATAGATATTTGAACAGATAAGAGATTAAAATTGAATTGATAACAAAATCTAGAAAATTTTTTGAAAAGATAGCGAAAAAAAGTGAACAGATAGTCAACTTTTTTGAATATATAGACAAAAAAAATTATTAAACACAAAAATGTAAATTTGAATAGATAGAAAAAAAATTCAATAGATAAATTTAGGAGTAAAATTGAAAACAAAACGTCTTTCAAAACAAACAAAAGGACTTCTCAGCAAATTATTTTACTTAATGCCTGCAGAGGTCCATCGATGAGAAGACTCCAGTGATTCAGCTCCTTATAGACAGTTTTTTTTTTTCAAGCACACAGACCCAATTCTTCTACCTTTTTTTTTTTTTTTTTAAAGTTTTTGATCTGTGTTGTTGTCTTACGATGAAACAAATTGCAACAGATAGTTGTAACTGAAAAAAAAAATTAAAAATTAAGCAGATAAAAATAATAAAAAAGTTGAACAGATATATAAATGCTGGATTATATGTGAGAAAAAATTTCATCAAATAGAGAGAAAGAACCAAAGAGAGAGAAAGAAAGATTGCAACAGATCCTGATTTGGTGTATTTCAACAGATAATAAAATTGAACAGATAAAAATAAATTGAACATTGTGACTAGTTTGTTGAACAGATAAGAAAAGTTGGATAAATATTTGAACAGATAAGAGATTAAAATTGAATTGATAACAAAATTTAGAAAAAAATTTTAAAAGACAGGGAAAAAAAGTGAACAGATAGTAAACTTTTTTGAATATATAGACAAAAAAAATAATTAAACACTTAAATGTAAATTTGAACATATAGAAAAAACATTCAACAGATAAATTAAGGAGTAAAATTGAAAACAAAATGTTTTTCAAAACAAACAAAAAGACTTCTGACCAAATTATTTTACTCAATGACTGCAGAAGACCATCGGAGGAGAAGACTCCACTGATCCAGCTCCTTATGAACAGTTTTTTCTTCAAGCACACAGAACCAATTTTTCCAATTTTTTTTTTTTTTAAGTTTTTGATCTGTGTTGTTGTTCTACGATGAAACAAATTGCAAGAGATTGTTGTAAATGAAAAAAAATTAAAAATTAAGCAGAGAAAAATATTTAAAAAATTGAACAGATATATATATATTGTATTATATGTGAGAAAGAATTTCAACAGATAGAGAGAAAGAAAGATTGCAACCGATCTTGATTTAGTATATTTCAATAGATAATAAAATTGAACAGATAAAAATAAATTGAACATTGAGACTGGTTCGTTGAACAGATAAGAAATTTTGGATAGATATTTGAACAGATAAGAGATTAAAATTGAATTGATAATAAAATCTAAATTTTTTTTTGAAAAGATAGGGAAAAAAGTGAACAGATAGTCAACTTTTTTGAATATATAGACAAAAAAAAAATAATTAAACACTTAAATGTAAATTTGAACATATAGAAAAAAAAATTCAACAGATAAATTAAGGAGTAAAATTGAAAACAAAACGTCTTTCAAAACAAATAAAATGACTTCTCACCAAATTATTTTACTCAATGCCTGCAGAGGACCATCGGAGGAGAAGACCCCATTGATTCAGCTCCTTATGGACAGTTTTTTTTTTCAACCACACAGACCAAATTCTTTTTTTTTTCTTTTTTTTTTTTAAGTTTTTGATCTGTGTTGTTGTTCTACGATGAAACAAATTGCAATAGATAGTTGTAAATGAAAAAAAAAAAAGAAAAATTAAGCAGATAAAGATAATTAAAAAAATTGAAAAAATATATATATATATACTGGATTATATGTGAGACAGAATTTCAACATATAGAGAGAAAGAACCAAAGAGAGGGAGAAAAAGATTGCAACAGATCCTGATTTGGTGTATTTCAACAGATAATAAAATTGAACGGATAAAAATAAATTGAACATTGTGACTGGTTTGTTGAACAGATAAAAAATTTTGGATAGATATTTGAACAGATAAGAGATTAAAATTGAAATGATAACAAAAGCTAGAAAAAAATTTGAAAAGATAGGGAAAAAAAGTGAACAGATAGTCAACTTTTTTGAATATATAGACAAAAAAAAATAATTAAACACTTAAATGTAAATTTGAACATATAGAAAAAAAAATTCAACAGATAAATTAAGGAGTAAAATTAAAAACAAAACGTCTTTCAAAACAAACAAAATGACTTCTCACCAAATTATTTTACTCAATGCCTGCAGAGGACCATCGGAGGAGAAGACCCCATTGATTCAGCTCCTTATGGACAGTTTTTTTTTAACCACACAGACCAAATTCTTTTTTTTTTTTTAAAGTTTTTTATCTGTGTTGTTGTCCTACAATGAAACAAATTGCAATAGATAGTTGTAAATGAAAAGAAAAATTTAAAATTTAGCAGATAAAAATAATAAAAAAATTGAATAGATATATATACTGGATTATATGTGAGAAAATATTTCAACATATAGAGAGAAAGAACCAAAGAGAGAGAAAGAAAAATTGCAACAGATCCAGATTTCGTGTATTTCGACAGATAATAAAATTGAACAGATAAAAATAAATTGGACATTGTGACTAGTTTGTCGAACAGATAAGAAATTTTAGATAGATATTTGAACAGATAAGAGATAAAAATTGAATTGCTAACAAAATCTAGAAATTTTTTTTTGAAAAGATAGGAAAAAAAGTGAACAGATAGTCAAATTTTTTGAATATATAGACAAAAAAAATAATTAAACACTTAAATGTAAATTTGAACATATAGAATAAAAAAATTCAACAGATAAATTAAGGAGTAAAATTGAAAACAAAATATTTTTCAAAACAAACAAAAGAAGTTCTGACCAAATAATTTTATTCAATGCCTGCAGAGGGCCATCGGAGGAGAAGACTCCATTGATCCAGCTCCTTATGGACAGTTTTTTTTTTCAACCACACAGACCAAATTCTTTTTTTTTTCTTTTTTTTAAAGTTTTTTATCTGTGTTGTTGTCCTATGATGAAACAAATTGCAACAAATAGTTGTAAATGAAAAAAAATTAAAAATTAAGCATACAAAAATAATTAAAAAATTTGAACAGATATATATATACTGGATTATATGTGAGAAAAAATTTCAACAGATATAGAGAAAGAACCAAAGAAAGAGAAAAAAAGATTGCAACAGATCCTGATTTGGTGTATTTGAACAGATAATGAAATTGAACAGATAAAAATAAATTGAACATTATGACTGGTTTGTTGAACAGATAAGAAATTTTGGATAGATATCTGAATAGATAAGAGATTAAAATTGAACTGATAACAAAATCTAGAAAAAAATTTGAAAAGATAGGGAAAAATAGTGAACAGATAGCAAACTTTTTTGAACATATAGACAAAAAAAAAATTAAACACTAAAATGTAAATTTGAACAGATAGAAAAAAAAATTCAACAGATAAATTAAGTAGTAAAATTGAAAACAAAACGTCTTTCAAAACAAACAACAGGACTTCTCACCAAATTATTTTACTCAATGCCTGCAGAGAACCATTGAAGGAGAAGACTCCATTGATCCAGCTCCGTATGAACTGTTTTTTTTCCCCCACACAGACCCAATTCTTTTTTTTTTTTTTAAGTATTTGATCTGTGTTGTTGTTCTATGATGAAACAAATTGAAACAGATAGTTGTAAATGAAAAAAAAAATTAAAAATTAAGCTGATAAAAATAATAAAAAAACTGAACAGATATATATACTGGATTGTATGTGAGAAAGAATTTCAACAGATAGAGAGAAAGAACCAAAGAGAGAGAGAAAGAAGGTTTGCAACAGATCCTGATTTGGTGTATTTCAACAGATAATAAAATTGAACAAATAAAAATAAATTGAACATTGTGACTGGTTTGTTGAACAGATAGGAAATTTTGTATAGATATTTGAACAAATAAGAGATTAAAATTGAATTGATAACAAAATCTAAAAAAAAAAAATTGAAAAGATAGGGAAAAAAAGTGAACAGATAGTCAACTTTTTTGAATATATAGACAAAAAAAAAATTAAACACTTAAATGTAAATTTGAACATATAGAAAAAAAAAATTCAACAGATAAATTAAGGAGTAAAATTGAAAACAAAACGTCTTTCAGAACAAACAAAAGGACTTCTCACCAAATTATTTTACTCAATGCCTGTAGAGAACTAAAGGAGGAGAAGTATCCATTGACCCAGCTCCTTATAGACAGTTTTTTTTTCAAGCACACAGACCCAATTCTTCCACTTATTTTTTATTTATTTTTTTTAAAGTTGTTGATCTGTGTTATTGTTCTACGATGAAACAAATTGCAACAGATTGTTGTAAATGAGTAAAAAAAAATTAAGCAGATAAAAATAATTAAAAAAATTGAACAGATATATATATACTGGATTATATGTGAGAAAGAATTTCAACATATAGAGAGAAAGAACCAAAGAGAGAGAAAGAAAGATCGCAACAGATCCTGATTTGGTGTATTTCAACAGATAAAAAAATTGAACAGATAAAAATAAATTGAACGTTGTGACTCATTTGTTGAACAGATAAGAAATTTTGGATGGATATTTGAACAGATAAGAGATTAAAATTGAATTGATAACAAAATCTAGAAAAAAATTTGAAAAGATAGGGAAAAAAAAGTGAACAGATAGTCAACTTTTTTGAATATATAGACAAAAAAAATAATAATTAAACACCAAAATGTAAATTTGAACAGATAGAAAAAAAATTCAATAGATAAATTAAGGAGTAAAATTGAAAACAAAACGTTTTTCAAAACAAACAAAAGGACTTCTCACCAAATTATTTTACTCAATGTCTGCAGAGAACCATCGGAGGAGAAGACTCCATTGATCCAGCTCCTTATTGACAGTTTTTTTTTTTAAGCACACGGACCAAATTCTTTCACTTTTTTTTTAAAGTTTTTTTTATCTGTGTTGTTGTTCTACGATGAAACAAATTGATACAGATAGTTGTAAGTGAAAAAAAAAATTAAAAATTAAGCAGATAAAAATAATAAAAAAATTGAACAGACATATATATACTGGATTATATGTGAGAAAAAATTTCAACATATAGAGAGAAAGAACCAAAGAGAAAGAGAGAAAGATTGCAACAGATCATGATTTGGTGTATTTCAACCGAGAATAAAATTGAACAAATAAAAACAAATTGAACATTGTGATTGTTTTGTTGAACAGATAAGAAATTTTGGACAGATATTTGAACAGAAAAGAGATTAAAATTGAATTGATAACAAAATCTAGAAAATTTTTTGAAAAGATAGGGAAAAAAAGTGAACAGATAGTCAACTTTTTTGAATATATAGGCAAAAAAAAAATTAAACACTAAAATGTAAATTTGAACAGATAGAAAAAAAAATTCAACAGATAAATTAAGGAGTAAAATTGAAAACAAAACGTCTTTCAAAACAAACAAAAGGACTTCTCACCAAATTATTTTACTCACTGCCTGCAGAGAACCATCGGAGGAGAAGACTCCATTGATCCAGCTCCGTATGAACTGTTTTTTTTCCCCCCACACAGACCCAATTCTTTTTCTTTTTTTTTTTTTAAGTTTTTGATCTATGTGGTTGTTCTACGATGAAACAAATTGCAACAAATAGTTGTAAATGAAAAAAAAATTTAAAAATTAAATAGGTTAAAATAATAAAAAAATTGAACAGATATATATATACTGGATTATATGTGAGAAAGAATTTCAACAGATAGAGAGAAAGAACCAAAGAGAGAGAAAGAAAGATTGCAACAGATCCTGATTTGGTGTATTTCAACCGATAATAAAATTGAACAGATAAAAATAAATTTAACATTGTGACTGGTTTGTTGAACATATATGAAATTTTGGATTGATATTTGTACAGATAAGAGATTAAAATTGAATAGATAACAAAATCTAGAAAAAAATTTAAAAAGACAGGGAAAAAAAGTGAACAGATAGTCAACTTTTTTGAATATATAGACAAAAAAAAAATAATTAAACATTAAAATGTAAATTTGAACAGATAGAAAAAAAAATTCAACAGATAAATTAAGGAGTAAAATTGAAAACAAAACGTCTTTCAAAACAAACAAAAAGACTTCTCACCAAATTATTTTACTCACTGCTTGCAGAGAACCATCGGAGGAGAAGAGTCCATTGATCCAACTCCTTATGGACGGTTTTTTTTTTCAAGCACACAGACCCAATTCTTCCACTTTCTTTTTTTATTTTTTTAAGTTTTTGATCTGTGTTGTTGTGCTACGATGAAACAAATTGCAACAGATAGTTGTAAATGAAAAAAAAAATTAAAAATTAAGCAGCTAAAAAGAATAATAAAATTGAACAGATATATATGTATTGGATTATATGTGAGAAAGAATTTCAACATATAGAGAGAAAGAACCAAAAGAGAGAGAAAGAAAGATTGCAATAGATCCTGATTTGGTGTATTTCAACAGATAATAAAATTGAACAGATAAAAATAAATTGGACATTGTAGCTGGTTTGTTGAACAGATAAGAAATTTTGAATAGATATTTGAACAGATAAGAGATTAAAATTGAATTGATAACAAAATCTAGAAAAAAATTTGAAAAGATAGAGAAAAAAAGTGAACAGATAGTCAACTTTTTTAAATATATAGACCAAAAAAAATAATTAAACACTAAAATGTAAATTTGAACAGATAGAAAAAAAATTCAACAGATAAATTAAGGAATAAAATTGAAAACAAAACGTCTTTCAAAACAAACAAAAGGACTTCTCACCAAATTATTTTACTCAATGCTTGCAGAGAACCATCGGAGGAGAAGACTCCATTGATCCAGCCCCTTATAGACAGTTTTTTTTCAACCACACGGACCCAATTCTTTTTTTTTTTTTTTGATCTGTGTTGTTGTTCTACGATGAAACAAATTGCCACAGATAGTTGTAAATGAAAAAAAAAATTAAAAATTAAGCAGATAAAAATAATAAAAAAATTGAACAGATACATATGTACTGGATTATATGTGAGAAAGAATTTCAACATATAGAGAGAAAGAACCAAAAGAGAGAGAAAGAAAGATTGCAATAGATCCTGATTTGGCATATTTCAACAGATAATAAAATTGAACAGATAAAAATAAATTAAACATTGTGACTGGTTTGTTGAACAGATAAAAAATTTTGGATAGATATTTGAACAGATAAGAGATTAAAATTGAATTGATAACAAAATCTAGAAAAAAATTTGAAAAGATAGAGAAAAAAAGTGAACAGATAGTCAACTTTTTTAAATATATACAAAAAAAAAATAATTAAACACTAAAATGTAAATTTGAACACATAGAAAAAAAAAATTCAACAGATAAATTAAGGAATAAAATTGAAAACAAAACGTCTTTCAAAACAAACAAAAGCACTTCTCACCAAATTATTTTACTCAATGCCAGCAGAGAACCATTGGAGGAGAAGACTCCATTGATCCAGCCCCTTATAGACAGTTTTTTTTCAACCACACAGACCCGATTCTTCTTTCTTTTTTTTTTTTGATCTGTGTTGTTGTTCTACGATGAAACAAATTGCAACAGATAGTTGTAAATGAAAAAAAAAATTAAAAATTAAGCAGATAAAAATAATTAAAAAATTGAACAGATATATATATATATATTGGATTATTTGTGAGAAAGAATTTCAACAGATAGAGAGAAAGAACCAAAGAGAGAGAAAGAAAGATTGCAACAGATCCTGATTTGGTGTATTTCAACAGATTATAAAATTGAACAGATAAAAATAAATTTAACATTGTGACCGGTTTGTTGAACATATATGAAATTTTGGATTGATATTTGTACAGATAAGAGATTAAAATTAAATAGATAACAAAATCTAGAAAAAAATTTAAAAAGACAGGGAAAAAAAGTGAACAGATAGTCAACTTTTTTGAATATATAGACAAAAAAAAATAATTAAACACTAAAATGTAAATTTGAACAGATAGAAAAAAAAATTCAACAGATAAATTAAGGAGTAAAATTGAAAACAAAACATCTTTCAAAACAAACAAAAGGACTTCTCACCAAATTATTTTACTCACTGTCTGCAGAGAACCATCGGAGAAGAAGACTCCATTAATCCAGCTCCTTATGGACGGTTTTTTTTTTCAAGCACACAGACCCAATTCTTCCACTTTGTTTTTTTCTTTTTTTAAGTTTTTGTTCTGTGTTGTTGTGCTACGATGAAACAAATTGCAACAGATAGTTGTAAATGAAAAAAAAAATTAACAATTAAGCAGCTAAAAATAATAATAAAATTGAACTGATATATATGTACTGGATTATATGTGAGAAAGAATTTCAACATATAGAGAGAAAGAACCAAAAGAGAGAGAAAGAAAGATTGCAATAGATCCTGATTTGATGTATTTCAACAGATAATAAAATTGAACAGATAAAAAAAAATTGAACATTGTAACTGGTTTGTTGAACAGATAAGAAATTTTGGATAGATATTTGAACAGATAAGAGATTAAAATTGAATTGATAACAAAATCTAGAAAGAAATTTGAAAAGATAGGGAAAAAAAGTGAACAGATAGTCAACTTTTTGGAATATATAGACAAAAAAATAATTAAACACTAAAATGTAAATTTGAACAGATAGAAAAAAAATTTAATAGATAAATTAAGGAATAAAATTGAAAACAAAACGTCTTTCAAAACAAACAAAATGACTTCTCACCAAATTATTTGACTCAATGCCTGCAGAGAACCATTGGAGGAGAAGACTCCATTGATCCAGCCCCTTATAGACAGTTTTTTTTCAACCACACAGACCCAATTATTCTTTTTTTTTTTTGATCTGTGTTGTTGTTCTACGATGAAACAAATTGCAACAGATAGTTGTAAATGAAGAAAAAATTAAAAATTGAGCAGATAAAAATATTAAAAAAATTGAACAGATATATATACTGGATTATTTGTGAGAAAGACTTTCAACAAATAGAGAGAAAGAACCAAAGAGAGAGAAAGAAAGATTGCAACAGATCCTGATTTGGTGTATTTCAACAGATAATAAAATTGAATAGATAAAAATAAATTTAACATTTTGACTTGTTTGTTGAACATATATGAAATTTTGGATTGATATTTGTACAGATAAGAGATTAAAATTGAATAGATAACAAAATCTAGAAAAAAATTTAAAAAGACAGCGAAAAAAAGTGAACAGATAGTCAACTTTTTTGAATATAAAGACAAAAAAAAATAATTAAACACTAAAATGTAAATTTGAACAGATAGAAAAAAAAATTCAACAGATAAATTAAGGAGTAAAATTGAAAACAAAACGTCTTTCAAAACAAACAAAAGGACTTCTCACCAAATTATTTTACTCACTGCCTGCAGAGAACCATCAGAGGAGAAGACTCCATTGATCCAACTCCTTATGGACAGTTTTTTTTTTTCAAGCACACAGACGCAATTCTTCCACTTTTTTTTTTTTTTTTTTTTAAGTTTTTGATCTGTGTTGTTTTTCTACGATGAAACAAATTGCAACAGATAGTTGTAAATGAAAAAAAAAATAAAAATTAAGCAGATAAAAATAATAAAAAGTTGAACAGATATATATATATACTGGATTATATGTGAGAAAGAATTTCAACAGAATGACAGAAAGAACCAAAGAGAGAGAAAGAAAGATTGCAACAGATCCAGATTTGGTGTATTTCAACAGATAATAAAATTGAACAGGTAAAAATAAATTGAACATTGTGACTGGTTTTTGAACATATATGAAATTTTGGATTGAAATTTGTACAGATAAGAGATTAAAATTGAATTGATATCAAGATCTAGAAAAAAAATTTTAAAAGACAGGAAAAAAAGTAAACAGATAGTCAAATTTTTGAATATATAGAAAAAAAAAATAACTAAACACTAAAATATAAATTTGAACAGATAGAAAAAAAATTCAACAGATAAATTAAGGAGTAAATTTGAAAACAAAACGTCTTTCAAAACAAACAAAAGGACTTCTCACCAAATTATTTTACTCACTGCCTGCAGAGAACCATCGGAGGAGAAGACTCCATTGAAGCAACTCCTTATGGACAGTTTTTTTTTTTCAAGCACACAGACCCAATTCTTCCACTTTTTTTTTTTTTTTTTTTTAAAGTTTTTGATCTGTGTTGTTTTTCTACGATGAAACAAATTGCAACAGATAGTTGTAAATGAAAAAAAAATTAAAAATTACGCAGCTAAAAATAATAACAAAATTGAACAGATATATATGTACTGGATTATATGTCAGAAAGAAAGATTGCAACAGATCCTGATTTGGAGTATTTCAACAGATAATAAAATTGAACAGATAAAAATAAATTGAACATTGTGACTGGTTTGTTGAACAGATAAGAAATTTTGGATAGATATTTGAACAAATAAGAGATTAAAATTGAATTGATAACAAAATCTAGAAAAAAATTTGAAAAAATAGGGAAAAAAAGTGAACAGATAGTCACCGTTTTTGAATATATAGACCAAAAAAAATAATTAAACACTAAAATGTAAATTTGAACAGATAGAAAAAAAAAATTCAACAGGTAAATTAAGGAATAAAATTGAAAACAAAACGTCTTTCAAAACAAACAAAATGACTTCTCACCAAATTATTTTACTCAATGCCTGTAGAGAACCATCGGAGGAGAAGACTCCATTGATCCAGCTCCTTATGGACAGTTTTTTTTTCAACCACACAGACCCAATTCTTCTTTTTATTTTTATTTTTTTGATCTGTGTTGTTGTTCTACGATGAAACAAATTGCAACAAATAATTGTAAATGAAAAAAAAATTTAAAAATTAAGCAGATAAAAATAATATAAAAATTGAACAGATATATACATACTGGATTATATGTGAGAAAGAATTTCAACAGATAAAGAGAAAGAACTAAAGAGAGAGAAAGAAAGATTGCAACAGATCTTGATTTGGTGTATTTCAACAGATAATAAAATTGAAGAGATAAAAATAAATTGAACATTGTGACTGGTTTGTTGAACAGATAAGAAATTTTGGATAGATATTTGAACAGATAAGAGATTAAAATTGAATTGATAACAAAATCTAGAAAAAAAAATTGAAAAGATAGGGAAAAAAATGAACAGATAGTCAACTTTTTTGAATATATAGAAAAAAAAAATAATTAACTAAAATGTAAATTTGAACAGATAGAAAAAAAATTCAACAGATAAATTAAGCAGTAAAGTTGAAAACAAAACGTCTTTAAAAACAAACAAAATGACTTCTCACCAAATTATTTTACTCAATGCCTACAGAAAACCATCGGAGAAGAAGACTCCTTTGATCCAGCTCCTTATGGATAGTTTTTTTTTTTTTTTTTTAATGTTGTTGATCTGTGTTGTTGTTCTACGATGAAACAAATTGCAACAGATTGTTGTAAATGAAAAAAAAATTAAAAATTTAGCAGATGAAAATAATTAAAAAAATTGAACAGATATATATGTATATATACTGGATTATATGTGAGAAATAATTTCAACATATAGAGAGAAAGAACCAAAGAGAGAGAAAGAAAGATTGCGTGTATTTCAACAGATAATAAAATTGAACAGATAAAAATAAATTGAACGTTGTGACTGGTTTGTTGAACAGATAAGAAATTTTGGATAGATATTTGAACAGATAAAAGATTAAAATTGAATTGATAACAAAATCTAGAAAAAAATTTGAAAAGATAGGGAAAAAAAGGGAACAGATAGTCAGCTTTTTTGAATATATAGACAAAAAAAAATTAAACACTAAAATGTAAATTTGAACAGATAGAAAAAAAAATTCAACAGATAAATTAAGGAGTAAAATTGAAAACAAAACGTCTTTCAAAACAAAAAAAAGGACTTCTCACCAAATTATTTTACTCAATGCCTGCAGAGGACCATCGGAGGAGAAGGCACCATTGATGCAACTCCTTATGGACTTTTTTTTTTTTTCAACAACACAGACCCAATTCTTCATATTTTTTTTTTTTTTTTTTTTAAAGTTTTTGTTCTGTGTTGTTGTTCTACGATGAAAGAAATTGCAACAGATAGTTGTAAATGAAAAAAAAAATTAAAAATTAAGCAGATAAAAATTATAAAAAAAATTGAACAAATATATATATACTGGATTATATGTGAAAAAGAATTTCAACAGATAGAGAGAAAGAACCAAAGAAAGAGAAAGAAAGATTGCAATAGATCCTCATTTGGTGTATTTCAACAGATAATAAAATTGAACAGATAAATATAAATTGAACATTGTGACTAGTTTGTTGAACAGATAAGAAATTTTGAATAGATATTTGAATAGATAAGAGATTAAAATTGAAATAATAACAAAAGCTAGAAAATTTTATTGCAAAGATAGGGAGAAAAAGTCAACAGATAGTCAAATTTTGGAATAGATAGACAAAAAAAATTATTAAACACTTAAATGTATATTTGAACATATAGAAAAAAAATTCAATAGATAAATTATGGAGTAAAATTGAAAACAAAACGTTTTTCAAAACAAACAAAAGGACTTCTCACCAAATTATTTTACTCAATGCCTGCAGAGAACCATCGGAGGAGAAGACTCCATTGATTCAACTCCTTATGGACAGTTTTTTTTTTTCAACCACACAGACCCAACTCTTCTTTTTTATTTTATTTTAAGTTTTTGATCTGTGTAGTTGTTCTACGATGAAACAAATTGCAACAGATAGTTGTAAATGAAAAAAAATTAAAAATTAAGCAGATAAAAATAATTAAAAAAATTGAACAGAAATATATATACTGGATTATATGTGAGAAAAAATTTCAACTGATAGAGAAAAAGAACCAAAGAAAGAGAAAGAAAGATTGCAACAGATCCTGATTTGGTGTATTTCAACAGATAATAAAATTGAACAGATAAAAATAAATTGAACATTGTGACTGATTTGTTGAGCCGATAAGAAATTTTGGATAGATATTTGAACAGATAAGAGATTAAAATTGAATTGATAACAAAATCTAGAAAAAAAAATTTGAAAAGATAGGAAAAAAAGTGAACAGAGAGTCAACTTTTTTGAATATATAGACAAAAAAAATAATTAAACAATATAATATAAATTCGAACATATAGAAAATAAAAATTCAATAGATAAATTAAGGAGTAAAATTGAAAACAAAACATTTTTCAAAACAAACAAAAGGACTTCTGACCAAATTATTTTACACAATGCCTGCAGAGGACCATCGGAGGAGAAGACTCCATTGATCCAGCTCCGTATGAACTGTTTTTTTTCCCCCACACAGACCCAATTCTTTTTTTCTTTTTCTTTTTTTAAGTTTTTGATCTGTGTTGTTGTTCTACGATGAAACAAATTGCAAGAGATAGTTGTAAATGAAAAAAAAATTAAAAATTAAGCAGAGAAAAATATTTAAAAAATTGAACAGATATATATATACTGGATTATACGTGAGAAAGAATTTCAACAGATGAAGGGAAAGAACAAAAGAGAGAGAAAGAAAGATCGCAACAGATCCTGATTTGGTGTATTTCAACATATAATAAAATTGAACAGATAAAAATAAATTGAACATTGTGACAGGTTCGTTGAACAGATAAGAAATTTTGGATAGATATTTGAACAAATAAGAGATTAAAATTGAATTGATAATAAAATCTGGAAAAAAATTTGAAAAGATAGGGAAAAAAAATGAACAGATAGTTAACTTTTTTGAATATATAGCAAAAAAAATAATTAAACACTAAAATGTAAATTTAAACAGATAGAAAAAAAAAATCAACAGATAAATTAAGAAGTAAAATTGAAAACAAAACGTCTTTCAAAAAAAATAAAAGGACTTTTCACCAAATTATTTTACTCAATGCCTGCAGAGAACCATCGGAGGAGAAGACTCCATTGATCTAGCTCCTTATGGACAATTTTTTTTTTAACCACAGAGACCCAATTCTTCCACTTTTTTTTTAAATTTATTTTATTTTTTTTAAGTTGTTGATCTGTGTTGTTGTTCTACGATGAAACAAATTGCAACAGATAGTTGTAAATGAAAAAAATTAAAAATTAAGCAGATAAAAATAATTAAAAAAATTGAACAGATATATATACATATAGTGGATTATATGTGAGAAAGAATTTCAACATATAAAGAGAAAGAACCAAAGAGAGAGAAAGAATGATTGCAACAGATCCTGATTTGGTGTATTTCAACAGATAATAAAATTGAAAAGATAAAAATAAATTGAACATTGTGACTGGTTTGTTGAACAGATAGGAAATTTTGGATAGATATTTGAACAGATAAGAGATTAAAATTGAACTGATAACAAAATCTAGAAAAAAATTTGAAAAGATAGGGAAAAAAAGTGAACAGATAGTCAACTTTTTTGAATATATAGACAAAAAAAAAATTAAACAGTTTAATGTAAATTCGACCATATAGAAAAAAAAATTCAACAGATAAATTAAGGAGTAAAATTGAGAACAAAACGTTTTTCAAAACAAACAAAAGGACTTCTGACCAAATTATTTTACTCAATGCCTGCAGAGGACCATCGGAGGAGAAGACTCCATTGATCCAGCTCCTTATGGACTTTTTTTTTTTTCAAGCACACAGACCCAATTCTTCTACCTTTTTTTTTAAAGTTTTTGATCTGTGTTGTTGTTCAACGATGAAAAAAATTGCAACAGATAGTTGTAACTGAAAAAAAATTAAAAATTAAGTAGATAAAAATATTTAAAAAATTGAACAGATATATATATATACTGGGTTATATGTGAGAAAGAATTTCAACAGATAGAGAGAAAGAACCAGAAAGAGAGAAAGAAAGATTGCAACAGATCCTAATTTGGTGTTTTTCAATAGATAATAAAATGGAACGGATAAAAATAAATGGAACATTCTGACTGGTTTGTTGAACATATAAGAAATTTTGGATAGATATTTGAACAGATAAGAGATTAAAATTGAATTGATAACAAAATCTAGAAAAAAAATTTGAAAAGATAGGAAAAAAAGTGAACAGATAGTCAACTTTTTTGAATATATAGACAAAAAAATAATAATTAAACACTTAAATGTAAATTTGAACATATAGAAAAAAAATTCAATAGATAAATTATGGAGTAAAATTGAAAACAAAACGTTTTTCAAAACAAACAAAAGGACTTCTGACCAAATTATTTTACTCACTGCCTGCAGAGGACCATCGGAGGAAAAGACTCCATTGATCCAGCTCCTTATGGACAGTTTTTTTTTAAGCACACAGACCCAATTCTTCCACTTTTTTTTTTTGTTTTAGTTTTTGATCTGTGTTGTTGTTCTACGATGAAACAAATTGCAACAGATAGTTGTAAATGAAAAAAAAATTAAAAATTAAGCAGAGAAAAATATTTAAAAAATTGAACAGATATATATACTGGATTATATGTGAGAAAGAATTTCAACAGATAGAGAGAAAGAACCAAAGAGAGAGAAAGAAATATTGCAACAGATCCTGATTTGGTGTATTTCAACAGATAATAAAATTGAAGAGATAAAAATAAATTGAACATTGTGACTGGTTCATTGAACAGATAAGAAATTTTGGATAGATATTTGAACAGATAAGAGATTAAAATTGAATTGATAATAAAATCTAGAAAAAAATTTGAAAAGATAGGGAAAAAAAGTGAATAGATAGTTAACTTTTTTGAATATATAGACAGAAAAAAAATTATTAAACACTAAAATGTAAATTTGAACAGATAGAAAAAAAAAATTCAACAGATAAATTAAGGAGTAAAATTGAAAACAAAACGTCTTTCAAAATAAACAAAAGGACTTCTCACCAAATTATTTTACTCAATGCCTGCAGAGAACCATCGGAGGAGACGACTTCATTGATTTAGCTCCTTATGGACAGTTTTTTTTTCAAGCACACAGACCCAATTCTTCCACTTTTGTTTAATTTTTTTTTTTTAAAGTTGGTTATCTGTGTTGTTGTTCTACGATGAAACAAATTGCAATAGATAGTTGTAAATGAAAAAAAAATCAAAAATTAAGCAGATAAAAATAATTAAAAAATTGAACAGCTGGATTATATGTGAGAAAGAATTTCAACATATAGAGAGGAAGAACCAAAGAGAGAGAGAAAGAAAGATTGCAATAGATCCTGATTTGGTGTATTTCAACAGATAATAAAATTGAACAGATAAAAATAAATTGGACATTGTAGCTGGTTTGTTGAACAGATAAGAAATTTTGAATAGATATTTGAACAGATAAGAGATTAATATTGAATTGATAACAAAATCTAGAAAAAAATTTGAAAAGATAGGGAAAAAAAGTGAACTGATAGTCAACTTTTTCAATATATAGACAAAAAAATAATTAAACACTAAAATATAAATTTGAACAGATAGAAAAAAAATTCAACAGATAAATTAAGGAGTAAAATTGAAAACAAAATATTTTTCAAAACAAACAAAAGGACTTCTCATTAAATTATTTTACTCAATGCCTGCAGAGAACCATTGGAGGAGAAGACACCCTTGATCCAGCTCCTGATGGACAGTTTTTTTTTTCAACCATACAGACCTAATTCTTTTTTTCTTTTTTTTTTAAAAAAGTTTTTGATCTATGTTGTCGTTCTACGATGAAACAAATTGCAACAGATAGTTGTAAATGAAAAAAAAATTAAAAATTAAGCAGATAAAAATAATAAAAAAAATTGAACAGATATATATATACTGGATTATATATGAGAAAGAATTTCAACAGATAAAGAGAAAGAACCAAAGAAAGAGAAAAAAAGATTGCAACAGATCCTGATTTGGTGTATTTAAACAGATAATAAAATTGAACAGATAAAAATAAATTGAACATTGTGACTGGTTTGTTAAACAGATAAGAAATTTTGGATAGATATTTGAACAGATAAGAGATTAAAATTGAATTGATAATAAAATCTAGAAAAAAATTTGAAAAGATAGGGAAAAAAAGTGAACAAATAGTTAACCTTTTTGAATATATAGACAAAAAAATAATAATTAAACACTAAAATGCAAATTTGAACAGATAGAAAAAAAATTCAGCAAATAAATTAAGGAGTGAAATTGAAAACAAAACGTCTTTTAAAACAAACAAAAGGATTTCTCACCAAATTATTTTACTCAATGCCTGTAGAGAACCATCAGAGGAGAAGACTCCATTGATCTAGCTCATTATGGACAGTTTTTTTTTCAACCACACAGACCCAATTCTTCCACTTTTTTTTAATTTTTTTTAAGTTGTTGATCTGTGTTGTTGTTCTACGATGAAACAAATTGCAACAGATAGTTGTAAATGAAAAAAAAATTAAAAATTAAGTAGATAAAAATAATTAAAAAAATTGAACAGATATATATACTGGATTATATGTGAGAATGAATTTCAACATATAGAGAGAAAGAACCAAAGAGAGAGAAAGAAAGATTGCAACAGATCCTGATTTGGTGTATTTCAACAGATAATAAAACTGAAAAGATAAAAATAAAATGAACGTTGTGATTGGTTTGTTGAGCAGATAAGAAATTTTGGATAGATATTTGAACAGATAAGACATTAAAATTGAACTGATAACAAAATCTAGGAAAAATTTTGAAAAGATAGGAAAAAATGTGAACAGATAGTCAACTTTTTTAAATATATAGACAAAAAAATAAAATAAACACTTTAATGTAAATTTGAACATATAAAAAAAATCAACAAATAAATTAAGAAGTAAAATTGAAAACAAACCGTTTTTCAAATCAAACAAAAGGACTTCTGACCAAATTATTTTACTCAATGCCAGCAGAGGACTATCGGAGAAGAAGACTCCATTGATCCAGCTCCTTATGGGCAGTTTTTTTTTTCAAGCACACAGACCCAATTCTTCCACTTTTTTTTTTTTTTTTTTTTTTTTTTAAAGTTTTTGATCTGTGTTGTTGTTCAACGATGAAAAAAATTTCAACAGATAGTTGTAAATGAAAAAAAATAAAAATTAAGCAGATAAAAATATTAAAAAAATTGAACAGATATATATATATACTAGATTATGTGTAAGAAAGAATATCAACAGATAGAGAGAAAGAACCAAAGAGAGAGAAAGAAAGATTGCAACAGATCCTGACTTGGTGTATTTCAACAGATAATAAAATTAAACAGATAAAAATAAATTGAACATTCTGACTGGTTTGTTGAACAGATAAGAGATTAAAATTGAATTGATAACAAAATCTACAAAAAAATTTGAAAAGATAGGGAAAAAAAGTGAATAGATAGTCAACTTTTTTCAATATATAGACCAAAAAAAACAAATTTAAACACTAAAATGTAAATTTGAACATGTCACGACCCCAACCTGCCCCTAGTAGGTCGGCGCCGAGATGGCCAGTAACCCGAGATTACCAAAGGCCTCTTACAAGAATTCAGACACAAATCAGAGTAAACATATGGGGCTTACAAATGCGGAAGCAATAAATAAAAGCTATGTAGTCCATAAGAGCAGTGCTTAAGTTAAATGAAATGACATACATCTTATAATGGCTTCAATACAACAAAATAGAGTACAAAAATTACATCTTGACCAAAAGGCTTCTCAGCCATCAAATGCAAAATACAATGAAATAACTAAGAAGCATGATCTTCAAGATGTCGCAAACATGAGTCCAAAAACACATTGGCAAAATACTTCATCAAAACACCTCGGCAAAACACATTTAGGCGTCATCGCCGCCCTGCTCATCACCTACATATATATAGAGAGGGTGAGCTTGGATACTCAGTGAATGGCATAAGTAATAAAGGGTTTACATGAATGATATCCGAGATCTTTCAACAAAACAATACAAGGTATAAATCAAGTTCTTCTATCAAATCTTTCAAAGCTTCAAGGGATGCTTACTAGCATCAATATAGTACAAGAGGTGACAATCCGGACAAACAAACCCACGCGATAAAACCGTCAGTGGCAAGGCATGACAAGACAAGAGAGATCTCTAAACAAGAATGTCGTTGTATTATAGTCCCCGACACTAAGGACTTGTGCCACAAGTGCTTAAAGTCCCCTGGCACGTACGGACTTCCAAACTTTGTGCTACAAGTGCTTATAGTCCCCTAGCACGTACGGACTTCCAAACTTTGTGCTACAAGTGCTTATAGTCCCCTAGCACGTACGGACTAGTGCCACAAGTGCTTAAAGTCCCCTGGCACGTACGGACTTTCAGAAATGTCATCCAAACAAGATATAATACTTGGTACACAAAATAGGGATAATCATTCATGCTTACAAATACTTTCCAAAACAAGGCAAAACAAGGCTTTTATCAAAACACTTTAACATAGCTTTATTAAAATGCCACTCACATAGTTCTTCAGACGTCGGGGTCAAGGCGAGTCCAAGTCCTACAAACACATGGCAAGTCTATTGAATGCACTTTTTAAACAAGCTTCATATGCATGCAAATGATCTCGGCTTTCGCCCAAAACTAAGTCAAATCATATCAAACACTGTTTCTCATTTCGGGAAAACACACTGGGTACCATCCAGGTCATGCCGAGGTCCCACACCACCTCGCCGAGGTGTGGTCCTGAGGCCCACATACAAAACGAACTCGGGGAAAACCTGGGTTTCCCCCTTGAACAATGCAAAGAACAAGATCATCAAGAACATGCATGCTGAAAACATAACTTGTTTGCACCCAAAACTAAGATTTCATTCCAAGGCTTCAAAAACATGGACCTGGGTACCCATACTGGAAGATTATATGAAAACAAACACGGAAACATGCATCTTGATGTAAACTTTCGGATCAAAACAAGGTTTTCCTCAAGAACATTCATGAACATCATTTTCCTTTTTCAAAACCGACTTCAAATCGATGCATGGCATACAAAACAAACTCAATCATGCAATGCAGCTGGACAAACAATAAAAGTAATCAAAGGAGAGCAAGAATCTAACCTCAAAACTCAAATCCAACGGTTCGATCTTCAAGGATCAAGCTCGAACTCCACTTCTCTCTCTAAAACTCTCTTCTCCCTTTTTTTCTAGAGCTTCTCTCTCTAAAACAAAGATTTGAGACAAGGATGATGTGTTTCTAAGTCTATTGGCTGCTTTAACCTACAGCTCGGACACGTGGCAACGGTTGGTTGGCTCTATTCGAAAAGGTGACTGATTGAAAGGACAAGACTCTGACAAAGCGTATCTAACAAGCTACCCAGTAAAACACTCCGGCGAGTAATGACATCGGCTAACAACAAGACCTCGGTAGTCAATAACATCGGTCAAAGACAAAACTTCGGCAACAGGGTAACAAAGACATCGGCTAGGGAGGACGACATTTGACTAAGCTGTGCCACACCTTGGCCAGGGTGTGCCACACCTCGGCCTATGTCATACCAGCCCGGGAACAAAGGTCACTAGTGTAAAATACCTCGGCTAGGTAGTGACATCTCGGCTATAATGCCGGGGTGAAGGTGAAGGTCAACCAGGTGGTTCCAAAATGGTTCTAAGCACAAGGTTCAAAGGTGGTCTAGGCTCAAGGTGACCTCGGCTAAACACACACACTAATAAGGAACATAGCATCAAGTATCACTTATGCAAGACAAGTCAAGAATGCAAGGCAAGTCAAGATTTAGAATGCAAGCTCAACAAAGCAAAGTCATATAAAATGCATATGAATATAGTTAAGGCAGTGTGAGGGTTATTACATCCTACCCCCCTTAAAGAAGTTTGGTCCCCAAACTTGAGTTACCTTGGTTCAAAAATAATTCCGGGTACTGATCCCTCATTCATTTTTCCAGTTCCCATGTAGCATCCTTGCCGTAATGTTCCTTCCATTCGACTTTCACCATCGGTATTGCCTTATTTCTCAATTGTCTTACTTGTCTATCGATAATACGCATTGGTCTCTCTTCATAGCTCAATTCTTCATCAACCACAATCCCAAAATGATCAATCGCATGCAGGGGATCCCGAATATACTTCCTCAACATCGAAATATGGAACACACTGTGCACTTGACTTAACTCTGGAGGTAAAGCAAGTCTGTAAGCAGTCATGTTAATCTTCTCAAGAATTTCAAATGGCCCGATGTATCGAGGTGCTAACTTACCTTTCTTCCCAAATCTGGAGACTCCCTTTGTTGGTGAAATCTTCAGGAATACATGGTCCCCAACTTCAAATTCCAATTCTCTTCTCCCTTGGTCGGCATAACTCTTCTGCCGACTTTGGGCAGTTCTGATCCTCTGTCGAATAAGCTTAATCTTCTCGGTTGTCACTTGAATCAGTTCGGGGCCGATCAAAACTTTATCTCCTACTTCTGTCCAACATATCGGCGATCTGCACTTCCTTCCATACAAAGCTTCGTACGGTGCCATACCAATGCTAGCTTGATAACTGTTGTTGTAAGCAATCTCAACTAAAGGTAGATGTGCTTCCCAACTTCCCTTGAAATCTAACACACATAACCTGAGCATATCTTCAAGCGTTTGAATCGTTCTTTCTGTTTGCCCATCGGTTTGGGGGTGAAAAGCTGTGCTAAACCTCAACTCGGTTCCCAAGGCTCTTTGTAAACTCTGCCAAAATCTACAAACAAACTTCGGATCTCGGTCTGAAACAATGGACATCGGCACCCCATGAAGTCTCACAATCTCATTCATATACAGTACAGCTAGTCGGTCAGCATTGAATGTAATCCGAACAGGCAAGAAGTGTGCTGACTTGGTTAATCTGTCAACTATGACCCAAATCGAATCCATTCCCTTCTGCGTCCTCGGCAAACCAATCACAAAATCCATGGAGATATGTTCCCATTTCCATTCAGGAATTGACAAAGGTTGAAGGAGTCCTGCTGGTCTCTGATGTTCTGCCTTCACTTGTTGACAATGCAAGCATCGGGATACAAACTCGGCTATTTCTTTCTTCATGTTCGGCCACCAAAAGGTCTGCTTGACATCATGATACATCTTAGTGTTTCCTGGATGAACAGCAACTCTGGAACCATGAGATTCTTGTAGAATCTTCCTTTTTAACTCTGGAATGTCGGCCACGCACAATCTTCCTTCAAACTTAAGCACTCCATCTTCAAAGGTGTAGCTTGATCTCGGCTTGGTGATAATCTCGTCGGCTACCTTCTTCAAGAATTCGTCTTCCATTTGTCTGACTTTTACTTCCCCAATGATAGTCAGTTCTGCTGAGGTTATGGCTAAACACGCCAAACTTCCCATTGATCTTCTGCTTAATGCATCGGCTACTGAGTTGGCTTTGCCTAGGTGGTATTGAATCTGCATGTCGTAGTCCTTCAATAATTCCAGCCATCTTCTCTGCCTCAAATTTAGTTCCTTCTGAGTACATAAGTACTTCAAACTCTTGTGATTCGTGAAAACTTGACAAGAGGCTCCGTACAAGTAATGACGCCAAATCTTCAAAGCAAATACCACGACTGCTAGTTCTAAGTCATGGGTAGGATAATTCTTCTCATGAGGTTTTAACTGGCGAGATGCATACGCTATGACCTTACCCCCTTGCATTAATACACAACCCAAACCCTTAGATGAAGCATCACTATAAATCTGAAATTCCTCATTGCCTGATGGAAGTACAAGAACTGGTGCTGTAACTAACCTCGTCTTTAACTCTTGGAAGGCTGACTCTCTATCCTCGGTCCATTCATATGCCACTCCCTTCTGAGTTAACTGTGTCAATGGTATTGTAATCCTTGAGAAATCCTTTACAAACTTTCTGTAATAACCTGCCAAACCCAGAAAACTACGGACCTCAGACACGTTGGTCGGCGTCGGCCAGTTTACCACGGCTTCAATCTTACTGGGATCAACAGAGATACCCTCTTCATTAATCACATGCCCCAAAAATGAAATGCTGGAAAGCCAAAACTCACACTTACTCAACTTAGCGTACAGCTTCTGGTCCCTCAAAATCTGTAAGGCCAGTCTTAAGTGGTTTTCATGTTCAGTCTTACTCTTGGAATAGATCAGTATATCATCAATAAAGACAACTACAAACTCATCTAAATATGGCTTGAAGACTCTGTTCATTAAGTCCATAAATGCAGCAGGGGCATTGGTTACTCCAAAAGGCATTACTAAAAACTCGTAGTGGCCATATCTGGTTCGGAAGGCCGTCTTCTCAACATCCTCGGCTTTAACTTTAAGCTGATGGTAACCTGACCTAAGGTCAATCTTGGAAAAGACTCGTGCTCCTTGAAGTTGATCTAGCAAATCATCAATCCTAGGCAACGGGTACTTGTTCTTAATGGTTACCTTATTAAGTTCCCTATAGTCAATGCAAAGACGAAGTGTACCATCCTTTTTCTTAACAAATAAGACTGGGGCTCCCCATGGTGAAGTGCTCGGCCTAACAAAACCCTTATCCAACAATTCCTGTAACTGCACTTTCAATTCCTTAAGTTCGGCTGGGGCCATTCTATAAGGTGTTTTAGAGATCGGCTGTGTTCCCGACATGATGTCCACAGTAAACTCTATTTCTCTGTCAACTAAGTGGCCAGGCAATTCATTTGGAAAGACATCGGGGAATTCGTTCACAACTGGAATGTCGGCTAAACTAACATTTCCATTCTGATCACCCAGTATACTACACAAGTAGCCACGGCACCCTTTTTGAATTAGCTTATAGGCTTTAATGGACGAAATCAAGTAAGGCGGGGACACTACACCTCTACCCTAGAAAATAACCTCGGCTTAGCTTGGGGGTTTCAAGGTAACACTCTTAGAAACACAGTCAATAGATGCATGATTCGTCACTAACCAATCCATCCCTAATATAACGTCAAAGTGAGTCATGTTTAATGGCATCAAGTCAACTAATAATTCTACACCCTTAATCACAACAACACACTCCCTATAGATAGATACAACAATCATAGTTCTCCCAGATGGAGCAGATACATATAACACATAATCAAGGGGTTCCTGTGGTCTATTCAACTTCTCGGCAAACTTAGCAGATACGAATGAATGCGTAGAGCCCGAATCAATCAATATGTATGCATCTTGAGAGCAGATTGGAAGTATACCTGACACTACTGTCTCAGCATTCTGAGTGTCTCCTGGCACTAGTGCAAAAACTCTGCCTTGCCTCATCTGTGTCCTTCCGACGTTGCTTCCCTGTGCAGAGCCCGAGGTGCTCCCACTTTTCTTACCATCACCAATCTTTGACTTCGGACAATCTCTCACACGATGACCCACTTCCCCACATTCAAAACAAGCGCCTGACGCCCAACGGCAAACCCCGGAATGCGGCTTCCCACAACTTGCACACATCGGCTTCGTATTACCTTCCTGGTTCGAGTTACTGGAGTTGCCCACATTTGCTTTCTTCTTAGCATTAAACGGAGCTCGGCGGTTATCATAATTCGGCCTTTTCCTCTGATTCTCTCCTGCATTCTGGTATCGGTTCAAGTTGGCTTCTGCAAGAATAGCCTTGTCCAAGACTCCGGCATAAGTCGGCATGTTGAGCATGTTGACCCTATCCTGTATCGGCGCACGCAACCCACTTTCAAACTTCCTAGCTTTCCTATACTCATTACTGACCACATGAGGCGCGTACCTCGCCAATTCTGTGAAAGCACGGTCGTATTCTGCCACCGTCTTGTTTCCTTGTGTCAAAGTCTGGAACTCCGTGATCTTTCGATCTCGAACACTAAGGGGAAAATGCTTGTCATAAAACAGTTCCAAAAATTTAGCCCAAGTTAAGTCAGGGTTCCCTTCTCGTGTTATCATCCACCATCTTCGTGCATCGTCATCTAACGTAAATGCGGCCAATGCCACCTTCTGAGCATCTGTGCTGGGAAAGATCTCGAACAACTTCTCCATTCCTAAAACCCACGCTTCAGCTTTCATTGGTTCTATGCCCCCTTGGAATCTCGGCGGGTTCATCTTCTTGAACTCCTTAATCAAAGTCATAGTCCCATCCCCATACAAGGCTGACTGTGAGGGTACTTGGGGTACTGGAGGAGGTGGAGGCGGAACTACACGTCGGCCATTAGTCTGTTCGGCCTGAGCGGATGTTGCACTAGCATTCTGTTGTCTTATCTGTCTCAACTCCCGAGTTAAACCCTCAACTAGTCTTTCTAATCGACCCAATCTGTCTTCTGATTGATCTCGGCCAATTGGTGGTCTTCCTCTCCTCATAATGCTATGAGTATGCAAAATATGACTTTAAAACAAAATGCGCAATAAAGCATGTATGCAAGCAACAAGCAGTTATGCCGAGATGATGCACATATTGTCGAGTAGCAAGCGACATGATGCAATCCTATCATCTTTCTAAGGGAAATCCTATGCTCTTTAGGACTCAAAGTGTGTGAATAACGTACTATGAGGAACTTGTGCTCTGATACCAATCTGTCACGACCCCAACCTGCCCCTAGTAGGTCGATGTAATAACCCTCACACTGTCTTAGCCATACTCATATGCATTTTATATGATTTTGCTTTGTTAAGTTTGCATCTTGAATCTTGACTTGCCCTGCATCTTTGACTTGTCTTGCATAGGCGATACTTGAGTGTTATGTTCCTTACTGTTGTGAGTGTGTAGCCGAGGTCACCTCGGGACTAGTTCACCTTTGAACCCTTGTGCTTAGAATCATGTTAGAACCACTTGATTGACCTTCACCTCCACCCTGGCATTCTAGCCGAGATGTTACCACTAGCCGAGGTACGTTACATTAGTGACCTTGTTCCCGGGATGGTATGACATAGGCCGAGGTGTGGCACACCCTGGCCAAGGTGTGGTACAGCTTAGTCAAGTGTCGTCCTCCCTAGCCAATGTCCTTGTTACCCTGTAGCCGAAGTTCTACCTTAGGCCGATGTTATTTCTTGCCGAGGTCTTGTTGATAGCCGATGTCTTTACCCGCCGGAGTGTTTTACTGGGTAGCTTGTTAGATACACTTTGTCAGGGCCTTGTCCTTTCAATCAGTCACCTTTTCGAATAGAACCAATCAGCCATTGCCACGTGTCCGACCTGCAGGATAAAGCAGCCGACAGCCTTAGAACACAACATTCTTGTCTCAAATCTTTGTTTTGGAGAGAGAAGCTCTAGGAATGGGGAGAAGAGAGCTTTAGAGAGAGAAGTGGAGTTCGAGCTTGATCCTTGGCGTTTGATCCGTTAGATTTGTGATCTGAGGTTAGATTCTTGCTCTCCTTTGATTGCTTTAATTGTTTGTCCAGCTGCATTGCATGATTGAATGCGTTCTGCATGCCATGCATTGATGTAGAGATTAGTTTTAGAAAGAGAAAGTTAGTGTTCATGTGTTCTTGAGGAAAGCCTCGATTTGATCCGAAAGCTTGCATCGAAATCTATGCTTTTGTGTTTGTTTCACCAAGATCTTCTTGTATGGGTACCCAGGTCCATGTTTTTAAACTCATGGCATGAAATCTCAGATTTTATAAACGTAAGTTATGATCCTTGCATTGATTTCCCTTCATAATCTTCATGCTCATGTTCTTGATGTTCTTGAGCAGAGGGAAACCCAGATTTTCCCCCGACCTCATTTGTTCTTGAATGTGGCCCTCGGGACCACACCTCGGCGAGAGAGTGTGGGACCTCGGCCAAGACCTGGTTAGGTGCCCAGCATGATTTCTAAAGTAAGAAGCAGTGTTTGGTCTGATTTGACTTAGCTTGAGCAACTGCCGAGGTCATTTGCATGCATATGAAGCTTGTTTGAAAGTGCATTCAATAGACTCGTTATGTGTTTGTAGGACTTGGACTTGCTTTGACCCCGACGTCCGAAGAACTATGTGAGTGGCATTCTTAATAAAGCTATGTTGTAATGTTTTGATAAAAGTCTTGTTTTGCCTTGCTTTGAAAAGTATTTGTAAGCATGAATGATTACCCATGTTTTGTACGTCAAGTATTATATCTTGTTTTGATGACAACCTTGGAAAGTCCTTACGTGCTGGAGGACTCTAAGCATTTGCAGCACACTCTTGAAAGTCCGTATGTGCCAGGGGACTTTAAGCATTTGTGGCACCGGTCCGTATGTGCCAGGGGACTTTAAGCATTTGTGGCACTAGTCCGTACGTGCTAGGGGACTATAAGCACTTGTAGCACAAAGTTTGGAAGTCCGTACGTGCTAGGGGACTATAAGCACTTGTAGCACAAAGTTTGGAAGTCCGTACGTGCTAGGGGACTATAAGCATTTGTAGCACATTCTTGTCTCGTCTTGCCACTGACGGTTTTACCGCGTGGGTTTACTTGTCCGGATTGTCATCTCTTGCATTACATCGATGTTGATGAACATCCCTTGAAACTTGAAAGATTCGTTAGATGGACTTGATGTATACCTTGTATTGTTTTGTTAAAAGACCTCGGATATCATTCATGTGAACCCTTTATTGTTTATGCCATTCACTGAGTATCCAAGCTCACCCTCTCTATATATATGTAGGTGGTGAGCAGGGCGGCGACGCCTAGATGTGTTTGCCGAGGTGTTTTGCCGACGTGTTTTGATTCGCATTTTTGTGAACATCTTGAAGAACATGCTTCTTAGTTCTTTCATTGTATTTTGTATTTGAAGGCCGAGAAGCCTTTTTGTCAAGATGTAATTTATGCACTCTATTTTGTTGTATTGAAGCTATCAAAGATGTATGTCATTTCATTCAACTTAAGCACTGCTCTTATGGACTGCTTGTATGTTAATTTATTGCTTCCGCATTTGTAAGCCCCATACGTATACTCTATTTGTGTGTGTGATTTCTTGTAAGAGGCCTTTGGTAACCTCGGGTTACTGGCCATCTCGGCGCCGACCTTCTAAGGGCGGGTTGGGGTCGTGACAGATTGGTATCAGAGCACAAGTTCCTCATAGTACGTTATTCACACACTTGAGTCTTAAGGAGCATAGGATTCCCCTTAGAAAGATGTTAGGATTGCATCATGTTGCTTGCTGTTTGACAATATGTGCATCATCTCGGCATAGCTACTTGTTGCTTGCATACATGCTTTATTGCACGTTTTGTTTTAAAGTTACATTTTGCATACTCATAGCATTATGAGGAGAGGAAGACCACCAGTTGGCCGAGATCAATCAGAAGACAGATTGGGTCGACTAGAAAGGCTAGTTGAAGGATTAACTCGGGAGTTGAGGCAGATAAGACAACAGACTGTTAGTGCCACATCTACTCAGGCCGAACAGACTAATGGCCGACATGCAGTTCCACCTCCACCTCCTCCAGTGCCCCAAGTACCCTCACAGCCAGCCTTGTATGGGGACGGAACCATGACTTTGATTAAGGAGTTCAAAAAGATGAACCCGCCGAGATTCCAAGGGGGCGTAGAACCAATGAAAGCCGAAGCGTGGGTCTTAGGAATGGAGAAGTTGTTTGAGATCTTTCCCAGCACAGATGCTCAGAAGGTGGCATTGGCCGCATTTACGTTAGATGACGATGCCCGAAGATGGTGGATGATAACACGGGAAGGGAACCCTGACTTAACTTGGGTTAAATTCTTGGAACTATTTTATGACAAGCATTTTCCCCTTAGTGTCCGAGATCGCAAGATCACGGAGTTTCAGACTTTGACACAAGGGAACAAGACAGTGGCAGAATACGATCGTGCTTGCACAGAATTGGCGAGGTATGCGCCTCATATGGTCAGTGATGAGTACAGGAAGGCTAGGAAGTTTGAAAGTGGGTTGCGTGCACCGATACAGGATAGAGTCAACATGCTCAACATGCCGACTTACGCTGGAGTCTTGGACAAGGCTATTCTTGCAGAGACCAACTTGAACCGATACCAGAATGCAGGAGAGAACCAGAGGAAAAGGCCCGAACTATGAAAACCGCCGAGTTCCGTTCAACGCCAAGAAGAAGACGAACGTCGGCAGCTCCAGCGATCCGAACCAGGAAGGTACTACGAAGCCGATGTGTACAAGTTGTGGAAAATCCCATTCCGGAGTTTGCCGTTGGGCGTCAGGTGCCTGTTTTGAGTGTGGAGAAATGGGTCATCGTGTGAAAGATTGTCCGAGGTCAAAGATTGCTGATGGTTTGAAAAGTGGGAGCACCTCGGGCTCTGCACAGGGAAGCAATGTTGGAAGGACACAGATGAGGCAAGGCAGAGTTTTCGCGCTAGTGCCAGGAGACACCCAGAATACTGAGGCAGTAGTGTCAGGTATACTTCCAATTTGCTCTCAAGATGCATACATATTGATTGATTCGGGCTCCACGCATTCATTCATATCTACTAAGTTTGCCGAGAAGTTGAATAGACCGCAAGAACCCCTCGATTATGTGTTATATGTATCTGCTCCATCTGGGAGAACTATGATTGTTGCATCTATTTATAGGGAGTGTGTTGTTGTGATTAAGGGTGTGGAATTATTAGTTGACTTGCTGCCATTGAACATGACTCACTTTGACGTTATACTAGGGATGGATTGGTTAGTGATGAATCATGCATCTATTGATTGTGTTTCTAAGAGTGTTACTTTGAAACCCCCAAGCCAAGCCGAGGTTATTTTCCAGGGTAGAAGTGTAGTACCCCCGCCTTACTTGATCTCGTCTATTAAAGCTTATAAGCTAATTCAGAAAGGGTGCCATGGCTACTTGTGTAGTATATTGAGTGATCAGAATGGGAAGGTTACTCTAGCCGACATCCCAGTTGTGAACGAATTCCCCGATGTCTTTCCGAATGAATTGCCTGGCCACTTAGTTGATAGAGAAATAGAATTTACTGTGGACATCACGTCAGGAACACAGCCGATCTCCAAAACACCTTATAGAATGGCCCCAGCCGAACTTAAGGAATTGAAAGTGCAGTTACAGGAATTGTTGGATAAGGGTTTTGTTAGGCCGAGCACTTCACCATGGGGAGCCCCAGTCTTGTTTGTTAAGAAAAAGGATGGTACACTTCGTCTTTGCATCGACTATAGAGAACTTAATAAGGTGACCATTAAGAACAAGTACCCGTTGCCTAGGATTGATGATTTGTTAGATCAACTTCAAGGAGCACGAGTGTTTTCCAAGATTGACCTTAGGTCGGGTTACCATCAGCTTAAAGTTAGAGCCGAGGATGTTGAGAAGACGGCCTTTCGAACCAGATATGGTCACTACGAGTTTTTAGTAATGCCTTTTGGAGTAACCAATGCCCTTGCTGCATTTATGGACTTAATGAACAGAGTCTTCAAGCCATATTTAGATGAGTTTGTAGTTGTCTTCATCGATGATATACTGATCTATTCTAAGAGTAAAACTGAACATGAAAACCACTTGAGACTTGCCTTACAGATTTTGAGGGACAGGAAATTATATGCTAAGCTGAGTAAGTGTGAGTTTTGGCTTTCCAGTATTTCATTTTTGGGGCATGTGATTGATGAAGAGGGTATCTCCGTTGATCCTAGTAAGATTGAAGCCGTGGTAAATTGGCCAACGCCGACCAACGTGTCCGAGGTCCGTAGTTTTCTGGGTTTGGCAGGTTACTACAGAAAGTTTGTGAAGGGTTTTTCAAGGATTGCCATACCACTAACACAGTTAACACAGAAGGGAGTGACATATGAATGGACTGAAGATAGAGAGTCAGCCTTCCAGGAGTTGAAGACAAGGTTAGTTACAGCACCAGTTCTTGCACTTCCATTAGGTAATGAGGAATTTCAGATTTATAGTGATGCTTCACATAAGGGTTTGGGTTGTGTGTTGATGCAAGGGGGTAAGGTTATAGCATACGCATCTCGCCAGTTGAAACCTCATGAGAAGAATTATCCCACCCATGACCTAGAACTAGCAGCCGTGGTTTTTGCTTTGAAGATTTGGCGTCATTACTTGTATGGAGCTTCTTGTCAGGTTTTCACGGATCACAAGAGTTTGAAGTACTTATTTACTCAGAGGGAACTAAATTTAAGACAGAGAAGATGGTTGGAATTATTGAAAGACTATGACATGCAGATTCAGTACCACCCAGGCAAGGCCAACTCAGTAGCCGATGCATTAAGCAGAAGGTCAATGGGAAGCTTGGCGTGCTTAGCCATAACCTCGGCAGAGCCAACTATTATTGGGGAAGTAAAAGCCAGACAAATGGAGGACGAATTCCTGAGGAAGGTAGCCGACGAGATTATCACCAAGCCGAGGTCAGGTTACACATTTGAAGAGGGAGCACTTAAGTTCGAAGGAAGGTTGTGCGTGGCCGACGTTCCAGAGTTAAAAGGGAAGATTTTGCAAGAATCTCACAGTTCCAGAATTGCTATCCATCCAGGAAACACTAAAATGTATCACGATATCAAGCAGACCTTTTGGTGGCCGAACATGAAGAGAGAGATAGCCGAGTTCGTATCTCGATGCTTGCAATGTCAACAAGTGAAGGCAGAACATCAGAGACCAGCAGGACTTCTTCAACCCTTGTCAATACCTGAATGGAAATGGGAACATGTCTCCATGGATTTTGTGATTGGGTTGCCGAGGACACAGAAAGGAATGAATTCGATTTGGGTCATAGTTGACAGATTAACCAAGTCAGCCCACTTCTTGTCTGTTCAGACTACATTCAATGCTGACCGACTAGCTGTACTGTATATGAATGAGATTGTGAGACTTCATGGGGTGCCGATGTCTATTGTTTCAGACCGAGATCCGAAGTTTGTTTGTAGATTTTGGTAGAGTTTACAAAGAGCCTTGGGAACCGAGTTGAGGTTTAGCACAGCTTTCCACCCCCAAACCGATGGGCAAACAGAAAGAACAATTCAAACACTTGAAGATATGCTCAGACTATGTGTACTGGATTTCAAAGGAAGTTGGGAAGCACATCTACCTTTAGTTGAGTTCGCTTACAACAACAGTTATCAAGCCAGCATTGGTATGGCACCGTATGAAGCTTTGTATGGAAGGAAGTGCAGATCGCCGATATGTTGGACCGAAGCAGGAGATAAAGTTTTGATCGGCCCCGAACTGATTCAAGTGACAACCGAGAAGATTAAGCTCATTCGACAAAGGATCAGAACTGCCCAAAGTCGGCAGAAGAGCTATGCCGACCAGAGGAGAAGAGAATTGGAATTTGAAGTTGGGGACCATGTGTTCCTGAAGATTTCACCAACTAAAGGAGTTTTTAGATTTGGGAAGAAGGGTAAGTTAGCACCTCGTTACATCGGGCCATTTGAAATTCTTGAGAAGATTAACACGACTGCCTACAGACTTGCTTTACCACCAGAATTAAGTCAAGTGCACAATGTGTTTCATATTTCGATGTTGAGAAAGTATATTCAGGATCCCTTGCATGTGATTGATCATTTTGGAATTGTGGTTAATGAAGAATTGAGCTATGAAGAGAGACCAGTACGTATCATTGATAGACAAGTGAGACAATTGAGAAATAAGACAATACAGATGGTAAAGGTAGAATGGAAGGAACATTACGGCAAGGATGCCACATGGGAAACAGAAGAAGAAATGAAAATTCGACATCCAGAACTGTTTTTGAACCAAGGTAACTCAAGTTTGGGGACCAAACTTCTTTAAGGGGGGTAGGATGTAATAACCCTCACACTGTCTTAGCCATACTCATATGCATTTTATATGATTTTGCTTTGTTAAGTTTGCATCTTGAATCTTGACTTGCCCTGCATCTTTGACTTGTCTTGCATAGGCGATACTTGAGTGTTATGTTCCTTACTGTTGTGAGTGTGTAGCCGAGGTCACCTCGGGACTAGTTCACCTTTGAACCCTTGTGCTTAGAATCATGTTAGAACCACTTGATTGACCTTCACCTCCACCCCGGCATTCTAGCCGAGATGTTACCACTAGCCGAGGTACGTTACATTAGTGACCTTGTTCCCGGGATGGTATGACATAGGCCGAGGTGTGGCACACCCTGGCCAAGGTGTGGTACAGCTTAGTCAAGTGTCGTCCTCCCTAGCCGATGTCCTTGTTACCCTGTAGCCGAAGTTCTACCTTAGGCCGATGTTATTTCTTGCCGAGGTCTTGTTGATAGCCGATGTCTTTACCCGCCGGAGTGTTTTACTGGGTAGCTTGTTAGATACACTTTGTCAGGGCCTTGTCCTTTCAATCAGTCACCTTTTCGAATAGAACCAATCAGCCATTGCCACGTGTCCGACCTGCAGGATAAAGCAGCCGACAGCCTTAGAACACAACATTCTTGTCTCAAATCTTTGTTTTGGAGAGAGAAGCTCTAGGAATGGGGAGAAGAGAGCTTTAGAGAGAGAAGTGGAGTTCGAGCTTGATCCTTGGCGTTTGATCCGTTAGATTTGTGATCTGAGGTTAGATTCTTGCTCTCCTTTGATTGCTTTAATTGTTTGTCCAGCTGCATTGCATGATTGAATGCGTTCTGCATGCCATGCATTGATGTAGAGATTGGTTTTAGAAAGAGAAAGTTAGTGTTCATGTGTTCTTGAGGAAAGCCTCGATTTGATCCGAAAGCTTGCATCGAAATCTATGCTTTTGTGTTTGTTTCACCAAGATCTTCTTGTATGGGTACCCAGGTCCATGTTTTTAAACTCATGGCATGAAATCTCAGATTTTATAAACGTAAGTTATGATCCTTGCATTGATTTCCCTTCATAATCTTCATGCTCATGTTCTTGATGTTCTTGAGCAGAGGGAAACCCAGATTTTCCCCCGACCTCATTTGTTCTTGAATGTGGCCCTCGGGACCACACCTCGGCGAGAGAGTGTGGGACCTCGGCCAAGACCTGGTTAGGTGCCCAGCATGATTTCTAAAGTAAGAAGCAGTGTTTGGTCTGATTTGACTTAGCTTGAGCAACTGCCGAGGTCATTTGCATGCATATGAAGCTTGTTTGAAAGTGCATTCAATAGACTCGTTATGTGTTTGTAGGACTTGGACTTGCTTTGACCCCGACGTCCGAAGAACTATGTGAGTGGCATTCTTAATAAAGCTATGTTGTAATGTTTTGATAAAAGTCTTGTTTTGCCTTGCTTTGAAAAGTATTTGTAAGCATGAATGATTACCCATGTTTTGTACGTCAAGTATTATATCTTGTTTTGATGACAACCTTGGAAAGTCCTTACGTGCTGGAGGACTCTAAGCATTTGCAGCACACTCTTGAAAGTCCGTATGTGCCAGGGGACTTTAAGCATTTGTGGCACCGGTCCGTATGTGCCAGGGGACTTTAAGCATTTGTGGCACTAGTCCGTACGTGCTAGGGGACTATAAGCACTTGTAGCACAAAGTTTGGAAGTCCGTACGTGCTAGGGGACTATAAGCACTTGTAGCACAAAGTTTGGAAGTCCGTACGTGCTAGGGGACTATAAGCATTTGTAGCACATTCTTGTCTCGTCTTGCCACTGACGGTTTTACCGCGTGGGTTTACTTGTCCGGATTGTCATCTCTTGCATTACATCGATGTTGATGAACATCCCTTGAAACTTGAAAGATTCGTTAGATGGACTTGATGTATACCTTGTATTGTTTTGTTAAAAGACCTCGGATATCATTCATGTGAACCCTTTATTGTTTATGCCATTCACTGAGTATCCAAGCTCACCCTCTCTATATATATGTAGGTGGTGAGCAGGGCGGCGACGCCTAGATGTGTTTGCCGAGGTGTTTTGCCGACGTGTTTTGATTCGCATTTTTGTGAACATCTTGAAGAACATGCTTCTTAGTTCTTTCATTGTATTTTGTATTTGAAGGCCGAGAAGCCTTTTTGTCAAGATGTAATTTATGCACTCTATTTTGTTGTATTGAAGCTATCAAAGATGTATGTCATTTCATTCAACTTAAGCACTGCTCTTATGGACTGCTTGTATGTTAATTTATTGCTTCCGCATTTGTAAGCTCCATACGTATACTCTGTTTGTGTGTGTGATTTCTTGTAAGAGGCCTTTGGTAACCTCGGGTTACTGGCCATCTCGGCGCCGACCTTCTAAGGGCGGGTTGGGGTCGTGACAGTCGACGCCGAGATGGCCAGTAACCCGAGATTACCAAAGGCCTCTTACAAGAATTCAGACACAAATCAGAGTAAACATATGGGGCTTACAAATGCGGAAGCAATAAATAAAAGCTATGTAGTCCATAAGAGCAGTGCTTAAGTTAAATAAAATGACATACATCTTATAATGGCTTCAATACAACAAAATAGAGTACAAAAATTACATCTTGACCAAAAGGCTTCTCAGCCATCAAATGCAAAATACAATGAAATAACTAAGAAGCATGATCTTCAAGATGTCGCAAACATGAGTCCAAAAACACATTGGCAAAATACTTCAGCAAAACACCTCGGCAAAACACATTTAGGCGTCATCGCCACCCTGCTCATCACCTACATATATATAGAGAGGGTGAGCTTGGATACTCAGTGAATGGCATAAGTAATAAAGGGTTTACATGAATGATATCCGAGATCTTTCAACAAAACAATACAAGGTATAAATCAAGTTCTTCTATCAAATCTTTCAAAGCTTCAAGGGATGCTTACTAGCATCACTATAGTACAAGAGGTGACAATCCGGACAAACAAACCCACGCGGTAAAACTGTCAGTGGCAAGGCATGACAAGACAAGAGAGATCTCTAAACAAGAATGTCGTTGCATTATAGTCCCCGACACTAAGGACTTGTGCCACAAGTGCTTAAAGTCCCCTGGCACGTACGGACTTCCAAACTTTGTGCTACAAGTGCTTATAGTCCCCTAGCACGTACGGACTTCCAAACTTTGTGCTACAAGTGCTTATAGTCCCCTAGCACGTACGGACTAGTGCCACAAGTGCTTAAAGTCCCCTGGCACGTACGGACTTCCAGAAATGTCATCCAAACAAGATATAATACTTGGTACACAAAATAGGGATAATCATTCATGCTTACAAATACTTTCCAAAACAAGGCAAAACAAGGCTTTTATCAAAACACTTTAACATAGCTTTATTAAAATGCCACTCACATAGTTCTTCAGACGTCGGGGTCAAGGCGAGTCCAAGTCCTACAAACACATGGCAAGTCTATTGAATGCACTTTTTAAACAAGCTTCATATGCATGCAAATGATCTCGGCTTTCGCCCAAAACTAAGTCAAATCATATCAAACACTGTTTCTCATTTCGGGAAAACACACTGGGTACCATCCAGGTCATGCCGAGGTCCCACACCACCTCGCCGAGGTGTGGTCCTGAGGCCCACATACAAAACGAACTCAGGGAAAACCTGGGTTTCCCCCTTGAACAATGCAAAGAACAAGATCATCAAGAACATGCATGCTGAAAACATAACTTGTTTGCACCCAAAACTAAGATTTCATGCCAAGGCTTCAAAAACATGGACCTGGGTACCCGTACTGGAAAATTATATGAAAACAAACACGGAAACATGCATCTTGATGTAAACTTTCGGATCAAAACAAGGTTTTCCTCAAGAACATTCATGAACATCATTTTCCTTTTTCAAAACCGACTTCAAATCGATGCATGGCATACAAAACAAACTCAATCATGCAATGCAGCTGGACAAACAATAAAAGTAATCAAAGGAGAACAAGAATCTAACCTCAAAACTCAAATCCAACGGTTCGATCTTCAAGGATCAAGCTCGAACTCCACTTCTCTCTCTAAAACTCTCTTCTCCCTTTTTTCTAGAGCTTCTCTCTCTAAAACAAAGATTTGAGACAAGAATGATGTGTTTCTAAGTCTGTCGGCTGCTTTAACCTACAGCTCGGACACGTGGCAACGGTTGGTTGGCTCTATTCGAAAAGGTGACTGATTGAAAGGACAAGACTCTGACAAAGCGTATCTAACAAGCTACCCAGTAAAACACTCCGGCGAGTAATGACATCGGCTAACAACAAGACCTCGGCAGTCAATAACATCGGTCAAAGACAAAACTTCGGCAACAGGGTAACAAAGACATCGGCTAGGGAGGACGACATTTGACTAAGCTGTGCCACACCTTGGCCAGGGTGTGCCACACCTCGGCCTATGTCATACCAGCCCGGGAACAAAGGTCACTAGTGTAAAATACCTCGGCTAGGTAGTGACATCTCGGCTATAATGCCGGGGTGAAGGTGAAGGTCAACCAGGTGGTTCCAAAATGGTTCTAAGCACAAGGTTCAAAGGTGGTCTAGGCTCAAGGTGACCTCGGCTAAACACACACACTAATAAGGAACATAGCATCAAGTATCACTTATGCAAGACAAGTCAAGAATGCAAGGCAAGTCAAGATTTAGAATGCAAGCTCAACAAAGCAAAGTCATATAAAATGCATATAAGTATAGTTAAGGCAGTGTGAGGGTTATTACAGAACAGATAGAAAAAAAATTCAACACATAAATTAAGGAGTAAAATTGAAAACAAAACGTCATTCAAAACAAACAAAAAGACTTCTCATCAAATTATTTTACTCAATGCCGGCAGAGAACCATCGGAGGAGAAGACTCTATTGAATCAGCTCCTTATGGACAGTTTTTTTTTTCAACCACACAGACCCAATTCTTCATCTTTTCTTCTTCTTTTTTTTTTTTTTTTTTTTTAAGTTTTTGATCTGTGTTGTTGTTCTACGATGAAACAAATTGCAACAGATAGTTGTAAATGAAAAAAAATTTGAAAATTAAGCAGATAAAAATTATAAAAAAAATGAACAGATATATATATATTGGATTATATGTGAGAAAGAATTTCAACAGATACAGAGAAAGAACCAATGAAAGAGAAAGAAATATTGCAACAGATCCTGATTTGGTGCATTTCAACAGATAATAAAATTGAACAGATAAAAATAAATTGAACATTGTGACTGGTTTTTTGAAAAGATAAGAAATTTTGGATAGATATTTAAACAGATAAGAGATTAAAATTGAATTGATAACAAAATCTAGAAAAAAATTTGAAAAGATAGGGAAAAAAAAAGTGAACAGATAGTCAACTTTTTTGAATATATAGACAAAAAAAAATTAAACACTTAGATGTAAATTTAAACAGATAGAAATAAAATTTAAACAGATAAATTAAGGAGTAAAATTGAAAACAAAACATTTTTCAAAAGAAACAAAAAGACTTCTGACCAAATTATTTTACTCAATGCCTGCAAAGGACCATCGGAGGAGAAGACTCCATTGATCCAGCTCCTTATGGACAGTTTTTTTTTTCAAGCACACAGACCCAATTCTTCCACTTTTTTTTTTTTTAAAGTTTTTGATCTGTGTTGTTGTTCTACTATGAAACAAATTGCAACAGATAGTTGTAAATGAAAAAAAAATTAAAAATTAAGCAGAGAAAAATATTTAAAAAATTGAACAGCTATATATATACTGGATTATATGTGAAAAAGAATTTCAACAGATAGAGAGAATGAACCAAAGAGAGAGAAAGAAAGATTGCAACAGATCATGATTTGGTGTATTTCAACTGATAATAAAATTGAACAGATAAAAATGAATTGAACATTGTGACTGGTTTGTTGAACAGATAAGAAATTTTGGATAGATATTTGAACAGATAAGAGATTAAAATTGGATTGATAACAAAATCTAGAAAAAAAATTTGAAAAGATAGGGGAAAAAAGTGAACAGATAGTCAACTTTTTTGAATATATAGACAAAAAAAAATAATTAAACACTAAAATGTAAATTTGAACAGATAGAAAAAAATTTCAACAGATAAATTAAGGAGTAAAATTGAAAACAAAACGTCTTTCAAAACAAACAAAAGGACTTCTCACCAAATTATTTTACTCAATGCCTGCAGAGAACCATCGGAGGAGAAAACTCCATTGATCCAGCTCCTTATGGACAGTTTTTTTTTCAACCACACAGACCCAATTCTTTTTTTTTTTTTTTTTTTTAAGTTTTTGATCTGTGTTGTTGTTCTACGATGAAACAAATTGGAACAGATGGTTGTAAATGAAAAAAAAAATTAAAAATTAAGCAGATAAAAATAATAAAAAAATTGAGCAGATATATATATACTGGATTATATGTGAGAAAGAATTTCAACAGATAGAGAGAAAGAACCAAAGAAAGAGAAAGAAAGATTGCAACAGATCCTGATTTGGTGTATTTCAACAAATATTAAAATTGAACAGATAAAAATAAATTGAACATTGTGACTGGTTTGTTGAACAGATAAGAAATTTTGGATAGATATTTGAACAGATAAGAGATTAAAATTGAATTGATAACAAAATCTAGAAAAAAATTTGAAAAGATAGGGAAAAAAAGTGAACAGATAGTCAACTTTTTCGAATATATAGACAAAAAAAAATAATTAAACACTTAAATGTAAATTTAAACATATAGAAAAAAAAATTCGATAGATAAATTAAGGAGTAAAATTGAAAACAAAACGTTTTTCAAAACAAACAAAATGACTTCTGATCAAATTATTTTACTCAATGCCTGCAGAGGACCATCGGAGGAGAAGACTCTATTGATCCAGCTCCTTATGGATAATTTTTTTTTTCAAGCACACAGACCCAATTCTTCCACTTTTTTTTTTTTTTTTTTAAGTTTTTGATCTGTGTTGTTGTTCTACGATGAAACAAATTGCAAAAGATAGTTGTAAAAGAAAAAAAATGAACATATATATATACTGGATTATATGTTAGAAAGAATTTCAACATATAGAGAGAAAGAACCAAAGAGTGAGAAAGAAAGATTGCAACAGATCCCGATTTGGTATATTTCAACAGATAATAAAATTGAAAAGATAAAAATAAATTGAACATTGTGACTGGTTCGTTGAACAGATGAGAAATTTGGGATAGATATTTGAACAGATAAGAGATTAAAATTGAATTGACAACAAAATCTAGAAAAAATTTGAAAAGATAGGGAAAAAAAGTGAACAGATAGTCAACTTTTTTGAACATATAGACAAAAAAAATAATTAAACACTTAAATGTAAATTTGAACATATAGAAAAAAAAAATTGAATAGATAAATTGAGGAGTAAAATTGAAAAAAAACGTTTTTCAAAACAAACAAAAGACTTCTCACCAAATTATTTTACTCAATGACTGCAGAGGACCATCAGAGGAGAAGACTCCATTGATCCGGCTCCTTATGGACAATTTTTTTTTTCCAAACACACAGACCCAATTCTTCCACTTTTTTTTTTTTTTTAAAGTTTTTGAGCTGTGTTGTTGTTCAAGGATGAAACAAATTACAACAGATAGTTGTAAATGAAAAAAAAAATTTAAAATTAAGCAGATAAAAATATTTAAAAAATTGAACAGATATATATTTACAGGATTATATATGAGAACGAATTTCAACAGCTAGAGATAAAGAACCAAAGAGAGAGAAACAAAGATTGGAACAGATCCTGATTTGGTGTATTTCAACAGATAATAAAATTGAACAGATAAAAATAAATTGAACATTGTGACTGGTTCGTTGAACAGATAAGAAATTTTGGATAGATATTTGAACAGATAAGGGATTAAAATTGAATTGATAATAAAATCTAGAAAAAAAATTTGAAAAGATAGGGAAAAAAGGTGAACAGATAGTCAACTTTTTTGAATATATAGACAAAAAAATAATAATTAAACACTAATATGTAAATCTGAACAGATAGAAAAAAAAATTCAACTGATAAATTAAGGAGTAAAATTGAAAACAAAACGTCTTTCAAAACAAACAAAAAGGCTTCTCACCAAATTATTTACTCAACGCCTGGAGAGGACCATCGGAGGAGAAGACTCCATTGGTCCAGCTCCTTATGGACAATTTTTTTTTTTTTTTTTATCTATTTTGTTGTTCTACGATGAAACAAATTGCAACAGATAGTTGTAAATGAAAAAAAAATTTAAAAATTAAGCAGATAAAAATAATTTAAAAAATTGAACATATATATATATACTTGATTATATGTGAGAAAGAATTTCGACATATAGAGAGAGAGAACCTAAGAGAGAGAAAGAAAGATTGCAACTGATCCTGATTTAGTGTATTTCAACAGATAATAAAATTGAACAGATAAAAATAAATTGAACAGTCTGACTGGTTCGTTGAACAGATAAGAAATTTTGGATAGATATTTGAACAGATAAGAGATTAAAACTAATTGATAATATAATCAAGAAAAAAATTTGAAAAGACAGGGAAAAAAAGTGAACAGATAGTCAACTTTTTCGAATATATAGATAAAAAAAAATTAAACACTAAAATGTAAATTTGAACAGACAGAAAAAAAATTCAACAGATAAATTATGGAGTAAAATTGAAAACAAAACGTCTTTCAAAACAAACAAAAGCACTTCTGACCAAATTATTTTACTCAATGCCTGCAGAGGACCATCGGAGTAGAAGACTCCATTGATCCAGCTCCTTATGGACAGTTTTTTTTTCATGCACACAGACCATATTCTTCCACTTCTTTTTTTTTTACTTTTTTTTTTTTAAAGTTTTTGATCTGTGTTGTTATTCTACGATGAAACAAATTACAACAGATAGTTGTAAATGAAAAAAAAATTAAAAATTAAGGAGATAAAAATATTATAAAAATTGAACAGATATATATACTGGATTATATGTGAGAAAGAATTTCAACAGATAGAGAGAAAGAACCGAAGAGAGAGAAAGAAAGATTGCAACAGATCCGGATTTGGTATATTTCAATAGATAATAAAATTGAACAGATAAAAATAAATTGAACATTCTGACTGGTTCGTCGTACAGATAAGAAATTTTGGATAGGTATTTGAACAGATAAGAGATTAAAATTTAATTCATAATAAAATCTAGAAAAAAATTTGAAAAGATAGGGAAAAAAAGTGAACAGATAGTCAACTTTTTTGAATACATAAACAAAAAAAAAAATAATTAAACACTAAAATGTAAATTTGAACAGATAGAAAAAAAAATCAACTGATAAATTAAGGAGTAAAATTGAAAACAAAACATCTTTCAAAACAAACAAAAGGACTTCTGACCAAATTATTTAATTTAATGCCTGCAGAGGACCATCGGAGGAGAAGACTCCATTGATCCAGCTCCTTATAGATAGTTTTTTTTTTCAACCACACAGACACAATTGTTCTTTTTTTTTAATTAAGTTTTTGATATGTGTTGTTTTTCTACAATGAAACAAATTGCAACAGATAGTTGTAATGAAAAAAATAAATAAAAATTAAGCAGAGAAAAGTATTAAAAAACTTGAACAGATATATATATACTGGATTATATGTGAGAAAGAATTTAAACATATAGAGAGAAAGAACCAAAGAGAGAGAAAGAAAGATTGCAACAGATCCTGATTTGGTGTATTTCAACAGATAATAAAATTAAAAAGATAAAAATGAATTAAACATTGTGACTGGTTTGTTGAACAGATAAGAAATTTTGGATAGATATTTGAACAGATAAGAGATTAAAATTGAATTGATAACAAAATCTAGAAAAAAATTAGAAAAGATAGGGAAAAAAAGTGAAAAGATAGTTAACTTTTTTGAATATATAGACAAAAAAAAAATTAAACACTTTAACGTAAATTTGAACTTATAGAAAAAAGAATTCAACAGATAAATTATGGAGTAAAATTGAAAACAAAATGTTTTTCAAAACAAACAGAGGGACTTCTGACCAAATTATTTTACTCAATGCCTACAGCGGACCACCGGAGGAGAAGACTCCATTGATCCAGCTCCTTATGTATAGTTTTTTTTTCAACCACACAAACCCATTTCTTCCACTTTTTTTTTTCTTTTTTAAGTTTTTGATCTGTGTTGTTGTTCAACGATGAAACAAATTGCAACAGATAATTGTAAATGAAAAAAAAAATTAAAAATTAAGCAAATAAAAATATTTAAAAAATGGAACAGATATATATATACTTGATTATATGTGAAAAGAATTTCAACAGATAGAGAGAAAGAACCAAAGAGAGAGAAAGAAAGATTGCAACAAATCCTAATTTGGTGTGTTTCAACAGATAATAAAATTGAACAGATAAAAATAAATTGACCATTGTGACTAGTTTGTTGAACAGATAAGAAATTTTCGATAGATATTTGAACAGATAAGAGATTAAAATTGAACTGATAATAAAATTTAGAAAAAAATTTGAAAAGATAGGGAAAAAAAGTGAACAGACAGTCAACTTTTTTGAATATATAAACAAAAAAAATAATTAAACACTAAAATGTAAATTTGAATAGATGGAAAAAAATTTCAACAAATAAATTAAGGAGTAAAATTAAAACCGAAACGTCTTTCAAAACAAACAAAAGAACTTCTCACCAAATTATTTTACTCAATGCCTGCAGAAGACCATCGGAGGACAAGACTCCATTGATCCAGCTCCTTATGGACAGTTTTTTTTTCAAGCACACAAACCCAATTCTTCCACTTTTTTTTTTATAAGTTTTTGATCAGTGTTGTTGTTCTACGATGAAACAAATTGCAATAGATAGTTGTAAATGAAAAAAAAAATTAAAATTAAGCAGATAAAAATAATTAAATAAATTGAACATATATATATACTGGATTATATGTGAGAAAGAATTTCAACATATAGAGAGAAAGAACCAAAGAGAGAGAAAGAAAGAATGTAGCAGATCCTGATTTTGTGTGTTTCAACAGATAATAAAATTGAAAAGATAATAATAAATTGAACATTGTGACTAGTTTGTTGAACAGATAAGAAATTTTGGATAGATATTTGAACAGATAAGAGATTAAAATTGAACTGATAACAAAATCTTGAAAAAATTTGAAAAGATAGGGAAAAAAGTGAACAGATAGTCAACTTTTCTGAATATATAGACAAAAAAAAATAATTAAACACTAAAATGTAAATTTGAACAGATAGAAAAAAAAATTAACAGATAAATTAATGAGTAAAATTGAAAACAAAACGTCTTTCAAAACAAACAAAAGGACTTCTTACCAAATTATTTTACTCAATGCCTGCAGAGGACCATCGAAGGAGAAGACTCCATTGATCCAGCTCCTTATGGACAGTTTTTTTTTTCAAGCACACGGACCCATTTCTGCCGCTTTTTTTTTATGTTTTTGATCTGTGTTGTTGTTCAACGATGAAACAAATTGCAACAGATAGTTGTAAATGAAAAAAAAAATTTAAAAATTAAGCAGATAAAAATATTAAAAAATTGAACAAATATATATATACTTGATTATATGAGAGAAAGAACTTCAACAGATAGAGAGAAGGAACCAAAGAGAGAGAAAGAAAGATTGCAACAGATCCTGATTTGGTGTATTTCAACAGATAATAAAATAGAACAGCTAAAAATAAATTGAACATTATGACTGGTTCGTTGAACAGATAAGAAATTTTGGATAGATATTTGAACAGATAAGAGATTAGAATTGAACTGATAACAAAATCTAGAAAAAATTTTGAAAAGATAGGGAAAAAAAGTGAACAGATAGTCAACTTTTTTGAATATATAGACAAAAAATAATAATTGAACACTAAAATGTAAATTTGAACTGATAGAAAAAAAATTCAACAGATAAATTATGGAGTAAAATTGAAAACGAAACGTCTTTCAAAACAAACAAAAGGACTTCTCAACAAATTATTTTTACTCAATGCCTGCAGAAGACCATCGGAGGAGAAGACTCCATTGATCCAGCTCCTTATGGACAGTTTTTTTTTTCAAGCACGCAGACCCAATTCTTTCACTTTTTTTTTTTTTTTTTTTTTTAAGTTTTTGATCTGTGTTGTTGTTCTACGATGAAACAAATTGCAACAGATAGCTGTAAATGAAAAAAAATTAAAAATTAAGCAGATAAAAATTATTAAATAAATTGAACATATATATGTATATATATATTCGATTATATGTGAGAAAGAATTTCAACATATAGAGAGAAAGAACCAAAGAGAGAGAAAGAAAGATTGCAGCAGATCCTGATTTTGTGTATTTCAACAGATAATAAAATTGAAAAGATAAAAATAAATTGAACATTGTGACTGGTTCGTTGAACATATAAGAAATTTTGGATAGATATTTGAACAGATAAGAGATTAAAATTGAACTGACGGCAAAAAAAAAATTGAAAAGATAGGGAAAAAAGTGAACAGATAGTCAACTTTTCAGAATATATAGACAAAAAAAAAATAATTAAACACTAAAATGTAAATTTGAACAGATAGAAAAAAAAATTAACAGATAAATTAATGATTAAAATTGAAAACAAAACGTCTTTCAAAACAAACAAAAGGACTTCTTACCAAATTATTTTACTCAATGCCTGCAGAGGACCATCGAAGGAGAAGACTCCATTGATCCAGCTCCTTATGGACAGTTTTTTTTTTCAAGCACACAGACCCATTTCTGCCGCTTTTTTTTTTTTATGTTTTTGATCTATGTTGTTGTTCAACGATGAAACAAATTGCAACAGATAGTTGTAAATGAAAAAAAAATTTAAAAATTAAGCAGATAAAAATATTAAAAAATTGAACAAATAGATATATACTTGATTATATGAGAGAAAGAACTTCAACAGATAGAGAGAAGGAACCAAAGAGAGAGAAAGAAAGATTGCAACAGATCCTGATTTGGTGTATTTTAACAGATAATAAAATAGAACAGCTAAAAATAAATTGAACATTATGACTGGTTCGTTGAACAGATAAGAAATTTTGGATAGATATTGGAACAGAAAAGAGATTAGAATTGAACTGATAACAAAATCTAGAAATTTTTTTTGAAAAGATAGGGAAAAAAAGTGAACAGATAGTCAACTTTTTTGAATATATAGACAAAAAATAATAATTGAACACTAAAATGTAAATTTGAACTGATAGAAAAAAAATTCAACAGATAAATTATGGAGTAAAATTGAAAACGAAACGTCTTTCAAAACAAACAAAAGGACTTCTCAACAAATTATTTTTACTCAATGCCTGCAGAAGACCATCGGAGGAGAAGACTCCATTGATCCAGCTCCTTATGGACAGTTTTTTTTTTCAAGCACGCAGACCCAATTCTTTCACTTTTTTTTTTAAAAAACTTTTTGATCTGTGTTGTTGTTCTACGATGAAACAAATTGCAACTGATAGCTGTAAATGAAAAAAAAATTAAAAATTAAGCAGATAAAAATTATTAAATAAATTGAACATATATATGTATATATATATTCGATTATATGTGAGAAAGAATTTCAACATATAGAGAGAAAGAACCAAAGAGAGAGAAAGAAAGATTGGAGCAGATCCTGATTTTGTGTATTTCAACAGATAATAAAATTGAAAAGATAAAAATAAATTGAACATTGTGACTGGTTCGTTGAACAGATAAGAAATTTTGGATAGATATTTGAACAGATAAGAGATTAAAATTGAACTGACGACAAAAAAAAAAATTGAAAAGATAGGGAAAAAAGTGAACAGATAGTCAACTTTTCAGAATATATAGACAAAAAAAAAATAATTAAACACTTAAATGTAAATTTGAACATATAGAAAAAAAAATTCAACAGACAAATTAACGCGTAAAAGTGAAAACAAAACGTCTTTCAAAACAAACAAAAAGACTTCGGACCAAATTATTTTACTCAATGCCTGCAGAGGACCATCGGAGGAGAAGACTCCATTGATCCAGCTCCTTATGGACAGTTTTTTTTCAAGCACACAGACCCAATTCTTCCACTTTTTTTTTTTTTTTAAAGTTTTTGATCTGTGTTGTTGTTCAACGATGAAACAAATTGCAACAGATAGTTGTAAATGAAAAAAAATTTAAAAATTAAGCATATAAAAATATTAAAATAATTGAACAAATATATATATATACTAAATTATATGTGAGAAAGAATTTCAACAGATAGAGGGAAAGAAAGATTGCAACAGATCCTGATTTGGTGTATTTCAAATAATAATAAAATTGCACACATAAAAATAAATTGATCATTCTGACTGCTTCGTTGAACAGATAAGAAATTTTGGAAAAATATTTTAACAGATAAGAGATTAAAATTTAATTGATAATAAAATCTTGAAAAAAAATTTGAAAAGATAGGGAAAAAAAGTGAACAGATAGTCAATTTTTTTAAATATATAGACAAAAAATAATAATTAATCACTAAAATGTAAATTTGAACAGATAGAAAAAAAAATTCAACAGATAAATTAAGGAGTAAAATTGAAAACAAAACGTCTTTCAAAACAAACAAAATGACTTCTGACCAAATTATTTTACTCAATGCCTGCAGAGGACCATCGGAGGAGAAGACTCCCTTGATCTAGCTCCTTATGGACAGTTTTTTTTTCAAGCACACAGACCCAATTCTTCCATTTTTTTTTTAAGTTTTTGATCTGTGATGTTGTTCTACAATGAAACAAATTGCAACAGATAGTTGTAAATGAAAAAAAAATTAAAAATTATGCAGAGAAAAATATTTAAAAAATTGAACAGATATACATATACTGGATTATATGTGAGAAAAAATTTCAACATATAGAGAGAAAGAACCAAAGAGAAAGAAAGAAAGATTGCAACAGATCCTGATTTGGTGTATTTCAACAGATAATAAAATTAAAAAGATAAAAATAAATTGAACATTGTGACTGGTTTGTTGAACAGATAAGAAATTTTGGATAGATATTTGAACAGATAAGAGATTAAAATTTAATTGATAATAAAGTCTAGAAAAAAATTTGAAAAGACAGGGAAAAAAAGTGAACAGATAGTCAACTTTTTCGAATATATAGACAAAAAAAATAATTAAACACTAAAATGTAAATTTGAACAGATAAAAAAATTAACAGATAAATTAAGGAGTAAAATTGAAAACAAAACGTCTTTTAAAGCAAACAAAAGGATTTCTTACCAAATTATTCTACTCAATGCCTGCAGGGGACCATCGAAGGAGAAGACTCCATTGATCCAGCTCCTTATGCACAGTTTTTTTTTTCAAGCACACAGACCCATTTCTTCCGCTTTTTTTTTTTTAAGTATTTGATCTGTGCTGTTGTTCAACGATGAAACAAATTGCAACAGATAGTTGTAAATGAAAAAAAAAATTAAAAATTAAGCAATAAAAATATTAAAAAAATTGAACAGATATATATACTTGATTATATGTGAGAAAGAATTTTAACAGATAGAGAGAAGGAACCAAAGAGAGAGAAAGAAACATTGCAACAGACCCTGATTTGGTGTATTTCAACAGATAATAAAAAAAAACAGCTAAAAATAAATTGAACATTATGACTGGTTCGTTGAACAGATAAGAAATTTTGGATAGATATTTGAACCGATAAGAGATTAGAATTGAACTGATAACAAAATCTAGAAATTTTTTTGAAAAGACAGGGAAAAAAAGTGAACAGATAGTCAACTTTTTTGAATATATAGACAAAAAATAATAATTGAACACTAAAATGTAAATTTGAACTGATAGAAAAAAAATTCAACAGATAAATTATGGAGTAAAATTGAAAACGAAACGTCTTTCAAAACAAACAAAAGGACTTCTCAACAAATTATTTTTACTTAATGCCTGCAGAAGACCATCGGAGGAGAAGACTCCATTGATCCAGCTCCTTATGGACTGTTTTTTTTTTCAAGCACGCAGACCCAATTCTTTCACTTTTTTTTTTTATTTATTTAAAGTTTTTGATCTGTGTTGTTGTTCTACGATGAAACAAATTGCAAAAGATAGCTATAAATGAAAAAAAAAATAAAAATTAAGCAGATAAAAATTATTAAATAAATTGAACATATATATGTATATATATATTCGATTATATGTGAGAAAGAATTTCAACATATAGAGAGAAAGAACCAAAGAGAGAGAAAGAAAGATTGCAGCAGATCCTGATTTTGTGTATTTCAACAGATAATAAAATTGAAAAGATAAAAATAAATTGAACATTGTGACTGGTTCGTTGAACAGATAAGAAATTTTGGATAGATATTTGAACAGATAAGAGATTAAAATTGAACTGACGACAAAAAAAAAATTGAAAAGATAGGGAAAAAAGTGAACAGATAGTCAACTTTTCAGAATATATAGACAAAAAAAAATAATTAAACACTTAAATGTAAATTTGAACATATAGAAAAAAAAATTCAACAGACAAATTAAGGCGTAAAATTGAAAACAAAACGTCTTTCAAAACAAACAAAAAGACTTCGGACCAAATTATTTTACTCAATGCCTGCAGAGGACCATCGGAGGAGAAGACTCCATTGATCCAGCTCCTTATGGACAGTTTTTTTTCAAGCACACAGACCATATTCTTCAACTTTTTTTTTTTTTTTTAAGTTTTTGATCTGTGTTGTTGTTCAACGATGAAACAAATTGCAACAAATAGTTGTAAATGAAAAAAAAAAATTTAAAATTAAGCATATAAAAATATTAAAATAATTGAACAGATATATATACTGAATTATATGTGAGAAACAATTTCAACAGATAGAGAGAAAGAACCAAAGAGAGAGAAAGAAAGATTGCAACAGATCCTAATTTGGTGTATTTCAACAGATAATAAAATTGAATAGATAAAAATATTAAAAAAATTGAACAGATATATATATACCTGATTATATGTGAGAAATAATTTCAACAGATAGAGAGAAGGAACCAAAGAGAGAGAAAGAAAGATTGCAACAGATCCAGATTTGGTGTATTTCAACAGATAATAAAATAGAACAGCTAAAAATAAATTGAACATTATGACTGGTTCGTTGAATAGATAAGAAATTTTGGATAGATATTTGAACAAATAAGAGATTAGAATTGAACTGATAATAAAATCTAGAAAAAAATTTGAAAAGATAGGGAAAAAAAGTGAACAGATAATCAACTTTTTTGAATATATAGACAAAAAATAATAATTGAACACTAAAATGTAAATTTGAACAGATAGAAAAAAAATTCAACAGATAAATTATGGAGTAAAATTGAAAACGAAACTTCTTTCAAAACAAACAAAAGGATTTCTCACCAAATTATTTTACTCAATGCCTGCAGAAGACCATCGGAGTAGAAGACTCCATTGATCCAGCTCCTTATGGACAGTTTTTTTTTTCAAGCACACAAAACCAATTCTTCCACTTTTTTTTTTTTTAAAGTTTTTGATCTGTGTTGTTGTTCAACGATGAAAGAAATTGCAACAGATAGTTATAAATGAAAAAAAATTATAAATTAAGCAGATAAAAATAATTGAAAAAATTGAACATATATATATACTGGATTATATGTGAGAAAGAATTTCAACATATAGAGAGAAAGAACCAAAGAGAGAGAAAGAAAGATTGCAACAGATCCAAATTTGGTGCATTTCAACCGATAATAAAATCGAACAGATAAAAAATTGAACAGATAAATTAAGGAGTAAAATTGAAAACAAAATATTTTTCAAAACAAACAAAAGGACTTCTGACCAAATTATTTTACTCAATGCTTGCAGAGGACCATCGGAGGAGAAGACTCCATTGATCCAGCTCCTTATGGACAACTTTTTTTTCAAGCACACAGACCCAATTCTTCTGCTTTTTTTTTTTTTTTTTTTTATGTTTTTGATCTGTGGTGTTGTTCAACGATGAAACAAATTGCAACAGATAGTTGTAAATGAAAAAAAATTAAAAATTAAGCAGATAAAAATATTAAAAAAATTGAACAGATATATATATACTGGATTATATGTGAGAAAGAATTTCAACAGATAGAGAGAAAGAACTAAAGAGAGAGAAAGAAAGATTGCAACAGATCCTGATTTGGTGTATTTCAACAGAGAATAAAATTGAACAGATAAAAATAAATTGAACATTCTGACTGGTTCATTGAACAGATAAGAAATTTTGAATAGATATTTTAACATATAAGATATTAAAATTGAATTGATAATAAAATCTAGAAAAAAATTTGGAAAGATAGGGAAAAAAAGTGAACAGATAGTCAGCTTTTTTGAATATATAGGCAAAAAAAAAAATTAAACACTAAAATGTAAATTTGAACAGATAGAAAAAAAAATTCAACCGATAAATTAAGGAGGAAAATTGAAAACAAAACGTTTTTCAAAACAAACAAAAACACTTCTCACCAAATTATTTTACTCAATTCCTACAGAGGACCATCGGAGGAGAAGACTCCATTGATCCAGCTCCTTATGGACAGTATTTTTTTCAAGCACACAAACCCAATTCTTCCGTTTTTTTTTTTTAAGTTTTTGATCTGTGTTGTTGTTCTACGATGGAACAAATTGCAACAGATATTTGTATATGAAAAAAAATTAAAAATTAAGCAGATAAAATAATAAAAAAAATTGAACAGATATATATATATACTGGATATATGTGTGAAAGAATTTCAACAGATAGAGAGAAAGAACAAAAGAGAGAGAAAGAAAGATTTCAACATATGCAGATTTGGGGTATTTCAACAAATAATAAAAATGAACAGATAAAAATAAATTGAACATTGTGACTGGTTTGTTGAACATATAAGAAATTTTGGATAGATATTTGAACAGATAAGAGATTAAAATTGAATTGATAACAAAATCTAGAAATTTTTTTGAAAAGATAGGAGAAAAAGTGAACAGATAGTCAACTTTTTGAATATATAGACAAGAGAAAAATTAAACACTAAAATGTAAATTTGAACAGATAGAAAAAAAATTCAACAGATAAATTAAGGAGTAAAATTGAAAACAAAACGTCTTTCAAAACAAATAAAAAGACTTCTCATCAAATTATTTTACTCAATGCCTGCAGAGAACCATCGGAGGAGAAGACTCCATTGATCCAGCTCCTTATGGACAGTTTTTTTTCAACCACACAGACCCAATTCTGCCACCTTTTTTTTTTTAAAAAAGTTTTTGATCTGTGTTGTTGTTCAACGATGAAAGAAATTGCAACAGATAGTTGTAAATGACAAAAAAATTTAAAAATTAAGCAGAAAAAAATATTTTAAAAATTGAACAGATATATATATACTAAATTATATGTGAGAAAGAATTTCAACAGATGGAGAGAAAGAACCATAGAGAGAGAAGGAAAGATTGCAACATATCCTGATTTGGTGTATTTCAACAGATAATAAAATTGAACAGAAAAAAATAAATTGAACATTCTGACTGTTTCGTTGAACAGATAAGAAATTTTGGATAGATATTTGAACAGATAAGAGATTAAAATTGAATTGATAATAAAATCTAGAAAAAAATTTGAAAAGACAGGGAAAAAAAGTGAACAGATAGTCAACTTTTTCGAATATATACACAAAAAAAAATAATTAAACACTAAAATGTAAATTTGAACAGATAGAAAAAAAATTTAACAGATAAATTAAGGAGTAAAATTGAAAACAAAACGTTTTTCAAAACAAACAAAAGGACTTCTGACCAAATTATTTTACTCAATGCCTGCAGAGGACCATCGGAGGAGAAGACTCCATTGATCCTGCTCCTTATGGACAGTTTTATTTTTCAACCACACAGACCCAATTCTTCCATTTTTTTTTTCCATCTGTGTTGTTGTTCTACGATGAAACAAATTGCAACAGATAGGTGTAAATGAAAAAAAAAATTAAAAATTAAGCAGATAAAAATTATAAAAAAAATTGAACAGATATATATATACTGGATTAGATCTAGGAAAGAATTTCAACAGATAAAGAGAAAGAACCAAAGAGAGAGAAAGAAAGATTGCAACAGATCCTGATTTGGTGTATTTCAACAGATAATAAAATTGAACAGATAAAAATAAATTGAACATTGTGACTGGTTTGTTAAACAGATAAAAAATTTTGGATAGATATTTGAACAGATAAGAGATTAAAATTGAATTGATAACAAAATCTGGAAAAAAAATTTGAAGGATAGGGAAAAAAATGAACAGATAGTCAACTTTTTTTGAATATATAGATAAAAAAAATAATTAAACAGTAAAACGTAAATTTGAACAGATAGAAAAAAAAATTCAACAGATAAATTAAGGAGTAAAATTGAAAACAAAACGTCTTTCAAAACAAATAAAAGGACTTCTCATCAAATTATTTTACTCGATGCCTGCAGAGCACCATCGGAGGAGAAGACTCCATTGATCCAACTCCTTATGGACAGTTTTTTTTCAACCACACAGACCTAATTCTTCCACTTTTTTTTTTTTGATCTGTGTTGTTGTTCTACGACGAAACAAATTGCAACAGATAGCTGTAAATGAAAAAAAAAATTAAAAATTAAGAAGATAAAAATAATAAAAAAATTGAACAGATATATATATTTATACTGGATTATATGTGGGAAAGAATTTCAACATATAGAGAGAAAAACCAAAGAGAGAGAAAGAAAGATTACAACAGATCCTGATTTTGGTGTATTTCAACAGATAATAAAATTGAACAGCTAAAAATAAATTGAACATTATGACTGGTTTGTTGAACAGACAAGAAATTTTTTATAGCTATTTGAACAGATAAGATATTAAAATTGAATTGATAATAAAATCTAGAAAAAAATTTGAAAAGATAGGGAAAAAAAGTGAACAGATAGTCAGCTTTTTTGAATATATAAACAAAAAAAATAATTAAATTTTAAAATGTAAATTTGAACAGATAGAAAAAAAATTCAACAGATAAATTAAGGAGTAAAATTGAAAACAAAACGTCTTTCAAAAAAAAAAGACTTCTGACCAAATTATTTTACTCAATTCCTGCAGAGGACCATCGGAGGAGAAGACTCCATTGATCGAGCTCCTTATCGACAGTTTTTTTTTTCAAGCACACAGACCCAATTCTTCCACTTTTTTTTTTTATTTTTTTTATTTTAAGTTTTTGATCTGTGTTGTTGTTCTTCGATGAAAAAAATTTCAACAGATAGGTGTAAACGAAAAAAAAAATTAAAAATTAAGCAGATAAAAATTATATAAAAATTGAATAGATATATATATACTGGATTCTATGTGAGAAAGAATTTCAACAGATAGAGAGAAAGAACCAAAGCGAGAGAAAGAAAGATTACAACAGATCCTGATTTAGTGTATTTTAACAGATATTAAAATCGAACAGATAAAAATAAATTGAACATTGTGACTGGTTTGTTGAACAAATAAAAAATTTTGGATAGATATTTGAACAGATAAGAGATTAAAATTGAATTGATAATAAAACGTAGAAAAAATTGGAAAAAATAGGGAAAAAAAGTGAACAGATAGTCATCTTTTTTGAATATATAGACAAAAAAAATAATTAAATACTAAAATGTAAATTTGAACAGACAGAAAAAAAATTCAAGAGATAAATTAAGGAGTAAAATTGAAAACAAAACGTCTTTCAAAACAAACAAAAGGACTTCTGACCAAATTATTTCACTCAATGCCTGCAGAGGACCATTAGAGGAGAAGACTCCATTGATCCAGCTCCTTACTGGATTATATGTGAGAAAGAATTTCAACAGATAGAGAAAAAGAACCAAAGAGAGAGAAAAAAAGATTGCAACAGATCCTGATTTGGTGTATTTAAACAGATAATAAAATTGAAAAGATAAAAATAAGTTGAACGTTGTGACTGGTTTGTTGAACAGATAAGAAATTTTGGATAGATATTTGAATAGATAAGAGATTAAAATTGAATTGATAACAAAATCTACAAAAAAATTTGTAAAGATGGGGAAAAAAAGTGAACAGATAGTCAACTTTTTGAATATATAGCCAAAAAAAAAATAATTAAACGCTAAAATGTAAATTTGAATAGATAGAAAAAAAAAAATTCAAAAGATAAATTAAGGAGTAAAATTGAAAACAAAACGTATTTCGAAACAAATTAAAGGACTTCTCATCAAATTATTTTACTCAATGCCTGCAGAGAACCATCGGAGTAGAAGACTCCATTGAACCAGCTCCTTATGGACAGTTTTTTTTTTCAACCACACAGACCCAATTCTTCCACTTTTTTTTTTTTTAAGTTTTTGATCTGCGTTGTTGTTCGACGATGAAACAAATTGCAACAGATAGTTGTAAATGAAAAAAAAAATTAAAAATTAAGTAGATAAAAATTATAAAAAAATTGAACAGATATATATATATAATGGATTATATGTGAGAAAGAATTTCAATAGATAGAGAGAAATAACCAAAGAGAGAGAAAAAAAATTGCAACAGATCCTGATGTGGTGTATTTCAACAGATAATTAAATTGAACAGATAAAAATAAATTGAACATTGTGACTGGTTTGTTGAACATATAAGAAATTTTGGATAGATATTTGAACAGATAAGAGTTTAAAATTGAATTGATAACAAAATCTAGAAAAAAATTTGAAAAGATAGGGGAAAAAAAGTGAACAGATAGTCAACTTTTTTGAATATATAGACAAAAAAAAAAATTAAACACTAAAATGTAAATTTGAACAGATAGAAAAAAAATTCAACAGATAAATTAAGGAGTAAAATTGAAAACAAAACCTCTTTCAAAACAAATAGAAGGACTTCTCATCAAATTATTTTACTCAATGCCTGCAGAGAACTATCGGAGGAGAAGACGCCATTGATCCAGCTCCTTATGGACAGTTTTTTTTTTAAGCACACAGACCCAATTCTTCCACTTTTCTTTTTTTGTTTTTAAAGTTTTTGATCTGTGTTGTTGTTCTACGATGAAAGAAATTGCAACAGATAGTTGTAAATGAAAAAAAAATTAAAAATTAAGTAGATAAAAATTATAAAAAAAATTGAACAAATATATATATATATATACTGGATTATATCTGAGAAAGAATTTCAACAGATAGAGAGAAAGAACCAAAGAGAGAGAAAGAAAGATTGCAACAGATTTTGATTCTTGCTTGGTGTGTAGCCGAGGTCAGTTTAGCCTAGTTCGCCTCTAAACCTTTGTACTTAGGACCATTTTGGAACCACTTGGTTGACCTCCATCTTCACCCCGGCATGTTAGCCGAGATGTCGCTATCTGGGCCAAGGTGTTCAGAACCAAGGCCGAGGAGTGTATCATCTAGGCCGAGATGTTTTGCACTTAGTGATCTTTGTCCTTGGGCAGGTATGGCCTAGACCGAGGTGTGGCACATCCAGGCCAAGGTGTGGCACAGCTTAGTCAAGTGTCGTCCTCCCTAGCTGATGTCTTTGTTACCCTGTTGCCGAAGATTTGTCTTTAGCCGATATCATTGATTGCCGATGTGTCTTGCCTTAGCTTGTTGGATACGCTTTGTCAGAGACTTGTCTTATCAATTAGTCACCTGTCACGACCCCAACCCGCCCCTAGGAGGTCGGCGCCGAGATGGCCAGTAATCCGAGATTACCAAAGGCCTCTTACAAGAATTCACACACAAATAGAGTAAACATATGGGGCTTACAAGTGCGGAAGCAATACATTAAAATACAAGTGGTCCATAAGAGCTGTGCATAAGTCAAATGGAATGGCATACATCTTTATATAGCTTTACAATCCGATTACAATATGAACAAAATACATACTTTACATCTTAACAAAAGGCTGCTCAAGCCGACATAATAAAACACAAGGCAAGGGACATAATCTTCAAGGTTGCCGACGTCCTCAACGCCGACCTAACATGCAAACAAACCTCGGCTACAAAACATACATCTCGGCAGAGCCGACTTCTAGCTTGGAACCTACATATATATAGAGAGGGTGAGTCTGGAAACTCAGTGAATGGTACAAATAATAAAGGGGTTCCATGAATGATTCCCGAGGTTCTTACAAAACAATACATATAACATAACTTGTCAAAACATGTACTTCGGCAAAACTTATACAAATCATACTTGGCATAACTTGTAGCAAAACATACACTTGGCATAACATGAACAAAACATACTTGGCAAAACTTATATCAAAACATGTACTTGGGATCATCACATTCCAAACAAAACATATCCATCCGTTCCCAGACCGTCGATGGCAAAACATACTTATCATAGCTTATTCACACATGCACTTATCATAACTTGTACAAAGCATTCTTGGCTTAACTTATACAAAACATATACTTGAACTTGCTTATGTCATCAAACACTGTCCGCTTTAGGCCGGGTTGTTGGGCTTAATCCCCCTCACCTCGGACTCCTCACGGTTCACTTGTAGGCCGGGTTATTGGGCTTAGGTCCCCATCACCACGAGCTCCAACACAAAACAATAGTAGGCCGGGTTATTGGGCTTAGGTCCCCATCACCACGAGCTCCGACACAAAACAATAGTAGGCCGGGTTATTGGGCTTAGGTCCCCATCACCACGAGCTCCAAACAAAGCTTATACTTGACATACAACTTATACTTGATACACGAAAATAGGGCAATCATTCATACTTAACAAATACGTTTCAAAACAAAGCAAAGCAAAGCTTTAACAAATCTTTATAACATAACTTTATTAGAAATACCACTCACTTAGTTCTTGGGACGTCGGATTCACAGCAAAGGTCCAAGTCCTACAAACACATGACAAAGTCTACTGAACATACTTCTCAAGACAAGTCTCATACACATGCAAATGATCTCGGGAAGACATGCTGGGAGTCAAAACACTGTTTTTACATGTCAAGGAGACATGCTGGGCACCAACCAGGTCTATGCCGAGGTCCCACACCTCCTGGCCGAGGTGTGGCTACCAAGGCTCCGGCGTGCAACTGCATGCCGAGGTTCATACAAGACAAACCAATGATGCAAGTGATCATGCGAGGTAGGCCAAGGTGAGATACAATGCTTGGCCTAAGTGTGAGTCTAAGCAAGAATGATCTCGGCGACTACACCTCGGGAAGTGAAGTCTGGAGATCTGGGTTTCCACCCGTGAAGAACATGAAGAACATGAACATGAACATGAAGAACATGAATGCCAAAATCATCATTTCCTTTATTCAAAACCTGGGTTTTCATGCTATGAGTTCACAGACAAGGACCTGGGCACCCATACTTGAAGATCATGTGAAAACAAACACAAAACATAAATCTTGGCTTGAGCTTTCGGATCAAAACATGGCTTTTCTTGAAGAACACTTTGAATATCATTTTCCTCCTTCAAAACCGAACTTCAAAACAATGCATGGCTTTCAAAACATACTCAATCATGCAATGCAATAACATAAACATGAAGAACATCAAGAGCAGATCAAGAATCTAACCTTAGATCACGAATCTAACGGTTGGATCTCTAGGAATCGAGCTTGGATCTCTACTCTCTCTCTAGAACTCCTCTCTCTTCCTTAGAGCTTCTCTCTCCTCTTCAAAACAAGAACATATCAAATGATGGGTTTCTCTCTCTCTGCCGGCTGATATACACTCAGCTCGGACACGTGGCAGCACCGGGTTGGTTCTCCTCAAAAGGTGACTGATGGACAAGACAAGGTTCTGACAAAGCGTACTCAGCAAGCTTGGTGGCAAACACATCGGCAAGTAATGACATCGGCTAACAAGAAGACATCGGCAAAGGACAAGACATCGGCAAACAAAGGACAATGACTTCGGCTAAGGAACAAGACTTCGGCACTAAGGTAACAATGATCTCGGCTAGGAAGGTCAACACTTGACTAAGCTGTGCCACACCTCGGCCCAGATGTGCCACACCTCGGTCTAGGTCACACCACTCCCGGACAAGATCACTTCGGAACAAAGATGACATCTCGGCCCAGATAATACACATCTCGGCCTTGGCGATACACACCTCGGCCCAGATGATAATCATCTCGGCCAATATGCCAGGACAAAGGTGGAGGTCAAACAAAGGGATTCCAGAAATAGTTACAGGCTTGGGATGACCTCGGCTTAACATAACTTAGGCTGGGCATAGCAAGGGAGGAACAAAGCATACATATAACACTTAGGCAAATCAAGTACATACAAAACAAGGATAAACTCATCATAGCAAATCTTAACATGGCAAGTCACATAATACATGCAAACATGACTAAGGCATGAAATGTGGGTCCTTACATCACCTTTTTGAGTTGAACCAACCCGGTAGCGCCACGTGTCCGAGCTGAAGGTTAAGACAGCCGGTAGACCTAGAAACAAATCATTTTGTCTCAAATCTTTGTCTTTAGAGAGAGAAGCTCTAGAGGAAGAAGAAAGAGTTCTTAGAGAGAGAAGTTAATTTTCGAGCTTGATCTTTGGTGCTTAAACCGTTAGATTTGAGTTTTGAGGTTAGATTCTTGCTCTACTCTGGTTATTCTTATTGATTATCAAGCTGCATTGCATGATTGAATCTGTTTTGCATGTCATGCATTGATTTGAAGATTGGTTTTGGAAGAGAAATAATGTTCATGTGTTCTTGAAGAAAAGTCTTGTTTTGATCCGGAAGTTTATGTCAAGAACCATGTTTTTGTGTTTGTTTTTACATGATTTCCTTGAGTGGGTACCCAGGTCCATGTTTTTGAACTCTTAGCATGAAATCTCAGATTTTGTATAAACAAGTTATGATTTTAGCATGCATGTTCTTGATGTTCTTGATGATCTTGTTCTTTGCATTCTTCAAGGGGGAAACCCAGGTTGTCCCCGATTTCGTTTTTGAATGTGGCCATCAGGACCACACCTCGGCTAAACCTGGATGGTACCCAGTGTGTTTTCATGAGATGGAAAATAGTGTTTTGACTCCCAGCATGTTTTGCTTTGTTATTGACTTAGATTCGGTGGGAGTGCCGAGATCATTTGCATGCATGCAAAGCTTGTTTTGAGAATGTGATTTGCCATGTGATTGTAGGACTTTGACCTTTGCTTTGAGCCTTCACCTGAGAAGAACTAGGTGAGTGGTACTTTTAATAAAGCTATGTTATAATGTTTTGATAAATCTTGCTTTGCTTCGTTTTGATGAAAGTATTTGATAAGCATGAATGATTAGCCTTATTTCGATGTGTCAAGTATAAGCTTTGTTTTGATGTTATCTTTGGTAAGTCCCTTGTGCTGGAGGACTCTAAACTTTCGCAGCACTAAGTATAAAAGTCCCATGTGCTGGAGGACTCTAAACTTTTGCAGCACCCATGTGTTAAAAGGATACGGTCCTTTCTTGGAAAAACTATTGTGTTAAAAAGGGCTACGGGCCTAAGTAACATAAGTCCCTCGTGCTGGAGGACTCTAAACTTTCGAAAAAAAAATTAAACAAAACGTAAAATTGAAAACAAAACGTAAGGAGAAGACTCCATTGATCCAGATCCTTTTTTGAATATATAGGCAAAAAAAAAATTAAACACCAAAATGTAAAATTGAACAGACAGTAAAAAAAATTCAACAGATAAATTAAGGAGTAAAATTGAAAACAAAACGTTTTTCAAAACAAACAAAAGGACTTCTGACCAAATTATTTTACTCAATGCCTGCAGAGGACCATCGAAGGAGAAGACTCCATTGATCCAGATCCTTATGGACAGTTTTTTTTTTCAAGGACACAGACCATATTCTTCCACTTTTTTTTTTTTATAAAGTTTTTGATCTGTGTTGTTGTTCTACGATGAAACAAATTGCAACAGATAGTTGTAAATGAAAAAAAAAATTTAAAAATTAAGCAGATAAAAATAATAAAAAAATTGAACAGATATATATACTGGATTATATGTGAGAAAGAATTTCGATAGATAGAGAGAAAGAACCAAAGAGAGAGAAAGAAAGATTGCAATAGATCTTGATTTGGTGTATTTCAACAGATAATAAAATTGAACAGATAAAAATAAATTGAACACTGTGAATGGTTTGTTAAACAGATAAGAAATTTCGGATAGATATTTGAACAGATAAGAGATTAAAATTGAATTGATAAAAAAATCTAGAAAAAAATTTGAAAAGATACGAAAAAAAAGCGAACAGATAGCGAACTTTTTTTAATATATAGACAAAAAAAATAATTAAACACATATATGTAAATTTGAACATATAGAAAAAAAATTCAACAGATAAATTAAGAAGTAAAATTGAAAACAAAACGTCTTTCAAAAATAACAAAAGGACTTCTCACCAAATTATTTTACTCAATGCCTGCAGAGGACCATCGGAAGAGAAGACTCCATTGATCCAGTTCCTTATGGACAGTTTTTTTTTTCAAGCACACAGACCATATTCTTCCACATTTTTAAAAATTTTTTTTTTTAAAGTTTTTGATCTGTGTTGTTGTTCTACGATGAAACAAATTGCAATAGATAGTTGTAAATGAAAAAAAAAATTAAAAATTAAGCAGATAAAAATAATAAAAAAATTGAACAGATATATATATATACTGGATTATATGTGAGAAAAAATTTCAACAGATAGAGAGAAAGAACCAAAGAGAGAGAAAGAAAGATTGCAACAGATCCTGATTTGGTGTATTTCAACAGATAATAAAATTGAACATATCAAAATAAATTGAACATTGTGACTGGTTCGTTGAACAGATAAGAAATTTTGGATAGATATTTGAACAGATAAGAGATTAAAATTGAATTGATAAAAAAATCTAGAAAAAAATTTGAAAAGATACGGAAAAAAAGTGAACAGATAGTCAACTTTTTTGAATATATAGACAAAAAAAATAATTAAACACTAAAATGTAAATTTGAACAGACCGTAAAAAAATTAATAGATAAATTAAGGAGTAAAATTGAAAACAAAACGTCTTTGAAAACAAATAAAAGGACTTCTGACCAAATTATTTTACTCAATGCCTGCGGAGGACCATCGGAGGAGAAGACTCCATTGATCCAGCTCCTTATGGACAGTTTTTTTTTTCAAGCACACAGACCCAATTCTTTCACTTTTTTTTTTTGATCTGTGTTGTTGTTCTACGATGAAACAAATTGCAACAGATAGTTGTAAATGAAAAAAAAAATTAAAAATTTAGCAGATAAAAATAATAAAAAAATTGAACAGATATATATGTACTGGATTATATGTGAGAAAGAATTTCAACTGATAGAGAGAAAGAACCAAAGAGAGAGAAAGAAAGATTGCAACTGATCCTGATTTGGTGTATTTCAACAGATAATAAGATTGAACAGATAAAAATAAATTGAACATTGTGACTGGTTTGTTGAACAGATAAGAAATTTTGCATAGATATTTGAACAGATAAGAGATTAAAATTGAATTGATAACAAAATCTAGAAAAAAATTTGAAAAGATAGGGAAAAAAAAGTGAACAAATAGTCAACTTTTTTGAATATAGAGACAAAAAAAAATATTTAAACACTAAATTGTAAATTTGAACAGACAGTAAAAAAAATTCAACAGATAAATTAAGGAGTAAAATTGAAAACAAAACATCTTTCAAAACAAATAAAAAGACTTCTCATCAAATTATTTTACTCAACGCCTGCAGAGAACCATCGGAGGAGAACACTCCATTGATCCAGCTCCTTATGGACAGTTTTTTTTTCAAGCACACAGACCCAATTCTTCTACTTTTTTTTTTTTTTTTTTTTTTGAAGTTTTTTATCTGTGTTGTTGTTCTACGATGAAACAAATTGCAACAGATCGTTGTAAATGAAAAAAAAATTAAAAATTAAGCAGATAAAAATAATAAAAAAATTGAACAGATATATATATAGTGGATTATATGTGAGAAAGAATTTCGACAGATAGAGAGAAAGAACCAAAGAGAGAGAAAGAAAGATTGCAACAGATCCTGATTTGGTGTATTTCAACAGATAATAAAATTGAACAGATAAAAATAAATTGAGCACTGTGAATGGTTTGTTGAACGGATAAGAAATTTTGGATAGATATTTGAACAGATAAGAGATTAAAATTGAATTGATAAAAAAATCTAGAAAAAAATTTGAAAAGATACGGAAAAAAACGAACAGATAGTTAACTTTTATGAATATATAGACAAAAAAAAAAATTAAACACTTAAATGTAAATTTGAACATATAGAAAAAAAAATTCAACAGATAAATTAAGAAGTAAAAATGAAAACAAAACGTCTTTCAAAACAAACAAAAGGACTTCTCACCAAATTATTTTACTCAATGCCTGCAGAGGACCATCGGAGGAGAAGGCTCCATTGATGCAGCTCGTTATGGACAGTTTTTTTTTCAAGCACACAGACCCAATTCTTCCACTTTTTTTTTTTTTTTTTTTTTTTAAGTTTTTGATCTGTGTTGTTGTTCTACGATGAAACAAATTGCAACAGATAGTTGTAAACGAAAAAAAATAAAAAATTAAGCAGATAAAAATAATAAAAAAATTGAATTGATATATATATACTGGATTATATGTGAGAAAAAATTTCAACAGATAGAGAGAAAGAAACCAAAGAGGAGTAAAATTGAAAACAAAACGTCTTTCAAAAGAAATAAAAGGACTTCGGACCAAATTATTTTACCCAATTCTTCCACTTTTTTTTTTCGAAGTTTTTGATCTGTGTTGTTGTTCTACGATGAAACAAATTGCAACAGATAGTTGTAAATGAAAAAAAATTAAAAATTAAGCAGAAAAAAATAATAAAAAAATTGAACAGGTATATATATACTGGATTATATGTGAGAAAGAATTTCAACAGATAGAGAGAAAGAACCAAAGAGATAGAAAGAAAGGTTGCAACAGATCCTAATTTGGCGTATTTCAACAGATAATAAAATTGAACAGATAAAAATAAATTGAACATTGTGATTAGTTTGTCGAACAGGTAAGAAAATTTTGGATAGATATTTAAACGGATAAGAGATTAAAATTGAATTAATAACAAAATCTAGAAAACAATTTGAAAAGATAGGGAAAAAAAGTGAACAGATAGTCAACTTTTTCGAATATATAGACAAAAAAAAAATAATTAAAAACATAAATGTAAATTTGAACATATAGAAAAAAAAATTCAACAGAAAAATTAATGCGTAAAAGTGAAAACAAAACGTCTTTCAAAACAAACAAAAGGACTTCTGACCAAATTATTTTACTCAATGCCTGCAAAGGACCATCGGAGGAGAAGACTCCATTGATCCAGCTCCTTATGGACAGTTTTTTTTTTCAAGCAGACAGACCATTTTCTTCCACTTCTTTTTTTACTTTTTCTGTTTTTTTTTTCATGTTTTTGATCTGTGTTGTTGTTCTACGATGAAACAAATTGCAACAGATAGTTGTAAATGAAAAAAATAAATAAAAATTAAGCAGATAAAAATATTAAAAAAATTGAACAGATATATATACTGGATTATATGTGAGAAAGAATTTCAACAGATAGAGAGAAAGAACCAAAGAGAGAGAAAGAAAGATTGCAACTGATCCTGATTTGGTGTATTTCAACAGATAATAAAATTGAACCGATAAAAATAAATTGATCATTGTGACTGGTTTGTTGAACAGATAAGAAATTTTGGATAGATATTTGAACAGATAAGAGATTAAAATTGAATTGATAACAAAATCTAGAAAACAATTTGAAAAGATAGGGAAAAAAAAGTGAACAGATAGTCAACTTTTTTGAATATATAGACAAAAAAAATAATAATTAAACACTAAAATGTAAATTTGAACAGACAGTAAAAAAAATTCAATAGATAAATTAAGGAATAAAATTGAAAAGAAAACATCTTTCAAAATAAATAAAAGGACTTCTCATCAAATTATTTTACTCAATGCCTGCAGAGGACCATCGGAGGAGAAGACTCCATTGATCCAGTTCCTTATGGACAGTTTTTTTTTCAAGCACACAAACCCAATTCTTCCACTTTTTTTTTTCATTTCTTTTTAAAGTTTTTGATCTGTGGTTTTGTTCTACGATGAAACAAATTTAAACAGATAGTTGTAAATGAAAAAAAAATTAAAAATTAAGCAGATAAAAATAGTAAAAAAATTGAACAGATATATATATACTGCATTATATGTGAGAAAGAATTTCGACAGATAGAGAGAAAGAACCAAAGAGAAAGAAAGAAAGATTGCAACAGATCCTGATTTGGTGTATTTCAACAGATAATAAAATTGAACAGATAAAAATAAATTGAACACTGTGAATGGTTTGTTGAACGGATAAGAAATTTTGGATAGATATTTGAACAGATAAGAGATTAAAATTGAAATGATTAAAAAATCTAGAAAAAAATTTGAAAAGATACAGAAAAAAAAAAGCGAACAGATAGTCAACTTTTTTGAATATATAGAGAAAAAAAATAATTAAACACTTAAATGTAAAATTGAACATATAGAAAAAAAATTCAACAGATAAATTAAGAAGTACAATTGAAAACAAAACGTCTTTCAAAACAAACAAAAGGGCTTCTCACCAAATTATTTTACTCAATGCCTGCAGAGGACCATCGGAGGAGAAGGCTCCATTGATCCAGCTCGTTGTGGACAGTTTTTTTTTCAAGCACACAGACCCAATTCTTTCACTTTTTTTTTTCTTTTCTTTTTAAAGTTTTTGATCTGTGTTGTTGTTCTACGATGAAACAAATTGCAACAGATAGTTGTAAATGAAAAAAAAATTAAAAATTAAGCAGAAAAAAATAATAAAAAAATTGAACAGGTATATATATACTGGATTATATGTGAGACAGAATTTCAACAGATAGAGAGAAAGAACCAAAGAGATAGAAAGAAAGATTGCAACAGATCCTAATTTGGTGTATTTCAACAGATAATAAAATTGAACAGATAAAAATAAATTGAACATTGTGACTAGTTTGATGAACAGATAAGAAATTTTGGATAGATATTTGAACGGATAAGAGATTAAAATTGAATTGATAACAAAATCTAGAAAACAATTTGAAAAGATAGGGGAAAAAAGTGAATAGATAATCAAATTTTTTGAATATATAGACAAAAAAAAATAATTAAACACTTAAATGTAAATTTGAACATATAGAAAAAAAATTCAACAGATAAATTAATGAGTAAAAGTGAAAATAAAACGTCTTTGAAAACAAACAAAAGGACTTCTCACCAAATTATTTTACTCAATGCCTGCCGAGGACCATCGGAGGAGAAGACTCCATTGATCCAGCTCCGTGTGGACAGTTTTTTTTTTCAAGCACACAGACCCAAGAATTCCACCACTTTTTTTTTTAAGTTTTTGATCTGTGTTGTTGTTTTACGATGAAACAAATTACAACAGATAGTTGTAAATGAAAAAAAAATTAAAAATTAAGCAGATAAAAATAATAAAAAAATTGAACTGATATATATATACTGGATTATATGTGAGAAAGAATTTCAACAGATAGAGAGAAAGAACCAAAGAGATAGAAAGAAAGATTGCAACAGATCTTGATTTGGTGTATTTCAACATATAATAAAATTGAACAGATAAAAATAAATTGAACATTGTGACTGGTTTGTTGAACAGATAAGAAATTTTGGATAGATATTTGAACAGATAAGAGATTAAAATTGAATTGATAAAAAAATCTAGAAAAGAACTTGAAAAGATAGGGAAAAAAAGTGAACAGATAGTCAACTTTTTTAAATATATAGACAAAAAAAAAATTAAACACTAAAATGTAAAATTGAACAGACAGTAAAAAAAATTCAACAGATAAATTAAGGAGTAAAATTCAAAACAAAACGTTTTTCAAAACAAATAAAAGGACTTCTGACCAAATTATTTTACTCAATGCCTGCAGAGGTCCATCGGAAGAGAAGACTCCATTGATCCAACTCCTTGTTGACATTTTTTTTTTCAAGCACACAGACCATATTCTTCCACTTCTTTTTTTTACTTTTTCTTTTTTTTTTTTAGTTTTTAATCTGTGTTGTTGTTCTACGATGAAACAAATTGCAACAGATAGTTGTAAATGAAAAAAAAATTAAAAATTAAGCAGATAGAAATATTAAAAAAATTGAACAGATATATATATATACTGGATTATATGTGAGAAAGAATTTCAACAGATAAAGAGAAAGAACCAAAGAGAGAGAAAGAAAGATTGCAATTGATCCTGATTTGGTGTATTTCAACAGATAATAAAATTGAACAGATAAAAATAAATTGAACATTGTGACTGGTTTGTTGAACAGATAAGAAATTTTGGATAGATATTTGAACAGATAAGAGATTAAAATTGAATTGATAACAAATCTAGAAAAAAATTTGAAAAGATAGGGAAAAAAAGTGAACAGATAGTCAACTTTTTTGAATATATAGACAAAAAAAAATTAAACACTAAAATGTAAATTTGAAGAGACAGTAAAAAAAATTCAACAAATAAATTTAGGAGTAAAATTGAAAACAAAACATCTTTCAAAACAAATAAAAGGACTTCTCATCAAATTATTTTACTCAATGCCTGCAGAGAACCATCGGAGGAGAAGACTCCATCGATCCTGCTCCTTATGGACAGTTTTTTTTTTCAAGCACACAGACCCAATTCTTTCACTTTTTTTTCTTTTTTTTTATTTTAAGTTTTTGATCTGTGTTGTTGTTCTACGATGAAACAAATTGCAACAGATAGTTGTAAATGAAAAAAAAATTAAAAATTAAGCAGATAAAAATAATAAAAAAATTGAACAGATATATATAAACCGGATTATATATGAGAAAGAATTTCGACAGATAGAGAGAAAGAAAGATTACAACAGATCCTGATTTGGAGTTTTTCAACAGATAATAAAATTGAACAGATAAAAATAAATTGAACATTGTGACTGGTTTGTTGAATAGATAAGAAATTTTGGATAGATATTTGCAGAGATAAGATATTAAAATTGAATTGATAACAAAATCCAGAATTTTTTTTGAAAAGATAGGGAAAAAAAGTGAACAGATAGTCAACTTTTTTGAATATATAGACAAAAAAAATAATTAAACACTAAAATGAAAATTTGAACAGACAGTAAAAAAAATTCAACAGATAAATTAAAGGGTAAAATTGAAAACAAAACGTTTTTCAAAACAAACAACAGGACTTCTGACCAAATTATTATACTTAATGCTTGCAGAGGACCATCGGATGAGAAGACTCCATTGATCCAGCTCCTTATGGACAGTTTTTTTTTTAACCAGACAGACCATATTCTTTCACTTTTTTTTTTTTAAGTTTTTTATCTGTGTTGTTGTTCTACGATGAAACAAATTGCAACAGATTGTTGTAAATGAAATAAAAAAAATTAAAAATTAAGCAGATAAACATAATAAAAAAATTGAACAGATATATATACTGGATTATATGTGAGAATGAATTTCAACAGATAGAGAGAAAGAACCACAGAGATAGAAAGTAAGATTGCAACAGATCCTGATTTGGTGTATTTCAATAGATAATAAAATTGAACAGATAAAAATAAATTGAACATTGTGACTGGTTTGTTGAACAGATAAGAAATTTTGGATAGATATTTGAACATATAAGAGATTAAAATTGAATTGATAACGAAATTTAGAAAAAAATTTGAAAAGATAGGAAAAAAAGTGAACAGATAGTCAACTTTTTTGAATATATAGACAAAAAAAAATAATTAAACACTTAAATGCAAATTGAACATATAGAAAAAAAAATTCAACAGATAAATTAAGGAGTAAAATTGAAAGCAAAACATTTTTCATAACAAACAAAAAGACTTCTGACCAAATTATTTTACACAATGCCTGCAGAGGACCATCGGAGGAGAAGACTCCATTGACCCAGCTCCTTATGGACAGTTTTTTTTTTCAAGCACACAGACCATAATCTTCCACTTTCTTTTATTTATTTATTTTATTTATTTTTTTAAGTTTTTGATCTGTGTTGTTGTTCTACGATGCAACAAATTGCAACAGAAAGTTTTAAATGAAAAAAAAAATTAAAAATTAAGCAGAAAAAAATAATAAAAAAATTGAACAGATATATATATACTGGATTATATGTGAGAAAGAATTTCAACAGATAGAGAGAAAGAACCAAAGAGATAGAAAGAAAGATTGCAACAGATCCTAATTTAGTGTATTTCAACAGATAATAAAATTGAACAGATAAAAATAAATTGAACACTGTGACTAGTTTGATGAACAGATAAGAAATTTTGGATAGATATTTGAACGGATAAGTGTTTAAAATTGAATTGATAACAAAATCTAGAAAACAATTTGAAAAGAGTGAACAGATAGTCAACTTTTTTGAATATATAGACAAAAAAAAAATAGTTAAACACTTAAATGTAAATTTCAACATATAGAAAAAAAAATTTAACAGATAAATTAATGTGTAAAAGTGAAAAAAAAAACGTCTTTCAAAACAAACAAAAGGACTTCTCACCAAATTATTTTACTCAATGCCTGCAGAGGACCATCGGAGGAGAAGACTCCATTGATCCAGCTCCTTGTGGACAGTTTTTTTTTTCAAGCACACAGACCCAATAATTCCACCTTTTTTTTTTTAAAGTTTTTGATCTGTGTTGTTGTTTTACGATGAAACAAATTACAACAGATAGTTGTAAATGAAAAAAAAATTAAAAATTAAGCAGATAAAAATAATAAAAAAATTGAACAGATATATATATTGGATTATATATGAGAAAGAATTTCAAAAGATAGAGAGAAAGAACCGAAGAGATAGAAAGAAAGATTGCAACAGATCCTCATTTGGGGTATTTCAACAGATAATAAAATTGAACAGATAAAAATAAATTGAACATTGTGACTGGTTTGTTGAACAGATAAGAGATTAAAATTGAATTGATAAAAAAATCTAGAAAAAAATTTGAAAAGATAGGGAAAAAAAAGTGGACAGATAGTCAACTTTTTTAAATATATAGACAAAAAAAAATTAAACACTAAAATTTAAAATTGAAAAGACAGTAAAAAAAATTCAACAGATAAATTAAGGAGTAAAATTGAAAACAAAACGTTTTTCAAAACAAATAAAAGGTCTTCTAACCAAATTATTTTACTCATTGCCTGCAGAGGACCATCGGAGGAGAAGACTCCATTGATCCAACTCCTTATGGACAGTTTTTTTTTTTTCAAGCACACAGACTATATTCTTCCACTTCTTTTTTTTACTTTTTTTTTTTTTTAAGTTTTTGATCTGTGTTGTTGTTCTACGATGAAACAAATTGCAACAGATAGTTGTAAATGAAAAAAAAATTAAAAATTAAGCAGAAAAAAATAATAAAAAAATTGAACAGATATATATATACTGGATTACATGTGAGACAGAATTTCAACAGATAGAGAGAAAGAACCAAAGAGATAGAAAGAAAGATTGCAACAGATCCTAATTTGGTGTATTTCAACAGATAATAAAATTGAACAGATAAAAATAAATTGAACATTGTGACTAGTTTGATGAACAGATAAGAAATTTTGGATAGATATTTGAACGGATAAGAGATTAAAATTGAATTGATAACAAAATCTAGAAAACAATTTGAAAAGATAGGGGAAAAAAGTGAATAGATAATCAAATTTTTTGAATATATAGACAAAAAAAAATAATTAAACACTTAAATGTAAATTTGAACATATAGAAAAAAAATTCAACAGATAAATTAATGAGTAAAAGTGAAAACAAAACGTCTTTGAAAACAAACAAAAGGACTTCTCACCAAATTATTTTACTCAATGCCTGCCGAGGACCATCGGAGGAGAAGACTCCATTGATCCAGCTCCGTGTGGACAGTTTTTTTTTTCAAGCACACAGACCCAAGAATTCCACCACTTTTTTTTTTTAAGTTTTTGATCTGTGTTGTTGTTTTACGATGAAACAAATTACAACAGATAGTTGTAAATGAAAAAAAAATTAAAAATTAAGCAGACAAAAATAATAAAAAAATTGAACTGATATATATATATACTGGATTATATGTGAGAAAAGATTTCAACAGATAGAGAGAAAGAACCAAAGAGATAGAAAGAAAGATTGCAACAGATCTTGATTTGGTGTATTTCAACATATAATAAAATTGAACAGATAAAAATAAATTGAACATTGTGACTGGTTTGTTGAACAGATAAGAAATTTTGGATAGATATTTGAACAGATAAGAGATTAAAATTGAATTGATAAAAAAATCTAGAAAAGAACTTGAAAAGATAGGGAAAAAAAGTGAACAGATAGTCAACTTTTTTAAATATATAGACAAAAAAAAAATTAAACACTAAAATGTAAAATTGAACAGACAGTAAAAAAAATTCAACAGATAAATTAAGGAGTAAAATTCAAAACAAAACGTTTTTCAAAACAAATAAAAGGACTTCTGACCAAATTATTTTACTCAATGCCTGCAGAGGTCCATCGGAAGAGAAGACTCCATTGATCCAACTCCTTGTTGACAGTTTTTTTTTTCAAGCACACAGACCATATTCTTCCACTTCTTTTTTTTACTTTTTCTTTTTTTTTTTAGTTTTTAATCTGTGTTGTTGTTCTACGATGAAACAAATTGCAACAGATAGTTGTAAATGAAAAAAAAATTAAAAATTAAGCAGATAGAAATATTAAAAAAATTGAACAGATATATATATATACTGGATTATATGTGAGAAAGAATTTCAACAGATAAAGAGAAAGAACCAAAGAGAGAGAAAGAAAGATTGCAATTGATCCTGATTTGGTGTATTTCAACAGATAATAAAATTGAACAGATAAAAATAAATTGAACATTGTGACTGGTTTGTTGAACAGATAAGAAATTTTGGATAGATATTTGAACAGACAAGAGATTAAAATTGAATTGATAACAAATCTAGAAAAAAATTTGAAAAGATAGGGAAAAAAAGTGAACAGAAAGTCAACTTTTTTGAATATATAGACAAAAAAAATTAAACACTAAAATGTAAATTTGAACAGACAGTAAAAAAAATTCAACAAATAAATTTAGGAGTAAAATTGAAAACAAAACATCTTTCAAAACAAATAAAAGGACTTCTCATCAAATTATTTTACTCAATGCCTGCAGAGAACCATCGGAGGAGAAGACTCCATCGATCCTGCTCCTTATGGACAGTTTTTTTTTTCAAGCACACAGACCCAATTCTTTCACTTTTTTTTCTTTTTTTTTTATTTTAAGTTTTTGATCTGTGTTGTTGTTCTACGATGAAACAAATTGCAACAGATAGTTGTAAATGAAAAAAAAATTAAAAATTAAGCAGATAAAAATAATAAAAAAATTGAACAGATATATATAAACCGGATTATATATGAGAAAGAATTTCGACAGATAGAGAGAAAGAAAGATTACAACAGATCCTGATTTGCGGTTTTTCAACAGATAATAAAATTGAACAGATAAAAATAAATTGAACATTGTGACTGGTTTGTTGAATAGATAAGAAATTTTGGATAGATATTTGCAGAGATAAGATATTAAAATTGAATTGATAACAAAATCCAGAATTTTTTTTGAAAAGATAGGGAAAAAAAGTGAACAGATTGTCAACTTTTTTGAATATATAGACAAAAAAAATAATTAAACACTAAAATGAAAATTTGAACAGACAGTAAAAAAAATTCAACAGATAAATTAAAGGGTAAAATTGAAAACAAAACGTTTTTCAAAACAAACAACAGGACTTCTGACCAAATTATTATACTTAATGCTTGCAGAGGACCATCGGAGGAGAAGACTCCATTGATCCAGCTCCTTATGGACAGTTTTTTTTTTTAACCAGACAGACCATATTCTTTCACTTTTTTTTTTTTAAGTTTTTTATCTGTGTTGTTGTTCTACGATGAAACAAATTGCAACAGATTGTTGTAAATGAAATAAAAAAAATTAAAAATTAAGCAGATAAACATAATAAAAAAATTGAACAGATATATATATACTGGATTACATGTGAGATTGAATTTCAACAGATAGAGAGAAAGAACCACAGAGATAGAAAGTAAGATTGCAACAGATCCTGATTTGGTGTATTTCAATAGATAATAAAATTGAACAGATAAAAATAAATTGAACATTGTGACTGGTTTGTTGAACAGATAAGAAATTTTGGATAGATATTTGAACATATAAGAGATTAAAATTGAATTGATAACGAAATTTAGAAAAAAATTTGAAAAGATAGGAAAAAAAGTGAACAGATAGTCAACTTTTTTGAATATATAGACAAAAAAAAATAATTAAACACTTAAATGCAAATTGAACATATAGAAAAAAAAAATTCAACAGATAAATTAAGGAGTAAAATTGAAAGCAAAACGTTTTTCATAACAAACAAAAAGACTTCTGACCAAATTATTTTACACAATGCCTGCAGAGGACCATCGGAGGAGAAGACTCCATTGACCCAGCTCCTTATGGACAGTTTTTTTTTTCAAGCACACAGACCATAATCTTCCACTTTCTTTTATTTATTTATTTTATTTATTTTTTTAAGTTTTTGATCTGTGTTGTTGTTCTACGATGCAACAAATTGCAACAGAAAGTTTTAAATGAAAAAAAATTAAAAATTAAGCAGAAAAAAATAATAAAAAAATTGAACAGATATATATATACTGGATTATATGTGAGAAAGAATTTCAACAGATAGAGAGAAAGAACCAAAGAGATAGAAAGAAAGATTGCAACAGATCCTAATTTAGTGTATTTCAACAGATAATAAAATTGAACAGATAAAAATAAATTGAACACTGTGACTAGTTTGATGAACAGATAAGAAATTTTGGATAGATATTTGAACGGATAAGTGATTAAAATTGAATTGATAACAAAATCTAGAAAACAATTTGAAAAGAGTGAACTGATAGTCAACTTTTTTGAATATATAGACAAAAACAAAATAGTTAAACACTTAAATGTAAATTTGAACATATAGAAAAAAAAATTTAACAGATAAATTAATGTGTAAAAGTGAAAAAAAAAACGTCTTTCAAAACAAACAAAAGGACTTCTCACCAAATTATTTTACTCAATGCCTGCAGAGGACCATCGGAGGAGAAGACTCCATTGATCCAGCTCCTTGTGGACAGTTTTTTTTTCCAAGCACACAGACCCAATAATTCCACCTTTTTTTTTTATAAAGTTTTTGATCTGTGTTGTTGTTTTACGATGAAACAAATTACAACAGATAGTTGTAAATGAAAAAAAAATTAAAAATTAAGCAGATAAAAATAATAAAAAAATTGAACAGATATATATATATTGGATTATATATGAGAAAGAATTTCAAAAGATAGAGAGAAAGAACCGAAGAGATAGAAAGAAAGATTGCAACAGATCCTCATTTGGTGTATTTCAACAGATAAAAAAATTGAACAGATAAAAATAAATTGAACATTGTGACTGGTTTGTTGAACAGATAAGAGATTAAAATTGAATTGATAAAAAAATCTAGAAAAAAATTTGAAAAGATAGGGAAAAAAAAGTGGACAGATAGTCAACTTTTTTAAATATATAGACAAAAAAAAATTAAACACTAAAATTTAAAATTGAAAAGACAGTAAAAAAAATTCAACAGATAAATTAAGGAGTAAAATTGAAAACAAAACGTTTTTCAAAACAAATAAAAGGTCTTCTAACCAAATTATTTTACTCATTGCCTGCAGAGGACCATCGGAGGAGAAGACTCCATTGATCCAACTCCTTATGGACAGTTTTTTTTTTTCAAGCACACAGACTATATTCTTCCACTTCTTTTTTTTACTTTTTTTTTTTTTTAAGTTTTTGATCTGTGTTGTTGTTCTACGATGAAACAAATTGCAACAGATAGTTGTAAATGAAAAAAAAAATTAAAAATTAAGCAGATAAAAATATTAAAAAAATTGTACAGATATATATATACTGGATTATATGTGAGAAAGAATTTGAACAGATAGAGAGAAAGAACCAAAGAGAGAGAAAGAAAGATTGCAATTGATCCTGATTTGGTGTATTTTAACAGATAATAAAATTTAACAGATAAAAATAAATGGGACATTGTGACTGGTTTGTTGAACAGATAAGAAATTTTGGATAGATATTTGAACAGATAAGAGATTAAAATTGAATTGATAACAAAATCTAGAAAAAAATTTGAAAAGATAGGGAAAAAAAGTGAACAGATAGTCAACTTTTTTGAATATATAGACCAAAAAAAATAATTAAACACTAAAATTTAAATTTGAACAGGCAGTAAAAAAAATTTAACAGATAAATTAAGGAGTAAAATTGAAAACAAAACATCTTTCAAAACAAATAAAAGGACTTCTCATCAAATTATTTTACTCAATGCCTGCAGAGAACCATCGGAGGAGAAGACTCCATCGATCCAGCTCCTTATGGACAGTTTTTTTTTCAAGCACACAGACCCAATTCTTTCACTATTTTTTTTTTTTTAAAGTTTTTGATCTGTGTTGTTGTTCTACGATGAAACAAATTGCAACAGATAGTTGTAAATGAAAAAAAAATTAAAAATTAAGCAGATAAAAATAATAAAAAAATTGAACAGATATATATATATACTGGATTATATATGAGAAAGAATTTCGACAGATAGAGAGAAAGAACCAAAGAGAGAGAAAGAAAGATTGCAACAGATCCTGATTTGGTGTTTTTCAACAGATAATATAATTGAACAGATAAAAATAAATTGAACATTGTGACTGGTTTGTTAAACAAATAAGAAATTTTGGATAGATATTTGCACAGATAAGAGATTAAAATTGAATTGATAACAAAATCTAGAAAAAAAATTGAAAAGATAGGAAAAAAAAGTGAACAGATAGTCAACTTTTTTGAATATATAGACAAAAAAAATAATAATTAAACACTAAAATGAAAATTTGAATAGACAGTAAAAAAAATTCAACAGATAAATTAAGGAGTAAAATTGAAAACAAAACGTTTTTCAAAACAAACAAAAGGACTTCTGACCAAATTATTATACTTTTTTTTTCAACCACACAGACCATATTCTTCTACTTTTTTTTTTTTTAAAATTTTTTTATCTGTGTTGTTGTTCTACGATGAAACAAATTGCAACAGATAGTTGTAAATGAAATAAAAAAGTAAAAATTAAGGAAATAAACATAATAAAAAAATTGAACAGATATATATATACTGGATTATATGTGAGAATGAATTTCAACAGATAGAGAGAAAGAACCACAGAGATAGAAATGAAGATTCCAACAGATCCTGATTTGGTGTATTTCAATAGATAATAAAATTGAACAGAGAAAAATAAATTGAACATTGTGACTGGTTTGTTGAACAGATAAGAAATTTTGGATAGATATTTGAACATATAAGAGATTAAAATTGAATTGATAACGAAATCTAGAAAAATTTTTGACAAGATAGGGAAAAAAGTGAACAGATAGTCAACTTTTTTGAATATATAGACAAAAAAAAAATAATTAAACACTTAAATGTAAATTTGAACATATAGAAAAAAAAATTCAACAGATAAATTAAGGAGTAAAATTGAAAGCAAAACGTTTTTCAAAACAAACAAAAAGACTTCTGACCAAATTATTTTACTCAATGCCTGCAGAGGACCATCGGCGGAGAAGACTCCATTGACCCAGCTCCTTATGGACAGTTTTTTTTTTCAAGCACACAGACCATAATCTTCCACTTTTTTTATTTATTTATTTTATTTATTTTTTTTAAGTTTTTGATCTGTGTTGTTGTTCTACGATGCAACAAATTGCAACAGATAGTTGAAAATGAAAAAAAAAATTAAAAATTAAGCAGAAAAAAATAATAAAAAATTGAACAGATATATATATACTGGATTATATGTGAGAAAGAATTTCAACAGGTAGAGAGAAAGAAAGATTGCAACATATCCTGATTTGGTGTATTTCAACAGATAATAAAATTGAACAGATAAAAATAAATTGAACATTGTGACTGGGTCGTTGAACAGATAAGAAATTTGAGATAGATATTTGAACAGATGAGAGATTAAAATTGAATTGATAAAAAAATCTAGAAAAAAAATTGAAAAGATAGGAAAAAAAAAGTGAACAGATAGGCAACTTTTTTGAATATATAGAGAAAAAAAAATAATTAAACACTAAAATGTAAATTTGAACCGGTAGAAAAAAAATTCAACAGATAAATTAGGAGTAGAATTGAAAACAAAACGTCTTTCAAAACAAACAAAAGGTCTTCTGACCAAATTATTGTATTCAATGCCTGCAGAGGACCATCGGATGAGAAGACTCCATTGATCCAGCTCCTTATGGACAGTTTTTTTTTTCAAGCACACAGACCCAATTCTTCCACTTTTTTTTTTTTTTTTTTTTTAAAGTTTTTGATATGTTTTGTTGTTCTACGATGAAACAAATTGCAACAGATAGTTGTAAATTTAAAAAATTAAAAATTAAGCAGATAAAAATAATAAAAAAATTGAACAGATATATATATACTGGATTATATCTGAGAAAGAATTTCAACAGATAGAGAGAAAGAACCAAAGAGAGACAATGAAAGATTGCAACAGATCCTGATTTTGTGTATTTCAACAGATAATAAAATTGAATAGATAAAAATAAATTGAACATTGTGACTAGTTTGTTGAACATATAAGAAATTTTGGATAGATATTTGAACAGATAAGAGATTAAAATTGAATTGATAAAAAAATCTAGAAAAATTTTTGAAAAGATAGGGAAAAAAAGTGAACAGATAGTCAACTTTTTTGAATATATAGACAAAAAAAAAATTAATCACTAAAATGTAAATTTGAACAGACAGTAAAAAAAATTCAACAGATAAATTAAGGAGTAAAATTGAAAACAAAACGTCTTTCAAAAGAAATAAAAGGACTTCTCATCAAATTATTTTACTCAATGCCTGCAGAAAACCATCGGAGGAGAAGTCTCCATTGATCCAGCTCCATATAGACATTTTTTTTTTCAAGCACACAGACACAATTCTTCAACTTTTTTTTTTTTTTTTAAAGTTTTTGATCTGTGTTTTTGTTCTACGATGAAACAAATTGCAACAGATAGTTGGAAATGAAAAAAAAAATTAAAAATTAAGAAGATAAAAATAATAAAAAAATTGAACAGATATATATACTGGATTATATGTGACAAAGAATTTCAACAGATAGAGAGAAAGAACCAAAGAGAGAGAAAGAAAGATTCCAACAGATCTTGATTCGATGTATTTCAACAGATAATAAAATTGAACAGATCAAAATAAATTGAACATTGTGACTGGTTTGTTGAACAGATAAGAAATTTTCGATAGATATTTGAACAGATAAGAGATTAAAATTGAATTGATTACAAAATCTAGAAAAAAATTTGAAAAGATAGGGAAAAAAAGTGAATAGATAGTCAACTTTTTTGAATATATAGACAAAAAAATTAATTAAACACTAAAATGTAAATTTGAACAGACAGTTAAAAAAATTCAACAGATAAATTAATGTAGTGACCCTCTTCTTCACCTTAGCCTTGTGCATGAGCATCTGCATGAGCTTGTTTTGCTAAACTTGCATTAATGGATTTGACTTGTTTTATCTAGGGTAAAATCCTTGTCTTGCCTTGTACCTATGAGGATTTGCTTGTTAGTCTTGTTCCTTTACTAAGTATGTCTAGCCGAGGTCATTCTAAGCCTAGTCACCTTTGAACCCTTGGACGCTTGGAACTATCTTGAAATCTCCTTGGTTTAACCTCCATCGTCACCCTAGCATTTTAGCCGAGATGCCTCTATCTGGCCGAGGTGTTCAGCACTAAAGCCGAGGAGTGTACCATCTTAGCCGAGATGTTTATCCTTGCAACTAGTGACCTTATCCCTGGACAGGTATGACCCAGACCGAGGTGTGGCACATCTAGGCCAAGGTGTGGCACAGCTTAGTCGACGTTGTCCTTCCACGCCGATGTCCGTGTCACCCCGCTTGCCGAAGCCTTGTCCCTTGCCGAAGTCATTACTTGCCGATGTGTCTTGCCGCTTAGCTTGTTGAGTACGTTTTGTCAGAGACTTGTCTTATCGATCAATCACTTTTTGAATTGAACCAACCCGGTAGCGCCACGTGTCCGAGCTGAAGGTTAAGTCAGCCGGCAGACTTGGAAACAAATCATTTTGTCTCAAATCTTTGTTTTAGAGAGAGAAGCTCTAGAAGTAGGAGAAGGAGTTTAGAGTGAGAGAGTAAACTTCCAAGTTTGATTCCTAGAAATCGAACCGTTAGATTCGGGTTTTAAGGTTAGAATCTTAATCTCCTTTTGTTATTCTTATTGATCATCTAGCTGCATTATATGATCGAATCTGTCTTGCATACCATGCATTGATTTAAAGTTGGTTTTAGAAAGAGAAAATGATGTTCATATGTTCTTGAAGAGAAGGGCTTGTTTTAATCCGAAAGTTTGCATCAAAAATCATGTTTTTTGTGTTTGTTTCCACATGACCCTCTTGTATAGGTACCCAGGTCCATGGTTTCAAAACTTATAGCATGAAATCTCAGATTTTGTAATAAGTTATGATCTTTGCACTCATCTTCTTCATGTTCTTGAGCATGGGGGAACCCAGATTTTTCCGACTTCATTCCCTTGAATGCGGCCATCGGGACCTCACCTCGGCGAGGAGGTGTGGAACCTCGGCCAAGACCTGGTTAGTGCCCAGCATGTTTCCCCAAGAGGAGAAACAGCGTTTGCCTTGTTTTGACTTAGTTTTGTAGCATGTCGAAATCATTTGTATGCATGTGAAGCTCGTTTGAAGAATACATTCAATAAACTTGCCATGTGTTTGTAGGACTGGGACTTGCTTCGACCCCGACGTTTGAAGAACTAAGTGAGTGGTATTTCTAATAAAGATATGTTGAGAAGCTTTGATGAAACCTTGTTTTGCCTTGTTTTGGAAAGTATTTGCGAGCATGAATGATTATTCCTATTTGCTATAAACACTATCTTGTTTGATGATATCTTGAAAGTCCGTATGTGCTAAGGGACTCTAAGCATTCGTAACACAGCTTGTCTTGAAAGTCCGTATGTGCTAGGGGACTCTAAACTTTTGTAGCACCCTTGCTTGAGATATCTTGCTTGCCACCGACGGCCTTGTGCGGGTGGGTTTGTCTAATCGATTTCGGATCGGTTATTCGCTTGTCTTGTCTCGTCTTGCCACCGACGGTTTTACCGCGTGGGTTGCTTGTTCGGAATGTCATCCCTTGTATTATCTTGGTGCTAGTAAACATTCCTTGAAGCTTGATAGATCCACTAGATGGACTCGGTTTTACGCTGGTTATGTTATGTATTGTTTAGCTAAAGATCTTGAATATCAGTCATGCAAACCCCTTTATTACTTGTACCATTCACTGAGTATCCAAGCTCACCCTCTCTATACATATATGTAGGTGATGAGCAGGACGGCGGCGACGCCTAGATGTATTTTGAAAGCTTGTTTTGGATTCTTGTCATGTTGGCTTGACTTGTTAATTTACCTCGGCAATATTGTGTTTACGTCGGCATTGTTGCATTTACGTCGGCGATCTTGAAAATCATGCTTCTTGGTCTACATCTTTTGTATTTTGTACATGTCAGCCTGAGAAGCCTTTTGATCAAGATGTAACACGTACTTTGTGTATTAGCGATTGATTGTAAAACCATATTATGTATGTCGTTACATCTAATCTATGCACAGCTCTTATGGACCGCTTGTAATTTGATTTATTGCTTCCGTATTTGTGAGCCCTATACATATTATACTCTGATTGTGTGGATCTTGTAAGTTGGCCTTTGGTAATTACGGATTATCGGCCATCACGGCACCATCCTACTAGGGGCGGGTTGGGGTCGTGACAATTAAGGAGTAAAATTGAAAACAAAACGTTTTTCAAAACAAACAAAAGGACTTCTGACCAAATTATTTTACTCAATGCTTGCAGAGGACCATCGGAGGAGAAGACTCCATTGATCCAGCTCCATATGGACAGTGTTTTTTTTCAACCACACAGACCATATTCTTCGACGTTTTTTTTTTCATAATTTTTTTGATTGTGTTGTTGTTCTACAATGAAACAAATTGCAACAGATAGTTGTAAATGAAAAAAAAATTAAAAATTGAACAGATATATATATATACTGCATTATATGTGAGAAAGAATTTCAACAGATAGAGAGAAAGAACCAAAGAGAGAGAGAATAAAAGATTGCAACAGATCCTGATTTGGTGTATTTCAACAGATAATAAAATTGAACAGATAAAAATAAATTGAACATTGTGACTGGTTTGTTGAACAGATAAGAAATTTTGGATAGATATTTTGTCACGACCTCATTCCGCCCCTAGTAGAATGTTGCCGTGATGGCCAGTAATCCGAGATTACCGAAGGCCAACTTTCAAAATTCACACACAATCAGAGTATTATATATGGGGCTAGCATGTGCGGAAGCAATATATACAAATCTAATTAGTCCATAAGAGCTGTGCATAGATCAAATGAAATGACATACATCTTAATATAGTTTACAACTTGGATACAAATAAAATAAAGTATATGTTACATCTTGATCAAAAGTCTTCTCAAGCCGAAGTATACAAAAGACATGAATTACAACTAAGAAGCATAATCTTCAAGATGATACAAAACATGAATCAAACATCTTGCAAATAACATCTTAGGCATCACCGCCTTCTTGCTTGCCACCTACATATATATAAGGAGAGGGTGAGCTTGGATACTCAGTGAATGGTACAAGTAATAAAGGGTTAAATGAATGATTCCCGAGATCCTTGTCAAAACAATACATATATCATAGCTTGTTCAAAACATGTGCTTGGCATAACTTGTATCAAAACATGTACTTGAGCTTTCAAATCTTGCTGGGATGCTTAATAACATCTACTTAATACATGGGGTGATGACATTCCGGACAAAACAAGGGAATAATCGACCCGGAATCGATTAGACAAATCCACCCGTTCATAGACCGTTGGTGGGGCCATCCGTTCATAGACCGTCGATGGCAGAGATCTCTCAAACATGGTGCTACATGGGCTTAGAGTCCCCTAGCATGGGAGGACTTTCCAAGAATGCCATCAAAACAAACATAATACTTGATACACAAAATAGGGATAATCATTCATGCTTAACAAATACTTTTCCAAAACAAAGCAAAGCAAAGCTTATCAAAACATTATAACATAGCTTTATTAAAAATACCACTCACATAGTTCTTGGGACGTCGGGATCAAGGCAAAGGTCCAAGTCCTACAAACACATGGCAAAGCCTATTGAATGTACTCTTAAAAACAAGCTTCACATGAATGCAAATGATCTAGGGAAAACATGCTGGAAAACATCTAAGGAAAACATGCTGGAAAACATCTAGGAAAAACATGCTGGGTACCAACCAGGTCTTGGAATGGATGCACAGAAATGGTCTAGGCAAAAATGACTTAGCTGGGTGAACCCGGGAGGTCTTGGCCGAGGTCCCACACCTCTTAGCCGAGGTGTGGTTACCTAGGCTTCGGGGTGCAACTGCCTGCCGAGGTGTTACAAGGTGCCGGCAAGGGTGTACCATGTCGGCCTAGGTGTGCAGTGGTTAGCCTAGGTGTGCATGCAAGATAGACTAAGGTGCAAGTGATCATGGAAGGTAGGCCAAGGTGAGATACGATGCTTGGCCTAGGTGTGTGATCTAGGCAAGAGTGGTCTCGGTGATCACACCTAGGGAAAAGAAGTCTGGAAATCTGGGTTTCCTCCTTGAAGAACATGAAGAACATGAATGCTAAAATCATAACTTGTTATTACAAAAATCTGGGATTTCATGCTATGAGTTCGAAAACATGGACTTGGGTACCCATACTTGAAGATCATATGAAAACAAACATGAAAACATGGATCTTGGTGCAAACTCTTGGATCAAAACATGACTTTTCTTGAAGAACACATGAATACCACTTTCTCTTTCTAAAACCGAACTTTAAATCAATGCATGGCTTACAAATCGTATTCAATCATGCAATGCAATAACATGATCATAAAGAACAACATGAGCAGATCAAGAATCTAACCTTAGAACACGGATCTAGCGGTTCGATCTCTAGGGATCAAGCTTGGAAATCTACTCTCCCTCAAGAACTCCTCTTCCTCTCCTAGAGCTTCTCTCTCCTCTTCAAAACATAGACATACAGCAAATGACGTGTTTCTCTCTCTGCTGGCTGACTTAACACTCTGCTCGGACACGTGGCAACGACTGGTTGGTTCTCCTCAAAAAGGTGACTGAATGATAAGACAAGGCTATGACAAAGCGTACTCAACAAGCTAGACGGCAAGGCACTCCGGCAAGTAATGATCTCGGCTAAGGACATAGGCTTCGGCAAGTAAGGTCTCAATGACCTCGGCTAGGAAGGATAACACTTGGCCAAGCTGTGCCACACCTTGGCCTAGATGTGCCACACCTCGGTCTAGGTCATTCCAGTCCCAGAACAAGATCACTAGGTGCAAGGATTAAGGATCTAGGATGCCTAGATTATAACATCTCGGCCTAGATGATGCATATCTCGGCCTAGGTGATGCACACCTCGGCCTAGATGATGACATCTCGGCCAATATGCCTAGGTGATGGTGTAGGTCAACCAAAATGGTTCCAAGATGGTCCTAGGCTTAAGATGACCTCAGCTTGGAATGACTTAGACTTAACATGACCTAGGCTTGGCATGACCTAGGCTTAACATGACCTAGGCTTGGCATGACCTAGGCTTAACATGACCTAGGCTTGGCATGACCTAGGCTTAACATAGCAAGGAAGGAACAAAGCATGCATACAACACCTAGGCAAATCACAAGCACAAAACAAGACAGGGACCTTTACTTAGGAAAAACGAGTCAAAGTCTACAAATCCAAGCTTAACAAGACGAAATCATGCAAATGCACATGAACATGACTAAGATATGAACGTGGGTTATTACATATTTGAACAGATAAGAGATTAAAATTGAATTGATAACAAAATTTAGAAAAAAATTTGAAAAGATAGGGAAAAAAAGTGAACAGATAGTCAACTTTTTTGAATATATAGACAAAAAAAAAAATTAAACACTAAAATGTAAAATTGAACAGACAGTAAAAAAAATTCAACAGATAAATTAAGGAGTAAAATTGAAAACAAAACGTTTTTCAAAACAAACAAAAGGACTTCTGACCAAATTATTTTACTCAATGCCGGCAGAGGACCATCGGAGGAGAAGACTCCATTGATCCAGCTCCTTATGGACAGTTTTTTTTTTTCAAGCACACCGACCATTTTCTTCCACTTTTTTTTTTTTTTTTTGATCTGTGTTGTTGTTCTACGATGAAACAAATTGCAACAGAAAGTTGTAAATGAAAAAAAAATTAAAAATTAAGCAGATAAAAATAATAAAAAAATTGAGCAGATATATATATACTGGATTATATGTGAGAAAGAATTTCGACAGATAGAGAGAAAGAACCAAAGAGAGAGAAAGAAAGATTGCAATAGATCCTGATTTGGTGTATTTCAACAGATAGCCAACTTTTTTTTTTTTTTTTAAGTTTTTGATCTGTGTTGTTGTTCTACGATGAAACAAATTGCAACAGATAGTTGTAAATGAAAAAAAATTAAAAATTAAGCAGATAAAAATAATAAAAAAATTGAACATATATATATATACTGGATTATATGTGAGAAAGAATTTCAACAGATAGAGAGAAAGAACCAAAGAGAGAGAAAGAAAGATTGCAACAGATCCTGATTTGGTGTATTTCAACAGATAATAAAATTGAACAGATCAAAATAAATTGAACATTGTGACTGGTTTGTTGAACAGATAAGAAATTTTGGATAAATATTTGAAAAGATAAGATATTAAAATTGAATTGATAACAAAATCTAGAAAAAAAATTGAGAAGATAGGGAAAAAAAAGTGCACAGATAGTCAACTTTTTCGAATATATGGACAAAAAAAATAATCAAACACTAAAATGTAAATTTGAACAGATAGAAAAAAAAATTCAACAGATAAATTAAGGAGTAAAATTGAAAACAAAACGCCTTTCAAAACAAACAAAAGGACTTATGACCAAATTATTGTACTCAATGCCTGCAGGGAACCATCGGAGGAGAAGACTCCATTGATCTAGCTCCTTATGGACAGTTTTTTTTTTTCAAGCACACAGACCCAATTCTTCCACTTCTTTTTTTTTTTTTTTAAAAGTTTTTGATCTGTGTTGTTGTTCTACGATGAAACAAATTGCAACAGATTGTTGTAAATGAAAAAAAAAATTAAAAATGAAGCTGATAAAAATAATAAAAAAAATGAAATGATATATATATACTGGATTATATGTGAGAAACAATTTCAACAGATAGAGAGAAAGAACAAAAGAGAGAGAAAGAAAGATTGCAAAAGATCCTGATTTGGTGTATTTCAACAGATAATAAAATTGAACAGATAAAAATAAATTGAACATTGTGACAGGTTTGTTGAACAGATAAGAAATTTTGGATAAATATTTGAACAGATAAGAGATTAAAATTGAATTGATAACAAAATCTAGAAAAAAAAATGAGAAGATAGGGAAAAAAAGTGCACAGATAGTCAACTTTTTCGAATATATGGACAAAAAAAATAATTAAACACTAAAATGTAAATTTGAGCAGATAGAAAAAAAAATTCAACAGATAAATTAAGGAGTAAAATTGAAAACAAAACGACTTTCAAAACAAACAAAAGGACTTCTGACCAAATTATTGTACTCAATGCCTGCAGGGAACCATCGGAGGAGAAGACTCCATTGATCCAGCTCCTTATGGACAGTTTTTTTTTTCAAGCACACAGACCCAATTCTTCCACCTTTTTTTTTTTTTTAATTTTTTGATCTGTGTTGTTGTTCTACGATGAAACAAATTGCAACAGATAGTTGTAAATGAAAAAAAAATTTAAAAATTAAGCTGATAAAAATAATAAAGAAATTGAAATGATATATATACTGGATTATATGTGAGAAAGAATTTCAACAGATAGAGAGAAAGAACCGAAGAGAAAGAAAGAAAGATTGCAAAAGATCCTGATTTGGTGTATTTCAACAGATAATAAAATTGAACAGATAAAAATAAATTGAACATTGTGACAGGTTTGTTGAACAGATAAGAAATTTTGGATAAATATTTGAACAAATAAGAGATTAAAATTGAATTGATAACAAAATCTAGAAAAAAAATTGAGAAGATAGGGAAAAAAAGTGCACAGATAGTGAACTTTTTCGAATATATAGACAAAAAAAATAATTAAACACTACAATGTAAATTTGAACAGATAGAAAAAAAAATTCAACAGATAAATTAAGCAGCAAAATTGAAAACAAAACGCCTTTCAAAACAAACAAAGGGACTTCTGACCAAATTATTGTACTCAATGCCTGCAGGGAACCATCGGAGGAGAAGACTCCATTGATCCAGCTCCTTATGGACAGTTTTTTTTTCAAGCACACAGACCCAATTCTTCCATTTCTTGTTTTTTTTTTTTTTTTTAGTTTTTGATCTGTGTTGTTGTTCTACGATGAAACAAATTGCAACAGATTGTTGTAAATGAAAAAAAAATTAAAAATTAAGCTGATAAAAATAATAAAAAAATTGAAATGATATATATATACTGGATTATATGTGAGAAAGAATTTCAACAGATAGAGAGAAAGAACCAAAGAGAGAGAGAGAAAGATTGCAAAAGATCCTGATTTGGTGTATTTCAACAGATAATAAAATTGAACAGATAAAAATAAATTGAACATTATGACAGGTTTGTTGAACAGATAAGAAATTTTGGATAAATATCTGAACAGATAAAAGAATAAAATTGAATTGATAACAAAATTTAGAAAAAAAATTGAGAAGATAGGGAAAAAAAGTGCACATATAGTCAACTTTTTCGAATATATAAACAAAAAAAATAATTAAACACTAAAATGTAAATTTGAACAGATAGAAAAAAAAAATTCAACAGATAAATTAAGGAGTAAAATTGAAAACAAAACGTCTTTCAAAACAAATAAAAGGATTTCTCAATAATTTATTTTACTCAATGCCTGCAGAGAACCATCGGAGGAGAAGACTCCATTGATGCAGCTCCTTATGGACAGTTTTTTTTTTCAACCACACAGACCCAATTCATTCACTTTTTTTTTTTTTTTTTTTAGGTTTTTGATCTGTCTTGTTGTTCTACGATGAAACAATGAAAAAAAATTAAAAGTTAAGCAGATAAAAATAATATAAAAAATTGAACAGATATACATATACTGGATTATATGTGAGAAAGAATTTCAACAGATAGAGAGAAAGAACCAAAGTGAGAGAAAGAAAGATTGCAACAGATCCTGATTTTGGTGTATTTCAACAGATAATAAAATTGAACAGATAAAAATAAATTGAACATAGTGACTAGTTCGTTGAACGGATAAGAAATTTTGGATAGATATTTGAACAGATAAGAGATTAAATTTGAATTGATAACAAAATCGAGAAAAAAATTTGAAAAGATAGGGAAAAAAAGTGAACAGATAGTCAACTTTTTTCAATATATAGACAAAAAAAAATAATTAAACACTAAAATGTAAATTTGAACAGATAGAAAAAAAAATTCAACAGATAAATTAAGGAGTAAAATTGAAAACAAAATGTCTTTCAAAACAAAGAAAAGGACTTCTCATCAAATTATTTTACTCAATGCCTGCAGAGAACCATCGGAGGAGAAGACTCCATTGATCCAGCTCCTTATGGACATTTTTTTTTCAACCACACAGACCCAATTCTTCCACCTTTTTTTTTTTTTTTTTTAAAGTTTTTGATCTGTGTTGTTGTTCTGCGAGGAAACAACTTGGAACAGATAGTTGCAAATGAAAAAAAAATTAAAAATTAAGCAGATAAAAATAATAAAAAAATTGAATAGATATATATATACTAGATTATATGTGAGAAAAAATTTCAACAGATAGACAGAAAGAACTAAAGAGAGAGAAAGAAAGATTGCAACAGATCCTGATTTGGTGTATTTCAACAGATAATAAAATTGAACAGATAAAAATAAATTGAACATTGTGACTGGTTCGTTGAACAGATAGTCAACTTTTTTTGAAGATATAGACAAAAAAAAAATAATTAAACACTAAAATGTAAATTTGAACAGATAGAAAAAAAATTCAACAGATAAATTAAGTAGTAAAATTGAAAACAAAACGTTTTTCAAAACAAATAAAAGGACTTCTCATCAATTTATTTTACTCAATGCCTGCAGAGAACCATCGGAGGAGAAGACTCCATTGATCCAGCTCCTTATGGACAGTTTTTTTGTCAACCACACAGACCCAATTCATCCACTTTTTTTTTTTAGGTTTTTGATCTGTGTTGTTGTTCTACGATGAAACAATGAAAAAAAAATTAAAAATTAAACAGATAAAAATAATAAAAAAATTGAACAGATATATATATACTGGATTATATGTGAGAAAGAATTTCAACAGATAGAGAGAAAGAACCAAAGAGAGAGAAAAAAAGATTGCAACAGATCCTGATTTGGTGTATTTCAACAGATAATAAAATTGAACAGATAAAAATAAATTGAACATTGTGACTGGTTCGTTGAACGGATAAGAAATTTTGGATAGATATTTGAACAGATAAGAGATTAAAATTGAATTGATAACAAAATCGAGAAAAAAATTTGATAAGATAGGGAAAAAAAGTGAACAGATAGTCAACTTTTTTCAATATATAGACAAAAAAAAAATTAAACACTAAAATGTAAATTTGAACAGATAGAAAAAAAAATTCAACAGATAAATTAAGGAGTAAAATTGAAAACAAAATGTCTTTCAAAACAAAGAAAAGGACTTCTCATCAAATTATTTTACTCAATGCCTGCAGAGAACCATCGGAGGAGAAGACTCCATTGATCCAGCTCCTTATGGACATTTTTTTTTCAACCACACAGACCCAATTCTTCCACACTATTTTTTTTTTTTTAAGTTTTTGATCTGTGTTGTTGTTCTGCGAGGAAACAACTTGCAACAGATAATTGTAAATGAAAAAAAAATTAAAAATTAAGCAGATAAAAATAATAAAAAAATTGAACAGATATATATATATGTTGGATTATATGTGAGAAAGAATTTCGACAGATAGAGAGAAAGAACCAAAGAGAGAGAAAGAGAGATTGCAAAAGATCCTGATTTGGTGTATTTCAACAGATAATAAAATTGAACAGATAAAAATAAATTGAACATTGTGACTCGTTTGTTGAACATATTAGAAATTTTGTATAAATATTTCAACAGATAAGTGATTAAAATTGAATTGATAACAAAATCGAGAAAAAAATTTGAATAGATAGGGAAAAAAAGTGAACAGATAGTCAACTTTTTTCAATATATAGACAAAAAAAAATAATTAAACACTAAAATGTAAATTTGAACAGATAGAAAAAAAAAATTCAACAGATAAATTAAGGAGTAAAATTGAAACCAAAATGTCTTTCAAAACAAAGAAAAGGACTTCTCATCAAATTATTTTACTCAATGCCTGCAGAGAACCATCGGAGGAGTAGACTGCATTGATCCAGCTCCTTATGGACAGTTTTTTTTTCAACCACAAAGACCCAATTCTTCCACTTTTTTTTTTTTTTTTTTAAGTTTTTGATCTGTATTGTTGTTTTGCGAGGAAACAACTTGGAATAGATAGTTGTAAATGAAAAAAAATTTAAAAATTAAGCAGATAAAAATAATAAAAAAATTGAACAAATATATATGTACTGGATTATATGTGAGAAATAATTTCAACAGATAGAGAGAAATAACCAAAGAGAGATAAAGAAAGATTGCAACAGATCCTGATTTGGTGTATTTCAACAGATAATAAAATTGAACAGATAAAAATAAATTGAACATTGTGACTGGTTAGTTGAACAGATAAGAAATTTTGGATAGATATTTGAACAGATAAGAGATTAAAATTGAATTCATAACAAAATCGAGAAAAAAATTTGAAAAGATAGGGAAAAAAAGTGAACAGATAGTCAACTTTTTTGAAGATATAGACAAAAAAAATAATAATTAAACACTAAAATGTAAATTTGAACAGATAGAAAAAAAAAATCAACAGATAAATTAAGGAGTAAAATTGAAAACAAAACGTCTTTCAAAACAAATAAAAGGACTTCTCATGAATTTATTTTACTCAATGCCTGCAGAGAACCATCGGAGGAGAAGACTCCATTGATCCAGCTCCATATGGACAGTTTTTTTATTCAACCACACAGACCCAATTCATCCACTTTTTTTTTTTTTTTAGGTTTTTGATCTGTGTTGTTCTACGATGAAACAATGAAAAAAAAATTAAAAATTAAACAGATAAAAATAATAAAAAAAATTAAACAGATATATATTTACTGGATTATATGTGAGAAAGAATTTCAATAGATAGAGAGAAAGAACCAAAGAGAGAGAAAAAAAAGATTGCAACAGATCCTGATTTGGTGTATTTCAACAGATAATAAAATTGAACAGATAAAAATAAATTGAACATTGTGACTGGTTCGTTGAACGGATAAGAAATTTTGGATAGATATTTGAACAGATAAGAGATTAAAATTGAATTGATAACAAAATTGAGAAAAAATTTTGAAAAGATAGGGAAAAAAAGTGAATAGATAGTCAAATTTTTTGAATATATAGACAAAAAAAAAATTAAACACTGAAATGTAAATTTGAACAGATAGAAAAAAAAATTCAACAGATAAATTAAGGAGTAAAATTGAAAACAAAATGTCTTTCAAAACAAAGAAAATGACTTCTCATCAAATTATTTTACTCAATGCCTGCAGAGAACCATCGGAGGAGAAGACTCCATTGATCCAGCTCCTTATGGACATTTTTTTTTCAACCACACAGACCCAATTCTTCCACTTTTTTTTTTTTTTTTTTTTTTTTTTTTTTTTTTTTTAAGTTTTTGATCTGTGTTGTTGTTCTGCGAGGAAACAACTTGGAACAGATAGTTGCAAATGAAAAAAAAAATGAAAAATTAAGCAGATAAAAAAAATAAAAAAATTGAACGGATATATATACTAGATTATATGTGGGAAAATTTTCAAGAGATAGAGAGAAAGAACCAAAGAGAGAGTAAGAAAGATTGCAACAGATCCTGATTTGGTGTATTTCAACAGATAATAAAATTGAACAGATAAAAATAAATTGAACATTGTGACTGATTCGTTGAACAGATAAGAAATTTTGGATAGATATTTGAACAGATAAGAGATTAAAATTGAATTGATAACAAAATCGAGAAAAAAATTTGAAAAGATAAGGAAAAAAAGTGAACAGATAGTCAACTTTTTTGAAGATATAGACAAAAACAAATAATAATTAAACACTAAAATGTAGATTTGAACAGATAGAAAAAAAAATTCAACAGATAAATTAAGGAGTAAAATTGAAAACAAAACGCCTTTCAAAACAAAGAAAATGACTTCTCATCAAATTATTTTACTCAATGCCTGCAGAGAACCATCGGAGGAGAAGGCTCCATTGCTCTAGCTCCTTATGGATAGTTTTTTTTTTTAGCCAAACAGACCCAATTCGTCCACTTTTTTTTTTTTTTTTTTTTGATATGTGTTGTTGTTCTGCGAGGAAACAACTTGCAACAGATAGTTGTAAATGAAAAAAAAAATTAAAAATTAAGCAGATAAAAATAATAAAAAAATTGAACAGATATATAAATGCTGGATTATATGTGAGAAAGAATTTCGACAGATAGAGAGAAAGAACCAAAGAGAGAGTAGGAAAAATTGCAACAGATCCTGATTTGGTATATTTCAACAGATAATAAAATTGAACAGATAAAAATAAATTGAACATTGTGACTGGTTCGTTGAACAGATAAGAAATTTTGGATAGATATTTGAACAGATAAGAGATTAAAATTGAATTGATAATAAAATCTAGAAAAATATTTGAAAAGATAGGGAAAAAAAGTGAACAGATAGTCAACTTTTTTGAATATATAGACAAAAAAAAATAATTAAACACTAAAATGTAAATTTGAACAGATAGAAAAAAAATTCGACAGATAAATTAAGGAGTAAAATTGAAAACAAAACGCCTCTCAAAACAAACAAAACGACTTCTGACCAAATTATTGTACTCAATGCCTGCAGGGAACCATCGGAGGAGAAGACTCTATTGATCCAGCTCCTTATGAACAGTTTTTTTTTTCAAGCACACAGACCCAATTCTTCGACTTCTTTTTTTTTTTTTTTTGATCTGTGTTGTTGTTCTACGATGAAACAAATTGCAACAGATAGTTGTAAATGAAAAAAAAAAAACTTAAAAATTAAGCTGATAAAAATAATAAAAAAATTGAAATGATATATTTATACTGGATTATATGTGAGAAAGAATTTCAACAGATAGAGAGAAAGAACCAAAGAGAGAGAAAGAAAGATTGCAAAAGATCCTGGTTTGGTGTATTTCAACAGATAATAAAATTGAATAGATAAAAATAAATTGAACATTGTGACTGGTTTGTTGAACAGATAAGAAATTTTGGATAAATATTTGAACAGATAAGAGATTAAAATTGAATTGATAACAAAATCTAGAAAAAAATTTGAGAAGATAGGGAAAAAATGTGCACAGATAGTCAACTTTTTCGAATATATAGGCAAAAAAAATAATTAAACACTAAAATGTAAATTTGAAGAGATAGAAAAAAAAAATTCAACAGATAAATTAAGGAGTAAAATTGAAAACAAAACTTCTTTCAAAACAAATAAAAGGAGTTCTCATCAATTTATTTTACTCAATGCCTGCAGAGAACCATTGGAGGAGAAGACTCCATTGATCCAGCTCCTTATGGACAGTTTTTTTTTCAACCACACAGATCCAATTCATCCACTTTTTTTTTCTTTTTTTTTGATCTGTGTTCTTGTTCTACGATGAAACAATGAAAAAAAAATTAAAAATTAAGCAGATAAAAATAATATAAAAAATTGAACAGATATATATACTGGATTATATATGAGAAAGAATTTCAACAGATAGAGAGAAAGAACCAAAGAGAGAGAAAGAAAGATTGTAACAGATCCTGATTTGGTGTATTTCAACAGATAAGAAAATTGAACAGATAAAAATAAATTGAACATTGTGATTGGTTCGTTGAACAGAGAAGAAATTTTGGATCGATATTTGAATAGATAAAAGATTAAAATTGAATTGATAAGAAAATCTAGAAATTTTTTTTAAAAGATATGGAAAAGTAGTGAACAGATAGTCAACTTTTTTGAATATATAGACAAAAAAAATAAAATTATTAAGCACTTAATTGTAAATTTGAACATATAAAAAAAAAAAATTCAACAGTTAAATTAAGGAGTAAAATTGTAAACAAAACGTCTTTCAAAACAAACAAAAAGACTTCTCACCAAATTATTTTACTCAATGCCTGCAGAGGACCATCGGAGGAGAAGACTCCATTGATCCAGCTCCTTATGGACAGTTTTTTTTTTCAAGCACAAAGACCCAATTCTTCCATTTTTTCTTTTCTTTTCTTTTTTTTTTTTTTTTTTAAGTTTTTGATTTGTGTTGTTGTTCTACGATGAAATAAAATGCAACAGATAGTTGTAAATGAAAAAAAAAGGAATGAAATTTATACGGGAGTGCAACAGATAGTTGTAAATAAATTACAACAGATAGTTGTAAATGAAATAAAAACTAAGCAGATAAAAATATTAAAAAAATTGAATAGATATATTTATACTGGATTATATGTGAGAAAGAATTTCAACAAACAGAGAGAAAGAACCAATGAGAGAGAAAGAAAGATTGCAACAGATCCTAATTTGGTGTATTTGAACAGATAATAAAATTGAACAGATAAAAATAAATTGAACATTGTGACTGGTTTGTTGAACAGATAAGGAATTTTGGATAGATATTTGAACAGATAAGAGATTAATATTGAATTGTTAACAAAATTTAGAAATTTTTTTGAAAAGATAGGGAAAAAAAAAGTGAACAGATAGTCAACTTTTTTGAATATATAGACAAAAAACAATAATTAAACACTAAAATGTAAATTTGAACATATAGAAAAAAAAATTCAACAGATAAATTAAGGAGTAAAATTGAAAACAAAACGTCTTTCAAAACAAATAAAAGGACTTCCCATCAAATTCTTTTGCTCAATGCCTGCAGAGAACCATCGGAGGAGAAGACTTCATTGATCAAGCTCCTTATGGACAGTTTTTTTTTTCAACCACACAGACCCAATTCTTCCACCATTTTTTTTTTGTTAAAGTTTTTGATCAGTGTTGTTGTTCTACGATGAAACAAATTGCAACAGATAGTTGTAAATGAAAAAAAAATTAAAAATTAAGCAGATAAAAATAATAAAAAAATTGAACAGATATATATATACTGGATTATATGTTTTGAAATAAACCGACAGATAATAAAATTGAACAGATAAAAATAAATTGAACATTGTGACTGGTTTGTTGTACAGATAAGAAATTTTGGATAGATATTTGAACAGATAAGAGATTAAAATTGAATTGATAATAAAATCTAGAAAAAAATTTTAAAAGATAAGAAAAAAAAAGTGAACAGATAGTCAACTTTTTTGAATATATAGACAAAACAAAAATAATTAAACACTAAAATGTTAATTTGAACAGATAGAAAAAAAAAATTCAACAGATAAATTAGGGAGCAAAAATTGAAAACAAAACGTCTTTCAAAACAAACAAAAGTACTTTTAACCAAATTATTTTACTCAATGCCTGCAAAGGACCATCGGAGGAGAAGACTCCATTGATCCAGCTCGTTATAGACAGTTTTTTTTTTCAAGTACACAGACCCAATTCTTTCATTTTTTTTTCTTGTTTTTCTTTCTTTGAAGTTGTTAATCTGTGTTGTTGTTCTACGATGAAACAAATTGCAACAGATAGTTGTAAATGAAAAAAAAATTAAAAATTAAGCAAATAAAAATATTTAAAAAATTGAACAGATATATATATACTAGATTATATGTGAGAAAGAATTTCAACAGATAGAGAGAAAGAACCAAAGAGAGAGAAAGAAAGATTGCAACAGATCCTGATTTGGTGTATTTCAAAAGATAATAAAATTGAACTGATAAAAATAAATTGAACATTGTGACTGGTTCGTTGAACAGATAAGAAATTTTGGATAGATATTTGAGCAGATAAGAGATTAAAATTGAATTGATAATAAAATCTAAAAAAAAATTTTGAAAAGATATGGAAAAGAAGTGAACAGATAGCAAACGTTTTTGAATATATAGACAAAAAAAAATAATTAAACACTTAAATGTAAATTTGAACAGATAGAAAAAAAATTCAACAGATAAATTAAGGAGTAAAATTGAAAATATAACGTCTTTCAAAATAAACAAAAAGACTTCTGACCAAATTATTGTACTCAATTATTGCAAGGGAGCATCGGAGGAGAAGACTCCATTGATCCAGCTCCTTATGGACAGTTTTTTGTTTAAGAATACAGACCCAATTCTTCAAAAAAAAAATTTTAAGTTTTTGATCTGTGTTGTTGTTCTACGATGAAACAAATTGCAACAGATAGTTGTAAATGAAAAAAAAATAAAAATAAAGCTGTTGAAAATAATAAAAAAAATTGAACAGATATATTTATAATGGATTATATGTGAGAAGGAATTTCAACAGATAGAGAGAAAGAACCAAAGAGAGAGAAAGAAAGATTGCAAAAGATCCTGATTTGGTGTATTTCAACAGATAATAAAATTGAACAGATAAAAATAAATTGAACATTGTGACTGGTTCATTGAACGGATAAGAAATTTTGGATAGATATTTGAACAAATAAGAAATTAAAATTGAACTGATAACAAAATCGAGAAAAAAATTTGAAAAGATAGGGGAAAAAATTGAACAGATAGTCAACTTTTTTGAATATATAGACAAAAAAATAATAATTAAACACTAAAATGTAAATTTGAACAGATAGAAAAAAATTCAACAGATAAATTAAGGAGTAAAATTGAAAACAAAATGTCTTTCAAAACAAAGAAAAGGACTTCTCATCAAATTATTTTACTCAATGCCTGCAGAGAACCATCGGAGGAGAAGACTCCATTGATCCAGCTCCTTATGGACAGTTTTTTTTTCAATCACACAGACCCAATTCTTCCACTTTTTTTTTTTTTTTTTTTTTTTTTTTTTTAAGTTTTTGATCTGTGTTGTTGTTTTGCGAGGAAACAACTTGGAACAGATAGTTGTAAATGAAAATTTTTTTTAAAATTAAGCAGATAAAAATAATAAAAAAATTGAACAGATATATATATACTGGATTATATGTGAAAAAGAATTTCAACAGATAGAGAGAAATAACCAAAGAGAGATAAAGAAAGATTGCAATAGATTTTGATTTGGTGTATTTCAATAGATAATAAAGTTGAACAGATAAAAATAAATTGAACATTGTGACTGGTTCGTTGAACGGATAAGAAATTTTGAATAGATATTTGAACAGATAAGAGATTAAAATTGAATTGATAACAAAATCGAGAAAAAAATTTGAAAAGATAGGGAAAAAAAGTGAGCAGATAGTCAACTTTTTTGAATATATAGACAAAAAAAATAATGAAACCCGAAAATGTAAATTTGAACAGATAGAAAAAAAATTCAACACATAAATTAAGGAGTAAAATCGAAAACAAAACGTCTTTCAAAACAAATAAAAGGACTTCTCATCAAATTATTTTACTCAATGCCTGCAGAGAACCATCGGAGGAGAAGACTCCATTGATCCAGCTCCTTCTGGATAGTTTTTTTTTTCAACCACACAGACCCAATTCTTCCACTTTTTTTTTTTTTTTTTTTTAAAGTTTTTGATCTGTGATGTTGTTCTGCGACGAAACAACTTGCAACAGATAGTGGTAAATGAAAAAAAAAATTACAAATTAAGCAGATAAAAATAGTAAAAAAATTGAACAGATATATATATACTGGATTATATGTGAGAAAGAATTTCAACAGATAGAGACAAAGAACCAAGAGAGAGAAAGAAAGATTGCAACAGATCCTGATTTCGTGCATTTCAACAGATAATAAAATTGAACAGATAAAAATAAATTAAACATTGTGACTGGTTGGTTGAAAAGATAAGAGATTTTGGATTGATATTTGAATAGATAAGACATTAAAATTGAATTGATAACCAAATCGAGAAAAAAATTTGAAAAGATAGGGGAAAAAAGTGAACAGATAGTCAACTTTTTGAGTATATAGACAAAAAAAAAATAATTAAACACTTAATTGTAAATTTGAACATGTAGAAAAAAAAATCAACAGATAAATTAAGGAGTAAAATTGAAAATAAAACGTCTTTCAAAACAAACAAAAGGACTTCTGACCAAATTATTGTACTCAATGCCTGCAGAAGACCATCGGAGGAGAAGACTCCATTGATCCAGCTCCTTATGGACTGTTTTTTTGCTTCAAGCACACAGACCATATTCTTCCACTTTTTTTTCTTTTTTTTTTTAAAGTTTTTGATCTGTGTTGTTGTTCTACGATGAAACAAATTGCAACAGATAGTTGTAAATGAGAAAAAAAAATTAAAAATTGAGCAGATAAAAATATTAAAAAAATTGAACAGATATATATACTGGATTATATCGGAGAAAGAATTTCAACAGATAGAGAGAAAGAAAGATTGCAACAGATTCTTATTTGGTGTATTTCAATAGATAATAAATTTGAACAGATAAAAATAAATTGAACATTGTGACTGGTTTGTTGAACAGATGAGAAATTTTGAATAGATATTTGAACAGATAAGAGATTAAAATTGAATTGATAATAAAATCTAGAAAAAAATTAGAAAAGATAGGAAAAAAAGGGAACAGATAGTCAACTTTTTTGAATATATAGACAAAAAAAATAATTAAACACTAAAATGTAAATTTGAACAAATAGAAAAAAAATTCAACAAATAAATTAAGGAGTAAAATTGAAAACAAAACGTCTTTCAAAACAAATAAAACGACTTCTCATCAAATTATTTTACTTAATGCCTGCAGGGAACCATCGGATGAGAAGACTCCATTGATCCAACTTCTTATGCACAGTTTTGTTTTTCAACAACACAGACCATATTCTTCCACTTTTTTTTTTTTTAAAAGTTTTTATCTGTGTTGTTGTTCTACGATGAAACAAATTGCAACAGATAGTTGTAAATGAAAAAAAAATTAAAAATTAAGCAGATAAAAATATTTAAAAAATTGAATAGATATATATACTGGATTATATCTGAGAAAAAATTTCAACAGATAGAGAGAAAGAACCAAAGAGAGAGAAAGAAAGATTGCAACAGATCCTGATTTGGTGCATTTCAATAGATAATAAAATTGAACAGATAAAAATAAATTGAACATTGTGACTGGTTTATTGAAAAGATAAGAAATTTTGGATAGATATTTGAACAGATAAGAGATTAAAATTGAATTGATAACAAAATCGAGAAAAAAATTTGAAAAGATAGGGAAAAAAAGTGACCAGATAGTCAACTTTTTTGAATATATAGACAAAAAAAAATAATTAAACACTTAAATGTAATTTTGAACATATAGAAAAAAAATTCAACAGATAAATTAAGGAGTAAAATTGAAAAATAACGTCTTTCAAAACAAACAAAAGGACTTCTGACCAAATTATTGTACTCAATGCCTGCAGAGGACCATCGGAGGAGATGACTCCATTGATCCAGCTCCTTATGGATAGTTTTTTTTTAACCACACAGAACATATTCTTCCAATTTTTTTTTTTTTTTAAGTTTTTGATCTGTGTTGTTGTTCTACGATGAAACAAATTGCAACAGATAGTTGTAAATGAAAAAAAAAATTAAAAATTAAGCAGATAAAAATATTTAAAAAATTGAACAGATATATATACTGGATTATATCTGAGAAAGAATTTCAACAGATACAGAGAAAGAACCAAAGACAGAGAAAGAAAGATTGCAACAGATCCTGATTTGGTGTATTTAAACAAATAATAAATTTGAACAGATAAAAATAAATTGAACATTGTGACTAGTTTGTTGAACAGATAAGAAATTTTGGATAGATATTTGAACAGATAAGAGAATAACATTGAATTGATAATAAAATCTAGAAAAAAATTAGAAAAGATAGGGAAAAAAAAGTGAACAGATAGTCAACTTTTTTGAATATATAGACAAAAAAAATAATTAAACACAAAAATGTAAATTTGAACAGATAAAAAAAAATTCAACAGATAAATTAAGAAGTAAAATTGAAAACAAAACGTCTTTCAAAACAAATAAAACGACTTCTCATCAAATTATTTTACTCAATACCTGCAGAGAACCATCGGAGGAGAAGACTCCATTGATCCAACTTCTTATGGATAGTTTTTTTTTTTCAACAACACAGACCATATTCTTCCACTTTTTTTTTTTGAGTTTTGATCTGTGTTGTTGTTCTACGATGAAACAAATTGCAACAGATAGTTGTAAATGAAAAAAAAAATTAAAAATTAAGCGGATAAAAATATTACAAAAATTGAACAGATATATATATACTAGATTATATGTGAGAAAGAATTTAAATAGATAGAGATAAAGAACCAAAGAGAGAGAAAGAAAGATTGCAACAGATCCTGATTTGGTGTATTTCAACAGATAATAAAATTGAACAGATAAAAATAAAATGAACATTGCGACTGGTTTGTTGAACAGATAAGAAATTTTGGATAGATATTTGAACAGATAAGTGATTAGAATTGAATTGATAATAAAATCTAGAAAAAAATTTGAAAAGATAAAGAGAAAAAGTGATCAAATAGTCAACTTTTTTGAATATATAGACAAAAAAAAAATTAAACACTTAAATGTAAATTTGAACATATCGAAAAAAAATTCAACATATAAATTAAGGAGTAAAAATGAAAACAAAACGTCTTTCAAAACAAACAAAAGGACTTCTGACCAAATTATTTTACACAATGCCTGCAGAGGACCATTGGAGGAGAAGACTCCATTGATCCAGCTCCTTATGGACAGTTTTTTTTTTCAACCACACAGACCCAATTCTTCCACCTTTTTTTTTTCTTAAAGTTTTTGATCCGTGTTGTTGTTCTACAATGAAACAAATTGCAACAGTAGTTGTAAATGAAAAAAAAAATTAAGCAGATAAAAATAATAAAAAAATTGAACAGATATATATATAGTGGATTATATGTGAGAAAAAATTTCAACAGATAGAAAGAAAAAACCAATGACAGAGAAAGAATGATTGCAACATATCCTGATTTGGTGTATTTCAACAGATAATGAAATTGTACAGATAAAAATAAATTGAACATTGTGACTAGTTTGTTGAACAGATAAGAAATTTTTGATAGATATTTGAACAGATAAGAGATCAAAATTGAATTGATAACAAAATCTAGAAAAAAAATTTGAAAAGATAGGGAAAAAAAGTTAACAGATAGTCAACTTTTTTAAATATATAGACAAAAAAAATAATTAAACACTTAAATGTAAATTTGAACATATAGAAAAAAAATTAAACAGATAAATTAAGGAGTAAAATTGAAAACAAAACGTCTTTCAAAACAAACAAAAGGACTTCTCACCAAATTATTTTAATCAATGCCTGCAGAGGACCATCGAAGGAGAAGAGTCCATTGATCCAGCTCCTTATAGACATTTTTTTTTCAAGCACACAGACCATATTCTTGCACTTTTTTTTTTTTTTTTTTGTGTGTTGTTGTTCTACGATGAAACAAATTGCAACAGATTGTTGTAAATCAAAAAAAAAATAAAAATTAAGCAGATAAAAATATGTAAAAAATTGAACAGATATATATATTGGATTATATGTGAGAAAGAATTTCAACAGATAGAGAGAAAGAAACAAAAAGAGGGAAAGAAAAATTGCAACAGATCCTGATTTGGTGTATTTCAACAGATAATAAAATTAAACAGATAAAAATAAATTGAACATTGTGACTGGTTCGTTGAACAGATAAGAAATTTCGGATAGATATTTGAACAGATATGAGATTAAAATTGAATTGATAACAAAATCGAGAAAAAAATTTGAAAAGATAGGGAAAAAAATTGAACAGATAGTAAACTTTTTTCAATATATTGACAAAAAAATAATTAAACACTAAAATGTAAATTTGAACAGATAGAAAAAAAAAATTCAATCGGTAAATTAAGGAGTAAAATTGAAAACAAAACGTCTTTCAAAACAAAAAAAAAAAGGACTTCTCATCAAATTTTTTAACTCAATGCCTGCAGAGAACCATCGGAGGAGAAAGCTCCATTGATCCAGCTCCTTATGGACTGTTTTTTTTTCAACCACACAGACCCAATTCTTCCACTTTTTTTTTCTTTTTTTTTTGATCTGTGTTGTTGTTCTACGACGAAACAAATTGCAACAGATAGTTGTAAATGAAAAAAAAAATTAAAAATTAAGCAGATAAAAATATTTAAAAAATTGAACAGATATATAAATACTGGATTATATGTGAGAAAGAATTTCAACAGATAGAGAGAAAGAACCAAAGAGAGAGAAAGAAAGATTGCAACAGATCCTGATGTGGTGTATTTCAACAGAAAATAAAATTGAACGGATAAAAATAAATTGAACATTGTGACTGATTTGTTGAATAGATCAGAAATTTTGGATAGATATTTGAACAGACAAGAGATTAAAATTGAATTGATAACAAAATCGAGAAAAAAATTTGAAAAGATAGGGAAAAAAAGTGAACAGATATTCAAGTTCTTTGAATATATAGACAAAAAAAGTAATTAAACACTAAAATGTAAATTTGAACAGATAGAAAAAAAAATTCAACAGATAAATTTAGGAGTAAAATTGAAAACAAAACGTCTTTCAAAACAAAGAAAAGGACTTCTCATCAAATTTTTTTACTCAATGCCTGCAGAGAACCATCGGAGGAGAAGACTCCATTGATCCTGCTCCTTATGGACAGTTTTTTTTTTCAACCACACAGACCCAATTCTTCCACTTTTTTTTTTATTTTTTTATTTTTTTTAAGTTTTTGATCTGTGTTGTTGTTCTGCGATGAAACAACTTGCAACAGATAATTGTAACTGAAAAAATAAATTAAAAATTAAGCAGATTAAAATAATAAAAAAATTGAACAGATATATATACTGGATTATATGTGAGAAAATATTTCAACATATAGAGAGAAAGAACCAAAGAGAGAGAAAGAAAGATTGCAACAGATCCTGATTTGGTGTATTTCAACAGATAATAAAATTGAACAGATAAAAATAAATTGGACATTGTGACTGGTTCGTTGAACAGATAAGAAATTTTGGATAGATATTTGAACAAATAAGAGATTAAAATTGAATTTATAACAAAATCGAGAAAAAAATTTGAAAAGATAGGGAAAAAAAGTGAACAGATAGTCAACTTTTTTCAATATATAGACAAAAAAAATAATTAAACACTAAAATGTAAATTTGAGCCGATAGAAAAAAATTCAACAGATAAATTAAGGAGTAAAATTGAAAACAAAACGTCTTTCAAAACAAAGAAAATGACTTCTCATCAAATTATTTTACTCAATGCCTGCAGAGAACCATCGGAGGAGAAGACTCCATTGATGCAGCTCCTTATGGACAGTTTTTTTTTCCAACCACACCGACCCAATTCTTCCACTTTTTTTTTTTTGATCTGTGTTGTTGTTCTGCGAGGAAACAACTTGCAACAGATAGTTGTAAATGAAAAAAAAAATTAAAAATTAAGGAGATAAAAATAATAAAAAAATTTAACAGAGATATATATACTGGATTATATGTGAGAAACAATTTCAACAGATAGAGAGGCAAAACCAAAGAGAGAGAAAGAAAGATTGCAATAGATCCTGATTTGGTGTATTTCAACAGATAATAAAATTGAACAGATAAAAATAAATTGAACATTGTGACTGGTTTGTTGAACATATAAGAAATTTTGGATAGATATTTGAGCAGATAAGAGATTAAAATTGAATTGATAATAAAATTTAGAAAAAAACTTGAAAAGATAGGGAAAAAAAGTGAACAGATAGTCAACTTTTTTGAATATATAGACAAAAAAAATAATTAAACACTAAAATGTAAATTTGAACAGATTGAAAAAAAAATTCAACAGATAAATTAAGGAGTAAAATTGAAAACAAAATGTCTTTCAAAACAAATAAAAGGACTTCTCATCAAATTATTTTACTCAATGCCTGCAGAGAACCATCGGAGGAGAAGACTCCGTTGATCTAGCTCCTTATAGACAGTTTTTTTTTTCAACCACACAGACCCAATTTTTCCACTTTTTTTTTTTTTTTAAAGGTTTTTGATCTGTGTTGTTGTTCTACGACGAAACAAATTGCAACAGATAGTTGTAAATGAAAAAAAAATTTAAAAATTAAGCAGATAAAAATAATAAAAAAAATTGAACAGGTATATATATACTGGATTATAGGTAAGAAAGAATTTCAACAGATAGAGAGAAAGAACAAAAGAGAGAGAAAGAAAGATTGCAACAGATCCTGATTTGGTGCATTTCAACAGATAATAAAATTGAAGAGATAAAAATAAATTGAACATTGTCACTGGTTTGTTGAACAGATAAGAAATTTTGGATAGATATTTGAACAGATAAGAGATTAAAATTGAATTGATAACAAAATCGAGAAAAAAATTTCAATAGATAGGCAAAAAAAGTGAACAGATAGTCTACTTTTTTGAATATATAGACAAAAAAAAATAATGAAACATTTAAACGTAAATTTGAACATATAGAAAAAAAATTCAACAGATAAATTAAGGAGTAAAATTGAAAACAAAACTTTTTCAAAACAAACAAAAAGACTTCTAACCAAATTATTGTACTCAATGCCTGCAGAGGACCATCGGAGGAGAAGACTCCATTGATCCAGCTCCTTATGGACAGTTTTTTTTTCAAGCACACAGACCATATTCTTCCACCTGTTTTTTTTTTTTTTTTTTTTTTTTTTTAAAGTTTTTGATCGTTGTTGTTGTTCTACGATGAAACAAATTGCAACAGATAGTTGTAAATGAAAAAAAAATTAAAAATTAAGCAGACAAAAATATTAAAAAAATTGAACAGATATATATATACTGGATTATACCTGAGAAAGAATTTCAACAAATAGAGAGAAAGAACTAAAGAGAGAGAAATAAAGATTGCAACAGATCCTGATTTGGTGTATTTCAATAGATAATAAAATTGAACAGAGAAAAACAAATTGAACATTGTGACTGGTTCGTTGAACAGATAAGAAATTTTCGATAGATATTTGAACAGATAAGAGATTAAAATTGAATTGATAATAAAATCTAGAAAAAAATTTGAAAACATAGGGAAAAAAAGTGAACAGATAGACAACTTTTTTTAATATATAGATAAAAAAAATAATTAAACACTAAAAGGAAAATTTCAACAGATAGAAAAAAAAATTCAACAGATAAATTAAGGAGTAAAATTGAAAACAAAACGTCTTTCAAAACAAACAAAAGGACTGCTGACCAAATTATTTTACTCAATGCTAGCAGAGAACCATCGGAGGAGAAGACTCCATTGATCCAGCTCCTTATGGACAGTTTTTTTTTCAAGCACACAGACCCAATTCTTCTACTTTTTTTTTTTTTTTTTTTAAAGTTTTTGATCTGTGTTGCTGTTCTACGATGAAACAAATTGCAACAGATAGTTATAAATGAAAAAAAAATTAAAAATTAAGCAGATAGAAATAATAAAAAAATTGAACAGATATATATACTGGATTATATGTGAGAAAGAATTTCAACAGATAGAGAGAAAGAACCAAAGAGAGAGAAAGAAAGATTGCAACAGATGCTGATTTGGTGTATTTCAACAGATAATAAAATTGAACAGACAAAAATAAATTGAACATTGTGACTGGTTTGTTGAACAGATAAGAAATTTTGGTTAGATATTTGAACAGATAAGAGATTAAAATTGAATTGATAACAAAATCGAGAAAAAAACTTGAAAAGATAGGAAAAAAAGTGAACAGATAGTCAGCTTTTTGAATATATAGACAAAAAAAATAATTAAACACTAAAATGTAAATTTGAACAGATAGAAAAAAAATTCAACAGATAAATTAAGGAGTAAAATTGAAAACAAAACGCCTTTCAAAACAAATAAAAGGACTTCTCATCAAATTATTTTACTCAATGCCTGCAGAGAACCATCGGAGGAGAAGACTCCATTGATCTAGCTCCTTATGGACAGTTTTTTTTTTCAACCACACAGACCCAATTCTTTTGCTTTTTTTTTTTTTTTAAGTTTTTAATCTGTGTTGTTGTTCTACAATGAAACAAATTGCAACAGATAGTTGTAAATGAAAAAAAAATTAAAAATTAAGCAGATAAAAATAATAAAAAAATTGAACAGATAAATATATACTGGATTATATGTGAGAAATAATTTCAACAGATGGAGAGAAAGAACCAAAGAGAGAGAAAGAAAGATTGCAACAGATCCTGATTTGGTGTATTTCAACAGATAAGAAAATTGAACAGGTAAAAATAAATTGAACATTGTGACTGGTTCGTTGAACAGATAAGAAATTCTGGATAGATATTTGAATAGATAAGAGATTAAAATTGAATTGATAATAAAATCTAGAAAAAAATTTAAAAAGATGTCACGACCCCAACCCGCCCCTAGTAGGATGGTGCCGTGATGGCCAGTAATCCGTGATTACCGAAGGCCAACTTACAAGTTCAAACACAATCAGAGTATGATATATGGGGCTCACAAATGCGGAAGCAATAAATTAGAATACAAGTAGTCCATAAGAGCTGTGCATAGATCAAATGTAATGACAAACATAACACGGCTTTACATTCGGTTGATAATAAACAAAATACATATTGCAATCTTGATCAAAAGGCTTCTAAAGCCGACATGTGCAAATACAGTAATTACAAGCCAAAGAAGCATAATTTTCAAGATTCGCCGACGTAAATACAAATTTGCCGACATAGAACAAGACAAGCCGACACGTCAAAAATCCCAAAACAAGCTTTGCAAAACACATCTAGGCGTCGCCGCCGTCCTGCTCATCACCTACATATATATAGAAAGGGTGAGTGTAACAGCCCTCGTACTGATTACCGATTAACCACTGATTTACTACTGATTACTGTGAAATTAAGACTGCTCATGACTGATAATTGAACCAACTGAAGCACTGAACAGACTGATTGAAAACTGGAACTGAATTGACTGAGTGTGCCTATAGTATTGCATTTCCATCTGTTCGATGGTTTAATTATCTGTTCGTGTGTTTATGTTTAAACTGCTAATTAAAGGCCTTATCGACGGCCAAACTGAAAATTGTTTAGTGTTTCATGATTACCATAATTTATGTGGTTTTATGGTATATTTAATTGAAAATCGATTTGGTATGATTAAATTAGATTAAAATGAGCTAATTAAAGAGTTTGACGTAATTACCGTTTTGCCATTGTTAGTGGGCCTTTATTATATCATATTTGAGCATTGATATATCTTAGGCAAACACTTTTCCTCAGCCCTTTCATGTCTCTAAACCGACCAAGAAGAGACTTAGAGAGAGAGTGTGAGAGTTTGGCTTGTTCTTGAGTTTTGGCTAGGAAGCTTGAAGATTTGAAGTGTAGATTTCATAATATAGCTTCCTCACCTTGTAATTGAAACTCTAGGTAAGGAACTCATCTTCTTATTGTTGTCTTTGAACTGGTTCTTGCATGTTTCAAGTTAAATTGTTGGGCTAAGTCATGTTTTAAGCTTAGCATGTGAGATTGGAGCTCAATTGTAGCATGCATGTTAACATTGTTAAGTTTTGAGGTCATAGCTCATGATTTCATTACATGCATGTCCATATTTTGAAAGTAGACCATGAAATCATCTTGTTTCTGAGGTTTTGAGCTCATTAGAACATGAAATTGAAGCTTTGATTTGAGTTAAATGCATGCATGTCATGTTTAAAGATTGTTCTTGAAAATGGGTTTGAAAAATGGCTTTAATTGACTCACTCTTGGCCCTTGCATGTACAAATTGGCTTTTGAAACTTGTTATACATTGAGTTTGGATGTGTTTTCCAGAATTTGGGCCCAAGAGGTCGAGTTTTGAGTGTTAGAATGCTTGGTTTGAGCTTGGAAGGCAAATCTGGAAATTCCAGATTTGGCTTCTTCGCTCGAGCGAAGGATTCTTCGCTCAAGCGACCAACCTTTGTTCGAAGCTACGCTCGAGCGTAGAATTTGGTCGCTCGAGCGTAAATTGCAAGCCTTCAGGTTTTTGTGCACGCAGACGCACGCTCGAGCGAGGGAAACCTACGCTCGAGCGAAGCCTTTGATTTTGGAAGCTCGCTCGAGCGAAGGAAGGCTCGCTCGAGCGAGGAGCCTATTTTCAGCAAACCTTGTAAAATGTTTTCTAAGTGTATTTTTGCATCCTCATCCCATTCTAGGCATTCTTAGGCCTAGTTTAAGACATCTTAATGAGGATAGAGATGTAGAACACACCAAGGCAAATGTAGGGATTAAGTTGTGATCTTTTCCAATTATAAACTTAGTGTGTTCAATCTGTTAACTGTATAGGGTTGGCATCCCGAGGAGACGCTCTAGCCACGTGTAGCCCAGAACACTGTGAGTAACAATTGTGTAAAGATATGTTCAATATCGACTGAATTGAAGTGTTAATGAACTGTTTAATGAACTATTCACTGTTTACTGAATGAATGTATGTCCGATATCCTGAATTATAATGTGACATCCTTAGCAACTATTGTACATTGTTAATGCTACTGTGGAAACATTTCCTTGCTATCGACGGTCTATGAACGGATAGCCCCACCGACGGTCTATGAACGGGTGGATTTGTCAAGTGTGCTATCGACGGTCTATGAACGGATAGCCCCCACCGACGGTCTATGAACGGATGGAATTACCTACGGTTCCCATGTCGGAACCACTACTGTTTACTGTTATGAGAGCTATCATTACTGTTCGGTCTTTATGACCTACTGCTTACTGTATTGTTATGCTAATGGATGACTGTTATGGCCTTAATTGAGAGCCACAAACTGAATGATTGATGAGCTGATTAAAAGGATTATTTTCAAGACTGAAAGGACATTCATTCTTAACCCCCTTTATGCATTATGTTATTCATTGGGCTTTAGCTCACTGCTCATATATATATGTAGGTGAACAAGCACCGGATCAAAGCTAGAGGCGTCAGGGTTAATCCCAGTTTTGTCAAGCCAACCACCGTGCCTCACTGCGAGGTTCCAAGCCTGCGGAGCTAAGGCTGGGGGGTGTATAGTGTTCCCCTACTGTACTGTTTTGCTGTACTGTGTCGACGGAATGTTTGTACTGTACTGTACTGTATATAGGGCTTAGGTCCCTGTTTCCCGTATGATATGTATATGTACTGTTCTGCACTGTACTGTCTATGCATAGATGTATGAAAAAGATTTTTGGCATACAGACTGTCACAGCTCATTGGACATTATTTATTTACTGTAATGGCTTCCGCCAGGCCCGGTACTCTGTTTTACTGTATTACTGTTAAGCAGGCCTTCGGTAATCTCGGATTACTGGCCGGTTACGGTGCTAAACCCACAGGGCCGGGTTTGGGTCGTGACAGTGAGCTTGGATACTCAGTGAATGGTACTAGTAATAAAGGTTTCGCATGAATAATAGCCGAAATCCTTTCAAAACAAAACATGCCAAAACCATACTAGCCGAGACCCTTTTCAAAGCAAAACACATCAAATCTTATCAAAACAAAGGATAAACCGTATTCATCTATCAAGTCTTAAAAATCTCAAAGGATGCTTACTGGCATCGGCAAAACACAAATCAAGCTTTCCGAACAACAATCCACGCGGTAATCCATCAGTGGCAAAGCAAGGGACTGCACGATCCGTAATCGATTAGTCAAGGTACTGCGAAAGTTTATAGTCCTCCAGCACAAGGGACTTGTGTTACTTAAGCCCGTAGCTCTTTTTTAACACGAGGGTGCTGCGAAAGTTTAGAGTCCTCCAGCACGAGGGACTTGTGTTACTTAGGCCCGAAGCCCTTTTCAACACAATAGCTTTTCCAAGAAAGGACCGTATCCTTTTTAACACAAGGGTGCTGCAAAAGTTTAGAGTCCTCCAGCACAAGGGACTTTTATACTTAGTGCTGCGAAAGTTTAAAGTCCTCCAGCACAAGGGACTTTCCAAATATGACACCAAAACAAGGCTCATACTTGACACGTCAAAACAAGGTTAATCATTCATGCTTGTCAAATACGTTCATCAAAACAAAGCAAAGCAAGATTTATCAAAACATTACAACATAGCTTTATTAAAAGCACCACTCACCTAGATCTCCTCGGGTGTAGGCTCAAGGTCAAAGTTCTACAATCACATGGCAAATCACATTCTCAAAACAAGCTTTACATACATGCAAATGATCTCGGCATTCTCACCAGATCCAAGTCAATAACAAAACAAAACATGCTGGGAGTTAAAACACTGTTTTTCCCACTTCACGGAAACACACTGGGCACCAACCAGGTCTTTGCCGAGGTCCCACACCTCCTTGCCGAGGTGTGGTCCCGATGGCCACATCCAAAAGTAAAGTCGGGAAAACCTGGGTTTCTCTTTGAAGAACATGAAGAACATGATGATCATGATCATGAAGGAGATGAAGGCAAAGGTCATAACTTGTTATCACAAAAATCTGAGATTTCATGCCATGAGTTCAAAAACATGGACCTGGGTACCCACTCAAGGAAATCATGTAAAAACAAACACAAAACATGGTTCTTGTAACAAACTTTCGGATCAAAACGAGACTTTTCTTCAAGAATACATGAACACCATTTTCTCTTCCAAAACCAACTTCAAATCAATGCATGGCATGCAAAACAGATTCGATCATGCAATGCAGCTAGATGATCGACAAGAATAACAAGAGTATGTCAAGATTCTAACCTCAAAACCTGAATCTAACGGTTCAAGCACCAAAGATCAAGCTCGAAAATCAACTTCTCTCTCTAAGAACTCTTTCTTCTTCCTCTAGAGTTTCTCTCTCTAAAGACAAAGATTTGAGACAAAAATGATTTGTTTCTAGGTCTGCCGGCTGTCTTAACCTTCAGGTCGGACACGTGGCGCTACCGGGTTGGTTTAACTCAAAAAGGTGATTGATTGATAAGACAAGTCTCTGACAAAGCGTATCAAACAAGCTAAGGCAAAACACATCGGCAATCAATGACATCGGCTAAAGACAAAGCTTCAGCAACAGGGTAACAAAGACATCGGCTGGGGAGGACGACACTTGACTAAGCTGTGCCACACCTTGGCCTGGGTGTGCCACACCTCGGTCTAGGCCATACCTGCCCAGGAACAAAAATCACTAAGTGCAAAACATCTCGGCCTAGATGGTGACATCTCGGCAGCGTGCCGGGGTGAAGATGGAGGTCAAACAAGTGGTTCCAAAATAGTTCTAAGTACAAAGGTTCAGAGGCGAACTAGGCTAAACTGACCTCGGCTACACACCAAGCAAGAATCAAAATCAAGCAAGCAATACTTAAACAAAACAAGACGAAACAAGATAAACAAGATCTATAATCATAACAAGACAAGATCATACATGAATGTATGCAAGCATAACTGAGTCAAGGTGAGGGTTGTTACAAAAGATAGGAAAAAAAAGTGAACATATAGTCAACTTTTTTGAATATATAGACAAAAAAAAAATTAATTAAACACTAAAATGTAAATTTGAACAGATAGAAAAAAAATTCAACAGATACATTAAGGAGTAAAATTGAAACAAAACATCTTTGAAAACAAATAAAAGGACTTCTCATCAAATTATTTTACTCAATGCCTGCAGAGAACCATCAGAGGAGAAGACTCCATTGATCTAGCTCCTTATGGACAGTTTTTTTTTTCAACCACATAGACCCAATTCTTTCACTTTTTTTTTCTTTTTTTTTTTAAAGTTTTTGATCTGTGTTGTTGTTCTATGATGAAACAAATTGCAACAGATGGTTGTAAATGAAAAAAAATTAAAAATTAAGCAGATAAAAATATTTTAAAAATTGAACAGATATATATAAACTAGATTATATGTGAGAAAGAATTTCAACAGATAGAGAGAAAGGACCAAAGAAAGAGAAAGAAAGATTGCAACAGATCCTGATTTGGTGTATTTCAACAGATAATAAAATTGAACAGATAAAAATAAATTGAACATTGTGACTGGTTTGTTGAACAGATAAGAAATTTTGGATAGATATTTGAACAGATAAGAGATTAAAATTGAATTGATAATAAAATCTTGAAAAAAATTTGAAAAGATAGGGAAAAGAAGTGAACAGATAGTCAACTTTTTTGAATATATAGACAAAAAAAAATAATTAAACACTTAAATGTAAATTTGAACATATAGGAAAAAAATTCAACAGATAAATTAAGGAGTAAAATTGAAACAAAACGTCTTTCAAAACAAACAAAAAGACTTCTCACCAAATTATTTTACTCAATGCCTGCAGAGGACCATCGGAGAAGAAGGCTTCATTGATCCAGCTCCTTATGGACAGTTTTTTTTTTCAACCACATAGACCCAATTCTTCCACCTTTTTCTTTTAATTTTTTGATCCGTGTTGTTGTTCTACGATGAAACAAATTGCAACAGATAGTTGTAAATGAAAAAAATAAATAAAAATTAAGCAGATAAAAATAATAAAAAAATTGAACAGATATATATATTGGATTATATATGAGAAAAAATTTCAACAGATAGAGAGAAAGAACCAAAGAGAGAGAAAGAAAGATTGCAACAGATCCTGATTTGGTGTATTTCAACAGATAATAAAATTGAACAGATAAAAATAAATTGAACATTGTGACTAGTTTTTTGAACAGATAAGAAATTTTGGATAGATATTTGAACAGATAAGAGATCAAAATTGAATTGATAACAAAATCTAGAAAAAAAAATTTGAAAAGATAGGGGAAAAAAAGTTAACAGATAGTCAACATTTTTGAATATATAGACAAAAAAAAAATAATTAAACACTTAAATGTAAATTTGAACATATAGAAAAAATATTCAACAGATAAATTAAGGAGTAAAATTGAAAACAAAACGTCTTTCAAAACAAACAAAAGGACTTCTCACCAAATTATTTTACTCAATGCCTGCAGAGGACCATCGAAGGAGAAGAGTCCATTGATCCAGCTCCTTATAGCCATTTTTTTTTTCAAGCACACAGACCATATTCTTCCACTTTTTTTTTTTTTTTTAAAGTTTTTGATCTGTGTTGTTGTTCTACGAAGAAACAAATTCCAACAGATAGTTGTTAATGAAAAAAAAATTAAAAATTAAGCAGATAAAAATATTTAAAAAATTGAACAGATATATATATATACTGGATTATATGTGAGAAAGAATTTGAACAGATAGAGAGAAAGAACCAAAGAGAGAGAAAGAAAGATTGCAACAGATCCTGATTTGGTGTATTTCAACAGATAATAAAATTGAACAGATAAAAATAAATTGAACATTGTGACTGGCTCGTTGAACAGATAAGAAATTTTGGATAGATATTTGAACAGATAAGAGATTAAAATTGAATTGATAATAAAATCTAGAAAAATAATTGAAAAGATAGGGAAAAAAAGTGAACAGATAGTCAACTTTTTTGAATATATAGGAAAAAAAATAATTAAACACTAAAATGTAAATTTGAACAGATAGAAAAAAAAATTCAACAGATAAATTAAGGAGAAAAATTGAAAACAAAACGTCTTTCAAAACAAACAAAAGGACTTATGACCAAATTTTTTTACTCAATGCCTGCAGAGGACCATCGGAGGAGCAGACTCCATTGATCCGGCTCCTTATGTAGAGTTTTTTTTTCAAGCACACAGACCCAATTCTTTCACTTTTTTTATTTTTATTTTTTTTAAGTTTTTGATCTGTGTTGTTGTTCTACGATGAAACAACTTGCAACAGATAGTTGTAAATGAAAAAAAAAATTAAAAATTAAGCAGATAAAAATATTAAAAAAATTGAATAGATATATATATACTGGATTATACCTGAGAAAGAATTTCAACAAATAGAGAGAAAGAACCAAAGAGAGAGAAAGAAAGATTGCAACAGATCCTGATTTGGTGTATTTCAATAGATAATAAAATTGAACAGATAACAATAAATTGAACATTGTGACTGGTTCGTTGAATAGATAAGAAATTTTCGATAGATATTTGAACAGATAAGAGATTAAAATTGAATTGATAATGAAATATAGAAAAAAATTTGAAAACATAGGAAAAAAAGGGAACAGATAGTCAACTTTTTTGAATATATAGATAAAAAAAATAATTAAACACTAAAATGTAAATTTGAACAGATAGAAAAAAAAATTCAACAGATAAATTAAGGAGGAAAATTGAAAACAAAACGTCTTACAAAACAAACAAAAGGACATCTGACCAAATTATTTTACTCAATGCCTGCAGAGAACCATCAGAGGAGAAGACTCCATTGATCCAACTTCTTATGGACAGTTTTTTTTTCAAGCACACAGACCCAATTCTTCCACTTTTTTTTTATTTTAAGTTTTTGATCTGTGTTGTTGTTCTACGTTGAAACAAATTGCAACAGATAGTTATAAATGAAAAAAAAATTAAAAATTAAGCAGATAGAAATAATAAAAAAATTGAACAGATATATATACTGGATTATATGTGAGAAAGAATTTCAACAGATAGAGAGAAAGAACCAAAGAGAGAGAAAGAAAGATTGCAATAGATCCTGATTTGGTGTATTTCAACAGATAATAAAATTGAACAGACAAAAATAAATTGAACATTGTGACTGGTTTGTTGAACAGATAAGAAATTTTGGATAGATATTTGAACAGATAAGAGATTAAAATTGAATTGATAACAAAATCGAGAAAAAAACTTGAAAAGATAGAGAAAAAATGTGAATAGATAGTCAGCTTTTTTGAATATATAGACAAAAAAAAAAATTAAACACCAAAATGTAAATTTGAACAGATAGAAAAAAATTCAACAGATAAATTGAGGAAAATTGAAAACAAAACGTCTTTCAAAACAAATAAAAGGACTTCTCATCAAATTATTTTACTCAATGCCTGCAGAGAACCATCGGAGGAGAAGACTCCATTGATCCAGCTCCTTATGGACAGTTTTTTTTTCAACCACACAGACCCAATTCTTTTACTTTTTTTTTTTAAGTTTTTAATCTGTGTTGTTGTTCTACGATGAAACAAATTGCAACAGATAGTTGTAAATGAAAAAAAAAATTAAAAATTAAGCAGATAAAAATAATAAAAAAATTGAACAGATATATATACTGGATTATATGTGAGAAAGAATTTCAACAGATAGAGAGAAAGAACCAAAGAGAGAGAAAGAAAGATTGCAACAGATCCTGATTTGGTGTATTTCAATAGATAATAAAATTGAACAGATAAAAATAAATTGAACATTGTGACTGGTTTTGTTGAATAGATAAGAAATTTTGGATAGATATTTGAACAGATAAGAGATTAAAATTGAATTGATAATAAAATCTAGAGAAAATTTTGAAAAGATAGGAAAAAGAAGTGAACAGATAGTCAACTTTTTTGAACATATAGACAAAAAAAAAAATAATTAAACACTTAAATGTAAATTTTAACATATAGAAAAAAAATTCAACCGATAAATTAAGGAGTAAAATTGAAAACAAAACGTCTTTCAAAACAAACAAGAGGAGTTCTCAACAAATTATTTTACTCAAAGCCTGCAGAGGACCATCGGAGAATAAGACTCCATTCATCCAGTTCCTTATGGACAGTTTTTTTTTCAACCACACAGACCCAATTCTTCCACCTTTTTTTTTTTTAAAGTTTTCGATCCGTGTTGTTGTTCTACGATGAAACAATTTGCAACAAATAGTTGTAAATGAAAAAAAATATAAAAATTAAGCAGATAAAAATAATAAAAAAATTGAACAGATATATATATTGGATTATATATGAGAAAAAATTTCAACAGATAGAGAGAAAGAACCAAAGAGAGAAAAAAAGATTGCAACAGATCCTGATTTGGTGTATTTCAACAGATAATATAATTGAACAGATAAAAATAAATAGAACATTATGTCTAGTTTTTTGAACAAATAAGAAATTTTGGATAGATATTTGAACAGATAAGAGATCAAAATTGAATTGATAACAAAATCTAGAAAAAAATTTGAAAAGATAGGGAAAAAAAAGTTAACAGATCGTCAACTTTTTTGAATATACAGACAAAAAAAAATAATTAAACACTTGAATGTAAATTTGAACATATAGAAAAAATATTCAACAGATAAATTAAGGAGTAAAATTGAAAACAAAACGTCTGTCAAAACAAACAAAAGACTTCTCACCAAATTATTTTACTCAATGCCTGCAGAGTACCATCGGAGGAGAAGAGTCCATTGATCCAGCTCCTTATAGTCATTTTTTTTTCAAGCACACAGACCATATTCTTCCACTTTTTTTTTTTTTTTTTTTTTCCAGTTTTTGATCTGTATTGTTGTTCTACGATGAAACAAATTAAAACAGATAGTTGTAAATGAAAAAAAATTAAAAATTAAGCTGATAAAAATATTTAAAAAATTGAACAGATATATATATACTAGATTATATGAGAGAAAGAATTTGAACAGATAGGGAGAGAGAACCAAAGAGAGAGAAAGAAAGATGGCAACAGATCCTGATTTGGTGTATTTCAACAGATAATAAAATTGAACAGATAAAAATAAATTGAACATTGTGACTGGCTCGTTGAACAGATAAGAAATTTTGGATAGATATTTGAACAGATAAGAGAGTAAAATTGAATTGATAATAAAATCTGGAAAACTATTTGAAAAGATACGGAAAAAAAGTGAACAGATAGTCAACTTTTTTGAATATATAAAAAAAATAATTAAACACTAAAATATAAATTTAAACAGATAGAAAAAAAAATTCAACAGATAAATTAAGGAGTAAAATTGAAAACAAAACGTTTTTCAAAACAAACAAAAGGACTTCTGACCAAATTTTTTTACTCAATGCCTGCAGAGGACCATCGGAGGAGAAGACTCCATTGATCCGGCTCCTTATGTAGAGTTTTTTTTTTCAAGCACACAGACCCAATTCTTCCCATTTTTTATTTTCATTTTAACTTTTTGATCTGTGTTGTTGTTCTACGATGAAACAACTTGCAACAGATAGTTGTAAATGAAAAAAAATTAAAAATTAAGCAGATAAAAATAATAAAAAAATTGAACAGATATATATATACACTGGATTATATGTGAGAAAGAATTTCAACAGATAGAGAGAAAGAACCAGAGAGAGAGAAAGAAAGATTGCAACAGATCCTGATTTGGTGTATTTCAACAGATAATAAAATTGAACAGATAAAAATAAATTGAACATTGTGACCAGTTTTTTGAACAGATAAGAAATTTTGGATAGATATTTGAACAGATAAGAGATCAAAATTGAATTGATAACAAAATCTAGAAAAAAAATTGAAAAGATAGGGAAAAAAAAGTTAACAGGTCGTCAACTTTTTTGAATATATAGAGAAAAAAAATAATTAAACACTTAAATGTAAATTTGAACATATAGAAAAAATATTCAATAGATAAATTAAGGAGTAAAATTGAAAATAAAATGTCTTTCAAAAGAAACAAAAAGACTTCTCACCAAATTATTTTACTCAATGCCTGCAGAGGACCATTAGAGGAGTAGAATCCATTGATCCCGCTTCTTATAGACATTTTTTTTTTCAAGCACACAGTCTATATTCTTCCACTTTTTTTTTTTAAAGTTTTTGATCTGTGTTGTTGTTCTACGATGAAACAAATTGCAACAGATAGTTGTAAATGAAAAAAAAATTAAAAATTAAACGGAAAAAATATTTAAAAAATTGAACAGATATATATACTGGATTATATGTGAGAAAGAATTTGAACAGATAGAGAGAAAGAACCAAAGAGAGAGAAAGAAAGATTGCAACAGATCCTGATTTGGTGTATTTCAACAGATAATAAAATTGAACAGATAAAAATAAATTGAACATTGTGACTGGCTCGTTGAACAGATAAGAAATTTTGGATAGATATTTGAACAGATAAGAGATTAAAATTGAATCTTTTTTTTTTGATCGGCAAAGAAAAATTTCATTAATAGCAAGAAATTAAAAGTACAGGAAGATGAGATGCCTCGAGAGAGATTCGGAAGTATAAAAATACCCCTACTACTGCTACTCGCATCCATACAACCAACCCCTAAGCCTCTCGATTTTTAAATTAAAAAGTTAAGAAGAACTTAACTAGAAAAATAAAATACATAAATCCCCATAAAATCTAAAAACCACCCAAAACAAACTAAACTAAAGTAACTAAACAAGACCCACAACCACGCCTTCTAACTGGAAAATTCAAAATTCAAAACAACGTCCAATCAGCCACCCATTACACTGCTGAGCAACTCCCCAGCCTTACGCCTCTGCTGTACATCAGACCCACGTCTCCTCTGCTACAACAACTCCCCATGACCACGACTCTGCAACTGCTGCAACAACGCTCCACTCCGGCCGAGAAAACTACACCACCGGGAAGACTACACCACCGAGAAAACTACACCACCGGGAAGACTACCTCTCCACATCTGCCACCGGGAAGACTACACCACCGGGAAGACTATGACTCCTCTGCTGAGCAACTCCCCAGCCTTACGCCTCTTCTGACCATCAGACCCACATCTCCTCTTACTGCTGCGACTACGCTCCACTCCGGTCGAGAAAACTACACCACCGGGAAGACTACACCTCTCCTCATCTTCTATCACACACCCAATGCCCACTCTTTGCTGCTACTACTTCTCACCTCAACTTCTAACTCACACCCAAACACCAACGCCACCACCGGGAAGACTACACCCAATACCCACTGCCAAGCTCCCAATACCCACTCCAAACTGCACTACTCCTCTCCTTATCTTCTATCTCACACCCAAAACCCTCTGCCAAAACTCGGTAATCAACTAGTCTACAATCTCCCGCCTCGGATCCGCACACCCACCGAACAAATGGAAGAGCTTCACCTCTCAAACTCTCACTCGAGGAGGAGCGCTCGAGCGACAACCGGACAGAAACTGGATCGCCTATGATACCCTAGTTTCCACCCAAGAGCGCACCCCTCAAACTCCAACTCTCGAAAGAGCGCTCGAGTGAAATCCCTGTTGAATCATCCATTACGGCAGGTTGAGACACCTGAGAACAAGCTGGAAACAAAACGAGGACACACAAAACAAACTCCCGCAGCAACGAGGCACACCAAGGTTGTTAGAAACGGGGGATTCAAGTTTATTGAAAAGGAAAACTAAGAAGACAAAGTAAAAAACGAGCAAGGCCAGCCGACCGCCATAGCCAAGGGCGGCGGCCAGCAGGCCCAAAAAAGAGGCCGGAGGAGGAGGTTTTAGGAGAAAGGAAAAGGAGTTTTTTTTTATTAAGAGATTAAAATTGAATTGATAATAAAATTTAGAAAACTATTTGAAAAGATAGGGAAAAAAAGTGAACAGATAGTCAACTTTTTTGAATATATAGAAAAAAAAATAATTAAACACTAAAATGTAAATTTGAACAGATAGAAAAAAAATTCAACAGATAAATTAAGGAGTAAAATTGAAAACAAAACGTCTTTCAAAACAAACAAAAGGACTTCTGACCAAATATTTTTACTCAATGCCTGCAGAGGACCATCGGAGGAGAAGACTCCATTGATCCGGCTCCTTATGTACAGTTTTTTTTTCAAGCACACAGACCCAATTCTTCCACTTTTGTATTTTTATTTTTATTTTTATTTTAAGTTTTTGATCTATGTTGTTGTTCTACGATGAAACAACTTGCAACAGATAGTTGTAAATGAAAAAAAAATTAAAAATTAAGCAGATAAAAATAATAAAAAAATTGAACAGATATATATATACTGGATTATATGTGAGAAAGAATTTCAACAGATAGAGAGAAAGAACCAAAGAGAGAGAAAGAAAGATTGCAACAGATCCTGATTTGGTGTATTTCAACAGATAATAAAATTGAACAGATAAAAATAAATTGAGCATTGTAACTGGTTTGTTGAACAGATAAGAAATTTTGGATAGATATTAGAACAGATAAGAGATTAAAATTGTATTGATAAAAAAATCTAGAAAAAAATTTGAAAAGATAGGGAAAAAAAGTGAACAGATAGTCAACTTTTTTGAATATATAGACAAAAAAAAATAATTAAACACTAAAATGTAAGTTTGAACAGATAGAAAAAAAATTCAACAGATAAATTAAGGAGAAAAATTGAAAACAAAACGTTTTTCAAAACCAATAAAAGGAGTTCTCATCAAATTATTTTACTCAATGCCAGCAGAAAACCATCGGAGGAGAAGACTCTATTGATCTAACTTCTTATGGACAGTTTTTTTTTTCAACCACACAGACCATATTCTCCCACTTATTTATTTATTTATTTATTTATTAAGTTTTTGATCCTTGTTGGTGCTCTACGATGAAAGAAATTGCAACAGATAGTTGTAAATGAAAAAAATTAAAAATTAAGCAGATAAAAATATTAAAAATATTGAACAGATATATATATATATAATGGATTATATCTGAGAAAGAATTTCAACAGATAGAGAGAAAGAACCAAAGAGAGAGAAAGAAAGATTGCAACAGATCCTGATTTGGAGTATTTCAACAGATAATAAAATTGAACAGATAAAAATAAATTGAACATTGTGACTGGTTTGTTGAACAGATAAGAAATTTTGGATAGATATTTGAACAGATAAGAGATTAAAATTGAATTGATAATAAAATCTAGAAAAAAATTTGAAAACACAGGGAAAAAAAGTGAACATAGAGTCAACTTTTTTGAATATATAGACAAAAAAAAAAACACTAAAATGTAAATTTGAACAGATAGAAAAAAAAATTCAACAGATAAATTAAGGAGAAAAATTGAAAACTAAACGTCTTTCAAAACAAACAAAACGATTTCTGACCAAATTATTTTACTCAATGACTGCAGAGGACCATCGGAGGAAGAGACTCCATTGATCCAGCTCCTTATAGACAATTTTTTTTTCAAGCACACAGACCCAATTCTTCCACTTTTTTTTTTTTTTTTTTTTTTTTAAGTTTTTGATCTGTGTTGTTGTTCTACGATGAAAAAAATTGCAACAGATAGTTGTAAATGAAAAAAAAAATTAAAAATTAAGTAGATAAAAATATTAAAAAAATTGAACAGATATATATATATACTGGATTATATGTGAGAAAGAATTTCAACAGATAGAGAGAAAGAACCAAAGATAGAGAAAGAAAGATTGCAACAAATCCTGATTTGGTGTACTTCAACAGATAATAAAATTGAACAGATAAAAATAAATTGAACATTGTGACTGGTTCGTTGAACAGATAAGAAATTTTGGATAGATATTTGAACAGATAAGAGATTAAAATTGAATTGATAACAAAATCTAGAAAAAAAATTTAAAAGATAGGGAAAAAAAGTGAACAGATAGTCAACTTTTTTGAATATATAGACAAAAAAAATAATTAAACACTAAAATGTAAATTTGAACAGACAGAAAAAAAAATTCAACAGATAAATTAAGGAGTAAAATTGAAAACAAACGTCTCTCAAAATAAACAAAAAGACTTCTGACCAAATTATTTTACTCAATGCCTGCAGAGGACCATCGGAGGAAAAGACTCCATTGATGCAGCTTCTTATGGATAGTTTTTTTTTTCAAGCACACAGACCCAATTCTTCCACATTTTTTTTTTTTTTTAAGTTTTTGATCTGTGTTGTTGTTCTACGATGAAACAAATTGCAACAGATAGTTGCAAATGAAAAAAAAATTAAAAATTAAGCAGATAAAAATAATAAAAAAATTGAACAAATATATATACTGGATTATATATGAGAAAGAATTTCAAGATATAGAGAGAAAGAACCAAAGAGAGAGAAAGAAAGATTACAAAAGATCCTGATTTGGTGTATTTCAACAGATAATAAAATTGAACAGATAAAAATAAATTGAGCATTGTGACTGGTTTGTTGAACAGATAAGAAATTTTGGATAGATATTTAAACAGATAAGAGATTAAAATTGAATTGCTAACAAAATCAAGAAAAAAAATTTGAAAAGATAGGGAGAAAAAGTGAACAGATAGTCAACTTTTTTGTATATATAGACAAAAAAAAATAATTAAACACTAAAATGTAAATTTGAACAGATAGAAAAAAAAATTTAACAGATAAATTAAGGAGTAAAATTGAAAACAAAACGTCTTTCATAACAAATAAAAGGACTTCTCATCAAATTATTTTACTCAATGCCTGCAGAGAACCATCAGAGGAGAAGACTCCATTGATCCAGCTCCTTATGGACAGTTTTTTTTTTCAAGCACAAAGACCCAATTCTTTTTTTTTTTAATTTTTTTAATTTTTTGATCTGTGTTGTTGTTCTACGATGAAACAAATTGCAACAGATAGTTGTAAATGAAAAAAAAAATTAAAAAGTAAGCAGATAAAAATATTTAAAAAATTGAACAGATATATATATACTGGATTATATGTGAGAAAAAATTTCAACAGATAGAGAGAAAGAACCAAAGAGAGAGAAAGAACGATTGCAACAGATCCTGATTTGTTGTATTTCAACAGATAATAAAATTGAACAGATAAAAATAAATTGAACGTTTTGACTGGTTTGTTGAACAGATAAGAAATTTTGGATACATATTTGAACATATAAGAGATTAAAATTGAATTGATAAGAAAATTTGGAAAAAAATTTGAAAAGATAGGGAAAAAAGTGAACTGATAGTCAACTTTTTTGAATATATAGACAAAAAAATAATAATTAAACACTAAAATGTAAATTTGAACATATAGAGAAAAAAATTCAACAGATAAATTAAGGAATAAAATTGAAAACAAAACGTCTTTCAAAACAAACAAAAGGACTTCTAACCAAGTTATTTTACTCAATGCCTGCAGAGGACCATCGGAGGAGAAGACTCCATTGATCCAGCTCCTTATGTACAGTTTTTTTTTTCAAGCACACAAACCCAATTCTTCCACTTTTGTTTTTTAATTTTTTTTTTAAAGTTTTTGATCTGTGTTGTTGTTCTACGATGAAACAAATTGCAACAGATAGTTGTAAATGAAAAAAAAAATTAAAAATTAAGCAGATAAGAATATTTAAAAAATTGAACAGATATATATATATACTGGATTATATGTGAGAAACAATTTCAACAGATAGAGAGAAAGAACCAAAGAGAGAGAAAGAACGATTGCAACAGATCCTGATTTGTTGTATTTCAACATATAATAAAATTGAACAGATAAAAATAAATTGAACGTTTTCACTGGTTTGTTGAACAGATAAGAAATTTTGGATAGATATTTGAACAGATAAGAGATAAAAATTGAATTGATAATAAAATCTGAAAAAAAAAATTTGAAAAGATAGGGAAAAAAGCGAACTGATAGTCAACTTTTTTGAATATATAGACAAAAAAAAAAACAATTAAACACTAAAATGTAAATTTGAATAGATAGAGAAAAAAATTCAACAGATAAATTGAGGAGGAAAATTGAAAACAAAATGTCTTTCAAAACAAACAAAAGAACTTCTCATCAAATTATTTTACTCAATGCCTGCAGAGAACCATCGGATGAGAAGACTCCATTGATCCAACTCCTTAGGGACAGTTTTTTTTTTCAACTTCACGGACCACATTCTTCCATTTCTTTTTTTTATTATTTTTTTTAAGTTTTTGATCTATGTTAATGTTCTACGATGAAACAAATTGCAACACATAGTTGTAAATGAAAAAAAAATTAAAAATTAAGCAGATAAAAATATTTAAAAAATTGAACAGATATATATACTGGATTATATGTGAGAAAGAATTTCAATAGATAGAGAGAAAGAACCAAAGAGAGAGAAAGAAAGATTGCAACAGATCCTGATTTGGTGTATTTCAACAGATAATAAAATTGAACAGATAAAAATAAATTGAACATTGTGACTGGCTCGTTGAACAGATAAGTAATTTTAGATAGATAATTGAACAGATAAGAAATTTTGGATAGATATTTGAACAGATAAGAGATTAAAATTGAATTGATAATAAAATGTAAAAAAAACATTGAAAAGATAGGGAAAAAAAGTAAACAGACAGTCAACTTTTTTGAATATATAGACAAAAAAAAATAATTAAACACTTAAATGTAAATTTGAACATATAGAAAAAAAATTCAACAGATAAATTAAGGAGTAAAATTGAAAACAAAACGTCTTTCAAAACAAACAAAAGGACTTCTCACCAAATTATTTTACTCAAAGCCTGCAGAGGACCATCGGAGGAGAAGACTCCACTGATCCAACTCCTTATGGACAGTTTTTTTCAAGCACACAGACCCAATTCTTCCATTTTTTTTTAAAGTTTTTGATCTGTGTTGTTGTTCTACGATGAAACAAATTACAACATATAGTTGTAAATGAAAAAAAAATACAATTAAGCAAATAAAAATATTAAAAAAATTGAACAGATATATATATACTGGACTATATGTGAGAAAGAATTTCAACAGATAGAGAGAAAGAACCAAAGAGAGAGAAAGAAAGATTGCAACAGATCCTGATTTGGTGTATTTCAACAGATAATAAAATTGAACAGATAAAAATAAATTGAACATTGTGAGTGGTTCGTTGAACAGATAAGAAATTTTTTATAGATATTTGAACAGATAAGAGATTAAAATTGAATTGATAACAAAATCTAGAAAAAAATTTGAAAAGATAGGGAAAAAAAGTGAACAGATAGTCAACTTTTTTGAATATATAGGCAAAAAAAATAATTAAACACTAAAATGTAAATTTGAACAGATGGAAAAAAAATTCAACAGATAAATTAAGGAGTAAAATTGAAAACAAAATGTCTTTCATAACAAATAAAAGGACTTCTCATCAAATTATTTTACTCAATGCTTGTAGAGAACCATCGGAGGAGAAGACTCCATTGATCCAGCTCCTTATGGACAGTTTTTTTTTTCAAGCGCAAAGACCCAATTCTTTCACTTTTTTTTTTTTAAAAAAGTTTTTGATCTGTGTTGTTGTTCTACGATGAAACAAATTGCAACAGATAGTTGTAAATGAAAAAAAAATTAAAAATTAAGCAGATAAATATATTAAAAAAATTGAACAGATATATATATACTGGATTGTATGTGAGAAAGAATTTCAACAGATAGAGAGAAAGAACCAAAGAGAGAGAAAGAAAGATTGCAACAGATCCTGATTTAGTGTATTTCAACAGACAATAAAATTGAACAGATAAAAATAAATTGAACATTTTGACTGGTTTGTTGAACAGATAAGAAATTTTGGATAGATATTTGAACAGATAAGAGATTAAAATTGAATTGATAATAAAATCTAGAAAAAAATTTGAAAAGATAGGGAAAAAAAGTGAACTGATAGTCAACTTTTTTGAATATATAGACAAAAAAAAAACAATTAAACACTAAAATGTAAATTTGAACAGATAGAAATAAAAATTCAACAGATAAATTAGGAAGTAAAATTGAAAACAAAACCTTTTTCAAAACAAACGAAACAACTTCTAACCAAATTATTTTACTCAATGCCAGCAGAGGACCATCGGAGGAGAAGATTCCATTGATCCAGCTCCTTATATACAGTTTTTTTTTTCAAGCACACAGACCCAATTCTGCCACTTTTGTTTTTTTTTTTTTTTTTAAAGTTTTTGATCTGTGTTGTTGTTCTACGATGAAACAAATTGCAACAGATAGTTATAAATGAAAAAAAAATTAAAAATTAAGCACATAAAAATAATAAAAAAATTGAACAGATATATACATACTGGATTATATGTGAGAAAGAATTTCAACAGATCCTGATTTGATGTATTTCAACAGATAATAAAATTGAACAGATAAAAATAAATTGAACATTGTGACTGGTTTGTTGAATAGATAAGAAATTTTGGATAGATATTTGAACAGATAAGAGATTAAAATTGTATTGATAACAAAATCTTGAAAAAAATAGGGAAAAAAGTGAACAGATAGTCAACTTTTTTGAATATATAGACAAAAAAAATAATTAAACACTAAAACGTAATTTTGAACAGATAGAAAAAAAAAATCAACAGATAAATTAAGGAGTAAAATTGAAAACAAAACGTCTTTCAAAACAAATCAAAGAACTTCTCATCAAATTATTTTACTCAATGCCTGCAGAGAACTATCGGAGGAGAAGACTCCATTGATCCAACTCCTTATGGACAGTTTTTTTTTCCAACCACACAGACCATATTCTTCCACTTCTTCTTTTTTTTTTAATTTTTTTTTAAGTTTTTGATCTGTGTTATTGTTCGACGATGAAACAAATTGCAACAAATAGTTGTGAACGAAAAAAAATTAAAAATTAAGCAGATAAAAATATTAAAAAAATTGAACAGATATATGTATATTGGATTATATCTGAGAAAGAATTTCAACAAATAGAGAGAAAGAACCAAAGAGAGAGAAAGAAAGATTACAACAGATCCTGATTTGGTGTATTTCGACAGATAATAAAATTGAACAAATAAAAATGAATTGAACATTTTGACTGGTTCGTTGAACAGATAAGAATTTGGATAGATATTTGAACAGATAAGAAATTTTGGATAGATATTTGAACAGATAAGAGATTAAAATTGAATTGATAATAAAATCTAAAAAAAAAATTGAAAAGATAGGGAAAAAAAGTGAACAGATAGTCAATTTTTTTGAATATATAGACAAAAAAAAATAATTAAACACTTAAATGTAAATTTGAACATATAGAAAAAAAAAATTCAACAGATAAATTGAGGAGTAAAATTGAAAACAAAAAGTCTTTCAAAACAAACAAAAGGACTTCTCACCAAATTATTTTACTCAATGCCTGCAGAGAACCATCGGAGGAGAAGACTCCATTGATCCTGCTTCTTATGGACTGTTTTTTTTTTCAAGCACACAGACCCAATTCTTCCACTTTTTTTTTATATTTTTTTTTTAAGTTTTTGATCTGTGTTGTTGTTCTACGATGAAACAAATTGCAACAGATAGTTGTAAATGAAAAAAATAAAAAATTAAGCAGATAAAAATAATAAAAAAATTGAACAGATATATATATACTGGATTATATGTGAGAAAGAATTTCAACAGATAGAGAGAAAGAACCAAAGAGAGGGAAAGAAAGATTGCAACAGATCCTGATTTGGTGTATTTCAACAGATAACAAAATTGAACAAATAAAAATAAATTGAACATTGTGACTGGTTTGTTGAACAGATAAGAAATTTTGGATAAATATTTGAACAGATAAGAGATTAAAATTGAATTGATAACAAAATCTAGAAAAAAATTTGAAAAGATAGGGAAAAATAGTGAACAGATAGTCAACTTTGTTGAATATATAGACAAAAAAAAAATAATTAAATACTAAAATGTAAATTTGAACAGATAGAAAAAAAAAATTCAACAGATAAATTAAGGAGTAAAATTGAAAACAAAACGTCTTTCACAACAAATAAAAGGACTTCTCATTCAATTATTTTACTCAATGCCTGCAGAGAACCATCGGAGGAGAAGACTCCATTGATCCAGCTCCTTATGGACAGTTTTTTTTTCAAGCACACAGACCCAATTCTTCCACTTTTTTTTTTTTAAGTTTTTGATCTGTGTTGTTGTTCTACGATGAAACAAATTGCAACAGATTGTTGTAAATGAAAAAAAAAATTAAAAATTAAGCAAATAAAAATATTAAAAAAATTGAACAGATATATATATACTGGATTATATGTGAGAAAGAATTTCAACAGATAGAGAGAAAGAACCAAAGAGAGAGGAAGAAAGATTGCAACATATCCTAATTTGGTGTGTTTCAATAGATAATAAAATTGAACAGATAAAAATAAATTGAACATTGTGACTGGTTTGTTGAACAGATCAGAAATTTTGGATAGATATTTGAACAGATAAGAGATTAAAATTGAATTGATAATAAAATCTAGAAAAAAATTTGAAAAGATAGGAAAAAAAGTGAGCAGATAGTCAATTTTTTTGAATATATAGACGAAAAAAATATAATTAAACACTAAAATGTAAATTTGAACAGATAGAAAAAAAAAATTCAACAGATAAATTAAGGAGTACAATTGAAAACAAAACGTCTTTCAAAACAAACAAAAGGACTTCTGACCAAATTATTTTACTCAATGCATGCAGAAGACCATCGAAGGAGAAGACTCCATTGATCCAGCTCTTCCTGTACAGTTTTTTTTTCAAGCACACAAACCCAATTCTTCCACTTTTTTTTTTTTTTTTTTTTTAAAGTTTTTGATCTGTGTTGTTGTTCTACGATGAAACAAATTATGTGATGACCTAAGTTTATATAAAAATAAATAAATAAATAAATTTATTAGAGAACATGATCAAAATGGTGGAGCAATGGAATATATGCTTTTGAGAGAAAAGTTGGGACAAGAGTGAGTGGGAAGTTCTTTTTATTTTTTTTAATATATATCTCCCTCTCACTTTGGGAGAGAGTCACTACATTTCAGCTGGACTCACTTTCGGTGGTAAATTACATATCCAGTGAGGAGTTCCAATATTCAATTATTTAGAACAACTTTCCAGATCATGGAGAAGAATATGGAACGAGTGGAATGGATTTTCGGGAAGAGCTTTCATATGTGTGGGTGGAGAATTATTATGCAAGAGAGAATGATAGGAGGGGGGAGACAGCAATGATAAAAGAGTAAAGAATATTATCTAGAGAGAGAGAGAGGTGGGTCTGATTGTTTTCTTTATACTAGACACACATACACTTGCTTTCTCTCTTGAAGGGTCTCTCTCTCATTTCTTTTGATTGGATCTAAAAAATTTGCTTATCAGCCGTTGGAGGAAGCTAAAGGTAATGAGCTGAATGCAAAGCGGATCAAGGAGTATAGGCGCAAGGTTGAGTCCGAATTGTCGAGCATTTGCAGTGACATTATGAGTATGATCGATGACTATCTTATTCCATCTTCTTCTGCTGGTGAATCATCAGTGTTTTTTTATAAAATGAAAGGGGATTACTATCGTTATTCTGCTGAGTTTAAGTCTGGTAAGGAGAAGAAGGAGGCCTTGTCAGTGCACTTCTGGGTATGTCTATAATTCTCGCAGTAAACCCAATTCTAGTTATGGGTTTTATAGCAGAGGTTTCGCAGCTGTTCGAGAGATTCAAAGCTGCTTTTATTCGGAACGATATCGATACTTGTTCCAAACTCCTCTCTCAGCTTAAGAGCCTGCAACCATTGTTTGAAGAAACTCCCAATGCAGTTCATGAGTTGACATTAGCAAGGGATGTATATGAGCATGCAGCTGTTTTAAGTGTGAAAACGGTGTGATTGATGGTGGGGTTGGAGTGGATACTCCGTGGCGGTGCTCTACTGCTCCTTCAGTTGTGGGTTCACCGTGATTCAGCTGCTGGTGTAACCAGCCCGTGCGCTGTGTGTATGGAAGAAGATATTGTCACGACCCCAACCCGCCCCTAGTAGGTTGGTGCCGAGATGGCCAGTAATCCGAGATTACCGAAGGCCTCTTCCAAAAGTTCACACACAAACAGAGTATACATAGGGGGCTTACATACGCGGAAGCATTAAATCAAAATACAAGTGGTCCATAAGAGTAGTGCATAAATCAAATGTAATGTCAAACGAAGCATAGCTTTACATTTGGTTGATAACAAAATACATATTACAATCTTGATCAAAAGGCTTCTAAAGCCAACGTGTGCAAGACAGTAGTTATAAGCCAAAGAAGCATAATCTTCAAGATTCGCCGACGTAAAACAAATTGCCGACGTAAGGCAAGTCAAGCCGACATATCAAAACCCCAAAACAAGCTTTGCAAAACAACTAGGCGTCGCCGCCGTCCTGCTCATCACCTACATATATATAGAGAGGGGTGAGGTTGAATACTCAGTGAATGGTACTAATAATAAAGGTTTTTTTTTTTTTTTTTGCATGACTATAGCCGAAGTCTTCTCAAAACAAAACATACCAACCATACGAGTATTCATCAAGATCTTTCCAAAACAAAACATGTCGAACTCGTACAAACCTTAGTCGAGGTTCCTTCAAGGTAAAACACATCAAATCTTTACAAACAAGGGATGAACCGTATTCATCTAACAAGCCCCACGAGTCTCAAGGGTTGCTTACTAACATCGGCAAACAGGGATCGTCTGTCGAAACTTACAAATCAAAGGGATGAACCGTATTCATCTATAAATCTTACAAACCAAGGGATGCTTACTGGCATCGGCAAAACACAAATCAAGCTTTTCCGAACAACAAATCCACGCGGTGAACCGTCAGTGGCAAAACAAGGGGTGTGCGATCCGTAATCGATTAACAACAAAGGTACTGCGAAAGTTTATAGTCCTCCAGTACAAGGGACTTGTGTTACTTAGGCCCGTAGCCCCTTTTAACACGGTAATCTTTCAAGAAAGGACCGTATCCTTTTTATACTTGGTGCTACGAAAGTTTAGAGTCCTCTAGCACAAGGGACTTTTATACTTAGTACTGCGAAAGTTTATAGTCCTCCAGTACAAGGGACTTTCAAAGATAACATCAAAACAAGGCTTATACGAGATACATCAAATAGGCTAGACATTCATGCCTAACAAATACTTTCATCAAAACAAAGCAAAGCAAGATTTATCAAAAGCTTTATAACATAGCTTTATAACATAGCTTTATTAGAAATACCACTCACCTAGATCTTCTCGGGTGTAGGCTCAAGGCAAGAGTCAAAGTCCTACAATCACATGGCAAATCACATTCTCAAAACAAGCTTTACATGCATGCAAATGATCTCGGCATTCTCACTAGATCCAAGTCAAATAACAAAGCAAATCATGCTGGCAGTTTAACACTGATTCTCTTCTCAAGAAAACACTTTGGGTACCAACTAGGTCTTGCCGAGGTCCCACACCTCCTTGCCGAGGTGTGGTCCCGAGGCCACATTCATAAGCGAAGAACAAGAGCATCAAGAACATCAAGAACATGCATGCTGAAAATCACAACTTGTTTATACAAAATCTGAGATTTCATGCTAAGAGCTTCAAAAACATGGACCTGGGTACCCATACAAGAAGGTCATGCACAAACAAACACAAAAACGTGGTTCTAGTTCCAACTTTCCGGATCAAAACAAGACTCTTCTTCAAGAACACATGAAAATCATTTTTCTCTTTCCAAAACAAACTTCAAGTCGATGCATGACATGCAAAACAAACCCGATCATGCAATGCAGCTAGATGATCAATAAGAGCAACAAGAGGAGGTGAAGATTCTAACCTCAGATCACAAATCCAACGGATTCAACACCAAGAATCAAGCTCAAGGATCAACTTCTCTCTCTAAGAATTCTTCCTTCTTCTTCTAGAGCTTCTCTCTCTAAAGACAAGGATTTGAGACAAAATGATTTGTCTCTAGGTCTGCCGGCTGTCTTAACACACAGCTCGGACACGTGGCACTACCGGGTTGGTTTAACTCAAAAGTGACTGATTGACAAGACAGGTCACTGACAAAGCATCCTCAACAAGCTAGATGGCAAGACACATCGGCCAAAGACGAAACTTCGGCAGTAGGGTAACAAAGGCATCGGCTAGGGAGGACAACACTTGACTCTGTGCCACACCTCGGCCACGGTGTGCCACACCTCGGCCTAGGTCATACCTGCCCAAGGTCAAAGATCACTAGATGCATAACATCTCGGCTAACATGCCGGGGTGAAGATGAAGGTCAAACAAGGGGTTCCAAAATGGTTTCGAGTACGAAGGTTCAAGGGTGAACTAGACTCAAGGTGACCTCGGCCACAACCAAACAAGGATCAAAATCAAGCAAACAACACTTAGCAAAGCAAGACAAAACATGATAACAAGATTTGCAACATCACAAGGCAAGACCATACAGGAATGTATGCAAGCATAACTAAGTCAAAGATGGGGGTTGCTACAGATATAGTGGTATGGACGTGCTCCAGGTGCGGCTGGACGTAATTACAAGTATAGTTTGTAGGTGGGGTGCGTCTTTTTGGGGAAGAGGGACGCACACACAGCTTGTTTTGCCACTCAGGTTTGCTTTTTGAATTGTTTATTGGTAATGAAACTGTGTTGGTATTGTAGAAATAGTGGACTGGTTTGTTGACCGAGTTTAATTGTTTTGCAAAATGTTGCTCTTTGGCACGTAGGTTTATATATATATATTATTTATATAATATATAAACATGTAATTTGGTGAGTTGTATATATTATATATATATATGTAATTTAGTGGGCCAGGTTAGCTTTATATGGCAGGTTATTTGAGTTGGATTGTTTTGAAGGTCCATTGAGACGAGTATTGATTTCTTGTTCTTGCATGTGCATCGTAAACTCAAAGCTTGACGATGGATGCCAAGAGTGAACACTGACTAAGGATAATGAAATTTGGATTAAGATCGAAAGGATGGGAAACTATTTCACATGCTATGAGTTTGCATCAGGAATGTGGTAGCATGTGTGCAACTTTGGAGTTTCAACCTTATTTTGCTCATCTTCTCTTCTTGGCTTGAGGTAGGGATATCCTACTCCTCTCTATGAGCTTTGTCTTTAAATTTTAGCATTTTGATATGTTGGGGGTTGTTGGGTAATTTTGAGAAAGTTTGGACCTTTGTGTAATTTTACAAAAGTTGAGGTTTTTATATATATAAAACTTATATGCATGTTTGACATGAAGAAATGGTATTAATGTTGAAACATTGATGAAAATGGAACCCTAAAGGTTGTAATGTTAATTATGAAAAATGCCCTAATTACATAGATTAATTAATTTGTATAATTAATTGTGAGAAATGAGGAATTGAAATGAGAAAGTTGAGATTGGGAATGTATGGGATTAAAGGGTGTAGTTGGATCATTTATCGCTCACCTGGTTGAAATGCTGATATAATATTCATTTTGTGCATTTATTTCCTGTTTAGAGATAACTGCTTTGGGCTATCGGTGGAGGATAGTCTTGATTGTTGTAGACAATACATGATGATCGGGCAAACGAAAACTAATCAATGGAATGTGTCATAAAGTATGACTGTTGTTAGAATACATTAACTTTATGTATTGATTGATTGTGTATAGAACCTATGTGTTTATATGCATTGTGTGTAGAGGAGGAGATGGGGGATGTACTCCGCGGTTTAGGGGAAGATGGGGGATGGACCTCTAAACCGGATAGTGTTGGGAGGAGATAGGGGATGTACTCCGCAGTTTAGGGGAAGATGGGGGATGGACCTCTAAATCGGATAGTGTTGGGAGGAGATGGGGGATGAACTCCGTAGATACAGCTCATATACTTGTATAGAGAAGTGAAGATACAGCTCATATGCTTATCTTTGAGAATTGTAGATACAGCTCATATGCTTGTCTAGAGAAGTGTAGATACAGCTCATATGCTTATCCTAGGTGGTGTGATATAGTTTTTATACTTACCAGTTGATGTGTTGATATAGCTTATATGCTTACCTGTTGATGTGTTGATACAGCTAATATGCTTATCTATTGAAAAATGGTAAATGAAAAGTAACATTGTGACTGGTTTGTTGAACAGATAAGAAATTTTGGATATATATTTGAACAGATAAGAGATTAAAATTGAATTGATAATAAAATCTAGAAAAAAATTTCAAAAGATAGAGAAAAAAAGTGAACAAATAGTCAACTTTTTTACATATATAGACAAAAAAAAATAATTAACCACTTAAATGTAAATTTAAACATATAGAAAAAAAAATTCAACAGATAAATTAAGGAGTAAAATTGAAAAGAAAACGTCTTTCAAAACAAACAAAAGGACTTCTGACCAAATTATTTTACTCAATGCCTGCAGAAGACCATTGGAGGAGAAGACTCCATTGATCCAGCTCCTTATGGACAGTTTTTTTTTTCAAGCACACAGACCCAATTCTTTCACTTCTTTTTTTTTTTTTTTTTTTTTTAAAGTTTTTGATCTGTGTTGTTGTTCTATGATGAAACAAATTGCAACAGATAGTTGTAAATGAAAAAAAAAATTAAAAATTAAGCAGATAAACATATTAAAAAAATTGAACAGATATATATATACTGGATTATATGTGAGAAATAATTTCAACAGATAGAGAGAAAGAACCAAAGAGAGAGAAAGAAAGATCGCAACAGATCCTGATTTGGTGTATTTCAACAGATAATAAAATTGAACAAATAAAAATAAATTGAACATTATGACTGGTTTGTTGAACAGATAAGAAATTTTGGATAGATATTTGAACAGATAAGACATTAAAATTGAATTGATAATAAAATCTACAAAATTTTTTGAAAAGATAGGGAAAAAAAGAGAACAGATAGTCAACTTTTTTGAATATATAGACAAAAAAATAATTAAACACTAATATGTAAATTTGAAAAGATAGAAAAAAAATTTAACACATAAATTAAGGAGAAAAATTCAAAACAAAACGTTTTTCAAAACAAACAAAAGGATTTCTGACCAAATTATTTTACTCAGTGCCTGCAGAGAACCATCGGAGGAGAAGACTCCATTGATCCAGCTCCTTATGGACAGCTTTTTTTTTCAAGCACACAGACCATATTCTTCCACTTTTTTTTTTTTTTAAGTTTTTGATCTGTGTTGTTGTTCTACGTTGAAACAAATTGCAACAGATAGTTGTAAATGAAAAAAGAAAATTAAAAATTAAGCAGATAAAAATATTAAAAAAATTGAACAGATATATATATACTGGATTATATGTGAGAAAGAATTTCAACAGATAGAGAGAAAGAACCAAAGAGAGAGAAAGAAAGATTGCAACAGATCGTGATTTGGTGTATTTCAACAGATAATAAAATTGAACAGATAAAAATAAATTGAACATTAGACTGGTTTGTTGAACAGATAAGAAATTTTGGATAGATATTTGAACAGATAAGAGATTAAAATTGAATTGCTAAGAAAATCTAGAAAAAAATTTCAAAAGATAGGGAAAAAAAGTGAACAGATAGTCAACTTTTTTGAATATATAGACAAAAAAAAAATAATTAAACACTAATATGCAAATTTGAACAGATAGAAAAAAAAATTCAACAGATAAATTAAGGAGTAAAATTGAAAAAAAAAAACATTTTTAAAAACAAACAAAAGGACTTCTGACCAAATTATTTTACTCAATGCCTGCAGAGAACCATCGGAGGAGAAGACTCCATTGATCCAGCTCCTTATGGACAGTTTTTTTTTTTCAAGCACACAGACCCAATTTTTCCACATTTTTTTTTGTTGAAGTATTTGATCTGCGTTGTTGTTCTACGATGAAACAAATTGCAACAGATAGTTGTAAATGAAAAAAAATTAAAAATTAAGCAGATAAACGTATTAAAAAAATTGAAGGGATATATATACTGGATTATTTGTGAGAAAGAATTTCAACAGATAGAGAGAAAGAACCAATGAGAGAGAAAGAAAGATTGCAACAGATCTTGATTTGGTGTATTTCAACAGACAATAAAATTGAACAGATAAAAATAAATTGCAAATTGTGAATGGTTGTTGAACAGATAAGAAATTTTGGATAGATATTTGAACAGATAAGAGATTAAAATTGAATTGATAACAAAATCGAGAAAAAAATTTGAAAAGATAGGGAAAAAAGTGAACAGATAGTCAACTTTTTTGAATATATAGACAAAAAAAAAATAATTAAACACTTAAATGTAAATTTGAACATATAGAGAAAAAAAATCAACAGATAAATTAAGGAGTAAAATTGAAAACAAAACGTCTTTCAAAACAAACAAAAGGACTTCTGATCAAATTATTGTACTCAATGCCTGCAGAGGACCATCGGAGGAGGAGACTCCATTGATCCAGCTCCTTATGAACAGTTTTTTTTTTCAAGCACACAGACCATATTCTTCCACTTTTTTTTTTAAGTTTTTGATCTGTGTTGTTTTTCTACGATGAAACAAATTGCAACAGATAGTTATAAATGAAAAAAAAATTTAAAAATTAAGCAGATAAAAATATATAAAAAATTGAACAGATATATATATACTGGATTATATGTGAGAAACAATTTCAACAGATAGAGAGAAAGAACCAAAGAGAGAGAAAGAAAGATTGCAACAGATCCTGATTTTGTGTATTTCAACAGATAATAAAATTGAACAGATAAAAATAAATTTAACATTGTGACTGGTTTGTTGAACAGATAAGAAATTTTTGATAGATATTTGAACAGATAAGAGATTAAAATTGAATTGATAACAAAATTTAGAAAAAAATTTGAAAAGATAGGGAAAAAAGTGAACAGATCTTCAACTTTTTTGAATATATAGACAAAAAAAAATTAAACACCAAAATATAAATTTGAACAGATAGAAAAAAAATTCAACAGATAAATTAAGGAGTAAAATTGAAAACAAAACGTCTTTCAAAACAAATAAAAGGACTTCTCATCAAATTATTTTACTCAATGCCTGCAGAGAACCATCGGAGGAGAAAACTCCATTGATCCAGCTTCTTATGGACAGTTTTTTTTTTTCAACCACACAGACCCAATTCTTCCACTTTTTTTTTTCTTTTTCTTCTTTTTTAAAAAGTTTTTGATCTGTGTTGTTGTTCTACGATGAAACAACTTGCAACAGATAGTTGTAAATGAAAAAAAAATTAAAAATTAAGTAGATAAAAATATTTAAAAAATTGAACAGATATATCTATATTGTATTATATCTGAGAAAGAATTTCAGCAGATAGAGAGAAAGAACCAAAGAGAGAGAAAGAAAGATTGCAACAGATCCTGATTTGGTGTATTTCAATACATAATAAAATTGAACAGATAAAAATAAATTGAACATTGTGACTGGTTCGTGGAACAGATAAGAAATTTTGGATAGATAGTTGAACAGATAAGAGATTAAAATTGAATTGATAATAAAATCTAGAAAAAAAAATTGAAAAGATAGGGAAAAAAGTGAACAGAGAGTCAACTTTTTTGAATATATAGACAAAAAAAATAATTAAACACTAATATGTAAATTTGATCAGATAGAAAAAAAAATTCAACAGATCAATTAAGGAGTAAAATTGAAAACAAAACGTCTTTCAAAACAAACAAAAGGACTTCTGACCAAATTATTTTGCTCAATGCCTGCAGAGGACCATTGGAGGAGAAGACTCCTTTGATCCAGCTCATTATGGACAGTTTTTTTTTCAAGCACACAGACCCAATTCTTCCACTTTTTTTTTATTTTTTTATTTTTTATCTGTGTTGTTGTTTTATGATGAAACAACTTGCAACAGATAGTTGTAAATGAAAAAAAAATTAAAAATTAAGCAGATAAAAATAATAAAAAAATTGAACAGATATATATATACTGGATTATATGTGAGAAAGAATTTCAACAAATAGAGAGAAAGAACCAAAGAGAGAGAAACAAAGATTGCAACAGATCCTGATTTGGTGTGTTTCAACAGATAATAAAATTGAACAGATAAAAATAAATTCAACATTGTGACTGGTTTGTTGAACAGATAAGAAATTTTGGATAGATATTTGAACAGATAAGAGATTAAAATTGAATTGATAATAAAATCTAGAAAAAAATTTGAAAAGATAAGGAAAAAAAAGTGAACAGATAGTCAACTTTTTTGAATATATAGACAAAAAAAAAATAATTAAACACTTAAATGTAAATTTGAACATATAGAAAAAAAATTCAACGGATAAATTAAGGAGTAAAATTAAAAAGAAAACGTCTTTCAAAACAAAAAAAAGGACTTCTGACCAAATTATTTTACTCAATGCCTGCAGAAGACCATCATTGGAGGAGAAGACTCCATTGATCCAACTCCTTATGGACAGTTTTTTTTTTCAAGCACACAGACCCAATTCTTCCACTTTTTTTTTATTTATTTATAAGTTTTTGATCTGTGATATTGTTCTACGATGAAACAACTTGCAACAGATAGTTGTAAATGAAAAAAAAATTAAAAATTAAGCAAATAAAAATAATAAAAAAATTGGACAGATATATACATACTAGATTATATGTAAGAAAGAATTTCAACAGATAGAGAGAAAGAACCAAAGAGAGAGAAAGAAAGATTGCAACAGATCCAGATTTGGTGTGTTTCAACAGATAATAAAATTGAACAGATAAAAATAAATTGAACATTGTGACTGGTTTGTTGAACAGATAAGAAATTTTGGATAAATATTTGAACAGATAAGAGATTAAAATTGAATTGATAATAAAATCTAGAAATTTTTTTTGAAAAGATAGGGAAAAAAAAGAGAACAGATAGTCAAGTTTTTTTTGAATATATAGATAAAAAAAAATAATTAAACACTTAAATGTAAATTTGAACATATAAAAAAAAATTCAACAGATAAATTAAGGAGTAAAATTGAAAATAAAACGTCTTTCAAAACAAAAAAAAAGGACTTCTGAACAAATTATTTTACTCAATACCTGCAGAAGACCATCGGAGGAGAAGTCTCCATTGATCCAGCTCCTTATGGACAGTTTTTTTTTTCAAGCACGAATACCCAATTCTTCCACTTTTTTTTATTTATTTATAAGTTTTTGATCTGTGCTGTTGTTCTACGATGAAACAACTTGCAACAGATAGTTGTAAATGAAAAAAAAATAAAAATTAAGCAGATAAAAATAATAAAAAAATTGAACAGATATATATACTGGATTATATGTGAGAAAGACTTTCAACAGATAGAGAGAAAGAACCAAAGAGAGAGAAAAAAAGATTGCAACAGATCCTGATTTGGTGTATTTCAACAGATAAAAAAATTGAATAGATAAAAATAAATCGAACATTGTGACTGGTTCGTTGAACAGATAAGAAATTTTTGATAGATAGTTGAACATATAAGAGATTAAAATTGAATTGATAATAAGATCTAGAAAAAAAATTGAAAAGATAGGGAAAAAAAGTGAACAGATAGTCAACTTTTTTGAATATATAGACAAAAAAAATAATTAAACACTAAAATGTAAATTTGAACATATAGAAAAAAAAAATCTACAAATAAATTAAGGAGTAAAATTGAAAACAAAACGTTTTTCAAAACAAACAAAAGGACTTCTGACCAAATTATTTTACTCAAGGCCTGCGGAGGACCATCGGAGTAGAAGACTCCATTGATCCAGCGCCTTTTGGTCAATTTTTTTTTTCAAGCACAAAGACCATATTCTTCTTCTTCTTCTTCTTCTTTTTTTTTTTTTTTTTTTTTTTAAGTTTTGGATCTGTGTCGTTTTTCTACGATGAAACAAATTGCAACAGATAGTCGTAAATGAAAAAAAAAATTTAAAAATTAAGCAGATAAAAATATTTAAAAAATTGAACAGATACATATATACTGGATTATATGTGAGAAAGAATTTCAACAGATAGAGAGAAAGAACCAAAGAGAGAGAAAGAAAGATTGCAACAGATCCTGATTTGGTGTATTTCAATAAATAATAAAATTGAACAGATAAAAATAAATTGAACATTGTGACTGGTTTGTTGAACAGATAAGAAATTTTTGATAGATAATTGAACAGATAAGAGATTAAAATTTAATTGATAACAAAATTTAGAAAAAAAATTGAAAAGATAAGGAGAAAAAGTGAACAGATATTCAACTTTTTTGAATATATAGACAAAAAAAATTAACCACCAAAATATAAATTTGAACAGATAGAAAAAAAATTCAACAGATAAATTAAGGAGTAAAATTGAAAACAAAACGTCTTTCAAAACAAATAAAAGGACTTCTCATCAAATTATTTTACTCAATGCCTGCAGAGAACCATCGGAGGAGAAGACTCCATTGATCCAGCTCCCTATGGACAGTTTTTTTTTTCAACCACACAGACCCAATTCTTCCACTTTTTTTTTTCTTTTTCTTTTTTTTTTTAAAAGTTTTTGATCTGTGTTGTTGTTCTACGATGAAACAACTTGCAACAGATAGTTGTAAATGAAAAAAAAATAAAAATTAAGCAGATAAAAATAATAAAAAAATTGAACAGATATATATACTGGATTATATGTGAGAAAGAATTTCAACAGATAGAGAGAAAGAACCAAAGAGAGAGAAAGAAAGATTGCAACAGATCCTGATTTGATGTATTTCAACAGACAATAAAATTGAACAGATAAAAATAAATTGAACATTATGACCGGTTTGTTGAACAGATAAGAAATTTTGGATAGATATTTGAACAGATAAGAGATTAAAATTGAATTGATAATAAAATCTAGAAAAAAACTTGAAAAGATAGGGGAAAAAAGTGAACAGACAGTCAATTTTTTTGAATATATAGACAAAAAAAATAATTAAACACTTAAATGTAAATTTGAACATATAGAGAAAAAAATGCAACAGATAAATTAAGGAGTAAAATTGAAAAGAAACGTCTTTCAAAACAAACAAAAGGACTTCTGACCAAATTATTTTGCTCAATGCCTGCAGAGAACCGTCTGAGGAGAAGACTCCGTTGATCCAGCTCCTTATGGAAATTTTTTTTTCAACCACACAGACCCAATTCTTCAACTTTTTTTTTTATAAAGTTTTTAATCTGTCTTGTTGTTCTACGATGAAACAAATTGCAACAGATATTTGTAAATGAAAAAAAAATTAAAAATTATGTCGATAAAAATATTAAAAAAATTGAACAGATATATATACTGTGTTATATCTGAGAAAGAATTTCAGCAGATAGAAAGAAAGAACCAAAGAGAGAGAAAAAAGATTGCAACAGATCCTGATTTGGTGTATTTTAATAGATAATAAAATTGAACAGATAAAAATAAATTGACAATTGTCATTGGTTCGTGGAACAGATAAGAAATTTTGGATAGATATTTGAACAGATAAGAGATTAAAATTGAATTGATAATAAAATCTAAATTTTTTTTGAAAAGATACGGAAAAAAAGTGAACAGATAGTCTACTTTTTTGAATATATAGACAAAAAAAAATAATTACACACTAATATGTATATTTGAACAGATAGAAAAAAAAATTCAACAAATAAATTAAGGAGTAAAATTGAAAACAAAACGTCTTTCAAAACAAACAAAAGGACTTCTGACCAAATTATTTTGCTCAATACCTGCAGAGGACCATCGGAGGAGAAAACTCCATTGATCCAGCTCATTATGGACAGTTTTTTTTATCAAGCACACAGACCCAATTCTTCCACCTTTTTTTTTTTAAAGTTTTTTTTAAGTTTTTGATATGTGTTGTTGTTCTACGATGAAACAACTTGCAACAGATAGTTGTAAATGGAAAAAAAATTAAAAATTAAGCAGATAAAAATAATAAAAAAATTGAGCAGATATACATATACTGGATTATTTGTGAGAAAGAATTTCAACAGATAGAGAGAAAGAACCAAAGAGAGTGAAAGAAAGATTGCAACAGATCCTGATTTGGTGTGTTCCAACAGATAATAAAATTGAATAGATAAAAATAAATTGAACATTGTGACTGGTTTGTTGAACAAATAAGAAATTTTGGATAGATAATTGAACAGATAAGAGATTAAAATTGAATACATAATAAAATCTAGAAAAAAATTTGAAAAGATAAGGAAAAAAAGTGAACAGATAGTCAACTTTTTCGAATATATAGACAAAAAAAAAAGATTAAACACTTAAATGTAACTTTGAACATATAGAAAAAAAAATTCAACAGATAAATTAAGGAGTAAAATTGAAAAGAAAACGACTTTCAAAACAAAAAAAAGGACTTCTGACCAAATTATTTTAGTTAATGCCTGCAGAAGACCATCGGAGGAGAAGTCTCCATTGATCCAGCTCCTTATGGACATTTTTTTTTTCAAGCACACTGACCCAATTCTTCCACTTTTTTTTTTTATTTATAAGTTTTTGATCTGTGCTGTTGTTCTACGATGAAACAACTTGCAACAGATAGTTGTAAATGAAAAAAATAAATAAAAATTAAGCAGATAAAAATAATAAAAAAATTGAACAAATAAATATATACTGGATTATATGTGAGAAAGAATTTCAACAGATAGAGAGAAAGAACCAAAGAGAGAGAAAGAAAGATTGCCACAGATCCTGATTTGGTGTATTTCAACAGATAAAAAAATTGAACAGATAAAAATAAATTGAACATTGTGACTGGTTTGTTGAACAGATAAGAAATGTTTGACAGATATTTGAACATATAAGAGATTAAAATTGAATTGATAACAAAATTTAGAAAAAAATTTGAAAAGATAGGGAAAAAAAGTGAACAGATATTCAACTTTTTTGAATATACAGACAAAAAAAAATTAAACACCAAAATGTAAATTTGAACATATAGAAAAAAAAATTCAACAAATAAATTAAAGAGTAAAATTGAAAACAAAACGTCTTTCAAAATAAAAAAAGGACTTCTGACCAAATTATTTTACTCAAGGCCTGCAGAGGACCATCGGAGGAGAAGTCTCCATTGATCCAGCTCCTTATGGACAGTTTTTTTTTTCAAGCACACAGACCCAATTCTTCCATTTTTTTTTTCTTTTTTTTAAAAGGTTTTTGATCTGTGTTGTTGTTCTACGATGAAACAACTTGCAACAGATAGTTGTAAATGAAAAAAAAAATTAAAAATTAAGTAGATAAAAATAATAAAAAAATTGAAAAGATATATATATACTGGATTATATGTGAGAAAGAATTTCAACAGATAGAGAGAAAGAATCAAAGAGAGAGAATGAAAGATTGCAACAGATCCTGATTTGGTGTATTTCAACAGATAATAAAATTGAACAGAAAAAAATAAACTGAACATTATGACCGGTTTGTTGAACAGATAAGAAATTTTGGAGATATATTTGAACAGATAAGAGATTAAAATTGAATTGATAATAAAATCTAGAAAAAAATTTGAAAAGATCGGAAAAAAAAGTGAACAGTTAGTCAACTTTTTTGAATATATAGACAAAAAAAAAGAATTAAACACTTTAATGTAAATTTGAACATATAGAAAAAAAAATCAACAGATAAATTAAGGAGTAAAATTGAAAAGAAAACGTCTTTCAAAACAAAAAAAAGGACTTCTGACCAAATTATTTTACTCAATGCCTGCAGAAGACTATCGGATGAGAAGTCTCCATTGATCCAGCTCCTTATGGACAGTTTTATTGGACAGATATATATATACTGGATTATATGTGAGAAAGAATTTCAATAGATAGAGAGAAAAAACCAAAGAGAGAGAAAGAAAGATTGCAACAGATCCTGATTGGTGTATTTCAGCCGATAAAAAAATTGAACAGATAAAAATAAATTGAACATTGTGACTGGTTCGCTGAGCAGATAAGAAATTTTTGATAAATATTTGAACATATAAGAGATTAAAATTGAATTGATAATAAAATGTAGAAAAAAAAATTGAAAACATAGGGAAAAAAAGTGAACAGATAGTCAACTTTTTTGAATATATAGACAAAAAAAATAATTAAACACTAAAATGTAAATTTGAACATATAGAAAAGAAAATTCAACAAATAAATTAAGGAGTAAGATTGAAAACAAAATGTTTTTCAAAAGAAACAAAAGGACTTCTGACCAAATTATTTTACTCAAGGCCTGCGGAGGACCATCGGAGGAGAAGACTCCATTGATCCAGCTCCTTGTGGACAGTTTTTTTTTTTCAAGCACACAGACCATATTCTTCCACCTTTTTTTTTTTTTTTTAAGTTTTTGATCTGTGTTCTTGTTCTACGATGAAACAAATTGCAACAGATAGTTGTAAATGAAAAAAAAATTTAAAAACTAAGCAGATAAAAATATTAAAATAATTGAACAGATATATATATACTAGATTATATGTGAGAAAGAATTTCAACAGATAGAGAGAAAGAACCAAAGAGAGAGAAAGAAAGATTGCAACAGATCCTGATTTGGTCTATTTCAACAGATAATAAAATTGAACAGATAAAAATAAATTGAACATTGTGACTGGTTTGTTGAACAGATAAGAAATTTTGGATAGATATTTGAACAGACAAGAGAATAAAATTGAATTGATAACAAAATTTAGGAAAAAATTTGAAAAGATAAGGAAAAAAAGTGAACAGATATTCAACTTTTTTGAATATATAGAGAAAAAAAAATTAAACACAAAATGTAAATTTGAACAGATAGAAAAAAAATTCAACATATAAATTAAGGAGTAAAATTGAAAAAAAAACGTCTTTCAAAACAAATAAAAGGACTTCTCATCAAATTATTTTACTCAATACCTGCAGAGAACCATCGGAGGAGAAGACTGCATTGATCCAGCTCCTTATGGGCACTTTTTTTTTCAACCACCAAGACCCAATTCTTCCACTTTTTTTGTTTTGTTTTGTTTTGTTTTGTTTTTTTTTTTTAAAAGTTGTTGATCTGTGTTGTTGTTCTACGCTGAAACAAATTGCAATAGATAGTTGTAAATGAAAAAAAATTTAAAAATTAGGCAGATAAAAATAATTAAAAACAATTGAACAGATATATATACTGGATTATATGCGAGAAAGAATTTCAACATATAGAGAGAAAGAACCAAAGAGAGAGAAAGAAAGATTGCAACAGATCCTGATTTGGTGTATTTCAACAGATAATAAAATCGAACAGATAAAAATAAATTGAACATTGTGACTGGTTTGTTGAAAAGATAAAAAATTTTGGATAGATATTTGAACAGATAAGAGATTAAAATTGAACTGATAACAAAATTTAGAAAAAAATTTGAAAAGATAGGGAAAAAAAGTGAACAGATAGTCAACTTTTTTGAATATATAGACAAAATAAATAATTAAACACTTAAATGTAAATTTGAACATATAGAAAAAAAAATTAAATAGATAAATTAAGGAGTAAAATTGAAAACAAAACGTTTTTCAAAACAAACAAAAGGACTTCTGACGAAATAATTTTACTCAATGCCTGCAGTGGACCATCGGAGGAGAAGACTCCATTGATCCAGCTCCTTATGGACAGTTTTTTTTTTCAACCACACAGACCAAAGTCTTTTTTTTTTCCTTTTTTTTTTTTTATGTTTTTGATCTGTGTTGTTGTCCTACGATGAAACAAATTGCAACAGATAGTTGTAAATGAAAAAAAATTAAAAATTAAGCAAATAAAATGTAAGAGATTAAAATTGAATTGATAACAAAATCTAGAAAAAAATTTGAAAAGATAGGGAAAAAAAGTGAACAAATAGTCAACTTTTTTGAATATAGAGACAAAAAAAAAAAAATTAAACACCTAAATGTAAATTTGAACATATACAAAAAAAAAATTCAACAGATAAATTAAGTAGTAAAATTGAAAACAAAACGTCTTTCGAAACAAACAAAAGGACTTCTCACCAAATTATTTTACTCAATGCCAGCAGAGGACCATCGGAGGAGAAGACTCCATTGACTCAGCTCCTTATGGACAGTTTTTTTTTTTAAGGCACACAGACCCAATTCTTCCTTTTTTTTTTTTTTTTTTTTAAGTTTTTGATCTGTGTTGTTGTTCTACGACGAAACAAATTGCAACAGATAGTTGTAAATGAAAAAAAGATTAAAAATTAAGCAGATAAAATAATAAAAAAATTGAACAGATATATATCTTCTGGATTATATATGAGAAAGAATTTCAACAGATAGAGAGAAAGAACCAAAGAGAGAGAAAGAAAGATTGCAACAGATCCTGATTTGGTGTATTTCAACAAATAATAAAATTGAACGGATAAAAATAAATTGACATTGTGACTGGTTTGTTGAATAGATAAGAAATTTTGGATAGATATTTGAACAGATAAGAGATCAAACTTGAATTGATAACAAAATCTATAAAAAAAATTGAAAAGATAGGGAAAAAAGGTGAACACATAGTCAACTTTTTTGAATATATAGACAAAAAAAAAAATTAAACACCTTAATGTAAATTTGAACATATAGAAAAAAAAATTCAACAGATAAATTAAGGAGTAAAATTGAAAACAAAACGTCTTTCAAAACAAACAAAAAGACTTCTTACCAAATTATTTTACTCACTGCCTGTAGAGGACCATCGGAGGAGAAGACTCCATTGATCCAGCTAGTTATGGACAATTTTTTTTTTCAAGCACACAGACCCAATTCTTCCATGTTTTTATTTTTTTTTTTGAAAGTTTTTGATCTGTGTTGTTGTTCTACGATGAAACAAATTGCAACAGACAGTTTTAAAAGAAAAAAAAAATAAAAATTAAGCAGATAAAAATAAAAAAAAAAATTGAACAAATATATATATACTGGATTATATGTGATAAAACATTTCAACAGATAGAGAGAAAGAACCAAAGAGAGAGAGAGAGAAAGATTGCAACAGATCCTGATTTGGTGTATTTCAACAGATAATAATATTGAACAGATAAAAATAAATTGCACACTGTGACTGCTTTGTTGAACAGATAACAAATTTTGGATCGATATTTGAACAGATAAGACATTAAAATTGAATTGATAACAAAATCTAGAAAAAAAATTTGAAAAGATAGGGAAAAAAAGTGAACAAATAGTCAAATTTTTTGAATATATAGACAAAAAAAAAAATTAAACACTAAAATGTAAATTTCAACAGATAGAAAAAAAAAATTCAACAGATAAATTAAGTAGTAAAATTGAAAACAAAACGTCTTTCAAAACAAACAAAAGACTTCTCACCAAATTATTTTACTCAATGCCTGCAGAGAACCATCGGAGGAGAAGACTCCATTGATCCAGCTCCTTATGGACAGTTTTTTTTTTCAACCACATAGACCCAATTATTTTCTTTTTTTTTAAGTTTTTGATCTATGTTGTTCTACGATGAAACAAATTGCAACAGATAGCTGTAAATGAAAAAAAAATTAAAAATTAAGCAGGCAAAAATAAAAAAAAATTGAACAGATATATATACTGGATTATATGTGAGAAAGAATTTCAACAGATAGAGAGAAAAAAGATTGGAACAGATCCTGATTTGGTATATTTCAACAGATAATAAAATTAAACAAATAAAAATAAATTGAACATTGTGACTGGTTTGTTGAATAGATAAGAAATTTTGGATAGATATTTGAACAGATAATAGATTAAAATTGAATTGATAACAAAATCTAGAAAAAAAAATGAAAAGATAGGGAAAAAAAGTGAACAGATAGTCAACTTTTTTGAATATAGAGACAAAAAAAAAAATTAAACACCTAAATGTAAATTTGAACATATACAAAAAAAAAATTCAACAGATAAATTAAGTAGTAAAATTGAAAGCAAAACGTCTTTCAAAACAAACAAAAGGACTTCTCACCAAATTATTTTACACAATGCCAGCAGAGGACCATCGGAGGAGAAGACTCCATTGATCCAGCTCCTTATGGACAGTTTTTTTTTTCAAGCACACAGACCCAATTCTTCCCTGTTTGTTTTTTTTTTAAGTTTTTGATATATGTTGTTGTTCTACGACGAAACAAATTGCAACAGATAGTTGTAAATGAAAAAAAGATTAAAAATTAAGCGGATAAAATAATAAAAAAATTGAACAGATATATATATTCTGGATTATATATGAGAAAGAATTTCAACAGATAGAGAGAAAGAACCAAAGAGAGAGAAAGAAAGATTGCAACAGATCCTGATTTGGTGTATTTCAACAGATAATAAAATTGAACAGACAAAACTAAATTGACATTGTGACTGGTTTGTTGAATAGATAAGAAATTTTGGATAGATATTTGAACAGATAAGAGATCAAAATTGAATTGATAACAAAATCTATAAAAAAATTTGAAAAGATAGGGAAAAAAGGTGAACACATAGTCAACTTTTTTGAATATATAGACAAAAAAAAAAATAAACACTAAAATGTAAATTTCAACAGATAGAAAAAATAATTCAACAGATAAATTAAGGAGTAAAATTGAAAACAAAACGTCTTTCAAAACAAACAAAAGGACTTCTCACCAAATTATTTTACTCAATGCCTGCAGAGAACCGTCGGAGGAGAAGACTCCATTGATCCAGCTCCTTATGGACATTTTTTTTTCAAGCACACTGACCCAATTCTTCCATTTTTTTTTATTTATAAGTTTTTGATCTGTGCTGTTGTTCTACGATGAAACAACTTGCAACAGATAGTTGTAAATGAAAAAAAAATTAAAAATTAAGCAGATAAAAATAATAAAAAAATTGAACAGATATATATACTGGATTATATGTGAGAAAGAATTTCAACAGATAGAGAGAAAGAACCAAAGAGAGAGAAAGAAAGATTGCAACAGATCCTGATTTGGTGTATTTCAACAGATAAAAAAATTGAACAGATAAAAATAAATTGAACATTGTGACTGGTTTGTTGAACAGATAAGAAATGTTTGACAGATATTTGAACATATAAGAGATTAAAATTGAATTGATAACAAAATTTAGAAAAAAATTTGAAAAGATAGGGAAAAAAAGTGAACAGATATTCAACTTTTTTGAATATATAGACAAAAAAAAATTAAACAGCAAAATGTAAATTTGAACATATAGAAAAAAAAAATTCAACAAATAAATTAAGGAGTAAAATTGAAAACAAAACGTCTTTCAAAATAAAAAAAGGACTTCTGACCAAATTATTTTACTCAAGGCCTGCAGAGGACCATCGGAGGAGAAGTCTCCATTGATCCAGCTCCTTATGGACATTTTTTTTTTCAAGCACACAGACCCAATTCTTCCATTTTTTTTTCTTCTTTTTAAAAAGTTTTTGATCTATGCTGTTGTTCTACGATGAAACAACTTGCAACAGATAGTTGTAAATGAAAAAAAAAATTAAAAATTAAGCGGATAAAAATAATAAAAAAATTGAACAGATATATATATACTGGATTATATGTGAGAAACAATTTCGACAAATAGAGAGAAAGAACCAAAGAGAGAGAATGAAAGATTGCAACAGATCCTGATTTGGTTTGTTTCAACAGATAATAAAATTGAACAGATAAAAATAAATTGAACATTGTGACTGGTTTGTTGAACAGATAAGAAATTTTGGATAGATATTTGAACAGATAAGAGATTAAAATTGAATTGATAATAAAATCTAGAAAAAAAAACTTGAAAAGATAGGGAAAAAAAGTGAACAGGTAGTCAACTTTTTTGAATATATAGACAAAAAAAATTAATTAAACACTTAAATGTAAATTTGAACATATAGAAAAAAAAATTCAACAGATAAATTAAGGAGTAAAATTGAAAACAAAACGTCTTTCAAAACAAAAAAAAGGACTTCTGACTAAATTATTTTACTCAATGCCTGCAGAAGACCATCGGGGGAGAAGTCTCCATTGATCCAGCTCCTTATGGACATTTTTTTTTTCAAGCACACAGACCCAATTCTTCCACTTTTTTTTTTATTTATAGGTTTTTTATCTGTGCTGTTGTTCTACAATGAAACAACTTGCAACAGATAGTTGTAAATGAAAAAAAAATTAAAAATTAAGCAGATAAAAATAATAAAAAAATTGAACAGATATGTATACTGGATTATATGTGAGAAAGAATTTCAACAGATAGAGAGAAAGAACCAAAGAGAGAAAAAGAAAGATTGCAACAGATCCTGATTTGGTGTATTACAACAGATAAAAATAAATTGAACATTGTGACTGGTTCGTTGAGCAGATAAGAAATTTTAGATAGATATTTGAACAGATAAGAGATTAAAATTGAATTGATAATAAAATGTAGAAAAAAAAAATTGAAAAGATAGGGAAAAAAATGAACAGATAGTCAACTTTTTTGAATATATAGAGAAAAAAAATAATTAAACACTAAAATGCAAATTTGAATATATAGAAAAAAAATTCAACAAACAAATTAAGGAGTAAAATTGAAAACAAAACGTTTTTCAAAACAAACAAAAGGACTTCTGACCAAATTATTTTACTCAAGGCCTGCGGAGGACCATCGGAGGAGAAGACTCCATTGATCTAGCTCCTTTTGGGCAGTTTTTTTTTTCAAGCACACAGACCATATTCTTCCACCTCTTTTTTTTTTTTTTTTGATCTGTGTTCTTGTTCTACGATGAAACAAATTGCAACAGATAGTTGTAAATGAAAAAAAAAATTTAAAAATTAAGCAGATAAAAATATTAAAAAAATTGAACAGATATATATATACTAGATTATATGTGAGAAAGAATTTCAACAGATAGAGAGAAAGAACCAAAGAGAGAGAAAGAAAGATTGCAACAGATCCTGATTTGGTGTATTTCAACAGATAATAAAATTGAACAGATAAAAATAAATTGAATATTGTGACTGGTTTGTTGAACAGATAAGAAATTTTGGATAGATAATTGAACAGATAAGAGATTAAAATTGAATTGATAACAAAATTTAGAAAAAAATTTGAAAAGATAGGGAAAAAAAGTGAACAGATATTCAACTTTTTTGAATATATAGACAAAAAAAAATTAAACACAAAATGTAAATTTGAACAGATAGAAAAAAATTCAACAGATAAATTAAGGAGTAAAATTGAAAACAAAACGTCTGTCAAAACAAATAAAAGGACTTCTTATCAAATTATTTTACTCAATACCTGCCGAGAACCATCGAAGGAGAAGACTCCCTTGATCCAGCTCGTTATGGATAGTTTTTTTTTTCAAACACAAAGACCCAATTCTTCCACTTTTTTTTCTTTTTTTTTTATAAAGTTTTTGATCTGTGTTGTTGTTCTACGATTAAACAACTTGCAACAGATAGTTGTAAATGAAAAAAAAATTAAAAATTAAGCAGATAAAAATAATAAAAAAATTGAACAGATATATATACTGGATTATATGTGAGAAAGAATTTCAACAGATAGAGAGAAAGAACCAAAGAGAGAGAATGAAAGATTGCAACAAATCCTGATTTGGTGTATTTCAACAGATAATAAAATTGTACAGATAAAAATAAATTGAACATTATGACCGGTTTGTTGAACAGATAAGAAATTTTGGATATATATTTGAACAGATAAGAGATTAAAATTGAATTGATAATAAAATCTAGAAAAAAATTTGAAAAGATAAGGAAAAAAAGTGAACAGATAGTCAACTTTTTTGAATATATAGACAAAAAAATAATAATTAAACACTTTAATGTAAATTTGAACATATAGAAAAAAAAATTCAACAGATAAATTAAGGAGTAAAATTGAAAACAAAACATCTTTCAAAACAAACAAAAGGACTTCTCACCAAATTATTTTACTCAATGCCTGCAGAGGACCATCGGAGGAGAAGACTCCATTAATCCAGCTCCTTATCGACAGTTTTTATCTTCAAGCACACAGACCCATTTCTTTCCCTTTTTTTTTTTTTTATAAAAGCTTTTGATCTGTGTTTTTGTTCTACGATGAAACAAATTGCAACAGATAGTTGTAAATGAAGAAAAAATTAAAAATTAAGCAGAAAAAAATAATAAAAAAATTGAGCAGATATATATACTGGGTTATCTGTGAGAAAGAATTTCAACAGATTGAGAGAAAGAACCAAAGAGAAAGAAAGAAAGATTGCAACAGATCCTGATTTGGTGTATTTCAACAGATAATAAAATTGAACAGATAAAAATAAATTGAACATTGCGACTGGTTTGTTGAACAGATAAGAAATTTTGGATAGATATTTGAGCAGATAAGAGATTAAAATTGAATTGATAACAAAATCTAGAGAAAAAATTTAAAAAAATACGGAAAAAAAGTGAACAGATATTCAACTTTTTTGAATATATAGACAAAAAAAAAATTAAACACAAAAATGTAAATTTGAACAGATAGAAAAAAATTCAACAGATAAATTAAGGAGTAAAATTGAAAACAAAACGTCTTTCAAAACAAATAAAAGGACTTCTCATCAAATTATTTTACTCAATGCCTGCAAAGAACCATCGGAGGAGAAGACTCCTTTGATCCAGCTCCTTATGGACAGTTTTTTTTTTCAACCACCCTATAAGGACCCACATTTCATGCCTTAGTCATGTTTGTATGTATTATGTGACTTGCCATGTTAAGATTTGCTATGATGAGTTTATCCTTGTTTTGTATGTACTTGATTTGCCTAAGTGTTATATGTATGCTTTGTTCCTCCCTTGCTATGCCCATCCTAAGTTATGTTAAGCCGAGGTCATCCCAAGCCTGTAACTATTTCTGGAATCCCTTTGTTTGACCTCCACCTTTGTCCTGGCATATTGGCCGAGATGATTATCATCTGGGCCGAGGTGTGTATCGCCAAGGCCGAGATGTGTATTATCTGGGCCGAGATGTCATCTTTGTTCCGAAGTGATCTTGTCCGGGAGTGGTGTGACCTAGACCGAGGTGTGGCACATCTGGGCCGAGGTGTGGCACAGCTTAGTCAAGTGTTGACCTTCCTAGCCGAGATCATTGTTACCTTAGTGCCGAAGTCTTGTTCCTTAGCCGAAGTCATTGTCCTTTGTTTGCCGATGTCTTGTCCTTTGCCGATGTCTTCTTGTTAGCCGATGTCATTACTTGCCGATGTGTTTGCCACCAAGCTTGCTGAGTACGCTTTGTCAGAACCTTGTCTTGTCCATCAGTCACCTTTTGAGGAGAACCAACCCGGTGCTGCCACGTGTCCGAGCTGAGTGTATATCAGCCGGCAGAGAGAGAGAAACCCATCATTTGATATGTTCTTGTTTTGAAGAGGAGAGAGAAGCTCTAAGGAAGAGAGAGGAGTTCTAGAGAGAGAGTAGAGATCCAAGCTCGATTCCTAGAGATCCAACCGTTAGATTCGTGATCTAAGGTTAGATTCTTGATCTGCTCTTGATGTTCTTCATGTTTATGTTATTGCATTGCATGATTGAGTATGTTTTGAAAGCCATGCATTGTTTTGAAGTTCGGTTTTGAAGGAGGAAAATGATATTCAAAGTGTTCTTCAAGAAAAGCCATGTTTTGATCCGAAAGCTCAAGCCAAGATTTATGTTTTGTGTTTGTTTTCACATGATCTTCAAGTATGGGTGCCCAGGTCCTTGTCTGTGAACTCATAGCATGAAAACCCAGGTTTTGAATAAAGGAAATGATGATTTTGGCATTCATGTTCTTCATGTTCATGTTCATGTTCTTCATGTTCTTCACGGGTGGAAACCCAGATCTCCAGACTTCACTTCCCGAGGTGTAGTCGCCGAGATCATTCTTGCTTAGACTCACACTTAGGCCAAGCATTGTATCTCACCTTGGCCTACCTCGCATGATCACTTGCATCATTGGTTTGTCTTGTATGAACCTCGGCATGCAGTTGCACGTCGGAGCCTTGGTAGCCACACCTCGGCCAGGAGGTGTGGGACCTCGGCATAGACCTGGTTGGTGCCCAGCATGTCTCCTTGACATGTAAAAACAGTGTTTTGACTCCCAGCATGTCTTCCCGAGATCATTTGCATGTGTATGAGACTTGTCTTGAGAAGTATGTTCAGTAGACTTTGTCATGTGTTTGTAGGACTTGGACCTTTGCTGTGAATCCGACGTCCCAAGAACTAAGTGAGTGGTATTTCTAATAAAGTTATGTTATAAAGATTTGTTAAAGCTTTGCTTTGCTTTGTTTTGAAACGTATTTGTTAAGTATGAATGATTGCCCTATTTTCGTGTATCAAGTATAAGTTGTATGTCAAGTATAAGCTTTGTTTGGAGCTCGTGGTGATGGGGACCTAAGCCCAATAACCCGGCCTACTATTGTTTTGTGTCGGAGCTCGTGGTGATGGGGACCTAAGCCCAATAACCCGGCCTACTATTGTTTTGTGTTGGAGCTCGTGGTGATGGGGACCTAAGCCCAATAACCCGGCCTACAAGTGAACCGTGAGGAGTCCGAGGTGAGGGGGATTAAGCCCAACAACCCGGCCTAAAGCGGACAGTGTTTGATGACATAAGCAAGTTCAAGTATATGTTTTGTATAAGTTAAGCCAAGAATGCTTTGTACAAGTTATGATAAGTGCATGTGTGAATAAGCTATGATAAGTATGTTTTGCCATCGACGGTCTGGGAACGGATGGATATGTTTTGTTTGGAATGTGATGATCCCAAGTACATGTTTTGATATAAGTTTTGCCAAGTATGTTTTGTTCATGTTATGCCAAGTGTATGTTTTGCTACAAGTTATGCCAAGTATGATTTGTATAAGTTTTGCCGAAGTACATGTTTTGACAAGTTATGTTATATGTATTGTTTTGTAAGAACCTCGGGAATTATTCATGGAACCCCTTTATTATTTGTACCATTCACTGAGTTTCCAGACTCACCCTCTCTATATATATGTAGGTTCCAAGCTAGAAGTCGGCTCTGCCGAGATGTATGTTTTGTAGCCGAGGTTTGTTTGCATGTTAGGTCGGCGTTGAGGACGTCGGCAACCTTGAAGATTATGTCCCTTGCCTTGTGTTTTATTATGTCGGCTTGAGCAGCCTTTTGTTAAGATGTAAAGTATGTATTTTGTTCATATTGTAATCGGATTGTAAAGCTATATAAAGATGTATGCCATTCCATTTGACTTATGCACAGCTCTCATGGACCATTTGTATGTTAAATTATTGCTTCCGCTCTTGTTAGCCCCATATGTATACTCTGATTGTGTGTGATCTTTGTAAGTTGGCCTTCGGTAATCTCGGATTACTGGCCATCTCGGCGCCGACCTTCTAGGGGCGGGTTGGGGTCGTGACAGAATGGTATCAGAGCACAAGTTCCTTATAGTACGTTGTTCACACACTTTGAGTCCTAAAGAGCATAGGATTTCCCTTAGACTTGATATTAAGATTTGCATCATGTTGCTTGCTAATTGATAAAGTGTGCATCATCTTGGTATGATCGTTTGCTACTTGCATGTATGTTTATTTGTCATTTTATTTAAGAGCCACATTTTTGCATACACTTAGCATCATGAGAAGAGGTAGACCCCCAGTTGGCCGAGATCAGACCGAAGACAGATTGGGCAGATTGGAAAGGATTGTTGAAAGTTTGGTCGGTGAGTTAAGGCAAGCAAGACAACAGAACATTGGTACCACATCTACTCGGGCCGAGCAGACTGATGGCCGACGTGCAGATCCACCTGCACCCCCTCCAGTGCAGCAAGTGCAACCACAGCCAGCTTTGTATGGAGATGACACCTTGACTTTGATTAAAGAGTTCAAGAAGATGAAACCGCCGACGTTCCAAGGAGGTATAGAGCCGATGAAGGCAGAAGCATGGGTTCTTGAGATGGAGAAGTTGTTCGAGGTTTTTCCCAGCACTGACGCCCAGAAGGTGGCATTGGCAGCATTTACATTGGAAGATGACGCACGAAGATGGTGGATGATGATCCTAGAAGGCAACCCAGACTTGACTTGGGCTAGATTTTTGGAGTTGTTTTACAAAAAGCATTTCCCCTTAAGTGTTCGAAACTGCAAGGCCACCGAATTCCAGACATTGACACAAGGCAGTAAAACAGTGGCTGAATATGACCGTGCCTTTACCGAATTAGCGAGGTATGCACCCCACGTGGCCAACGACGAATACATGAAGGCTAGAAAGTTTGAGAGTGGACTTCGGGGACCAATACAAGATCGGGTAAACCTGCACAACATGCCGACGTATGCTGGAGTACTAGATAAAGCCATCCTAGCAGAAGCCAACCTGAACAGAAGTCAGAGTTCGGGAGAAAGTCAAAAGAAGAAACAGGCCTATAACAATCAGAAGAAGAGGCCGACTTATGACAATTGCGAGGAAGAGGTAGACCTGGATGATGCCAGCGAGGAGACAGTTATGCACAGTCCCAACAACACGAATCAGGAAGGGGACACCAGGCCGACGTGTGCAAGTTGTGGGAAGCTACATTTTGGGGTTTGTCTTCGAGCAACTGGAGCATGTTATGGATGCGGTGAGAAGGGCCATCGTATTAAGGATTGTCCTAAGATAAAAGCTAAAGATAATGTGAAGAGATGAGCATTTGACATTTGAAACTGTTTTGGGAACATGGTAAGTTAAGTTTGGGGACCAAACTTCTTTAAGGGGGGAAGGATGTAAGGACCTACATTTCATGCCTTAGTCATGTTTGCATGTATTATGTGACTTGCCATGTTAAGATTTGCTATGATGAGTTTATCCTTGTTTTGTATGTACTTGATTTGCCTAAGTGTTATATGTATGCTTTGTTCCTCCCTTGCTATGCCCAGCCTAAGTTATGTTAAGCCGAGGTCATCCCAAGCCTGTAACTATTTCTGGAATCCCTTTGTTTGACCTCCACCTTTGTCCTGGCATATTGGCCGAGATGTGTATTATCTGGGCCGAGATGTCATCTTTGTTCCGAAGTGATCTTGTCCGGGAGTGGTGTGACCTAGACCGAGGTGTGGCACATCTGGGCCGAGGTGTGGCACAGCTTAGTCAAGTGTTGACCTTCCTAGCCGAGATCATTGTTACCTTAGTGCCGAAGTCTTGTTCCTTAGCCGAAGTCATTGTCCTTTGTTTGCCGATGTCTTGTCCTTTGCCGATGTCTTCTTGTTAGCCGATGTCATTACTTGCCGATGTGTTTGCCACCAAGCTTGCTGAGTACGCTTTGTCAGAACCTTGTCTTGTCCATCAGTCACCTTTTGAGGAGAACCAACCCGGTGCTGCCACGTGTCCGAGCTGAGTGTATATCAGCCGGCAGAGAGAGAGAAACCCATCATTTGATATTGTCACGACCCCAACCCGCCCCTAGGAGGTCGGCGCCGAGATGGCCAGTAATCCGAGATTACCAAAGGCCTCTTACAAGAATTCACACACAAATAGAGTAAACATATGGGGCTTACAAGTGCGGAAGCAATACATTAAAATACAAGTGGTCCATAAGAGTTGTGCATAAGTCAAATGGAATGACATACATCTTTATATAGCTTTACAATCCGAATACAACATGAACAAATTACATACTTTACATCTTAACAAAAGGCTGCTCAAGCCGACATAACAAAACACAAGACAAAGAACATAATCTTCAAGGTTGCCGACGTCCTCAACGCCGACCTAACATGCAAACAAACCTCGGCTACAAAACATGAATCTCGGCGGAGCCGACTTCTAACTTGGAACCTACATATATATAGAGAGGGTGAGTCTGGAAACTCAGTGAATGGTACAAATAATAAAGGGGTTCCATGAATGATTCCCGAGGTTCTTACAAAACAATACATATAACATAACTTGTCAAAACATGTACTTCGGCAAAACTTATATCAAAACATGTACTTGGGATCATCACATTCCAAACAAAACATATCCATCCGTTCCCAGACCGTCGATGGCAAAACATACTTATCATAGCTTATTCAAACATGCACTTATCATAACTTGTACAAAGCAGTCTTGGCTTAACTTATACAAAACATATACTTGAACTTGCTTATGTCATCAAACACTGTCCGCTTTAGGCCGGGTTGTTGGGCTTAATCCCCCTCACCTCGGACTCCTCACGGTTCACTTGTAGGCCGGGTTATTGGGCTTAGGTCCCCATCACCACGAGCTCCAACACAAAACAATAGTAGGCCGGGTTATTGGGCTTAGGTCCCCATCACCACGAGCTCCGACACAAAACAATAGTAGGCCGGGTTATTGGGCTTAGGTCCCCATCACCACGAGCTCCAAACAAAGCTTATACTTGACATACAACTTGTACTTGATACACGAAAATAGGGCAATCATTCATACTTAACAAATACGTTTCAAAACAAAGCAAAGCAAAGCTTTAACAAATCTTTATAACATAACTTTATTAGAAATACCACTCACTTAGTTCTTGGGACGTCGGATTCACAGCAAAGGTCCAAGTCCTACAAACACATGACAAAGTCTACTGAACATACTTCTCAAGACAAGTCTCATACACATGCAAATGATCTCGGGAAGACATGCTGGGAGTCAAAACACTGTTTTTACATGTCAAGGAGACATGTTGGGCACCAACCAGGTCTATGCCGAGGTCCCACACCTCCTGGCCGAGGTGTGGCTACCAAGGCTCCGGCGTGCAACTGCATGCCGAGGTTCATACAAGACAAACCAATGATGCAAGTGATCATGCAAGGTAGGCCAAGGTGAGATACAATGCTTGGCCTAAGTGTGAGTCTAAGCAAGAATGATCTCGGCGACTACACCTCGGGAAGTGAAGTCTGGAGATCTGGGTTTCCACCCGTGAAGAACATGAAGAACATGAACATGAACATGAAGAACATGAATGCCAAAATCATCATTTCCTTTATTCAAAACCTGGGTTTTCATGCTATGAGTTCACAGACAAGGACCTGGGCACCCATACTTGAAGATCATGCGAAAACAAACACAAAACATAAATCTTGGCTTGAGCTTTCGGATCAAAACATGGCTTTTCTTGAAGAACACTTTGAATATCATTTTCCTCCTTCAAAACCGAACTTCAAAACAATGCATGGCTTTCAAAACATACTCAATCATGCAATGCAATAACATAAACATGAAGAACATCAAGAGCAGATCAAGAATCTAACCTTAGATCACGAATCTAACGGTTGGATCTCTAGGAATCGAGCTTGGATCTCTACTCTCTCTCTAGAACTCCTCTCTCTTCCTTAGAGCTTCTCTCTCCTCTTCAAAACAAGAACATATCAAATGATGGGTTTCTCTCTCTCTGCCGGCTGATATACACTCAGCTCGGACACGTGGCAGCACCGGGTTGGTTCTCCTCAAAAGGTGACTGATGGACAAGACAAGGTTCTGACAAAGCGTACTCAGCAAGCTTGGTGGCAAACACATCGGCAAGTAATGACATCGGCTAACAAGAAGACATCGGCAAAGGACAAGACATCGGCAAACAAAGGACAATGACTTCGGCTAAGGACAGAACTTCGGCACTAAGGCAACAATGATCTCGGCTAGGAAGGTCAACACTTGACTAAGCTGTGCCACACCTCGGCCTAGATGTGCCACACCTCGGTCTAGGTCATACCACTCCCGGACAAGATCACTTCGGAACAAGGATGACATCTCGGCCTAGATAATACACATCTCGGCCTTGGCGATACACACCTCGGCCCAGATGATAATCATCTCGGCCAATATGCCCGAACAAAGGTGGAGGTCAGACAAAGTAGTTCTAGGCTTAGAATGACCTCGGCTTGGAACTGATCTAGGCTTAACATAACTTAGGCTTGGCATGACTTCGGCTAACATATCCTAGGCTCATCATGACCTAGGCTTCACACAGCAAGGGGGAACAAAGCATACATATACACTTAGACAATCACATAAGCACAAAGCAAGGCAAAATCCATTCATGCAATCTTAACATTACAAATCGTACAAATACATGCAAGCATGACTAAGGCATGAAATGTGGGTCCTTACAGACATGTTCTTGTTTTGAAGAGGAGAGAGAAGCTCTAAGGAAGAGAGAGGAGTTCTAGAGAGAGAGTAGAGATCCAAGCTCGATTCCTAGAGATCCAACCGTTAGATTCGTGATCTAAGGTTAGATTCTTGATCTGCTCTTGATGTTCTTCATGTTTATGTTATTGCATTGCATGATTGAGTATGTTTTGAAAGCCATGCATTGTTTTGAAGTTCGGTTTTGAAGGAGGAAAATGATATTCAAAGTGTTCTTCAAGAAAAGCCATGTTTTGATCCGAAAGCTCAAGCCAAGATTTATGTTTTGTGTTTGTTTTCACATGATCTTCAAGTATGGGTGCCCAGGTCCTTGTCTGTGAACTCATAGCATGAAAACCCAGGTTTTGAATAAAGGAAATGATGATTTTGGCATTCATGTTCTTCATGTTCATGTTCATGTTCTTCATGTTCTTCACGGGTGGAAACCCAGATCTCCAGACTTCACTTCCCGAGGTGTAGTCGCCGAGATCATTCTTGCTTAGACTCACACTTAGGCCAAGCATTGTATCTCACCTTGGCCTACCTCGCATGATCACTTGCATCATTGGTTTGTCTTGTATGAACCTCGGCATGCAGTTGCACGCCGGAGCCTTGGTAGCCACACCTCGGCCAGGAGGTGTGGGACCTCGGCATAGACCTGGTTGGTGCCCAGCATGTCTCCTTGACATGTAAAAACAGTGTTTTGACTCCCAGCATGTCTTCCCGAGATCATTTGCATGTGTATGAGACTTGTCTTGAGAAGTATGTTCAGTAGACTTTGTCATGTGTTTGTAGGACTTGGACCTTTGCTGTGAATCCGACGTCCCAAGAACTAAGTGAGTGGTATTTCTAATAAAGTTATGTTATAAAGATTTGTTAAAGCTTTGCTTTGCTTTGTTTTGAAACGTATTTGTTAAGTATGAATGATTGCCCTATTTTCGTGTATCAAGTATAAGTTGTATGTCAAGTATAAGCTTTGTTTGGAGCTCGTGGTGATGGGGACCTAAGCCCAATAACCCGGCCTACTATTGTTTTGTGTCGGAGCTCGTGGTGATGGGGACCTAAGCCCAATAACCCGGCCTACTATTGTTTTGTGTTGGAGCTCGTGGTGATGGGGACCTAAGCCCAATAACCCGGCCTACAAGTGAACCGTGAGGAGTCCGAGGTGAGGGGGATTAAGCCCAACAACCCGGCCTAAAGCGGACAGTGTTTGATGACATAAGCAAGTTCAAGTATATGTTTTGTATAAGTTAAGCCAAGAATGCTTTGTACAAGTTATGATAAGTGCATGTGTGAATAAGCTATGATAAGTATGTTTTGCCATCGACGGTCTGGGAACGGATGGATATGTTTTGTTTGGAATGTGATGATCCCAAGTACATGTTTTGATATAAGTTTTGCCAAGTATGTTTTGTTCATGTTATGCCAAGTGTATGTTTTGCTACAAGTTATGCCAAGTATGATTTGTATAAGTTTTGCCGAAGTACATGTTTTGACAAGTTATGTTATATGTATTGTTTTGTAAGAACCTCGGGAATCATTCATGGAACCCCTTTATTATTTGTACCATTCACTGAGTTTCCAGACTCACCCTCTCTATATATATGTAGGTTCCAAGCTAGAAGTCGGCTCTGCCGAGATGTATGTTTTGTAGCCGAGGTTTGTTTGCATGTTAGGTCGGCGTTGAGGACGTCGGCAACCTTGAAGATTATGTCCCTTGCCTTGTGTTTTATTATGTCGGCTTGAGCAGCCTTTTGTTAAGATGTAAAGTATGTATTTTGTTCATATTGTAATCGGATTGTAAAGCTATATAAAGATGTATGCCATTCCATTTGACTTATGCACAGCTCTCATGGACCATTTGTATGTTAAATTATTGCTTCCGCTCTTGTTAGCCCCATATGTATACTCTGATTGTGTGTGATCTTTGTAAGTTGGCCTTCGGTAATCTCGGATTACTGGCCATCTCGGCGCCGACCTTCTAGGGGCGGGTTGGGGTCGTGACACACCCAGACCCAATTCTTCCACTTTTTTTTTTTGTTTTGTTTTGTTTTTTTTTTTTAAAAAGTTGTTGCTCTGTGTTGTTGTTCTACGCTGAAACAAATTGCAATAGATAGTTGTACATGAAATTTTTTTTAAAAATTAAGCAGATAAAAATAATAAAAAAATTGAACAGATATATATACTGGATTATATGTGAGAAAGAATTTCAACATATAGAGAGAAAGAACCAAAGAGAGAGAAAGAAAGATTGCAACAGATCCTGATTTGGTGTATTTCAACAGATAATAAAATCGAACAGATAAAAATAAATTGAACATTGTGACTGGTTTGTTGAAAACATTAAAAATTTTGGATAGATATTTGAACAGACAAAAGATTAAAATTGAACTGATAACGAAATTTAGAAAAAAATTTGAAAAGATAGGGAAAAATGGTGAACAGATAGTCAACTTTTTTGAATATATAGACAAAAATAATAATTAAACACTTAAACGTAAATTTGAACATATAGAAGAAAAAATTCAATAGATAAATTAAGTAGTAAAATTGAAAACAAAACGTTTTTCAAAACAAATAAAAGGACTTCTGACGAAATAATTTTACTTAATGCCTGCAGAGGACCATCGGAGGAGAAGACTCCATTGATCCAGCTCCTTATGGACAGTTTTTTTTTTCAACCACACAGACCAAAGTCTTTTTTTTTTCCTTTTTTTTTTTTTTTTATGTTTTTTGATATTTGTTGTTGTCCTACGATGAAACAAATTGCAACAGATAGTTGTAAATGAAAAAAAAAATTTAAAATTAAGAAAATAAAAATAATAAAAAAATTGAACAGATATATATATTGGATTATATGGGAGAAAGAATTTGAACAGATGGAGAGAAAGAACCAAAGAAAGAGAAAGAAAGATTGCAACAGATCCTGATTTGGTGTATTTCAACAGATAATAAAATTGAACAGATAAAAATAAATTGAACATTGTGACTGGTTTGTTGAACAGATAAGATATTTTGGATAGATATTTGAACAGATAAGAGATTAAAATTGAATTGATAACAAAATCTAGAAAAAAAAATTGAAAATATAGGGGAAAAAAAGTGAACAGATAGTCAACTTTTTTTAATATAGAGGCAAAAAAAATAATTAAACACCTAAATGTAAATTTGAACATATACAAAAAAAAAATTCAACAGATAAATTAATTTGTAAAATTGAAAACAAAACGTCTTTCAAAACAAACAAAATGACTTCTCACCAAATTATTTTACTCAATGCCTGCAGAGGACCATCGGAGGAGAAGACTCCATTGATCCAGCTCCTTATGGACAGTTTTTTTTTCAGGCACACAGACCCAATTCTTCCCTTTTCTTTTTTTTTTTAAAGTTTTTGATCTGTGATGTTGTTCTACGACGAAACAAATTGCAACAGATAGTTGTAAATGAAAAAAAGATTAAAAATTAAGCAGATAAAATAACAAAAAAATTGAACAGATACATATATTCTGGATTATATGTGAGAAAGAATTTCAACAGATAGAGAGAAAGAACCAAAGAGAGAGAAAGAAAGATTGCAACAGATCCTGATTTGGTGTATTTCAACAGATAAAAATAAATTGACATTGTGACTGGTTTGTGGAATAGATAAGAAATTTTGGATAGATATTTGATCAGATAAGAGATCAAAATTGAATTGATAACAAAATCTATAAAAAAATTTGAAAAGATAGGGAAAAAAGGTGAACACATAGTCAACGTTTTTGAATATATAGACAAAAAAAAAAAATTAAACACCTTAATGTAAATTTGAACATATAGAAAAAAAAAATTCAACAGATAAATTAAGGAGTAAAATTGAAAACAAAACGTCTTTCAAAACAAACAAAAAGACTTCTTACCAAATTATTTTACTCAATGCCTGCAGAGGACCATCGGAGGAGAAGACTCCATTGATCCAGCTCGTTATGGACAATTTTTTTTTTCAAGCACACAGACCCAATTCTTCCATGTTTTTATTTTTATTTTTTTTAAGTTTTTGATTTGTGTTGTTGTTCTACAATGAAACAAATTGCAACAGACAGTTGTAAAAGAAAAAAAAATTAAAAATTAAGCAGATAATAATAATAAAAAAATTGAACAAATATATATATACTGCATTATATGTGATAAAAAATTTCAACAGATAGAGAGAAAGAACCAAAGAGAGAGAGAGAAAGATTGCAACAGATCCTGATTTGGTGTATTTCAACAGATAATAATATTGAACAGATAAAAATAAATTGAACACTGTGACTGGTTTGTTGAACAGATAAGAAATTTTGAATAGATATTTGAACAGATAAAACATTAAAATTGAATTGATAACAAAATCTAGAAAAAAATTTGAAAAGATAGGAAAAAAAGTGAACAGATAGTCAACTTTTTTGAATATATAGACAAAAAAAAATTAAACACAAAAATGTAAATTTCAACAGATAGAAAAAAAAAATTCAACAGATAAATTAAGGAGTAAAATTGAAAACAAAACGTCATTCAAAACAAACAAAAGACTTCTCACCAAATTATTTTACTCAATGCCTGCAGAGAACCATCGGAGGAGAAGACTCCATTGATCCAGCTCCTTATGGACAGTTTTTTTTTTCAACCACACAGACCCAATTATTTTCTTTTCTTTTTTTTTTTAAAAGTTTTTGATCTATGTTGTTGTTCTACGATGAAACAAATTGCAACAGATAGCTGTAAATGAAAAAAAAATTAAAAATTAAGCAGATAAAAATAATAAAAAAAATTGAACTGATATATATATATACTGGATTATATGTGAGAAAGAATTTCAACAGATAGAGAGAAAGAAAGATTGCAACAGATACTGATTTGGTGTATTTCAACAGATAATAAAATTGAACAGATAAAAATAAATTGAACATTCCGACTGGTTTGTTGAACAGATAAGAAATTTTGGATAGATATTTGAACAGATAATAGATTAAAATTGAATTGATAACAAAATCTAGAAAAAATTTGAAAAGATAGGGAGAAAAAGTGAACAGATAGTCAACTTTTTTGAATATATAGACAAAAAAAAAATTAAACACTAAAATGTAAATTTCAACAGATAGAAAAAAAAAATTCAACAGATAAATTAAGGAGTAAAATTGAAAACAAAACGTCTTTCGAAACAAACAAAAGGACTTCTCACCAAATTATTTTACTCAATGCCTGCAGAGAACCATCGGAGGAGAAGACTCCATTGATCCAGCTCCTTATGGACAGTTTTTTTTTCAACCACACAGACTCAATTCTTCTTCTTCTTCTTCTTCTTCTTCTTCTTCTTTAAGATTTTGATCTGTGTTGTTGTTCTACGATGAAACAAATTGCAACAGATAGTTGTAAATGAAAAAAAAATTAAAAATTAAGCAGATAAAAATTATAAAAAAAATTGAACAGATGTGTATATACTGGATTATATGTGAGTAAGAATTTCAAAAGATAGAGAGAAAGAACTAAAGAAAGAGAAAGAAAGATTGCAACAGATCCTGATTTGGTGTATTTCAACAGATAATAAAATTGAACAGAAAAAAATAAATTGAACATTGTGACTGGTTTGTTGAACAGATAAGAAATTAAAATTGAATTGATAACAAAATCTAGAAAAAAATTTGAAAGGATAGGGAAAAAAAAGTGAACAGATAGTCAACTTTTTTGAATATATAGACAAAAAAATAATAATTAAACACTAAAATGTAAATTTGAACTGATAGAAAAAAAAAATTCAACAGATAAATTAAGGAGTAAAATTGAAAACAAAACGTCTTTCAAAACAAACAAAAAGACTTCTCACCAAATCATTTTACTCAATGCCTGTAGAGAACCATCGGAGGAGAAGACTCCATTGATCCAGCTCCTTATGGACAGTTTTTTTTTTGTCAACCACACAGACCCAATTCTTCATTTTTTATTTTTTTTTATGTTTTTGATCTGTGTTGTTGTTCTACGATGAAACAAATTGCAACAGATAGTTGTAAATGAAAAAAAATTAAAAATTAAGCAGATAAAAATAATAAAAAAATTTGAATAGATATATATATATATATACTGGAATATATGTGAGAAATAATTTCAACAGATAGAGAGAAAGAACCAAAGAAAGAGAAAGAAAGATTGCAACAGATCCTGATTTGGTGTATTTCAACAGATAGTAAAATTGAATAGATAAAAATAAATTGAACATTGTGACTGGTTTGTTGAACAGATAAGAAATTTTGGATAGATATTTGAACAGATAAGTGATTAAAATTGAATTGATAACAAAATCTAGAAAAAAAATTGACAAGATAGGGAAAAAAAGTGAACAGATAGTCAACTTTTTTGAATATATAGACAAAAAAAAAATTAAACACTAAAATGTAAATTTGAACAGATAGAAAAAAAAAATTCAACAGATAAATTAAGGAGTAAAATTCAAAACAAAACGTCTTTCAAAACAAGCAGAAGGACTTCTCACCAAATTATTTTACTCAATGCGTGCAGAGAACCATCGGAGGAGAAGACTCCGTTGATCCAGCTCCTTATGGATAGTTTTTTTTTTTCAACCACACAGACCCAATTCTTCTTCATTTTTTTTTCTTTTTTTTCAAGTTTTTGATCTGTGTTGTTGTTCTACGATGAAACAAATTGTAACAGATAGTTGTAAATGAAAAAAAAAACTTAAAAATTAAGAAGATAAAAATTATAAAAAAAATTTAACAGATATGTATATACTGGATTATATGTGAGTAAGAATTTCAAAAGATAGAGAGAAAGAACCAAAGAAAGAGAAAGATTGCAACAGATCCTGATTTGGTGTATTTCAACAGATAATAAAATTGAACAGATAAAAATAAATTGAACATTGTGACTGGTTTGTTGAACGAATAAGAAATTTTGGATAGATATTTGAACAGATAAGAGATTAAAATTGAATTGATAACAAAATCTAGAAAAAAATTTGAAAAGATATGGAAAAAAAAGTGAACAGATAGTCAACTTTTTTGAATATATAGACAAAAAAATAATAATTAAACACTAATATGTATATTTGAACAGATTGAAAAAAAATTTAACAGATAAATTAAGGAGTAAAATTGAAAACAAAACGACTTTCAAAACAAACGAAAGGACTTCTGACCAAATTATTTTGCTCAATGCCTGCAGAGGACCATCGGAGGAGAAAACTCCATTGATCCAGCGCATTATGGACAGTTTTTTTTTTCAAGCACACAGACCCAATTCTTCCACTTTTTTTTAAGTTTTTGATCTGTGTTGTTGTTCTACGATGAAACAACTTGCAACAGATAGTTGTAAATGAAAAAAAAATTAAAAATTAAGCAGATAAAAATAATAAAAAAATGAACAGATATATATACTGGATTATATGTGAGAAAGAATTTCAACAGATAGAGAGAAAGAACCAAAGAGAGAGAAAGAAAGATTGCAACAGATCCTGATTTGGTGTGTTTCAACAGATAATAAAATTGAACAGATAAAAATAAATTGAACATTGTGACTGGTTTGTTGAACAGATAAGAAAATTTTGGATAGATAATTGAACAGATAAGAGATTAAAATTGAATTGATAATAAAATCTAGAAAAAAAATTGAAAAGATAAGGAAAGAAAAGGAACAGATAGTCAACTTTTTTGAATATATAGACAAAAAAAAATAATTAAACACAAATATGTATATTTGAACAGATAGAAAAAAAAATTCAACAGATAAATTAAGGAGTAAAATTGAAAACCAAACGTCTTTCAAAACAAAAAAAAGGACCGCTGACCAAATTATTTTACTCAATGCCTGCAGAAGACCATCGGAGGAGAAGTCTCCATTGATCCAGCTCCTTATGGACATTTTTTTTTTCAAGCACACAGACCCAATTCTTCAACTTTTTTTTTATTTATAAGTTTTTGATCTGCGCTGTTGTTCTACGATGAAACAACTTGCAACAGATAGTATTAAATGAAAAAAAATTTGAATAGATAAGAGATTAAAATTGAATTGATAACAAAATCTAGAAAAAAATTTAAAAAGACAGGGAAAAAAAGTAAACAGATAGTCAACTTTTTTGAATATACAGACAAAAAAAATAATTAAACACTAAAATGTAAAGTTGAACAGATTGAAAAAAAAAATTCAACAGATAAATTGAGGAGTAGAATTGAAAACAAAACGTCTTTCAAAACAAATAAAAGGACTTCTCATCAAATTATTTTACTCAATGGCTGCAGAGAACCATCGGAGGAGAAGACTCCGTTGATCCAGCTCCCTATAGACATTTTTTTTTTCAACCACACAGACCCAATTTTTCCACTTTGTTCTTTTTTTTTTTCTTTTTTTTTTTTATGTTTTTGATCTGTGTTGTTGTTCTACGACGAAACAAATTGCAACAGATAGTTGTAAATGAAAAAAAAAATTAAAAATTAAGCAGATAAAAATAATAAAAAAAAATTGAACAGATATATATATACTGGATTATAGGTGAGAAAGAATTTCAACAGATAGAGAGAAAGAACAAAAGAGAGAGAAAGAAAGATTGCAACAGATCCTGATTTGGTGCATTTCAACAGATAATAAAATTGAACTGATAAAAATAAATTGAACATTGTCACTGGTTTGTTGAACAGATAAGAAATTTTGGATAGATATTTGAACAGATAAGAGATTAAAATTGAATTGATAACAAAATCGAAATTTTTTTTTCAATAGATAGGGAAAAAAAGTGAACAGATAGTCTACTTTTTTGAATATATAGGCAAAAAAAAAAATAATTAAACACTTAAACGTAAATTTGAACATATAGAAAAAAAATTCAACAGATAAATTAAGGAGTAAAATTGAAAAAAAAAACTCTTTCAAAACAAACAAAAAGACTTCTGACCAAATTATTGTACTCAATGCCTGCAGAGGACCATCGGAGGAGAAGACTCCATTGATCCAACTCCTTATGGACAGTTTTTTTTTTCAAGCACACAGACCATATTCTTCCACCTTTTTTTTTTTTTTTTTTTTTTAAGTTTTTGATCGTTATTGTTGTTCTACGATGAAACAAATTGCAACAGATAGTTGTAAATGAAAAAAAAATCTAAAAATTAAGTACACAAAAATATTAAAAAAATTGAACAGATATATATATATTGGATTATACCTGAGAAAGAATTTCGACAAATAGAGAGAAAGAACTAAAGAGAGAGAAATAAAGATTGCAACAGATCCTGATTTGGTGTATTTCAATAGATAATAAAATTGAACAGATAAAAATAAATTGAACATTGTGACTGGTTCGTAGAACAGATAAGAAATTTTCGATAGATATTTGAACAGATAAGAGATTAAAATTGAATTGATAATAAAATTTAGAAAAAAATTTGAAAACATAGGGAAAGAAGTCGAACAGATAGTCAACTTTTTTGAATATATAGATTAAAAAAATAATTAAACACTAAAATGAAAATTTCAACAGATAGAAAAAAAAATTCAACAGATAAATTAAGGAGTAAAATTGAAAACAAAACGTCTTTCAAAACAAACAAAAAGACTTCTCACCAAATCATTTTACTCAATGCCTGCAGAGAACCATCGGAGGAGAAGACTCCATTGATCCAGCTCCTTATGGACAGTTTTTTTTTCAAGCACACAGACCCAATTCTTCCACTTTTTTTTTTTTTTTCAAGTTTTTGATCTGTGTTGTTGTTCTACGATGAAACAAATTGCAACAGATAGTTATAAATGAAAAAAAATTAAAAATTAAGCAGATAGAATTAATAAAAAAATTGAACAGATATATATACTGGATTATATGTGAGAAAGAATTTCAACAGATAGAGAGAAAGAACCGAAGAGAGAGAAAGAAAGATTGCAACAGATCCTGATTTTGTGTATTTCAACAGATAATAAAATTGAGCAGACAAAAATAAATTGAACATTGTGACTAGTTTGTTGATCAGATAAGAAATTTTGGTTAGATATTTGAACAGATAAGAGATTAAAATTGAATTGATAACAAAATCGAGAAAAAAAACTTGAAAAGATATGGAAAAAAAGTGAACAGATAGTCAGCTTTTTTGAATATATAGACAAAAAAAATAATTAAACACTAAAATGTAAATTTGAACAGATAGAAAAAAAATTCAACAGATAAATTAAGGAGTAAAATTGAAAACAAAACGCCTTTCAAAACAAATAAAAGGACTTCTCATCAAATTATTTTACTCAATGCCTGCAGAGAACCATCGGAGGAGAAGACTTCATTGATCCAGCTCCTTATGGACAGTTTTTTTTTTCAACCACACAGACCCAATTCTTTTACTTTTTTTTTTTAAGTTTTTAATCTGTGTTGTTGTTCTACGATGAAACAAATTGCAACAGATAGTTGTAAATGAAAAAAAAATTAAAAATTAAGCAGATAAAAATAATAAGAAAATTGAACAGATATATATATACTGGATTATATGTGAGAAAGAATTTCAACAGATAGAGAGAAAGAACCAAAGAGAGAGAAAGAAAGATTGCAACAGATCCTGATTTGGTGTATTTCAACAGATAATAAAATTGAACAGATAAAAATAAATTGAACATTGTGACTGGTTCGTTGAACGGATAAGAAATTCTGGATAGATATTTGAACAGATAAGAGATTAAAATTGAATTGATAATAAAATCTAGAAAAAAATTTAAAAAGATGTCACGACCCCAACCCGCCCCTAGTAGGATGGTGCCGTGATGGCCAGTAATCCGTGATTACCGAAGGCCAACTTACAAGTTCAAACACAATCAGAGTATGATATGTGGGGCTCACAAATGCGGAAGCAATAAATTAGAATACGAGTAGTCCATAAGAGCTGTGCATAGATCAAATGTAATGACAAACATAACATGGCTTTACATTCGGTTGATAATAAACAAAATACATATTGCAATCTTGATCAAAAGGCTTCTAAAGCCGACATGTGCAAATACAGTAATTACAAGCCAAAGAAGCATAATTTTCAAGATTCGCCGACGTAAATACAAATTTGCCGACATAGAACAAGTCAAGCCGACACGTCAAAAATCCCAAAACAAGCTTTGCAAAACACATCTAGGCGTCGCCGCCGTCCTGCTCATCACCTACATATATATAGAGAGGGTAAGCTTGGATACTCAGTGAATGGTACTAGTAATAAAGGTTTCGCATGAATAATAGCCGAAATCCTTTCAAAACAAAACATGCCAAAACCATACGAATATTAGCCGAGATCCTTTTCAAAGCAAAACACATCAAATCTTATCAAAACAAAGGATGAACCGTATTCATCTATCAAGTCTTACAAATCTCAAGGGATGCTTACTGGCATCGGCAAAACACAAATCAAGCTTTCCGAACAACAATCCACGCGGTAATCCGTCAGTGGCAAAGCAAGGGACTGCACGATCCGTAATCGATCAGTCAAGGTACTGCGAAAGTTTATAGTCCTCCAGCACAAGGGACTTGTGTTACTTAAGCCTGTAGCTCTTTTTTAACACGAGGGTGCTGCGAAAGTTTAGAGTCCTCCAGCACGAGGGACTTGTGTTACTTAGGCCCGAAGCCCTTTTCAACACAATAGCTTTTCCAAGAAAGGACCGTATCCTTTTTAACACAAGGGTGCTGCAAAAGTTTAGAGTCCTCCAGCACAAGGGACTTTTATACTTAGTGCTGCGAAAGTTTAGAGTCCTCCAGCACATGGGACTTTCCAAATATGACACCAAAACAAGGCTCATACTTGACACGTCAAAACAAGGCTAATCATTCATGCTTGTCAAATACGTTCATCAAAACAAAGCAAAGCAAGATTTATCAAAACATTACAACATAGCTTTATTAAAAGCACCACTCACCTAGATCTCCTCGGGTGTAGGCTCAAAGCAAAGGTCAAAGTCCTACAATCACATGGCAAATCACATTTTCAAAACAAGCTTTACATACATGCAAATGATCTCGGCATTCTCACCAGATCCAAGTCAATAACAAAACAAAACATGCTGGGAGTTAAAACACTGTTTTTCCCACTTCACGGAAACACACTGGGTACCAACCAGGTCTTTGCCGAGGTCCCACACCTCCTTGCCGAGGTGTGGTCCCGATGGCCACATCCAAAAGCAAAGTCGGGAAAACCTGGGTTTCCCTTTGAAGAACATGAAGAACATGATGATCATGATCATGAAGGAGATGAAGGCAAAGGTCATAACTTGTTATCACAAAAATCTGAGATTTCATGCCATGAGTTCAAAAACATGGACCTGGGTACCCACTCAAGGAAATCATGTAAAAACAAACACAAAACATGGTTCTTGTAACAAACTTTCGAATCAAAACGAGACTTTTCTTCAAGAATACATGAACACCATTTTCTCTTCCAAAACCAACTTCAAATCAATGCATGGCATGCAAAACAGATTCGATCATGCAATGCAGCTAGATGATCGACAAGAATAACAAGAGTAGGTCAAGATTCTAACCTCAAAACCCGAATATAACGGTTCAAGCACCAAAGATCAAGCTCGAAAATCAACTTCTCTCTCTAAGAACTCTTTCTTCTTCCTCTAGAGCTTCTCTCTCTAAAGACAAAGATTTGAGACAAAAATGATTTGTTTCTAGGTCTGCCGGCTGTCTTAACCTTCAGGTCGGACACGTGGCGCTACCGGGTTGGTTTAACTCAAAAAGGTGATTGATTGAAAAGACAAGTCTCTGACAAAGCGTATCAAACAAGCTAAGGCAAAACACATCGGCAATCAATGACATCGGCTAAAGACAAAGCTTCGGCAACAGGGTAACAAAGACATCGGCTGGCGAGGACGACACTTGACTAAGCTGGGCCACACCTTGGCCTGGGTGTGCTACATCTCGGTCTAGGCCATACCTGCCCAGGAACAAAAATCACTAAGTGCAAAACATCTCGGCCTAGATGGTGACATCTCGGCCAGCGTGCCGGGGTGAAGATGGAGGTCAAACAAGTGGTTCCAAAATAGTTCTAAGTACAAAGGTTCAGAGGCGAACTAGGCTAAACTGACCTCGGCTACACACCAAGTAAGAATCAAAATCAAGCAAGCAATACTTAAACAAAACAAGACGAAACAAGATAAACAAGATCTATAATCATAACAAGACAAGATCATACATGAATGTATGCAAGCATAACTGAGTCAAGGTGAGGGTTGTTACAAAAGATAGGAAAAAAAAGTGAACAGATAGTCAACTTTTTTGAATATATAGACAAAAAAAAAATAATTAAACAATAAAATGTAAATTTGAACAGATAGAAAAAAAATTCAACAGATAAATTGAGGAGTAAAATTGAAACAAAACATCTTTGAAAACAAATAAAAGGACTTCTCATCAAATTATTTTACTCAATGCCTGCAGAGAACCATCGGAGGAGAAGACTCCATTGATCTAGCTCCTTATGGACAGTTTTTTTTTTCAACCACATAGACCCAATTCTTCCACTTTTTTTTTTTTAAGTTTTTGATCTGTGTTGTTGTTCTACGATGAAACAAATTGCAACAGATGGTTGTAAATGAAAAAAAAAATTAAAAATTAAGCAGATAAAAATATTAAAAAAATTGAACAGATATATATAAACTAGATTATATGTAAGAAAGAATTTCAACAGATAGAGAGAAAGGACCAAAGAGAGAGAAAGAAAGATTGCAACAGATCCTGATTTGGTGCATTTCAACAGATAATAAAATTGAACAGATAAAAATAAATTGAACATTGTGACTGGCTCGTTGAACAGATAAGAAATTTTGGATAGATATTTGAACAGATAAGAGATTAAAATTGAATTGATAATAAAATCTAGAAAAATATTTGAAAAGATAGGGAAAAAAAGTGAACAGATAGTCAACTTTTTTGAATATATAGGAAAAAAAATAATTAAACACTAAAATGTAAATTTGAAAAGATAGAAAAAAAAATTCAACAGATAAATTAAGGAGTAAAATTGAAAACAAAATGTCTTTCAAAATAAACAAAAGGACTTCTGACAAAATTTTTTTACTCAGTGCCTGCAGAGGACCATCAGAGGAGAAGACTCCATTGATCCGGCTCCTTATGTAGAGTTTTTTTTTCAAGCACACAGACCCAATTCTTCCACTTTTTTTATTTTTATTTTTTTTTAAGTTTTTGATCTGTGTTGTTGTTCTACGATGAAACAACTTGCAACAGATAGTTGTAAATGAAATTTTTTTTTTAAAATTAAGCAGATAAAAATATTAAAAAAATTGATTAGATATATATATACTGCATTATACCTGAGAAAGAATTTCAACAAATAGAGAGAAAGAACCAAAGAGAGAGAAAGAAAGATTGCAACAGATCCTGATTTGGTGTATTTCAATAGATAATAAAATTGACCAGATAAAAATAAATTGAACATTGTGATTGGTTCGTTGAATAGATAAGAAATTTTGGTTAGATATTTGAACAGATAAGAGATTAAAATTGAATTGATAATAAAATATAGAAAAAAAAATTGAAAACATAGGGAAAAAAAGTGAACAGATAGTCAACTTTTTTGAATATATAGATAAAAAAAAATAATTAAACACTAAAATGTAAATTTGAACAGATAGAAAAAAAATTCAACAGATAAATTAAGGAGTAAAATTGAAAACAAAACGTCTTACAAAACAAACAAAAGGACATCTGACCAAATTATTTTACTCAATGCCTGCAGAGAACCATCGGAGGAGAAAACTCCATTGATCCAGCTTCTTATGGACAATTTTTTTTTTAAGCACACAGACCCAATTCTTCCACTTTATTTTTTTTATTTTTTTTTCTTTTAAGTTTTTGATCTGTGTTGTTGTTCTACGATGAAACAAATTGCAACAGATAGTTATAAATGAAAAAAAAATTAAAAATTAAGCAGATAGAAATAATAAAAAAAATTGAACAGATATATATACTGGATTATATGTGAGAAAGAATTTAAACAGATAGAGAGAAAGAACCAAAGAGAGAGAAAGAAAGATCGCAACAGATCCAGATTTGGTGTATTTCAATAGATAATAAAATTGAACAGACAAAAATAAATTGAACATTGTGACTAGTTTGTTGAACAGATAAGAAATTTTGGATAGATATTTGAACAGATAAGAGATTAAAATTGAATTGATAACAAAATTGAGAAAAAAACTTGAAAAGATAGGGAAAAAAGTGAACAGATAGTCAGCTTTTTTGAATATATAGACAAAAAAAATAATTAAACACTAAAATGTAAATTTGAACAGATAGAAAAAAAATTCAACAGATAAATTAAGGAGTAAAATTGAAAAAGAAAACGTCTTTCAAAACAAATAAAAGGACTTCTCATCAAATAATTATACTCAATGCCTACAGAGAACCATCGGAGGAGAAGACTCCATTGATCCAGCTCCTTATGGACAGTTTTTTTTTTCCAACCACACAGACCCAATTCTTTTACCTTTTTTTTTTTTAAGTTTTTAATCTGTGTTGTTGTTCTACGATGAAACAAATTGCAACAGATAGTTGTAAATGAAAAAAAAATTAAAAATTAAGAAGATAAAAAGAATAAAAATATTGAACAGATATATATATACTGGATTATATGTGAGAAAGAATTTCAACAGATAGAGAGAAAAAACCAAAGAGAGAGAAAGAAAGATTGCAACAGATCCTGATTTGGTGTATTTCAATAGATAATAAAATTGAACAGATAAAAATAAATTGAACATTGTGACTGGTTTGTTGAACAGATAAGAAATTTTGGATAGATATTTGAACAGATAAGAGATTAAAATTGAATTGATAATAAAATCTAGAAAAAAACTTGAAAAGATAGGGAAAAGAAGTGAACAGATAGTCAACTTTTTTGAACATATAGACAAAAAAAATAATTAAACAATTAAATGTAAATTTTAACATATAGAAAAAAAATTCAACCGATAAATTAAGGAGTAAAATTGAAAACAAAACGTCTTTCAAAACAAACAAAAGGCTTCTCACCAAATTATTTTACTCAATGCCTGCAGAGGACCATCGGGGAAGAAGACTCCATCGATCCAGTTCCTTATGGATAGTTTTTTTTTCAACCACACAGACCCAATTCTTCCACCTTTTTTTTTTTTTTAAAGTTTTTGATCCGTGTTGTTGTTCTACGAGAAAACAAATTGCAACAGATAGTTGTAAATGAAAAAAAAATAAAAATTAAGCAGATAAAAATATTTAAAAAATTGAACAGATATATATATTGGCTTATATGTGAGAAAAAATTTCAACAGATAGAGAAAAAGAACCAAAGAGAGAAAGAAAGATTGCAACAGATCCAGATTTGGTGTATTTCAACAGATAATAAAATTGAACAGATAAAAATAAATTAAACATTGTGACTAGTTTTTTGAACAGATAATAAATTTTGGATAGATATTTGAACAGATAAGAGATTAAAATTGAATTGATAATAAAATCTAGAAAAAAATTTGAAAAGATAGGGAAAATAAGTGAACAGATAGTCAACTTTTTTGAACATATAGACAAAAAAAAAATAATTAAACACTTAAATGTAAATTTTAACATATAGAAAAAAAATTCAACAGATAAATTAAGGAGTAAAATTGAAAACAAAACGTTTTTCAAAAAAAACAAAAAGGCTTCTCACCAAATTATTTTACTCAATGCCTGCAGAGGACCATCGGAGAAGAAGACTTCATTGATCCAGTTCCTTATGGACAGTTTTTTTTTCAACCACACAGACCCAATTCTTCCACCTTTGTTTTTTTTTAAAAGTTTTTGATCTGTGTTGTTGTTCTACGATGAAACAAATTGCAACAGATTGTTGTAAATGAAAAAAATAAAATAAAAATTAAGCAGATAAAAATAATAAAAAAATAGAACAGATATATATATTGGATTATATATGAGAAAAAATTTCAGCAGATAGAGAGAAAGAACCAAAGAGAAAGGAAGAAAGATTGCAATAGATCCTGATTTGGTGTATTTCAACAGATAATAAAATTGAACAGATAAAAATAAATTGAACATTGTGACTGATTCGTTGAACAGATAAGAAATTTTGGGTAGATATTTGAACAGATAAGAGATCAAAATTGAATTGATAACAAAATCTAGAAAAAAATTTGAAAAGATAGAGAAAAAAAAGTTAACAGATAGTCAACTTTTTTGAATATATAGACAAAAAAAAATAATTAAACACTTAAATGTAAATTTGAACATATAGAAAAAATATTCAACAGATAAATTAAGGAGTAAAATTGAAAACAAAACGTCTTTCAAAACAAACAAAAGGACTTCTCACCAAATTAATTTACTCAATGCCTGCAGAGGACCATCGGAGGAGAAGAATCCATTGATCCAGCTCTTTATAGACATTTTTTTTTTCAAGCACAAAGACCATATTCTTCCAAATTTTTTTTTTTTTTTTTTTTTTTTTTAAGGTTTTGATCTGTGTTGTTGTTCTACGAAGAAACAAATTCCAACATATAGTTGTTAATGAAAAAAAATTTAAAAATTAAGCGGATAAAAATATTTAAAAAATTGAACAGATATATATATATATATACTGGATTATATGTCAGAAAGAATTCGAACAGATAGAGAGAAAGAACCAAAGAGAGAGAAAGAAAGATTGCAACAGATCCAAATTTGGTGTATTTAAATAGATAATAAAATTGAACAGACAAAAATAAATTGAACATTGTGGCTAGTTTGTTGAACAGATAAGAAATTTTGGATAGATATTTGAACAGATGAGAGATGAAAATTGAATTGATAACAAAATCGGGAAAAAAACTTGAAAAGATAGGAAAAAAAGTGAACAGATAGTCAGCTTTTTTGAATATATAGACAAAAAAAATAATTAAACACTAAAATGTAAATTTGAACAGATAGAAAAAAAATTCAATAGATAAATTAAGGAGTAAAATTGAAAAAGAAAACGTCTTTCAAAACAAATAAAAGGACTTCTCATCAAATAATTTTACTCAATGCCTATAGAGAACCATCGGAGGAGAAGACTCCATTGATCCAGCTCCTTATGGACAGTTTTTTTTTTCCAACCACACAGACCGAATTCTTTTACTTTTTTTTTTTTTTTTTTTAAAGTTTTTAATCTGTGTTGTTGTTCTACGATGAAACAAATTGCAACAGATAGTTGTAAATGAAAAAAAATTAAAAATTAAGCAGATAAAAATAATAAAAAAATTGAACAGATATATATATACTGGATTATATGTGAGAAAGAATTTCAACAGATAGAGAGAAATAACCAAAGAGCGAGAAAGAAAGATTGCAACAGATCCTGATTTGGTGTATTTCAACAGATAATAAAATTGAACAGATAAAAATAAATTGAACATTGTGACTGGTTTGTTGAACAGATAAGAAATTTTGGATAGATATTTGAACAGATAAGAGATTAAAATTGAATTGATAATAAAATCTAGAAAAAAATTTGAAAAGATAGGGAAAAAAAGTGAACAGATAGTCAACTTTTTTGAACATATAGACAAAAAAAAATAATTAAACACTTAAATGTAAATTTTAACATATAGAAAAAAAATTCAACCGATAAATTAAGGAGTAAAATTGAAAACAAAACGTCTTTCAAAACAAACAAAAGGACTTCTCACCAAATTATTTTACTCAATGCCTGCAGAGGACCATCGGAGAAAAAGACTCCATTGATCCAGTTCCTTATGGACAGTTGTTTTTTCAACCACACAGACCCAATTCTTCACCCTTTTTTTTTTTTTAAAGTTTTTGATCCGTGTTGTTGTTCTACGATGAAACAAATTGCAACAGATAGTTGTAAATGAAAAAAAAATAAAAATTAAGCAGATAAAAATAATAAAAAAATTGAACAGATATATATATTGGATTATATGTGAGAAAAAATTTCAACAGATAGAGAGAAAGAACCAAAGAGAGAAAGAAAGATTGCAACAGATCCTGATTTGGTGTATTTCAACAGATAATAAAATTGAACAGATAAAAATAAATTGAACATTGTGACTAGTTTTTTGAACAGATAAGAAATTTTGGATATATATTTGAACAGATATGAGATTAAAATTGAATTGAGAATAAAGTCTAGAAAAAAATTTGAAAACATAGGGAAAAGAAGTGAACAGATAGTCAACTTTTTTGAACATATAGACAAAAAAAAATAATTAAACACTTAAATTTAAATTTTAACATATAGGAAAAAAATTCAACAGATAAATTAAGGAGTAAAATTGAAAACAAAACGTCTTTCAAAACAAACAAAAAGACTTCTCACCAAATTATTTTACTCAATGCCTGCAGAGGACCATCGGAGAAGAAGACTTCATTGATCCAGCTCCTTATGGACAGTTTTTTTTTTCAACCACACAGACCCAATTCTTCCACCTTTTTTTTTTTTTTTTTAAGTTTTTGATCCGTGTTGTTGTTCTACGATGAAACAAATTGCAACAGATAGTTGTAAATGAAAAAAATAAATAAAAATTAAGCAGATAAAAATAATAAAAAAATTGAACAGATATATATATATTGGATTATATATGAGAAAAACTTTCCGCAGATAGAGAGAGAACCAAAGAGCGAGAAAGAAAGATTGCAACAGATCCTGATTTGGTGTATTTCAACAGATAATAAAATTGAACAGATAAAAATAAATTGAACATTGTGACTAGTTTTTTGAACAGATAAGAAATTTTGGATATATATTTGAACAGATATGAGATTAAAATTGAATTGAGAATAAAATCTAGAAAAAAATTTGAAAAGATAGGGAAAAGAAGTGAACAGATAGTCAACTTTTTTGAACATATAGACAAAAAAAAAAAATTAAACACTTAAATGTAAATTTTAACATATAGAAAAAAAAATTCAACCGATAAATTAAGGAGTAAAATTGAAAACAAAACGTCTTTCAAAACAAACAAAAGGACTTCTTGCCAAATTATTTTACTCAATGCCTGCAGAGGACCATCGGAGAAAAAGACTCCATTGATCCAGTTCCTTATGGACAGTTGTTTTTTCAACCACACAGACCCAATTCTTCACCCCCTTTTTTTTTTTTTTAAAGTTTTTGATCCGTGTTGTTGTTCTACGATGAAACAACTTGCAACAGATAGTTGTAAATGAAAAAAAAAATTAAAAATTAAGCAGATAAAAATAATAAAAAATTGAACAAATATATATATACTGGATTATATATGAGAAAGAATTTCAACAGATAGAGAGAAAGAACCAAAGACAGAGAAAGAAAGATTGCAACAGATCCTGATTTGGTGTATTTCAACAGATAATAAAATTGAACAGATAAAAATAAATTGAGCATTGTGACTGGTTTTTTGAACAGATAAGAAATTTTGGATAGATATTAGAACAGATAAGCGATTAAAATTGTATTGATAACAAAATCTAGAAAAAAATTTGAAAAGATAGGGAAAAAAAGTGAACAGATAGTCAACTTTTTTGAATATATAGACAAGAAAAAATAATTAAACACTAAAATGTAAATTTGAACAGTTAGAAAAACAATTCAACAGATAAATTAAGGAGTAAAATTGAAAACAAAACGTTTTTCAAAACAAATAAAAGGACTTCTCATCAAATTATTTTACTCAATGCCAGCAGAAAACCATCGGAGGAGAAGACTCTATTGATCCAACTACTTATGGACAGTTTTTTTTTTCAACCACACAGACCATATTCTCCCCCTTATTTATTTATTTTTTTAAGTTTTTGATCCTTGTTGTTGCTCTACGACGAAAGAAATTGCAACAGATAGTTGTAAATGAAAAAAAAATTAAAAATTAAGCAGACAAAAATATTAAAAATATTGAACAGATATATATATATTGGATTATATGTGAGAAAGAATTTCAACAGATTGAGAGAAAGAACCAAAGAGAGAGAAAGAAAGAAAGATTGCAACAGATCCTGATTTGGTGTATTTCAACAGATAATAAAATTGAACAGATAAAAATAAATTGAACATTGTGACTGGTTTGTCGAACAGATAAGAAATTTTGGATAGATATTTGAACAGATAAGAGATTAAAATTGAATTGATAATAAAATCTAGAAAAAAATTTGAAAACATAGGGAAAAGAAGTGAACAGATAGTCAACTTTTTCGAATATATAGACAAAAAAAAAATTAAACACTAAAATGTAAATTTGAACAGATAGAAAAAAAAATTCAACAAATAAATTAAGGAGAAAAATTGAAAACAAAACGTCTTTCAAAACAAACAAAAGGACTTCTGACCAAATTATTTTACTCAATGACCGCAGAGGACCATCGGAGGAGAAGACTCCATTGATCCAGCTCCTTACGGACAGTTTTTTTTTTCAAGCACACAGACCCAATTCTGTCACATTTTTTTTTTTAAGTTTTTGATCTGTGTTATTGTTCTACGATGAAAAAAATTGCAACAGTTAGTTGTAAATGAAAAAAAAATTAAAAATTAAGCAGATAAAAATATTAAAAAAATTGAACAAATATATATATACTGGATTATATGTGAGAAAGAATTTCAACAGATAGAGAGAAAGAACCAAAGAGAGAGAATGAAATATTGCAACAGATCTTGATTTGGTGTATTTCAACAGATAATAAAATTGAACAGATAAAAATAAATGGAACATTTTGACCGGTTTGATGAACAGATAAGAAATTTTGGATAGATATTTGAACAGATAAGAGATTAAAATTGAATTGATAATAAAATCTAGAAAAAAATTTGAAAAGATAGGGAAAAAAAGTGAACAGATAGTCAACTTTTTTGAATATATAGAAAAAAAAAAGTAATTAAACACTTTAATGTAAATTTGAACATATAGAAAAAAAAATTCAACAGATAAATTAAGGAGTAAAATTGAAAACAAAACATCTTTCAAAACAAACAAAAGGACTTCTGACCAAATTATTTTACTCAATGCCCGCAGAGGACCATCGGAGGAGAAGACTCCATTGATCCAACTCCTTATCGACAGTTTTTTTCTTCAAGCACACAGCCCCAATTCTTCCACGTTTTTTTTTTTTTTAAATTTTTTGATCTGTGTTTTTGTTCTACGATGAAACAAATTGCAACCGATAGTTGTAAATGAAAGAAGAAATTAAAAATTAATAAGAAAAAAATAATAAAAAAAATTGAGTAGATATATATGTACTGGGTTATCTGTGAGAAAGAATTTCAACAGATAGAGAGAAAGAACCAAAGAGAGAGAAAGAAAGATTGCAACAGATCCTGATTTGGTGTATTTCAACGATAATAAAATTGAACAGATAAAAATAAATTGAACATTGTGACTGGTTCGTTGAACAGATAAGAAATTTTGGATAGATATTTGAGCAGATAAGAGATTAAAATTGAATTGATGACAAAATCTAGAAAAAAATTTGAAAAGATAGGGAAAAAAAGTGAACAGATATTCAACTTTTTTGAATATATAGACAAAAAAAAAATTAAACACTAAAATGTAAATTTGAACAGATAAAAAAAAATTAAACAGATAAATTAAGGAGTAAAATTGAAAACAAAACGTCTTTCAAAACAATTAAAAGGACATCTCATCAAATTATTTTACTCAATGCCTGCAGAGAACCATCGGAGGAGAAGGCTCCATTGATCCAGCTCCTTATGAACATTTTTTTTTTTCAACCACCAAGACCCAATTCTTCCACTTTTTTTTTTTTTGTTTTGTTTCGTTTTTTTTTTTTTGAAAAAAAATTTGTTGATCTGTGTTGTTCTACGCTGAAACAAATTGCAATAGATAGTTGTAAATGAATTTTTTTAAAAAAAAATTAAGCAGATAAAAATAATTAAAAACAATTGAAGAGATATATATACTGGATTATATGCGAGAAAGAATTTCAACATATAGAGAGAAAGAACCAAAGAGAGAGAAAGAAAGATTGCAACAGATCCTGATTTGGTGTATTTCAACAGATAATAAAATGGAACAGATAAAAATAAATTGAGCATTGTGACTGGTTTGTTGAAAAGATAAAAAATTTTGGATAGATATTTGAACAGATAAGAGATTAAAATTGAACTGATAACAAAATTTAGGAAAAAATTTGAAAAGATAGGGAAAAAAAGTGAACAGATAGTCAACTTTTTTGAATATATAAACAAAATAAATAATTAAACACTTAAATGTAAATTTGAACATATAGAAAAAAAAATTAAATAGATAAATTAAGGAGTAAAATTGAAAACAAAACGTTTATCAAAACAAACAAAAGGACTTCTGACGAAATAATTTTACTCAATGCCTGCAGAGGACCATCAGAGGAGAAGACTCCATTGATCCAGCTCCTTATGGACAGTTTTTTTTTTCAACCACACAGACCAAAGTCTTTTTTTTTTCCTTTTTTTTTATGTTTTTGATCTGTGTTGTTGTCCTACGATGAAACAAATTGCAACAGATAGTTGTAAATGAAAAAAAAATTAAAAATTAAGAAAATAAAAATAATAAAAAAATTGAACAGATATATATATACTGGATTATATGGGAGAAAGAATTTGAACAGATAGAGAGAAAGAACCAAAGAAAGAGAAAGAAAGATTGCAACAGATCCTGATTTGGTGTATTTCAACAGATAATAAAATTGAACAGATAAAAATAAATTGAACATTGTGACTGGTTTGTTGAACAGATAAGAAATTTTGGATAGATATTTGAACAGATAAGAGATTAAAATTGAATTGATAACAAAATCTAGAAAAAAAGTTGAAAAGATAGGGAAAAAAAGTGAACAAATAGTCAACTTTTTTGAATATAGAGACAAAAAAAAAATTAAACACCTAAATGTAAATTTGAACATATACAAAAAAAAATTCAACAGATAAATTAAGTAGTAAAATTGAAAACAAAACGTCTTTCAAAACAAACAAAAGGACTTCTCACCAAATTATTTTACTCAATGCTACCAGAGGACCACCGGAGGAGAAGACTCCATTGACCCAGCTCCTTATGGACAGTTTTTTTTTTCAGGCACACAGACCCAATTCTTCCCCGTTTTTTTTTTTTTTTTAAAGTTTTTGATCTGTGTTGTTGTTCTACGACGAAACAAATTGCAACAGATAGTTGTAAATGAAAAAAAGATTAAAAATTAAGCAGATAAAATAATAAAAAAATTGAACAGATATATATCTTCTGGATTATATATGAGAAAGAATTTCAACAGATAGAGAGAAAGAACCAAAGAGAGAGAAAGAAAGATTGCAACAGATCCTGATTTGGTGTATTTCAACAGATAATAAAATTGAACAGATAATAATAAATTGACATTGTGACTGGTTTGTTGAATAGATAAGAAATTTTGGATAGATATTTGAACAGATAAGAGATCAAAATTGAAGTGATAACAAAATCTATAAAAAAAAATTTGAAAAGATAGGAAAAAAAGGTGAACACATAGTCAACTTTTTTGAATATATAGACAAAAAAAAAAAATTAAACACCTTAATGTAAATTTGAACATATAGAAAAAAACATTCAACAAATAAATTAAGGAGTAAAATTAAAAACAAAACATCTTTCAAAACAAACAAAAAGACATCTTACCAAATTATTTTACTCAATGCCTGCAGAGGACCATCGGAGGAGAAGACTCCATTGTTGAAACAAATGGAGTCTTTATTTGTTGAAACACAGAGACCCAATTCTTCCATGTTTTTATTTTTTATTTTTAAAGTTTTTGATCTGTGTTGTTGTTCTACGATGAAACAAATTGCAACAGACAGTTGTAAAAGAAAAAAAATAAAAATTAAGCAGATAAAAATAATAAAAAAATTGAACAAATATATATATACTGGATTATATGTGATAAAAAATTTCAACAGATAGAGAGAAAGAACCAAAGAGAGAGAGAGAGAAAGATTGCAACAGATCCTGATTTGGTGTATTTCAACAGATTATAATACTTAACAGATAAAAATAAATTGCACACTGTGACTGGTTTGTTGAACAGATAAGAAATTTTGGATCGATATTTTAACAGATAAGACATTAAAATTGAATTGATAACAAAATCTAGAAAAAAATTTGAAAAGATAGGGAAAAAAAGTGAACAGATAGTCAACTTTTTTGAATGTAGAGACAAAAAAAAATAATTAAACACTTAAATGTAAATTTGAACATATACAAAAAAAAATTCAACAAATAAATTAAGGAGTAAAATTGAAAACAAAACGTCTTTTAAAACAAACAGATAAATTAAGTAGTAAAATTGAAAACAAAACGTCTTTTAAAACAAACAAAAAGACTTCTCACCAAATTATTTTATACAATGCCAGCAGAGGACCATCGGAGGAGAAGACTCCATTGATCCAGCACCTTATGGACAGTTTTTTTTTTCAGGCACACAGACTCAATTCTTCCATTTTTTTTTTTTAAGTTTTTGATCTGTGTTGTTGTTCTACGACGAAACAAATTGCAACAGATAGTTGTAAATGAAAAAAAGATTAAAAATAAGCAGATAAAATAATAAAAAAATTGAACAGATATATATATTCTGGATTATATATGAGAAAGAATTTCAACAGATAGAGAGAAAGAACCAAAGAGAGAGAAAGAAAGATTGCAACAGATCCTTATTTGGGGTATTTCAACAGATAATAAAATTAAACAGATAAAAATAAATTGACATTGTGACTGGTTTGTTGAATAGATAAGAAATTTTGGATAGATATTTGAACAGATAAGAGATCAAAATTGAATTGATAACAAAATCTATAAAAAAGTTTGAAAAGATAGGGAGAAAAGGTGAACACATAGTCAACTTTTTTGAATATATAGACAAAAAAAAATTTGAACACTAAAATGTAAATTTCAACAGATAGAAAACAAAAAATTCAACAGATAAATTAAGGAGTAAAATTAAAAACAAAACGTCTTTCAAAACAAACAAAAGGACTTCCCACCAAATTATTTTACTCAATGCCTGCAGAGAACCATCGGAGGAGAAGACTCCACTGATCCAGCTCCTTATGGACATTTTTTTTTTCAAGCACACTGACCCATTTCTTCCATTTTTTTTTATTTATAAGTTTTTGATCTGTGCTGTTGTTCTACGATGAAACAACTTGCAACAGATAGTTGTAAATGAAAAAAAATTAAAAATTAAGCAGATAAAAATAATAAAAAAATTGAACAGATATATATACTGGATTATATGTGAGAAAGAATTTCAACAGATAGAGAGAAAGAACCAAAGAGAGAGAAAGAAAGATTGCAACAGATCCTGATTTGGTGTATTTCAACAGATAAAAAAATTGAACAGATAAAAATAAATTGAACATTGTGACTGATTCGTTGAACAGATAAGAAATTTTGGGTAGATATTTAAACAGATAAGAGATTAAAATTGAATTGATAATAAAATCTAGAAAAAAATTTGAAAAGATAGGAAAAAAAAGTGAACAGATAGTCAACTTTTTTGAATATATAGACAAAAAAAATAATTAAACACTAAAATTTAAATTTGAACATATAGAAAAAAAAAATTCAACAAATAAATTAAGGAGTAAAATTGAAAACAAAACGTTTTTCAAAACAAACAAAAGGACTTCTGAGCAAATTATTTTACTCAAGGCCTGCGAAGGACCATCGGAGGAGAAGACTCCATTGATCCAGCTCCTTTTGGGCAGTTTTTTTTTTCAAGCACACAGGCCATATTCTTCCACCTTTTTTTTTTTTTTTTTAAAAAGTTTTTGATCTGTGTTCTTGTTCTACGATGAAACAAATTGCAACAGATAGTTGTAAATGAAAAAAAAAAATAAACATTAAGCAGATAAAAATATTACAAAAATTGAACAGATATATATATATACTAGATTATATGTGAGAAAGAATTTCAACAGATAGAGGGAAAGAACCAAAGAGAGAGAAGGAAAGATTGCAACATATCCTGATTTGGTGTATTTCAACAGATAATAAAATTGAACAGATAAAAATAAATTGAACATTGTGACTGGTTTGTTGAACAAATAAGAAATTTTGGATAGATATTTGAACAGATAAGAGATTAAAATTGAATTGATAACAAAATTTAGAAAAAAATTTGAAAAGATAGGGAAAAAAAGTGAACAGATATTCAACTTTTTTAATATATAGACAAAAAAAAATTAAACACAAAATGTAAATTTGAACAGATAGAAAAAAAATTCAACAGATAAATTAAGGAGTAAAATTGAAAACAAAACGTCTTTCAAAACAAATAAAAGGACTTCTCATCAAATTATTTTGCTCAATACCTGCCGAGAACCATCGAAGGAGAAGACTCCATTGATCCAGCTCCTTATGGACAGTTTTTTTTTTCAACCACAAAGACCCAATTCTTCCACTTTTTTTTTCTTTTTTTTTTATAAATTTTTTGATCTGTGTTGCTTTTCTACGATGAAACAACTTGCAACAGATAGTTGTAAATGAAAAAAAAAATTAAAAATTAAGCAGATAAAAATAATAAAAAAATTGAACAGATATATATACTGGATTATATGCGAGAAAGAATTTCAACAGATAGAGAGAAAGAACCAAAGAGAGAGAATGAAAGATTGCAACAGATCCTGATTTGGTGTATTTCAACAGATAATAAAATTGTACAGATAAAAATAAATTGAACATTATGACCGGTTTGTTGAACAGATAAGAAATTTTGGATATATATTTGAACAGATAAGAGATTAAAATTGAATTGATAATAAAATCTAGAAAAAAATTTGAAAAGATAAGGAAAAAAAGTGAACAGATAATCAACTTTTTTGAATATATAGACAAAAAAAAATAATTAAACACTTTAATGTAAATTTGAACATATAGAAAAAAGAATTCAACAGATAAATTAAGGAGTAAAATTGAAAACAAAACATCTTTCAAAACAAACAAAAGGACTTCTGACCAAATTATTTTACTCAATGCCTGCAGAGGACCATCGGAGGAGAAGACTCTATTGATCCAGCTCCTTATCGACAGTTTTTTTCTTCAAGCACACAGACCCATATCTTCCACGTTTTTTTTTTATAAAAGTTTTTGATCTGTGTTTTTGTTCTACGATGAAACAAATTGCAACAGATAGTTGTAAATGAAAAAAAAATTAAAAATTAAGCAGAAAAAAATAATAAAAAAATTGAGCTGATATATATATACTGGGTTATCTGTGAGAAAGAATTTCAACAGATAGAGAGAAAGAACCAAAGAGAGAGAAAGAAAGATTGCAACAGATCCTGATTTGGTATATTTCAACAGATAATAAAATTGAACAGATAAAAATAAATTGAACATTGCGACTGGTTTGTTGAACAGATAAGAAATTTTGGATAGATATTTGAGCAGATAAGAGATTAAAATTGAATTGATAACAAAATCTAGAGAAAAAATTTGAAAAAATAGGGAAAAAAAAAGTGAACAGATATTCAACTTTTTTGAATATATAGACCAAAAAAAATTAAACACTAAAATGTACATTTGAACAGATAGAAAAAAATTCAACAGACAAATTACGGAGTAAAATTGAAAACAAAACGTCTTTCAAAACAAATAAAAGGATTTCTCATCAAATTATTTTACTCAATGCCTGCAAAGAACCATCGGAGGAGAAGACTCCATTGATCCAGCTCCTTATGGACAGTTTTTTTTTTTCAACCACCAAGACCCAATTCTTCCACTTTTTTTTTTTCTTTTGTTTTGTTTTTTTTTAAAGAAAAAAGTTGTTGCTCTGTGTTGTTGTTCTACGCTGAAACAAATTGCAATAGATAGTTGTAGATGAAAAAAATTTTAAAAATTAAGCAGATAAAAATAATTAAAAACAATTGAACAGATATATATACTGGATTATATGTGAGAAAGAATTTCAACATATAGAGAGAAAGAACCAAAGAAAGAGAAAGAAAGATTGCAACAGATCCTGATTTGGTGTATTTCAACAGATAATAAAATCAAACAGATAAAAATAAATTGAACATTGTGACTGGTTTGTTCAAAAGATAAAAAATTTTGGATAGATATTTGAACAGATAAGAGATTGAAATTGAACTGATAACAAAATTTAGAAAAAAATTTGAAAAGATAGGGAAAAATGGTGAACAGATAATCAACTTTTTTGAATATATAGACAAAAATAATAATTAAACACTTAAATGTAAATTTGAACATATAGAAAAAAAAATTCAATAGATAAATTAAGGAGTAAAATTCAAAACAAAACGTTTTTCAAAACAAACAAAAGGACTTCTGACGAAATAATTTTACTCAATGCCTGTAGAGGACCATCGGAGGAGAAGACTCCATTGATACAGCTCCTTATGGACAGTTTTTTTTTTTCAACCACACAGACCAAAGTCTTTTTTTTTTTCCTTTTTTTTTTTTTATGTTTTTTGATCTTTGTTGTTGTCCTACGATGAAACAAATTGCAACAGATAGTTGTAAATGAAAAAAAAATTAAAAATTAAGCAAATAAAAATAATAAAAAAATTGAACAGATATATATACTGGATTATATGGGAGAAATAATTTGAACAGATGGAGAGAAAGAACCAAAGAAAGAGAAAGAAAGATTGCAACAGATCCTGATTTGGTGTATTTCAACAGATAATAAAATTGAACAGATAAAAATAAATTGAACATTGTGACTGGTTTGTTGAACAGATAAGAAATTTTGGATAGATATTTGGACAGATAAGAGATTGAAATTGAATTGATAATAAAATCTAGAAAAAAACCTGAAAAGATAGGGAAAAGAAGTGAACAGATAGTCAACTTTTTTGAACATATAGACAAAAAAAAATAATTAAACAATTAAATGTAAATTTTAACGCATAGAAAAAAAATTCAACCGATAAATTAAGGAGTAAAATTGAAAACAAAACGTCTTTCAAAACAAACAAAAGGCTTCTCACCAAATTATTTTACTCAATGCCTGCAGAGGACCATCGGGGAAGAAGACTCCATCGATCCAGTTCCTTATGGATAGTTTTTTTTTCAACCACACAGACCCAATTCTTCCACCTTTTTTTTTTTTTTTTAAGTTTTTGATCCGTGTTGTTGTTCTCCGAGAAAACAAATTGCAACAGATAGTTGTAAATGAAAAAAAAATAAAAATTAAGCAGATAAAAATATTAAAAAACTTGAACAGATATATATATATTGGATTATATGTGAGAAAAAATTTCAACAGATAGAGAAAAAGAACCAAAGAGAGAAAGAAAGATTGCAACAGATCCAGATTTGGTGTATTTCAACAGATAATAAAATTGAACAGATAAAAATAAATTGAACATTGTGACTAGTTTTTTGAACAGATAATAAATTTTGGATAGATATTTGAACAGATAAGAGATTAAAATTGAATTGATAATAAAATCTAGAAAAAAATTTGAAAAGATAGGGAAAATAAGTGAACAGATAGTCAACTTTTTTGAACATATAGACAAAAAAAAATAATTAAACACTTAAATGTAAATTTTAACATATAGAAAAAAAATTCAACAGATAAATTAAGGAGTAAAATTGAAAACAAAACGTTTTTCAAAAAAAACAAAAAGGCTTCTCACCAAATTATTTTACTCAATGCCTGCAGAGGACCATCGGAGAAGAAGACTTCATTGATCCAGTTCCTTATGGACAGTTTTTTTTTCAACCACACAGACCCAATTCTTCCACCTTTGTTTTTTTTTAAAAGTTTTTGATTTGTGTTGTTGTTCTACGATGAAACAAATTGCAACAGATTGTTGTAAATGAAAAAAATAAAATAAAAATTAAGCAGATAAAACTAATAAAAAAATAGAACAGATATATATATTGGATTATATATGAGAAAAAATTTCAGCAGATAGAGAGAAAGAACCAAAGAGAAAGGAAGAAAGATTGCAATAGATCCTGATTTGGTGTATTTCAACAGATAATAAAATTGAACAGATAAAAATAAATTGAACATTGTGACTGATTCGTTGAACAGATAAGAAATTTTGGGTAGATATTTGAACAGATAAGAGATCAAAATTGAATTGATAACAAAATCTAGAAAAAAATTTGAAAAGATAGAGAAAAAAAAGTTAACAGATAGTCAACTTTTTTGAATATATAGACAAAAAAAAATAATTAAACACTTAAATGTAAATTTGAACATATAGAAAAAATATTCAACAGATAAATTAAGGAGTAAAATTGAAAACAAAACGTCTTTCAAAACAAACAAAAGGACTTCTCACCAAATTAATTTACTCAATGCCTGCAGAGGACCATCGGAGGAGAAGAATCCATTGATCCAGCTCTTTATAGACATTTTTTTTTTCAAGCACAAAGACCATATTCTTCCAATTTTTTTTTTTTTTTTTTTTTTTTTTTTTTTTTTTTTTTTTAAGGTTTTGATCTGTGTTGTTGTTCTACGAAGAACCAAATTCCAACATATAGTTGTTAATGAAAAAAAATTTAAAAATTAAGCGGATAAAAATATTTAAAAAATTAAACAGATATACATATATACTGGATTATATGTCAGAAAGAATTCGAACAGATAGAGAGAAAGAACCAAAGAGAGAGAAAGAAAGATTGCAACAGATCCAAATTTGGTGTATTTAAATAGATAATAAAATTGAACAGACAAAAATAAATTGAACATTGTGGCTAGTTTGTTGAACAGATAAGAAATTTTGGATAGATATTTGAACAGATAAGAGATGAAAATTGATTTGATAACAAAATCGGGAAAAAAACTTGAAAAGATAGGAAAAAAAGTGAACAGATAGTCAGCTTTTTTGAATATATAGACAAAAAAAATAATTAAACACTAAAATGTAAATTTGAACAGATAGAAAAAAAATTCAATAGATAAATTAAGGAGTAAAATTGAAAAAGAAAACGTCCTTCAAAACAAATAAAAGAACTTCTCATCAAATAATTTTACTCAATGCCTACAGAGAACCATCGGAGGAGAAGACTCCATTGATCCAGCTCCTTATGGACAGTTTTTTTTTTCAAACCACACAGACCGAATTCTTTTACTTTTTTTTTTTTTTTAAGTTTTTAATCTGTGTTGTTGTTCTACGATGAAACAAATTGCAACAGATAGTTGTAAATGAAAAAAAAATTAAAAATTAAGCAGATAAAAATAATAAAAAAATTGAACAGATATATATACTGGATTATATGTGAGAAAGAATTTCAACAGATAGAGAGAAAGAACCAAAGAGCGAGAAAGAAAGATTGCAACAGATCCTGATTTGGTGTATTTCAACAGATAATAAAATTGAACAGATAAAAATAAATTGAACATTGTGACTGGTTTGTTGAACAGATAAGAAATTTTGGATAGATATTTGAACAGATAAGAGATTAAAATTGAATTGATAATAAAATCTAGAAAAAAATTTGAAAAGATAGGGAAAAGAAGTGAACAGATAGTCAACTTTTTTGAACATATAGACAAAAAAAAAAAAATTAAACACTTAAATGTAAATTTTAACATATAGAAAAAAAATTCAACCGATAAATTAAGGAGTAAAATTGAAAACAAAACGTCTTTCAAAACAAACAAAAGGACTTCTCACCAAATTATTTTACTCAATGCCTGCAGAGGACCATCGGAGAAAAAGACTCCATTGATCCAGTTCCTTATGGACAGTTGTTTTTTCAACCACACACACCCAATTCTTCACCCTTTTTTTTTTTTTTAAAGTTTTTTATCCGTGTTGTTGTTCTACGATGAAACAAATTGCAACAGATAGTTGTAAATGAAAAAAAAATAAAAATTAAGCAGATAAAAATAATAAAAAAATTGAACAGATATATATATTGGATTATATGTGAGAAAAAATTTCAACAGATAGAGAGAAAGAACCAAAGAGAGAAAGAAAGATTGCAACAGATCCTGATTTGGTGTATTTCAACAGATAATAAAATTGAACAGATAAAAATAAATTGAACATTGTGACTAGTTTTTTGAACAGATAAGAAATTTTGGATATATATTTGAACAGATATGAGATTAAAATTGAATTGAGAATAAAGTCTAGAAAAAAATTTGAAAACATAGGGAAAAGAAGTGAACAGATAGTCAACTTTTTTGAACATATAGACAAAAAAAAAATAATTAAACACTTAAATTTAAATTTTAACATATAGGAAAAAAATTCAACAGATAAATTAAGGAGTAAAATTGAAAACAAAACGTCTTTCAAAACAAACAAAAAGACTTCTCACCAAATTATTTTACTCAATGCCTGCAGAGGACCATCGGAGAAGAAGACTTCATTGATCCAGCTCCTTATGGACAGTTTTTTTTTTCAACCACACAGACCCAATTCTTCCACCTTTTTTTTTTTTTTTTTTTTAAAGTTTTTGATCCGTGTTGTTGTTCTACGATGAAACAAATTGCAACAGATAGTTGTAAATGAAAAAAGTAAATAAAAATTAAGCAGATAAAAATAATAAAAAAATTGAACAGATATATATATATTGGATTATATATGAGAAAAACTTTCCGCAGATAGGGAGAGAACCAAAGAGCGAGAAAGAAAGATTGCAACAGATCCTGATTTGGTGTATTTCAACAGATAATAAAATTGAACAGATAAAAATAAATTGAACATTGTGACTAGTTTTTTGAACAGATAAGAAATTTTGGATATATATTTGAACAGATATGAGATTAAAATTGAATTGAGAATAAAATCTAGAAAAAAATTTGAAAAGATAGGGAAAAGAAGTGAACAGATAGTCAACTTTTTTGAACATATAGACAAAAAAAAAAATTAAACACTTAAATGTAAATTTTAACATATAGAAAAAAAAATTCAACCGATAAATTAAGGAGTAAAATTGAAAACAAAACGTCTTTCAAAACAAACAAAAGGACTTCTCACCAAATTATTTTACTCAATGCCTGCAGAGGACCATCGGAGAAAAAGACTCCATTGATCCAGTTCCTTATGGACAGTTGTTTTTTCAACCACACAGACCCAATTCTTCACCCCCCTTTTTTTTTTTTTAAAGTTTTTGATCCGTGTTGTTGTTCTACGATGAAACAACTTGCAACAGATAGTTGCAAATGAAAAAAAAAATTAAAAATTAAGCAGATAAAAATAATAAAAAATTGAACAAATATATATATACTGGATTATATATGAGCAAGAATTTCAACAGATAGAGAGAAAGAACCAAAGACAGAGAAAGAAAGATTGCAACAGATCCTGATTTGGTGTATTTCAACAGATAATAAAATTGAACAGATAAAAATAAATTGAGCATTGTGACTGGTTTTTTGAATAGATAAGAAATTTTGGATAGATATTAGAACAGATAAGCGATTAAAATTGTATTGATAACAAAATCTAGAAAAAAATTTGAAAAGATAGGGAAAAAAAGTGAACAGATAGTCAACTTTTTTGAATATATAGACAAGAAAAAATAATTAAACACTAAAATGTAAATTTGAACAGTTAGAAAAATAATTCAACAGATAAATTAAGGAGTAAAATTGAAAACAAAACGTTTTTCAAAACAAATAAAAGGACTTCTCATCAAATTATTTTACTCAATGCCAGCAGAAAACCATCGGAGGAGAAGACTCTATTGATCCAACTTCTTATGGACAGTTTTTTTTTTCAACCACACAGACCATATTCTCCCCCTTATTTATTTATTTTTTTAAGTTTTTGATCCTTGTTGTTGCTCTACGACGAAAGAAATTGCAACAGATAGTTGTAAATGAAAAAAAAATTAAAAATTAAGCAGACAAAAATATTAAAAATATTGAACAGATATATATATACTGGATTATATGTGAGAAAGAATTTCAACAGATTGAGAGAAAGAACCAAAGAGAGAGAAAGAAAGAAAGATTGCAACAGATCCTGATTTGGTGTATTTCAACAGATAATAAAATTGAACAGATAAAAATAAATTGAACATTGTGACTGGTTTGTCGAACAGATAAGAAATTTTGGATAGATATTTGAACAGATAAGAGATTAAAATTGAATTGATAATAAAATCTAGAAAAAAATTTGAAAACATAGGGAAAAGAAGTGAACAGATAGTCAACTTTTTCGAATATATAGACAAAAAAAAAATTAAACACTAAAATGTAAATTTGAACAGATAGAAAAAAAAATTCAACAAATAAATTAAGGAGAAAAATTGAAAACAAAACGTCTTTCAAAACAAACAAAAGGACTTCTGACCAAATTATTTTACTCAATGACCGCAGAGGACCAACGGAGGAGAAGACTCCATTGATCCAGCTCCTTACGGACAGTTTTTTTTTTCAAGCACACAGACCCAATTCTGTCACATTTTTTTTTAAGTTTTTGATCTGTGTTATTGTTCTACGATGAAAAAAATTGCAACAGATAGTTGTAAATGAAAAAAAAATTAAAAAAATTGAACATATATATATATACTGGATTATATGTGATAAAGATTTTCAACAGATAGAGAGAAAGAACCAAAGAGAGAGAATGAAATATTGCAACAGATCTTGATTTGGTGTATTTCAACAGATAATAAAATTGAACAGATAAAAATAAATTAAACATTTTGACCGGTTTGTTGAACAGATAAGAAATTTTGGATAGATATTTGAACAGATAAGAGATTAAAATTGAATTGATAATAAAATCTAGAAAAAAATTTGAAAAGATAGGGAAAAAAAGTGAACAGATAGTCAACTTTTTTGAATATATAGACAAAAAAAATAATTAAACACTTTAATGTAAATTTGAACATATAGAAAAAAAAATTCAACAGATAAATTAAGGAGTAAAATTGAAAACAAAACATCTTTCAAAACAAACAAAAGGACTTCTGACCAAATTATTTTACTCAATGCCCGCAGACGACCATCGGAGGAGAAGACTCCATTGATCCAACTCCTTATCGACAGTTTTTTTCTTCAAGCACACAGACCCAATTCTTCCACGTTTTTTTTTTTTTAAATTTTTTGATCTGTGTTTTTGTTCTACGATGAAACAAATTGCAACCGATAGTTGTAAATGAAAAAAGAAATTAAAAATTAATCAGAAAAAAATAATAAAAAAATTGAGTAGATATATATGTACTGGGTTATCTGTGAGAAAGAATTTCAACAGATAGAGAGAAAGAACCAAATAGAGAGAAAGAAAGATTGCAACAGATCCTGATTTGGTGTATTTCAACAGATAATAAAATTGAACAGATAAAAATAAATTGAACATTGTGACTGGTTCGTTGAATAGATAAGAAATTTTGGATAGATATTTGAGCAGATAAGAGATTAAGATTGAATTGATAACAAAATCTAGAAAAAAATTTGAAAAGATAGGGAAAAAAAGTGAACAGATATTCAACTTTTTTGAATATATAGACAAAAAAAAAATTAAACACTAAAATGTAAATTTGAACAGATAAAAAAAAATTAAACAGATAAATTAAGGAGTAAAATTGAAAACAAAACGTCTTTCAAAACAATTAAAAGGACATCTCATCAAATTATTTTACTCAATGCCTGCAGAGAACCATCGGAGGAGAAGACTCCATTGATCCAGCTCCTTATGGACAGTTTTTTTTTTTCAACCACCAAGACCCAATTCTTCCACTTTTTTTTTTCGTTTTGTTTCATTTTTTTTTTAAAAAAAAAAATTTGTTGATCTGTGTTGTTCTACGCTGAAACAAATTGCAATAGATAGTTGTAAATGAAATTTTTTTTTAAAAAATTGAGCAAATAAAAATAATTAAAAACAATTGAAGAGATATATATACTGGATTATATGCGAGAAAGAATTTCAACATATAGAGAGAAAAACCAAAGAGAGAGAAAGAAAGATTGCAACAGATCCTGATTTGGTGTATTTCAACAGATAATAAAATGGAACAGATAAAAATAAATTGAACATTGTGACTGGTTTGTTGAAAAGATAAAAAATTTTGGATAGATATTTGAACAGATAAGAGATTAAAATTGAACTGATAACAAAATTTAGGAAAAAATTTGAAAAGATAGGGAAAAAATGTGAACAGATAGTCAACTTTTTTGAATATATAGACAAAATAAATAATTAAACACTTAAATGTAAATTTGAACATATAGAAAAAAAAAATTAAATAGATAAATTAAGGAGTAAAATTGAAAACAAAACGTTTATCAAAACAAACAAAAGGACTTCTGACGAAATAATTTTACTCAATGCCTGCAGAGGACCATCAGAGGAGAAGACTCCATTGATCCAGCTCCTTATGGACAGTTTTTTTTTTCAACCACACAGACCAAAGTCTTTTTTTTTCCTTTTTTTTTATGTTTTTGATCTGTGTTGTTGTCCTACGATGAAACAAATTGCAACAGATAGTTGTAAATGAAAAAAAAAATTAAAAATTAAGCAAATAAAAATAATAAAAAAAATTGAACAGATATATATACTGGATTATATGGGAGAAAGAATTTGAACAGATAGAGAGAAAGAACCAAAGAAAGAGAAAGAAAGATTGCAACAGATCCTGATTTGGTGTATTTCAACAGATAATAAAATTGAACAGATAAAAATAAATTGAACATTGTGACTGGTTTGTTGAACAGATAAGAAATTTTGGATAGATATTTGAACAGATAAGAGATTAAAATTGAATTGATAACAAAATCTAGAAAAAAAGTTGAAAAGATAGGGAAAAAAAGTGAACAAATAGTCAACTTTTTTGAATATAGAGACAAAAAAAAAAAATTAAACACCTAAATGTAAATTTGAACATATACAAAAAAAAATTCAACAGATAAATTAAGTGGTAAAATTGAAAACAAAACGTCTTTCAGAACAAACAAAAGGACTTCTCACCAAATTATTTTACTCAATGCGACCAGAGGACCACCGGAGGAGAAGACTCCATTGACCCAGCTCTTTATGGACAGTTTTTTTTTTCAGGCACACAGACCCAATTCTTCCCCGTTTTTTTTTTTTTTTTTTTTTTTAAGTTTTTGATCTGTGTTGTTGTTCTACGACGAAACAAATTGCAACAGATAGTTGTAAATGAAAAAAAGATTAAAAATTAAGCAGATAAAATAATAAAAAAATTGAACAGATATATATCTTCTGGATTATATATGAGAAAGAATTTCAACAGATAGAGAGAAAGAACCAAAGAGAGAGAAAGAAAGATTGCAACAGATCCTGATTTGGTGTATTTCAACAGATAATAAAATTGAACAGATAAAAATAAATTGACATTGTGACTGGTTTGTTGAATAGATAAGAAATTTTGGATAGATATTTGAACAGATAAGAGATCAAAATTGAAGTGATAACAAAATCTATAAAAAATTTTTGAAAAGATAGGAAAAAAAGGTGAACACATAGTCAACTTTTTTGAATATATAGACAAAAAAAAAAAAAAATTAAACACCTTAATGTAAATTTGAACATATAGAAAAAAACATTCAACAAATAAATTAAGGAGTAAAATTAAAAACAAAACATCTTTCAAAACAAACAAAAAGACATCTTACCAAATTATTTTACTCAATGCCTGCAGAGGACCATCGGAGGAGAAGACTCCATTGATCCAGCTCGTTATGGACAATTTTTTTTTTCAAGCACAGAGACCCAATTCTTCCATGTTTTTATTTTTTATTTTTAAAGTTTTTGATCTGTGTTGTTGTTCTACGATGAAACAAATTGCAACAGACAATTGTAAAAGAAAAAAAAATAAAAATTAAGCAGATAAAAATAATAAAAAAATTGAACAAATATATATATACTGGATTATATGTGATAAAAAATTTCAACAGATAGAGAGAAAGAACCAAAGAGAGAGAGAGAGAAAGATTGCAACAGATCCTGATTTGGTGTATTTCAACAGATTATAATACTTAACAGATAAAAATAAATTGCACACTGTGACTGGTTTGTTGAACAGATAAGAAATTTTGGATCGATATTTTAACAGATAAGACATTAAAATTGAATTGATAACAAAATCTAGAAAAAAATTTGAAAAGATAGGGAAAAAAATTGAACAGATAGTCAACTTTTTTGAATATATAGACAAAAAAAAATTAAACACTAAAATGTAAATTTCAACAGATAGAAAAAAAAATTCAACAGATAAATTAAGTAGTAAAATTGAAAACAAAACGACTTTCAAAACAAAAAAAAAGACTTCTCACCAAATTATTTTACTCAATGCCTGCGGAGAACCATCGAAGGAGAAGACTCCATTGATCCAGCTCCTTATGGAGAGTTTTTTTTTTAACCACACAGACCCAATTATTTTTTATTTTTTATTTTTTTTTTTAAGTTTTTGATCTATGTTGTTGTTCTACGATGAAACAAATTGCAACAGATAGCTGTAAATGAAAAAAAAAATTAAAAATTAAGCAGATAAAAATAAAATTTTTTTGAAGAGATATATATACTGGATTATATGTCAGAAAGAATTTCAACAGATAGAGAGAAAGAAAGATTGCAACAGATCCGGATTTGGTGTATTTCAACAGATAATAAAATTAAACAGATAAAAATAAATTGAACATTCAGACTGGTTTGTTGAACAGATAAGAAATTTTTGATAGATATTTGAACAGATAATAGATTAAAATTGAATTGATAACAAAATCTAGAAAAAAAAATTGAAAAGATAGGGAAAAAAAGTGAACAGATAGACAACTTTTTTGAATGTAGAGACAAAAAAAAATAATTAAACACTTAAATGTAAATTTGAACATATACAAAAAAAAAATTCAACAGATAAATTAAGTAGTAAAATTGAAAACAAAACGTCTTTTAAAACAAACAAAAGGACTTCTCACCAAATTATTTTATACAATGCCAGCAGAGGACCATCGGAGGAGAAGACTCCATTGATCCAGCACCTTATGGACAGTTTTTTTTTTCCAGGCACACAGACTCAATTCTTCCATTTTTTTTTTAAGTTTTTGATCTGTGTTGTTGTTCTACGACGAAACAAATTGCAACAGATAGTTGTAAATGAAAAAAAGATTAAAAATAAGCAGATAAAATAATAAAAAAATTGAACAGATATATATATTCTGGATTATATATGAGAAAGAATTTCAACAGATAGAGAGAAAGAACCAAAGAGAGAGAAAGAAAGATTGCAACAGATCCTTATTTGGGGTATTTCAACAGATAATAAAATTGAACAGATAAAAATAAATTGACATTGTGACTGGTTTGTTGAATAGATAAGAAATTTTGGATAGATATTTGAACAGATAAGAGATCAAAATTGAATTGATAATAAAATCTAGAAAAAAATTTGAAAAGATAGGGAAAAAAAGTGAACAGATAGTCAACTTTTTTGAATATATAGACAAAAAAAATAATTAAACACTAAAATTTAAATTTGAACATATAGAAAAAAAAAATTCAACAAATAAATTAAGGAGTAAAATTGAAAATAAAAACGTTTTTCAAAACAAACAAAAGGACTTCTGAGCAAATTATTTTACTCAAGGCCTGCGAAGGACCATCGGAGGAGAAGACTCCATTGATCCAGCTCCTTTTGGGCAGTTTTTTTTTTTCAAGCACACAGACCATATTCTTCCACCTTTTTTTTTTTTTTAAAGTTTTTGATCTGTGTTCTTGTTCTACGATGAAACAAATTGCAACAGATAGTTGTAAATGAAAAAAAAAATAAACATTAAGCAGATAAAAATATTACAAAAATTGAACGGATATATATATATACTAGATTATATGTGAGAAAGAATTTGAACAGATAGAGAGAAAGAAACAAAGAGAGAGAAGGAAAGATTGCAACATATCCTGATTTGGTGTATTTCAACAGATAATAAAATTGAACAGATAAAAATAAATTGAACATTGTGACTGGTTTGTTGAACAGATAAGAAATTTTGGATAGATATTTGAACAGATAAGAGATTAAAATTGAATTGATAACAAAATTTAGAAAAAAATTTGAAAAGATAGGGAAAAAAAGTGAACAGATACTCAACTTTTTTAATATATAGACAAAAAAAATTAAACACAAAATGTAAATTTGAACAGATAGAAAAAAAATTCAATAGATAAATTAAGGAGTAAAATTGAAAACAAAACGTCTTTCAAAACAAATAAAAGGACTTCTCATCAAATTATTTTGCTCAATACCTGCCGAGAACCATTGAAGGAGAAGACTCCACTGATCCAGCTCCTTATGGACAGTTTTTTTTTTCAACCACAAAGACCCAATTCTTCCACTTTTTTTCTTTTTTTTTAATAATTTTTTTGATCTGTGTTGTTGTTCTACGATGAAACAACTTGCAACAGATAGTTGTAAATGAAAAAAAAATTAAAAATTAAGCAGATAAAAATAATAAAAAAATTGAACAGATATATATATATACTGGATTATATGCGAGAAAGAATTTCAACAGATAGAGAGAAAGAACCAAAGAGAGAGAATGAAAGATTGCAACAGATCCTGATTTGGTGTATTTCAACAGATAATAAAATTGTACAGATAAAAATAAATTGAACATTATGACCGGTTTGTTGAACAGATAAGAAATTTTGGATATATATTTGAACAGATAAGAGATTAAAATTGAATTGATAATAAAATCTAGAAAAAAATTTGAAAAGATAAGGAAAAAAAGTGAACAGATAATCAACTTTTTTGAATATATAGACAAAAAAAAATAATTAAACACTTTAATGTAAATTTGAACATATAGAAAAAAGAATTCAACAGATAAATTAAGGAGTAAAATTGAAAACAAAACATCTTTCAAAACAAACAAAAGGACTTCTGACCAAATTATTTTACTCAATGCCTGCAGAGGACCATCGGAGGAGAAGACTCCATTGATCCAGCTCCTTATCGACAGTTTTTTTCTTCAAGCACACAGACCCATTTCTTCCACGTTTTTTTTTTATAAAAGTTTTTGATCTGTGTTTTTGTTCTACGATGAAACAAATTTTAACAGATAGTTGTAAATGAAAAAAAAATTAAAAATTAAGCAGAAAAAAATAATAAAAAAATTGAGCTGATATATATGTACTGGGTTATCTGTGAGAAAGAATTTCAACAGATAGAGAGAAAGAACCAAAGAGAGAGAAAGAAAGATTGCAACAGATCCTGATTTGGTATATTTCAACAGATAATAAAATTGAACAGATAAAAATAAATTGAACATTGCGACTGGTTTGTTGAACAGATAAGAAATTTTGGATAGATATTTGAGCAGATAGGAGATTAAAATTGAATTGATAACAAAATCTAGAGAAAAAATTTGAAAAAATAGGGAAAAAAAAGTGAACAGATATTCAACTTTTTTGAATATATAGACCAAAAAAAAATTAAACACTAAAATGTAAATTTGAACAGATAGAAAAAAATTCAACAGACAAATTACGGAGTAAAATTGAAAACAAAACGTCTTTCAAAACAAATAAAAGGATTTCTCATCAAATTATTTTACTCAATGCCTGCAAAGAACCATCGGAGGAGAAGACTCCATTGATCCAGCTCCTTCTGGACAGTTTTTTTTTTTCAACCACCAAGACCCAATTCTTCCACTTTTTTTTTCTTTTGTTTTGTTTTTTTTTTTAAAAAAAAGTTGTTGCTCTGTGTTGTTGTTCTACGCTGAAACAAATTGCAATAGATAGTTGTAGATGAAAATTTTTTTAAAAATTAAGCAGATAAAAATAATTAAAAACAATTGAACAGATATATATACTGGATTATATGTGAGAAAGAATTTCAACATAGAGAGAGAAAGAACCAAAGAAAGAGAAAGAAAGATTGCAACAGATCCTGATTTGGTGTATTTCAACAGATAATAAAATCAAACAGATAAAAATAAATTGAACATTGTGACTGGTTTGTTCAAAAGATAAAAAATTTTGGATAGATATTTGAACAGATAAGAGATTGAAATTGAACTGATAACAAAATTTAGAAAAAAATTTGAAAAGATAGGGAAAAATGGTGAACAGATAATCAACTTTTTTGAATATATAGACAAAAATAATAATTAAACACTTAAATGTAAATTTGAACATATAGAAAAAAAAAATTCAATAGATAAATTAAGGAGTAAAATTCAAAACAAAACGTTTTTCAAAACAAACAAAAGGACTTCTGACGAAATAATTTTACTCAATGCCTGTAGAGGACCATCGGAGGAGAAGACTCCATTGATACAGCTCCTTATGGACAGTTTTTTTTTTTCAACCACACAGACCAAAGTCTTTTTTTTTTTCCTTTTTTTTTTTTATGTTTTTTGATCTTTGTTGTTGTCCTACGATGAAACAAATTGCAACAGATAGTTGTAAATGAAAAAAAATTAAAAATTAAGCAAATAAAAATAATAAAAAAATTGAACAGATATATATATACTGGATTATATGGGAGAAATAATTTGAACAGATGGAGAGAAAGAACCAAAGAAAGAGAAAGAAAGATTGCAACAGATCCTGATTTGGTGTATTTCAACAGATAATAAAATTGAACAGATAAAAATAAATTGAACATTGTGACTGGTTTGTTGAACAGATAAGAAATTTTGGACAGATATTTGAACAGATAAGAGATTAAAATTGAATTGATAACAAAATCTAGAAAAAAAATTGAAAAGATAGGGAAAAAAAGTGAACAGATAGTCAACTTTTTTGAATATAGAGGCAAAAAAAATAATTAAACACCTAAATGTAAATTTGAACATATACAAAAAAAAATTCAACAGATAAATTAAGTAGTAAAATTGAAAACAAAACGTCTTTCAAAACAAACAAAATGACATCTCACCAAATTATTTTACTCAATTCCTACAGAGGACCATCGGAGGAGAAAACTCTATTGATCCAGCTCCTTATGGACAGTTTTTTTCTAGGCACACAGACCCAATTCTTCCCTGTTTTTTTTTTTTTTTTAAGTTTTTGATCTGTGTTGTTGTTCTACGACGAAACAAATTGCAACAGATAGTTGTAAATGAAAAAAAGATTAAAAATTAAGAAGATAAAATAACAAAAAAATTGAACAGATATATATATTCTGGATTATATGTGAGAAAGAATTTCAACAGATAGAGAGAAAAAACCAAAGAGAGAGAAAGAAAGATTGCAACAGATCCTGATTTGGTGTATTTCAACAGATAAAAATAAATTGACATTGTGACTGGTTTGTTGAATAGATAAGAAATTTTAGATAGATATTTGATCAGATAAGAGATCAAAATTGAACTGATAACAAAATCTATAAAAAAAATTGTAAAGATAGGGAAAAAACGTGAACACATAGTCAACGTTTTTGAATATATAGACAAAAAAAAAAATTAAACACCTTAATGTAAATTTGAACATATAGAAAAAAAATTCAACAGATAAATTAAGGAGTAAAATTGAAAACAAAACTTCTTTCAAAACAAGCAAAAAGACTTCTTACCAAATTATTTTACTCAATGCCTGTAGAGGACCATCGGAGGAGAAGACTCCATTAATCTAGCTCGTTCTGAACAATTTTTTTTTTCAAGCACACAGACCCAATTCTTCCATGTTTTTTTTTTTTTTTTTTTAAAGTTTTTGATCTGTGTCGTTGTTCTACGAAGAAACAAATTGCAACAGACAGTTGTAAAAGAAAAAAAAAATAAAAATTAAACAAATAAAAATAATAAAAAAATTGAACAAATATATATATATACTGGATTATATGTGATAAAAAATTTCAACAGATAGAGAGAAAGAACCAAAGAGAGAGAGAGAAAGATTGCAACAGATCCTGATTTGGTGTATTTCAACAGATAATAATATTGAACAGATAAAAATAAATTAAACACTGGACTGGTTTGTTGAACAGATAAGAAATTTTGGATAGATATTTGAACAGATAAAACATTAAAATTGAATTGATAACAAAATCTAGAAAAAAAACTTGAAAAGATAGGAAAAGAAGTGACAGATAGTCAACTTTTTTAAATATATAGACAAAAAAAAAATTAAAGACTAAAACGTAAATTTCAACAGATAGAAAAAAAAAATTCAACAGATAAATTAAGGAGTAAAATTGAAAACAAAACGTCTTTCAAAGCAAACAAAAGACTTCTCACCAAATTATTTTACTCAATGCCTGCAGAGAACCATCGGAGGAGAAGACTCCATTGATCCAGCTCCTTATGGACAGTTTTTTTTTTCAACCACACAGACCCAATTATTTTCTTTTTTTTTTTTTTTTTTTAACGTTTTTGATCTATGTTGTTGTTCTACGATGAAACAAATTGCAATAGATAGCCGTAAATGAAAAAAAAAATTAAAAATTAAGCAGATAAAAATAATAAAAAAAATTTAACTGATATATATACACTGGATTATATGTGAGAAAGAATTTCAACAGATAGAGAGAAAGAAAGATTGCAACAGATCCTGATTTGGTGTATTTCAACAGATAATAAAATTGAACAGATAAAAATAAATTGAACATTCCGACTGGTTTGTTGAACAGATAAGAAATTTTGGATAGATATTTGAACAGATAATAGATTAAAATTGAATTGATAACAAAATCTAGAAAAAAATTTGAAAAGATAGGGAAAAAAAGTGAACAGATAGTCAACTTTTTTGAATATATAGACAAAAAAAAATTAAACACTAAAATGTAAATTTCAATAGATAGAAAAAAAAATTCAACAGATAAATTAAGGAGTAAAATTGAAAACAAAGCGTCTTTCAAAACAAACAAAAGGACTTCTCACCAAATTATTTTACTCAATGCCTGCAGAGAACCATCGGAGGAGAAGACTCCATTGATCCAGCTCCTTATGGACAGTTTTTTTTTCAACCACACAGACCCAATTCTTCTTCTTCTTCTTCTTCTTTTTTTTTTTAAGATTTTGATCTGTGTTGTTGTTCTATAATAAAACAAATTGCAACAGATAGTTGTAAATGAAAAAAAAATTAAAAATTAAGCAGATAAAAATTATAAAAAAAATTGAACAGATATGTATATACTGGATTATATGTGAGTAAGAATTTCAAAAGATAGAGAGAAAGAACCAAAGAAAGAGAAAGATTGCAACAGATCTTGATTTGGTGTATTTCAACAGATAATAAAATTGAACAGATAAAAACAAATTGAACATTGTGACTGGTTTGTTGAACGAATAAGAAATTTTGGATAGATATTTGAACAGATAAGAGATTAAAATTGAATTGATAACAAAATCTAGAAAAAAATTTGAAAAGATATGGAAAAAAAGTGAACAGATAGTCAACTTTTTTGAATATATAAATAAAAAAACAATAATTAAACACTAATATGTATATTTGAACAGATAGAAAAAAAATTCAACAGATAAATTAAGGAGTAAAATTGAAAACAAAACGTCTTTCAAAACAAACAAAAGGACTTTTGACCAAATTCTTTTGCTCAATGCCTGCAGAGGACCATCGGAGGAGAAAACTCCATTGATCCAGCCCATTATGGACAGTTTTTTTTTCAAGCACACAGACCCAATTCTTCCACTTTTTTTTCTTTTTAAAGTTTTTTTTAAGTTTTTTATCTGTGTTGTTGTTCTACGATGAAACAACTTGCAACAGATAGTTGTAAATGAAAAAAAAAATTAAAAATTAAGCAGATAAAAATAATAAAAAAAAAATGAACAGATATATATATACTGGATTATATGTGAGAAAGAATTTCAACAGATAGAGAGAAAGAACCAAAGAGAGAGAAAGAAAGATTGCAACAGATCCTGATTTGGTGTGTTTCAACAGATAATAAAATTGAACAGATAAAAATAAATTGAACATTGTGACTGGTTTGTTGAACAGATAAGAAATTTTGGATAGATAATTGAACAGATAAGAGATTAAAATTGAATTGATAATAAAATCTAGAAAAAAATTTGAAAAGATAAGAAAAAAAGTGAACGGATAGTCAACTTTTTTGAATATATAGACAAAAAAAAAATAATTAAACAGTAATATGTATATTTGAACAGATAGAAAAAAAAATTCAACAGATAAATTAAGGAGTAAAATTGAAAACAAAACGTCTTTCAAAAAAAAAAAAAAAAAGGACCTCTGACAAAATTATTTTACTCAATGCCTGCAGAAGACCATCGGATGAGAAGTCTCCATTGATCCAGCTCCTTATGGACATTTTTTTTTTCAAGCACACAGACCCAATTCTTCCACTTTTTTTTTATTTATTAGTTTTTGATCTGCGCTGTTGCTCTACGATGAAACAACTTGCAACAGATAGTTGTAAATGAAAAAAAAAATTAAAAATTAAGCAGATAAAAATAATAAAAAAAATTGAACAGATATATATATACTGGATTATATGTGAGAAAGAATTTCAACAGATAGAGAGAAAGAACCAGAGAGAGAGAAAGAAAGATTGCAACAGATCCTGATTTGGTGTATTTCAACAGATAAAAAAATTGAACAGATAGAAATAAATTGAACATTGTGACTGATTCGTTGAGCAGATAAGAAATTTTGGATAGATATTTGAACAGATAAGAGATTAAAATTGAATTGATAATAAAATCGAGAAAAAAATTTGAAAAGATATGGAAAAAAAGTGAACAGTAGTCAACTTTTTTGAATATATAGACAAAAAAAATAATTAAACACTAAAATGTAAATTTGAACATATAGAAAAAAAATTCAACAAATAAATTAAGGAGTAAAATTGAAAACAAAACGTTTTTCAAAACAAACAAAAGGACTTCTGACCAAATTATTTTACTCAAGGCCTGCAGAGGACCATCGGAGGAGAAGACTCCATTGATCCAGCTCCTTTTGGACAGTTTTTTTTTTCAAGCACACAGACCAAATTCTTCCACTTTTTTTTTTTTTTTTTTTAAGTTTTTGATCTGTGCTGTTGTTTTACGGTGAAACAACTTGCAACAGATAGTTGTAAATGAAAAAAAAATTAAAAATTAAGCAGATAAAAATAATAAAAAAATTGAACAGATATATATATATACTGGACTATATGTGAGAAAGAATTTCAACAGATAGAGAGAAAGAACCAAAGAGAGAGAAAGAAAGATTGCAACAAATCCTGATTTGGTGTGTTTCAACAGATAATAAAATTGAACAGTTAAAAATAAATTGAACATTGTAACTGGTTTGTTGAACAGATAAGAAATTTTGGATAGATATTTGAACAGATAAGAGATTAAAATTGAATTGATAATAAAATCTTGAAAAAAAATTGAAAAGATAGGGAAAAAAAGTGAACAGATAGTCAACTTTTTTGAATATATAGACAAAAAAAAAATTAAACACTAAAATGTAAATTTGAACAGATAGAAAAAAAAATTCAACAGATAAATTAAGGAGTAAAATTCAAAACAAAACGTCTTTCAAAACAAACAAAAGGACTTCTCACCAAATTATTTTACTCAATGCCTGCAGAGAACCATCGGAGGAGAAGACTCCGTTGATCCAGCTCCTTATGGACAGTTTTTTTTTTTCAAGCACACAGACCCAATTCTTCCACTTTTTTTTTTTTTATTTATAAGTTTTTGATATGTGCTGTTGTTCTACGATGAAACAACTTGCAACAGATAGTTGTAAATGAAAAAAAAATAAAAATTAAGCAGATAAAAATAATAAAAAAATTGAACAGATACATATATACTGGATTATATGTGAGAAAGAATTTCAACAGATAGAGAGAAAGAACCAAAGAGAGAGAAAGAAATGTTGCAACAGATCCTGATTTGGTGTATTTCAACAGATAATAAAATTGAACAGATAAAAATAAATTGAACATTATGACCGGTTTGTGGAACAGATAAGAAATTTTGGGTAGATATTTAAACAGATAAGATATTAAAATTGAATTGATAATAAAATCTAGAAAAAAACTTGAAAAGATAGGGAAAAAAAGTGAACAGATAGTCAACTTTTTTGAATATATAGCAAAAAAAAAATAATTAAACATTTAAATGTAAATTTGAACATATAGAGAAAAAAATTCAACATATAAATTAAGGAGTAAAATTGAAAACAAAACGTCTTTCAAAACAAACAAAAGGACTTCTGACCAAATTATTTTGCTCAATGCCTGCAGAGAACCGTCGGAGGAGAAGACTCCGTTGATTTAGCTCCTTATGGAAAGTTTTTTTTTCAACCACACAGACCTAATTCTTAATCTTTTTTTTTTTAAAAAGTTTTTGATCTGTTTTGTTGTTCTACGATGAAACAAATTGCAACAGATAATTGTAACTAAAAAAAAATTAAAAATTATGTAGATAAAAATATTAAAAAAATTGAACAGATATATATATACAGTATTATATCTGGGAAAGAATTTCAGTAGATAGAGAGAAAGAACCAAAGAGAGAGAAAGAAAGATTGCAACAGATCCTGATTTGGTGTATTTTAATAGATAATAAAATTGGACGGATAAAAATAAATTGAACATTGTGACTGGTTTGTTGAACATATTAGAAATTTTGGATAGATATTTGAACAGATAAGAGATTAAAATTGAATTGATAACAAAATCGAGGAAAAAATTTGAAAAGATAGGGAAAAAAAGTGAACAGATATTCAACTTTTTTTAATATACAGACAACAAAAGTAATTAAACACGAAAATGTAAATTTGAACAGATAGAAAAAAAATTCAACAGATAAATTTAGGAGTAAAATTAAAAACAAAACGTCTTTCAAAACAAAGAAAATGACTTCTCATCAAATTATTTTCCTCAATGCCTGCAGAGAACCATCGGAGGAGAAGACTCCATTGATCCTGCTCCTTATGGACAGTTTTTTTTTCAACCACAGACCCAATTCTTCCACTTTATTTTTTTATTTTTTTATTTTTTTTAAGTTTTTGATCTGTGTTGTTGTTCTGCGAGGAAACAACTTGCAACAGATAATTGTAAATGAACAAAAAATTAAAACTTAAGCAGATAAAAATAATAAAAAAATTGAATAGATATATATATACTAGATTATATGTGAGAAAGAATTTCAACAGATAGAGAGAAAGAACCAAAGAGAGAGAAAGAAAGATTGCAACAGATCCTGATTTGGTATATTTCAACAGATAATAAAATTGAACAGATAAAAATAAATTGGACATTGTGACTGGTTCGTTGAACAGATAAGAAATTTTGGATAGATATTTGAACAGATAAGAGATGAAAATTGAATTTATAACAAAATCGAGAAAAAAATTTGAAAAGATAAGGAAAAAAAGTGAACAGATAGTCAACTTTTTTCAATATATAGACAAAAAAAATAATTAAACACTAAAATGTAAATTTGATCAGATAGAAAAAAAATTCAATAGATAAATTAAGGAGCAAAATTGAAAACAAAACGTCTTTCAAAACAAAGAAAATGACTTCTCATCAAATTATTTTACTCAATGCCTGCAGAGAACCATCGGAGGAGAAGACCCCATTGATCCAGCTCCTTATGGACAGTTTTTTTTTTTCAACCACACAAACCCAATTTTTCCACTTTTTTTTTTTTTTTTTGATCTGTGTTGTTGTTCTGCGAGGAAACAACTTGCAACAGATAGTTGTAAATGAAAAAAAAATTAAAAATTAAGCAGTTAAAAATTATAAAAAAATTGAACAGAGATATATATACTGGATTGTATGTGAGAAAGAATTTCAACAGATAGAGAGATAGAACCAAAGAGAGAGAAAGAAAGATTGCAACAGATCCTGATTTGGTGTATTTCAACATATAATAAAATTGAACAGATAAAAATAAATTGAACATTGTGACTGGTTTGTTGAACAGATAAGAAATTTTGGATAGATATTTGAACAGATAAGAGATTAAAATTGAATTGATAACAAAATCTAGAAAAAAAATTTGAAAAGATAGGGAAAAAAAGTGAACAGATAGTCAACTTTTTTGAATATATAGACAAAAAAATTAATTAAACACTAAAATGTAAAGTTGAACAGATTGAAAAAAAAAATTCAATAGATAAATTGAGGAGTAAAATTGAAAACAAAACGTCTTTCAAAACAAATAAAAGGACTTCTCATCAAATTATTTTACTCAATGGCTGCAGAGAACCATCGGAGGAGAAGACTACGTTGATCCAGCTCCCTATAGACAGTTTTTTTTTCAACCACACAGACCCAATTTTTCCACTTTTTTTTTTTTTTTTTTTTTAATGTTTTTGATCTGTGTTGTTGTTCTACGACGAAACAAATTGCAACAGATGGTTGTAAATGAAAAAAAAATTAAAAATTAAGCAGATAAAAATAATAAAAAAAATTGAACAGATATATATATACTGGATTATAGGTGAGAAAGAATTTCAATAGATAGAGAAAAAGAACAAAAGAGAGAGAAAGAAAGATTGCAACAGATCCTAATTTGGTGCATTTCAACAGATAATAAAATTGAACAGATAAAAATAAATTGAACATTGTCACTGGTTTGTTGAACAGATAAGAAATTTTGGATAGATATTTGAAGAAATAAGAGATTAAAATTGAATCGATAACAAAATTGAAAAAAAAAATTCAATAGATAGGGAAAAAAAGTGAACAGATAGTCTACTTTTTTGAATATATAGGCAAAAAAAAAATAATTAAACACTTAAACGTAAATTTGAACATATAACAAAAAAATTCAACAGATAAATTAAGGAGTAAAATTGAAAAAAAAAACTTTTTCAAAACAAACAAAAAGACTTCTGATCAAATTATTGTACTCAATGCCTGCAGAGGACCATCGGAGGAGAAGACTCCATTGATCCAGCTCCTTATGGACAGTTTCTTTTTTCAAGCACACAGACCATATTCTACCACCTTTTTTTTTTTTTTTTTTTAAGTTTTTGATCGTTGTTGTTGTTCTACGATGAAATAAATTGCAACAGATAGTTGTAAATGAAAAAAAAATTTTAAAATTAAGTAGACAAAAATATTAAAAAAACTGAACAGATATATACTGGATTATACCTGAGAAAGAATTTCAACAAATAGAGAGAAAGAACTAAAGAGAGAGAAAGAAAGATTGCAACAGATCCTGATTTGGTGTATTTCAATAGATAATAAAATTGAACAGATAAAAATAAATTGAACATTGGGACTGGTTCGTTGAACAGATAAGAAATTTTCGATAGATATTTGAACAGATAAAACATTAAAATTGAATTGATAATAAAATTTAGAAAAAAAATTGAAAACATAGGGGAAAAAGTCGAACAGATAGTCAACTTTTTTGAATATATAGATAAAAAAAATAATTAAACACTAAAATGAAAATTTCAACAGATAGAAAAAAAAAATTCAACAGATAAATTAAGGAGTAAAATTGAAAACAAAACGTCTTTCAAAACAAACAAAAGGACTTCTGACCAAATTATTTTATTCAATGCCTGCAGAGAACCATCGGAGGAGAAGACTCCATTGATCCAGCTCCTTATGGACAGTTTTTTTTTCAAGCACACAGACCCAATTCTTCCACTTTTTTTTTTTTTCAAGTTTTTGATCTGTGTTGTTGTTCTACGATGAAACAAATTGCAACAGATAGTTATAAATGAAAAAAAAAATTAAAAATTAAGCAGATAGAAATAATAAAAAAATTGAACAGATATATATACTGGATTATATGTGAGAAAGAATTTCAACAGATAGAGAGAAAGAACCGAAGAGAGAGAAAGAAAGATTGCAACAGATCCTGATTTGGTGTATTTCAACAGATAATAAAATTGAGCAGACAAAAATAAATTGAACATTGTGACTAGTTTGTTGATCAGATAAGAAATTTTGGTTAGATATTTGAACAGATAAGAGATTAAAATTGAATTGATAACAAAATCGAGAAAAAAACTTGAAAAGATAGGGAAAAAAAGTGAACAGATAGTCAGCTTTTTTGAATATATAGACAAAAATAATAATTAAACACTAAAATGTAAATTTGAACAGATAGAAAAAAAATTCAACAGATAAATTAAGGAGTAAAATTGAAAACAAAACGCCTTTCAAAACAAATAAAAGGACTTCTCATCAAATTATTTTACTCAATGCCTGCAGAGAACCATCGGAGGAGAAGACTTCATTGATCCAGCTCCTTATGGACAGTTTTTTTTTTCAACCACACATACCCAATTCTTTTACTTTTTTTTTTTTAGTTTTTAATCTGTGTTGTTGTTCTACGATGAAACAAATTGCAACAGATAGTTGTAAATGAAAAAAAAAATTAAAAATTAAGCAGATAAAAATAATAAAAAATTTGAACAGATATATATATACTGGATTATATGTGAGAAAGAATTTCAACAGATAGAGAGAAAGAACCAAAGAGAGAGAAAGAAAGATTGCAACAGATCCTGATTTGGTGTATTTCAACAGATAATAAAATTGAACAGATAAAAATAAATTGAACATTGTGACTGGTTCGTTTAACGGATAAGAAATTCTGGATAGATATTTGAACAGATAAGAGATTAAAATTGAATTGATAATAAAATCTAGAAAAAAATTTAAAAAGATGTCACGACCCCAACCCGCCTCTAGTAGAATGGTGCCGTGATGGCCAGTAATCCGTGATTACCGAAGGCCAACTTACAAGTTCAAACACAATCAGAGTATGATATATGGGGCTCACAAATGCGGAAGCAATAAATTAGAATACGGTTAGTCAATAAGAGCTGTGCATAGATCAAATGTAATGACAAACATAACATAGCTTTACATTCGGTTGATAATAAACAAAATACATATTGCAATCTTGATCAAAAGGCTTCTAAAGCCGACATGTGCAAATACAGTAATTACAAGCCAAAGAAGCATAATTTTCAAGATTCGCCGACGTAAATACAAATTTGCCGACATAGAACAAGTCAAGTCGACACGTCAAAAATCCCAAAACAAGCTTTGCAAAACACATCTAGGCGTCGCCGCCGTCCTGCTCATCACCTACATATATATAGAGAGGGTGAGCTTGGATGCTCAGTGAATGGTACTAGTAATAAAGGTTTCGCATGAATACTAGCCGAAATCCTTTCAAAACAAAACATGCCAAAACCATACGAATATTAGCCGAGATCCTTTTCAAAGCAAAACACATCAAATCTTATCAAAACAAAGGATGAACCGTATTCATCTATCAAGTCTTACAAATCTCAAGGGATGCTTACTGGCATCGGCAAAACACAAATCAAGCTTTCCGAACAACAATCCACGCGGTAATCCGTCAGTGGCAAAGCAAGGGACTGCACGATCCGTAATCGATCAGTCAAGGTACTGCGAAAGTTTATAGTCCTCCAGCACAAGGGACTTGTGTTACTTAAGCCCGTAGCTCTTTTTTAACACGAGGGTGCTGCGAAAGTTTAGAGTCCTCCAGCACGAGGGACTTGTGTTACTTAGGCCCGAAGCCCTTTTCAACACAATAGCTTTTCCAAGAAAGGACCGTATCCTTTTTATCACAAGGGTGCTGCAAAAGTTTAGAGTCCTCCAGCACAAGGGACTTTTATACTTAGTGCTGCGAAAGTTTAGAGTCCTCCAGCACAAGGGACTTTCCAAATATGACACCAAAACAAGGCTCATACTTGACACGTCAAAACAAGGCTAATCATTCATGCTTGTCAAATACGTTCATCAAAACAAAGTAAAGCAAGATTTATCAAAACATTACAACATAGCTTTATTAAAAGCACCACTCACCTAGATCTTCTCGGGTGTAGGCTCAAAGCAAAGGTCAAAGTCCTACAATCACATGGCAAATCACATTTTCAAAACAAGCTTTACATACATGCAAATGATCTCGGCATTCTCACCAGATCCAAGTCAATAACAAAACAAAACATGCTGGGAGTTAAAACACTGTTTTTCCTACTTCACGGAAACACACTGGGTACCAACCAGGTCTTTGCCGAGGTCCCATACCTCCTTGCCGAGGTGTGGTCCCGATGGCCACATCCAAAAGCAAAGTCGGGAAAACCTGGGTTTCCCTTTGAAGAACATGAAGAACATGATGATCATGATCATGAAGGAGATGAAGGCAAAGGTCATAACTTGTTATCACAAAAATCTGAGATTTCATGCCATGAGTTCAAAAACATGGACCTGGGTACCCACTCAAGGAAATCATGTAAAAATAAACACAAAACATGGTTCTTGTAACAAACTTTCGGATCAAAACGAGACTTTTCTTCAAGAATACATGAACACCATTTTCTCTTCCAAAACCAACTTCAAATCAATGCATGGCATGCAAAACAGATTCGATCATGCAATGCAGCTAGATGATCGACAAGAATAACAAGAGTAGGTCAAGATTCTAACCTCAAAACCCGAATATAACGGTTCAAGCACCAAAGATCAAGCTCGAAAATCAACTTCTCTCTCTAAGAACTCTTTCTTCTTCCTCTAGAGCTTCTCTCTCTAAAGACAAAGATTTGAGACAAAAATGATTTGTTTCTAGGTCTGCCGGCTGTCTTAACCTTCAGGTCAGACACGTGGCGTTACCGGGTTGGTTTAACTCAAAAAGGTGATTGATTGAAAAGACAAGTCTCTGACAAAGCGTATCAAACAAGCTAAGGCAAAACACATCGGCAATCAATGACATCGGCTAAAGACAAAGCTTCGGCAACAGGGTAACAAAGACATCGGCTGGGGAGGACGACACTTGACTAAGCTGTGCCACACCTTGGCCTGGGTGTGCCACACCTCGGTCTAGGCCATACCTGCCCAGGAACAAAAATCACTAAGTGCAAAACATCTCGGCCTAGATGGTGACATCTCGGCCAGTGTGCGGGGGTGAAGATAGAGGTCAAACAAGTGGTTCCAAAATAGTTCTAAGTACAAAGGTTCAGAGGCGAACTAGGCTAAACTGACCTCGGCTACACACCAAGCAAGAATCAAAACCAAGCAAGCAATACTTAAACAAAACAAGACGAAACAAGATAAACAAGATCTATAATCATAACAAGACAAGATCATACATGAATGTATGCAAGCATAACTGAGTCAAGGTGAGGGTTGTTACAAAAGATAGGAAAAAAAAGTGAACAGATAGTCAACTTTTTTGAATATATAGACAAAAAAAAATAATTAAACAATAAAATGTAAATTTGAACAGATAGAAAAAAAATTCAACAGATAAATTGAGGAGTAAAATTGAAACAAAACATCTTTGAAAACAAATAAAAGGACTTCTCATCAAATTATTTTACTCAATGCCTGCAGAGAACCATCGGAGGAGAAGACTCCATTGATCTAGCTCCTTATGGACAGTTTTTTTTTTCAACCACATAGACCCAATTCTTTCACTTTTTTTTTTTTTTTTTAAAGTTTTTGATCTGTGTTGTTGTTCTACGATGAAACAAATTGCAACAGATGGTTGTAAATGAAAAAAAAAATTAAAAATTAAGCAGATAAAAATATTAAAAAAATTGAACAGATATATATAAACTAGATTATATGTGAGAAAGAATTTCAACAAATAGAGAGAAAGGACCAAAGAGAGAGAAAGAAAGATTGCAACAGATCCTGATTTGGTGCATTTTAACAGATAATAAAATTGAACAGATAAAAATAAATTGAACATTGTGACTGGTTTGTCGAACAGATAAGAAATTTTGGATAGATATTTGAACAGATAAGAGATTAAAATTGAATTGATAATAAAATCTTGAAATCTTTTTGAAAAGATAGGGAAAAGAAGTGAACAGATAGTCAACTTTTTTGAATATATAGAAAAAAAAATAATTAAACACTTAAATATAAATTTGAACATATAGGAAAAAAATTCAACAAATAAATTAAGGAGTAAAATTGAAAACAAAACGTCTTTCAAAACAAACAAAAAGACTTCTCACCAAATTATTTTACTCAATGCCTACAGAGGACCATCGGAGAAGAAGACTTCATTGATCCAGCTCCTTATGGACAGTTTTTTTTTCAACCACACTGACCCAATTCTTCCACCTTTTTTTTTTTTTTTTTAAGTTTTCGATCCGTGTTGTTGTTCTACGATGAAACAAATTGCAACAGATAGTTGTAAATGAAAAAAGAAAATAAAAATTAAGCAGATAAAAATAATAAAAAAATTGAATAGATATATATATATATTGGATTATATATGAGAAAAAATTTCAGCAGATAGAGAGAAAGAAAGATTGCAACAGATCCTGATTTGGTGTATTTCAACAGATAATAAAATTGAATAGATAAAAATAAATTGAACATTGTGACTAGTTTTTTGAACAGATAAGAAATTTTGGATAGATATTTGAACATATAAGAGATCAAAATTGAATTGATAACAAAATCTAGAAAAAAATTTGAAAAGATAGGAAAAAAAAGTTAACAGATAGTCAACTTTTTTGAATATATAGACAAAAAAAAATAATTAAACACTTAAATGTAAATTTGAACATATAGAAAAAATATTCAACAGATAAATTAAGGAGTAAAATTGAAAACAAAACGTCTTTCAAAACAAACAAAAGGACTTCTCACCAAATTATTTTACTCAATGCCTGCAGAGGACCATCGGAGGAGAAGAGTCCATTGATCCAGCTCCTTATAGACATTTTTTTTTTCAAGCACACAGACCATATTCTTCCACTTTTTTTTTTTTTTTAAAGTTTTTGATCTGTGTTGTTGTTCTACGAAGAAACAAATTCCAACAGATAGTTGTTAATGAAAAAAAAAATTAAAAATTAAGCGGATAAAAATATTTAAAAAATTGAACATATATATATTGGATTATATGTGAGAAAAAATTTGAACAGATAGAGAGAAAGAACCAAAGAGAGAGAAAAAAATATTGCAACAGATAATAAAATTGAACAGATAAAAATAAATTGAACATTGTGACTGGCTCGTTGAACAAATAAGAAATTTTGGATAGATATTTGAACAGATAAGAGATTAAAATTGAATTGATAATAAAATCTAGAAAAATATTTGAAAAGATAGGGAAAAAAAGTGAACAGATAGTCAACTTTTTTCAATATATAGGGAAAAAAAAATAATTAAACACTAAAATGTAAATTTGAAAAGATAGAAAAAAAAATTCAATAGATAAATTAAGGAGTAAAATTGAAAACAAAACGTCTTTCAAAATAAACAAAAGGACTTCTGACATATTTTTTTTACTCAGTGCCTGCAGAGGACCATCGGAGGAGAAGACTCCATTGATCGGGCTCCTTATGTAGAGTTTTTTTTTCAAGCACACAGACCCAATTCTTCCACTTTTTTTATTTTTATTTTTTTTTTAAGTTTTTGATCTGTGTTGTTGTTCTACGATGAAACAACTTGCAACAGATAGTTGTAAATGAAAAAAAAAATTAAAAATTAAGCAGATAAAAATATTTAAAAAATTGAACAGATATATATACTGGATTATACCTGAGAAAGAATTTCAACAAATAGAGAGAAAGAACCAAAGAGAGAGAAAGAAAGATTGCAATAGATCCTGATTTGGTGTATTTCAATAGATAATAAAATTGAACAGATAAAAATAAATTGAACATTGTGATTGGTTCGTTGAATAGATAAGAAATTTTCGATAGATATTTGAACAGATAAGAGATTAAAATTGAATTGATAATAAAATACAGAAAAAAATTTGAAAACATAGGGAAAAAAGTGAACAGATAGTCAACTTTTTTGAATATATAGATAAAAAAATAATTAAACACTAAAATGTAAATTTGAACAGATAGAAAAAAAATTCAACAGATAAATTAAGGAGTAAAATTGAAAACAAAACGTCTTACAAAACAAACAAAAGGACATCTAACCAAATTATTTTACTCAATGCCTGCAGAGAACCATCGGAGGAGAAAACTCCATTGATCTAGCTTCTTATGGACAGTTTTTTTTTTTCAAGCACACAAACCCAATTCTTCCACTTTTTTTATTATTTTTTTATTTTAAGTTTTTGATCTGTGTTGTTGTTCTACGATGAAACAAATTGCAACAAATAGTTATAAATGAAAAAAAAATTAAAAATTAAGCAGATAGAAATAATAAAAAAAATGAACAGATATATATACTGGATTATATGTGAGAAAGAATTTCAACAGATGGAGAGAAAGAAACAAAGAGAGAGAAAGAAAGATTGCAACAGATCCAGATTTGGTGTATTTCAACAGATAATAAAATTGAACAGACAAAAATAAATTGAACATTGTGACTGGTTTGTTGAACAGATAAGAAATTTTGGATAGATATTTGAACAGATAAGAGATTAAAATTGAATTAATAACAAAATCGAGAAAAAAACTTGAAAAGATAGGGAAAAAAAGTGAACAGATAGTCAGCTTTTTTGAATATATAGACAAAAAAAATAATTAAACACTAAAATGTAAATTTGAATAGATAGAAAAAAAATTCAACAGATAAATTAAGGAGTAAAATTGAAAAGAAAACGTCTTTCAAAACAAATAAAAGGACTTCTCATAAAATAATTTTACTCAATGCCTACAGAGAACCATCGGATGAGAAGACTCCATTGATCCAGCTCCTTATGGACAGTTTTTTTTTTCCAACCACACAGACCCAATTCTTTTACTTTTTTTTTTTTTTAAAGTTTTTGATCTGTGTTGTTGTTCTACGATGAAACAAATTGCAATAGATAGTTGTAAATGAAAAAAAAATTAAAAATTAAGCAGATAAAAATAATAAAAAAATTGAACAGATATATATATACTGGATTATATGTGAGAAAGAATTTCAACAGATAGAGAGAAAGAACCAAAGAGAGAGAAAAAAAAGATTGCAACAGATCCTGATTTGGTGTATTTCAACAGATAATAAAATTGAACAGATAAAAATAAATTGAACATTGTGACTGGTTTGTTGAACAGATAAGAAATTTTGGATAGATATTTGAACAGATAAGAGATTAAAATTGAATTGATAATAAAATCTAGAAAAAAACTTGAAAAGATAGGGAAAAGAAGTGAACAGATAGTCAACTTTTTTGAACATATAGACAAAAAAATAAAATTAAACAATTAAATGTAAATTTTAACATATAGAAAAAAAATTCAACCGATAAATTAAGGAATAAAATTGAAAACAAAACGTGTTTCAAACAAACAAAAGGCTTCTCACCAAATTATTTTACTCAATGCCTGCAGAGGACCATCGGGGAAGAAGACTCCATCGATCCAGTTCCTTATGGACAGTTTTTTTTTTCAACCACACAGACCCAATTCTTCCGCATTTTTTTTATAAAGTTTTTGATCCGTGTTGTTGTTCTACGATAAAACAAATTGCAAAAGATAGTTTTAAATGAAAAAAAAGTAAAAATTAAGCAGATAAAAATAATAAAAAAATTGAACAGATATATATATTGGATTATATGTTTGAAAAAATTTCAACAAATAGAGAGAAAGAACCAAAGATAGAAAGAAAGATTGCAACAGATCCAGATTTGGTGTATTTCAACAGATAATAAAATTGAACAGATAAAAATAAATTGAACATTGTGACTAGTTTTTTGAACAGATAATAAATTTTGGATAGATATTTGAACAGATAAGAGATTAAAATTGAATTGATAATAAAATCTAGAAAAAAATTTGAAAAGATAGGGAAAAGAAGTGAACAGATAGTCAACTTTTTTGAACATATAGACAAAAAAAAATAATTAAACACTTAAATGTAAATTTTAACTTATAGGTGAAAAATTCAACAGATAAATTAAGGAGTAAAATTGAAAACAAAACGTTTTTCAAAACAAACAAACAGGCTTCTTACCAAATTATTTTACTCAATGCCTGCAGAGGACCATCAGAGAAGAAGACTTCATTGATCCAGCTCCTTATGGACAGTTTTTTTTTTCAACCACACAGACCCAATTCTTCCAACTTTTTTTTTTTTTTTAAAGTTTTTGATCCGTGTTGTTGTTCTACGATGAAACAAATTGCAACAGATAGTTGTAAATGAAAAAAATAAAATAAAAATTAAGCAGATAAAAATAATTAAAAATAGAACAGATATATATATATTGGATTATATATGAGAAAAAATTTCAGCAGATAGAGAGAAAGAACCAAAGAGAGAGAAAGAAAGATTGCAACAGATCCTGATTTGGTGTATTTCAACAGATAATAAAATTGAACAGATAAAAATAAATTGAACATTGTGACTAGTTTTTTGAACAGAGAAGAAATTTTGGATAGATATTTGAATAGATAAGAGATCAAAATTGCATTGATAACAAAATCTAGAAAAAAATTTGAAAAGATGGAGAAAAAAAAGTTAACAGATAGTCAACTTTTTTGAATATATAGACAAAAAAAAAAAATAATTAAACACTTAAATGTAAATTTGAACATATAGAAAAAATATTCAACAGATAAATTAAGGAGTAAAATTGAAAACAAAACGTCTTTCAAAACAAACAAAAGGACTTCTCACCAAATTATTTTACTCAATGCCTGCAGAGGACCATCGGAGGAGAAGAGTCCATTGATCCAGCTCCTTATAGACATTTTTTTTTTCAAGCACACAGACCATATTCTTCCACTTTTTTTTTTTTTTTTTAAGTTTTTGATCTGTGTTGTTATTCTACGAAGAAACAAATTCCAACAGATAGTTGTTAATGAAAAAAAAATTAAAAATTAAGCGGATAAAAATATTTAAAAAATTGAACATATATATATATTGGATTATATGTGAGAAAAAATTTGAACAGATAGAGAGAAAGAACCAAAGAGAGAGAAAGAAATATTGCAACAGATCCTGATTTGGTGTACTTCAACAGATTATAAAATTGAACAGATAAAAATAAATTGAACATTGTGACTGGCTCGTTGAACAGATAAGAAATTTTAGATAGATATTTGAACAGATAAGAGATTAAAATTGAATTGATAATAAAATCTAGAAAAATATTTGAAAAGATAGGGAAAAAAAGTGAACAGATAGTCAACTTTTTTGAATATATAGGAAAAAAAATAATTAAACACTAAAATGTAAATTTGAACAGATAGAAAAAAAAATTCAACAGATAAATTAAGGAGTAAAATTGAAAACAAAACATCTTTCAAAATAAACAAAAAGACTTCTGACAAAATTTTTTTACTCAGTGCCTGCAGAGGACCATCGGAGGAGAAGACTCCATTGATCCGGCTCCTTATGTAGAGTATTTTTTTCCAGCACACAGACCCAATTCTTTCACTTTTTTTATTTTTATTTTTTTTTAAAGTTTTGATCTGTGTTGTTGTTCTACGATGAAATAACTTGCAATAGATAGTTGTAAATGAAAAAAAAATTAAAAATTAAGCAGATAAAAATATTAAAAAAATTGAACAGGTATATATATACTGGATTATATATGAGAAAGAATTTCACCAGATAGAGAGAAAGAACCAAATAGAGAGAAAGAAAGATTGCAACAGATCCTGATTTGGTGTATTTCAAAAGATAATAAAATTGAAAAGATAAAAATAAATTGAGCATTGTGACTGGTTTTTTGAACAGATAAGAAATTTTGGATAGATATTAGAACAGATAAGAGATTAAAATTGTATTGATAACAAAATCTAGAAAAAAAATTTGAAAACATTGGGAAAAAAAGTGAACAGATAGTCAACTTTTTTGAATATATAGACAAGAAAAAATAATTAAACACTAAAATATAAATTTGAACAGATAGAAAAACAATTCAACAGATAAATTAAGGAGTAAAATTGAAAACAAAACGTTTTTTACAACCAATAAAAGGACTTCTCATCAAATTATTTTACTCAATGCCAGCAGAAAACCATCGGAGGAGAAGACTTTATTGATCCAACTTCTTATGGACAGTTTTTTTTTTCAACCACACAGACCATATTCTCCCACTTATTTATTTATTTTTTTAAGTTTTTGATCCTTGTTGTTGCTCTACGACGAAAGAAATTGCAACAGATAGTTGTAAATGAAAAAAAAATTAAAAATTAAGCAGATAAAAATATTAAAAATATTGAACAGATATATATACTGGATTATATCTAAGAAAGAATTTCAACAGATAGAGAGAAAGAACCAAAGAGAGAGAAAGAAAGATTGCAACAGATCCTGATTTGGTGTATTTCAACAGATAATAAAATTGAACAAATAAAAATAAATTGAACATTGTGTGACTGGTTTGTTATACAGATAAGAAATTTTGGATAGATATTTGAACAGATAAGAGATTAAAATTGAATTGATAATAAAATCTAGAAAAAAATTTGAAAACATAGGGAAAAAAAGTGAACAGATAGTCAACTTTTTTGAATATATACACAAAAAAAAAAATTAAACACTAAAATGTAAATTTGAACAGATAGAAAAAAAAATTCAACAAATAAATTAAGGAGAAAAATTGAAAACAAAACGTCTTTCAAAACAAACAAAAGGACTTCTGACCAAATTATTTTACTCAATGAGTGCAGAGGACCATCGGAGGAGAAGACTCCAATGATCCAGCTCCTTACGGACAGTTTGTTTTTTAAAGCACACAGACCCAATTCTTCCACTTTTTTTTTTTTTTTTTGTTTTTTTAAGTTTTTGATCTGTGTTGTTCTTCTACGATGAAAAAAATTGCAACAGATAGTTGTAAATGAAAAAAACATTAAAAATTAAGCAAATAAAAATATTTAAAAAATTGAACAGATATATATATACTAGATTATATGTGAGAAAGAATTTCAACAGATAGAGAGAAAGAACCAAAGATAGAGAAAGAAAGATTGCAACAAATCCTGATTTGGTGTATTTCAACAGATAATATAATTAAACAGATAAAAATAAATTGAACATTGTGACTGGTTCGTTGAACAGATAAGAAATTTTGGATTGAGATTTGAACAGATAAGGGATTAAAATTGAATTGATAACAAAATCTAGAAAAAAAATTGAAAAGATAGGGAAAAAAAGTGAACAGATAGTCAACTTTTTTGAATATATAGAAAAAGAAATAATTAAACACTAAAATGTAAATTTGAACAGATAGAAAAAAAAATTCAACAGATAAATTAAGGAGTAAAATTGAAAACAAAACGTCTTTCAAAACAAACAAAAGGACTTCTGACCAAATTATTTTACTCAATGCCTGCAGAGGACCATCGGAGGAAAAGACTCCATTGATCCAGCTCCTTATGGACAGTTTTTTTTGCAAGCACACAGACCCAATTCTTCCACTTTTTTTTTTTTTTTTTTAAGTTTTTGATATGTGTTGTTGTTCTACGATGAAACAAATTGCAACAGATAGTTGCAAATGAAAAAAAAATTAAAAATTAAGCAGATAAAAATAATAAAAAAATTGAACAGATATATATACTGGATTATATATGAGAAAGAATTTCAAGAGATAGAGAGAAAGAACCAAAGAGAGAGAAAGAAAGATTACAACAGATCCTGATTTGGTGTATTTCAACAGATAATCAAATTGAACAGATAAAAATAAATTGAGCATTGTGACTGGTTTGTTGAACAGATAAGAAATTTTGGATAGATATTTAAACAGATAAGAGATTAAAATTGAATTGATAACAAAATCAAGAAAAAAATTTGCAAAGATAGGGAAAAAAAGTGAACAGATAGTCAACTTTTTTGAATATATAGACAAAAAAAAATAATTAAACACTAAAATGTAAATTTGAACAGATAGAAAAAAAATTCAACAGATAAATTAAGGAGTAAAATTGAAAACAAAACGTCTTTCATAACAAATAAAAGGACTTCTCATCAAATTATATTACTCAATGCCTGGAGAGAACCATCGGAGGAGAAGACTGCATTGATCCAGCTCTTTATGGACAGTTTTTTTTTTCAAGCACAAAGACCCAATTCTTTTTCTTTTTTTTTTAATTTTTTTAATTTTTTGATCTGTGTTGTTGTTCTACGATGAAACAAAATCCAACAGATAGTTGTAAATGAAAAAAAAATTAAAAATTAAGCAGATAAAAATATTTAAAAAATTGAACAGATATATATATACTAGATTATATGGGAGAAAAAATTTCAACAGATAGAGAGAAAGAACCAAAGAGAGAGAAAGAACGATTGCAACAGATCTTGATTTGTTGTATTTCAACAGATAATAAAATTGAACAGATAAAAATAAATTAAACGTTTTGACTGGTTTGTTGAACAGATAAGAAATTTTGGATAGATATTTGAACAGATAAGAGATTAAAATTGAATTGATAATAAAAATCTGGAAAAAAATTTGAAAAGATAGGGAAAAAAGTGAACTGATAGTCAACTTTTTTGAATATATAGACAAAAAAAAATTAAACACTAAAATGTAAATTTGAACAGATAGAGAAAAAAATTCAACAGAAAAATTAAGGAGTAAAATTGAAAACAAAACGTCTTTCAAAACAAACAAAAGGACTTTTGACCAAATTATTTTACTCAATGCCTACAGAGGACCATCGGAGGAGAAGACTCCATTGATCCAGCTCTTTCTGTACAGTTTTTTTTTTCAAGCACATAGACTCAATTCTTCCACTTTTGTTTTTTATTTTTTTTTTTAAGTTTTTGATCTGTGTTGTTGTTCTACGATGAAACAAATTGCAATAGATAGTTGTAAATGAAAAAAATAAATATAAATTAAGCAGATAAAAATAATAAAAAAATTGAACAGATATATATATACTGGATTATATGTGAGAAAGAATTTCAACAGATAGAGAGAAAGAGCCAAAGAGAGAGAAAGAAAGATTGCAACAGATCCTGATTTGATGTATTTCAACAGATAATGAAATTGAACAGATAAAAATAAATTGAACATTGTGACTAGTTTGTTGAACAGATAAGAAATTTTGGATAGATATTTGAACATATAAGAGATTAAAATTGTATTGATAACAAAATCTAGAAAAAAATAGGGGAAAAAAGTGAACAGATAGTCAACTTTTTTGAATATATAGACAAAAAAAAATAATTAAACACTAAAACGTAAATTTGAATAGATAGAAAAAAAATTCAACAGTTAAATTAAGGAGTAAAATTGAAAACAAAACGTGTTTCAAAACAAATAAAAGGACTTCTCATCAAATTATTTTACTCAATGTCTGCAGAGAACCATCGGAGGAGAAGACTCCATTGATCCAACTCCTTATGGACAGTTTTTTTTTTCAACCACACAGACCATATTCTTCCACTTCTTTTTTTTTTTATTTTTTAAGTTTTTTATCTGTGTTATTGTTCTACGATGAAACAAATTGCAACACATAGTTGTAAATGAAAAAAAGATTAAAAATTAAGTAGATAAAAATATTAAAAAAATTGAACAGATATATATATATATACTGGATTATATGTGAGAAAGAATTTCAACAGATAGAGAGAAACAACGAAAGAGAGAGAAAGAAAGATTGCAACAGATCCTGATTTGGTGTATTTCAACAGATAATAAAATTGAACAGATAAAAGAAATTGAACATTGTGACTGGTTCGTTGAACAGATAAGAAATTTTGGATAGATAATTGAACAGATAAGAAATTTTGGACAGATATTTGAACAGATAAGAGATTAAAATTGAATTGATAATAAAATCTAAAAAAAACATTGAAAAGATAGGGAAAAAAAGTAAACAGATAGTCAACATTTTTGAATATATAGACAAAAAAAAAAAAATTAAACACTTAAATGTAAATTTGAACATATAGAAAAAAAAATTCAACAGATAAATTAAGGAGTAAAATTGAAAACAAAACGCCTTTCAAAACAAACAAAAGAACTTCTCACCAAATTATTTTACTCAATGCCTGCAGAGGACCATCGGAGGAGAAGACTCCATTGATCCAACTCCTTATGGACAGCTTTTTTCAAGCACACAGACGCAATTCTTCCATTTTTTTTTAAAAGTTTTTGATCTGTGTTGTTGTTTTACGATGAAACAAATTGCAACAGATAGTTGTAAATGAAAAAAAAAATAAAAATTAAGCATATAAAAATATTTAAAAAATTGAACAGATATATATATATACTGGACTATATGTGAGAAAGAATTTCAACAGATATAGAGAAAGAACCAAAGAGAGAGAAAGAAAGATTGCAACAGATCCTGATTTGGTGTATTTCAACAGATAATAAATTTGAACAAATAAAAATAAATAGAAAATTGTGAGTGGTTCGTTAAACAGATGAGAAATTTTTTATAGATATTTGAATAGATAAGAGATTAAAATTGAATTGATAACAAAATCTAGAAAAAAATTTGAAAAGATAGGGAAAAAAAGTGAACAGATAGTCAACTTTTTTGAATATATAGACAAAAAAAATAATTAAACACTAAAACGTAAATTTGAACAGATGGAAAAGAAATTCAACAGATAAATTAAGTAGTAAAATTGAAAACAAAACGTCTTTCATAACAAATAAAAGGACTTCCCATCAAATTATTTTACTCAATGCCTGCAGAGAATCATCGGAGGAGAAGACTCCATTGATCCAGTTCCTTATGGATAATTTTTTTTTCAAGCATAAAGACCTAATTCTTTCACGTTTTTTTTTTTTTTAAAGTTTTTGATCTGTGTTGTTGTTCTACGATGAAACAAATTGCAACAGATAGTTGTAAATGAAAAAAGAAAATTAAAAATTAAGTAGATAAAAATATTTAAAAAATTGAACAGATATATATATATACTGGATTGTATGTGAGAAAGAATTTCAACAGATAGAGAGAAAGAACCAAAGAGAGAGAAAGAAAGATTGCAACAGATCCTGATTTGGTGTATTTCAACAGACAATAAAATTGAACAGATAAAAATAAATTGAACATTTTGACTGGTTTGTTGAACAGATAAGAAATTTTGGATAGATATTTGAACAGATAAGAGATTAAAATTGAATTGATAATAAAATCTCGAAAATTTTTTGAAAAATAGGAAAAAAAAAGTGAACTGATAGTCAACTTTTTTGAATATATAGACAAAAAAAGAATAATTAAACACTAAAATGTAAATTTGAACAGATAGAAATAAAAATTCAACAGATAAATTAAGTAGTGAAATTGAAAATAAAACGTTTTTCAAAACAAACGAAAGGACTTCTAACCAAATTATTTTACTTAATGCCAGTAGAGGACCATCGGAGGAGAAGACTCCATTGATCCAGCTCCTTATGTACAGTTTTTTTTTTAAGCACACAGACCCAATTCTGCCACTTTTGTTTTTTTTTTTTAAGTTTTTGATCTGTGTTGTTGTTCTACGATGAAACAAATTGCAACAGATAGTTGTAAATGAAAAAAAAATTAAAAATTAAGCAAATAAAAATAATAAAAAAATTGAATAGATATATACATACTGGATTATATGTGAGAAAGAATTTCAACAGATCCTGATTTGATGTTTTTCAACATATAATAAAATTGAACAGATAAAAATAAACTGAAAATTGTGACTGGTTTGTTGAATAGATAAGAAATTTTGGATAGATATTTGAACAGATAAGAGATTAAAATTGTATTGATAACAAAATCTAGAAAAAAAAATAGGGAAAAAAGGTGAACAGATAGTCAACTTTTTTGAATATATAGACAAAAAAATAATTAAACACTAAAATGTGAATTTGAACAGATAGAAAAAAAAATTCAACAAATAAATTAAGGAGTAAAGTTGAAAACAAAACGTCTTTCAAAACAAATCAAAGGACTTCTCATCAAATTATTTTACTCAATGCCTTCAGAAAACCATCGGAGGAGAAGACTCCATTGATCCAACTCCTTGTGGACAGTTTTTTTTTCAACCACACAGACCATATTCTTCTACTTCTTCTTTTTTCTTTTTCTTTTTTTTTTAAGTTTTTGATCTGTGTTATTGTTCGACGATGAAACAAATTGCAACAGATAGTTGTAAATGAAAAAAAAATTAAAAATTTAGCAAATAAAAATATTAAAAAAATTGAACAGATATATGTATACTGGATTATATCTGAGAAAGAATTTCAACAAATAGAGAGAAAGAACCAAAGAGAGAGAAAGAAAAATTGCAACAGATCCTGATTTGGTGTATTTCAACAGATAATAAAATTGAACAGATAAAAATAAATTGAACATTCTGACTGTTTCATTGAACAGATAAGAAATTTTGGATAGATATTTGAACAGATAAGAGATTAAAATTGAATTGATAATAAAATCTAAAAAAAAAAATTGAAAAGATAGGGAAAAAAAGTGAACAGATTGTCAACTTTTTTGAATATATAGACAAAAAAAATAATTAAACACTTAAATGTAAATTTGAACATATAGAAAAAAAATTCAACAGATAAATTGAGGAGTAAAATTGAAAACAAAAAGTCTTTCAAAACAAACAAAAGGACTTCTCACCAAATTTTTTACTCCATGCCTGCAGAGAACCATCGGAGGAGAAGACTCCATTGATCCAGCTCCTTATGGACTATTTTTTTTTTCAAGCACACAGACCCAATTCTTCCACTTTTTTTTTAATTTTTATTTTTAAGTTTTTGATCTATGTTGTTGTTCTACGATGAAACAAATTGCAACAGATAGTTGTAAATGAAAAAAAATAAAAAAATTAAGCAGATAAAAATAATAAAAAAATTGAACAGATATATATATACTAGATTATATGTGTGAAAGAATTTCAACAGATAGAGAGAAAGAACCAAAGAGAGAGAAAGAAAGATTGCAACAGATCCTGATTTGGTGTATTTCAACAGATAATAAAATTGAACAGATAAAAATAAATTGAACATTGTGACTGGTTTGTTGAACAGATAAGAAATTTTGGATAGATATTTGAACAGATAAGAGATTAAAATTGAATTGATAACAAAATCTAGAAAAAAATTTGAAAAGATAGGGAAAAATAGTGAACAGATAGTCAACTTTTTTGAATATATAGACAAAAAAAAATAATTAAACACGAAAATGTAAATTTGAGCAGATAGAAAAAAATTCAACAGATAAATTAAGGAGTAAAATTGAAAACAAAACGTCTTTCAAAACAAATAAAAGGACTTCTCATCTAATTATTTTACTCAATGCCTGCAGAGAACCATCGGAGGTGAAGACTCCATTGATCTAGCTCCTTATAGACAGTTTTTTTTTAAGCACACAGACCCAATTCTTCCACTTTTTTTTTTTTTTTTTAAGTTTTTGATCTGTGTTGTTGTTCTACGATGAAACAAATTGCAACAGATAGTTGTAAATGAAAAAAAAAATTAAAAATTAAGCAGATAAAAATATTAAAAAAATTGAACAGATATATATATACTGGATTATATGTGAGAAAGAATTTCAACAGATAGAGAGAAAGAACCAAAGAGAGAGGAAGAAAGATTGCAACAGATTCTGATTTGGTGTATTTCAATAGATAATAAAATTGAACAGATAAAAATAAATTGAACATTGTGACTGGTTTGTTGAACAGATAAGAAATTTTGGATAAATATTTGAACAGATAAGAGATTAAAATTGAATTGATAATAAAATGAAGAAATTTTTTTGAAAAGATAGGAAAAAAAGTGAACAAATAGTCAACTTTTTTGAATATATAGACAAAAAAAAAATAATTAAGCACTAAAATGTAAATTTGAACAGATAGAAAAAAAAAATTCAACAGATAAATTAAGGAGTAAAATTGAAAACAAAACGTCTTTCAAAACAAACAAAAGGACTTCTGACCAAATTATTTTACTCAATGCATGCAGAAGACCATCGGAGGAGAAGACTCCATTGATCCAACTCCTTATGTACAGTTTTTTTTTTCAAGCACACAGACTCAATTCTTCCACTTTTTTTTTTTTTTTTTTAGTTTTTGATCTGTGTTGTTGTTCTACGATGAAACAAATTATGTGATGACCTAAGTTTATATAAAAAATAAATAAATAAATAAATTTATTAGAGAACATGATCAAAATGGTGGAGCAATGGAATATATGCTTTTGAGAGAAAAGTTGGGACAAGAGTGAGTGGGAAGTTCTTTTTATTTTTTTTAATATATATCTCCCTCTCACTTTGGGAGAGAGTCACTACATTTTAGCTGGACTCACTTTCGGTGGTAAATTACATATCTAGTGAGGATTTCCAATATTCAATTATTTAGAACAACTTTCCAGATCATGGAGAAGAATATGGAACGAGTGGAATGGATTTTCGGGAAGAGCTTTCATATGTGTGGGTGGAGAATTATTATGCAAGAGAGAATGATAGGAGGGGGGAGACAGCAATGATAAAAGAGTAAAGAATATTATCTAGAGAGAGAGAGAGGTGGGTCTGGTTGTTTTCTTTATACTATACACACATACACTTGCTTTCTCTCTCGAAGGGTCTCTCTCTCATTTCTTTTGATTGGATCTAAAAAATTTGCTTATCAGCCGTTAGAGGAAGCTAAAGGTAATGAGCTGAATGCAAAGCAGATCAAGGAGTATAGGCGCAAGGTTGAGTCCGAATTGTCGAGCATTTGCAGTGACATTATGAGTATGATCGATGACTATCTTATTCCATCTTCTTCTGCTGGTGAATCATCAGTGTTTTTCTATAAAATGAAAGGGGATTACTATCGTTATTCCGCTGAGTTTAAGTCTGGTAAGGAGAAGAAGGAGGCCTTGTCAGTGCACTTCTGGGTATGTCTATAATTCTCGCAGTAAACCCAATTCTAGTTATGGGTTTTATAGCAGAGGTTTCGCAGCTATTCGAGAGATTCAAAGTTGCTTTTATTCGGAACGATATCGATACTTGTTCCAAACTCCTCTCTCAGCTTAAGGGCCTGCCACCATTGTTTGAAGAAACTCCCAATGTAGTTCATGAGTTGACATTAGCAAGGGATGTATATGAGCATGCAGCTGTTTTAAGTGTGAAAACGGTGTGATTGATGGTGGGGTTGGAGTGGATACTCCGTGGCGGTGCTCTACTGCTCCTTCAGTTGTGGGTTCACCGTGATTCAGCTGTTGGTGTAACCAGCCCGTGCGCTGTGTGTATGGAAGAAGATATAGTGGTATGGACGTGCTCCAGGTGTGGCTGGACATAATTACAAGTATAGTCTGTAGGTGGGGTGCGTCTTTTTGGGGAAGAGGGACGCACACACAGCTTGTTTTGCCACTCAGGTTTGCTTTTTGAATTGTTTATTGGTAATGAAACTGTGTTGGTATTGTAGAAATAGTGGACTGGTTTGTTGACCGAGTTTAATTGTTTTGCAAAATGTTGCTCTTTGGCACGTAGGTTTATATATATATATATATTATTTATATAATATATAAACATGTAATTTGGTGAGTTGTATATGTTATATATATATGTAATTTAGTGGGCCAGGTTAGCTTTATATGGTAGGTTATTTGAGTTGGATTGTTTTGAAGGTCCATTGAGACGAGTATTGATTTCTTGCATGTGCATCGTAAACTCAAAGCTTGACGATGGATGCCAAGAGTGAACACTGACTAAGGATAATGAAATTTGGATTAAGATCGAAAGGATGGGAAACTATTTCACATGCTATGAGTTTGCATCAGGAATATGGTAGCATGTGTGCAACTTTGGAGTTTCAACCTTATTTTGCTCATCTTCTCTTCTTGGCTTGAGGTAGGGATATCCTACTCCTCTCTATGAGCTTTGTCTTTAAATTTTAGCATTTTGATATGTTGGGGGTTGTTGGGTAATTTTGAGAAAGTTTGGACCTTTGTGTAATTTTACAAAAGTTGAGGTTTTTATATATATAAAACCTATATGCATGTTTGGCATGAAGAAATGGTATTAATGTTGAAACATTGATGAAAATGGAACCCTAAGGGTTGTAATGTTAATTATGGAAAATGCCCTAATTACATAGATTAATTAATTTGTATAATTAATTGTGAGAAATGAGGAATTGAAATGAGAAAGTTGAGATTGGGAATGTATGGGATTAAAGGGTGTAGTTGGATCATTTATCGCTCACCTAGTTGAAATGCTGATATAATATTCATTTTGTGCATTTATTTCCTATTTAGAGATAACTGCTTTGGGCTATCGGTGGATGATAGTCTTGATTGTTGTAGACAATGCATGATGATCAGGCAAACGAAAACTAATCAATGGAATGTGTCATAAAGTATGACTGTTGTTAGAATACATTAACTTTATGTATTGATTGATTGTGTATAGAACCTATGTGTTTATATGCATTGTGTGTAGAGGGGGAGATGGGGGATGTACTCCGCGGTTTAGGGGAAGATGGGGGATGGACCTCTAAACCGGATAGTGTTGGGAGGAGATAGGGGATGTACTCCGCAGTTTAGGGGAAGATGGGGGATGGACCTCTAAACCGGATAGTGTTGGGAGGAGATGGGGGATGAACTCCGTAGATACAGCTCATATACTTGTCTAGAGAAGTGAAGATACAGCTCATATGCTTATCTTTGAGAAGTGTAGATACAGCTCATATGCTTGTCTAGAGAAGTGTAGATACAGCTCATATGCTTATCTTGGGTGGTGTGATATAATTTTTATACTTACCAGTTGATGTGTTGATATAGCTTATATGCTTATCTGTTGATGTGTTGATACAGCTAATATGCTTATCTATTGAAAAATGGTAAATGAAAAGTAACATCGTGACTGGTTTGTTGAACAGATAAGAAAATATTTGAACAGATAAGAGATTAAAATTGAATTGATAATAAAATCTAGAAATTTTTTTGAAAAGATAGGGAAAAAAAGTGAACAAATAGTCAACTTTTTTACATATATAGACAAAAAAAAAATTTAATTAAACACTTAAATGTAAATTTAAACATATAGAAAAAAAAATTCAACAGATAAATTAAAGAGTAAAATTGAAAAGAAAACGTCTTTCAAAACAAACAAAATGACTTCTGACCAAATTATTTTACTCAATGCCTGAAGAAGACCATCGGAGGAGAAAACTCCATTGATCCAGCTCCTTATGGACAGTTTTTTTTTTCAAGCACACAGACCCAATTCTTTCACTTTTTTTTTTTATAAAATTTTTTGATCTGTGTTGTTGTTCTACGATGAAACAAATTACAACAGATAGTTGTAAATGAAAAAAAAAATTAAAAATTAAGCAGATAAACATATTAAAAAAATTGAACAGATATATATACTGGATTATATGTGAGAAATAATTTCAACAGATAGAGAGAAAGAACCAAAGAGAGAGAAAGAAAGATTGCAACAAATCCTGATTTGGTGTATTTCAACAGATAATAAAATTGAACAGATAAAAATAAATTGAACATTATGACTGGTTTGTTGAACAGATAAGAAATTTTGGATAGATATTTGAACAGATAAGACATTAAAATTGAATTGATAATAAAATCTAGAAATTTTTTTGAAAAGATAGGGAAAAAAAGTGAACAGATAGTCAACTTTTTTGAATATATAGATAAAAAAAATAATTAAACACTAATATGTAAATTTGAAAAGATAGAAAAAAAAAATTCAACAGATAAATTAAGGAGTAAAATTCAAAACAAAACGTTTTTCAAAACAAACAAAAGGACTTCTGACCAAATTATTTTACTCAATGCCTGTAGAGAACCATCGGAGGAAAAGACTCCATTGATCCAGCTCCTTATGGACAGATTTTTTTTCAAGCACACAGACTATATTCTTCCAATTTTTTTTTTAAAGTTTTTGATCTATGTTGTTGTTCTACGTTGAAACAAATTGCAACAGATAGTTATAAATGAAAAAAGAAAATTAAAAATTAAGTAGATAAAAATATTTAAAAAATTGAACAGATATATATATACTGGATTATATGTGAGAAAGAATTTCAACAGATAGAGAGAAAGAACCAAAGAGAGAGAGAAAGATTGCAACAGATCCTGATTTGGTGTATTTCAATAGATAATAAAATTGAACAGATAAAAATAAATTGAATATTATGACTGGTTTGTTGAACAGATAAGAAATTTTGGATAGATATTTGTACAGATAAGAGATTAAAATTGAATTGATAATAAAATCTAGAAAAAAATTTCAAAAGATAGGGAAAAAAAGGGAACAGATAGTCAACTTTTTTGAATCTATAGAAAAAATAATAATTAAACACTTAAATGTAAATTTGAACATATAGAAAAAAAATTCAACAGATAAATTAAGGAGTAAAATTGAAAAGAAAACGTCTTTAAAAACAAACAAAAAGACTTCTGACCAAATTATTTTACTCAATGCCGGCAGAGGACCATCGGAGGAGAAGACTCCATTGATCCAGCTCCTTATGAACAGTTTTTTTTTTTAAGCACACAGACCCAATTCATCTACTTTTTTTATTTTTATTTTTTTTAAAGTTTTTGATCTGTGTTGTTGTTCTACGATGAAACAAATTGCAACAGATAGTTGCAAATGAAAAAAAAAAATTAAGCAGAAAAACAAATTAAAAAAATTGAACAGATATATATATACTGGATTATATGTGAGAAAGAATTTCAACAGATAGAGAGAAAAAAAGATTGCAACAGATCCTGATTTGGTGTATTTCAACAGATAATAAAATTGAACAGATAAAAATAAACTGAACATTATGACTGGTTTGTTGAACAGATAAGAAATTTTGGATAGATATTTGAACAGATAAGAGATTAAAATTAAATTGATAATAAAATCTAGAAAAAAATTTGAAAAGATAGGGAAAAAAAGTGAACAGATAGTCAACTTTTTTGAATATATAGAAAAAAAATAATAATTAAACACCAATATGTAAATTTGAACAGATAGAAAAAAAAATTCAACAGATAAATTAAGGAGTAAAATTGAAAACAAAACATTTTTCAAAACAAACAAAAGGACTTCTGACCAAATTATTTTACTCAATGCCTGCAGAGAACCATCGGAGGAGAAGACTCCACTGATTCAGCTCCTTATGGACAGTTTTTTTTTTCAAGCACACAGACCATATTCTTCCACTTTTTTTATTTTTTTAATTTTTTTTAAGTTTTTGATCTGTGTTGTTGTTCTACGATGAAACAAATTGCAACAGATAGTTGTAAATGAAAAAAAAAAATTAAAAATTAAGTAGATAAAAATAATAAAAAATTGAACAGATATATATACTGTATTATATGTGAGAAATAATTTCAACAGATAGAGAGAAAGAACCAAAGAGAGAGAAAGAAAGATTGCAACAGATCCTGATTTGGTGTGTTTCAACAGATAATAAAATTGAACAGATAAAAATAAATTCAACATTGTGACTGGTTTGTTGAACAGATAAGAAATTTTGGATAGATATTTGAACAGATAAGAGATTAAAATTGAATTGATAATAAAATCTAGAAATTTTTTTTTGAAAAGATAGGGAAAAAAAGTGAACAGATAGTCAACGTTTTTGAATATATAGACAAAAAAAAAAATAACTAAACACTTAAATGTAAATTTGAACATATAGAAAAAAAAATTCAACAGATAAATTAAGGAGTAAAATTGAAAAGAAAACGTCTTTCACAAAAAAAAAAAAAGGACTTCTGACCAAATTATTTTACTCAATGCCTGCAGAAGACCATCGGAGGAGAAGTCTCCATTGATCCAGCTCCTTATGGACAGTTTTTTTTTTCAAGCACACTACTTTTTTTTATTTATAAGTTTTTGATCTGTGCTGTTGTTCTACGATGAAACAACTTGCAACAGATAGTGGTAAATGAAAAAAAAATTAAAAATTCAGCAGATAAAAATAATAAAAAAAATTGAACAGATATATATATACTGGATTATATGTGTGAAAGAATTTCAACAGATAGAGAGAAAGAACCAAAGAGAGAGAAAAAAAGATTGCAACAGATCCTGATTTGGTGTATTTCAACAGATAAAAAAATTGAATAGATAAAAATAAATCGAACATTGTGACTAGTTCGTTGAACAGATAAGAAATTTTTGATAGATATTTGAATAGATAAGAGATTAAAATTGAATTGATAATAAGATCTAGAAAAAAAATTGAAAAGATAGGGAAGAAAAGTGAACAGATAGTCAACTTTTTTGATATATAGACAAAAAAAATAATTAAACACTAAAATGTAAATTTGAACATATAGAAAAAAAAATTCAACAAATAAATTAAGGAGTAAAATTGAAAACAAAACGTTTTTCAAAACAAACAAAAGGACTTCTGACCAAATTATTTTACTCAAGGCCTGCGGAGGACCATCGGAGGAGAAGACTCCATTGATCCAACTCCTTTTGGACAATTTTTTTTTTTCAAGCACACAGACCATGTTCTTCCACTTTTTTTTTTTAAAAGTTTTTTATCTGTGTTGTTTTTCTACGATGAAACAAATTGCAACAGATAGTTGTAAATGAAAAAAAAAATTAAAAATTAAGCAGATAAAAATATTTAAAAAATTGAACAGATATATATATATACTTGATTATATGTGAGAAAGAATTTCAACAGATAGAGAGAAAGAACCAAAGAGAGAGAAAGAAAGATTGCAACAGATCCTGATTTGGTGTATTTCAACATATAATAAAATTGAACAGATAAAACTAAATTGAACTTTGTGACTGATTTGTTGAACAGATAAGAAATTTTTGATAGATATTTGAACAGATAACAGATTAAAATTGAATTGATAACAAAATTTAGAAAACAATTTGAAAAGATAGGGAAAAAAAGTGAACAGATATTCAACTTTTTTGAATACATAGACAAAAAAAAAATTAAACACCAAAATGAAAATTTGAACAGATAGAAAAAAAATTCAACATGTAAATTAAGGAGTAAATTGATAACAAAACGTCTTTCAAAACAAATAAAAGGACTTCTCATCAAATTATTTTACTCAATGCCTGCAGAGAACCATCGGAGGAGAAGACTCCATTGATCCAGCTCCTTATGGACAGTTTTTTTTTTCAAGCACACAGACCCAATTCTTCAACTTTTTTTTTTATTTATAAGTTTTTGATCTGTGCTATTGTTCTACGATGAAACAACTTGCAACAGATAGTGGTAAATGAAAAAAAAATTAAAAATTAATCAGAAAAAAATAATAAAAAAATTGAACAGATATATATATACTGGATTATATGTGAGAAAGAATTTCAACAGATAGAGAGAAAGAACCAAAGAGAGAGAAAGAAAGATTGCAACAGATCCTGATTTGGTGTATTTCAACAGATAAAAAAATTGAACAGATAAAAATAAATTGAACATTGTGACTGGTTCGTTGAGCAGATAAGAAATTTTTGATAGATATTTGAACAGATAAGAGATTAAAATTGAATTGGTAATAAAATCTAGAAAAAAAATTGAAAAGATAGGGAAAAAAAGTGAACAGATAGTCAACTTTTTTAAATATATAGACAAAAAAAAAATTAAACACTAAAATGTAAATTTGAACATATACAAAAAAAATTCAACAAATAAATTAAGGAGTAAAATTGAAAACAAAACGTTTTTCAAAACAAATAAAAGAACTTCGGACCAAATTATTTTACTCAAGGCCTGCGGACGACCATCGGAGGAGAAGACTCCATTGATCCAGCTCCTTTTGGACAGTTTTTTTTTCAAGCACACAGACCATAGTCTTCCACCTTTTTTTTTTTTTTTTTTTAAAGTTTTTGATCTGTGTTCTTGTTCCACGATGAAACAAATTGCAACAGATAGCTGTAAATGAAAAAAAAAATTGAAAAATTAAGCAGATAAAAATATTTAAAAAATTGAACAGATATATATATATACTAGATTATATGTGAGAAGGAATTTCAACAGATAGAGAGAAAGAACCAAAGAGAGAGAAAGAAAGATTGCAACAGATCCTGATTTGGTGTATTTCAACAGATAATAAAATTGAACAGATAAAAATAAATTGAACATTATGACCGGTTTGTTGAACAGATAAGAAATTTTGGATAGATATTGGAATAGATAAGAGATTAAAATTGAATTGATAATAAAATCTAGAAAAAAATTTGAAAAGATATGGAAAAAAAGTGAACAAATAGTCAACTTTTTTGAATATATAGAGAAAAAAAATAATTAAACACTTAAATGTAAATTTGGTGTATTTCAACAGATATATATATACTGGATTATATGTGAGAAAGAATTTCAACAGATAGAGAGAAAGAACCAAAGAGAGAAAGAACCAAAGAGAGAAAAAGAAAGATTACAACAGATCCTGATTTGGTGTATTTCAACAGATAATAAAATTGAACAGATAAAAATAAATTGAACAATCTGACTGGTTTGTTGAACAGATAAGAAATTTTGGATAGATATTTGAACAGATAAGAGATTAAAATTGAATTGATAACAAAATCTAGAAAAAAATTTGAAAAGATAGGGAAAAAAAGTGAACAGATAGTCAACTTTTTTGAATATATAGACAAAAAAAAATAAACACTAAAATGTAAATTTGAACAGATAGAAAAAAAAATTCAACAGATAAATTAAGGAGTAAAATTGAAAATAAAACGTCTTTCAGAACAAACAAAAGGACGTCTCACCGAATTATTTTACTCAATGCCTGCAAAGAACCATCGTAGGAGAAGACTCCATTGATCCAGCTCCTGATGGACCGTTTTTTTTTCAACCACACAGACCCAATTCTTCATCTCTTTTTTTTTTGTTTTTTAAATTTTTTGATCTGTGTTGTTGTTCTACGATGAAACAAATTGCAACAGATAGTTGTAAATGAAAAAAAAATAAAAATTAAGCAGATAAAAATTATAAAAAAAAATTGAACAGATATATATATACTGGATTATATGTGAGAAAGAATTTCAACAGATAGAGACAAAAGAACCAAAGAAAGAGAAAGAAAGATTGCAACAGATCTTGATTTGGTGTATTTCAACAGATAATAAAATTGAACAGATAAAAATAAATTGAACATTGTGACTGGTTCGTTGAACAGATAAGAAATTTTAGATAGATATTTGAACAGATAAGAGATTAAAATTGAATTGATAACAAAATCTAGAAAAAAATTTGAAAAGATAGGGAAAAAAAAAGTGAACAGATAGTCAACTTTTTTTAATATATAGACAAAAAAAATAATTAAACAATTAAATGTAAATTTGAACATATAGAAAAAAAAAATTCAACAGATAAATTAAGGAGTAAAATTGAAAATAAAAGGTTTTTCAAAACAAACAAAAGGACTTCTGACCAAATTATTTTACTCAATGCCTGCAAAGGACCATCGGAGGAGAAGACTCCATTGATCCTGCTCCTTATGGAAAGTTTTTTTTTTTCAAGCACACAGACCATATTCTTCCACTTTTTTCTTTTTCTTTTTTTTTTAGTTTTTGATCTGTGTTGTTGTTCTACGATGAAACAAATTGCAACAGATAGTTGTAAATGAAAAAAAAATTAAAAATTAAGCATAGAAAAATATTAAAAAAATTGAACAGATATATATATACTGGATTATATGTGAGAAAAAATTTCAACAGATAGAGAGAAAGAACCAAAGAGAGAGAAAGAAAGATTGCAACAGATCTTGATTTGGTGTATTTCAACTGATAATAAAATTGAACAGATAAAAATAAATTGAACATTGTGATTGGTTTGTTGAATAGATAAGAAATTTTGGATTGATATTTGAACGGATAAGAGATTAAAATTGTAATAACCCTCCCACTGTCTTAGCCATGCTCATATGCATTTTATATGATTTTTGCTTTGTTAAGATTGTATCTTGAATCTTGACTTGCCTTGCATCTTTGACTTGTCTTGCATAAGTATTACTTGAGTGTTATGTTCCTTACTGATTACGTGTGTGTAGCCGAGGTAACCTTGGGACTAGTTCACCTTTGAACCCTTGTGCTTAGAATCATGTTAGAACCACTTGATTGACCTTCACCTTCACCCCGGCACTCTAGCCGAGATGTTACTACTTAGCCGAGGTATGTTACATTAGTGACCTTGTTCCCGGGATGGTATGACATAGGCCGAGGTGTGGCACACCCTGGCCAAGGTGTGGCACAGCTTAGTCAAGTGTCGTCCTCCCTAGCCGATGTCCTTGTTACCCTGAAGCCGAAGTCCTACCTTTGGCCGATGTTATTGCTTGCCGAAGTCTTGTTGTTAGCCGATGTCTTTACCCGCCAGAGTGTTTCACTGGGTAGCTTGTTAGATACGCTTTGTCAGAGTCTTGTCCTTTCAATCAGTCACCTTTTTGAATAGAGCCAACCACCTGTTGCCACGTGTCCGAGCTGAAGGTTAAGTAGCCGACAGACTTAGAAACACATCATTCTTGTCTCAAATCTTGTTCTTGAGGAGAGAGAAGCTCTAGGAAGAGTTCTAGAGTGAGAAGTAGATAGCAAGCTTGATTCTTGGTGTTTGATCCGTTGGATTTGCAATATGAGGTCAGATTCTTGTTCTCCTTTGATTACTTTTATTGTTTGTCCAGTCACATTGCATGATTGAGTTTGTCTTGTATGCCATGCATAGATTTAAAGTCGGTTGTAGAAAGAAAATAAGACATTTATGTGTTCTTGAGGAAAAGCCTTGATTTGATCCGAAAGCTTGCATCGAAATCTATGCTTTTGTGTTTGTTTCACCAAAATCTTCTTGTATGGGTACCCAGGTCCATGTTTTCAAACTCATGGCACGAAATCTTAGACTTTATAAATGTAAGTTATGATCTTTGCATCCATCTTGTTCATGTTCTTGAGCAGAGGGAAACCCAGGTTTTCCCCGACCTCATTGTTTCTTGAATGTGGCCCTCGGGACCACACCTCGGCGAGAGAGTGTGGAACCTCGGCCAAGACCTGGATGGTGCCCAGCATGTTTTCCCAAAGTAAGAAGCAGTGTTTGATATGATTTGACTTAGCTTGAGCGGCTGCCGAGGTCATTTGCATGCATATGAAGCTTGTTTGAAAGTGCATTCAATAGACTTGTTATGTGATTGTAGGACTTGGACTTGCCTTGACCCCGACGTCTGAAGAACTATGTGAGTGGCATTCTTAATAAAGCTATATTGTAATGTTTTGATAAAAGTCTTGTTTGCCTTGTTTTGAAAAGTATTTGTAAGCATGAATGATTACCCATATTTTGTACGTCAAGTATTATATCTTGTTTTGTAGCACAACTCTTGAAAGTCCGTACGTGCTAGGGGACTATAAGCACTTGTAGCACAACTCTTGAAAGTCCGTATGTGCCAGGAGACTTTAAGCATTTGTGGCACTAGTCCGTACGTGCTAAGGGACTATAAGCACTTGTAGCACAACTCTTGAAAGTCCGTATGTGCCAGGGGACTTTAAGCATTTGTGGCACTAGTCCGTACGTGCTAAGGGACTATAAGCACTTGTAGCACAACTCTTGAAAGTCCGTACGTGCTAGGGGACTATAAGCACTTGTAGCACAACTCTTGAAAGTCCGTACGTGCTAGGGGACTATAAGCATTTGTAGCACAACTCTTGATGTCATCCCTTGGAACTTGAAAGCCTTGAAAGACTTGATTGATGAAGCTTGAAAGATTTGATATAAGAACTTGATTTATACCTTGTATTGTTTTGTTAAAAGACCTCGGATATCATTCATGTGAACCCTTTATTGTTTATGCCATTCACTGAGTATCCAAGCTCACCCTCTCTATATATATGTAGGTGATGAGCAGGGCGGCGACGCCTAGATGTGTTTGCCGAGGTGTTTTGCCGACGTGTTTTGATTCGCATTTTTGTGAACATCTTGAAGAACATGCTTCTTAGTTCTTTCATTGTATTTTTTATTTGAAGGCCGAGAAGCCTTTTTGTCAAGATGTAATTTATGTACTCTATTTTGTTATAATGAAGCTATCAAAGATGTATGTCATTTCATTCAACTTAAGCACTGCTCTTATGGACTGCTTGTATGTTAATTTATTGCTTCCGCATTTGTAAGCCCCGTACGTATACTCTGTTTGTGTGTGTGATTTCTTGTAAGAGGCCTTTGGTAACCTCGGGTTACTGGCCATCTCGGCGCCGACCTTCTAGGGGCGGGTTGGGGTTGTGACAGATTGGTATCAGAGCACAAGTTCCTCATAGTACGTTATTCACACACCTTGAGTCCTAAAGAGCATAGGATTTCCCTTAGAAAGATGATAGGATTGCATCATGTTGCTTGCTACTTGACAATGTGTGCATCATCTTGGCATAACAGCTTGTTGCTTGCATACATGCTTTATTGCACATTTTGTTTTAAAGTTACATTTTACATACTCATAGCATTATGAGGAGAGGAAGACCACCAGTTGGCCGAGATCAATCAGAAGACAGATTGGGTCGATTGGAAAGACTAGTTGAAGGTTTAACTCGGGAGTTGAGACAAGTGAGACAACAGAATGTTAGTGCCACATCTACTCAGGCCGAACAGACTAATGGCCGACATGCAGTTCCACCTCCACCTCCTCCAGTACCCCAAGTACCCTCACAGCCAGCCTTGTATGGGGACAGAACCATGACTTTGATTAAGGAGTTCAAGAAGATGAACCCGCCGAGATTCCAAGGGGGGGTAGAACCAATGAAAGCCGAAGCGTGGGTCTTAGGAATGGAGAAGTTGTTCGAGATCTTTCCCAGCACAGATGCTCAGAAGGTGGCATTGGCCGCATTTACGTTAGATGACGATGCCCGAAGATGGTGGATGATAACACGGGAAGGGAACCCCGACTTAACTTGGGCTAAATTCTTGGAACTATTTTATGACAAGCATTTTCCCCTTAGTGTCCGAGATCGCAAGATCACGGAGTTTCAGACTTTGACACAAGGAAACAAGACGGTGACAGAATACGATCGTGCCTTCACAGAATTGGCGAGGTATGCGCCTCATATAGTCAGTGATGAGTACAGGAAGGCTAGGAAGTTTGAAAGTGGGTTGCGTGCACCGATACAGGATAGAGTCAACATGCTCAACATGCCGACTTACGCTGGAGTCTTGGACAAGGCTATTCTTGCAGAAACCAACTTGAACCGGTACCAGAATGCAGGAGAGAACCAGAGGAAAAGGCCGAACTATGATAACCGTCGAGTTCCGTTCAACGCCAAGAAGAAGACGAACGTCGGCAGCTCCAGCAATCTGAACCAGGAAGGTACTACGAAGCCGATGTGTGCAAGTTGTGGAAAATCGCATTCCGGAGTTTGCCGCTGGGCGTCAGGTGCCTGTTTTGAGTGTGGAGAAATGGGTCATCGTGTGAAAGATTGTCCGAGGTCCAAGATTGCTGATGGTTTGAAAAGTGGGAGCACCTCGGGCTCTGCACAGGGAAACAATGTTGGAAGGACACAGATGAGGCAAGGCCGAGTTTTCGCACTAGTGCCAGGAGACACCCAGAATACTGAGGCAGTAGTGTCAGGTATACTTCCAATTTGCTCTCAAGATGCATACATATTGATTGATTCGGGTTCCACGCATTCATTCGTATCTGTTAAGTTTGCCGAGAAGATGAATAGACCGCAGGAACCTCTTGATTATGTGTTATATGTATCTGCTCCATCTGGGAGAACTATGATTGTTGCATCTATTTATAGGGAGTGTGTTGTTGTGATTAAGGGTGTGGAACTATTAGTTGACTTAATGCCATTAAACATGACTCACTTTGACGTTATACTAGGGATGGATTGGTTAGTGATGAATCATGCATCTATTGATTGTGTTTCTAAGAGTGTTACTTTGAAACCCCCAAGCCAAGCCGAGGTTATTTTCCAAGGTAGAGGTGTAGTGTCCCCGCCTTACTTGATTTCATCCATTAAAGCTTATAAGCTAATTCAGAAAGGGTGCCATGGCTACTTGTGTAGTATATTGAGTGATCAGAATGGGAAGGTTACTCTAGCCGACATCCCAGTTGTGAACGAATTCCCCGATGTCTTTCCAAATGAATTGCCTGGCCACTTAGTTGATAGAGAAATAGAATTTACTGTGGACATCACGTCAGGAACCCAGCCGATCTCCAAAACACCTTATAGAATGGCCCCAGCCGAACTTAAGGAATTGAAGGTGCAATTACAAGAGTTGTTGGATAAGGGTTTTGTTAGGCCGAGCACTTCACCATGGGGAGCCCCAGTGTTATTTGTTAAGAAAAAGGATGGTACACTCCGTCTTTGCATCGACTATAGAGAACTTAATAAGGTAACCATTAAGAACAAGTACCCGTTGCCTAGGATTGATGATTTGCTAGATCAACTTCAAGGAGCACGAGTCTTTTCCAAGATTGACCTTAGGTCGGGTTACCATCAGCTTAAAGTTAGAGCCGAGGATGTTGAGAAGACGGCCTTTCGAACCCGATATGGCCACTACGAGTTTTTGGTAATGCCTTTTGGAGTAACCAATGCCCCTGCTGCATTTATGGACTTAATGAACAGAGTCTTCAAGCCATATTTAGATGAGTTTGTAGTTGTCTTCATTGATGATATACTGATCTATTCTAAGAGTAAAACTGAACATGAAAACCACTTGAGACTTGCCTTACAGATTTTGAGGGACAGGAAGTTATATGCTAAGCTGAGTAAGTGTGAGTTTTGGCTTTCCAGTATTTCATTTTTGGGGCATGTGATTGATGAAGAGGGTATCTCCGTTGATCCTAGTAAGATTGAAGCCGTGGTAAATTGGCCAACGCCGACCAACGTGTCCGAGGTCCGTAGTTTTCTGGGTTTGGCAGGTTACTACAGAAAGTTTGTAAAGGATTTCTCAAGGATTACAATACCACTAACACAGTTAACTCAGAAGGGAGTGACATATGAGTGGACTGAAGATAGAGAGTCAGCCTTCCAGGAGTTGAAGACAAGGTTAGTTACAGCACCAGTTCTTGCACTTCCATCAGGTAATGAGGAATTTCAGATTTATAGTGATGCTTCACATAAGGGTTTGGGTTGTGTGTTGATGCAAGGGGGTAAGGTTATAGCATATGCATCTCGCCAGTTGAAACCTCATGAGAAGAATTATCCCACCCATGACCTAGAACTAGCAGCCGTGGTATTTGCTTTGAAGATTTGGCGGCATTACTTGTATGGAGCTTCTTGTCAGGTTTTCACGGACCACAAGAGTTTGAAGTACTTGTTCACTCAGAGGGAACTAAATTTAAGGCAGAGAAGATGGTTGGAATTATTGAAAGACTATGACATGCAGATTCAGTACCACCCAGGCAAGGCCAACTCAGTAGCCGATGCATTAAGCAGAAGGTCAATGGGAAGCTCGGCGTACTTAGCCATAACCTCGGCAGAGCCAACTATTATTGGGGAAGTAAAAGCTAGACAAAAGGAGGATGAATTCCTGAAGAAGGTAGCCGACGAGATTATCACCAAGCCGAGGTCAGGTTACACATTTGAAGAGGGAGCACTTAAGTTCGAAGGAAGGTTGTGCGTGGCCGACATCCCAGAGCTGAAAAGGAAGATTTTGCAAGAATCTCATGGTTCCAGAATTGCTATTCATCCAGGAAATACTAAGATGTATCACGACGTCAAGCAGACCTTTTGGTGGCCGAACATGAAGAGGGAAATAGCCGAGTTTGTATCCCGATGCTTGCAATGTCAACAAGTGAAGACAGAACATCAGAGACCAGCCGGACTCCTTCAACCCTTGTCAATACCTGAATGGAAATGGGAACATGTCTCCATGGATTTTGTGATTGGGTTGCCGAGGACACAGAAAGGAATAGATTCGATTTGGGTCATAGTTGACAGATTAACCAAGTCAGCGCACTTCTTGCCTGTTCAGACTACATTCAATGCTGACCGACTAGCTGTACTGTATATGAATGAGATTGTGAGACTTCATGGAGTGCCGATGTCTATTGTATCAGATCGAGATCCGAAGTTCGTTTGTAGGTTTTGGCAGAGTTTACAAAGAGCCTTGGGAACCGAGTTGAGGTTTAGCACAGCTTTCCATCCCCAAACCGATGGGCAAACAGAAAGAACAATTCAAACACTTGAAGATATGCTCAGACTATGTGTACTGGATTTCAAAGGAAGTTGGGAAGCACATCTACCTTTAGTTGAGTTCGCTTACAACAACAGTTATCAAGCCAGCATTGGCATGGCACCGTATGAAGCTTTGTATGGAAGGAAGTGCAGATCGCCGATATGTTGGACCGAAGTAGGAGATAAAGTTTTGATCGGCCCCGAACTGATTCAAGTGACAACCGAGAAGATTAAGCTTATTCGTCAGAGGATCACAACTGCCCAAAGTCGGCAGAAGAGCTACGCCGACCAGAGGAGAAGAGAATTGGAGTTTGAAGTTGGGGATCATGTCTTTCTGAAGATTTCGCCGAAGAAGGGAGTTTTTAGATTTGGGAAGAAAGGTAAGTTAGCACCTCGTTACATCGGACCATTCGAAATTCTTGAAAAGATTAACACGACTGCCTACAGACTTGCTTTACCACCAGGATTGAGCCAAGTACACAATGTGTTCCATATTTCAATGTTGAGAAAGTATGTTCGGGATCCCCTGCATGTGATTGATCATTTTGGGATTATGGTTGATGAAGAATTGAGTTATGAAGAGAGACCAATGCGTATTATTGATAGGCAAGTAAGGCGATTGAGAAATAAGGCAATACCAATGGTAAATGTTGAATGGAAGGAACACTACGGCAAGGATGCCACATGGGAAATGGAAGAAGAAATGAACATTCGACATCCAGAACTATTTTTGAACCAAGGTAACTCAAGTTTGGGGACCAAACTTCTTTAAGGGGGGTAGGATGTAATAACCCTCCCACTGTCTTAGCCATGCTCATATGCATTTTATATGATTTTTGCTTTGTTAAGATTGTATCTTGAATCTTGACTTGCCTTGCATCTTTGACTTGTCTTGCATAAGTATTACTTGAGTGTTATGTTCCTTACTGATTACGTGTGTGTAGCCGAGGTAACCTTGGGACTAGTTCACCTTTGAACCCTTGTGCTTAGAATCATGTTAGAACCACTTGATTGACCTTCACCTTCACCCCGGCACTCTAGCCGAGATGTTACTACTTAGCCGAGGTATGTTACATTAGTGACCTTGTTCCCGGGATGGTATGACATAGGCCGAGGTGTGGCACACCCTGGCCAAGGTGTGGCACAGCTTAGTCAAGTGTCGTCCTCCCTAGCCGATGTCCTTGTTACCCTGAAGCCGAAGTCCTACCTTTGGCCGATGTTATTGCTTGCCGAAGTCTTGTTGTTAGCCGATGTCTTTACCCGCCAGAGTGTTTCACTGGGTAGCTTGTTAGATACGCTTTGTCAGAGTCTTGTCCTTTCAATCAGTCACCTTTTTGAATAGAGCCAACCACCTGTTGCCACGTGTCCGAGCTGAAGGTTAAGTAGCCGACAGACTTAGAAACACATCATTCTTGTCTCAAATCTTGTTCTTGAGGAGAGAGAAGCTCTAGGAAGAGTTCTAGAGTGAGAAGTAGATAGCAAGCTTGATTCTTGGTGTTTGATCCGTTGGATTTGCAATATGAGGTCAGATTCTTGTTCTCCTTTGATTACTTTTATTGTTTGTCCAGTCACATTGCATGATTGAGTTTGTCTTGTATGCCATGCATAGATTTAAAGTCGGTTGTAGAAAGAAAATAAGACATTTATGTGTTCTTGAGGAAAAGCCTTGATTTGATCCGAAAGCTTGCATCGAAATCTATGCTTTTGTGTTTGTTTCACCAAAATCTTCTTGTATGGGTACCCAGGTCCATGTTTTCAAACTCATGGCACGAAATCTTAGACTTTATAAATGTAAGTTATGATCTTTGCATCCATCTTGTTCATGTTCTTGAGCAGAGGGAAACCCAGGTTTTCCCCGACCTCATTGTTTCTTGAATGTGGCCCTCGGGACCACACCTCGGCGAGAGAGTGTGGAACCTCGGCCAAGACCTGGATGGTGCCCAGCATGTTTTCCCAAAGTAAGAAGCAGTGTTTGATATGATTTGACTTAGCTTGAGCGACTGCCGAGGTCATTTGCATGCATATGAAGCTTGTTTGAAAGTGCATTCAATAGACTTGTTATGTGATTGTAGGACTTGGACTTGCCTTGACCCCGACGTCTGAAGAACTATGTGAGTGGCATTCTTAATAAAGCTATATTGTAATGTTTTGATAAAAGTCTTGTTTGCCTTGTTTTGAAAAGTATTTGTAAGCATGAATGATTACCCATATTTTGTACGTCAAGTATTATATCTTGTTTTGTAGCACAACTCTTGAAAGTCCGTACGTGCTAGGGGACTATAAGCACTTGTAGCACAACTCTTGAAAGTCCATATGTGCCAGGGGACTTTAAGCATTTGTGGCACTAGTCCGTACGTGCTAAGGGACTATAAGCACTTGTAGCACAACTCTTGAAAGTCCGTATGTGCCAGGGGACTTTAAGCATTTGTGGCACTAGTCCGTACGTGCTAAGGGACTATAAGCACTTGTAGCACAACTCTTGAAAGTCCGTACGTGCTAGGGGACTATAAGCACTTGTAGCACAACTCTTGAAAGTCCGTACGTGCTAGGGGACTATAAGCATTTGTAGCACAACTCTTGATGTCATCCCTTGGAACTTGAAAGCCTTGAAAGACTTGATTGATGAAGCTTGAAAGATTTGATATAAGAACTTGATTTATACCTTGTATTGTTTTGTTAAAAGACCTCGGATATCATTCATGTGAACCCTTTATTGTTTATGCCATTCACTGAGTATCCAAGCTCACCCTCTCTATATATATGTAGGTGATGAGCAGGGCGGCGACGCCTAGATGTGTTTGCCAAGGTGTTTTGCCGACGTGTTTTGATTCGCATTTTTGTGAACATCTTGAAGAACATGCTTCTTAGTTCTTTCATTGTATTTTGTATTTGAAGGCCGAGAAGCCTTTTTGTCAAGATGTAATTTATGTACTCTATTTTGTTATAATGAAGCTATCAAAGATGTATGTCATTTCATTCAACTTAAGCACTGCTCTTATGGACTGCTTGTATGTTAATTTATTGCTTCCGCATTTGTAAGCCCCGTACGTATACTCTGTTTGTGTGTGTGATTTCTTGTAAGAGGCCTTTGGTAACCTCGGGTTACTGGCCATCTCGGCGCCGACCTTCTAGGGCCGGGTTGGGGTTGTGACAAAAATTGAAGTGATAACAAAATGTAGAAAAAAAGTTGAAAAGATAGGGAAAAAAAGTGAACAGATAGTCAACTTTTTTGAATATATAGGCAAAAACAAAAATAATTAAACACTAAAATGTAAATTTGAACAGATAGAAAAAAAAATTCAACAGATATATTAAGGAGTAAAATTTAAAAAAAAAACGTCTTTCAAAACAAACAAAAGTAATTCTCACCAAATTATTTTACTCATTGCCTGCAGAGAACCATCGGAGGAGAAGACTCCATTGATCTAGCTCCTTATGGACAGTTTTTTTTTTCAACCACACAGACCCAATTCTTTCACTTTTTTTTTATTTTTTTATTTTTTTTAAGTTGTTGATCTGTGTTGTTGTTCTACGATGAAACAAATTACAACAGATAGTTGTAAATGAAAAAAAAAATTAAAAATTAAGGAGATAAAAATAATTAAAAAAAATTGAACAGATATATATATACTGGATTATATGTGAGAAAGAATTTCAACATATAGAGAGAAAGAACCAAAGAGAGAGAAAGAAAGATTGCAACAGATCCTGATTTGGTGTATTTCAACAGATAATAAAATTGAAATGATGAAAATAAATTGAACATTGTGACTGGTTTGTTGAACAGATAAGAAATTATAGCGACCCCGGTCTTTTCCCTGTTAGTTGTTGTATCCGGGCTTATGTTCCGTAGATCTCGTTGTTATATAATTGTTGTTTTTGTCCTTTAATTCCTTATTCTTGAGTTATTGGATGTTTTGGGCAGGTTGGTTACAGGTTGGTTGGGTTGGAAACCTAGTGTTGCTGTCTAGATTTTTGGACTTTCGCTCGAGCGAGGAGTTGGTCGCTCGAGCGAGCTTTTGTTTTTGGTCCTTCACTCGAGCGAGGGTTTGGTCGCTCGAGCGAGAGTAGAGTTTTGTGTCTGGTGGCTCGAGTCAGGGTTTCTTCGCTCGAGCGAGCGATTGCGTCTAGTATAGGCCTGAAAGTTGTGTTTCTTCGCTCGAGCGAGCGAGGTGTATGTTTTCGAGTTCTTCGCTCGAGCGAGCATTCTGTCGCTCGAGCGTGCTTCTGGGTTGCAGACCTGAAGCTTCGAGTTCTTGGCTCGAGCGAGCTTTTCTTCGCTCGAGCGAGGCTTTCTTGTGTCTGGTCGCTCGAGCGACCAATCCTTCGCTCGAGCAAGCCTGTCAGGTTTAAATAGGCAGCAGCGGGTTTTAAAATACTTTTTCATTCCCTTTTTGATTCCAAAACCCTAGGTCCGACTTCTCTCTCTCTCTCCACTCACCTTCTCTCTTAGGTATCATCTCTTTTTAGGGTGTTTCTACCGTAGGTTCTTTATTAAAAAGATAGAGTGAGTCGAGAGCTTCGTTTTAATTTGAGCGTTTGGCGGTTTGGAGCACTTTGGATTTTGGGTCATCATCTCCGTCTTCTCCATTCGGGTTATTTACTTCGAGGTAGGGATTTTCTACTCCATATTATAAGTTTTGTTCTAAGTTTTGGTAGTTTGATATGTTGGGGGTTATTTGGTAATTTGGAAAAAAAAACCCTAGTTGTTTTAATAAATTAATTTGTATAATTAATTTAAGGAAAAATTGAGAAATTTAGTTGAATTCATGGAATTGGGGAATTATAAGCTTAAATGGTGTAGTTGGATAATTTAATTACTCGCCTATTGAGATGTTGAGATTATAATTGTTGTAACATTTATTTCCTGTTTAGAGATAATTGTTTTGGGCTATCGGTGGAGGATAGTCGTAATTGTTGTAGACATTGCATGTGGATTAGGGAAAACTGAAACTAATCACATTGGTTAAGTCATTGATTTTGACTGTTGAATTAATACAGAAATATGTGTATTGATTGTGTATTGTATATGACAAGTGTTTAATACTTTGTATATGCATTTTGTTTGGGAGGAGATAGGGGATGTACTCCACGGTTTGGGAGGAGATAGGGGATGGACTCCTAAACCGGATATTGTTTGGGAGGAGATAGGGGATGGACTCCATTAGTACTACTACTATGTGTACTTATTGATTTATGGAAGTGTTTTTACACGTTATCGATACATCACTAAAATGTGTATCAAACTGGAAGTATGGAAGTGTTTTGGTATGAGACTTAGTCTCATTTAAATTGTTGATGATGGAAGTAATGTTAATGTGAGATGTAGTCTCACTGTTATAGTTTGGCCAGGTTCTGAGCCATATTGGTATAAATGGAAAGTTGAACAAATAATGAGAAGTGAAACGTGTCATGGACATTATCGTTATGGAACTGTATGATAATGAAATCGGTAATTGGTGTTAACCATCTATTGAATGCTATTACTTTATTCAATGCTTATATCTGGTTTAGTATATTTCTACTGGGTTGTGCCTCACCCTATACGGGAACATCATTTTCAGGTCCAGGTGATGTGCTACCTCCAAGGAATTAACTTGGAAGGATTTGGAGTTGAAGACTCTGTTTAGATTAGTCGTTTATTTGGTTTTATTTTGATGTTACATGTAAACACAAGCCTAGGGCTTAATGTGTAAATGAGTTAGTACTCATGTTTTTGTGTCCAAGTGTTGGCTTGGAAAGATGTAAGCCCGTAGGGCATTTACTATCATTATTACATGTAATGTCTTTTAATAATGATACTCTGATGAATGAGATAATGATTGGTTTTCTTTTACCAATGCATGCTACTGTTATATATTATGGGTTTATTTTGAGGGCGTTACAGAAATTTTGGATAGATATTTGAATAGATAAGAGATTAAAATTGAACTGATAACAAAATCTAGAAAAAAATTTGAAAAGATAAGGAAAAAAAGTGAACAGATAGTCAACTTTTTTGAATATATAGACAAAAAAAAAATTAAACACTTCAATGTAAATTTGAACATATAGAAAAAAAAATTCAACAGGTAAATTAAGGAGTAAAATTGAAAACAAAACGTTTTCCAAAACAAACAAAAGGACTTCTCACCAAATTATTTTACTCAATCGCTGCAGAGGACCATCGGAGGAGAAGGCTCCATTGATCAAGCTCCTTATGGACAGTTTTTTTTTTTCAAGCACACAGACCCAATTCTTCAACTTTTTTTTTTTTTTTTTTTTTTAAAGTTTTTGATCTGTGTTGTTGTTCAACGATGAAACAAATTGCAACAGATAGTTGTAAATGAAAAAAAATTTAAAAATTAAGCTGATAAAAATACTAAAAAAATTGAACAGATATATATATACTGGATTATATGTGAGAAAGAATTTCAATAGATACAGAGAAAGAACCAAAGAGAGAAAAAGAAAGATTGCAACAGATCCTGATTTGGTGTATTTCAACAGATAATAAAATTGAACAGATAAAAATAAATTGAACATTCTGACTGGTTCGTTGAAGAGATAAGAAATTTTGGATAGATATTTGAACAGATAAGATATTAAAATTGAATTGATAATAAAATCTAGAAAAAAATTTGAAAAGATAGGGAAAAAATGTGAACAGATAGTCAACTTTTTTGAATATATAGACAAAAAAAAATAATTAAACACTAAAATCTAAATTTGAACAGATAGAAAAAAAAATTCAACAGATAAATTAAGGAGTAAAATTGAAAACAAAACGCCTTTGAAAACAAACAAAAGGACTTCTGACAAAATTATTTTACTCAATGCCTGCAGAGGACCATCGGAGGAGAAGACTCCATTAATCCAGCTCCTTGTGGACAGTCTTTTTTTTCAAGCACACAGACCCAATTCTTCCAGTTCTTTTTTTTTTTTTTAAGTTTTTGATCTGTGTTGTTGTTCTACGATGAAACAAATTGCAACAGATAGTTGTAAATGAAAAAAAAATTACAAATTAAGCAGAGAAAAATATTAAAAAAATTGAAAAGATATATATATACTGTATTATATGTGAGAAAGAATTTCAACAGATAGAGAAAAAGAACCAAAGAGAGAGAAAGAAAGATTTCAACAGATCCTGATTTGGTGTATTTCAATAGATAATAAAATTGAACAGATAAAAATAAATTGAACATTGTGACTGGTTCGTTGAACAGATAAGAAATTTCTGATAGATATTTGAACAGATAAGAGATTAAAATTGAATTGATAATAAAATCTAGAAAAAAATTTGAAAAGATAGGGAAAAAAAAGTGAACAGATAGTCAACTTTTTCGAATATATAGAAAAAAAATAATTAAACACTAAAATGTAAATTTGAACAGATAGAAAAAAAAATTCAACAGATAAATTAAGGAGTAAAATTGAAAACAAAACATCTTTCAAAACAAACAAAAGGACTTCTGACCAAATTATTTTACTCAATGCCTACAGAGGACCATCGGAGGAGAAGACACCATTGATCCAGCTCCTTATGGACAGTTTTTTTTTTCAAGCACACAGACCCAATTTTTCCACCTTTTTTTTTCTTTTAAGTTTTTGATCTATTTTGTTGTGCTACGATGAAACAAATTGCAACAGATAGTTGTAAATGAAAAAAAAAATTAAAAATTAAACAGATAAAGATAATTTAAAAAATTGAACATATATATATACTTGATTGTATGTGAGAAAGAATTTCAACATATAGAGAGAAAGAACCAAAGAGAGAAAAATAAAGATTGCAACTGATTCTGATTTGGTGTATTTCAAAAGATAATAAAATTGAAAAGATAAAAATAAATTGAACATTGTGACTGGTTTGTTGAAAAGATAAGAAATTTTGGATAGATATTTGAACAGATAAGAGATTAAAATTGAACAGATAACAAAATCTAGAAAAAAATTTGAAAAGATAGGAAAAAAAAGTGAACAGATAGTCAACTTTTTTTAATATATAGACAAAAAAAAATAATTAAACACTTAAATGTAAATTTGAACATATAGAAACAAAAAATTCAACAGATAAATTAAGGCGTAAAATTGAAAACAAAACGTCTTTCAAAACAAACAAAAGGACTTCTGACCAAATTATTTTACTCAATGCCTGCAAAGGCCCATCGGAGGAGAAGACTCCATTGATCCAGCTCCTTATGGACAGTTTTTTTTCAAGCACAAAGACCCAATTCTTCCACTTTTTTTTTTTTTTTTTTTTTTTAAACTTGTTAATCTGTGCTGTTGTTCTACGATGAAACAAATTGCAACAGATAGTTGTAAATGAAAAAAAAATTAAAAATTAAGCAGATAAAAATAATTAAAAAAATTGAACAGATATATATATACTGGATTATATGTGAGAAAGAATTTCAACATATAGAGAGAAAGAACCAGAGAGAGAGAGAAAGAAATATTGCAACAGATCCTGATTTGGTGTATTTCAACAGATAATAAAATTGAACAGATAAAAATAAATTGAACATTGTGACTGGTTTGTTGAACAAATAAGAAATTTTGGATAAATATTTGAACAGATAAGAGATTAAAATTGAATTGATAATAAAATCTACAAAAAAATTTGAAAAGATAGGGAAAAAAAGTGAACAGATAGTCAACTTTTTTGAATATATAGACAAAAAAAAAATAATTAAACACTAAAATGTAAATTTGAACAGATAGAAAAAAAATTCAACAGATAAATTAAGGTGTAAAATTGAAAACAAAACGTCTTTCATAACAAACAAAAGGATTTCTCACCAAATTATTTTACTCAATTCCTGCAGAGAACCATCGGAGGAGAAGACTCCATTGATATAGCTCCTTACAGTTTTTTTTTTCAACCACACAGACCGAATTCTTTTTTTTTTTTTTAAGTTTTTGATCGGTGTTATTGTTCTACGATGAAACAAATTGCAACAGATAGTTGTAAATGAAAAAAAATTAAAAATTAAGCAGATAAAAATAATAAAAAAAATTGTACAGATATATATATACTGGATTATATGTGAGAAAGAATTTCAACAGATAGAGAGAAAGAACCAAAGAAAGAGAAAGAAAGATTGCAGCAGATCCTGATTGGGTGTATTTCAACAGATAATAAAATTGAACATTGTGACTGGTTTGATGAACAGATAAGAAATTTTGTATAGATATTTGAACAGATAAGAGATTAAAAGTGAATTGATAACGAAATCTAGAAAAAAATTTGAAAGGATAGGGAAAAAAAGTGAACAGATTGTCAACTTTTTTGAATATATAGACAAAAAAAATAATTAAACACTTAAATGTAAATTTGAACATATAGAAAAAAAAATTTAACAGATAAATTAAGGAGTAAAATTGAAAACAAAACGTTTTTCAAAATAAACAAAAGGACTTCTGACCAAATTATTTTACTCAATGCCTGCAGAGGACCATCGGAGGAGAACACCCCATTCATCCAGCTCCTTATAGACAGCTTTTTTTTTCAAGCACACAGACCCAATTCTTACACGTTTTTTTTTTTTTTAAGTTTTTGATCTGTGTTGTTGTTCTATGATGAAACAAATTGCAACAGATAGTTGTAAATGAAAAAAAAATTAAAAATTAAGTAGAGAAAAATATTAAAAAAATTGAATAGATATATATATACTGGATTATATGTGAGAAAGAATTTCAACAGATAGAGAGGAAGAACCAAAGCGAGAGAAAGAAAGATTGCAACAGATCCAGATTTGGTTTGTTTCAACAGATAATAAAATTGAACAGATAAAAATAAATTGAACATTGTGACTGGTTTGTTGAACAGATAAGAAATTTTGGATAGATATTTGAACAGATAAGAGATTAAAATTGAACTGATAACGAAATGTAGAAAAAAATTTGAAAAGATAGGGAAAAAAAGTGAAGAGATAGTCAACTTTTTTGAATATATAGACAAAAAAAATAATTAAACACTTAAATGTAAATTTGAACATATAGAAAAAAAAATTCAACAGATAAATTAAGGAGTAAAATTGAAAACAAAACGTTTTCTAAAACAAATAAACGGACTTCTCACCAAATTATTTTACTCAATGGCTGCAGAGGACCATCGGAGGAGAAGACTCCATTGATCCAGCTCCTTATGGACAGTTTTTTTTTTCAAGCACACAGACCCAATTCTTCCACTTTTTTTTTTTCTTTTTTAAAGTTTTTGATCTGTGTTGTTGTTCAACGATGAAACAAATTGCAACAGATAGTTGTAAATGAAAAAAAAATTAAAAATTAAGCTGATACAAATACTAAAAAAATTGAGCAGATATATATATATACTGGATTATATGTGAGAAAGAATTTCAATAGATACAGAGAAAGAACCAAAGAGAGAAAAAGAAAGATTGCAACAGATCCTGATTTGGTGTATTTCAACAGATAATAAAATTGAACAGATAAAAATAAATTGAACATTCTGACTGGTTCGTTGAAGAGATAAGAAATTTTGGATAGATATTTGAACAGATAACAGGTTAAAATTGAATTGATAATAAAATCTAGAAAAAAATTTGAAAAGATAGGGAAAAAAAGTGAACAGATAGTCAACTTTTTTGAATATATAGACAAAAAAAATAATTAAACACTAAAATCTAAATTTGAATAGATAGAAAAAAAATTCAACAGATAAATTAAGGAGTAAAATTGAAAACAAAACGTCTTTGAAAACAAACAAAAGGACTTCTGACAAAATTATTTTACTCAATGCCTGCAGAGGACCATCGGAGGAGAAGACTCCATTGATCCAGCTCCTTATGGACAGTTTTTTTTTTAAGCACACTGACCCAATTCTTCCACTTTTTTTTTTTTTTTTTAAGTTTTTGATTTTTGTTGTTGCTCTACGATGAAACAAATTGCAACGATAGTTGTAAATGAAAAAAAAATTAAAAATTAAGCAGAGAAAAATATTTAAAAAATTGAAAAGATATATATATATACTGGATTATATGTGAGAAAGAATTTCAACAGATAAAGAGAAAGAACCAAAGAGAGAGAAAGAAAGATTTCAACAGATCCTGATTTGATGTATTTCAACAGATAATAAAATTGAACAGATAAAAATAAATTGAACATTGTGACTGGTTCGTTGAACAGATAAGAAATTTCTGATAGATATTTGAACCTATAAGAGATTAAAATTGAATTGATAATAAAATCTAGAAAAAAATTTAAAAAGATAGGGAAAAAAAAGTGAACAGATAGGCAACTTTTTTGAATATATAGACAAAAAAAATAATTAAACACTAAAATGTAAATTTGAACAGATAGAAAAAAAAAATTCAACAGATAAATTATGGAGTAAAATTGAAAACAAAACGTCTTTCAAAACAAACAAAAGGACTTCTGACCAAATTATTTTACTCAATGCCTGTAGAGGACCATCGGAGGAGAAGACTCCATTGATCCAGCTCCTTATGGACAATTTTTTTTTTCAAGGACACAGACCCAATTTTTTCACCTTTTTTTTTAAAAATTTTTTTGATCTGTTTTGTTGTTCTACGATGAAACAAATTGCAACAGATGTTTGTAAATGAAAAAAAAATTAAAAATTAAGCAGATAAAAATAATTAAAAAAATTGAACATATATATATACTTGATTGTATGTGAGAAAGAATTTCAACATATAGAGAGAAAGAACCAAAGAGAGAGAAATAAAGATTGCAACTGATCCTGATTTGGTGTATTTCAACAGATAATAAAATTGAAAAGATAAAAATAAATTGAACATTGTGACTGGTTTGTTGAAAGGATAGAAAATTTTGGATAGATATTTGAACAGATAAGAGATTAAAATTGAACTGATAACAAAATCTAGAAAAAAATTTGAAAAGATAGGGAAAAGAAGTGAACAGATAGTCAACTTTTTTGAATATATAGACAAAAAAAAAATAATTAAACACTTAAATGTAAATTTGAACATATAGAAAAAAAAAATTCAACAGATAAATTAAGGCGTAAAATTGAAAACAAAACGTCTTTCAAAACAAACAAAAGGACTTCTGACCAAATTTGTCACGACCCCAACCCGCCCCTAGTAGGAAGGTGCCGTGATGGCCAGTAATCCGTGATTACCGAAGGCCAACTTACAAGATCAAACACAATCAGAGTATAAATAGGGGCTTACAAATGCGGAAGCAATAAATCAAATACAAGTGGTCCATAAGAGCTGTGCATAGATCAAATGTAATGACAAACATAACATGGCTTTACATTCGGTTTCAAATAAACAAAATACGAGTTACATCTTGATCAAAAGGCTTCTAAAGCCGACATGTGCAAATACAATGATCACAAGCCAAAGAAGCATAATCTTCAAGATTCGCCGACGTAAATACAAGTTTGCCGACATAAAACAAGTCAAGCCGACATGTCAAAAATCCAAAACAAGCTTTGCAAAACACGTCTAGGCGTCGCCGCCGTCCTGCTCATCACCTACATATATATAGAGAGGGTGAGCATAGATACTCAGTGAATGGTACTAGTAATAAAGGTTTTGCATGAATATAAGCCGAAGTCTTTCCAAAACAAAACATGCCCAAACCATACGAATAATAGCCGAGATCTTTTCAAAGCAAAACACATCGAAACTTTATCAAATCAAAGGATGAACCGTATTCATCTGTCAAGTCTTACGAGTCTCAATGGATGCTTACTGGCATCGGCAACACAAATCAAGCTTTCCGAATAACAAATCCACGCGGTAATCCGTCAGTGGCAAAACAAAGGACTGCACGATCCGTAATCGATTAGTCAAAGGTACTACGAAAGTTTAAAGTCCTCCAACACAAGGGACTTGTGTTACTTAGGCCCGTAGCCCCTTTTAACACGATGGTTTTCCAAGAAAGGACCGTATCCTTTTAACACAAGGGTGCTGCAACAGGTTAGAGTCCTCTAGCACATGGGACTTTTACACTTAGTGGTGCAAAAGTTTAGAGTCCTCCAGCACAAGAGACTTTCCAACGATAACATCAAAACAAAGCTTATACTTGATACATCGAAATAAGGCTAACCATTCATGCTTATCAAATACTTTCATCAAAACGAAGCAAAACAAGATTTATCAAAACATTATAACATAGCTTTATTAAAAGCACCACTCACCTAGTTCTTCTCGGGTAAAGGCCCAAAGCAAAGGTCAAAGTCCTACAATCACATGGCAAATCACATTCTCAAAACAAGCTTTACATGCATGCAAATGATCTCGGCATTCTCACCAGATCCAAGTCAATAACTAAACAAAACATGCTGGGAGTCAAAACACTGCTTCTCATCTCATGGAAACACACTGGGTACCAACCAGGTCTTTGCCGAGGTCCCACACCTCCTTGCCGAGGTGTGGTCCCGATGGCCACATTCAAAAGCAAAGTCGGGAAAACCTGGGTTTCCCTTTGAAGAACATGAAGAACAAGATTATCAAGAACCTCAAGAACATGCATGCTAAAATCATAACTTGTTTATACAAAAATCTGAGATTTCATGCCAAGAGTTCAAAAACATGGACCTCGGTACCCACTCAAAGAAATCATGTAAAAACAAACACAAAAACATGGTTCTTGTAACATCTTTCGGATCAAAATGAGACTTTTCTTCAAGAATACATGAACACCATTTTCTCTTCCAAAACCAACTCTAACTCGATGCATGACATGCAAAACAGATTCGATCATGCAATGCAGCTAGATGATCAACAAGAATAACCAAAGTAGAGCAAGAATCTAACCTCAAAACTCAAATCTAACGGTTCAAACACCAAAGATCAAGCTCGAAAATTAACTTCTCTCTCTAAGAACTCTTTCTTCTTCCTCTAGAGCTTCTCTCTCTAAAGACAAAGATTTGAGACAAAATGATTTGTTTCTAGGTCTGCCGGCTGTCTTAACCTTCAGCTCGAACACGTGGCGCTACCGGGTTGGTTCAACTCAAAAAGGTGACTGATTGATAAGACAAGTCTCTGACAAAGCGTATCTAACAAGCTAAGGCAAGACACATCGGCAAGCAGTGATATCGGCTAAAGACAAAACTTTGGCAACAGGGTAACAAGGACATCGGCTAGGGAGGACGACACTTGACTAAGCTGTGCCATACCTTGGCCTGGATGTGCCACATCTCGGTCTAGGCCACGCCTGCCCAAGGACAAAGATCACTAAGTGCAAAACATCTCGGCCTAGATGATACACTCCTCGGCCTTGGTTCTGAACACCTCGGCCAAGATAGCGACATCTCGGCTAACATGCCGGGGTGAAGATGGAGGTCAACCAAGTGGTTCCAAAATGGTTCTAAGTACAAGGGTTCAACGGTGAACTAGGTTCAAGATGACCTCGGCTACACACCAAGCAAAGAACAAAACCATGCAAGCAATACTTAAACAAAACAAGACGAAACAAGATAAACAAGATGAGTCCCGAACAAAACAAGACAAGGCAAAACTTGCAAGCACCACGTAACAAGACAAAATCACGCATAAAGGTATGCAAGTATGACTAAATCAAAGTGAGGGTTATTACAAAATTATTTTACTCAATGCCTGCAGAGGACCATCAGAGGAGAAGACTCCATTGATCCAGCTCCTTATGGACAGTTTTTTTTTTCAAGCACACAGACCCAATTCTTCCACTTTTTTTTTTTTTTTTTAAAAGTTGTTAATCTGTGCTGTTGTTCTACGATGAAACAAATTGCAACAGATAGTTGTAAATGAAAAAAAAATTAAAAATTAAGCAGATAAAAATAATTAAAAAAATTGAACAGATATATATACTGGATTATATGTGAGAAAGAATTTCAACATATAGAGAGAAAGAACGAGAGAGAGAGAAAGAAATATTGCAACAGATCCTGATTTGGTGTATTTCAACAAATAATAAAATTGAACAGATAAAAATAAATTGAACATTGTGACCGGTTTGTTGAACAGATAAGAAATTTTACACAAATATTTGAACAGATAAGAGATTAAAATTGAATTGATAACAAAATCTAGAAAAAAATTTGAAAAGATAGGGAAAAAAAGTGAACAGATAGTCAACTTTTTTGAATATATAGACCAAAAAAAAATAATTAAACACTAAAATATAAATTTGAACAGATAGAAAAAAAATTCAACAGATAAATTAAGGAGTAAAATTGAAAACAAAACGTCTTTCAAAACAAACAAAAGGACTTCTCACCAAATTATTTTACTCAATGCCTGCAGAGAACCATCGGAAGAGAAGACTCCATTGATCAAGCTCCTTATGGACAATTTTTTTTTTCAACCACACAGACCCAATTCTTTTTTTCTTTTCTTTTTTTTAAGTTTTTGATCGGTGTTGTTGTTCTACGATGAAACAAATTGTAACAGATATTTGTAAATGAAAAAATAAAATAAAAATTAAGCAGATAAAAATAATAAAAAAAATTGAACAGATATATATATACTGGCTTATACGTGAGAAAGAATTTCAACAGATAGAGAGAAAGAACCAAAGAAAGAGAAAGAAAGATTGCAGCAGATCCTGATTTGGTGTATTTCAACAGATAATAAAATTGAACATTGTGACTGGTTTGATGAACAGATAAGAAATTTTGTATAGATATTTGAACAGATAAGAGATTAAAATTGAATTGATAACGAAATCTAGAAAAAAATTTGAAAGGATAGGGAAAAAAAAGTGAACAGATAGTCAACTTTCTTGAATATATAGACAAAAAAAATAATTAAACACTTAAATGTAAATTTGAACATATAGAAAAAAAAATTCAACAGATAAATTAAGGAGTAAAATTGAAAACAAAACATTTTTCAAAACAAACAAAAGAACTTCTGACCAAATTATTTTACTCAATGCCTGCAGAGGACCATCGGAGGAAAAGACTCCATTGATCCAGCTCCTTATAGACAGCTTTTTTTTTCAAGCACACAGACCCAATTCCTGCACTTTTTTTTTAAAAGTTTTTGAGCTGTGTTGTTGTTCTATGATGAAACAAATTGCAACAGATAGTTGTAAATGAAAAAAAAATTAAAAATTAAGCAGAGAAAAATATTAAAAAAATTGAACAGATATATATATACCGGATTATATGTGAGAAAGAATTTCAACAGATAGAGAGAAAGAAACAAAGAGAGAGAAAGAAAGATTGCAACAGATCCTGATTTGGTGCATTTCAGCAGATAATAAAATTGAACAGATAAAAATAAATTGAACATTGTGACTGGTTCGTTGAACAGATAAGAAATTTTGGATAGATATTTGAACAGATAAGAGATTAAAATTGAATTGATAATAAAATCTAGAAAAAAATTTGAAAAGATAGGGAAAAAAAGTGAACAGATAGTCAACTTTATTGAATATATAGAAAAAAAAAATAATTAAACACTAAAATGTAAATTTGAACAGATAGAAAAAAAAATTCAACAGATAAATTAAGGAGTAAAATTGAAAACAAAACGTCCTTCAAAACAAACAAAAGGACTTCTCACCAAATTATTTTACACAATGCCTGTAGTGAACCATCGGAGGAGAACACCCCATTGATCTAGCTCCTTATGGACAGTTTTTTTTTTCAACCACACAGACCCAATTCTTCCACTTTTTTTTTTTTTTTTAAAGTTTTTGATCTGTGTTGTTGTTCTACGATGAAACAAATTGCAACAGATAGTTATAAATGAAAAAAAAAATTAAAAATTAAGCAGATAAAAATAATTAAAAAAATTGAACATATATATACTGGATTATATGTGAGAAAGAATTTCAATATATAGAGAGAAAGAACCAAAAAGAGAGAAAGAAAGATTGCAACAGATCCGGATTTGGTGTATTTCAACAGATAATAAAATTGAAAAGATAAAAATAAATTGAACATTGTGACTGGTTTGTTGAACAGATAAGAAATTTTGGATAGATATTTGAACAGATAAGAGATTAAAATTGAACTGATAAATAAATCTAGAAAAAAATTTGAAAAGATTGGGAAAAAAAATGAACAGAGAGTCAAATTTTTTGAATATATAGAGAAAAAAAAAATTAAACACTTTAATGTAAATTTGAAGATGTAGAACAAAAAATTCAACAGATAAATTAAGGAGTAAAATTCAAAACAAAACGTTTGTCAAAACAAATAAAAGGACTTCTGACCAAATTATTTTACTCAATGCCTGCAGAGGACCATCGGAGGAGAAGACTCCATTGATCCAGCTCCTTATGGACAGTTTTTTTTTTCAAGCACACAGACCAAATTCTTCCACTTTTTTTTTTTTTTAAGTTTTTGGTCTGTGTTGTTTTTCAACGATGAAACAAATTGCAACAGATAGTTGTAGATGAAAAAAAAATTAAAAATTAAGCTGATAAAAATATTAAAAATATTGAATAGATATATATATACTGGATTATATGTGAGAAGGAATTTCAACAGATAGAGAGAAAGAATCAAAGAGAGAGAAAGAAAGATTGCAACAGATCCTGATTTGGTGTATTTCAACAGATAATAAAATTGAAAAGATAAAAATAAATTGAACATTGTGACTGGTTCGTTGAATAGATGAGAAATTTTGGATAGATATTTGAACAGATAAGAGATTAAAATTAAACTGATAACAAAATCTAGAAAAAAATTTGAAAAGATAGGGAAAAAAAGTGATCAGATAGTCAACTTTTTTGAATATATAGACAAAAAAAAATAATTAAACACTTAAATGTAAATTTGAACATTTAGAAAAAAAAATTCAACAGAAAAATTAAGGAGTAAAATTGAAAACAAAACGTTTTTCAAAACAAAGAAAAGGACTTCTCACCAAATTATTTTACTCAATGCCTGCAGAGGACCATCGGAGGAGAAGACTCCATTAATCCAGCTCCATATGGAGAGTTTTTTTTTTTTTCAACCACACGGACCCAATTCTTTTTTTTTTTTTTAAAGTTTTTGATCTGTGTTGTTGTTCTGCGATGAAACAAATTGCAACAGGTAGTTGTAAATGAAAAAAAAATTAAAAATTAAGCAGATAAAAATATTTAAAAAATTGAACAGATATATATATACTGGATTACATGTGAAAAAGAATTTCAACAGATAGAGGGAAAGAACCAAAGAGGGAAAAAGAAAGATTGCAACAGATCCTGATTTGGTGTATATCAACAGATAATAAAATTGAACTGATAAAAATAAATTGAACATTGTGACTGGTTCGTTGAACAGATAATAAATTTTGGATAGATATTTGAACTGATAAGAGATTAAAATTAAATTGATAATAAAATCTAGAAAAAAATTTGAAAGGATAGGGAAAAAAGTGAATAGATAGTCAACTTTTTTGAATATATAGACAAAAAAAAAAAATTAAACACTAAAATGTAAATTTGAACAGATAGAAAAAAAAATTCAACAGATAAATTAAGGAATAAAATTGGAAACAAAACGTCTTTCAAAACAAACAAAAGGACTTCTGACCAAATTATTTTACTCAATGCTTACAGAGGACAATCGGAGGAGAAGACTCCATTGATCCAACTCTTTATGGACAGTTTTTTTTTCAAGCACACAGACAAAATTCTTTTCTTTTTTTTTTTTTTTAGGTTTTTGATCTGTGTTGTTGTTCTACGATGAAACAAATTGCAACTGATAGTTGTAAATGAAAAAAAAATTAAAAATTAAGCAGAGAAAAATATTAAAAAAATTGAACAGATATATATATATACTGGATTATATGTGAGAAAGAATTTCAACATATACAGAGAAAGAACCAAAGAGAGAGAAAGAAAGATTGCAACAGATCCTGATTTGGTGTATTTCAACAGATAATAAAATTAAACAGATAAAAATAAATTGAACATTCTGACTGGTTCGTTGAACAGATAAGAAATTTTGGATAGATATTTTAACAGATAAGAGATTAAAATTGAATAGATAATAAAATCTAGAAAAAAATTTGAAAAGATAGGGAAAACAAGTGAACAGATAGTCAACTTTTTTGAATATATAGATAAAAAAAAATTATTAAACACTAAAATGTAAATTTGAACAGATAGAAAAAAATTAAACAGATAAATTAAGGATTAAAATTGAAAACAAAACGTCTTTCAAAACAAACAAAATGACTTCAGACGAAATTATTTTACTCAATGCATGCAGAGGACCATCGGAGGAGAAGACTCCATTGATCCAGCTCCTTATGGACAGTTTTTTTTTTCACCCACACTGACCCAATTCTTCCACTTTTTTTTTTTTTTTTTTTTTTTAAAGTTTTTGATCTGTGTTGTTGTTCAACGATGAAACAAATTGCAACAGATAGTTGTAAATGAAAAAAAAATTTAAAAATTAAGCAGATAACAATATTTAAAAAATTGAACAGATATATATGTCCTGGATTATATGTGAGAAAGAATTCCAACGGATAGAGAGAAAGAAAGATTGCAACAGATCCTGATTTGGTGTATCTCAACTGATAATAAAATTGAACAGATAAAAATAAATTGGACGTTGTGACTGGTTCGTTGAACAGATAAGAAATTTTGGATAGCTATTTGAACAGATAAGAGATTAAAATTGAACTGATAATAAAATCTAGAAAAAAATTTGAAAAGATAGGAAAAAAAGTGAACAGATTGTCAACTTTTTTGAATATATAGACAAAAAAAAATTAAACACTAAAATGTAAATTTGAACAGATAGAAAAAAAAATTCAACAAATAAATTAAGGAGTAAAATTAAAAACGAAACGTCTTTCAAAACAAATAAAAGGACTTCTCACAAAATTATTTTACTCAATGCCTGTAGAAGACTATCGGAGGAGAAGACTCCATTGTTCCAGCTCCTTATGGACTGTTTTTTTTTTCAACCACACAGACCCAATTCTTCCACTTTTTTTTTTTTTTTTTTTGAAGTTTTTGATCTGTGTTGTTTTTCAATGATGAAACAAATTGCAACAGATAGTTGTAAATGAAAAAAAAATTAAAAATTAAGCAGATAAAAATATTAAAAAAATTGATCAGATATATATATACTGAATTATACGTGAGAAAGAATTTCAACAGATAGAGAGAAAGAACCAAAGAGAGAGAAAGAAAGATTGAAACAGATCCTGATTTGGTGTATTTCAACAAATAATAAAATTGAACAGATAAAAATAAAATGAACATTCTGACTGGTTCGTTGAACAGATAAGAAATTTGGGATAGATATTTTAACAGATAAGAGATTAAAATTGAACTGATAACAAAATCTAGAAAAAAAATTTAAAAAGATAGGGAAAAAAAGTGAACAGATAGTCAACTTTTTTGAATATATAGACAAAAATAATAATAATTAAACACTTAAATTTAAATTTTAACATATAGAAAAAAAAAATTCAACAGATAAATTAAGGAGTAAAATTGAAAACAAAACGTCTTTCAAAACAAAGAAAATGACTTCTCACCAAATTATTTTACTCAATGCCTGCAGAGGACCATTGGAGGAGAAGAATTCATTGATCCAGCTCCTTATGGACAGTTTTTTTTTTCAAGCACACAGACCCAATTCTTCCATTTTTTTTTAAAGTTTTTGATCTGTGTTGTTGTCCTACGATGAAACAAATTGCAACAGATAGTTTTAAATGAAAAAAAAATTAAAAATTAAACAGATAAAAATATTAAAAAAATTGAACAGATATATATATACTGAATTATATGTGAGAAAGAATTTTAACAGATAGAGAGAAAGAACCAAAGAGAGAAAAAGGAAGATTGCAACAGATCCTGATTTGGTGTAATTCAATAGATAATAAAATTGAACAGATAAAAATAAATTGAACAATGTGACTGGTTCGTTGAACAGATAAAAGATTAAAATTGAATTGATAATAAAATCTAGAAAAAAATTTGTAAAGATATGGGAAAAAAGTGAACAGATAGTCAAGTTTTTTGAATATATAGACAAAAAAAAATAATTAAACACTAAAATGTAAATTTGAACTGATAGAAAAAAATTCAACAGATAAATTAAGTAGTAAAATTGAAAACAAAACGTCTCTCAAAACAAACAAAAAGACTTGTCACTAAATTATTTTACTCAGTGCCTGCAGAGAACCATCGGAAGAGAAGACTCCATTGATCCAGCTCCTTATGGACAGTTTTTTTTTAAAGTTTTTTATCTGTGTTGTTGTTCTACGATGAAACAAATTGCAACAGATAGTTGTAAATGAAAAAAAAATTAAAAATTAAGTAGATAAAAATAATTAAAAAAATTCAAAAGATATATATATATATTGGATTATATGTGAGAAAGAATTTCAACATATAGAGAGAAACAACCAAAGAGAGAGAAAGAAAGATTTTAACAGATCCTGATTTGGTGTATTTTAACAGATATTAAAATTGAAAAGATAAAAATAAATTGAACATTGTGACTGGTTTGTTGAACAGATAAGAAATTTTGGATAGATATTTGAACAGATAAAAGATTAAAATTGAACTGATAACAAAATCTAGAAAAAAATTTGAAAAGATTGGGAAAAAACGTGAACAGATAGTCAACTTTTTTAAATATATAGACAAAAAAAATTAAACACTTAAATGTAAATTTGAATATATAGAAAAAAAAATTTCAACAGATGAATTAAGTAATAAAATTGAAAATAAAACGTCTTTTAAAACAAACAAAAGAACTTCTCACCAAATTAATTACTCAATGCCTGCAGAGGACCATCGGAGGAGAAGACTCCCTTGATCCAGCTCCTTATGGAAATTTTTTTTTTTTCAACCACACAAACCAATTCTTCCACTTTTTTTTTTTAAAGTTTTTGATCTGTGTTGTTGTTCTACGTTGAAACAAATTGCAACAGATAGTTGTAAATGAAAATAAAATTAAAAATTAAGCAGATAAAAATATTAAAAAATTGAACAGATATATATATATACTGGATTATATGTGAGAAAGAATTTCAACAGATAGAGAGAAAGAACCAAAGAGAGAGAAAGAAAGATTGCAACAGATCCTGATTTCGTGCATTTCAACAGATAATAAAATTGAATAGATAAAGAAAAATTGAACATTCTGACTGGTTCGTTGAACAGATAAGAAATTTTGGATAGATATTTGAACAGATAAGAGATGAAAATTGAACAGATAATAAAATCTAGAAAAAAAATTGAAAAGATAGGGAAAAAAAGTGAACAGATAGTCAACTTTTTTGAATATATAGACAAAAAAAAATAATTAAACACTAAAATGTAAATGTGAACAGATGGAAAAAAAAATTCAACAGATAAATTAAGGAGTAAATTTGAAAACAAAATGCCTTTCAAAGCAACCAAACGGACTTCTCACCAAATTATTTTACTCAATACCTGCAGAGGACCATCGGAGAAAAAGACTCCATTGATCCAGCTCCTTATGGACCGTTTTTTTTTTCAAGCACACAGAGCCAATTATTCCACTTTTTTTTTTTTTTTTTTTTTTTTTTTTAAGTTTTTGATCTATGTTGTTGTTCTACGATGAAACAAATTGCAACAGATAGTTGTAAATGAAAAAAAATTAAAAATTAAGCAGATAAAAATAATTGAAAAAATTGAACATATATATATACCGGATTATATGCGAGAAAGAATTTCAACATATAGAGAGAAAGAACCAAAGAGAGAGAAAGAAAGATTGCAACAGATCCTGATTTGGTGTATTTCAACAGATAATAAAATTGAAAAGATAAAAATAAATTGAACATTGTGACTGGTTTGTTGAACAGATAAGAAATTTTGGATAGATATTTGAACAGATAAGAGATTCAAATTGAACTGATAACAAAATCTAGAAAAAAATTTGAAAAGATAAGGAAAAAAAGTGAACAGATAGCCAACTTTTTTGAATGTATAGAAAAAAAATAATAATTAAACACTTAAATGTAAATTTGAACATATAGAAAAAAAATTCAACAGATAAATTAAGGAGTAAATTTGAAAACAAAACGTTTTTCAAAACAAACAAAAGGACTTCTGACCAAATTATTTTACTCAATGTCTGCAGAAGACCATCGGAGGAGAAGACTCCATTGATCCAGCTCCTTATAGACAGTTTTTTTTTTCTAGCACACAGACCCAATTCTTCCACTTTTTTTTTTTTTTTTTTTTTTTTTTTTTAAGTTTTTGATCTGTGTTGTTGTTCAACGATGAAACAAATTGCAACAGATAGTTGTAAATGAAAAAAATTAAAAATTAAGCAGATAAAAATATTAAAAAATTGAACATATATATATACTGGATTATATGTGAGAAAGAATTTCAACAGATAGAGAGAATGAACCAAAGAGAGAGAAAGAAACATTGCGACAGATCCTGATTTGGTGTATTCAACAGATAATAAAATTGAACAGATAAAAATAAATTGAACATTCTGACTGGTTCGTTGAACAGATAAGAAGTTTTGGATAGATATTTTTACAGATAAGAGATTAAAATTGAATTGATAATAGAATCTGGAAAAAAATTTGAAAAGATAGGGGAAAAAAGTGAACAGATAGTCAACTTTTTTGAATATATAGACAAAAAAAATAATTAAACACTAAAATGTAAATTTGAACAGATAAAAAAAAATTCAACCGATAAATTAGGGAGTAAAATTGAACACAAAATGTCTTTCAAAACAAACAAAAGGACTTCTCACCAAATTAGTTTACTCAATTCCTGCAGAGGACCATCGGAGGAGAAGACTCCATTGATCCAGCTCCTTATGGACAGTTTTTTTTAGGCACACAGACCCAATTCTTCCAAAAATTTTTTTAAATTTTTTTATCTGTGTTGTTGTTCTACGTTGAAACAAATTGCAACAGATAGTTGTAAATGAAAAAAATATTAAAAATTAAGAAGATAAAAATATTAAAAAAATTGAACTGATATATATATATACTTGATTATATATGAGAATGAATTTCCACAGATAGAGAGAAAGAACCAAAGAGAAAGAAAGAAAGATTGAAATAGATCCTCATTTGGTGTATTTCAATAGATAATAAAATTGGACAGATAAAAATAAATTGAACATTGTGACTAGTTTGTTGAATAGATAAGAAATTTTAGATATATATTTGAACATATAAGAGATTAAAATTAAATTGATAATAAAATCTAGAAAAAAATTTAAAAAGATAGGGAAAAGAAGTGAACAGATAGTCAACTTTTTTGAACATATAGACAAAAAAAAATTAAACACTTAAATGTAAATTTTAACATATAAAAAAAAAATTCAACAGATAAATTAAGGAGTAAAATTGAAAACAAAACGTCTTTCAAAACAAAGCAAAGGACTTCTCACCAAATTATTGTACTCAATGACTACAGAGGACCATCAGAGGAGAAGACTCCATTGATCCGGCTCCTTAGGGACAGTTTTTTTTTTCAAGCACACAGACCCAATTCTTCCACTTTTTTTTTTTTTAAGTTGTTGATCTGTGTTGTTGTTCTATGATGAAACAAATTGCAACAAATAGTTGTAAATGAAAAAAAAAATTAAAAAATTAAGCAGATAAAAATATTTAAAAAATTGAACAGATATATATATATACTGGATTATATGTGAGAAAAAAAAATTTCAACAGATATAGAGAAAGAACCAAAGAGAGAGAAAGAAAGATTGCAACAGATCCAGATTTGGTGTATTTCAAGTGATAATAAAATTGAACAGATAAAAAATTTTGGATAGATATTTGAACAGATAAGAGATTTAAATTAAACTGATAAAAAAATCTAGAAAAAAATTTAAAAAGATAGGGAAAAAAAGTGAACAGATAGTCAACTTTTTTGAATATATAGACAAAAAAAAATAATTAAACACTTAAATGTAAATTTGAACATATAGAAAAAAAAATTCAACAGATAAATTAAGGAGTATAATTGAAAACAAAACGTCTTTCAAAACAAACAAAAAGACTTCTCACCAAATTATTTTACTCAATGCCTGTAGAGGACCAGCGGAGGAGAAGACTCCATTGATCTAGCTCCTTATGGACATTTTTTTTTCAACCACACAGACCTAATTCTTCCACCTTTTTTTTTTTTTTTTTTTTTTAAAGTTTTTGATCTGTGTTGTTGTCCTACGATGAAACAAATTGCAACAGATAGTTGTAAATGAAAAAAAAATTAAAAATTAAGCATATAAAAAAAATAAAAAAATTGAACAGATATATATACTGTATTATATGTGAGAAAAAATTTCTACATATAGAGAGAAAGAACCAAAAAGAGAGAAAGAAAAATTGCAACAGATCTTGATTTGGTGTATTTCAACAGATAATAAAATTGAACAGATAAAAATAAATTGATCATTGTGACTGGTTCGCTGAACAGATAAGAAATTTTGGATACATATTTGAACAGATAAGAGATTAAAATTGAACTGATAACAAAATCTAGAAAAAAAATTGAAAAGATAGGGAAAAAAAAGTAAACAGATAGTCAACGTTTGTGAATATATAGACAAAAAAAATTTAAACACTTAAATGTAAATTTGAACATATAGAAAAAAAAATTCAACAGATAAATTAAGGAGTAAAATTGAAAACAAAACGTCTTTCAAAACAAACAAAATAACTTCTGACCAAATTATTTTACTCAATGCCTGCAGAGGACCATCGGAGGAGAAGACTCCATTGATCCAGCTCCTTATGGACAGTTTTTTTTTTCAATCACACAGACCCAATTCTTCCATTTTTTTTTTTCATAAGTTTTTGGTCTGTGTTGTTGTTCTACGATGAAACAAATTGCAAAAGATAGTTGCAAATGAAAAAAAATTTAAAAATTAGACAGATTAAAATATTTAAAAAATTGAACAGATATGTATATACTGGTTTATATGTGAGAAAGAATTTCAACAGATAGAGAGAAAGAACCAAAGAGAGAGAAAGAAAGATTGCAACAGATCCTGATTTGGTGTATTTTAACAAATAATAAAATTGAACAGATAAAAATAAATTTAACATTGTGACTGGTTCGTTGAACCGATAAGAAATTTTGGATAGATATTTAAACAGATAAGAGATTAAAATTGAATTCATAATAAAATCTAGAAAAAAAAACTTGAAAAGATAGGGAAAAAAAGTGAACAGATAGTCAACTTTTTTAAATATATAGACAAAAAAATAATTAAACACTAAAATGTAAATTTGAACAGATAGAAAAAAAATTCAACAGAGAAATTAGGGAGTAAAATTGAAAACAAAACGTCTTTCAAAACAAACAAAAGGACTTCTCACCAAATTATTGTACTCAATGCCCTTAGAGGACCATCGGAGGAGAAGAATACATTGATCCAGCTCCTTATGGACAGTTTTTTTTTTCAAGCACACAGACCCAATTCTTTCACTTTTTTTTTTTAAAGTTTTTGATCTGTGTTGTTGTTCAACGATGAAACAAATTGCAACAGATAGTTGTAAATGAAAAAAAATTAAAAATTAAGCGGATAAAAATATTTAAAAAATTAAACAGATATGTATATACTGGATTATATGTGAGAAAGAATTTCAATAGATAGAGAGAAAGAACCAAAGAGAGAGAAAGAATGATTGCAACAGATCCTGATTTCGTGTATTTCAACAGATAATAAAATTGAACAGATAAAAATAAATTGCACATTGTGACTGGTTCGTTGAACAGATAAGAAATTTTGGATAGATATTTGAACAGATAAGAGATTAAAATTGAATTGATAATAAAATCTAGAAAAAAACTTGAAAAGATAGGGAAAAAAAGTGAACAGATAGTCAACTTTTTTGAATATATAGACAAAAAAAATAATTCAACACTAAAATGCAAATTTGAACAGATAGAAAAAAAATTCAACAGATAAATTAAGGAGTAAAATTGAAAACAAAACGTCATTCAAAACAAATAAAAGGACTTCTCACCAAATTATTATACTCAATGCCTGCAGAGGACCATCGGAGCAGAAGACTCCATTGATCCAGCTCCTTATGGACAGTTTTTTTTTCAAGCACACAGACCCAATTCTTCCACTTTTTTTTTTCAGTTGTTGATCTGTGTTGTTGTTCTATGATGAAACAAATTGCAATGGATAGTTGTAAATGAAAAAAAAATTAAAAATTAAGCAGATAAAAATAATAAAAAAATTGAACAGATATATATATACTGCATTATATGTGGGAAAAAATTTCTACATATAGAGAGAAAAAACCAAAGAGAGAGAAACAAAGATTGCAACAAATCCTGATTTAGTGTATTTCCACAGATAAGACAATTGAATAGATAAAAATAAATTGAACATTGTGACTGGTTCGTTGAACATATAAGAAATTTTGGATAGATATTTGAACAGATAAGAGATGAAAATTGAACTGATCACAAAATCTAGAAAATTTTTTTTAAAAGATAGGGAAAAAAGTGAACAGATAGTCAACTTTTTTGAATATATGGACAAAAAAAAAATTAAACACTTAAATGTAAATTTCAACATATAGAAAAAAAAATTCAACAGATAAATTAAGGAGTAAAATTAAAAACAAAACGTTTTTGAAAACAAACAAAAGGACTTCTAACCAAATTATTTTACTCAATGCTTGCAGAGGACCATCGGAGGAGAAGACTCCATTGATTCAGGTCCTTCAGGACAGTTGTTTTTTTCAAGCACAAAGACCCAATTCTTCCACTTTTTGTTTTTTTTTTTGGATCTGTGTTATTGTTCTACGATGAAACAAATTGTAACAGATAGTTGTAAATGAAAAAAAAAATTAAAAATTAAACGGATAAAAATATTAAAAAAATTGAACAGATATATCTATACTGGATTATATGTGAGAAAGAATTTCAACAGATAGAGAGAAAGAATCAAAGAGAGAGAAAGAAAGATTGCAACAGATCCTGATTTCGTTTATTTCAACAGATAATAAAATTGAACAGATAAAAATAAATTGAACAATGTGACTGGTTCATTGAACAGATAAGAAATTTTAGATACATATTTGAACAGATAAGAGATTAAAATTGAATTGATAATAAAATCTAGAAAGAAAACTTGAAAAGATAGGGAAAAAAATTGAATAGATAATCAACTTTTTTGAATATATAGACAAAAAAAATAATTAAACACTAAAATGTAAATTTGAACCGATAGAAAAAAAAATTCAACAGATAAATTAAGAAGTAAAATTGAAAACAAAACGTCTTTCAAAACAAACAAAAAGACTTCTCACCAAATTATTGTACTCAATGCCTGCAGAGGACCATCGGAGGAGAAGACTCCATTGATCCAGCTCCTTATGGACAGTTTTTTTTTTCAAGCACATAGACCCAATTCTTTCACTTTTTTTTTTTTTTTTTTTTTTTAAGTTTTTGATCTGTGTTGTTGTTCAACGATGAAACAAATTGCAACAGATAGTTGTAAATGAAAAAAAAAATTAAAAATTAAGCGGATAAAAATATTAAAAAAATTGAACAGATATATATACTGGATTATATGTGAGAAAGAATTTCAACAGATAGAGAGAAAGAACCAAAGAGAGAGAAAGAAAGATTGCAACAGATCCTGATTTGGTGTATTTCAACTGATTATAAAATTGAAGAGATAAAAATAAATTGAGCATTGTGACTGGTTTGTTGAACAGATAAGAAATTTTGGATAGATATTTGAACAGATAAGAGATTAAAATTAAACTGATAACAAAATCTAGAAAAAAAATTTAAAAGATAGGGAAAAAAAGTGAACAGATAGTCAACTTTTTTGAATATATAGACAAAAAAAATAATAATTAAACACTTAAATTTAAATTTTAACATATAGAAAAAAAAATTCAACAGATAAATTAAGGAGTAAAATTGAAAACAAAACGTTTTTCAAAACAAAGAAAAGGACTTCTCACCAAATTATTTTACTCAATGCCTGCAGAGGACCATCGGAGGAGAAGAATTCATTGATCCAGCTCCTTATGGACAGTTTTTTTTTCCAACCACACAGACCCAATTCTTCCACTTTTTTTTTTTTTTTTTTTTAAAGTTTTTGATCTGTGTTGTTGTCCTACGATGAAACAAATTGCAACAGATAGTTGTAAATGAAAAAAAAATATAAATTAAGCAGATAAAAATAATAAAAAAATTGAACAGATATATATACTGTATTATATGTGAGAAAAAATTTCTACATATAGAGAGAAAGAACCAAAGAGAGAGAAAGAAAGATTGCAACAGATCCTGATTTGTTGTATTTCAACTGATAATAAAATTGAACAGATAAAAATAAATTGAACATTGTGACTGGTTCGTTGAACAGATAAGAAATTTTGGATAGATATTTGAACAGATAAGAGATTAAAATTGAACTGATAATAAAATATAGAAAAAAATTTGAAAAGATAGGGAAAAAAAGTGAACAGATAGTCAACTTTTTTGAATATATAGACAAAAAAAAATTAAACACTAAAATGTAAATTTGAACAGATAGAAAAAAATTTCAATAGATAAATTAAGGAGTAAAATTGAAAACAAAATGTCTTTCAAAACAAACAAAATGACTTCTGACCAAATTATTGTATTCAATGCCTGCAGAGTACCATCGGAGGAGAAGACTCCATTGATCCAGCTCCTTATGGATAGTTTTTTTTTTTCAAACACACAGACCCAATTCTTTCACTCTTTTTTTTTTTTTTTTTAAAGTTTTTGTTCTGTGTTGTTGTTCTACGATGTAACAAATTGCAACAGATAGTTGTAAATGAAAAAAAAAATTTAAAAATTAAGCAGATAAAAATAGTAAAAAAATTCAGCAGATATATATACTAGATTATATGTGAGAAAGAATTTCAACAGATAGAGAGAAAGAACCAAAGAGAGAGAAAGAAAGATTGTAACAATCCTGATTTGGTGTATTTCAACAGATAATAAAATTGAACAGATAAAAATAAATTGAACATTGTGACTGGTTCGTTGAACAGATAAGAAATTTTGGATAGATATTTGAACATATAAGAGATTAAAATTGAATTGATAATAAAATCTAGAAAAAAAAACTTGAAAAGATAGGGAAAAAAAGTGAACAGATAGTCAACTTTTTTGAATATATAGACAAAAAAAAAATAATTAAACACTAAAATGTAAATTTGAACAGATAGAAAAAAAATTCAACAGATAAATTAAGGAGTAAAATTGAAAACAAAACGTCTTTCAAAACAAACAAAAGGACTTCTCACCAAATTATTGTACTCAATGGCTGCAGAGGACCATCGGAGGAGAAGACTCCATTGATCCAGCTCCTTATGGACATTTTTTTTTCAACCACACAGACCCAATTCTTCCACTTTTTTTTTTCTTTTTTTTTTTTTAAAAGTTTTTGATCTGTGTTGTTGTTCTACGATGAAACAAATTGCAACAGATAGTTGTAAATGAAAAAAATAAAAAATTAAGCGGATAAAAATAATAATAAAATTGAACAGATATATATATACTGGATTATATGTGAGAAAGAATTTCAACAGATAGAGAGAAGGAACCAAAGAGAGAGAAAGAAAGATTGCAACAGATCCTGATTTGGTGTATTTTAACAGATAATAAAATTGAACAGATAAAAATAAATTGAACATTGTGACTGGTTTGTTGAACAGATAAGAAATTTGGATAGATAAGAGATTAAAATTGAATTGATAACAAAATCTAGAAAAAAATTTGAAAAGATAGGGAAAAAAAGTGAACGGATAGTCAAGTTTTTTGAATATATAGACCAAAAAAAATAATTAAACACTAAAATCTAAATTTGAACAGATAGAAAAAAAAATTCAATAAATAAATTAAGGAGTAAAATTGAAAACAAAACGACTTTCAAAACAAACAAAAGGACTTCTCACCAAATTATTTTACTCAATGCCTGCAGAGGAACATCGGAGGAGAAGACTCCATTGATCCAGCTCCTTATGGACAATTTTTTTTTCAAGCACACAGACCCAATTCTTCCACTTTTTTTTTTTTTAAAGTTTTTGATCTGTGTTGTTGTTCTACGATGAAACAAATTGCAACAGATAGTTGTAAATGAAAAAAAAATTAAAAATTAAGCAGATAAAAATATTTAAAAAATTGAACAGATATATATACTGGATTATATGTGATAAAGAATTTCAACAGATAGAGGGAAAGAACCAGAGAGAGAGAAAGAAAGATTGCAACAGATCCTGATTTGGTGTATTTCAACAGATAATAAAATTGAACAGATAAAAATAAATTGAACATTGTGACTAGTTCTGTAACGCCCTCAAAATAAACCCATAATATATAACAGTACCATGCATTGATAAAAGAAAACCAATTATTATCTCATTCATCAGAGTATTATTATTGAAAAACATTACGTGTAATAATGAAAGTAAATGCCCTACGGGCTTACATCTTTCCAAGCCAACACTTGGACACAAAAATATGAGTACTAACTCATTTACACATTAAGCCCTAGGCTTGTGTTTACATGTAACATCAAAATCAAACCAAATAAACGACTAATCTAAACAGAGTCTTCAACTCCAAATCCTTCCAAGCTAATTCTTTGGAGGTAGCACATCACTTGGACCTGAAAATGATGTTCCCATATAGGGTGAGCCACAGCCCAGTAGAAATATACTAAACCAAATATAAGCATTGAATAAAACAATAGTATTCAATAGATGGTTAACACAAATTACCGATTTCATTATCATACAGTCCCATAACAATAATATCCATGACACGTTTCATTTCTCATTATTTGTTCAACTTTCCATTTATACCAACTTTCCATTTACAGTGAGACTACATCTCACATTAACATTACTTCCAACATCAACACATTAAATGAGACTAAGTCTCATACCAAAACACTTCCATACTTTCAGTTTGATACACATTTTAGTGATGTATCAATAACGTGTAAAAACACTTCCATAAATCAATAAGCACACATATTAGTGGTGCTAATGGAGTCCATTCCCTATCTCCTCCCAAACAATATCCGGTTTAGGAGTCCATCCCCTATCTCCTCCCAGACCGTGGAGTACATCCCCTATCTCCTCCCAAACAAAATGCATATACAAAGTATTAAACACTTGTCATATACACTACACAATCAATACACATATTTTCGGTATTAATTCAACAGTCAAAAACAATGACTTAACAATGTGATTAGTTTCAGTTTTCCCTAATCCACATACAATGTCTACAACAATCATGACTATCCTCCACCGATAGCCCAAACAGTTATTTCTAAACAGGAAATAAATGTATCAACAATTATAATCTCAACATTTCAATAAACGAGTGATTAAATTATCCAACTACACCATTTAAGCTTATAATACCCCAATTCCATGAATTCAATTAAATTCCCCAATTTTCCCTAAATTAATTATACAAATTAATTTATTAACACAACTAAGGTTTTTCCCAAAATTACCAAATAACCCCCAACATATCAAACTATCAAAACTTAGAACAAAACTTATAATATGGAGTAGGAAATCCTTACCTCGAAGTAAATAACCCGAATGGAGAAGACGGAGATGATGACCCAAAATCCAAAGTGCTCCAAACCGCCAAACGCTCAGATTAAAACGAAGCTCTCGACTCACTCTATCTTTTTAATAAAGAACCTAGGGTAGAAACACCCTAAAAAGAGATGATACCTAAGAGAGAAGGTGAGTGGAGAGAGAGAGAAGTCGGTCCTAGGGTTTTGGAATCAAAAAGGGGATGAAAAAGTGTTTTAAAACCCGCTGCTGCCTATTTAAACCTGATAGGCTCGCTCGAGCGAAGGATTGGTCGCTCGAGCGACCAGACACAAGAATGCCTCGCTCGAGCGAAGAAAAGCTCGCTCGAGCCAAGAACTCGAAGCTTCAGATCTGCAACCCAGAAACACGTTCAAGCAATAGAATGCTCGCTCGAGCGAAGAACTCGAAAACATACACCTTGCTCGCTCGAGCGAAGAAAAGCTCGTTCGAGCTAAGAAACACAACTTTCAGGTCTATACTAGACACAATCGCTCGCTCGAGCGAAGAAACCCTGGCTCGAGCCATCAGACACAAAACTCTACTCTCGCTCGAGCGACCAAACCCTCGCTCGAGTGAAGAACCAAAAACAAAAGCTCGCTCGAGCGACCAACTCTTCGCTCGAGCGAAAGTCCAAAAATCTGGACAGCAACACTAGGTTTCCAACCCAACCAACATGTAACCAACCTGCCCAAAACATCCTATAACTCAAGAATAAGGAATTAAAGGACAACAACAACAATTTTATAACAATGGGATCTACGGAACATAAGTCCGGATACAACAACTAACTGGGAAAAGACCGGGGTCGCTATAACCTCCCCCACTTAAAGAATTTCGTCCCCGAAATTAAGCATAAGTTTTCAAAAACAGGTTTTTCTCAAATTCCAACAATATTACATTACAATAATAAACAACTTGACCCAATACCGGTCATTTCATCTCTTATCAAGAGGCATCTCACAATATATATATGTATATATATCAACCTGCATTATTAACATGCAATTTTCGTTCAATTTCAACAGTTTTTAATATACATGATTCCATTCCCATATCATATTCAATTTCATGATATAACTCCAATTCTACAATATAATCAACATATGCAATGTTACACTAAACTTCCATTATGAGGCAAGTTTCAAAATACTTTCATTAAACCAAAACATTTTCAATGTTTTCCAACTTAAGACATATATATAATGTTCTTAAAGTTCATTAAAATTACAAAATCTCAATACATGATTACACATCAACCAACAAGTCCGGATATTTCTCGCGGACTTCCAACTCACGCTCCCAAGTGGCTTCCTCCACCCCGCGATGTTTCCACAAAACTTTTACCAAAGGGATGGTCTTGCCGCGCAAAACTTGATCCCGCCTATCCAAGACCCGAACCGGTCTCTCCTTGTCACACCCCAAACCTGCCCCTAAAAGTTTGGGCATGACCTCATCAGAAACAGACACAAAAATTGACATATATAAGATATGGGGCCCGGACGGAAGCACCTGATAACACAAAAATCTATGCCATTGAGCTACCACTATTATGCTAGGATCATAACATCACACTAAGTAAAGAATATAATTAAAATTTACACACGTAAACCTCAACTTAGCCCCACAGTTGGGCATATAACAAAAATATTAATGAAAGACAACCAAGACATAAACATATACTCTAATAACACTTTACAAAACGCACGGCTTCAGCTAGTGCCTGGACACACCGAAGTTGACAAAAGAGAGACGAGTCTTAAGGGTTAGGACTGGACTCCCGATTGATTACCTACAGAAACAGACAAAATACAGAATGAGCGAAACTCAGTGAATAATAGTACATAAATGATGTAATGTTCAACTTGAATAATAAAGTATATAACTGCAGAAGCATATGATTAACTACATTCTGTAATTATTTCCGCAATAGCCATAGGTCCAGAAATAACAGAAATAACAGGAACAACAGAAATAACAAAAATAGCAGAAATTACAAAAATAACAGGACGCATAAGCGTGATGACAGGACGCATAAGCGTGGTAACAGGACGCATAAAGCGTAGTAACAGGAATAACAGATGTATGGACCCAAGAGGTGGCTCGTACGGATTCTAGAAGTGGCTCCCACCAAAGTGTAGCACTTAGTTCCGTACAGCACTTTGCTCCATACCAGAAATCAATAAGTTTTAAAACCAACAATTCATATCATGTTAAATCACAAACGGAACAGATTAATAAGACAGAATACATAAACGGAATAAATAAACGGAACGAGACAATCCCAAATTCATATGAACATCGTCCTATCATAGTATACACAAATCATCTCATGGCTTACTACAACAGACATAATCGTCTGATGTATATCAGAACATTAATAACGTTTCTTGATAGGGACGGAATAATTTACCTCATAACAGTCTTGATTCATCACTGACAAATAGAATGATTCGGAGTACACGAGTATTATTGTTTCTCTTGTTTACTATAAATCAATGCAGACAATTTACAGATAACGGAACGTTAATAATGCCGTTAACAGTAAGCAATCCCAATTAAATTCATCTATGAGAGGCAAACACCTATATCATAAGACATGTAGTACCCAACAGACTGTAGGAATTCCTAATAGGGTACTCGGGATATCATGTTCCCATTCAGAATATCGTTCCCACAAACTCTTTTTGTTAACTAATTCCATCATCTTAATAGTTCATATACACTTATTATGCGGCATCATAGGTAATTTATAGGTTATAGCACATTACCGATAACCCTGAATCGTAATCAACACAGAACTAAGCCAACTCTTTCAACGTTCACATGGGATTACACCAATTCTCAATCCACATATATGTTACCATATTGCCACGAAAAACAGAATGCTAATAACAAGGATTATTAATGGAAAATAATATACATATGGAGTACTATTACTCACAGTGCGTTGGTGGGGCATTTATTCCTCCCGAAGCGTGTCCTACATACATATGAAGTCACACATTAATTCTTTAAATCATTTCCCCTAATTTCCTTTCTCATTTTAACATGATTTACAATGTCCATAACAAGGTTCATTCGTAAATTTTTAACATTATTTCGAAACATCTCAAAAATCCAATTAAACTTGGACACGTATAACTCAACCCACCAATTCCATGATTCTATTCCAATTTGAGCAAAATCATTCTTTATCATCACAAATTAATCTAGGGTTTTCAAGAATATAAAGTTTTCCATAGAAATTCATACTTCTCATACCATGACTTTACATCCCAATTTCCTCCTTGATTATACATCTAAGGATCATACTCCATCACCTTAACCCATCAATAGAACCCTCAATGTTCAAACCTGAAATTCCCAAAATCTCATAATTTCTTCCCTTATATACTTATAAAAATGAAAATTTATACACTTACGCAATGAAAATACCTCAAATCTAACTATAGATGTAAGTATTGAAGAGTATTAGAACCCTTACCTCAAGAATCAACAAAGGAGCAAGCTTTGAGCAGAATTCTTCGCAAATCCGAGTTCCAATCGGGTAAAAACGTTGATCCTCCCTTGTTCTCCATCCTTGATGCCAAAAACCATGGTAGATCGTGATCAAAGTAAAGGAATTCAAAGGTTTGGGGGCTAGGGTTTCGGACATGGAAGAGAGGAAGGAAGAGGAAAGAAGAAAAATATCTAAAATGATCCAAAATCCCGATTTTAAAGCTGCTGGTCCGTAAAACCCGCTCGAGCGCACATCTTCACGCTCGAGCGTACATGCATTCAGCACAGATTTCAAAACTTCAAACAGGCATAACTCTCCCATCCGGACTCCGTTTTAGGTCGTTCTTGTGCTCAAATTGAAGCCCCGAAAATAAGCTTTCCAATGTTTCCAACCCCACATCCAAATTCAAAGTGTGGAAATAGAAAAGGGCAAAAGAGTGACGGCTGAACATACACAAATTGTTCGAATTAAAGTTTTTGGTCCTATCTTACTTCACCATTATATTACCACCTCAATCAATACTCCAAAATAAAATAAGAAGATTCCAAATACACTACTACAATGTCAAGGGCAATCTTACTTTTCACGCTCGAGCGTCGCTTCAACCGCTCGAGCGCGCACAGACCAATAAAGCAGTCCGCTCGAGCGTCAACTTCTCCACTCGAGCGGAGATTCACAACTCCCAGAATCTCAGGCCGTTTGCAAAATTGCTGGAAACCCCAAAAGTCTGCTCGAGCGTCGACTCCTTCGCTCGAGCGGAGGGAAAAATTCTGGGTCGTCACATCCTTCCCTCTTTAAAAGAAATTTCGTCCTCGAAATTGAAGAAGACCAAATAGAAGACAGTTCAAACATAAACGGAAACACATTCTGTAATGTTCCAAAACTAGATCCACACTTGAGATAGGAAAGGATCACAAATATTTTCGATTAACACACACACATCAGAATTTCAACGGGTAAGGAGCAACACTAACCATTTATAATCCCAAAGTCCATAACAACTTCTCAATTAACAACAAATTTTCAATTACACTTCACTTAACGGCACCACCAATTCTTTATTCCACTTGACATTTAAAAAAAAAAAAGAACAGTGAAGATCATCATATGATTTCTCTTTAAAGACAATCACATAGAGGAGTTCCTACTTAACTTCAAGAGAAGTCAATCAAACATACATTAAGCTTTAGGATCTCTACAACCTTTTCACTTTCTCATTTGCTCCCTAGAAGATCTATGCTCTTCTTTTCAACCTTTACTTCTTTCCATACGTAAGAAGACTTAGGTATACATATAGATAGTCATATATAAAAGCATATAGGACAAAATTCAATCGTTAAATCATTCCGAAATTGAAATCTCGTAAACATACTTAAGATTACATAAAAATTATGTTGATCACAGATACATAATCAATTCAGATAATTACCCTTTAAGGCTTCCAATTTCTTATTCGATTATTCGAAATAAATTCCCACAGCATGCATTAAGTTCAATCATAATGAAAGTACTCTCCACTAAATCTCTAACTGGGTCAGCCCAGCCGTAATAGGTCATACGCAATTTTAATTCGAGAGTACACGTTCAAACTTATCTTATAATGCAATTTACTTGGTGGTACATGACTAGTACGGTTACATATAGTTCCTAAAATAATTAGACTTAAATCCGATTATGTATCATTGAATCAGATTTCAGAACCTACCAAATAAGGTTCTGCCTAAGGGATTCCATATCTTCTATTTACGAAAACATATCAAAATCATATCGTTATGTAGATTTTAAACCACATTCTCTACTTCTTGACAAAATCTGAACAGTGGAAAGAAGAATCCCCATTAGAGACACCTGATCATGCCGTCATATGTTCAAATCTAAATAATAAATACAACTATCAAAACAAGGCCAAAAATTGAATTCAAAATCATACTTGACTAATCATTCATAACCGTAAGGTATAACATTTTCCTTTACTAACACTTTCTCTTGTCACAGCACAAATTAATTTGGCCCCCTTTTTCCACTATTCAAACAATTCTTTCTTTCCTCACTAGAAGACACGAAGTCACTCACATGGTTTCGTCTTTACATCTTGTAATTTTTGTGGATCAACAAACGGTCATACAGAAATTAGAGACCAATCATTTGGCCCGATTAGTTAACATTCATAGAGTTTCCAGTTATTCCTTGATATCATGCAGAACAGTTCACATCATAACCTCCATATAGGTGATGGAGGACAATTCCGCAATATCGAACATTTACATAATTACACATAAATATTTCACAGGAATGATTTCCCAACCTTAAATCAATTAATATACGAAGGCAGGATTTAAATTCTTGCGGTGGCTTATCTATTTAGTTTAACTTCTAATAGCTGCCTCTTTTTTTTATTTTATACAATGACTTATCAGATCACCAATTATTTAGGTTTGATGTTAAATCACTTACTGACTGTCTATTGTTTTACGAGTATTATATAGACAGACATGTATTACAGATGGGATTCCTCAGGTCATACGACTATTGCTTTTAAGAAGTCTCAATCACAGGTTACAGATTATACTTAAACAGAACAGATTACAGATTACGGAATGCAGATTTCAGATTATACATTACAGATTATAGAGCGCAGAGTACAGAGTACAAGTTACAGATTGCTTAACTCTTGAGCAGACAAAATTATGGTCACAGACTCCCATAATTCCCTATCAGAAGTCTTTAGTAATTTCCTTAACCATTTCGTCCACATAACTTATTTATTTAAATCATTAGCACAGTCACAAGTAATTGATCTCTTTCACAAATTTAGGGGGTCACCACCACACGTATGACTTCTCTCAGAACCGGTCATACTACCTTATTAAATATTCAAATGCAGTAGATTCTTAAAATCACGAATCTAGGCATGGTTATGGTAAGGAAAACTTAACCAAAGAAAATATCATACACATAGCATTTCCTGTGATTTTAGGAATACTCTGTACTTAAAGTCTAATCAAATCACTTAAGCAGATGCTAAAAGCCCAATCATATTATCATTATTCTCATGATAACACACATTTCATCTAATCATTTGCATATAAGTTGTCTTACCGGCCAGCTCGAATCCTCACCACGCTTCCGCTGCGCAACTTTATTAATTTAATCCTATCTGCAGGTCGTACCATGTTCTGCATAGCAATCAAGCATACTATACACAAGAAATGTACAATTGACATAAACCATAACCATTACAGTTAGCAATATACATGCACCATTATCGTTGCTATCAATTCTTCATATACATTAAGGATGTCATGCATGATGCCTAAGTCTTTTCTAGACATCCTAAAGCTCAATGGCTTCGTGTGTGAGATAGCAACTCGTGCTCTGATACCACTTGTCACACCCCAAACCTGCCCCTAAAAGTTTGGGCATGACCTCATCAGAAACAGACACAAAAATTGACATATATAAGATATGGGGCCCGGACGGAAGCACCTGATAACACAAAAATCTATGCCATTGAGCTACCACTATTATGCCAGGATCATAACATCACACTAAGTAAAGAATATAATTAAAATTTACACACGTAAACCTCAACTTAGCCCCATAGTTGGGCGTATAACAAAAATATTAATGAAAGACAACCAAGACATAAACATATACTCTAATAACACTTTACAAAACGCACGGCTTCAGCTAGTGCCTGGACACACCGAAGTTGACAAAAGAGAGACGAGCCTTAAGGGTTAGGACTGGACTCCTGATTGATTACCTACAGAAACAGACAAAATACAAAATGAGCGAAACTCAGTGAATAATAGTACATAAATGATGTAATGTTCAACTTGAATAATAAAGTATATAACTGCAGAAGCATATGATTAACTACATTCTGTAATTATTTCCACAATAGCCATAGGTCCAGAAATAACAGAAATAACAGGAACAACAGAAATAACAAAAATAGCAGAAATAACAGAAATAACAGTACGCATAAGCGTGATGACAGGACGCATAAGCGTGGGTAACAGGACGCATAAAGCGTGGGTAATAGGACGCATAAAGCGTGGTAACAGGACGCATAAAGCGTAGTAACAGGAATAACAGATGTATGGACCCAAGAGGTGGCTCGTACGGATTCTAGAGGTGGCTCCCACCAAAGTGTAGCACTTAGTTCCGTACAACACTTTGCTCCATACCAGAAATCAATAAGTTTTAAAACCAACAATTCATATCATGCTAAATCACAAACGGAACGGATTAATAAGACAGAATACATAAACAGAATAAATAAACGGAACGAGACAATCCCAAATTCATATGAACATCGTCCCATCATAGTATACACAAATCATCTCATGGCTTACTACAACAGACATAATCGTCTCATGTATATCAGAACATTAATAACGTTTCTTGATAGGGACGGAATAATTTACCTCATAACAGTCTTGATTCATCACTGACAAACAGAATGATTCGGAGTACACGAGTATTATTGTTTCTCTTGTTTACTATAAATCAATGCAGACAATTTACAGATAACGGAACGTTAATAATGCCGTTAACAGTAAGCAATCCCAATTAAATTCATCTATGAGAGGCAAACACCTATATCATAAGACATGTAGTACCCAACAGACTATAGGAATTCCTAATAGGGTACTCGGGATATCATGTTCCCATTCAGAATATCATTCCCACAAACTCTTTTTGTTAACTAATTCCATCATCTTAATAGTTCATATACACTTATTATACGGCATCATAGGTAATTTATAGGTTATAGCACATTACCGATAACCTTGAATCGTAATCAACACAGAACTAAGCCAACTCTTTCAACGTTCACATGGGATTACACCAATTCTCAATCCACATATATGTTACCATATTGCCACGGAAAACAGAATGCTAATAACAAGGATTATTAATGGAAAATAATATACATATGGAGTACTGTTACTCACAGTGCGTTGGTGGGGCATTTATTCCTCCCGAAGCGTGTCCTACATACATATGAAGTCACACATTAATTCTTTAAATCATTTCCCCTAATTTCCTTTCTCATTTTAACATGATTTACAATGCCCATAACAAGGTTCATTCGTAAATTTTTAACATTATTTCGAAACATCTCAGAAATCCAATTAAACTTGGACACGTATTACTCAACCCACCAATTCCATGATTCTATTCCAATTTGAGCAAAATCATTCTTTATCATCACAAATTAATCTAGGGTTTTCAAGAACATAAAGTTTTCCATAGAAATTCATACTTCTCATACCATGACTTTACATCCCAATTTCCTCCTTGATTATACATCTAAGGATCATACTCCATCACCTTAACCCATCAATTGAACCCTCAATGTTCAAACCCGAAATTTCCAAAATCTCATAATTTCTTCTCCTATATACTTATAAAAATGAAAATTTATACACTTACGCAATGAAAATACCTCAAATCTAACTATGGATGTAAGTATTGAAGAGTATAAGAACCCTTACCTCAAGAATCAACAAAGGAGCAAGCTTTGAGCAGAATTCTTCGCAAATCCGGGTTCCAATCGGGTAAAAACGTTGATCCTCCCTTGTTCTCCAGCCTTGATGCCAAAAACCATGGTAGATCGTGATCAAAGTAAAGGAATTCAAAGGTTTGGGGGCTAGGGTTTCGGACATGGAAGAGAGGAAGGAAGAGGAAAGAAGAAAAATATCTAAAATGATCCAAAATCCCGATTTTAAAGCTGCTGGTCCGTAAAACCCGCTCGAGCGCACATCTTCACGCTCGAGCGTACATGCATTCAGCACAGATTTCAAAACTTCAAACAGGCATAACTCTCCCATCCGGACTCCGTTTTAGGTCGTTCTTGTGCTCAAATTGAAGCCCCAAAAATAAGCTTTCCAATGGTTCCAACCTCACATCCAAATTCAAAGTGTGGAAAAAGAAAACGGCAAAAGAGTGACGGCTGAACATACACAAATTGTTCGAATTAAAGTTTTTGGTCCTATCTTACTTCACCATTATATTACCACCTCAATCAATACTCCAAAATAAAATAAGAAGATTCCAAATACACTACTACAATTTCAAGGGCAATCTTACTTTTCACGCTTGAGCGTCGCTTCAACCACTCGAGTGCGCACAGACCAATAAAGCAGTCCGCTCGAGCGTCAACTTCTCCGCTCGAGCGGAGATTCACAACTCCCAGAATCTCAGGCCGTCTGCAAAATTGCTGGAAACCCCAAAAGTCCGCTCGAGTGTCGACTCCTCCGCTCGAGCGGAGGGAAAAATTCTAGGTCGTCACACTCCTCATACGAGACATCCTCATCTACTACCAAGTCGGTCCAATCTAATACATGCGATGGATCCGGCTCATACTTCCGAAGCATACTCACATGAAACACGTCATGTACTCCGGATAACTGTGGCGACAAAGCTAAACGATAAGCGGCCTCGCCAATCCTCTCAAGGATCTCAAAAGGACCAATAAACCGAAGGGGACAACTTCCCGCTCTTCCCAAACCTCATTAATCCCCGCCTAGGTGATATCTTCAGAAAGACATGATCACCCACCTCAAACACCAAAGGTCTCCTCTTACGGTCTGCATAAGATTTTTGACGACTCTGGGCTGTAACAAGCCTCTTACGGATAAGTTCAACCTTCTCCGTCGTTTCCCTCACCAACTCCGGACCCAACAAAGGTGCATCACCCACCTCGGCCCAACAAACTGGAGACCTACACGGTCGGCCATACAAGGCCTCAAATGATGCCATACCGATACTAGACTGGAAACTGTTGTTGTAGGCAAACTCTACTAAGGGCAAATGCCTCTCCCACGACCCACTGAAATCAAGAACACAACCCCGAAGCATATCCTCAAGGATCTGAATAGTACGCTCGGACTGCCCGTCAGTCTGAGGGTGATAAGCCGTGCTAAGGGTCAACTTAGTGCGCAAGGCACTCTGCAAACTCTGCCACAACCTAGCAGTAAAACGAGGGTCTCTATCTGAGACGATCGTCACTGGGACCCCGTGCAACCTCACTATGTCCCGAATATACAAGTCGGCAATATGATCTACTGAATCTCTCACGCACATAGGAATGAAGTGCGCTGACTTAGTCAACCGGTCTATAACCACCCAAATAGCATCACTACCCCGCTGAGTCCTCGGAAGACCTACAACGAAGTCCATAGTGACATGCTCCCACTTCTACTCGGCAATAGGCAAGGGTTGCAACAAACCCGCTGGCCTCTGATGCTCGGCCTTCACTTGTTGACAAGTAAGGCACTTAGACACGAAAGCTGCTACATCTCTCTTCATACCCCGCCACCAAAATTGGCGACTCAAATCCCGATACATCTTAGTGCCTCTCGGATGCACCGCAAGACGTGAATGATGAAACTCTCGGAGTACTTCCTCTCGGCAAGACTCCGGCACAAACATACGGTCTCGGTATCTCACACTCAGGTCGGGATACACCGTCAAACCCTTCTCAACCTTCCCACTGGAAATCTTCTCTCGAAGAGATCCCACCTCAAGGTCACCTCTCTGTGCCTCTAACACTCGAGTCACAAGTGTAGGCTGCGCAACAACAGAAAACAAGGTCGCAGCCTCAACGGATTCGCCCAGAAGCAAATCAAACTCCCCAAGTGCACCCAACATCTCCCATTCCCGGATGGCTATACTAGCTATGTCACCAACAGATTTCCTGCTAAGGGCATCGGCCACCACGTTGGCCTTCCCCGGATGATAATGCAATTCGAAGTCATAATCCTCAATGAACTCCATCCATCTCCTCTGCCTCAAGTTCAAGTCTTTCTGTGTAAACAGATATTTCAGACTTTTATGATCCGAGAATACCTCGAACCTCTCACCATAAAGGTAATGCCTCCAAATCTTCAAGGCAAAGATCACAGCTGCTAACTCTAGGTCATGGGTAGGGTAATTCTTCTCGTGTATTTTCAACTGACGTGAGCCATAGGCAACCACTTTCACCTCTTGCATCAACACGCAACCCAAACCCTCTCGTGAGGCATCACAATAGACTGCATAACCCAACCCTCTCTCTGGAATAATTAAGACCGGAGCGGTGGTCAATCTAACCTTCAACTCCTGAAACGACTTTTCGCAAGTCTCACTCCATACAAATTTGACTCCCTTCCGAGTCAATCTAGTCAACGGTGAAGCTAACCTGGAGAAATCCTTCACAAACCGACGATAGTACCCAGCTAATCCCAGAAAACTGCGGATCTCAAACACACTCTTAGGCTGTGCCCAATCTTGCACTGCCTCTATCTTGGATGTATCAATAGACACCCCTTTCCCGGAAACTACATGGCCTAAAAACTTCACCTCTTCTAGCCAGAACTCACATTTCCCAAACTTAGCATAAAGCTTATGGGCCCTAAGTAACTCAAGCACCACCCTCAGGTGTTCCTCGTGCTCCTCCTCCGAAGGTGAATAAATCAGAATGTCGTCTACGAAAACGACTACAAAACGATCTAAGAATTTCGGAAGATCTGGTTCATCAAATCCATAAACACTACCGGTGTGTTGGTGAGCCCAAATGGCATCACCAGAAACTCATAATGGCCATACCGCGTACGGAATGCCGTCTTCGGAATATCTTCCTCCCTGACTCTCAACTGGTGGTAACCTGATCTCAAGTCTATCTTAGAGAAACAACGGGAACCCTTCAACTGATCGAACAGATCATCTATACGAGGCATAGGGTACTTATTCTTAACCGTAGCCCGATTCAACTTCCGGTAATCAATACAAAGTCTCAAAGCACCACCTTTCTTTTTAGCAAAGAGGGCCGATGCTCCCCATGGCGAAACACTAGGACGAATATAGCCCTTATCTAACAACTCCTGGAGCTGAATCTTCAACTCAACTAACTCAGCTGGGGCAAAACGGTAAGGTGCCATAGAAATCGGCGCCGTGCCGAGCACTAAGTCAATAGAGAACTCAATCTCTCTGTGAGGTGGCAAACTAACAAGATCCTCGGGAAAGACGTCCGAGTACTCACAAACCACTCTCGGCAACACAACCTGGGTCTCATCACACTCACTACTCAAAAGGCTAGCAAGAAGACCACTCAACTCTCTCTGCCCTCGCGGATCATACCCCGGTGGCAAAACACTACCAACCTGATCCCCCAAGAAATGGAAACATTCCCAGCTCACGGTACAACAAGTGACCCTCTGGCGGTAGCAATCAATAACTGCCCGGTATGACGATAACCAGTCCATACCCAAAATAACATCAAAGCCCTTCATGGGCATAACTACAAAAGGAAACGGAAGCCTATGATCGGCGACCTCTATATCACAACCCCTAACACCTTGTTTCAAAATCAATTCACCCCCAAGAGGTGACACTACACAAATAGGGGATGCTAACTATGCTAACTCTAACTCCAAAATAGATGCAAATGCAGCAGACACAAAGGAATGAGATGCACCCGTATCAATCAAAACACTAGCAACTGAGTTACAAAACAAGAAGGTACCTTTCACAACAGATGGAGCCGGTACAAGGTCATGCGCGGTAACAGCATACACGCGCCCAGACGATCTCTGATCAACCTGCTCACCCCTAGGAGCATAAGACTGCTGCACAGACTGGGACGATGAAGCCCCCTGGTTGGCCCTCGAGGCCTGAACGGACTGAGCTGGCTGCTGACTCTGAGTCTGCCTCAAACCAGATGCACCAGATGTGCCACTCAACTGTGGGCAGAACCTCTTCATGTGCCCTGCCTGACCACACTGAAAACAAGAGAGCGGCTGGCCTCTACCCTGACTCTGGCTCTGAGATCGAGCCGAAGATGATGATGCTCTCTGTCCTCCTCCCTTCTGCGGGCAAGCTGGAGACTTGTGGCCCAGCTGACCACACTTGAAACAGGTAATGTCTCCTTGGTTGCCTTTCCCAGAACTAGCACTCGGTACTGGAAAAGTTGATCTAGAAAAGCTACCCTGAGACTGCTGAGGGTTAAAACCCTTCTGTCTCCTCCCATCACTCTGGCCATCCTGACTCCTCTTGGAGCCTTTCTGCCCTTCCTCCTCCTCCTGTATCATGATCTCGGTATGGGCTGCAGCATCAACCAGACGCCCATAATCACGAATCATAGTCCCGACAATTCTCAACTTGAGGTCGCGCCTCAATTTCTTCTCGAACTCTATACAACGGCGTTCCTCAGACGCCACCAGTTCAGGTGCAAACCTGGATAAGCTAGTAAATGAGGCCTCAAACTCGGCCACTGAAGAACTGTTCTGCTTAAGCTAGCAGAACTGATCTCTCAACCTCTCCTTAACAGCTGAAGACAGGAACTTCTCCTGGAAAACATCTACAAAAGCCTCCCAAGTCCCTCCTATACGGCCCTTAGTGAACTTCCACCACTGACCCGCATCTCCCTTAAGCTGGAAAGATGTCAAGGTCACCTTCAGTGCCCCGTCTTCGATGCCTAGCATCTCAAACGTCTTCGTTGTCTGTTCGAGCCATTCATCTGCCTTAAGTGGCTCTTTAGGATCACCCAAAAATTCGTCCGGGTTAGACCGGAAGAACTTCCTCTTCAGAAAAGAAGGCCCTGCATCTGTAACATGAACCTGAGCCTGATTCTCAGCTCTGAGAATGCCTACTAACTCCCTGAATGCCCCTGCTATCTCTTGGGCCAAAGCGCCCATAGCCTGCTGACCTACCGACTCGGCCACATTGGCCTGGCCAACTCCTTCCTGCACTGCCGGAATCTCATCCGGTATGGGCATCTCCTGCCCACCACGCCTACCACGCCTACCACGTCCTCGTCCTCGTCTTGACATCCTAATAAAGGTAACAAAGACGTTAGCACATTAATAAATGTGCCGAAGCTATAACACTTGCGTCCTAATATATTGAACAACAATAATTCATTCCACGTAAGCACATAATCACATAAGCACCTACGAATTTCATTCCTGGATAATGACCGTCCCGAGGCGTCACTAAAGTTCCGGTTGGAAACAACATTGATCAAGTGCCTTTCCAACAAAACTTTCAGAAACTCAAGGGTCCAATCAACATCCTAGAAACTACATTCCATACCTACATAGTCACATAAACATGTTATCATATAAGCATATAACAGTACATCTAAGTCTCTATCAAACGAGACGAACCCATTGTGATACTAATCACTTCCCACGTACCCAAAGTATTCGAACCCAGTACGCTCTGATACCAAGTTGTAACGCCCTCAAAATAAACCCATAATATATAACAGTAGCATGCATTGATAAAAGAAAACCAATTATTATCTCATTCATCAGAGTATCATTATTGAAAAACATTACATGTAATAATGAAAGTAAATGCCCTACGGGCTTACATCTTTCCAAGCCAACACTTGGACACAAAAATATGAGTACTAACTCATTTACACATTAAGCCCTAGGCTTGTGTTTACATGTAACATCAAAATCAAACCAAATAAACGACTAATCTAAACAGAGTCTTCAACTCCAAATCCTTCCAAGCTAATTCCTTAGAGGTAGCACATCACCTAGACCTGAAAATGATGTTCCCATATAGGGTAAGCCACAGCCCAGTAGAAATATACTAAACCAAATATAAGCATTGAATAAAGCAATAGTATTGAATAGATGGTTAACACAAATTACCGATTTCATTATCATACAGTCCCATAACAATAATATCCATGACATGTTTCATTTCTCATTATTTGTTCAACTTTCCATTTATACCAATATGGCTCAGAACTTGGCCAAACTATAACAGTGAGACTACATCTCACATTAACATTACTTCCAACATCAACACATTAAATGAGACTAAGTCTCATACCAAAACACTTCCATACTTCCAGTTTGATACACATTTTAGTGATGTATCGATAACGTGTAAAAACACTTCCATAAATCAATAAGCACACATATTAGTGGTGCTAATGGAGTCCATTCCCTATCTCCTCCCAAACAATATCCGGTTTAGGAGTCCATCCCCTATCTCCTCCCAGACCGTGGAGTACATCCCCTATCTCCTCCCAAACAAAATGCATATACAAAGTATTAAACACTTGTCATATACACTACACAATCAATACACATATTTTCGGTATTAATTCAACAGTAAAAAACAATGACTTAACCAATGTGATTAGTTTCAGTTTTCCCTAATCCACATGCAATGTCTACAACAATCATGACTATCCTCCACCGATAGCCCAAACAGTTATTTCTAAACAGGAAATAAATGTATCAACAATTATAATCTCAACATTTCAATAGGCGAGTGATTAAATTATCCAACTACACCATTTAAGCTTATAATACCCCAATTCCATGAATTCAATTAAATTTCCCAATTTCCCTTAAATTAATTATACAAATTAATTTATTAACACAACTAGGGTTTTTCCCAAAATTACCAAATAACCCCCAACATATCAAACTACTAAAACTTAGAACAAAACTTATAATATGGAGTAGGAAATCCCTACCTCGAAGTAAATAACCCGAATGGAGAAGACGGAGATGATGACCCAAAATCCAAAGTGCTCCAAACCGCCAAACGCTCAGATTAAAACGAAGCTCTCGACTCACTCTATCTTTTTAATAAAGAACCTAGGGTAGAAACACCCTAAAAAGAGATGATACCTAAGAGAGAAGGTGAGTGGAGAGAGAGAGAAGTCGAACCTAGGGTTTTGGAATCAAAAAGGGAATGAAAAAGTGTTTTAAAACCCGCTGCTGCCTCTTTAAACCTGACAGGCTCGCTCGAGCGAAGGATTGGTCGCTCGAGCGACTAGACACAAGAAAGCCTTGCTCGAGCCAAGAACTCGAAGCTTCAGGTCTGCAACCCAGAAGCACGTTCGAGCGACAGAATGCTCGCTCGAGCGAAGAACTCGAAAACATACACCTCGCTCGCTCGAGCGAAGAAACACAACTTTCAGGTCTATACTAGACGCAATCGCTCGCTCGAGCGAAGAAACCCTAGCTCGAGCTACCAGACACAAACTCTACTCTCACTCGAGCGACCAAACCCTCGCTCGAGCGAAGGACGAAAAACAAAAGCTCGCTCGAGCGACCAACTCCTCGCTCGAGCGAAAGTCCAAAAATCTGGACAGCAACACTGGGTTTCCAACCCAACCAACCTGCCCAAAACATCCTATAACTCAAGAATAAGGAATTAAAGGACAACAACAACAATTTTATAACAACGGGATCTACGGAACATAAGTCCGGATACAACAACTAACTGGGAAAAGACCGGGGTTGCTATAAGTTCGTTGAACAGATAAGAAATTTTGGATAGATATTTGAACAGATAAGAGACTAAAATTGAACTGATAACAAAATCTAGAAAAAAATTTGAAAAGATAGGGAAAAAAAGTGAACAGATAGTCAACTTTTTTGAATATATAGACAAAAAAAAATTAAACACTTAAATATAAATTCGAACATATAGAAAAAAAATTCAACAGATAAATTAAGGAGTAAAATTGAAAAAAAACGTCTTTCAAAACAAACAAAATGACTTCTGACCAAATTATTTTACTCAATGCCTGCCTCGGAGGAGAAGACTCCATTTATCCAGCTCCTTATGGACAGTTTTTTTTTTTCAATCACACAGATCCAATTCTTCCACCTTTTTTTTTCCCTTAAGTTTTTGGTCTGTGTTGTTGTTCTATGATGAAACAAATTGCAACAGATAGTTGTAAATGAAAAAAAAATAAAAATTAAGCAGGTAAAAATATTAAAAAAATTGAACAGATATATATATACTGGATTATATGTGAGAAAGAATTTCAACAGATAGAGAGAAAGAACCAAAGAGAGAGAAAGAAAGATTGCAACAGATCCTAATTTGGTGTATTTTAACAGATAATAAAATTGAACAGATAAAAATAAATTGAACATTGTGACTGGTTCGTTGAACAGATAAGAAATTTTGGATAGATATTCGAACAGATAAGAGATTAAAATTGAATTGATAATAAAATCTAGAAAAAAATTTGAAAAGATAGGGAAAAAAAGTGAACAGATAGTCAACTTTTTTGAATATAAAGACAAAAAAAAATAATAATTAAACACTAAAATGTAAATTTGAACAGATAGAAAAAAAATTCAACAGATAAATTGAGGAGTAAAATTGAAAACAAAATGTCTTTGAAAACAAACAAAAGGACTTCTGACCAAATTATTGTACTCAATGCCTGCAGAGGACCATCAGAGGAGAAGACTCCATTGATCCAGCTCCTTATGGATAGTTTTTTTTTCAACCACACAGACCAAATTCTTCTATTTTTTTTTTAAAAATTTTTTTGATCTGTGTTGTTGTTCTACGATGAAACAAATTGCAACAGATAGTTGTAAATGAAAAAAAAAATTAAAAATTAAGAAGATAAAAATAATAAAAAAAATTGAACAGATATATATACTGGATTATATATGAGAAAAAATTCCAACAGATAGAGAGAAAGAACCAAAGAGAGAGAAAGAAAGATTGCAACAGATCCTGATTTGGAGTATTTTAACAGATAATAAAATTGAAGTGATAAAAATAAATTGAACATTGTGACTAGTTTGTTGAACAGATAAGAAATTTTGGATAGATATTTGAACAGATAAGAGATTAAAATTGAATGGATAACAAAATCTAGAAAAAAATTTGAAAAGATAGGAAAAAAAAGTAAACAAATAGTCAACTTTTTTGAATATAAAGACAAAAAAATAAATAATTAAACACTAAACTGTAAATTTGAACAGATAGAAAAAAAATTCAACAGATAAATTAAGGAGTAAAATTGAAAACAAAATGTCTTTCAAAACAAACAACAGGACTTCTGACCAAATTATTGTACTCAATGCCTGCAGAGGACCATCAGAGGAGAAGACTCCATTGATCCAGCTCCTTATGGACAGTTTTTTTGTCAACCACACCGACCCAATTCTTCCAATTTTTTTTTTTAAAGTTTTTGATCTGTGTTGTTGTTCTACGATGAAACAAATTGCAACAGATAGTTGTAAATAAAAAAAAATTAAAAATTAAGAAGATAAAAATAATAAAAAAATTGAACATATATATATATTGGATTATATGTGAGAAAGAATTTCAACAGATAGAGAGAAAGAACCAAAGAGAAAGAAAGAAAGATTGCAACAGATCCTAATTTGGTGTATTTCAACAGATAATAAAATTGAACAGATAAAAATAAATTGAACATTGTGACTGGTTCGTTGAACAGATAAGAAATTTTGGATAGATATTCGAACAGATAAGAGATTAAAATTGAATTGATAATAAAATCTAGAAAAAAATTTGAAAAGATAGGGAAAAAAAGTGAACAGATAGTCAACTTTTTTGAATATAAAGACAAAAAAAAATAATAATTAAACACTAAAATGTAAATTTGAACAGATAGAAAAAAAATTCAACAGATAAATTAAGGAGTAAAATTGAAAACAAAATGTCTTTGAAAACAAACAAAAGGACTTCTGACCAAATTATTGTACTCAATGCCGGCAGAGGACCATCAGAGGAGAAGACTCCATTGATCCAGCTCCTTATGGACAGTTTTTTTTTTCAACCACACAGACCAAATTCTTCCATTTTTTTTTTTAATTTTTTGATCTGTGTTGTTGTTCGACAATGAAACAAATTGCAACAGATAGTTGTAAATGAAAAAAAAATTAAAAATTAAGAAGATAAAAATAATAAAAAAATTGAACAGATATATATATACTGGATTATATGTGAGAAAAAATTCCAACAAATAGAGAGAAAGAACCAAAGAGAGGAAAGAAAGATTGCAACAGATCCTGATTTGGTGTATTTCAACAGATAATAAAATTGAATGGATAAAAATAAATTGAACATTGTGACTAGTTTGTTGAACAGATAAGAAATTTTGGATAGATATTTGAACAGATAAGAGATTAAAATTGACTGGATAACAAAATCTAGAAAAAAATTTGAAAAGATAGGGAAAAAAAAGTGAACAGATAGTCAACTTTTTTGAATATAAAGACAAAAAAAAATAATTAAACACTAAACTGTAAATTTAAACAGATAGAAAAAAAATTCAACAGACAAATTAAGGAGTAAAATTGAAAGCAAAATGTCTTTGAAAACAAACAAAAGGACTTCTGACCAAATTATTGTACTCAATGCCTGCAGAGGACCATCAGAGGAGAAGACTCCATTGATCCAGCTCCTTATGGACAGTTTTTTTTTCAACCACACAGACCCAATTCTTCCAATTTTTTTTTTAAAGTTTTTGATTTGTGTTGTTGTTCTACGATGAAACAAATTGCAACAGATAGTTGTAAATGAAAAAAAATTAAAAATTAAGAAGATAAAAATAATAAAAAAATTGAACAGATATATATATACTGGATTATATGTGAGAAAAAATTTCAACAGATAGAGAGAAAGAATCGAAGAGAGAGAAAGAAAGATTGCAACAGATCCTGATTTGGTGTATTTCAACAGATAATAAAATTGAATAGATAAAAATAAATTGAACATTGTGACTAGTTTGTTGAACAGATAAGAAATTTTGGATAGATATTTGAACAGATAAGAGATTAAAATTGAATGGATAACAAAATCTGGAAAAAAATTTGAAAAGATAGGGAAAAAATGTGAACAGATAGTCAACTTTTTTGAATATATAGACAAAAAAAATAATTAAACACTTTGATGTAAATTTGAACATATAAAAAAAAATTTCAACTGATAAATTACGGAGTAAAATTGAAAACAAAACGTCTTTCAAAACAAACAAAAGGACTTCTCACCAAATTATTTTACTCAATGCCCGCAGAGGACCATCGGAGGAGAAGACTCCATTGATCCAGCTCCTTATGGATAGTTTTTTTTTTTAAGCACACAGACCCAATTCTTCCACTTTTTTTTTTAAAAAGTTTTTGATCTGTGTTGTTGTCCTACGATGAAACGCATTGCAACAGATAGATGTAAGTGAAAAAAAATTAAAAATTAAGCAGATAAAAATATTTAAAAAATTGAAATCATATATATATATATAGACTGGATTATATGTGAGAAAAAATTTCAACAGATAGAGAGAAAGTACCAAAGAGAGAGAAAGAAAGATTGCAACAGATTCTGATTTGGTGTATTTCAACAGATAATAAAATTGGACAGATAAAAATTAATTGAACATTGTGACTAGTTTGTTGAACAGATAAGAAATTTTGGATAGATATTTGAACAAATAAGAGATTAAAATATAACTGATAACAAACTTTAGAAAAAAATTTGAAAAGATTGGGAAAAAAAGTGAACAGATAGTCAACTTTTTTGAATATATAGACCAAAAAAAAATAATTAAACACTTAAATGTGAATTTGAACATATAGAAAAAAAAATTCAATCGATAAATTACGGAGTAAAATTGAAAACAAAACGTTTTTCAAAACGAACAAAAGGACTTCTTACCATATTATTTTACTCAATGCCTGCAGAGGACCATCGGATGAGAAGACTCCATTGATCCAGCTCCTTATGGACAGTTTTCTTTTTCAACTACACAGACCCAATTCTTCCACTTTTTTTTTTTTTAAAGTTTTCGATCTGTGTTGTTGTTCTACGATGAAAAAAATTGCAACAGATAGTTGTAAATGAAAAAAAAAATTAAAAATTAAGAATATAAAAATAATATAAAAATTGAACAGATATATATATATACTGGATTATATGTGAGAAAAAATTTCAACAGATAGAGAGAAAGAACCAAAGAGAGAGAAAGAAAGATTGCAACAGATCCTGATTTGGTGTATTTCAACAGATAGTAAAATTGAACAGATAAAAATAAATTGAACATTGTGACTAGTTTGTTGAACAGATAAGAAATTTTGGATAGATATTTGAACAGATAAGAGATTAAAATTGAATGGATAACAAAATCTAGAAAAAAAAATTTGAAAAGATAGGGAAAAAAGGTGAACAGATAGTCAACTTTTTTGAATATATCGACCAAAAAAAAATAATTAAACACTTAAATGTAAATTTGAACATATAGAAAAAAAAATTCAACAGATAAATTACAAAGTAAAATTGAAAACAAAACGTCTTTCAAAACAAACAAAAGGACTTCTCATCAAATTATTTTACTCGATGCCTGCAGAGGACCATCGGAGGAGAAGACTCCATTGATCCAGCTCCTTATGGACAGTTTTTTTTTTTCCAACCACACAGACACAATTCTTCCACCTTTTTTTTTTTTTTAATAAAGTTTTTGATCTGTGTTGTTGTTCTACGATGAAACAAATTGCAACATATAGTTGTAAATGAAAAAAAATTAAAAATTAAGCAGATAAAAATAATAAAAAAATTGAACAAATATATATATACTAGATTATATGTGAGAAAAAAATTCAACAGATAGAGAGAAAGAACCAAAGAAAGAGAAAGAAAGATTGCAACAGATCCTGATTTGGTACATTTCAACAGATAATAAAATTGAACAGATAAAAATAAATTGCACATTGTGACTAGTTTTTTGAACAGGTAAGAAATTTTGGATAGTTATTTAAACAGATAAGAGATTAAAATTGAATTGATAACAAAATCTAGAAAAAAATTTGAAAAGATAGGGAAAAAAAGTGAACAGATAGTCAACTTTTTTGAATATATAGACAAAAAAAAATAATTAAACACTTAAATGTAAATTTGAACATATAGAAAGAAAAATTTTACAGATAAATTAAGGAGTAAAATCGAAAACAAAACGTCTTTCAAAACAAATAAAAGGACTTCTCACCAAATTATTTTACTCAATGCCTGCAGAGGACCATCGGAGCAGAAGACTCCATTAATCGAGCTCCTTATGGACTGTTTTTTTTTTCAAGCACACAGACCCAATTCTTCCACTTTGTTTTTTTTTTTTTAAGTTTTTGATCTGTGTTGTTGTTCAACGATGAAACAAATTGCAATAGATAGTTGTCAATGAAAAAAAAATTAAAAATTATGCAGATAAAAATATTAAAAAAATTGAACAGATATATATATACTGGATTATATGCGAGAAAAAATTTCAACAGATAGAGAGAAAGAACCAAAGAGAGAGAAAGAAAGATTGCAACAGATCCTAATTTGGTGTATTTCAACAGATAACAAAATTGAACAGATAAAAATAAATTGAACATTGTGACTAGTTTGTTGAACAGATAAGAAATTTTGGATAGATATTTGAACAGATAAGAGATTAAAATTGAATTGATAACAAAATCTAGAAAAAAAAATTGAAAAGATAAGGAAAAAAAGTGAATAGATAGTCAACTTTGCTGAATATATAGACAAAAAATAATAATTAAACACTTAAATGTAAATTTGAACATAGAGAAAAAAAATTCAACAGATAAATTAAGGAATAAAATTGAAAACAAAACGTTTTTCAAAACAAATAAAAGGACTTCTCACCAAATTATTTTACTCAATGCCTGCAGAGGACCATCGGAGGAGAAGACTCCATTGATCCAGCTCCTTATGAACAGTTTTTTTTTTCAAGCACACAGACCCAATTCTTCCACTTTTTTTTTTTTTTAAAGTTTTTGATCTGTGTTGTTGTTCTACGATGAAACAAATTGCAACAGATAGTTGTAAATGAAAAAAAAATTAAAAATCAAGCAGATAAAAATAATAAAAAAAATTGAACAGATATATATATACTGGATTATATGTGAGAAAAAATTTCAACAGATAGAGAGAAAGAACCAAAGAAAGAGAAAGAAAAATTGCAACAGATCCTGATTTGGTGTATTTCAACAGATAATAAAATTAAACAGATAAAAATAAATTGAACATTGTGACTAGTTTGTTGAACAGATAAAAAATTTTGGATAGATATTTGAACAGATAAAAAATTAAAATTGAATGGATAACAAAATCTAGAAAAAAAAATTGAAAAGATAACGAAAAAAAGTGAACAGATAGTCAACTTTTTTGAATATATAGACCAAAAAAATAATTAAACACTTAAATGTAAATTTGAACATATAGAAAAAAAAATTCAACAGATAAATTACTATCACGACCCCAACCCGCCCCTAGTAGGATGGTGCCGTGATGGCTAGTAATCCGAGATTACCAAAGGCCAACTTACGAAATTTAACCACAATCAGAGTATAATAGATGGGGCTCACAATGCGGAAGCAATACATCAAGATACAAGTGGTCCATAAGAGCTGTGCTTAAGTCAAATGAAATGGCAGACATCTTTACATAACTTTACGACTTGGATATAAGCAAAATAAAATATACATTACATCTTGTCAAAAGGCTTCACAAGCCGATATACACAAAATAGAATGAATACAAGTCAAGGAACATCATCTTCAGAACTGCCGACGTAAATACAAGGTTGCCGACTTAAACACAAAATGCCGACATAAGTATTGCCGACGTAACATGAATCCGAAATAAGATGCCGACATAATCATGCATACAAAACATCGGCACAAAACACACATCTCGGTGAAGCCGACTTCTTGCTTGAAACCTACATATATATATATATAGAGGGTGAGCTTGGATACTCAGTGAATGGTACAAGTAATAAAGGTTTTAATGAATGATTCCTGAGGTCTTGTCAAAACAATACATATATCGTAGCTTGTTCAAAACATGTACTTGGGGTGATGACATTCCGGGCAAAACAAAAGCATAACCTCGGCATCGAGCACACCCGTTCATAGTCCGTCGGTGGCCGATATCTTAACAAGGGTGCTACTTGGGCTTAACGTCCCCTAGCACGAAAGGACGGTGCTACCTGGGCTTAAAGTCCCCTAGCACGGAAGGACTATGCTACTTGGGCTTAAAGTCCCCTAGCACGGAAGGACTATGTTACTTAGGCTTAATGTCCCCTAACACGAAAGGACGGTGTTACTTAGGCTTAACGTCCCCTAACACGAAAGGACGGTGTTACTTAGGCTTAACGTCCCCTAACACGAAAGGACGGTTCAAAAAATGTCATCCAAAACAAAGCTTATACTTGATACATAAAATAAGGGTAATCATTCATGCTTAACAAATACTTGTCAAAACAAAGCAAAGCAAGGCTTATCAAAACATGATAACGTTGCTTTATTAAAAATACCACTCACTTAGTTCTTGGGACGTCGAGATCAAGGCAAAGGTCCAAGTCCTACAAACACATAGCAAAGTCTACTGAACATACTTCTTAAAACAAGTCTTACATGCATGCAAATGATCTCGGGAAACATGCTGGAAATCAAAACACTGTTTTACATGTCAGGAAGACATGCTGGGTACCAACCAGGTCTTTGCCGAGGTCCCACACCACCTAGCCGAGGTGTGGTTACCTAAGCTTCGGCGTGCGGCTGCATGCCGAGGTGTTCATGCAAGACAAGCTAAAGGTGCAAGTGATCATGCAAGGTAGGCCAAGGTGAGATACGATGCTCGGCCTAAGTGTAAGGTCTAGGTGAGAGTGATCTCGGCGACTACACTTCGGGGAGTGAAGTCTGGAAATCTGGGTCGAAGAACATGAAGAACACGAACATGAAGAACATGAATGAGATGAATGCCAAAATCATAACTTGCTTATACAAAAATCTGGGTTTTCATGCTACGAGTTCGAAAACATCGACCTGGGTACCCACACTTGAAGATCATATGAAAACAAACATGAAAACATGGATCTTGGCATGAGCTTTCGGATCAAAACATGACTTTTCTTGAAGAACACATGAATACTATTTTCTCTTTCTAAAACCGAACTTCAAAGCAATGCATGGCTTACAAATCATATTCAATCATGCAATGCAATAACATGATCATAAAGAACAACATGAGTAGGTCAAGAATCTAACCTTAGAACACGAATCCAACGGTTCGATCTCTAGGGATCAAGCTTGGAAATCTATTCTCCCTCAAGAACTCTTCTCTCTCTTCTAGACCTTCTCTCTCCTCTTCAAAACAAGAATATAACAAATGATAGGTTTCTCTCTCTCTGCCGGCTGATTTAACACTCAGCTCGGACACGTGGCAGCGACTGGTTGGTTCTCCTTAAAAAGGTGATAGATTGACAAGACATGTGTAAGACAAAGCGTACTCAACAAGCTAGGCGGCAAGGCACTCCGGCAAGTAATGACATCGGCTAAAGACAAAGCCTTGGCAACTAAGATGACAATGACCTCGGCTAGGAGGACAACACTTGACTAAGCTGTGCCACACCTTGGCCTAGATGTGCCACACCTCGGTCTAGGTCATGCCACTCCAGGACAAGATCACTTCGGTACAAAGATAACATCTCGGCCCAGATAATACACATCTCGGCCTTGGCGATGAACACCTCGGCCCAGATAGTGACATCTCGGCCAATATGCCTAGGTGGAGGTGGAGGTCAACCAAAGTGGTTCTAGGCTTAAGACGACCTCGGCTTGGAATGATCTAGGCTTGACATAACTTAGGTTTGGCATGACTTAGTCTTAACATGACTTCGGCTTAACATAAAATAGGCTTAATCATAACTTAGACTCGGCATAACCTAGGCTTACAGGACCTAGGCTTGGGGACGGCAAGGAAGGAACAGAAAATGCAAGCAACACTTAAGCATAGCAAGACAAGATTCATGAATGCAACTTAACATGGCAAATCATATACGTACAAAACATGGCAAGATTCATGAATGTTAACTTAACAAAGCATGGTTATGCAAATGCACATGAACATGACTAAGCCATAATGTGGGTTGTTACATCCTTCCCCCCTTAAAGAAGTTTGGTCCCCAAACTTCACTTACCATGTTCCCCAAAGCATCTCCGGATTCTGGGTTCTCATCTCCTCTTATCATCCCTAGCTTTTACTCTGGGACAATCCTTAATACGATGACCCTTTTCACCACATTCAAAACATGCTCCAGTTGCTCGAAGACAAACCCCAAAATGTAGCTTCCCACAACTTGCACATGTCGGCCTGGTGCCACCTTCCTGATTTGCATTGTTAGGACTGTCCACCTTTGTCTTCTCCCCGACATCATTCGGGTCTACCTCTTCTTCGCGGTTGTCATAAGTCTGTCTCTTCTTCTGATTATCATAGGTCTGCCTTTTCTTCAAATGTTCCCCCGAACTCTGACTTCTATTCAGGTTGGCTTCTGCCAGGATGGCCTTATCTAACACCCCAGCATACGTCGGCATGTTGAGCAAATTTACCCGATCTTGTATTGGTCCTCGAAGCCCACTCTCAAACTTCCTAGCCTTCATATATTCATCGCCGACCATGTGAGGTGCGTACCTCGCTAATTCGGTAAAGGCGCGATCATACTCAGCCACTGTTTTACTGCCTTGCGTCAATGTCTGAAACTCGGTAGCCTTGCGGTTTCGAACACTTAGGGGGAAATGTTTGTTGTAAAACAACTCCAAAAATCTGGCCCAAGTCAAGTTTGGATTACTTTCTCGGATCATCATCCACCATCTACGTGCGTCGTCTTCCAACGTAAATGCTGCTAATGACACCTTCTGAGCGTCGGTGCTGGGAAAAACCTCGAACAACTTCTCCATCTCAAGAACCCATGCTTCTGCCTTCATCGGCTCTATACCTCCTTGGAACATCGGCGGTTTCATCTTCTTGAATTCTTTAATCAAAGTCAATGTACCATCCCCATACAAAGCTGGCTGTGGAGGCACTTGCTGCACTAGAGGAGGTGGAGGCGGATCTTCACGTCGGCCATCAGTCTGCTCAGTCTGAGTAGATGTAGTACCAATGTTCTGTTGCCTTGCTTGCCTTAACTCACCGACCAAACCTTCAACAATCCTTTCTAGTCTGTCCAACCTGTCTTCGGACTGATCTCGGCGAACTGGGGGTCTACCTCTTCTCATGATGCTAAAGGTATGCAAAATGCGACTCTCTTAAAACAAATGAGCAAATAAACGTGTATGCAAGTAACAAATGACCATGCCGATGAAATAAATTCTGATGCCGAGATGATGCACACCTTGTCAAGTAGCAAGCAATATGATGCAATCCTAACATCAAGTCTAAGGGAAATCCTATGCTCTTTAGGACTCAAGTGTGTGAACAACGTACTATGAGGAATTTGTGCTCTGATACCATTCTGTCATGACCCCAACCCGCCCCTAGTAGGATGGTGCCGTGATGGCCAGTAATCCGAGATTACCAAAGGCCAACTTACGAAATTTAACCACAATCAGAGTATAATATATGGGGCTCACAATGCGGAAGCAATACATCAAGATACAAGTGGTCCATAAGAGCTGTGCTTAAGTCAAATGAAATGGCAGACATCTTTACATAACTTTACGACTTGAATATAAGCAAAATAAAATATACATTACATCTTGTCAAAAGGCTTCACAAGCCGATATACACAAAATAGAATGAATACACAAATTGAAAACAAAACGTCTTTCAAAACAAACAAAAGGACTTCTCACCAAATTATTTTACTCAATGCCTGCAGAGGACCATCAGAGGAGAAGACTCCATTGATCCAGCTCCTTATGAACAATTTTTTTTTTCAACCGCACAGACTCAATTGTTCCACTTTTTTTTTTTAATAAAGTTTTTGATCTGTGTTGTTGTTCTACGATGAAACAAATTGCAACAGATAGTTGTAAATGAAAAAAAAAATAAAAATTAAGCAGATAAAAATAATTAAAAAATTGAACAGATATATATATACTGGATTATATGTGAGAAAGAATTTCACCAGATAGAGAGAAAGAACCAAAGAGAGAGAAAGAAAGATTGCAACAGATCCTGAATTGGTGTATTTCAATAGATAATAAAATTGAACTGATAAAAATAAATTGAACATTGTGACTAGTTTGTTGAACAGATAAGAAATTTTGGATAGATATTTGAACAGATAAGAGATTAAAATTGAATATATAACAAAATATAGAAAAAAATATGAAAAGATAGGGAAAAAAAAGTGAACAGATAGTCAACTTTTTTGAATATATAGACAAAAAAAAAAATTAAACACTTAAATGTAAATTTGAACATATAGAAAAAAAAAACTTCAACAGATAAATTAAGGAGTAAAATTGAATACAAAACGTCTTTCAAAACAAACAAAAGGACTTCTCACCAAATTATTTTATTCAATGCCTGCAGAGGACCATCAGAGGAGAAGACTACATTGATCCAGCTCCTTATGAACAGTTTTTTTTTTTTCAACCGCAAAAACTCAATTGTTCCAATTTTTTTTTTTTAATAAAGTTTTTGATCTGTGTTGTTGTTCTACGATGAAACAAATTGCAACAGATAGTTGTAAATGAAAAAAAAATTAAAAATTAAGCAGATAAAAATAATTAAAAAATTGAACAGATATATATATATATACTGGATTATATGTGAGAAAGAATTTCAACAGATAGAGAGAAAGAACCAAAGAGAGAGAAAGAAAGATTGCAACAGATCCTGAATTGGTGTATTTCAATAGATAATAAAATTGAACTGATAAAAATAAATTGAACATTGTGACTAATTTGTTGAACAGATAAGAAATTTTGGATAGATATTTGAACAGATAAGAGATTAAAATTGAATATATAACAAAATATAGAAAAAAAATATGAAAAGATAGGGAAAAAAAGTGAACAGATAGTCAACTTTTTTGAATATATAGACAAAAAAAATAATTAAACACTTAAATGTAAATTTGAACATATAGAAAAAAAAAACTTCAACAGATAAATTAAGGAGTAAAATTGAATACAAAACGTCTTTCAAAACAAACAAAAGGACTTCTCACCAAATTATTTTACTCAATGCCTGCAGAGGACCATCGGAGGAGAAGACTCCATTGATCCAGCTCTTTGTGGACAGTTCTTTTTTCAAGCACACAGACCCAATTCGTCCACTTTTTTTTTTTTTTTTTAAAGTTTTTGATCTGTGTTGTTTTTCTACGATGAAACAAATTGCAACAGATAGTTGTAAACGAAAAAAAAATTAAAAATCAAGCAGATAAAAATAATAAAAAAATTGAACAGATATATATACTGGATTATATATGAGAAAAAATTTCAACAGATAGAGAGAAAGAACAAAAGAGAGAGAAAGAAAGATTGCAACAGATCCTGATTTGGTGTATTTCAACAGATAATAAAATTGAACAGTTAAAAATAATTTGAACATTGTGACTGGTTCATTGAATAGATAAGAAATTTTTGATAGATATTTGAACAAATAAGAGATTAAAATTGAATTGATAATAAAATCTAGAAAAAAATTTGAAAAGATAGAGAAAAAAAGTGAACAGATAGTCAACTTTTTTGAATATATAGACAAAAAAAATAATTAAACACTAAAATGTAAATTTGAACAGATAGAAAAAAAATTTCAACGGATAAATTAAGGAGTACAATTGAAAACAAAACGTCTTTCAAAACAAACAAAAGTACTTCTCACCAAATTATTTTACTCAATGCTTGCAGAGGACCATCGGAGGAGAAGACTCCATTGATCCAGCTCCTTATGGACAGCTTTTTTTTTCAACCACGCAGACCCAATTCTTCCACTTTTTTTTTTTATAAAGTTTTTGATCTGTGTTGTTGTTCTACGATGAAACAAATTGCAACAGATAGTTGTAAATGAAAAAAAAATTAAAAATTAAGCAGATAAAAATAATTATAAAATTGAATAGATATATATATATATACTTGATTATATGTGAGAATGAATTTCAACAGATAGAGAGAAAGAAACCAAAGAGAGAGAAAGAAAGATTGCAACAGATCCTGATTTGGTATATTTCAACAGATAATAAAATTGAACAGATAAAAAAAAATTTGAACATTGTGACTGGTTTGTTGAACAGATAAGAAATTTTGGATAGATATTTGAACAGATAAGAGATTAAAATTGAATGGATAACAAAATCTAGAAAAACATTAGAAAAGACAGGAAAAAAAAGTGAACAGATAGTCAACTTTTTTGAATATATAGACAAAAATAATAATTAAAAACTTAAATGTAAATTTGAACATATAGAAAAAAAATTCAACAGATAAATTAAGGAATAAAATTGAAAACAAAACGTTTTTCAAAACAAACAAAAGGACTTCTCACCAAATTATTTTACTCAATGCCTGTAGAGAACCATCGGAGGAGAAGACTCCATTGATCCAGCTCCTTATGGACATTTTTTTTTTCCAAGCACACACACCCAATTGTTCCACCTTTTTTTTTTTTTTTTTTTTACGTTTTTTATCTGTGTTTTTGTTCTACGATGAAACAAATTGCAACAGATAGTTGTGAATGAAAAAATAAATAAAAATTGAGCAGATAAAAATATTTAAAAAATTGAACAGATATATATATATACTAGATTATATGTGAGAAAAAATTTCAACAGATAGAGAGAAAGAACCAAAGAGAGAGAAAGAAAGATTGCAACAGATCCTGATCTGGTGTATTTCAACAGATAATAAAATTGAACAGATAAAAATAAATTTAACATTGTGACTGGGTTTTTGAACAGATAAGAAATTTTTGACAGATGTTTGAACAGATAAGAGATTAAAATTGAATTGATAATAAAATCTAGAAAAAAATTTGAAAAGATAGGGAAAAAAAGTGAACAGATAGTCAACTTTTTTGAATATATAGACCAAAAAAATAATTAAACACTAAAATGTAAATTTGAACGGATAGAGAAAAAAATTCAACAGATAAATTAACGAGTAATATTGAAAACAAAACGTTTTTCAAAACAAACAAAATGACTTCTTACGAAATTATTTTACTCAATGCCTGTAGAGGACCATCGGAGAAGAAGACTGCATTGATCCAGCTCCTTCTGGACAGTTTTTTTTTTCAACCACACAGACCCAATTCTTCCACTTTTTTTTTTTTAATAAAGTTTTTGATCTGTGTTGTTGTTCTACGATGAAACAAATTGCAACAGATAGTTGTAAATGAAAAAAAAAATTAAAAATTAAGCAGATAAAATAATTAAAAAAATTGAACAGATATATATATACTGGATTATATGTGAGAAAGAATGTCAACAGATAGAGAGAAAGAAATCAAAGAGAGAGAAAGAAAGATTGCAATAGATCTTAATTTGGTGTATTTCAACAGATAATAAAATTGAACAGATAAAAATAAATTGAACATTGTGACTGGTTTGTTGAACAGATAAGAAATTTTGGATAGATATTTGAACAGATAAGAGATTAAAATTGAATTGATAACAAAATCTAGAAAAAAAATTGAAAAGATAGGGAAAAAAAGTGAACAGATAGTCAACTTTTTTGAATATATAGACAAAAAAATAATAATTAAACACTTAAATGTAAATTTGAACATATAGAAAAATAATTCAACAGATAAATTAAGGAATAAAATTGAAAACAAAACGTCTTTCAAAACAAACAAAATGACTTCTCACCAAATTATTTTACTCAATACCTGCAACGGACCATCGGAGGGGAAGACTCCATTGATCTAGCTCCTTATGGAAAGTTTTTTTTTTCAAGCACACAGACCCAATTTTTCCACATTTTTTTTTTAAAGTTTTTGATCTTTGTTGTTGTTCTACGATGAAACAAATTGCAACAGATAGTTGTAACTGAAAAAAAAAATTTAACATTAAGCATATAAAAATATTAAAAAACTTGAACAGATATATATACTGGATTATGTGTGAGAAAGAATTTCAACAGATATAGAGAAAGAACCAAAGAGAGAGAAAAACGATTGCAACAGATCTTGAATTGGTGTATTTCAATAGATAATAAAATTGAACTGATAAAAATAAATTGAACATTGTGACTAGTTTGTTGAACAGCTAAGAAATTTTGGATAGATATTTGAACAGATAAGAGATTAAAATTGAATATATAACAAAATATAGAAAAAAATTTAAAAAGATAGGGAAAAAAAGTGAACAGATAGTCAACTTTTTTAATATATAGACAAAAAAAATAATTAAACACTTAAATGTAAATTTGAACATATAAAAAAAAAAAAAAAACTTCAACCGATAAATTAAGGAGTAAAATTGAATACAAAACGTCTTTCAAAACAAACAAAAGGACTTCTCACCAAATTATTTTACTCAATGCCTGCAGAGGACCATCGGAGGAGAAGACTCCATTGATCCAGCTCTTTGTGGACAGTTTTTTTTTCAAGCACACAGACCCAATTCTTTCACGTTTTTTTTTTTAAAGTTTTTGATCTGTGTTGTTGTTCTACGATGAAACAAATTGCAACAGATAGTTGCAAATAAAAAAAAATTTAAAAATCAAGCAGATAAAAATAATAAAAAAAAATTGAACAGATATATATATACTGGATTATATATGAGAAAAAATTTCAACAGATAGAGAGAAAGAACAAAAGAGAGAGAAAGAAAGATTGCAACAGATCCTGATTTGGTGTATTTCAACAGATAATAAAATTGAACAGATAAAAATAAATTAACATGGTGACTAGTTTGTTGAACAGATAAGAAATTTTGGATAGATATTTGAACAGATAAGAGATTAAAATTGAATTGATAACAAAATCTAGAAATTTTTTTTGAAAAGATAAGGAAAAAAAGTAAATAGATAGTCAACTTTGTGGAATATATAGACAAAAAAAAATAATTAAACACTTAAATGTAAATTTGAACATATAGAAAAAAAATTCAACAGATAAATTAAGGAATAAAATTGAAAACAAAACGTTTTTCAAAACAAACAAAAGGACTTCTCACCAATTTATTTTACTCAATGCCTGCAGAGGACCATCGGCGGAGAAGACTCTATTGATCCAGCTCCTTATGGACAGTTTTTTTTTTCAACCACACAGACCAAATTGTTTCACTTTTTTTTTTTTTTTTAAGTTTTTGATCTGTGTTTTTGTTCTACGATGAAAGAAATTGCACTAGATAGTTGTAAATGAAAAAAAAAATTTTAAAATTATGCAGATAAAAATATGAAAAAAATTGAACAGATATATATATACTGGATTATATGTGAGAAAAAATTTCAACAGATAGAGAGAAACAACCAAAGAGAGAGAAAGAAAGATTGCAACAGATCCTGATTTGGTGTAATTCAACAGATAATAAAATTGAACAGATAAAAATAAATTGAACATTGTGACTAGTTTGTTGAACAGATAAGAAATTTTGGATAGATATTTGAACAGATAAGAGATTAAAATTGATTTGATTACAAAATCTAGAAAAAAATTTGAAAAGATAGGGAAAAAAGTGAACAGATAGTTAACTTTTTTGAATATATGGACAAAAAAAATAATTAAACACTTAAATGTAAATTTGAACATATAAAAAAAATTCAACAGATAAATTAAGGGGTAAAATAGAAAACAAAACGTCTTTTAAAACAAACAAAAGGACTTCTCACCTAATTATTTTACTCAATGCCTGCAGAGGTCCATCGGAGGAGAAGACTCCATTGATTCAGCTCCTTATGGACTGTTTTTTTTTTTCAACCACACAGACCCAATTCTTCCACTTTTTTTTTTTTTTAAAGTTTTTGATCAGTGTTGTTGTTCTGCAATGAAAAAATTGCAACAGATAGTTGTAAATGAAAAAAAAATTAAAAATTAGGCACATAAAAATATTTAAAAAATTGAACAGATATATATACTATATTATATGTGAGAAAAAATTTCAACAGATAGAGAGAAAGAACCAAAGAGAGAGAAAGAAAGATTGCAACAGATCCTGATTTGGTGTATTTCAACAGATAATAAAATTGAACAGTTAAAAATAATTTGAACATTGTGACTGGTTCATTGAACAGATAAGAAATTTTTGATAGATATTTGAACAGATAAGAGATTAAAATTGAATTGATAATAAAATCTAGAAAAAAATTTGAAAAGATAGGGAAAAAAAGTAAACAGATAGTCAACCTTTTTGAATATATAGACAAAAAAAATAATTAAACACTAAAATGTAAATTTGAACAGATAGAAAAAAAATTTCAACAGATAAATTAAGGAGTAAAATTGAAAACAAAACGTCTTTCAAAACAAACAAAAGTACTTCTCACCAAATTATTTTACTCAATGCTTGCAGAGGACCATCGGAGGAGAAGACTCCATTGATCCAGCTCCGTATGGACAGTTTTTTTTTCAACCACGCAGACCCAATTCTTCCACTTTTTTTTTTATAAAGTTTTTGATCTGTGTTGTTGTTCTACGATGAAACAAATTGCAACAGATAGTTGTAAATCAAAAAAAAAAAAAAAATTAAGCAGATAAAAATAATTAAAAAATTGAATAGATATATATATACTTGATTATATGTGAGAAAGAATTTCAACAAATAGAGAGAAAGAAACCAAAGAGAGAGAAAGAAAGATTGCAACAGATCCTGATTTGGTGTATTTCAACAGATAATAAAATTGAAAAGATAAAAAAAAAATTGAACATTGTGATTGGTTTGTTGAACAGATAAGAAATTTTGGATAGATATTTGAACAGATAAGAGATTAAAATTGAATGGATAACAAAATCTAGAAAAAAATTTAGAAAAGACAGGAAAAAAAGTGAACAGATAGTCAACTTTTTTGAATATATAGACAAAAATAATAATTAAAAACTTAAATGTAAATTTGAACATATAGAAAAAAAATTCAACAGATAAATTAAGGAATAAAATTGAAAACAAAACGTTTTTCAAAACAAACAAAAAGACTTCTCACCAAATTATTTTACTCAATGCCTGCAGAGAACCATCGGAGGAGAAGACTCCATTGATCCAGCTCCTTATGGACAGTTTTTTTTTTCAACCACACAGACCCAATTATTCCACTGTTTTTTTTTTTTTACGTTTTTCATCTGTGTTTTTGTTCTACGATGAAACAAATTGCAACAGATAGTTGTAAATGAAAAATAAAAATAAAAATTGAGCAGATAAAAATATTTAAAAAATTGAACATATATATATACTAGATTATATGTGAGAAAAAATTTCAACAGATAGAGAGAAAGAACCAAAGAGAGAGAAAGAAAGATTGCAACAGATCCTGATTTGGTGTATTTCAACAGAAAATAAAATTGAACAGATAAAAATAAATTTAACATTGTGACTGGTTTTTTGAACAGATAAGAAATTTTTGACAGATATTTGAACAGATAAGAGATTAAAATTGAATTTATAATAAAATCTAGAAAAAAATTTGAAAAGATAGGGAAAAAAAGTGAACAGATAGTCAACTTTTTTGAATATATAGACCAAAAAAATAATTAAACACTAAAATGTAAATTTGAACGGATAGAGAAAAAAATTCAACAGATAAATTAACGAGTAAAATTGAAAACAAAACGTTTTTCAAAACAAACCAAAGGACTTCTTACGAAATTATTTTACTCAATGCCTGTAGAGGACCATCGGAGAAGAAGACTCCATTGATCCAGCTCCTTATGGACAGTTTTTTTTTCAACCACACAGACCCAATTCTTCCACTTTTTTTTTTTATAAAGTTTTTGATCTGTGTTGTTGTTCTACGATGAAACAAATTGCAACAGATAGTTGTAAATGAAAAAAAAATTAAAAATTAAGCAGATAAAAATAATTTAAAAAATTGAACAGATATATATATATACTGGATTATATGTGGGAAAGAATGTCAACAGATAGAGAGAAAGAAACCAAAGAGAGAGAAAGAAAGATTGCAACAGATCCTGATTTGGTGTATTTCAACAGATAATAAAATTGAACAGATAAAAATAAATTGAACATTGTGACTGGTTTGTTGAACAGATAAGAAATTTTGGATAGATATTTGAACAGATAAGAGATTAAAATTGAATTGATAACAAAATCTAGAAAAAAAATTTGAAAAGATAGGGAAAAAAAGTAAACAGATAGTCAACTTTTTTGAATATATAGACAAAAAAAAAAATAATTAAACACTTAAATGTAAATTTGAACATATAGAAAAAAAATTCAACAGATAAATTAAGGAATAAAATTGAAAACAAAACGTCTTTCAAAACAAACAAAATGACTTCTCACCAAATTATTTTACTCAATGCCTGCAACGGACCATCGGAGGGGAAGACTCCATTGATCTAGCTCCTTATGGAAAGTTTTTTTTTTTCAAGCACACAGACCTAATTTTTCCACATTTTTTTTTTTGAAGTTTTTGATCTGTGTTGTTGTTCTACGATGAAACAAATTGCAACAAATAGTTGTAAATGAAAAAAAAAATTAAAATTAAGCATATAAAAATATTAAAAAACTTGAACAGATATATATATACTGGATTATGTGTGAGAAAGAATTTCAACAGATAGAGAGAAAGAACCAAAGAGAGAGAAAAACGATTGCAACAGATCCTGATTTGCTGTATTTCAACAGACAATAAAATTGAACAGATAAAAATAAATTGAACATTGTGACTAGTTCGTTGAACAGATAAGAAATTTTGGATAGATATTTGAACAGATAAGATATTAAAATTGAATTGATAATAAAATCTAGAAAAAAATTTGAAAAGAAAAGGAAAAAAAGTGAACAGATAGTTAACTTTTTTGAATATATAGACCAAAATAATAATTAAACACTTAAATGTAAATTTGAACATATAAAAAAAAAAAAAAAACTTCAACCGATAAATTAAGGAGTAAAATTGAATACAAAACGTCTTTCAAAACAAACAAAAGGACTTCTCACCAAATTATTTTACTAAATGCCTGCAGAGGACCATTGGAGGAGAAGACTCCATTGATCCAGCTCCTTATGGACAGTTTTTTTTTCAAGCACACAAACCCAATTCTTCCACTTTTTTTTTTTTAAAGTTTTTGATCTGTGTTGTTGTTCTACGATGAAACAAATTGCAACAGATAGTTGTAAATGAAAAAAAAATTTAAAATTAAGAAGATAAAAATAATAAAAAAATTGAACAGATATATATATACTGGATTATATGTGAGAAAGAATTTCAATAGATAGAGAGAAAGAACAAAAGAGAGAGAAAGAAAGATTGCAACAGATCCTGATTTGGTGTATTTCAACAGATAATAAAATTGAACAGATAAAAATAAATTGAACATTGTGACTAGTTTGTTGAACAGATAAGAAATTTTGGATAGATATTTGAACAGATATGAGATTGAAATTGAATGGATAACAAAATCTAGAAAAAAATTTGAAAAGATAGGGAAAAAAAGTGAACAGATAGTTAGCTTTTTTGAATATATAGAAAAAAAAAATAATTAAACACTTAAATGTAAATTTGAACATATAGAAAAAAGAATTCAACAGATAAATTACGGAGTAAAATTGAAAACAAAACATCTTTCAAAACAAGCAAAAGGACTTCTCACCAAATTATTTTACTCAATGCCTGCAGCGGACAATCGGAGGAGAAGACTCCATTGATCCAACTCTTTATGGACAGTTTTTTTTTCAAGCACACAGACCCAATTCTTCCACTTTTTTTTTTTTTTTTTAAAGTTTTTGATTTGTGTTGTTTTTCTACGATGAAACAAATTGCAACAGATAGTTGTAAATGAAAAAAAAAATTAAAAATTAAGCAGATAAAAATATTAAAAAAATTGAACAAATATATATATACTGGATTATATGTGAGAAAAAATTTCAACAGATAGCGAGAAAGAACCAAAGAGAGAGAAAGAAAGATTGCAACAGATCCTGATTTGGTGTATTTCAACTGTAACAACCCTCATTTTGACTTAGCCATGCTTGCATACATTCATGTATGATCTTGTCTCGTTATGTTTGAAAATCTTGTTTTGTCTTGCTTTGTTTAAGTGCTGCTTGCTTGATTCTGATCCTTGCTTGGTGTGTAGCCGAGGTCAGCTTAGCCTAGTTCACCTCTGAACCCTTGTACTTAGAACCTTTTGGAACCACTTGGTTGACCTCCATCTTCACCCCGGCATGTTAGCCGAGATGTCGCTATCTGGACCAAGGTATTCAGAACCAAGGTCGAGGAGTGTATCATCTAGGCCGAGATGTTTTGCACTTAGTGATTTTTGTTCCTGGGCAGGTATGACCTAGACCGAGGTGTGGCACATCCAGGCCAAATTGTGGCATAGCTTAGTCAAGTGTCGTCCTCCCTAGCTAATGTCTTTGTTACCCTATTGCCGAAGCTTTGACTTTAGCCGATATCATTACTTGCCGATGTGCCTTGCCTTAGTTTGTTGCATACGCTTTGTCATAGACTTGTCTTGTCAATCAATCACCTTTTTGAGTTGAACCAACCCGGTAGTGCCACGTGTCCGAGCTAAGTGTTAAGACAGCCGGCAGACCTAGAAACAAATCATTTTGTCTCAAATCTTTGCCTTTAGAGAGAGAAGCTCTAGAGGAAGAAGGAAGAGTTCTTAGAGAGAGAAGTTGATTTTCGAGCTTGATCTTTGGAGATTGAACCGTTAGATTCGGGTTTTGAGGTTAGAATCTTAACCTACTCTTGTTGTTCTTATTGATCATCTAGCTTCATTGCATGATCGAACCTGTTTTGCATGCCATGCATTGATTTGAAGTTGGTTTTGGAAGAGAAAATGATGGTCATGTGTTCTTGAAGAAAAGTCTTGTTTTGATCCGGAAGTTTATGACAAGAACCATGTTTTGTGTTTGTTTTCATATGATTTCCTTGAGTGGGTACCCAGGTCCATGTTTTTGAACTCATGGCATGAAATTTCAGATTTTATAATAACAAGTTATGATCTTTGCATTCATCTCCTTCATGATCATGTCCATCATGTTCTTCATGTTCTTCAAAGGGAAACCCAGGTTTTCCCGACTTTGCTTTTGGATGTGACCATCGGGACCACACCTCGGCAAGGAGGTGTGGGACCTCGGCAAAAACCTGGTTGGTACCCAGCGTGTTCTCATGAAATGAAAAGCAATGTTTAAACTTCCAGCATGTTTTGCTTTGTTATTGACTTGGATCTGGTAAGAATGCCGAGATCATTGCATGCATGTAAAGCTTGTGTTGAGAATGTGATTTGCCATGTGATTGTAGGACTTTGATCCTTGTTTTGAGCCTACACCTGAAGGGCTAGGTAAGTGGTATTTTTAATAAAGCTATGTTATAAAGTTTTGATAAATCTTGCTTGCTTCGTTTTGATGAAAGTATTTGTTAAGCATGAATGATTAGCCTATTTTGATGTATCATGTATAAGCTTTGTTTCGATGTTATCTTTGGAAAGTCCCTTGTGCTGGAGGACTCTAAACTTTCGCAGCACTAAGCATAAAAGTCCCTTGTACTGGAGGACTCTAAACTTGTGCAGTACCCTTGTGATAAAAAGGATACGGTCCTTTCTTGGAAAGACTATCGTGTTAAAGCGGGCTACGGGCCTAAGTAACACAAGTCCCTCGTGCTGGAGGACTCTAAACTTTCGCAGCACCTTTGACTAATCGATTACGGATCGTGCAGTCCTTTGTTTTGCCACTGACGGATTACCGCGTGGATTTGTTCATTCGGAAAGCTATCGATTTGTGTTTTGCTGATGCCAGTAAGCATCCCTTGAGACTTGTAAGACTTGATCGATGAATATGGTTCATCCCTTGATTTGGTATAGTTTGATGTGACTTGCTTGAAAGAATCTCGACTAATATTCGTATAGTTTTGACTTGTCTTGTTTTGAAAAGACTCCGGCTATTATTCATGCAAAACCTTTATTACTAGTACCATTCACTGAGTATCCAAGCTCACCCTCTCTATATATATGTAGGTGATGAGCAGGACGGCGGCGACGCCTAGATGTGTTTTGCAAAGCTTGTTTTGGATTCTTGTCACATCGGCTTGACTTGTTTTATGTCGGCAAATTTGTATTTACGTCGGCAAATCTTGAAGATTATGCTTCTTTGGCTTGTGATTTCTGTATTTGCACATGTCGGCTTTAGAAGCCTTTTGATCAAGATGTAATATGTATTTTGTTTATTATCAACCGAATGTAAAACCATGTCATGTATGTCATTACATTTGACTTATGCACAGCTCTTATGGACCACTTGTATTTTGATATATTGCTTCCGCATTTGTGAGCCCATATATTATACTCTGAATATGTTTGATCCTGTAAGTTGGCCTTCGGTAATTCACGGATTACTGACCATCACGGCACCATTCTACTAGGGGCGGTTTGGGGTCGTAACAGAATGGTATCAGAGCACAAGTTCCTTAGTATACGGTATTCACACACTTTGAGTCCTAAAGAGCATAGGATTTTCCCTTAAAAAGATGTTAGGATTGCATCATAGTGCTTGCTATTTGAACAAGGTGTGCATTGTCCTGACATGCCTATATGTTACTTGCCTACGTGGTTATTTGCTTATTTTGCTTAAAAGTCACACTTTGCATACTCATAGCATCATGAGGAGAGGTAGACCTCCAATTGGTCGAGATCGGTCTGAAGACAGATTAGACAGACTAGAAAGGTTAGTTGAAGGGTTGGCCCGCGAGTTAAGGCAAACAAGGCAGCAGTATGCTAGTGCTCCTTCGACTCAGGGCGAGCATACAAACGGCCGAAATGTAGTTCCGCCTCCACCTCCTCTAGTGCCGCAAGTTCCTCCGCAGCCAGCCTTGTATGGGGACGGCACGATCGCCTTGATTAGGGAGTTTAAGAAGATGAAACCGCCGAGATTCTCTAGGGGTATAGAGCCGATGAAGGCCGAGGCGTGGGTTTTGGAAATGGAAAAGTTGTTCGAGATCTTTCCTAGCACTGACACTCAGAAGGTGACATTGGCAGCGTTCACCTTAGATGATGACGCTCGCAGATGGTGGATGATGGTTCGAGAAAGCAATCCAGACTTAACCTGGACCAGATTTTTGGAGTTGTTCTACAACAAACACTTTCCCCTAAGTGTTTGAAACCGCAAGGCTACCGAATTTCAGACTTTGACACAGGGCAACCGAACAGTAGCATAATACGACCGCGCTTTTACTGAATTGGCGAGGTTTGCACCTCACATGGCCAACGATGAATATATGAAGGCTAGGAAGTTCGAGAGTGGGCTACGCGGACCGATTCAAGACCGGGTTAATTTGCACAATATGCCGACTTACGCCGAAGTGTTGGACAAAAACATTTTGGCCGAAGCTAACTTGAACAGATACCAGAGCTCGGGAGAGAACCAGCGAAAGAGGCAGAATTATGACAGTCGCCGAGCACAGTTTGGCACCAAGAAGAAAGTGAATGTCGACAGTTCAAGCAACCCAAGGCAGGAAAGTAGTGCTAAGCCGACATGTTCAAGTTGTGGGAAACCCCATTTCGGGGTCTGCCGTCGGGCGTCTGGAGCTTGTTATGAGTGTGGTGAAATGGGTCATTATGTGAGAGACTGCCCTAAGACAAGGGCTGATAACAGCAAGAAAGGTGACAATACTTCGGGTTCTGTTCAGAAGGGTAATGTTGGAAAAGGGCAGATGAGGCAGGGCAGAGTGTTTGCGCTAGTACCAGGAGACACTCAGAATGCTGAGACAGTGGTGTCAGGTATACTCCTAATTTGCTCCCAAGATGCTTATGTGTTGATTGATTCGGGCTCTACGCATTCGTTTGTATCTGCTAAGTTTGCTGAGAAGATTAATAGGAAACTAGAACCCCTTGATTATGTATTATCTATGTCTACTCCGTCTGGAAGATCTATGATTGTTGCATCCATTTATAGAGCATGTGTTGTTGTTATTGAGAATGTTGAATTGTTAGTTGATTTAATGCCTCTGGACATAACTCATTTCGATGTTATATTGGGAATGGATTGGTTAGTAGGAAATCATGCATTTATCAATTGTGTTTCGAAGAGTGTCACACTGAAACCCCCAAACCAAGTCGAGGTTATTTTCCAGGGTAAAGGGGTAGTGTCCCCACCTTACTTGATTTCATCCATTAAGGCTTATAAGCTAATTCAGAAAGGGTGTCGAGGCTACTTGTGTAGTATACTGAGTGATCGGAATGGAAATGTTAATTTAGCCGACATCCTAGTTGTTAATGAATTCCCCGACGTTTTTCCAAACAAATTGCCTGGCCACTTAGTCGATAGAGAAATAGAGTTTACTGTTGATATTGTGTCGGGAACACAGCTGATCTCCAAAACACCCTATAGAATGGCCCCAGCTGAACTTAGGGAATTGAAACTGCAATTACAAGAATTGTTGGATAAGGGATTTATTAGGCCGAGCACTTCACCATGGGGAGCGCCCGTTTTATTTGTTAAGAAAAAGGACGGCACACTTCGTCTTTGCATTGATTACAGAGAACTTAATAAGGTCACCATTAAGAACAAGTACCCATTACCTAGGATTGATGATTTGCTTGATCAACTACAAGGAGCACGAGTCTTTTCTAAGATTGACCTTAGGTCGGGTTACCATCAACTTAAAGTTAAAGCCGAGGATGTTGAGAAAACTGCTTTTCGGACGAGATATGGCCACTACGAATTTTTGGTAATGCCTTTTGGAGTGACCAATGCCCCTGCTGCATTTATGGATTTAATGAACAGAGTCTTCAAGCCATATTTAGATGAGTTTGTAGTTGTTTTCATTGATGATATATTGATCTATTCCAGGAGTAAAGCTGAACATGAAAATCATTTGAGACTTGCCTTACAGATTTTAAGAGACCGGAAATTGTATGCTAAGTTTAACAAGTGTGAGTTTTGGCTTTCTACTATCTCATTCTTGGGTCATGTGATTAATGAAGAGGGCATCTCGGTTGATCCTGGAAAAATTGAAGCCGTAGTGAACTAGCCGAGGCCGACTAATGTGTCCGAGATTCGTAGTTTTCTGGGTTTGGCAGGTTATTACAGGAAGTTTGTGAAGGATTTCTCAAGGATTGCAACTCCATTGACGCAATTGACTAAGAAGGGAGCACTGTATGAATGGACTGAAGATCGGGAGTCAGCTTTCTAGGAACTGAAGACAAGGTTTTTACAGATCATACGAGTTTAAAGTACCTGTTCACACAGAAAGAATTGAACTTGAGACGGAGAAGATGGCTTGAGTTGTTGAAAGACTATGACATGCAAATTCAATATCACCCAGGTAAAGCTAACAGCGTAGCTGACACTCTGAGTAGAAAGTTAGTTGGAAATTTGGCATGTCTAACCATGATTTCAGTAGAACCAACTATTGTTGAGGAAGTAAAGGCAAGACAAATGGAGGATGAATTCTTCAGAAAGGTAGCCGATGAGATTGTTACAAAGCCAAGATCAGGGTACACTATTGAGAACCAAGTGCTCAAGTTTGAAGGAAGATTGTGTGTGGCCGACGTTCCAGAGTTGAAAAGAAAAATTTTGCAGGAAGCTCATGCTTCCAAGTTTGCTATTCATCCAGGGAATACCAAGATGTATCAAGATGTGAAACGGACGTTTTGGTGGCCCAATATGAAGAGAGAAATAGCCAAATTCGTGTCTCAGTGTTTGCATTGTCAACAAGTGAAAGCAGAACATCAAAGGCCAGCAGGACTTCTACAACCTTTGCCGATTCCAGAGTGGAAATGGGAACACATCTCCATGGACTTTGTAGTTGGTTTGCCGAAGACACAGAGGTGTATGGATTCGATTTGGGTTATCGTGGATAGACTAACTAAGTCAGCACACTTCTTGCCTGTTAAGACTACCTTCAACGCCGATCAACTTGCTTTGCTGTATGTGAATGAGATTGTTAGACTTCATGGAGTGCCGATATCAATTGTGTTAGACCGAGATCCGAAGTTTGTTTCCAGATTTTGGCAGAGCCTACAAAAAGCTTTTGGAGCCAAGTTGAGGTTTAGCACAGCTTTCCACCCCCAGACAGATAGACAAACAGAGAGGACAATTCAAACACTTGAAGATATGCTTAGACTATGCATATTAGACTTCCAAGGAAGTTGGGGAGTGCATTTGCCCTTAGTGGAATTCGCTTACAACAACAGTTATCAAGCTAGTATTCACATGGCGCCGTATGAAGCTTTGTACGGAAGAAAGTACAGGTCGCCGATATGTTGGACCGAAGTTGGAGACAAAGCTCTGCTTGGTCCCGAGTTAATTCAAGTGACAACAGAGAAGATTAAACTTATTCAGCAAAGGATTAAAACTGCTCAGAGCCGACAAAAGAGCTACGCCGACCAGAGAAGGAATGAGTTAGAATTCGAAGTTGGGGATCATGTATTCCTGAAAGTTTCGCCGATGAAAGGGGTTTCCAGATTTGGGAAGAAAGGTAAATTAGCACCTCGTTATATTGGGCCATTTGAAATTCTTGACAAGGTTAACTCCGTTGCCTACAGACTTGCTTTGCCACCAGGATTAAGCCAAGTCCATAATGTGTTTCATGTTTCAATGTTGAGAAGGTATATTCGGGATCCACTGCATGTGATTGACTATTCTGGGATTGAAGTTAATGAGAATTTAGGCTATGAAGAGAAGCCGATGTGTATTATTGACAGACAAGTTAGGCGGCTGAGAAACAAGTCGATACCAATGGTAAAGATTGAATGGAAGGAGCATTACGGCAAGGATGCCACATGGGAAATGGAAGAGGAAATGAGAATTCGACATCCAGAGTTGTTTTTGGAATAAGGTAACTCAAGTTTGGGGGACCAAACTTTTTGAAGGGGGGTAGGATGTAACAACCCTCATTTTGACTTAGCCATGCTTGCATACATTCATGTATGATCTTGTCTCGTTATGTTTGAAAATCTTGTTTTGTCTTGCTTTGTTTAAGTGCTGCTTGCCTGATTCTGATCCTTGCTTGGTGTGTAGCCGAGGTCAGCTTAGCCTAGTTCACCTCTGAACCCTTGTACTTAGAACCTTTTGGAACCACTTGGTTGACCTCCATCTTCACCCCGGCATGTTAGCCGAGATGTCGCTATCTGGGCCGAGGTGTTCAGAACCAAGGCCGAGATGTTTTGCACTTAGTGATTTTTGTTCCTGGGTAGGTATGACCTAGACCGAGGTGTGGCACAGCTTAGTCAAGTGTCGTCCTCCCTAGCTAATGTCTTTGTTACCCTGTTGCCGAAGCTTTGACTTTAGCCGATATCATTACTTGCCGATGTGCCTTGCCTTAGCTTGTTGCATACGCTTTGTCATAGACTTGTCTTGTCAATCAATCACCTTTTTGAGTTGAACCAACCCGGTAGTGCCACGTGTCCGAGCTGAGTGTTAAGACAACCGGCAGACCTAGAAACAAATCATTTTGTCTCAAATCTTTGCCTTTAGAGAGAGAAGCTCTAGAGGAAGAAGGAAGAGTTCTTAGAGAGAGAAGTTGATTTTCGAGCTTGATCTTTGGAGATTGAACCGTTAGATTTGGGTTTTGAGGTTAGAATCTTAACCTACTCTTGTTGTTCTTATTGATCATCTAGCTGCATTGCATGATCGAATCTGTTTTGCATGCCATGCATTGATTTGAAGTTGGTTTTGGAAGAGAAAATGATGTTCATGTGTTCTTGAAGAAAAGTCTTGTTTTGATCCGGAAGTTTATGACAAGAACCATGTTTTGTGTTTGTTTTCACATGATTTCCTTGAGTGGGTACCCAGGTCTATGTTTTTGAACTCATGGCATGAAATCTTAGATTTTATAATAACAAGTTATGATCTTTGCATTCATCTCCTTCATAATCATGTTCATCATGTTCTTCATGTTCTTCAAAGGGAAACCTAAGTTTTCCCGACTTTGCTTTTGGATGTGACCATCGGGACCACACCTCGGCAAGGAGGTGTGGGACCTCGGCAAAAACCTGGTTGGTACCCAGCGTGTTCTCATGAAATGAAAAGCAATGTTTAAACTTCCAGCATGTTTTGCTTTGTTATTGACTTGGATCTGGTAAGAATGCCGAGATCATTGCATGCATGTAAAGCTTGTGTTGAGAATGTGATTTGCCATGTGATTGTAGGACTTTGATCCTTGCTTTGAGCCTACACCTGAAGGGCTAGGTTAGTGGTATTGTTAATAAAGCTATGTTATAAAGTTTTGATAAATCTTGCTTGCTTCGTTTTGATGAAAGTATTTGTTAAGCATGAATGATTAGCCTATTTTGATGTATCATGTATAAGCTTTGTTTCGATGTTATCTTTGGAAAGTCCCTTGTGCTGGAGGACTCTAAACTTTCGCAGCACTAAGCATAAAAGTCCCTTGTACTGGAGGACTCTAAACTTGTGCAGTACCCTTGTGATAAAAAGGATACGGTCCTTTCTTGGAAAGATTATTGTGTTAAAGCGGGCTACGGGCCTAAGTAACACAAGTCCCTCGTGCTGGAGGACTCTAAACTTTCGCAGCACCTTTGACTAATCGATTACGGATCGTACAGTCCTTTGTTTTGCCACTGACGGATTACCGCGTGGATTTGTTCATTCGGAAAGCTATCGATTTGTGTTTTGCTGATGCCAGTAAGCATCCCTTGAGACTTGTAAGACTTGATCAATGAATACGGTTCATCCCTTGATGTGGTATAGTTTGATGTGACTTGCTTGAAAGAATCTCAGCTAATATTCGTATAGTTTTGACTTGTCTTGTTTTGAAAAGACTCCGGCTATTATTCATGCAAAACCTTTATTACTAGTACCATTCACTGAGTATCCAAGCTCACCCTCTCTATATATATGTAGGTGATGAGCAGGACGGCGACGATGCCTAGATGTGTTTTGCAAAGCTTGTTTTGGATTCTTGTCACATCGGCTTGACTTGTTTTATGTCGGCAAATTTGTATTTACGTTGGCAAATCTTGAAGATTATGCTTCTTTGGCTTGTGATTTCTGTATTTGCACATGTCGGCTTTAGAAGCCTTTTGATCAAGATGTAAAACCATGTCATGTATGTCATTACATTTAATTTATGCACAGCTCTTATGGACCACTTGTATTTTGATATATTGCTTCCGCATTTGTGAGCCCATATATTATACTCTGAATGTGTTTGATCCTGTAAGTTGGCCTTCGGTAATTCACGGATTATGGGCCATCACGGCACCATTCTACTAGGGGCGGTTTGGGGTCGTGACACCAACAGATAATAAAATTGAACAGATAAAAATAAATTGAACATTGTGACTAGTTTGTTGAACATATAAGAAATTTTGGATAGATATTTGAACAGATAAGAGATTAAAATTGAATAGCTAACAAAATCTAGAAAAAAATTTGAAAAGATAGGGAAAAAAAGTGAACAGATAGTCAACTTTTTTGAATATATAGACAAAAATAATAATTAAAAACTTAAATGTAAATTTGAACATATAGAAAAAAAATTCAACAGATAAATTAAGGAATAAAATTGAAAACAAAACGTTTTTCAAAACAAACAAAAGGACTTCTCACCAAATTATTTTACTCAATGCCTGCAGTGGACCATCGGAGGAGAAGACTCCATTGATCCAGCTCCTTATGGACAGTTTTTTTTTCAAGCACACAGACCCAATTGTTCCACTTTTTTTTTTTTTATGTTTTTGATCTGTGTTTTTGTTCTACGATGAAACAAATTGCAACAGATAGTTGTAAATGAAAAAAAAAATAAAAATTTTGCAGATAAAATATGAAAAAAATTGAACAGATATATATATACTGGATGACATGTGAGAAAAAATTTCAACAGAGAGAGAGAAACAACCAAAGAGAGAGAAATAAAGATTGCAACAGATCCTGATTTGGTGTATTTCAACAGATATTAAAATTGAACAGATAAAAATAAATTGAACATTGTGACTAGTTTCTTGAACAGATAAGAAATTTTGGATAGATATTTGAACAGATAAGAGATTAACTGAATTGATAACAAAATCTAGAAAAAAATTTGAAAAGATAGGGAAAAAAAGTGAACAGATAGTTAACTTTTTTGAATATATAGACAAAAAAAAAATAATTAAACACTTAAATGTAAATTTGAACATATAGAAAAAAAAATTCAACAGATAAATAAAGGAGTAAAATCGAAAACAAAACGTCTTTCAAAACAAACAAAAGGACTTCTCACCAAATTATTTTACTCAATGCCTACAGAGGACCATCGGAGGAGAAGACTCCATTGATCCTGCTCCTTATGGACAGTTTTTTTTTTTAACCACACAGACCCAATTCTTCCACTTTTTTTTTTTTTTTTTTTTTTTTTTAAGTTTTTTATTTGTGTTGTTGTTCTACGATGAAACAAATTGCAACAAATAGTTGTAAATGAAAAAAAAATTAAAAATTAAGCAGATAAAAATATTTAAAAAATTGAACAGATATATATATACTAGATTATATGCGAGAAAAAATTTCAACAGATAGAGAGAAAGAACCAAAGAGAGAGAAAGAAAGATTGCAACAGATCCTCATTTGGTGTATTTCAACAGATAATAAAATTGAACAGATAAAAATAAATTGAACATTGTGACTGGTTCATTAAACAGATAATAAATTTTTGACAGATATTTGAACAGATAAGAGATTAAAATTGAATTGATAATAAAATCTAGAAAAACATTTGAAAAGATAGGGAAAAAAATGAACAGATAGTCAACTTTTTTGAATATATAGACCAAAAAAATAATTAAACACTAAAATGTAAATTTGAATAGATAGAAAAAAAATTCAACAGATAAATTAACGAGTAAAATTGAAAACAAAACGTCTTTCAAACAAACAAAGGACTTCTTACGAAATTATTTTACTAAATGCCCGCAGAGGACCATTGGAGGAGAAGACTCCATTGATCCAACTCCTTATGGACAGTTTTTTTTTTCAACCACACAGACCCAATTCTTCCACTTTTTTTTTTTTTTTTTTTTTTTTAAATTTTGATCTGTGTTGTTCTACGATTGCAACAGATAGTTGTAAATGAAAAAAAAATTTAAAAATTAAGCAGATAAAAATATTAAGAAAATTGAACAAATATATATATATACTAGATTATATGTAAGAAAGAATTTCAACAGATAGAGAGAAAGAACCAAAGAGAGAGAAAGAAAGATTGCAACAGATCTTGATTTGGTGTATTTCAACAGATAATAAAATTGAACAGATAAAAATAAATTGAACATTGTGACTGGTTTGTTGAACAGATAAGAAAGTTTTGATAGATATTTAAACAGATAAGAGATTAAAATTGAATTGATAATAAAATCTAGAAAAAAAATTTGAAAAGATAGGGAAATAAAGTGAACAGATAGTCAACTTTTTTGAATATATAGACAAAACAAAAAAAATTCAACACTAAAATGTAAATTTGAACTGATAGAAAAAAAAATTCAACAGATAAATTAAGGAGCAAAATTGAAAACAAAACGTCTTTCAAAACAAATAAAAGGACTTCTGACCAAATTACTTTACTCAATGCCTGCAGAGGACCATCGGAGGAGAGGACTCCATTCATCCAGCTCCTTATGGACAGTTTTTTTTTAAGCACACAGATCCAATTCTTCCACTTTTTTTTATTTTTTTTTATATTTTTTTTAAGATTTTGATCGGTGTTGTTGTTCTACGATGAAACAAATTGCAACAGATAGTTCTAAATGAATAAAAAAAAAATTAAGCAGATAAAAATATTTAAAAAATTGAACAGATATATATATACTAGATTATATTTGAGAAAGAATTTCAACAGTTAGAGAGAAAGAACCAAAGAGAGAGAAAGAAAGATTGCAACAGATCCTGATTTCGTGTATTTCAACAGATAATAAAATTGAACAGATAAAAATAAATTGAACATTGTGACTGGTTCGTTGAACAGATAAGAAATTTTGGATAGATATTTGAACAGATAAGATATTAAAATTGAATTGATAATAAAATCTGGAAAAAATTTTGAAAAGAAAAAGGAAAAAAAATGAACAGATAGTCAACTTTTTTGAATATATAGACAAAAAAAAAATAATTAAACACTAAAATGTAAATTTGAACATATAGAAAAAAACATTCAACCGATAAATTAAGGAGTGAAATTGAAAGCAAAATGTTTTTCAAAACAAACAAAAGGACTTCTCACCAACTTATTTTACTCAATGCCTGCAGAGGACCATCGGAGGAGAAGACTCATTGATTCAGCTCCTTATGGACAGTTTTTTTTTCCCAGCACACAGACTCAATTCTTCCACTTTTTTTTTTTTGTTTTTTAAAGTTTTTGATTTGTATTTTTGTTCTACGATGAAACAAATTGCAACAGATAGTTGTAAATGAAAAAAAAAATTAAAAATTCCGCAGATAAAAATAATAAAAAAATTGAACAGATATATATATACTGGATTATATGTGAGAAAGAATTTCAACAGATAGAGAGAAAGAACCAAAGAGAGAGAAAGAAAGATTGCAACAGATCCCGATTTGGTGTATTTCAACAGATAATAAAATTGAACAGATAAAAATAAATTGAACATTGTGACTCGTTTGTTGAACAGATAAGAAATTTTGGATAGATATTTGAACAGATAAGAGATTAAAATTGAATTGATAACAAAATCTAGAAAAAAATTTGAAAAGATAGGGAAAAAAAGTGAACAGATAGTTAACTTTTTTTAATATATAGACAAAAAAAAAATATTTAAACACTAAAATTGAAATTTGAACAGACAGTAAAAAAAATTCAACAGATAAATTAAGGAGTAAAATTGAAAATAAAACGTCTTTCAAAACAAATAAAAGAACTTCTCATCAAATTATTTTACTCAATGCCTGCAGAGAACCATCGGAGGAGAAGACTCCATTGATCCAGCTCATTACGGACAGTTTTTTTTTCATCCACACAGACCCAATTCTTTCAGTTTTTTTTTTTAAGTTTTTAATCTGTGTTGTTGTTCTACGAAGAAACAAATTGCAACATATAGTTGTAAATGAAAAAACAATTTAAAAATTAAACAGATAAAAATAATAATAAAATTGAACAGATATATATATACTGGATTATATGTGAGAAAGAATTTCAACAGATAGAGAGAAAGAACCAAAGAGAGAGAAAGAAAGATTGCAACAGATCCTGATTTGGTGTATTTCAATAGATAATAAAATTGAATAGATAAAAATAGATTGAACATTGTGTCTGGTTCGTTGAACAGATAAAAATTTTGGATAGATATTTGAACAGATAAGAGATTAAAATTGAATTGATAATAAAATCTAGAAAAAAATTTGAAAAGATAGGGAAAAAAAGTGAACAGATAGTCAACTTTTTTGAATATATAGACAAAAAAAAATAATTAAACACTAAAATGTAAATTTGAACAGAGAGAAAAAAAATTCAACAGATAAATTGAGGAGTAATATTGAAAACAAAACATCTTTCAAAACAAAGCAAAGGACTTCTCATCAAATTATTTTACTCAATGCCTGCAGAGAACCATCGGAGGAGAAGACTCCATTGACCCAGCTCCATATGGACAGTTTTTTTTTTCCAGCACACAGACCCAATTCTTCCACTTTTTTTCTTTCTTTTTTTTAAGTTTTTGATCTGTGTTGCTGTTCTGCGAGGAAACCACTTGCAACATATAGTCGTAAATGAAATAAAAAATAAAAATTAAGCAGATAAAAATAATAAAAAAATTGAACAGATATATATATACTGCATTATATGTGAGAAAGAATTTCAACAGATAAAGAGAAAGAACCACGGAAAGAGAAAGAAAGATTGCAACAGATCCTGATTTGGTGTATTTCAACAGATAATAAAATTGAATAGATAAAAATAAATTGAACATTGTGACTGGTTCGTTGAACAGATAAAAATTTTGGATAGATATTTGAATAGCTAAGAGATTAAAATTGAATTGATAATAAAATCTAGAAAAAAATTTGAAAAGATGGGGAAAAAAAGTGAACAGATAGTCAACTTTTTTGAATGTATAGACAAAAAAAATAATTAAACACTAAAATGTAAATTTGCACAGATAGAAAAAAAAATTCAACAGATAAATTAAGGAGTAAAATTGAAAACAAAACATCTTTCAAAAGAAATAAAAGGACTTCTCATCAAATTATTTTACTCAATGCCTGCAGAGAACCATCGGAGGAGAAGACTCCATTGATCCCGCTCCATATGGACAGTTTTTTTTTTCAACCACACAGACCCAATTCTTCCACTTTTTTTTTTTTTTAAAGTTTTTGATCTGTGTTGTTGTTCTGCGAGAAAACAACTTGCAACAGATAGTTGTAGATGAAAATTAAAAATAAAAATTAAGCAGATAAAAATAATAAAAAAATCGAACGGATATATATATACTGGATTATATGTGAGAAAGAATTTCGACAGATAGAGAGAAAGAACCAAAGAGAGAGAAAGAAAGATTGCAACAGATCCTGATTTGGTGTATTTCAACAGATAATAAAATTGGATAAATAAAAATAAATTGAACATTGTGATTGGTTCGTTGAACAGATAAGAAATTTTGGATAGATATTTGAGCAGATAAGAGATTAAAATTGAATTGATAACAAAATTGAGAAAAAATTTTGAAAAGATAGAGAAAAAAAGTAAACAGATAGTCAACTTTTTTGAATATATAGACAAAAAAAAGTAATTAAACCCTAAAATGTAAATTTGAACAGATAGAAAAAAAAATTCAACAGATAAATTAAGGAGTAAAATTGAAAACAAAACATTTTTCAAAACAAATAAAAAGACTTCTCGTGAAATTATTTTACTCAATGCCTGCAGAGAACCATCGGAGGAAAAGACTCCATTGATCCAGCTCCTAATGGACAGTTTTTTTTTTCAACCACACAGACCCAATTCTTCCACTTTTTTTTTTCTTTTATGTTTTTTTTCTTTTTTTAAGTTTTTGATATGTGTTGTTGTTCTACGACGAAACAAATTGCAACAGATAGTTGTAAATGAAAAAAAAATTAAAAATTAAGAATATAAAAATATTAAAAAAATTAAACAGATATATATATATATACTTGACAATATGTGAGAAAGAATTTCAACAGATAGAGAGAAATAACCAAAGAGAAAGAAAGAAAGATTGCAACAGATCCTGATTTGGTGTATTTCAACAGATAATAAAATTGAACAGATAAAAATAAATTGAACATTGTGACTGGTTCGTTGAACAGATAAGAAATTATGGATTGATATTTGAACAGATAAGAGATTAAAATTGAATTGATAATAAAATCTAGAAAAAAATTTGAAAAGATATGGAAAAGAAGTGAACAGATAGTCAACTTTTTTGAATATATAGACAAAAAAATAATAATTAAACACTTAAATGTAAATTTGAACATATAGAAAAAAAAAATTCAACAGATAAATTAAGGATTAAAATTGAAAGCAAAAAGTCTTTCAAAACAAACAAAAGGTCTTCTCAGCAAATTATTTTACTCAATGCCTGCAGAGGACCATCGGAGGAGAAGACCCCATTCATCCAGCTGCTTATGGACAGTTTTTTTTTTTCAAGCACAAAGACCCAATGCTTCCACTTTTTTTTTCAAAAAAAGTTTTTGATTTGTGTTGTTGTTCTACGATGAAACAAATTGCAACAGATAGTTGTAAATGAAAAAAAAAATTAAAAATTAAGCCGATAAAAATATTAAAAAAAATTGAACAGATATATATATACTAGATTATATGTGAGAAAGAATTTCAACAGATAGAGAGAAAGAACCAAAGAGAGAGAAAGAAAGATTGCAACAGATCCTGATTTCGTGTATTTCAACAGATAATAAAATTGAACAGATAAAAATAAATTGAACATTGTGACTGGTTCGTTGAACAAATAAGAAATTTTGGATAGATATTTGAACAGATAAGATATTAAAATTGAATTGATAATAAAATCTAGAAAAAAAATTGAAAAGATATGGAAATGAAGTGAACAGATAGTCAACTTTTTTGAATATATAGACAAAAAAAAAATAATTAAACACTTAAATGTAAATTTGAACATATAGAAAAAAAAATTCAACTGATAAATTAAGGAGTAAAATTGAAAGCAAAACGTTTTTCAAAACAAATAAAAGGACTTCTCACCAAATTATTTTACTCAATGCTTGCAGAGGACCATCGGAGTAGAAGACTCCATTAATCCAGCTCCTTATGGACAGTTTTTTTTCAACCACAAAGGCCCAATTCTTCCACTTTTTTTTTTCTTGAAATTTTTTTTTTTATGTTTTTGATATGTGTTGTTGTTCTGCGAGGAAACAACTTGCAACAGATAGTTGTAAATGAAAAAAAAATTAAAAATTAAGTAGATGAAAATAATAAAAAAATTGAACAGATATCTATATACTGGATTATACGTGAGAAAGAATTTCAACAGATAGATAGAAAGAACCAAAAAGAGAGAAAGAAAGATTGCAACAGATCCTGATTTGGTGTATTTCAACAGATAATAAAATTGAACAGATAAAAATAAATTGAACATTGTGACTGGTTTGTTGAACAGATAAGAAATTTTGGATAGATATTTGAACAGATAAGAGATTAAAATTGAATTGATAACAAAATCTAGAAAAAAAAATTTGAAAAGATAGGGAAAAAAGTGAACAGATAGTCAACTTTTTTGAATATATAGATAAAAAAATAATTAAACACTAAAATGTCAATTTGAACAGACAGTAAAAAAAAATTCAACAAATAAATTAAGGAATAAAATTGAAAACAAAACGTCTTTCAAAACAAATAAAAGGACTTCTCATCAAATTATTTTACTCAATGCCTGCAGAGAACCATCGGAGGAGAAGACTCCATTGATCAAGCTCCTTATGGATAGTTTTTTTTTATCCACACAGACCCAATTTTTTCACTTTTTTTTTTTTTTTTTTAAGTTTTTGATCTGTGTTGTTGTTCTACGATGAAACAAATTGCAACATATAGTTGTAAATGAAAAAAAAATTTAAAAATTGAGCAGATAAAAATAATAATAAAATTGAATAGATATATATACTGGATTATATGTGTGAAAGCATTTCAACAGATAGAGAGAAAGAACCAAAAGAGAGAAAGAAAGATTGCAACAGATCCTGATTTGGTGTATTTCAAGAGATAATAAAATTGAACAGATAAAAATAAATTGAACATTGTGACTGGTTCGTTGAACAGATAAGAAATTTTGGATAGATATTTGAACAGATAAGAGATTAAAATTGAATTGATAATAAAATCTAGAAATTTTTTTTAAAAAAGATAGCGAAAAAAAGTGAACAGATAGTCAACTTTTTTGAATATATAGACAAAAAAAAAATTAAACACTAAAATGTTAATTTGAACAACTAGAAAAAAAATTCAACAGATAAACTAAGAAGTAAAATTGAAAACAAAACATCTTTCAAAACAAATAAAAGGACTTCTCATCAAATTATTTTACTCAATGCCTGCAGAGAACCATCGAAGGAGAAGACTCTATTGATCCAGCTCCTTATGGACATTTTTTTTTTCAACCACACATACCCAATTATTCAATTTTTTTTTTGGATCTTTGTTGTTGTTCTACGATGAAACAAATTGCAACAGATAGTTGTAAATTAAAATAAAAATTAAAAATTAAGCAGATAAAAATAATAAAAAAATTGAACAGATATATATATATACTGGATTATATGTGAGAAAGAATTTCAACAGATAGAGAGAAAGAACCAAAGAGAGAGAAAGAAAGATTGCAACAGATCCTGATTTGGTGTATTTCAACAGAAAATAAAATTTAACAGATAAAAATGAATTGAACATTGTAACTGGTTTGTTGAACCGCTAATAAATTTTGGATAGATATTTGAACAGATAAGAGATTAAAATTGAATTGATAACAAAATCGAGAAAAAAATTTGAAAAGATAGGGAAAAAAAGTGAACAGATTGTCAACTTTTTTGAATATATAGACAAAAAAAAATTAAACACTAAAATGTAAATTTGAACAGGCAGAAAAAAAATTCAACAAATAAATTAAGGAATAAAATTGAAAACAAAACATTTTTCAAAACAAACAAAAGGGCTTCTCATTAAATTATTTTACTCAATGCCTGCCGATAACCATTGGAGGAGAAGACTCCATTGATCCAGCTCCTTATGGACAGTTTTTTTTCAACCACACAGACCCAATTCTTCCACTTGTTTTTTTTTTTTTTTTAAGTTTTTGATCTGTGTTGTTGTTCTACGGTCAAAAAAAGTGCAACAGATAGTTGTAAATGAAAAAAAAATTAAAAATTAAGCAGATAAAAATAATAAAAAAATTGAACAGATATATATATACTGGATTATATGTGAGAAAGAGTTTCAACAGATAGATAGAAAGAACCAAAGAGAGAGAAAGAAAGATTGCAACAGATCCAGATTTGGTGTATTTCAACAGATATTAAAATTGAATAGATAAAAATAAATTGAACATTGTGACTGGTTCGTTGAACAGATAAGAAATTTTGGATAGATATTTGAACAGATAAGAGATTAAAATTGAATTGATAATAAAATCTAAAAAAAAAACATCGAAAAAGATAGGGAAAAAAAGTGAACTGATAGTCAACTTTTTTGAATATATAGAGAAAAAAAAATTAAACACTAAAATGTAAATTTGAACAGATAGAAAGAAAAATTCTACAGATAAATTAAGGAGTAAAATTGAAAACAAAACATCTTTCAAAACAAATAAAAGGACTTCTCATCAAATTATTTTACTCAATGCCTGCAGAGAACCATCGGACGAGAGGACTCCATTGATCCAGCTCCTTATGGACAGTTTTTTTTTTCAACCACACAGACCCAATTCTTCCACTTTTTTTTTTTTTTCATCTTTGTTGTTGTTCTACGATGAAAGAAATTGCAACAGATAGTTGTAAATGAAAAAAAAATTAAAAATTAAGCAGATAAAAATAATAAAAAATTGAGCAGATATATATATACTGGATTATATGTGAGAAAGAATTTCAACAGATAGAAAGAAAGAAACAAAGAGAGAGAAAGAAAGATTGCAACAGATCCTGATTTGGTGTATTTCAACAGATAATAAAATTGAACAGATAAAAATAAATTGAACATTGTGACTGGTTTGTTGAACATATAAGAAATTTCAGATAGATATTTGAACAGATAAGAGATTAAAATTGAATTGATAATAAAATCTGGAAAAAATTTTCAAAAGATAGGGAAAAAAAGTGAACAGATAGTCAACTTTTTTGAATATATAGACAAAAAAATAATTAAACACTAAAATGTAAATTTGAACAGATAGAAAAAAATTCAACAGATAAATTAAGGAGTAAAATTGAAAACAAAATATCTTTCAAACCAAACAAAAGGACTTCTGACCAAATTTTTTTACTCAATGCCTGCAGAGGACCATCAGAGGAGAACACTCCATTGATCCAGCTCCTTATGGATAGTTTATTTTTTCAACCACACAGACCCAATTCTTCCACTTTTTTTTTTTTTGCTCTGTGTTGTTGTTCTACAATGAAAGAAATTGCAACAGATAGTTGTAAATGAAAAAAAAATTAAAAATTAAGCAGATAAAAATAATAAAAAAAATGAACAGATATATATATACTAGATTATATGTGGCAAATAATTTCAACAGATAGAGAGAAAGAAACAAAGAGAGAGAAAGAAAGATTGCAACAGATCCTGATTTGGTGTATTTCAACAGATAATAAAATTGAACAGATAAAAATAAATTGAACATTGTGACTGGTTTGTTGAACAGATAAGAAATTTTGGATAGATATTGAACAGATAAGAGATTAAAATTGAATTGATAACAAAATCTAGAAAAGAATTTGAAAAGTTAGGAAAAAAAGTGAACAGATAGTCAACTTTTTTGAATATATAGACAAAAAAAATAATTAAACACTAAAATATAAATTTGAACAGACAATAAAAAAAATTGCAACAGATAAATTAAGGAGTAAAATTGAAAAGAAAACGTCTTTCAAAACAAATAAAAGGACTTCTCGTCAAATTATTTTACTCAACGCCTGCAGAGAACCATTGGAGGAGAAGACTCCATTGATCCATCTCATTATGGACAGTTTTTCTTTTTCATCCACACAGACCCAATTTTTTCACTTTCTTTTTTATTCTAAAATTTTGATCAGTGTTGTTGTTCTACGATGAAACAAATTGGAACAGATAGTTGTAAATGAAAAAAAATTAAAAATTAAGCAGATAAAAATAATAATAATAATTGAACAGATATATATATACTGGATTATATGAGAGAAAGAATTTCAACAGATAGAGGGAAAGAACCAGAGAGAGAAAAAGAAAGATTGCAACAGATCCGGATTTGGTGCATTTCAATAGATAATAAAATTGAACATATAAAAATAAATTGAACATTGTGACTGGTTCGTTAAACAGATAAGAAATTTTGGATAGATAATTGAACAGATAAGAGATTAAAATTGAATTGATAATAAAATCTAGAAAAAAATTTGAAAAGATAGGGAAAAAAAGTGAACAAATAGTCAAATTTTTTGAATATATAGACAAAAAAAATAATTAAACACTAAAATGTAAATTTGAACTGATAGAAAAAAAATTCAACAGATAAATTATGGAGTAAAATTTAAAACAAAACATTTTTCAAAGCAAATAAAAGAACTTCTCATCAAATTATTTTACTCAATGCCTGCAGAGAACCATCGGAAGAGAAGACTCCATTGATCCAGCTCCTTATGGACAGTTTTTTTTTTAACCATACAGACCCAATTCTTCCACTTCTTTTTTTTTTTTTTTTTTAAAGTTTTTGATCTGTGTTGTTCTACGATGAAAGAAATTGCAACAGATAGTTGTAAATGAAAAAAAATTAAAAATTAAGCAAATAAAAATAATAATAAAATTGAACAAATATATATATATACTGGATTATATGTGAGAAAGAATTTCAACAGATAGAGAGAAAGAACCAAAGAGAGAGAAAGAAAAATTGTAACAGATCCTGATTTGGTGTATTTCAACAGATAATAAAATTGAACAGATAAGAAATTATGGATAGATATTTGAACAGATAAGAGATTAAAATTGAATTGATAACAAAATCTAGAAAAAAAATTGAAAAGATAGGGAAAAAAAGTGAACAGATAATCAACTTTTTTGAATATGTAGAGAAAAAAAATAATCAAACACTAAAATGTAAATTTGAACAGACAGTATAAAAAATTCCACAGATAAATTAAGGAGTAAAATTGAAAGCAAAACGTCTTTCAAAACAAATAAAAGGACTTCTCCTCAAATTATTTTACTCAATCCCTACAGAGAACAATCGGAGGAGAAGACTACATTGATCCAGCTCCTTATGGACAGTTTTTTTTTAAACCACACAGACCCAATTCTTCCCTTTTTTTTTTGTTTTTTTAAGTTTTTGATCTGTGCGGTTGTTCTACGATGAAACAAATTGAAACAGATAGTTGTAAGTGAAAAAAAAATTAAAAATTAAGCAGATAAAAATAAAAAAAAAATTAAACAGATATATATACTGGATTATATGTTAGAAAGAATTTCATCAGATAGAGAGAAAAAACCAAAGAGAGAGAAAGAAAGATTGCAACAGATCCTGATTTGGAATATTTCAACAGAAAATAAAATGGAATAGATAAAAATAAATTGAACATTGTGACTGGTTCGTTGAACAGATAAGAAATTTTGGATAAATATTTGAACAGATATGATATTAAAATTGAATTAATAATAAAATCTAGAAAAAAATTTGAAAGATAGGGAAAAAAAGTGAACAGATAGTCAATTTTTTTGAATATATAGACAAAAAAAAATTAAACACTAAAATGTAAATTTGAACAGATAGAAAAAAAATTCAACAGATAAATTAAGGAGTAAAATTGAAAACAAAACGTCTTTCAAAACAAATAAAAGGACTTCTTATCAAATTATTTTACTCAATGCCTGCAGAAAATCATCAGAGGAGAAGACTCCATTGATCCAGCTCCTTATGGACAGTTTTTTTTTCAACCACATCGACCCAATTCTTTCACTTTTTTTTTAGTTTCTGGTCTGTGTTGTTGTTCTACGATGAAAGAAAATTACAACAGATAGTTGTAAATAAAAAAAATTAAAAATTAAGCAGATAAAAATATTAAAAAAATTGAGCAGATATATATATACTAGATTATATGTGAGAAAGAATTTCAACAGATCGAGAGAAAGAACCAAAGAGAGAGAAAGAAAGATTGCAACAGATCCTGATTTGGTGTATTTCAACAGATAATAAAATTGAACAGATAAAAATAAATTGAACATTGTGACTAGTTTGTTGAACAGATAAGAAATTTTGGATAGATATTTGAACAGAAAAGAGATTAAAATTGAATTGATAACAAAATCTAGAAAAAAAATTTGAAAAGATAGGGAAAAAAGTGAACAGATAGTCAACTTTTTCGAATATATAGAAAAAAAAAATTAATTAAACACTAAAATGTAAATTTGAACAGACAGTGAAAAAAATTCAACAGATAAATCAAGGAGTAAAATTGAAAACAAAACGTCTTTCAAAACAAATAAAAGGACTTCTCATCAAATTATTTTACTCAATGCCTGCAGAGAACCATCGGAGGAGAAGACTTCATTGATCCAGCTCCTTATGGACAGTTTTTTTTTTCAACCACACAGACCCAATTCTTCCACTTTTTTTTGTTGTTTTTTTTTTAAGTTTTTGATCTGTGTTGTTGTTCTACGATGAAACAAATTAAAACAGATAGTTGTAAATGAAAAAAAAATTTAAAATTAAGCAGGTAAAAATAATAAAAAAAATTGAACAGATATATATACTGGATTATATATGAGAAAGAATTTCAACAGATAGAGAGAAAGAACCAAAGAGAGAGAAAGAAAGATTGCAACAGATCCTGATTTAGTGTATTTCAACAGATAATAAAATTGAACAGTGAAAAATAAATTGAACATTGTGACTGGTTCGTTGAACAGATAAGAAATTTTGGATAAATATTTGAACAGATATGATATTAAAATTGAATTAATAATAAAATCTTGAAAAAATTTTGAAAGATAGGGAAAACAAGTCAATAGACCGTCAATTTTTTTGAATATATAGACAAAAAAAAATTAAACACTAAAATGTAAATTTGAACAGATAGAAAAAAAAATCAACAGATAAATTGCTGAGTAAAATTGAAAATAAAACGTCTTTGAAAATAAATAAAAGGACTTCTCATCAAATTATTTTACTCAATGCCTGCAGAGAACCATCAGAGGAGAAGACTCCATTGATCCAGCTCCTTATGGATAGTTTTTTTTTCAACCACACAGACCCAATTCTTTCACTTTTCTTTTTTTAAACTTTTTGATCTGTGTTGTTTTTCTACGATGAAACAAATTGCAACTGATAGTTGTAAATGAAAAAAAAATTAAAAATTAAGCTGATAAAAATATTAAAAAAATTGAACAGATATATATATACTGGATTATATGTGAGAAAGAATTTCAACAGATCGAGAGAAAGAACCAAAGGGAGAGAAAGAAAGATTGCAACAGATCCTGATTTGGTGTATTTCAACAGATAATAAAATTGAACATATAAAAATAAATTGAACATTGTGCCTGGTTTGTTGAGCAGATAAGAAATTTTTGATAGATATTTGAACAGATAAGAGATTAAAATTGAATTGATAACAAAATCTAGAAAAAAATTTGATAAAATAGGGAAAAAAGTGAACAGATTGTCAACTTTTTTGAATATATGGACAAAAAAGATTAATTAAACACTAAAATGTAAATTTGAACAGACAGTGAAAAAAATTCAACAGATAAATTAAGGAGTAAAATTGAAAACAAAACGTCTTTCAAAACAAATAAAAAGATTTTTCATCAAATTATTTTACTCAATGCCTGCAGAGAACCATCGGAGGAGAAGACTCCATTGATCCAGCTCCTTATGGACAGTTTTTTTTTTCAACCACACAGACCCAATTCTTCCACTTTTTATTTTTTATTTTTTATTTTTTTTTAAGTTTTTGATTTGTGTTGTTGTTCTACGATGAAAAAAATTGCAACAGATAGTTGTAAATGAAAAAAAAAATTAAAAATTAAGCAGTTAAAAATAACAAAAAAATTGAACAGATATATATATACTGGATTATATGTGAGAAAGAATTTCAACAGATAGAGAGAAAGAACCAAAGAGAGAGAAAGAAAGATTGCAACAGATCCTGATTTTGTGTATTTCAACATATAGTAAAATTGAACAGATAAAAATAAATTGAACATTGTGATTGGTTCGTTGAACAGATAAGAGATTAAAATTGAATTGATAATAAAATCTAGAAAATTTTTTGAAAAGATAGGCAAAAAAAGTGAACAGATAGTCAACTTTTTTGCATATATAGACAAAAAAAAATTAAACACTAAAATATAAATTTGAACAGATAGAAAAAAAGTCAACAGATAAATTAAAGAGTAAAATTGAAAAAAAACATCTTTCAAAACAAATAAAAGGACTTCTTATCAAATTATTTTACTCAATGCCTGCAGAAAACAGTCGGAGGAGAAGACTCCATTGATCCAGCTCCTTATGGACAATTTTTTTTTTCAACCACACAGACCCAATTCTTTCATTTTTTTTTTTTTAAGTTTTTGATCTGTGTTGTTGTTCTACGATGAAACAAATTGCAACGATAGTTGTAAATGAAAAAAAAATTAAAAATTAAGCAGATAAAAATAATAAAAAAATTGAACAGATATATATATACTGGATTATGTGTGAGAAAGAATTTCAACAGATAGAGAGAAAGAACCAACGAGAGAGAAAGAAAGATTGCAACAGATCCGGATTTGGTGTATTTCAACAGAAAATAAAATTGAACAGATAAAAATAAGTTTAGGCCTCGTTTGGGAACAGGCTAATTTAGTAACTTTTTGGCTAATTGGCTAAAAAGGTAACTAAAAAAAACTTGTATGTTTGGGATGACTTTTTGGCTAATTACGAAAAGATGTGCAAAAAGTAGAGAGAAAAGAGAATCTTTGACTTTTTGGTATGGGTTGTTGGCTTTTTGGCTAAAAGAGTAACTTTTTAGCTAATTGGCTAAAACAGCCAGTCCCCAAACGGGGCCTTAACATTGTGACTGGTTTGTTGAACAGATAAGAAATTTTGGATAGATATTTTAACAGATAAGAGATTAGAATTGAATTGATAACAAAATCGAGAAAAAAATTTGAAAAGATAGGGAAAAAAAGTGAACAGATAGTCAACTTTTTTGAATATATAGACAAAAAAAAAATCATTAAACACTAAAATATAAATTTGAACAGATAGGAAAAAAATTTAACAGATTAATTAAGGAGTAAAATTGAAAACAAAACGTCTTTCAAAACAAATAAAAGGACTTCTCATCAAATTATTTTACTCAATGCCTGCAGAGAACCATCGGAGGAGAAGACTCCATTGATCCAGCTCCTTATGGACAGTTTTTTTTTTTCAACCACACAGACCCAATTCTTCCACTTTTTTTTTTTTTTTTTTTTTTTAAAGTTTTTGATCTGTGTTGTTGTTCTACGATGAAACAAATTGCAATAGATAGTTGTAAACGAAATTTTTTTTTTTAAAATTAAGCAGATAAAAATATTTAAAAAATTGAACAGATATATATATATACTGGATTATATGTGAGAAAGAATTTCAACAGATAGAGAGAAATAACCAAAGAGAGAGAAAGAAAAATTGCAACAGACCCTGATTTAGTGTATTTCAACAGATAATAAAATTGAAAAGATAAAAATAAATTGAACATTGTGACTGGTTCGTTGAATAGATAAGAAATTTTGGATAGATATTTGAACATATAAGAGATGAAAATTGAATTGATAATAAAATCTAGAAATTTTTTTTTGAAAAGATAGGGAAAAAAATTGAACAGATAGTCAATTTTTTTTAATATATAGACAAAAAAAAATAATTAAACACTAAAATGTAAATTTGAACAGATAGAAAAAAAATTCAACAGATAAATTAAGGAGTAAAATTGAAAAAAAAAAACATTTTTCAAAACAAATAAAAGGACTTCTCATCAAATTATTTTACTCAATGCCTGCAGAGAACCATCGGAGGAGAAGACTCAATTGATTCAGCTCCTTATGGACAGTTTTTTTTTCAACCACACAGACTCAATTCTTTCACTTCTTTTTTTTTATTTTTATTTATTTATTTTTTTTAAGTTTTTGATCTGTGTTGTTTTTCTACGATGAAACAAATTGCAACAGATAGTTGTAAATGAAAAAAAAATTAAAAATTAAGAAGATAAAAATATTAAAAAAATTGAACAGATATATATATGTACTGGATTATATGTGAGAAAGAATTTCAACAGATCGAGAGAAAGAACCAAAGAGAGAGAAAGAAAGATTGCAACAGATCCTGATTTGGTGTATTTCAACAGATAATAAAATTGAACAGATAAAAATAAATTAAACATTGTGACTGGTTCGTTGAATAGATAAGAAATTTTGAATAGATATTTGAACAGATAAGAGATTAAAATTGAATTGATAACAAAATCTAGAAAATTTTTTGAAAAGATAGGGAAAAAAGTGAACAGATAGTCAACTTTTTTGAATATATAGACAAAAAAAATTAATTAAACACTAAAATGTAAATTTGAACAGACAGTGAAAAAAATTCAACAAATAAATTAAAGAGTAAAATTAAAAACAAAACGTCTTTCAAAACAAATAAAAGGACTTCTCATCAAATTATTTTACTCAATGCTTGCAGAGAACCATCGGAGGAGAACACTCCATTGATCCAGCTCCTTATGGACAGTTTTTTTTTCAAGCACACAGACCCAATTCTTCCACTTTTTTTTTTTTTTTTTTTTTTTTTTTTTTTTTAAGTTTTTGATCTGTGTTGTTGTTCGACGATGAAACAAATTGCAACATATAGTTGTAAATGAAAAAAAATAAAAAATTAAGCAGAAAAAAATATTTAAAAAATTGAACAGATATATATATACTAGATTATATGTGAGAAAGAATTTCAACAGATAGAGAGAAATAACCAAACAGAGAGAAAGAAAAATTGCAACAGACTCTGATTTATTGTATTTCAACAGATAATAAAATTGAACCGATAAAAATAAATTAAACATTGTGACTAGTTCGTTGAACAGATAAGAAATTTTAGATAGATATTTGAACAGATAAGAGATGAAAATTGAATTAATAATAAAATCTAAAATAAAAATTTGAAAAGATAGGGAAAAAAAGTGAACAGATAGTCAATTTTTTTGAATATATAGACAAAAAAAAAATAATTAAACACTAAAATGTAAATTTGAACAGATAGAAAAAAAAATTCAACCGATAAATTAAGGAGTAAAATTGAAAAAAAAAACATCTTTCAAAACAAATAAAAGGACTTCTCATCAAATTATTTTACTCAATGCCTACAGAGAACAATTGGAGGAGAAGACTCCATTGATCCAGCTCCTTATGGAGAGTTTTTTTTTCTACCACACAGAACCAATTCTTCCACTTGTTTTTTTTTTTTTTTTTAAGTTTTTGATTTGTGTTGTTGTTCTACGAGGAAACAAATTGCAACAGATAGTTGTAAATGAAAAAAAAATTAAAAATTAAGCAAATAAGAATAATAAAAAAATTGAACAGATATATATATACTTGATTATGTGTGAGAAAGAATTTCAACAGATAGAGAGAAAGAACAAAAGAGAGAGAAAGAAAGATTGCAACAGATCCGGATTTGGTGTATTTCAACAGAAAATAAATTGAACAGATAAAAATAAATTTAACATTGTGACTGGTTTGTTGAACAGATAAGAAATTTTGGATAGATATTTGAACAGATAAGAGATTGGAATTGAATTGATAACAAAATCGAGAAAAAAATTTGAAAAGATAGGGAAAAAAAAGTGAACAGATAGTCAACTTTTTTGAATATATAGACAAAAGAAAATCATTAAACACTAAAATATAAATTTGAACAGATAGAAAAAAAAAATTCAACAGATAAATTAAGGAGTAAAATTGAAACAAAACGTCTTTCAAAACAAATAGAAGGACTTCTCATCAAATTATTTTACTCAATGCCTGCAAAGAACCACGGAGGAGAAGACTCCATTGATCCAGCTCCTTATGGACAGTTTTTTTTTTCAACCACACAGACCCAATTCTTCCACTTTTTATTTTTTTGATCTGTGTTGTTGTTCTACGATGAAACAAATTGCAACAGATAGTTGTAAATGAAAAAAAAATTAAAAATTAAGCAGATAAAAATAATAAAAAAATTGAACAGATATATATACTGGATTATATGTGAGAAAGAATTTCAACAGATAGAGAGAAAGAACCAAAGGGAGAGAAAGAAAGATTGCAACAGATCCTGATTTGGTATATTTCAACAGAAAATAAAATTGAACAGATAAAAATAAATTGAACATTGTGACTGATTTGTCGAACAGATAAGAAATTTTGGATAGATATTTGAACAGATAAGAGATTTAAATTGAATTGATAACAAAGTCGAGAAAAAAATTTGAAAAGATAGGCAAAAAAAGTGAACAGATAGTCAACTTTTCTGAATATATAGACAAAAAATAATAATTAAACCCTAAAATGTAAATTTGAACAGATAGAAAAAAAAAATTCAACAGATAAATTAAGGAGTAAAATTGAAAACAAAACGTCTTTCAAAACAAATAAAAGGATTTCTCATCAAAATATTTTACTCAATGCTTGTAGAGAACCATCGAAGTAGAAGACTCCATCGATCCAGCTCCTTATGGACAGTTTTTTTTTTTCAACCACACAGACCCAATTCTTCTACTTTTTTTTTTTTTTAAAGTTTTTCATCTGTGTTGTTGTTCTACGATGAAACAAATTGCAACAGATAGTTGTAAATGAAAAAAAAATTAAAAATTAAGCTGATAAAAATAAGAAAAAAATTGAACAGATATATATATACTGGATTATATGTGAGAAAGAATTTCAACAGATAGAGAGAAAGAACCAAAGAGAGAGAAAGAAAGATTACAACAGATCCTGAATTGGTGTATTTCAACAGATAATAAAATCGAACAGATAAAAATAAATTGAACATTGTGACTGGTTTGTTGAACAGATAAGAAATTTTGGATAGATATTTGAACAGATAAGAGATTATAATTGAATTGATAACAAAATCTATAAAATTTTTTGAAAAGATATGGAAAAAAAGTGAACAGATAGTCAACTTTTTTGAATATATAGACAAAAAAAATAATTAAACACTAAAATATAAATTTGAACAGACAATAAAAAAAATTCAACAGATAAATTAAGGAGTAAAATTGAAAACAAAACGTCTTTCAAAACAAATAAAAGGACTTCTCATCAAACTATTTTACTCAATGCCTGCAGAGAACCATCGGAGGAAAAGACTTCATTGATCCAGCTCCTTATGGACAGTTTTTTTTTTACCACACAGACCCAATTTTTTCGCTTTTTTTTTGTTTAAGTTTTTGATCTGTGTTGTTATTCTACGATGAAACAAATTGCAACAGATAGTTGTAAATGACAAAAAAAAATTAAAAATTAAGCTGATAAAAATAATAAAAAAATTGAACAGATATATATATACTGGATTATATGTGAGAAAGAATTTCAATAGATAGAGAAAAAGAACCAAAGAGAGAGAAAGAAAGATTACAACAGATCCTGGATTGGTGTATTTCAACAGATAATAAAATTAAACAGATAAAAATAAATTGAACATTGTGACTGGTTTGTTGAGCAGATAAGAAATTTTGGATATATATTTGAACAGATAAGAGATTATAATTGAATTGATAACAAAATCTAGAAATTTTTTTGAAAAGATATGGAAAAAAAGTGAACAGATAGTCAACTTTTTTAAATATATAGACAAAAAAAATAATTAAACACTAAAATGTAAATTTGAACAGACAATAAAAAAAATTCAACAGATAAATTAAGGAGTAAAATTGAAAACAAAACGTCTTTCAAAACAAATAAAAGGACTTCTCATCAAATTATTTTACTCAATACCTGCAGAGAACTATCGGAGGAGAAGACTTCATTGATCCAACTCCTTATGGACAGTTTTTTTTTTAACCACACAGACCCAATTTTGTCGCTTTTTTCTTTTCTTTTTTTTTTAAAGTTTTTGATCTGTGTTGTTGTTCTACGATGAAACAAATTGCAACAGATAGTTGTAAATGAAAAAAAAATTAAAAATTAAGCAGATAAAAGTATTAAAAAAATTGAACAGATATATATATATATACTGGATTATATGTGAGAAAGAATTTCAACAGATAGAGAGAAAAAACCAAAGATAGAGAAAGAAAGATTGCAACAGATCCTGATTTGGTGTATTTCAACAGATAATAAAATTGAACAGATAAAAATAAATTGAACATTGTGACTGATTCGTTGAACTGATAAGAAATTTTGGATAGATATTTGAACAGATAAAAGATTAAAATTGAATTGATAATAAAATCTAGAAAAAAATTTGAAAAGTTATGGAAAAGAAGTGAACAGATAGTCAACTTTTTTGAATATATAGACAAAAAAATAATAATTAAACACTTAAATGTAAATTTGAACATATAGGAAAAAAAATTCAACAGATAAATTAAAGAGTAAATTTGAAAACAAAACGTCTTTAAAAACAAACAAAAGGACTTCTCACCAAATTATTTTACTCAATGCCTGGAGAGGACCATCGGAGGAGAAGACTCCATTCATCCAGCTCCTTATGGACAGTTTTTTTTTTCAACCACACAGACCCAATTCTTCAACTTTTTTTTTTTTTATGTTTTTGATCTATGTTGTCGTTCTACGATGAAACAAATATCAACAGATAGTTGTAAATGAAAAAAAAAATTAAAAATTAAGCAGATAAAAATATTAAAAAAATTAAACATATATATATACTAGATTATATGTGAGAAAGAATTTCAACAGATAGAGAGAAAGGACCAAAGAGAGAGAAACAAAGATTGCAATAGATCCTGATTTGGTGTGTTTCAACAGATAATAAAATTGAACAGATAAAAATAAATTGAACAGTGTGACTGGTTCGTTGAACAGATAAGAAATTTTGGATAGATATTTGAACAGATAAGAGATTAAAATTGAATTGATAATAAAATCTAGAAAAAAATTTGAAAAGATACGGAAAAGAAGTGAACAGATAGTCCACTTTTTTGAATATATAGACAAAAAAAAATAATTAAACACTTAAAGGTAAATTTGAACATATAGAAAAAAAATTCAACAGATAAATTAAGGAGTAAAATTGAAAACAAAACGTCTTTCAAAACCAAAAAAAGGACTTCTAACTAAATTATTTTACTCAATGCCTGCAGAGAACCATCGGAGGAGAAGACTCCATTGATCCAGGTCCTTATGGACAGTTTTTTTTTTCAACCACACAGACCATATTCTTCCACCTTTTTTTTTTTTTTTTCTAGAGTTTTTGATCTGTGTTGTTGTTCTACGATGAAACCAATTGCAACAGATAGTTGTAAATGAAAAAAAATTAAAAATTAAGAGAATAAAAATATTAAAAAAATTGAACAGATATATATATACTGGATTATATGTGAGAAAGAATTTCAACAGATAGAGAGAAAGAACCAAAGAGTGACAAAGAAAGATTGCAACAGATCCTGATTTGGTCTATTTCAACAGATAATAAAATTGAACAGATAAAAATAAATTGAACATTGTGGCTGGTTTGTTGAACAGATAAGAAATTTTGGATAGATATTTGAACAGATAAAAGATTAAAATTGAATTGATAACAAAATCTAGAAAAAATTTGAAAAGATCGGGAAAAAAAGTGAACAGATAGTCAACTTTTTTGAATATATAGACAAAAAAAAATAATTAAACACTAAAATGTAAATTTGAACAGACAGTAAAAAAAATTCAACAGATAAATTAAGGAGTAAAATTGAAAACAAAACGTCTTTAAAAACAAATAAAAGGACTTCTCATCAAATTATTTTACTCAATGCCTGCAGAGAACCATCGGAGGAGAAGACTCCATTGATCCAGCTCCTTATGGACAGTTTTTTTTTCAAGCACACAGACCCAATTCTTCCACTTTTTTTTTTCTTTTTTTTTTTTAAAGTTTTTGATTTGTGTTGTTGTTCTACGATGAAACAAATTGAAACAGATAACCCTTACACAGATAACCCTTACACCCTTTCTGAATAAGCTTATAGGCCTTAATGGACGAAATCAGGTAAGGCGGGGGCACTACCCCTTTACCCTGGAAAATAACCTCGGCTTGGTTTGGGGGTCTCAGTGTTACACTCTTCGAAACACAATTAATGGACGCATAATTTGTTACTAACCAATCCATTCCCAATATAACATCAAAATAAGCTATGTCCAATGGCATTAAGTCAACTAACAATTCAACATTTCCAATCACAATAACACATGCTCTATAGATGGATGCAACAATCATAGATGTTCCAGATGGGGTAGACACAGATAATACATAGCCAAGGGGTTCTAGTTTCCTATTAATCTTATCGGCAAACTTAGCAGATACAAACGAATGCGTAGAACCCGAATCAATCAACACATAAGCATCTTGAGAGCAAATAAAGAGTATACCTGACACTACTGCCTCAGCATTCTGAGTGTCTCCTGGCACTAATGCAAACACCCTGCCTTGTCTCATCTGTCCTTTCCCGACGTTACCTTTCTGTATGGAACCCGAGGTATTCTCATCCTTCTTACCGTCATCCGCCTTTGCTTTAGGACAGTCTCTCACAAAATGACCTATCTCACCACACTCATAACAAGCTCCAGACGCCCGTCGGCAGGCCCCGAAATGTGGCTTTCCGCAACTTGAACATATCGGCTTAGCACTACTTCCCTGCCTTGAGTTGCTTGAACTGTCAACATTCGCTTTCTTCTTGGTATCAAATTGTGCTCGGCGATTGTCATGGTTCTGCCTCTTTCGCTGGTTCTCTCCCGAACTCTGGTATCTGTTCAAGTTAGCCTCGGCCAGAATGGCTTTGTCCAATACTTCGGCGTAGGTCGGCATATTGTGCAGGTTAACCCGGTCTTGTATCGGTCCGCGAAGCCCACTCTCAAACTTCCTTGCCTTCATATACTCATCGTTGGCCACGTGAGGTGCAAACCTCGCCAATTCAGTAAAGATGCGATCGTATTATGCTACTGTTCGGTTGCCCGGTGTCAAGGTCTGGAATTCGGTAGCCTTACGGTTTCGAACACTTAGAGGAAAGTGTTTGTTGTAGAACAACTCCAAAAATCTGATCCAGGTCAAGTCTGGATTACTTTCTCTAACCATCATCCACCATTTGCGAGCATCATCATCTAGGGTGAATGCTGCCAATGTTACTTTCTGAGCGTCAGTGCTGGGGAAAATCTCGAACAACTTTTCCATTTCCAAAACCCATGCCTCGGCCTTCATCGGCTCTATACCTCCAGAGAACCTCGGCAGTTTCATTTTCTTGAACTCCCTGATCAAAGCTATCGTGCCGTCCCCATATAGGGCTGGCTGTGGAAGCACTTGTGGTACTGGCGGAGGTGGAGGCGGAACTGCATTCCGGCCGTTGGTCTGCTCAGCCTGAGTCGAAGTAGCGCTAGCGTACTGCTGTCTGGTTTGCCTCAACTCGCGGGCCAAACCTTCAACTAATCTTTCCAGTCTGTCCAATCTGTCCTCGGGCCGATCTCGGCCAATTGGAGGTCTACCTCTCCTCATGATGCTATGAGTATGCAAAGTGTGACTTTTAAGCAAACAAGCAAATAACTACGTAGGCAAGTAACAAATAAGTATGTCAAGACAATGCACACCTTGTTCAAGTAGCAAGCATTATGATGCAATCCTAGCATCTTTCTAAGGGAAATCCTATGCTCTTTAGGACTCAAAGTGTGTGAAATATGTATACTAAGGAACTTGTGCTCTGATACCATTCTGTCACGACCCCAACCCGCCCCTAGTAGGATGGTGCTGTGATGGCCAGTAATCTGTGATTACCGAAGGCCAACTTACAAAGACCAAACACAAGAGAGTATAATATATGGGGCTCACAAATGTGGAAGCAATAATTCAAAATACAAGTAGTCCATAAGAGCTGTGCATGGATCAAATGGAATGGCATACATACTATAACCCATAATCAGTCACTGAGAACAAAATACACATTACAATCTTGATCAAAAGGCTTCTAAAGCTAACATGTGCAAATACAGTAATTACAAGCCAAAGAAGCATAATCTTCAAGATTTGCCGACGTAAATACAACGATGCCGACGTGAATACAAAATAAGCCGACGTATAACAAGTTATGCCGACATGACAAGGATCCAAAACAAGCTTTGCAAAACACATCTAGGCGTCGCCGCCGTCCTGCTCATCACCTACATATATATATAGAGAGGGTGAGCTTGGAAACTCAGTGAATGGTACTAGAAATAAAGGTTTTTGCATGAATATAGCCGAAGTCTTTCCAAGGCAGAACAAAATGTGCCAAACCATACAAATATTAGCCGAGGTCCTTTCAAAGCGAATTACATCAAAACTTTATCAAATCAAGGGATGAACCGTATTCATCTATCAAGTCTTACAAATCTCAAGGGATGCTTACTGACATCGGCAAAACGCAAATCAAGCTTTCCGAACAAATATATCCACGTGGTAAACCGTCAGTGGCAAAACAAAGAGCTGTTCAATCCGCAATCGATTGGTCAAAGATACTGCGAAAGTTTATAGTCCTCCAGCACAAGGGACTTGTGTTACTTAGGCCCGTAGCCCTTTTTAACAAAAGTGGTGCTGCGAAAGTTTATAGTCCTCCAGCACAAGGGACTTGTGTCACTTAGGCCTGTAGCCCTTTTTAACACCATAGCTTTTCCAAGAAAGGACCATATCCTTTTTAATACAAGGGTGCTGCGAAAGTTTAGAGTCCTCCAGCACGAGGGACTTTTACACTTAGTGCTGCGAAAGTTTAACGTCCTCCAGCACAAGGGACTTCCTAAGGATATCATCGAAACAAAGCTTATACTCAATACATCAAAATAGGCTTATCATTCATGCTTAACAAATACTTTCATCAAAACAAAGCAAAGCAAGATTTAACAAAGCAGTATAACATAGCTTTATTAATAGCACCACTTACCTCGGTCTTCAGGTGTAGGCTCAAAGCAAAGATCAAAGTCCTACAATCACATGGCAAATCACATTCTCAAAACAAGCTTTATATACATGTAATAATCTCGGCACTCGCACTGAATCCAAGTCAATAACAAAGCAAAACATGCTGGGAGTCGAAACACTGCTTTTCCATCTCATGGAAGCACACTGGGTACCAGCCAGGTCGTTGCCGAGGTCCCACACCTCCTTGCCGAGGTGTGGACCCGATGGCCACAATCAAAACAAAGCCAGGAAAAACCTGGGTTTCCCTTCAAAGAACATGAAGAACAAGATCATCAAGAACATCAAGATCATGCATGCTGAAATCTTAACTTATTTATACGAAATCTGAGGTTTTCATGCTAAGAGTTCAAAAACGTGGACCTGGGTACCCAACCAAGAAGAACATGCAAGAACAAACACAAAAACATGGTTCTTGCCATAAACTTTTGGATCAAAGTACAACTTTTCTTCAAGAACTTATAGACATTCTTTCTCTTCCAAAAAAATCAATCTTTAAAACAATGCATGGCATGCAAAACAAATCCAATCATGCAATGCAGCTTGATAATCAATGAGAATAACCAAAGTAGATCAAGATTCTAACCTCAAAGCTCGAATCTAACGGTTCAATCCTCAAACATCAAGACCGGAACTCTACTTCTCTCTCTAAAACTCTTTCCTTCCTCCTCTAGAGTTTCTCTCTCTAAAAACAAAGATTTGAGACAAAAAAAATGATTTGGTTCTAGGTCTGCCGGCTGTCTTAACACACAGCTCGGACACGTGGCACTACTGGGTTGGTGCAGCTCAAAAGTGACTGATTGATAAGACAAGTCTCTGACAAAGCGTATGCAACAAGCTAAGGCAAAACACATCGGCAATCAATGACATCGGCTAAAGTCAAAACTTCGGCAAGTAGGGTAACAAAGACATCGGCTAGGGAGGACGACACTTGACTAAGCTGTGCCACACCTTGGCCTGGGTGTGCCACACCTCGGTCTAAGTCATACCTGCCCTGGGACAAAATCACTAAGTGCAAAACATCTCGGCCTGGACGGCAACATCTCGGCTAACATGCCGGAGTGAAGATAAAGATCAACCAAGTGGTTCAAGGCGGTTCTAAGCACAAAGGTTCAAGAGTGAACTAAGCTCGAGATGATCTCGGCCACAACCAAGCAATGATCAAAATCAAACAAGCAATCCTCAAACAAAGCAAGACAAAAAAGATTGTAAACATGACAAAACAAGATCATACATGAATGTTTGCAAGCATGGCTAAGTCAAAATGAGGGTTGTTATATGAACAGATAAGAAATTTTGGATAGATATTTGAACAGATAAGAGATTAAAATAGAATTGATAACAAAATCTAGAAAAAAATTTGAAAAGATAGAGAAAAAAAGTGAACAGATAGTCAGCTTTTTTGAATACATAGACAAAAAAAATAATTAAACACTAAAATGTAAATTTGAACAAACAGTAAAAAAAATTCAACAGATAAATTAAGGAGTAAAATTGAAAACAAAACGTCTTTCAAAACAAATAAAAGGACTTCTCATCAAATTATTTTAATCAATGCCTGCAGAGAACCATCGGAGGAGAAGACTCCATTGATCCAGCTCCTTATGGATAGTTTTTTTTTTTCAACCACACAGAACCAATTCTTCCACTTTTTTTTTTTTTTTTAAAGTTTTTGATCTGTGTTGTTGTTCTACGATGAAACAAATTGCAACAGATAGTTGTAAATGAAAAAAAAAATTAAAAATTAAGCAGATAAAGATATTAAAAAAATTGAACAGATATATATATACTAGATTATATGCGAGAAAGAATTTCAACAGATAGAGAGAAAGAACCAAAGAGAGAGAAAGAAAGATTGCAACAGATCCTGATTTGGTGTATTTCAACAGATAATAAAATTGAACAGATAAAAATAAATTGAACATTGTGACTGGTTCGTTGAACAGATAAGAAATTTTGGATAGATATTTGAATAGATAGGAGATCAAAATTGAATTGATAATAAAATCTAGAAAAAAATTTGAAAAGATAGGGAAAAAAAGTGAACAGATAGTCAACTTTTTTGAATATATAGACAAAAAAATAATTAAACACTAAAATGTAAATTTGAACAGATAGAAAAAAAATTCAACAGATAAATTAAGGAGTAAAATTGAAAACAAAACGTCTTTCAAAACAAATAAAAGGACTTCTCGTCAAATTATTTTACTCAATGCCTGCAGAGAACCATCGGAGGAGAAGACTCCATTGATCCAGCTCCTTATGGACAGTTTTTTTTTTCAACCACACAGACCCAATTCTTTCACTTTTTTTTTTTTTTGGATCTGTGTTGTTGTTCTACGGTGAAACAAATTGCAACAGATATTTGTAAATGAAAAAAAAAATTAAAAATTAAGCAGATAAAAATAATAAAAAATTGAACAGATATATATACTGGATTATATGTGAGAAAGAATTTCAACAGATAGAGAGAAAGAAAGATTGCAACAAATTCTGATTTGGTGTATTTCAACAGAAAATAAAATTGAACAGATAAAAATAAATTGAACATTGTGACTGGGTTGTTGAACAGGTAAGAAATTTTGGATAGATATTTGAACAGATAAGAGATTAAAATTGAATTGATAACAAAATCGAGAAAAAAATTTGAAAAGATAGGGAAAAAAAGTGAACAGATAGTTAACTTTTTTGAATATATAGACAAAAAAAAAATAATTAAACACTAAAATGTAAATTTGAACAGATAGAAAAAAAAATTCAAATGATAAAATAAAGAGTAAAATTGAAGACAAAACGTCTTTCAAAACAAATAAAATGACTTCTCACAAAATTATTTTACTCAATGCCTGCAGAGAATCATCGGAGGAGAAGACTCCATTGATCCAGCTCCTTATGGACAGTTTTTTTTCAACCACACAGACCTAATTCTTCCACCTTTTTTTTTTTTAAAAAGTTTTTGATCTGTGTTGTTGTTATGCGAGGAAACAACTTGCAACAGATAGTTGTAAATGAAAAAAAAAATTAAAAATTAAGCAGATAAAAATAATAAAAAAATTGAACAGATATATATACGCTGGATTATATGTGAGAAAGAATTTCAACTGATAAAGAGAAAGAACCAAAGAGAGAGAAAGAAAGATTGCAACAGATCCTGATTTGGTGTATTTCAACAGATAATAAAATTGAACAGATAAAAATAAATTTAACATTGTGACTGGTTCGTTGAATAGATAAGAAATTTTGGATAGATATTTGAACAGATAATAGATTAAAATTGAATTGATAACAAAATCTAGAAAAAAATTTGAAAAGGTAGGGAAAAAAAGTGAACAGATAGTCAACTTTTTTGAATATATAGACAAAAAAAAAAATTAAACACTAAAATGTAAATTTGAATAGACAGTAAAAAAAATTCAATAGATAAATTAAGGAGTAAAATTGAAAACAAAACGTTTTTAAAAACAAATAAAAGGACTTCTCATCAAATTATTTTACTCAATGCCTGCAGAGAACCATCGGAGGAGAAGACTCCATTGATCCAGCTCCTTATGGACAGTTTTTTTTTCAACCACACAGACCCAATTCGTCCACTTTTTATTTTTTATTTTTTATTTTTTCATCTGTGTTGTTGTTCTACGATGAAACAAATTGCAACAGATAGTTGTAAATTAAAAAAAAATTAAAAATTAAGCAGATAAAAATAATAAAAAAATTGAACAGATATATATATACTGGATTATATGTGAGAAAGAATTTCAACAGATAGAGAGAAAGAACCAAAGAGAGAGAAAGAAAGATTGCAACAGATCCTAATTTGGTGTCTTTCAACAAAAAATAAAATTGAATAGATAAAAATAAAATGAACATTGTGACTGGTTTGTTGAACAGATAAGAAATTTTGGATAGATATTTGAACAGTTAAGAGATTAAAATTGAATTGATAACAAAATCTAGAAAATTTTTTGAAAAGATAGGGAAAAAAAGTGAACAGATAGTCAACTTTTTTGAATATATAGACAAAAAATAATAATTAAACACTAAAATGGAAATTTGAACAGATAGAAAAAAAATTCAACAGATAAATTAAGGACTAAAATTGAAAACAAAACGTCTTTCAAAACAAATAAAAGGACTTCTCATCAAATTATTTTACTCAATGCCTGCAGAGAACCATCGGAGGAGAAGACTCCATTGATCCAGCTCCTTATGGACAGTTTTTTTTTTTCAACCACTGATGGGTCGTTGAACACACCAAAATTAAATACTAAACTATACCAAATTCAATCAGAATAATGGCAAGTCCAGGTATCGATCCACAGGGACTATTGTGAAATTAAACTAATTTAATTATTAAATTCCTAAATTAATTTTGATAAAAAGATTGAATGATCAAAACCTAATTTAAAAACGAATAAATTAAATTAAGGAATTAAATTATCAATAATGAATGAAAATTAGGTTTACTGAATTGGGAAAAAATCTAGGGCAAAGAATCCACCACTAGCCACGTAATTAGGGTTTCCAATTGAAATCAATTATCCTAGGGTTTGAACAGATTAATGCTTTGCAACTACAAGTTCAAAGCATTTAACAAGAAAATCATCACATTCAATGTACGGGCACGAACCATCTCAAGTAGTACGAACTGTTTACTCTAAACTAGGGTAGTGACACGACTCGTCCCTCGTAGTATGATTTGTCTCATACCTTGAATGTGAAAGAATAGAAAACTCATGTATGGATAACATTCAACAATCACAGAAAGTCAAATATTTGAAAAGATAATGAAAATTATATATGAAGAATTTCTAAAACACCATACAATGGTTCAAACCTTTACATAATTGAGAATCAAAAGGAAAACAAAATAATTACATGGCTAGGGTTTCATCAAAACCATAGAAAAGAAGACTAGCCACTCATGGAGGAGTGGAAGGAGGTAAAAGGAGAAGGAACCACCATGGGAGACATCTTTGAAGCTTCTTGTTCCTCTCTCTTTTCCAAACCCTAGCCTCTCTCTTTAGGTCAAAACAAATTCAGAACCCTAGAAAAGCCTTCTCCTTTTCTATTTATACTTCTACTCACTTCCAAACAGGTTTAAAACATCAGTTTGACTTTTTCAGAAAAAGTCAACTCTGTCCAAATTTTGTCTTTTTGCCCATTTTACGCTCCAACGATGTACAACCTGATTGACATTCAACACACATAAAATATACGGTTTGACCAGCAAGTGAAGTTAAGAGATTATAATTAACGGCCTCAATAATGCACATTTCGGCCTTAATCACATCCCCAACTTACTACTTGCTAGTCCTCAAGCAAGTAAAATAAAATAAAATAAAACAAAATCTATCTATTTCCTCTTTCGTGGGAAAAACGGTTACATTTAGCATATGCAACAAGCCTTTAAACCACAAGGTTACCCCAAGTGGACGAGTAAAGTCTCGTGAGGGTTTCCAGAAATGATACCCACAAACATTAACATATTCATCTATGCTCAACAACAAATGACCACACTACTCCACCTAACAATCAACTTATGTGCCATTACAGTGTGATATTGAGACATCATGAGTCATTAAAGGCACATTGGACAAGCATGAAGGAACCTATTGAGTTGAAACCACAATTCAGTTAATACAAAAGTAAAGTTCCCTATACTTGTGCATGCTAGTAGACAAGTCATGAGTACCCTCGGTGTAAAGTGCAATCTCCATATTAGTTAACTATCCACTATAATAGCCCAGTGTAACTCATAATAACACCCAACATATACAGAAAAACTAACTTGTTGCAGCCAAGATTCTCAATTTTTTTTTATTTTTGTATTTTTTTTATTTTTTTGATGACTGTGCAATGTCCTTATCCATTAAGCTTTCTAATCAACCCATGTAGCAAGTTTTGGGCCAATGACTCCCAAACCAGACGGTTTTAGGGCATTAGGTGTAGAGACACCCCTACGGACTTAATCACTTGAGTTGAAAAGGCTACGAATCCGAACTAGTCATTCTTTTTATTTTTCCTTAACTGTGCAATGTTCAAGTCCCCTAAGCTTTCTAATTAACCCATGTAGCAAGTTTTGGGCCAATGACTCCCAAACCAGACGGTTTTAGGGCATTAGGTGTAGAGACACCCCTACGGGCTTAATCACTCGAGTTAAAAAGGCTACGAACCCAAACAAGTCAAGTTTTTTTTTTTTTTTTTTTTAGAAATCTTGGCTCCTCATTTATTCTTTTCTGCAACTCTAGCTATTATCAATGATGTACACCAGGAATTATAATAAAAAGATCACCGCTATGATAGTGTGTTCATGTGAATTAAGGCATACTCATGACAAGTGTACTAAAACCACAAACACAGACAACTCTCCTCGTGCAAACATCGTATGCAAGTATCTACCCAATAAACCATTTTCATACAAGTCTACTATGATCTCCAATTAACATATGCAAATATCCTCACCATACTAGTAAAAAGTCACATCAAGTGAAGTAATGCAATCAAGTGAAACAGGTATAACCCTCATCCCCCAACTTGAATATGACATTGTCCTCAATGGAAAAGTAAAGAGAAATGAGAGAATATTACCAGAATCGTAGGTGCACATCCAGGTAGGCAGAGAGTAACAGAAACACACTCACACTTTGTTTTTGTTTTTTTTTTAATAAAAACGAAAATAATTAAATAAATGAATAAAAAATGACCTTAAACTAAATTAACTAAATTATAAACTAAACTAAACTAAACTAAACTACAAAAGAGACTAAAGTTTAGAATAAATTAATAGAAAAGAAGAAAATAAAATAAAATAATTTAAAATAAAAACTAAACTACTTAATAATTAAATGAACAATTACATCATAGAATAGAAAAAATAAAAATAACATCACTAACTAAACAAATAAAATTAAAATAAAAATAAAAATAAAAATAAAACAATCCACAAACTAATTAAACGAATAAGAATCAGTAACGAAACAATTTAAACTAAACAAATATAGCAAATGAATAAAAAAAAAAAAACTAAATTAGGATTATTGTTAGTACCATGATTTTTTTTTTCGAAAATAGAAAATAGAAAATTAAAAATAAATAAATAAATGAAAATCCAATTTTTTTAAAAAAAATTATAAATAAAATAATTGTATATTTATTTATTTATTTATTTTTAAATTTTTTTTATGTATTTATTTAAAATTGATTTACTTAAAAAATAATAAATAAATAAATAAATAAATAATGAAATAAAATAATAATTATAAAAATAAATAAATAAATAACAAAATTTCCGCACTTGGCGACGCACAAAGCATGTGCGCAAACATGCATTCCAAATTTCAAGCACAGGGCGCCGCACCTGCGGCGATTTGTCTCTCACTCGTGGAATTTTTTTTTTTTTGGTTTCAATCGGCGTCCCGCATGTACGGGGCCCAAGCCGCACGTGCGGCTGGTCAACGCCCCTCACTCCCGCACTTGCTTATTTAGCAGTGCTGTATCTTTATTTTGGTGAGATTGTTCCGCACGTGCGTGAACAGTTCCGCACGTGCGGGAGATTTGATTTTTTTTTTTTTTTTGAAACAGGTACAACACAATTTTTTTTAAATTTTTTTTTTAAATGAACAAGTATGACCATTATTATGTTTTTTTTTTGTTTTTTTTTTTAAAACACAAGTATAACACAAAATTATTTTTTTGTATGTTAAAATGAACAAGTAAAATCCCTTTTTTTTTCCTTTTTAAAAAAAAAAAAATCAAAACTAAGCATTTCTACCTTCAATTGACATCCAAAATAATTATAGCACATAAGAAAATAACGGAATGCCCACTAAAGGTATAATCTTCACGCGAAAACCACGGGTACTACTTTTCTCCCTAACATGTGTTTGTAACTTTCCCTATTCTCCAACAGGGTGACAGACTAGGTTGATTCGGTATCCAGAATCGAGGCGCATAAGCTACCTCAACCTATGGGGCTGCCATACAGAGTTCAAGCCGAGGTAGTTTTGAAGCAATCTCCACACCCCTGGGTATTTAAACCAGACTCTAGTCTCGGAAATCCCAAACCTTTGTGTTCTAGGCTTTGCCATTCGAACTCTAGTTTCCACCGTCTCAGTTGGTCTCCTAGGAACTCACTACAAACACGGTTAGGTGGCTATACCAGACCGTCAGATGCCGTTCGGGCACGGCAAACACCAAAGGAATTACACCTTTAGAGGATTTAAAGTCTCCTAGACGCTAATAAAACATGATGAGAATAAAAAAAAAAAACAGAATAACATAGAAGGGAAACAAAAAAAAAAATAAAAAATAAAAAAAAATAAGGAATCAATCTATCAAGCATAATAAAATGGGTCCATCAAACCCCTGGGTAAAGGAAAATGATCCTTCCTAGTCGATGAATTTAGTCTCCTATAATCAATGCACACTCGCCACCCAGTAGTGGTTCGTGTGGGGACTAACTCTCCTCCCTCATTCTCAACAACGGTGATGCCCGATTTCTTGGGCACCACTTGTGTGGGACTCACCCACTTGCTATCTGAGATGGGGTATATAATACCTGCATCCAACAATTTTAATACCTCCTCAACTGACCCATCAATATTAAAATTTTCAATCCCAAAATGAGCTAGACAAGCCTCTAAAGGGTCCTCTACAAGAATGGAGGGCAAAACCTCCTCCACAATCTCATCCACAACATCCACTAATAAGCACTCCTCTCTCTCATGAGGTTGTTGGGATGTTTGGAAAATATTAAGTTTCACTTGCATGTTGCCAAATGAAATAACCCCGGTCCGACAATTGATGCATGCATTGGCCGTAGCCAAGAAAGGTCGACCTAAGATCACCGGGATTTGTTTCTTAGAATTGGCTACCGGTTCCATATCTAAAACCAAAAAGTCAACAGGGAAGTAGAACCTATCAACCTTAACTAGTACATCCTCAATCATGCCACGTGGCACTCTGAGGGACCGGTCAGCCAATTGAAGAGTGACAGTAGTGGGCTTCAACTCGCCAAGCCCAAATTTCTCGTACACAGAGTACGGTAATAAATTGACACTAGCCCCTAAATCCAATAAGGCCCTATCAATGAAATGGTCCCCTATAATGCATGCAATGGTTGGGGCACCCGGGTCCTTAAGCTTAGGAGGTGTGTCATTTAACAAGATGGAGCTTACTTGCTCCGTGAGTAAGACCTTTTAGGACACATGTGTCCTAGATTTACGCTTTTGCGTACAAAGGTCCTTTAGAAATTTGGCATATGATGGTACTTGCTTAATTGCCTCCAACAGGGGGAGGTTGATTTTTACCTGTTTAAAGACATCCATCATTGCCTCTATAGATGCCGCCTTCTTATTTAAAGGGGACGGTGTATCAAGGCATTGGGGAAAGGGTGCCTTAGGCACATATGGAGTGCTAGGGACTAAGTTATCCCTCTTAAGTATTTTCCCCTCACCCTTGCTCTCATTAGGTGTACCCCCGTGGTCACCCTTCCTAACTCTAGTTGCATCAGACGCAACTGACTGAGGCTTTAATTCCCTACCACTTCTCAAAGCAAACACTGCCTGCACTTACTTATGTTGCTTTCCATTCCCACCCGAACTCTCTGCCTCGTATTGTCCCTTAGGGTTGGCCACAGTTTGACTTGGTAATTTTCCCTCCTCTCTCCGATTCATGTTGTTAGCCATTTGACCCAATTGGGTCTCTATCTTGGCAATAGAGTGAGTGTGGGAGTGAACTATCGGTGCTAACCCCTTAAGTTCTGAGAGAACTTCCAACACCTGAGTCTTAAAGGAAGAGTTGCCCTGAGGAACAGGTGGGGGATGTGGTTGTGGTTGTCGGTATGGTTGTGGGGGTCTATAAGGTTGCGGTGGTTGGTAGGATGATTGGTTGGCAAAATTATTGAAATTCTGCCTTGGTGGTGGAGGATTGTAAGAAGTGCCTTGTGAAGAGGGTCTCCATGAGAAATTAGGGTGATTTCTCCATCCCGGATTATGTGTTGGAGTATGGATCATTACCCGGGTTGGAGAATCCTTGAGCCGCATTCACATGCTCTTGGACTAACTCCGGAAATTGTGATGCCGAAGGGCACTCACTCAAGTCATGAGCAGGGCTCGCACATATAACACATGCCTCACGGAATTGAGGCTGATTTTGCTGGGTAGGGGCATGTCCCGTAGCTAATAAGTGGTCTATCTTGCGGGACAGTGCCTCTACTTGTTGGGCTAACTCTAGGTTTTGCCCGACCTCATAAATGCCCCCTCTTTTCGGGGCTCCAACTATTGGTTGCCGGACTTGCCGGGCTGCGGAGGCATGGTGAAGGGAATTATCACTTAAGTTCTCAAACAATTGCCATGCCTCAGCATCATTTTTAGACATAAATGTCCCACCACAGGACGAATCCACCATTTGGCGGTGTGGCTCAGTTAAGCCATAATAGAATGTTTGAACAAGTTGCCAATCAGGCACTTGGTGGTGGGGACACTGTTGGAGAAGGTCTCTAAGTCTTTCCCAAGTCTCATGGAATTGCTCGCCATCCATTTGAGCAAAGTTTGTGATGGCTCGCCTAAGTTGATTGGTTTTACCTATGGGAAAGTACTTCTCCAAAAACCGTTGCTGTAACTGGTCCCAAGTTGTGATTGAATTAGCAGGTAAAGAATTTAGCCAGTGTTTGGCTTTATCCTTTAATGAGAATGGAAACAATCGCAACATTAAGGCCTCATTTGAGAAATTCTGGATCCTCACTGTCGAGCAAATTTCCAGAAATTCATTCAAATGCTTATAAGGGTCATCATGAGTTAGTCCATGGAATGATGGGAGCATTTGTATGGTGCTGGACTTAATCTCATAATGAGCAGCAGTGGTGTTGGGTAATTGGATGCATGATGGTGATGTGTATGCAGTGGGTGTAAAATAATCCTTAAGTGTCCGGTTGGGCACATTCGGGACATTAGGATCTGCCATCTCTAATGGCTTAATGTATGAATATTCAAGCCTAGGAATACGGGCAGAGGTCCTAAGTCTCCTAAGGGTCCTTTCTAGTTCAAGGTCCAAACTCCACAATTCAGGGCGACAAGAACGACACCCGTGCATACACTACCCAAACACACAATAAGTTCTGACTCTGTGCACTAAGTATGAAAGCAAAATACCAAAGGAAGAAATACTCACAGCGGTTTAACGAAAACGCTTTACTCGTCTTGCGGATGTTTGACGTGTAGACGTTGTTTCCAACCTCCGTCTGAGCTTTGACTTTCGTTTTAGCACTTTGGTGCTTTGCTTGTGAGTGTTTGCTTCTGTTTACTCACTTTAGTGCTGCGGTTTTTATTTAAGCTCGGCTGCGCTCCGCTTATACTTCAATGATAGCTCCAATTTCAAACGCTCTGCACACTTAGCAACACCAAAAGTATAAAATCCTAAACTAAAAATTAAAGTAAGAATGTAACTTTAAATTAACTAATTCCGCCAGAAGTCCCCGGCAACGACGCCAAAATTTGATGGGTCGTTGAACACACCAAAATTAAATACTAAACTATACCAAATTCAATCACAATAATGGCAAGTCCAGGTATCGATCCACAGGGACTATTGTGAAATTAAACTAATTTAATTATTAAATTCCTAAATTAATTTTGATAAAAAGATTGAATGATCAAAACCTAATTTAAAAATGAATAAATTAAATTAAGGAATTAAATTATCAATAATGAATGAAAATTAGGTTTACTGAATTGGGAAAAAATCTAGGGCAAAGAATCCACCACTAGCCACGTAATTAGGGTTTCCAATTGAAATCAATTATCCTAGGGTTTGAACAGATTAATGCTTTACAACTACAAGTTCAAAGCATTTAACAAGAAAATCATCACATTCAATGTACGGGCACGAACCATCTCAAGTAGCACGAACCGTTCACTCTAAACTAGGGTAGTGACACGACTCGTCCCTCGTAGTATGATTTGTCTCATACCTTGAATGTGAAAGAATAGAAAACTCATGTATGGATAACATTCAACAATCACAGAAAGTCAAATATTTGAAAAGATAATGAAAATTATATATAAAGAATTTCTAAAACACCATACAATGGTTCAAACCTTTACATAATTGAGAATCAAAAGGAAAACAAAATAATTACATGGCTAGGGTTTCATCAAAACCCTAGAAAAGAAGACTAGCCACTCATGGAGGAGTGGAAGGAGGTAGAAGGAGAAGGAACCACCATGGGAGACATCTTTGAAGCTTCTTGTTTCTCTCTCTTTTCCAAACCCTAGCCTCTCTCTTTAGGTCAAAACAAATTCAGAACCCTAGAAAAGCCTTCTCCTTTTCTATTTATACTTCTACTCACTTCCAAACAGGTTTAAAACATCAGTTTGACTTTTCCAGAAAAAGTCAACTCTGTCCAAATTTTGTCATTTTGCCCATTTTACGCTCCAACGATGTACAACCTGATTGACATTCAACACACATAAAATATACGGTTTGACCAGCAAGTGAAGTTAAGAGATTATAATTAACGGCCTCAATAATGCACATTTCGGCCTTAATCAACCACACAGACCCAATTCTTTCACCTTTTTTTTTTTTTATCTGTGTTGTTCTACGGTGAAACAAATTGCAATAGATATTTGTAAATGAAAAAAAAATAAAAATTAAGCAGATAAAAATAATAAAAAATTGAATAGATATATATATACTGGATTATATGTGAGAAAGAATTTCAACAGATAGAGAGAAAGAAAGATTGCAACAAATCCTAATTTGGTGCATTTCAACAGAAAATAAAATTGAACAGATAAAAATAAATAGAACATTGTGACTGGGTTGTTGAACAGGTAAGAAATTTTGGAAAGATATTTGAACAGATAAGAGATTAAAATTGAATTGATAACAAAATCGAGAAAAAAATTTGAAAAGATAGGGAAAAAAAGTGAACAGATAGTTAACTTTTTTGAATATATAGACAAAAAAAATAATTAAACACTAAAATGTAAATTTGAACAGATAGAAAAAAAAATTCAACAGATAAAATAAGGAGTAAAATTGAAGACAAAATGTCTTTCAAAACAAATAAAATGACTTCTCACCAAATTATTTTACTCAATGCCTGCAGAGAACGATCGGAGGAGAAGACTCCATTGATCCAGCTCCTTATGGACAGTTTTTTTTTTCCAACCACACAGACCCAATTCTTCCACTTTTTTTTTTTAAAAAAAAGTTTTTGATCTGTGTTGTTGTTATGCGAGGAAACAACTTGCAACAGATAGTTGTAAATGAAAAAAAAATTAAAAATTAAGCAGATAAAAATAATAAAAAAATTGAATAGATATATATACACTGGATTATATGTGAGAAAGAATTTCAACAGATAAAGAGAAAGAACCAAAGAGAGAGAAAGAAAGATTGCAACAGATCCTGATTTGGTGTATTTCAACAGATAATAAAATTGAACAGATAAAAATAAATTTAACATTGTGACTGGTTCGTTGAACAGATAAGAAATTTTGGATAGATATTTGAACAGATAAGAGATTAAAATTGAATTGATAACAAAATCTAGAAAAAAATTTGAAAAGGTAGGGAAAAAAAGTGAACAGATAGTCAACTTTTTTGAATATATAGACAAAAAAAATAATTAAACACTAAAATGTAAATTTGAACAGACAGTAAAAAAAATTCAACAGATAAATTAAGGAGTAAAATTGAAAACAAAACGTCTTTACAAACAAATAAAAGGACTTCTCATCAAATTATTTTACTTAATGCCTGCAGAAAACCATCGGAGGAGAAGACTCCATTGATCCAGCTCCTTATGGACAGTTTTTTTTTTTCAACCACACAGACCCAATTCTTCTACTTTTTTTTTCTTTTCTTTTTTTTTAAAGTTTTTGATCTGTGTTGTTGTTCTACGATGAAAAAAATTGCAACAGATAGTTGTAAATGAAAAAAAAAATTAAAAATTAAGCAGATATATATATACTGGATTATATGTGAGAAAGAATTTCAACAGATAGAGAGAAAGAACCAAAGAGAGAGAAAAAAAGATTGCAACAGATCCTGATTTGGTGTATTTCAACAGATAATAAAATTGAACAGATAAAAATAAATTGAACATTGTGACTGGTTCGTTGAACAGATAAGAAATTTTGGATAGATATTTGAACAGATAAGAGATTAAAATTGAATTGATAATAAAATCTAGAAAAAAATTTGAAAGATAGGGCAAAAAAAGTGAACAGATAGTCAACTTTTTTGAATATATAGACAAAAAAAAATAATTAAACACTAAAATGTAAATTTGAACAGATAGAAAAAAAATTCAACAGATAAATTAAGGAGTAAAATTGAAAACAAAACATCTTTCAAAACAAATAAAAGGACTTCTCATCAAATTATTTTACTCATTGCCCGCAGAGAACCATAGGAGGAAAAGACTCCATTGATCCAGCTCCTTATGGACAGTTTTTTTTTTCAACCACACAGACCCAATTCGTCCACTTTTTATTTTTTATTTTTTCATCTGTGTTGTTGTTCTACGATGAAACAAATTGCAACACATAGTTGTAAATGAAAATTTTTTTTAAAATTAAGCAGATAAAAATAATAAAAAAAATTGAACAGATATATATATACTGGATTATATGTGAGAAAGAATTTCAACAGATAGAGAGAAAGAACCAAAGAGAGAAAAAGAAAGATTGAAACAGATCCTGATTTGGTGTATTTCAACAGAAAATAAAATGAATATTGTGACTGGTTTATTGAACAAATAAGAAATTTTGGATAGATATTTGAACAGATAAGAGATTAAAATTGAATTGATAACAAAATGTAGAAAAAAATTTGAAAAGATAGGGAAAAAAAGTGAACAGATAGTCAACTTTTTTGAATATATAGACAAAAAAAAAATTAAACACTAAAATGTAAATTTGAACAGATAGAAAAAAAATTCAACAGATAAATTAAGGAGTAAAATTGAAAACAAAACGTCTTTTAAAACAAATAAAAGGACTTCTCATCAAATTATTTTACTCAATGCCTGCAGAGAACCATCGGAGGAGAAGACTCCATTGATCCAGCTCCCTATGGACAGTTTTTATTTTCAACCACACAGACCCAATTCTTTCACTTTCTTTTTTTTGATCTGTGTTATTGTTCTACGATGAAACAAATTGCAACAGATATTTGTAAATGAAAAAAAATTTAAAAATTAAGCAGATAAAAATATTTAAAAAATTGAACAGATATATATATACTGGATTATATGTGAGAAAGAATTTCAACAGATAGAGAGAAAGAAAGATTGCAACAAATCCTGATTTGGTGTATTTCAACAGAAAATAAAATTGAACAGATAAAAATAAATTGAACATTGTGACTGGATTGTTGAACAGGTAAGAAATTTAGGATAGATATTTGAACAGATAAGAGATTAAAATTGAATTGATAACAAAATCGAGAAAAAAATTTGATAGGATAGAGAAAAAAAGTGAACAGATAGTTAACTTTTTTGAATATATAGACAGAAAAAACAATTAAACACTAAAATGTAAATTTGAACAGATAGAAAAAAAAAATTCAACAGATAAAATAAGGAGTAAAATTGAAGACAAAACGTCTTTCAAAATAAATAAAATGACTTCTCACCAAATTATTTTACTCAATGCCTGCAGAGAACCATCGGAGGAGAAGACTCCATCGATCCAGCACCTTATGGACAGTTTTTTTTTTCAACCACACAGACCCAATTCTTCCACTTTTTTTTTTTAAAAAAGTTTTTGATCTGTGTTGTTGTTATGCGAGGAAACAACTTGCAACAGATAGTTGTAAATGAAAAAAAAATTAAAAATTAAGCAGATAAAAATAATAAAAAAATTGAACAGATATATATACACTGGATTATATGTGAGAAAGAATTTCAACAGATAAAGAGAAAGAACCAAAGAGGGAGAGAGAAAGATTGCAACAGATCCTGATTTGGTGTATTTCAACAGATAATAAAATTGAACAGATAAAAATAAATTTAACATTGTGACTGGTTCGTTGAACAGATAAGAAATTTTGGATAGATATTTGAACAGATAAGAGATTAAAATTGAATTGATAAAAAAATCTACAAAAAAATTTGAAAAGAAAGGGAAAAAAAGTGAACAAATACTCAACTTTTTTGAATATATAGGCCAAAAAAAATAATTAAACACTAAAATGTAAATTTGAACATATAGAAAAAAAAAATTAAACAGATAAATTAAGGAGTAAAATTGAAAACAAAACGTATTTCAAAAACAAATTAAAGGGCTTCTCATCAAATTATTTTACTCAATACCTGCAGAGAACCACCGGAGGAGAAAACTCCATTGATCTAGCTCCTTAAGGACAGTTGTTTTTTTCAACCGCACAGACCCAATTCTTCCACTTTTTTTTTGATCTGTGTTATTGTTCTACGATGAAACAAATTGCAACAGACAGTTGTAAATGAAAAAAAAAATTAAAAATTAAGCAGATAGAAATAATAAAAAAATTGAACAGATATATATATACTGGATTATATGTGAGAAAGAATTTCAACAGATAGCGAGAAAGAACCAAAAAGAGAGAAAGAAAGATTGCAACAGATCCTGATTTGGTGTATTTCAACTGATAACAAAATTGAACAGATCAAAATAATTTGAACATTGTGACTGGTTCGTTGAACAGATAAGAAATTTTGGATAGATATTTGAACAGATAAGAGATTAAAATTGAATTGATAACAAAATCTAGAAAATTTTTTTGAAAAGATTGGGAAAAAAAGTAAACAGATAGTCAACTTTTTTGAATATATAGAAAAAAAATAATTAGACACTAAAATATAAATTTGAACAGACAGTAAAAAAACTTCAACAGATAAATTAAGGAGTAAAATTGAAAACAAAACGTCTTTCATAACAAACAAAAGGACTTCCCATCAAATTATTTTACGCAATGCCTACAAAGAACGATCGGAGGAGAAGACTCCATTGATCCAGCTCCTCATGGACAGTTTTTTTTTTCAACCACACAGACCCAATTCTTCCACTTTTTTTTTTTTTTAAAGTTTTTGATCTGTGTTGTTGTTCTACGATGAAACAAATTGCAACAGATAATTGTAAATGAAAAAAAAATTAAAAATTAAGCAGATAAAATTAATAAAAAATTAAACAGATATATATATACTGGATTATATGTGAGAAATAATTTCAACAGATACAGAGAAAGAACCAAAGAGAGAGAAACAAAGATTGCAACAGATCCTGATTTGGTGTATTTCAACAGATAATAAAATTGAACAGATAAAAATAAATTGAACGTTGTGGCTGGTTCGTTGAACAGATAAGAAATTTTGGATAGATATTTGAACAGATAAGAGATTAAAATTGAATTGATAATAAAATCTAGGAAAAAATTTGAAAGATAGGGAAAAAAAAGTGAACAGATAGTCAACTTTTTTGAATATATAGACAAAAAAAAAAATTAAACACTAAAATGTAAAGTTGAACAGATAGAATAAAAAATTCAATAGATAAATTAAGGAGTAAAATTGAAAACAAAACATCTTTCAAAACAAATAAAAGGACTTCTCATCAAATTATTTCACTTAATGCCTGCAGAGAACCATCGGAGGAGAAGACTCCATTGATCCAGCTCCTTATGGACAGTTTTTTTTCCAACCACACTGACTCAATTCTTCCACTTTTTATTTTTTATTTTTTCATCTGTGTTGTTGTTCTACGATGAAACAAATTGCAACAGATAGTTGTAAATGAAAAAAAAATTAAAAATTAAACAGATAAAAATAAAAAAAATTGAACAGATATATATACTGGATTATATGTGAGAAAGAATTTCAAGAGATAGAGAGAAAGAACCAAAGAGAGAGAAAAAAAGATTGCAACAGATCCTGATTTGGTGTATTTCAACAGAAAATAAAATTGAACAGATAAAAATAAATTGAACATTGTGACTGGTTTGTTGAACAGATAAGAATTTTTGGATAGATATTTGAACAAATAAGAGATTAAAATTGACTTGATAATAAAATCTAGAAAAAAATTTGAAAAGATAGGGAAAAAAGTGAACAGATAGTCAACTTTTTTGAATATATAGACAAAAAAAATAATTAAACACTAAAATGTAAATTTGAACAGATAGAAAAAAAATTCAACAGATAAATTAAGGAGTAAAATTGAAAACAAAACGTCTTTCAAAACAGACAAAAGGACTTCTGACCAAATTATTTTATTCAATGCTTGTAGAGGGCCATCAGATGAGAAGACTCCATTGATCCAGCTCCTTATGCACAGTTTTTTTTTTTAAGCACACAGACCCAATTCTTTCACTTTTTTTTTTTTTTTTTTTAAGGTTTTTGATCTGTGTTGTTGTTCTACGATGAAGCAAATTGCAACAGGTAGTTGTAAATGAAAAAAAAATTAAAAATTAAGCAGATAAAAATAACAAAAAAATTGAGCAGATATACATATACTGGATTATACGTGAGAAAAAATTTCAACAAATAGAGAGTAAGAACCAAAGAGAGAGAAAGAAAGATTGCAACAGATCCTGATTTGGTGTATTTCAACAGATAATAAAATTGAACAGATAAAAATAAATTAAACATTATAACTGGTTTGTTGAACAGATAAGAAATTTCGGATAGATATTTGAACAGATAAAGGATTAAAATATAGAAAAAATTTTGAAAAGATAGGGAAAAAAAGTGAACAGATAGTCAACATTTTTGAATATATAGACAAAAAAAAAATAATTAAACACAAAAAAGTAAATTTGAACAGATAGAAAAAAAATTCAACCGATAAATTAAGGAGTAAAATTGAAAACAAAACGTCTTTCAAAACAAATAAAAGGACTTCTCATCAAATTATTTTACTCAATGCCTGCAGAGAACCATCGGAGGAGAAAACTACATTGATCCAACTTCTTATGGACAGTTTTTTTTTTTTAACCACACAGACCATATTCTTCCACTTTTTTAAGTTTTTGATCTGTGTTGTTGTTCTACGATGAAACAAATTGCAACAGATAATTGTAAATGAAAAAAAAATAAAAATTAAGCAGGTAAAAATATTAAAAAGATTGAACAGATATATATAAACTAGATTATATCTGAGAAAGAATTTCAAAAGATAGAGAGAAAGAACCAAAGAAAGAGAAAGAAAGATTGCAACAGATCCGGATTTGGTGTATTTCAACGGATAATATAATTGAACAGATAAAAATAAATTGAACATTGTGACTGGTTCGTTGAACAGATAAGAAATTTTGGATAGATATTTTAACAGATAAGAGATTAAAATTAAATTGATAATAAAATCTAGAAAAAAATTTGAAAAGATAGGGAAAAAAAGTGAACAGATAGTCAACCTTTTTGAATATATAGACAAAAAAAATAATAATTAAACACTTAAATGTAAATTTGAACATATAAAAAAAAAATTCAACAGATAAATTAAGGTGTAAAATTGAAAACAAAACGTCTTTCAAAACAAACCAAAGAACTTCTGACCAAATTATTTTACTCAATGCCTTCAGAGGACCATCGGAGGAGAAGACTCCATCGATCCAGCTCCTTATGGACAGTTTTTTTTTCAAGCACACAGACGCAATTCTTCCACTTTTTTTTATTATTTTTTTTAAGTTTTTCATCTGTGTTGTTGTTCTACGATGAAACAAATTGCAACAGATAGTTGTAAATGAAAAAAAAAATTTAAAAATTAAGCAGATAAAAATATTAAAAAAATTGAACAGATATATATATACTGGATTATATGTGAGAAAGAATGTCAACGGATAGAGAGAAAGAACCGAAGATAGAGAAAGAAAGATTGCAACATATCCTGATTTGGTGTATTTCAACAGATAATAAAATTGAACAGATAAAAATAAATTGAACATTGTGACTGGTTCGTTGAGCAGATAAGAAATTTTGGATAGATATTTGAACAGATAAGAGATTAAAATTGAATTGATAGCAAAATCTAGAAATTTTTTTTGAAAAGATAGGAAAACAAATAAACAGATAGTCAACTTTTTTGAATATACAGACAAAAAAAAAATTAAACACTAAAATATAAATTTGAACATATAGAAAAAAAAATTCAACAGATAAATTAAGGAGTAAAATTGAAAACAAAACGTCTTTCAAAACGAATAAAAGGACTTCTCATCAAATTATTTCACTCAATGCCTGCAGAGAACCATCAGAGGAGAAGACTCCATTGATCCAGCTCCTTATGGACATTTTTTTTTTCAAGCACACAGACCCAATTCTTCAACTTTTTTTTTATATTAAGTTTTTGATTTGTGTTGTTGTTCTACGATGAAAGAAATTGCAACAAATAGTTGTAAATGAAAAAAAAATTAAAAATTAAGCAGATAAAAATATTAAAAAAAATTGAACAGATATATATATACTGGATTATATGTGAGAAAGAATTTCAACAGATAGAGAGAAAGAACCAAAGAGAGAGAAAGAAAGATTGCAACAGATCCTGATTTGGTGTATTTTAACAGATAAGAAAATTGAACAGATAAAAATAAATTGATCATTGTGACTAGTTTGTTGAACAGATAAGAAATTTTGGATAGATATTTGAACAGATAAGAGATTAAAATTGAATTGATAACAAAATCTAGAAAAAAATTTGAAAAGATAGGGAAAAAAGTGAACAGATTGTCAACTTTTTTGAATATATAGAAAAAAAAAATTAAACCCTAAAATGTAAATTTGAACAGACAGTAAAAAAAATTCAACAGATAAATTAAGGAGTAAAATTGAAAACAAAACGTCTTTCAAAATAAACAAAAGGACTTCTGACTAAATTATTGTACTCAATGCCTGCAGGGGGCCATCGGAGGAGAGGACTCCATTGATCCAGCTCCTTATAGACAATTTTTTTTTCAAGCACACAGAACAAATTCTTCCACTTTTTTTTTTTTTTTTTAAGTTTTTGATCTGTGTTGTTGTTCTACGATGAAACAAATTGTAGCAGATAGTTGTAAATGAAAAAAAAAATTAAAAATTAAGCAGATAAAAATAATAAAAAAATTGAACAGATATATATATATACTGGATTATATGTGAGAAAGAATTTCAAGAGATAGAGAGAAAGAACCAAAGAGAGAGAAAGAAAGATTGCAACAGATCCTGATTTGATATATTTCAACAGATAATAAAATTGAACAGATAAAAATAAATTGAACATTGTGACTGGTTTGTTGAATAGATAAGAAATTTTGGATAGATATTTGAACAGATAAGAGATTAAAATTGTATTGATAACAAAATCTTCAAATAAATAGGGAAAAAAAATGAACATATAGTCAACTTTTTTGAATATATAGACAAAAAAATAATTAAACACTAAAATGTAAATTTGAACAGATAGAAAAAAAAATTCAACAGATAAATTAAGGAGTAAAATTGAAAACAAAACGTCGTTCAAAACAAATAAAAGGACTTCTCATCAAATTTTTTTACTCAATGCCTAGAGGGAACCATCGGAGCAGAAGACTTCATTGATGCAACTCCTTATGGACAGTTTTTTTTTCAACCACACAGACCATATTCTTTCAATTTATTTTATTTTATTTTATTTTTTTTAAGTTTTTGATCTGTGTTATTGTTCTACAATGAAACAAATTGCAACAGATAGTTGTAAATGAAAAAAAAATTAAACATTAAGCAGATAAAAATATTAAAAAAATTGAACAGATATATATATACTGGATTGTATTTGAGAAAGAATTTCAATAGATAGAGAGAAAGAACCGAAGAGAGAGAAACAAAGATTGTAACAGATCCTAATTTGGTGTATTTCAACAGATAATAAAATTGAACAGATAAAAATAAATTTAGCATTGTGACTGGTTCGTTGAACAGATAAGAAATTTTGAATAGATATTTGAACAGATAAGAAATTTTGGATAGATATTTGAACAGATAAGAGATTAAAACTGAATTGATAATATAGTCTAGAAATTTTTTTTGAAAAGATAGGGAAAAAAATTGAACAGATAGTCAACTTTTTTGAATATATGGACAAAAAAAAAAATAATTACACACTTAAATGTAAATTTGAACATATAGAAAAAAAATTCAACAGATAAATTATGGAGTAAAATTGAAAACAAAACGTTTTTCAAAACAAACAAAAGGACTTCTCATTAAATTATTTTACTCAATGCCTGCAGAGAACCATCGGAGCAGAACACTCCATTGATCCAACTCCTTATGGACAGTTTTTTTTTCAACCACACAGACCATATTCTTTCACTTTATTTTATTTTATTTTTTTTTAAGTTTTTGATCTGTGTTATTGTTCTACGATGAAACAAACTGCAACAGATAGTTGTAAATGAAAAAAAAAATTAAAAATTAAGCAGATAAAAATATTTAAAAAATTGAACAGATATATATATACTGGATTATATCTGAGAAAGAATTTCAACAGATAGAGAGAAAGAACCGAAGAGAGAGAAAGAAAGATTGCAACAGATCCTGATTTGGTGTATTTCAACAGACAATAAAATTGAACAAATAAAAACAAATTGAACATTGTGACTAGCTCATTGAACAGATAAGAAATTTTGGATAGATATTTGAACAGATAAGAAATTTTGGATAGATATTTAAACAGATAAGAGATTAAAATTGAATTGATAATAAAATCTAGAAAAAAATTTGAAAAGATAGGGAAAAAAAGTGAACAGATAGTCAACTCTTTTTAATATATAGACAAAAAAACTATAATTAAACAATTAAATGTAAATTTGAAAAAATAGAAAAAAAAATTCAACAGATAAATTAAGGAGTAAAATTGAAAACAAAACGTCTTTCAAAACAAACAAAAGGACTTCTGACCAAATTATTTTACTCAATGCCTGCAGAGGACCATCGGATGAGAAGACTCCATTGATCCAGCTCCTTATGTACAGTTTTTTTTTTTTTAAGCACACAGACTCAATTCTTCCACTTCTTCTTTTTTTTTTTTTTTTTTTTTTAAAGTTTTTGATCTGTGTTGTTGTTCTACGATGAAGCAAATTGCAACAGATAGTTGTAAATGAAAAAAAATTAAAAATTAGGCTGATAAAAATAATAAAAAAATTGAGCAGATATATATACTGGATTATATGTGAGAAAGAATTTCAACAGATAGAGAGAAAGAACCAAAGAGAGAGAAAGAAAGATTGCAACAGATCCTGATTTGGTGTAACAACCCTCATCTTTGCTATAGTTATGTTTACATACATTCATGAATGATCTTGTTTGATATGATTGCAATCTTGTTTTGTCTTGCTTGTTAAGTATTGCTCGCTTGATTTCGATCCTTGCTTGGTTGTGACCGAGGTCACCTTGAGCCTAGTTCATCTTTGAACCCTTGTACTTGGAACCATTTTGGAACCCCTTGTTTGACCTTCATCTTCACCTCGGCATATTAGCCGAGATGTCACCATCTAGCCGAGGTGTTTTGCATCTAGTGACCTTTGTTCCTGGGCAGGTATGACATAGGCCGAGGTGTGGCACAGCTTAGTCAAGTGTCGTCCTCTCTAGCCGACGTCTTTGTTACCCTGTTGCCGAAGTTTGTCTTTAGCCGATGTCTTTGAATGCCGACGTGTTTTACCATCTAGCTTGTTGAATACGATTTGTTAGTGACTTGTCTTGTCAATCAATCACTTTTGAGTTAAGCCAACCCGACGATGCCACGTGTCCGAGCTGTGTGTTAAGACGGCTGGCAGACCTAGAGACAAATCATTTTGTCTCAAATCCTTGTCTTTAGAGAGAGAAGCTCTAGAGGAAGAAGGAGGAGTTCTTAGAGAGAGAAGTTGATCTTCGAGTTTGATCTTTGGTGTTTGACCCGTTGGATTTGATATCTGAGGTTAGAATCTTCCCCTCCTCTTGTTGTTCTTATTGATCATCTAGCTGCATTACATGATCGAATCCGTTTTGTATGTCATGCATTGATTTGAAGTTGGGTTTGAAAGAGAAAAATGATGTTCATGCGTTCTTGAAGAAGAGTCTTGTTTTGATCCGAAAAGTTGGAACTAGAATCATGTTTTTGTGTTTGTTTTTGCATGATCTTCTTGTATGGGTACCCAGGTCCATGTCTTGAAACTCTTGGCATGAAACCTTAGATTTTTGTAAAAACGAGTTGTGATTTAAGCAAGCATGTTTTCGACGATTCTTGATGAGTTGTTCTTCATGTTCTTCAAAGGGAAACCCAAGTTTTCCCGACTATGCTTTGGTTGTGGCCATCAGGTTCACACCTCGGCAAGGAGGTGTGGGACCTCGGCAAAGGCCTGGCTGGTACCCCGTGTGTGTCTTCATGAGATGGAAGCCATGTTTAAACTTCCAGCATGATTTGTTTTGTTATTTGACTTGGATCTAGTGAGAATGCCGAGATCATTTGCATGTACGTAAAGCTATTTTGAGAATGTGATTTTGCCATGTGATTGTAGGACTTTGACCCTTGCTTTGAGCCTACACCCGAGAAGATCTAGGTGAGTGGTATTTCTAATAAAGCTATGTTATAAAGCTTTTGATAAATCTTGCTTTGCTTTGTTTTGATGAAAGTATTTGATAAGCATGAATGTCTAGCCTATTTTGACGTATCTCGTGTAAGCCTTGTTTTGATGTTATCTTGAAAAAGTCCCTTGTGCTAGCGGACTCTAAACTTTCGTAGCACTAAGTACAAAAAGGATACAGTCCTTTCTTGAAAGATTTCCGTGTTAAAAAGGGCTACGGGCCTAAGTAACACAAGTCCCTTGTGCTGGAGGACTATAAACTTTCGCAGTACCAATGAGTTAAAAAGGATACGGTGCTTTCTTGAAAGATTTCCGTGTTAAAAAGGGCTACGGGCCTAAGTAACACAAGTCCCTTGTGCTGGAGGACTATAAACTTTCGCAGTACCAATGAGTTAAAAAGGATACGGTCCTTTCTTGAAAGATTACCGTGTTAAAAAGGGCTACGGGCCTAAGTAACACAAGTCCCTTGTGCTGGAGGACTATAAACTTTCGCAGTACCCTTGTTTAATCGATTACGGATTACACACCCCTTGTTTTGCCACTGACGGTTTACCGCGTGGATTTGTTGTTCGGAAAGCTTGATTTGTGTTTTGCCGATGTTAGTAAGTATCCCTCAAGACTTGTGAGACTTGTTGGATGAATACAGTTCATCCCTTTTTTTTGTAAAGATTTGATGTGTTTTGCCTTGGAAGAACCTCGGCTAAGGTTTGTATGGTGTTGACATGTTTTGCCTTGGAGAGATCTTGATGGGTACTCGTATGGTTTGATATGTTTTGTTTGGGCAGACTTCGGCTATATTCATGCAAAAACCTTTATTATTAGTACCATTCACTGAGTTCCCAAGCTCACCCCTCTCTATATATATGTAGGTGCTGAGCAGGACGGCGGCGACGCCTAGATGTTTCCAAAGCTTGTTTTGGGGTTTTGATATGCCGGCTTGACTTGTCTTATGTCGGCAATTTGTTTTACGTCGGCAAATCTTGAAGATTATGCTTCTTTGGCTTGTAACTATTGTTTTGCACATGTCGGCTTTAGAAGCCTTTTGATCAAGATTGTAATATGTATTTTGTTATCAACTGAATGTAAAACTGTACCCAGCATGTCATTACATTTGATCTATGCACTGCTCTTATGGACCACTTGTATTTTGATTTAACGCTTCCGCGTGTGTAAGCCCCCTATGTATACTCTGTTTGTGTGTGAACTTTTGGAAGAGGCCTTTGGTAATCTCGGATTACTGGCCATCTCGGCACCAACCTACTAGGGGCGGGTTGGGGTCGTGACATTTGGTGTATTTCAACAGATAATAAAATTGAACAGATAAAAAAAAATTGAACATTGTGACTGTTTGTTGAACAGATAAGAAATTTTGGATAGATATTTGAACAGATAAGAGATTAAAATTGAATTGATAATAAAATCTACAAAAAAATTTGAAAAGATAGGGAAAAAAGTGAACAGATAGTCAACTTTATTTAATATATAGAAAAAAAAATTAAACACTTAAATGTAAATTTGAACAAATAGAAAAAAAAATTCAACAGAGAAATTCAGGAGTAAAATTGAAAACAAAATGTCTTTCAAAACAAACAAAAGGACTTCTGACCAAATTATTTTACTCAATGCCTACGGAGGACCATCGAAGGAGAAGACTCCATTGATCCAGCTCCTTATGGACAGTTTTTTTTTTCAAGCACACAGACGCAATTCTTCCACTTTCTTTGTTTTTTTTTTTAAAGTTTTTGATCTGTGTTGTTGTTCTACGATTAAACAAATTGCAACAGATAGTTGTAAATGAAAAAAAAACAAAAAATTAAACAGATAAAAATATTTAAAAAATTGAATAGATATATATATATACTGGACTATATGTGAGAAAGAATTTCAACAGATAGAGAAAAAGAACCAAAGAGAGAGAAAGAAAGATTGCAACAGATCCTGATTTGGTATATTTCAACAGATAATAAAATTGAACAAATAAAAATAAATTGAACATTGTGACTGGTTCGTTAAATAGATAAAAAATTTTGGATAGATATTTGAACAGATAAGAGATTAAAATTGAATTGATAAAAAAATCTAGAAAAAAAATTAGAAAAGATAGGAAAAAAAAGTGAACAGATAGTCAACTTTTTTTAATATATAGAAAAAAAATAATTAAACACTAAAATGTAAATTTGAACAGACAGAAAAAAAATTCAACAGATAAATTAAGGAGTAAAATTGAAAACAAAACGTCTTTCAAAACAAATAAAAGGACTTATCATCAAATTATTTTACTCAATGCCTGCAGAAAACCATCGGAGGAGAAGATTCCATTGATCTAGCTCCTTATGGACAGTTTTTTTTTTCAACCACACAGACCATATTTTACCACTTTTTTTTTTTATTTTAGTTTTTGATCTGTGTTGTTGTTCTACGATGAAACAAATTGCAACAGATAGTTGTAAATGAAAAAAAAATTAGAAATTAAGCAGATAAAAATATTTTAAAAATTGAACATATATATATACTGGATTATATGTGAGAAAGAATTTCAACAGATAGACAGAAAGAACCAAAGAGAGAGAAAGAAAGATTGCAACAGATCCTGATTTGGTGTATTTTAACAGATAATAAAATTGAACAGATAAAAAAAAATTGAACATTGTGACTAGTTCGTTGAACATATAAGAAATTTTGGATAAATATTTGAACAGATAAGAGATTAAAATTGAATTGATAATAAAATATAGAAAAAAATTTGAAAAGATAAGGAAAAAAAGTGAATAGATAGGCAACTTTTTTGAATATATAGACAAAAAAAATAATTAAACACTTAAATATATATTTGAACATACATAAAAAAAATTCAACAGATAAATTAAGGAATAAAATTGAAAACAAAACGTTTTTCAAAACAAACAAAAGGACTTCTGACCAAATTATTTTACTCAATGCCTGCAGAGGACCATCGGAGGAGAAGACTCCATTGATCCAGCTCCTTATGGACAGTTTTTTTTTATGCTCACAGACCCAGTTCTTCCACTTATTTTTTTTTTTTTTTTTAAGTTTTTGATCCGTGTTGTTGTTCTACGATGAAACAAATTGCAATAGATAGTTGTAAATGAAAAAAAAAATTAAAAATTAAGCAGATAAAAATATTTAAAAAATTGAATAGATATATATATACTGGATTATATGTGAGAAAGAATTTCAACAGATAGAGAGAAAGAACCAAAGAGAGAGAAAGAAATATTGCAACAGATCCTGATTTGGTATATTTCAACAGATAATAAAATTGAACAGATAAAAACAAATTGAACATTGTGACTGGTCCGTTGAACAGATAAGAAATTTTGGATAGATATTTGAACAGATAAGAAATTTTGGATAGATATTTGAACAGATAAGAGATTAAAATTGAATTGATAATAAAATTTAGAAAAAAATTTGAAAAGATAGGGAAAAAAAGTGAACAGATAGTCCACTTTTTTGAATTTACAGAAAAAAAAATAATTAAACACTAAAATTTAAATTTGGATAGATAAAAAAAAATCAACAGATAAATTAAGAAGTAAAATTGAAAACAAAATGTCTTTCAAAACAAACAAAAGGACTTCTGACCAAATTATTTTACTCAATGCCTGCAGAGGTCCATCGGAGGAGAAGACTCCATTGATCCAGCTCCTTATGTACAGTTTTTTTTAAGCACACAGACCCAATTCTTCCAATTTTTTTTCTTTCTTAAAGTTTTTGATCTGTGTTGTTGTTCTACAATGAAACAAATTGCAACAGATAGTTGTAAATGAAAAAAAAAATTAAAAATTAAGCAGATAATATAATAAAAAAATTGAACAGATATATATATACTGGATTATATGTGAGAAAGAATTTCAACAGATAGAGAGAAAGAACCAAAGAGAGAGAAAGAAAGATTGCAACAAATCGTGATTTGGTGTATTTCAACCGATAAAAATAAATTGAACATTGTGACTGGTTTGTTGAACAGATAAGAAATTTTGGATAGATATTTGAACAGATAAGAGATTAAAATTGAATTGATAACAAAATCTAGGAAAAAATTTGAAAAGATAGGGAAAAAAAGTGAACAGATAGTCAACTTTTTTTAATATATAGACAAAAAAAAATTAAACACTAAATTGTGAATGTGAATAGATAAAAAAAAAATTCAACAGATAAATTAAGGAGTAAAATTGAAAACAAAACGTCTTTCATAACAAATAAAAGGAATTTTCATCAAATTATTTTACTCAATGCCTGCAGAGAACCATCGGAGGAGAAGAGTCCATTGATCTAGCTCCTTATGGACAGTTTTTTTTTTCAAGCACAAAGACCCAATTCTTCCACTTGTTTTATTTATTTATTTTATTTTAAGTTTTATATCTGTGTTATTGTTCTACGATGAAACAAATTGCAACAAATAGTTGTAAATGAAAAAAAATTAAAAATTAAGCATATAAAAATATTAAAAAAATTGAACAGATATATATATACTGGATTATGTCTGAAAAAGAATTTCAACAGATAAAGAGAAAGAACCAAAGAGAGAGAAAGAAAGATTGCAACAGATCCTGATTTGGTGTATTTCAACAGATAATAAAATTGAACAGATAAAAATAAATTGAACATTGTGACTGGTTCGTTGAACAGATAAGAAATTTTGGATAGATATTTGAACAGATAAGAGATTAAAATTGCTAACAAAATCTAGAAATTTTTTTGAAAAGATAGGGAAAAAAAGTGAACAGATAGTCCACTTTTTTGAATATATAGACAAAAAAAAAATAATTAGACACTAAAATGTAAATTTGGATAGATAGAAAAAAAAATTCAACAGATAAATTAAGGAGTAAAATTGAAAACAAAACGTCTTTCAAAACAAACAAAAGGACTTCTGACCAAATTATTTTACTCAATGCCTGCAGAGGGCCATCGGAGGAGAAGACACCATTGATCCAGCTCCTTATGTACAGTTTTTTTTTTCAAGCACACAGACCAGATTCGTCCATTTTTTTTAAAAAAGTTTTTGATCTGTGTTGTTGTTCTACGATGAACAAAATTGCAACAGATAGTTGTAAATCAAAAAAAATTATAAAAAAAATTGAACAGATATATATACTGGATTATATGTGAGAAAAATTTTCAACAGATAGAGAGAAAGAACCAAAGAGAGAGAAAGAAATATTGCAACAGATCCTGAGTTGGTGTATTTCAACAGATAATAAAATTGAACAAATAAAAATAAATTGAACATTGTGACTAGTTTGTTGAAGAGATAAGAAATTTTGGATAGATATTTGAACAGATAAGAGAGTAAAATTGTATTGATAACAAAATCTAGAAAAAAATTTGAAAAGATAGGGAAAAAAAGTGACCAGATAGTTGACATTTTTGAATATATAGACAAAAAAAAATAATTAAACACTAAAATGTAAATTTGAAGAGATAGAAAAAAAATTCAACAGATAAATTTAGGAGTAAAATTGAAAACAAAACGTCTTTCAAAACAAATAAAAGGACTTCTCATCAAATTATTTTACTCAATGCCTGCAGAGAACCATCGAAGGAGAAGACTCTATTGATCCAACTTCTTATGGACAGTTTTTTTTTCAACAAAAAAGACCATATTCTTCCACTTTTTTTAAAAATTTTTTTTTTAAGTTTTTGATCTGTGTTGTTGTTCTACAATGAAACAAATTGCAACAGATAGTTGTAAATGAAAAAAAAAATTAAAAATTAAGCAGATAAAAATATTAAAAAGATTGAACAGATATATATATACTGGATTATATGTGAGAAAGAATTTCAAGAGATAGAGAGAAAGAACCAAAGAGAGAGAAAGAAAGATTGCAACAGATCCTGATTTGGTGTATTTCAACAGATAATAAAATTGAACAGATAAAAATAAATTGAACATTGTGACTGGTTCGTTGAACAGATAAGAAATTTTTGATAGAAATTTGAACAGATAAGAGATTAAAATTGAATTGATAATAAAATCTGGTAAAAAATTTGAAAAGATAGGGAAAAAAAGTGCACAGATAGTCAACTTTTTTGAATATATAGACAAAAAAAAAATAATTAAACATTTAAATGTCAATTTGAACATATAGAAAAAAAAATACAACAGATAAATTAAGAAGTAAAATTGAAGACAAAACGTCTTTCAAAAATAACAAAAGGACTTCTGACCAAATTATTTTACTCAACGCCTGCAGAGGTCCATCGGAGGAGAAGACTCCAATGATCCAGCTCCTTATGGACTATTTTTTTTTTCAAGCACACAGACGCAATTCTTCCACTTTCTTTTTTTTTTTAAGTTTTTGATCTGTGATGTTGTTCTACGATGAAACAAATTGCAACAGATAGTTGTAAATGAAAAAAAAAATTAAAAATTAAGCAGATAAAAATATTTAAAAAATTGAACAGATATATATATACTAGATTATATGTGAAAAATAATTTCAACAGATAGGGAGAAAGAACCAAAGAGAAAGAAAGAAAGATTGCAACAGATCCTGATTTGGTGTATTTCAACAGATAATAAAATTGAACAGATAAAAATAAATTGAACATTGTGACTGGTTTGTTGAACAGATAAGAAATTTTGGATAGATATTTGAACAGATAAGAGATTAAAATTGTATTGATAACAAAATCTAGAAAAAAATTTGAAAAGATAGGAAAAAAAAAAGTGAACAGATAGTCAACTTTTTTGAATATATAGAGAAAACAAATAATTAAACACTAAAATGTAAATTTGAACAGATAGAAAAAAAAATTCAACAGATAAATTAAGGAGTAAAATTGAAAACAAAACGTTTTCCAAAACAAATAAAAAGACTTCTCATCAAATTATTTTACTCAATGCCTTCAGAGAAACATCGGTGGAGAAGACTCCCTTAATCCAACTTCTTATGGACAGTTTTTTTTTTCAACCACACAGACCATATTCTCTCACTTTCTTTTTTATTTTTTTTATTTAAGTTTTTTATCTGTGTTGTTATTCTACGATGAAATGAAAAAAAAAATTAAAAATTAAGCAGATAAAAAAATTAAAAATATTGAACAGATATATACATACTGGATTATATCTGAGAAAGAATTTCAACAGATAAAGAGAAAGAACCAAAGAGAGAGGAAGAAAGATTGTAACAGATCCTGATTTGGTGTATTTCAACAGATAATAAAATTGAACAGATAAAAATAAATTAAAGATTGTGACTGTTCGTTGAACAGATAAAAATTTTGGATAGATATTTGAACAGATAAGAGATTAAAATTGAATTGATAATAAAATCTACAAAAAAAAATTGAAAAGATAGGAAAAAAAAGTGAACAGATACTCAACATTTTTTAATATATAGACAAAAAAAAAATAATTAAACACTAAAACGTAAATTCGAACATATAGAAAAAAAAAATCAACAGATAAATTAAGGAGTAAAATTGAAAACAAAACTTCTTTCAAAACAACTAAAAGGACTTCTCATCAAATTATTTTACGCAATGCCTGCAGAGGACCATCGGAGGAGAAGACTCCATTGAACCAACTTCTTATGGACAGTTTTTTTTTTCAACCACACAGACTATATTCTCCCACTTTTTTTTATTATTTTTTTTAAGTTTTTCATCTGTGTTGTTGTTCTACGATGAAAACAATTGCAACAGATAGTTGTAAATGAAAAAAATAAATAAAAATTAAGCAGATAAAAATATTAAAAAGATTGAACAGATATATATATATACTGGATAATATCTTAGAAAGAATTTCAACAGATAGAGAGAAAGAACCAAAGAGAGAGAAAGAAAGATTGCAACAGATCCTGATTTGACGTATTTCAACAGAAAATAAAATTGAACAGATGAAAATAAATTGAACATTGTGACTGGTTCGTTGAACAGATAAGAAATTTTGGATAGATATTTGAACAGATAAGAGATTAAAATTGAATTGATAATAAAATCTATAAAAAATTTTTGAAAAGATAGGGAAAAAAAGTGAACAGATACTCATCTTTTTTGAATATATAGACCAAAAAAAAAACAATTAAACACTAAAATGTAAATTTGAACATATAGAAAAAAAAATTCAACAGATAAATTAAGGAGTAAAATTGAAAACAAAACATCTTTCAAAACAAATAAAAGGACTTCTCATCAAAATATTTTACTCAATGCCTGCAGAGGACCATCGGAGGAGAAGACTCCATTGATCTAACTTCTTCTGGACAGTTTTTTTTTTCAACGACACAGACCATATTCTCCCACTTTTTTTTATTTATTTTTCTTTAAGTTTTTGATCTGTGTTGTTGTTCTACGATGAAACAAATTGCAACAGATTGCTGTAAATGAAAAAAAAAATTAAAAATTAAGCAGATAAAAATATTTAACGAATTGAACTAATATATATATACTGGATTATGTGAGAAAGAATTTCAACAGATAGAGAGAAAGAACCAAAGAGAGAGAAAGAAAGATTGCAACAGATCCTGATTTGGTGTATTTCAACAGATAATAAAATTGAACAGATAAAAATATATTGAACATTGTGACTGGTTTGTTGAACAGATAAGAAATTTTGAATAGATATTTGAACAGATAAGAGATTAAAAATGAATTGATAATAAAATCTAGAAAAAAATTTGAAAAGATATGAAAAAGAAGTGAACAGATAGTCAACTTTTTTGAATATATACACAAAAAAAAATTAAACACTTAAATGTAAATTTGAACAGATAGAAAAAAAATTCAACAGATAAATTAAGGAGTAAAATTGAAAACAAAACGTCTTTCAAAACAAACAGAAAGACTTCTGAGCAAATTATTTTACTCAATGCCTGCAGAGGACCATCGGAGGAGAAGACTCCATTGATCCCGCTCCTTATGTACAGTTTTTTTTTTCAAGCACACAGACCCAATTCTTCCACTTTTTTTTTTATTTAAAGTTTTTGATATGTGTTGTTGTTCTACGATGAAACAAATTGCAACAGATAGTTGTAAATGAAAAAAAAATTAAAAATTAAGCTGATAAAAATAATAAAAAAATTGAACATATATATATATACTGGATTATATATGAGAAAGAATTTCAAGAGATAGAGAGAAAGAACCAAAGAGTGAAAAAGAAAGATTGCAACAGATCCTGATTTGGTGTATTTCAACAGATAATAAAATTGAACAGATAAAAATAAATTGAACATTGTTACTGGTTTGTTGAACAGATAATAAATTTTGGATAGATATTTGAACAGATAAGAGAATAAAATTGTATTGATAACAAAATGTAGAAAAAAAAATTGAAAAGATACGGAAAAAAAGTGAACAGATAGTCAACTTTTTTGAATATATTGACAAAAAAAAATTAAACACTAAAATGTAAATTTGAACAGATATAAAAAAAATTCAACAGATAAATTAAGGAGTAAAATTGAAAACAAAACGTCTTTCAAAACAAATAAAAAGACTTCTCATCAAATTATTTTACTCAATGCCTGCAGAGAACCATCGGAGGAGAAGACTCCATTGGTCCAACTTCTTATGGACAGTTTTTTTTTTCAACCGCACAGACCATATTCTTCCACTTTTTTTTTTATTTTTATTTTTTTTAAGTTTTTGATCTGTGTTGTTGTTCTACGATGAAACAAATTGCAACAGATAGTTGTAAATGAAAAAAAAAATTAAAAATTAAGCAGATAAAAATATTAAAAAGATTGAACAGATATATATACTGGATTATATCTGAGAAAGAATTTCAACAGATAGAGGGAAAGAACCAAAGAGAGAGAAAGAAAGGTTGCAACAGATCCTGATTTGGTATATTTCAACAGATAATAAAATTGAACAGATAAAAATTAATTGAACATTGTGACTGGTTCGTTGAACAGATAAGAAATTTTGGATGGATATTTGAACAGATAAGAGAGTAAAATTGAATTGATAATAAAATCTAGAAAAAAATTTGAAAAGATAGGAAAAAAAAGTGAACACATAGTCAGCTTTTTTGAATATATAGACAAAAAAATAATAATTAAACACTTAAATGTAAATTTGAACATATAGAAAAAAAAAATTCAACAGATAAATTAAGGAGTAAAATTGAAAACAAAACGCCTTTCAAAACAAACAAAAAGACTTCTGACCAAATTCTTTTACTCAATACCTGCAGAGGACCATCGGAGGAGAAGACTACATTGATCCAGCTCCTTATGGACAGTTTTTTTTTTCAAACACAAAGAAGCCATTCTTCCACTTTCCTTTTTTTTTTTTTTTTTTAAAGTTTTTGATCTGTATTGTTGTTCTACGATGAAACAAATTGCAACAGATAGTTGTAAATGAAAAAAAAAATTAAAAATTAAGCAGATAAAAATATTTAAAAAATTGAACAGATATATATACTGGATTATATGTGAAAAAGAATTTCAACAGATAGGGAGAAAGAACCAAAGAGAGAGAAAGAAAGATTGCAACAGATCCTGATTTGGTGTATTTCAACAGATAATAAAATTGAACAGATAAAAATAAATTGAACATTGTGACTGGTTTGTTGAACATATAAGAAATTTTGGATAGATATTTTAACAGATAAGAGATTAAAATTGTATTGATAACAAAATCTTGAAAAAAATTTAAAAAGATAGGGAAAAAAAGTAAACAGATAGTCAACTTTTTTGAATATATAGACAAAAAAAATAATTAAACACTAAAATGTAAATTTGAACAGATAGAAAAAAAATTCAACAGATAAATTAAGGAGTAAAATTGAAAACAAAACGTCTTTCAAAACAAATAAAAGGACTTCTCATCAAATTATTTTACTCAATGCCTGCAGAGAACCATCGGAGGAGAAGACTCCATTGATCCAACATCTTATGGACAGTTTTTTTTTCAACCACACAAACCATATTCTCCCACTTTTTTTTATTTTTTTTTTAAAGTTTTTGATCTGTGTTGTTGTTCTACGATGAAAACAATTGCAACAGATAGTTGTAAATGAAAAAAAAATCAAAAATTAAGCAGGTAAAAATATTAAAAAGATTGAACCTATATATATATACTGGATTATATCTGAGAAAGAATTTCAACAGATAGAGAGAAAGAACCAAAGAGAGAGAAAGAAAGATTGCAACAGATCCTGATTTGGTGTATTTCCACAGATAATAAAATTGAACAGATAAAAATAAATTGAACATTGTGACTGGTTCGTTGAACAGAAAAGAAATCATGGATAGATATTTCAACAGATAAGAGATTAAAATTGAATTGATAATAAAATGTACAAAAAAATTTGAAAAGATAGGAAAAAAAAGTGAACAGATACTCTACTTTTTTGAATATGTAGACAAAAAAAAATAATTAAACACTTAAATATAAATTTGAACATATAGAAAAAAAAATTCAACACATAAATTAAGGAGTAAAATTGAAAACAAAACGTCTTTCAAAACAAACAAAAGGACTTCTCACTAAATTATTTTACTCAATGCCTGCAGAGGACCATCGGAGGAGAAGACTCAATTGATCCAGCTCCTTATGGACAGTTTTTTTTTTTCAAGCACGCGGACCATATTCTTCCACTTTTTTTTCTTTTTCTTTTTTTAGTTTTTGATCTGTGTTGTTGTTCTACGATGAAACAAATTGCAATAGATAGTTGTAAATAAAAAAAAATAAAAATTAAGCAGATAAAAATATTAAAAAATTGAACAGATATATATATACTAGATTATATGTGAGAAAGAATTTCAACAGATAGAGAGAAAGAACCAAAGAGAGAGAAAGAACCAAAGAGAGAGAAAGAAAGATTGCAACAGATCCTGATTTGGTGTATTTCAACAGATAATAAAATTGAACAGATAAAAATAAATTGAACATTATGACTGGTTTGTTGAACAGATAAGAAATTTTGGATAGAATTTTGAATAGATAAGAGATTAAAATTGAATTGATAATAAAATCTTGAAAGAAATTTGAAAACATAGGGAAAAAAAGTGAACATAGTCAACTTTTTTGAATATATAGACAAAAAAAAATATTTAAACACTAAAATGTAAATTTGAACAGATAAAAAAAAAATTCCACAGATAAATTAAGGAGTAAAATTGAAAACAAAACATCTTTCAAAACAAACAAAAGGACTTCTGACCAAATTGTTTTACTCAATGCTTGCAGAGGACCATTGGAGGAGAAGAGTCCATTGATCCAGCTCCTTATGGATAATTTTTTTTTCAAGCACACAGACCCAATTCTTCCAACTTTTTTTTTTTTTTTTTTTTCAGTTTTTTATCTATGTTGTTGTTCTACGATGAAACAAATTGCAACAGATAGTTGCAAATGAAAAAAAAATTACAAATTAAGCTGATAAAAATAATAAAAAAATTGAATAGATATACATACACTGGATTATATGTGGGAATGAATTTCAAGAGATAGAGAGAAAGAACCAAAGAGAGAAAAAGAAAGATTAAAACAGATCCTGATTTGGTGTATTTCATCATATAATAAAATTGAACAGAGAAAAATAAATTGAACATTGTGACTGGTTTGTTGAACAGATAAGAGATTAAAATTGTATTGATAACAAAATCTAGAAAAAAAATTTGAAAAGATAGGGAAAAAAAGTGAACAGATAGTCAACTTTTTTGAATATATAGACCTAAAAAATAATTAAACACTAAAATGTAAATTTGAACAGATAGAAAAAAAATTCAACAGATAAATTAAGGAGTAAAATTGAAAACAAAACGTCTTTTAAAACAAATAAATGGACTTCTCATCAAATTATTTTACTCAATGCCTGCAAAGAACCATCGGAGGAGAAGACCCCATTGATCCAACTTCGTATGGACAGTTTTTTTATTCAAACACACAGACCATATTCTTCCACTTTTTTTTTTCTTTTTTTTTAAGTTTTTGATCTGTGTTGTTGTTCTACGATGAAACAAATTGCAACAGATAGTTGTAAATGAAAAAAAAATTAAAAATTAAGCAGATAAAAATATTAAAAAGATTGAACAGATATATATATACTGGATTATATATGAGAAAGAAATTCAACAGATAGAGAGAAAGAACCAAAGAGAGAGAAAGAAAGATTGCAACAGATCCGGATTTGGTGTATTTCAACAGATAATAAAATTGAACAGATAAAAATAAATTGAACATTGTGACTGGCTCGTTGAACAGATAAGAAATTTTGGATAGATATTTCAACAGATAAGAGATTAAAATTGAATTGATAATAAAATCTAGAAATTTTTTCGAAAAGATAGGGAAAAAAAGTGAACAGATTGTCAACTTTTTTGAATATATAGACAAAAAAATATTAATTAAACACTTAAATGTAAATTTGAACATATAGAAAAAAAAATTCAACAGATAAATTAAGGAGTAAAATTGAAAACAAAACGTTTTTCACAACAAACAAAATGACTTCTGACCAAATTATTTTACTCAATGCCTGCAGGGGACCATCGGAGGAGAAGACTCCATTGATCCAACTTCTTATGGACAGTTTTTTTTTCAAGCACACAGACGCAATTCTTCCACTTTCTTTATTTTTTTTTTTTAAGTTTTTGATCTGTGTTGTTGTTCTACGATGAAACAAATTGCAACAGATAGTTGTAAATGAAAAAAAAATTTAAAAATTAAACAGATTAAAATATTAAAAAAATTGAACAGATATATATATATACTGGATTATATGTGAGAAAGAATGTCAATAGATAGAGAGAAAGAACCAAAGATAAAGAAAGAAAGATTGCAACAGATCCTGATTTGGTGTATTTCAACAGATAATAAAGTTGAACAGATAAAAAAAATTTGAATATTGTGACTGGTTCGTTGAACAGATAAGAAATTTTGGATAGATATTTGAACAGATAAGAGATTAGAATTGTATTGATAACAAAATCTAGAAAAAAATTTGAAAAGGTAGGAAAAAAAAGTGAACAGATAGTCAACTTTTTTGAATATATAGACAAAAAAAATAATTAAACACTAAAATGTAAATTTGAATAGATAGAAAAAAAATTCAACAGATAAATGAAGGAGTAAAATTGAAAACAAAACGTCTTCCAAAACAAATAAAACGACTTCTCATCAAATTATTTTACTCAATGCCTTCAGAGAACCATCGGAGGAGAAGACTCCATTGATCCAACTTCTTATGGACAGTTTTTTTTTTTAAGCACACAGACCATATTTTTCCACTTTTTTTTTTATATTTTTTTTAAGTTTTTTATCTGTGTTGTTGTTATACGATGAAACAAATTGCAATAGATAGTTGTAAATGAAAAAAAAATTAAAAATGAAGCTGATAAAAATATTAAAAAGATTGAACAGATATATATATATACTGGATTATATCTGAGAAAGAATTTCAACAGATAGAGAGAAAGAACCAAAGAGAGAAAGAAAGATTGCAACAGATCCTGATTTGGTGTATTTCAACAGATAATAAAAATGAACAGATAAAAATAAATTGAATATTGTGACTAGTTCGTTGAACAGATAAGAAATTTTGGATAGATATTTGAAAAGATAAGAGATTAAAATTGAATTGATAATAAAATCTAGAAAAAAATTTGAAAAGATAGGGAAAAAAAGTGAAAAGATAGTCAACTTTTTTTAATATATAGACCAAAAAAAAATAATTAAACACTTAAATGTAAATTTGAACATATAGAAAAAAAAATTCAACAGATAAATTAAGGAGTAAAATTGAAAACAAAACGTCTTTCAAAACAAACAAAAGGACTTCTGACCAAATTGTTTTACTCAATGCCTGCAGAGGACCATCGGAGAAGAAGACTCCATTGATCCAGCTCCTTATGGACAGTTTTTTTTTTCAAGCACACAGACCCAATTCTTCCACTTTTTTTTTTTTTTTTTTAAAGTTTTTGATCTTTGTTGTGTTTCTATGATCAAACAAATTGCAACAGATTGTTGTAAATGAAAAAAAAATTAAAAAATTAAGCAGATAAAAATATTAAAAAAGTTGAACAGATATATTTATACTAGACTATATGTGAGAAAGAATTTCAACAGATAGAGAGAAAGAACCAAAAAGATAGAAAGAAAGTTTGCAACAGATCCTGATTTGGTGTATTTCAACAGATAATAAAATTGAACAGATATAAACAAATTGAACATTGTGACCGGTTCGTTGAACAGATAAGAAATTTTGGATAGATATTTGAACAGATAAGAGATTGAAATTGAATTGATAACAAAATCTAGAAAAAATTCTGAAAAGATAAGGAAAAAAAGTGAGCAGATAGTCATTTTTTTTGAATATATAGACAAAAATAATAATTAAACAGTGAAATATAAATTTGAACATATAGAAAAAAAATTCAACATATAAATTAAGGAGTAAAATTGAAAACAAAACGTCTTTCAAAACAAATAAAAGGACTTCTCATCAAACTATTTTACTCAATGCCTGCAGAGAACCATCGGAGGAGAAGATTCCATTGACTCAGCTCCTTATGGACAGTTTTTTTTTTCAACCACACAGGCCATATTCTTCCACTTTTTTTTTTTTTTTTAAAGTTTTTGATCTGTGTTGTTGTTCTACGATGAAACAAATTGCAACAGATAGTTGTAAATGAAAAAAAAATTACAAAATTAAGCAGATAAAAATATTTAAAAAATTGAACAGATATATATATACTAGATTATATGTGAGAAAGAATTTCAACAGATAGAGAGAAAGAACCAAAGAGAGAGAAAGAAAGATTGCAATAGATCCTGATTTGGTGTATTTCAACAGATAATAAAATTGAACAGATAAAAATAAATTGAACATTGTGACTGGTTAGTTGAACAGATAAGAAATTTTGGATAGATATTTGAACAGATAAGAGATTAAAATTGTATTGATAACAAAATCTAGAAAAAAATTTGAAAAGATATGGAAAAAAAGTGAACAGATAGTCTACTTTTTTGAATATGTAGATAAAAAAAATAATTAAACACTAAGATGTTAATTTGGATAGATATAAAAAAAATTCAACAGATAAATTAATGAATAAAATTGAAAACAAAACGTCTTTCAGAACAAGCAAAATGACTTCTGACAAAATTATTTTACTTAATGCCTGCAGAGGACCATTGGAGGAGAAGACTCCATTGATCTAGCTCCTTATGTAAACTTTTTTTTTAAGCACACAGACCCAATTCCTCCAATTTTTTTTTTGTTTTTTTTTTTCTTAAAGTTTTTGATCTGTGTCGTTATTCTACGATGAAACAAATTGCAACAAATAGTTGTAAATGAAAAAAAATAAAAAATTAAGCAGATAAAAATAATAAAAAAATTGAACAGATATATATACTGGATTATATGTGAGAAATAATTTCAACAGATAAACAGAAAGAACCAAAGAGAGAGAAAGAAAGATTGCAACAGATCCTAATTTGGTGTATTTCAACAGATAATAAAATGGAACAGATAAAAATAAATTGAACATTGTGACTGGTTTGTTGAACAGATAAGAAATTTTGGATAGATATTTGAACAGATAAGAGATTAAAATTGAATTGATAACAAAATCTACAAAAAAATTTGAAAAGATAGGGAAAAAAAAGTGAACAGATAGTCAACTTTTTAGAATATATAGACAAAAAAAATAATTAAACACTAAAATGTAAATTTGAACAGACAGAAAAAAAAATTCAACAGATAAATTAAGGAGTAAAATTGAAAACAAAACGTCTTTCAAAACAAATAAAAGGACTTATCATAAAATTATTTTACTCAATGCCTGCAGAGAACCATCGGAGGAGAAGATTCCATTGATCCAGCTCCTTATGGACAAGTTTTTTTTTTCAACCACACAGACCATATTCTTCCACCTTTTTTTTTTTTTTTTTTAAAGTTTTTGATCTGTGTAGTTGTTCTACGATGAAACAAATTGCAACAGATAGTTGTAAATGAAAAAAAAAATTAAAAATTAAGCAGATAAAAATATTAAAAAAATTGAACATATATATATACTGGATTATACGTAAGAAAGAATTTCAACAGATAGAGAGAAAGAACCAAAGAGAGAGAAAGAAAGATTGCAACAGATCCTGATTTGGTGTATTTCAACAGATAATAAAATTGAACAGATAAAATTAAATTGAACATTGCGACTGGTTCGTTGAACATATAAGAAATTTTGGATAAATATTTGAACAGATAAGAGATTAAAATTGAATTGATAATAAGATCTAGAAAAAAATTTGAAAAGATAGGGAAAAAAAAGAATAGATAGTCAACTTTTTTGAATATATAGACAAAAAAAAAATAATTAAACCCTTAAATATAAATTTGAACATATAGAAAAAAAAATTCAACAAATAAATTAAGGAATAAAATTGAAAACAAAACGTCTTTCAAAACAAACAAAAGGTCTTCTGACCAAATTGTTTTGCTCAATGCCTGCAGAGGACCATCGGAGGAGAAGACTCCATTGATCCAGCTCCTTATGGACAGTTTTTTTTTTTCAACCACACAGACCCAATTCTTCCTCTTTTTTTTTTTAAATTTTTTTTTGATCTGTGTTGTTGTTCTACGATGAAACAAATTGCAACAGATAGCTGTAAATGAAAAAAAAAATTAAAAATTAAGCTGATAAAAATATTAAAAAAATTGAACAGATATATATATACTGGATTATATGTGAGAAAGAATTTCAACAGATAGAGAGAAAGAACCAAAGAGAGAAAGAAAGATTGTAACAGATCCTGATTTGGTGTATTTCAACAGATAATAAAATTGAACATATAAAAATAAATTGAAAATTGTGACTGGTTTGTTGAACAGATAAGAAATTTTGGATAGAATTTTGAGTAGATAATAGATTAAAATTGAATTGATAATAAAATCTAGAAAGAAATTTGAAAACATAAGGAAAAAAAGTGAACAGATAGTCAACTTTTTTGAAAATATAGACAAAAAAATATATTTAAACGCTAAAATGTAAATTTGAACAGAAAGAAAAAAAAATTCAACAGATAAATTGAGGAGTAAAATTGAAAACAAAACGTCTTTCAAAACAAACAAAAGGACTTCTGACCAAATTATTTTACTCAATGCCTGCAGAGGACCATCGGATGAGAAGACCCCATTGATCCAGCTCCTTATGTACAGTTTTTTTTTAAGCACACAGACCCAATTCTTCCACCTTTTTTTTTTTTAAGTTTTTGATCTGTGTTGTTGTTCAACGATGAAACAAATTGCAACAGATAGTTGCAAATGAAAAAAAAATTAAAAATTAAGCTGATAAAAATATTTAAAAAATTGAACAGATATATATACTGGATTATATGTGAGAAAGAATTTCAAGAGATAGAGGGATAGAACCAAAGAGAGAGAAAGAAAGATTGCAACAGATCCTGATTTGGTGTATTTCAACAGATAATAAAATTGAACAAATAAAAATAAATTGAACATTGTGACTGGCTTGTTGAACAGATAAGAAATTTTGGATAGATATTTGAATAGATAAGAGATTAAAATTGTATTGATAACAAAATGTAGAAATTTTTTTGAAAAGATAGGAAAAAAAAGTGAACTGATAGTCAACTTTTTTGAATATATAGACCAAAAAAAATAATTAAACACTAAAATGTAAATTTGAACAGATAGAAAAAAAATTCAACAGATAAATTAAGGAGTAAAATTGAAAACAAAACGTCTCTCAAAACAAATAAACGACTTCTCATCAAATTATTTTACTCAATGCCTGCAGAGAACCATCGGAGGAGAAGACTCCATTGATCCAACTTCTTATGGACAGTTTTTTTTTTTTTTTAAGCACACAGACCATATTCTTCCACTTTTTATATATATATTTTTTAAGTTTTTGATCTGTGTTGTTGTTCTACGATGAAACAAATTGCAACAGATAGTTGTAAATGAAAAAAAAAATTAAAAAATAAGCAGATAAAAAAATTAAAAAGATTGAACAGATATATATATACTGGATTATATATGAGAAAGAAATTCAACAGATAGAGAGAAAGAACCAAAGAGAGAGGAAGAAAGATTGCAACAGATCCGGATTTGGTGTATTTCAACAGATAGTAAAATTGAACAGATAAAAATAAATTGAACATTGTGACTGGTTCGTTGAACAGATAAGAAATTTTGGATAGATATTTGAATAGATAAGAGATTAAAATTGAATTGATAATAAAATCTAGAAATTTTTTTGAAAAGATAGGGAAAAAAAGTGAACAGATTGTCAACTTTTTTGAATATATAGACAAAAAAATAATAATTAAACACTTAAATGTAAATTTGAACATATAGAAAAAACAATTCAACAGATAAATTAAGGAGTAAAATTGAAAACAAAACGTCTTTCACAACAAACAAAAGGACTTCTGACCAAATTATTTTACTCAATGCCTGCAGAGGACCATCGGAGGAGAAGACTCCATTGATCCACCTTCTTATGGACAGTTTGTTTTTTTCAAGCACACAGACGCAATTCTTCCACTTTCTTTATTTTTTTTTTTAAGTTTTTGATCTGTGTTGTTGTTCTACGATGAAACAAATTGCAACAGATAGTTGTAAATGAAAGAAAAATTTAAAAATTAAACAGATTAAAATATTAAAAAAATTGAACAGATATATACATATTGGATTATATGTGAGAAAGAATGTCAATAGATAGAGAGAAAGAATCGAAGATAGAGAAAGAAAGATTGCAACAGATCCTGATTTGGTGTATTTCAACAGATAATAAAATTGAACAGATAAAAATAAATTGAATATAGTGACTGGTTCGTTGAACAGATAAGAAATTTTGGATAGATATTTGAACAGATAAGAGATTAAAATTGTATTGATAACAAAATCTAGAAAAAAATTTGAAAAGATAGGAAAAAAAAGTGAACAGATAGTCAACTTTTTTGAATATATAGACAAAACAAATAATTAAACACTAAAATGTAAATTTAAACAGATAGAAAAAAAATTCAACAGATAAATTAACGGGTAAAATTGAAAATAAAACGTCTTCCAAAACAAATAAAATGACTTCTCATCAAATTATTTTATTCCATGCCTTCAGAGAACCATCGGAGTAGAAGACTCCATTGATCCAACTTCTTATGGACAGTGTTTTTTTTTAAGCACACAGAACATATTCTTCCACTTTTTTTAATATTTTTTTTAAGTTTTTTTATCTGTGTTGTTGTTCTACGATGAAACAAATTGCAACAGATAGTTGTAAATGAAAAAAAAATTAAAAATTAAGCTGATCAAAATATTAAAAAGATTGAACAGATATATATATACTGGATTATATCTGAGAAAGAATTTCAACAGATAGAGAGAAAGAACCAAAGAGAGAGAGAATGATTGCAACAGATCCTGATTTGGTGTATTTCAACAGATAATAAAATTGAACAGATAAAAATAAATTGAACATTGTGACAGGTTCGTTGAACAGATAAGAAATTTTGGATAGATATTTGAACAGATAAGAGATTAAAATTGAATTGATAATAAAATCGAGAATATTTTTTGAAAAGATAGGGAAAAAAAAGTGAACAGATAGTCAACTTTTTTGAATATATAGACGAAAAAAAATAATTAAACACTTAAATGTAAATTTGAACATATAGAAAAAAAAATTCAACAGATAAATTAAGGAGTTAAATTGAAAACAAAACGTCTTTCAAAACAAACAAAAGGACTTCTGACCAAATTGTCTTACTCAATGCCTGCAGAGGACCATCGGACAAGAAGACTCCATTGATCCAACTTCTTATGGACAGTGGTTTTTTTTTCAAGCACACAGACTCAATTCTTCCACATTTTTTTTTTTTTTTTAAAGTTTTTGATTTGTGTTGTGTTTCTATGATGAAACAAATTGCAACAGATTGTTGTAAATGAAAAAAAAAATTAAAAATTAAGCAGATAAAAATATTTAAAAAGTTGAACAGATATATTTATACTGGACTATATGTGAGAGGAATTTCAACAGATAGAGAGAAAGAACCAAAGAGAGAGAAAGAAAGATTGCAATAGATCCTGATTTGGTGTATTTTAACAGATAATAAAATTGAACAGATAAAAATAAATTGAACATTGTGACCGGTTCGTTGAACAGATAAGAAATTTTAGATAGATATTTGAACAGATAAGAGATTGAAATTGAATTGATAACAAAATCTAGAAATTTTTTTGAAAAGATTGGGAAAAAAAGTGAACAGATAGTCATCTTTTTTGAATATATAGACAAAAAAATAATAATTAAACAGTGAAATATAAATTTGAACATATAGAAAAAAAAATTCAACATATAAATTACGGAGTGAAATTGAAAACAAAATGTCTTTCAAAACAAATAAAAGGACTTCTCATCAAATTATTTTACTCAATGCCTGCATAGAACCATCGGAGGAGAAGATTCCATTGATCCAGCTCCTTATGGACAGTTTTTTTTTTAACCACACAGGCCATATTCTTCCACTTTTTTTTTTTTTTTTTTTTAAGTTTTTGATCTGTGTTGTTGTTCTAGATGAAACAAATTGCAACAGATAGTTGTAAATGAAAAAAAAAATTAAAAAATTAAGCAGATAAAAATATTTAAAAAATTGAACAGATATATATATATATACTGGATTATATGTGAGAAAGAATTTCAACAGATAGAGAGAAAGAACCAAAGAGAGAGAAAGAAAGATTGCAATAGATCCTGATTTGGTGTATTTCAACAGATAATAAAATTGAACAGATAAAAATAAATTGAACATTGTGACTGGTTAGTTGAACAGATAAGAAATTTTGGATAGATATTTGAACAGATAAGAGATTAAAATTGTATTGATAACAAAATCTAGAAATTTTTTTGAAAAGATAGGGAAAAAAAGTGAACAGACAGTCCACTTTTTTGAAGATGTTAATTTGGATAAATATAAAAAAAAATTCAACAGATAAATTAAGGAGTAAAATTGAAAACAAAACGTCTTTCAGAACAAACAAAATGACTTCTGATCAAATTATTTTACTCAATGCCTGCAGACGACCATCGGAGGAGAAGACTCCATTGATCCAGCTCCTTATGTAAACTTTTTTTTTAAGCACACAGACCCAATTCCTCCAATTTTGTTTTTTATGTTTTTTTTTTCTTAAAGTTTTTGATCTGTGTTGTTATTCTACGATGAAACAAATTGCAACAAATAGTTGTAAATGAAAAAAAATTAAAAATTCAGCAGATAAAAATAATAAAAAAATTGAACAGATATATATATACTGGATTATATGTGAGAAAGAATTTCAACAGATAGAGAGAAAGAACCAAAGAGAGAGAAAGAAAGATTGCAACAGATCCTGATTTAGTGCATTTCAACAGATAATAAAATTGAACAGATAAAAATAAATTGAACATTGTGACTGGTTCGTTGAACATATAAGAAATTTTGGATAAATATTTGAACAGATAAGAGATTAAAATTGAATTGATAATAAAATCCAGAAATAAATTTGAAAACATAAGGAAAAAAAAGTGAACAGATAGTCAACTTTTTTGAATATATAGACAAAAAAAAATATTTAAACACTAAAATGTAAATTTAAACAGATTGAAAAAAAATTCAACAGATAAATTAAGGAGTAAAATTGAAAACAAAACGTCTTTCAAAACAAAGAAAAGGACTTCTGACCAAATTATTTTACTCAATGCCTGCAGAGGACCATCGGATGAGAAGACTCCAATGATCCAGCTCCTTATGCACAGTTTTTTTTAAGCAGACAGACCAAATTCTACCACTTTTTTTTTTTTTTTAAGTTTTTGATCTGTGTTGTTGCTCTACGATGAAACAAATTGCAACAGATGGTTGCAAAGAAAAAAAAATTAAAAATTAAGCTGATAAAAATAATAAAAAAATTGAACAGATATATATATACTGGATTATATGTGAGAAAGAATTTCAACAGATAGAGAGAAAGAACCAAAGAGAGAGAAAGAAAGATTGCAACAGATCCGGATTTGGTGTATTTCAACAGATAATAAAATTGAACAGATAAAAATAAATTGAACATTGTGACTGGTTTGTTTAACAGATAAGAAATTTTGGATAGATATTTGAACAGATAAGAGATTAAAATTGAATTGATAACAAAATCTAGAAAAAAATTTGAAAAGATAGGGAAAAAAAGTAAACAGATAGTCAACTTTTTTGAATATATAGACCAAAAAAAAAATAATTAAACACTAAAATGTAAATTTGAACAGATAGAAAAAAAATTCAACAGATAAATTAAGGAGTAAAATTGAAAACAAAACGTCTTTCAAAACAAATAAAACGACTTCCCATCAAATTATTTTACTCAATGCCTGCAGAGAACTATCGGAGGAGAAGACTCCATTGATCCAACTTCTTATGGACAGTTTTTTTTTTAAAGCACACAGACCATATTTTTGCACTTTTTTTTTATATTTTTTTTAAGTTTTTAATCTGTGTTGTTGTTATACGATGAAACAAATTGCAACAGATAGTTGTAAATGAAAAAAAAAATTTAAAAATTAAGCAGATAAAAATATTAAAAAGATTGAACAGATATATATACTGGATTATATCTGAGAAAGAATTTCAACAGATAGAGAGAAAGAACCAAAGAGAGAGAAAGAAAGATTGCAACAGATCCTGATTTGGTGTATTTCAACAGATAATAAAATTGAACAGATAAAAATAAATTGAACATTGTGACTGGTTCGTTGAACAGATAAAAAATTTTGGATAGATATTTTAACAGATAAGAGATTAAAATTGAATTATAATAAAATCTAGAAAAAAATTTAAAAAGATGGGGAAAAAAGTGAATAGACAGTCAACTTTTTTGAATATATAGACAAAAAAAAATAATTAAACACTTAAATGTAAATTTAAACGTCTTTCAAAACAAACAAAAGGACTTCTGACCAAATTATTTTACTTAATACCTGCAGAGGACCATCGGAGGAGAAGACTCCATTGATCCAGCTCCTTATGGATTTTTTTTTTTCAAGCACACAGACCCAATTCTGGCGCTTTTTTTTTTTTTTATGTTTTTGATCTGTGTTGTTGTTCTACGATGAAACAAATTGCAACAGATAGTTGTAAATGAAAAAATAAATTAAAAATTAAGCAGATAAAAATAATAAAAAAATTGAACAGACATATATATACTGGATTATATGTGAGAAAGAATTTCAAGAGATAAAGAGAAAGAACCAAAGAGATAGAAAGAAAGATTGCAACAGGTCCTGATTTGGTGTATTTCAACAGATAATAAAATTGAACAAATGAAAATAAATTGAACATTGTCACTTGTTTGTCGAACAGATAAGAAATTTTGGATAGATATTTGAACGGATAAGAGATTAAAATTGTATTGATAACAAAATCTGGAAAACAATTTGAAATGATAGCGAAAAAAGTGAACAGATAGTCAACTTTTTTGAATATATAGACCAAAAAAAAATAATTAAACACTAAAATGTAAATTTGAACAGATAGAAAAAAAATTCAACAGATAAATTAAGGAGTAAAATTGAAAACAAAACGTTTTTCAAAACAAACAAAAGGACTTCTCACCAAATTTTTTTACTCAATGCCTGCAGAGGAGCATCGTAGGAGAAGACTCCACTGATCCAGCTCCTTATGGATAGTTTTTTTTTTTTAAAGCACACATATCCAATTCTTCCCCCATTTTTTTTTTAAAGTTTTTGATCTGTGTTGTTGTTCTACGATTAAACAAATTGCAACAGATAGTTGTAAATGAAAAAAAATTAAAAATTAAGCAGATAAAAATAATAAAAAAATTTAACAGATATATATACTGGATTATATGTGAGAAAGAATTTCAACAGATAGAGAGAAAGAACCGAAGAGATAGAAAGAAAGATTGCAACAGATCCTGATTTGGTGTATTTCAACAGATAATAAAATTGAACAGATAAAAATAAATTGAACATTGTGACTAGTTTCTCGAACAGATATGAAATTTTGGATAGATATTTGAACAGATAAGTGATTAAAATTGAATTGATAACAAAATCTAGAAAACAATTTGAAAAGATAGGGAAAAAAAGAGAACAGATAGTCAACTTTTTTGAATATATTGACAAAAAAAATAATTAAACACTTAAATGTAAATTTGCACATATAGAAAAAAAAATTCAACAGATAAATTAAGGAGTAAAATTGAAAACAAAACGTCTTTCAAAACAAACAAAAGGACTTCTCACCAAATTATTTTACTCCATGCCTGCAGAGGACCATCGGAGGAGAAGACTCCATTGATCCAGCTCCTTATGGACAGTTTTTTTTTTTCAAGCACACAGACCCAATTCTTCCACCATTTTTTTTAAAAAGTTTTTGATCTCTGTTGTTGTTCTACGATGAAACAAATTGCATCAGATAGTTGTAAATGAAAAAAAAATTAAAAATTAAGCAGATAAAAATAATAAAAAAATTGAACAGATATATATACTAGATTATATGTGAGAAAGAATTTCAACTGATAGAGAGAAAGAACCAAAGATATAGAAAGAAAGATTGCAACAGATCCTGATTTAGTGTATTTCAACAGATAATAAAATTGAACAGATAAAAATAAATTAAACATTGTGACTAGTTTGTCGAACAAATAAGAAATTTTGGATAGATATTTGAACAGATAAGAGAGTAAAATTGAATTGATAACAAAATCTAGAAAACAATTTGAAAAGATAGGGAAAAAAAGTGAACAGATAGTCAATTTTTTTCAATATATGGACAAAAAAAGTAATTAAACACTTAAATGAAAATTTGAACATATAGAAAAAAAATTCAACAGATAAATTAAGGAATAAAATTAAAAACAAAACGTCTTTCAAAACAAACAAAAGGACTTCTCACCAAGTTATTTTACTCAATGCCTGCAGAGGACCATCGGAGGAGAAGACTCCATTGATCCAGCTCCTTATGGATATTTTTTTTTCAAGCACACAGACCCAATTCTTCCACCATTTTTTTTTATGTCTTTGATCTGTGTTGTTGTTCTGCGATGAAACAAATTGCAACAGATAGTTGTAAATGAAAAAAAAATTAAAAATTAAGAAAATAAAAATATTAAAAAAATTGAACAGATATATATATACTGGATTATATGTGAGAAAGAATTTCAACAGATAAAGAGAAAGAACCAAAGAGGGAGAAAGAAAGATTACAACAGATCCCGATTTGTTGTATTTCAACAGATAATAAAATTGAACAGATAAAAATAAATTGAACATTGTGATTGGTTTGTTGAACAGATTAGAAATTTTGGATAGATATTTGAATAGATAAGAGATTAAAATTGAATTGATAAAAAAATCTAGAAAAAAATTTGAAAAGATAGGGAAAAAAGTGAACAGATAGTCAACTTTTTTGAATATATACACAAAAAAAAATTAAACCCTTAATTGTAAATTTGAACAGATAGAAAAAAAAATTCGACAAATAAATTAAGGAGTAAAATTGATAACAAAACGTTTTTCAAAACAAACAAAAGGATTTCTCACCAAATTATTTTACTCAATGCCTGCAGAGGACCATCGGAGGAGAAGGCTCCATTGATCCAGCTCCTTATGGACAGTTTTTTTTTCAAGCACACAGACACAATTCTTCTACTTTTTTTTTTAAAAAAAGTTTTTGATCTGTGTTGTTGTTCTACGATGAAACAAATTGCAACACATAGTTGTAAATGAAAAAATAAATAAAAATTAAGCAGATAAAAATAATAAAAAAATTGAACAGATATATATATACTGGATTATATGTGAGAAAGAATTTCAACAGATAGAGAGAAAGAACCAAAGAGATAGAAAGAAAGATTGCAACAGATCCTGATTTGGTGTATTTCAACAGATAATAAAATTGAAAAGATAAAAATAAATTGAACATTGTGACTAGTTTGTCGAACAGATAAGAAATTTTGGATAGATATTTTAACAGATAAGAGATTAAAATTGAATTGATAACAAAATCCAGAAAACAATTTGAAAAGATAGGGAAAAAAAGTGAACAGATAGTCAACTTTTTTGAATATATAGACAAAAAAAAATAATTAAACACTAAAATGTAAATTTGAACAGATAGAAAAAAAATTCAATAGATAAATTAAGGAGTAAAATTGAAAACAAAACGTCTTTCAAAACAAATAAAAGGACTTCCCATCAAATTATTTTACTCAATGTCTGCAGAGAACCATCGGAGGAGAAGACTCCATTGATCCAGCTCCTTATGGATAGTTTTTTTTTGCAACCACACAGACCCAATTCTTCCACCATTTTTTTTTTGTTTAAAGTTTTTGATTTGTGTTGTTGTTCTACGATGAAACAAATTGCAACAGATATTTGTAAATGAAAAAAAAATTAAAAATTAAGCAGATAAAAATAATAAAAAAAATTTAACAGATATATATATATACTGGATTATATGTGAGAAAGAATTTCAACAGATAGAGAAAAAGAACCAAAGAGAGAGAAAGAAAGATTGCAACATATCCTGATTTGGTGTACTTCAACAGATACTTAAATTGAACAGATAAAAATAAATTGAACATTGTGACTGGTTTGTTGAACAGATAAGAAATTTTGGATAGATATTTGAACAGATAAGAGATTAAAATTGAATTGATAATAAAATCTAGAAAAAAATTTGAAAAGATAGGGAAAAAAAGTGAACAGATAGTCAACTTTTTTGAATATATAGACAAAAAAAAAATAATTAAACACTAAATTGTAAATTTGAACTGATAGAAAAAAAAATTCAACAGTTAAATTGAGGAGTAAAATTGAAAACAAAACGTGTTTTAAAACAAACAAAAGGACTTTTGACCAAATTATTTTACTCAATGGCTGCAGAGGACCATCGGAGGAGAAGACTCCGTTGATCCAGCTCGTTATGGATAGTTTTTTTTTTCAAGTACACAGACCCAATTCTCCCTTTTTTTTTTCTTTTTTTTCTTTTTTTAAAGTTTTTGATCTGTGTTGTTGTTCTACGATGAAACAAATTGCAACAGATAGTTGTAAATGAAAAAAAAACTTAAAAGTTAAGCAAATAAAAATATTAAAAAAACTGAACAGATATATATATACTAGATTATATGTGAGAAAGAATTTCAACAGATAGAGAGAAAGAACCAAAGAGAGAGAAAGAAAGATTGCAACAAATCCTTATTTGGTGTATTTCAACAGATAATAAAATTGAACAGATAAAAATAAATTGAACATTGTGACTGGTTCGTTGAACAGATAAGAAATTTTGGATAGATATTTGAACAGATAAGAGATTAAAATTGAATTGATAATAAAATCTAGAAAAAAATTTGAAAAGATATGGAAAAGAAGTGAACAGATAGTCAACTTTTTTGAATATATAGACAAAAAAAAATAATTAAACACTTAAATGTAAATTTCAACATATAGAAAAAAAAATTCAACAGATAAATTAAGGAGTAAAATTGAAAACAAAACGTCTTTTAAAACTAACAAAAGGACTTATGACCAAATTAATTTACTTAATGCCTGCAGAGGACCATCGGAGGGGAAGACTCTATTGATCCAGCTCCTGATGAACAGTTTTTTTTTTCAAGCACAATGACCCAATTCTTCCACTTTTTTCTTTTTTTTTTTTTTTTTTTTTTTTTAAAGTTTTTGATCTGTGTTGTTGTTCTATGATGAAACAAATTGCAACAGATAGTTGTAAATCAAAAAAAAATTAAAAATTAAGCGGATAAAAATATTAAAAAAAATTGAACAGATATATATATACTAGATTATATGTGAGAAAGAATTTCAACAGATAGAGAGAAAGAACCAAAGAGAGAGAAAGAAAGATTCCAACAGATCCTGATTTGGGGTATTTCAACAGATAATAAAATTGAACGGATAAAAATAAATTGAACATTGTGACTGGTTCGTTGAACAGATAAGAATTTTTGGATAGATATTTGAACAGATAAGAGATTAAAATTGAATTGATAATAAAATCTAGAAAAAGATTTGAAAAGATATGGAAAAGAAGTGAACAGATAGTCAACTTTTTTGAATATATAGAACAAAAAAAAATAATTAAACACTTAAATGTAAATTTGAACATATAGAAAAAAAAATTAAACAGATAAATTAAGGAGTAAAATTGAAAACAAAACGTCTTTCAAAACAAACAAAAGGACATCTCACCAAATTATTTTACTCAATGCATGTAGAGGACCATCGGAGGAGAAGACTCCATTGATCCAGCTCCTTATGGACAATTTTTTTTTCAAGCACAAAGACCCAATTCTTCCATTTTTTTTTAAGTTTTTGATCTGTGTTTTTATTCTATGATGAAATAAATTGCAACAGATAGTTGAAAATGAAAAAAAAAATTTAAAAATGAAGCAGATAAAAAAATTTAAAAAATTGAACAGATATATATATACTGGATTATATGTGAGAAAGAATTTCAACAGATAGACAGAAAGAACCAATGAGAGAGAAAGAAAGATTTGCAACAAATCCTGATTTGGTGTATTTCAACAGATAATAAAATCGAACAGAGAAAAATAAATTGAACATTGTGACTGGTTTGTTGAACAGATAAGAAATTTTGGATAGATATTTGAACAGATAAGAGATTAAAATTGAATTGATAACTAAATCTAGAAAAAAATTTTAAAACATAGGGGAAAAAAGTGAACAGATAGTCAACTTTTTTGAATATCTAGACAAAAAAAAATAATTAAACACTAAAATCTAAATTTGAACAGACAGTAAAAAAAAATTCAACAGATAAATTAAGGAGTAAAATTGAAAACAAAACGTCTTTCAAAACAAATAAAAGGATTTCTCATAAAATTATTTTACTCAATGCCTGCAGAGAACCGTCGGAGGAGAAGACTCAATTGATCCAGCTCCTTATGGACAGTTTTTTTTTTTTTTAAGCACACAGACCCAATTCTTCCACTTTTTTTTTTTTGATCTGTGTTGTTGTTCTACGATGAAACAAATTGCAATAGATGGTTGTAAATGAAAAAAAAAATTAAAAATTAAGCAGATAAAAATATTAAAAAAATTGAACAGATATATATATACTAGATTATATATGAGAAAGAATTTCAACATATAGAGAGAAAGAACCAAAGAGGGAAAGAAAGATTGCAACAGATCCTGATTTAGTGTATTTCAACAGATAATAAAATTGAACAGATAAAAATAAATTGAACATTGTGACTGGTTCGTTGAACAGATAAGAAATTTTGGATAGATATTTGAACAGATAAGAGATTAAAATTGAATTGATAATAAAATCTAGAAAAAGATTTGAAAAGATATGGAAAACAAGTGAACAGATAGTCAACTTTTTTGAATATATAGACCAAAAAAAAATAATTAAACACTTAAATGTAAATTTGAACATATAGAAAAAAAAATTAAACAGATAAATTAATGAGTAAAATTGAAAACAAAACGTCTTTCAAAACAAACAAAAGAAACTTCTCACCAAATTATTTTACTCAATGCCTGCAGAGGACCATCGGAGGAGAAGACTCCATTGATCCAGCTCGTTATGGACAGTTTTTTTTTTCATGCACAAAGACCCTATTCTTCCATTTTTTCGTTTTTTTTTTTTTTTTTAAAGTTTTTGATCTGTGTTGTTATTCTACGATGAAATAAATTGCAACAGATAGTTGTAAATGAAAAAAAAATTAAAAATTAAGCAGATAAAAATATTAAAAAAATTGAACAGATATATATATACTGGATTATATGTGAGAAAGAATTTCAACAGATAGAGAGAAAGAACCAATGAGAGGGAAAGAAAGATTGCAACGGATCCTGATTTGGTGTATTTCAACAGATAATAAAATTGAACAGATAAAAATAAATTGAACATTGTGACTGGTTTGTTGAACAGATAAGAAATTTTGGATAGATATTTGAACAGATAAGAGATTAAAATTGAATTGATAATAAAATCTAGAAAAAAATTTGAAAAGATATGAAAAAGAAGTGAACAGATAGTCAACTTTTTTGAATATATAGACAAAAAAAAAATAATTAAACACTAAAATGTAAATTTGAACAGACAGTAAAAAAAAATTCAACAGATAAATTAAGGAGTAAAATTGAAAACAAAACGTCTTTCAAAACAAATAAAACGACTTCTCATCAAATTATTTTACTCAAAGCCAGCAGAGAACCATCGGAGGAGAAGACTCCATTGATCCAGCTCCTTATGGACAATTTTTTTTTTCAAGCACACAGACCCAATTCTTCCACTTTTTTTTTTCAAAGTTTTTGATCTGTGTTGTTGTTCTACGATGAAACAAATTGCAACAGATAGTTGTAAATGAAAAAAAAATTAAAAATTAAGCAGATAAAAATATTAAAAAACTTGAACAGATATATATATACTAGATTATATGTGAGAAAAAATTTCAACAGATAGAGAGAAAGAACCAAATAGAGTGAAAGAAAGATTGCAACAGATCCTGATTTGGTGTATTTCAACAGATAATAAAATTGAACAGATAAAAATAAATTGAACATTGTGACTGGTTCGTTGAACAGATAAGAAATTTTGAATAGATATTTGAACAGATAAGAGATTAAAATTGAATTGATAATAAAATCTAGAAAAAAATTTGAAAAGATATGGAAAAGAAGTGAACAGATAGTCAACTTTTTTGAATATATAGACAAAAAAAAATAATTAAACACTTAAATGTAAATTTGAACATATAGAAAAAAAATTCAACAGATAAATTAAGGAGTAAAATTGAAAACAAAACGTCTTTCAAAACAAACAAAAGGTGTCACAACCCCAACCCGCCCCTAGTAGGTCGGCGCCGAGATGGCCAGTAATCCGAGATTTACCAAAGGCCTCTTCATTAAGTTCACACACATACAGAGTATACATAGGGGGCTTACATATGCGGAAGCGATAAATCAAAATACAAGTGGTCCATAAGAGCAGTGCTTAAGTTAAATGAATTGACATACATCTTACAATAGCTTTAGTACAACAAAATGAAGTACAAAATTACATCCTGACCAAAAGGCTTCTCAGCCATCAAATACAAAATACAATGAAATAACTAAAAAGCATGATCTTCAAGATGTAGCAAAACACGAATCCAAAATACATCGACAAAACACATCTAGGCGTCGTCGCCGCCCTGCTTATCACCTACATATATATAGAGAGGGTGAGCTTGGATACTCAGTGAATGGCATAAGTAATAAAGGGTTTACATGAATGATATCCGAGATCTTTTAACAAAATCATACATGGAATAAATCAAGTTCGTCTATCAAACCTTTCAAAGCTTCAAGGGATGCTTATTAACATCAATATAATACAAGAGATGACATTCCGGACAAACAACCCACGCGGTAAAACCGTCAGTGGCAAGGCAAGACAAGAGAGATCTCAAAACAATGGTGTCGTTGCATTATAGTCCCCGGACACTAAGGACTTGTGCTACAAGTGCTTATAGTCCCCTAGCACGTACGGACTTCCAAACTTTGTGCTACAAATGCTTATAGTCCCCTAGCACGTACGGACTTCCAAACTTTGTGCTACAAATGCTTATAGTCCCCTAGCACGTACGGACTTCCAAACTTTGTCATCAAACAAGATATAATACTTGGTATACAAAATAGGGATAATCATTCATGCTTACAAACTTTCCAAAACAAGGCAAAACAAGGCTTTTATCAAAACACTTTAACATAGCTTTATTAAAATACCACTCACATAGTTCTTCGAACGTCGGGGTCAGGGCGAGTCCAAGTCCTACAAACACATGGCAAGTCTATTGAATGCACTTTTAAACAAGTTTCACATGCATACAAATGATCTCGGCATTCGCCCAAAACTAAGTCAAATCATAACAAACACTGTTTCTCATTTCGGGAAAACATGCTGGGCACCAACCAGGTCTTGGCCGAGGTCCCACACCTTCTCGCCGAGGTGTGGTCCCGAGGGCCACATTCAAGGATAAATGAAGTCGGGAAAAATCTGGGTTTCCCTCTGCTCAAGAACATAAAGAACATGATCATGAAGAACATGAAGGAAATGAATGCAAGGATCATAACTTATTATTATAAAATCTGAGATTTCATGCTATGAGTTTGAAAACATGGACCTGGGTATCCATACTAGAAGATCTTGGAGAAACAAACACAAAAGCATGGATTTTAATGTAAGCTTTCGGATCAAATCATGGCTTTTCCTCAAGAACACATGAATATCATATTTTCTTTCTAAAACCAACTTTAAATCAACGCATGACATGCAAAAACAGATTTGATCATGCAATGCAGCTAGATGATCAATAAGAACAACAAAAGGAGGTGAAGATTCTAACCTCAGATCACAAATCCAACGGATCAAACACCAAGGATCAAGCTCGAAGATCGACTTCTCTCTCTAAGAACTCTACCTTCTACTTCTAGAGCTTCTCTCTCCTCAAGAACAAAGATATGATACAAATGATACATTTCTAGATTTGCCGGCTGACTTAACACTCAGCCTGGACACGTGGCAACGGTTGGTTGGTTCTATTTGAAAAGGTGACTGATTGAAAAGACAAGACTATGATAAAGCGTGTTCAACAAGCTAGGCTGCTAGGGACTCCGGCGAGTAATGACATCGGCTAAAAACAAGACTTCGGCAAGCAAAAGGGACAATGACCTCGGCTAGAAAGATCGACACTTGGCCTAGCTGTGCCACACCTCGGCCTAGATGTGCCACACTTCGGTCTAGGTCGTACCAGTCTAGGGCAAGATCACCTGGGTTCAAGGGAAACATCTCGGCCCAGATAGTACACATCTCGGCCTTGGTGATGAACACCTCGGCTTAGATAGTGATATCTCGGCCAATATGTCAGGGTGTGGGTGAAGGTTAACCAAAGAAATCCCAAGATGGTCCTAAGTGTAAGAGTATCAAAGGAGCGTCCTAGGTTCAAGATGACCTCGGCTGAACACATACACACCAATAAGGAACATAGCATTCAAGCAACACTTATGCAAGACAAGTCAAGATTTAAAATGCAAGCTTAACAAAGCAAAATCACATAAAATGCATATGAGTATGGTTAAGGTAGTGTGAGGGTTATTACATCCTACCCCCCTTAAAGAAGTTTGGTCCCCAAACTTGAGTTACCTTGATTCAAAAATAATTCCGGGTATTGATCCTTCATTCCCTTTTCCATTTCCCATGTAGCATCCTGGCCGTAATGTTCCTTCCATTCAATCTTCACCATCGGTATTGCCTTATTCCTCAACTGTCTTACTTGCCTATCGATAATACGCATTGGCCTCGCTTCATAGCTCAATTCTTCATCAACCACAATCTCAAAATGATCAATTACGTGCAGGGGATCTCGAATGTACTTCCTCAACATCGAGATATGGAACACATTGTGCACTTGACTTAATTCTGGTGGTAAAGCAAGTCTATAGGCAGTCGTGTTAATCTTCTCAAGAATTTCAAATGGCCCGATGTAACGAGGTGCTAACTTACCTTTCTTCCCAAATCTGGAAACTCTTTTCGTTGGTGAAATCTTCAGGAATACATGGTCCCCAACTTCAAATTCCAATTCTCTTCTCCTTTGGTCGGCATAGCTCTTCTGCCGACTTTGGGCAGTTCTGATCCTCTGTCGAATAAGCTTAATCTTCTCGGTTGTCACTTGAATCAGTTCGGGGCCGATCAAAACTTTATCTCCTACTTCGGTCCAACATATCGGCGATCTACACTTCCTTCCATACAAAGCTTCGTACGGTGCCATGCCAATGCTAGCTTGATAACTATTGTTGTAAGCGAATTCTACTAAAGGTAGATGTGCTCCCCAACTTCCCTTGAAATCTAGTACACATAGCCTGAGCATATCTTCAAGTGTCTGAATCGTTCTTTCTGTTTGCCCATCGGTTTGGGGGTGAAAAGCTGTGCTAAACCTCAACTCGGTTCCCAAGGCTCTTTGTAAACTTTGCCAAAATCTACAAACAAACTTCGGATCTCGATCTGAAACAATAGACATCGGCACTCCATGAAGTCTCACAATCTCATTCATATACAGTACAGCTAGTCGGTCAGCATTGAATGTAGTCTGAACAGGCAAGAAGTGTGCTGACTTAGTTAATCTGTCAATTATGACCCAAATCGAATCCATTCCTTTCTGCGTCCTCGGCAAACCAATCACGAAGTCCATGGAGATATGTTCCCATTTCCATTCAGGAATTGACAAAGGTTGAAGGAGTTCTGCTGGTCTCTGATGTTCTGCCTTCACTTGTTGACAATGCAAGCATCGGGATACGAACTCGGCTATTTCTTTCTTCATGTTCGGCCACCAAAAGGTCTGCTTGACGTCGTGATACATCTTAGTGTTTCCTGGATGAATAGCAATTTTGGAACCATGAGATTCTTGCAGAATTTTCCCTTTTAACTCTGGGATGTCGGCCACGCACAATCTTCCTTCGAACTTAAGCACTCCGTCTTCGAAGGTGTAGCCTGATCTCGGCTTGGTGATAATCTCGTCGGCTACCTTCCTTAGGAATTCATCCTCCATTTGCCTTGCTTTTACTTCCCCAATGATAGTCGGCTCCGCTGAGATCATGGCTAAACACGCCAAACTTCCCATTGACTTCCTGCTTAATGCATCGGCTACCGAGTTGGCCTTGCCTGGGTGGTACTGAATCTGCATGTCGTAGTCCTTTAATAATTCCAGCCATCTTCTCTGCCTCAAATTTAGTTCCTTCTGAGTAAATAAGTACTTCAAACTCTTGTGATCCGTGAAAACTTGGCAAGAAGCTCCATACAAGTAATGACACCAAATCTTCAAAGCGAACACCACGGCTGCTAGCTCTAAATCATGGGTAGGATAATTCTTCTCGTGAGGTTTTAACTGACGAGATGCATATGCTATGACCTTACCCCCTTGCATTAATACACAACCTAAACCCTTATGTGAAGCATCGCTATAAATCTGAAATTCCTCATTACCTGATGGAAGTACAAGGACTGGTGCTGTAACTAACCTCGTCTTCAACTCCTGGAAGGCTGACTCTCTATCTTCGGTCCATTCGTATGCCACTCCCTTCTGAGTTAACTGTGTCAGTGGTACTGCAATCCTTGAGAAGTCCTTTACAAACTTTCTGTAATAACCTGCCAAACCCAGAAAACTGCGGACCTCGGACACGTTGGTCGGCGTCGGCCAGTTTACAACGGCTTCAATCTTACTGGGATCGACAGAGATACCCTCTTCATTAATCACATGCCCCAAAAATAAAACACTGGAAAGCCAAAACTCACACTTACTCAACTTAGCATACAACTTCCTGTCCCTCAAAATCTGTAAGGCAAGTCTCAAGTGGTTTTCATGTTCAGTTTTACTCTTGGAATAGATCAGTATATCATCAATGAAGACAACTACAAACTCATCTAAATGTGGCTTGAAGACTCTGTTCATTAAGTCCATAAATGCAGCAGGGGCATTGGTTACTCCAAACGGCATTACTAAAAACTTGTAGTGACCATATCTGGTTCGGAAGGCCGTCTTCTCAACATCCTCGGCTTTAACTTTAAGCTGATGGTAGCCCGACCTAAGATCAATTTTTGAAAAGACTCGTGCTCCTTGAAGTTGATCTAGCAAATCATCAATCCTAGGCAACGGGTATTTGTTCTTAATGGTTACCTTATTAAGTTCTCTGTAGTCAATACAAAGACGAAGTGTGCCATCCTTTTTCTTAACAAATAAGAGTGGTGCTCCCCACGGTGAAGTGCTCGGCCTAACAAAACCCTTATCCAACAATTCCTGTAACTGCACTTTCAATTCCTTAAGTTCGGCTGGGGCCATCCTATAGGGTGTTTTGGAGATCAGCTGTGTTCCCGACATGATGTCCACAGTAAACTCTATTTCTCTATCGACTAAGTGGCCAGGCAATTCATTTGGAAAGACATCGGGGAATCCATTAACAACTGGGATATCGGCTAAACTAACATTTCCATTCTGATCACTCAGTATACTACACAAGTAGCCATGGCACCCTTTCTGAATTAGCTTATAGGCTTTAATGGACGAAATCAAGTAAGGCAGGGACACTACACCTCTACCCTGGAAAATAACTTTGGCTTGGTTTGAGGTTTCAGTGTGACACTCTTCGAAACACAATCAATAGTTGCATAATTCATCACTAACCAGTCCATTCCTAATATAACGTCAAAGTGGGTCATGTTTAACGGCATCAAATCGACTAATAATTCTACACCCTCAATCACAACAACACACGCCCTATAAATAGGCGCAACAATCATAGTTCTCCCAGATGGAGCAGATACATATAACACATAATCAAGGGGTTCTTGTTGTCTATTCAACTTCTCGGCAAACTTAGCAGATACGAATGAATGTGTAGAACCCGAATCAATCAATATGTATGCATCTTGAGAGCAGATTGGAAGTATACCTGACACTACTGTCTCAGCATTTTGGGTGTCTCCTGGCACTAGCGCGAAAACCCTGCCTTGCCTCGTCTGTGTCCTTCCGACGTTGCTTTCCTGTGCAGAGCCCGAGGTGCTCCCATTTTTCTTACCATCATCAATCCTTGACTTCGAACAGTCTCTCACACGGTGACCCATTTCCCCACATTCAAAATAGGCGCCTGACGCCCAACGGCAAACCTCGGAATGCGGCTTCCCACAACTTGCACACATCGGCTTAGTGTTACTTTCCTGGTTCGAGTTGCTGGAGCTGCCCACATTCGCTTTCTTCTTGGCATTAAACGGAGCTCGGCGATTATCATAGTTCTGTCTCTTTCTCTGATTCTCTCATGCATTCTGATATCGGTTCAAGTTAGCTTCTGCAAGAATAGCCTTGTCCAAGACTCCAGCATAAGTCGGCATGTTGACCATGTTGACTCTATCCTGTATCGGTCCACGCAGTCCGCTTTCAAACTTCCTAGCTTTCCTGTATTCATCACTGACCATATGAGGCGCGTACCTCGCCAACTCGGTGAAAGCACGGTCGTATTCTGCCACTGTCTTGTTTCCTTGTGTCAGAGTCTGGAACTCCGTGATCTTGCGATCTCGAACACTAAGGGGAAAATGCTTGTTGTAAAACAGTTCCAAAAATTTGGCCCAAGTTAAGTCAGGATTTCCTTCTCGGGTCATCATCCACCATCTTCAAGCGTCGTCGTCTAACGTGAATGCGGCCAATGCCACCTTCTGAGCATCTGTGCTGAGAAAGATCTCGAACAGCTTCTCCATTCCTAAAACCCACGCTTCGGCTTTCATCGGCTCTATGCCCCCTTGGAATCTTGGCGGGTTCATCTTCTTGAACTCGTTAATCAAAGTCATAGTTCCATCCCCATACAAGGCTGGCTGTGGGGACACTTGAGGTACTAAGGGAGGTGGAGGCGGAACTGCATGCCGGCCATTAGTCTGTTCGGCCTGGGTAGATGTAGCACTAGCATTCTGTTGTCTCATTTGTCTCAACTCCCGGGTCAAACCCTCAACTAGTCTTTCTAGTCGGCCCAATCTGTCTTCTGATTGATCTCGGCCAACTGGTGGTCTTCCTCTCCTCATAATGCTATGAGTATGCAAAATGTGACTTTAAAACAAAATGCGCAATAAGGTATGTATGCAAGCAACAAGCAGTTATGCCGAGATGATGCACATATTGTCAAGTAGCAAGCAACATGGTGCGATCCTAACATCTTTCTAAGGGAAATCCTATGCTCTTTAGGGCTCAAAGTGTGTGAATAACGTACTATGAGGAACTTGTGCTCTGATACCAATCTGTCACGACCCCAACCCGCCCTTAGTAGGTCGGCGACGAGATGGCCAGTAATCCGAGATTTACCAAAGGCCTCTTCATTAAGTTCACACACATACAGAGTATACATAGGGGGCTTACATATGCGGAAGCGATAAATCAAAATACAAGTGGTCCATAAGAGCAGTGCTTAAGTTAAATGAATTGACATACATCTTACAATAGCTTTAGTACAACAAAATGGAGTACAAAATTACATCCTGACCAAAAGGCTTCTCAGCCATCAAATACAAAATACAATGAAATAACTAAGAAGCATGATCTTCAAGATGTAGCAAAACACGAATCCAAAATACATCGACAAAACACATCTAGGCGTCGTCGCCGCCCTGCTCATCACCTATATATATATAGAGAGGGTGAGCTTGGATACTCAGTGAATGACATAAGTAATAAAGGGTTTACATGAATGATATCCGAGATCTTTTAACAAAATCATACATGGAATAAATCAAGTTCGTCTATCAAACCTTTAAAAGCTTCAAGGGATGCTTATTAACATCAATATAATACAAGAGATGACATTCCAGACAAACAACCCACGCGGTAAAACCGTCAGTGGCAAGGCAAGACAAGAGAGATCTCAAAACAATGGTGTCGTTGCATTATAGTCCCCGGACACTAAGGACTTGTGCTACAAGTGCTTATAGTCCCCTAGCACGTACGGACTTCCAAACTTTGTGCTACAAATGCTTATAGTCCCCTAGCACGTACGGACTTCCAAACTTTGTGCTACAAATGCTTATAGTCCCCTAGCACGTACGGACTTCCAAACTTTGTCATCAAACAAGATATAATACTTGGTATACAAAATAGGGATAATCATTCATGCTTACAAACTTTCCAAAACAAGGCAAAACAAGGCTTTTATCAAAACACTTTAACATAGCTTTATTAAAATACCACTCATATAGTTCTTCGAACGTCGGGGTCAGGGCGAGTCCAAGTCCTACAAACACATGGCAAGTCTATTGAATGCACTTTTAAACAAGTTTCACATGCATACAAATGATCTCGGCATTCGCCCAAAACTAAGTCAAATCATAACAAACACTGTTTCTCATTTCGGGAAAACATGCTGGGCACCAACCAGGTCTTGGCCGAGGTCCCACACCTTCTCGCCGAGGTGTGGTCCCGAGGGCCACATTCAAGGATAAATGAAATCGGGAAAATCCTGGGTTTCCCTCTGCTCAAGAACATAAAGAACATGATCATGAAGAACATGAAGGAAATGAATGCAAGGATCATAACTTATTATTATAAAATCTGAGATTTCATGCTATGAGTTTGAAAACATGGACCTGGGTACCCATACTAGAAGATCTTGGAGAAACAAACACAAAAGCATGGATTTTAATGTAAGCTTTCGGATCAAATCATGGCTTTTCCTCAAGAACACATGAATATCATATTTTCTTTCTAAAACCAACTTTAAATCAACGCATGACATGCAAAAACAGATTTGATCATGCAATGCAGCTAGATGATCAATAAGAACAACAAAAGGAGGTGAAGATTCTAACCTCAGATCACAAATCCAACGGATCAAACACCAAGGATCAAGCTCGAAGATCGACTTCTCTCTCTAAGAACTCTACCTTCTACTTCTAGAGCTTCTCTCTCCTCAAGAACAAAGATATGATACAAATGATACATTTCTAGATTTGCCGGCTGACTTAACACTCAGCCCGGACACGTGGCAACGGTTGGTTGGTTCTATTTGAAAAGGTGACTGATTGAAAAGACAAGACTATGACAAAGCGTGTTCAACAAGCTAGGCGGCTAGGGACTCCGGCGAGTAATGACATCGGCTAAAAACAAGACTTCGGCAAGCAAAAGGGACAATGACCTCGGCTAGAAAGATCGACACTTGGCCCAGCTGTGCCACACCTCGGCCTAGATGTGCCACACCTCGGTCTAGGTCGTACCAGTCTAGGGCAAGATCACCTGGGTTCAAGGAAAACATCTCGGCCCAGATAGTACACATCTCGGCCTTGGTGATGAACACCTCGGCTTAGATAGTGATATCTCGGCCAATATGTCAGGGTGTGGGTGAAGGTTAACCAAAGAAATCCCAAGATGGTCCTAAGTGTAAGAGTATCAAAGGAGCGTCCTAGGTTCAAGATGACCTCGGCTGAACACATACACACTAATAAGGAACATAGCATTCAAGCAACACTTATGCAAGACAAGTCAAGATTTAAAATGCAAGCTTAAAAAAGCAAAATCACATAAAATGCATATGAGTATGGTTAAGGCAGTGTGAGGGTTATTACAAAAGGACTTCTCACCAAATTATTTTACTCAATGCCTGCAGAGGACCATCGGAGGAGAAGACCCCATTGATCCAGCTCCTTATGGACAGTTTTTTTTTTCAACCACAAAGACCAAATTCTTCCATTTTTTTTTTAATAAAGTTTTTGAGTTGTGTTGTTGTTCTACGATGAAATAAATTGCAACAGATAGTTTTAAAAGAAAAAAAAATAAAAATTAAGCAGATAAAAATATTAAGAAAATTGAACAGATATATATATACTAGATTATATGTGAGAAAGAATTTCAACAGATAGAGAGAAAGAACCAAAGAGAGAGAAAGAAAGATTGCAACAGATCCTGATTTGGTGTATTTCAACAGATAATAAAATTGAACAGATAAAAATAAATTGAACATTGTGACTGGTTCATTGAACAGATAACAAATTTTGGATAGATATTTGAACAGATAAGAGATTAAAATTGAATTGATAATAAAATCTAGAAAAAAAATTTGAAAAGATATGGAAAAGAAGTGAACAGATAGTAAACTTTTTTGAATATATAGACAAAAAAAAAATTAAACACTTAAATGTAAATTTGAACATATAGAAAAAAAAATTCAACAGATAAATTAAGGAGTAAAATTGAAAACGAAACGTCTTTCAACACAAACAAAAGGACTTCTCACCAAATTAATTTACTCAATGCCTGCAGAGGACCATCGGAAGAGAAGACTCCATTGATCCAGCTCCTTATGGACAGTTTTTTTTTTCAAGCACAAAGACCCAATTTTTCCACTTTTTTTTTTTTTTAAGTTTTTGATCTGTGTTGTTGTTCTACGATGAAATAAATTGCAACATATAGTTGTAAATGAAAAAAAAAATTAAAAATTAAGGAGATAAAAATATTAAAAAAATTGAACAGATATATATATATACTGGATTATATGTGAGAAAGAATTTCAACATATAGAGAGAAAGAACCAATGAGAGAGAAAGAAAGATTGCAACAGATCCTGATTTGGTGTATTTCAACAGATAATAAAATTGAACAGATAAAAATAAATTGAACAATGTGACTAGTTTGTTAAACAGATAAGAAATTTTGGATAGATATTTGAATAGACAAGAGATTAAAATTGAATTGATAACAAAATCTAGAAAAAAATTTGAAAAGATAGGGAAAAAAAGTGAACAGATAGTCAACTTTTTTGAATATATAGACAAAAAAAAATAATTAAACACTAAAATGTAAATTTGAAAAGACAGTAAAAAAAATTCAACATATAAATTAAGAAGTAAAATTGAAAACAAAACGTCTTTCAAAACAAATAAAAGGACTTCCCATCAAATTATTTTACTCAATACCTGCAGAGAACCATCGGAGGAGAAGACTCCATTGATCCAGCTCCTTATGGACAGTTTTTTTCTTCAACCACACAGACCCAATTCTTTCACTTTTTTTTTTTTTTAAAGTTTTTGATCTGTGTTGTTGTTCTACGATGAAACAAATTGCAACAGATAGTTGTAAAAAAAATTAAAAATTAAGCCGATAAAAATAATAAAAAAATTGAACAGATATATATAGACTGGATTATATGTGAGAAAGAATTTCAACATATAGAGTGAAATAACCAAAGAGAGATAAAGAAAGATTGCAACAGATCCTGATTTGGTGTATTTCAACAGATAATAAAATTGAACAGGTAAAAATAAATTGAACATTGTGACTGGTTTGTTGAACAGATAAGAAATTTTGGATAGATATTTGAACAGATAAGAGATTAAAATTGAATTGATAACAAAATCTAGAAAAAAATTTGAAAAGATAGGGAAAAAAAGTGAACAGATAGTCAACTTTTTTGAATATATAGACAAAAAAATAATTAAACACTAAAATGTAAATTTGAACAGACAGTAAAAAAAATTCAGCAGATAAATTAAGGAGTAAAATTGAAAACAAAACGTCTTTCAAGACAAATAAAAGGACTTCTCATCAAATTATTTTACTCAATGCTTGCAGAGAACCATCGGAGGAGAAGACTCCATTGATCCAGCTCCTTATGGACAGTTTTTTTTTTCAACCACACAGACCATATTCTTCCACTTTTTTTTTTTCATCTGTGTTCTTGTTCTACGATGAAACAAATTGCATCAGATAGTTGTAAATGAATAAAAAATTAAAAATTAAGCAGATAAAAATATTAAGAAAATTGAACAGATATATATACTGGATTATATGTGAGAAAGAATTTCAACAGATAGAGAGATAGAACCAAAGAGAGAGAAAGAAAGATTGCAACAGATCCTGATTTGGTGTATTTCAACAGATAATACAATTGAACAGATAAAAATAAATTGAACATTGTGACTGGTTCGTTAAATATATAAGAAATTTTGGATAGATATTTGAACGGATAATAGATTAAAATTGAATTGATAACAAAATCTAGAAAATTAAACACTAAAATATAAATTTGAACAGATAGAAAAAAAATTCAACAGATAAATTAAGGAGTAAAATTGAAAACAAAACATCTTTCAAAACAAATAAAAGGACTTCTTCTCAAATTATTTTACTCAATGCCTGCAGAGAACCATCGGAGGAGAAGGCTCCATTGATCCAGCTCCTTATGGACAGTTTTTTTTTTCAACCACACAAACCCAATTCTTCCACTTTTTTTTTTCCTAAAGTTTTTGATCTGTGTTGTTGTTCTACGATGAAAAAAATTGCAACAGATAGTTGTAAATGAAAAAAAAATTAAAAATTAAGCAGATAAAAATAATAAAAAAAATTGAACAGATATATATACTGGATTATATGTGAGAAAGAATTTCAACAGATAGAGAGAAAGAACCAAAGAGAGAGAAAGAAACATTGTAACAGATCCTGATTTGGTGTATTTCAACAGATAATAAAATTGAACAGATAAAAATAAATTGAACATTGTGACTGGTTTGTTGAACGGTTAAGAAATTTTGGATAGATATTAGAACAGATAAGAGATTAAAATTGAATTGATAATAAAATCTAGGAAAAAATTTTAAAAGATAGGGAAAAAAGTGAACATATAGTCAACTTTTTTGAATATATAGACAAAAAAAAAATTAAAAACTAAAATGTAAATTAACAGATAAATTAACGAGTAAAATTGAAAACAAAACATCTTTCAAAACAAATAAAATGACTTCTCGTCAAATTATTTTACTCAATGCCTGCAGAGAACCATCGGAGGAGAAGACTTCATTGATCCAGCTCCTTATGGACAGTTTTTTTTTTCAACCACACAGACCTTATTCTTCCACATTTTTTTTTTTGGTCCGTGTTGTTGTTCTACGATGAAACAAATTGCAACAGATAGTTGTAAATGATAAAAAAATTAAAAATTAAGCATATAAAAATAATAAAAAATTTGAACAGATATATATATACTGGATTATACGTGAGAAAGAATTTCAACAGATAGAGAGGAAGAACCAAAGAGAGTGAAAGAAAGATTGCAATAGATCCTGATTTGGTGTATTTCAACAGAAAATAAAATTGAATAGATAAAAATAAAGTTAACATTGTGACTGGTTTGTTGAACAGATAAGAAATTTTGGATAGATATTTGAACAGATAAGAGATTGAAATTGAATTGATGACAAAATCGAGAAAAAAATTTGAAAAGATAGGGAAAAAAAGTGAATAGATAGTCAACTTTTTTGAATATATAGACAAAAAAATAATAATTAAACACTAAAATATAAATTTGAACAGATAGAAAAAAAATTCAACAGATAAATTAAGAAGAAAAATTAAAAACAAAACGTCTCTGTCACGACCCCAACCCGCCCCTAGTAGGTTGGTGCCGAGATGGCCAGTAATCCGAGATTACCAAAGGCCTCTTCCAAAAGTTCACACACAAACAGAGTATATATAGGGGGCTTACACACGCGAAAGCGTTAAATCAAAATACAAGTAGTCCATAAGAGCAGTGCATAGATCAAATGTAATGACATGCAAGGTACAGTTTTACATTCAGTTGATAACAAAATACATATTACAATCTTGATCAAAAGGCTTCTAAAGCCGACATGTGCAAAACAGTAGTTACAAGCCAAAGAAGCATAATCTTCAAGATTTGCCGACGTAAAACAAATTGCCGACATAAGACAAGTCAAGCCGACATATCAAAACCCCAAAACAAGCTTTGGAAACATCTAGGCGTCGCCGCCGTCCTGCTCAGCACCTACATATATATAGAGAGGGGTGAGCTTGGGAACTCAGTGAATGGTACTAATAATAAAGGTTTTTGCATGAATATAGCCGAAGTCTGCCCAAACAAAACATATCAAACCATACGAGTACCCATCAAGATCTCTCCAAGGCAAAACATGTCAACACCATACAAACCTTAGCCGAGGTTCTTCCAAGGCAAAACACATCAAATCTTTACAAAATAAGGGATGGACCGTATTCATCCAACAAGTCTCACAAGTCTTGAGGGATACTTACTAACATCGGCAAAATACAAATCAAGCTTTCCGAACAACAAATCCACGCGGTAAACCGTCAGTGGCAAACAAGGGGTGTGCAATCCGTAATCGATTAACCAAGGGTACTGCGAAAGTTTATAGTCCTCCAGCACAAGGGACTTGTGTTACTTAGGCCCGTAGCCCTTTTTAACACGGTAATCTTTCAAGAAAGGACCGTATCCTTTTTAACTCATTGGTACTGCGAAAGTTTATAGTCCTCCAGCACAAGGGACTTGTGTTACTTAGGCCCGTAGCCCTTTTTAACACGGTAATCTTTCAAGAAAGGACCGTATCCTTTTGTACTTAGTGCTACGAAAGTTTAGAGTCCTCTAGCACAAGGGACTTTTTAAAGATAACATCAAAACAAGGCTTACACGAGATACGTCAAAATAGGCTAGACATTCATGCTTATCAAATACTTTCATCAAAACAAAGCAAAGCAAGATTTATCAAAAGCTTTATAACATAGCTTTATTAGAAATACCACTCACCTAGATCTTCTCGGGTGTAGGCTCAAAGCAAGGGTCAAAGTCCTACAATCACATGGCAAAATCACATTCTCAAAACAGCTTTACGTACATGCAAATGATCTCGGCATTCTCACTAGATCCAAGTCAAATAACAAAACAAATCATGCCGGAAGTTTAAACATGGCTTCCATCTCATGAAGACACACACGGGGTACCAGCCAGGCCTTTGCCGAGGTCCCACACCTCCTTGCCGAGGTGTGAACCTGGTGGCCACAACCAAAGCATAGTCGGGAAAACTTGGGTTTCCCTTTGAAGAACATGAAGAACAAATCATCAAGAATCGTCAAAAACATGCTTGCTTAAATCACAACTCGTTTTTACAAAAATCTGAGGTTTCATGCCAAGAGTTTCGAGACATGGACTTGGGTACCCATACAAGAAGATCATGCAAAAACAAACACAAAAACATGATTCTAGTTCCAACTTTTCGGATCAAAACAAGACACTTCTTCAAGAACACATGAACATCATTTTTCTCTTTCAACACAAATAAAACGACTTCTCATCAAATTATTTTACTCAATGCCTGCAGAGAACCATCGGAGAAGAAGACTCCATTGATCCAACTTCTTATGGACAGTTTTTTTTTTCAACAACACAGACCATATTCTTCCACTTTTTTTATTTTATTTTTTTTAAGTTTTTTATCTGTGTTGTTGTTCAACGATGAAACAAATTGCAACAAATAGTTGTAAATGAAAAAAAAATTAAAAATTAAGCAGATAAAAATATTAAAAAAATTGAACAGATATATACATATACTAGATTATATGTGAGAAAGAATTTCAACAGATAGAGAGAAAGAACCAAAGAGAGAGAAAGAAAGATTGCTACAGATCCTGATTTGGTGTATTTCAACAGATAATAAAATTAAACAGATAAAAATAAATTGAAAATTGTGACTGGTTCGTTGAACAGAAAAGAAATTTTGGATAGATATTTGAACAGATAAGAGATTAAAATTGAATTGATAATAAAATCTAGAAAAAAATTTGAAAAGATAAGGAAAAGAAGTGAACAGATAGTCAACTTTTTTGAATATATAGACAAAAAAAAAATAATTAAACACTTAAATGTAAATATGAACATATAGAAAAAAATTCAACAAATAAATTAAGGAGCAAAATTGAAAACAAAACGTCTTTCAAAACAAACAAAAGGACTTCTGACCAAATTATTTTACTCAATGCCTACAGAGGACCATCGGAGGAGAAGACTCCATTGATCCAGCTCCTTATGGACAGTTTTTTTTTTCAACCACACAGACCCAATTCTTCCACCTTTTTTTTTTTTTAAGTTTTTGATCCGTGTTGTTGTTCTACGATGAAACAAATTGCAGTAGATAGTTATAAATGAAAAAAAAATTAAGCAGATAAAAATAATAAAAAAATTGAACAGATATATATATACTGGATTATATGTGAGAAAAAATTTCAATAGACAGAGAGAAAGAACAAAAGAGAGAGAAAGAAAGATTGCAACAGATCCTGATTTGGCGTATTTCAACAGATAATAAAATTGAACAGATAAAAATAAATTGAACATTGTGACTAGTTTGTTGAACAGATAAGAAATTTTGGATAGATATTTGAATAGGTAAGAGATCAAAATTGAATTGATAACAAAATCTAGAAAAAAATTTGAAAAGATAGGGAAAAAAAGTTAACAGATAGTCAACTTTTTTGAATATATAGACAAAAAAAAATAATTAAACACTAAAATGTAAATTTGAACAGATAGAAAAAAAATTGAACAGATAAATTAAGGAGTAAAATTGAAAACAAAACGTCTTTCAAAACAAACAAAAGGACTTCTCACCAAATTATTTTACTCAATGCCTGCAGAGGACCATCGGAGGAGAAGAGTCCATTGATCCAGCTCCTTATAGACATTTTTTTTTCAAGCACATAGACCATATTCTTCCACTTTTTTTTTTTTTTTATCTGTGTTGTTCTACGATGAAACAAATTGCAACATATAGTTGTAAATGAAAAAAAATTAAAAATTAAGCAGATAAAAATATTTAAAAAATTGAACAGATATATATATACTGGATTATATGTGAGAAAGAATTTCAACAGATAGAGAGAAAGAAACAAAGAGAGAGAAAGAAAAATTGCAACAGATCCTGATTTGGTATATTTCAACAGATAATAAAATTGAACAGATAAAAATAAATTGAACATTGTGACTGGTTCGTTGAACAGAAAAGAAATTTTGGATAGATATTTGAACAGATAAGAGATTAAAATTGAATTGATAACAAAATCGAGAAAAAAATTTGAAAAGATAGGGAAAAAAAGTGAACCGATAGTCAACTTTTTTCAATATATTGACAAAAAAATAATTAAACACTAAAATGTAAATTTGAACAGATGGAAAAAAAAATTCAACAGATAAATTAAGGAGTAAAATTGAAAACAAAACGCCTTTCCAAAAAAAAAAAAAAGGACTTCTCATCAAATTTTTTTACTCAGCGCCTGCAGAGAACCATCGAAGGAGAAGACTCTATTGATCCAGCTCCTTATGGACTGTTTTTTTTTTCAACCACACAGACCCAATTCTTTCACTTTTTTTTTTTGATCTGTGTTGTTCTACGATGAAACAAATTGCAACAGATAGTTGTAAATGAAAAAAAAAATTAAAAATTAAGCAGATAAAAATATTTTAAAAATTGAAAAGATATATATATACAGGATTATATGTGAGAAAGAATTTCAAGAGATAGAGAGAAAGAAACAAAGAGAGAGAAAGAAAAATTGCAACAGATTCTGATTTGGTGTATTTCAACAGATAATAAAATGGGACAGATAAAAATAAATTGAACATTGTGACTGGTTCGTTGAACAGATAAGAAATTTTGGATAGATATTTGAATAGATAAGAGATTTAAATTTTATTGATAACAAAATCTAGAAAAAAAAAAATTGAAAAGATAAGGAAAAAAAGTGAACAGATAGTTAACTTTTTTCAATATATTGACAAAAAAATAATTAAACACTAAAATGTAAATTTGAACAGATAGAAAAAAAAATTCAACAGATAAATTAAGGAGTAAAATTGAAAACAAAACGCCTTTCAAAACAAAAAAAAGGACTTCTCATCAAATTTTTTTACTCAATGCCTGCAGAGAACCATCGGAGGAGAAGACTCCATTGATCCAGCTCCTTATGGACAGTTTTTTTTTTCAACCACACAGACCCAATTCTTTTACTCTTTTTTTTTTTAAAGTTTTTAATCTGTGTTGTTGTTCTACGATGAAACAAATTGCAACAGATAGTTGTAAATGAAAAAAAAATTAAAAATTAAGCAGATAAAAATAATAAAAAAATTGAACAGATATATATATACTGGATTATATGTGAGAAAAATTTCAACAGACAGAGAGAAAGAACCAAAGAGAGAGAAAGAAAGATTGCAACAGATCCTGATTTGGTGTATTTCAACAGATAATAAAATTGAACAGATAAAAATAAATTGAACATTGTGACTGGTTCGTTGAACAGATAAGAAATTTTGGATAGATATTTGAGCAGATAAGAAATTAAAATTGAATTGATAACAAAATCGAGAAAAAAATTTGAAAAGATAGGGAAAAAAAGTGAACAGATAGTCAACCTTTTTCAATATATTGACAAAAAAATAATTAAACACTAAAATGTAAATTTGAACAGATAGAAAAAAAATTCAACAGATAAATTAAGGAGTAAAATTGAAAACAAAACGCCTTTCAAAACAAAAAAAGGACTTCTCATCAAATTTTTTTACTCAATGCCTGCAGAGAACCATCGGAGGAGGAGACTCCATTGATCCAGCTCCTTATGGACTTTTGTTTTTTCAACCACACAGACCCAATTCTTCCACTTTTTTTTTTTATCTGTGTTGTTGTTCTACGACAAAACAAATTTCAACAGATAGTTGTAAATGAAAAAAAAATTAAAAATTAAGCAAATAAAAATAATAAAAAAATTGAACAGATATATATATACTGGATTATATATGAGAAAGAATTTCAACAGATAGAGTGAAAGAACCAAAGAGAGAGAGAAAGAAAGATTGCAACAGATCCTGATGTGGTGTATTTCAATAAAAAATAAAATTGAACGGGTAAAAATAAATTGAACATTGTGACTGGTTTGTTGAACAGATCAGAAATTTTGGATAGATATTTGAACAGATAAGAGATTAAAATTGAATTGATAACAAGATCGAGAAAAAAATTTGAAAAGATAGGGAAAAAAAGTGAACAGATATTCAACTTTTTTGAATATATAGACAAAAATAATAATTAAACACTAAAATGTAAATTTGAACAGATAGAAAAAAAAAATTCAACAGATAAATTAAGGAGTAAAATTGAAAACAAAACGTCTTTCAAAACAAAGAAAATGACTTCTCGTCAAATTATTTTACTCAATGCCTGTAGAGAACCATCGGAGGAAAAGACTCCATTGATCCTGCTCCTTATGGACAGTTTTTTTTTCAACCACACAGACCCAATACTTCCACCTTTTTTTATTTTATTTTTTATTTTTTTTTAAGTTTTTGATCTGTGTTGTTGTTCTGCGCGGAAACAACTTGCAACAGATAATTGTAAATGAAAAAAAAATTAAAAATTAAGCAGATAAAAATAATAAAAAAATTGAACAGATATATATATACTGGATTATATGTGAGAAAGAATTTCAACAGATAGAGAGAAAGAACCAAAGAGAGAGAAAGAAAGATTGCAACAGATCCTGATTTGGTGTATTTCAACAGATAATAAAATTGAACAGACAAAAATAAATTGAACATTGTGACTGGTTTGTTGAACAGATAAGAAATTTTGGATAGATATTTGAACAGATAAGAGATAAAAATTGAATTGATAACAAAATCGAGAAAAAAACTTGAAAAGATAGGGAAAAAAAGTGAATAGATAGTCAGCTTTTTTGAATATATAGACAAAAATAATAATTAAACACTAAATTGTAAATTTGAACAGATAGAAAAAAAATTCAACAGAAAAATTAAGGAGTAAAATTGAAAACAAAACGTCTTTCAAAGCAAATAAAAGGACTTCTCATCAAATTATTTTACTCATTGCCTGCAGAAAACCATCAGAGGAGAAGACTCCACTGATCCAGCTCCTTATGGACAGTTTTTTTTTCAACCACACAGACCCAATTCTTTTACTTTTTTTTTTTTAAGTTTTTAATCTGTGTTGTTGTTCTACGATGAAACAAATTGCCTGTTCGGATGAAAATTGAGAAAAAAATTTGAAAATATAGGGAAAAAAAGTGAACAGGTGGTCAACTTTTTTGAATATATAGACAAAAAAAAAATAATTAAACACTAATATGTAAATTTGTACAGATAGGAAAAAAAATTCAACAGATAAATTAAGGAGTAAAATTGAGAACAAAACGTCTTTCAAAACAAACAAAAAACTTCTGACCAAATTATTTTACTCAATGCCTGCAGAGGACCATCGGAGGAGAAGACTCCATTGATCCAGCTCCTTATGGATAGTTTTTTTTTTGAAGCACACAGACCCAATTCTTCTACTCTTTTTTTTTTTTTTAAGTTTTTGATCTGTGTTGTTGTTCTACGATGAAACAAATTGCAACAGATAGTTGAAAGTAAAAAAAATTAAAAATTAAGTAGATAAAAATATTAAAAAAATTGAACAGATATATATAAACTAGATTATGTGTGAGAAATAATTTCAACAGATAGAGAGAAAGAAAGATTGCAACAGATCTTGATTTGGTGTATTTCAACAGATAATAAAATTGAACAGATAAAAATAAATTGAACATTCTGACTGGTTTGTTGAACAGATAAGAAATTTTGGATAGATATTTGAACAGATAAGAGATTAAAATTGAATTGATAATAAAATATAGAAAAAAAATGTGAAAAGATAGGGAAAAGAAGTGAACATATAGTCAACTTTTTTGAATATATAGACAAAAAATAATAATTAAACACTTAAATGTAAATTTGAACATATAGAAAAAAAAATTCAACAGATAAATTAAGGAGTAAAATTGAAAACAAAACGTCTTTCAAAACAAACAAAAGGAATTCTCACCAAATTATTTTACTCAATGCTTGCAAAGGACCATCGGAGAAGAATACTCCATTGATGCAGCTCCTTATGGACAGTTTTTTTTTTCAACCACACAGACCCAATTCTTCCACCTTTTTTTTTTTTTAAAGTTTTTGATCCGTGTTGTCGTTCTACAATGAAACAAATTGCAACAGATAGTTGCAAATGAAAAAAAAAATAAAAATTAAGCAGATAAAAATAATAAAAATTGAACATATATATATATTTGGATTATATGTGAGAAAACATTTCAACAGATAGAGAGAAAGAACCAAAGAGAGAGAAAGAAAGATTGCAACAGATCCTGATTTGGTGTATTTCAACAGATAATAAAATTGAACAGATAAAATAAATTGAACATTGTGACTAGTTTTTTGAACAGATAAGAAATTTTGGATAGATATTTGAACAGATAAGAGATCAAAATTGAATTGATAACAAAATCTAGAAAAAAATTTGAAAAGATAGGGGGAAAAAAGTTAACAGATAGTAAACTTTTTTGAATATATAGACAAAAAAAATAATTAAACACTTAAATGTAAATTTGAACATATAGAAAAAATATTCAATAGATAAATTAAGGAGTAAAATTGAAAACAAAATGTCTTTCAAAATAAACAAAAGGACTGCTCACCAAATTATTTTACTCAATGCTTGCAGAGGACCATCGGAGTAGAAGAGTCCATTGATCCAGCTCCTTATAGACATTTTTTTTTTCAAGCACACAGACCATATTTTTCCACTTTTTTTTTAAAAGTTTTTGATCTGTGTTGTCGTTCTACGATGAAACAAATTGCAACAGATAGTTGTAAATGAAAAAAAAATTAAAAATTAAGCGGATAAAAATATTTAAAAAATTGAACAAATATATATACTGGATTATATGTGAGAAAGAATTTGAACAGATAGAGAGAAAGAACCAAAGAGATAGAAAGAAAGATTGCAACCGATCCTGATTTGGTGTATTTCAACAGATAATAAAATTGAACAGATAAAAATAAATTGAACATTGTGACTGGCTCGTTGAACGGATAAGAAATTTTGGATAGATATTTGAACAGATAAGAGATTAAAATTGAATTGATAATAAAATCGAGAAAAATATTTGAAAAAATAGGGAAAAAAAAGTGAACAGATTGTCAACTTTTTTGAATATATAGAAAAAAAAAATAATTAAACACTAAAATGTAAATTTGAACAGATAGAAAAAAATTCAACAGATAAATTAAGGAGTAAAACTGAAAACAAAACGTCTTTCAAAACAAACAAAAGGACTTCTGACCAAATTTTTTTACTCAATGCCTGCAGAGGACCATCGGAGGAGAAGACTCCATTGATCCGGCTCCTTATGTACAGTTTTTTTTTTCAAGCACACAGACCCAATTCTTCCACTTTTTTATTTTTAATTTTATTTTTTTTTAAGTTTTTTATCTGTGTTGTTCTACGATGAAACAACTTGCAACAGATAGTCGTAAATGAAAAAAAAAATTAAAAATTAAGCAGATAAAAATAATAAAAAAAATTGAACAGATATATATACACTGGATTATATGTGAGAAAGAATTTCAACAGATAGAGAGAAAGAACCAAAGAGAGAGAGAGAAATATTGCAACCGATCCTGATTTGGTGTATTTCAACAGATAATAAAATTGAACAGATAAAAATAAATTAAACATTGTGACTGGTTTGTTGAAAAGATAAGAAATTTTGGATAGATATTTGAACAGATAAGAGATTAAAATTGTATTGATAACAAGATCTTGAAAAAAATTTGAAAAGATAGGGAAAAAAATGAACACATAGTCAACTTTTTTGAATATATAGAATAAAAAAAAATTATACACTAAAATGTAAATTTGAACAGATAGAAAAAAAATTCAACAGATAAATTAAGGAGTAAAATTGAAAACAAAACGTTTTTTAAAACCAATAAAAGGACTTCTCATCAAATTATTTTACTCTATGCCAGCAGAGAACCATCGGAGGAGAAGACTCCATTGACCCAACTTCTTATGGACAGTTTTTTTTTTCAACCACAGAGACCATATTCTTCCACTTTTTTATTTTTTATTTTTTAAGTTTTTGATCCTTGTTGTTGCCCTTCGACGAAAGAAATTGAAACAGATAGTTGTAAATGAAAAAAAAATTAAAAATTAGGCAGGTAAAAATATTAAAAAATTGAACAGATATATATATACTAGATTATATCTGAGAAAGAATTTCAACAGATGGAGAGAAAGAACCAAAGAGAGAGAAAGAAAGATTGCAACAGATCCTGATTTGGTGTATTTCAACAGATAATAAAATTGAACAGATAAAAATAAATTGAACATTATGACTGGTTTGTTGAACAGATAAGAAATTTTGGATAGATATATGAACAGATAAGAGATTAAAATTGAATTGATAATAAAATCTAGAAAAAAATGTGAACAGATAGACAACTTTTTTGAATATATAGACCAAAAAAAAATTAAACACTAAAACGTAAATTTGAACGGATAGAAAAAAAATTCAACAGATAAATTAAGGAGTAAAATTGAAAACAAAACGTCTTTCAAAACAAACAAAAGGACTTCTGACCAAATTATTTTACTCAATGACTGCAGAGGACCATCGGAGGAGAAGAGTCCATTGATCCAGTTCCTTATGGACAGTTTTTTTTTTTCATGCACACACACCCAATTCTTCCACTTTTTTTTATTATTATTTTTTTTAAGTTTTTGATCTGTGTTATTGTTCTACGATTAAAAAAATTGCAACAGATAGTTGTAAATGAAAAAAAAAATTAAAAATTATGCAGATAAAAATATTAAAAAATTGAACAGATATATACATACTGGATTATATGTGAGAAAGAATTTCAACAGATAGAGAGAAAGAACCAAAGATAGAGAAAGAAAGATTGCAACAAATCCTGATTTGGTGTATTTCAACAAATAATAAAATTGAACAGATAAAAATAAATTGAACATTGTGACTGGTTCGTTGAACAGATAAGAAATTTTAGATAGATATTTTAACAGATAAGAGATTAAAATTGAATTGATAACAAAAGCTAGAAAAAAATTTTGAAAGATAGGGAAAAAAAGTGAACAGATAGTCAACTTTTTTGAATATATAGACAAAAAAAATAATTAAACACTAAAATGTAAATTTGAACAGATAGAAAAAAAAAATTCAACTGATAAATTAAGGAGTAAAATTGAAAACAAAACGTCTTTCAAAACAAACAAAAGGACTTCTGACCAAATTATTTTACTCAATGCCTGCAGAGGACCATCGGAGCAGAAGACTCCATTGATCCAGCTCCTTATGGACAGTTTTTTTTTTCAAGCACACAGACCCAATTCTTCCACTTTTCTTTTTTTTTAAAGTTTTTGATCTGTGTTGTTGTTCTACAATGAAACAAATTGCAGCAGATAGTTGCAAATGAAAAAAAAAATTAAAAATTAAGCAGATAAAAATAATAAAAAAATTGAACAGATATATATATACTAGATTATATATGAGAAAGAATTTGAAGAGATAGAGAGAAAGAATCAAAGAGAGAGAGAGAAAGATTACAACATATCCTGATTTGGTGTATTTCAACAGATAATAAAATTGAACAGATAAAAATAAATTGAACATTGTGACTGGTTTGTTGAACAGATAAATAATTTTGGATAGATATTTGAACAGATAAGAGATTTAAATTGAATTGATAACAAAATGAAGAAAAAAATTTGAAAAGATAGAGAAAAAAAGTGAACAGATAGTCAACTTTTTTGAATATATAGACAAAAAAAAATAATTAAACACTAAAATGTAAATTTGAACAGATAGAAAAAAAATTCAACAGATAAATTAAAGAGTAAAATTGAAAACAAAACGTTTTTCAAAACCAATAAAAGGACTTCTCATCGAATTATTTTACTCATTGCCAGCAGAGAACCGTCGGAGGAGAAGACTCCATTGATCCAACTTCTTATGGACAGTTTTTTTTTTCAACCACACAGACCATATTCTTCCACTTTTTTATTTTATTTTTAATTTTTTTTTAAAGTTTTTGATTTGTTGTTGCTCTACGATGAAAGAAATTGCAACAGATAGTTGTGAATGAAAAAAAAATTAAAAATTAAGCTGATAAAAATATTAAAAATATTGAACAGATATATATACTGGATTATATGTGAGAAAGAATTTCAACAGATAGAGAGAAAAAACCAAAGAGAGAGAAAGAAAGATTGCAACAGATCTTGATTTGGTGTATTTCAACAGATAATAAAATTGAACAGATAAAAATAAATTGAACATTGTGACTGGTTTGTTGAACAGATAAGAAATTTTAGATAGATATTTGAACAGATAAGATATTAAAATTGAATTAATAATAAAATCTAGAAAAAAATTTGAAAACATAGGAAAAAAAAGTAAACAGATAGTCAACTTTTTTGAATATATAGACAAAAAAAAATTAAACACTAAAATGTAAATTTGAACAGATAGAAAAAAAATTCAACAGATAAATTAAGGAGTAAAATTGAAAACAAAAGGACTTCTGACCAAATTATTTTACTCAATGACTGCAGAGGACCATCGGAGGAGAAGAGTCCATTGATCCAGCTCCTTATGGACAGTTTTTTTTTTCAAGCACACAGACCCAATTCTTCCACTTTTTTTTTTTTTAAGTTTTTGATCTGTGTTGTTGTTCTACAATGAAAAAAATTGCAACAGATAGTTGTAAATGAAAAAAAAATTAAAAATTAAGCAGATAAAAATATTAAAAAAATTGAACAGATATATATATACTGGATTATATGTGCGAAAGAATTTCAACAGATAGAGAGAAAGAACCAAAGATAGAGAAAGAAAGATTGCAACAAATCCTGATTTGGTGTATTTCAACAGATAATAAAATTGAACAGATAAAAATAAATTGAACATTGTGACTGGTTTGTTGAACAGATCAGAAATTTTGGATAGATATTTGAACAGATAAGAGATTAAAATTGAATTGATAATAAAATCTAGAAAAAAATTTGAAAAGATAGGAAAAAAAGTGAACAGATAGTCAACTTTTTTGAATATATAGACAAAAAAAATAATGAAACACTAAAATGTAAATTTGAACAGATAAAAAAAAATTCAACAGATAAATTAAGGAGTAAAATTGAAAATAAAACGTCTTTCAAAACAAACAAAAGGACTTCTGACCAAATTATTTTACTCAATGCATGCAGAAGCCCATCGGAGGAGAAGACTCCATTGATCCAGCTCCTTATGTATAGTTTTTTTTTTCAAGCACACAGACCCAATTCTTCCACTTTTTTTTTTTTTTTTTTTTTTTTTTAAGTTTTTGATCTGTGTTGTTGTTCTACGATGAAACAAATTATGTGATGACCTAAGTTTATATAAAAAATAAATAAATAAATAAATTTATTAAAGAACATGATCAAAATGGTGGAGCAATGGAATATATGCTTTTGAGAGAAAAGTTGGGACAAGAGTGAGTGGGAAGTTCTTTTTATTTTTTTTAATATATATCTCCCTCTCACTTTGGGAGAGAGTCACTACATTTCAGCTGGACTCTGTTTCGGTGGTAAATTACATATCCAGTGAGGATTTCCAATATTCAATTATTTAGAACAACTTTCCAGATCATGGAGAAGAATATGGAACGAGTGGAATGGATTTTCGGGAAGAGCTTTCATATGTGTGGGTGGAGAATTGTTATGCAAGAGAGAATGATAGGAGAGGGGAGACAACAATGATAAAAGAGTAAAGAATATTATCTAGAGAGAGAGAGGTGGGTCTGATTGTTTTCTTTATACTATACACACATACACTTGCTTTCTCTCTCTAAGGGTCTCTCTCTCATTTCTTTTGATTGGATCTAAAAAATTTGCTTATCAGCCGTTGGAGGAAGCTAAAGGTAATGAGCTGAATGCAAAGCGGATCAAGGAGTATAGGCGCAAGGTTGAGTCCGAATTGTCGAGCATTTGCAGTGACATTATGAGTATGATCGATGACTATCTTATTCCATCTTCTTCTGCTGGTGAATCATCAGTGTTTTTCTATAAAATGAAAGGGGATTACTATTGTTATTCCGCTGAGTTTAAGTTCGGTAAGGAGAAGAAGGAGGCCTTGTCAGTGCACTTATGGGTATGTCTATAATTCTCACAGTAAACCCAATTCTAGTTATGGGTTTTATAGCAGAGGTTTCGCAGCTATTCGAGAGATTCAAAGCTGCTTTTATTCGGAACAATATCGATACTTGTTCCAAACTCCTCTCTCAGCTTAAGAGCCTGCCACCATTGTTTGAAGAAACTCCCAATGCAGTTCATGAGTTGACATTAGCAAGGGATGTATATGAGCATGCAGCTGTTTTAAGTGTGAAAACGGTGTGATTGATGGTGGGGTTGGAGTGGATACTCCGTGGCGGTGCTCTACTGCTCCTTCAGTTGTGGGTTCACCGTGATTCAGCTGCTGGTATAACCAGCCCGTGCGCTGTGTGTATGAAAGAAGATATAGTGGTATGGACGTGCTCCAGGTGCGGCTGGACGTAATTACAAGTATAGTCTGTAGGTGGGGTGCGTCTTTTTGGGGAAGAGAGACGCACACACAGCTTGTTTTGCCACTCAGGTTTGCTTTTTGAATTGTTTATTGGTAATGAAACTGTGTTGGTATTATAGAAATAGTGGACTGGTTTGTTGACCGAGTTTAATTGTTTTGCAAAACGTTGCTCTTTGGCACATAGGTTTATATATATATATATTATTTATATAATATATAAACATGTAATTTGGTGAGTTGTATATTATATATATATATATATATGTAATTTAGTGGGCCAGGTTAGCTTTATATGGCAGGTTATTTGAGTTGGATTGTTTTGAAGGTCCATTGAGACGAGTATTGATTTCTTGCATGTGCATCGTAAACTCAAAGCTTGACGATGGATACCAAGAGTGAACATTGACTAAGGATAATGAAATTTGGATTAAGATCGAGAGGATGGGAAATTATTTCACATGCTATAAGTTTGCATCAAGAATATGGTAGCATGTGTGCAACTTTGGAGTTTCAACCTTATTTTGCTCATCTTCTCTTCTTGGCTTGAGGTAGGGATATCCTACTCCTCTCTATGAGCTTTGTCTTTAAATTTTAGCATTTTGATATGTTGGGGGTTGTTGGGTAATTTTGAGAAAGTTTGGATCTTTGTGTAATTTTACAAAAGTTGGGGTTTTTATATATATAAAACCTATATGCATGTTTGGCATGAAGAAATGGTATTAATGTTGAAACATTGATGAAAATGGAACCCTAAGGGTTGTAATGTTATTTATGGAAAATGCCCTAATTACATAGATTAATTAATTTGTATAATTAATTGTGAGAAATGAGGAATTGAAATGAAAAAGTTGAGATTGGGAATGTATGAGATTAAAGGGTGTAGTTGGATTATTTATCGCTCACCTAGTTGAAATGCTGATATAATAATCATTTTGTGCATTTATTTCCTGTTTAGAGATAACTGCTTTGGGCTATCGGTAGAGGATAGTCTTGATTGTTGTAGACAATGCATGATGATCAGGAAAACGAAAACTAATCAATGGAATGTGTCATAGAGTATGACTGTTGTTAGAATACATTAACTTTATGTATTGATTGATTGTGTATAGAACCTATGTGTTTATATGCATTGTGTGTAGAGGAGGAGATGGGGGATGTACTCCGCGGTTTAGGGGAAGATGGGGAATGGACCTCTAAACCGGATAGTGTTGGGAGGAGATAGGGGATGTACTCCGCAGTTTAGGGGAAGATGGGGGATGGACCTCTAAACTGGATAGTGTTGGGAGGAGATGGGGGATGAACTCCGTAGATACAGCTCATATACTTGTCTAGAGAAGTGAAGATACAGCTCATATGCTTATCTTTGAGAAGTGTAGATACAGCTCATATGCTTGTCTAGAGAAGTGTAGATACAGCTCATATGCTTATCTTGGGTGGTGTGATATAGTTTTTATACTTACCAGTTGATGTGTTGATATAGCTTATATGCTTATCTGTTATTGTGTTGATACAGCTAATATGATTATCTATTGAAAAATGGTAAATGAAAAGTAACATTGTGACTGGTTTGTTGAACAGATAAGAAATTTTGGATATATATTTGAACAGATAAGAGAATAAAATTGAATTTATAATAAAATCTAGAAAAAAAATTGAAAAGATAGGGAAAAAAAATGAACAAACAGTCAACTTTTTTACATATATAGACAAAAAAAATAATTAAACACTTAAATGTAAATTTGAACATATCGAAAAAAAAAATTCAACAGATAAATTAAGGAGTAAAATTGAAAAGAAAACGTCTTTCAAAACAAACAAAAGGACTTCTGACCAAATTATTTTACTCAATGCTTGCAGAAGACCATCGGAGGAGAAGACTCCATTGATCCAGCTCCTTATGGATAGTTTTTTTTTTCAAGCACACAGACCCAATTCTTCCACTTTTTTTTTTTTTTAAAGTTTTTGATCTGTGTTGTTGTTCTACGATGAAACAAATTGCAACAGATAGTCGTAAATGAAAAAAAAATTAAAAATTAAGCAGATAAACATATTAAAAAAATTGAACAGATATATATATACTGGATTATATGTGAGAAATAATTTCAACAGATAGAGAGAAAGAACCAAAGAGAGAGAAAGAAAGATTGCAACAGATCCTGATTTCGTGTATTTCAACAGATAATAAAATTGAACAGATAAAAATAAATTGAACATTATGATTGGTTTGTTGAACAGATAAGAAATTTTGGATAGATATTTGAACAGATAAGAGATTAAAATTGAATTGATAATAAAATCTAGAAAAAAATTTGAAAACATAGGGAAAAAAAGTGAACAGATAGTCAACTTTTTTGAATATATAGCCAAAAAAAAAAATTAAACACTAATATGTAAATTTGAACAGATAGAAAAAAAAATTCAACAGATAAATTAATGAGTAAAATTGAAAACAAAACGCTTTTCAAAACAAACAAAAGGACTTCTAACCAAATTATTTTACTCAATGCCTGCAGAGGACCATCGGAGGAGAAGAGTCCATTGATCCAGCTCCTTATGGACAGTTTTTTTTTTCAACCACACAGAACCAATTCTTCCACTTTTTATTTTTATTTTTATTTTTATTTTTAAGTTTTGATCTGTGTTGTTGTTCTACGATGAAACAACTTGCAACAGATAGTTGTAAATGGAAAAAAAAAATTAAAAATTAATCAGATAAAAATAATAAAAAAATTGAACAGATATATATATACTAGATTATATGTGAGAAAGAATTTCAACAGATAGAGAGAAAGAACCAAAGAGAGAGAAAGAAAGATTGCAACAGATCCTGATTTGGTGTATTTCAAGAGATAATAAAATTGAACAGATAAAAATAAATTGAACATTGTGACTGGTTTGTTGAACAGATAAGAAATTTTGGATAGATATTTGAGCAGATAAGAGATTAAAATTGAATTGATAATAAAATATAGAAAAAAATTTGAAAAAATAGGGAAAAAAAGTGAACAGATAGTCAACTTTTTTGAATATATAGACAAAAAAAATAATTAAACACTAAAATGTAAATTTGAACCGATAGAAAAAAATTCAACTGATAAATTAAGGAGTAAAATTGAAAACAAAACGTTTTTCAAAACAAACAAAAGGACTTTTGACCAAATTATTTTACTCAATGCCTGCAGAGGACCATCGGATGAGAAGAATCCATTTATCCAGCTCCTTATGGACAATTTTTTTTTCAACCACACAGACCCAATTCTTCCACTTTTTAAATTTTTTTTTTTTAAGTTTTTGATCTGTGTTGTCGTTCTACGATGAAACAAATTGCAACAGATAGTTGTAAATGAAAAAAAAATTAAAATTAAGCAGATAAAAATATTAAAAAAATTGAACAGATATATATATACTGGATTATATGTGAGAATGAATTTCAACAGATAGAGAGAAAGAACCAATGAGAGAGAGAAAGATTGCAACAGATCCTGATTTGGTGTATTTCAATAGATAATAAAATTGAACAGATAAAAATAAATTGAACATTATGACTGGTTTGTTGAACAGAGAAGAAATTTTGGATAGATATTTGAACAGATAAGAGATTAAAATTGAATTGATAATAAAATCTAGAAAAATATTTGAAAAAATAGGGAAAAAAAGTGAACAGATAGTCAACTTTTTTGAATCTACAGACAAAAAAAAAATTAAACACTTAAATGTAAATTTGAACATATAGAAAAAAAATTCAACAGATAAATTAACGAGTAAAATTGAAAACAAAACGTCTTTCAAAACAAACAAAAGGACTTCTGACCAAATTATTTTACTCAATGCCTGCAGAGGACCATCGGAGGAGAAGACTCCATTGATCCAGCTCCTTATGGACAGTTTTTTTTCAAGCACACAGACCCAATTCTTCCACTTTTTTTATTTTATTATTATTATTTTTTAAGTTTTTGATCTGTATTGTTGTTCTACGATGAAACAAATTGCAACAGATAGTTGTAATTGAAAAAAAAATTAAAAATTAAGTAGAAAAACATATTAAAAAAATTGAACAGATATATATATACTGGATTATATGTGAGAAAGAATTTCAACAGATAGAGAGAAAGAACCAAAGAGAGAGAAAGAAAGATTGCAACAGATCTTGATTTGGTGTATTTCAACAAATATTAAAATTGAACAGATAGAAATAAATTGAACATTATGACTGGTTTGTTGAACAGATAAGAAATTTTGGATAGATATTTGAACAGATAAGACATTAAAATTGAATTGATAATAAAATCTAGAAAAAAATTTGAAAAGATAGGGAAAAAAATAATTACAGATAGTCAACTTTTTTGAATATATAGACAAAAAAAAAATAATTAAACACAAATATGTAAATTTGAACAGATAGAAAATATAATTCAACAGATAAATTAAGGAGTAAAATTGAAAACAAAACGTCTTTCAAAACAAACAAAAGGACTTCTGACCAAATTATTTTGCTCAATGCCTGCAGAGGACCATTGGAGGAGAAGACTCCATTGATCCAGCTCATTATGGAGAGTTGTTTTTTTCAAGCACACAGACCCAATTCTTCCACTTTTTTTTTAAAAGTTTTTTTTTAAGTTTTGATCTGTATTGTTGTTCTACAATGAAACAAATTACAACAGAATTAAATTAAAAATTAAGCAGATAAAAATATTAAAAAAATTGAACAGATATATATACTGGATTATATGTGAGAAAGAATTTCAACAGACAGAGAGAAAGAACCAAAGAGAGAGAAAGAAAGATTGCAACAGATCTGATTTGGTGTATTTCAACAGATAATAAAATTGAACAGATAAAAATAAATTGAACATTATGACTGGTTTGTTGAACAGATAAGAAATTTTGGATAGATATTTGAACAGATAAGAGATTAAAATTGAATTGATAATAAAATCTAGAAAAAAATTTGAAAAGATAGGGAAAAAAAAGTGAACAGATAGTCAACTTTTTTGAATATATAGACAAAAAAAATAATTAAACACTAATATGTAAATTTGAACAGATAGAAAAAAAATTCAACAGATAAATTAAGGAGTAAAATTGAAAACAAAACATCTTTCAAAACAAAAAAAGGACTTCTGACCAAATTATTTTGCTCAATGCCTGCAGAGGACCATTGGAGGAGAAGACTCCATTGATCCAGCTCATTATGGACATTTGTTTTTTTCAAGCACACAGACCCAATTCTTCCACTTCTTTTTTTTAAGTTTTTTTTTTAAGTTTTTCATCTGTGTTGTTGTTCTACGATGAAATAAATTGCAACAGAAATAAATTAAAAATTAAGCAGATAAAAATATTAAAAAAATTGAGCAGATATATATATATACTAGATTGTATGTGAGAAAGAATTTCAACAGATAGAGAGAAAGAACCAATGAGAGAGAAAGAAAGATTACAACAGATAATAAAATTGAACAGATAAAAATAAATTGAACATTATGACCGGTTTGTTGAACAGATGAGAAATTTTGGATAGATATTTGAACAGATAAGACATTAAAATTGAATTGATAATAAAATCAAGAAAACAATTTGAAAAAATGGGGAAAAAAAGTGAACAGATAGTCAACTTTTTTGAATATATAGATAAAAAATAATAAATAAACACTAATATGTAAATTTGAACAGATAGAAAAAAAAATTCAACAGATAAATTAAGGAGTAAAATTGAAAACAAAACGTCTTTCAAAACAAACAAAAGGACTTCTGACCAAATTATTTTACTCAAGGCCTGCGGAGGACCATCGGAGGAGAAGACTCCATTGATCCAGCTCCTTTGGACAGTTTTTTTTTTCAAGCACACAACCCATATTCTTCCACTTCTTTTCTTTTTTTTAAGTTTTTGATCTGTGTTGTTGTTCTACGATGAAACAAATTGCAACAGATAGTTGTAAATGAAAAAAAAAATTTAAAAATTAAGCAGATAAAAATATTAAAAAAATTGAACAGATATATATATACTGTAACGCCCTCAAAATAATGACATTAATCCCAACAATATAGACATGCTATGATATATAAAAGATCCACATCCTTCCATTTCTAGAGTTGTACTACAAAAAGTATTACATGTTAACAACAAAAGCAAATGCCCTACGGGCTTACAGCTTTCCAAGTTAACACTTGGTTACACAAAAGTAGAGTGCTAACTCATTTACACATTAAGCCCTTGGCTTGAATTTACATGTAATACAACAAAAGGAAAGACAACCAAAAAGTCTGTCCGCCACTAGCCTCCCAAGCTAAGTCCTTGGAGGTGGCATGCTGCCAGTACCTGAAAATGATGTTCCCATATAGGGTGAGCCACAGCCCAGTAGAAATATACTAAACCAGTTATGAATAATGACTAGAAGATTAACAGTTAATAGATGGTCAACACTTTTACATTCTTTCATAACATAACCCAATTCCAAGACACTTAAGTCTATATTTCTTTTCGTTTCCATTTCCATTCCTTTTTCTTGCCATTTCATAACCTTGGCTCAGAACCTGGCCAAACATCTCACATGAGACAAACACTCATGCCAACACGTTTTACTTCAACAAAGATAAACATAACAGTTATATCAATACTTCCAAAGACAAGCACATACGCTCTGTCAATACATTTCTAGATAAGCATACACGCTATATCTACGGAGTTCATCCCATATCTCCTCCCAACAACATCCGGCTTAGAGGTCCATCCCCTATCTTCCCCTAAACCGTGGAGTACATCCCCTATCTTCTCCAACACAACACAATGCATATAAACAACAATTATATACATCACAAATCAACACAATTAATTATCCAAATTAATTAATCAATGTAATTAGGACATTTTCCATAATTAACATCACAACCCTTAGGTTCCAATTTCATTAATGCTTCAACATTAATTCCATGTTTTTATACTAAACATGCTTCTAGGTTTATTATAGACAAAACCCCAATTTTTTGTAAAATTACACAATGGCCCAAAGTTTCCCAAAATTACACAACAACTACCAACATATCAAAATGCTAAAATTCAAAGACAAAACTCATAAAGAGGAGTAGGATATCCCTACCTCAAAGATTTAGCTCAAAAGGAGATGATGCCCAACACCCAACTTGCTCCAAAATCAAAGATTTTCCGATTAAAACGAAGCCCTCAACAACCTCTATCTTTTTAACAAAGGCCTTAGGGTAGGAAATCACCCTAGGTAGATCAATTCTTAGAGAGAGAGTAAGTGTAGAGAGAGAGGGTCTCAAATTTTGGATGAAAAGTTTAGAAAAAGTGAAGTTTAACTCGGTGCTGCCTTGCTGATATAAACAGGCTCGCTCGAGCGAAGACTCGGTCGCTCGAGCGACCAGACACAACAATTGAACTCGCTCGAGCGAAGATAAGCTCGCTCGAGCCAACAGTGCAAATTTTCCGATTTGCAATACGACGCTCGCTCGAGCTAAGGACATCTCGCTCGAGCGAAGAACTAACCAGATCGCTCGAGCGAAGAAAAGCTCGCTCGAGCCAGAAAATGCAACCTTCAGGTCTGGGCCAGACGCAATCGGTCGCTCGAGCGAAGCCATCCTGGCTCGAGCCACCAGAAACAAAAACTACCCTCGCTCGAGCGACCAAACCCTCGCTCGAGCGACCAGCCAAAAATCTGGGCAGCAACACTTGGCTCCCAAACTCAACCAACCTGTAACAAACCTGCCCAACACATCCTATAACTCAAATACAAAGCAAGAAAGGATGTAAACAAGACAATACTCAACTACCAACATCCACGGACACACGTCCGGATCACTGTACAACAAGGGGTAAACCCGGGACCGCTATATATATTGGATTATATTTGAGAAAGAATTTCAACAGATAGAGAGAAAGAACCAAAGAGAGAGAAAGAAAGATTGCAACAGATTCTGATTTGGTGTATTTCAACAGATAATAAAATTGAACAGATAAAAATAAATTGAACATTGTGACTGGTTTGTTGAACAGTTAAGAAATTTTGGATAGATATTTGAACAGATAAGAGATTAAAATTGAATTGATAACAAAATCTGGAAAAAAATTTGAAAAGATAGGGAAAAAAAAGTGAACAGATAGTCAACTTTTTTGAATATATAGACAAAAAAAAAATTAGACACTAAAATGTAAATTTGAACAGATAGAAAAAAAAAATTCAACAGATAAATTAAGGAGTAAAATTCAAAACAAAACGTCTTTCAAAACAAACAAAAGGACTTCTTACCAAATTATTTTACTCAATGCCTGCAGAGAACCATTGGAGGAGAAGACTCTGTTGATCCAGCTCCTTATGGACAGTTTTTTTTTTCAACCACACACACCCAATTCTTCTTCTTTTTTTTTTCTTTTTTTTTTTTTAAAGTTTTTGATCTGTGTTGTTGTTCTACGATGAAACAAATTGCAACAGATAGTTGCAAATGAAAAAAAATTAAAAATTAAGCAGATAAAAATTATAAAAAAAATTTAACAGGTATGTATATACTGGATTATATGTGAGTAAGAGTTTCAAAAGATAGAGAGAAAGAGCCAAAGAAAGAGAAAGAAAGATTGCAACAGATCCTGATTGGGTGTATTTCAACAGATAATAAAATTGAACAGATAAAAATAAATTGAACATTGTGACTGGTTTGTTGAACAAATAAGAAATTTTAGATAGATATTCGAACAGATATGAGATTAAAATTGAATTGATAACAAAATCTAGAAAAAAATTTGAAAAGATATGGAAAAAAAGTGAACACATAGTCAACTTTTTTGAGTATATAGACAAAAAAAAATAATTAAACACTTAAATGTAAATTTAAATGTATAGAAAAAAAATTCAACTGATAAATTAAGGAGTAAAATTGAAAACAAAACGTTTTTCAAAACAAACAAAAAGACTTCTGACCAAATTATTTTACTCAATGACTGTAGAGGACCGTCGAAGGAGAAGACTCCATTGATCCAGCTCTTTATGGACAGTTTTTTTTTTAAGCACACAGACACAACTCTTTCACTCTTTTTTTTTTTTTTTTTTAAGTTTTTGATCTGTGTTGTTGTTCTACGATGAAACAAATTGCAACAGATGGTTGTAAATGAAAAAAAAATTAAAAATTAAGCAGAGAAAAATATTAAAAAAATTGAACAGATATATATGTACAGGATTATATGTGAGAAAAAATTTCAACAGATGAGAGAAAAAAGATTGCAACAGATCCTGATTTGGTGTATTTCAACTGATAATAAAATTGAACAGATAAAAATAAATTGAACATTGTGACTGGTTTGTTGAACAGATAAGAAATTTTGGATAGATATTTGAACAGATAAGAGATTAAAATTAAATTGATAACAAAATGTAGAAAAAAATTTGAGAAGATAGGGAAAAAAAGTGAACAAATAGTAAACTTTTTTGAATATATAGACAAAAAAATAATTAAACACTAAATTGTAAGTTTGAACAGATAGAAAAAAATTCAATAGATAAATTAAGGAGTAAAATTGAAAACAAAACATCTTTCAAAACAAACAAAAAGACTTCTCGCCAAATTATTTTACTCGATGCCTGCAGAGAACCATCGGAGGAGAAGACTCCATTGATCCAGCTCCTTATGGACAGTTTTTTTTTTCAACGGCACAGACCCAATTCTTCTTCTTTTTTTTTTTTTAAAGTTTGTGATCTCTATTGTTGTTCTACGATGAAACAAATTGCAACAGATAGTTGTAAATGAAAAAAAATTAAAAATTAAGCAGATAAAAATAATAAAAAAAATTGAACAGATATATATACTGGATTATATGTGAGAAAAAATTTCAACAGATAGAGAGAAAGAACCAAAGAAAGAGAAAGAAAGATTGCAACAGATCCTGATTTGGTGTATTTCAACAGATAATAAAATTGAACAGATAAAAATAAATTAAACATTGTGACTGGTTTGTTGAACAGATAAGAAATTTTGGATAGATATTTGAACAGATAAGAGATTAAAATTGAATTGATAACAAAATCTAGAAAAAAAAATTTGAAAAGATAGGGAAAAAAAAGTGAACAGATAGTCAACTTTTTTGAATATATAGACAAAAAAATAATTAAACACTTAAATATAAATTTGAACATGTAGAAAAAAAAATTAAATAGATAAATTAAGGAATAAAATTGAAAACAAAACGTTTTTCAAAACAAACAAAAAGACTTCTGACCAAATTATTTTACTCAATGCCTACAGAGAACCATCGGAGGAGAAGACTCCATTGATCCAGCTCCTTATGGATAGTTTTTTTTTTTCAAACACACGAACCCAATTCTATTTTTTTTTAATGTTTTTGATCTGTGTTGTTGTTCTACCATGAAACAAATTGCAACAGATAGATGTAAATGAAAAAAAAAATTAAAATTATGCATATAGAAATAATAAAAAAAATTGAACAGATATATATATATTAGATTATATGTGAGAAAGAATTTCAACAGATAAAGAGAAAGAACCAAAGAACGAGAAAGAAGATTGCAACAGATCCTGATTTGGTTTATTTCAACAGATAATGAAATTGAACAGGTAAAAATAAATTGAACATTGTGACTGGTTTGTTGAACAGATAAGAAATTTTGGATACGTATTTGAACAGATAAGAGATTAAAATTGAAATGATAACAAAATGTAGAAAAAAATTTGGAAAGGATAGGGAAAAAAAAGTGAACAAATAGTCAACTTTTTTGAATATATAGACAAAAAAATAATTAAACACTTAAATGTAAATTTGAACATATAGAAAAAAAAAATTGAACAAATAAATTAAGGAGTACAATTGAAAACAAAACGTTTTTGAAAACAAACAAAAGGACTTCTGACCAAATTATTTTACTCAATTCCTGCAGAGGACCATCGGAGGAGAAGACTCCATTGATCCAACTCCTTATGGACAGTTTTTTTTTTCAAGCACACAGATCCAATTCTTTCACTTTTTTTTTTTTTTATTTAAGTTTTTGATCTGTGTTGTTGTTCTACGAGGAAACAAATTGCAACAGATAGTTGTAAATGAAAAAAAAAATTAAAAATTAAGCAGAGAAAAATATTTAAAAAATTGAACAGATATATATGTACTGGATTATATGTGAGAAAAAATTTCAACAGATAGAGAGAAAGAACCAAAGAGAGAGAAAAAAGATTGCAACAGATCCTGATTTGGTGTATTTCAACTGATAATAAAATTGAACAGATAAAAATAAATTGAACATTGTGACTGGTTTCTTGAACAGATAAGAAATTTTGGATAGATATTTGAACAGATAATAGATTAAAATTAAATTGATAACAAAATGTAGAAAAAAATTCGAAAAGATAGAGAAAAAAAGTGAACAAATAGTAAACTTTTTTGAATATATAGACAAAAAAATAATTAAACACTACATTGTAAATTTGAACAGATAGAAAAAAATTTAATAGATAAATTAAGGAGTAAAATTGAAAACAAAACGTCTTTCAAAACAAACAAAAAGACTTCTCACCAAATTATTTTACTCAATGCCTGCAGAGAACCATCGGAGGAGGAGACTCCATTGATCCAGCTCCTTATGGACAGTTTTTTTTTTTCAACCGCACGGACCCAATTCTTTTTTTTTTTTTTTTTTTTTTAAGTTTGTGATCTCTGTTGTTGTTCTACGATGAAACAAATTGCAACAGATAGTTGTAAATGAAAAAAAATTAAAAATTAAGCAGATAAAAATAATAAAAAAAAATTGAACAGATATATATATACTGGATTATATGTGAGAAAAAATTTCAACAGATAGAGAGAAAGAACCAAAGAAAGAGAAAGAAAGATTGCAACAGATCCTGATTTGGTGTATTTCAACAGATAATAAAATTGAACAGATAAAAATAAATTAAACATTGTGACTGGTTTGTTGAACAGATAAGGAATTTTGGATAGATATTTGAACAGATAAGAGATTAAAATTGAATTGATAACAAAATCTAGAAAAAAATTTTTTGAAAAAATAGGGAAAAAAAGTGAACAGATAGTCAACTTTTTTGAATATATAGACAAAAAAATAATTAAACACTTAAATATAAATTCGAACATGTAGAAAAAAAAATTAAATAGATAAATTAAGGAATAAAATTGAAAACAAAACGTTTTTCAAAACAAACAAAAAGACTTCTGACCAAATTATTTTACTCAATGCCTGTAGAGAACCATCGGAGGAGAAGACTTCATTGATCCAGCTGCTTATGGACTGTTTTTTTTTTCAACCACACGAACCCAATTCTATTTTTTTTTTTTAATGTTTTTGATCTGTGTTGTTGTTCTACAATGAAACAAATTGCAACAGATAGATGTAAATGAAAAAAAATTAAAAATTATGCAGATAGAAATAATAAAAAAAATTGAACAGATATATATATATTAGATTATATGTGAGAAAGAATTTCAATAGATAAAGAGAAAGAACCAAACAAAGAGAAAGAAGATTGCAACAGATCCTGATTTGGTTTATTTCAACAGATAATGAAATTGAACAGGTAAAAATAAATTGAACATTGTGACTGGTTTGTTGAACAAATAAGAAATTTTGGATACGTATTTGAACAGATAAGAGATTAAAATTGAATTGATAACAAAGTGTTGAAAAAAATTGGAAAGGATAGGGAAAAAAAAGTGAACAGATAGTCAACTTTTTTGAATATATAGACAAAAAAATAATTAAACAATTAAATGTAAATTTGAACATATAGAAAAAAAAAATTGAACAGATAAATTAAGGAGTACAATTGAAAACAAAACGTTTTTCAAAACAAACAAAAGGACTTCTGACCAAATTATTTTTCTCAATTCCTGCAGAGGAACAGCGGAGGAGAAGACTCCATTGATCCAACTCCTTATGGACAGTTTTTTTTTTCAAGCACACAGACCCAATTCTTTAACCTTTTTTTTTTTTAAAGTTTTTGATCTGTGTTGTTGTTCTACGATGAAACAAATTGCAACAGATAGTTGTAAATGAAAAAAAAAATTTAAAAATTAAGCAGAGAAAAATATTAAAAAAATTGAACAGATATATATGTACTGGATTATATGTGAGAAAAAATTTCAACAGATAGAGAGAAAGAACCAAAGAGAGAGAAAAAAGATTGCAACAGATCCTGATTTGGTGTATTTCAACTGATAATAAAATTGAACATTGTGACTGGTTTGTTGAACAGATAAGAAATTTTGGATAGATATTTGAACAGATAAGAGATTAAAATTTAATTGATAACAAAATGTAGAAAAAAATTGAAAAGATAGGGAAAAAAAGTGAACAAATAGTAAACTTTTTTGAATATATAGACAAAAAAAATAATTCAACACTAAATTGTAAAATTGAAAAGATAGAAAAAAATTCAATAGATAAATTAAGGAGTAAAATTGAAAACAAAATGTCTTTCAAAACAAACAAAAAGGCTTCTCACCAAATTATTTTACTCAATGCCTGCAGAGAACCATCGGAGGAGAAGACTCCATTGATCCAGCTCGTTATGGACAGTTTTTTTTTTCAACCGCAAAGACCCAATTCTTCTTCTTTTTTCTTTTTTCTTTTTTTTTAAGTTTTTGATCCGTGTTGTTGTTCTACAATGAAACAAATTGCAACAGATAGTTGTAAATGAAAAAAAATTAAAAATTAAGCAGATAAAAATAATAAAAAAAATTGAACAGATATATATACTGGATTATATGTGAGAAAAAATTTCAACAGATAGAGAGAAAGAACCAAAGAAAGAGAAAGAAAGATTGCAACAGATCCTGATTTGGTGTATTTCAACAGATAATAAAATTGAACAGATAAAAATAAATTAAACATTGTGACTGGTTTGTTGAACAGATAAGAAATTTTGGATAGATATTTGAACAGATAAGAGATTAAAATTGAATTGATAACAAAATCTAGGAAAAAAATTTTTTTGAAAAGATATGGAGAAAAAGTGAACATATAGTCAACTTTTTTGAATATATAGAAAAAAAAATAATTAAACACTTAAATATAAATTTGAACATGTAGAAAAAAGAATTAAATAGATAAATTAAGGAATAAAATTGAAAACAAAACGTTTTTCAAAACAAACAAAAAGACTTCTGACCAAATTATTTTACTCAATGCCTGCAGAGAACCATCGGAGGAGAAGACTCCATTGATCCAGCTCCTTATGGACAGTTTTTTTTTTCAACCACACGAACCCAATTCTATTTTTTTTTAATGTTTTTGATCTGTGTTGTTGTTCTACAATGAAACAAATTGCAACAGATAGTTGTAAATGAAAAAAAAATTAAAAATTATGCAGATAGAAATAATAAAAAAAATTGAACAGATATATATATATATTAGATTATATGTGAGAAAGAATTTCAACAGATAAAGAGAAAGAACCAAAGAAAGAGAAAGAAGATTGCAACAGATCCTGATTTGGTTTATTTCAACAGATAATGAAATTGAACAGGTAAAAATAAATTGAACATTGTGACTGGTTTGTTGAACATATAAGAAATTTTGGATACGTATTTGAACAGATAAGAGATTAAAATTGAATTGATAACAAAATGTAGAAAAAAATTGGAAAGGATAGGAAAAAAAAAGTGAACAGATAGTCAACTATTTTGAATATATAGACAAAAAAATAATTAAACACTTAAATGTAAATTTGAACATATAGAAAAAAAAAATTGAACAGATAAATTAAGGAGTACAATTGAAAACAAAACGTTTTTCAAAATAAACAAAAGGACTTCTGACCAAATTATTTTACTCAATTCCTGCAGAGGACCATCGGAGGAGAAGACTCCATTGATCCAACTCCTTATGGACAGTTTTTTTTTTCAAGCACACAGACCCAATTCTTTCACTTTTTTTTTTTTTAAAGTTTTTGATCTGTGTTGTTGTTCTACGAGGAAACAAATTGCAAGAGATTGTTGTAAATGAAAAAAAAAATTAAAAATTTAGCAGAGAAAAATATTAAAAAAATTGAACAGATATATATATACTGGATTATATGTGAGAAAGAATTTCAACAGATAAAGAGAAAGAACCAAAGAGAGAGAAAAAAAGATTGCAACAGATCTTGATTTGATGTATTTCAACAGATAATAAAATTGAACAGATAAAAATAAATTGAACTTTGTGACTGGTTCGTTCAACAGATAAGAAATTTTGGATAGATATTTGAATAGATAAGAGATTAAAATTGAATTGATAATAAAATCTGGAGAAAAATTTGAAAAGATAGGGAAAAAAAGTGAACAAATAGTAAACTTTTTTGAATATATAGACAAAAAAAATAGTTAAACACTAAAATGTAAATTTGAACAGATAGAAAAAAAAATTCAACAGATAAATTAAGGAGTAAAATTGAAAACAAAACGTCTTTCAAAACAAACAAAAGGACTTCTCACCAAATTATTTTACTTAATGCTTGCAGAGAACCATCGGAGGAGAAGACTCTATTGATCTAGCTCCTTATGGACAGTTTTTTTTTCAACCACACGGACCTAATTCTTCCACTTTTATTATTATTATTATTTAAGTTGTTGATCTGTGTTGTTGTTCTACGATGAAACAAATTGCAATAGATAGTTGTAAATGAAAAAAAAAATTAAAAATTAAGCAGATAAAAATAATTAAAAAAATTGAACAGGTATATGTATACTAGATTATATGTGAGAAAGAATTTCAAAATATAGAGAGAAAGAGCCAAAGAGAGAGAAAATGAAAGATTGCAACAGATCATGAGTTGGTGTATTTCAACAGATAATAAAATCGAAAAGATAAAAATAAATCGAACATTGTGGCTGGTTTGTTGAACAAATAATAAATTTTGGATAGATATTTGAACAAATAAGAGATTAAAATTGAACTGATAACAAAATCTAGAAAAAAAATTTGAAAAGATGGGGAAAAAAAGTGAACAGATAGTCAACTTTCTTGAATATATAGACAAAAAAAAATTAAACACTTTAATGTAAATTTGAACATATAGAAAAAAAAAATTCAACAGATAAATTAACGAGTAAAATTGAAAACAAAACGTTTTTCAAAACAAAAAAAAAACGACTTCTGACCAAATTAATTTACTCAATGCCTGCAAAGGACCATCGGAGGAGAAGACTCCATTGATCCAACTACTCATGGGCAGTTTTTTTTTTCAACCACACAGACCCAATTCTTGCACTTTTTTTTTTTAAGTTTTTGATCTGTGTTGTTGTTCAACGATGAAAAAAATTGCAACAGATAGTTGTAAATGAAAAAAAAATTAAAAATTAAGCAGATAAAAATATTAAAAATATTGAACAGATATATATATACTGGATTATATGTGAGAAATAATTTCAATAGATAGAGAGAAAGAACCAAAGAGAGAGAAAGAAAGATTGCAACAGATCCTGATTTGGTATATTTCAACAGATAATAAAATTGAACAGATAAAAATAAATTGAACAATCTGACTGGTTTGTTGAACAGATAAGAGATTAAAATTGAATTGATAACAAAATCTAGAAAAAAATTTGAAAAGATAGGGAAAAAAGTGAACAGATAGTCAACTTTTTTGAATATATAGACCAAAAAAAAAAAAACTAAAATGTGAATTTGAACAGATAGAAAAAAAATTCAACAGAAAAATTAAGGAGTAAAATTGAAAATAAAACGTCTTTCAAAACAAACAAAAGGATTTCTCACCAAATTATTTTACTCAATGCCTGCAGAGAACCATCGGAGGAGAAGACTCCATTAATCCAGCTCCTGATGGACAGTTTTTTTTTTCAACCACACAGACCCAAATATTCATCTTTTTTTCTTTTTTTTTAAAGTTTTTGATCTGCGTTGTTGTTCTACGATGGAACAAATTGCAACAGATAGTTGAAAATGAAAAAAAAAATTAAAAATTAAGCAGATAAAAATTATAAAAAAAATTGAACAGATATATATATATATATATACTGGATTATATGTGTGAAAGAATTTCAACAGATAGAGACAAAAGAACCAAAGAAAGAGAAAGAAAGATTGCAACAGATCCTGATTTGGTGTATTTCAACAAATAATAAAATTCAACAGATAAAAATAAATTGAACATTGTGACTGGTTTGTTAAACAGATAAGAAATTTTGGATAGATATTTGAACAGATAAGAGATTAAAATTGAATTGATAACAAAATCTAGAAAAAAAATTAAAAAGATAGGGAAAAAAAAGTGAACAGATAGTCAACTTTTTTTAATACATAGACAAAAAAATAATTAAACAATTAAATTTAAATTTGAACATATAGAAAAAAAAAATTCAACAGATAAATTAAGGAGTAAAATTGAAAACAAAATGTCTTTCAAAACAAACAAAAAACCTTCTCACCAAATTATTTTACTCAATGCCTGCAGAGAACCATCGGAGGAGAAGACTCCATTGATCCAGCTCCTTATGGACAGTTTTTTTTTTCAACCACACAGACCCAATTCTTTTTTTTTTTTTTTTAAAGTTTTTGATATATGTTGTTGTTCTACGATGAAACAAATTGCAACAGATAGCTGTAAATGAAAAAAAATTAAAAATCAAGCAGATAAAAATAATAAAAAAAATTGAAGAGATATATATATACTGGATTATATGTGAGAAAGAATTTAAACAGATAGAGAGAAAGAACCAAAGAAAGAGAAAGAAAGATTGCAACATATCCTGATTTGGTGTATTTCAACAGATAATAAAATTGAACAGATAAAAATAAATTGAACATATTGACTGGTTTGTTGAACAGATAAGAAATTTTGGATAGATATTTGAACAGATAAGAGATTAAAATTGAATTGATAACCAAAACTAGAAAAAAAATTTGAAAAATAGGGAAAAAAAAGTGAACAGATAGTCAACTTTTTTGAATATATAGACAAAAAAAAAATAATTATACACTAAAATGTAAATTTGAACAGATAGAAAAAAAATTCAACAGATAAATTAAGGAGTAAAATTGAAAACAAAACGTCTTTCAGAACAAACAAAAAGACTTCTCACCAAATTATTTTACTCAATGCCTGCAAAGAACTATCGGAGGAGAAAACTCCATTGATCCAGCCTTTTGGACAGTTTTTTTTTTCAACCACACAGACCCAATTCTTCATTTTTTTTTTAAGTTTTTGATCTGTGTTGTTGTTCTACGATGAAACAAATTGCAGCAGATAGTTGTAAATGAAAAAAAATTAAACATTAAGCAGATAAAAATAATAAAAAAAAATTGAACAGATATATATATACTGGATTATATGTGAGAAAGAATTTCAACAGATAGAGAGAAAGAACCAAAGAAAGAGAAAGAAAGATTGCAATAGATCCAGATTTGGTGTATTTCAACAGATAATAAAATTGAACAGATAAAAATAAATTGAACATTGTGACTGGTTTGTCGAACATATAAGAAATTTTGGATAGATATTTGAACAGATAAGAGATTAAAATTGAATTGGTAACAAAATCTAGAAAAAAAAAATTGAAAAGATAGGGAAAAAAAGTGAACAGATAGTCAACTTTTTCGAATATATAGAGAAAAAAAAAATTAAACACTCAAATGTAAATTTGAACTGATAGAAAAAAAATTCAATAGATAAATTAAGGAGAAAAATTGAAAACAAAACGTCTTTCAAAACAAACAAAAAGACTTCTCACCAAATCATTTTACTCAATGCCTGTAGAGAACCATCGGAGGAGAAGACTCCATTGATCCAGCTCCTTATGGACTGTTTTTTTTTTCAACCATACAGACCCAATTCTTCATTTTTTTTTTAAGTTTTTGATCTGTGTTGTTGTTCTACGATGAAACAAATTGCAACAGATAGTTGTAAAAGAAAAAAAATTAAAAATTATGCAGATAAAAATAATAAAAAAAATTGAACAGGTATATATATACTGGATTATATGTGAGAAAGAATTTCAACAGATAGAGAGAAAGAACCAAAGAAAGAGAAAGAAAGATTGCAACAGATCCTGATTTGGTGTATTTCAACATATAATAAAATTGAACAAATAAAAATAAACTGAACATTGTGACTGGTTTGTTGAACAGATAAGAAATTTTGGATAGATATTTGAACAGATAAGAGATTAAAATTGAATTGATAACAAAATCTTGAAAAAAATTTGAAAAGATAGGGAAAAAAAGTGAACAGATAGTCAACTTTTTTGAATATATAGACAAAAAAAAAATTAGACACTAAAACGTAAATTTGAACAGATAGAAAAAAAAATTCAACAGATAAATTAAGGAGTAAAATTCAAAACAAAACGTCTTTCAAAACAAACAAAAGGACTTCTTACCAAATTATTTTACTCAATGCCTGCAGAGAACCATCGGAGGAGAAGACTCCGTTGATCCAGCTCCTTATGGACAGTTTTTTTTTTCAACCACACAGACCCAATTCTTCTTCTTTTTTTTTTCTTTTTTTTTAAAGTTTTTGATCTGTGTTGTTGTTCTACGATGAAACAAATTGCAACAGATAGTTGCAAATGAAAAAAAATTAAAAATTAAGCAGATAAAAATTATAAAAAAAAATTTAACAGATATGTATATACTGGATTATATGTGAGTAAGAATTTCAAAAGATAGAGACAAAGAACCAAAGAGAGAGAAAGAAAGATTGCAACAGATCCTGATTTGGTGTATTTCAACAGATAATAAAATTGAACAGATAAAAATAAATTGAACATTGTGACTGGTTTGTTGAACAAATAAGAAATTTTGGAAAGATATTTGAGCAGATAAGAGATTAAAATTGAATTGATAACAAAATCTAGAAAAAAATTTGAAAAGATATGGAAAAAAAGTGAACAGATAGCCAACTTTTTTGAGTATATAGACAAAAAAAATAATTAAACACTTAAATGTAAATTTGAACGTACAGAAAAAAAAATTCAACAAATAAATTAAGGAGTAAAATTGAAAACAAAACGTTTTTCAAAACAAACAAAAAGACTTTTAACCAAATTATTTTACTCAATGCCTGCAGAGAACCATCGGAGGAGAAGACTCCATTAATCCAGCTCCTTATGGACTGTTTTTTTTTTAAGCACACAGATCCAATTCTTTCACTCTTTTTTTTTTTTAAAGTTTTTTATCTGTGTTGTTGTTCTACGATGAAATAAATTGCAACAGATAGTTGTAAATGAAAAAAAAATAAAAATTATGCAGAGAAAAATATTAAAAAAATTGAACAGATATATATATACTGGATTATATGTGAGAAAAAATTTCAACAGATAGAGAGAAAGAACCAAAGGGAGAGAAAGAAAGATTGCAACAGATCCTGATTTGGTGTATTTCAACTGATAATAAAATTGAACAGATAAAAATAAATTGAACATTGTGACTGGTTTGTTGAACAGATAAGAAATTTTGGATAGATATTTGAACAGATAAGAGATTAAAATTAAATTGATAACAAAATCTAGAAAAAATTTGAAAAGATAGGGAAAAAAACTGAACAAATAGTCAACTTTTTTGAATATATAGACAAAAAAAATAATTAAACACTAAATTGTAAACTTGAACAGACAGAAAAAAATTCAACAGATAAATTAAGGAGTAAAATTGAAAACAAAACGTCTTTCAAAACAAACAAAAAGACTTCTCACCAAATTATTTTACTCAATGCCTGCAGAGAACCATCGGAGGAGAAGACTCCATTGATCCAGCTCCTTATAGACAGTTTTTTTTTTCAACCGCACAGACCCAATACTTCTTCTTCTTCTTCTTCTTCTTCTTCTTTTTTTTTTTTTTTTTTTTAAAGTTTGTGATCTCTGTTGTTGTTCTACGATGAAACAAATTGCAACAGATAGTGTAAATGAAAAAAAAATTAAAAATTAAGCAGATAAAAATAATAAAAAATTGAACAGATATATATGTACTGGATTATATGTGAGAAAAAATTTCAACAGATAGGGAGAAAGAACCAAAGAAAGAGAAAGAAAGATTGCAACAGATCCTGATTTGGTGTATTTCAACAGATAATAAAATTGAACAAATAAAAATAAATTAAACATTGTGACTGGTTTGTTGAACAGATAAGAAATTTTGGATAGATATTTGAACAGATAAGAGATTAAAATTGAATTGATAACAAAATCTAGAAAAAAAAATTGAAAAGATAGGGAAAAAAAGTGAGGGAAAAAAAGTGAACAGATAGTCAACTTTTTTGAATATATAGACAAAAAAATAATTAAACACTTAAATATAAATTTGAACATGTAGAAAAAAGAATTAAATAGATAAATTAAGGAATAAAATTGAAAACAAAACGTTTTTCAAAACAAACAAAAAGACTTCTAACCAAATTATTTTACCCAATGCCTGCAGAGAACCATCGGAGGAGTAGACTCCATTGATCCAGCTCCTTATGGACAGGTTTTTTTTTTTTCAACCACACGGACCCAATTCTATTTTTTTTTTTAAATGTTTTTGATCTGTGTTGTTGTTCTACAATGAAACAAATTGCAACAGATAGTTGTAAATGAAAAAAAAAATTAAAAATTATGCAGATAGAAATAATAAAAAAAATTGAACAGATATATATATACTAGATTATATGTGAGAAAGAATTTCAACAGATAAAGAGAAAGAACCAAAGAAAGAGAAAGAAGATTGCAACAGATCCTGATTTGGTTTATTTCAACAGATAATAAAATTGAACAGGTAAAAATAAATTGAACATTGTGACTGGTTTTTTGAACAGATAAGAAATTTTGGATGCATATTTGAACAGATAAGAGATTAAAATTGAATTGATAACAAAATGTAGAAAAAAATTTGAAAGGATAGGAAAAAAAAAGTGAACAGATAGTCAACTTTTTTGAATATATAGACAAAAAAATAATTAAACACTTAAATGTAAATTGGAACATATAGAAAAAAAAATTGAACAGATAAATTAAGGAGTACAATTGAAAACAAAACGTTTTTCAAAACAAACAAAAGGACTTCTGACCAAATTATTTTACTCAATTCCTGCAGAGGACCATCGGAGGAGAAGACTCCATTGATCCAGCTCTTTATGGACAGTTTTTTTTTTCAAGCACACAGACCCAATTCTTTCACTTTTTTTTTAAAAAAGTTTTTGATCTGTGTTGTTGTTCTACAAGGAAACAAATTGCAAGAGATTGTTGTAAATGAAAAAAAAAATTAAAAATTTAACAGTGAAAAATATTTAAAAAATTGAACAGATATATATATATACTGGATTATATGTGAGAAAGAATTTCAACAGATAAAGAGAAAGAACCAAAGAGAGAGAAAAAAAGATTGCAACAGATCTTGATTTGATGTATTTCAACAGATAATAAAATTGAACAGATAAAAATAAATTGAACATTGTGACTGGTTCGTTCAACAGATAAGAAATTTTGGATAGATATTTGAACAGATAAGAGATTAAAATTGAATTGATAATGAAATTTGGAGAAAATTTTGAAAAGATAGGGAAAAAAAAGTGAACAGATAGTTAACTTTTTTGAATATATAGACAAAAAAAAATAGTTAAACAAAAAAATGTAAATTTGAACGGATAGAAAAAAAATTCAACAAATAAATTACGGAGTAAAATTGAAAACAAAACGTCTTTCAAAACAAACAAAAGGACTTCTCACCAAATTATTTTACTTAATGCTTGCAGAAAACCATCGGAGGAGAAGATTCTATTGATCTAGCTCCTTATGGACAGTTTTTTTTTTCAACCACACAGACCCAATTCTTCCACTTTTTTTTTTTATTATTATTATTTTTTAAGTTGTTGATCTGTGTTGTTGTTCTACGATGAAACAAATTGCAACAGATAGTTGTAAATGAAAAAAAAATTAAAAATTAAGCAGATAAAAATAATTAAAAAAATTGAACAGATATATGTATACCGGATTATATGTGAGAAAGAATTTCAACATATAGAGAGAAAGAGCCAAAGAGAGTGAAAATGAAAGATTGCAACAGATCCTGATTTGGTGTATTTCAACAGATAATAAAATTGAAAAGATAAAAATAAATTGAACATTGTGGCTGGTTTGTTGAACAGATAAGAAATTTTGGATAGATATTTGAACAGATAAGAGATTAAAATTGAACTGATAACAAAATCTAGAAAAAAATTTGAAAAGATGGGGAAAAAAAGTGAACAGATAGTCAACTTTCTTGAATATATAGACAAAAAAAAAATTAAACACTTTAATGTAAATTTGAAAATATAGAAAAAAAAAATTCAACAGATAAATTAACGAGTAAAATTGAAAACAAAACGTTTTTCAAAACAAAAAAAAAAACGACTTCTGACCAAATTATTTTACTCAATGCCTGCAAAGGACCATCGGAGGAGAAGGCTCCATTGATCCAACTACTTATGGGCAGTTTTTTTTTTCAACCACACAGACCCAATTCTTGCACTTTTTTTTTTTTAAGTTTTTGATCTGTGTTGTTGTTCAACGATGAAAAAAATTGCAACAGATAGTTGTAAATGAAAAGAAAATTTTAAAATTAAGCAGATAAAAATATTTAAAAAATGAACAGATATATATATACTGGATTATATGTGAGAAATAATTTCAATAGATAGAGAGAAAGAACCAAAGAGAGAGAAAGAAAGATTGCAACAGATCCTGATTTGGTGTATTTCAACAGATAATAAAATTGAACAAATAAAAATAAATTGAACAATCTGACTGGTTTGTTGAACAGATAAGAATTTTGGATAGATATTTGAACAGATAAGAGATTAAAATTGAATTGATAACAAAATCTAGAAAAAAAAATTTGAAAAGATAGGGAAAAAAAGTGAACAGATAGTCAACTTTTTTGAATATATAGACCAAAAAAAAAATAAACACTAAAATGTAAATTTGAACAGATAGAAAAAAAATTCAACAGATAAATTAAGTAGTAAAATTGAAAATAAAACGTCTTTCAAAACAAACAAAAGGATTTCTCACCAAATTATTTTACTCAATGCCTGCAGAGAAGCATCGGAAGAGAAGTCTCCATTGATCCAGCTCCTGATGGACAGTTTTTTTTTTCAACCACACAGACCCAAATCTTCATCTTTTTTTTTTTTTTTTTTTTAAAGTTTTTGATCTGTGTTGTTGTTCTACGATGAAACAAATTGCAACAGATAGTTGTAAATGAAAAAAAATTAAAAATTAAGCAGATAAAAATTATAAAAAAAATTGAACAGATATATATATATATACTGGATTATATGTGAGAAAGAATTTCATAGATAGAGACAAAAGAACCAAAGAAAGAGAAAGAAAGATTGCAACAGATCCTGATTTGGTGTATTTCAACAGATAAAAATAATTTGAACATTGTGACTGGTTTGTTGAACAGATAAGAAATTTTGGATAGATATTTGAACAGATAAGAGATTAAAATTGAATTGATAACAAAATCTAGAAAAAAAATTTGAAAAGATAGGGAAAAAAAAGTGAACAGATAGTCAACTTTTTTTAATATATAGACAAAAAAGAATAATTAAACAATTAAATATAAATTTGAACATATAGAAAAAAAAAAGTTCAACAGATAAATTAAGGAGTAAAATTGAAAACAAATGGTTTTTCAAAACAAACAAAAGGACTTCTGACCAAATTATTTTACTCAATGCCTACAAAGGACCATCGGAGGAGAAGACTCCATTAATCCAGCTCCTTATGGACAGTTTTTTTTTTAAGCACACAGACCCAATTCTTCCACTCTTTTTTTTTTTTTTTTTTTTTTTTAAAGTTTTTGATCTGTGTTGTTGTTCTATGATGAAACAAATTGCAACAGATAGTTGTAAATGAAAAAAAAATTAAAAATTAAGCAGAGAAAAATATTTAAAAAATTGAACAGATATATATACTGGATTATATGTGAGAAAAAATTTCACCAGATAGAGAGAAAGAACCAAAGAGAGAGAAAGAAAGATTGCAACAGATCCTGATTTGGTGTATTTCAACTGATAATAAAATTGAACAGATAAAAATAAATTGAACATTGTGACTGGTTTGTTGAACAGATAATAAATTTTGGATAGATATTTGAACGGATAAGAGATTAAAATTGAAGTGATAACAAAATCTAGAAAAAAATTTGAAAAGATAGGGAAAAAAAGTGAACAGATAGTCAACTTTTTTGAATATATAGGCAAAAAAATAATAATTAAACACTAAAATGTAAATTTGAACAGATAGAAAAAAAATTCAACAGATAAATTAAGGAGTAAAATTTAAAACAAAACGTCTTTCAAAACAAACAAAAGGACTTCCCACCAAATTATTTTACTCAATGCCTGTAGAGAACCATCGGAGGAGAAGACTCCATTGATCTAGCTCCTTATGGACAGTTTTTTTTTTCAACCACACAGACGCAATTCTTTCACTTTTTTTTTTTATTATTTTTTTTAAGTTGTTGATCTGTGTTGTTGTTCTACGATGAAACAAATTGCAACAGATAGTTATAAATGAAAAAAAAATTAAAAATTAAGGAGATAAAAATAATTAAAAAAATTGAACCGATGTATATATACTAGATTATATGTGAGAAAGAATTTCAACATATAGAGAGAAAGAACCAAAGAGAGAGAAAGAAAGATTGCAACAGATCCTGATTTGGTGTATTTCAACAGATAATAAAATTGAAAAGATAAAAATAAATTGAACATTGTGACTGGTTTGTTGAACAGATAAGAAATTATAGCGACCCCGGTCTTTTCCCAGTTAGTTGTTGTATCCGGACTTATGTTCCGTAGATCTCGTTGTTATATAATTGTTGTTGTTGTCCTTTAATTCCTTATTCTTGAGTTATAGGATGTTTTGGACAGGTTGGTTACAGGTTGGTTGGGTTGGAAACCTAGTGTTGCTGTCCAGATTTTTGGACTTTCGCTCGAGCAAGGAGTTGGTCGCTCGAGCGAGCTTTTGTTTTTGGTCCTTCGCTCGGGCGAGGGTTTGGTCGCTCGAGCGAGAGTAGAGTTTTGTGTCTGGTGGCTCGAGCCAGGGTTTCTTCGCTCGAGCGAGCGATTGCGTCTAGTATAGGCCTGAAAGTTGTGTTTCTTCGCTCGAGCGAGCGAGGTGTATGTTTTCGAGTTCTTCGCTCGAGCAAGCATTTTGTCGCTCGAGCGTGCTTCTGGGTTGCAGACTTGAAGCTTCGAGTTCTTGGCTCGAGCGAGCTTTTCTTCGCTCGAGCAAGGCTTTCTTGTGTCTGGTCGCTCGAGCGACCAATCCTTCGCTCGAGCGAGCCTGCCAGGTTTAAATAGGCAGCAGCGGGTTTTAAAACACTTTTTCATCCCCTTTTTGATTCCAAAACCCTAGGTCTGACTTCTCTCTCTCTCCACTCACCTTCTCTCTTAGGTATCATCTCTTTTTAGGGTGTTTCTACCCTAGGTTCTTTATTAAAAAGATAGAGTGAGTCGAGAGCTTCATTTTAATCTGAGCGTTTGCTGGTTTGGAGCACTTTGGATTTTGGGTCATCATCTCCGTCTTCTCCATTCGGGTTATTTACTTCGAGGTAGGGATTTCCTACTCCATATTATAAGTTTTGTTCTAAGTTTTGGTAGTTTGATATGTTGGGGGTTATTTGGTAATTTGGGAAAAAACCCTAGTTGTTTTAATAAATTAATTTGTATAATTAATTTAAGGAAAAATTGAGGAATTCAGTTGAATTCATGGAATTGGGGAATTATAAGCTTAAATGGTGTAGTTGGATAATTTAATCACTCGACTATTGAGATGTTGAGATTATAATTGTTGTAACATTTATTTCCTGTGTAGAGATAATTGTTTTGGGCTATCGGTGGAGGATAGTCGTAATTGTTGTAGACATTGCATGTGGATTAGGGAAAACTGAAACTAATCACATTGGTTAAGTCATTGATTTTGACTGTTGAATTAATACAGAAATATGTGTATTGATTGTGTATTGTATATGACAAGTGTTTAATACTTTGTATATGCAATTTGTTTGGGAGGAGATAGGGGATGTACTCCACGGTTTGGGAGGAGATAGGGGATGGACTCCTAAACCGGATATTGTTTGGGAGGAGATAGGGGATGGACTCTATTAGTACTACTACTATGTGTACTTATTGATTTATGGAAGTGTTTTTACACGTTATCGATACATCACTAAAATGTGTATCAAACTGGAAGTATGGAAGTGTTTTGGTATGAGACTTAGTCTCATTTAAATTGTTGATGATGGAAGTAATGTTAATGTGAGATGTAGTCTCACTGTTATAGTTTGGCCAGGTTCTGAGCCATATTGGTATAAATGGAAAGTTGAACAAATAATGAGAAGTGAAACGTGTCATGGACATTATCGTTATGGAACTGTATGATAATGAAATCGGTAATTGGTGTTAACCATCTATTGAATGCTATTGCTTTATTCAATGCTTATATTTGGTTTAGTATATTTCTACTGGGCTGTGGCTCACCCTATACGGGAACATCATTTTTAGGTCCAGGTGATGTGCTACCTCCAAGGAATTAACTTGGAAGGATTTGGAGTTGAAGACTCTATTTAGATTAGTCGTTTATTTGGTTTTATTTTGATGTTACATGTAAACACAAGCCTAGGGCTTAATGTGTAAATGAGTTAGTACTCATGTTTTTGTGTCCAAGTGTTGGCTTGGAAAGATGTAAGCCCGTAGGGCATTTACTTTCATTATTACATGTAATGTCTTTTAATAATGATACTTTGATAAATGAGATAATGATTGGTTTTCTTTTATCAATGCATGCTACTGTTATATATTATGGGTTTATTTTGAGGGCGTTATAGAAATTTTGGATAGATATTTGAATAGATAAGAGATTAAAATTGAACTGATAACAAAATCTAGAAAAAAATTTGAAAAGATAGGGAAAAAAAGTGAACAGATAGTCAACTTTTTTGAATATATAGACAAAAAAAAAAAATTAAACACTTAAATGTAAATTTGAACATATAGAAAAAAAAATTCAACAGGTAAATTAAGGAGTAAAATTGAAAACAAAACGTTTTCCAAAACAAACAAAAGGACTTCTCACCAAATTATTTTACTCAATGGCTGCAGAGGACCATCGGAGGAGAAGACTCCATTGATCCAGCTCCTTATGGACAGTTTTTTTTTTCAAGCACACATACCCAATTCTTCCACTTTTTTTTTTTTTTTTTTTTTTTTAAAGTTTTTGATCTGTGTTGTTGTTCAACGACGAAACAAATTGCAACAGATAGTTGTAAATGAAAAAAAAATTAAAAATTAAGCAGATAAAAATACTAAAAAAATTGAACATATATATGTATATACTGGATTATATGTGAGAAAGAATTTCAATAGATAGAGAGAAAGAACCAAAGAGAGAAAAAGAAAGATTGCAACAGATCCTGATTTGGTGTATTTCAACAGATAATAAAATTGAACAGATAAAAATAAATTGAACATTCTGACTGGTTCGTTGAACAGATAAGAAATTTTGGATAGATATTTAAACAGATAAGAGATTAAAATTGAATTGATAATAAAATCTAGAAAAAAAAATTGAAAAGATAGGGAAAAAAAGTGAACAGATAGTCAACGTTTTTAAATATATAGACCAAAAAAAATAATTAAACACTAAAATCTAAATTTGAACAAATAGAAAAAAAATTCAACAGATAAATTAAGGAGTAAAATTGAAAACAAAACGTCTTTCAAAACAAACAAAAAGACTTCTGACCAAATTATTTTACTCAATGCCTGCAGAGGACCATCGGAAGAGAAGACTCCATTGATCCAGCTCCTTATGGACAGTTTTTTTTTTCAAGCACACAGACCCAATTCTTCCACTTTTTTTTTTTTTTTTTTTTTTTTAAGTTTTTGATCTGTGTTGTTGTTCTACGATAAAACAAATTGCAACAGATAGTTGTAAATGAAAAAAAAAAATTAAAAATTAAGCAAAGAAAAATATTAAAAAAATTGAACAGATATATATACTGGATTATATGTGAGAAAGAATTTCAACAGATAGAGAGAAAGAACCAAAGAGAGAGAAAGAAAGTGTAACAACCCACATATATGGCTTAGTCATGTTCATGAGCATTCGCATACTTTTGTCTTGTTAAGTTAGCATTCATGAATCTTTCCTTGTTTTGTACGTATATGATTTGCTTAAGTATATATGTATGCTTTGTTCCTCCCTTGCTATGCTAAGCCTAGGTTATGTTGAGCCTAAGTCATGCCAAGCCTAGGTTATGTCAAGCCTAGATCATTCCAAGCCGAGGTCGCCTTAAGCCTAGAACCACTTTGGTTGACCTCCACCTTCACCAAGGCATATTGGCCGAGATGTCACTATCTGGGCCGAGGTGTTCATCACCAAGGCCGAGATGTGTATTATCTAGGCCGAGATGTTACCTCTGTACCGAAGTGATCTTGTCCTGGAGTGGTATGACCTAGATCAAGGTGTGGCACATCTAGGCCAAGGTGTGGCACAGCTTAGTCAAGTGTTGTCCTTCCTAGCCGAGGTCATTGTCATCTTAGTTGCCGAAGCTTTATCCTTAGCCGATGTCGTCACTTGCCGGAGTGTTTGCCGTGTAGCTTGTTAGATACGCTTTGTCATAGTCTTGTCTTGTCTATCAATCACCTTTTTGAGGAGAACCAATCCGGTAGAGCCACGTGTCCGAGCAGAGTGTTAAGTCAGCCAGCAGAGAGAGAAACGCATCATTTGTTATATCTATGTTTTGAAGAGGGGGGAGAAGCTCTAGGAGAGGAAGAGGAGTTCTTAAGGGAGAGTAGATTTTCCAAGCTTGATCCCTAGAGATCGAACCGTTAGATTCGTGTTCTAAGGTTAGATTCTTGATCCGCTTATGTTGTTCTTTATGTTTATGTTATTGCATTGCATGATTGAATATGATTTGTAAGCCATGCATTGATTTGAAGTTCGGTTTTAGAAAGAGAAGGTGGTATTCATGTGTCATATTTTGATCCAAGAGTTTGCACCAAGATCCATGTTTTCATGTTTGTTTTCATATGATCTTCAAGTATGGGTACCCAGGTCCATGTTTTCGAACTCATAGCATGGAAACCCAGATTTTGTATAAACAAGTTATGATTTTGGCATTCCTCTCATTCATGTTCTTCATGTTCATGTTCTTCATGTTCTTCAAGAGAGGAGGAAACCCAGATTTCCAGACCTCATTTCCCTAGGTGTGATCACCGAGATCATTCCTGCCTAGACCTTACACTTAGGCCAAGCATCGTATCTCACCTTGGCCTACCTTGCATGATCACTTACACCTTTAGTTTGTCTTGCATGAACCTCAGCATGCAGCCGCACGCCGAAGCTTAGGTAACCACACCTCGGCCAGGTGGTGTGGGACCTCAGCTTAGACCTGGTTGGTGCCCAGCATGTCTCCCTGACATGTAAATCAGTGTTTTGACTTTCAGCATGTTTTCCCGAGATCATTTGCATGCATGTAAGACTTGTTTTGAGAAGTACATTCAGTAGACTTTGCCATGTGTTTGTAGGACTTGGACCTTTGCCTTGATCCCGACGTCCCAAGAACTATGTGAGTGGTATTTGTAATAAAGCTATGTTATAATGTTTTGATAAGCTTTGCTTTGCTTTGTTTTGAAAAGTATTTGTTAAGCATGAATGAGTATCCCTATTTTGTATATCAAGTATAAGTTTTATGCATCAAGTATAAGCTTTGTTTTGATGTCATCATGTTAAGTCCTTACGTGCCAGAGGACTATAAGCTTTTGTGGCACATTCAAGTTAAGTCTCTCGTGTTAAAGCGGGCTACGGGCCTAAGTAACACAGGTCCCTTGTACTGGAGGACTCTAAACTTTCGCAGCACCATCGTGTTAAAAAGGGCTACGGGCCTAAGTAACACAGGTCCCTTGTACTGGAGGACTCTAAACTTGTGCAGTACTCTTGTGTTAAAAGGATACGGTCCTTTCTTGGAAGCCTTTCGTGTTACTGGGGGACTTAAGCCCTTGTAACATAGGTCCCTTGTGCTGAAGGACTCTAAACTTTCGCAGCATCATTCTGTGAAAAAGGGCTACGGGCCTAAGTCACATAAGTAAGCAAGTTTTGTAAGATCAAGATTGATGAATACGGTCCATCCCATGTTTTGATACAAGTTATGCCAAGTACAAGTTTTGAACAAGCTATGATATATGTATTGTTTTGACAAGAACCTCGGATATCATTCATTTAAAACCTTTATTACTTGTACCATTCACTGAGTATCCAAGCTCACCGTCTCTATATATATGTAGGTAACAAGCAAGAAGTCGGCTACGCCGAGATGTGTGTGTTTGTGCCCGATGTTTTGTGTGCATGTTAGGTCGGCATTGAGGATGTCGGCAACCATGAAGATTATGCTTTTGACCTTGTGTTTTATGTATCATGTTTACGTCGGCTTGAGTAGCCCTTTTGTTAAGATGTAATATATATGTATTTTATTTATGTTGTAATCAAGTTGTAAGACTTTATTTAAGATGTATGTCACTTCATTGGATCTATGCACAGCTCTTATGGACTAATTAGATTTAATATATTGCTTCCGCACATGTTAGCCCCGCATGTATACTCTGATTGTGTTTGATTTTGCAAGTTGGCCTTCGGTAATCACGGATGACTGGCCATCACGGCACCTCCCTACTAGGGGCGGGTTGGGGTCGTGAATGAAAGATTTCAACAGATCCTGATTTGGTGTATTTCAACAGATAATAAAATTGAACAGATAAAACTAAATTGAACATTGTGACTGGTTCGTTGAACAGATAAGAAATTTTGGATAGATATTTGAACAGATAAGAGATTAAAATTGAATTGATAAAAAATCTAGAAATTTTTTTGAAAAGATAGGGAAAAAAAAGTGAATAGATAGTCAACTTTTTCGAATATATAGACAAAAAAAAATAATTAAACACTAAAATCTAAATTTGAACAGATAGAAAAAAAATTCAACAGATAAATTAAGGAGTAAAATTGAAAACAAAACGTCTTTGAAAACAAACAAAAGGACTTCTGACAAAATTATTTTACTCAATGCCTGCAGAGGACCATCGGAGGAGAAGACTCCATTGATCCAGCTCCTTATGGACAGTTTTTTTTTTCAAGCACACAGACCCAATTCTTCCACATCTTTTTTTTTTTTAAGTTTTTGATCTGTGTTGTTGTTCTACGATGAAACAAATTGCAACAGATAGTTGTAAATCAAAAAAATAAAATAAAAATTAAGCAGAGAAAAATATTAAAAAAATTGAAAAGATATATATATACTGGAATATATGTGAGAAAGAATTTCAACAGATAGAGAGAAAGAACCAAAGAGAGAGAAGGAAAGATTTCAACAGATCTTGATTTGGTGTATTTCAACAGATAATAAAATTGAACAGATAAAAATAAATTGAACATTGTGACTGGTTCGTTGAACAGATAACAAATTTCTGATAGATATTGAACAGATAAGAGATTAAAATTGAATTGATAATAAAATCTAAAATTTTTTTTGAAAAGATAGGGAAAAAAAAGTGCACAGATAGTCAACTTTTTGAATATATAGACAAAAAAAATAATTAAACACTAAAATGTAAATTTGAACAGATAGAAAAAAAATTCAACAGATAAATTAAGGAGTAAAATTGAAAACAAAATATCTTTCAAAACAAACAAAAGGACTTCTGACCAAATTATTTTACTCAATGCATGCAGAGGACCATCGGAGGAGAAAACTTCATTGATCCAGCTTCTTATGGACAGTTTTTTTTTTCAAGCACACAGACCCAATTTTTCCACCTTTTTTTTTTTTTAAGTTTTTGATCTGTTTTGTTGTTCTACGATGAAACAAATTGCAACAGATAGTTGTAATTGAAAAAAAAATTAAAAATTAAGCAGATAAAAATAATTAAAAAAATTGGACATATATATATTTGATTGTAGGTGAGAAAGAATTTCAGCATATAGAGAGAAAGAACCAAAGAGAGAGAAATAAAGATTACAACTGATCGTGATTTGGTGTATTTCAACAGATAATAAAATTGAAAAGATAAAAATTAATTGAACATTGTGACTGGTTTGTTGAAAAGATAAGAAATTTTGGATAGATATTTGAACAGATAAGAGATTAAAATTGAACTGATAACAAAATCTAGAAAAAAATTTGAAAAGTTAGGAAAAAAAGTGAACAGATAGTCAACTTTTTTGAATATATAGACAAAAAAAAAATTAAACACTAAAATGTAAATTTGAACAGATAGAAAAAAAATTCAACAGATAAATTAAGGAGTAAAATTGAAAACAAAACGTCTTTCACAACAAACAAAAGGACTTCTGACCAAATTATTTTACTCAATGCCTGCAGAGAACCATCGGAGTAGAAGACTCCATTGATCTAGCTCCTTATGGACAGTTTTTTTTTTCAACCACACAGACCCAATTCTTTTTTCTTTTTTTTTTTTTATTTTTAAGTTTTTGATCGGTGTTGTTGTTCTACGATGAAACAAATTGCAACAGATAGATGTAAATGAAAAAAAAAATTAAAAATTCAGCTGATAAAAATAATAATAAAAAAAATTGAACAGATATATATATACTGGATTATATGTAAGAAAGAATTTCAACAGATAGAGAGAAAGAACCAAAGAAAGAGAAAGAAAGATTGCAGCAGATCCTGATTTAGTGTATTTCAACAGATAATAAAATTGAACATTGTGATTGGTTTGATGAACAGATAAGAAATTTTGTATAGATATTTGAACAGATAAGAGATTAAAATTAAATTGATAACGAAATCTAGAAAAAAATTTGAAAGGATAGGGAAAAAAAGTGAACAGATAGTCAACTTTTTTGAATATATAGACAAAAAAAATAATTAAACACTTAAATGTAAATTTGAACATATAGAAAAAAAATTCAACAGATAAATTAAGGAGTAAAATTGAAAACAAAACGTTTTTCAAAGCAAACAAAAGGACTTCTGACCAAATTATTTTACTCAATGCCTGTAGAGGACCATCGGAGGAGAAGACTCCATTGATCCAGTTCCTTATGGACAACTTTTTTTTTCAAGCACACAGACCCAATTCTTGCACTTTTTTTTTTTTTAAAGTTTTTGATCTGTGTTGTTGTTCTATGATGAAACAAATTGCAACAGATAGTTGTAAATGAAAAAAAAAATTAAAAATGAAGCAGAGAAAAATATTAAAAAAATTGAACAGATATATATATACTGGATTATATGTGAGAAAGAATTTCAACAGATAGAGAGAAAGAACCAAAGAGAGAGAAAGAAAAGATTGCAACAAATCCTGATTTGGTGTATTTCAGCAGATAATAAAATTGAACAGATAAAAATAAATTGAACATTGTGACTGGTTCGTTGAACAGATAAGAAATTTTGGATAGATATTTGAACAGATAAGAGATTAAAATTGAATTGATAATAAAATCTAGAAAAAAATTTGAAAAGATAGGGAAAAAAAGTGAACAGATAGTTAACTTTATTGAATATATAGACAAAAAAAAAATTAAACACTAAAATGTAAATTTGAACAGATAGAAAAAAAAATTCAACAGATAAATTAAGGAGTAAAATTGAAAATAAAACGTCTTTCAAAACAAACAAAAGGACTTCTCACCAAATTATTTTACACAATGCCTGCAGTGAACCATCGAAGGAGAAGACCCCATTGATCTAGCTCCTTATGGACAGTTTTTTTTTTCAACCACACAGACCCAATTCTTCCACTTTTTTTTTTTTTTTTTTTTTTTAAGTTGTTGATCTGTGTTGTTGTTCTACGATGAAACAAATTGCAACAGATAGTTGTAAATGAAAAAAAAAATTAAAAATTAAGCAAATAAAAATAATTAAAAAAATTGAACAGATATATATAATGCATTATATGTGAGAAAGAATTTCAACATATAGAGAGAAAGAACCAAAGAGAGAGAAAGAAAGATTGCAACAGATCCGGATTTGGGGTATTTCAACAGATAATAAAATTGAAAAGATAAAAATAAATTGAACATTGTGACTGGTTTGTTGAACAGATAAGAAATTTTGGATAGATATTTGAACAGATAAGAGATTAAAATTGAACTGATAACAAAATCTAGAAAAAAAGTTGAAAAGATTGGGAAAAAAAGTGAACAGAGAGTCAACTTTTTTGAATATATAGAGAAAAAAAATTAAACACTTTAATGTGAATTTGAAGATGTAGAAAAAAAAATTCAACAGATAAATTAAGGAGTAAAATTGAAAACAAAACGTTTTTCAAAACAAATAAACGGACTTCGGACCAAATTATTTTACTTAATGCCTGCAGAGGACCATCGGAGGAGAAGACTCCATTGATCCAGCTCCTTATGGACAGTTTTTTTTTTCAAGCACACAGACCAAATTCTTTCACTTTTTTTTTTTTTTTTTTAAAGTTTTTGGTCTGTGTTGTTTTTCAACGATGAAATAAATTGCAACAGATAGTTGTAAATGAAAAAAAAAATTAAAAATTAAGCAGAGAAAAATATTTAAAAAATTGAACAGATATATATATACTGGATTATATGTGAGAAAGAATTTCAACATATAGAGAGAGAACCACAGAGAGAGAAAGAAAGATTGCAACAGATCCTGATTTGGTGTATTTCAACTGATAATAAAATTGAACAGATAAAAATAAATTGAACATTGTGACTGGTTCGTTGAACAGATAAGAAATTTGGATAGATATTTGAACAGATAAGAGATTAAAATTGAATTGATAATAAAATCTAGAAAAATTTTTGAAAAGATAGGGAAAAAAAGTGAACAGATAGTTAACTTTTTTGAATATATAGATAAAAAAAATAATTAAACCCCAAAATGTAAATTTGAACAGATAGAAAAAAATATTCAACAGATAAATTAAGTAGTAAAATTGAAAACAAAACGTCTTTCAAAACAAACAAAAGAACTTCTAACCAAATTATTTTACTTAATGCCTGCAGAGGACCATCGGCGGAGAAGACTCCATTGATCCAACTCCTTATGGACAGTTTTTTTTTTCAACCACACTGACCCAATTCTTCTTTCTTTTTTTTAAGTTTTTGATCTGTGTTGTTGTTCTACGATGAAACAAATTGCAACAGATAGTTGTAAATCAAAAAAAAATTAAAATTAAGCAGATAAAAATAATTTAAAAAATTGAACAGAAATATATATATACGGGATTATATGTGAGAAAGAATTTCAACATATAGAGAGAAAGAACCAAAGAGAGAGAAAGAAAGATTGCAATAGATCTAGATTTGGTGTATTTCAACAGATAATAAAATTGAAAAGATAAAAATAAATTGAACATTGTGACTGGTTTGTTGAACAGATAAGAAATTTTGGATAGATATTTGAACAGATAAGAGATTAAAATTGAACTGATAACAAAATCTAGAAAAAAATTTGAAAAGATAGGGAAAAAAAGTGCACAGACAGTCAACTTTTTTGAATATATAGACAAAAAAAAATAATTAAACACTTAAATGTAAATTTGAACATATAGAAAAAAAAATTCAACAGATAAATTAAGGAGTAAAATTGAAAACAAAACGTTTTTCAAAACAAACAAAAGGACTTCTGGAGAACTTCTTTTACTCAATGCCTGCAAAGGACCATCGGAGGAGAAGACTCGATTGATCCACCTCCGTATGGACCTTTTTTTTTTCAAGCACATAGACACAATTCTTTCAAATTTTTTTTTTTAAAGTTTTTAATATGTGTTGTTGTTCAACGATGAAACAAATTGCAACAGATAGTTGTAAATGAAAAAAAAATTCAAAATTAAGCAGATAAAAATATTTAAAAAATTGAACAGATATATATATACTGGATTATATGTGAGAAAGAATTTCAACAGATATAGAGAAAGAACCGAAGAGAGAGAAACAAAGATTGCAACAGATCCTGATTTGGTGTATTTCAACAGATAATAAAACTGAACAGATAAAAATAAATTGAACATTGTGACTGGTTCGTTGAACAGATAAGAAATTTTGGATAGATATTTTAACAGATAAGAGATTAAAATTGAATAGATAATAAAATCTAGAAAAAAATTTGAAAAGATAGGGAAAAAAAGTGAACAGATAGTCAACTTTTTCGAATATATAGACAAAAAAAAATAATTAAACACTAAAATGTAAATTTGAACAGATAGAAAAAAATTAAACAGATAAATTAAGGATTAAAATTGAAAACAAAACGTATTTCAAAACAAACAAATTGACTTCTGACCAAATTATTTTACTCAATGCCTGCAGAGAACCATCGGAGTAGAAGACTCCATTGATCTAGCTCCTTATGGACAGTTTTTTTTTTCAACCACACAGACCCAATTCTTTTTTCTTTTTTTTTTTTATTTTTAAGTTTTTGATCGGTGTTGTTGTTCTACGATGAAACAAATTGCAACAGATAGATGTAAATGAAAAAAAAAATTAAAAATTCAGCTGATAAAAATAATAATAAAAAAAATTGAACAGATATATATATACTGGATTATATGTAAGAAAGAATTTCAACAGATAGAGAGAAAGAACCAAAGAAAGAGAAAGAAAGATTGCAGCAGATCCTGATTTAGTGTATTTCAACAGATAATAAAATTGAACATTGTGATTGGTTTGATGAACAGATAAGAAATTTTGTATAGATATTTGAACAGATAAGAGATTAAAATTAAATTGATAACGAAATCTAGAAAAAAATTTGAAAGGATAGGGAAAAAAAGTGAACAGATAGTCAACTTTTTTGAATATATAGACAAAAAAAATAATTAAACACTTAAATGTAAATTTGAACATATAGAAAAAAAATTCAACAGATAAATTAAGGAGTAAAATTGAAAACAAAACGTTTTTCAAAGCAAACAAAAGGACTTCTGACCAAATTATTTTACTCAATGCCTGTAGAGGACCATCGGAGGAGAAGACTCCATTGATCCAGTTCCTTATGGACAACTTTTTTTTTCAAGCACACAGACCCAATTCTTGCACTTTTTTTTTTTTTTTAAGTTTTTGATCTGTGTTGTTGTTCTATGATGAAACAAATTGCAACAGATAGTTGTAAATGAAAAAAAAAATTAAAAATGAAGCAGAGAAAAATATTAAAAAAATTGAACAGATATATATATACTGGATTATATGTGAGAAAGAATTTCAACAGATAGAGAGAAAGAACCAAAGAGAGAGAAAGAAAAGATTGCAACAAATCCTGATTTGGTGTATTTCAGCAGATAATAAAATTGAACAGATAAAAATAAATTGAACATTGTGACTGGTTCGTTGAACAGATAAGAAATTTTGGATAGATATTTGAACAGATAAGAGATTAAAATTGAATTGATAATAAAATCTAGAAAAAAATTTGAAAAGATAGGGAAAAAAGTGAACAGATAGTTAACTTTATTGAATATATAGACAAAAAAAAAATTAAACACTAAAATGTAAATTTGAACAGATAGAAAAAAAAATTCAACAGATAAATTAAGGAGTAAAATTGAAAATAAAACGTCTTTCAAAACAAACAAAAGGACTTCTCACCAAATTATTTTACACAATGCCTGCAGTGAACCATCGAAGGAGAAGACCCCATTGATCTAGCTCCTTATGGACAGTTTTTTTTTTCAACCACACAGACCCAATTCTTCCACTTTTTTTTTTTTTTTTTTTTTTAAGTTGTTGATCTGTGTTGTTGTTCTACGATGAAACAAATTGCAACAGATAGTTGTAAATGAAAAAAAAAATTAAAAATTAAGCAAATAAAAATAATTAAAAAAATTGAACAGATATATATAATGCATTATATGTGAGAAAGAATTTCAACATATAGAGAGAAAGAACCAAAGAGAGAGAAAGAAAGATTGCAACAGATCCGGATTTGGGGTATTTCAACAGATAATAAAATTGAAAAGATAAAAATAAATTGAACATTGTGACTGGTTTGTTGAACAGATAAGAAATTTTGGATAGATATTTGAACAGATAAGAGATTAAAATTGAACTGATAACAAAATCTAGAAAAAAAGTTGAAAAGATTGGGAAAAAAAGTGAACTGAGAGTCAACTTTTTTGAATATATAGAGAAAAAAAATTAAACACTTTAATGTGAATTTGAAGATGTAGAAAAAAAAATTCAACAGATAAATTAAGGAGTAAAATTGAAAACAAAACGTTTTTCAAAACAAATAAACGGACTTCGGACCAAATTATTTTACTTATTGCCTGCAGAGGACCATCGGAGGAGAAGACTCCATTGATCCAGCTCCTTATGGACAGTTTTTTTTTTTCAAGCACACAGACCAAATTCTTTCACTTTTTTTTTTTTTTTTTTTAAAGTTTTTGGTCTGTGTTGTTTTTCAACGATGAAATAAATTGCAACAGATAGTTGTAAATGAAAAAAAAAATTAAAAATTAAGCAGAGAAAAATATTTAAAAAATTGAACAGATATATATATACTGGATTATATGTGAGAAAGAATTTCAACATATAGAGAGAGAACCACAGAGAGAGAAAGAAAGATTGCAACAGATCCTGATTTGGTGTATTTCAACTGATAATAAAATTGAACAGATAAAAATAAATTGAACATTGTGACTAGTTCGTTGAACAGATAAGAAATTTGGATAGATATTTGAACAGATAAGAGATTAAAATTGAATTGATAATAAAATCTAGAAAATTTTTTGAAAAGATAGGGAAAAAAAGTGAACAGATAGTTAACTTTTTTGAATATATAGATAAAAAAAATAATTAAACCCCAAAATGTAAATTTGAACAGATAGAAAAAAATATTCAACAGATAAATTAAGTAGTAAAATTGAAAACAAAACGTCTTTCAAAACAAACAAAAGAACTTCTAACCAAATTATTTTACTTAATGCCTGCAGAGGACCATCGGCGGAGAAGACTCCATTGATCCAACTCCTTATGGACAGTTTTTTTTTTCAACCACACTGACCCAATTCTTCTTTCTTTTTTTTAAGTTTTTGATCTGTGTTGTTGTTCTACGATGAAACAAATTGCAACAGATAGTTGTAAATCAAAAAAAAATTAAAATTAAGCAGATAAAAATAATTTAAAAAATTGAACAGAAATATATATATACGGGATTATATGTGAGAAAGAATTTCAACATATAGAGAGAAAGAACCAAAGAGAGAGAAAGAAAGATTGCAATAGATCTAGATTTGGTGTATTTCAACAGATAATAAAATTGAAAAGATAAAAATAAATTGAACATTGTGACTGGTTTGTTGAACAGATAAGAAATTTTGGATAGATATTTGAACAGATAAGAGATTAAAATTGAACTGATAACAAAATCTAGAAAAAAATTTGAAAAGATAGGGAAAAAAAGTGCACAGACAGTCAACTTTTTTGAATATATAGACAAAAAAAAATAATTAAACACTTAAATGTAAATTTGAACATATAGAAAAAAAAATTCAACAGATAAATTAAGGAGTAAAATTGAAAACAAAACGTTTTTCAAAACAAACAAAAGGACTTCTGGAGAACTTCTTTTACTCAATGCCTGCAAAGGACCATCGGAGGAGAAGACTCGATTGATCCACCTCCGTATGGACCTTTTTTTTTTCAAGCACATAGACACAATTCTTCCAAATTTTTTTTTTTTAAAGTTTTTAATATGTGTTGTTGTTCAACGATGAAACAAATTGCAACAGATAGTTGTAAATGAAAAAAAAATTCAAAATTAAGCAGATAAAAATATTTAAAAAATTGAACAGATATATATATACTGGATTATATGTGAGAAAGAATTTCAACAGATATAGAGAAAGAACCGAAGAGAGAGAAACAAAGATTGCAACAGATCCTGATTTGGTGTATTTCAACAGATAATAAAACTGAACAGATAAAAATAAATTGAACATTGTGACTGGTTCGTTGAACAGATAAGAAATTTTGGATAGATATTTTAACAGATAAGAGATTAAAATTGAATAGATAATAAAATCTAGAAAAAAATTTGAAAAGATAGGGAAAAAAAGTGAACAGATAGTCAACTTTTTCGAATATATAGACAAAAAAAAATAATTAAACACTAAAATGTAAATTTGAACAGATAGAAAAAAATTAAACAGATAAATTAAGGATTAAAATTGAAAACAAAACGTATTTCAAAACAAACAAATTGACTTCTGACCAAATTATTTTACTCAATGCCTGCAGAGGACCATCGGAGGAGAAGACTCCATTGATCCAGTTCCTTATGGACAGTTTTTTTTTTCAACACACTGACCAAATTCTTCCACCTTTTTTTTTTTAATAGTTTTTGATCTGTGTTGTTGTTCTACGATGAAACAAATTGCAACAGATAGTTGTAAATCAAAAAAAAATTAAAATTAAGCAGATAAAAATAATTCAAAAAATTGAACAGATATATATATACGGGATTATATGTGAGAAAGAATTTCAACATATAGAGAGAAAGAACCAAAGAGAGAGAAAGAAAGATTGCAACAGATCTAGATTTGGTGCATTTCAACAGATAATAAAATTAGAAAGATAAAAATAAATTGGACATTGTGACTGGTTTGTTGAACAGATAAGAAATTTTGGATACATATTTGAACAGATAAGAGATTAAAATTGAACTGATTACAAAATCTAGAACAAAATTTGAAAGTATAGGGAAAAAAAGTGAACAGATAGTCAACTTTTTTGAATATATAGAAAAAAAATTAAACACTAAAATGTAAATTTGAACATATAGAAAAAAAAATTCAACAGATAAATTAAGGAGTAAAATTGAAAACAAAACGTTTTTCAAAACAAACAAAAGGACTTCTGACCAAATTATTTTACTCAATGCCTAAAGCGGACCATCGGAGGAGAAGACTCCATTAATCCAGCTCCTTATGGACAGTTTTTTTTTTCAAGCACACAGACCCAATTCTTCCACCTTTTTTTTTTTTTTTTTTAAAGTTTTTGATCTGTGTTGTTGTTCAACGATGAAACAAATTGCAACAGATAGTTGTAAACGAAAAAAAAATTTAAAAATTAAGCAGATAAAAATATTAAAAAAATTGAACAGATATATATATACAGGTTTATATGTGATAAAGAATTTCAACAGATAGAGAGAAAGAACCAAAGAGAGGGAAACAAAGATTGCAACAGATCCTGATTTGCTGTATTTCAACAGATAATAAAATTGAACAGATAAAAATAAATTGGACATTGTGACTGGTTCGTTGAACAGATAAGAAATTTTGGATAGCTATTTGAACAGATAAGAGATTAAAATTGAACTGATAATAAAATCTAGAAAAAAATTTGAAAAGATAGGGAAAAAAATGAACCGATAGTCAACTTTTTTGAATATATAGACAAAAAAAAATAATTAAACACTAAAATGTAAATTTGAACAGATAGAAAAAAAAATCCAACAGATAAATTAAGGAGTAAAATTAAAAACGAAACGTCTTTCAAAACAAATAAAAGGACTTCTCACCAAATTATTTTACTCAATGCCTGTAGAAGACTATCGGAGGAGAAGACTCCATTGTTCCAGCTCCTTATGGACTGTTTTTTTTTTCAAGCACACAGACCCAATTTTTCCACTTTTTTTTCTTTTTTTTTTTTTTAAAGTTTTTGATCTGTGTTGTTGTTCTACGGTGAAACAAATTGCAACAGATAGTTGTAAATGAAAAAAAATTAAAAATTGAGCAGATAAAAATATTAAAAAAATTGAACAGATATATATATACTGGATTATATGTGAGAAATAATTTCAACATATAGAGAGAAAGAACCAAAGAGAGAAAAGAAAGATTGCAACAGATCCTGATTTTGTATATTTCAACAGATAATAAAATTGAACATATCAAAATAAATTGAACATTGTGACTGGTTCGTTGAAAAGATAAGAAATTTGGATAGATATTTGAACAGATAAGTGATTAAAATTGAATTAATAATAAAATCTAGAAAAAAGTTGAAAAGATAGGGAAAAAAAGTGAACAGATAGTTAACTTTTTTCAAAAAAAAATTCAACAGATAAATTAAGGAGTAAAATTGAAAACAAAACGTTTTTCAAAATAAACAAAAGGACTTCTCACCAAATTATTTTACTCAATGCCTGCAGAGGACCATCGGAGGAGAAGACTCCATTGATCCAGCTCCTTATGGACAGTTTTTTTTTTTCAACCACACGGACCCAATTCTTTTTTTTTTTTTTAAAGTTTTTGATTTGTGTTGTTGTTCTACGATGAAACAAATTGCAACAGATAGTTGTAAATGAAAAAAAAATTAAAAATGAAGCAGATAAAAATATTTAAAAATTTGAACAGATATATATACTGGATTATATGTGAAAAAGAATTTCAACAGATAGATATAAAGAACCAAAGAGGGAGAAAGAAAGATTGCAACAGATACTGATTTGGTGTATTTCAACAGATAATAAAATTGAACTGATAAAAATAAATTGGACATTGTGACTAGTTCGTTGAACAGATAAAAATTTTTGGATAGATATTTGAACAGATAAGAGATTAAAATTAAATTGATAATAAAATCTAGAAAAAAAATTTGAAAAGATAGGGGAAAAAAAGTGAACAGATAGTCAACTTTTTTGAATATCTAGACAAAAAAAAAATTAAACACAAAAATCTAAATTTGAACAGATAGAAAAAAAATCCAACAGATAAATTAAGGAACAAAATTGAAAACAAAATGTCTTTCAAAACAAACAAAAGGACTTCTGACCAAATTATTTTACTCAATGCCTGCAGAGGACCATCGGAGGAGAAGACTCCATTGATCCAGCTCTTTATGGACAGTTTTTTTTTCAAGCACACAGACCCAATTCTTTTTTTTTTTTTTTTTAAGTTTTTGATCTGTGTTGTTGTTCTATGATGAAACAAATTGCAACAGATATGTAAACGAAAAAAAAATTAAAAATTAAGCAGATAAAAATATTAAAAAAATTGAACAGATATATATTGGATTATATGTGAGAATGAATTTCAACATATAGAGAGAATGAACCAAAGAGAGAGAAAGAAAGATTGCAACAGATCCTGATTTGGTGTATTTCAACAGATAATAAAATTGAACAGATAAAAATAAATTGAACATTGTGACTGGTTCGTTGAACAGATATGAAATTTGGATAGATATTTGAACAGATAAGAGATTAAAATTGAATTGACAATAAAGTATAGAAATTTTTTTTGAAAAGATAGGGAAAAAAAAAGTGAACAGATAGTTAACTTTTTTGAATATATAGACAAAAAAAATAATTAAACACTAAAACGTAAATTTGAACAGATAGAAAAAAAAAATTCAACAGATAATTTAAGTAGTAAATTTGAAAACAAAACGTCTTTCAAAACAAATAAAAGAACTTCTGACCAAATTATTTTACTCAATGCCTGCAGAGGACCATCGGCGGAGAAAACTCCATTGATCCAGCTCCTTATGGACAGTTTTTTTTTTTCAACCACACTGACTCAATTCTTCTTTCTTTTTTTTAAAAAGTTTTTGATCTGTGTTGTTGTTCTACGATAAAACAAATTGCAACAGATAGTTGTAAATGAAAAAAAAAATGAAATTAAGCAGATAAAAATAATTAAAAAATTTGAACAGATATATATATACGGGATTATATGTGAGAAAGAATTTCGACATATAGAGAGAAAGAACCAAAGAGAGAGAAAGAAAGATTGCAACAGATCTAGATTTGTTGTATTTCAACAGATAATAAAATTGAAAAGATAAAAATAAATTGAACATTGTGACTGGTTTGTTGAATAGATAAGAAATTTTGGATAGATATTTGAACAGATAAGAGATTAAAATTGAACTAATAACAAATTCTAGAAAAAAATTTGAAAAGATAGGGAAAAAAAGTGCACAGACAGTCAACTTTTTTGAATATATAGACAAAAAAAAATAATAAACACTTAAATGTAAATTTGAACATATAGAAAAAAAAAATTCAACAGATAAATTAAGGAGTAAAATCGAAAACAAAACGTTTTTCAAAACAAACAAAAGGACTTCTGGAGAAATTATTTTACTCAATGCCTGCAAAGGACCATCGGAGGAGAAAACTCGATTGATCCACCTCCATATGGACCGTTTTTTTTTTCAAGCACACAGACCCAATTCTTCCAATTTTTTTTTATTTTTATTTTTTTAAAGTTTTTGATCTGTGTTGTTGTTCAACGATGAAACAAATTGCAACAGATAGTTGTAAATGAAAAAATATTTAAAAATTAAGCAAATAAAAATATTACAAAAATTGAACAGATATATATATATATGTATATACTGGGTTATATGTGAGAAAAAATTTCAACAGATAGAGAGAAAGAACCGAAGAGAGAGAAAGAAAGATTGCAACAGATCCTGATTTGGTGTATTTCAAAACATAATAAAATTGAACAGATAGAAATAAATTGAACATTCTGACTGGTTCGTTGAACAGATAAGAAATTTTGGATAGATATTTTAACAGATAAGAGATTAAAATTGAATAGATAATAAAATCTGGAAATTTTTTTGAAAAGATAGGAAAAAAAGTGAACAGATAGTCAACTTTTTCGAATATATTGACAAAAAAAAATAATTGAACATTAAATGTAAATTTGAACAGATAGAAATAAATTAAATAGATAAATTAAGGATTAAAATTGAAAACAAAACGTCTTTCAAAACAAACAAATTGACTTCTGACCAAATTATTTTACTCAATGCCTGCAGAGGACCATCGGAGGAGAAGACTCCATTGATCCAGCTCCTTATGGACAGTTTTTTTTCTTCAACACACTGACCAAATTCTTCCACTTTTTTTTTTTATTTATAGTTTTTGATCTGTGTTGTTGTTCTACGATGAAACAAATTGCAACAGATAGTTGTAAATGAAAAAAAAATTAAAAATTAAGCTGATAAAAATATTAAAAAAATTGAACAGATATATATATATACTGGATTATATATGAAAAAGAATTTCAACAGATAGAAAAAAAGTAACAAAGAGAGAGAAAGAAAAATTGTAACAGATTCTGATTTGGTGTATTTCAACAGATAATAAAATTGAACAGATAAAAATAAATTGAACATTGTGACTGGTTTGTTGAACAGATAAGAAATTTTGGATAGATATTTGAACAGATAAGAGATTAAAATTGAACTGATAACAAAATGTAGAAAAAAAATTGAAAAGGTAGGGAAAAAAAGTGAACAGATAGTCAACTTTTTTGAATATATAGAAAAAAAAAATTAAACACTTTAATGTAAATTTGAACATATAGAAAAAAAAAATTCAACAGATAAATTAAGGAATAAAATTGAAAACAAAACGTTTTTCAAAACAAACAAAAGGACTTCTGACCAAATTATTTTACTCAATGCCTAAAGCGGACCATCGGAAGAGAAGACTCCATTAATCCAGCTCCTTATGGGCAGTTTTTTTTTTCAAGCACACAGACCTAATTCTTCCACTTTTTTTTTTAAAAAGTTTTTGATCTGTGTTGTTGTTCAACAAAGAAACAAATTGCAACAGATAGTTGTAAACGAAAAAAAAATTAAAAATTAACCAGATAAAAATATTAAAAAAAATTGAACAGATATATATATACTGGATTATATGTGAGAAAGAATTTCAACAGATAGAGAGAAAGAACCAAAGAGAGGAAAAGAAAGATTGCAACAGATCCTGATTTGGTGTATTTCAACAGATAATAAAATTGAACAAATAAAAATAAATTGGACATTGTGACTGGTTCGTTGAACAGATAAGAAATTTTGGATAGCTATTTGAACAAATAAGAGATTAAAATTGAACTGATAATAAAATCTAGAAAAAAATTTGAATAGATAGGGAAAAAAAGTGAACAGATAGTCAACTTTTTTGATATATAGACAAAAAAAATAATTAAAAACTAAAATGTAAATTTGAACAGATAGAAAAAAAAATTCAACAGATAAATTAAAGAGTAAAATTAAAAACGAAACGTCTTTCAAAACAAATAAAAGGACTTCTTACCAAATTATCTTACTCAATGCCAGTAGAAGACTATCGGAGGAGAAGACTCTATTGTTCCGGCTCCTTATGGATGTTTTTTTTTTAAGCACACAGACCCATTTCTTCCACTTTTTTTTTTTAAAAGTTTTTGATCTGTGTTGTTTTTCAACGATGAAACAAATTGCAACAGATAGTTGTAAATGGAAAAAAAATTAAAAATTAAGCAGATAAAAATATTAAAAAAATTGAACAGATATATATATTGGATTATATGTGAGAATGAATTTCAACATATAGAGAGAATGGACCAAAGAGAGAGAAAGAAAGATTGCAACAGATCCTGATTTGGTGTATTTCAACAGATAATAAAATTGAACAGATAAAAATAAATTGAACATTGTGACTGGTTCGTTGAACAGATAAGAAATTTGGATAGATATTTGAACAGATAAGAGATTAAAATTGAATTGACAATAAAGTCTAGAAATTTTTTTTGAAAAGATAGGGAAAAAAAAAGTGAACAGATAGTTAACTTTTTTCAAAAAAAATTCAACAGATAAATTAAGGAGTAAAATTGAAAACAAAACGTTTTTCAAAACAAACAAAAGGACTTCTCACCAAATTATTTTACTCAATGCCTGCTGAGGACCATCGGAGGAGAAGACTCCATTGATCCAGCTCCTTATGGACAGTTTTTTTTTTCAACCACACAGACCCAATTCTTTTTTTTTTTTTTTTAAGTTGTTGATCTGTGTTGTTGTTATACGATGAAACAAATTGCAACAGATAGTTGTAAATGAAAAAAAATTAAAAATTAAGCAGATAAAAATATTAAAAAAATTGAACAGATATATATATACTGGATTATATGTGAAAAAGAATTTCAACAGATAGAGAGAAAGAACCAAAGAGGGAGAAAGAAAGATTACAACAGATCCTGATTTGGTGTATTTCAACAGATAATAAAATTGAACTGATAAAAATAAATTGAACATTGTGACTGGTTCGTTGAACAGATTATAAATTTTGGATAGATATTTGAACTGATAAGAGATTAAAATTAAATTGATAATAAAATCTAGAAAAATATTTGAAAAGATAGGGAAAAAAAGCGAACAAATAGTCAACTTTTTTGAATATATAGACAGAAAAAAATTAAACACTAAAATGTAAATTTGAACAGATAGAAAAAAAAAATTCAACAGATAAATTAAGGAATAAAATTGAAAACAAAATGTCTTTCAAAACAAACAAAACGACTTTTGACCAAATTATTTTACTCAATGCCTACAGCGGACCATCGGAGGAGAAGACTCCATTAATCCAGCTCCTTATGGACAGTTTTTTTTTCAAGCACACAGATCCAATTCTTCCACTTTTTCTTTTCTTTTTTTTTTTTTGAAGTTTTTTATCTGTGTTGTTGTTCAACGATGAAACAAATTGCAACAGATAGTTGTAAATGAAAAAAAATTAAAAATTAAGCAGATAAAAATATTAAAAAAATTGAACAAATATATATATATTGGATTATATGTGAGAAAGAATTTCAACAGATAGAGACAAAGAACCAAGGAGAGGGAAAGAAAGCTTGCAACAGATCCTTATTTGATGTATTTCAACAGATAATAAAATTGAACAGATAAAAATAAATTGGACATTGTGACTGGTTCGTAGAACAGATAAGAAATTTTGGATAGCTATTTGAACAGATAAGAGATCAAAATTGAACTGATAATAAAATCTAAATTTTTATTTGAAAAGATAGGGAAAAAAAGTGAACAGATAGTCAACTTTTTTGAATATATAGACAAAAAAAAAATAATTAAACACTAAAATGTAAATTTGAACAGATAGAAAAAAAATTCAACAGATAAATTAAGGAGTAAAATTAAAAACGAAACGTCATTCAAAACAAATAAAACGACTTCTCACCAAATTATTTTACTCAATGCCTGTAGAAGACTTTCGGAGGAGAAGACTCCATTGTTCCAGCTCCTTATGGACTGTTTTTTTTTCGAGCACACAGAACCAATTCTTCCACCTTTTTTTTTTATTTAAGTTTTTGATCTGTGTTGTTTTTCAATGATGAAACAAATTGCCACAGATAGTTGTAAATGAAAAAAAAAATTAAAAATTAAGCAGATAAAAATATTAAAAAAATTGAACATATATATATATACTGAAATATATGTGAGAAAGAATTTCAACAGATAGAGAGAAAGAACCAAAGAGAGAGAAAGAAAGATTGCAACAGATCCTGATTTGGTGTATTTCAACAGAGAATAAAAATGAACATATAAAAATTAATTAAACACTAAAATGTAAATTTCAACAGATAGAAAAAAAATTCAACAGACAAATTAAGTAGTAAAATTGGAAATAAAACGTCTTTCAAAACAACCAAAAGGACTTCTGACCAAATTATTTTACTCAATGCCTGCAGAGGACCATCGGAGGAGAAGACTCCATTGATCCAGCTCCTTGTGGACAGTTTTTTTTTTCAAGCACACAAACCCAATTCTTCCTTCTTTTTTTTTAAGTTTTTGATATGTGTTGTTGTCCTACGATGAAACAAATTGCAACAGATAGTTTTAAATGAAAAAAAATAAAAATTAAGCAGATAAAAATATTTAAAAAATTGAAAAGATATATATATGCTGAATTATATATAAGAAAGAATTTTAACAGATAGAGAGAAAGAACCAAAGAGAGAGAAAGAAAGATTGCAACAGATCCTGATTTGGTGTAATTCAACAGATAATAAAATTGAACAGATAAAAATAAATTGAACATTGTGACTGGTTCGTTGAACAGATAACATATTAAAATTGAATTGATAATAAAATCTAGAAAAAAATTTATAAAGATAAGGAAAAAAAGTGAACAGATAGTCAAGTTTTTTGAATATATAGACAAAAAAAAATAATTAAACACTAAAATGTAAGTTTGAACTGATAGAAAAAAAAATTCAACAGATAAATTAAGGAGTAAAATTGAAAACAAAACGTCGTTCAAAACAAACAAAAAGACTTGTCACCAAATTATTTTACTTAGTGCCTGCAGAGAACCATCGGCGGAGAAGACTCCATTGATCCAGCTCCTTCTGGACAGTTTTTTTTTTTCAACCACACAGACCCAATTCTTCCACATTTTTTTAAAAAGTTTTTGATCTGTGTTGTTGTTCTACGATGAAACAAATTGCAACAGATAGTTGTAAATGAAAAAAAAATTAAAAATTAAGCAGATAAAAATAATTTAAAAAATTCAACAGATATATATATTGGATTATATGTGAGAAAGAATTTCAACATATAGAGAGAAACAACCAAAGAGAGAGAAAGAAAGATTTTAACAGATCCTGATTTGGTGTATTTCAACAGATATTAAAATTGAACAGATAAAAATAAATTGAACATTGTGACTGATTTGTTGAAAGATAAGAAATTTTGGATAGATATTTGAACGGATAAGAGATTAAAATTGAACTGATAACAAAATCTAGAAAAAGAATTTGAAAAGATTAGGAAAAAAAGTGAACAGATAGTCAACTTTTTTGAATATATAGACAAAAAAAAATTAAACACTTAAATGTAAATTTGAATATATAGAAAAAAAAATTCAACAAATGAATTAAGTAATAAAATTGAAAAGAAAACGTCTTTTAAAACAAACAAAAGGACTTCTCGCCAAATTATTTTACTCAATGCCTGCAGAGGACCATCGGAGGAGAAGACTCCCTTGATCCAGCTCCTTATGGACAGTTTTTTTTTTCAACCACACAGACCAATTCTTCCACTTTTTTTATTTTTTTTATTTTTTTTAAGGTTTTTGATCTGTGTTGTTGTTCTACGATGAAACAAATTGCAACAGATAGTTGTAAATGGAAACAAAATTAAAAATTAAGCAGATAAAAATATTAAAAAATTGAACAGATATATATATATACTGGATTATATGTGAGAAAGAATTTCAACAGATAGAGAGAAAGAACCAAAGAGAGAGAAAGAAAGATTGCAACAGATCCTGATTTGGTGTATTTCAACAGATGATAAAATTGAACAGATAAAAATAAATTGAACATTCTAACTGGTTCGTTGAACAGATTAGAAATTTTGGATAGATATTTGAACATATAAGAGATTAAAATTGAACTGATAATAAAATCTACAAAAAAATTTGTAAAGATAGGGAAAAAAAGTGAACAGATAGTCAACTTTTTGAATATATAGAAAAAAAAAATTAAACACTAAAATGTAAATGTGAACAGATGGAAAAAAAAAATTCAACAGATAAATTAAGGAGTGAATTTGAAAACAAAACGCCTTTCAAAGCAACCAAACGGACTTCTGACCAAATTATTTTACTCAATGCCTGCAGAGGAACATCGGAGGAGAAGACTCCATTGATCCAGCTCCTTATGGACCGTTTTTTTTTCAAGCACACAGAGCCAATTCTTCCACTTTTTTTTTTTTTTTTTTTTTTTTTTTTTTTTTTTAAAGTTTTTGATCTGTGTTGTTGTTCTACGATGAAACAAATTGCAACAGATAGTTGTAAATGAAAAAAAAAATTAAAAATTAAGCAGATAAAAATAATTGAAAAAATTGAACATATATATATACCGGATTATATGTGAGAAAGAATTTCAACATATAGAGAGAAAGAACCAAAGAGAGAGAAAGAAAGATTGCAACAGATCCTGATTTGGTGTATTTCAACAGGTAATAAAATTGAAAAGATAAAAATAAATTGAACATTGTGACTGATTTGTTGAACAGATAATAAATTGTGGATAGATATTTGAATAGATAAGAGATTGAAATTGAACTGATAACAAAATCTAGAAAAAAAATTTGAAAAGATAGGGAAAAAAAGTGCCCAGACAGTCAACTTTTTTGAATATATAGACCAAAAAAAAAAATTAAACACTTTAATGTAAATTTGAACATATCGAAAATAAAATTCAACAGATAAATTAAGGAGTAAAATTGAAAACAAAACGTCTTTCAAAACAAACAAAAGGACTTCTGACCAAATTATTTTACTCAATGCCTGCAGAGGACCATCGGAGAAGAAGACTCCATTGATCCAGCTCCTTATGGACAGTTTTTTTTTCAACCACACAGATACAATTCTTCTTCTGCTTTTTTTTTTTTTAAAGTTTTTGATCTGTGTTGTTGTTCTACGATGAAACAAATTGCAACATATAGTTGTAAATGAAAAAAAAAATTAAAAATTAAGCAGATAAAAATATTAAAAAAATTGAACAGATATATATATACTGGATTATATGTGAGAAAGAATTTCAACATATAGAGAGAAAGAACCAAAGAGAGAGAAAAAAAGATTGCGACAGATCTTGATTTGGTGTATTTCAAAAGTTAATAAAATTGAAAAGATAAAAATAAATTGAACATTGTGACTGGTTTGTTGAACAGATAAGAAATTTTAGATAGGTATTTGAACAGATAAGAAATTAAAATTGAACTGATAACAAAATCTAGAAAAAAATTTGAAAAGACAGGGAAAAAAAGTGAACAGATAGCCAACTTTTTTGAATATATAGACAAAAAAAAATAAAAAATTAAACACTTTATGATAAATTTGAACATATAAAAAAAAAATTCAACAGATAAATTGTAAGGACCCACAATTTCATGCCTTAGTCATGTTTGCATGCATTTATATGATTTGCCATGTTAGGATTTGCTATCATGAATTGTGCCTTGTTTTGTACGTATTTGATTTGCCTAAGTGTATATGTATGCTTTGTTCCTCCCTTGCTATGCTAAGCCTAAGTCATGTCAAGCCTAAGTTATGTTAAGCCTAGATCATTCCAAGCCGAGGCCATTCTAAGCCTAGAACTACTTTGCCTGACCTCCACCTTGTCCTGGCATATTGGCCGAGATGATTATCATCTGGGCCGAGGTGTGTATCGCCAAGGCCGAGATGTGTATTATCTGGGCCGAGATGTCATCTTTGTATCGAAGTGATCTTGTCCTGGAGTGGTATGACCTAGACCGAGGTGTGGCACATTTAGGCCGAGGTGTGGCACAGCTTAGTCAAGTGTTGACCTTCCTAGCCGAGATCATTGTTACCTTAGTGCCGAAGTCTTGTTCTTAGCTGAGGTCATTGTCCTTTGCTTGCCGATGCCTTGTCTTTTGCCGATGTCATCACTCGCCGGAGTCATCTTGCCTTAGCTTGTTGAGTACGCTTTGTCATAGACTTGTCTTGTCAGTCAGGCACCTTTTTGAGGAGAACCAATCCGCCGCTGCCACGTGTCCGAGCTGAGTGTTAAATCAGCCGGCAGAGAGAGAAACCCCTCATTTTGTTGTATATCTATGTTTTGAAGAGGAGAGAGAAGCTCTAGGAAGAGGGAGAAGAGTTCTAGTGAGAGAGTAGCGATCCAAGCTTGATTCTTAGAGATCGAACCGTTAGATCCGTGTTCTAAGGTTAGATTCTTGATCAATGTATAATGTTGTTTATGTTTATGTTAGTGCATTGCATGATTGAATATGATTTGTAAGCCATGCATTGCTTTGAAGTTCGGTTTTAGAAAGAGAAGATGATATTCAAGTGTTCTTCAAGAAAAGTCATGTTTTGATCCGAAAGCTCATGCCAAGATATGTGTTTTTGTGTTTGTTTTCACATGATTTTCAAGTATGGGTACCCAGGTCCATGTTTTCGAACTCATAGCATGAAAACCCAGATTTTGAATAAAGGAAATGATGATTTTGGCATTCATGTTCTTCATGATTCATGTTCATGTTCTTCATGTTCTTCACGGGTGGAAACCCAGATCTCCAGACCTCACTTTCCGAAGTGTAGTCGCCGAGATCACTCTTGTCTAGACTTCACACTTGGGCCAAGCATCGTATCTCACCTTAGCCTACCTTGCATGATCACTTGCACCTTTGGTTTGTCTTGCATGAACCTCGGCATGTAGCCGCGCGCCGAAACCTAGGTGACCACACCTCGGCCAGGAGGTGTGGGACCTCGGCATAGACCTGGTTGGTACCCAGCATGTCTTCCTGACATGTAAAACAGTGTTTTGACTTCCAGCATGTTTTCCGAGATCATTTGCATGTATGGGAGACTTGTTTCGAGAAGTATGTTCAGTAGACTTTGCCATGTGTTTGTAGGACTTGGACATTTGCTGTCACCCCGACGTTCCAAGAACTATGTGAGTGGTGCTTTTAATAAAGCTATGTTATCCTGTTTTGAATAAGCTTTGCTTTGCTTTGTTTTGAAAAGTATTTGTTAAGTATGAATGATTACCCTATTTTGAGTACGAAGTATAAGTTGCATGCCAAGAATGAGTTTTGTTTTGGAGTCCGTACGTGCCAAGGGACTTTAAGCCTTAGTAGCACCCATTGTTAAGACATCGGCTATCGACGGTCTATGAACGGATAGTCCCCACTGACGGTCTTTGAACGAGTGGGTTTGCCGTCAACGGTCTGGGATACGGATGGGTTTGTCTAAGTTTGCTATCGACGGTCTATGAACGGATAGCTACCACCGACGGTCTGTGAACGGGTGGATATGTTGTGTTCGGAATGCCATAACCTCCAAGTATGTGTTTTGTCACAAGTTATGCCAAGAATGTTTTGATATAAGTTCTGCCAAGTACATGTTTTGAACAAGTTATGATATATGTATTGTTTTGACAAGACCTCGGGTATCATTCATTAATCCCTTTATTACTTGTACCATTCACTGAGTTTCCAGACTCACCCTCTCTATATATATGTAGGTTCCAAGCTAGAAGTCGGCTTCACCGAGGTGTTTCTTTCTGTGCCGATGTTTTGTATGCATGTTAGGTCGGCGTTGAGGACGTCGGCAACCATGAAGATTATGTCCCTTGTCTTGTGATTTGTTATGTCGGCTTGAGAAGCCCTTTTGTTAAGATGTAATATGTATATTTGTTTGCTTATATCCAAGTTGTAAAGTTATATAAAGATGTATGCCATTTCATTTGACTTATGCACAGCTCTTATGGACCACTTGTATTTTGATATATTGCTTCCGCACTTGTTAGCCCCATATATTTTACTCTGATTGTGTGTGAGTTTTGAAAGTTGGCCTTCGGTAATCTCGGATTACTGGCCATCACGGCACCATCCCACTAGGGGCGGGTTGGGGTCGTGACATAAATTAAGGAGTAAAATTGAAAAAAAAAAATGATTTTCAAAACAAACAAATGGACTTCTGACCAAATTATTTTACTTAATGCCTGCAGAGGACCATCGGAGGAGAAGACTCCATTGATCCAGCTCCTTATGGACAGTTTTTTTTTCAAGCACACAGACCCAATTCTTCTACTTTTTTTTTTTTGAAAGTTTTTGATCTGTGTTGTTGTTCTACGATGAAACAAATTGCAACAGATAGTTTTAAATGAAAAAAAAATTAAAAATTAAGCAGATAAAAATATTTAAAAAATTCAACAGATATATATATATACATACTGGATTATATATGAGAAAGAATTTCATCCGATAGAGAGAAAGAACCAAAGAGAGAGAAAGAAAGATTGCAACAGATCCTGATTTGGTGTATTTCAACATATAATAAAATTGAACAGATAAAACTAAATTGAATATTGTGACTGGTTCGTTGATCAGATAAGAAATTTTGGATAGATATTTGAACAGATAAGAGATTAAAATTGAATTGATAATAAAATCCAGAAAAAAATTTGAAAAGATAGGGAAAAAAAGTGAACAGATAGTCAATTTTTTGAATATATAGACAAAAAAAATAATTAAACACTAAAATGCAAATTTGAACAGAAAGAAAAAAAATTCAACAGATAAATTAAGGAGCAAAATTGAAAAGAAAACGTCTTTCAAAACAAACAAAATAACTTCTGACCAAATTATTTTATTCAATGCCTGCAGAGGACCATCGGAGGAGAAGACTCCATTGAACCAGCTCCTTATGGACAGTGTTTTTTTTCAACCACACAGACCAAATTCTTTTTTTTTTATTTACGTTTTTCATCTGTGTTGTTGTTCTACGATGAAACAAATTGCAACAGATAGTTGTAAATGAAAAAAAATTAAAAATTAAACAGAGAATAATATTTAAAAAAATGAACAGATATATATATACTGGATTATATGTGAGAAAGAATTTCAACATATAGAGAGAAAGAACTAAAGAGAGAGAAAGAAAGATTGCAACAGATCCTGATTTGGTGTATTTCAACAGATAATAAAATTGAACAGATAAAAATAAATTGAACTTTTTGACTGCTTCGTTGAACAGATAAGAAATTTTGGATAGATATTTGAACAGATAAGAGATTAAAATTGAATTGATAATGAAATCTAGAAAAAAATTTAAAAGATAGGGAAAAAAAAGTGAACAGATAGTTAATTTTTTTGAATATATAGAAAAAAAATAATTAAATACTAAAATGTAAATTTGAACAGAAAGAAAAAAAATTCAACAGATAAATTAAGGAGTAAAATTGAAAACAAAACGTCTTTCAAAACAAACAAAAGGACTTCTAACCAAATTATTTTACTCAATGCCTGCAGGGGACCATCGGAGGAGAAGACTCCATTGATCCAGCCCCTTATGGACATTTTTTTTTTCAACCACACAGACCCAATTCTTTTTTCTTTTTTCTTTTTTTTATGTTTTTGATCTGTGTTGTTGTTCTACGATGAAACAAATTGCAACAGATAGTTGTAAATAAAAAAAAATTAAAAATTAAGCAGATAAAAATAAATAAAAAAATTGAACATATATATACTGGATTATATGTGAGAAAGAATTTCAACATATAAGGAGAAAGAACCAAAGAGAGAGAAAGAAATATTTCAACAGATCCTGATTTGGTGTATTTCAACTGATAATAAAATTGAAAAGATAAAAATAAATTGAACATTGTGACCGGTTTGTTGAACAGATAAGAAATTTTTTGATAGATATTTGAACAGATAAGAGATTAAAATTGAACTGATAATAAAATCTATAAAAAAATTTGAAAAGAGAGGGAAAAAAAGTGAACAGATAGTCAACTTTTTTGAATATATAGACAAAAAAAAATAACTAAACACTTAAATGTAAATTTGAACATACAGAAAAAAAAATTCAACAGATAAATTAAGGAGTAAAATTGAAGACAAAACGTTTTTCAAAACAAACAAAAGGACTTCTGGAGAAATTATTTTACACAATGCCTGCAAAGGACCATCGGAGGAGAAGACTCCATTGATCCACCTCCATATGGACCGTTTTTTTTTTTCAAGCACACAGACCCAATTCTTCCATTTTTTTTAAAGTTTTTGATCTGTGTTGTTGTTCAACGATGAAACAAATTGCAACAGATAGTTGTAAATGAAAAAAAATTTAAAAATTAAGCAGATAAAAATATTTAAAAAATTGAACAGATATATATACTGGATTATATGTGAGAAAGAATTTGAACAGATAGAGAGAAAGAACCGAAGAGAGAGAAAGAAAGATTGCAACAGATCCTGATTTGGTGTATTTCAACAAATAATAAAATTGAACAGATAACAATAAATTTAACATTCTGACTGGTTTGTTGAACAGATAAGAAATTTTGAATAGATATTTTAACAGATAAGAGATTAAAATTGAATAGATAATAAAATCTAGAAAAAAATTTGAAAAGATAGGGAAAAAAAGTGAACAGATAGACAGCTTTTTCGAATATTTAGACAAAAAAAAATCATTAAACACTAAAATGTAAATTTGAACAGATAGAAAAAAATTAAACAGATAAATTAAGGATTAAAATTGAAAACAAAACGTCTTTCAAAACAAACAAAATGACTTCCGACCAAATTATTTTACTCAATGCCTGCAGAGGACCATCGGAGGAGAAGACTCCATTGATCCAGCTCTTTATGGACAGTTTTTTTTTTCAACACACTGACCAAATTCTTCCACTTTTTTTTTTTTTTTTTTTTTATAGTTTTGATCTGTGTTGTTGTTCTACGATGAAACAAATTGCAACAGATAGTTGTAAATGAAAAAAAAATTAAAAATTAAGCTGATAAAAATATTAAAAAAATTGAACAGATATATATACTGGATTATATATGAGAAAGAATTTCAACAGATAGAGAGAAAGTACCAAAGAGAGAGAAAGAAAGATTGCAACAGATCCTGATTTGGTGTATTTCAACAGATAATAAAATTGAACAGATAAAAATAAATTGAACATTGTGACTGGTTTGTTGAACAGACAAGAAATTTTGGATAGATATTTGAATAGATAAGAGATTAAAATTGAACTGATAACAAAATCTAGAAAAAAATTTGAAAAGTTAGGGAAAAAAAGTGAACAGATAGTCAACATTTTTGAATATATAGAAAAAAAAATTAAACACTTTAATGTAAATTTGAACATATAGAAAAAAAAATTCAACAGATAAATTAAGGAGTAAAATTGAAAACAAAACGTTTTTGAAAACAAAGAAAAGGACTTCTGACCAAATTAGTTTACTCAATGCCTACAGCGGACCATCGGAGGAGAAGACTCCATTAATCCAGCTCCTTATGGACCGTTTTTTTTTTCAAGCACACAGACCCAATTCTTCCATTTTTTTTATAAGTTTTTTATCTGTGTTGTTGTTCAACGATGAAATAAATTGCAACAGATAGTTGTAAATGAAAAAAAAATTAAAAATTAAGCATATAAAAATATTAAAAAAATTGAACAGATATATATATACGGGATTATATGTGAGAAAGAATTTCGACAGATAGAGAGAAAGAACCGAAGAGAGAGAAAGAAAGATTACAACAGATCCTGATTTGGTGTATTTCAACATATAATAAAATTGAACAGATAAAAATAAATTGAACATTCTGACTGGTTCGTTGAACAGATAAAAAATTTTGGATAGATATTTTAACAGATAAGATATTAAAATTGAATAGATAATAAAATCTAGAAAAAAATTTGAAAAGATAGGGAAAAAAAGTGAACAGATAGACAACGTTTTCGAATATTTAGACAAAAAAAATAATTAAACACTAAAATGTAAATTTGAACAGATAGAAAAAAATTAAACAGATAAATTAAGGATTCAAATTGAAAACAAAACGTCTTTCAAAACAAACAAAATGACTTCTGACCAAATTATTTTTCTCAATGCCTGTAGAGGACCATCGGAGGAGAAGACTCCATTGATCCAGTTCCTTATGGACAGTTTTTTTTTTCAACACACTGACCAAATTCTTCCACTTTTTTTTTTTTTTTATAGTTTTGATCTGTGTTGTTGTTCTACGATGAAACAAATTGCAACATATAGTTGTAAATGAAAAAAAATTAAAAATTATGCTGATAAAAATATTAAAAAAATTGAACAGATATATATACTGGATTATATCTGAGAAAGAATTTCAACAGATAGAGCGAAAGTACCAAAGAGGGAGAAAGAAAGATTGCAACAGATCCTGATTTGGTATATTTCAACAGATAATAAAATTAAACAGATAAAAATAAATTGAACATTGTGACCGGTTTGTTGAACAGATAAAAAATTTTGGATAGATATTTGAGTAGATAAGAGATGAAAATTGAACTGTTTACAAAATCTAGAAAAAAATTTGAAAAGATTGGGAAAAAAAAGTGCACAGATAGTCAACTTTTTTGAATATATAGACAAAAAAAAATTAAACACTTTAATGTAAATTTGTACATATAGAAAAAAAAATTCAACAGATAAATTAAGGAGTAAAATTGAAAACAAAACGTTTTTGAAAACAAACAAAAGGACTTCTGACCAAATTATTTTACTCAATGCCTACAGCGGACCATCGGAGGAGAAGACTCCATTAATCCAGCTCCTTATGGACCGTTTCTTTTTTCAAGCACACAGACCTAATTCTTCCATTTTTTTTTTAAAGTTTTTGATCTGTGTTGTTGTTCAACGATGAAACAAATTGCAACAGATAGTTGTAAATGAAAAAAAAATTTAGAAATTAAGCATATAAAAATATTATAAAAATTGAACAGATATATATATACTGGATTATATGTGGGAAAGAATTTCAACAGATAGAGAGAAAGAAAGATTGCAACAGATCCTGATTTGGTGTATTTCAACAGATAATAAAATTGAACAGATAAAAATAAATTGGACATTGTGACTGGTTCGTAGAACAGATAAGAAATTTTGGATAACTATTTGAACAGATAAGAGATCAAAATTGAACTGATAATAAAATCTAGAAAAAAAATTTGAAAAGATAGGGGAAAAAAGTGAACAGATAGTCAACTTTTTTGAATATATAGACAAAAAAAAATAATTAAACACTAAAATGCAAATTTGAACAGATAGAAAAAAAAATTCAACAGATAAATTAAGGAGTAAAATTAAAAAAGAAACGTCTTTCAAAACAAATAAAAGGACTTCTCACCAAATTATTTTACTCAATGCCTGTAGAAGAATATCGGAAGAGAAGACTCCATTGTTCCAGCTCCTTATGGACAGTTTTTTTTTTAAGTACACAAACCCAATTCTTCCACCTTTTTTTTTTTTTATTTAAGTTTTTGATCTGTGTTGTTTTTCAACGATGAAACAAATTGCAACAGATAGTTGTAAATGAAAAAAAAATAAAAATTAAGCAGATAAAAATATTAAAAAAATTGAACAGATATATATATACTGAATTATATGTGAGAAAGAATTTCAACAGATAGAGAGAAAGAACCAAAGAGAGAGAAAGAAAGATTGCAACAGATCCTGATTTGGTGTATTTCAACAGATAATAAAAATGAACAGATAAAAATAAATTGAACATTCTGACTGGTTCGTTGAACAGATAAGAAATTTTGGATAGATATTTTAACAGATAAGAGATTAAAATTGAATTGATAATAAAATCGTGAAAAAAATTTGAAAAGATAGGGAAAAAAAGTGAACAGATAGTCAACTTTTTTGAATATATAGACAAAAAAATAATTAAACACTAAAATGTAAATTTCAACCGATAGAAAAAAAATTCAACAGACAAATTAAGGAGTAAAATTGGAAACAAAACGTCTTTCAAAACAAACAAAAGGACTTCTGATCAAATTATTTTACTCAATGCCAGAGGTCCATCGGAGGAGAAGACTCCATTGATCCAGCTCCTTATGGAGAGTTTTTTTTTTCAAGCACACAGACCCCAATTCTTCAATTTTTTTTTAAAGTTTTTGATCTGTGTTGTTGTCCTACGATGAAACAAATTGCAACAGATAGTTTTAAATGAAAAAAAAATTAAAAATTAAGCAGATAAAAATATTTAAAAAATTGAACAGATATATATACTGAATTATATGTGAGAAAGAATTTTAACAGATAGAGAGAAAGAACCAAAGAGAGAGAAAGAAAGATTGCAACAGATCCTGATTTGGTGTAATTCAACAGATAATAAAATTGAATAGATAAAAATAAATTAAACATTGTGACTGGTTCGTTGAACAGATAACAGATTAAAATTGAATTAATAATAAAATCTAGAAAAAAATTTGTAAAGATAAGGAAAAAAAGTGAACAGATAGTCAAGTTTTTTGAATATATAGACAAAAAAAAAATAATTAAACACTAAAATGTAAATTTGAACTGATAGCAAAAAAATTCAACAGATAAATTAAGGAGTAAAATTGAAAACAAAACGTCTTTCAAAACAAACAAAAAGACTTGTCACCAAATTATTTTAGTTAGTGCCTGCAGAGAACCATCGGCGGAGAAAACTCCATTGATCCAGCTCCTTCTGGACAGTTTTTTTTTTCAACCACACAGACCCAATTCTTCCACATTTTTTTTAAAAAGTTTTTGATCTGTGTTGTTGTTCTACGATGAAACAAATTGCAACAGATAGTTGTAAATGAAAAAAAAATAAAAATTAAGCAGATAAAAATATTAAAAAAATTGAACAGATATATATATACTGAATTATATGTGAGAAAGAATTTCAACAGATAGAGAGAAAGAACCAAAGAGAGAGAAAGAAAGATTGCAACAGATCCTTATTTGGTGTATTTCAACAGATAATAAAAATGAACAGATAAAAATAAATTGAACATTCTGACTGGTTCGTTGAACAGATAAGAAATTTTGGATAGATATTTTAACAGATAAGAGATTAAAATTGAATTGATAATAAAATCTTGAAAAAAATTTGAAAAGATAGGGAAAAAAAGTGAACAGATAGTCAACTTTTTTGAATATATAGACAAAAAAATAATTAAACACTAAAATGTAAATTTCAACAGATAGAAAAAAAATTCAACAGACAAATTAAGGAGTAAAATTGGAAACAAAACGTCTTTCAAAACAAACAAAAGGACTTCTGATCAAATTATTTTACTCAATGCCAGAGGTCCATCGGAGGAGAAGACTCCATTGATCCAGCTCCTTATGGAGAGTTTTTTTTTTCAAGCACACAGACCTCAATTCTTCAATTTTTTTTTAAAGTTTTTGATCTGTGTTGTTGTCCTACGATGAAACAAATTGCAACAGATAGTTTTAAATGAAAAAAAAATTAAAAATTAAGCAGATAAAAATATTTAAAAAATTGAACAGATATATATACTGAATTATATGTGAGAAAGAATTTTAACAGATAGAGAGAAAGAACCAAAGAGAGAGAAAGAAAGATTGCAACAGATCCTGATTTGGTGTAATTCAACAGATAATAAAATTGAACAGATAAAAATAAATTGAACATTGTGACTGGTTCGTTGAACAGATAACATATTAAAATTGAATTGATAATAAAATCTAGAAAAAAATTTATAAAGATAAGGAAAAAAAGTGAACAGATAGTCAAGTTTTTTGAATATATAGACAAAAAAAAATAATTAAACACTAAAATGTAAATTTGAACTGATAGAAAAAAAAATTCAACAGATAAATTAAGGAGTAAAATTGAAAACAAAACGTCGTTCAAAACAAACAAAAAGACTTGTCACCAAATTATTTTACTTAGTGCCTGCAGAGAACCATCGGCGGAGAAGACTCCATTGATCCAGCTCCTTCTGGACAGTTTTTTTTTTTCAACCACACAGACCCAATTCTTCCACATTTTTTTTAAAAGTTTTTGATCTGTGTTGTTGTTCTACGATGAAACAAATTGCAACAGATAGTTGTAAATGAAAAAAAAATTAAAAATTAAGCAGATAAAAATAATTTAAAAAATTCAAAAGATACATATATTGGATTATATGTGAGAAAGAATTTCAACATATAGAGAGAAACAACCAAAGAGAGAGAAAGAAAGATTTTAACAGATCCTGATTTGGTGTATTTCAACAGATATTAAAATTGAACAGATAAAAATAAATTGAACATTGTGACTGATTTGTTGAAAGATAAGAAATTTTGGATAGATATTTGAACGGATAAGAGATTAAAATTGAACTGATAACAAAATCTAGAAAAAGAATTTGAAAAGATTAGGAAAAAAAGTGAACAGATAGTCAACTTTTTTGAATATATAGACAAAAAAAAATTAAACACTTAAATGTAAATTTGAATATATAGAAAAAAAAATTCAACAAATGAATTAAGTAATAAAATTGAAAAGAAAACGTCTTTTAAAACAAACAAAAGGACTTCTCGCCAAATTATTTTACTCAATGCCTGCAGAGGACCATCGGAGGAGAAGACTCCCTTGATCCAGCTCCTTATGGACAGTTTTTTTTTTCAACCACACAGACCAATTCTTCCACTTTTTTTATTATTTTTATTTTTTTTAAGGTTTTGGATCTGTGTTGTTGTTCTACGATGAAACAAATTGCAACAGATAGTTGTAAATGGAAACAAAATTAAAAATTAAGCAGATAAAAATATTAAAAAATTGAACAGATATATATATACTGGATTATATGTGAGAAAGAATTTCAACAGATAGAGAGAAAGAACCAAAGAGAGAGAAAGAAAGATTGCAACAGATCCTGATTTGGTGTATTTCAACAGATAACAAAATTGAACAGATAAAAATAAATTGAACATTGTGACTGGTTCGTTGAACAGATAAGAAATTTTGGATAGATATTTGAACAGATAAGAGATTAAAATTGAATTGATAATAAAATCTAGAAAAAAACTTGAAAAGATAGGGAAACAAAAGTGAACAGATAGTCAACTTTTTTGAATATATCGACAAAAAAAATAATAATTAAACACTAAAATGTAAATTTGAACAGATAGAAAAAAAATTCAACAGATAAATTAAGGAATAAAATTGAAAACAAAACGTCTTTCAAAACAAATAAAATGACTTCTCATCAAATTATTTTACTCAATGCCTGCAGGAAACCATCGGAGGAGAAGACTCCATTGATCCAGCTCCTTATGGACAGTTTTTTTTTTCAACCACACAGACCCAATTCTTTCACTTTTTTTTTTTAAGGTGTTGATTTGTGTTGTTGTTCTATGATGAAACAAATTGCAACAGATAGTTGTAAATGAAAAAAAAATTAAAAATCAGGCAGATAAAAATATTAAAAAAACTGAACAGATATATATACTGGATTATATGTGAGGAAGAATTTCAATAGATAGAGAGAAAGAACGAAAGAGAGAGAAAGAAAGATTGCAACAGATCCTGATTTGATGTATTTCAACAGATAATAAAATTGAACAGATAAAAATAAATTGAGCATTGTGACTGGTTTGTTGAACAGAGAAGAAATTTTGGATAGATATTTGAACAGATAAGAGATTAAAAATAAACTGATAACAAAATCTGGAAAAAAGTTTTGATAAGATCGGGAAAAAAAGTGAACAGATAGTCAACTTTTTTGAATATATAGACAAAAAAAAAATAATTAAACACTAAAATGTAAATTTGAACAGATAGAAAAAAAATTCAACAGATAAATTAAGGAGTAAAATTGAAAACAAAACGTCTTTCAGAACAAATAAAAGGACTTCTGACCAAATTATTTTACTCAATGCCTGCAGAGGACCATCGGAGGAGAAGACTCCATTGATCTAGCTCCTTATGGACAGTTTTTTTTTTCAATCACAAAGACCCAATTCTTCCACTTTTTTTTTTTAAAAAGTTTTTGATCTGTGTTGTTGTTCTACGATGAAACAAATTCCAACAGATAGTTGTAAACGAAAAAAAATTAAAAATTAAGCAGAGAAAAATAATAAAAAAAATTGAACATATATATATACTGGATTATATGTGAGAAAGAATTTCAACATATAGAGAGAAAGAACCAAAGTGAGAGAAAGAAATATTGCAACAGATCCTGATTTGGTGTATTTCAACAGATAATAAAATTGAACAGATAAAAATAAATTTAACATTGTGACTGGTTCGTTCAACAGATAAGAAATTTTGGATAGATATTTGAACAGATAAGAGATTAAAATTAAATTTATAATGAAATCTAGAAAAAAATTTTAAAAGATAGGAAAAAAAGTGAACAGATAGTTAACTTTTTTGAATATATAGAAAAAAAATAATTAAAAACTAAAATGTAAATTTGAACGGATAGAAAAAAAATTCAACAGATAAATTAAGGAGTAAAATTGAAAACAAAACGTTTTTCAAAACCAACAAAAGGGCTTCTGACCAAATTATTTTACACAGTGCCTGCAGAGGACCATCCGAGTAGAAGACTCCATTGATCCAGCTCCTTATGGACATTTTTTTTTTCAACCACACAGACCTAATTCTTTTTTTTTTTTAATGTTTTTGATCTGTGTTGTTGTTCTACGATGAAACAAATTGCAACAGGTAGTTGGAAATGAAAAAAAAATTAAAAATTAAGCAGATAAAAATAATTAAAAAAATTGAATATATATATATATTGGATTATATGTGAGAAAGAATTTCAACATATAGGGAGAAAGAACGAAAGAGAGAAAGAAAGATTGTAACAGATTCTGATTTGGTGTATTTCAACTGATAAAAAAATTGAAAAGATAAAAATGAATTGACCATTGTGACTGGTTTGTTGAACAGATAAGAAATTTTAGATAGATATTTGAACAGATAAGAGATTAAAATTGAACTGATTACAAAATCTAGAAAAAAATTTGAAAAGTTAGGAGAAAAAATTGAACAGATTGTCAACTTTTTTGGATATATAGACAAAAAAATAATAATTAAACACTTAAATGTAAATTTGAACATATAGAAAAAAAATTCAACAGATAAATTAAGGAGTAAAATTGAAAACAAAACGTTTTTCAAAAGAAACAAAACGACTTCTAGCCAAATTATTTTACTCAATGCCTGCAGAGGACCATCGGAGGAGAAGACTCCATTGAACCAGCTCCTTATGGACAGTTTTTTTTTTTCAACCACACAGACCCAATTCTTCCAATTTTTTTTTTTTTTAAATTTTTGATCTGTGTTGTTGTTCAACGATGAAACAAATTGCAACAGATAGTTGTAAATGAAAAAAAATTAAAAATTAAGCAGATAAAAATATTTAAAAAATTGAACAGATATATATGTACTGGGTTATATGTGAGAAAGAATTTCAACAGATAGAGAGAAAGAACCAAATAGAGAGAAAGAAAGATTGCAACAGATCCTGATTTGGTGTATTTCAACAGATAATAAAATTGAACAGATAAAAATAAATTGAACATTGTCACTGGTTCGTTGAACAGATAAGAAATTTTGGATAGATATTTGAACAGATAAGAGATTAAAATTGAATTGATAATAAAATCTAGAAAAAAATTTGAAAAGACAGGGAAAAAAGTGAACAGATCGTCAACATTTTTGAATATATAGACAAAAAAATAATAATTAAACACTAAAATGTAAATTTGAACAGATAGAAAAAAAATTCAACATATAAATTAAGGAGTAAAATTGGAAACAAAACGTCTTTTAAAACAAACAAAAGGACTTCTCACCAAATTATTGTACTCAATGCCTGCAGACGACCATCGGAGGAGAAGACTCCATTGATCCAGCTCCTTATGGACAGTTTTTTTTTTCAAACACACAGACCCAATTCTTCCACTTTTTTTTTTTTAAAGTTTTTGATCTGTGTTGTTGTTCAACGATGAAACAAATTGCAACAAATAGTTGTAAATGAAAAAAAAATTAAAAATTAAGCGGATAAAAATATTAAAAAAATTGAACAAATATATATATATACTGGATTATATGTGAGAAAGAATTTCAACAGATAGAGAGAAAGAACCAAAGAGAGAGAAAGAAAGATTACAACAGATCCTGATTTGGTGTATTTCAACAGATAATAAAATTGAACAGATAAAATAAATTGCACATTGTGATTGGTTCGTTGAACAGATCAGAAATTTTGGATAGGTATTTGAACAGATAAGAGATTAAAATTGAATTGATAATAAAATCTAGAAAGAAAACTTGAAAAGATAGGGAAAAAAAGTGAACAGATAGTCAACTTTTTTGAATATATAGACAAAAAAAAAAAATTCAACACTAAAATGCAAATTTGAATAGATAGAAAAAAAATTCAACAGCTATATTAAGGAGTAAAATTGAAAACAAAACGTCATTCAAAACAAACAAAAGGACTTCTCACCAAATTATTCTACTCAATGCCTGGAGAGGACCATCGGAGCAGAAGACTCTATTGATCCAGCTCCTTATGGACAGTTTTTTTTTCAAGCACACAGACCCAATTCTCTTCACTTTTTTTTTTTTTTTTTGAGTTGTTGATCTGTGTTGTTGTTCTATGATGAAACAAATTGCAACAGATAGTTGTAAATGAAAAAAAAATTTAAAAATTAAGCAGATAAAAATAATAAAAAAATTGAGCAGATATATGTATATACTGGATTATATGTAGGAAAGAATTTCAACAGATAGAGAGAAGGAACCAAAGAGAGAGAAAGAAAGATTGCAACAGATCCTGATTTGGTGTATTTTAACAGATAATAAAATTAAACAGATAAAAATAAATTGAACATTGTGACTGGTTCGTTGAACAGATATGAAATTTTGGATAGATATTTGAACAGATAAGAGATAAAAATTGAACTGATAACAAAATCTAGAAAAAAAATTTAACAGATAGGAAAAAAAGTGAACAGATAGTCAACTTTTTTGAATATATAGACAAAAAAAAAATTAAACACTTAAATGTAAATTTGAACATATAGAAAAAAAAATTCAACAGCTAATTTAAGGAGTAAAATTGAAAACAAAACGTTTTTCAAAACAATCAAAAGGACTTCTAACCAAATTATTTTACTCAATGCCTGCAGAGGACTATCGGTGGAGAAGACTCCATTGATTCAGCTCCTTCAGGACAGTTTTTTTTTTCAAGCACGAAGACCCAATTCTTCCACTTTTTTTTTTTTAATCTATGTTGTTGTTCTACGATGAAACAAATTGCAACAAATAGTTGTAAATGAAAAAAAAAGTTAAAAATTAAGCAGATAAAAATATTAAAAAAATTGAACAGATATATCTATACTGGATTATATGTGAGATAGAATTTCAACAGATAGAGAGAAAGAACCAAAGAGAGAGAAAGAAAGATTGCAACAGATCCTGATTTCGTTTATTTCAACAGATAATAAAATTGAACAGATAAAAATAAATTAAACATTGTGACTGGTTCGTTGAACAGATAAGAAATTTTGGACAGATATTTGAACAGATAAGAGATTAAAATTGAATTTATAATAAAATCTAGAAAAAAACTTAAAAAGATATGGAAAAAAAGTGAACAGATAATTAACTTTTTTGAATATATAGACAAAAAACATAATTAAACACTAAAATGTAAATTTGAACCGATAGAAAAAAAATTCAACAGATAAATCGAGGAGTAAAATTGAAAACAAAACGTCTTTCAAAACAAACAAAAGTACTTCTCACCAAATTATTGTACTCAATGCCTGCAGAGGACCATCGGAGGAGAAGATTCCATTGATCCAGCTCTTTATGGACAGTTTTTTTTTTCAAGCACACAAACCCAATTCTTCCACTTTTTTTAATTTTTTTTAAAGTTTTTGATCTGTGTTGTTGTTCAATGATGAAACAAATTGCAACAGATAGTTGCAAATAAAAAAAATGAAAAATTAAGCGGATAAAAATATTAAAAAAATTGAACAGATATATATATATACTGGATTATATGTGAGAAAGAATTTCAACAGATAGAGAGAAAGAACCAAAGAGAGAGAAAGAAAGATTGCAACAGATCCTGATTTGGTGTATTTCAACAGATAATAAAATTGAACAGATAAAAATAAATTGAGCATTGTGACTGGTTTGTTGAACAGATAAGAAATTTTGGATAGATATTTGAACAGATAAGAGATTAAAATTAAACTGATAACAAAATCTCGAAAAAAATTTAAAAAGATAGGGAAAAAAAGTGAACAGATAGTCAACTTTTTTGAATATATAGACAAAAAAAAATAATTAAACACTTAAATGTAAATTTTAACATATAGAAAAAAAAAATTCAACAGATAAACTAAAGAGTAAAATTGAAAACAAAACGTCTTTAAAAAACAAACGAAAGGACTTCTCACCAAATTATTTTACTCAATGCCCGCAGAGGACCATCAGAGGAGAAGACTCCATTGATCCAGCTCCTTATGGACAGTTTTTTTTTCCAACCACACAGATCCAACTCTTCCACTTTTTTTTTTTTTTTTTTTTTTTAAAGTTTTTGATCTGTGTTGTTGTCCTAAGATGAAACAAATTGCAACAGATAATTGTAAATGAAAAAAAATTAAAAATTAAGCAGATAAAAATAATAAAAAAATTGAACAGATATATATATACTGTATTATATGTGAGAAAAAATTTCTACATATAGAGAGAAAGAACCAAAGAGAGAGAAAGAAAGATTGCAACAGATCCTGATTTGGTGTATTTCAATAGATAATAAAATTGAACAGATAAAAATAAATTGAACGTTGTGACTGGTTCGTTGAACAGATAAGAAATTTTGGATAGATATTTGAACAGATAAGAGATTAAAATTGAACTGATAATAAAATCTAGAAAAAAATTTGAAAAGATAGGGAAAAAAGTGAACAGATAGTCAACTTTTTGAATATATAGACAAAAAAAATAATTAAATACTAAAATGTAAATTTGAACAGATAGAAAAAAATTTCAATAGATAAATTAAGGAGTAAATTGAAAACAAAATGTTTTTCAAAACAAACAAAACGACTTCTGACCAAATTATTGTACTCAATGCCTGCAGAAGACCATCGGAGGAGAAGACTCCATTGATCCAGCTCCTTATGGACAGTTTTTTTTTTCAACCACACAGACCCAACTCTTCCACTTTTTTTTTTTTTTTTTTTTTTTTTTAAGTTTTTGGTCTGTGTTGTTGTTCTACGATGAAACAAATTACAACGGATAGTTGTAAATAAAAAAAATTAAAAATTAAGCAGATAAAAATATTAAAAAAATTCAACAGATATATATACTGGATTATATGTGAGAAAGAATTTCAACAGATAGAGAGAAAGAACCAAAGAGAGAGAAAGAAAGATTGAAACAGATCCTGATTTGGTGTATTTCAACAGATAATAAAATTGAACAGATAAAAATAAATTGAACATTGTGACTGGTTCGTTGAACAAATAAGAAATTTTGGATAGATATTTGAACAGATAAGAGATTAAAATTGAATTGATAATAAAATCTAGAAAAAAACTTGAAAAGATAGGGAAACAAAAGTGAACAGATAGTTAACTTTTTTGAATATATAGACAAAAAAAAATAATAATTAAACACTAAAATGTAAATTTGAACAGATTGAAAAAAAAATTCAACAGATAAATTAAGGAGTAAAATTGAAAACAAAACGTCTTTCAAAACAAACAAAAGGACTTCTCACCAAATTATTGTACTCAATGCCTGCAGAGGACCATCGGAGGAGAAGACTCCATTGATCCAGCTCCTTATGGACAGTTTTTTTTTTAAGCACACAGACCCAATTCTTCCACTTTTTTTTTTTTTTTTAAAGTTTTTGATCTGTGTTGTTGTTTTACGATGAAACAAATTGCAACAGATAGTTGTAAATGAAAAAAAAAAATTTAAAAATTAAGCAGATAAAAATAATAAAAAAATTAAGCAGATATATATATTGGATTATATGTGAGAAAGAATTTCAACAGATAGAGAGAAGGAACCAAAGAGAGAGAAAGAAAGATTGCAACAGATCCTGATTTGGTGTATTTTAACAGATAATAAAATTGAACAGATAAAAATAAATTGAACATTGTGACTGGTTTGTTGAACAGTTAAGAAATTTTGTAAAGATATTTGAACAGATAAGAGATTAAAATTGAATTGATAACAAAATCGAGAAAAAAATTTGAAAAGATAGGGAAAAAAAGTGAACAGATAGTCAACTTTTTTGAATATATAGACCAAAAAAAATAATTAAACACTAAAATGTAAATTTGAACAGATAGAAAAAAAAATTCAATAGATAAATTAAGGAGTAAAATTGAAAACAAAACGTCTTTCAAAACAAAAGGACTTCTCACCAAATTATTTTACTCAATGCCTGCAGAGGACCATCGGAGGAGAAGACTCCATTGATCCAGCTCCTTATGGACAGTTTTTTTTTTCAAGCACACAGACCCAATTCTTCCACTTTTTTTTTAAAAAAAAAGTTTTTGATCTATGTTGTTGTTCTACGATGAAACAAATTGCAACACATAGTTATAAATGAAAAAAAAATTAAAAATTAAGCAGATAAAAATAATAAAAAAATTGAACAGATATATATATACTGGATTATATGTGAGAAAGAATTTCAACAAATGGAGAGAAGGAACCAAAGAGAGAGAAAGAAAGATTGCAACAGATCTTGATTTGGTGTATTTCAACAGATAATAAAATTGAACAGAGAAAAATAAATTGAACATTGTGACTAGTTCTGTAACGCCCTCAAAATAAACCCATAATATATAACCGTAGCATGCATTGATAAAAGAAAACCAATTATAATCTCATTCATCAGAGTATCATTTTTGAAAAACATTACGTGTAATAATGAAAGTAAATGCCCTACGGGCTTACATCTTTCCAAACCAACACTTGGACACAAAAATATGAGTACTAACTCATTTACACATTAAGCCCTAGGCTTGTGTTTACATGTAACATCAAAATCAAACCAAATAAACGACTAATCTAAACAGAGTCTTCAACTCCAAATCCTTCCAAGCTAATTCCTTGGAGGTAGCACATCACCTGGACCTGAAAATGATGTTCCCATATAGGGTGAGCCACAGCCCAGTAGAAATATACTAAACCAAATATAAGCATTGAATAAAACAATAGTATTCAATATATGGTTAACACAAATTACCGATTTCATTATCATACAGTCCCATAACAATAATATCCATGACACGTTTCATTTCTCATTATTTGTTCAACTTTCCATTTATACCAATATGGCTCAGAACCTGGCCAAACTATAACAGTGAGACTACATCTCACATTAACATTACTTCCAACAGCAACACATTAAATGAGACTAAGTCTCATACCAAAACACTTCCATACTTCCAGTTTGATACACATTTTAGTGATGTATCGATAACGTGTAAAAACACTTCCATAAATCAATAAGCACACATATTAGTGGTGCTAATGGAGTCCATTCCCTATCTCCTCCCAAACAATATCCGGTTTAGGAGTCCATCCCCTATCTCCTCCCAGACCGTGGAGTACATCCCCTATCTCCTCTCAAACAAAATGCATATACAAAGTATTAAACACTTGTCATATACACTACACAATCAATACACATATTTTCGGTATTAATTCAACAGTCAAAAACAATGACTTAACCAATGTGATTATTTTCAGTTTTCCCTAATCCACATGCAATGTCTACAACAATCATGACTATCCTCCACCGATAGCCCAAACAGTTATTTCTAAACAGGAAATAAATGTATCAACAATTATAATCTCAACATTTCAATAGGCGAGTGATTAAATTATCCAACTACACCATTTAAGCTTATAATACCCCAATTCCATGAATTCAATTAAATTCCCCAATTTTCCCTAAATTAATTTATTAACACAACTAGGGTCTTTCCCAAAATTACCAAATAACCCCCAACATATCAAACTACCAAAACTTAGAACAAAACTTATAATATGGAGTAGGAAATCCCTACCTCGAAGTAAATAACCCGAATGGAGAAGACGGAGATGATGACCCAAAATCCAAAGTGCTCCAAACCGCTAAACGCTCAGATTAAAACGAAGCTCTCGACTCACTCTATCTTTTTAATAAAGAACCTAGGGTAGAAACACCCTAAAAAGAGATGATACCTAAGAGAGAAGGTGAGTGGAGAGAGAGAGAAGTCGGACCTAGGGTTTTGGAATCAAAAAGGGGATGAAAAAGTGTTTTAAAACCCGTTGCTGCCTATTTAAATGTCACGACCCCAACCCGCCCCTAGGAGGTCGGCGCCGAGATGGCCAGTAATCCGAGATTACCAAAGGCCTCTTACAAGAATTCACACACAAATAGAGTAAACATATGGGGCTTACAAGTGCGGAAGCAATACATTAAAATACAAGTGGTCCATAAGAGCTGTGCATAAGTCAAATGGAATGACATACATCTTTATATAGCTTTACAATCCGAATACAACATGAACAAATTACATACTTTACATCTTAACAAAAGGCTGCTCAAGCCGACATAACAAAACACAAGACAAAGAACATAATCTTCAAGGTTGCCGACGTCCTCAACGCCGACCTAACATGCAAACAAACCTCGGCTACAAAACATGAATCTCGGCGGAGCCGACTTCTAACTTGGAACCTACATATATATAGAGAGGGTGAGTCTGGAAACTCAGTGAATGGTACAAATAATAAAGGGGTTCCATGAATGATTCCCGAGGTTCTTACAAAACAATACATATAACATAACTTGTCAAAACATGTACTTCGGCAAAACTTATATCAAAACATGTACTTGGGATCATCACATTCCAAACAAAACATATCCATCCGTTCCCAGACCGTCGATGGCAAAACATACTTATCATAGCTTATTCAAACATGCACTTATCATAACTTGTACAAAGCATTCTTGGCTTAACTTATACAAAACATATACTTGAACTTGCTTATGTCATCAAACACTGTCCGCTTTAGGCCGGGTTGTTGGGCTTAATCCCCCTCACTCGGACTCCTCACGGTTCACTTGTAGGCCGGGTTATTGGGCTTAGGTCCCCATCATGCACTTATCATAACTTGTACAAAGCATTCTTGGCTTAACTTATACAAAACATATACTTGAACTTGCTTATGTCATCAAACACTGTCCGCTTTAGGCCGGGTTGTTGGGCTTAATCCCCCTCACCTCGGACTCCTCACGGTTCACTTGTAGGCCGGGTTATTGGGCTTAGGTCCCCATCACCACGAGCTCCAACACAAAACAATAGTAGGCCGGGTTATTGGGCTTAGGTCCCCATCACCACGAGCTCCGACACAAAACAATAGTAGGCCGGGTTATTGGGCTTAGGTCCCCATCACCACGAGCTCCAAACAAAGCTTATACTTGACATACAACTTGTACTTGATACACGAAAATAGGGCAATCATTCATACTTAACAAATACGTTTCAAAACAAAGCAAAGCAAAGCTTTAACAAATCTTTATAACATAACTTTATTAGAAATACCACTCACTTAGTTCTTGGGACGTCGGATTCACAGCAAAGGTCCAAGTCCTACAAACACATGACAAAGTCTACTGAACATACTTCTCAAGACAAGTCTCATACACATGCAAATGATCTCGGGAAGACATGCTGGGAGTCAAAACACTGTTTTTACATGTCAAGGAGACATGCTGGGCACCAACCAGGTCTATGCCGAGGTCCCACACCTCCTGGCCGAGGTGTGGCTACCAAGGCTCCGGCGTGCAACTGCATGCCGAGGTTCATACAAGACAAACCAATGATGCAAGTGATCATGCAAGGTAGGCCAAGGTGAGATACAATGCTTGGCCTAAGTGTGAGTCTAAGCAAGAATGATCTCGGCGACTACACCTCGGGAAGTGAAGTCTGGAGATCTGGGTTTCCACCCGTGAAGAACATGAAGAACATGAACATGAACATGAAGAACATGAATGCCAAAATCATCATTTCCTTTATTCAAAACCTGGGTTTTCATGCTATGAGTTCACAGACAAGGACCTGGGCACCCATACTTGAAGATCATGCGAAAACAAATACAAAACATAAATCTTGGCTTGAGCTTTCGGATCAAAACATGGCTTTTCTTGAAGAACACTTTGAATATCATTTTCCTCCTTCAAAACCGAACTTCAAAACAATGCATGGCTTTCAAAACATACTCAATCATGCAATGCAATAACATAAACATGAAGAACATCAAGAGCAGATCAAGAATCTAACCTTAGATCACGAATCTAACGGTTGGATCTCTAGGAATCGAGCTTGGATCTCTACTCTCTCTCTAGAACTCCTCTCTCTTCCTTAGAGCTTCTCTCTCCTCTTCAAAACAAGAACATATCAAATGATGGGTTTCTCTCTCTCTGCCGGCTGATATACACTCAGCTCGGACACGTGGCAGCACCGGGTTGGTTCTCCTCAAAAGGTGACTGATGGACAAGACAAGGTTCTGACAAAGCGTACTCAGCAAGCTTGGTGGCAAACACATCGGCAAGTAATGACATCGGCTAACAAGAAGACATCGGCAAAGGACAAGACATCGGCAAACAAAGGACAATGACTTCGGCTAAGGACAGAACTTCGGCACTAAGGCAACAATGATCTCGGCTAGGAAGGTCAACACTTGACTAAGCTGTGCCACACCTCGGCCTAGATGTGCCACACCTCGGTCTAGGTCATACCACTCCCGGACAAGATCACTTCGGAACAAGGATGACATCTCGGCCTAGATAATACACATCTCGGCCTTGGCGATACACACCTCAGCCTAGATGATAATCATCTCGGCCAATATGCCCGAACAAAGGTGGAGGTCAGACAAAGTAGTTCTAGGCTTAGAATGACCTCGGCTTGGAACTGATCTAGGCTTAACATAACTTAGGCTTGGCATGACTTCGGCTAACATATCCTAGGCTCATCATGACCTAGGCTTCACACAGCAAGGGGGAACAAAGCATACATATACACTTAGACAATCACATAAGCACAAAGCAAGGCAAAATCCATTCATGCAATCTTAACATTACAAATCGTACAAATACATGCAAGCATGACTAAGGCATGAAATGTGGGTCCTTACATTAAACCTGACAGGCTCGCTCGAGCGAAGGATTGGTCGCTCGAGCGACTAGACACAAGAAAGCCTCGCTCGAGCGAAGAAAAGCTCGCTCGAGCCAAGAACTCGAAGCTTCAGGTCTGCAACCCAGAAGCACGTTCGAGCGACAGAATGCTCGCTTGAGCGAAGAACTCAAAAACATACACCTCGCTCGCTCGAGCGAAGAAAAGCTCGCTCGAGCTAAGAAACACAACTTTCAAGTCTATACTAGACGCAATCGCTCGCTCGAGCGAAGAAACCCTGGCTCAAGCCACCAGACACAAAACTCTACTATCGCTCGAGCAACCAAACCCTCGCTCGAGCGAAGGACCAAAAACAAAAGCTCGCTCGAGCGACCAACTCCTCGCTCGAGCGAAAGTCCAAAAATCTGGACAGCAACACTGGGTTTCCAACCCAACCAACCTGTAACCAACCTGCCCAAAACATCCTATAACTCAAGAATAAGGATTTAAAGGACAACAACAACAATTTTATAACAACGGAATCTACGGAACATAAGTCCGGATACAACAACTAACTGGGAAAAGACCGGGGTCGCTATAAGTTCGTTGAACAGATAAAAAATTTTGGATAGCTATTTGAACAGATAAGAGACTAAAATTGAACTGATAACAAAATCTAGAAAAAAATTTGAAAAGATAGGGGAAAAAAGTGAACAAATAGTCAACTTTTTTGAATATATAGACCAAAAAAAAAAAATTAAACACTTAAATGTAAATTCGAGCATATAGGAAAAAAAATTCAACAGATAAATTAAGGAGTAAAATTGAAAACAAAACGTCTTTCAAAACAAACAAAATGACTTCTGACCAAATTATTTTACTCAATGCCTGCAGAGGACCATCGGAGGAGAAGACTCCATTGATCCAGCTCCTTATGGACAAATTTTTTTTTTTTAATCACACAGACCCAATTCTTCCACTTTTTTTTTCCCTTAAGTTTTTGGTCTGTGTTGTTGTTCTACGATGAAACAAATTGCAACAGATAGTTGTAAATGAAAAAAAAAATTAAAAATTAAGCAGATAAAAATATTTTAAAAATTGAACAGATATATATATATACTAGATTATATGTGAGAAAGAATTTCAACAGATAGAGAGAAAGAACCAAAGAGAGAGAAAGAAAGATTGCAACAGATCCTGATTTGGTGTATTTCAACAGATAATAAAATTGAACAGATAAAAATAAATTGAACATTGTGATTGGTTCGTTGAACAGATAAGAAATTTTGGATAGATATTTGAATAGATAAGAGATTAAAATTGAATTGATAATAAAATCTAGATAAAAATTTGAAAAGATAGGGAAAAAAAGTGAACAGATAGTCAACTTTTTTGAATATAAACACAAAAAAAAATAATTAAACACTAAAATGTAAATTTGAATAGATAGAAAAAAAATTCAACAGATAAATTAAGGAGTAAAATTGAAAACAAAATGTCTTTCAAAACAAACAAAAGGACTTCTGACCAAATTATTGTACTCAATGCCAGCAGAGGACCATCAGAGGAGAAGACTCCATTGATCCAGCTCCTTATGGGCAGTTTTTTATTCAACCACATAGAACCAATTCTTCCAATTTTTTTTTTTTTAAGTTTTTGATCTGTGTTGTTGTTCTACGATGAAACAAATTGCAATAGATAGTTGTAAATGAAAAAAAATTAAAAATTAAGCAGATAAAAATAATAAAAAAATTGAACAGATATATATATACTGGATTATATGTGAGAAAGAATTTCAACAGATAGAGAGAAGGAACCAAAGAGAGAGAAAGAAAGATTGCAACAGATCCTGATTTGGTGTATTTCAACAGATAATAAAATTGAACAGATAAAAATAAATTTAACATTGTGACTGGTTCGTTGAACAGATAAGAAATTTTGGATAGATATTTGAACATATAAGAGATTAAAATTGAATTGATAATAAAATCTAGAAAAATTTTTGAAAAGATAGGGAAAAAAATGAACAGATAGTCAAATTTTTGAGTATAAAGAAAAAAAAAATACTTAAACACTAAAATGTAAATTTGAACAGATAGAAAAAAAAATTCAACAGATAAATTAAGGAGTAAAATTGAAAACAAAATGTCTTTCAAAACAACCAAAGGACTTCTGACCAAATTATTGTGCTCAATGCCTGCAGAGGACCATCAGAGGAGAAGACTCCATTGATCCAGCTCCTTATGGACATTTTTTTTTTCAACCACACAGACCCAATTCTTCAATTTTTTTTTTTTTTTTTTAAGTTTTTGATCTGTGTTGTTGTTCTACGATGAAACAAATTGCAACAGATAGATGTAAATGAAAAAAAAAATTAAAAATTAAGAAGATAAAAATAATAAAAAAATTGAACAGATATATATATACTGGCATATATGTGACAAAAAATTCCAACAGAGAGAGAGAAAGAACCAAAGAGAGAGAAAGAAAGATTGCAACAGATCCTGATTCGGTGTATTTCAACAAATAATAAAATTGAACAGATAAAAATAAATTGAACATTGTGACTAGTTCGTTAAATAGATAAGAAATTTTGGATAGATATTTGAACAGATAAGAGATTAAAATTGAATGGATAACAAAATCTAGAAAAAAATTTGAAAAGATAAGGAAAAAAAGTGAACAGATAGTCAACTTTTTTGAATATATAGACAAAAAAAAATAATTAAAAACTTTAATGTAAATTTGAACATATAGAAAAAAAAATTCAACTGATAAATTACGGAGTAAAATTGAAAACAAAACGTCTTTCAAAACAAACAAAAGGACTTCTCACCAAATTGTTTTACTCAATGCCTGCAGAGGACCATCGGAGGAGAAGACTCCATTGATCCAGCTCCTTATGGACAGTTTTTTTTAAGCACACAGACCCAATTCTTCCACTTTTTTTTTTTTTTTTTTTTTTTTTTTTAAGTTTTTGATCTGTGTTGTTGTTCTACGATGAAACAAATTGCAACAGATAGATGTAAATGAAAAAAAATTAAAAATTAAGCATGTAAAAATATTTAAAAAATTAAAAAGATATATATATACACTGGCTTATATGTGAGAAAAAATTTCAACAGATAGAGAGAAAGTACCAAAGAGAGAGAAAGAAAGATTGCAACAGATTCTGATTTGGTGTATTTCAACAGATAATAAAATTGGACAGATAAAAATTAATTGAACATTTTGACTAGTTTGTTGAACAGATAAGAAATTTTGGATAGATATTTGAACAGATAAGGGATTAAAATATAACTGATAACAAACTCTAGAAAAAAATTTGAAAAAACTGGGAAAAAAAGTGAACAGATAGTCAACTTTTTTGAATATATAGACAAAAAAAATAATTAAACGCTTAAATGTGAAATTGAACATATAGAAAAAAAAAATTCAACAGATAAATTAAGGAATAAAACTGAAAACAAAACGTCTTTCAAAACAAACAAAAGGACTTCTGACCAAATTTTTTTACTCAATGCCTGCAGAGGACCATCGGAGGAGAAGATTCCATTGATCCAACTCCTTATGGACAGTTTTTTTTTCAAGCACACAGACCCAATTCTTCCACTATTTTTTTTTTAAGTTTTTGATCTGTGTTGTTGTTCTACAATGAAACAAATTGCAACAGATAGTTGTAAATGAAAAAAAAATTAAAAATTAAGCAGATAAAAATATTAAAAAAATTGAACAGATATATATGTACTGGACTATATGTGAGAAAAAATTTCAACAGATAGAGAGAAAGAACCAAAGAGAGAGAAAGAAAGATTGCAACAGATCCTGATTTGGTGTATTTCAACAGATAATAAAATTGAACAGATAAAAATAAATTGAACATTGTGGCTAGTTTGTTGAACAGATTAGAAATTTTGGATAGATATTTGAACAGATAAAAGATTAAAATTGAATGGATAACAAAATCTAGAAAAAAATTTGAAAAGATAGGGAAAAAAAGTGAACAAATAGTCAACTTTTTTGAATATATAGACAAAAAAAATAATTAAACACTTACATGTAAATTTGAACATATAGGAAAAAAAAATTCAACAGATAAATTATGGAGTAAAATTGAAAACAAAACGTCTTTCAAAACAAACAAAAGTACTTCTCACCAAATTATTTTACTCAATGCCTGCAGAGGACCATCGAAGGAGAAGACTCCACTGATCCAGCTCCTTATGGACAGTTTTTTTTTTTCAAGTACACAGACCCAATTCTTCCACTTTTTTTTTTTTAAGTTTTTGATCTGTATTGTTGTTCTACGATGAAACAAATTGCAACAGATAGTTGTAGATGAAAAAAAATTAAAAATTAAGCAGACAAAAATATTTAAAAAATTGAACAGATATATATATACTGGATTATATATGAGAAAAAATTTCAACAGAAAGAGAGAGAAAGATTGCAACAGATCCTGATTTGGTGTATTTCAACAGATAATAAAATTGAACAGATAAAAATAAATTGAACATTGTGACTGGTTTGTTGAACAGATAAGAAATTTTGGATAGATATTTGAACAGATAAGAGATTAAAATTGAATTGATAACAAAATGTAGAAAAAAAAATTTGAAAAGATAGGGAAAAAAAGTGAACAGATAGTCAACTTTTTTGAATATATAGACAAAAAAAAAATTAAACACTTCAATGTAAATTTGAACATATAGAAAAAAAATTCAACAGATAAATTAAGGTGTAAAATTGAAAACAAAACGTCTTTCAAAAAACACAAGCACTTCTGACCAAATTATTTTACTCAATGCCAGCAGAGGATCATCGGAGGAGAAGATTCCATTTATAAAGCCCTTTATGGACAGTTTTTTTTTTAAAGCAGACAGACCCAATTCTTCCACTTTTTTATTTTTTTTTTATTTTTTAAGTTTTTGATCTGTTTTGTTGTTCTACGATGAAACAAATTGCAACAGATAGTTGTAAATGAAAAAAAATGAAAAATTAAGCAGATAAAAATATTAAAAAAAATTGAACAGATATATATATACTGGATTATATGTGAGAAAGAATTTCATCAGATAGAGAGAAAGAACCAAAGAGAGAGAAAGAAAGATTTAAACAGATCCTGATTTGGTGTATTTCAACAGATAATAAAATTGAACAAATAAAAATAAATTGAACATTGTGTCTGGTTTATTGAACAGATAAGAAATTTTGGATAGATATTTGAACAGATAAGAGATTAAAATTGAATTGGTAATAAAATCTAGAAAAAAAATTGAAAAGATAGGGAAAAAAAGTGAACAGATAATCAAATTTTTTGAATATATAGACAAAAAAAAATACTTAAACACTAAAATGTAAAATTGAATAAATAGAAAAAAAAAATTCAATAGATAAATTAAGGAGTAAAATTTTAAACAAAACATCTTTCAAGACAAACAAAAGGACTTCTCACCAAATTATTTTACTCAATGCCTGCAGAGGACCATCGGAGGAGAAGACCCCATTGATTCAGCTCCTTATGGACAGTTTTTTTTTCAACCACACAGACCCAATTCTTCCACTTTTTTTTTTATATAAAGTTTTTGATCTGTGTTGTTGTTCTACGATGAAACAAATTGCAACAGATAGTTGTAAATGAAAAAAAGAATTAAGAATTAAGCAGATAAAAATTATTAAAAAAATTGAACAGATATATATATATACTGGATTATATGTGAGAAACAATTTCAGCAGATAGAGAGAAAGAACCAAAGAGAGAGAAAGAAAGATTGTAACAGATCCTGATTTGGTGTATTTCAACAGATAATAAAATTGAACTGATAAAAATAAATTGAACATTGTGACTAGTTTGTTGAACAGATAAGAAATTTTGGATAGATATTTGGACAGATAAGAGATTAAAATTGAATCGATAACAAAATCTAGAAAAAAATTTGAAAAGATAGGAAAAAAAGTGATAGTCAACATTTTCGAATATATAGACAAAAAAAATAATTAAACACTTAAATGTAAATTTGAACATATAGAAAAAAAATTCAATAGATAAATTACGGAGTAAAATTGAAAACAAAACGTCTTTCAAAACGAACAAAAGGACTTCTTTCCATATTATTTTACTCAATGCCTGCAGAGGACCATCGGAGGGGAAGACTCCATTGATCCAGCTCCTTATGGACAGTTTTTTTTTCAAGCACACAGACCCAATTCTTCCACTTTTTTGTGATTTGTGATTTGTGTTCTAGAAAAAAATTTGAAAAGATAGGGAAAAAAAGTGAACAGATAGTCAACTTTTTTGAATATATAGACAAAAAAAATAATAATTAAACACTTAAATGTAAATTTGAACATATAGAAAAAAAAAATTCAACAGCTAAATTACGGAGTAAAATTGAAAACAAAACGTCCAAAACAAAAAAAAGGACTTCTTACCAAATTATTTTACTTAATGCCTGCAGAGGACCATCGGAGGGGAAGACTCCATTGATCCAGCTCCTTATGGACAGTTTTTTTTTTCAAGCACACAGACCCAATTCTTCTACTTTTTTTTTATAAAAGTTTTTGATCTGTGTTGTTGTTCTACGATGAAACAAATTGCAACAGATAGTTGTAAATGAAAAAAAATTGAAAATTAAGCAGATAAAAATATTAAAAAAATTGAACAGATATATATATACTGAATTATATGTGAGAAAAAATTTCAACAGATAGAGAGAAAGAACCAAAGAGAGAGAAAGAAAGATTGCAACAGATCCTGATTTGGTGTATTTCAACAGATAACAAAATTGAACAGATAAAAATAAATTGAACATTGTGGCTAGTTTGTTGAACAGATAAAAAATTTTGGATAGATATTTGAACAGATTAGGGATTAAAATTGAATAGATAACAAAATCTAGAAATTTTTTTGAAAAGATAGGGAAAAAAAGTGAACAGATAGTCAACTTTTTTGTATATATAAACCAAAAAAAATAATTAAACACTTAAATTTAAATTTGAACATGTAGAAAAAAAATTCAATATATAAATTACAGAGTAAAATTGAAAACAAAACATCTTTCAAAACAAACAAAACGACTTCTCACCAAATTATTTTACTCGATGCCTGCAGAGGACCATCGGAGGAGAAGACTCCATTGATCCAGCTCCTTATGGACAATTTTTTTTTTCAACCACACAGACCCAATTCTCCACTTTTTTTTTTAAATTTTTTTTTTTAAGTTTTTGATCTGTGTTGTTGTTCTACGATGAAACAAATTGCAACATATAGTTCTAAATGAAAAAAAATTAAAAATTAAGCAGATAAAAATAATAAAAAAATTGAACAGATATATATATACTGGATTATATGTGAGAAAAAATTTCAACAGATAGAGAGAAAGAACCAAAGAAAGAGAAAGAAAGATTGCAACAGATCCTGATTTGGTATATTTCAACAGATAATAAAATTGAACAGATAAAAATAAATTATACATTGTGACTAGTTTTTTGAACAGGTAAGAAATTTTGGATAGTTATTTTAACAGATAAGAGATTAAAATTGAATTGATAACAAAATCTAGAAAAAAATATGAAAAGATAGGGAAAAAAAGTGAACAGATTGTCAACTTTTTTGAATATATAGACAAAAAAAAAATAATTAAACACTTAAATGTAAATTTGAACATATAGAAAAAAAATTTAACAGATAAATTAAGGAGTAAAATCGAAAACAAAACATTTTTCAAAACAAATAAAAGGACTTCTCACCAAATTATTTTACTCAATGCCTGCAGAGGACCATCGGAGCAGAAGACACCATTAATCCAACTCCTTATGGACTGTTTTTTTTTTTCAAGCAGACAGACCCAATTCTTCCACTTTTTTTTTTTTTTTTTTAAGTTTTTGATCTGTGTTATTCTTCTACGATGAAACAAATTGGAATAGATAGTTGTAAATGAAAAAAAAATTAAAAATTAAGCAGATAAAAATATTAAAAAATTGAAGAATTATATATATACTGAATTATATGTGAGAAAAAATTTCAACAGATAGAGAGAAAGAACCCAAGAGAGAGAAAGAAAGATTGCAATAGATCCGGATTTGGTGTATTTCAACAGATAATAAAATTTAACAGATAAAAATAAATTGAACATTGTGGCTAGTTTGTTGAGAACATAAGAAATTTTGGATAGATATTTGAATAGATAAGAGATTAAAATATAACTGATAACAAACTCTAGAAAAAAATTCGAAAAAATTGGGAAAAAAAGTGAACAGATAGTCAACTTTTTTGAATATATAGACAAAAACAAAAATAATTAAACCCTTAAATGTAAATTTGAACATATAGAAAAAAAAATTCAACAGATAAATTAAGGACTAAAATTGAAAACAAAACGTCTTTCAAAACAAACAAAAAGACTTCTGATCAAATTCTTTTACTCAATGCCTGCAGAGGACCATCGGAGGAGAAGACTCCATTGATCAAGCTCCTTATGGACAGTTTTTTTTTTCAAGCACATAGACCCAATTCTTCCACTTTTTTTTTTTTTTTTGATCTGTGTTGTTGTTCCACGATGAAACAAATTGCAACAAATAGTTGTAAATGAAAAAAAAAATTAAAAATTAAGCAGATAAAAATATTTAAAAAATTGAACAGATATATATATACTGGATTATATGCGAGAAAAAATTTCAACAGGTAGAGAGAACGAACCAAAGAGAGAGAAAGAAAGATTGAAACAGATCCTGATTTGGTGTATTTCAACAGATAATAAAATTGAATAGATAAAAATAAATTGAACATTGTGACTAGTTTGTTGAACAGATAAGAAATTTTGGATAGATACTTGAACAGATAAGAGATTAAAATTGAATGGATAACAAAATCTATAAAAAAAAATTGGAATAGATAGAGAAAAAAAGTGAACAGATTGTCAACTTTTTTGAATATATAGACAAAAAAAAATAATTAAACACTTAAATGTTAATGTGAACATATAGAAAAAAAAATTCAACAGATAAATTACGGAGTAAAATTGAAAACAAAACGTTTTTCAAAACAAACAAAGGACTTCTCACAAAATTATTTTACTCCGTGCCTGCAGAGGACCATCGGAAAAGAAGACTCCATTGATCAAGCTCCTTATGGACAGTTTTTTTTTTCAAGCACACAGACCGAATTCTTCTACTTTTTTTTTTTTTTTTAAAGTTTTTGATCTGTGTTGTTGTTCTACGATGAAACTAATTGCAACAGATAGTTGTAAATGAAAAAAAAATTAAAAATTAAGCAGATAAAAATAATTAAAAAAATTGAACAGATATATATATACTGGATTATATGTGAGAAAAAATTTCAACAGATAGAGAGAAAGAACAAAAGAGAGAGAAAGAAAGATTGCAACAGATCCGGATTTGGTGTATTTCAACAGAAAATAAAATTGAACAGATAAAAATAAATTGAACATTGTGACTAGTTTGTTGAACAGATAAGAAATTTTGGATAGATATTTGAACAGATAAGAGATTAAAATTGAATTGATAACAAAATCTAGAAAAAAAATTTGAAAAGATATGGAAAAAAAGTGAATAGATAGTCAACTTTGTTGAATATATAGACAAAAAAAAATAATTAAACACTAAATATAAATTTCAACATATAGAAAAAAAATTCAACAGATAAATTAAGGAATAAAATGGAAAACAAAACGTTTTTAAAAAACAAACAAAAGGAGTTCTCACCAAATTATTTTACTCAATACCTGTAGAGGACCATCGGAGGAGAAGACTCCATTGATCTAGCTCCTTGTGGACATTTTTTTTTTCAAGCACACAGACCCAATTGTTCCACTTTTTTTTTTTTTAAAAAAGTTTTTGATCTGTGTTTTTGTTCTACGATGAAACAAATTGCAACAGATAGTTGTGAATGAAAAACATAAATAAAAATTATGCAGATAAAAATATGAAAAAAAATTGAACAGATATATATACTGGATTATATGTGAGAAAAAATTTCAACAGATAGAGAGAAAGAACCAAAGAAAGAGAAAGAAAAATTGCAACAGATCCTGATTTGGTGTATTTCAACAGATAATAAAATTGAACAGATAAAAATAAATTCAACATTGTGACTGGTTTGTTGAACAGATAAGAAATTTTGGATAGATATTTGAACAGATAAAAGATTAAAATTGAATGGATAACAAAATCTAGAAAAAAATTTGACAAGATAGAGAAAAAAAGTGAACAAATAGTCAACTTTTTTGAATATATAGACCAAAAAAATAATTAAACACTTAAATGTAAATTTGAACATATAGAAAAAAAAATTCAACAAATAAATTACGGAGTAAAATTGAAAGCAAAACGTCTTTCAAAACAAACAAAAGGACTTCTCACCAAATTATTTTACTCAATGCCTGCAGAGGACCATCGGAGAAGAAGACTCCATTGATCCAACTCCTTATAGACAGTTGTTTTTCAAGCACACAGACCCAATTCTTCCACTTTTTTTTTTTTTGAAGTTTTTGATCTGTGTTGTTGTTCTACGATGAAACAAATTGCAACAGATACTTGTAAACGAAAAAAAAAATTAAAAATTAAGCAGATAAAAATATTAAATAAATTGAACAGATATATATATTGGATTATATGTGAGAAAAAATTTCAACAGATAGAGAGAAAGAGCCAAAGAGAGAGAAAGAAAGATTGCAACAGATCCTGATTTGGTGTATTTCAACAGATAATAAAATTGAACAGATAAAAATAAATTGAACATTGTGACTGGTTTGTTGAACAGCTAAGAAATTTTGGATAGATATTTGAACAGATAAGAGATTAAAATTTAATTTATAACAAAATCTAGAAAAAAATTTAAAAGATAGGGAAAAAAAGTGAACAGATAGTCAACTTTTTTGAATATATAGACAAAAAAAAATAATTAAACACTTAAATGTAAATTTGAACATATAGAAAAAAAAATTCAACAGATAAATTAAGGAGTAAAATCGAAAACAAAACGTCTTTCAAAACAAACAAAAGTACTTCTCACCAAATTATTTTCCTCAATGCCTGCAGAAGACCATCGGAGGAGAAGACTTCATTGATCCAGCTCCTTATGGACAGTTTTTTTTTCAAGCACACAGACCCAATTCTTCCACAATTTTTTTTTTTTTTTTTACGTTTTTGATCTGTGTTTTTGTTCTACGATGAAACAAATTGTAACAGATAGTTGTAAATGAAAAAAAAAATTTAAAATTAAGCATATAAAAATATTTAAAAACTTGAACAGATATATATATACTGGATTATGTGTGAGAAAGAATTCCAACAAATAGAGAGAAAGAACCAAAAGAGAGAGAAAAAAGATTGCAACAGATCCTAATTTGCTGTATTTCAGCAGACAATAAAATTGAACAGATAAAAATAAATTGAACATTGTGACTGGTTCGTTGAACAGATAAGAAATTTTGGATAGATATTTGAACAGATAGGAGATTAAAATTGAATTGATAATAAAATGTAGAAAAGAAATTGAAAAGATAGGGAAAAAAAGTGAACAGATAGTCAAGTTTTTTGAATATATAGACAAAAAAAAAATTAAACACTAAAATGTAAATTTGAACAGATAGAAAAATAATTCAATAGATAAATTAAGGAGTAAAATTGAAAACAAAGCGTCTTTCAAAACAAACAAAAGGACTTCTGACCAAATTATTGTACTCAATGCCTGCAGAGGACCATCAGAGGAGAAGACTCCATTGATCCCGCTACTTATGGACAGTTTTTTTTTTTTTTTTTAAGTTTTTGATCTGTGTTGTTGTTCTACGATGAAACAAATTGCAACAGATAGTTGTAAATGAAAAAAAAAATTAAAAATTAAGCAGATAAAAATAATTAAAAAATTGAACAGATATCTATACTGGATTATATGTGAGAAAGAATTTCAACAGATAGAGAGAAAGAACCAAAGAGAGAGAAAGAAAGATTGCAACATATCCTGAATTGGTGTATTTCAATAGATAATAAAATTGAACTGATAAAAATAAATTGAACATTTTGACTAGTTTTTTGAACAGATAAGAAATTTTGGATAGATATTTGAACAGATAAGAGATTAAAATTGAATGTATAACAAAATGTAGAAAAAAATTTAAAAAGATAGGGAAAAAAAGTGAACAGATAGTCAACTTTTTTGAATATATAGAAAAAAATAATTAAACACTTAAATGTAAATTTGAACATATAGAAAAAAAAAATTCAACAGAAAAATTAAGGAGTAAAATTGAAAACAAAACGACTTTCAAAACAAACAAAAGGACTTCTCACCAAATTATTTTACTCAATGCCTACAGAGGACCATCCGAGGAGAAGACTCCATTAATCCAGCTCTTTGTGGACAGTTTTTTTTTTCAAGCACACAGACCCAATTCTTCTTATTCTTTTTTTTTTTTTAAAGTTTTTGATCTGTGTTGTTGTTCTACGATGAAACAAATTGCAACAGATAGTTGTAAATGAAAAAAATAATAAAAATCAAGCAGATAAAAATAATAAAAAAAATTGAACAAATATATAAATACTGGATTATATGTGAAAAAAAAATTCAACAGATAGAGAGAAAGAACCAAAGAGAGAGAAAGAAAGATTGCAACTGATCCTGATTTGGTGTATTTCAACAGATAGTAAAATTGAACAGATAAAAATAAATTGAACATTGTGACTTGTTTGTTGAACTGATAAGAAATTTTGGATAGATATTTGAACAGATAAGAGATTAAAATTGAATTGATAACAAAATCTAGAATTTTTTTTTGAAAAGATAGGGAAAAAAAGTAAATAGATTGTCAACTTTGTGGAATATATAGACAAAAAAAATAGTTAAACACTTAAATGTAAATTTGAACATATAGAAAAAAAAATTCAACAGATAAATTAAGGAATAAAATTGAAAACAAAACGTTTTTCAAAACAAACAAAAGGACTTCTCACCAAATTATTTTACTCAATGCCTGCAGAGGACCATCAGAGGAGAAGACTCCATTGATCCAGCTCCTTATGGACAGTTTTTTTTTTCAACCACACAGACCCAATTCTTCCACTTTTTTTTTTCTTTATTTACGTTTTTTATCTGTGTTTTTGTTCTACGATGAAGGAAATTGCACCAGATAGTTGTAAATGAAAAAAGAAATTAAAAATTATGCAGATAAAAATATGAAAAAAATTGAACAGATATATATATATACTGGATTATATGTGAGAAAAAATTTCAACAGATAGAGAGAAACAACCAAAGAGAGAGAAAGAAAGATTACAACAGATCCAGATTTGGTGTATTTCAACAGATAATAAAATTGAACAGATAAAAATAAATTGAACATTGTGACTAGTTTGTTGAACAGATAAGAAATTTTGGATAGATATTTGAACAGATAAGAAATTAAAATTGAATTGATTACAAAATCTAGAAAAAAAAATTTGAAAAGATAGGGAAAAAAAGTGAACAGATAGTTGACTTTTTTGAATATATTGGCAAAAAAAAAATAATTAAACACTTAAATATAAATTTGAACATATAGAAAAGAAATTCAACAGATAAATTAAGGAGTAAAATCGAAAACAAAACGTCTTTCAAAACAAACAAAAGGACTTCTCACTAAATTATTTTACTCAATGCCTGCAGAGGACCATCGGAGGAGAAGACTCCATTGATCCAGTTCCTTATGGACAGTTTTTTTTTTCAACCACACAGACCCAATTCTTCCAGTTTTTTTTTTTTTTTGATCAGTGTTGTTGTTCTGCGACGAAAAAATTGCAACAGATAGTTGTAAATGAAAAGAGAAATTAAAAATTAAGTAGATAAAAATATTTAAAAAATTGAACAGATATATATATACTAGATTATATGTGAGAAAAAATTTCAACAGATACAGAGAAAGAACCAAAGAGAGAGAAAGAAAGATTGCAACAGATCCTGATTTGGTGTATTTCAACAGATAATAAAATTGAACAGTTAAAAATAAATTGAACATTGTGACTGGTTCATTGAACAGATAAGAAATTTTGACAGATATTTGAACAGATAAGAGATTAAAATTGAATTGATAATAAAATCTAGAAAATTTTTTTGAAAAGATAGGGAAAAAAAGTGAACAGATAGCCAACTTTTTTGAATATATAAACAAAAAAAATAATTAAACACTAAAATGTAAATTTGAACAGATAGAAAAAAAATTTGAACAGATAAATTAAGGAGTATAATTGAAAACAAAACGTCTTTCAAAACAAACAAAAGTACTTCTGACCAAATTATTTTACTCAATGCCTGCAGAGGACCATCGGAGGAGAAGACTCCATTGATCCTGCTCCTTATTGACAGTTTTTTTTTTCAACCACGCTGACCCAATTCTTTCACTTTTTTTTTTTTTTTGATAAAGTTTTTGATCTATGTTGTTGTTCTACGATGAAATAAATTACAACAGATAGTTGTAAATGAAAAAAAATTTAAAAATTAAGCAGATAAAAATAATTTAAAAAATTGAACAGATATATATACTGGATTATATGTGAGAAAGAATTTCAACAGATAGAGAGAAAGAAACCAAAGAGAGAGAAAGAAAGATTGCAACAGATCCTGGTTTGGTGTATTTCAACAGAAAATAAAATTGAACAGATAAAAATAAATTGAACGTTGTAACTAGTTTGTTGAACAGATAAGAAATTTTGGATAGATATTTGAACAGATAAGAGATTAAAATTGAATTGATAACAAAATCTAGAAAAAAATTAGAAAAGACTGGGAAAAAAAGTGAACAGATAGTCAACTTTTTTGAATATATAGACAAAAATAATAATTAAAAACTTAAATGTAAATTTGAACATATAGAAAAAAAAATCAACAGATAAATTAAGGAATAAAATTGAAAACAAAACGTTTTTCAAATCAAAGAAAAGGACTTCTCACCAAATTATTTTACTCAATGCCTATAGAAGACCATCGGAGGAGAAGACTCCATTGATCCAGCTCCTTATGGATCGTTTTTTTTTTTCAAGCACACAGACCCAATTGTTCCACTTATTTATTTATTTATTTATTTTTTTTTTTTTACGTTTTTGATCTGTGTTTTTTTTCTACAATGAAACAAATTGCAAGAGATAGTTGTAAATGAAAAAAAAAATTAAAAATTTTACAGATAAAAATATGAAAAAAATTGAACAGATATATATATACTGGATTATATGTGATAAAAAATTTCAACAGATATAGAGAAACAAGCAAAGAAAGAGAAAGAAAGATTGCAACAGATCCTGATTTGGTGTATTTCAACGGATATTAAAATTGAACAGATAAAAATAAATTGAACATTGTGACTAGTTTGTTGAACAGAGAAGAAATTTTGGATAGATATTTGAACAGATAAGAGATTAATTGAATTGATAACAAAATCTAGAAAAAAATTTGAAAAAATAGGGGAAAAAAGTGAACAGATAGTTCACTTTTTGGAATATAATGACAAAAAAAAATAATTAAACACTTAAATGTAAATTTTGACATATAGAAAAAAAAATTCAACAGATAAATTAAGGAGTAAAATCGAAAACAAAACGTCTTTCAAAACAAACAAAAGGACTTCTCAACAAATTATTTTACTCAATGCCTGCAGAGGACCATCAGAGGAGAAGACTCCATTGATCCAGCTCCTTATAGACAGTTTTTTTTTCCAACCACACAGACCCAATTCTTCAACCTTTTTTTTTTTTTTTTTTATGTTTTTGATCTGTGTTGTTGTTCTACGATGAAACAAATTGCAACAGATAGTTGTAAATGAAAAAAAATTAAAAATTAAGCAGATAAAAATAATTGAAAAAATTGAACAGATATATATACTGGATTATATGTGAGAAAGAATTTCAACAGATAGAGAGAAAGTAACCAAAGAGAGAGAAAGAAAGATTGCAACAGATCCTGATTTGGTGTATTTCAACAGATAATAAAATTGAACAGATAAAAATAAATTGAACATTGTGACTGGTTTGTTGAACAGATAAGAAATTTTGGATAGATATTTGAACAGATAAGAGATTAAAATTGAATTGATAACAAAATCTAGAAAAAAATTTGAAAGGATAGGGAAAAAAAAGTGAACAGATAGTCAACTTTTTTGAATATATAGACAAAAAAAAAATAATTAAACTCTTAAATGTAAATTTGAACTTATAGAAAAAAAAATTCAATAGATAAATTAAGGAATAAAATTGAAAACAAAACGTTTTTCAAAACAAACAAAATGACTTCTCACCAAATTATTTTACTCAATGCCTACAGCGGACCATTGGAGGGGAAGACTCCCTTGATCTAGCTCCTTATGGAAAGTTTTTTTTTTCAAGCACACAGACCCAATTCTTCCACTTTCTTTTTTTGTTTTAAGTTTTTGATCTGTGTTGTTGTTCTACGATGAAACAAATTGCAACAGATAGTTGTAAATGAAAAAAAAAATTTAAATTAAGCATATAAAAATATTAAAAAACTTGAACAGATATATATATACTGGATTATGTGTGAGAAAGAATTTCAACAGATAGAGAGAAAGAACCAAAGAGAGAGAAAAAAGATTGCAACAGATCCTGATTTGCTGTATTTCAACAGACAATAAAATTGAACAGATAAAAATAAATTGAACATTGTGACTGGTTTGTTGAACAGATAAGAAATTTTGGATAGATATTTAAACAGATAAGAGATGAAAATTGAATTGATAATAAAATCTAGAAAAAAATTTGAAAAGAAAATGAAAAAAAGTGAACAGATAGTCAACTTTTTTGAATATATAGACAAAAAAAAAAATTAAACACTAAAATGTAAATTTGAACAGATAGAAAAAAAAATTCAACAGATAAATTAAGGAGTAAAATTGAAAACAAAACGTCTTTCAAAACAAATAAAAGGACTTCTCACCAAATTATTTTACTCAATGCCTGCAGTGGACCATCAGAGGAGAAGACTCCATTGATCCAGCTCCTTATGGACAGTTTTTTTTTTCAACCACACAGACCCATTTCCTCCACTTGTTTTTTTTTTTTTTAAAGTTTTTGATCTGTGTTGTTGTTCTACGATGAAACAAATTGCAACAGATAGTTGTAAATGAAAAAAAAATTTAAAATTAAGCAGATAAAAATAATAAAAAAAAATTAAACAGATACATATATACTGGATTATATGTGAGAAAAAATTTCAACAGATAGAGAGAAAGAACAAAAGAGAGAGAAAGAAAGATTGCAACAGATCCGGATTTGGTGTATTTCAACAGAAAATAAAATTGAACAGATAAAAATAAATTGAACATTGTGACTAGTTTGTTGAACAGATAAGAAATTTTGGATAGATATTTGAACAGATAAGAGATTAAAATTGAATTGATAACAAAATCTAGAAAAAAAATTTGGAAAGATAGGGAAAAAAAGTGAATAGATAGTCAACTTTTTTGAATATATAGACAAAAGAAAAATAATTAAACAGTTAAATGTAAATTTGAACAGATAGAAAAAAAATTCAATAGATAAATTAAGGAGTAAAATTGAAAACAAAACGTCTTTCAAAACAAACAAAATGACTTCTCACCAAATTATTTTACTCAATGCCTGCAGAGGACCATCGGAGGAGAAGACTCCATTGATCCAGCTCCTTATGGATAGTTTTTTTTCAAGCACACAGACCCAATTCTTCCACTTTTTTTTTTTTTTTAAAGTTTTTGATTTGTGTTGTTGTTCTACGATGAAACAAATTGCAACAGATAGTTGTAAATGAAAAACAAAATTAAAAATTAAGAAGATAAAAATAATAAAAAATTGAATAGATATATATATATACTGGATTATATGTGAGAAAGAATTTCAACAGATAGAGAGAAAGAACAAAAGAGAGAGAAAGAAAGATTGCAACAGATCCTGATTTGGTGTATTTCAACAGATAATAAAATTGAACAGATAAAAATAAATTGAACATTGTGACTAGTTTGTTGAACAGATAAAAAATTTGGATAGATATTTGAACAGATAAGAGATTAAAATTGAATGGATAACAAAATCTAGAAAAAAATTTGAAAAGATAGAGAAAAAAAAAGTGAACAGATAGTCAGCTTTTTTGAATATATAGAAAAAAAAAATAATTAAACACTTAAATGTAAATTTGAACATATAGAAAAAAAAAATTCAACAGATAAATTACGGAGTAAAATTGAAACAAAACATCTTTCAAAACAAGCAAAAGGACTTCTCACCAAATTATTTTACTCAATGCCTGCAGAGGACAATCGGAGGAGAAGACTCCATTGATCCAGCTCTTTATGGACAGTTTTTTTTTTCAAGCACACAAACCAAATTCTTCCACTTTTTTTTTTTTAAAGTTTTTGATCTGTGTTGTTTTTCTACGATGAGACAAATTGCAACAGATAGTTGTAAATGAAAAAAAAATTAAAAATTAAGCAGATAAAAATATTAAAAAAATTGAACAGATATATATGTACTGGATTATATGTGAGAAAAAATTTTAACAGATAGCGAGAAAGAACCAAAGAGAGAGAAAGAAAGATTGCAACAGATCCTGATTTGGTGTATTTCAACTGTAACAACCCTCATTTTGACTTAGCCATGTTTGCATACATTCATGTATGATCTTGTCTCATTATGTTTGAAAATCTTGTTTTGTCTTGCTTTGTTTAAGTGCTGCTTGCTTGATTCTGATCCTTGCTTGGTGTGTAGCCGAGGTCAGCTTAGCCTAGTTCACCTCTGAACCCTTATACTTAGAACCTTTTGGAACCACTTGGTTGACCTCTATCTTCACCCCGGCATGTTAGCCGAGATGTCGCTATCTGGACCGAGGTGTTCAGAACCATGGCCGAGGAGTGTATCATCTAGGCCGAGATGTTTTGCACTTAGTGATTTTTATTCCTGGGCAGGTATGACCTAGATCGAGGTGTGGCACATCCAGGCCAAGGTGTGGCATAGCTTAGTCAAGTGTCGTCCTCCCTAGCTAATGTCTTTGTTACCCTGTTGCCGAAGCTTTGACTTTAGCCGATATCATTACTTGCCGATGTGCCTTGCCTTAGTTTGTTGCATACGCTTTGTCATAGACTTGTCTTGTCAATCAATCACCTTTTTGAGTTGAACCAACCCGGTAGTGCCACGTGTCCGAGCTGAGTGTTAAGACAGCCGGCAGACCTAGAAACAAATCATTTTGTCTCAAATCTTTGCCTTTAGAGAGAGAAGCTCTAGAGGAAGAAGGAAGAGTTCTTAGAGAGAGAAGTTGATTTTCGAGCTTGATCTTTGGAGATTGAACCGTTAGATTTGGGTTTTGAGGTTAGAATCTTAACCTACTCTTGTTGTTCTTATTGATTATCTAGCTGCATTGCATGATCGAACCTGTTTTGCATGTCATGCATTGATTTGAAGTTGGTTTTGGAAGAGAAAATGATGTTCACGTGTTCTTAAAGAAAAGTCTTGTTTTGATCCGGAAGTTTATGACAAGAACCATGTTTTGTGTTTGTTTTCACATGATTTCCTTGAGTGGGTACCCAAGTCCATGTTTTTGAACTCATGGCATGAAATCTCAGATTTTATAATAACAAGTTATGATCTTTGCATTCATCTCCTTCATGATCATGTTCATCATGTTCTTCATGTTCTTCAAAGGGAAACCCAGGTTTTCCCGACTTTGCTTTTGGATGTGACCATCGGGACCACACCTCGGCAAGGAGGTGTGGGACCTCGGCAAAAACCTGGTTGGTACCCAGCGTGTTCTTATGAAATGAAAAGCAATGTTTAAACTTCCAGCATGTTTTGCTTTGTTATTGACTTGGATCTGGTAAGAATGCCGAGATCATTGCATGCATGTAAAGCTTGTGTTAAGAATGTGATTTGCCATGTGATTATAGGACTTTGATCCTTGCTTTGAGCCTACACCTGAAGGGCTAGGTGAGTGGTATTTTTAATAAAGCTATGTTATAAAGTTTTGATAAATCTTGCTTGCTTCATTTTGATGAAAGTATTTATTAAGCATGAATGATTAGCCTATTTTGATATATCATGTATAAGCTTTGTTTCGATGTTATCTTTGGAAAGTCCCTTGTGCTGGAGGACTCTAAACTTTCGCAGCACTAAGCATAAAAGTCCCTTGTACTGGAGGACTCTAAACTTGTGCAGTACCCTTGTGATAAAAAGGATACGGTCTTTTCTTGGAAAGACTATCGTGTTAAAGCGGGCTACGGGCCTAAGTAACACAAGTCCCTCGTGCTGGAGGACTCTAAACTTTCGCAGCACCTTTGACTAATCGATTACGGATCGTGCAGTCCTTTGTTTTGCCACTGACGGATTACCGCGTGGATTTGTTCATTTGGAAAGCTATCGATTTGTGTTTTGCTGATGCCAGTAAGCATCCCTTGAGACTTATAAGACTTGATCGATGAATACGGTTCATCCCTTGATTTGGTATAGTTTGATGTGACTTGCTTGAAAGAATCTCGGCTAATATTCGTATAGTTTTGACTTGTCTTGTTTTGAAAAGACTCCGGCTATTATTCATGCAAAACCTTTATTACTAGTACCATTCACTGAGTATCCAAGCTCACCCTCTCTATATATATGTAGGTGATGAGCAGGACGGCGGCGACGCCTAGATGTGTTTTGCAAAGCTTGTTTTGGATTCTTGTCACATCGGCTTGACTTGTTTTATGTCGGCAAATTTGTATTTACGTCGGCAAATCTTGAAGATTATGCTTCTTTGGCTTGTGATTTCTGTATTTGCACATGTCGGCTTTAGAAGCCTTTTGATCAAGATGTAATATGTATTTTGTTTATTATCAACCGAATGTAAAACCATGTCATGTATGTCATTACATTTGATTTATGCACAGCTCTTATGGACCACTTGTATTTTGATATATTGCTTCCGCATTTGTGAGCCCATATATTATACTCTGAATGTGTTTGATCCTGTAAGTTGGCCTTTTTTGAATATATAGACAAAAAGAAGTGAATAGATAGTCAACTTTTTTGAATATATAGACAAAAAAAAATAATAATTAAACACGTAAATGTAAATTTGAACATAGTGAAAAAAAAATTCAACTGATAAATTAAGGAGTAAAATTGAAAGCAAAACGTCTTTCAAAACAAACAAAAGGACTTCTCACCAAATTATTTTACTCAATGCCGGCAGAGAACCATCGGAGGAGAAGACTCCATTAATCCAGCTCCTTACGGACAGTTTTTTTTTCAAGCACACAGACCCAATTCTTCCACTTTTTTTTTTTTAAAGTTGTTGATCTGTGTTGTTGTTCTACGATGAAACAAATTGCAACAGATAGTCGTAAATGAAAAAAAAATTAAAAATTAAGCAGATAAAAATAATTAGAATAATTGAACAGATATATAAATATACTGGATTATATGTGAGAAAGAATTTCAACATATAGAGAGAAAGAACCAAAGAGAGAGAAAGAAAGATTGCAACAGATCCTGATTTGGTGTATTTCAACGATAATAAAATTGAACAGATAAAAATAAATTGAACATTGTGACTGGTTTGTTGAACAGATAAGAAATTTTGGAAAGATATTTGAACAGATAAGAGATTAAAATTGAACTGATAACAAAATCTGGAAAAAAAATTGAAAAGATAGGGAAAAAAAGTGAACAGATAGTCAATTTTTTTAAATATATAGACAAAAAAAAATAATTAAACACTTAAATGTAAATTTGAACATATAGAAAAAAAAATTCCACAATTAAATTAAGGAGAAAAATTGAAAACAAAACGTCTTTCAAAACAAACAAAAGGACTTCTCAGCAAATTATTTTACTCAATGCCTGCAGAGGACCATCGGAGGAGAAGACTCCAGTGATCCAGCTCCTTGTGGACAGTTTTTTTTTTCAAGCACACAGACCCAATTCTTCTACCTTTTTTTTTTTTTTTTAAAGTTTTTGATCTCTGTTGTTGTCCTACGATGAAACAAATTGCAACAGATAGTTGTAACTGAAAAAAAAAATTAAAAATTAAGCAGATAAAAATAATAAAAAAATTGAACAGATATATATACTGGATTATTTGTGAGAAAAAAATTTCAACAAATAAAGAGAAAGAACCAAAGAGAGAGAAAGAAAGTGTAATAACCCTCACACTGTCCTAGCCATACTCATGCATTTATATGATTTTGTTTTGTTAAGCTTGCATGTTCAATCTTGACTTGCCTTGCATTCTTGACTTGTCTGGCATAGGTGTTGATTGATACTGTATTTCTTGGTGTGTGAATGTTTAGCCGAAGTCACCTTGAGACTAGTTCGCCTTTGAACCTTAGTGTTGCGAATCATGTTGGAACCACTTGGTCGACCTTCACCTCCACCCCGGCATTCTAGCCGAGATGTTACTGCTTAGCCGAGGTATTTCATACTAGTGACCTTTGTTTCCGGGATGGTATGACATAGGCCGAGATGTGGCACACCCTGGCCAAGGTGTGGCACAGCTTAGTCAATTGTCGTCCTCCCTAGCCGATGTCCTTGTTATCCTGTTGCCGAAGTCCTACCTTTGGCCGATGTTATTGCTGCCGAGGTCTTGTTATTAGCCGATGTCATTACCCGCCGGAGTGTTTCACTGGATAGCTTGTTAGATACGCTTTGTCAGAGTCTTGTCCTTTCAATCAGTCACCTTTTTTAATAGAGCCAACCACCTGTTGCCACGTGTCTGAGCTGAAGGTTAAGTAGCCGACAGGCTTAGAAACACATCATTCTTGTCTCAAACCTTTGTTTTAGAGAGAGAAGCTCTAGGAAGGGAGAAGAGAGTCTTAGAGAGAGAAGTGGAATTCGAGCTTGATCTTTGAAGACCGAATCGTTGGATTTGAGTTTTGAGGTCAGATTCTTACTCTCCTTTGATTACTTTTATTGTTTGTTCAGTTACATTGCATGATTGAGTTTGTTTGTGTGCCATGCATGGATTTAAAGTTGGTTTTAGAAAGAAAATAAGACATTCATGTGTACTTGAGGAAAAGCCTTGATTTGATCCGAAAGCTTGCATTGAAATCTATGTTTTTGTGTTTGTTTCATCAAGATCCTCTTGTATGGGTACCCAGGTCCATGTTTGTAAACTCATGGCATGAAATCTCAGATTTTATAAACGTAAGTTATGATCCTTGCATTCATTCCTTCATAATCTTCATGTTTATGTTCTTGATGTTCTTGAGCAGAGGGAAACCCAGATTTTCCCCGACCTCATTTGTTCTTGAATGTGGCCCTTGGGACCACACCTCGGCGAGAGAGTGTGGGACCTCGGCCAAGACCTGGTTAGGTGCCCAGCATGATTTCCAAAGTAAGAAACAGTGTTTGATATGACTTGACTAAGTTTTGGGCGTTAGCCGAGATCATTTGCATGCATAAGAACCTTGTTTAAAAGTGTATTCAATAGACTTGCCATGTGATTGTAGGACTTGGACTTGCCTTGACCCCGACGTCCGAAGAACTATGTGAGTGGCATTCTTAATAAAGTTATGTTGCAATGTTTTGATAAAAGTCTTGTTTTGCCTTGTTTTGAAAAGTATTTGTAAGCATGAATGATTAACCCTATTTTGTATGCTAAGTGTTATTTTTGTTCGATGACAAATCTTGGAAAGTCCTTACGTGCTGGAGGACTCTAAGCATTTGCAGCACACTCTTGATAGTCCGTATGTGCCAGGGGACTTTAAGCATTTGTGGCACCAGTCCGTACGTGCTAGGGGACTATAAGCATTTGTAGCACAAGTTTGGAAGTCCGTACGTGCTAGGGGACTATAAGCATTTGTAGCACAAGTCCTTAGTGTCGAGGACTATAATGCAACGACACTCTTGTTTACAGATCTCTTGTCTTGCCACTGACGGTTTTACCGCGTGGGTTCGTTCGTTCGAATTGTTATCTCTTGTATTATATTGGTGCTAGTAAGCATCCCTTGAAACTTGAAAGATTTGATAAATGGACTTGTTGTACTCCTTGTATTGTTTGTTAAAAGACCTCGGATATCATTCATGTAAACCCTTTATTGTTTATGCCATTCACTGAGTATCCAAGCTCACTCTCTCTATATATATATGTAGGTGATGAGCAGGGCGGCGACGCCTAGATGTGTTTGCCGAGGTGTTTTGCCGACGTGTTTTTGATTCGCATTTTGTGAACATCTTGAAGATCATGCTTCTTAGTTCTTTCATTGTATTTTGTATTTGAAGGCCGAGAAGCCTTTTTGTCAAGATGTAATTCATGTACTCTACTTTGTTATATTGAAGCCATTAGAAGATGTATGTTATTTCACCCAACTTAAGCACTGCTCTTATGGACCACTTGTATGTTAATTTATTGCTTCCGCATTTGTAAGCCCCATATGTTTACTCTGATTTGTGTGTGAATTCTGGTAAGAGGCCTTTGGTAATCTCGGATTACTGGCCATCTCGGCGCCGACCTTCTAGGGGCGAGTTGGGATCGTGACAGAAAGACTGCAACATATCCTGATTTGGTGTATTTCAAAAGATAATAAAATTGAACAGATAAAAATAAATTGAACATTGTGACTAGTTTGTTGAACAGATAAGAAATTTTGAATAGATATACTTGAACAGATAAGAGATTAAAATTGAATTGATAACAAAATCTAGAAAAAAATTTGAAAACATAGGGAAAAAAAGTAAACATATAGTAAACTTTTTTTGAATATATAGACAAAAAAAATAATTAAACACTTAAATGTAAATTTGAACATATAGAAAAAAAATTCAGCAGATAAATTAAGGAGTAAAATTGAAAACAAAACGTTTTTTAAAACAAACAAAAGGACTTCTGACCAAATTATTTTACTCAATGCCTGCAGAGGACCATCGGAGGAGAAGACTCCATTGATCCAGCTCCTTATGGACAGTTTTTTTTTCATGCACACAAACCCAATTCTTCCATTTTTTTTTTAAAGTTTTTGATCTGTGTTGTTGTTCTACGACGAAACAAATTGCAACAGATAGTTGTAAATGAAAAAAAAATTAAAAATTAAGCAGATAAAAATAATTGAAAAAATTGAACAGATATATATACTGGATTATATGTGAGAAAGAATTTCAACAGATAGAGAGAAAGAAACCAAAGAGAGAGAAAGAAAGATTGCAACAGATCCTGATTTGGTGTATTTCAACAGATAATAAAATTGAACAGATAAAAATAAATTGAACATTGTGACTGGTTTGTTGAACAGATAAGAAATTTTAGATAGATATTTGAACAGATAAGAGATTAAAATTGAATTGATAACAAAATCTAGAAAAAAATTTGAAAGGATAGGGAAAAAAAGTGAACAGATAGTCAACTTTTTTGAATATATAGACAAAAAATAATAATTAAACACTTAAATGTAAATTTGAACTTATAGAAAAAAAATTCAACAGATAAATTAATGAATAAAATTGAAAACAAAACATCTTTCAAAACAAACAAAAGGACTTCTCACCAAATTATTTTACTCAATGCCTGCAGAGAACCATCGGAGGAGAAGACTCCATTGATCCAGCTCCTTATGGACAATTTTTTCTTTCAACCACACAGACCCAATTCTTCCACTTTTTTTTTAAATTTTTTTTTTAAGTTTTTGATCTGTGTTGTTGTTCTACGATGAAACAAATTGCAACAGATAGTTGTAAATGAAAAAAAAATTAAAAATTAAGCAGATAAAATATTAAGAAAATTGAACAAATATATATATACTGTTTTATATGTGAGAAAAATTTCAACAGATAGAGAGAAAGAAACCAAAGAGAGAGAAAGAAAGATTGCAACAGATCCTGATTTGGTGTATTTCAACAGATAATAAAATTGAACAGATAAAAAAAAATTGAACATTGTGACTGGTTTGTTGAACAGATAAGAAATTTTGGATAGATATTTGAACAGATAAGAGATTAAAATTGAATTGATAAAATAATCCAGAAAAAAATTTGAAAAGATAGGGAAATAAAGTGAACAGATAGCCAACTTTTTTGAATATATGGACCAAACAAAAATAATTCAACACTAAAATGTAAATTTGAACTTATAGAAAAAAAAATTCAACAGATAAATTAAGGAGTAAAATTGAAAACAAAACGTCTTTCAAAACAAATAAAAGGACTTCTGACCAAATTACTTTACTCAATGCCTGCAGAGGACCATCGGAGGAGAGGACTCCATTGATCCAGCTCCTTATGGACAGTATTTTTTTTCAAGCACACAGACCCAATTCTTCCACTTTTTATATTTTTTTAATATTTTTTTTAAGTTTTTGATCTGTGTTGTTGTTCTACGATGAAACAAATTGCAACAGATAGTTCTAAATGAAAAAAAAATTAAGCAGATAAAACTATTAAAAAAATTGAACAGATATATATATACTAGATTATATCTGAGAAAGAATTTCAACAGTTAGAGAGAAAGAACCAAAGAGAGAGAAAGAAAGATTGCAACAGATCCTGATTTGGTGTATTTCAACAGATAATAAAATTGAACAGATAAAAATAAATTGAACATTGTGACTGGTTTGTTGAACAGAGAAGAAATTTTGGATAGATATTTGAACAGATAAGAGATTAAAATTGTATTGATAACAAAATCTAGAAAAAAAATTTGAAAAGATAGGGAAAAAGAGTGAACAGACAGTCAACTTTTTTGAATATATAGACAAAAAAATATAATTAAACACTAAAATGTAAATTTGAACAGATAGAAACAAAATTCAACAGATAAATTAAGGAGTAAAATTGAAAACAAAACGTCTTTCAAAACAAATAAAAGGACTTCTGACCAAATTACTTTACTCAATGCCTGCAGAGGACCATCGGAGGAGAGGACTCCATTGATCCAGCTCCTTATGGACAGTTTTTTTTTTCAAGCACACAGACCCAATTCATCCGTTTTTTTTTTTTTTTTTTTAAAGTTTTTGATCGGTGTTGTTGTTCTACGATGAAATAAATTGCAACAGATAGTTGTAAATGAAAAATAAAATAAAAATTAAGCAGATAAAAATATTAAAAAAAATTGAACAGATATATATATACTGGATTATATGTGACAAAGAATTTCAACAGATAGAGAGAAAGAACCAAAGAGAGAGAAACAAAAGATTGCAACAGATCCTGATTTGGTGTATTTCAACAGATAATAAAATTGAACAGATAAAAATAAATTGAACATTGTGACTGGTTTGTTGAACAGATAAGAAATTTTGGATAGATATTTGAACAGATAAGAGATTAAAATTGAATTGATAAAATAATCTAGAAAAAAATTTGAAAAGATAGGGAAATAAAGTGAACAGATAGCCAACTTTTTTGAATATATGGACAAAACAAAAATAATTCAACACTAAAATGTAAATTTGAACTGATAGAAAAAAAATTCAACAGATAAATTAAGGAGTAAAATTGAAAACAAAACGTCTGTCAAAACAAATAAAAGGACTTCTGACCAAATTACTTTACTCAATGCCTGCAGAGGACCATCGGAGGAGAGGACTATATTGATCCAGCTCCTTATGGACAGTTTTTTTTTTCAAGCACACAGACCCAATTCTTCCACTTTTTATATTTTTTTATATTTTTTTAAGTTTTTGATCTGTGTTGTTGTTCTACGATGAAACAAATTGCAACAGATAGTTCTAAATGAAAAAAAAAATTAAGCAGATAAAAATATTAAAAAAATTGAACAGATATATGTATATACTAGATTATATCTGAGAAAGAATTTCAACAGTTAGAGAGAAAGAACCAAAGAGAGAGAAAGAAAGATTGCAAGAGATCCTGATTTGGTGTATTTCAACAGATAATAAAATTGAACAGATAAAAATAAATTGAACATTGTGACTGGTTTGTTGAACAGATAAGAAATTTTGGATAGATATTTGAACAGATAAGAGATTAAAATTGAATTGATAAAATAATCTAGAAAAAAATTTGAAAAGATAGGGAAATAAAGTGAACAGATAGCCAACTTTTTTGAATATATGGACAAAACAAAAATAATTCAACACTAAAATGTAAATTTGAACTGATAGAAAAAAAAAATTCAACAGATAAATTAAGGAGTAAATTTGAAAACAAAACATTTTTCAAAACAAATAAAAGGACTTTTGACCAAATTACTTTACTGAATGCCTGCAGAGGACCATCGGAGGAGAGGACTTCATTGATCCAGCTCTTTATGGACAGTTTTTTTTTTCAAGCACACAGACCCAATTCTTCAACTTTTTATATATTTTTATATTTTTTTTAAGTTTTTGATCTGTGTTGTTGTTCTACGATGAAACAAATTGCAACAGATAGTTCTAAATGAAAAAAAAAATTAAGTAGATAAAAATATTAAAAAAATTGAACAGATATATGTATATACTAGATTATATCTGAGAAAGAATTTCAACAGTTAGAGAGAAAGAACCAAAGAGAGAGAAAGAAAGATTGCAACAGATCCTGATTTGGTGTATTTCAACAGATAATAAAATTGAACAGATAATAATAAATTGAACATTGTGTCTGGTTCGTTGAACAGAGAAGAAATTTTGGATAGATATTTGAACAGATAAGGAATTAAAATTGAATTGATAATAAAATCTAGAAAAAAAAAATTGAAAAGATATGGAAAATAAGTGAACAGATAGTCAACTTTTTTTAATATATAGACAAAAAAAATAATTAAACACTTAAATGTAAATTTAAACATATAGAAAAAAAAATTCAACAGATAAATTAAGGAGTAAAATTGAAAACAAAACGTCTTTCAAAACAAATAAAAAGACTTCTCACCAAATTATTTTACTCAATGCCTGCAAAGGATCATCGGAGGAGAAGACTCCATTGATCCAGCTCCTTATGGAACGTTTTTTTTTTCAAGCACAAAGACCCAATTCTTCCACTTTTTTTTTTTTTTTTGATCTGTGATGTTGTTGTACGATGAAACAAATTGCAACAGATAGTTGTAAATGAAAAAAAAAATTAAAAATTAAGCAGATAAAAATAATAAAAAAATTGAACAGATATATATTGGATTATATACGAGAAAGAATTTCAACAGATAGAGAGAAAGAACCAAAGAGAGAGAAAGAAAGATTGCAACAGATCCTAATTTGGTGTATTTCAAAGGAAAATAAAATTGAACAGATAAAAATAAATTTAACATTGTGACTGGTTTGTTGAACAGATAAGAGATTAAAATTGAATTGATAACAAAATCGAGAAAAAAATTTGAAAAGATAGGGAAAAAAAAGTGAACAGATAGTCAACTTTTTTGAATATATAGACCAAAAAAAAATAATTAAACAATAAAATATAAATTTGAACAGATTGAAAAAAAAATTCAACAGATAAATTAAGCAGTAAAATTGAATACAAAACGTCTTTCAAAACAAATAAAAGGACTTCTCATCAAATTATTTTACTCAATGCTTGCAGAGAACCATCGGATGAGAAGACTCCATTGATCCAGCTCCTTATGGACAGTTGTTTTTTTCAACCACACAGACCCAATTCTTCCACTTTTTTTTTTCTATCTGTGTTGTTGTTCTACGATGAAACAAATTGCAACAGATAGTTGTAAATGGAAAAAAAAATTAAAAATTAAGTAGATAAAAATAATAAAAAAATTGAATAGATATATATTTATACTGGATTACATGTGAGAAAGAATTTCAACAGATAGAGAGAAAGAACCAAAGAGAGAGAAAGAAAGATTGCAACAGATCCTGATTTGGTATATTTCAACAGAAAATAAAATTGAACAGATAAAAATAAATTGAACATTGTGACTGGTTTGTTGAACAGATAAGAAATTTTGGATGGATATTTGAACAGATAAGAGATTAAAATTGAATTGATAACAAAATCGAGAAAAAAAGTTGAAAAGATAGGGAAAAAAAAGTGAACAGATAGTCAACTTTTTTGAATATACAAACAAAAAAAATAATTAAACCCTAAAATGTAAATTTGAACAGATAGAAAAAAAAAATTCAACAGATAAATTAAGGAGTAAAATTGAAAACAAAACATTTTTCAAAACAAATAAAAGGACTTCTCATCAAATTATTTTACTCAATGCCTGCAGAGAACCATCGGAGGAGAAGACTCCATTGATCCAGCTCCTTATGGACAATTTTTTCTTTCAACCACACAGACCCAATTCTTCCACTTTTTTTTATTATTTTTTTTTAAGTTTTTGACCTGTGTTGTTGTTCTACGATGAAACAAATTGCAACAGATAGTTGTAAATGAAAAAAAAATAAAAATTAAGCAGGTAAAAATATTAAAAAGATTGAACAGATATATATATACTAGATTATATCTGAGAAAGAATTTCAACAAATAGACAGAAAGAACCAAAGAGAGAAAAAGAAAGATTGCAACAGATCCTGATTTCGTGTATTTCAACAGATAATAAAATTGAACAGATAAAAATAAATTGAACATTGTGACCGGTTCGTTGAACAGATAAGAAATTTTGGATAGCTATTTGAACAGATAAGAGATTAAAATTGAATTGATAATAAAATCTACAAAAAAAATTGACAATATAGGGAAAAAAAGTAAACAAATACTCAACTTTTTTGAATATATAGACAAAAAAAAATAATTAAACACCAAAATGTAAATTTGAACATATAGAAAAAAATTCAACAGATAAATTAAGGAGTAAAATTGAAGACAAAACGTCTTTCAAAACAAATAAAAGGGCTTCTCATCAAATTATTTTACTCAATAACTGTAGAGAACCACCGGAGGAGGAGACTCCATTGATTCAGCTCCTTATGGACAGTTTTTTTTTTCAACCACACAGACCCAATTCTTCCACTTTTTTTTTTTTTGATCTGTGTTGTTGTTCTACGATGAAACAAATTGCAACAGATAGTTGTAAAGGAAAAAAAAATTAAAAATTAAGCAGATAAAAATAATAAAAAAAATTGAACAGCTATATATATACTGAATTGTATGTGAGAAAGAATTTCAATAGATAGAGAGAAAGAAAGATTACAACAGATCCTGATTTGGTGTATTTCAACAGATAATAAAATTGAACAGATAAAAATAAATTGAACATTGTGACTGGTTTGTTGAACATATAAGAAATTTTGGATAGATATGTGAACAGATAAGAGATTAAAATTGAATTGATAACAAAATCAAGAAAAAAATTTGAAAAGATAGGGAAAAAAATTGTACAGATAGTCAACTTTTTTGAATATATAGAGAAAAAAAATAATTAAACACTAAAATGTAAATTTGAACAGATAGAAAAAAAAATTCAACCGATAAATTAAGGAGTAAAATTGAAAACAAAACGTCTTTCAAAACAAACAAAAGGACTTCTCACCAAATTATTTTACTCAATGCCTGCAGAGGACCATCGGAGGAGAAGACTCCATTGATCCAGCTCCTTATGGACAGTTTTTTTTTTTCAAGCACACAGACCCAATTCATCCGTTTTTTTTTTTTTTTAAGTTTTTGATCAGTGTTCTTGTTCTACGATGAAACAAATTGCAACAGATAGTTGTAAATGAAAAAAAAATTTAAAAATTAAGCAGATAAAAATATTAAACAAATTGAACAGATATATATACTGGATTATATGTGACAAAGAATTTCAACAGATAGAGAGAAAGAACCAAAGAGAGAGAAACAAAAGATTGCAACAGATCCTGATTTGGTGTATTTCAATAGATAATAAAATTGAACAGATAAAAATAAATTGAACATTGTGACTGCTTTGTTGAACATATAAGAAATTTTGGATAGATATTTGAACAGATAAGAGATTAAAATTGAATTGATAATAAAATCTAGAAAAAAATTTGAAAACATAGGGAAAAAAGTGAACAGATAGTCAACTTTTTTGAATATATAGACAAAAAAATAATATTTAAACACTAAAATGTAAAGTTGAACAGGTAGAAAAAAAATTCAACAGATAAACTAAGATGCAAAATTGAAAACAAAACGTCTTTCAAAACAAAGAAAAGACTTCTCATCAAATTATTTTAGTCATTGCCTGCAAAGAACCATCGGAGGAGAAAACTCCATTGATCCAACTTCTTATGGACAGTTTTTTTTTTTCAATCACACAAACCATATTCTCCCACTTTTTTTTTTTTTTAAAGTTTTTGATCTGTGTTGTTGTTCTACGATGAAACAAATTACAACAGATAGTTGTAAATGAAAAAAAATAAAAATTAAGCAGAAAAAAATATTAAAAAGATTGAACAGATATATATATATACTGGATTATATGTAAGAAAGAATTTCAACAGATAGAGAGAAACAACCAAAGAGAGAGAAAGAAAGATTGCAACAGATCCTGATTTGGTGTATTTTAACAGATAATAAAATTGAACAGATAAAAATAAATTCAGCATTGTCACTGGTTCGTTGAACAAATAAGAAATTTTGGATAGATATTTTAACATATAAGAGATTAAAATTGAATTGATAATAAAAAATAGAAAATTTTTTGAAAACATAGGGAAAAAAAGTGAACAGATAGTCAACTTTTTTGAATATAGAGACAAAAAAAATAATTAAACACTTAAATGTAAATTTGAACAGATAGGAAAAAAAATTCAACAAATAAATTAAGGAGAAAAATTGAAAACAAAACGTCTTTCAAAACAAACAAAAGGACTTCTGACCAAATTGTTTTACTCAATGCCTGCAGAGGACCATCGGAGGAGAAGACTCCATTGATCCAGCTCCTTATTACAGTTTTTTTTAAGCACACAGACCCAATTCTTTCACTTCTTTTTATTTTTTTTAAAAGTTTTTGATCTGTGTTGTTGTTCTACGATGAAGCAAATTGCAACAGATAGTTGTAAATGAAAAAAAAAATTAAAAATTAAGCAGATAAAAATAATAAAAAAATTGAGCAGATATATATATTGGATTATATGTGAGAAAGAATTTCAACAGATAGAGTGAAAGAACCAAAGAGAGAGAAAGAAAGATTGCAACAGATCCTGATTTGGTGTATTTCAACAGATAATAAAATTGAACAGATAAAAATAAATTGAACATTGTGACTGGTTTGTTGAACAGATAAGAAATTTTGGATAGATATTTGAACAGATAAGAGATTAAAATTGTATTGATAACAAAATCTAGAAAAAAATTTGAAAAGATAGGGAAAAAGAGTGAACAGACAGTCAACTTTTTTGAATATATAGACAAAAAAAATACAATTAAACACTAAAATTTAAATTTGAACAGATAGAAACAAAATTCAACAGATAAATTAAGGAGTAAAATTGAAAACAAAACGTCTTTCAAAACAAATAAAACGACTTCTCATCAAATTATTTTACTCAATGCCTGCAGAGAACCATCGGAGGAGAAGACTCCATTGATCCAACTTCTTATGGACAGTTTTTTTTTTCAACCACACAAACCATGTTCTTCCACTTTTTTTTTATTTTTTTTTAAGTTTTTGATCTGTGTTGTTGATCTACGATGAAACAAATTGCAACAGATAGTTGTAAATGAAAAAAAATTAAAAATTAAGTAGATAAAAATATTAAAAAGATTGAACAGATATATATATACTGGATTATATCTGAGAAAGAATTTCAACAAATAGAGAGAAACAGCCAAAGAGAGAGAAAGAAAGATTGCAACAGATCCGGATTTGGTGTATTTCAACAGATAATAAAATTGAACTGATAAAAATAAATTGAACATTGTGACTGGTTCGTTGAACAGATAAGAGATTAAAATTGAATTGCTAATAAAATCTAGAAAAAAAATTTGAAAAGATAGGGAAAAAAAGTGAACAGATAGTCAACTTATTTGAATATATAGGCAAAAAAAAATAATAATTAAACACTTAAATGTAAATTTGAACATATAGAAAAAAAAATTCAACAGATAAATTTAGGAGTAAAATTGAACAAAAAACGTCTTTCAAAACAAACAAAAGGACTTCTGACAAGATTATTTTACTCAATGCCTGCAGAGGACCATCGGAGGAGAAGACTCCATTGATCCAGCTCCTTATGGACAGTTTTTTTTTTCAAGCACACAGACGCAATTCCTCCACTTTTTTTTTTTTATTATAGTTTTTGATCTGTGTTGTTGTTCTACGATGAAACAAATTGCAACAGATAGTTGTAAATGAAAAAAAATTTAAAAATTAAGCAAATAAAAATATTTAAAAAATTGAACAGATATATATATATACTGGATTATATATGAGAAAGAATGTCAACAGCTAGAGAGAAAGAACCAAAGATAGAGAAAGAAAGATTGCACAGATCCTGATTTGGTGTATTTCAACAGATAATAAAATTGAACAGATAAAAATAAATTGAACATTGTGACTGGTTCGTTGAACAGATAAGAAATTTTGGATAGGTATTTGAACAGATAAGAGATTAAAATTGAATTGATAACAAAATCTACAAAAAAAATTTGAAAAGATAGAAAAAAAATAAGCAGATAGTCAACTTTTTTGAATATACAGACAAAAAAAAATAATTAAACACTAAAATGTAAATTTGAACAGATAGAAAGAAAATTCAACAGAAAAATTAAGGAGTAAAATTGAAAACAAAACGTCTTTCAAAACAAAGAAAAGGACTTCTAATCAAATTATTTTACTCAATGCCTGCAGAGAACCATCGGAGTAGAAGACTCCATTGAACCAACTCCTTATGGACAGTTTTTTTTTTCAACCACACAGACCATATTCTTTCCCTTTATTTTATTTTTTTTTTTTAAGTTTTTGATCTTTGTTATTGTTCTACGATGAAACAAATTGCAACAGATAGTTGTAAATGAAAAAAAAAATTAAAAATTACGCAGATAAAAATATTAAAAAGATTGAACAGATATATATATACTGGATTATATCTAAGAAAGAATTTCAACAGATAGAGAGAAAGAACCAAAGAGAGAAAAAGAAAGATTGCAATAGATCCTGATTTGGTGTATTTCAACAGAAAATAAAATTGAACAGATAAAAATAAATTGAACATTGTGACTGGTTCGTTGAACACATAAGAAATTTTGGATAGATATTTGAACAGATAACAGATTAAAATTGAATTGATAATAAAATCTAGAAAAAACTTTCAAAGATAAGGAAAAAAAGTGAACAGACAGTCAAATTTTTTGAATATATAGACAAAAAAAAAAATTAAACACTTAAATATAAATTTTAACATATAGAAAAAAAAAAATTCAAGAGACAAATAATGGAGTAAAATAGGAAACAGAACGTCTTTCAAAACAAACAAAACGACTTCTGACCAAATTATTTTACACAATGCCTGCAGAGGACCATCGGAGGAGAAGACTCCATTGATCCATCTCCTTATGGATAATTTTTTTTTCAAGCACACAGACCCAATTCTACCACTTTTTTTTTTTTTTATGTTTTTCATCTGTGTTGTTGTTCTACGGTGAAAAAAAATTGCAACAGATAGTTGTAAACGAAAAAAAAAATTAAAAATTAAGCATTTAAAAATTTAACAGATATATATATACTGGATTATATGTGAGAAATAATTTCAACAGATAGAGCGAAAGAACCAAAGATAGCGAAAGAAAGATTGCAACAGATCCTGATTTAATATATTTCAACAGATAATAAAATTGAACAGATAAAAATAAATTGAACATTGTTACTGGTTCGTTGAACAGATAAGAAATTTTGGATAGATATTTGAACAGATAACAGATTAAAATTGAATTGATAAAAAAATCTAGAAAAAAATTTGAAAAGATAGGGAAAAAAAGTGAACAGATAGTCAATTTTTTTGAATATATAGACAAAACAAATAATTAAATACTAAAATGTAAATTTGAACAGATGGAAAAAAAAATTCAACAGATAAATTAAGGAGTAAAATTGAAAACAAAACGTCTTTAAAAACAAATAAAAACACTTTTCATCAAATTATTTTACTCAATGCCTGCAGAGAACCATCGGAGGAGAAGACTCCATTGATCCAGCTCCTTATGGATAGTTTTTTTTTTCAAGCACACAGACCCAATTCTTCAACTTTTTTTTTAAAGTTTTTGATCTGTGTAGTTGTTCTACAATGAAACAAATTGCAACAGAGAGTTGTAAATGAAAAAAAAATTAAAAATAAAGCAGATAAAAATATTTAAAAAATTGAACAGATATATATATACTGGATTTTATGTGAGAAAGAATTTCAACAGATAGAGAGATAGAACAAAAGAGATAGAAAGAAAGATTGCAACAGATCCTGATTTGGTGTATTTCAAGAGATAATAAAATTGAACAGATAAAAATAAATTGAGCATTGTGACTGGTTTGTTGAACAGATAAAAAATTTTGGATAGATATTTGAACAGATAAAAGATTAAAATTGAATTGATAATAAAATACAGAAAAAAATTTGAAAAGAAAGGGACAAGAAGTGAACAGATAGTCAACTTTTTTGAATATATAGACAAAAAAAAAAAATTAAACACTTAAATGTAAATTTGAACAGATAGAAAAAAAATTCAACAAATAAATTAAGGTGTAAAATTGAAAACAAAACGTCTTTCATAACAAATAAAAGGAATTCTCATCAAATTATTTTACTCAATGCCTGCAGAGAACCATCGAAGGAGAAAATTCCATTGATCCAGCTCCTTATGGACAGTTTTTTTTTTCAAGCACAAAGACACAATTCTTCCACTTGTTTTTTTTTTTTTAAAGTTTTATATCTGTGTTGTTGTTCTACGATGAAACAAATTGCAACAGATAGTTGTAAATGAAAAAAAAATTAAAAATTAAGCATATAAAAATATTTAAAAAATTGAACAGATATATATATACTAGATTATGTCTGAGAAAGAATTTCAACAGATAGAGAGAAAGAACCAAAGAGAGAGAAAGAAAGATTGCAACAGATCCTGATTTGGTGTATTTCAACAGATAATAAAATTGAACAGATAAAAATAAATTGAACATTGTGACTGGTTCGTTGAACAGATAAGAAAATTTTGGATAGATACTTGAACAGATAAGAGACTAAAATTGTATTGATAACAAAATCTAGAAAAAAATTTGAAAAGATAGGGAAAAAAAGTGAACAGATAGTCAACTTTTTTGAATATATAGACAAAAAAAAAAATTAAACACTAAAATGTAAATTTGAACAGATAGAAAAAAAATTCAACAGATAAATTAAGGAGTAAAATTGAATACAAAACGTCTTTCAAAACAAATAAAAGGACTTCTCATCAAATTATTTTACTCATTGCCTGCAGAGAACCATCCGAGGAGAAGACTCCATTTATCCAACTTCTTGTGGAAAGTTTTTTTTTTTCAACCACACAGACCATATTCTTCCACTTTTTTTTTTTTTTTAAAAAGTTTTTGATCTGTGTTGTTGTTCTACGATGAAACAAATCGCAACAGATAGTTGTAAACGAAAAAAAAAATTAAAAATTTAGCAGATAAAAATATTAAAAAGATTGAACAGATATATATATACTGGATTATATCTGAGAAAGAATTTCAACAGATAGAGAGAAATAACCAAAGAGAGAGAAAGAAAGATTGCAGCAGATCCGTATTTGGTGTATTTCAACAGATAATAAAATTGAACAGAAAAAAATAAATTGAACATTGTGACTGGTTCGTTGAACAGATAAGAAATTTTGGATAGATATTCGAACAGGTAAGAGATTAAAATTGTATTGATAACAAAATCTAGAAAAAAATTTGAAAAGATAGGGAAAAAAAGTGAACAGATAGTCAACTTTTTTGAATATATAGACAAAAAAAATAATTAAACACTAAAATGCAAATTTGAACAGATAGAAAAAAAATTCAACAGATAAATTAAGGAGTAAAATTGAAAACAAAACGTCTTTCAAAACAAATAAAAAGACTTCTCATCAAATTATTTTACTCAATGCCTGCAGAGAACCATCCGAGGAGAAGACTCCATTGATCAAACTTCTAATGGACAGTTTTTTTTTTCAACCACACAGACCATATTCTTCCACTTTTTTTTTTTTTTTTTGTATTTTTAAGTTTTTGATCTTTGTTGTTGCTCTACGATGAAACAAATCGCAACAGATAGTTGTAAATGAAAAAAAAAATTAAAAATTAAGCAGCTAAAAATATTAAAAAGATTGAACAGATATATATACTGGATTATATCTGAGAAAGAATTTCAACAGATAGAGAGAAAGAACCAAAGAGAGAAAAGGAAAGATTGCAACAGATCCGGATTTGGTGTATTTCAACAGATAATAAAATTGGACAGATAAAAATGAATTGAACATTGTGACTGGTTCGTTGAACAGATAAGAAATTTTGGATAGATATTTTAATAGATAAGAGATTAAAAATGTATTGATAACAAAATCTAGAAAAAAATTTGAGAAGATAAGAAAAAAAAAGTGAATAGATAGTCAACTTTTTTGAATATATAGACAAAAAATAATAATTAAACACTAAAATGTAAATTTGAACAGATAGAAAAAAAATTCAACAGATAAATTAAGGAGTAAAATTGAAAACGAAACGTCTTTCAAAACAAATAAAAGGACTTCTCAACAAATTATTTTACTCAGTGCCTGCAGAGAACCATCCGAGGAGAAGACTCCATTCATCCAACTTCTTATGGACAGTTTTTTTTTTCAACCACACAGACCATATTCTTCCACTTTTTTTTAAATTTTTTTTTTTAAGTTTTTGATCTGTGTTGTTGTTCTACGATGAAACAAATTGCAACAGATAGCTGTAAATGAAAAAAAAATTAAAAATTAAGCAGATAAAAATATTAAAAAGATTGAACAGATATATATATACTATATTATATCTGAGAAAGAATTTCAACAGATAGAGAGAAAGAACCAAAGAGAGAGAAAGAAAGATTGCAACAGATCCGGATTTGGTATATTTCCAAAGATAATAAAATTGAACAGATAAAAATAAATTGAACATTGTGACTGGTTCGTTGAACAGATAAGAAATTTTGGATAGATATTTGAACAGATAAGAGATGAAAATTAAATTGATAATAAAATCTACAAAAAAACTTGAAAAGATAGGGAAAAAAAGTGAACAGATAGTCAACTTTTTTGAATATATGGACAAATAAAATAATAATTAAACACTTAAATGTAAATTTGAACATATAGAAAAAAAATTCAATAGATAAATTAACGAGTTAAATTGAAAACAAAACGTCTTTCAAAACAAACAAAAGGACTTCTCACCAAGTTATTTTACTCAATACCTGCAGAGGACCATCGGAGGAGAAGACTCCATTGATCCAGCTCCTTATGGACAGTTTTTTTTTTCAAGCACACAGAGCATATTCTTCCACTTTCTTTTCTTTTTTTTTTTTTTTAAGTTTTTGATCTGTGTTGCTGTTCTACGATGAAATAAATTGCAACAGATATTTGTAAATGAAAAAAAATTAAAATTTAAACAGATAAAAATATTAAAAAAATTGAACAGATATATATATATACTGGATTTTATGTGAGAAAGAATTTCAACAGATAGAGAGAAAGAACCAAAGAGAGAGAAAGAAAGATTGCAACACATCTTGATTTGGTGTATTTCAACAGATAATAAATTGAACAGATAAAAATAAATTGAAAATTGTGACTAGTTTCTTGAACAGATAAGAAATTTTAGATAGATATTTGAACAGATAAGAGATTAAAATTGAATTGATAATAAAATCTAGAAAAAAATTTGAAAAGGTATGGAAAAGAAGTGAACAGATAGTCAACTTTTTTGAATATATAGACAAAAAATAATAATAATTAAACACTTAAATGTAAATTTGAACAGAAAGAAAAAAAATTCAACAAATAAATTAAGGAGTAAAATTGAAAACAAAACGTCTTTCAAAACAAACAAAAGGACTTCTGACCAAATTGTTTTACTCAATGCCTGTAGTGTACCATCAGAGGAGAAGACTCCATTGATCCAGCTCCTTATGTACAGTTTTTCTTTTCAAGCACACAGACCCAATTCTTCCACTTTTTTTTATTTTTTTTATTTTGAGTTTTTGATCTTTGTTGTTGTTCTACGATGAAAAAAATTGCAACAGATCGTTGCAAATGAAAAAAAAAATTAAAAATTAAGCTGATAAAAATAAGAAAAAAATTGAACAGATATATATATACTGGATTATATGTGAGAAAGAATTTCAAGAGATAGAGAGAAAGAACCAAAGAGAGAAAAAGAAAGATTGCAACAGATCCTGATTTGGTGTATTTCAGCAGATAATAAAATTGAACAGATAAAGATGAATTGAACATTGTGACTGGTTCGTTGAACAGATAAGAAATTTTGGATAGATATTTGAACAGATAAGAGATTAAAATTGTATTGATAACAAAATCTAAATTTTTTTTTGAAAAGATAGGGAAAAAAAGTGAACAGATAGTCAACTTTTTTGAATATATAGACAAAAAATAATAATTAAACCCTAAAATTTAAATTTGAACAGATAGAAAAAAAATTCAACAGATAAATTAAGGAGTAAAATTGAAAACAAAACGTCTTTCAAAACAAATAAAAAGACTTCTCATCAAATTATTTTACTCAATGCCTGTAGAGAACCATCGGAGGAGAAGACTCCATTGATCCAACTTCTTATGGACAGTTTTTTTTTTCAACCACACAAACCATGTTCTTCCACTTTTTTTTTTTATTTTTTTTTAAGTTTTTGATCTGTGTTGTTGATCTACGATGAAACAAATTGCAACAGATAGTTGTAAATGAAAAAAAAAATTAAAAATTAAGTACATAAAAATATTAAAAAGATTGAACAGATATATATATACTAGATTATATCTGAGAAAGAATTTCAACAAATAGAGAGAAAGAGCCAAAGAGAGAGAAAGAATGATTGCAACAGATCCGGATTTGGTGTATTTCAACAGATAATAAAATTGAACTGATAAAAATAAATTGAACATTGTGACTGGTTCGTTGAACAGATAAGAGATTAAAATGAATTGCTAATAAAATCTAGAAAAAAAATTTGAAAAGGTAGGGAAAAAAAGTGAACAGATAGTCAACTTTTTTGAATATATAGGCAAAAAATCATAATAATTAAACACTTAAATGTAAATATGAACATATAGAAAAAAAAATTCAACAGATAAATTTAGGAGTAAAATTGAACACAAAACGTCTTTCAAAACAAACAAAAGGACTTCTGACCAAATTATTTTACTCAATGCCTGCAGAGGACCATCGGAGGAGAAGACTCCATTGATCCAGCTCCTTATGGACAGTTTTTTTTTCAACCACACAGACCAAATTCTTCCACCTTTTTTTTTTTCATAATATCTTTGTTGTTGTTCTACGATGAAAGAAATTGCAACAGATAGTTGTAAGTGAAAAAAAAATTAAAAATTAAGCAGATAAAAATAATAAAAAAATTGAGCAGATATATATATACTGGATTATATGTGAGAAAGAATTTTAACAGATAGAGAGAAAGAAAGATTGCAACAGATCCTGATTTGGTGTATTTCAACAGATAATAAAATTGAACAGATAAAAATAAATTGAACATTGTGATTGGTTTGTTGAACAGATAAGAGATTAAAATTGAATTGATAAAAAAATCTAGAAAAAAATTTGAAAAGATAGTGAAAAAAAGTGAATAGATAGTCAGCTTTTTTGAATATGTAGACAAAAAAATAATAATTAAACACTAAAATGTCAATTTGAACAGACAGTAAAAAAAATTCAACAGATAAATTAAGGAGTAAAATTGAAAACAATACGTCTTTCAAAACAAATAAAACTCAATGCCTGCAGAGAACCATCGGAGGAGAAGACTCCATTGATCCAGTTCCTTATGGACAGTTTTTTTTTTCAACCACACAGACCCAATTCTTCCACTTTTTTTTTGTTTTTTTATGTTTTTGATCAGTGTTGTGGTTCTACGATGAAACAAATTGAAACAGATAGTTGTAAATGAAAAAACAATTAAAAATTAAGCAGATAAAAATAATAAAAAAATTGAACAGATATATATATATACTGGATTATATGTGAGAAAGAATTGCAACAGATCGAGAGAAAGAGCTAAAGAGAGAGAAAGAAAGATTGTAACAGATCCTGATTTGGTGTATTTCAACAGATAATAAAATTGAACAGATAAAAATAAATTGAACATTGTGACTGGTTCGTTGAACAGATAAGAAATTTTGGATAAATATCTGAACAGATATGATATTAAAATTGAATTAATAATAAAATCTAGAAAAAAATTTGAAAGATAGTGAAAAAAAGTGAACAGATAGTCAATTTTTTTGAATATATAGACAAAAAAAAATAATTAAACACTAAAATGTAAATTTGAACAGATAGAAAAAAAAAATTCAACAGATAAATTAAGGAGTAAAATTGAAAACAAAACATCTTTCAAAACAAATAAAAGGACTTCTCATCAAATTATTTTACTCAATACCTGCAGAGAACCATCGGAGGAGAAGACTCCATTGTTCCAGCTCCTTATGGACAGTTTTTTTTCAACCACACAGACCCAATTCTTTCACTTTTTTTTTTTAAAGTTTTTAATCTGTGTTGTTGTTCTACGATGAAACAAATTGCAACAGATAGTTGTAAATGAAACAAAAATTAAAAATTAAGCAAATAAAAATATTTAAAAAATTGAACAGATATATATATACTGGATTATATGTGAGAAAGAATTTCAACAGATAGAGAGAAAGAAAGATTGCAACAGATCCTGATTTGGTGTATTTCAACAGATAATAAAATTGAACAGATAAAAATAAATTGAACATTGTGACTGGTTTGTTGAACAGATAAGAAATTTTGGATAGATATTTGAACAGATAAGAGATTAAAATTAAATTGATAACAAAATCTAGAAAAAAAAATTGAAAAGATAGGGAAAAAAGTGAACAGATAGTCAACTTTTTTGAATATATAGACAAAAAAAATTAATTACACACTAAAATGTAAATTTGAACAGACAGTGAAAAAAATTCAACAGATAAATTAAGGAGTAAAATTGAAAACAAAACGTCTTTCAAAATAAATAAAAGGACTTCTCATCAAATTATTTTACTCAATGCCTGTAGAGAACCATCGGAGGAAAAGACTCCATTGATCCAGCTCCTTATGGACAGTTTTTTTTTTCAACCACACAGACCCAATTCTTCCACTTTTTTTTTTTTTTATTTTTATTTTTATCTATGTTGTTGTTCTACGATGAAAGAAATGGCAACAGATAGTTGTAAATGAAAAAAAAAATTAAAAATTAAGCAGATAAAAATAATAAAAAAATTGAGCAGATATATATACTGGATTATATGTGAGAAAGAATTTCAACAAATAGAGAGAAAGAACCAAAGGGAAAGAAAGAAATATTACAACAGATCCTGATTTGGTGTATTTCAACAGATAATAAAATTGAACAGATAAAAATAAATTGAACATTGTGACTGGTTTGTTGAACAGATAAGAAATTTCAGATATATATTTGAATAGATAAGAGATTAAAATTGAATTGACAATAAAATCTAGAAAAAATTTGAAAAGATAGGGAAAAAAAGTGAACAAATAGTAAACTTTTTTGAATATATAGACCAAAAAAAATAATTAAACACTAAAATCTAAATTTGAACAGATAAAAAAAAATTCAACAGATAAATTAAGGAGTAATATTGAAAACAAAACGTCTTTCAATACAAACAAAAGGACTTCTGACGAAATTTTTTTACTCAATGCCTGCAGAGGACCATCGGAGGAGAAGACTCCATTGATCCAGCTCCTTATCGATAGTTTTTTTTTTCAACCACACAGACCCAATTCTTCCATTTTTATTTTTTTTTTATATTTGTGTTGTTGTTCTACGATGAAACAAATTGCAACAGATAGTTGTAAATGAAAAAAAAATAAAAATTAAGCAGATAAAAATAATAAAAAAATTGAACAGATATATATATACAGGATTATATGTGAGAAAGAATTTCAACAGATAGAGAGAAAGAACCAAAGAGAGAGAAAGAAAGATTGCAACAGATCCTGATTTGGTGTATTTCAACAGATAATAAAATTGAACAGATAAAAATAAATTGAACATTGTGACTGGTTTGTTGAACAGATAATAAATTATGGATAGATAATTGAACTGATAAGAGATTAAAATTGAATTGATAAAAAAATCTAGAAAAAAATTTGAAAAGATAGGGAAAAAAAAGTGAATAGATAGTCAACTTTTTTGAATATGTAGACAAAAAAAAATTAATTAAACACTAAAATGTAAATTTGAACAGACAGTAAAAAAAATTCAACAGATAAATTAAGGAGTAAAATAGAAAACAAAACGTCTTCCAAAACAAATAAAAGGACTTCTCATCAAATTATTTTACTCAATGCCTGCAGAGAACCATCGGAGGAGAAGACTCCATTGATCCAGCTCCTTATGGACAGTTCTTTATTTCAACCACACAGACCCAATTCTTTCACTTTTTTTTGTTTTTTTAGGTTTTTGATCTGTGTTGTTGTTCTACGATGAAACAAATTGAAACAGATAGTTGTAAATGAAAAAAAAATTAAAAATTAAGCAGATAAAAATAATAAAAAAATTGAACAGATATATATATACTGGATTATATGTGAGAAAGAATTTCAACAGATAGAGAGAAAGAACCAAAGGGAGAGAAAGAAAGATTGCAACAGATCCTGATTTGGTGTATTTCAATAGATAATAAAATTGAACAGATAAAAATAATTTGAACATTGTGACTGGTTCGTTGAACTGATAAGAAATTTTGGATAAATATGTGAACAGATATGATATTAAAATTGAATTAATAATAAAATCTAGAAAAAAATTTGAAAGATAGGGAAAAAAAAGTGAACAGATAGTCAATTTTTTTGAATATATAGACAAAAAAAAAATTAAACACAAAAATGTAAATTTGAGTAGATAGAAAAAAAATTCAACAGATAAATTAAGGAGTAAAATTGAAAACAAAACATCTTTCAAAATAAATAAAAGGACTTCTCATCAAATTATTTTACTCAATGCCTGCAGAGAACCATCGGTGGAGAAGACTCCATTGATCCAGCTCCTTATGGACTGTTTTTTTTTTCAACCACACAGACCCAATTCTTCCACTTTTTTTTTTTTTTTTTATAAAGTTTTTGACCTGTGTTGTTGTTCTACGATGAAACAAATTGCAACAGATAGTTGTAAATGAAAAAAAAAAAATTGAAAATTAAGCAGATAAAAATATTTAAAAAATTGAACAGATATATATATATACTGGATTATATGTGAGAAAGAATTTTAACAGATAGAGAGAAAGAACCAAACAGAGAGAAAGAAAGATTGCAACAGATCCTGATTTGGTGTATTTCAACAGATAATAAAATTGAACAGATAAAAATAAATTGAACATTGTGACTGGTTTGTTGAACAGATAAGAAATTTTTGATAGATATTTGAACAGATAAGAGATTAAAATTGAATTGATAACAAAATCTAGAAAAAAAAATTTGAAAAGATAGGGAAAAAAGTGAACAGATAGTCAACTTTTTTGAATATATAGGCAAAAATAATTAATTACACACTAAAATGTAAATTTGAACAGACAGTGAAAAAAATTCAACAGATAAATTAAGGAGTAAAATTGAAAACAAAACGTCTTTCAAAACAAATAAAAGGACTTCTCATCAAATTATTTTAGTCAATGCCTGTAGAGAACCATCGGAGGAGAAGACTCCATTGATCCAGCTCCTTATGGACAGTTTTTTTTTTCAACCACACAAACCCAATTCTTCTACTTTTTTTTCTTTTAAGTGTTTTATTTGTGTTGTTGTTCTACGATGAAACAAATTGCAACAGATAGTTGTAAATGAAAAAAAAATTAAAAATTAAGCAGATAAAAATAATAAAAAAATTGAACACATATATATACTGGATTATATGTGAGAAAGAATTTCAACCAATAGAGAGAAAGAACTAAAGAGAGAGAAAGAAAAATTGCAACAGATCCTGATTTGGTGTATTTCAACAGAAAATAAAATTGATCAGATAAAAATAAACTGAACATTGTGACTGGTTCGTTGAACAGATAAGAAATTTTGGATAGATATTTGAACAGATAAGAGATTAAAATTGAATTGATAATAAAATATAGAAAAAAATTTGAAAAGTTATGGAAAAGAAGTGAACAGATAGTCAACTTTTTTGAACATATAGCCAAAAAAAAATAATTAAATACTAAAATTTAAATTTGAACATATAGGAAAAAAAATTCAACAGATAAATTAAGGAGTAAAATTGAAAACAAAACTTCTTTCAAAACAAACAAAAGGAATTCTCACCAAATTATTTTACTCAATGCCTACAGAGGACCATCGGAGGAGAAGACTCCATTCATCCAGCTCCCTATGGACAGTTTTTTTTTTCAACGACACAGACCCAATTCGTCAACTTTTTCTTTTTTTTTTAAAGTTTTTGATCTATGTTGTCGTTCTACGATGAAACAAATTGCAACAGATAGTTGTAAATGAAAAAAAAAATTAAAAATTAAGCAGATAAAAATATTAAAAAAAATTGAACAGATATATATACTAGATTATATGTGAGAAAGACTTTCAACAGATAGAGAAAAAGGACCAAAGAGGGAGAAAGAAAGATTGCAACAAATCCTGATTTGGTGTTTTTCAACAGATAATAAAATTGAACAGATAAAAACAAATTGAACAATGTGACTGGTTCGTGGAACAGATAAGAAATTTTGGATAGATATTTGAACAGATAAGAGATTAAAATTGAATTGATTATAAAATCCAGAAAAAAAAATTGAAAAGATATGGAAAAGAAATGAACAGATAGTCCACTTTTTTGAATATATAGACAAAAAAAAAATAATTAAACACTTAAATGTAAATTTGAATATATAGAAAAAAAAATTCACAGATAAATTAAGGAGTAAAATTGAAAACAAAACGTCTTTCAGAACCAAAAAAAGGACTTCTAACTAAATTATTTTACTCAATGCCTGCAGAGGACCATCGGAGGAGAAGACTCCATTGATCCAGCTCCTTATGGACAGTTTTTTTTTTCAACCACACAGACCATATTCTTCCACTTTTTTTTTTCTTTTTTTTTAAAAAGTTTTTGATCTGTGTTGTTGTTCTACGATGAAACAAATTGCAACAGATAGTTGTAAATGAAAAAAAAATTAAAAATTAAGCAGATAAAAATATTTAAAAAATTGAACAGATATATATATATTGGATTATATGTGAGAAAGAATTTCAACAGATAGAGAGAAAGAACCAAAGAGAGAGAAAGAAAGATTGCAACAGATCCTGATTTGGTGTATTTCAACATATAATAAAATTGAACAGATAAAAATAAATTGAACATTGTGACTGGTTTGTTGAACAGATAAGAAATTTTGGATAGATATTTGAACAGATAAGAGATTAAAATTGAATTGATAACAAAATTTAGAAAAAAATTTGAAAAGATAGGGAAAAAAAGTGAACAGATACTCTACTTTTTTGAATATATAGACAAAAAAAAGTAATTAAACACTAAAATGTAAATTTGAACAGATAGTAAAAAAAATTCAATAGATAAATTAAGGAGTAAAATTGAAAACAAAACGTCTTTAAAAAAAAATAAAAGGACTTGTCATCAAATTATTTTACTCAATGCCTACAGAGAACCATCGGAGGAAAAGACTCCATCGATCCAGCTCCTCATGGACAGTTTTTTTTTTTCAACCACACAGACCCAATTTGTAACGCCCTCGAAATAACGACATTAAATCCAACAATATTGACATGCTATGATATATAAAGATCCACATCCTTCCATTCATCAGAGTTCTATTACAAAAGGTATTACATGTTAATCAACAAAAGCAAATGCCCTAAGGGCTTACAGCTTTCCAAGTTAACACTTGGTTACACAAAAGTAGAGTGCTAACTCTTTTACACATTAAGCCCTTGGCTTGAGTTTACATGTAACACAAATAAAGGAAAGACAACCAAAAACGTCTGTCCGCCACTAGCCTCCCAAGCTAAGTCCTTGGAGGTGGCATGCTGCCAGTACCTGAAAATGATGTTCCCATATAGGGTGAGCCACAGCCCAGTAGAAATATACTAAACCTGTAATAACCCTCCCACTGTCTTAGCCATACTCATATGCATTTTATATGATTTTGCTTTGTTAAGTTTGCATCTTGAATCTTGACTTGCCCTGCATCTTTGACTTGTCTTGCATAGGCGATACTTGAGTGTTATGTTCCTTACTGTTGTGAGTGTGTAGCCGAGGTCACCTCGGGACTAGTTCACTTTTGAACCCTTGTGCTTAGAATCATGTTAGAACCACTTGATTGACCTTCACCTTCACCCCGGCATTCTAGCCGAGATGTTACTACTAGCCGAGGTATGTTACATTAGTGACCTTGTTCCCGGGATGGTATGACATAGGCCGAGGTGTGGCACACCCTGGCCAAGGTGTGGTACAGCTTAGTCAAGTGCCGTCCTCCCTAGCCGATGTCCTTGTTACCCTGTAGCCGAAGTCCTACCTTTGGCCGATGTTATTTCTTGCCGAGGTCTTGTTGATAGCCGATGTCTTTACCCGCCGGAGTGTTTTACTGGGTAGCTTGTTAGATACACTTTGTCAGAGCCTTGTCCTTTCAATCAGTCACCTTTTCGAATAGAGCCAATCAGCCGTTGCCACGTGTCCGACCTGCAGGATAAAGCAGCCGACAGCCTTAGAACACAACATTCTTGTCTCAAATCTTTATTTTGGAGAGAGAAGCTCTAGGAATGGGGAGAAGAGAGCTTTAGAGAGAGAAGTGGAGTTCGAGCTTGATCCTTGGCGTTTGATCCGTTAGATTTGTGATCTGAGGTTAGATTCTTGCTCTCCTTTGATTGCTTTAATTGTTTGTCCAGCTGCATTGCATGATTGAATGCGTTCTGCATGCCATGCATTGATGTAGAGATTGGTTTTAGAAAGAGAAAGTTAGTGTTCATGTGTTCTTGAGGAAAGCCTCGATTCGATCCGAAAGCTTGCATCGAAATCTATGCTTTTGTGTTTGTTTCACCAAGATATTCTAGTATGGGTACCCAGGTCCACGTTTTTAAACTCATGGCATGAAATCTCAGATTTTATAAACGTAAGTTATGATCCTTGCATTGATTTCCCTTCATAATCTTCATGTTCATATTCTTGATGTTCTTGAGCAGAGGGAAACCCAGACTTTTCCCGACCTCATTTGTCCCTTGAACGTGGCCTCGGGACCACACCTCGGCCAGAGGATGTGGGACCTCGGCCAAGACCTGGTTAGGTGCCCAGCATGTTTTCCCCAAAGTAAGAAGCAGTGTTTGATCTGATTTGACTTAGCTTGAGCGACTGCCGAGGTCATTTGCATGCATATGAAGCTTGTTTGAAAGTGCATTCAATAGACTCGTTATGTGTTTGTAGGACTTGGACTTGCTTTGACCCCGACGTCTGAAGAACTATGTGAGTGGCATTCTTAATAAAGCTATGTTGTAATGTTTTGATAAAAGTCTTGTTTTGCCTTGTTTTGAAAAGTATTTGTAAGCATGAATGATTACCCATATTTTGTACGTCAAGTATTATATCTTGTTTTGATGACAACTCTTGAAAGTCCGTACGTGCTAGGGGACTATAAGCATTTGTAGCACAACTCTTGAAAGTCCGTACGTGCTAGGGGACTATAAGCATTTGTAGCACAACTCTTGAAAGTCCGTACGTGCTAGGGGACTATAAGCATTTGTAGCACAACTCTTGAAAGTCCGTACGTGCTAGGGGACTATAAGCATTTGTAGCACAACTCTTGATGTCATCCCTTGGAACTTGAAAGCCTTGAAAGACTTGATTGATGAAGCTTGAAAGATTTGATATAAGAACTTGATTTACGCCTTGTACTGTTTTGTTAAAAGACCTCGGATGCCATTCATGTAAACCCTTTATTGCTTATGCCATTCACTGAGTATCCAAGCTCACCCTCTCTATATATATGTAGGTGATGAGCAGGGCGGCAATGACGCCTAAGTATGTTTTGCCGAGGTGTTGTGCCGAGGTGTTTTGCTGAAGTATTTTGCTCATGTGTTTGGACTCATGTTTGCGATGTCTTGAAGATCATGCTTCTTAGTTACTTCATTGTATTTTGTATTTGATGGCTGAGAAGCCTTTTGGTCAAGATGCAAATTTTGTACTCTATCTTGTTGTACTGAAGCCATTATGAGATGTATGTCATTTCATTTTAACTTAAGCACTGCTCTCATGGATTACTTAGTTTTATTTATAGCTTCCGCATTGTAAGCCCCATATGTTTACTCTGATTGGTGTGTGAATTCTTGCAAGAGGCCTTTGGTAACCTCGGGTTACTGGCCATCTCGGCGCCGACCTACTAGGGGCGGGTTGGGGTCGTGACAGATTGGTATCAGAGCACAAGTTCCTCATAGTATGTTATTCACACACTTGAGTCCTAAAGAGCATAGGATTCCCCTTAGAAAGATGTTAGGATTGCATCATGTTGCTTGCTGTTTGACAATATGTGCATCATCTCGGCATAGCTGCTTGTTGCTTGCATACATGCTTTATTGCACGTTTTGTTTTAAAGTCATATTTTGGCATACTCATAGCATTATGAGGAGAGGAAGACCACCAGTTGACTGAGATCAATCAGAAGACAGATTGGGTCGATTAGAAAGACTAGTTGAAGGTTTAACTCGGGAGTTGAGGCAGATAAGACAACAGAACGCTAGTGCAACATCCACTCAGGCCGAACAGACTAATGGCCGACATGTAGTTCCGCCTCCACCTCCTCCAGTACCCCAAGTGCCCTCACAGCCAGCCTTGTATGGGGACGGAACCATGACTTTGATTAAAGAGTTCAAGAAAATGAACCCGCCGAGATTCCAAGGGGGCGTAGAACCAATGAAAGCCGAAGCGTGGGTCTTAGGAATGGAGAAGTTGTTCGAGATTTTTCCCAGAACCGATGCTCAGAAGGTGGCATTGGCCGCATTTACGTTAGATGACGATGCCCGAAGATGGTGGATGATAACACGGGAAGGGAACCCTGACTTAACTTGGGTTAAATTCTTGGAACTATTTTATGACAAGCATTTTCCCCTTAGTGTCCGAGATCGCAAGATCACGGAGTTTCAGACTTTGACACAAGGAAACAAGACAGTGGCAGAATACGATCGTGCTTTCACAGAATTGGCGAGGTATGCGCCTCATATGGTCAGTGATGAGTACAGGAAGGCTAGGAAGTTTGAAAGTGGGTTGCGTGCACCGATACAGGATAGAGTCAACATGCTCAACATGCCGACTTACGCTGGAGTCTTGGACAAGGCTATTCTTGCAGAGACCAACTTGAACCGATACCAGAATGCAGGAGAGAACCAGAGGAAAAGGCCGAACTATGAAAACCGCCGAGTTCCGTTCAACGCCAAGAAGAAGACGAACGTCGGCAGCTCCAGCAATCTGAACCAGGAAGGTACTACGAAGCCGATGTGTACAAGTTGTGGAAAATCGCATTCCGGAGTTTGCCGTTGGGCGTCAGGTGCCTGTTTTGAGTGTGGAGAAATGGCTCATCGTGTGAAAGATTGTCCGAGGTCAAAGATTGATGATGGTTTGAAAAGTGGGAGCACCTCGGGCTCTGCACAGGGAAGCAATGTTGGAAGGACACAGATGAGGCAAGGCAGAGTTTTCGCGCTAGTGCCAGGAGACACCCAGAATACTGAGGCAGTAGTGTCAGGTATACTTCCAATTTGCTCTCAAGATGCATACATATTGATTGATTCGGGCTCCACGCATTCATTCATATCTACTAAGTTTGCCGAGAAGTTGAATAGACCGCAAGAACCCCTCGATTATGTGTTATATGTATCTGCTCCATCTGGGAGAACTATGATTGTTGCATCTATTTATAGGGAGTGTGTTATTGTGATTAAGGGTGTGGAATTATTAGTTGACTTGCTGCCATTGAACATGACTCACTTTGACGTTATACTAGGGATGGATTGGTTAGTGATGAATCATGCATCTATTGATTGTGTTTCTAAGAGTGTTACTTTGAAACCCCCAAGCCAAGCCGAGGTTATTTTCCAGGGTAGAAGTGTAGTATCCCCGCCTTACTTGATCTCGTCTATTAAAGCTTATAAGCTAATTCAGAAAGGGTGCCATGGCTACTTGTGTAGTATATTGAGTGATCAGAATGGGAAGGTTACTCTAGCCGACATCCCAGTTGTGAACGAATTCCCCGATGTCTTTCCAAATGAATTGCCTGGCCACTTAGTTGATAGAGAAATAGAATTTACTGTGGACATCACGTCAGGAACACAGCCGATCTCCAAAACACCTTATAGAATGGCCCCAGCCGAACTTAAGGAATTGAAAGTGCAGTTACAGGAATTGTTGGACAAGGGTTTTGTTAGGCCGAGCACTTCACCATGGGGAGCCCCAGTCTTATTTGTTAAGAAAAAGGATGGTACACTTCGTCTTTGCATCGACTATAGAGAACTTAATAAGGTGACCATTAAGAACAAGTACCCGTTGCCTAGGATTGATGATTTGTTAGATCAACTTCAAGGAGCACGAGTGTTTTCCAAGGTTGACCTTAGGTCGGGTTACCATCAGCTTAAAGTTAGAGTCGAGGATGTTGAGAAGACGGCCTTTCGAACCAGATATGGTCACTACGAGTTTTTAGTAATGCCTTTTGGAGTAACCAATGCCCCTGCTGCATTTATGGACTTAATGAACAGAGTCTTCAAGCCATATTTAGATGAGTTTGTAGTTGTCTTCATCGATGATATACTGATCTATTCTAAGAGTAAAACTGAACATGAAAACCACTTGAGACTTGCCTTACAGATTTTGAGGGACAGGAAATTATATGCTAAGCTGAGTAAGTGTGAGTTTTGGCTTTCCAGTATTTCATTTTTGGGGCATGTGATTGATGAAGAGGGTATCTCCGTTGATCCTAGTAAGATTGAAGCCGTGGTAAATTGGCCAACGCCGACCAACGTGTCCGAGGTCCGTAGTTTTCTGGGTTTGGCAGGTTACTACAGAAAGTTTGTAAAGGGTTTCTCAAGGATTGCCATACCACTAACACAGTTAACTCAGAAGAGAGTGACATATGAATGGACTGAAGATAGAGAGTCAGCCTTCCAGGAGTTGAAGACAAGGTTAGTTACAGCACCAGTTCTTGCACTTCCATCAGGTAATGAGGAATTTCAGATTTATAGTGATGCTTCACATAAGGGTTTGGGTTGTGTGTTGATGCAAGGGGGTAAGGTTATAGCATATGCATCTCGCCAGTTGAAACCTCATGAGAAGAATTATCCCACCCATGACCTAGAACTAGCAGCCGTGGTATTTGCTTTGAAGATTTGGCGTCATTACTTGTATGGAGCTTCTTGTCAGGTTTTCACGGATCACAAGAGTTTGAAGTACTTATTTACTCAGAGGGAACTAAATTTAAGACAGAGAAGATGGTTGGAATTATTGAAAGACTATGACATGCAGATTCAGTACCACCCAGGCAAGGCCAACTCAGTAGCCGATGCATTAAGCAGAAGGTCAATGGGAAGCTTGGCGTGCTTAGCCATAACCTCGGCAGAGCCAACTATTATTGGGGAAGTAAAAGCCAGACAAATGGAGGACGAATTCCTGAAGAAGGTAGCCGACGAGATTATCACCAAGCCGAGGTCAGGTTACACATTTGAAGAGGGAGCACTTAAGTTCGAAGGAAGGTTGTGCGTGGCCGACATTCCAGAGTTAAAAGGGAAGATTTTGCAAGAATCTCACAGTTCCAGAATTGCTATCCATCCAGGAAACACTAAAATGTATCACGATATCAAGCAGACCTTTTGGTGGCCGAACATGAAGAGAGAGATAGCCGAGTTCGTATCTCGATGCTTGCAATGTCAACAAGTGAAGGCAGAACATCAGAGACCACCAGGACTTCTTCAACCCTTGTCAATACCTGAATGGAAATGGGAACATGTCTCCATGGATTTTGTGATTGGGTTGCCGAGGACACAGAAAGGAATGGATTCGATTTGGGTCATAGTTGACAGATTAACCAAGTCAGCCCACTTCTTGTCTGTTCAGACTACATTCAATGCTGACCGACTAGCTGTACTGTATATGAATGAGATTGTGAGACTTCATGGGGTGCCGATGTCTATTGTTTCAGACCGAGATCCGAAGTTTGTTTGTAGATTTTGGCAGAGTTTACAAAGAGCCTTGGGAACCGAGTTGAGGTTTAGCACAGCTTTCCACCCCCAAACCGATGGGCAAACAGAAAGAACAATTCAAACACTTGAAGATATGCTCAGACTATGTGTACTGGATTTCAAAGGAAGTTGGGAAGCACATCTACCTTTAGTTGAGTTCGCTTACAACAACAGTTATCAGGCCAGCATTGGTATGGCACCGTATGAAGCTTTGTATGGAAGGAAGTGCAGATCGCCGATATGTTGGACCGAAGTAGGAGATAAAGTTTTGATCGGCCCCGAACTGATTCAAGTGACAACCGAGAAGATTAAGCTGATTCGTCAGAAGATCACAACTGCCTAAAGTCGGCAGAAGAGCTACGCCGACCAGAGGAGAAGAGAATTGGAGTTTGAAGTTGGGGATCATGTATTTCTGAAGATTTCGCCAAAGAAGGGAGTTTTTAGATTTGGGAAGAAAGGTAAGTTAGCACCTCGTTACATCGGGCCATTCGAAATTCTTGAAAAGATTAACACGACTGCCTACAGACTTGCTTTACCACCAGGATTGAGCCAAGTACACAATGTGTTCCATATTTCAATGTTGAGAAGGTATGTTCGGGATCCCCTGCATGTGATTGATCATTTTGGGATTATGGTTGACGAAGAATTGAGTTATGAAGAGAGACCAATGCGTATTATTGATAAGCAAGTAAGGCAATTGAGAAATAAGGCAATACCAATGGTAAAGGTTGAATAGAAGGAACACTACGGCAAGGATGCCACATGGGAAATGGAAGAAGAAATGAACATTCGACATCCAGAACTATTTTGAACCAAGGTAACTCAAGTTTGGGGACCAAACTTCTTTAAGGGGGGTAGGATGTAATAACCCTCCCACTGTCTTAGCCATACTCATATGCATTTTATATGATTTTGCTTTGTTAAGTTTGCATCTTGAATCTTGACTTGCCCTGCATCTTTGACTTGTCTTGCATAGGCGATACTTGAGTGTTATGTTCCTTACTGTTGTGAGTGTGTAGCCGAGGTCACCTCGGGACTAGTTCACCTTTGAACCCTTGTGCTTAGAATCATGTTAGAACCACTTGATTGACCTTCACCTTCACCCCGGCATTCTAGCCGAGATGTTACTACTAGCCGAGGTATGTTACATTAGTGACCTTGTTCCCGGGATGGTATGACATAGGCCGAGGTGTGGCACACCCTGGCCAAGGTGTGGTACAGCTTAGTCAAGTGCCGTCCTCCCTAGCCGATGTCCTTGTTACCCTGTAGCCGAAGTCCTACCTTTGGCCGATGTTATTTCTTGCCGAGGTCTTGTTGATAGCCGATGTCTTTACCCGCCGGAGTGTTTTACTGGGTAGCTTGTTAGATACACTTTGTCAGAGCCTTGTCCTTTCAATCAGTCACCTTTTCGAATAGAGCCAATCAGCCGTTGCCACGTGTCCGACCTGCAGGATAAAGCAGCCGACAGCCTTAGAACACAACATTCTTGTCTCAAATCTTTATTTTGGAGAGAGAAGCTCTAGGAATGGGGAGAAGAGAGCTTTAGAGAGAGAAGTGGAGTTCGAGCTTGATCCTTGGCGTTTGATCCGTTAGATTTGTGATCTGAGGTTAGATTCTTGCTCTCCTTTGATTGCTTTAATTGTTTGTCCAGCTGCATTGCATGATTGAATGCGTTCTGCATGCCATGCATTGATGTAGAGATTGGTTTTAGAAAGAGAAAGTTAGTGTTCATGTGTTCTTGAGGAAAGCCTCGATTCGATCCGAAAGCTTGCATCGAAATCTATGCTTTTGTGTTTGTTTCACCAAGGTATTCTAGTATGGGTACCCAGGTCCACGTTTTTAAACTCATGGCATGAAATCTCATATTTTATAAACGTAAGTTATGATCCTTGCATTGATTTCCCTTCATAATCTTCATGTTCATATTCTTGATGTTCTTGAGCAGAGGGAAACCCAGACTTTTCCCGACCTCATTTGTCCCTTGAACGTGGCCTCGGGACCACACCTCGGCCAGAGGATGTGGGACCTCGGCCAAGACCTGGTTAGGTGCCCAGCATGTTTTCCCCAAAGTAAGAAGCAGTGTTTGATCTGATTTGACTTAGCTTGAGCAACTGCCGAGGTCATTTGCATGCATATGAAGCTTGTTTGAAAGTGCATTCAATAGACTCGTTATGTGTTTGTAGGACTTGGACTTGCTTTGACCCCGACATCTGAAGAACTATGTGAGTGGCATTCTTAATAAAGCTATGTTGTAATGTTTTGATAAAAGTCTTGTTTTGCCTTGTTTTGAAAAGTATTTGTAAGCATGAATGATTACCCATATTTTGTACGTCAAGTATTATATCTTGTTTTGATGACAACTCTTGAAAGTCCGTACGTGCTAGGGGACTATAAGCATTTGTAGCACAACTCTTGAAAGTCCGTACGTGCTAGGGGACTATAAGCATTTGTAGCACAACTCTTGAAAGTCCGTACGTGCTAGGGGACTATAAGCATTTGTAGCACAACTCTTGATGTCATCCCTTGGAACTTGAAAGCCTTGAAAGACTTGATTGATGAAGCTTGAAAGATTTGATATAAGAACTTGATTTACGCCTTGTACTGTTTTGTTAAAAGACCTCGGATGCCATTCATGTAAACCCTTTATTGCTTATGCCATTCACTGAGTATCCAAGCTCACCCTCTCTATATATATGTAGGTGATGAGCAGGGCGGCAATGACGCCTAAGTATGTTTTGCCGAGGTGTTGTGCCGAGGTGTTTTGCTGAAGTATTTTGCTCATGTGTTTGGACTCATGTTTGCGATGTCTTGAAGATCATGCTTCTTAGTTACTTCATTGTATTTTGTATTTGATGGCTGAGAAGCCTTTTGGTCAAGATGCAAATTTTGTACTCTATCTTGTTGTACTGAAGCCATTATGAGATGTATGTCATTTCATTTTAACTTAAGCACTGCTCTCATGGATTACTTAGTTTTATTTATAGCTTCCGCATTGTAAGCCCCATATGTTTACTCTGATTGGTGTGTGAATTCTTGCAAGAGGCCTTTGGTAACCTCGGGTTACTGGCCATCTCGGCGCCGACCTACTAGGGGCGGGTTGGGGTCGTGACAAAACCAGTTATGAATAATGACTAAAAGATTAACAGTTGATAGATGGTCAACTCTTTTACATTCTTTCATAACATAATACAATTCCAAGACACTTAAGTCTATGTTTCCTTTCGTTTCCATTTCCATTCCTTTTTACTTGCCATTTCAGAACCTTGGCTCAGAACCTGGCCAAACATCTCACATGAAACAAACATTCATGCCAACACTTCCATTTCAACAACGATAAACATAACAGTTATATCAACACTTCCAAAGACAAGCATATACGCTTTGTCAATACAATTCTAGATAAGCATACACGCACTATCTACGGAGTTCATCCCCTATCTCCTCCCGACAACATCCGGCTTAGAGGTCCATCCCCTATCTTCCCCTAAACCGTGGAGTACATCCCCTATCTTCTCCAACACAACACAATGCATATAAACAACAATTACATACATCACAAATCAACACAATTAATTATCCAAATTAATTAATCAATGTAATTAGGACATTCTCCATAATTAACATCACAACCCTTAGGTTCCAATTTCATTAATGTTTCAACATTAATTCCATGTTTTATTACTAAACATGCTTATAGGTTTATTATAGACAAAACCCCAAACTTTTGTAAAATTTCACAATGGCCCAAAGTTTTCCAAAATTACACAACAACTACCAACATATCAAAATGCTAAAATTCAAAGACAAAACTCATAAAGAGGAGTAGGATATCCCTACCTCAAAGATTTAGCTCAAAAGGAGATGATGCCCAACACCCAACTTGCTCCAAAATCAAAGATTTTCCGATTAAAACGAAGCCCTCGACAATCTCTATCTTTTTAACAAAGGCCCTTGGCTAGGAAATCACCCTAGGTAGATCAAATCTTAGAGAGAATGTAATTTTAGAGTGAGAGGCTCTCAAAAATTGGGTTTGAAGAAGATAGAGTTTGTAAAAAGTGATATTTAGTTCGGTGCTGCCTTGCTGATATAAACAGGCTCGCTCGAGCGAAGACCCCGTCGCTCGAGCGACCAGACACAAAAACTGGCCTCGCTCGAGCGACCAAACATGCTCGCTCGAGCCAACAGTGCAAATTTTCCGATTTGCAATACGACGCTCGCTCGAGCGAAGAAAAAGGCTCGCTCGAGCGAAGAAACACAACCTTCAGGTCTGGGCCAGACGCAGCCTGCGCTCGAGCGAAGCCATCCTGGCTCGAGCGACAAGACACAAAAACTACCCTCCCTCGAGCGACCAAACCCTCGCTCGAGCGACCAGCCAAAATTCTGGGCAGCAACACTTGGCTCCCAAACTCAACCAACCTGTAACAAACCTGCCCAACACATCCTATAACTCAAATACAAAGCAAGAAAGGATGTAAACAAGACAATACTCAACTACCAACATCTACGGACACATGTCCGGATCACTGTACAACAAGGGGTAAACCCGGGACCGCTATACAATTCTTCCACTTTTTTTTTTTTTTTAAAGTTTTTGATCTGTGTTGTTGTTCTACGATGAAACAAATTGCAACAGATAGTTGTAAATGAAAAAAAAATTAAATTTTTAAGCAGATAAAAATATTACAAAAATTGAACAGATATATATATACTGGATTATATGTGAGAAAGAATTTTAACAGATAGAGAGAAAGAACCAAAGAGAGAGAAAGAAAGATTGCAAAAGATCTTGATTTGGTGTATTTCAACAGATAATAAAATTGAACAGATAAAAATAAATTGAACATTGTGATTGGTTTGTTGAATAGATAAGAAATTTTGGATAGATATTTGAACAGATAAGAGATTAAAATTGAATTGATAACAAAATCTAGAAAAAAATTTGAAAAGATAGGGAAAAAAGTGAACAGATAGTCAACTTTTTTGAATATATCGACAAAAAAAATTAATTAAACACTAAAATGTAAATTTGAACAGACAGTGAAAAAAATTCAACAGATAAATTAAGGGGTAAAATTGAAAACAAAACGTCTTTCAAAACAAATAAAAGAACTTCTCATCAAATTATTTTACTCAATGCCTGCAGAAAACCATCGGAGGAGAAGACTTCATTGATCCAAATCCTTATGGACAGTTTTTTTTTTAACCACACAAACCATATTCTTCCAATTTTTTTAATTTTTTTTTAAGTTTTTGAACTGTGTTGTTTTTTCTACGATGAAACAAATTGCAACAGATAGTTGTAAATGAAAAAAAAAATTAAAAATTAAGTAGATAAAAATATTAAAAAGATTGAACAAATATATATATATACTGGATTATATCTGAGAAAGAATTTCAACAGATAGAGAGAAAGAACCAAAGAGAGAGAACGAAAGATTGCAACAGATCCTGATTTGGTGTATTTCAACAGATAATAAAATTGAACAGATAAAAACAAATTGAACATTGTGACTGGTTCGTTGAACAGATAAGAAATTTTGGATAGATATTTGAACAGATAAGAAATTTTGGATAGATATTTGAACAGATAAGAGATTAAAATTGAATTGATAATAAAATCTAGAAAAAAATTTGAAAAGAGAGGGAAAAAAAGTGAACAGATTGTCAACTTTTTTTAATATATAGAAAAAATAATAATTAAACACTTAAATGTAAATTTGAACAAATAGAAAAAAAAAATTCAACAGATAAATTAAGGAGTAAAATTCAAAACAAAACGTCTTTCAAAACAAACAAAAGGACTTCTGACCAAATTATTTTACTCAATGCCTGCGGAGGACCATCTTAGGAGAAGACTCCATTGATCCAGCTGCTTATTGATTGTTTTTTTTTCAAGCACACAGACGTAATTCTTCCACTTTTTTTTTTTTTTTTTTTTTTTTAAGTTTTTGATCTGTGTTGTTGTTCTACGATGAAACAAATTGCAACAGATAGTTGTAAATGAAAATAAATAAATAAAAATATTAAAAAAATTGAACAGATATATATATACTAGACTATATGTGAGAAAGAATTTCAACAGATAGAGAGAAAGAACCAAAGAGAGAGAAAGAAGGAATACAACAGATCCTGATTTGGTATATTTCAACAGATAATAAAATTGAACAGATAAAAATAAATTGAACATTGTGACTGGTTCGTTGAACAGGTAAGAAATTTTGGATAGATATTTGAATAGATAAGAGATTAAAATTGAATTGATAACAAAATCTAGAAAAAAAATTTGAAAAGATAGGGAAAAAAAGTGAACAGATAGTCAAATTTTTTGAATATATAGACAAAAAAAATAATTAAACACTCAAATGTAAATTGAACAGACAGAAAAAAAAATTCAACAGATAAATTAAGGAGTAAAATTGAAAACAAAACGTCTTTTAAAACAAATAAAAGGACTTATCATCAAATTATTTTACTCAATGCCTGTAGAGAACCATCGGAGGAGAAGATTCCATTGATCCAGCTCCTTATGGACAGTTTTTTTTTTCAACCACACAGACCATATTCTACCACTTTTTTTTTTTTTTAGTTTTTGATCTGTGTTGTTGTTCTACGATGAAACAAATTGCAACAGATAGTTGTAAATGAAAAAAAAAAAATAAAAATATTAAAAAAATTGAACAGATGTATATATACTAGACTATATGTGAGAAAGAATTTCAACAGATAGAGAGAAAGAAAGATTGCAACAGATTCTGATTTGGTGTATTTCAACAGATAATAAAATTGAACAGATAAAAATAAATTGAACATTGTGACTGATTCGTTGAACATATAAGAAATTTTGGATAAATATTTGAACAGATAAGAGATTAAAATTGAATTGATAATAAAATCTAGAAAAAAATTTTAAAAGATAGGGAAAAAAAGAGAATAGATAGTCAACTTTTTTGAATATATAGAGAAAAAAAATAATTAAACACTTAAATATAAATTTGAACAGATTTAAAAAAAATTCAACAGATAAATTAAGGAATAAAATTGAAAACAAAACGTCTTTCAAAACTAACAAAAGGACTTCTGACCAAATTATTTTACTCAATGCCTGCAGAAGACCATCGGAGGAGAAGACTCCATTGATCCAGCTCCTTATGAACAGTTTTTTTTTTCATGCTCACAGACCCAATTCTTCCACTTTTTTTTTTTTTTTTGAAATTTTTTTTTTTTGATGTGTGTTGTTGTTCTACGATGAAACAAATTGCAACAGATAGTTGTAAGTGAAAAAAAAAATTAAAAATTAAGTAGATAAAAATATTTAAAAAATTGAACAGATATATATATACTGGATTATATGTGAGAAAGAATTTCAACAGATAGAGAGAAAGAACCAAAGAGAGAGAAAGAAATATTGCAATAGATCCTGATTTTGTGTATTTCAACAGATAATAAAATTGAACAGATAAAAATAAATTGAACATTGTGACTAGTTCGTTGAACAGATAAGAAATTTTGGATAGATATTTGAACAGATAAGTGATTAAAATTATATTGATAACAAAATTTTAAAAAAAAATTGAAAAGATAGGGAAAAAAAGTGAACTGATAGTCCACTTTTTTGAATATATAGACAAAAAAAAATAATTAAACACTAAAATGTAAATTTGGATAGATAGAAAAAAAAAATTCAACAGATAAATTAAGGAGTAAAATATAAAACAAAACGTCTTTCAAAACAAACAAAAGGACTTCTGACCAAATTATTTTACTCAATGCCTGCTGAGGACCATCGGAGGAGAAGACTCCGTTGATCCAGCTCCTTATGTACAGCTTTTTTTTAAGCACACAGACTCAATTCTTCCAATTTTTTTTTTCTTAAAGTTTTTGATCCGTGTTGTTGTTCTACAATGAAACAAATTGCAACATATAGTTGTAAATGAAAAAAAAATTAAAAATTAAGCAGATAAAAATAATAAAAAAATTGAACAGATATATATATACTGGATTATATGTGAGAAAGAATTTCAACAGATAGAGAGAAAGAACCAAAGAGAGAGAAAGAAAGATTGCAACAGATCGTGATTTAGTGTATTTCAACAGATAAAAATAAATTGAACATTGTGACTGGTTTGTTCAACAGATAAGAAATTTTGGATAGATATGTGAACAGATAAGAGACGAAAATTGAATTGAAAACAAAATCTAGAAAAAAATTTGAAAAGATTGGGAAAAAAAGTGAACAGATAGTCAACTTTTTTTAATATATAGACAAAAAAAAATAATTAAACACTAAAATGTGAATTTAAATAGATAAAAAAAATTCAACAGATAAATTAAGGAGTAAAATTGAAAACAAAACGTTTTTCATAACAAATAAAAGGAATTCTCATCAAATTATTTTACTTAATGCCTGCAGAGAACCAACGACGAAGAAGACTCCATTGATCCAGCCCCTTATGGACAGTTTTGTTTTTCAAGCACAAAGAAACAATTCTTCCACTTGTTTTTTTTTTTTTTAAGTTTTATATCTGTGTTGTTGTTCTACGATGAAACAAATTGCAACAGATAGTTGTAAATGAAAAAAAAAATTAATAATTAAGCATATAAAAATATTAAAAAAATTGAACAGATATATATATACTGGATTATGTCTGAGAAAGAATTTCAACAGATAGAGAGAAAGAACCAAAGAGAGAGAAAGAAAGATTGCAACAGATCCTGATTTGGTGTATTTCAACAGATAATAAAATTGAACAGATAAAAAGAAATTGAACATTGTGACTGGTTCGTTGAACAGATAAGAAATTTTGGATAGATATTTGAACAGATAAGAAATTTTGGATAGATATTTGAACAGATAAGAGATTAAAATTGAATTGATAATAAAATCTAGAAAAAAATTTGAAAAGAGAGGGAAAAAAAGTGAACAGATTGTCAACTTTTTTTAATATATAGAAAAAAAAATAATTAAACACTTAAATGTAAATTTGAACAAATAGAAAAAAAAAATTCAACAGATAAATTAAGGAGTAAAATTCAAAACAAAACGTCTTTCAAAACAAACAAAAGGACTTCTGACCAAATTATTTTACTCAATGCCTGCGGAGGACCATCTTAGGAGAAGACTCCATTGATCCAGCTGCTTATTGATTGTTTTTTTTTCAAGCACACAGACGTAATTCTTCCACTTTTTTTTTTTTTTTTTTTTTTTTTTAAGTTTTTGATCTGTGTTGTTGTTCTACGATGAAACAAATTGCAACAGATAGTTGTAAATGAAAATAAATAAATAAAAATATTAAAAAAATTGAACAGATATATATATACTAGACTATATGTGAGAAAGAATTTCAACAGATAGAGAGAAAGAACCAAAGAGAGAGAAAGAAGGAATACAACAGATCCTGATTTGGTATATTTCAACAGATAATAAAATTGAACAGATAAAAATAAATTGAACATTGTGACTGGTTCGTTGAACAGGTAAGAAATTTTGGATAGATATTTGAACAGATAAGAGATTAAAATTGAATTGATAACAAAATCTAGAAAGAAAATTTGAAAAGATAGGGAAAAAAAGTGAACAGATAGTCAAATTTTTTGAATATATAGACAAAAAAAATAATTAAACACTAAAATGTAAATTTGAACAGACAGAAAAAAAAATTCAACAGATAAATTAAGGAGTAAAATTGAAAACAAAACGTCTTTTAAAACAAATAAAAGGACTTATCATCAAATTATTTTACTCAATGCCTGTAGAGAACCATCGGAGGAGAAGATTCCATTGATCCAGCTCCTTATGGACAGTTTTTTTTTTTTCAACCACACAGACCATATTCTACCACTTTTTTTTTTTTTTAGTTTTTGATCTGTGTTGTTGTTCTACGATGAAACAAATTGCAACAGATAGTTGTAAATGAAAAAAAATAAATAAAAATATTAAAAAAATTGAACAGATGTATATATACTAGACTATATGTGAGAAACAATTTCAACAGATAGAGAGAAAGAACCAAAGAGAGAGAAAGAAAGATTGCAACAGATTCTGATTTGGTGTATTTCAACAGATAATAAAATTGAACAGATAAAAATAAATTGAACATTGTGACTGATTCGTTGAACATATAAGAAATTTTGGATAAATATTTGAACAGATAAGAGATTAAAATTGAATTGATAATAAAATCTAGAAAAAAATTTTAAAAGATAGGGAAAAAAAGAGAATAGATAGTCAACTTTTTTGAATATATAGAGAAAAAAAATAATTAAACACTTAAATATAAATTTGAACATATTTAAAAAAAATTCAACAGATAAATTAAGGAGTAAAATTGAAAACAAAACATCTTTCAAAACTAACAAAAGGACTTCTGACCAAATTATTTTACTCAATGCCTGCAGAAGACCATCGGAGGAGAAGACTCCATTGATCCAGCTCCTTATGGACAGTTTTTTTTTTCATGCTCACAGACCCAATTCTTCCACTTTTTTTTTTTTTTTTGAAATTTTTTTTTTTGATGTGTGTTGTTGTTCTACGATGAAACAAATTGCAACAGATAGTTGTAAGTGAAAAAAAAAATTAAAAATTAAGTAGATAAAAATATTTAAAAAATTGAACAGATATATATATACTGGATTATATGTGAGAAAGAATTTCAACAGATAGAGAGAAAGAACCAAAGAGAGAGAAAGAAATATTGCAATAGATCCTGATTTTGTGTATTTCAACAGATAATAAAATTGAACAGATAAAAATAAATTGAACATTGTGACTAGTTCGTTGAACAGATAAGAAATTTTGGATAGATATTTGAACAGATAAGTGATTAAAATTATATTGATAGCAAAATTTTAAAAAAAAATTGAAAAGATAGGGAAAAAAAGTGAACTGATAGTCCACTTTTTTGAATATATAGACAAAAAAAAATAATTAAACACTAAAATGTAAATTTGGATAGATAGAAAAAAAAATTCAACAGATAAATTAAGGAGTAAAATATAAAACAAAACGTCTTTCAAAACAAACAAAAGGACTTCTGACCAAATTATTTTACTCATTGCCTGCTGAGGACCATCGGAGGAGAAGACTCCGTTGATCCAACTCCTTATGTACAGCTTTTTTTTAAGCACACAGACTCAATTCTTCCAATTTTTTTTTTCTTAAAGTTTTTGATCCGTGTTGTTGTTCTACAATGAAACAAATTGCAACATATAGTTTGTAAATGAAAAAAAAATTAAAAATTAAGCAGATAAAAATAATAAAAAAATTGAACAGATATATATATACTGGATTATATGTGAGAAAGAATTTCAACAGATAGAGAGAAAGAACCAAAGAGAGAGAAAGAAAGATTGCAACAGATCGTGATTTAGTGTATTTCAACAGATAAAAATAAATTGAACATTGTGACTGGTTTGTTCAACAGATAAGAAATTTTGGATAGATATGTGAACAGATAAGAGACGAAAATTGAATTGAAAACAAAATCTAGAAAAAAAATTGAAAAGATTGGGAAAAAAAGTGAACAGATAGTCAACTTTTTTTAATATATAGACAAAAAAAAATAATTAAACACTAAAATGTGAATTTAAATAGATAAAAAAAAATTCAACAGATAAATTAAGGAGTAAAATTGAAAACAAAACGTTTTTCATAACAAATAAAAGGAATTCTCATCAAATTATTTTACTTAATGCCTGCAGAGAACCAACGACGAAGAAGACTCCATTGATCCAGCCCCTTATGGACAGTTTTGTTTTTCAAGCACAAAGAAACAATTCTTCCACTTGTTTTTTTTTTTTTAAGTTTTATATCTGTGTTGTTGTTCTACGATGAAACAAATTGCAACAGATAGTTGTAAATGAAAAAAAAAATTAATAATTAAGCATATAAAAATATTAAAAAAATTGAACAGATATATATATACTGGATTATGTCTGAGAAAGAATTTCAACAGATAGAGAGAAAGAACCAAAGAGAGAGAAAGAAAGATTGCAACAGATCCTGATTTGGTGTATTTCAACACATAATAAAATTGAACAGATAAAAAGAAATTGAACATTGTGACTGGTTCGTTGAACAGATAAGAAATTTTGGATAGATATTTGAACAGATAAGAAATTTTGGATAGATATTTGAACAGATAAGAGATTAAAATTGAATTGATAATAAAATCTAGAAAAAAATTTGAAAAGAGAGGGAAAAAAAGTGAACAGATTGTCAACTTTTTTTAATATATAGAAAAAAAAATAATTAAACACTTAAATGTAAATTTGAACAAATAGAAAAAAAAAATTCAACAGATAAATTAAGGAGTAAAATTCAAAACAAAACGTCTTTCAAAACAAACAAAAGGACTTCTGACCAAATTATTTTACTCAATGCCTGCGGAGGACCATCTTAGGAGAAGACTCCATTGATCCAGCTGCTTATTGATTGTTTTTTTTTCAAGCACACAGACGTAATTCTTCCACTTTTTTTTTTTTTTTTTTTTTTTTTTTTTAAGTTTTTGATCTGTGTTGTTGTTCTACGATGAAACAAATTGCAACAGATAGTTGTAAATGAAAATAAATAAATAAAAATATTAAAAAAATTGAACAGATATATATATACTAGACTATATGTGAGAAAGAATTTCAACAGATAGAGAGAAAGAACCAAAGAGAGAGAAAGAAGGAATACAACAGATCCTGATTTGGTATATTTCAACAGATAATAAAATTGAACAGATAAAAATAAATTGAACATTGTGACTGGTTCGTTGAACAGGTAAGAAATTTTGGATAGATATTTGAACAGATAAGAGATTAAAATTGAATTGATAACAAAATCTAGAAAGAAAATTTGAAAAGATAGGGAAAAAAAGTGAACAGATAGTCAAATTTTTTGAATATATAGACAAAAAAAATAATTAAACACTAAAATGTAAATTTGAACAGACAGAAAAAAAAATTCAACAGATAAATTAAGGAGTAAAATTGAAAACAAAACGTCTTTTAAAACAAATAAAAGGACTTATCATCAAATTATTTTACTCAATGCCTGTAGAGAACCATCGGAGGAGAAGATTCCATTGATCCAGCTCCTTATGGACAGTTTTTTTTTTCAACCACACAGACCATATTCTACCACTTTTTTTTTTTTTTTAGTTTTTGATCTGTGTTGTTGTTCTACGATGAAACAAATTGCAACAGATAGTTGTAAATGAAAAAAAAAAAAAAAATATTAAAAAAATTGAACAGATGTATATATACTAGACTATATGTGAGAAAGAATTTCAACAGATAGAGAGAAAGAACCAAAGAGAGAAAAGAAAGATTGCAACAGATTCTGATTTGGTGTATTTCAACAGATAATAAAATTGAACAGATAAAAATAAATTGAACATTGTGACTGATTCGTTGAACATATAAGAAATTTTGGATAAATATTTGAACAGATAAGAGATTAAAATTGAATTGATAATAAAATCTAGAAAAAAATTTTAAAAGATACGGAAAAAAAGAGAATAGATAGTCAACTTTTTTGAATATATAGAGAAAAAAAATAATTAAACACTTAAATATAAATTTGAACATATTTAAAAAAAATTCAACAGATAAATTAAGGAGTAAAATTGAAAACAAAACGTCTTTCAAAACTAACAAAAGGACTTCTGACCAAATTATTTTACTCAATGCCTGCAGAAGACCATCGGAGGAGAAGACTCCATTGATCCAGCTCCTTATGGACAGTTTTTTTTTTCATGCTCACATATCCAATTCTTCCACTTTTTTTTTTTTTTTTGAAATTTTTTTTTTTTGATGTGTGTTGTTGTTCTACGATGAAACAAATTGCAACAGATAGTTGTAAGTGAAAAAAAAAATTAAAAATTAAGTAGATAAAAATATTTAAAAAATTGAACAGATATATATATACTGGATTATATGTGAGAAAGAATTTCAACAGATAGAGAGAAAGAACCAAAGAGAGAGAAAGAAATATTGCAATAGATCCTGATTTTGTGTATTTCAACAAATAATAAAATTGAACAGATAAAAATAAATTGAACATTGTGACTAGTTCGTTGAACAGATAAGAAATTTTGGATAGATATTTGAACAGATAAGTGATTAAAATTATATTGATAACAAAATTTTAAAAAAAAATTGAAAAGATAGGGAAAAAAAGTGAACTGATAGTCCACTTTTTTGAATATATAGAGAAAAAAAAATAATTAAACACTAAAATGTAAATTTGGATAGAAAGAAAAAAAAATTCAACAGATAAATTAAGGAGTAAAATATAAAACAAAACGTCTTTCAAAACAAACAAAAGGACTTCTGACCAAATTATTTTACTCAATGCCTGCTGAGGACCATCGGAGGAGAAGACTCCGTTGATCCAGCTCCTTATGTACAGTTTTTTTTTAAGCACACAGACTCAATTCTTCCAATTTTTTTTTTCTTAAAGTTTTTGATCCGTGTTGTTGTTCTACAATGAAACAAATTGCAACATATAGTTGTAAATGAAAAAAAAATTAAAAATTAAGCAGATAAAAATAATAAAAAAATTGAACAGATATATATATACTGGATTATATGTGAGAAAGAATTTCAACAGATAGAGAGAAAGAACCAAAGAGAGAGAAAGAAAGATTGCAACAGATCGTGATTTAGTGTATTTCAACAGATAAAAATAAATTGAACATTGTGACTGGTTTGTTCAACAGATAAGAAATTTTGGATAGATATGTGAACAGATAAGAGACGAAAATTGAATTGAAAACAAAATCTAGAAAAAAATTTGAAAAGATTGGTAAAAAAAGTGAACAGATAGTCAACTTTTTTTAATATATAGACAAAAAAAAATAATTAAACACTAAAATGTGAATTTAAATAGATAAAAAAAAATTCAACAGATAAATTAAGGAGTAAAATTGAAAACAAAACGTTTTTCATAACAAATAAAAGGAATTCTCATCAAATTATTTTACTTAATGCCTGCAGAGAACCAACGACGAAGAAGACTCCATTGATCCAGCCCCTTATGGACAGTTTTGTTTTTCAAGCACAAAGAAACAATTCTTCCACTTGTTTTTTTTTTTTAAGTTTTATATCTGTGTTGTTGTTCTACGATGAAACAAATTGCAACAGATAGTTGTAAATGAAAAAAAAAATTAATAATTAAGCATATAAAAATATTTAAAAAATTGAACAGATATATATATACTGGATTATGTCTGAGAAAGAATTTCAACAGATAGAGAGAAAGAACCAAAGAGAGAGAAAGAAAGATTGCAACAGATCCTGATTTGGTGTATTTCAACAGATAATAAAATTGAACAGATAAAAATAAATTGAACATTGTGACTGGTTCGTTGAACAGATAAGAAATTTTGGATAGATATTTGAACAGATAAGAGATTAAAATTTTATTGATAACAAAATCTAGAAAAAAAATTTAAAACATAGGGAAAAAAAGTGAACAGATAGTCCAATTTTTTGAATATATAGACAAAAAAAAATAATTAAACACTAAAATGTAAATTTGGATAGATAGAAAAAAAAATTCAACAGATAAATTAAGGAGTAAAATTGAAAACGAAACGTTTTTCAAAAAAAACGAAAGGACTTTTGACCAAATTATTTTACTCAATGCCTGCAGAGGACCATCGGAGAAGAAGACTCCATTGATCCAGCTCCTTATGTACAGTTTTTTTTTTCAAGCACACAGACCCAATTCTTTCATTTTTTTTTATTTTTATTTTTTACTTTTTTTTTAAAGTTTTTTTATCTGTGATGTTGTTCTACGATGAACCAAATTGCAACAGATAGTTGTAAATGAAAAAAAAATTAAAAATTATGCAGATAAAAATAATAAAAAAATTGAACAGATATGTATATACTGGATTATATGGAAAAAAGGTTTTCAACAGATAGAGAGAAAGAACCAAAGAAAAAGAAAGAAATATTGCAACAGATCCTGAGTTGATGTATTTCAACAGATAATAAAATTGAATAGATAAAAATAAAGTGAACATTGTGACTGGTTTGTTGAACAGATAAGAAATTTTGGATAGATATTTGAACAGATAAGAGGTTAAAGTTGAATTGATAATAAAATCGAGGAAAAAATTTAAAAAGATAGGGAAAAAATGTGAACAGATAGTCAACTTTTTTGAATATATAGACAAAAAAAAAATAATTAAACACTTAAATGTAAATTTGAACAGATAGAAAAAAAAATTCAACAAATAAATTAAGGAGTAAAATTGAAAACAAAACGTCTTTCAAAGTAAATAATAGGACTTCTGACCAAATTGTTTTACTCAATGCCTGCAGAGGACCATCGGTTGAGAAGACTCCATTGATCCAGCTCCTTATGGATAGTTTTTTTTTTTCAAGCACACAGACGCAATTCTTCCACTTTCTTTTTTTTTTTAAGTTTTTGATCTGTGTTGTTGTTCTACGATGAAACAAATTGCAACAGATAGTTGTAAATGAAAAAAAAATTAAAAATTAAGCAGATAAAAATATTAAAAATATTGAACAGATATATATATATACTGGATTATATGTGAGAAATAATTTCAACAGATAGAGAGAAAGAACCAAAGAGAGAGAAAGAAAGATTGCAACAGATCCTGATTTGGTGTATTTCCACAGATAATAAAATTGAAGAGATAAAAATAAATTGAACATTGTGACTGGTTTGTTGAACAGAGAAGAAATTTTGGATAGATATTTCAACAGATAAGAGATTAAAATTGTATTGATAACACAATCTAGAAAAAAATTTGAAAAGATAGGAAAAAAAAGTGAACAGATAGTCAACTTTTTTGAATATATAGAGAAAAAAAAAATTAAACACTAAAATGTAAATTTGAACAGATAGAAAAAAAATTCAACAGATAAATTAGGGAATAAAATTGAAAACAAAACGTCTTTCAAAACAAATAAAAGGACTTCTCATCAAATTATTTTACTCAATGCCTGCAGAGAACCATCGGAGGAGAAGACTCCCTTAATCCAACTTCTTATGGACAGTTTTTTTTTTCAACCACACAGGCCATATTCTCCCACTTTTTTTAAATTTTTTTTTTTTAAGTTTTTTGATCTGTGTTGTTGTTCTACGATGAAACAATTTGCAACAGATCGTTGTAAATGAAAAAAAAATTAAAAATTAAGAAGATAAAAATATTAAAAAGATTGAACAGATATATACATACTGGATTATATCTGAGAAAGAATTTCAACAGATAGAGAGAAAGAACCAAAGAGAGAGGAACAAAGATTGCAACAGATCCTGATTTGGTGTATTTCAACAGATAATAAAATTGAATAGATAAAAATAAATTGAACATTGTGACTGGTTCGTTGAACAGATAAAAATTTTGGATAGATATTCGAACAGATAAGAGATTAAAATTGAATTGATAATAAAATCTACAAAAAAAATTTGAAAAGATAGGAAAAAAAAGTGAACAGATACTCAACATTTTTGAATATATAGACAAAAAAAAAATAATTAAATACAAAAATGTAAATTTGAACATATAGAAAAAAAAATTCAACAGATAAATTAAGGAGTAAAATTGAAAAGAACACGTCTTTCAAAACAAATAAAAGGACTTCTTATCAAATTATTTTACTCAATGCCTGCAGAGAACGATCGGAGGAGAAGACTCCATTGATCCAACTTCTTATGGACAGTTTTTTTTTTTCAACCACACAGACCATATTCTCTCACTTTTTTTTATTTTTTTTTTAAGTTTTTGATCTGTGTTGTTGTTCTACGATTAAACAAATTGCAACATATAGTTGTAAATGAAAAAAAAATTAAAAATTAAGCAGATAAAAATATTAAAAAGATTGAACAGATATATAAACTGGATTATATGTGAGAAAGAATTTCAACAGATAGCGAGAAAGAACCAAAGAGAGAGAAAGAAAGATTGCAACAGATCCTGATTTGATGTATTTCAACAGATAGTAAAATTGAATAGATGAAAATAAATTGAACATTGTGACAGGTTCGTTGAACAGATAAGAAATTTTGGATAGATATTTGAACAGATAAGAGATTAAAATTGAATTGATAATAAAATCTACAAAAAAAATTTGAAAAGATAGAGAAAAAAAGTGAACAGATACTCAACTTTTTTGAATATATAGACAAAAAAAAAATTCAACACTAAAATGTAAATTTGAACATATAAAAAAAAATTCAACGGATAAATTAAGGAATAAAATTGAAAACAAAACGTCTTCCAAAACAAATAAAAGGACTTCTCATCAAATTATTTTACTCAATGCCTGCAGAGAACCATCGGAGGAGAAGACTCCATTGATCCAACTTCTTATGGACAGTTTTTTTTTTCAACGACACAGACCATATTCTCCCACTATTTTTTTATTTTTTTTTAGTTTTTGATCTGTGTTGTTGTTCTGCGATGAAACAAATTGCAACAGATAGTTGTAAATGAAAAAAATAATTAAAAATTAAGCAGATACAAATATTTATCAAATTGAACAGATATATATACTGGATTTTGTGTGAGAAAAAATTTCAACAGATAGAGAGAAAGAACCAAAGAGAGAGAAAGAAAGATTGCAACAGATCCAGATTTGGTGTATTTCAACAGATAATAAAATTGAACAGATAAAAATAAATTGAACATTGTGACTGGTTTGTTGAACAGATAATAAATTTTGAATAGATATTTGAACAGATAAGAGATTAAAATTGAATTGATAATAAAATCTAGAAAAAATTTTGAAAATATACGGAAAAGAAGTGAACAGATAGTCAACTTTTTTGAATATATAGACAAAAAAAAATTGAACACTAAAATATAAATTTGAACAGATAGAAAAAAAATTCAACAGATAAATAAAGGAATAAAATTGAAAACAAACGTCTTTCAAAACAAACAAAAAGACTTCTGACCAAATTATTGTACTCAATGCCTGCAGAGGACCATCGGATGAGAAGACTCCATTGATCCAGCTCCTTATGGACAGTTTTTTTTTTCAAGCACACAGACCAAATTCTTCCACTTTTTTTTTTTTTTTTAAAGTTTTTGATCTCTGTTGTTGTTCTACGATGAAACAAATTGCAACAGATAGTTGTAAATGAAAAAAAAATGAAAAATTAAGCAGATAAAAATATTAAACAGATTGAACAGATATATATATACTGGATTATATCTGAGAAAGAATTTCAACAGATAAAGAGAAAGAACGAAAGAGAGAAAAAGAAAGATTGCAACAGATTCTGATTTGGTGTATTTCAACAGATAATAAAATTGAACAGATAAAAATAAATTGAACATTGTGACTGGTTTGTTGAACAGGTAAGAAATTTTGGATAGAATTTTGAACAGATAAGAGATTAAAATTGAACTGATAATAAAATGAAGAAAGAAATTTGAAAACATAGGGAAAAAAAAGTGAACAGATAGTCAACTTTTTTGAATATATAGACAATAAAAAATATTTAAACACTAAAATGTAAATTTGAACAGATAGAAAAAAAAAATTCAACAGATAAATTAAGGAGAAAAATTGAAAACAAAACGTCTTTCAAAACAAACAAAAGGACTTCTGACCAAATTATTTTACTCAATGTCTGCAGAGGACCATCTGATGAGAAGACTCCATTGATCTAGCTCCTTATGTATAGTTTTTTTTTTAAGCACACAGACCCAATTCTTCCACTTTTTTTTTATATTTTTTTTAAGTTCTTGATCTGTGTTGTTGTTCTACGATGAAACAAATTGCAACAAATAGTTGTAAATGAAAAAATAAATAAAAATTAAGTAGATAAAAATAGTAAAAAAAATTGAGCAGATATATATACTGGATTTTATGTGAGAAAGAATTTCAACAGATAGAGAGAAAGAACCAAGGAGAGAGAAAGAAAGATTGCAACAGATCCTTATTTGGTGTATTTCAGCAGATAATAAAATTGATTTGATAAAAATAAATTGAACTTTGTGACTGGTTTGTTGAACAGATAAGAAATTTTGGATAGATATTTGAACAGATAATAGATTAAAATTGTATTGATAACAAAATCTAGAAAAAAAATTGAAAAGATAGGGAAAAAAAGAGAACAGATAGTCAACTTTTTTGAATTTATGGACAAAAAAAATAATTAAACACTAAAATGTAAATTTGAACAAATAGAAAAAAAATTCAACAGATAAATTAAGGAGTAAAATTGAAAACAAAACGTCTTTCAAAACAAATAAAACCACTTCTCATCATATTATTTTACTCAATGCCTGCAGAGAACCATCGGAGGAGAAGACTCCATTGATCCAACTTCTTATGGACAGTTTTTTTTCAAGCACACAGACCATATTCTTCAACTTTTTATATATATATATATATTTTAAAATTTTTGATCTGTGTTGTTGTTCTACGATGAAACAAATTGCAACAGATAGTTGTAAATGAAAAAAAAAATTAAAAATTAAGCAGATAAAAATATTAAAAAGATTGAACAGATATATATACTGCATTATATCTGAAAAAGAATTTCAACAGATAGAGATAAAGAACCAAAGAGAGAGAAAGAAAGATTGCAATAGTTCCAGATTTGGTGTATTTCAGCAGATTATAAAATTTAACAGATAAAAATAAATTGAACATTATGACTGGTTCGTTGAACAGATAAGAAATTGTGGATAGATATTTGAATACATAAGAGATTAAAATTGAATTGATAATAAAATCTAGAAAAAAATTTGAAAAGATTGGGAAAAAATGTGAACAGACAGTCAACTTTTTTGAATATATAGACAAAAAAAAAATTAAACACTTAAATGTAAATTTTAACATATAGAAAAAAAAATTCAACAGATAAATTAAGGAGTAAAATTGAAAACAAAACGTCTTTCAGAACAAACAAAAGGACTTCTGACCAAATTATTTTACTCAATGACTACAGAGGTCCATCGGAGGAGAAGACTCCATTGATCCAGCTCCTTATGGACAGTTTTTTTTTTCAAGCACACAGACCCAATTCTTTCATTTTTTTTTTGAAATTTTTTTTTTTTGATCTGTGTTGTTCTACGATGAAACAAATTGCAACAGATAGTTGTAAATAAAAAAAATTAAAAATTAAGCAGATAAAAATATTAAAAAAATAGAACAGATATATATATATTGGATTATATGTGAGAAAGAATTTCAACAGATAGAGAGAAAGAACCAAACATAGAGAAAGAAAGATTGCAACAGATCTTGATTTGATGTATTTCAACAGATAATAAAATTGAACAGATAAAAATAAATTAAACATTGTGACTGGTTCATTGAACAGATAAGAAATTTTGGATAGATATTTGAACAGATAACAGATTAAAATTGAATTGATAACAAAATCTAGAAATAAATTTGAAAAGATAGGGAAAAAAAGTGAACAGATAGTCAACTTTTTTAAATATATAGACAAAAAAAAAATTAAATACTAAAATGTAAACTTGAACAGATAGAAAAAGAACTCAACAGATAAATTAAGGAGTAAATTTCAAAACAAAACGTCTTTCAAAACAAATAAAATGACTTCTCATCAAATTATTTTACTCAATGCCTGCAGAGAACCATCGGAGGAGAAGACTCCATTGATCCAGCTCCTTATGGACAATTTTTTTTTTCAAGCTCACAGACCCAATGCTTTCACTTTTTATTTTTATTTTTTTTTATTTTAAGTTTTTGATCTGTGTTGTTGTTTTACGATGAAACAAATTGCAACAGATAGTTGTAAATGAAAAAAAAAATTAAAAATTAAGCAAATAAAAATATTTAAAAAATTGAACAGATATATATATGCTGGATTTTTTGTGAGAAAGAATTTCAACAGATAGAGAGAAAGAACCAAAGAGAGAGAAAGAAAGATTGCAACAGATCCTGATTTGGTGTATTTCAACAGATAATAAAATTGAACAGATAAAAATAAATTGAACATTGTGACTAGTTTGTTGAACAAATAAGAAATTTTGGATAGATATTTGAACAGATAAGAGATTAAAATTGAATTGATAATAAAATTTAGAAAAAAATTTGAAAAAATAACAGGTAGTCAACATTTTTGAATATATAGAAAAAAATATAATTAAACACTTAAATGTAAATTTGAACATATAGAAAAAAAAATTCAACAAATAAATTAAGGAGTAAAATTGAAAACAAAACGTCTTTCAAAACAAAGAAAATGACTTCTGACCAAATTGTTTTCCTCAATGCCTGCCGAGGACCATTGGAGGAGAAGACTCCATTGATCCAGCTGCTTATGGACAGTTTTTTTTTTCAAGCACACAGATCCAATTCTTCCAACTTTTTTTTTTTTTAAAGTTTTTGATCTGTGTTTTTGTTCTACGATGAAACAAATTGCAACAGATAGTTGCAAATGAAAAAAAAATTAAAAATTAAGCTGATAAAAATATTTAAAAAATTGAACAAATATATATATACTGGATTATATGTGGGAATAAATTTCAAGAGATAGAGAGAAAGAACCAAAGAGAGAAAAAGAAAGATTGCAACAAATCCTGATTTAGTGTATTTCAACAAATAATAAAATTGAACAGATAAAAATAAATTGAACATTGTGACTGGTTTGTTGAACAGATAAGAAATTTCGGATAGATATTTGAACAGATAAGAGACTAAAATTGTATCGATAACAAAATCTAGAAAAAAAAATTGAAAAGATAGGGAAAAAAGTGAACAGATAGTCAACTTTTTGAATATATAGACCAAAAAAATAAATAAACACTAAAATATAAATTTGACAAGATAGAAAAAAAATTCAACAGATAAATTAAGGAGTAAAATTGAAAAAAAACGTCTTTCAAAACAAATAAAAGGACTTCTCATCAAATTATTTTACTCAATGCCTGCAAATAACCATCGGAGGAGAAGACTCCATTGATCCAACTTCTAATGGACAGGTTTTTTATTCAACCACACTGACCATATTCTTCCACTTTTTTTTTCTTTTTCTTTTTTTCTTTAAAGTTTTTGATCTGTGTTGTTGTTCTACGATGTAACAAACTGCAACAGATAGTTGTAAATGAAAAAAAAAATTAAAAATTAAGCCAATAAAAATATTAAAAAGATTGAACAGATATATATAGACTGGATTATATATGGGAAAGAGATTCAACAGATAGAGAGAAAGAACCAAAGAGAGAGAAAGAAAGATTGCAACAGATCTGGATTTGGTGTATTTCAACAGATAATAAAATTGAACAGATAAAAATAAATTGAACATTGTGACTGGTTCGTTGAACAGATAAGAAATTTTGGATAGATATTTGAACAGATAAGAGATTAAAATTGAATTGATAATAAAATCTAGAAATTTTTTTGAAAAGATAGGGAAAAAAAATGAACAGATAGTCAACTTTTTGGAATATATAGACAAAAAAAAAAATAATTAAACACTTAAATGTAAATTTGAACATATAGAAAAAAAAATTCAACAGATAAATTAAGGAGTAAAATTGAAAACAAAACGTCTTTCAAAACAAACAAAAGGACTTCTGACCAAATTATTTTACTCAATGCCTGCCGAGGACCATCGGAGGAGAAGACTCCACTATTCTAGCTCCTTATGGATAGTTTTTTTTTTCAAGCACACAGACGCAATTCTTCCACTTTTTTTTTTTTTTTTTCTTTTAAAGTTTTTGATCTGTGTTGTTGTTCTACGATGAAACAAATTGCAACAGATAGTTGTAAATGAAAAAAAAATTTAAAAATTAAACAGATTAAAATATTAAAAAAATTCAACAGATATATATACTGGATTATATGTGAGAAAGAATGTCAACAGATCTTGATTTCGTGTATTTCAACAGATAATAAAATTGAACAGATAAAAATAAATTGAATATTGTGACTGGTTCGCTGAACAAAAAAGAAATTTTGGATAAATATTTGAACAGATAAGAGATTAAAATATTATTGATAACAAAATCTAGAAATTTTTTTTGAAAAGATAGGAAAAAAAACTGAATAAATAGTCAACTTTTTTGAATATATAGACAAAAAAAATAATTAAACACTAAAATGTAAATTTCAAAAGATAGGAAAAAAATTCAACAGATAAATTAAGGAGTAAAATTGAAAACAAAACGTATTTCAAAACAAATAAAATGACTTCTCATCAAATTATTTTACTCAATGCCTGCAGAGAACCATCGGAGGAGAAGACTCCATTGATCCAACTTCTTATGGACAGTTTTTTTTTTAAGCACACAAACCATATTCTTCCACTTTTTTTTATATATATTTTTTAAGATTTTTATCTGTGTTGTTGTTCTACAATGAAACAAATTGCAACAGATAGTTGTAAATGAAAAAAAATTAAAAATTAAGCAGATAAAAATATTTGGAAAATTGAACGGATACGTATATACTGGATTATATCTGAGAAAAAATTTCAACAGAAAGAGAGAAAGAACCACAGAGAGAGAAAGAAAGTTTGTAACAGATCCTGATTTGGTGTATTTCAATAGATAATAAAATTGAACAGATAAAAATAAATTGAACATTGTGACTGGTTCGTTGAACAGATAAGAAATTTTGGATAGATATTTGAACAGATAAAAGATTAAAATTGAATTGATAACAAAATCTAGAAAAAAATTTGAAAAGATAGGGAAAAAAAGTGAACAGATAGTGAAATTTTTTGAATATATAGACAAAAAAAATTAAACACTAAAATGCAAATTTGAACAGATAGAAAAAAAAAATCAACAGATAAATTAAGGAGTAAAATTGAAAACAAAACGTTTTTCAAAAAAAATAAAAGGACTTCTCATCAAATTATTTTACTCAATGCCTGCAGAGACCATCGGATGAGAAGACTCCATTGATCCAGCTCCTTGTAGACAGTTTTTCTTTCAACCGCACAGACCCAATTCTTCAACTTTTTTTTTTCTTTTTCTTTTTTTAAGTTTTTGATCTGTGTTTTTGTTCTACGATGAAACAAATTGCAACAGATAGTTGTAAATGAAAAAAAAATTAAAAATTATGCAGATAAAAATATTATAAAAATTGAACAGATATATATATACTGGATTATATCTGAGAAAGTATTTCAACAGATAGAGAGAAAGAACAAAAGAGAGAGAAAGAAAGATTGCAACAGATCCTGATTTGGTGTATTTCATCAGATAATAAAATTGAACAGATAAAAATAAATTGAACATTGTGACTGGTTCGTTGAACAGATAAGAAATTTTGGATAGATATTTGAACAGATAAGAGATTAAAATTGAATTGATAATAAAATCTAGAAAAAATTTTGAAAAGATAGGGAAAAAAAGTGAACAGAGAGTGAAATTTTTTGAATATATAGACAAAAAAAATAATTAAACACTTAAATGTAAATTTGAACATACAGAAAAAAAATTCAACAGATAAATTAAGGAGTAAAATTGAAAACAAAACGTTTTTAAAAACAAACAAAAGGACTTCTGACCAAATTATTTTACTCAATACCTGCAGAGGACCATCGGAGGAGAAGACTCCATTGATCCAGCTCGTTATGGATAGTTTTTTTTTTCAAGCACACAGACCCAATTCTTCAAATTTTTTTTTTTTTTAAGTTTTTGATCTGTGTTGTTGTTCTACGATGAAACAATAGCAATAGATAGTTGTAAATAAAAAAAAATATTTAAAATTAAGCCGATAAAAATATTAAAAAAATTGAACAGATATGTATCTCCTGGATTATATGTGAGAAAGAATTTTAACAGATAGAGAGAAACAACAAAAGAGAGAGGAAGAAAGATTGCAACAGATCATGATTTGGTGTATTTCAACAGATAATAAAATTGAACAGATAAAAATAAATTGAACATTGTGACTGGTTTGTTGAACAGATAAGAAATTTTGGATAGATATTTGAACAGATAAGAGATTAAAGTTGAATTGATAACAAAATCTAGAAAAAAATTTGAAAAGACAGGGAAAAAAAGTGAACAGATAATCAACTTTTTTGAATATATAGACAAAAAAAAATTAAACACAAAAATGTAAATTTGAACAGATAGAAAAAAAATTAACAGATAAATTAAGGAGTAAAATTGAAAACAAAACGTTTTTCAAAACAAATAAAAGGACTTCTCATCAAATTAGTTTACTCATTGCCTACAGAGGCCATCGAAGGAGAAGACTCCATTGATCCAGCTCCTCATGGACAGTTTTTTTTTCAAGCACACAGACCCAATTCTTCAACTTTTTTTTTTTTTTTTAAAGTTTTTGATCTGTGTTGTTGTTCTACGATGAAACAAATTGCAACAGATAGTTGTAAATGAAAAAAAAATTAAAAATTAAACAGATTAAAATATTAAAAAAATTTAACAGATATACATATATACTGGATTATATGTGAGAAAAAATGTCAATAGACAGAGAGAAAGAACCAAAGATAGAGAAAGAAAGATTGCAACAGATCTTGATTTGGTTTATTTCAACAGATAACAAAATTGAACAGATAAAAATAAATTGAATATTGTGACTGGTTCGTTGAACAAAATAAGAAAATTTGGATAGATATTTGAACAGATAAGAGATTAAAATATTATTGATAACTAAATCTAGAATTTTTTTTTGAAAAGATAGGAAAAAAAACTTAACAGATAGTCAACGCTTTTGAATATATAGACAAAAAAAATAATTAAACACTAAAATGTAAATTTGAAAAGATAGGAAAAAAATTCAACAGATAAATTAAGGAGTAAAATTGAAAACAAAACGTCTTTCAAAACAAATAAAATGACTTCTCATCAAATTATTTTACTCAATGCCTGCAGAGAACCATCGGAGGAGAAGACTACATTGATCCAACTTCTTATGGACAGTTTTTTTTTTCAAGCACACAGACCATATTCTTCCACTTTTTTTATATTTTTTTTAAAGATTTTTATCTGTGTTGTTGTTCTACGATGAAACAAATTGCAACAGATAGTTGTAAATGAAAAAAAAATTAAAAATTAAGCAGATAAAAATATTTAAAAAATTGAACAGATATGTATATACTGGATTATATCTGAGAAAGAATTTCAACAGATAGAGAGAAAGAACGAAAGAGAGAGAAAGAAAGATTGCAACAGATCCTGATTTGGTGTATTTCAACAGATAATAAAATTGAACAGATAAAAATAAATTGAACATTGTGGCTGGTTCGTTGAACAGATAAGAAATTTTGGATAGATATTTGAATAGATAAGAGATTAAAATTGAATTGATAACAAAATCTAGAAAAAAATTTGAAAAGATAGGGAAAAAAAGTGAACAGATAGTGAAATTTTTTGAATATATAGACAAAAAAAAATTAAACACTAAAATGTAAATTTGAACAGATAGAACAAAAAATCAACAGATAAATTAAGGAGTAAAATTGAAAACAAAACGTCTTTCAAAAAAAATAAAAGGACTTCTCATCAAATTATTTTACTCAATGCCTGCAGAGACCATCGGAGGAGAAGACTCCATTGATCCAGCTCCTTGTGGACAGTTTTTTTTTTCAACCACACAGGCCCAATTCATCAACTTTTTTTTTCTTTTTTTTAAGTTTTTGATCTGTATTGTTGTTCTACGATGAAACAAATTGCAACAGATAGTTGTAAATGAAAAAAAAATAAAAATTATGCAGATAAAAATAATAAAAAAATTGAATAGATATATATATACTGGATTTTATCTGAGAAAGTATTTCAACTGATAGAGAGAAAGAACCAAAGATTGAGAAAGAAAGATTGCAACAGATCCTGATTTGGTGTATTTCAACAGATAATAAAATTGAACAGATAAAAATAAATTGAACATTGTGACTAGGTCGTTGAACAGATAAGAAATTTTGGATAGGTATTTGAACAGATAAGAGATTAAAATTGAATTGATAATAAAATCTAGAAAAAAATTTGAAAAGATAGGGAAAAAAAGTGAACAGATAGTGAAATTTTTTGAATATATAGACAAAAAAAATAATTAAACACTTAAATGTAAATTTGAACATATTGAAAGAATAATTCAACAGATAAATTAAGGAGTAAAATTGAAAACAAAACGTCTTTCAAAACAAACAGAAGGATTTCTAACCAAATTATTTTACTCAATACCTGCAGAGGACCATCGGAGGAGAAGACTCCATTGATCCAGCTCCACATGGATAGTTTTTTTTTTCAAGCACACAGACCCAATTCTTCAACTTTTTTTTTTTTTAAGTTTTTGATCTGTGTTGTTGTTCTACGATGAAACAATAGCAACAGATAGTTGTAAATAAAAAAAAATATTTAAAATTAAGCAGATAAAAATATTAAAAAAATTGAACAGATATGTATATACTGTATTATATGTGGGAAAGAATTTCAACAGATAGAGAGAAAGAACAAAAGAGAGAGAAAGAAAGATTGCAACAGATCATGATTTGGTGTATTTCAGCAGATAATAAAATTGAACAGATAAAAATAAATTGAACATTGTGACTGGTTTGTTGAACAGATAAGAAATTTTGGATAGATATTTGAACAGATAAGAGATTAAAGTTGAATTGATAACAAAATCTAGAAAAAAATTTGAAAAGAGAAGGAAAAAAAGTGAACAGATAATCAACTTTTTTGAATATATAGACAAAAAAAAATTAAACACTAAAATGTAAATTTGAACAGATAGAAAAAAAAATCAACAGATAAATTAAGGAGTAAAATTGAAAACAAAACGTCTTTCAAAACAAATAAAAGGACTTCTCATCAAATTATTTTACTCATTGCCTACAGAGGCCATCGGAGGAGAAGACTCCATTGATCCAGCTCCTTATGGACAGTTTTTTTTTTCAAGCACAAAGACCCAATTCTTCAACTTTTTTTTTTTTTTTTTTTTAAGTTTTTGGTCTGTGTTGTTGTTCTACGATGAAACAAATTGCAACAGATAGTTGTAAATGAAAAAAAAAATAAAAATTATACAGATTAAAATATTAAAAGAATTGAACAGATATATATACTGGATTATATGTGAGAAAGAATGTCAATAGATAGAGAGAAAGAACCAAAGATAGAGAAAGAAAGATTGCAACAGATCTTGATTTGGGGTATTTCAATAGATAATAAAATTGAACAGATAAAAATAAATTGAATATTGTGACTGGTTCGTTGAACAAATAAGAAAATTTGGATAGATATTTGAACAGATAAGAGATTAAAATATTATTGATAACTAAATCTAGAATTTTTTTTTCAAAAGATAGGAAAAAAAACTTAACAGATAGTTAACGTTTTTGAATATATAGACAAAAAAAATAATTAAACACTAAAATGTAAATTTGAAAAGATAGGAAAAAAAATTCAACAGATAAATTAAGGAGTAAAATTGAAAACAAAACGTCTTTCAAAACAAATAAAATGACTTCTCATCAAATTATTTTACTCAATGGCTGCAGAGAACAATCGGAGGAGAAGACTCCATTGATCCAACTTCTTATGGACAGTTTTTTTTTTCAAGCACACAGACCATATTCTTCCACTTTTTTTTTATATTTTTTTTAAGATTTTTATCTGTGTTGTTGTTCTACGATGAAACAAATTGCAACATATAGTTGTAAATGAAAAAAAAAAGTAAAAATTAAGCAGATAAAAATATTTAAAAAATTGAACAGATATGTATATACTGGATTATATCTGAGAAAGAATTTCTACAGATAGAGAGAAAGAACCAAAGAGAGAGAAAGAAAGATTGCAACAGATCCTGATTTGGTGTATTTCAACAGATAATAAAATTGAACAGATAAAAATATATTGAACATTGTAACTGGTTCGTTGAACAGATAAGAAATTTTGGATAGATATTTGAACAGATAAGAGATTAAAATTGAATTGATTACAAAATCCAGAAAAAAATTTGAAAAGATAGGGAAAAAAAGTGAACAGATAGTCAACTTTTTTGAATATATAGACAAAAAAAAAATTAAACACTAAAATGTAAATTTGAACAGGTAGAAAAAAAAAATCAACAGATAAATTAAGGAGTAAAATTGAAAACAAAACGTCTTTCAAAAAAAATAAAAGGACTTCTCATCAAATTATTTTACTCAATGCCTGCAGAGACCATCGGAGGAGAAGACTCCATTGATCCAGCTCCTTGTGGACAGTTTTTTTTTCAACCACACAGACCCAATTCTTCAACTTTTTTTTCTTTTTTTTTTAAGTTTTTGATCTGTGTTGTTGTTATACGATGAAACAAATTGCAACAGATAGTTGTAAATGAAAAAAAAATTAAAAATTATGCAGATAAAAATATTAAAAAAATTGAACAGATATATATATACTGGATTATATCTGAGAAAGTATTTCAACAGATAGAGAGAAAGAACCAAAGAGAGGGAAAGAAATATTGCAACAGATCCTGATTTGGTGTATTTCAACAGATAATAAAATTGAACAGATAAAAATAAACTGAACATTGTGACTGGTTCGTTGAACAGATAAGAAATTTTGGATAGATATTTGAACAGATAAGAGATTAAAATTGAATTGATAATAAAATCTAGAAAAAAATTTGAAAAGATAGGGAAAAAAAGTGAACAGATAGTGAAATTTTTTGAATATATAGACAAAAAAAATAATTAAACCCTTAAATGTAAATTTGAACATATAGAAAAAAAAATTCAACAGATAAACTAAGGAGTAAAATTGAAAACAAAACGCCTTTCAAAACAAACAAAAAGACTTCTGACCAAATTATTTTACTCAATACCTGCAGAGGACCATCGGAGGAGAAGACTCCATTGATCCATCTCCTTATGGATAGTTTTTTTTTTTCAAGCACACAGACCCAATTCTTCCACTTTTTCTTTTTTTTTTTTTTTTAAAGTTTTTGATCTGTGTTGTTGTTCTACGATGAAACAATAGCAACATATAGTTGTAAATAAAAAAAAATATTTAAAATTAAGCAGATAAAAATATTAAAAAAATTGAACAGATATGTATATACTGTATTATATGTGACAAAGAATTTCAACAGATAGAGAGAAAGAACAAAAGAGAGAGAAAGAAAGATTGCAACAGATCATGATTTGGTGTATTTCAACAGATAATAAAATTGAACAGATAAAAATAAATTGAACATTGTAACTGGTTTGTTGAACAGATAAGAAATTTTGGATAGATATTTGAACAGATAAGAGATTAAAGTTGAATTGATAACAAAATCTAGAAAAAAATTTGAAAAGACAGAGAAAAAAAGTTAACAGATAATCAACTTTTTTGAATATATAGACAAAAAAAAAATTAAACACTAAAATGTAAATTTGAACAGATAAAAAAAAAATCAACAGATAAAGTAAGGAGTAAAATTGAAAACAAAACGTCTTTCAAAACAAATAAAAGGACTTCTCATCAAATTATTTTGCTCATTGCCTACAGAGACCATCGGAGGAGAAGACTCCATTGATCCAGCTCCTTATGGACAGTTTTTTTTTCAAGCACAAAGAACCAATTCTTCAACTTTTTTTTTTTTTTTTTTTAAGTTATTGATCTGTGTTGTTGTTCTACGATAAAACAAATTGCAACAGATAGTTGTAAATGAAAAAAAAATTAAAAATTAAACAGATTAAAATATTAAAAGAATTGAACAGATATATATATACTGGATTATATGTGAGAAAGAATGCCAATAGATAGAGAGAAAGAACCAAAGATAGAGAAAGAAAGATTGCAACAGATCTTGATTTGGTGTATTTCAACAGATAATAAAATTGCACAGATAAAAATAAATTGAATATTGTGACTGGTTTGTTGAACAAATAAGAAAATTTGGATAGATATTTGAACAGATAAGAGATTAAAATATTATTGATAACTAAATCTAGATTTTTTTTTTGAAAAGATAGGAAAAAAAACTTAACAGATAGTTAACGTTTTGGAATATATAGACAAAAAAAATAATTAAACACTAAAATGTAAATTTGAAAAGATAGGAAAAAAATTCAACAGATAAATTAAGGAGTAAAATTAAAAACAAAACGTCTTTCAAAACAAATAAAATGACTTCTCATCAAATTATTTTACTCAATGCCTGCAGAGAACCATCGGAGGAGAAGACTCCATTGATCCAACTTCTTATGGACAGTTTTTTTTTTCAAGCACACAGACCATATTCTTCCACTTTTTTTTATATTTTTTTTTAAGATTTTTATCTGTGTTGTTGTTCTACGATGAAACAAATTGCAACAGATAGTTGTAGATGAAAAAAAAAATTAAAAATTAAGTAGATAAAAATATTTAAAAAATTGAACAGATATGTATATACTGGATTATATCTGAGAAAGAATTTCAACGGATAGAGAGAGAGAACCAAAGAGAGAGAAAGAAAGATTGCAACATATCCTGATTTGGTGTATTTCAACAGATAATAAAATTGAACAGATAAAAATAAATTGAACATTGTGGCTGGTTCGTTTAACAGATAAGAAATTTTGGATACATATTTGAACAGATAAGAGATTAAAATTGAATTGATAAAAAAATCTAGAAAAAAATTTGAAAAGATAGGGAAAAAAAGTGAACAGATAGTCAACTTTTTTGAATATATAGACAAAAAAAATTAAACACTAAAATGTAAATTTGAACAGATAGAAAAAAAAAATCAACAGATAAATTAAGGAGTAAAATTGAAAACAAAACATCTTTCAAAAAAAATAAAAGGACTTCTCATCAACTTATTTTACTCAATGCCTGCAGAGACCATCGGAGGAGAAGACTCCATTGATCCAGCTCCTTGTGGTCAGTTTTTTTTTCAACCACACAGACCCAATTCTTCAACTTTTTTTTCTTTTTTTTTTAAGTTTTTGATCTGTGTTGTTGTTCTGCGATGAAACAAATTGCAACAGATAGTTATAAATGAAAAAAAAATTAAAAATTATGCAGATAAAAATATTAAAAAAATTGAACAGATATATATATACTGGATTATATCTGAGAAAGTATTTCAACAGATAGAGAGAAAGAACCAAAGAGAGAGAAAGAAATATTGCAACAGATCCTGATTTGGTGTATTTCAACATATAATAAAATTGAACAGATAAAAATAAATTGAACATTGTGACTGGTTCGTTGAACAGATAAGAAATTTTGGATACATATTTGAACAGATAAGAGATTAAAATTGAATTGATAATAAAATCTAGAACAAAATTTGAAAAGATAGGGAAAAAAAGTGAACAAATAGTCAACTTTTTTGAATATATAGACAAAAAAAATTAAACACTAAAATGTAAATTTGAACAGATAGAAAAAAAAAATCAACAGATAAATTAAGGAGTAAAATTGAAAACAAAACGTCTTTCAAAAAAAATAAAAGGACTTCTCATCAAATTATTTTACTTAATGCCTACAGAGGACCATCGGAGGAGAAGACTCCATTGATCCAGCTCCTTACGGATAGTTTTTTTTTCCAGCACACAGACCCAATTCTTCCACTTTTTTTTCTTTTTTTTTTTAAGTTTTTGATCTGTGTTGTTGTTCTACGATGAACAATAGCAACAGATAGTTGTAAATAAAAAAAAATATTTAAAATTAAGCAGATAAAAATATTTAAAAAATTGAACAAATATGTATATACTGGATTATATGTGAGAAAGAATTTCAACAGATAGAGAGAAAGAACAAAAGAGAGAGAAAGAAAGATTGCAACAGATCATGATTTGGTGTATTTCAACAGATAATAAAATTGAAAAGATAAAATAAATTGAACATTGTGACTGGTTTGTTGAACAGATAAGAAATTTTGGATAGATATTTGAACTGATAAGAGATTAAAGTTGAATTGATAACAAAATGTAGAAAAAAATTTGAAAAGACAGGGAAAAAAAGTGAACAGATAATCAACTTTTTTGAATATATAGACAAAAAAAAAATTAAACACTAAAATGTAAATTTGAACAGATAGAAAAAAAATCAACAGATAAATTAAGGAGTAAAATTGAAAACAAAACGTTTTTCAAAACAAATAAAAGGACTTCTCATTAAATTATTTTACTCATTGCCTACAGAGACCATCGGAGGAGAAGACTCCATTGATCCAGCTCCTTATGGACAGTTTTTTTTTTCAAGCACAAAGACCCAAGTCTTCAACTTTTTTTTTTTTTTTATTTTTAAGTTTTTGATCTGTGCTGTTGTTCTACGATGAAACAAATTGCAACAGATAGTTGTCAATGAAAAAAAAATTAAAAAATTAAGCAGATAAAAATATTTAAAAAATTGAACAGATATATATAAACTGGATCATATGTGAGAAAGAATTTCAACAGATAGAGAGAAAGAACCAAAGAGAGAGAAAAAAAAGATTGCAACAGATCCTGATTTGGTGTATTTCAACAGATAATAAAATTGAACAGATAAAAATAAATTGAACATTATGACTGGTTCGTTGAAAAGATAAGAAATTTTGGATAGATATTTGAACAAATAAGAGATTAAAATTGTATTGATAACAAAATCTAGAAAAAAATTTGAAAAGATAGGGAAAAAAATTGAACAGATAGTCCACTTTTTTGAATATATAGACAAAAAAAATAATTAAACACTAAAATGTTAATTTGGATAGATATAAAAAAAATTCAACTGACAAATTAAGGTGTAAAATTGAAAAAAAACGTCTTTCAGAACAAACAAAAGGACTTCTGACCAAATTATTTTACGCAATGCCTGCAGAGGACCATCGAAGGAGAAGACTCCATTGATCCAGCTCCTTATGTAAAGTTTTTTTTTAAGCACACAGACCCAATTCTACCACTTTTTTTTTTGTTTTTTTTTCTTAAAGTTTTTGATCTGTGTTGTTGTTCTACGATGAAACAAATTGCAACAGATAGTTGTAAATGAAAAAAAAATTAAAAATTAAGCAGATAAAAATAGTAAAAATAATTGAACAGATATATATATACTGGATTATATGTGAGAAATAATTTCAGCAGATAGAGAGAAAGAACCAAAGAGAGAGAAAGAAAGATTGCAACAGATCCTGATTTGGTGTATTTCAACAGATAATAAAATTGAACAGATAAAAATAAATTGAACATTGTGACTGGTTCGTTGAACAGATAAGAAATTTTGGATAGATATTTGAACAAATAAGAGATTAAAATTGAATTGAAAATAAAATCTAGAAAAAAATTTGAAAAGATAGGGAAAAAAATTTAACAGATAGTCAACTTTTTTGAATATATAGACAAAAAAAAAATTAAACACTTAAATGTAAATTTGAACATGTAGAAAAAAAAATTCCATAGATAAATTAAGGAGAAAAATTGAAAACAAAACGTCTTTCAAAAAGAACAAAAGGACTTCTGATCAAATTATTTTACTCAATGCCTGCAGAGGACCATCGGCGAAGAAGACTCCATTGATCCAGCTCCTTATGGACAGTTTTTTTTTTCAAGCACACAGACCCAATTCTTCCACTTTTTTTTTTTTTTTAAAGTTTTTGATCTGTGTTGTTGTTCTACGATGAAACAATAGCAACAGATAGTTGTAAATAAAAAAAATTAAAAATTAAGCAGATAAAAATATTAAAAAAGTTGAACAGATATATATATGCTGAACAATATGTGAGAAAGAATTTCAACGGATAGAGAGAAAGATCCAAAGAGAGAGAAAGAAAGATTGCAACAGATCCTGATTTGGTGTATTTCAACAGATAATAAAATTGCACAGATAAAAATAAATTGAACATTGTGACCGGTTCGTTGAACAGATAAGAAATTTTGGATAGATATTTGAACAGATAAGAGATTAAAATTGAATTGATAACAAAATCTAGAAAAAAAAATTGAAAAGACAGAGAAAAAAAGTGAACAGAGAGTCATCTTTTTTGAATATATAGACAAAAATAAAATTAAACAGTGAAATATAAATTTGAACATATAGAAAAAAAAATTCAACAGATAAATTAAGGAGTACAATTGAAACAAAACGTCTTTCAAAACAAATAAAAGGACTTCTCATCAAATTATTTTACTCAATGCTTGTAGAGAACCATCGGAGGAGAAGATTCCATTGATCCAGCTCCTTATGGACAGTTTTTTTTTTTTCAACCACACAGACCATATTCTTTCATTTTTTTTTTTTTTTTTAAGTTTTTGATCTGTGTTGTTGTTCTACGATGAAACAAATTGCAACAGACAGTTGAAAATGAAAAAAAAAATTAAAAAATTAAGCAGATAAAAATATTTAAAAAATTGAACAGATATATATACTGGATCATATGTGAGAAAGAATTTCAACAGATAGAGAGAAAGAACCAAAGAGAGAGAAAAAAAGATTGCAACAGATCCTGATTTGGTGTATTTCAACAGATAATAAAATTGAACAAATAAAAATAAATTGAACATTGTGACTGGTTCGTTGAAAAGATAAGAAATTTTCGATAGATATTTGAACAAATAAGAGATTAAAATTGTATTGATAACAAAATCTAGAAAAAAATTTGAAAAGATAGGGAAAAAAATTGAACAGATAGTCCACTTTTTTGAATATATAGACAAAAAAAATAATTAAACACTAAAATGTTAATTTGGATAGATATAAAAAAAATTCAACAGACAAATTAAGGTGTAAAATTGAAAACAAAACGTCTTTCAGAACAAACAAAAGGACTTCTGACCAAATTATTTTACTCAATGCCTGCAGAGGACCATCGGAGGAGAAGACTCCATTGATCCAGCTCCTTATGTAAAGTTTTTTTTTTTAAGCACACAGACCCAATTCTTCCACTTTTTTTTTGTTTTTTTTCTTAAAGTTTTTGATCTGTGTTGTTGTTCTACGATGAAACAAATTGCAACAGATAGTTGTAAGTGAAAAAAAAATTAAAAATTAAGCAGATAAAAATAGTAAAAATAATTGAACAGATATATATATACTGGATTATATGTGAGAAAGAATTTCAACAGATAGAGAGAGAGAACCAAAGAGAGAGAAAGAAAGATTGCAACAGATCCTGATTTGGTGTATTTCAACAGATAATAAAATTGAACAAATAAAAATAAATTGAACATTGTGACTGGTTCGTTGAAAAGATAAGAAATTTTCGATAGATATTTGAACAAATAAGAGATTAAAATTGTATTGATAACAAAATCTAGAAAAAAATTTGAAAAGATAGGGAAAAAAATTGAACAGATAGTCCACTTTTTTGAATATATAGACAAAAAAAATAATTAAACACTAAAATGTTAATTTGGATAGATATAAAAAAAATTCAACAGATAAATTAAGGAGTAAAATTGAAAACAAAACGTCTTTCAAAACAAATAAAACGACTTCTCATCAAATTATTTTACTCAATACCTGCAGAGAGCCATCGGTGGAGAAGACTCCATTGATCCAATTTCTTATGGAAAGTTTTTTTTTTTCAAGCACACAGACCATATTCTTGCACTTTTTTTTTTTTTGTATTTTTTTTAAGTTTTTGATCTGTGTTGTTGTTCTACGATGAAATAAATTGCAACAGATAGTTGTAAATGAAAAAAAAATTAAAAATTAAGCAGATAAAAATATTAAAAAGATTGAACAGATATATATATATACTGGATTGTATCTGAGAAATAATTTCAACAGATAGAGAAAAAGAAGCAAAGAGAGAGAAAGAAAGATTGCAACAGATCCTGATTTGGTGTATTTCAACAGATAATAAAATTGAACAGATAAAAATAAATTGAACATTGTGACTACTTCGTTGAACAGATAAAAAATTTTGGATAGATATTTGAACAGATAAGAGATTAAAATTGAATTGATAATAAAATCTAGAAACAAATTTGAAAAGATAGGAAAAAAAAGTGAACAGACAGTCAACTTTTTTGAATATATAGACCAAAAAAAATAATTAAACACTTAAATGTAAATTTAAACATATAGAAAAAAAAATTCAACAGATAAATTAAAGAGTAAAAATTGAAAACAAAACGTCTTTCAAAACAAACAAAACGACTTCTGACCAAATTATTTTACTCAATGCCTGCAGACGACCATCGGAGGAGAAGACCCCATCGATCCAGCTCCTTATGGACAGTTTTTTTTTTCTAGCACACAGACGCAATTCTACCACTTTATCTTCTTTTTTTAAAAAAAAAAAAAAAAAAATCTTTGTTGTTGTTCTACGATGAAGATAATTGCAACAGATAGTTGTAAATGAAAAAAAAATTAAAAATTAAGCAGATAAAAATAATAAAAAAATTTAGCAGATATATATATACTGGATTTTATGTGAGAAAGAATTTCAACAGATAGAGAGAAATAACCAAAGAGAGAGAAAGAAAGATTGCAACAGATCCTGATTTAGTGTATTTGAACAGATAATAAAATTGAACAGATAAAAATAAATTAAACATTTGTGACTGGTTTGTTGAACATATAAGAAATTTTGAATAGATATTTGAACAGGTAAGAGATTAAAATTGTATTGATAACAAAAATTAGAAAAAAATTTGAAAAGATAGGAAAAAAAAGTGAACAGATAGTCAACTTTTTTGAATATATAGACAAAAACAAAATTAAACACTAAAATGTAAATTTGAACAGATAGAAAAAAAATTCAACAGATAAATTAAAGGGTCAAATTGAAAACAAAACGTTTTTCAAAACAAATAAAACGACTTCTCATCAAATTATTTTACTCAATGCCTGCAGAGAACCATCGGAGGAGAAAACTCCATTGATCCAACTTCTTATGGACAGTTTTTTTGTTTTCAAGTGCACAGACCATATTCTTCCACTTTTTTTTTTATATATTTTTTTTAAGTTTTTGATATGTGTTGTTGTTCTACGATGAAACAAATTGCAACAGATAGTGGTAAATGAAAAAAAAAATTAAAAGTTAAGCAGATAAAAATATTAAAAAGATTGAACAGATATATATATACTGGATTATATCTGAGAAAGAATTTCAACAGATAGAGAGAAAGAACCAAAGAGAGAGAAAAAAAGATTGCAACAGATCCTGATTTGATGTATTTCAACAGATAATAAAATTGAACAGATAAAAATAAATTGAACATTGTGACTGGTTCGTTGAACATATAAGAAATTTTGGATAGATATTTGAACAGATAGGAGATTAAAATTGAATTCATAATAAAATCTAGAAAAAAATTTAAAAAGATTCGGAAAAAAAGTGAACAGACAGTCAACTTTATTGAATATATAGACAAAAAAAAATAATTACACACTTAAATGTAAATTTTAGCATATAGAAAAAAACAATTCAACAGATAAATTGAGGAGTAAAATTGAAAACAAAACGTCTTTCAAAACAAACAAAAGGACATCTGACCAAATTATTTTACTCAATGCCTGCAGAGGCCCATCGAAGGAGAAGACTCCATTGATCCAGCTCCTTGTGGACAGATTTTTTTTTTCAAGCACACAGACCCAATTCTACAACTCTTTTTTTTTTTTTAAAGTTTTTGATATGTGTTGTTGTTCTACGACGAAAAAAATTGCAACAGATAATTGTAAATGAAAAAAAAAATTAAAAATTAAGCAGATAAAAATATAAAAAAAATTGAACAGATATATATATACTGTATTATATGTGGGAAAGAATTTCAACAGATAGAGAGAAAGAACCAAAGATAGAGAAAGAAAGATTGCAACAGATCCTGATTTGGTGTATTTCAACAGATAATAAAATTGAACAGATAAAAATAAATTGAACATTGTGACCGGTTCGTTGAACAGATAAGAAATTTTGGATAGATATTTGAACAAATAAGAGATTAAAATTGAATTGATAACAAAATCTAGAAAAAAATTTGAAAAGACAGTGAAAAAAAAGTGAACAGATAGTCATCTTTTTTGAATATATAGACAAAAAAAAATTAAACAGTGAAATATAAATTTGAACATATAGAAAAAAAAATTCAACAGATAAATGAAAGAGTACAATTGAAAACAAAACGTCTTTCAAAACAAATAAAGGGACTTCTCATCAAATTATTTTACTCAATGCTTGCAGAGAACCATCGGAGGAGAAGATTCCATTGATCCAGCTCCTTATGGACAGTTGTTTTTTTCAACCACGCAGACCATATTCTTCCACTTCTTTTTTTTTTTAAAGTTTTTTATCTGTGTTGTTGTTCTACGATGAAACAAATTGCAACAGATAGTTGTAAATGAAAAAAAAATTAAAAAATTAAGCAGATAAAAATATTTAAAAAATTGAACAGATATATATACTGGATCATATGTGAGAAAGAATTTCAACAGATAGAGAGAAAGAACCAAAGAGAGAGAAAAAAAGATTGCAACAGATCCTGATTTGGTGTATTTCAACAGATAATAAAATTGAACAGATAAAAATAAATTGAACATTGTGACTGGTTTGTTGAAAAGATAAGAAATTTTGGATAGATATTTGAACAAATAAGAGATTAAAATTGTATTGATAACAAAATCTAGAAAAAAATTTGAAAAGATAGGGAAAAAAATTGAACAGATAGTCCACTTTTTTGAATATATAGACAAAAAAAATAATTAAACACTAAAATGTTAATTTGGATAGATATAAAAAAAATTCAACAGACAAATTAAGGAGTAAAATTGAAAACAAAACGTCTTTCAGAACAAACAAAAGGACTTCTGACCAAATTATTTTACTCAATGCCTGCAGAGGACCATCGGAGGAGAAGACTCCATTGATCCAGCTCCTTATGCCAAGTTTTTTTTTAAGCACACAGACCAAATTCTTTCACTTTTTTTTTTTTTTCTTAAAGTTTTTGATCTGTGTTGTTGTTCTACGATGAAACAAATTGCAACAGATAGTTGTAAATGAAAAAAAAAATAGAAATTAAGCAGATAAAAATAACAAAAATAATTGAACAGATATATATATACTGGATTATATGTGAGAAAGAATTTCAACAGATAGAGAGAAAGAACCAAAGAGAGAGAAAGAAAGATTGCAACAGATCCTGATTTGGTGTATTTCAACAGATAATAAAATTAAACAGATAAAAATAAATTGAACATTGTGACTGGTTTGTTGAACAGATAAGAAATTTTGGATAGATATTTGAATAAATAAGAGATTAAAATTGAATTGATAACAAAATCTAGAAAAAACTTTGAAAAGATAGGGAAAAAAATTGAACAGATAGTCAACTTTTTTGAATATATAGACAAAAAAAAAATTAAACACTAAAATGTAAATTTGAACAGACAGAAAAAAAATTCAATAGATAAATTAAGGAGTAAAATTGAAAAGAAAACATCTTTCAAAACAAATAAAAGGACTTATCATCAAATTATTTTACTCAATGCCTGCAGAGAACCATCGGAGGATAAGATTCCATTGATCCAGCTCCATATGGGCAGTTTTTTTTTTAACCACACAGACCATATTCTTCCACTTTTTTTTTTTTTTTTTTTTTTTTTTAAAGTTTTTGATCTGTGTTGTTGTTCTACCTACGATGAAACAAATTGCAACAGATAGTTGTAAATGAAAAAAAATTAAAAATTAAGCAGATAGAAATATTAAAAAAATTGAACAGATATATATACTGGATTATATGTGAGAAAGAATTTCAACAGATAGAGAGAAAGAACCAAAGAGAGGGAAAGAAAGATTGCAACAGATCCTGATTTGGTGTATTTCAACAGATAATAAAATTGAACAGATAAAAATAAATTGAACATTGCGACTGGTTCGTTGAACATATAAGAAATTTTTGATAAATATTTGAACAGATAAGAGATTAAAATTGAATTGATAATAAGATTTAGAAAAAAATTTGAAAAGATAGGAAAAAAAGTGAATAGATAGTCAACTTTTTTGAATATATAGACAAAAGAAAAATAATTAAACACTTAAATATAAATTTGAACATATAGAAAAAAAAAAATTCAACAGAAAAATTAAGGAGTAAAATTGAAAATAAAACGTCTTTCAAAACAAACAAAAGGACTTATGACCAAATTCTTTTACTCAATGCCTGCAGAGGACCATCGGAGGAAAAGACTCCATTGATCCAGCTCCTTATGGACAGTTTTTTTTTTCAAACACACGGACCCAATTCTTCCTCTTTTTTTTTTTTAATTTTTTTTTGATCTGTGTTGTTGTTCTACGATGAAACAAATTGCAACAGATAGCTGTAAATGAAAAAAAATTTAAAAATTAAGCAGATAAAAATATTAAAAAAATTGAACAGATATATATATACTGGATTATATGTGAGAAAGAATTTCAACAGATAGAGAGAAAGAACCAAAGAGAGAGAAAGAAAGATTGCAACAGATCCTGATTTGGTGTATTTCAACAGATAATAAAATTGAACAGATAAAAATAAATTGAACACTGTGACTGGTTTGTTGAACAGATAAGAAATTTTGGATAGAATTTTGAACAGATAAGAGATTAAAATTGAATTGATAATAAAATCTAGAAAGAAATTTGAAAACATAAGGAAAAAAAGTGAACAGATAGAAAAAAAAATTCATTAGATAAATTAAGGAGTAAAATTGAAAACAAAACGTCTTTCAAAACGAACAAAACGACTTCTGACCAAATTATTTTACTCAATGCCTGCAGAGGACCATCGGATGAGAAGACTCCATTGATCCAGCTCCTTATGTGTCACGACCCCAAACCGCCCCTAGTAGAATGGTGCCGTGATGGCCAGTAATCCGAGATTACCGAAGGCCAACTTTCAAAACTCACACACAATCCGAGTATAATATATGGGGCTTACATGCGCGGAAGCAATATATGTAAATCTAACTAGTCCATAAGAGCTGTGCATATGTCAAATGAAATGGCATACATCTTAATATAACTTTACAACTTGGATATAAGCAAACAAATATACATATTACATCTTAACAAAAGGGCTTCTCAAGCCGACATAACAAATCACAAGACAAGGGACATAATCTTCAAGGTTGCCGACGTCCTCAACGCCGACCTAACATGCATACAAAACATCGGCACAGAAAGAAACACCTCGGCGAAGCCGACTTCTAGCTCGGAACCTACATATATATAGAGAGGGTGAGTCTGGAAACTCAGTGAATGGTACAAGTAATAAAGGGTTTAAATGAATGATCCCCGAGGTTCTTGTCAAAGCAATACATACAACATAACTTGTTCAAAACATGTACTTGGCAGAACTTATTTCAAAACATTCTTGGCATAACTTGTGACAAAACATATACTTGAGCTTTCGAAACTTGCTTACTTACTTATCAAAACATAGGCTGAATCATACACATCAATCTCAACCTTCCAAAACATATACTTGGCACCCGTTCATAGACCGTCGGTGACAAGCTCACCCGTTCATAGACCGTCGGTGACAAGCTCACCCGTTCATAGACCGTCGGTGAGGGCTATCCGTTCATAGACCGTCGATAGCCGATGCTTTCAAACATGGGTGCTACATAGGCTTAACGTCCCCTAGCACGAAAGGACGATGCTACTTGGGCTTAGAGTCCCCTAGCATGGGAGGACTTTCCAAGAATGCCGTCCAAAACATATCTAATTACTTGATGCGTAAAACTTATACTTGATATTCAAAGTAGGGATAATCATTCATGCTTAACAAATACTTTTCAAAACAAAGCAAAGCAAAGCCTTAACAAAACGTTATAACATAGCTTTATTAAAAATACCACTCACATAGTTCTTGGGACGACGGGGTCAAGGCAAAAGTCCAGGTCCTACAAACACATGGCAAAGTCCACTGAACATACTTCTCAAAACAAGTCTCACATAAATGCAAATGATCTCGGAAAACATGCTGGAAGTCGAAACACTGTTGTACATGTCAATGAGACATGCTGGGCACCAACCTGGTCTATGCCGAAGTCCCACACCTCCTGGCCGAGGTGTGGTCACTTGGGCTTCGGCGTGCGGCTGCATGCCGAGGTTCATGCAAGACAAACCAAAGATGCAAGTGATCATGCAAAGTAGGCCAAGGTGAGATACGATGCTCGGCCTAAGTGTAAAGTCTAGGTAAGAGTGATCTCGGCGGCTACACTTCGGAAAGTGAAGCCTGGAGATCTGGGTTTCCACCCGTGAAGAACATGAAGAACATGAACATGAATCATGAAGAACATGAATGCCAAAATCATCATTTCCTTTATTCAAAAATCTGGATTTTCATGCTATGAGTTCGAAAACATGGACCTGGGCACCCATACTGGAAAATCATGGGAAAACAAACATGAAAACATGCATCTTGGCATGAGCTTTCGGATCAAAACATGACTTTTCTTGAAGAACACTTGAACACCATTTTCTTTTTCTAAAACCGAACTTCAAAACGATGCATGGCTTTCAAAACATATTCAATCATGCAATGCGATGACATAAACGTAAGGAACGTCATAAGCAGATCAAGAATCTAACCTTAGAACACGGATCTAACGGTTCGATCTCTAGGGATCAAGCTCGAAACTCTACTCTCTCTCTAGAACTCCTTCTCCCTCTTCTAGAGCTTCTCTCTCTTCTCCCAAAACCAAGATATAACAAAAATGATGGGTTTCTCTCTCTGCCGGCTGATATAACATTCAGCTCGGACACGTGGCAACAGTTGGTTGGTTCTTCTCAAAAAGGTGACTGACTGACAAGACAAGTCTATGACAAAGCGTATCTAACAAGCTACACAGCAAAACACTCCGGCCAGGAATGACATCGGCAAAGGACAAGGCATCGGCAAGCAAAGGACAATGACCTCGGCTAAGAACAAGACTTCGGCCACTGAGGTAACAATGATCTCGGCTAGGAAGGACAACACTTGACTAAGCTGTGCCACACCTCGCCTAGATGTGCCACACCTCGGTCTAGGTCATACCACTCCAGGACAAGATCACTTCGGTACAAAGATGACATCTCGGCCCAGATAATACACATCTCGGCCTTAGCGTTACACACCTCGGCCCAGATGATAATCATCTCAGCCAATATGCTAGGGCAAGGTGGAGGTCAGGCAAAGTAGTTCTAGACTCAGAATGACCTTGGCTTGGAAATGATCTAGGCTTAACATAACTAGGCTTCACATAACTTAGGCTTAGCATAGCAAGGGAAGAACAAGGCATACATATACACTTAGGCAAATCAAATACGTACAGAACAAGGCACAATTCATGATACAAATCTTAACATGGCAAATCATATGAATGCATGCAAGCATGTCTAAGGCATGAAAATGTGGGTCCTTACATTATGTGCAGTTTTTTTTTTAAGCAGACAGACCCAATTCTTCCACTTTTTTTTTTTTTTTTTTTTTTTTTAAGTTTTTGACCTGTGTTGTTGTTCTACGATGAAACAAATTGCAACAGATAGTTGCAAATGAAAAAAAAATTAAAAATTAAGCTGATAAAAATAATAAAAAAATTGAACAGATATATATACTGGATTATATGTGTGAAAGAATTTCAAGAGATAGAGAGAAAGAACCAAAGAGAGAGAAAGAAAGATTGCAACAGATCCTGATTTGGTGTATTTCAACAGATAATAAAATTGAACAGATAAAAATAAGTTGAACATTGTGACTGGTTTGTTGAACAGATAAGAAATGTTGGATAGATATTTGAACAGATAAGAGATTAAAATTGTATTGATAACAAAATCTAGAAAAAAATTTGAAAAGATAGGGAAAAAAGTGAACAGATAGTCAATTTTTTTGAATATATAGACCAAAAAAAATAATTAAACACTAAAATGTAAATTTGAACAGATAGAAAAAAAATTCAACAGATAAATTAAGGAGTAAAATTGAAAACAAAACGTCTTTCAAAACAAATAAAACGACTTCTTATCAAATTATTTTACTCAATGCCTGCAGAGAACCATCGGAGGAGTAGACTCCATTGATCCAACTTCTTATGGACAGTTTTTTTTTCAAGCACACAGACCATATTCTTCTACTTTTTTTTTTTTATATTTTTTATTAAGTTTTTGATCTGTGTTGTTGTTCTACGATGAAACAAATTGCAATAGATAGTTGTAAATGAAAAAAAAATTTAAAAATTAAGCAGATAAAAATATTAAAAAGATTGAACCGATATATATGCTGGATTATATCTGAGAAAGAATTTCCACAGATAGAGAGAAAGAACCAAAGAGAGATAAAGAAAGATTGCAACAGATACTGATTTGGTGTATTTCAACAGATAATAAAATTGAACAGATAAAAATAAATTGAACATTGTGACTGGTTCGTTGAACAGATAAAAAATTTTGGATAGATATTTGAACAGATAAGAGATTAAAATTGAATTGATAATAAAATCTAGAAAAAAATTTGAAAAGATCGGGAAAAAAAGTGAACAGACAGTCAACTTTTTTGAATATATAGACAAAAAAAAAATAATTAAACATTTAAATGTAAATTTAAACATATAGAAAAAAAAATTTCAACAGATAAATTAAGGTGTAAAATTGAAAACAAAACGTTTTTCAAAACAAACCAAAGGACTTCTGACCAAATTATTTTACTAAATGCCCGCAGAGGACCATCGGAGGAGAAGACTCCATTGATCCAGCTCCTTATGGATAGTTTTTTTTTTCAAGCACACAGACCCAATTATTCCACTTTTTTTTTTTTTAAGTTTTTGATCTGTGTTGTTGTTCTACGATGAAACAAATTGCAACAGATAGTTGCAAATGAAAAAAAAATTAAAAATTAAGCTGATAAAAATAATTAAAAAAATTGAACAGATATATATATACTGGATTATATGTGAGAAAGAATTTCAAGAGATAGAGAGAAAGAACCAAAGAGAGAGAAAGAAAGATTGCAACAGATCCTGATTTGGTGTATTTCAACAGACAATAAAATTGAACAGATAAAAATAAATTGAACATTGTGACTGGTTTGTTGAAAAGATAAAACATTTTGGATAGATATTTGAACAGATAAGAGATTAAAATTGAATTGATAATAAAATCTAGAAATAAATTTCAAAAGATAGGGAAAAAAAGTGAACAGACAGTCAACTTTTTTGAATATATAGACCAAAAAAAATAATTAAACACTTAAATATAAATTTGAACATATAGAAAAAAAAATTCAACAGATAAATTAAGGAGTAAAATTGAAAACAAAACGTCTTTCAAAACAAACAAAATGACTTCTCATCAAATTATTTTACTCAATGCCTGCAGAGAACCATCGGAGGAGAAGACTCCATTGATCCAACTTCTTGTGGACAGTTTTTTTTTTCAAGCACACAGACCATATTCTTCCACTTTTTTCTTTTTTTTTTTTTTTTTTTTTTTTTTTTTTTTTTAAGTTTTTGATCTGTGTTGTTGTTCTACGATGAAACAAATTGCAACAGATAGTTGCAAATGAAAAAAAAATTAAAAATTAAGCTGATAAAAATAATTAAAAAAATTGAACAGATATATATATACTGGATTATATGTGAGAAAGAATTTCAAGAGATAGAGAGAAAGAACCAAAGAGAGAGAAAGAAAGATTGCAACAGATCCTGATTTGGTGTATTTCAACAGATAATTAAATTGAACAGATAAAAATAAATTGAACATTGTGACTGGTTTGTTCAACAGATAAGAAATTTTGGATAGATATTTGAACAGATAAGAGATTAAAATTGAATTGATAATAAAATCTAGAAAAAAAATTGAAAAGATAGGGAAAAAAAGTGAACAGATAGTCAACTTTTTTGAATATATAGACAAAAAAAAAATTAAACACTAAAATGTAAATTTGAACAGATAGAAAAAAAAATTCAGCAGATAAATTAAGGAGTAAAATTGAAAACAAAACGTCTTTCAAAACAAACAAAAGGACTTCTGACTAAATTATTTTACTCAATGCATGCAGAGGACCATCGGAGGAGAAGACTCCATTGATCCAGCTCCTTATGTACAGCTTTTTTTTTCAACCACACAGACCATATTCTTCCACTTTTTTTGTTTTATTTTTTTTTTTTAAGTTTTTGATCTGTGTTGTTGTTTTACGATGAAACAAATTGCAACAGATAGTTGTAAGTAAAAAAAAATTAAAAATTAAGCAGATAAAAATATTAAAAAGGTTGAACAGATATATACATACTGGAGTATATCTGAGAAAGAATTTCAACAGATAGAGAGAAAGAACTAAAGAGAGAGAAGGAAAGATTGCAACAGATCTGGATTTGGTGTATTTCAACAGATAATAAAATTGAACAGATAAAAATAAATTGAACATTGTGACTGGTTCGTTGAACAGATAAGAAATTTTGGATAGATATTTGAACAGATAAGAGATTAAAATTGAATTGATAATAAAATCTAGAAAAAATTTTGAAAACATAGGGAAAAAAAGTGAACAGATAGTCAACTTTTTTGAATATATAGACAAAAAAAAATAATTAAACACTTAAATGTAAATTTGAACATATAGAAAAAAAAATCAACAGATAAAGTAAGGAGTAAAATTGAAAACAAAATGTCTTTCAAAACCAACAAAAGGACTTCTGACCAACTTATTTTACTCAATGCCTGCAGAGGACCATCGGAGGAGAAGCCTCCATTGATCCAGCTCCTTATGGACATTTTTTTTTCAAGCACATAGACAAAATTCTTCCACTTTTTTTTTTTTTTTTGATCTGGGTTGTTGTTCTACGATGAAACAAATTGCAACAGATAGTTGTAAATGAAAAAAAAAATTAAAAATTAAACAGATAAAAATATTAGAAAAATTGAACAGGTATATATATACTGGATTATATGTGAGAAAGAATGTCAACAGATAGAGAGAGAGAACCAAAGATAGAGAAAGGAAGATTGCAACAGATCCTGATTTAGTGTATTTCAACAGATAATAAAATTGAACAGATAAAAATAAATTGATCATTGTGACTGGTTCGTTGAACAGATAAGAAATTTTGGATAGATATTTGAACAGATAAGAGATTAAAATTGAATTGATAACAAAATCTAGAAAAAAAATTTGAAATGATAGGAAAAAAAAGTGAACAGATAGTCAACTTTTTTGAATATATAGACAAAAAAAAATAATTAAACACCAAAATATAAATTTGAACAGATAGAAAAAAAAATTAAACAGATAAATTAAGGAGTAAAATGGAAAACAAAACGTCTTTCAAAACAAATAAAAGGACTTCTCATCAAATTATTTTACTCAATGCCAGCAGAGAACCATCGGAGGAGAAGACTACATTGATCCAGCTCCTTATAGACAGTTTTTTTTTCAAGCACACAAACCCAATTCTTTCACTTTTTTTTTTTTTTAAAGTTTTTGATCTGTGTTGTTGTTCTACGATGAAACAAATTGCAACAGATAGTTGTAAATGAAAAAAAAAAAATTATTCAGATAAAAATAATTAAAAAATTGAACAGATATATATATACTGGATTATATGTGAGAAAGAATTTCAACAGATAGAGAGAAAGAACCAAAGAGAGAGAAAGAAAGATTGCAACAGATCCTGATTTGGTGTATTTCAATAGATAATAAAATTTAACAGATAAAAATAAATTGAACATTGTAACTGGTTTGTTGAACAAATAAGAAATTTTGGATAGATATTTGAACAGATAAGAGATTAAAATTGAATTGATAACAAAATCTAGAAAAAAAATTTGAAATGATAGGAAAAAAAGGTGAACAGATAGTCAACTTTTTTGAATATATAGACAAAAAAAAATAATTAAACACCAAAATATAAATTTGAACAGATAGAAAAAAAAATTAAACAGATAAATTAAGGAGTAAAATGGAAAACAAAACGTCTTTCAAAACAAATAAAAGGACTTCTCATCAAATTATTTTACTCAATGCCAGCAGAGAACCATCGGAGGAGAAGACTACATTGATCCAGCTCCTTATAGACAGTTTTTTTTTCAAGCACACAAACCCAATTCTTTCACTTTTTTTTTTTTAAAGTTTTTGATCTGTGTTGTTGTTCTATGATGAAACAAATTGCAACAGATAGTTGTAAATGAAAAAAAAAAAATTATTCAGATAAAAATAATTAAAAAATTGAACAGATATATATATACTGGATTATATGTGAGAAAGAATTTCAACAGATAGAGAGAAAGAACCAAAGAGAGAGAAAGAAAGATTGCAACAGATCCTGATTTGGTGTATTTCAATAGATAATAAAATTTAACAGATAAAAATAAATTGAACATTGTAACTGGTTTGTTGAACAAATAAGAAATTTTGGATAGATATTTGAACAGATAAGAGATTAAAATTGAATTGATAACAAAATCTAGAAAAAAATTTGAAAAGATAGGGAAAAAAAGTGAACAGATAGTCAACTTTTTTGAATATATAGACAAACAAAAAAATTAAACACTAAAATGTAAATGTGAACAGATAGAAAAAAAAATTCAACAGATAAATTAAGGAGTAAAATTGAAAACAAAACGTCTTTCAAAACAAACAAAAGGACTTCTGACTAAATTATTGTCCTCAATGCCTGCAGAGGACCATCGGAGGAGAAGACTCCATTGATCCAGCTCCTTATGGACAGTTTTTTTTTTCAAGCACACAGACCCAATTCTTCCACTTTTTTTTTTTTTTTTTTTTTTGTTTTGTTTTGTTTTGTTTTGTTTTGTTTTTTTTTAAAGCTTTTGATCTGTGTTGTTGTTCTACGATGAAACAAATTGCAACAGATAGTTGTAAATGAAAAAAAAATAAAAATTAAGCAGATAAAAATAATAAAAAAATTGAACAGATATATATATATACTGGATTATATGTGAGAAAGAATTTCAACAGATAGAGAGAAAGAACCAAAGAGAGAGAAAGAAAGATTGCAACAGATCCTGATTTGGTGTATTTCAATAGATAATAAAATTGAACAGATAAAAATAAATTGAACATTGTAACTGGTTTGTTGAACAGATAAGAAATTTTGAATAGATATTTGAACAGATAAGAGATTAAAATTGAATTGATAACAAAATCTAGAAAAAATTTGAAAAGATAGGGAAAAAAAGTGAACAGATAATCAACTTTTTTGAATATATAGACAAAAAAAATAATTAAACACGAAAATGTAAATTTGAATAGATAGAAAAAAAAAATTCAACAGATAAATTAAGGAGTAAAATTGAAAACAAAACGTCTTTCAAAACAAACAAAAGGACTTCTGACTAAATTATTGTACTCAATGCCTGCGGGGGACCATCGGAGGAGAGGACTCCATTGATCCAGCTCCTTATGGACAGTTTTTTTTTTCAAGCACACAGAGCCAATTCTTTCACTTTTTTTTTTTATTTTTTTTTAAAGTTTTTGATCTGTGTTGTTGTTGTACGATGAAAGAAATTGCAACAGATAGTTGTAAATGAAAAAATAAAATAAAAAATTAAGCAGATAAAAATAATAAAAAAATTGAACAGATATATATACTGGATTATATGTGAGAAATAATTTAAACAGATAGAGAGAAAGAACCAAAGAGAGAGAAAGAAAGATTGCAACAGATCCTGATTTGGTGTATTGCGACAGATAATAAAATTGAACAGATAAAAATAAATTGAACATTGTGACTGGTTCGTTGAACAGATAAGAAATTTTGGTTAGATATTTGAACAGATAAGAGATTAAAATTGAATTGATAATAAAATCTAAAAAAAAAATTGAAAAGATAAGGAAAAAGAGTGAACAGATAGTCAACTTTTTTGAATATATAATAAAAAAAAATAATTAAACACTAAAATGTAAATTTGAACAGATAGAAAAAAAAATTCAACAGATAAATTAAGGAGTAAAATTGAAAACAAAACGTCTTTCAAAACAAACAAAAGGACTTCTCACCAAATTATTGTACTCAATGCCTGCAGAAGACCATCGGAGGAGAAGACTCCCTTGATCCAGCTCCTTATGGACAGTTTTTTTTTTCAAGCACACAGACCCAATTCTTCCCTTTTTTTTTTTTTTAATTTTTGATCTGTGTTGTTGTTTTACGATGAAACAAATTGCAACAGATAGTTGTAAATGAAAAAAAATAAAAAATTAAACCGATAAAAATAATAAAAAAATTGAACAGATATATATATACTGGATTATATGTGAGAAAAAATTTCAACAGATAGAGAGAAAGAACCAAAGAGAGAGAAAGAAAGATTCCAACAGATCCTGATTTGGTGTATTTCAACAGATAATAAAATTGAACAGATAAAAATAAATTGAACATTGTGACTGGTTTGTTGAACAGATAAGAAATTTTGGATAGATATTTGAACAGATAAGAGATTAAAATTGAATTGATAACAAAATCTAGAAAAAAAATTGAAAAGATAGGGAAAAAAAATGAACAGATAGTCAACTTTTTTGAATATATAGACAAAAAATAATAATTAAACACTAAAATGTAAATTTGAACAGATAGAAAAAAAAATTCAACAGATAAATTAAGGAGTAAAATTGAAAACAAAACGTCTTTCAAAACAAATAAAATGACTTCTCATCAAATTATTTTACTCAATGCCAGCAGAGAACCATCGGAGGAGAAGACTCCATTATTCCAGCTCCTTATGGACAGTTTTTTTTTTCAAGCACACAGACCCAATTCTTCCACTTTTTTTTTTTTTTTTTTTTTTTTTTTTTTTTTTTAAAGTTTTTGATCTGTGTTGTTGTTTTACGATGAAACAAATTGCAACAGATAGTTGTGAATGAAAAAAAAAATTAAAAATTAAGTAGATAAAAATATTTAAAAAATTGAACAGATATATATATATATACTAGATTATATGTGAGAAAGAATTTCAACAAATAGAGAGAAAGAACCAAAGAGAGAGAAAGAAAGATTGCAACAGATCCTAATTTGGTGTATTTCAACAGATAATAAAATTGAACAGATAAAAATAAATTGAACATTGTGACTGGTTTGTTGAACAGATAAGAAATTTTGGATAGATATTTGAACAGATAAGAGATTAAAATTGAATTGATAATAAAATCTAGAAAAAAATTTGAAAAGATAGGGAAAAAAAGTGAACAGATAGTCAACTTTTTTGAATATATAGACAAAAAAAAAAATTAAACACTAAAATGTAAATTTGAACAGATAGAAAAAAAAATTCAGCAGATAAATTAAGGAGTAAAATTGAAAACAAAACGTCTTTCAAAACAAACAAAAGGACTTCTGACTAAATTATTTTACTCAATGCATGCAGAGGACCATCGGAGGAGAAGACTCCATTGATCCAACTCCTTATGTACAGCTTTTTTTTTCAAGCACACAGACGCAATTCTTTCACTTTTTTTTATAAAAGTTTTTGATCTGTGTTGTTGTTCTACGATGAAACAAATTGTGTGATGACCTAAGTTTATATAAAAAATAAATAAATAAATAAATTTATTAGATAACATGATCAAGTTGGTGGAGCAATGGAATATATGCTTTTGAGAGAAAAGTTGGGGCAAGAGTGAGTGCGAAGTTCTTTTTATTTTTTTTAATATATATCTCCCTCTCACTTTGGGAGAGAGTCACTACATTTCAACTGGACTCACTTTCGGTGGTAAATTACATATCCAGTGAGGATTTCCAATATTCAATTATTTAGAACAACTTTCCAGATCAAGGAGAAGAATATGGAACGAGTGGAATGGATTTTCGGGAAGAGCTTTCATATATGTGGGTGGAGAATTATTATGCAAGAGAGAATGATAGGAGGGGGGAGACAGCAATGATAAAAGAGTAAAGACTATTATCTAGAGAGAGAGAGAGGTGGGTCTGATTGTTTTTGTGGGGAAGTGGTTTTGGAAATACTCTTCAGATTCTGGGAGACGCTCGTGATCCTCAGCTAGTCACCTGCAAAGACAAACGCTCCGGTCGGGAGTGCCGGGGTTAGCACTCCGACGGGCAAGTCAGTTCCTCTACTCAAGAAAGCTTGTTTACTAAGTTAAGTGAAGTGATCCTTACATACCTTTCCAAGAACGCTGCTTCCGTATTTATATCTGTTCCTTCTGGGGCCTCGGGGCCTGGGCATACTTTTCAATCATTACTTGTTCTTCTATTCGGCTTCAAGGATCCTTTCTTAATCGGCCTACGTATTTTATTCGGCCCACCATCAGAGGCATTGTTGATGAGTTCATCGAGGAAAGATCTCTTTGTTGCTGTAGAAGGTGTTGATGATCAAACTCAATCAGCTGGTTCATGTTAGTTCTATAACATGCCCCTTCCGATTTGGCCATTTATTCGGCTCCCACAATTGCCCCCCGAACTCCCTATTGACGGTAGTTAATCGGCGTGTTTGGTCTAGAATTCGAAAAGCTTGGCATAGATCAGGCGGCCTCGCGTTCCCCAAGACAAATGTCAGGAGATGTCAGAAGGCGCACACCTTTTCGTTTACCTTTACACTTTCCCGCCCCATTCATGCGTCTCTCGCATTTATTGCGATTTGAAACTTCAGTCCTTTTGGATGCACATTTTGTCAATCATCTGATACGTTTGGACCGCCAGCGCGCATCTCCCCTCGCACTCATATTTTCTGCAACTTTCGTCCGTCTACCTTCGTCTCATCTGCTCTTCGTAAGTTTTCTTCTCCTTTCTTTGTAGTCCTATTCTCTGTTTATTATTCTTACTTTTGGCGAATCCTTGGGTCCCCGTTGAAATGGCTAAATACTTGAAAGACCTCCTTTCTGAGAGTCGCATTTCCGGATTCCGGCGACATTTTTCCATTCCCAATGACGTCCATTTGTCTCTTGTAACGGACAGTTCTCTAGATATGGAGAGAGAGGATCAGAATACGATCGTATTCCCCCTCTTGTCCATTGCGGAGGGCGGAGTTCATTTCCCCCTACATCCATTGCTTAGGGCCATCCTTCGCTATTGGAGTCTGATTCCCTCTCAACCCAACGTAAACTTCTTTCGAATCATTATGGGGATTATAGAATTGAATCGACGCCTTAGGATCAATCTCGGAATTCTGGCCATTCGGCACTGCTATGCTTTAGCCAAATCCTCTGGTCGGCTGGGGCGGTACTTCCTTAGAGCCAAGGATACTGACCATCATTTGGTGACTATGCTTGCCAGTTCTGGTAAGAGGGTTGACGATGTAATGGTCAATGTCCGAGGTAATTGGGAGTTCGCTGAAGGCGAAGATCGCCTAGACCCCATTCCCAGACATAAGGGTGATCCAGGTTGCCACGTAGTATCTTATGTTTGTTGATCTGTCTTTTAATCGGCTCTCTTTCCTTAATCTTCTTGTTTTTTGCAGGTAATAAATTGAAGAAGATTCTGACTTCTGTTGACGACGCGGTCCTCGGGGACATTAAGACTGCACTCAACTACTTCGGCTACCCCAACGTGTAAAAACAAGGGAGAGCCGCCCACATTTTACTTCGGTACGAACCGACTTATACCACGTTCTCGGCTGCGGACAATATTCCGATTCCATCCGGCGATCTGAACCTCTCGGCTCTTATCTTCCCCAGCTACAAGAACCTTAGGCAAATTGGTCTCGAAGCTCCTGACTCGGGGCAAGACGCAGAGCCGATTATTGTAGTTGCCGATCCGGCCAGAGAACTCACTGAGGAGGCCGAAGAGGTTGACGAGGCCGTGCGTTCGGCGTTTGAGGCTGCCGGACTCAACCAGCCTTCCTCACCATCCGCTTCGGGTCGGGTAGAGGTCTCTTCCGGAGATATTTTCGCGAATTTGGGAGATCTACCCGGCGACTTCTTCGAAGGTATGGCAAAGGAAAGCCTTACGCAAATGGCGCGTAAGAGGAATGCCGAGCGAATGGCTGCTCAGAAAAAGGCCGAGGCCACCGAATCTGATCCTAGCTTGGCTAAGGCCTCTGTACCCATTATTGAAGGAACAGCTTAGGTTACTCCGGTCGACACGGAAAAAGTTGAACAGCAGGCCGGTGAAGAATGGCAGATTCCGGAGGAGCGTGGCCAAAAAAGTGGCGCCGAGGAGGAGGCTAGTTCAGAAATTAGTCCTGCTGACAAACGTCCTCGCCTCGAAGAATCGTACGTGGTTGCTCCTTTTGTTATTCAGCCAAAGATCAGAGATACGCCGATTTCTTCCAATGCTTCGGCCATTGAGGATCCGGCCGTTACGTTGAGCCTGGCGGCTTCAATTTCCTTGCCCGCGGACAATGCAGCCTTTTGCGCCGCGCTGGATATTTTGGCCGTAGCCCTGTCTGCGCAATCGGCACTTCTAGTAGGTATCTCAAATTCGCTTAAATCTATTTTTATAGAGGTATCTAACGATCGCTTGTTTTTTGCAGACCGTCGGAAGGATCGTCGACTTAGGCCGCCGCCTGCATGATGCTCTTGGCAGAATTAACCGTTTGCAAACAGAAGTGGACGGTCAGAGAGTAGGGCCGAGTTTGAGAAGATGAGAGCCGCAATGGAGAGCGCGCGAGCTGAAGCGGAGAAGGAGAGGGCTCGCACTGCTGAACAACTTCGTTCTGATGCTGAGGCCAGAGCGAGTGCGAGTGAGGAATCGCTCAAGCTCTCCAAAGACGAACTTGCCGAGGCGAAGAGTCAGTTGGAGGAGCTCAAGGCGGCCCAGGAGAAAGCCGAGTCTGAGGCTTTTGAGGCGGGAAAAGGAGCCGCCTTCACGGAATACGTTGAAGAAGTTCCCAAATTTGAGAATCGGTTGTTCAAACACGGGTGGCTCAAAGCCCTTGATGCCGCTGGGATTACATTGGATCTGCCAATTCCTTACGAGCAAGTGGATGTTGAGCCCCTTGAATCCGACACCGAGGAGTGATTTGGGAGGCGTTTCCTAATTTATTTAGTTTTTTGATTTTTGTTTGGTAGAGTTTTGTTAGTTCAGGGTAGTTTTCATGTATAAATTGGTTACTATCTTTTACGCAATTTATTAATGAAAATTTCCTTGTAATTTGTTTACTACTCGTACACAATTTGTGTGGTTATGTTAATGAAACATTTTGACTTTCACTACTACTTGTACACAATTTGTGTGGTTTATGTTAATGAAACATTTTGACTTTCACTACTTGTGCACAATTTGTGTGGTTTATGTTAGTGAAACAATATTGATTCGTCTTTCTCATGTCGACTGCATTCGAATTATGAACTTTCGATTCATGAGCCGGCTGGGGTACTTGAGTCGGATAGATTGATGAATCAGCCTTTGCCCCAGGCGGTTCCTGCAGAGGTTAGAATCGAATCGGGAGCCGGCTGGGGTATTTGAGCCGAATAGATTGATGAATCTACCCTTGCCCCAGGCGGTTCCTGCAGAGGTTAGAATCGATTCAGGAGCCGGCTGGGGTACTTGAGCCGAATAGATTGATGAATCTGCCCTTGCCCCAGGCGGTTCGCGGCATTCCAATAGATGGTAGAACCGTGCCCCTGGCGGTTCCTGCAGAGGTTAGAATCGATTCGGGAGCCGGCTGGGGTACTTGAGCCGAATAGATTGATGAATCTGCCCTTGCCCCAGGCGGTTCGCAGCATTCTAATAGATGGTAGAATGGTGCCCTTGCCGTCGACTCAGTCGGCGTCGGGCGATTCAGGATCTCCAATTAAGGAGATTGCCTCGATAGTGCTGCCTCTGTACAGGATAAATGAACATGGGTACATCCTTTATGAGCTTGGTAGACAACTGACTCGAGCTCCTGGAGGAGGACTGATTGCGCGAATGTCAAACCGACTCTTTTTTAACAGTAAAGGGGAAGCGAAGACCCTAGCTGAGCTGGGCGGAGATATGGATCGAGGTGGTGAACCTTCGCGTACAGGAAGTAGGAGTTCCAGGGGTCGAGAGAGGCATCAGTCTCCCCGACGTCGCAACAGATCGCCCAGGCGGGACAAGCAGTCGCAGGGTAAATCTCTACAGTCCCGAGTCGAGAGGAGGTCTGACGCGAATCCGTGCCCATTAAGCTTTGCGGTATTTGTGAAGAATAGACCCATGACGGAGGCGGACTCGATCGTTCGAGACCTAGACGTAGCGGTCGACTTTGCCCGACAAATATTTCCTCCTGAGGTTCAGCAATCAATGCTAGGTCGACAGGACTACGAGGTGTTTCGCGAAGGCATTCACGGCGCGGTAAAGGGGCTTTACACTGCTTATGAAATCGGCATGCGACTGCACGCTGCCCATCAAGAGATGGAGAAGAAGGACGAACGTATTCGAAGTTTGGAGGCCCGCGTTGAGGCGGCCGAGCGGGAACTAAGGAAGACCAAGGCGGCTCAGGGACCATCCACCGCGCACGCGAACCCAATCGTGGAAGAGAGGGTTACGAGTTGGCTTATCAGCTCCGCACTTGCCGATCGAGAGACGGTAAGTATGTTCGCAATAGAGAGCGCGAAGGGGAGGGCCTATGAGAAAGGTTTCCATGAAGGCCGAAAAGTGGGAATCGAGAAAACCAAGGAGAAATTGGCCGAAGAAGTGTGCCGATGTGAAAACCGTGGGTTTAGGCATGGTTGGATCAAGGCATCTCAAGCCGCAGAAGCTCTTCGGGCGTCGGGAATTGATTTGGCATCTCCACGCTACAGGAGCAAAGATTTTCCGTTTTTGGCTTTTGAAGTTGAGAAGAGTGAGGATGAGGGTGACGCCGTATGAGTTTAATCGTTGTAAGATTGGAACGCAGGGCGCGTTTGAAACTATGTAATTTATTGTTTTATTGAATAAAGAACGTTTAATTATAAATGCTTCGTTGTCATTCGTATTCGGCATATGTGTATTTCGTGTTGCTTAAATGTTTGAATGAATGTCTAAACATTGTTCGACCCAGGTAGCTGTTAACTGTCCAGCGATGCGCGGGGTTATTGGCAGGATCTGCATGGGCACGATCGGCACATTCGCTACATTCGCGACGACTGTTTAAGTTTAATTGAGGCTATGTCAATGGCCATTGATCTTTGACTTGGGTCAGCGCATTGATGCTTAGCCAGTTGGATTAGTGGGCTGGGCGAGGGTGATCGGCATGTGAAGACTTGGCCGACCGTCAGTGCGTGTTTCGGCCAGCCGTTGGGATGGCGGTCGTGGCGAATGTCAATCGACGCTCGTGTTATGCAGCCAATGCGTTTTTTGGCATTTAATAAAATTTTCTTGGGATTGGGACCTCGAGATCGCGGTCATTGCTGAGAATAAAAAGAGTAGGCGCTTCGCGCCAATAAACGCACTTGACTCATCATTCCTTATATGGGATGGTGATTTTGGTTACAGAGGCTCAAACTTCGGTCAAGTTTGGTATTGAGATGGTTTGCAGTAGAAAACCTACCCGTGAGGGAGTTAGGTTATCCAAAAAGCTTGAGATCTATGAGTCTTCAAGTCGTCGAAGCAGATCACCCCGAAAGGAGAGTCATCAACCGTCAAGTTTATTCTTCCTTGTCCTGGATCTTTGCCTTGACATTGTCAATGGTATCAGGGGAAGTCTGGCGCTATGCAAGTCGTAGGCTTAAGCATAGCTGGTTCAAGGTATTGTACGCCGTGGAGGGGTTTAGGGCGACGGTCGTCGATCCGGCGATGCTGCTTTACCGGGGCGTCTTGTTCCTCTTTTGCTTTTGATATTGTAATGCTCAAATGCGGGTTGTGTTTGTGTAACAACTGTTTAATCAAATAAACGGTTTTATTTTAAATCTATTTGCGTGTTATTCTGAATTTTGCTTGTGTGCACATTGCTTCGAACGTATGATTTGTTCTAGTGTGTTACGTAGGATCAATTAACAATCTGTTTTGTTCGTGCCAACGTTTGCTCCGAATTTGGAGACGTGATTAGCACTTGGTACTGTAGACCGATTAGTATGGTCGAACGGATTAATGTAATAATCCTCTGAAGCACTAAAGCTGGCTCCGTATTTGGAGGCTTGAACCTAGGGCCCAATTGGCCTTAAGGAGCTTAATCGGCCCGAAGGCGTCATGCACCTAAGGGGGCTCCGAATCCGGAGACTTATTCGGCCCCAAGGCGTCATGCGCCAAAGGGGGCTCCGAATCCGGAGACTTTAATTTGGCTAATCGTGATATCCACGAAGGGCGCTCCAAATCCGGAGACTTATTCGGCCCCAAGGCGTCATGCGCCAAAGGGGGCTCCGAATCCGGAGACTTATTCGGCCCAAAGGCTTCATGCGAAAATGGGCGTTCCGAATCTGGAGACTTATTCGGCCCTAAGGCGTCATGCGCCAAAAGGGGCTCCGAATCCGGAGAATTATTCGGCCCTAAGGCGTCATGCGCCAAAGGGGGCTCTGAATCCGGAGACTTTAATTTGGCCAATCGTGATATCCACGAAGGGCGCTCCGAATCCGGAGACTTATTTGGCCCCAAGGCATCAGGCGCCAAAGGGGGCTTCGAATCCGGAGACTTATTCGGCCCCAAGGCGTCATGCGCCAAAGGGGGCTCCGAATCCGGAGACTTTAATTTGGCCAATCGTGATATCCACGAAGGGCGCTCCGAATCCGGAGACTTATTCGGCCCCAAGGCGTCATGCGCCAAAGGGGGCTCCGAATCCGGAGACTTATTCGGTCCCAAGGCGTCATGCGCCAAAGGGGGCTCCGAATCCGGAGACTTTAATTTGGCCAATCGTGATATCCACGAAGGGCGCTCCGAATCTGGAGACTTATTCGGCCCCAAGGCGTCATGCGCCAAAGGGGGCTCCGAATCCGGAGACTTATTTGGCCCCAAGGCGTCATGCGCTATAGGAGGCTCCGAATCTGGAGACTTAAATCTGTTTCCTGGCGAGTGCCCCACTGGGAATTGACATATGATTTTGAGCGACGAGGAAAAATAGTTCGTATTGCAGAGGCGAAATATATTTACAGGTATCAGAGCCCACAAGTCGGGTCAGTGATAGGGTTTTCATCAGAACTCTGCTTGTGCCGATTGGGGAGAACCACGTATTTCTTCAATGCCGCAGGTGGTTGGGAAACGCAGGATCTGATGGTAGGTGCTCGGGACGGCCTTCATGATATGTAGCCAGGCTCTACCCATGATGGCATTATACGGCGACGGGAGCTTCACGACCAGGAATTCCGCTTTGACCGTTTTGGAACCCGCTCGAACAGGTAATGTGACATTGCCTAATGGATATTCGGGATTCATATTAAAGCCGAACAGTGGGTGAGGCGCCGGAGACAGATCCGACTCGTTGAGGCCGAGCTTAACGAAAGTTTGGTAGTACATGACCTCTGAACTGCTCCCTGGGTCTATGAGAATTCGTTCAATGATGAACCGGTTTATGCGTAATCCAATGACCAACAGATCAATGTGGGACGCTGTTGCGTTATTGAGGTCGGAGTCGTCGAAGGCAATTGTCGGAGCTTCTTTGCACCTGTCAGTCGAAATACGGCGCCCCTGAAGAGTTGGATGCGATCGAATTGTGTGCACGGCTGGGGGTGCATACAGGCTATAAATTACATGGATCACGCCAAGTGGGGGAGAGTCCTGCCTCAATGCTAGTGCCTTGGTTGGCTTTCCTTGTTTCACATACTGCTGCAGTCGGCCGTCTTGCACCAGTTCTTCCAGGTGATCTTTTAATGCGTAGCAACTTTCTGTTTCGTGGCCATGATCTTTGTGATATTCGCACCTCCGGTTCCTTCGTCGTGTATCGGGTGGCCCCACCATCTTGGACGGCCATTTGAAGAATGGCAGGTGTTGGATTTTGGTCATTACCGCGGTGATTGGCTCTGACAGTTCCGTGTACCTTTTGTCAGCACGCCTCGAGCGTCTACTGTCGACTTGCAATTGTTCATTCGTCCGGTGGGAGCATTGATCACTCGATCGGCGAGAGTCTCGCCTTTTATCTCGTTTAGCACGTTGGCGCGGCTCAGGGCTCAGAGGTGGCACGGAACTTATTGGTTGAGCAATTTCAGGAGGTGCCGGTTTGGTGGACACTTGTCTAGTTTTAATCCTCAAGGCATCGTCTTCCACTTTGCAATACTCTTCGACTTTCTTCATCAACGCCCAGACTGTTTTGGGGGGTCTTCTGGTCAGGGAGTTGCGAAGAGCACTGTCAGGATGTAGTCCCATCTTGAAGGCGGTGACGGCCATGGAGTCGTTGCAAGCGTCGTCAACGAGATTGAAGCACTCCCAATATCGCGCTGAGTATGCTCTCAGCGTTTCTCCTGGTTGGATTTGCATAGCCCAGAGAGAGTCGGCCTGTTTCGACTGTACCTCGTTGGTGATGAACCTGGCCCTGAAGGATTTTTGTAATTGATGGAAACTTCTGATCGAAGCCGGCTCCAGCTTGTAATACCATCTGACAGCTAATGGCCCCAAGCTGCTGGGGAATATTCGGCACATGAGGGCTTCATTGTCTGCATGCAACGTCATGGCCTGCTTGTAGTGACGTATATGATCAGTGGGGTCTGATTTTCCGTCGTAGAGAGTAAATGCTGGAGCTTTGAACTTCTTGGGCAGGGCCGCCCTCGCAATTCGTCGGATAAAAGGATCGTGCCGGTCCTCCTCATCTGAACTGCTTCTTCTGCGCTTGTTCCTTGTGTGTGGACTTTTTTCAGAGGAGCTGGAAGTGTCTGAGCGTCTCTTGTTATGCTCCGTGGATAATGAGTTGGAGTCGCTATCGGTTTCCCTTGGTCGGGCTCGAGGTTCTTGTCTACTTGCCCTCAGAGGTCGTTCGGGGTCTTGGCGCACGGCTTCTTTGGATTTTGCTACTTCTAGGGCCAAATCTTGACGAAGGCGTTCGTTTTCTGCGATCATATTTTCCAGCCTTTGTTCATTCTGCTTGGCTTGCTCCATGATGGCTTGCATCGTCTCCTGTGCTGAAATCGTTGGCGAGTCAAAATTCAAGGTGCGTCTCGCAGCGATGGTTTCCTTCCCGAGCATATTTGCCAGAGTGAGGTCGTCTCTCTATGTAGTCTCGTCGGTGGCTATCGGAGGATCTTGTGTCACGCCTTCAATGGATGTACTTGAGTATTCCCACAGATGGCGCCAATTATGGGGAAGTGGTTTTGGAAATACTCTTCAGATCCTGGGAGACGCTCGTGATCCTCAGTTAGTCACCTGCAAAGACAAACGCTCCTGTCGGGGGTGCCGGGGTTAGCACTCCGACGGGCAAGTCAGTTCCTCTACTCAAGAAAGCTTGTTTACTAAGTTAAGTGAAGTGATCCTTACATACCTTTCCAAGAACGCTGCTTCCGTATTTATATCTGTTCCTTCTGGGGCCTCGGGGCCTGGGCCTACTTTTCAATCATTACCTGTTCTTCTATTCGGCTTCAAGGATCCTTTCTTAATCGGCCTACGTATTTTATTCGGCCCACCATCAGAGGCATTGCTGATGAGTTCATCGAGGAAAGATCTCTTTGTTGCTGTAGAAGGTGTTGATGATCAAACTCAATCAGCCGGTTCATGTTAGTTCTATAACATGCCCTTTCCGATTTGGCCATTTATTCGGCTCCCACAGTTTTCTTTATACTATACACACATACACTTGCTTTCTCTCTCGGAGGGTCTCTCTCTCATTTCTTTTGATTGGATCTAAAAATTTGCTTATCAGCCGTTGGAGGAAGCTAAAGGTAATGAGCTGAATGCAAAGCGGATCAAGGAGTATAGGCGCAAGGTTGAGTCCGAATTGTCGAGCATTTGCAGTGACATTATGAGTATGATCGATGACTATCTTATTCCATCTTCTTCTGCTGGTGAATCATCAGTGTTTTTCTATAAAATGAAAGGGGATTACTATCGTTATTCCGCTGAGTTTAAGTTTGGTAAGGAGAAGAAGGAGGCCTTGTCAGTGCACTTCTGGGTATGTCTATAATTCTCGCAGTAAACCCAATTCTAGTTATGGGTTTTATAGCAGAGGTTTCACAGCTATTCGAGAGATTCAAAGCTGCTTTTATTCGGAACGATATCGATACTTGTTCCAAACTCCTCTATCAGCTTAAGAGCCTGCCACCATTGTTTGAAGAAACTCCCAATGCAGTTCATGAGTTGACATTAGCAAGGGATGTATATGAGCATGCAGCTGTTTTAAGTGTGAAAACGATGTGATTGATGGTGGGGTTGGAGTGGATACTCCGTGGCGGTGCTCTACTGCTCCTTCAGTTGTGGGTTCACCGTGATTCAGCTGCTGGTGTAACCAGCCCATGCGTTGTGTGTATGGAAGAAGATATAGTGGTATGGACGTGCTCCAGGTGCGGCTGGGCGTAATTACAAGTATAGTCTGTAGGTGGGGTGCGTCTTTTTGGGGAAGAGGGACGCACACACAGCTTGTTTTGCCACTCAGGTTTGCTTTTTGAATTGTTTATTGGTAATGAAACTGTGTTGGTATTGTAGAAATAGTGGATATAGTCCTCTATTGGTTTGTTGACCAAGTTTAATTGTTTTGCAAAATGTTGCTCTTTGGCACGTAGGTTTATATATATATATTATTTATATAATGTATAAACATGTAATTTGGTGAGTTGTATATTATATATATATGTAATTTAGTGGGCCAGGTTAGCTTTATATAGCCGGTTATTTGAGTTGGATTGTTTTGAAGGTCCATTGAGACGAGTATTGATTTCTTGTTCTTGCATGTGCATCGTAAACTCAAAGCTTGACGATGGATGCCAAGAGTGAACACTGACTAAGGATAATGAAATTTGGATTAAGATCGAGAGGATGGGAAACTATTTCACATGCTATGAGTTTGCATCAGGAATATGGTAGCATGTATGCAACTTTGGAGTTTCAACCTTATTTTGCTCATCTTCTCTTCTTGGCTTGAGGTAGGGATATCCTACTCCTCTCTATGAGCTTTGTCTTTAAATTTTAGCATTTTGATATGTTGGGGGTTGTTGGGTAATTTTGAGAAAGTTTGGACCTTTGTGTAATTTTACAAAAGTTGGGGTTTTTATATATATATATATAACCTATATGCATGTTTGGCATGAAGAAATGGTATTAATGTTGAAACATTGATGAAAATGGAACCCTAAGGGTTGTAATGTTAATTATGGAAAATGCCCTAATTACATAGATTAATTAATTGTGAGAAATGTGGAATTGAAATGAGAAAGTTGAGATTGGGAATGTATGGGATTAAAGGATGTAGTTGGATCATTTATCGCTCACCTAGTTGAAATGTTGATATAATATCCATTTTGTGCATTTATTTCCTGTTTAGAGATGACTGCTTTGGGCTATCGGTGGAGGATAGTCTTGATTGTTGTAGACAATGCATGATGATTAGGCAAACGAAAACTAATCAATGGAATGTGTCATAGAGTATGACTGTTGTTAGAATACATTAACTTTATGTATTGATTGATTGTGTATAGAACCTATGTGTTTATATGCATTGTGTGTAGATGAGGAGATGGTGGATGTACTCCGTGGTTTAGGGGAAGATGGGAGATGGACCTCTAAATCGGATAGTGTTGGGAGGAGATAGGGGATGTACTCCGCGGTTTAGGGGAAGATGTGGGATGGACCTCTAAACCGGATAGTGTTGGGAGGAGATAGGGGATGTACTCCGCGGTTTAGGGGAAGATGGGGGATGGACCTCTAAACCGGATAGTGTTGGGAGGAGATGGGGGATGAACTCCGTAGATACAACTCATATACTTGTCTAGAGAAGTGAAGATACAGCTCATATGCTTATCTTTGAGAAGTGTAGATACAGCTCATATGCTTGTCTAGAGAAGTGTAGATACAGCTCATATGCTTATCTTGGGTGGTGTGATATAGTTTTTATACTTACCAGTTGATGTGTTGATATAGCTTATATGCTTATCTGTTGATGTGTTGATACAGCTAATATGCTTATCTATTGAAAAATGATAAATGAAAAGTAACATAGACTTGTAAGTCATGTAATTTGTAATGTGATATAAGTGGACGTATCAGTGTTGGCCATTTATCAAACTGCTAATCTTTTAGTCATTGTTCATAGTTGGTTTAGTGTATTTTTACTGGGCTGTGGCTCACCCTATATGGGAACATCATTTTCAGGTACATGTAGTATGCCACCTCCAAGGACATAGCTTGGAAGGCTAGAGGCGGACAGACTTTTGTGTTTATTTCCTTTTGATGTATTACATGTAGATACAAGCCAAGGGCTTAAGGTGTAATTGAGTTAGCACTCTCTTTTTGTAACCAAGTGTTAACTTGGAAAGCTGTAAGCCCATAGGGCATTTGCTTTTATTGTTAACATGTAATACTTTTGTAATGGGATACTCTGAGGAATAGAAGAATGCTGGTCGTTTATATATCAATGCATGTCAATATTGATGGATTTAATGTTATTATTTTGAGGGCGTTATAACTTGGTATCAGAGCGAGCCGGGTTTGAATACTTTGGGCTCGTGGGAAGTGGTTTTTACCATCATGGGTTTACTACGTGCAGTGAGGACGTTGCATATAGTTAACATGAAAGTTAGGACTTACGTGTTGCACTTATGTGAGCATGGGATTAAGTTTCCTGGATGGTATTCATAGCCGGTGAACTTGCTTTGAGGTCCTTTTGGAAACACGCCTGATCAACGTGGTTTCTGATAGGAATTCCTTGAGAGTTCCGGGATGAGTGGCTATCTTTGTGGACTTGATTCGATTATGTGTTTACATGTTTAGATGTTTATATGCAGTGGAGATTTATATCTTGTGACTAAGTGTGTCTTGTGACTTAGTGATGGTAAGTGTGTGCCTCGGAGAAGGCTATTGTGTTATGCACTAAGTGTAATTTACTTTATAGGATGTCTACACGAGGAAGTAGAGGGCGGTTGAATAGTAGGAGTGTCGGTAGAGGCACAACGGTTCCTTTAGCACCTGCCGTTGCAGCATCGGCTGTCGGCGATGATGTCTCACGTGAGATTGTGAGAGTAGTGCAAGATACCCTAGCTCGCACTGAGGGCGGCAGCGGGCATGCTCTCAAACTTACTAAGGAGTTCTTTCGCTCCGGCCCACCAGAGTTTGCGGGGGAGGCTAAACCGTTGGAGGCAGAGAGTTGGTTAGAGCAGATTACCAAGACTCTTGATATGCTCAGAGTCAAAGATGAGGAGTTGAGGGTTTCTTTGGCGACTTTTCAGTTGAAGGGTGATGCGAGTTATTGGTGGAAGTATGCTAAGAATACTGTAGGTAGCATGTGGGTTGCTTTTACCGAGGCCTTTTGGGCCAAGTATTTCCCTCCTTCTACTCGAGAAAGGTTGAGGAATCAGTTTTTGGAGTTGCGTCAGGATGATACTCCTGTGGCACAGTTTGAGATGCGGTTTGCTAGTTTGGCGAGGTTCGCTCCGGAGTTGGTGGCAACAGAGGAGCGTCGTTGTTTTGAATTTGAGAAACGGTTGTGTTTTGATATTCGGGAGAAGGTAGCCGGATCCTTTTTGAAGGATTATAATAATTTAGTCGAGGCAGTGGCCCATGTGGAGGCCATGGTTGTGAGTGATGATCGGGTTAAGGAGGAGACCATTGCGGTAAGTCTTACGGTTCCTAAGCGCTCTAGGCTCAGTAAGGGGTGGAGGCGGAAACATGCTCAGTCGAGGGCTACTTCATTCTCTTCGCCAGGGGTTTCGGACCTTTCTGTTGGGGGTTCCGGGGAGGTACAGGTTTTAGACCAGTCTCAGAGTAGAGGGTCTGGTGGTTGTTTTGTTTGTGGTCAGCTAGGCCATGGTAGGCGTTTTTGCCCTTTGCGTGTGAATTCTGCGAGTGTTTCAAAAAATAGTTAGACTCAGTCGCACCCGTCCAGTCAGGGACGGTATCGGTACCAGAAACGGGCAGGCCAGGCTTTGGGAGCCTCGCGAGGGGCAACTTATTAGCTAGCCCTGTATTGTTACCCTGGAGAGGGACTTTTGTATTGTTGGCCGGTGGTGTATCATGTTTATTGATTTTGTTGTTGACCGGTGTATTGTTGGATGCTGAGGCACCATGTTTATGTATCGCATATGTATGCATAGTATTGTTTGTTTAATCCTCATGTATTGGGGAGTATGTATGGAATTTCGAACCCTCTATTATATTTATTGAGAAGTTGTTAATAGTGTTGTTGCATGCTTGGTACCGTATATTGAGATAGTCTTGTGACGGCCTGTTGGCCTTGTTCACTTTTAGAGATTATTTGTTGAGAACGGGAATCCGCTGGTGAATGTGATTGATGTGATGGTTTCGAGAGTTGCGTGGTATTGGCAAGGATATGTGAGATTTGTATCTCGGGTTAGCGGGAATGGTACCTGTATGTTGGTTCGTGTTTTGGGCTTTGCTAGTTAGTGAGTCTGTGGTGACCCCATCGGTTGTATAGGGGTAGTGTTCGTATTGTGATTGGTTATCAATTGTGGGGTATGGTTTGTGAGTGGATGCAGGCAGCATTCTTTAGAGGAAGAACAGTTTGTGTTCTAGAGTAACGAGAATAGCATTGATCAAAATTGTCCTTCGTGATTGGGTTGTTGTGATTGAGGTTGACCATGTCGGTCTTCGGTCGAGGAGATGAGCAGGCTTGCTATGTAGCCATGGGGAGGAAAATGGTGATTCACTTAGACGCAGTGTTGATGCGGTTTAATTTGAGGAGATTCGGTGAGATTCCAAAATTTGGTGGTTTATGTAGGGAACTCCGTGTTTAGGGTTGGTGGTTTAAGTGGCACATCAGTGTGTGGATTACTGAGTGTGGAGTTTATTGAGTTAATTAGTCAGCTTGTTGGTATCGGGTTTTGGATTGACATCGGTCACCTTGAGGTTAGTCTCGTTTGTTATAGACTTTGTGTGTTGATTAGGGAAAACTGAAACTAATCACCCGGGTTGTGTCATTGAATATGACGGTTATAATAATACAGCAAATATGTGTATTGAATGATCATTGTAAATGATTGGATTTTTTTTATACATATTGTATGTATATTGTTTGGGAGGAGATATGGGATGGACTCCGATGATACAGCACCAAAATGTGTATCTATTAAAAGATTGATATAGCTCTTATGCTTATCTATTGTGAAGTGAAAAATGTTTTATATGAGTTACTGTCTCATTTAATTGTTTGGCCAGGTTCTGAGCTAGGTGTATGTTATTGCATTGGTTAAGTAAAAGGAGGCGGAATGAAATTGCAAAACCATGAATATCTTATGCCTTATATGTTGATAGTACTATTGTTATTTCTATTAACTATCATTATAGAAATGTGATATTCTGTGTTGGTTGTGGCATCACTGTGTGCGTGATGGTTGTGGGTAATGTTATTTTGGAAAGAAATGGAAAACAAAACTTTTTCCTAGTGTTTGGGCCACCTAAGGGTGTTATTGAGAAATTGATTTAATTCAAGGGTTTTGAGGAATTCCAAATGAATCTTTTTGGCAAATAAACTGTGGATGCTTATGTGTTTTGGATAACACCATGTTTGTGAAAAATATTTACAAAACTTTTGAGTTTCGCATGGAAAATGCAAGGTTTATTTTGGAATGTCAACATTGAAAATTTGCCTATCCTTGAGAAATGTCTCTTGAACAAGAAAATGTTTCCTTATTATTTTCTCAAAAGATTTGCTTTAGTCGTGTTAGTGAGAATTGTGTTGTTGAGTAGCGGCTTAGCTTGAAGCACTAGTTAGTTGTTGGTGAATTGTTTCGGGGAAGGTTTGGTCTGGTTGAGGCTTTCGTGCCTAAGTGTTGTCTTTGAGAAAGTGTTCCCTTGGTTAGTCTCTTCCTTGGCAAGAATGAATCGAGGGTTTGTTGTGAGCTTAATTTCTTCCTTTGGGACTCGGGTGCTGAGTGCTTTTTATTTGTTGGCCTTGTGTTTAGGCGTTTCTTTAATTTCGAGGACGAAATTTCTTTAAGGAGGATAGGTTGTGATGACCTAAGTTTATATAAAAAATAAATAAATAAATAAATTTATTAGAGAACATGATCAAAATGGTGGAGCAATGGAATATATGCTTTTGAGAGAAAAGTTGGGACAAGAGTGAGTGGGAAGTTCTTTTTATTTTTTTTAATATATATCTCCCTCTCACTTTGGGAGAGAGTCACTACATTTCAGCTGGACTCACTTTCGGTGGTAAATTACATATCCAGTGAGGATTTCCAATATTCAATTATTTAGAACAACTTTCCAAATCATGGAGAAGAATATGGAACGAGTGGAATGGATTTTCGGGAAGAGCTTTCATATGTGTGGGTGGAGAATTATTATACAAGAGAGAATGATAGGAGGGGGGAGACAACAATGATAAAAGAGTAAAGAATATTATCTAGAGAGAGAGAGGTGGGTCTGATTGTTTTCTTTATACTATACACACATACACTTGCTTTCTCTCTCGAAGGGTCTCTCTCTCATTTCTTTTGATTGGATCTAAAAAATTTGCTTATCAGCCGTTGGAGGAAGCTAAAGGTAATGAGCTGAATGCAAAGCGGATCAAGGAGTATAGGCGCAAGGTTGAGTCCGAATTGTCGAGCATTTGCAGTGACATTATGAGTATGATCGATGACTATCTTATTCCATCTTCTTCTGCTGGTGAATCATCAGTGTTTTTCTATAAAATGAAAGGGGATTACTATCGTTATTCTGCTGAGTTTAAGTCTGGTAAGGAGAAAAAGGAGGCCTTGTCAGTGCACTTCTGGGTATGTCTATAATTCTCGCAGTAAACCCAATTCTAGTTATGGGTTTTATAGCAGAGGTTTCGCAGCTATTCGAGAGATTCAAAGCTGCTTTTATTCGGAACGATATCGATACTTGTTCCAAACTCCTCTATCAGCTTAAGAGCCTGCCACCATTGTTTGAAGAAACTCCCAATGCAGTTCATGAGTTGACATTAGCAAGGGATGTATATGAGCATGCAGCTATTTTAAGTGTGAAAACGGTGTGATTGATGGTGGGGTTGGAGTGGATACTCCATGGCGGTGCTCTACTGCTCCTTCAGTTGTGGGTTCACCGTGATTCAGCTGCTGGTGTAACCAGCCCGTGCGCTGTGTGTATGGAAGAAGATATAGTGGTATGGACGTGCTCCAGGTGCGGCTGGGCGTAATTACAAGTATAGTCTGTAGGTGGGGTGCGTCTTTTTGGGGAAGAGGGACGCACACACAGCTTGTTTTGCCACTCAGGTTTGCTTTTTGAATTATTTATTGGTAATGAAACTATGTTGGTATTGTAGAAATAGTGGATTGGTTTGTTGACCGAGTTTAATTGTTTTGCAAAATGTTGCTCTTTGGCACGTAGGTTTATATATATATATTATTTATATAATACATAAACATGTAATTTGGTGAGTTGTATATATTATATATATATGTAATTTAGTGGGCCAGGTTAGCTTTATATGGCAGGTTATTTGAGTTGGATTGTTTTGAAGGTCCATTGAGACGAGTATTGATTTCTTGTTCTTGCATGTGCATCGTAAACTCAAAGCTTGACGATGGATGCCAAGAATGAACACTGACTAAGGATAATGATATTTGGATTAAGATCGAGAGGATAGGAAACTATTTCACATGCTATGAGTAGGGGTGTGCATAATACTGCCGAAACCGTCGAAACCGCCAAAATCGCACCGAGCCGCACCGCCAAGGCAAATTCGTTATTATTTGCCAATCGAACCGCCGGTTTTTGGTAAGAAAAATGGCAAATTCTAGTGACACTTTTATCAATCCGCTGGTTTCTATTTTTCTTCCAAATCGCACCGACCCGCACCGCTATTAAATCATGTTTTATAAGATTCTAAAAATTCTTTTTTACTTAAGTTTGCTTGTTGTTCTATACCTTAGAATATAGTATTACATTACTGCTCGAGAGGAATTCAAGATGTCAGTAATCCAAAATAAAGTTGGATTCCAATTCACTTTTCAATCTTTTTTTTTTTTTTTTTTTCTGGCCATGTTGCAAACTTGCATCAGCTCACTTTTCAATCTAAATACTTTTCAACAGTAAACATTTTCAATATATTGTAAACCCTGAATGATATTAATTTTATGTATTGTATTTGTTCATTGTAGCTTCCATAGATGCTTGTAATGACCTGATGGCATAGTCGTTGATATTATCATGTTGTTGCTACACTTGCTGCATTAGAAGAAAGTTTCGCAAGATGCTTAACATCACGGTATCTCTCGTCCTTTTTTTACTCTTTGATTTAAGTTTTATAATTTGAATTATATTTTTTTATAAACCGCCAATCCGCCCGAACCGTCAAGGCAAATCCACCATTATTTGCCAACCGAACCGCCGGTTTTTGATAAGGAAAATGGCAAATTCTAGTGACACTTTTATTAAGCCGCACCCCCCACTATACGGTTTCTATTTTTCTCTCAAACCGCACCGACCCGCACCGCACACACCCCTAGCTATGAGTTTGCATCAGGAATATGGTAGCATGTGTGCAACTTTGGAGTTTCAACCTTATTTTGCTCATCTTCTCTTCTTGGCTTGAGGTAGGGATATCCTACTCCTCTCTATGAGCTTTGTCTTTAAATTTTAGCATTTTGATATGTTGGGGGTTGTTGGGTAATTTTGAGAAAGTTTGGACCTTTGGGTAATTTTACAAAAGTTGGGGTTTTTATATATATATAACCTATATGCATGTTTGGCATGAAGAAATGGTATTAATGTTGAAACATTGATGAAAATGGAACCCTAAGGGTTGTAATGTTAATTATGGAAAATGCCCTAATTACATAGATTAATTAATTTGTATAATTAATTGTGAGAAATGAGGAATTGAAATGAGAAAGTTGAGATTGGGAATGTATGGGATTAAAGGATGTAGTTGGATCATTTATCGCTCACCTAGTTGAAATGTTGATATAATATCCATTTTGTGCATTTATTTCCTGTTTAGAGATAACTGCTTTGGGCTATCGGTGGAGGATAGTCTTGATTGTTGTAGACAATGCATGATGATTAGGCAAACGAAAACTAATCAATGGAATGTGTCATAGAGTATGACTGTTGTTAGAATACATTAACTTTATGTATTGATTGATTGTGTATAGAACCTATGTGTTTATATGCATTGTGTGTAGAGGAGGAGATGGGGGATGTACTCCGCAGTTTAGGGGAAGATGGGGGGTGGACCTCTAAACCGGATAGTGTTGGGAGGAGATAGGGGATGTACTCCGCAGTTTAGGGGAAGATGTGGGATGGACCTCTAAACCGGATAGTGTTTGGAGGAGATGGGGGATGAACTCCGTAGATACAGCTTATATACTTGTATAGAGAAGTGAAGATACAGCTCATATGCTTATCTTTGAGAAGTGTAGATACAACTCATATGTTTGTCTAGAGAAGTGTAGATACAGCTCATATGCTTATCTTGGGTGGTGTGATATAGTTTTTATACTTACCAGTTGATGTGTTGATATAGCTTCTATGCTTATCTGTTGACGTGTTGATACAGCTAATACGCTTATCTATTGAAAAATGGTAAATGAAAAGTAACATAGACTTGTAAGTCATGTAATTTGTAATGTGATATAAGTGGACGTATCAGTGTTGGCCATCTATCAAACTGCTAATCTTTTAGTCATTGTTCATAGTTGGTTTAGTGTATTTCTACTGGGCTGTGGCTCACCCTATATGGGAACATCATTTTCAGGTACAGGTAGCATGCCACCTCCAAGGACATAGCTTGGGAGGCTAGAGGCGGACAGACTTTTGTGTTTATTTCCTTTTGATGTATTACATGTAGATACAAGCCAAGGGCTTAAGGTGTAATTGAGTTAGCACTCTCTTTTTGTAACCAAGTGTTAATTTGGAAAGCTGTAAGCCCATAGGACATTTGCTTTTATTGTTAATATGTAATACTTTTGTAATGGGATACTCTGAGGAATAGAAGAATGCTGGTCGTTTATATATCAATGCATGTCAATATTGATGGATTTAATGTTATTATTTTGAGGGCGTTACAAATTGCAACAGATAGTTGTAAATGAAAAATAAAATAAAAAATTAAGCAGATAAAAATAATAAAAAAATTGAACAGATATATATACTGGATTATATGTGAGAAAGAATTTCAACATGTAGAGATAAAGAACCAAAGAGATAGAAAGAAAGATTGCAACAGATCATGATTTGGTGTATTTCAACAGATAATAAAATTGAACAGATAAAAATAAATTGAACATTGTGACTGGTTCGTTGAACAGATAAGAAATTTTAGATAGATATTTGAACAGATAAGAGATTAAAATTGAATTGATAATAAAATCTACAAAAAAATTTGAAACGATAGGGAAAAAAAGTGAACAGATAGTCAACTTTTTTGAATATATAGACCAAAAAAAAATAATTAAACACTAATATGTAAATTTGAACAGATAGAAAAAAAAAATTCAACAGATAAATTAAGGAGTAAAATTGAAAACAAAATGTTTTTCAAAACAAACAAAAGGACTTCTGACCAAATTATTTTACTCAATGCCTGCAGAGAACCATCGGAGGAGAAGACTCCATTGATCTAGCTCCTTATGGACAGTTTTTTTTTTCAACCACACAGACCCAATTCTTTCACTTTTTTTTTTTTTTTTTTGATCTGTGTTGTTGTTCTACGATGAAACAACTTGCAACAGATAGTTGTAAATGAAAAAAAAAATTAAAAATTAAGCAGATAAAAATAATAAAAAAATTGAACAGATATATATACTGGATTATATGTGAGAAAGAATTTCAACAGATAGAAAGAAAGAACCAAAGAGAGAGAAAGAAAGATTGCAACAGATCCTGATTTGGTGTATTTCAACAAATAATAAAATTGAACAGATAAAAATAAATTGAACATTATGACTGGTTTGTTGAACAGATAAGAAATTTTGGATAGATATTTGAACAGATAAGAGATTAAAATTGAATTGATAATAAAATATAGAAAAAAATTTGAAAAGATAGGGAAAAAAAGTGAACAGATAGTCAACTTTTTTGAATATATAGACAAAAAAAAAATTAAACACTAAAATGTAAATTTGAACAGATAGAAAAAAAAATTCAACAGATAAATTAAGGAGTAAAATTGAAAACAAAACGTCTTTCAAAACAAACAAAAGGACTTCTGACCAAATTATTTTACTCAATGCCTGCAGAGGACCATCGGAGGAGAAGACTCCATTGATCCAGCTCCTTATGGACAGTTTTTTTTTCAAGCACAAAGACCATATTCTTCCACTTTTTTTTTTTTTTTTTTTTTTTTTTTTTTTTTTTTTTTTTAAAGTTTTTGATCTGTGTTGTTGTTCTACGATGAAACAAATTGCAACAGATAGTTGTAAATAAAAAAATTAAAAATTAAGCAGATAAAAATATTAAAAAATTTGAACATATATATATATACTGGATTATATTTGAGAAAAAATTTTAACAGATAGAGAGAAAGAACCAAAGAGAGAGAAAGAAAGATTGCAACAGATCCTGATTTGGTGTATTTCAACAGATAATAAAATTGAACAGATAAAAATAAATTGAACATTGTGACTGGTTCGTTGAACAGATAAGAAATTTTGGATAGATATTTGAACATATAAGAGATTAAAATTGAATTGATAATAAAACCTAGAAAAAAATTTAAAAAGATAGAGAAAAAAAGTGAACAGATAGTCAACTTTTTTGAATATATAGACAAAAAAAATAATTAAACACTTAAATGTAAATTTGAACGTATAGAAAAAAAAATTCAACAGATAAATTAAGGAGTAAAATTGAAAACAAAACGTCTTTCAAAACAAACAAAAGGACTTCTGACCAAATTATTTTACTCAATGCCTGCAGAGGACCATCGGAGGAGAAGACTCCATTGATCCAGCTCCTTATGTAACAACCCACATTCATGTCTTGGTCATGTTCATGTGCATTTACATACTTTTGTCTTGTTAAGTTAACATTCATGAATCTTGCCTTGTTTTGTACGTATATGGTTTGCCTAAGTATTATATGTATGCTTTGTTCCTCCCTTGCTATGCCAAGCCTAGGTCATGTCAAGCCTAGGTCATGTCAAGCCTAGGTCATGCCAAGCCTAGGTCATGTTAAGCCTAGGTCACGCTAAGCCTAGGTCAGGTCAAGCCTAGGTCATACCAAGCCTAGGTCATGTCAAGCCTAGGTCATGTCAAGCCGAGGTCATCTTAAGCCTAGGACCATCTTGGAACCACTTTGGTTGACCTCCACCATCACCTAGGCATCCTGGCCGAGATGTTTTCATCTAGGCATCCTAAAATCCTTAATCCTTGCACCTAGTGATCTTGTTCTGGGACTGGAATGACCTAGACCGAGGTGTGGCACATCTAGGCCGAGGTGTGGCACAGCTAGGCCAAGTGTTATCCTTCCTAGCCGAGGTCATTGAGACCTTACTTGCCGAAGCCTATGTCCTTAGCCGAGATCATTACTTGCCGGAGTGCCTTTGCCTTAGCTTGTTCCATACGCTTTGTCATAGTCTTGTCTTGTCAATCTATCACCTTTTTGAAGTGAACCAACCAGCCGTTGCCACGTGTCCGAGCAGAGTGTTAAGTCAGCCAGCAGAGAGAGAAACGCATCATTTGCTGAATGTCTATGTTTTGAAGAGGAGAGAGAAGCTCTAGGAGAGGAAGAGGAGTTCTTGAGGGATAGTAGATTTCCAAGCTTGATCCCTAGAGATCGAACCGTTAGATCCGTGTTCTAAGGTTAGATTCTTGATCTGCTCATGTTGTTCTTTATGATCATGTTATTGCATTGCATGATTGAATATGATTTGTAAGCCATGCATTGATTTAAAGTTCGGTTTTAGAAAGAGAAAGTGGTATTCATGTGTTCTTCAAGAAAAGTCATGTTTTGATCCAAGAGTTTGCACCAAGATCCATGTTTTCATGTTTGTTTTCATATGATCTTCAAGTATGGGTACCCAGGTCCATGTTTTCGAACTCATAGCATGAAATCCCAGATTTTGTAATAACAAGTTATGATTTTAGCATTCATGTTCTTCATGTTCACGTTCTTCATGTTCTTCAAGGAGGAAACCCAGATTTCCAGACTTCTTTTCCCTAGGTGTGATCACCGAGACCACTCTTGCCTAGATCACACACCTAGGCCAAGCATCGTATCTCACCTTGGCCTATCTTGCATGATCACTTGCACCTTAGTTTATCTTGCATGCACACCTAGGCTAACCACTGCACACCTAGGCCGACATGGTACACCCTTGCCGGCACCTTGTAACACCTCGGCAAGCACTGAAGCCTAGGTAACCACACCTCGGCCAAGAGGTGTGGGACCTCGGCCAAGACCTCCCGGGTTCACCCATCTAAGTCATTTTTGCCTAGATCATTTCTGTGCATCCATTCCAAGACCTGGTTAGTACCCAGCATGTTTTCCCTAGATGTTTTTCAGCATGTTTTCCCTAGATGTTTTCCAGCATGTTTTCCCTAGATGTTTTTCAGCATGTGTTTCCCTAGATGTTTTTCAGCATGTTTTCCCTAGATGTTTTCCAGTATGTTTTCCCTAGATGTTTTCCAGCATGTTTTCCCTGGATCATTTGCATTCATGTAAAGCTTGTTTTAAGAATGCATTTCATATCCATCTTTGTGCATCTCTTCTTGTCTTCTTGAAGTGCATTTAGTAGACTTTGCCATGCGTTTGTAGGACTTGGACTTTTGCTTTGATCCCGACGTCCCAAGAACTATGTGAGTGGTATTTTTAATAAAGTTATGTTATAAAGATTTGTTAAAGCTTTGCCTTGTTTTGATAAAAGTATTTGATCAAGCATGAATGATTATCCCTATTTTATGTATCAAGTATAAGCTTTGTTTTGATGACATTCTTGGAAAGTCCTCCCATGCTAGGGGACTCTAAGCCCAAGTAGCATCGTCCTTTCGTGCTAGGGGACGTTAAGCCCAAGTAGCATCGTCCTTTCGTGCTAGGGGACGTTAAGCCCAAGTAGCATCGTCCTTTCGTGCTAGGGGACGTTAAGCCCATGTAGCATCCATGCTTGAAAAGTCTCGGCCACCGACGGTCTATGAACCGGTGGATTGTTTGTCCGGAATGTCATCACCCCATGTATTATGTAGATGTTATTAAACATCCCAGCAAGATTTGAAAGCTCAAGTACATGTTTTGATACAAGTTATACCAAGTACATGTTTTGAACAAGCTATGATATATGTATTGTTTTGACAAGAACCTCGGATATCATTCATTTAAACCTTTATTATTTGTACCATTCACTGAGTATCCAAGCTCACCCTCTATATATATATATGTAGGTAACAAGCAAGAAGTCGGCTACGCCGAGATGTGTGTTTTGTATGTATGTTATGTCGGCAGTAAGGATGTCGGCAATCTGGAAGATTATGTTTCTTGACTTGTATTTCATGTATTTTGTCTATGTCGGTTTGAGAAGCCCTTTTGTTAAGATGTAATATGTATTTTATTTTGTTGTATTCAGGTTGTAAGACTTTAATTAAGATGTATGACATTTCATTTGACGTATGCACAGCTCTTATGGATTAATTAGAATTGTATATATTGCTTCCACACATGTAAGCCCTATATATTATACTCTGATTGTGTGTGATCTTTGTAAGTTGGCCTTCGGTAATCTCGGATTACTGGCCATCACGGCACCATTCTACTAGGGGCGGTTTGGGGTCGTGACACCTTATGGATAGTTTTTTTTTTTCAAGCACACAGACCCAATTCTTCCACTTTATTTTATTTTATTATTTTTTTTTAAGTTTTTGATCTGTGTTGTTGTTCTACGATGAAACAACTTGCAACAGATAGTTGTAAATGAAAAAAAAATTAAAAATTAAGCAGATAAAAATATTAAAAAAATTGAACAGATATATATATATACTGGATTATATGTGAGAAAGAATTTCAACAGATAGAGAGAAAGAACCAAAGAGAGAGAAAGAAAGATTGCAACAGGTCCTGATTTGGTGTATTTCAACAGATAATAAAATTGAACAGATAAAAATAAATTGAACATTATGACTGGTTTGTTGAACAGATAAGAAATTTTGGATAGATATTTGAACAGATAAGAGATTAAAATTGAATTGATAATAAAATCTAGAAAAAAATTTTGAAAAGATAGGGGAAAAAAGTGAACAAATAGTCAACTTTTTTGAATATATAGACAAAAAAAAAAAAATTTAAACACTAAAATGTAAATTTGAACAGATAGAAAAAGAATTCAACAGATAAATTAAGGAGTAAAATTGAAAACAAAACGTTTTTCAAAACAAACAAAAGGACTTCTGACCAAATTATTTTACTCAAGGCCTGCAGAGGACCATCGGAGGAGAAGACTCCATTGATCCAGCTCCTTATGGACAGTTTTTTTTTTCAAGCACACAGACCATATTTTTTTTTTTAAAGTTTTTGATCTGTGTTGTTGTTCTACGATGAAACAAATTGCAATAGATAGTTGTAAATGAAAAAAAAATTAAAAATTAAGCAGATAAAAATATTAAAAAAATTGAACAGATATATATACCGTATTATATCTGAGAAAGAATTTCAATAGATAGAGAGAAAGAACTAAAGAGAGAGAAAAAAAGATTGCAACAGATCTTGATTTGGTGTATTTCAACAGCTAATAAAATTGAAAAAATAAAAATAAATTGAACATTGTGACTGGTTCGTTGAACAGATAAGAAATTTTGGATAGATATTTGAACAGATAAGAGATTAAAATTGAATTGATAATAAAATCTAGAAAAAAAATTTGAAAAGATAGGGAAAAAAAGTGAACAGATAGTCAACTTTTTTGAATATATAGACAAAAAAATAATAATTAAACACTAATATGTAAATTTGAACAGATAGAAAAAAAAATTCAACAGATAAATTAAGGAGTAAAATTGAAAACAAAACGTTTTTCAAAACAAACAAAAGGACTTCTGACCAAATTATTTTACTCAATGCCAGCAGAGAACCATCGGAGGAGAAGACTCCACTGATCCAGCTCCTTATGGACAGTTTTTTTTCAACCACACAGACCCAATTCTTCCTTTTTTTTTTTTTTTAAAAGTTTTTGATCTGTGTTGTTGTTCTACGATGAAACAACTTGCAACAGATAGTTGTAAATGAAAAAAAAAATTAAAAATTAAGCAGATAAAAATAATAAAAAAATTGAACAGATATATATATACTAGATTATATGTGAGAAAGAATTTCAACAGATAGAGAGAAAAAACCAAATAGAGAGAAAGAAATATTGCAACAGATCATGATTTGGTGTATTTCAACAGATAATAAAATTGAACATATAAAAATAAATTGAACATTATGACTGGTTTGTTGAACAGATAAGAAATTTTAGATAGATATTTGAACAGATAGGAGATAAAAATTGAAGTGATAATAAAATCTAGAAAAAAATTTGAAAAGATAGGGAAAAAAAGTGAATAGATAGTCAACTTTTTTGAATATATAGACAAAAAAAAAATAATTAAACCCTAAAATGTAAATTTGAACAGATAGAAAAAAAATTCAACATATAAATTAAGGAGTAAAATTGAAAACAAAACGTTTTTCAAAACATGCAAAATGACTTCTGACCAAATTATTTTACTCAAGGCCTGCAGAGGACCATCGGAGGAGAAGACTCCATTGATCCAGCTCCTTATGGACAGTTTTTTCTTCAAGCACACAGACCATATTTTTTTTTTTTTAAGTTTTTGATCTGTGTTGTTGTTCTACGTTGAAACAAATTGCAACAGATAGTTGTAAATGAAAAAAAAATAAAAAATTAAGTAGATAAAAATATTAAAAAAATTAAACAGATATATATATACTGGATTATATCTGAGAAAGAATTTCAACAGATAGAGAGAAAGAACCAAAGAGAGAGAAAGAAAGATTGCAACAGATCCTGATTTGGTGTATTTCAACAGATAATAAAATTGAACAGATAAAAATAAATGGAACATTGTGACTGATTCGTTGAACAGAAAAGAAATTTTGGATAGATATTTCAACAGATAAGAGATTAAAATTGAATTGCTAACAAAATCTAGAAAAGATAGGAAAAAAAGTGAACAGATAGTCAACTTTTTTGAATATATAGACAAAAAAAATAATTAAACACTAAAATGTAAATTTGAACAGATAGAAAAAAAAAATTCACCAGATAAATTAAGGAGTAAAATTGAAAACAAAACGTTTTTACATATCTGCCATCATGTAGGAGAATCCGTATAGGTGTTCTAGTGTATGAAGCCTAATGCATGACAAATGGTAAGTAAACACCGTATTTACATATCTGCCACCATGCAGGAGAATTCGGATAGGTGTTCGAGTGTTCGAACCCTACTGGAGGATAAATGGTAAGTAAACACCATATTTACATATCTGCCACTATGCAGAAGAATCCGAATAGGTGTTCGAGTGTTCGAACCGTAATGCATGAGAAATGGTAAGTAAGCACCGTATTTACATATTTGCCATCATGTAGGAAAATCTGTATAGGTGTTCTAGTGTTTGAAGCTTAATGCATGAAAAATGGTAAGTAAACATCGTATTTACAAATCTGCTACTATGCAGTAGAATCCGCATAGGTGTTCGAGTGTCCGAACCCTAATGCATGATAAATGGTAAGTGAACACCGTATTTACATATGTGCCACTATGTAGGAGAATCCGTATAGGGGTTCGAGTGTTCGAACCCTAATGCATGATAAACGGTAAGTAAACACCGTATTTACATATCTACCATCATGCAGGAGAATCTGTATAGGTGTTCGAGTGTTCGAACCCTAATGCATGAGAAATGGTAAGTAAACACCGTATTTACATATCTGCCACCATGCAGGAGAATCCGTATAGGTGTTCGAGTGTTCGAACCCGAATGCAGGAGAAATTATAAGTAAACACCGTATTTTCGTATCTGCCATCATGCAGGAGAATCCGTATAGGTGTTCTAGTGTTTGAAGCCTAATGCATGGCGAATGGTAAGTAAACACCGTATTTACATATCTGCAATCATGCAGGAGAATCCGTATAGGTGTTCTAGTGTTTGAAGCGTAATGCATGACAAATGCTAAGTAAACACCGTATTTACATCTCTGCCACCATGCAGGAGAATCTGTATAGGTGTTCGAGTGTTCGAACCCTAATGCATGAGAAATAGTAAGTAAACACCGTATTTAAATATCTGCCATCATGCAGGAGAATCCGTATAGGTCTTCTAGTGTTTGAAGCTTAATGCATGACAAATGGTAAGTAAACACCGTATTTACATATCTGCCACCATGCAGGAGAATATGTATAGGTGTTCGAGTGTTCGAACCCTAATGCATGAGTAATGGTAAGTAAACACCGTATTTACATATCTGCCACTATATAGGAGAATCCCTATAGGTGTTCGAGTGTTCGAACCCCAATGCATGAGAAACGGTAAGTAAACACCATATTTTCGAATCTGCCACAATGCAGGAGAATTCGTATAGGTGTTCGAGTGTTCGAACCCTAATGCATGAGAAATGGTAAGTAAACACCGTATTTATGTATCTGCCATCTTGCAAGAGAATCCGTATAGGTCTTCTAGTGTTTGAAGCCTAATGCATGACAAATGGTAAGTAAACACCGTATTTACATATCTGCCACCATGCAGGAGAAACCGCATAGGTCTTCTGGTGTTTGAAGCCTAATGCATGACAAATGGTGAGTAAATACCGTATTTACATATCTGCCACCATGCAGGAGAATACGTATAGGTGTTCGAGTGTTCGAACCCTAATGCATGAGAAATGGTAAGTAAACACCGTATTTACATATCTGCCACTATGTAGGAGAATCCGTATAGGTGTTCGAGTGTTCGAACCCTAATGCATGAGAAATGGTAAGTAAACACCGTATTTACATATCTGCCATCATGCAGGAGAATCCGTATAGGTCTTCTAGTGTTTGAAGCCTAATGCATGACAAATTGTAAGTAAACACCGTATTTACATATCTGCCACCATGCAGGAGAATACGTATAGGTGTTCGAGTGTTCGAACCCTAATGCATGAGTAATGGTAAGTAAACACCGTATTTACATATCTGCCACTATATAGAAGAATTCGTATAGGTGTTTGAGTGTTTGAACCCCAATGCATGAGAAATGGTAAGTAACACCATGTTTTCGAATCTGCCACAATGCAAGAGAATCCGTATAGGTGTTCGAGTGTTCGAACCCTAATGTATGGTAAGTAAACACTGTATTTACATATCTGCCATCATGCAAGAGAATCCGTATAGATCTTTTAGTGTTTGAAGCCTAATGCATGACAAATTGTAAGTAAACACCGTATTTACATATCTGCCACCATGCAGGAGAATACGTATAGGTGTTCGAGTGTTCGAACCCTAATGCATGAGTAATGGTAAGTGAACACCGTATTTACATATCTGCCACTATATAGGAGAATCCGTATAGGTGTTCGAGTGTTCGAACCCCAATGCATGAGAAATGGTAAGTAACACCATATTTTCGAATCTGCCACAGTGCAAGAGAATCCGTATAGGTGTTCGAGTGTTCGAACCCTAATGCATGAGAAATGGTAAGTAAACACCGTATTTACATATCTGCCATCACGCAGGAGAATCCGTATAGGTCTTCTAGTGTTTGAAGCCTAATGCATGACAAATGGTAAGTAAACACCGTATTTACAAATCTGCCACCAAGCAGGAGAACCCGTATAGGTCTCCTAGTGTTTGAAGCCTAATGCATGACAAATGATAAGTAAATACCGTATTTACATATCTGTCACCATGCAGGAGAATACGTATAGGTGTTCGAGTGTTCGAACCCTAATGCATGAGAAATGGTAAGTAAACACCGTATTTACATATCTGCTACTATGTAGGAGAATCCGTATGGGTGTTCGAGTGTTTGAACCCTAATGCATGAGTAATGGTAAGTAAACACCGTATTTACCTATCTGCCACTATATAGGAGAATCCGTATAGGTGTTCGAGTGTTCGAGCCCCAATGCATGAGAAACGGTAAGTAAACACCATATTTTCGAGTCTGCCACAATGCAGGAGAATTCGTATAGGTGTTCGAGTGTTCGAACCCTAATGCATGAGAAATGGTAAGTAAACAACGTATTTACGTATCTGCCATCATGCAGGAGAATCCGTATAGGTCTCCTAGTTTTTGAAGCCTAATGCATGACAAATGGCAAGTAAACACCGTATTTACATATCTGCCACCATGCAAGAGAATCCGTATAGGTGTTCCAGTGTTTGAAGCCTAATGCATGATAAATGGTAAGTAAACACCGCATTTACATATCTGCCACTATGCACGAGAATCCGTATAGGTGTTCGATTGTTCGAACCCTAATGCATGATAAACGGTAAGTAAACATCGTATTTACATATCTGCCACTATGCAGGAGAATCCGTATAGGCCTTCGAGTGTTCCAACGCTAATGCATGAGAAACGGTAAGTAAACACCGTATTTACATATATGCCATCATGCAGGAGAATCCGTATAGGTGTTCTAGTGTTTGAACCCTAATGCATGACAAATGGTAAGTAAACACCGTATTTACATTTCTGCCATCTTGCAGGAGAATCCGTATAGGTCTTCTCGTGTTTGCAGCCTAATGCATGACAAATGGTAAGTAAACACCGTATTTACATATCTGCCACGATGCAAGAGAATACGTATAGGTGTTCGAGTGTTCGAACCCTAATGCATGAGAAATGGTAAGTAAATACCGTATTTACACATCTGCCGCTATGTATGAGAATCCGTATAGGTGTTCGAGTGTTCGAGCCCTAATGCATGAGAAATGGTCAGTAAACACCGTATTTACATATTTGCCATCATGTAGGAGAATCCGTATAGGTGTTCTAGTGTTTGAAGCCTAATGCATGACAAATGGCAAGTAAACACTGTATTTTCATATCTTCCATCATACAGGAAATTCCGTATAGGTGTTCTAGTGTTTGAAGCCTAATGCAAGACGAATGGTAAGCAAACACCGTATTTACATATCTGCCACCATGTAGGTGAATGCATATTGGTGTTCGAGTGTTCGAACCCTAATGGATGAGAAATGGTAAGTAAACACCGTATTTACATATCTGCCATCGTGCAGGAGAATCCGTATAGGTGTTCTAGTGTTTGAAGCCTAATGCATGATAAATGGTAAGTAAACACCGTATTTACATATCTGCTACTATGCAGGAGAATCCGTATAGGTATTCGAGTCTTCGAATCCTAATGCATGATAAATGGAAAGTTAACACCGTATTTAAATATCTGCCACTATGCAGGAGAATCCGTATAGGTCTTCGAGTGTTCAAACCCTAATGCATGGGAAGTGGTAAGTAAACACCGTATTTACATATCTGCCATCATGCAGGAGAATCCGTATAGGTGTTCAAGTGTTTGAACCCTAATGCATGACAAATGGTAAGTAAACATTGTATTTACATTTCTGCCATCTTGCACGAGAATCTGTATAGGTGTTCTATTGTTTGAAGCCTAATGCATGACAAATGGTAAGTAAACACCATATTTACATATCTGCCACTGTGCAGGAGAATCCGTATAGGTGATCGAGTGTTCGAACCCTAATGCATGTGAAATGGAAAGTAAACACCGTATTTACATATCTGCCATCATGCAGGAGAATCCGTATAGGTGTTCTAGTGTTTAAAGCCTAATGCATGACGAATGGTAAGTAAACACCGTATTTACATATTTGCCACCATGCAGGAGAATCCGGATAGGTGTTCGAGTGTTCGAACCCTAATGGATGATAAATGGTAAGTAAACAGCGTATTTACATATCTGCCACTATGCAGGAGAATCCGTATAGGTGTTCGAGTGTTCGAACCCTAATGCATGAGAAATGGTAAGTAAGCACCGTATTTACATATCTGCCGTCATGCAGGAAAATCCGTATAGGTGTTCTAGTGTTTGAAACTTAATGTATGATAAATGGTAAGTAAACATCGTATTTGCATATCTGCCACTATGCAGGAGAATCCGTACAGGTGTTCGAGTGTCCGAACCCTAATGCATGATAAATGGTAAGTAAACACCGTATTTACATATCTGCCAGCATGCATGAGAATCCGTATAGGTGTTCGAGTGTTCGAACCCTAAGGCATGAGAAATGGTAAGTAAACACCGTATTTACATATCTGCCATCATGTAGGAGAATCCGTACAGGTGTTCGAGTGTTCGAACCCTAATGCATGATAAATGGTTATTTACACATCTGCCACTATGAGGGAGAATCCGTATAGGGGTTCGAGTGTTCGAACCCGAATGCATGATAAATAGTAAGTAAGCACCGTATTTACATATCTGCCATCATGCAGGAGAATCCGTATAGGTGTTCGAGTGTTCGAACCCTAATGCATGAGAAATGGTAAGTAAACACCATATTTACATATCTGCCACCATGCAAGAGAATTCGTATAGGTGTTCTACTGTTTGAAGCCTAATGCATGACAAATGGTAAGCAAACACCGTATATACATATCTACCACCATGTAGAAGAATCCGAATAGGTTTTCGAGTGTTCGAACCCTAATGCGTGGGAAATGGTAAGTAAGCAACGTATTTACATATCTGCCATTATGCAGGAAAATCCGTATAGGTGTTCTACTGTTTGAAGCTCAATGCATGATAAATGGTAAATAAACATCATATTTACATATCTGCCACTGTGCAGGAGAATCCGTATATGTGTTCGAGGGTCCGAACCCTAATGCATGATGAATGGTAAGTAAACACCGTAGTTACATATCTGCCATCATGTAGGAGAATCCATATAGGTGTTCGAGTGTTCGAACCCTAATGCATGAGAAATGGTAAGTAAACACCGTATTTACAGATCTGCCACTATGAAGGAGAATCCGTATAGGTGTTCGAGTGTTCGAACCCTAATGCATGATAAATGGTTATTTACATATCTGCCACTATGAGGGAGAATCCGTATAGGGTTTCGAGTGTTCGAACCCTAATGCATGATAAATGGTAAATAAAACACCGTATTTACATATCTGCCATCATGCAGGAGAATCCGTATAGGTGTTCGAGTGTTCGAACCCTAATGCATGAGAAATGGTAAGTAAACACTGTATTTACATATCTGCCACCATGCAGGAGAATCCGTATAGGTGTTCGAGTGTTCGAACCCTAATGCATGAGAAATGGTAAGTAAACACCGTATTTACGTATCTGCCATCATGCAGGAGAATCCGTATAGGTGTTCTAGTGTTTGAAGCCTAATGCATGACAAATGGTAAGTAAACACCGTATTTACATCTCTGCCACCATGCAGGAGAATCTGTATAGGTGTTCGAGTGTTCGAACCCTAATGCATGAGAAATAGTAAGTAAACACCGTATTTACATATCTGCCATCATGCAGGAGAATCCGTATAGGTGTTCTAGTATTTGAAGCCTAATGCATGACAAATGGTAGGTAAACACCGTATTTACATATCTGCCATCATGCAGAAGAATCCGTATAGATGTTCTAGAGTTTGAAGCCTAATGCATGACAAATGGTAAGTAAACACTGTATTTACATATCTGCCACCATGCAGGACAATCCGTATAGGTGTTCGAGTGTTCAAACCCTAATGCACGAGAAATTGTAAGTAAACATCGTATTTACATATCTGCCATCATGCAGGAGAAACCGTATACGTGTTCAAGTGTTCGAACCCTAAAGCTTGAGAAATGGTAAGTAAACACCGTATTTGCATATCTGCCGTCATGCAGGAGAATCCGTATAGGTCTTCTAGTGATTGAAGCCTAATGCATGACAAATGGAAAGTAAACACTGTATTTACATATCTGCCACCATGCAGGAGAATACGTATAGGTGTTCATGTGTTCGAAGCCTAATGCATGAGCAATGGTAAGTAAACACTGTATTTACATATCTGCCGTCATGCAAGAGAATCCGTATAAGTGTTCGAGTGTTCGAAGCCTAATCCATGACAAATGGTAAGTAAAACACCGTATTTACATATCTGCCACCATGCAGGAGAATCTGTATAGGTGTTCGAGTGTTCGAACCCTAATGCATGAGAAATGGTAAGTAAAGACCGTATTTACATATCTGCCATCATGCTGGAGAATACGTATAGGTGTTCTAGTGTTTGAAGCCTAATGCATGACAAATGGTAAGTAAACACCGTATTTACATATCTGTCACTATGCAGTAGAATCCGTATAGGTGTTCTACTGTTCGAACCCTAATGCTTGACAAATGGTAATGAGACACCGTATTTACATATCTGCCATAATGCAGGAGAATCCATATAGGTGTTCTAGTGTTTGAAGCCTAATGCATGAAAAATGGTAAGTAAACACCGTATTTACATATCAGCCACTGTGCGGGAGAATCCGTATAGGTGTTCGAGTGTTCGAACCTTAATGCATTGGAAATGGTAAGTGAACACCGAATTTACATATTTGCCATCATGCAGGAGAATCCGTATAGGTGTTCCAGTATTTGAAGCCTAATGCACGATAAATGGTACGTAAACACTGTATTTACATATCTGCCACTATACTGGAGAATCCGTATAGGTGTTCGAGTGTTCGAACCCTAATGCATGACAACTGGTAAGTAAACACCGTATTTAAATATCTACCATCATGCAGGAGAATCCGTATAGGTGTTCTAGTGTTTGAAGCCTAATGCATGAAAAATGGTAAGTAAACACCGTATTTACATATCAGCCACTGTGCAAGGGAATCCGTATAGGTGTTCGAGTGTTCGAACCCTAATGCATTGGAAATGTTAAGGTGCCGTTTGGTAACACTTACGTTTTCAGTTTTCTGTTTATATTTACAAAAATTTTAAAAACTCAAATAAAAACTTGTTTGGTAAAATTTTTGATTTATAAATCAGTGGTCTCAGTTTATAAATTTGGCTAAAAAATGAAAACACAAAAAATGTGTTTCCATTTTGAGTTTTCAGTTTTTTTTTTTTACCACCTAACACTAGCCACCACCTGCCACCATTTTCCACCACCGTCTTCCGCCACCACCACCCACCACCACCACCACCACCACCACCAGCCACCACCCACCTGCCACCACCACTCACCACCCATCTGCCACCACCACCCACCACCCACCACCCACCCACTCGCCACCACCACCCACTTGCCACCACCACCCACCCACTACCACCAGCCACTTGTCACCTACCCGGCACACACCACCACTACCACCACCAGCCACCCACCTGCCAACACCACCCACCACCACTACCACCACCACCCACTCGCTACCACCTACCACCCGCCACCGTCACCCATCCACCCACCCACCCACCACCACCACCACCACCACCCGCCATCCGCCACCCACCTGCCACCACCCACTCGCTACCACCCACCACTCGCCACCGTCACCCACCCACCCACCACCACTAGCCACCTGCTACCCACCCGTCGCCACCACCACCCACCACCATCACCCACCACCCACCACCACCGCCCACCCGCTACCACCTGCCACCCGCTACCGTCACCCACCCACCCACCCACCACCACCAGCACCCGCCATCCGCCACCCACCCGCCACCACCACCCGTCACCCGCCACCACCACTACCACTACCAATTCGCTACCACCCACCCCCGTTACCGTCACCTACCCATCCACCATCACTACCCACCATCCACCCACCACCACCCGCTATTCGCCACCCACCTGCCACCACCACCCGCCACCGCCACCGCCACCGCCACCCACCACCCGCCACTGTCACCCACCCACCCACCACCACCACCACCACCACCACCCACCCGCCACCACTCACCGCTACCAACTACCCACCACCCACCGTCACCACTTTCCACCACTGTCTTCCGCCGCTACTTGCCATTTCTCACTCTTTTTTATATTTTTAATTTTTTTAAATATTTTGTCAATTACCAAACGCGTTTGTAGTTTATGTTTTTCTAAAAATAAACAAAAAATAAACAAAAACCAGTTTATAAAATTTTTGTAAATATAAACTGAAAACGTAAACGTTACCAAACACACCCTAAGTGAACACCGTATTTACATATCTGCCATCATGCAGGAGAATCCGTATAGGTGTTCTAGTATTTGAAGCCTAATGCACGATAAACGGTACGTAAACACTGTATTTACATATCTGCCACTATGCAGGAGAATCCGTATAGGTGTTCGAGTGTTTGAACGCTAATGCATGATACACGGTACGTAAACACCGTATTTACAAATCTGCCATCATGCAGGACAATCCGCAATGGTGTTCTAGTGTTTGAAGCCTAATGCATGACAAATGGTAAGTAAACACCGTATTTACATATCTGCTACCATGCAGCAGAATCCGTATAGGTGTTCGAGTGTTCGAACCCTAATGCATGAGAAATGGTAAGTAAACACCGTATTTACATATCTGCCATCATGCAGGAGAATTCGTATAGGTGTTCTAGTGTTTGAAGCCTAATGCATGACAAATGGTAAGTAAACACCGTATTTACATAGCTGCCATCATGCAGGTGAATTCGTATAGGTGTTCTAGTATTTGAAGCCTAATGCATGATAAATCGTAAGTAAATACTGTATTTACATACCTGCCACTATGCAGGAGAATCTGTATAGGTGTTCGTGTGTTCGTACCCTAATGGATGAGAAATGGTAAGTAAACACCGTATTTACGTATCTGCCATCATGCAGGAGAATCCTAATAGGTGTTCTAGTGTTTAAGGCCTGAAGCATGACGAATGGTAAGTAAACACCGTATTTACATATCTGCCATCATGTAGGAGAATTCGTATAGGTGTTCTAGAGTTTGAAGCCTAATGCAAGACAAATGGTAAGTAAACACCGTATTTACATATCTGCCACCATCCGGGAGAATGCGTATAGGTGTTCAAGTGTTCGAACCCTAATCCATGAGAAATGGTAAGTAAACACCGTATTTACATCTCTGCCATCATGCAGGAGAATCCGTATGGGTGTTCTAGTGTTTGAAGCCTAATGGAATGATAAATGGTAAGTAAACACCGTATTTACATATCTGCCACTATGCAGGAGAATCCGTATAGATGTTCGAGTGTTCGAACCCTAATGCATGATAAATGGTAAGTAAACACCGTATTTACATATCTGCCACTAAGCAGGAGAATCCGTATAGGGCTTCGAGTGTTCGAACCTTTTTTTTGTTACAGAGTGTTCGAACCTTAATGCATGAGAAATGGTAAGTAAACACCGTATTTACATATCTGCCATCATGCAGGAGAATCCGTATAGGTGTTCTAGTGCTTGAATTGTAATGCAAGACAAACGGTAAGTAAACACCATATTTACATATCTGCCACCATGCAGGAGAATCCGTGTAGGTGTTCGAGTATTCGAACCCTAATGTATGAGAAATGATAAGTAAACACCGTATTTACATATCTGCCACTATGCAGGAGAATCCGTATATGTGTTCGAGTGTTCGAATCCTAATGCATGATAAACGGTAAGTAAACACCGTGTTTACATATCTGCCATCTTGCAGGAGAATTCGTATAGGTGTTCATGTGTTTGAAGCCTAATGCATGACAAATGGTAAGTAAACACCGTATTTACATATTTGCCATCATGTAGGTGAATTCGTATAGGTGTTCTAGTATTTGAAGCCTAATGGATTATAAATGGTAAGTAAATACTGCTTTTACATACCTGCCACTATGCAGGAGAATCCGTATAGGTGTTCGAGTGTTCGAACCCTAATGCATGAGAAATGGTAAGTAAACACCGTATTTACATATATGTCATCATGCAGAAGAATTCGTATAGGTGTTCCAGTATTTGAAGCCTAATGCATGACAAACGGTAAGTAAACACCGTATTTACATATCTGCCACCATACAGGGGAATCTGTATAGGTGTTCGAGTGTTCGAACCCTAATGCATGAGAAATGTTAAGTAAACACCGTATTTATATTTATATTTATTTATATTTATTTATTTATATTTTATTCACCCAACAAATTTTATTCACCCAAAAAAAAAACACCGTATTTACATATCTGCCATCATGCAGGAGAATCCTTCAAGGTGTTCTAGTGTTTGAAGCCTAATGCATGACAAATGGTAAGTAAACACCGGATTTACATATCTGCCACCATGCGGGAGAATCCGTATAGGTGTTCGAGTGTTCGAACCCTAATGCATGAGAAATGATAAGTAAACACCGTATTTACATATCTGCCATCATGCAGGAGAATCGGTATAGGTGTTCTAGTGTTTTAAGCCTTATGCACGACAAATGGTAAGTAAACACAGTAGTTACATATCTGCCATCATGCAATAGAATCCGTATAGGTGTTCAAGTGTTTGAAGCCTAATGCATGACAAATATTAAGTAAAGACCGTATTTACATATCTGCTACCATGCAGGAGAATCCGTATAGGTGTTCGAGTGTTCTAACCCTAGTGCATGAGAAATGGTAAGTAAACACCGTCTTTACATATCTGCCATCATGCAGCTGAATCCGTATAGGTGTTCTTGTATTTGAAGCCTAATGCATGATAAATGGAAAGTAAATACTGTATTTACATATCTGCCACTATGCAGGAGAATCCGTATAGGTGTTCAAGTGTTCGAACCCTAATGCATGACAAATGGTAGGTAAACACCGTATTTACATATCTGCCATCATGCAGGAGAATCCGTATAGATGTTGTAGAGTTTGAAGCCTAATGCACGACAAATGGTAAGTAAACACCGTATTTACATATCTGCCACCATGCAGGAGAATCCGTATAGGTGTTCGAGTGTTCGAACCCTAATGCATGACAAATGGTAAGTAAACACCGTATTTACATATCTGCCATCATGCAGGAGGATCCGTATAGGTGTTCTACTGTTTGATGCCTAATGCTTGACAAATGGTAAGTAAACACCGTATTTACATATCTGCCACTATGTAGGAGAATCCGTATAGGTGATCGAGTGTTCGAACCCTAATACAAGTGAAATGGGAAGTAAACACCGTAATTACATTTCTGCCATCATGCAGGAGATTCCGTATAGGTGTTCTAGTGTTTGAAGCCTAATGCATGACAAATGGTAAGTAAACTTCGTATTTACATATCTGCCACTATGCAGGAGAATCCGTATAGGTTTTCGAGTGTTCGAACCCTAATGCATGAGAAATGGTAAGTAAGCACCGTATTTACATATCTGCTATCTTGCAGGAAAATCCGTATAGGTGTTCTAGTGTTTGAAGCCTAATGCATGAGAAATGGTAAGTAAACATCGTATTTACATATCTGCCACTATGCTGGAGAATCCGTACAGGTTTTCGAGTGTCCGAACCCTAATGCATCATAAATGGTAAGTAAACACCGTATTTACATATCTGCCATCATGCAGGAGAATCCGTATAGGTGTTCAATTGTTCGAACCCTAATGTTGGTGGTTATGGTGCTGTGTTGTGTTTTGGGTTGGTCCCACAGTTCTGTGCTGTGCTGTATCGAACGCGGCGGTTGTACTCCGTGTCCGGCGTCGTTGGCGTCGGTGCTATATCGAAGTTGACTAAGATGAAGCACGGCGTATGGCGTACAGGCCTGTGCGAGTGGGTCTTGTTGTATAGACCCACGCTCCTGCGCGTGGGTTGTTTTGTGTTGATGACGGCTGATGGTGATATTTGCATAAAGCTGGTTTTATTTTCAGTGGAAGGCACGTCGGCTATGGAGTGTAGGTGTACTGCACACGTTACATCTACATGCTTGCCCCATTTTTCCCGTTTGATATTGAAGCCGGTTTGAAATTAAAAACGGGGGGCTGGTTAGTGGTTTTGAATTGTATTTGTTGAGCTTCCTTCTAGAAGCATGATGTAAGCACATGGTTGGTTTTTGTAGGGTTGGGGTTTGTTTTGTTTTGCATGAGCTTCAAGTAAGTGGGTTATTAGGCCTGCCGATTCATTTGGTGGGCATGCGTGGATTTGGTGTATTTTGTGGGCCAACTAATATTCAAATGGTGACCATTTTTAATAGAAACCTTTGTTTGGACCCACAGGCCGTTTGGTTTGCCTTCTGGGGCCCACGGTTTTGTGGGTTTTAATTGGCCCCATTTGGTTTTGTTATTTGTTCTGGTGGTTTTGTCCATATATCTTTCTCCAGTACCCATCTATTATTTTTTCGATAGTAGAGGGTACTTGGGGATTAAAATGATATATGGACAATTTTGATTTTTATTATTGTTTTGTTGGGGATCCGATTGTTTACGGGATTGCTTTAATTAGTTTTGTATTAGCCCCCCTTTTTGGGGGATGCAGATTTGTTGTATTACCTGGGGTATGCCCCTTGTAAATGTGTAAACTTTGTCTTTAATTTATGACTTACCCACCAAAAAAAAAAAAAAAAAAAAAAACACCGTATTTACATATTTGCCATCATGTAGGTGAATCCGTATAGGTGTTCTAGTATTTGAAGCCTAATGCATGATAAATGGTAAGTAAATACAGCATTTACATACCTGCCACTATGCAGGAGAATCCGTATAGGTGTTCGAGTGTTCGAACCCTAATGCATGAGAAATGTTAAGTAAACACCGTATTTACATATCTGTCATCATGCAGAAGAATCCGTATAGGTGTTCCTGTGTTTGAAGCCTAATGCATGACAAACGGTAAGTAAACACCGTATTTACATATCTGCTACCATGCAGGAGAATCTGTATAGGTGTTCGAGTGTTCGAACCCTAATGCATGAGAAATGGTAAGTAAACACCGTATTTACGTATCTGCCATCATGCAGGAGAATCCGTCTAGGTGTTCTAGTGTTTGAAGCCTAATGCATGACAAATGGTAAGTAAACACCGCATTTACATATTTGCCACTATGCCGGAGAATCCGTATAGGTGTTCTAGTGTTCGAACCCTAATGCATGAGAAATGATAAGTAAACACCGTATTTAAATATCTGCTATCATACAGGAGAATCTGTAAAGGTGTTCTAGTGTTTTAAGCCTAATGCACGACAAATGGTAAGTAAACACAGTATTTACATATCCGCCATTATGCAGCAGAATCCGTATATGTGTTCTAGTGTTTGAAGCCTATTACATGACAAATGGTGAGTAAACACCGTATTTACATATCTGCCACCATGCAGGAGAATCCGTATAGGCGTTCGAGTGTTCTAACCCTAATGCATGAGAAATGGTAAGTAAACACCGTCTTTACATATCTGCCATCATGCAGCTAAATCCCTATAGGTGTTCTGGTATTTGAAGCCTAATGCATGATAAATGGTAAGTAAATACTGTATTTACATATCTGCCACTATGCAGGAGAATCCGTATAGGTGTTCGAGTGTTCGAACCCTAATGCATGACAAATGGTAGGTAAACACCGTATTTACATATCTGCCATCATGCAGGAGAATCCGTATAGATGTTCTAGAGTTTGAAGCCTAATGAATGACAAATGGTAAGTAAACACCGTATTTACATATCTGCCACCATGCAGGAGAATCCGTATAGGTGATCGAGTGTTCGAACCCTAATACATGAGAAATGGTAAGTAAACACCGTATTTACAATGTAAAAAAAAAAACACCGTATTTACATATTTGCCATCATGCAGGAGAATCCGTATAAGTGTTCCAGTGTTTGAAGCCAGCATGACAAATGGTAAGTAAACACCGTATTTACATATTTGCCACCATGCAGGAGAATCTGTATAGGTGTTCGAGTGTTCGAACCCTAATGCATGAGAAATGGTAAGTAAACAATGTATTTACATATCTGCCATCATGCAGGAGAAACCGTATACGTGTTCGAGTGTTCGAACCCTAATGCATGAGAAATGGTAAGTAAACACCGTATTTACATATCTGCCGTCATGCAGGAGAATCCATATTGGCCTTCTAGTGATTGAAGCCTAATGCGTGACAAATGGTAAGTAAACACCGTATTTACATATCTGCCACCATGCAGGAGAATACGTATAGGTGTTCGAGTGTTCGAACCCTAATGCATGAGCAATGGTAAGTAAACACCGTATTTACATATCTGCCATAATGCAGGAGAATCTATATAGGTGTTCGAGTGTTCGAGGCCTAATGCAGGACAAATGGTAAGTAAACACCGTATTTAAATATCTGCCACCAAGCAGGAGAATCCGTTTAGGTGTTCGAGTGTTCGAACCCTAATGCGTGAGAAATGGTAATTAAACACCGTATTTACATATTTGCCATCATGCTGGAGAATTCGTATAGGTGTTCTAGTGTTTGAAGCCTAATGCATGACAAATGGTAAGTAAACACCGTATTTACATATCTGCCATCATGCTGGTGAATCCGTATAGGTGTTCTAGTATTTGAACCCTAATGCATGATAAATGGTAAGTAAATACTGTATTTACATACCTGCCACTATGCAGGAGAATCCGTATAGGTGTTCGAGTGTTCGAAGCCTAATGCATGAGAAATGGTAAGTAAACACCGTATTTACATATCTGTCATCATGCAGGAGAATCCGTATAGGTGTTCCAGTGTTTGAAGCCTAATGCATGACAAATGGTAAGTAAACACCGTATTTACATATCTGCCATCATGCAGGAGAATCTGTATACGTGTTCGAGTATTCGAACCCTAATGCATTAGAAATGGTAAGTAAACACCGTATTTACATATCTGCCATCATGCAGGAGAATCCGTCTAGGTGTTCTAGTGTTTGAAGCCTGATGCATGACAAATGGTAAGTAAACACCGTATTTACATATCTGCCACGATGCAGGAGAATCCGTATAGGTGTTAGAGTGTTCGAACCCTAATGCATGAGAAATGGTTAGTAAACACCGTATTCACATATCTGCCATCATGCAGGACAATCCGTATAGGTGTTCTAGTGTTTGAGGCATAATGCATGACAAATGGTAAGTGAACACCGTATTTAAATATCTGCCATCATGCAGGAGAATCCGTATAGGTGTTCTAGTGTTTGAAGCCTAATGCATGACAAATGGTAAGTAAACACCGTATTTACATATTTGCCACCATGCAGGAGAATCCGTATAGTTGTTCGAGTGTTCGAACCCTAATGCATGAGAAATGGTAAGTAAACACTGTATTTACATCTCAGCCATCATGCAGGTGAATCCGTATAGGTGTTCTAGTATTTGAAGCCCAATGCATGATAAATGGTAAGTAAATACTGTATTTACATATCTGCCCTTTGCAGGAGAATCTGTATAGGTGTTCGAGTGTTCGAACCCTAATGCATGACAAATGGTAGGTAAACACCGTATTTACATATCTGCCATCATGTAGGAGAAGCCGTATAGATGTTCTACTGTTTGAAGCCTAATGCATGACAAATGGTAAGTAAACACTGTATTTACATATCTGCCACCATGCAGGAGAATCCGTATAGGTGTTCGAGTGTTCGAACCCTAATGCATGAGAAATGGTAAGTAAACACCGTATTTACATATCTGCCATCATGCAGGAGAATCCGTAGAGGTGTTCTGTTGTTTGAAGCCTAATGCATGACAAATGGTAAGTAAGCACCGTATTTACATATCTGCCACCATGAATGAGAATCCGTATAGGTGTTCGAGTGTTCGAACCTTAATGCATGAGAAATGGTAAGTAAACACCGTATTTACATATCTGCCATCATGCAGGAAAATCCGTATAGGTGTTCGAGTGTTCGAACCCTAATGCGTGGGAAATGGTAAGTAAACACCGTATTTACATATCTGCCATCATGCAGGAGAATCCGTATACGTGTTCTAGTGTTTGAAGCCTAATGCATGACAAATGGTAAGTAAACACTGTATTTACATATCTGCCATCATGCAGGAGAATCCGTATAGGTCTTCTAGTGATTGAAGCCTAATGCATGACAAATGGTAAGTAAACACTGTATTTACATATCTGCCACCATGCAGGAGAATACGTATAGGTGTTCGAGTGTTCGAACCCTAATGCATGAGAAATGGTCAGTAAACACCGTATTTACATATCTGCCATCATGCAGGAGAATTCGTATAGGTGTTCGAGTGTTCGAACCCTAATGCATGAGAAATTGTCAGTAACCACCGTATTTACATATCTGCCATCATGCAGGAGAATCCGTATAGGTCTTCTAGTGATTGAAGCCAAATGCATGACAAAAGGTAAGCAAACACTGTGTTTACATATCAGCCACCACGCAGGAGAATACGTATAGGTATTCGAGTGTTCGAACCCTAATGCATGTGAAATGGTAAGTAAACACCGTATTTACATATCCGCCACTATGGAGGAGAATCCGTATAGGTGTTCGAGTGTTCGAATCCTAATGCATGAGAAATGGTAAGTAAACACCGTATTTATATATCTGCCATCATACAGGAGAATCCGTATAGGTGTTCTAGTGCTTGAAGCGTAATGCAAGACAAATGGTAAGTAAACACTGTATTTACATATCTGCCACCATGCAGGAGAATCTGTGTAGGTGTTTCGAGTGTTCGAACCCTAATGCGTGAGAAAAATGGTAAGTAAACACCGTATTTACATATCTGCCATCATGTAGGAGAATCCGTAAAGGTGTTCGAGTGTTTGAAGCATAATGCATGACAAATGGTAAGTAAACACTGTATTTACATATCTACCATCATGTAGGAGTATCCGTATTGGTGTTCTAGTGTTTGAAGCCTAATGCATGACAAATGATAAGTAAACACCGTATTTACATATCTGCCACCATGCAGGGGAATCCGTATAGGTGTTCGAGTGTTCGAACCCTAATGCATGGGAAATAGCTAGTAAACACTGTATTTACATATCTGCCATCATGCAGGAGAATCCGTATAGGTGTTCGAGTGTTCGAACGCTAATGCATGAGAAACGGTAAGTAAACACCGTATTTACATTTCTGCCATTACGCTGGAGAATCCGTATAGGTGTTATAGTGTTTGAATCCTAATGCTTGACAAATGATAAGTAAACCCCGTATTTACATATCTGCCACCATGCAGGAGAATACGTATAGGTGTTCGAGTGTTCGAACCCTAATGCATGAGAAATGGTAAGTAAACACCGTATTTACATATCTGCCATCATGCAGGGAAATCCGTATAGGTGTTCCAGTGTTCGAACCCTAACGCTTGAGAAATGGTAAGTAAACACCGTATTTACATATTTGTCATCGTGCAGCAGAATCCTTATAGGTGTTCTAGTGTTTGAAGCCTAATGCATGAAAAATGGTAAGTAAACTCCGTAGTTACAAATCAGCCACTGTGCAGTAGAATCCGTATTGGCGTTCGAGTGTTCGAACCCTAATGCATGAGAAATGGTAAGTGAACACCGTATTTACATATCTGCCATCATGTAGGAGAATCCGTCTAGGTGTTCTAGTGTTTGAAGCATAATGCATGACAAATGGTAAGTAAACACCGTATTTACATATCTGCCACCATGCAGGAGAATCCGTATAGGTGTTCGAGTGTTCGAACCCTAATGCATGAGAAATGGTAAGTGAACACCGTGTTTACATATCTGCCATCATGCAGGAGAATTCGTATAGGTGTTCTAGTGTTTGAAGCCTAATGCATGACAAATGGTAAGTAAACACCGTATTTACATATCAGCCACTGTACAGGAGAATCCGTATAGGTGTTCGAGTGTTCAAACTCTAATGCATGGGAAATGGTAAGTAAACACCGTATTTACATATCTGCCATCATGCAGGAGAATCCGTATAAGTGTTCTAGTATTTGTAGCCTAATGCATGATAAATGGTATGTAAACACTGTCTTTACATATCTGCCACTATGCTGGAGAATCCGTATAGGTGTTCGAGTGTTCAAACCCTAATGCATGACAAATGGTAAGTAAACACCGTATTTACATATCTGCCATCATGCAGGAGGATCCGTATAGGTGTTCTACTATTTGATGCCTAATGCTTGACAAATGTTAAGTAAACACCGTATTTACATATCAGCCACTGTGTAGGAGAATCCGTAAAGGTGTTCGAGTGTTCGAACCCTAATGCATGGGAAATGGTAAGTAAACACCGTATTTACATATCTGCCATCATGCAGGAGAATCCGTATAGGTGTTCTAGTATTTGTAGCCTAATGCATGAGAAATGGTAGAGTGTATATCACTCATGGTTCTGATGGAGTGATGTGCACCCATTTTCCCATGCTAGCTGGTTGATTGATTTTGTTATGGGGCAGTGTATACACGTGGGTTGTCTCTTGCCCTGTTTACTTTAACTAGTTGTGTTATCATTGGTTTGTTTAGAACCAGCAAATGGGTGAGGTTTTGTGGATTTAGTTTGAAGTGGGGCCATCCACTTTTCCACGTGGGTGGTCAAGTTGGCTCATTATGGGGCAGTGTTTTCGGCCAAAATAGTTAGGTTTGGTTTGTATTTATGTAATTTGCCCATATATTTTCTCCAAATTTCTTTTACCTTTGTTGGTAAGGGTTACTTGGAGGTAGAATAATATACGGGCAAAATAGTGTTTAAATTGTGCTTCATAAGTTTCCCCTGCTTGTGCGAGGATCGTTATGATTAGTTTTTGTATTGTTTTCTCCCCCCTTTTTGGGGGGTAAGTTAGTTTGTTTGTATTACCTGGGGTATGTCCCTTGTAAATGTGTAATTCTTTGTTTTTAATTTATGACTTACCCACCAAAAAAAAAACACTGTATTTACATATCTGCCACTATGCTGGAGAATCCGTATAAGTGTTCAAGTGTTCGAACCCTAATGCATGACAAATGGTAAGCAAACACCGTATTTACATATCTGCCATCATGCAGGAGGATCCGTATAGGTGTTCTATTGTTTGATGCCTAATGCTTGACAAATGGTAAGTAAACACCGAATTTACATATCTGCCACTATGCAGGAGAATTCGTCTAGGTGATCGACTGTTCGAACCCTAATGCAAGTGAAATGGGAAGTAAACACCGTAATTACATTTCTGCCATCATGCAGGAGATTCCGTATAGGTGTTCTAGTGTTTGAAGCCTAATGCATGACAAATGGTAAGTAAACACCGTATTTACATATCTGCCACTAAGCAGGAGAATCCGTACAGGTGTTCGAGTGTTTGAACCCTAATGCATGAGAAATGGTAAGTAAGCACCGTATTTACATATCTGCCATCATGCAGGAAAATCCGTACAGGTGTTCTAGTGTTTGAAGCCTAATGCATGATAAATGGTAAGTAAACATCGTATTTACATATCTGCCACTATGCTGGAGAATCCGTATAGGTTTTTCGAGTGTCCGAACCCTAATGCATCATAAATGGTAAGTAAACACCGTATTTACATATCTGCCATCATGCAGGAGAATCCGTATAGGTGTTCGATTGTTCGAATCCTAATGCATGAGAAATGGTAAGTAAACACGGTATTTACATATCTGCCACTATGCAGGAGAATCCGTATAGGTGTTCGAGTGTTCGAACCCTAATGCATGATAAATGGTAGGTAAACACCGTATTTACATATTTGCCACTATGCAGGGGAATCCGTATAGGTGTTCGAGTGTTCAAACCCTAATGCATGAGAAATAGTAAGAAAACACCGTATTTACATATCAGCCATCATGCAGGAGAATCCGTATAGGTGTTCTAGTGTTTGAAGCCTAATGCATGACATGTGGTAAGTAAACACCGTGTTTACATATCTGACCCCATGCAGGAGAATCCGTATTGGTGTTCGATTGTTCGAACGCTAATGCATGAGAAACAGTAAGTAAACACCGTATTTACATATCTGCCATCACGCAGGAGAATCCGTATAGGTGTTCTAGTGTTTGAAGCCTAATGCATGACAAATGGTAAGTAAATACCGTATTTACATATCTGCCACCATGCAGGAGAATACGTATAGGTGTTCGAGTGTTCGAATCCTAATGCATGAGAAATGGTAAGCAAACACCGTATTTACATATCTGCCATCATGCAGGACAATCTGTATAGGTGTTATAGTGTTTGAAGCCTAATGCATGATAAATGGTAAGTAAACACCGTATTTACATATCTGCCACCATGCAGGAGAATCCGTGTAGGTGTTCGAGTGTTCGAACCCTAATGCATGATAAATGGTAAGTAAACACCGTATTTACAAATCTGCCACTATGCAGGAGAATCCGTATAGGTGTTCGAGTGTTCGAACACTAATCCAGGACAAATGGCAAGTAAACACCGTATTTACATATCTGCCATTATACAGGAGAATCCGTGTAGGTGTTCTACTGTTTGAAGCCTAATGCATGACAAATGGTAAGTAGACATCGTATTTACATATCTACCACCATGCAGGAGAATTCGTATTTGTGTTCGAGTGTTCGAATCCTAATGCATGTGAAAGGGTAAGTAAACACCGTATTTGCATATCTGCCATCACGCAGGAGAATCCGTATAGGTGTTCCAGTGTTTGAAGCCTAATGCATGAGAAACGGTAAGTAAACACCGTATTTATATATCTGCCATCATGCAGGACAATCCGTATAGGTGTTCTAGTGTTTGAAGCCTAATGCATGATAAATGGTAAGTAAACACCGTATTTACATATCTGCCACCACGCAGGAGAATCCGTATAGCTGTTCGAGTGTTCGAACCCAAATGCATGAGAAATGGTAAGTAAACACCGTATTAACATATCTGCCATCATGTAGGAGAATCCGCATAGGTGTTCTAGTGTTTGCAGCCAAATGCATGACAAATGGTAAGTAAACACCGTATTTACATATCTGCCACCATGCAGGAAAATCCGTATAGGTGTTCGAGTGTTCGAACCCTAATACATGAGAAATGGTAAGTAAATACCGTATTTACATATCTGCCATCATGCAGGAGAATCCGTATAGGTGTTCGAGTGTTCGAACCCTAATGCATGAGAAATGGTAAGTAAACACCGTATTCACATATCCGCCATCATGCAGGAGAATCCGTATAGGTCATCTAGTCATTGAAGCCTAATGTACGACAAATGGTGAGTAAACACCGTATTTACATATCTGCCACCATGCAGGAGAATACGTATAGGTGTTTGAGTGTTCGAACCCTAATGCATTAGAAATGGTAAGTAAACATCGTATTTACTTATCTGCCACTATGTAGGAGAATCCGTATAGGTGTTCGAGTTTTCGAACCCTAATGCAAGAGAAATGGTAAGTAAACACCGTATTTACATATCTGCCATCATGCAGGAGAATCCGGATAGGTGTTTCTGTGTTTGAAGCCTAATGCATGACAAATGGTAAGTAAACACCGTATTTACGTATCTGGCACCATGCAGGAGAATCTGTATAGGTGTTCGAGTGTTCGAACCCGAATGCATTAGAAATGGTAAGTAAACACCGTATTTATACATCTGCCATCATGCAGGAGAATCTGTATAGGTGTTCTATTATTTGAAGCCTAATGCATGATAAATGGTACGTAAACACTGTATTTACATATCTGCCACTATGTTGGGGTATCCGTATAGGTGTTCGAGTGTTCGAACCCTAATGGATGACAAATGGTAAGTAAACACCGTATTTACATATCTGCCATCATGCAAAAGGATCCGTATAGGTGTTCTACTGTTTTATGCCTAATGCTTGACAAATGGTAAGTAAACACCGTATTTAAATATCTGCCACTATGCAGGAGAATCCGTATAGGTGATCGAGTGTTCGAACCCTAATGCAAGTGAAATGGGAAGTAAACACCGTAATTACATTTCTGCCATCATGCATAAGATTCCGTATAGGTGTTCTAGTGTTTGAAGCCTAATGCATGACCAATGGTAAGTAAACTTCGTATTTACATATCGGCCACTATGCAGGAGAATCCGTATAGGTGTTCGAGTGTTCGAACCCTAATGCATGAGAAATGGTAAGTAAGCACCAAATTTACATATCTGCCATCATGCAGGAAAATCCGTATAGGTGTTCTAGTGTTTGAAGCCTAATGCATGATAAATGGTAAGTGAACACCGTGTTTATTTATTTATTTGTTTTATATTTATTTATTTATTTATTTGTTTTATATTTATTTATTTATTTATTTATTTATTCTTTGGTTCTTGTATAGTGTTTTGGTTAGGGCCTGGGGTGTGCCCCTTGTCGTGTTGTAAGTTTTTTCTCTTTTATTTTATGACTTATCCACCAAAAAAAAAACATCGTCTTTACATATCTGCCACTATGCTGGAGAATCCGTATAGGTTTTCGAGTGTCCGAACCCTAATGCTTCATAAATGGTAAGTAAACACTGTATTTACATATCTGCCATCATGCAGGAGAATCCGTATAGGAGTTCGATTGTTTGAACCCTAATGCATGAGAAATGGTAAGTAAACACGGTTTTTACATATCTGCCACTACGTAGGAGAATACGTATAGGTGTTCGAGTGTTCGAACCCTAATGCATGATAAATGGTAGGGAAACACCGTATTAACATATCTGCCACTATGGAGGGGAATCCGTATAGGTGTTCGAGTGTTCAAACCCTAATGCATGAGAAATGGTAAGTAAACACCGTATTTACATATCAGCCATGATGCAGGAGAATCCTATAGGTGTTCTAGTGTTTGAAGCCTAATGCATGACATGTGGAAAGTAAACACCGTGTTTACATATCTGACCCCATTCAGGAGAATCCGCATAGGTGTTCGATTGTTCGAACGCTAATGCATGAGAAATGGTAAGTAAACACCGTATTTACATATCTGCCATCACGCAGGAGAATCCGTATAGGTGTTCAAGTGTTTGAAGCCTAATGCATGAGAAATGATAAGTAAACACCGTATTTACATATCTGCCATCATGTAGGAGAATCCGTATAGGTGTTCCAGCGTTTGAAGCCTAATGCATGACAAATGGTAAGTAAACACCGTATTTACATTTCTGCCACCATGCATGAGAATCCGTATAGTTGTTCTCGAGTGTTCGAACCCTATTGCATGATAAATGGTAAGTAAACACCATATTTACCAATCTGCCACTATGCAGAAGAATCCGTATACGTGTTCGAGTGTTCGAACCCTAATGCATGACAAATGGTAAGTAAACACCGTATTTACACATCTGCCATCATGCCGGAGAATCCGTATAGGTGTTCTACTGTTTGAAGCCTAATGCATGAGAAACGGTAAGTAAACACCATATTCACATATCTGCCACCACGTAAGAGAATCCGTTTAGGTGTTCGAGTGTTCGAACCCTAATGCATGAGAAATGGTAAGTAAACACCGTCTATACAAATCTGCCATCCGGCAGGAGAATTCGTGTAGGTGTTCTAGTGATTGAAGCCTAATGCAGGACAAATGTTAAGTAAACACCGTATTTACAAATCTGCCATCATGCGGGAGAATCCGTATAGGTGTTCTAGTGTTTTAAGCCTAATGCAAGACAAATGGCAAGTAAACACCGTATTTACATATCTTCCACCATGCAGGAGAATCCGTATAGGTGTTCGAGTGTTCGAACCCTAATGCATGAGAAATGGTAAGGAAACACCATTTTTACATATCTGCGATCATGCAGGACAATCCGTATAGGTGTTCTAGTGTTTGAAGCCTAATGCATGATAAATGGTAAGTAAACACCGTATTCACATATCTGCCACCATGCAGGAGAATCCGTATAGGTGTTCGAGTGTTCGAACCCTAATGCATGATAAATGGTAAGTAAACACAGTATTTACATGTCTGCCACTATGCAAGAGAATCCGTATCGGTGTTCGAGTGTTCGAACCCTAATGCAGGACAAATGGAAAGTAAACACCGTATTTACCTATCTGCCATCATACTGGAGAATCTGTATAGGTGTTCGAGTGTTCGAACCCTAATGCATGAGAAATGGTAAGTAAACACCGTATTAACTTATCTGCCATCATGCAGGTGAATCCGTATAGGTATTCTACTATTTGAAGCCTAATGCATGATAAATGGTAAGTAAATACTGTATTTTCATATCTGCTACTATGTAGGAGAATCCGTATAGGTGTTCGAGTGTTCGAACCCTAATGCAAGACAAATGGTAAGTAAACACCGTATTTACATATCTGCCATCATGCAGGAGAATCCGTATAGGTGTTCTAGTGTTTGAAGGCTAATGCACGACAAATGGTAAGTAAACATCGTATTTACATATCTGCCACCATGCAGGAGAATCCGTGTAGGTGTTCGAGTGTTCGAACCCTAATGCATGAGAAATGGTAAGTAAACACCGTATTAACTTATCTGCAATCACGCCGGAGAATCCGCTTAGGTGTTCTAGTGTTTGAACCAAATGCATGACAAATGGTAAGTAAACACCGAATTTACATATCTGCCACCATGCAGGAAAATCCGTATAGGTGTTTGAGTGTTCGAACCCTAAAACATGAGAAATGCTAAGTAAATACCGTATTTACATATCTGCCATCATGCAGGAGAATCCGTATAGGTGTCTGATAGTTCGAACCCTAATGCATGAGAAATGGTAAGTACACACCGTATTTACATATATGCCGTCATGCAGGAGAATCCGTATAGGTCTTCTAGTGATTGAAGCCGAATGCACGACAAATGGTGAGTAAACACCGTATTTACATATCTGCCACCATGCAGGAGAATACGTATAGGTAATTGAGTGTTCGAACCCTAATGCATTAGAAATGGTAAGTAAACACCATATTTACATATCTGCCACTATGTAGGAGAATCCGTATAGGTGTTCGAGTGTTCGAACCCTAATGCAAGAGAAATGGTAGGTAAACACCGTATTTACATATCTGTTATCATGCAAGAGAATCCGTATGGCTGTTCTACTGTTCGAAGCCTAATGCATGACAAATGGTAAGTAAACACCGTATTTACATATCTGCCACCATGCAGGAGAATACGTATAGGTGTTCGAGTGTTCGAAACCTAATGCATGAGATATTGTAAGTAAGCACCGTATTTACATATCTGCCACTGTGCAGGAGAATCCGTATAGGTGTTTGAGTGTTCGAACCCTAATGCATGAGAAATGGTAAGTAAACACCGTATCTACATATCTGCCATCATGCCGGAGACTCCGTATAGGTGTTCGAGTGTTCGAACCCTAATGCATGAGAAATGGTAAGTAAACACCGTATTTACATATCTGTCATTATGCAGGAGACTCCGTATGGGTGTTCTAGTGCTTGAAGCCTAATGCATGACAAATGGTTAGTAAACACCGTATTTACATATCTGCCACCATGCAGGAGAATCCGTAGTGGTGTTCGAGTGTTCGAACCCTAATGCATGAGAAATTGAAAGTAAACACCGTATTTACATATCTGCCATCATGCAGGAGAATCCGTATAGGTGTTCTAGTGTTTGAAGCCTAATGCATGACAAATGGTAAGTAACCATCGTATTTACATATCTGCCATCATGTAGGAGAATCCGTATAGGTGTTCTAGTGCTTGAAGCCTAATACATGACAAATGGTAAGTAAACACCGTATTTACATATCTGCCACCATGCAGAAGAATACGTATAGGAGTTCGAGTGTTCGAACCCTAATGCATGAGAAATGGTAAGTAAACACCGTATTTGCATATCTGCCACTATACAGGAGAATCCGTATAGGTGTTCGAGTGTTCGAACCCTGATGCAAGAGAAATGGTAAGTAAACACTGTATTTGCATATCTGCCATCATGCAAGAGAATCCGTATAGGTGTTCTAGTGCTTGAAGCGTTATGCAAGACAAATGGTAAGTAAACACCTTATTTACATATCTGCCACCATGCAGGAGAATCTGTATAGGTGTTCGAGTGTTCGAACGCTAATCCATGAGAAATGGTAAGTAAACACCTCATTTACATATCTACCATCATGCAAGAGAATCCGTATTGCTTTTCCAATGTTTGAAGCCTAATGCATGACAAATGGTAAGTAAACACCGTATTTACATATCTGCCATCCTGCAGGAGAATCCGTATAGGTGTTCCAGTGTTTGAAGCCTAATGCATGACAAATGGTAAGTAAACACCGTATTTACATATCTGCCACCATGCAGGAGGATCCGTATAGGTGTTCGAGTGTTCGAACCCTAATGCAGGAGAAATAGTAAGTAAACACCGTATTTACATATCTGCCATCATGCAGGAGAATACGTATAGGTGTTCGAGTGTTCGAACGCTAATGCATGAGAAATGGTAAGTAACACCGTATTTACATATCTGCCATCACGCAGGAGAATCCGTATAGGTGTTCTAGTGTTTGAAGCCTAATGCATGACAAATGGTAAGTAAACACCATATTTACATATCTGCCACCATGCAGGAGAATCCGTATAGGTGTTCGAATGTTCGAACCCTAATGCATGAGAAATTGTAAGTAAACACACCTACATAGCTGCCATCATGCAGGAGAATCCGTATTTACATATCTGTCATTATGCAGGAGACTCCGTATAGGTGTTCTAGTGTTTGAAGCCTAATGCATGACAAATGATAAGTAAACAACGTATTTACATATCTGCCACCATGCAGGAGAATCCGTATAGGTGTTCGAGTGTTCGAACCCTAATGCATGTGAAATGGTAAGTAAACACCGTATTTACATATATGCCATCATGCAGGAGAATCCGTATAGGTGTTCTAGTGTTTGAAGCCTAATGCATGACAAATGGTAAGTAAACACCGTATTTACATATCTGCCACCATGCAGGAAAATACGTACAGGTGTTCGAGTGTTCGGACCCTAATGCATGAGAAATGGTAAGTAAACACCGTATTTACATATCTGTCATTATGCAGGAGACTCCGTATAGGTGTTCTAGTGTTGGAAGCCTAATGCATGAGAAATGGTAAGTAAACACCGTATTTACATATCTGCCACCATGCAGGAGAATCCGTATAGGTGTTCGAGTGTTCGAACCCTAATGCATGAGAAATTGGAAGTAAACACCGTATTTACATATCTGCCATCATGTAGGAGAATCCGTATAGGTGTTCTAGTGTTTGAAGCCTAATGCATGACAAAGTGTAAGTAAGCACCGTATTTACATATCTGCCACCATGCAGGAGAATCCGTATAGGTGTTCGAGTGTTCGAACCGTAATGCATGAGAAATGGTAAGTAAACACCGTATTTACATATCTGCCATCATGCAGGAGAAACCGCATAGGTGTTCTAGTGTTTGAAGCCTAATGCATTACAAATGGTAACTAAACACCGTATTTAAATATTTGCCACCATGCAGGAAAATCCGTATAGGTGTTCGAGTGTTCGAACCCTAATGCATGACAAACGGTAAGTAAACACCGTATTTACATATCTGCCATTATGCAGGAAAATCCGTATAGGAGTTCGAGGGTTCGAACCTTATGCATGAGAAATGGTAAGTAAACACCGTATTTACATATCTGCCATCATGTAGGAGAATCCGTAGAGGTGTTCCAGTGTTTGAAGCCTAATGCAAGACAAATGGTAAGTAAACACCGTATTTACATATCTGCCACCATGCAGGAGAATACGTACTGGTGTTCGAGTGTTCGAACCCTAATGCATTAGAAATGGTAAGTAAACACCGTATTTACATATATGCCATCATGCAGGATAATCCTTATAGGTGTTCCAGTGTTTGAAGCCTAATGCATGACAAATGGTAAGTAAACACCGTATTTACATATCTGCCATCATGCTGGAGAATCCGTATAGGTGTTCTAGTGTTTGAAGCCTAATGCATGAGAAATGGTAAGTAAACACCGTATTTACATATCTGCCACTATGCAAGAGAATCCGTATAGGTGTTCGAGTGTTCGAACCCAAATGCATGAGAAATGGTAAGTAAACACCGTATTAAAATATCTACCATCATGCGGGAGAATCCGCATAGATTCTAGTGTTTGAAGCCTAATGCATGACAAATGGTAAGTAAACACTGTATTTAAATATCTGCCACCATGCAGGAAAATCCGTATAGGTGTTCGATTGTTCGAACCCTAATGCATGACAAATGGTAAGTAAACGCCGTATTTACATATCTGCCATCATGCAGGAGAATCCGTATAGGTGTTCGAGTTTTCGAACCCTAATGCATGAGAAATGGTAAGGAAACACCGTATTTACATATCTGCCATCATGCAGGAGAATCCGTAGAGGTGTTCCAGTGTTTGAAGCCTAATGCAAGACAACTGGTAAGTAAACACCGTATTTACATATCTGCCACCATGCAGGAGAATACGTACAGTTGTTCGAGTGTTCGAACCCCAATGCATGAGAAATGGTAAGTAAACACCGTATTTACATATATGCCATCATGCAGGAGAATCCGTATAGGTGTTCCAGTGTTTGAAACCTAATGCATGACAAATAGTAAGTAAACACCGTATTTACATATCTGCCACCATGCAGGAGAATCCGTAGAGGTGTTCGAGTGTTCGAAGCCTAATGTATGAGAAATGGTAAGTGAACACCGTATTTACATATCTGCCACTATGCAGGAGAATCTGTATAGGTGTTCGAGTTTTTGAAGCCTAATGCATGACAAATGGTAACTAAATACCGTATTTACATATCTGCCATCATGCAGGAAAATCCGTATAGTTGTTCTAGTGTTGGAAGCCTAATGCATGACAAATAGTAAGTAAACACCGTATTTACGTATCTGCCACCATGCAGTAGAATCTGTATAGGTGTTCGAGTGTTCGAACCCTAATGCATGTGAAATAGTAAGTAAACACTGTATTTACATATCTGCCACCATGCAGGAGAATCCGTATAGGTGTTCCAGTGTTCGAACCCTAATGCACGAGAAATGGTGAGTAAACACCGTATTTACATATCTGTCATCATGTAGGAGAATCCGTATAGTTGTTCTAGTGTTTGAAGCCTAATGCATGACAAATGGTAAGTAAACACCGTATTTACATATCTGTCATCATGCAGGAGAATCCATGTAGGTGTTCAAGTGTTTGAAACCTAATGCATGACAAATGGTAAGTAAACACCGTATTTACATATATGCCATCATGCAGGAGAATCCGTATAGGTCTTCTAGTGATTGAAGCCTAATGCACGACAAATGGTGAGTAAATACCGTATTTACATATCTGCCACCACGCAGGAGAATACGTATAGTTGTTTGAGTGTTCGAACCCCAATGCATTAGAAATGGTAAGTAAACACCGTATTTACATATCTGCCACTATGTAGGAGAATCCGTATAGGTGTTTGAGTGTTCGAACCCTAATGCATGAGAAATGGTAAGTAAACACCGTATCTACATATCTGCCATTATGCAGGAGACTCCGTATAGGTGTTCTAGTGTTTTAGTGTTTTAAGCCTAATGCATGACAAATGGTAAGTAAACACCGTATTTATATTTATTTACTTTATTCACCCAAAAAAAACACCGTATTTACATATCTGCCACCATGCAGGAGAATCCGTATAGGTGTTCTAGTGTTTGAAGCCTAATGCATGACAAATGGTAAGTAAACACCATATTTACATATCTGCCACCATGCAGGAGAATACGTATAGGTGTTCGAATGTTCGAACACTAATGCCTGAGAAATTGTAAGTAAACACCATATCTACATATCTGCCATCATGCAAGAGAATCCGTATAGGTGTTCGAGTGTTCGAACCCTATTGCATGAGAAATGTAAAGTAAACACCGTTTTTACATATCTGCCTCCATGCAGGTGAATCCGTATAGGTGTTCGAGTGTTCGAACCCTAATGCATGTGAAATGGTAAGTAAACACCGTATTTACATATATAACATCATGCAGGAGAATTCGTATAGGTGTTCTAGTGTTTGAAGCCTAATGCATGACAAATGGTAAGTAAACACCGTATTTAAATATTTGCCACCATGCAGGAGAATACGTACAGGTGTTCGAGTTTTCGAACCCTAATGCATGATAAATGGTAAGTAAACACCGTATTTACATATCTGTCATTATGCAGGAGACTCCGTATTGGTGTTCTAGTGTTTGAAGCCTAATGCATGAGAAATGGTAAGTAAACACCGTATTTACATATCTGCCACCATCCAGGAGAATCCGTATAGGTGTTCGAGTGTTCGAACCCTAATGCATGAGAAATTGGAAGTAAACACCGTATTTACATATCTGCCATCATGTAGGAGAATCCGTATAGGTGTTCCAGTGTTTGAAGCCTAATGCATAACAAATGGTAAGTAAACACCGTATTTACATATCAGGCATCATGCAGGAGAATCCGTATAGGTGTTCTAGTGTTTGAAGCCCAATGGATGACAAAGTGTAAGTAAACACCGTATTTACATATCTGCCACCATGCAGGAGAATCCGTATAGGTGTTCGAGTGTTCGAACCCTAATGCATGAGAAATGCTAAGTAAAAACCGTATTAACATATCTGCCATCATGCAGGAGAAACCGCATAGGAGTTCTAGTGTTTGAAGCCTAATGCATGGCAAATGGTAAGTAAACACCGTATTTGAATATCTGCCACCATGCAGGAAAATCCGTATAGGTGTTCGAGTGTTCGAACCCTAATGCATGACAAATGGTAAGTAAACACCGTATTTACATATCTGCCATTATGCAAGAGAATCCGTATAGGTGTTCCAGTGTTCGAACCCTAATGCATGAGAAATGGTAAGTAAACATCGTATTTACATAGCTGCCATCATGCAAGAGAATCCGTAGAGGTGTTCCAGTGTTTGAAGCCTAATGCAAGACAAATGGTAAGTAAACACCGTATTTACATATCTGCCACCATGCAGGAGAATACGTACTGGTGTTCGAATGTTTGAACCCTAATGCATGAGAAATGGTAAGTAAACACCGTATTTACATATATGCCATCATGTAGGAGAATCCGTATAGGTGTTCCAGTGTTTGAAGCCTAATGCATGACAAATGGTAAGTAAACACCGTATTTACATACCTGCCACCATGCAGGAGAATCCGTAGAGGTGTTCGAGTGTTCGAAGCCTAATGCATGAGAAATGGTAAGTAAACACCGTATTAACATATCTGCCATTATGCGGGAGAATCCGCATATGTGTTCTAGTGTTTGAAGCCTAATGCATGACAAATGGTAAGTAAGCACCGTATTTACATATCTGCCACCATGCAGGAAAATCCGTATGGGTGTTCGAGTGTTCGAACCCTAAAACATGAGAAATGCTAAGTAAATACCGTATTTACATATTTGCCATCATGCAGGAGAATCCGTATAGGTGTTTGATAGTTCGAACCCTAATGCATGAGAAATGGTAAGTAAACAACGTATTTACATATATGCCATCATGCAGGAGAATCCGTATAGGTCTTCTAGTGATTGAAGCCGAATGCACGACAAATGGTGAGTAAACACCGTATTTACATATCTGCCATCATGCAGGAGAATACGTATAGGTGTTTGTGTGTTGGAACCCTAATGCATTAGAAATGGTAAGTAAACACCGTATTTACATATCTGCCACGATGTAGGAGAATCAGTATAGGTGTTCTAGTGTTCGAACCCTAATGCAAGGGAAATGGTAAGTAAACCCCGTATTTACATATCTGCCATCATGCAAGAGAATCCGTATAGGTGTTCTACTGTTCGAAGCCTAATGCATGACAAATGGTAAGTAAACACCGTATTTACATATCTGCCACCATGCAGGAGAATACGTATAGGTGTTCGAGTGTTCGAAACCTAATGCATGAGAAATTCTAAGTAAACACCGTATTTACATATTTGCCACTATGCAGGAGAATCCGTATAGGTGTTTGAGTGTTGGAAGCCTAATGCATAAGAAATGGTAAGTAAACACCGTATCTACATATCTGCCATCATGCAGGAGACTCCGTATAGGTGTTCGAGTGTTCGAACCCTAATCCATGTGAAATGGTAAGTAAACACCGTATTTACATATCTGTCATTATGCAGGAGACTCCGTATGGGTGTTCCAGTGCTTGAAGCCTAATGCATGACAAATGGTAAGTAAACACCCCATTTACATATCTGCCACCATGCAGGACAATCCGTAGAGGTGTTCGAGTGTTCAAACCCTAATGCATGAGAAATTGAAAGTAAACACCGTATTTACATATCTGCCATCATGCAGGAGAATCCGTATAGGTGTTCTAGTGTTTGAAGCCTAATGCCTGACAAATGGTAAGTAAACATCGTATTTACATATCTGCCATCATGTAGGAGAATCCGTATAGGTGTTCTAGTGTTTGAAGCCTAATACATGACAAATGGTAAGTAACACCGTATTTACATATCTGCCACCGTGCAGAAGAATACGTATAGGTGTTCGAACCCTAATGCATGAGAAATGGTAAGGAAACACCGTATTTGCATATCTGTCACTATGCAGGAGAATCCGTATAGGTGTTCGAGTGTTCGAACCCTAATGCATGATAAATGGTAAGTCAACATCGTATTTACATATCCGTCATTATGCAGGAGACTCCGTACAGGTGTTCTAGTGTTTGAAGCCTAATGCATGACAAATGGTAAGTAAACACCGTATTTACATATCTGCCACCATGCAGAAGAATCCGTATAGGTGTTCGAGTGTTCGAACCCTAATGCATGTGAAATGGTAAGTAAACACCGTATTTACATATATGCCATCATGCAGGAGAATCCGTATAGGTGTTCCAGTGTTTGAAGCCTAATGCATGACAAATGGTAAGTAAACACCGTATTTACATATCTGCCACCATGCAGGAAAATACGTACAGGTGTTCGAGTGTTCGGACCCTAATGCATGAGAAATGGTAAGTAAACACCGTATTTACATATCTGTCGTTATGCAGGAGACTCCGTATAGGTGTTCTAGTGTTTGAAGCCTAATGCATGAGAAATGGTAAGTAAACACCGCATTTACATATCTGCCACCATGCAGGAGAATCCGTATAGGTGTTCGAGTGTTCGAACCCTAATGCATGAGAAATTGGAAGTAAACATCGTATTTACATATCTGCCATCATGTAGGAGAATCCGTATAGGTGTTCCTGTGTCTGAAGCCTAATGCATGACAAATGGTAAGTAAACACCGTATTTACATATCAGCCATCATGCAGGAGAATCCGTATTGGTGTTCTAGTGTTTGAAGCCTAATGCATGACAAAGTGTAAGTAAACACCGTATTTACATATCTGCCACCATGCATGAGAATCCTTATAGGTGCTCGAGTGTTCAAAGCCTAATGCATGACAAATGGTAAGTAAACACCGTATTTACATATATGCCATCATGCAGGAGAAACCGCAAAGGTGTTCTAGTGTTTGAAGCCTAATGCATGACAAATGGTAAGTAAACACCGTATTTAAATATTTGCCACCATTCAGGAAAATCCGTATAGGTGTTCGAGTGTTCGAACCCTAATGCATGACAAATGGTAAGTAAACAACGTATTTACATATCTGCCATTATGCAGGAGAATCCGTACAGGAGTTCGAGTGTTCGAACCTTATGCATTAGAAATGGTAAGTAAACACCGTATTTACATATCTGCCATCATGCAGGAGAATCCGTAGAGGTGTTCCAGTGTTTGAAGCCTAATGCAAGACAAATGGTAAGTAAACACCGTATTTACATATATGCCAGCATGCAGGATAATCCTTATAGGTGTTCCAGTGTTTGAAGTCTAATGCATGACAAATGGTAAGTAAACACCGTATTTACATATCTGCCATCATGTAGGAGAATCCGTATAGGTGTTCTAGTGTTTGAAGCCTAGGGCATGAGAAATGATAAGTAAACACCGTATTTACATATCTGCCACTATGCAAGAGAATCCGTATAGGTGTTCGAGTGTTCGAACGCAAATGCATGAGAAATGGTAAGTAAACACCGTATTAAAATATCTGCCATCATGCGGGAGAATCCGCATATGTGTACTAGTGTTTGAAGCCTAATGCATGACAAATGGTAAGGAAACACCGTATTTACATATTTGCCACCATGCAGGAGAATCTGTATAGATGTTCGAGTGTTCGAACCCTAATGCATGAGAAATGGTAAGTAAACACCGTATTTACATGTCTGCCACTATGCAGGAGAATCCGTATAGGTGTTTGAGTGTTCGAACCCTAATGCATGAGAAATGGTAAGTAAACACCGTATCTACATATCTGCCATCATACAGGAGACTCCGTATAGGTGTTCGAGTGTTCGAACCCTAATGCGTGAGAAATGGTAAGTAAACACCGTATTTACATATCTGTCATTATGCAGGAGACTCCGTATAGGTGTTCTAGTGTTTTAGGCCTAATGCATGACAAATGGTAAGTAAACACCGTATTTACATATCTGCCACCATGCAGAAGAATCCGTATAGGTCTTCGAGTGTTCGAACCCTAATGCATGAGAAATGCTAAGTAAACACCGTATTTACATATCTGTCATCATGTAGGAGAATCCGTATGGTTGTTCTAGTGTTTGAAGCCTAGCGCATGAAAAATGGTAAGTAAACACCGTATTTACATATCTGTCATCACGCCGGAGAATCTGTATAGGTGTTTGAGTGTTCGAACCCTAATGCAATAGAAATGGTAAGTAAACACCGTATTTATACATCTGCCATCATGCAGGAGAATCCGTATAGGTGTTCTAGTGTTTGAAGCCTAATGCATGACAAATGGTAAGTAAACACCGTATTTACATATCTGCCATCATGCAGTAGAATCCGTATAGGTGTTCTAGTGTTTGAAGCCTAATGCATGAGAAATGGTAAGTAAACACCGTATTTACATATCTGGCACCATGCAGGAGAATCTGTATAGGTGTTCGAGTGTTCGAACCCTAATGCATTAGAAATGGTAAGTAAACACCGTATTTATACATCTGCCATCACCCAGGAGAATCCGTATAGGTGTTGTAGTGTTTGAAGCCTAATGCATGACAAATGGTAAGTAAACACCGTATTTACATATTTGCCATCATGCAGGAGAATCCGTACAGGTGTTCTAGTGTTTGATGCCTAATGCATGACAAATGGTAAGTAAACACCCCATTTACATATCTGCCACCATGCAGGACAATCCGTAGAGGTGTTCGAGTGTTCAAACCCTAATGCATGAGAAATTGAAAGTAAACACCGTATTTACATATCTGCCATCATGCAGGAGAATCCGTATAGGTGTTCTAGTGTTTGAAGCCTAATGCCTGACAAATGGTAAGTAAACATCGTATTTACATATCTGCCATCATGTAGGAGAATCCGTATAGGTGTTCTAGTGTTTGAAGCCTAATACATGACAAATGGTAAGTAACACCGTATTTACATATCTGCCACCGTGCAGAAGAATACGTATAGGTGTTCGAACCCTAATGCATGAGAAATGGTAAGGAAACACCGTATTTGCATATCTGTCACTATGCAGGAGAATCCGTATAGGTGTTCGAGTGTTCGAACCCTAATGCATGATAAATGGTAAGTCAACATCGTATTTACATATCCGTCATTATGCAGGAGACTCCGTACAGGTGTTCTAGTGTTTGAAGCCTAATGCATGACAAATGGTAAGTAAACACCGTATTTACATATCTGCCACCATGCAGAAGAATCCGTATAGGTGTTCGAGTGTTCGAACCCTAATGCATGTGAAATGGTAAGTAAACACCGTATTTACATATATGCCATCATGCAGGAGAATCCGTATAGGTGTTCCAGTGTTTGAAGCCTAATGCATGACAAATGGTAAGTAAACACCGTATTTACATATCTGCCACCATGCAGGAAAATACGTACAGGTGTTCGAGTGTTCGGACCCTAATGCATGAGAAATGGTAAGTAAACACCGTATTTACATATCTGTCGTTATGCAGGAGACTCCGTATAGGTGTTCTAGTGTTTGAAGCCTAATGCATGAGAAATGGTAAGTAAACACCGCATTTACATATCTGCCACCATGCAGGAGAATCCGTATAGGTGTTCGAGTGTTCGAACCCTAATGCATGAGAAATTGGAAGTAAACATCGTATTTACATATCTGCCATCATGTAGGAGAATCCGTATAGGTGTTCCTGTGTCTGAAGCCTAATGCATGACAAATGGTAAGTAAACACCGTATTTACATATCAGCCATCATGCAGGAGAATCCGTATTGGTGTTCTAGTGTTTGAAGCCTAATGCATGACAAAGTGTAAGTAAACACCGTATTTACATATCTGCCACCATGCATGAGAATCCTTATAGGTGCTCGAGTGTTCAAAGCCTAATGCATGACAAATGGTAAGTAAACACCGTATTTACATATATGCCATCATGCAGGAGAAACCGCAAAGGTGTTCTAGTGTTTGAAGCCTAATGCATGACAAATGGTAAGTAAACACCGTATTTAAATATTTGCCACCATTCAGGAAAATCCGTATAGGTGTTCGAGTGTTCGAACCCTAATGCATGACAAATGGTAAGTAAACAACGTATTTACATATCTGCCATTATGCAGGAGAATCCGTACAGGAGTTCGAGTGTTCGAACCTTATGCATTAGAAATGGTAAGTAAACACCGTATTTACATATCTGCCATCATGCAGGAGAATCCGTAGAGGTGTTCCAGTGTTTGAAGCCTAATGCAAGACAAATGGTAAGTAAACACCGTATTTACATATATGCCAGCATGCAGGATAATCCTTATAGGTGTTCCAGTGTTTGAAGTCTAATGCATGACAAATGGTAAGTAAACACCGTATTTACATATCTGCCATCATGTAGGAGAATCCGTATAGGTGTTCTAGTGTTTGAAGCCTAGGGCATGAGAAATGATAAGTAAACACCGTATTTACATATCTGCCACTATGCAAGAGAATCCGTATAGGTGTTCGAGTGTTCGAACGCAAATGCATGAGAAATGGTAAGTAAACACCGTATTAAAATATCTGCCATCATGCGGGAGAATCCGCATATGTGTACTAGTGTTTGAAGCCTAATGCATGACAAATGGTAAGGAAACACCGTATTTACATATTTGCCACCATGCAGGAGAATCTGTATAGATGTTCGAGTGTTCGAACCCTAATGCATGAGAAATGGTAAGTAAACACCGTATTTACATGTCTGCCACTATGCAGGAGAATCCGTATAGGTGTTTGAGTGTTCGAACCCTAATGCATGAGAAATGGTAAGTAAACACCGTATCTACATATCTGCCATCATACAGGAGACTCCGTATAGGTGTTCGAGTGTTCGAACCCTAATGCGTGAGAAATGGTAAGTAAACACCGTATTTACATATCTGTCATTATGCAGGAGACTCCGTATAGGTGTTCTAGTGTTTTAGGCCTAATGCATGACAAATGGTAAGTAAACACCGTATTTACATATCTGCCACCATGCAGAAGAATCCGTATAGGTCTTCGAGTGTTCGAACCCTAATGCATGAGAAATGCTAAGTAAACACCGTATTTACATATCTGTCATCATGTAGGAGAATCCGTATGGTTGTTCTAGTGTTTGAAGCCTAGCGCATGAAAAATGGTAAGTAAACACCGTATTTACATATCTGTCATCACGCCGGAGAATCTGTATAGGTGTTTGAGTGTTCGAACCCTAATGCAATAGAAATGGTAAGTAAACACCGTATTTATACATCTGCCATCATGCAGGAGAATCCGTATAGGTGTTCTAGTGTTTGAAGCCTAATGCATGACAAATGGTAAGTAAACACCGTATTTACATATCTGCCATCATGCAGTAGAATCCGTATAGGTGTTCTAGTGTTTGAAGCCTAATGCATGAGAAATGGTAAGTAAACACCGTATTTACATATCTGGCACCATGCAGGAGAATCTGTATAGGTGTTCGAGTGTTCGAACCCTAATGCATTAGAAATGGTAAGTAAACACCGTATTTATACATCTGCCATCACCCAGGAGAATCCGTATAGGTGTTGTAGTGTTTGAAGCCTAATGCATGACAAATGGTAAGTAAACACCGTATTTACATATTTGCCATCATGCAGGAGAATCCGTACAGGTGTTCTAGTGTTTGATGCCTAATGCATGACAAATGGTAAGTAAACACCGTATTTACATATCTGCAACCATGCAGGAGAATCTGTATAGGTGTTCGTGTGTTCGAACCCTAATGCATCAGAAATGGTAAGTAAACACCGTATTTATACATCTGCCATCATGCAGGAGAATCCGTATAGGTGTTGTAGTGTTTGAAGCCTAATGCATGACAAATGGTAAGTAAACATCGTATTTACATACTGCCATCATGCAGGAGAATCCGTACAGGTGTTCTAGTGTTTGAAGCCTAATGCATGACAAATGGGAAGTAAACACCGTATTTACATATCTGCCACCGTGCAGGAGAATCCGTATAGGTGTTCGAGTGTTCGAACCCTAATGCATTAGAAATGGTAAGTAAACACCGTATTTATACATCTGCCATCATGCAGGAGAATCCGTATAGGTGTTCTAGTGTTTGAAGCCTAATGCATGACAAATGGTAAGTAAACACCGTATTTATATATCAGCCATCATGCAAGAGAATCCGTATAGGTGTTCTAGTGTTTGAAGCCTAATGCATGACAAATTGTAAGTAAACACCGTATTTACATATCTGCCACCATGCAGGGGAATCCGTACAGGTGTTCGAGTGTTCGAACCCTAATGCATGAGAAATGGTAAGTAAACACTGTATTAACAATCTGCCATCATGTAGGAGAAACCGCATAGGTATTCTAGTGTTTGAAGCCTAATGCATGACAAATGGTAAGTAAACACCGTATTTAAATATCTGCCACCATGCAGGAAAATCCGTATAGGTGTTCGAGTGTTCGAACCCTAATGCATGACAAATGGTAAGTAAACACCGTATTTACATATCTGCCATATGCAGGAGAATCCGTATAGGTGTTCGAGTTTTCGAACCCTAATGCATGAGAAATGGTAAGTAAACACCGTATTTACATGTCTGCCATCATGTAGGAGAATCCATAGAGGTGTTCCAGTGTTTGAAGCCTAATGCAAGACAACTGGTAAGTAAACACCGTATTTACATATCTGCCACCATGCAGGAGAATACGTACAGGTGTTCGAGTGTTCGAGCCCTAATGCATGAGAAATGGTAAGTAAACACCGTATTTACATATATGCCATCATGCAGTAGAATCCGTATAGGTGTTCCAGTGTTTGAAACCTAATGCATGACAAATGGAAAGTAAACACCGTATTTACATATCTGCCACCATGCAGGAGAATCCGTAGAGGTGTTCGAGTGTTCGAAGCCTAATGCATTAGAAATGGTAAGTAAACACCGTATTTACATATCTGCCACTATGCAGGAGAATCTGTATAGGTGTGCAAGTGTTCGAACCCTAATGCATGAGAAATGGTAAGTAAACACCGTATTTACAAATCTGCTATCATGCTGGGGAATCCGTATAGGTATTCTAGTGCTTGAAGCGTTATGTAAGAGAAATGGTAAGTAAACAATGTATTTACATATTTGCCACCATGCAGGAGAATCTGTATAGGTGTTCTAGTGTTTGAAGCCTAATGCATGACAAATGGTAAGTAAACACCCTATTTACATATCTGTCACCATGCAGGAGAATACGTATTGGTGTTCGAGTGTTCGAACCCTAATGCATGAGAAATGATAAGTAAACACCGTATTTACATATCTGCCATCATGTAGGAGAATCCGTATAGGTGTTCCAGTGTTTGAAGCCTAATGCATGACAAATGGTAAGTAAACACCGTATTTACATATCTGCCACCATGCATGAGAATCCGTATAGTTGTTCTCGAGTGTTCGAACCCTATTGCATGATAAATGGTAAGTACACACCATATTTACCAATTTGCCACTATGCAGGAGAATCCGTATAGGTGTTCGAGTGTTCGAGTGTTCGAGCCCTAAAGCATGACAAATGGTAAGTAAACACCGTATTTACAAAGCTGCCATCATGCCGGAGAATCCGTATAGGTGTTCTACTGTTTGAAGGCTAATGCAGGACAAATGGTAAGTAAATACCGTATTTACATATCTGCCATCATGCGGGAGAATCCGTATAGGTGTTCTAGTGTTTTAAGCCTAATGCATGACAAATGGCAAGTAAACACCGTATTTACATATCTTCCACCATGCAGGAGGATCCGTATAGGTGTTTGAGTGTTCGAACCCTAATGCATGAGAAATGGTAAGTAAACACCATTTTTACATATTTGCAATCATGCAGAACAATCCGTATAGGTGTTCTAGTGTTTGAAGCCTAATGCATGATAAATGTTAAGTAAACACCGTATTCACATATCTGCCACCATACAGGAGAATCCGTATAGGTGTTCGAGTGTTCGAACCCTAATGCATGATAAATGGTAAGTAAACACCGTATTTACATATCTGCCACTATGCAGGAGAATCCGTATAGGTGTTCGAGTGTTCGAACCCTAATGCCGGACAAATGGCAAGTAAACACCGTATTTACCTATCTGCCATCATACAGGAGAATCCGTATAGGTGTTCTAGTGTTTGAAGCCTAATGTATGACAAATGGTAAGTAAACACCGTATTTACATATCTGCCATCATGCAGGAGAATCCGTGCAGGTGTTCTACTGTTTGAAGCCTAATGCATGACAAATGGTAAGTAGACACCGTATTTACATATCTGCCACTATGCAGGAGAATTCGTATAGGTGTTCGAGTGTTCGAATCCTAATGCATGTGAAATGGTAAGTAAACACCGTATTTGCATATCTGCCATTATGCAGGATAATCCGTATAGGTGTTCCAGTGTTTGAAGCCTAATGCATGAAAAATGGTAATTAAACACCGTGTTTACATATCTGCCATCATGCAGGAGAATCCGTATAGGTGTTCTAGTGTTTGAAGCCTAATGCATGAGAAATGGTAAGTGAACACCGTATTTACATATCTGCCACTATGCAAGAGAATCCGTATAGGTGTTCGAGTGTTCGAACCCAAATGCATGAGAAATGGTAAGTAAACACCGTATTAACATATCTGCCATCATGCGGGAGAATCCGCATATGTGTTCTAGTGTTTGAAGCCTAATGCATGACAAATGGTAAGTAAACACCGTATTTACTTTTGTGTGTTTTGTTTGTTGTTTCTTACCTTGTGGAGTCTGTTTGTATCTGTGCCCATATATCTACCCCTAGTTTCCATCTATTATTCTGATGGTAGGGGTTACTTGGGGATAAATGATATATGGGCAAATTTGGGTTTCTGTTCTTTTCTGTTTGTTCTCCTGCTCTTGCGGGTTTGGGTTTGGTTGGTCTTGAAATCTTTTATTTATTGTTGTTGGGCGTACTTGGGGTATGCCCCTTGTAAACTTGTATATTTCATTGTCTTTAATTTATGACTTACTCAGCCAAAAAAAAAAAAACACCGTACTTACATATCTGCCACCATGCAGGAAAATCCGTATAGGTGTTCGAGTGTTCGAACCTTAAAACATGAGAAATGGTAAGTAAATACCGTATTTACATATCTGCCATCATGCAGGAGAACCCGTATAGGTGTTTGAGTGTTCGAACCCTAATGCATGAGAAATGTTAAGTAAACACCGTATTTACATATACGGCATCATGCAGGAGAATCCGTATAGGTCTTCTAGTGATTGAAGCCTAATGCACGACAAATGGTGAGTAAACACCGTATTTACATATCTGCCACCACGCAAGAGAATACGTATAGGTGTTTGAGTGTTCGAACCCTAATGCATTAGAAATGGTAAGTAAACACCGTTTTTACATATCTGCCACTATATAGGAGAATCCGTATAGGTGTTTGAGTGTTCGAACGCTAATGCATGAGAAATGGTAAGTAAACACCGTATCTACATATCTGCCATTATGCAGGAGACTCCGTATAGGTGTTCGAGTGTTCGAACCCTAATGCATGAGAAATGGTAAGTAAACACCGTATTTACATATCTGTCATTATGCACGAGACTCCGTATAGGTGTTCTACTGTTTGAAGCCTAATGCACGACAAATGGTAAGTAAACACCGTATTTACATATCTGCCACCATGCAGGAGAATCCGTATAGGTGTTCGAGTGTTCGAACCCTAATGCATGAGAAATTGAAAGTAAACACCGTATTTACATATCTGCCATCATGCAGGAGAATCCGTATAGGTGTTCTAGTGTTTGAAGCCTAATGCATGACAAATGGTAAGTAAACATCGTATTTACATATCTGCCATCATGTAGGAGAATCCGTATAGGTGTTCTAGTGTTTGAAGCCTAATACATGACAAATGGTAAGTAAACACCGTATTTACATATCTGCCACCATGCAGGAGAATACGTATAGGTGTTCGAGTGTTCGAACCCTAATGCATGAGAAATGGTAAGTAAACACCGTATTTGCATATCTGCCACTATGTAGGAGAATCCGTATAGGTGTTCGAGTGTTCGAACCCTAATGCATGAGAAATGGTATGTAAACACTGTATTTGCATATCTGCCATCATGCAAGAGAATTCGTATAGGTGTTCTACTGCTTGAAGCGTTATGCAAGACAAATGGTAAGTAAACACCTTATTTACATATCTGCCACCATGCAGGAGAATCTGTATAGGTGTTCGAGTGTTCGAACCCGAATTCATGGGAAATGGTAAGTAAACACCGTATTTACATATCTACCATCATGCAGGAGAATCCGTATAGGTTTTCCAATGTTTGAAGCCTAATGCATGACAAATGGTAAGTAAACACCGTATTTACATATCTGCCATCATGCAGGAGAATCCGTATAGGTGTTCGAGTGTTCGAACCCTGATGCATGAGAAATGGTAAGTAAACACCGTATTAACTTATCTGCCATCATGCCGGAGAATCCTCAAAGGTGTTCTACTGTTTGAAGCCTAATGCATGACAAATGGTAAGTAAACACCGTATTTACATATCTGCCACCATGCAGGAAAATCCGTATAGGTGTTTGAGTGTTCGAACCCTAATGCATGAGAAATGGTAAGCAAACACCATATTTTCATATCTGCCACCATGCAGGAGAATCCGTATAGGTGTTCGAGTGTTCGAACCCTAATGTATGAGAAATTGGAAGTAAACACCGTATTTACATATCTGCCATCATGTAGGAGAATCCGTATAGGTGTTCTAGTGTCTGAAGCCTAATGCATGACAAATTGTAAGTAAACACCGTATTTACATATCTGCCACCATGCAGGAGAATCCGTATAGGTGTTCGAGTGTTCAAACCATAATGAATGAGAAATGGTAGGTAAACACCGTATTAACATATCTGACATTATGCAGGAGAAACCGCATTGGTATTCTAGTGTTTGAAGCCTAATGCATGACAAATGGTAAGTAAACACCGTATTTAAATATCTGCCACCATGCAGGAAAATCCGTATAGGTGTTCGAGTGTTCGAACCCTAATGCATGACAAATGGTAAGTAAACACCGTATTTACATATCAGCCATCATGCAGGAGAATCCGTATAGGTGTTCGAGTGTTCGAACCCTAATGCACGAGAAATAGTAATTAAACACCGTATTTACATATCTGCCATCATGCAGGAGAATACGTATAGTTGTTCGAGTGTTCGAACGCGAATGCATGAGAAATGGTAAGTAAACACCGTATTTACATATCTGCCATCACGCAGGAGAATCCGTATAGGTGTTCTAGTGTTTTAAGCCTAATGCATGACAAATGGTAAGTAAACACCGTATTTACATATCTGCCACCATGCAGGAGAATCCGTATAGGTGTTCTAGTGTTTGAAGCCTAATGCATGACAAATGGTAAGTAAACACCATATTTACATAGCTGCCACCATGCAGGAGAATACGTATAGGTGTTCGAATGTTCGAACCCTAATGCCTGAGAAATTGTAAGTAAACACCATATCTACATATCTGCCATCATGCAGGAGAATCCGTATAGGTGTTCAAGAATTGTAAGTAAACACCGTATTTACATATCTGCCACCATGCAGGAGAATCCGTATAGGTGTTCGAGTGTTCGAACCGTAATGCATGTGAAATGGTAAGTAAACACCGTATTTACATATATGCGGTGGCATGGCATGCTGCCAGCCAAGGCTTTGGCGTGGCATGCTGCTGGCAATTTAACCGAGGGACATGCATTTCGCAAGGCAACTTGTACGTGAGTCAAAGCCGAACCTAATGGCAATTACCCGAGGGACAAGGCATGCTTGCCAAGGCGGTGGCTTGGAATGCTTGCCAAGGCCGTGGCATGATACGCTGTCGGCCAAGGCCAGGGCATGCCATGCTGCTGGCCGAGGCCGTGGCATGACATGCTCGCCAAGGGATGGCATGGCATGCTGCTGGCCAAGGCGGTGGCATAGCATGCTGCTGGCCAAGGCCGCAGCGTGGCATGCCATGCTGCTGGACAAGGCCGTGGCAAGGCACGCTGCTGGCCAAGGCCGTGGCATGGCACGCTGCCGGCCAGGGACCAGGCATCATGCAGGAGAATCCGTATAGATGTTCCAGTGTTTGAAGCCTAATGCATGACAAATGGTAAGTAAACACCGTATTTAAATATCTGCCACCATGCAGGAGAATACATACAGGTGTTCGAGTTTTCGAACCCTAATGCATGAGAAATGGTAAGTAAACACCGTATTTACATATCTGTCATTATGCAGGAGACTCCGTATAGGTGTTCTAGTGTTTGAAGCCTAATGCATGAGAAATGGTAAGAAAATACCGTATTTACATATCTGCCACCATGCAGGAGAATCCGTATAGGTGTTCGAGTGTTCGAACACTAATGCATGAGAAATTGGAAGTAAACACCGTATTTACATATCTGCCATAATGTAGGAGAATCCGTATAGGTGTTCCAGTGTTTGAAGCCTAATGCATGACAAATGGTAAGTAAACATCGTATTTACATATCAGCCACCATGCTGGAGAATCCGTATAGGTGTTCTTGTGTTTGAAGCCCAATGCATGACAAAGTGTAAGTAAACACCGTATTTACATATATGCCACCAAGCAGGAGAATCCCCATAGGTGTTCGAGTGTTCGAACCCTAATGCATGAGAAATGCTAAGTAAAAACCGTATTAACATATCTGCCATCATGCAGGAGAAACCGCATAGGAGTTCTAGTGTTTGAAGCCTAATGCATGACAAATGGTAAGTAAACACCGTATTTAAATATCTGCCACCTTGCAGGAAAATCCGTATAGGTGTTCGAGTGTTCGAACCCTAATGCATGACAAATGGTAAGTAAACACCGTATTTACATATTTGCCACCATGCAGGCGAACCTGCAAAGATGTTCGAGTGTTCGAACCCTAATGCATGAGAAATGGTAAGTAAATACCGTATTTACATATCTGCCACTATGCAGGAGAATCCGTTTAGGTTTTCCAGTGTTTGAAGCCTAATGCACGACAAATGGTAACTAAACACCGTATTTACATATCTGCCATCATGCAGGTGAATCCGTACAGGTGTTCTAGTGTTGGAAGCCTAATGCATGACAAATGGTAAGTAAACACCGTATTTACATATCTGCCACCATGTAGTAGAATCTGTATAGGTGTTCGAGTGTTCGAACCCCAATGCATGAGAAATAGTAAGTAAACAACGTATTTACATATCTGCCATCATGCAGGAGAATCCGTATAGGTGTTCGAGTGTTCGAACGCTAATGCATGAGAAATGGTAAGTAAACACCGTATTTACATATCTGCCATCACGCAGGAGAATCCGTATAGGTGTTCTAGTGTTTTAAGCCTAATGCATGACAAATGGTAAGTAAACACCGTATTTACATATCTGCCACCATGCAGGAGAATCCGTATAGGTGTTCGAGTGTTCGAACCCTAATGCATGAGAAATGGTAAGTAAACACCGTATTTACATATCTGTCATCATGTAGGAGAATCCGTATAGTTGTTCTAGTGTTTGAAGCCTAATGCATGACGAATGGTAAGTAAACACCGTATTTACATATCTGTCATCACGCAGGAGAATCCGTATAGGTGTTCGAGTGTTCGAACCCTATTGCATTAGAAATGGTAAGTAAACACCGTATTTATACATCTGCCATCATGCAGGAGAATCCGTATAGGTGTTCTAGTGTTTGAAGCCTAATGCATGACAAATGGTATGTAAACACCGTATTTACATATCTGCCATCATGTAGGAGAATCCGTATAGGTGTTCTAGTGTTTGAAGCCTAATGCATGACAAATGGTTAGTAAACACCGTATTTACATATCGGGCAGCATGCAGGAGAATCTGTATAGGTGTTCGAGTGTTCGAACCCTAATGCATTAGAAATGGTAAGTAAACACCGTATTTATACATCTGGCATCATGCAGGAGAATCCGTATAGGTGTTCTAGTTTTTGAAGCCTAATGCATGATAAATGGTAAGTAAATACTGTATTTTCATATCTGCCACTATGCAGGAGAATCCGTATAGGTGTTCTAGTGTTTGAAGCCTAATGCATGACAAATGGGAAGTAAACACCGTATTTACATATCTGCCACCATGCAGGAGAATCCGTATAGGTGTTCGAGTGTTCGAACCCTAATGCATGAGAAATGGTAAGTAAACACTGTATTTACATATCTACCATCATGCAGGTGAATCCGTATAGGTGTTCTAGTGTTTGAAGCCTAATGCATGACAAATGGTTAGTAAACACCGTATTTACATATCGGGCAGCATGCAGGAGAATCTGTATCGGTGTTCGAGTGTTCGAACCCTAATGCATTAGAAATGGTAAGTAAACACCGTATTTATACATCTGCCATCATGCAGGAGAATCCGTATAGGTGTTCTAGTATTTGAAGCCTAATGCATGATAAATGGTAAGTAAATACTGTATTTTCATATCTGCCACTATGCAGGAGAATCCGTATAGGTGTTCTAGTGTTTGAAGCCTAATGCATGACAAATGGGAAGTAAACACCGTATTTACATATCTGCAACCATGCAGGAGAATCTGTATAGGTGTTCGAGTGTTCGAACCCTAATGCATCAGAAATGGTAAGTAAACACCGTCTTTATACATCTGCCATAACGCAGGAGAATCCGTATAGGTGTTGTAGTGTTTGAAGCCTAATGCATGACAAATGGTAAGTAAACACCGTATTTACATATCTGCCATCATGCAGGATAATCCGTATAGGTGTTCTAGTGTTTGAAGCCTAATGCATGACAAATGGGAAGTAAACACCGTATTTACATATCTGCCACCATGCAGGAGAATCCGTATAGGTGTTCGAGTGTTCGAACCCTAATGCATGAGAAATGGTAAGTAAACACTGTATTTACATATCTACCATCATGCAGGTGAATCCGTATAGGTGTTCTAGTATTTGAAGCCTAATGCATGATAAATGGTAAGTAAATACTGTATTTTCATATCTGCCACTATGCAGGAGAATCCGTATAGGTGTTCTAGTGTTCGAACCCTAATGCAAGACAAATGGTAAGTAAACACCGTATTTACATATCTGCCATCATGCAGGAGAATCCGTGTGGGTGTTCTAGTGTTTGAAGGCTAATGCATGACAAGTGGTAAGTAAACACCGTATTTACATATCTGCCACCATGTAGGAGAATTCGTATAGGTGTTCGAGTGTTCGAACCCTAATGCATGAGAAATGGTAAGTAAACGCCGTATTAACTTATCTGCCATCATGCTGGAGAATCCTCATAGGTGTTCTACTGTTTGAAGCCTAATGCATGACAAATGGTAAGTAAACACCGTATTTACGTATCTGCCACCATGCAGGAAAATCCGTATAGTTGTTTGAGTGTTCGAACCCTAATGCATGAGAAATGGTAAGCAAACACCGTATTTACGTATCTGCCACCATGCAGGAGAATCCGTATAGGTGTTCGAGTGTTCGAACCCTAATGCATGAGAAATGGTAAGTAAACACCGTATTTACATATCTGCCATGATGCAGGAGAATCCGTAGAGGTGTTCCAGTGTTTGAAGCCTAATGCAAGACAACTGGTAAGTAAACACCGTACAAATCTGCCACCATGCAGGAGAATACGTACAGGTGTTCGAGTGTTCGAACACTAATTGATGAGAAATGGTAAGTAAACACCGTATTTACATATATACCATCATGCAGGAGAATCCGTATAGGTGTTCCAGTGTTTGAAGCCTAATGCATGACAAATGGTAAGTAAACACCGTATTTACATAGCTGCCACCATGCAGGAGAATCCGTAGAGGTGTTCGAGTGTTCGAAGCCTAATGCTTGAGAAATGGTAAGTAAACACTGTATTTACATATCTGCCACTATGCAGGAGAATCTGTATAGGTGTTCGAGTGTTTGAACCCTAATGCATGATAAATGGTAAGTAAACACCGTATTAACTTATCTGCCATCATGCCGGAGAATCCATATAGGTGTTCTAGTGTTTGAAGCCTAATGCATGACAAATGGTAAGTAAACACTGTATTTACATATCTGCCACCATGCAGGAAAATCCGTATAGGAGTTCGAGTGTTCGAACCCTAATGCATGAGAAATGGTAAGCAAACACCGTATTTACATATCTGCCACTATGTAGGAGAATCTGTATTGGTGTTCGAGTGTTCGAACCCTAATGCATGAGAAATGGTAAGTAAACACCGTATTTACATATCTGCCATCATGCAGGAGAATCCGTAAAGGTGTTCGAGTATTCGAACCCTAATGCATGAGAAATGCTAAGTAAACACCGTATTTACATATCTGCCACTATGCAGGAGAATCCGTATAGGTGTTCGAGTGTTCGAACCCTAATGCATGATAAATGGTAAGTAAACACCGTATTTACATATCTGCCACTATGCAGGAGAATCCGTATAGGTGTTCGAGTGTTTAAACCCTAATGCATGAGAAATGGTAAGTAAACACCGTATTTACATATCTGCCATCATGGTGGAGAATCCGTATAGGTGTTCTAGTGTTTGAAGCGTAATATGACATGTGGTAAGTAAACACCGTGCTTACATATCTGACCCCATGCAGCGGAATCCGTATAGGTGTTCGAGTGTTCGAACCCTAATGCATGAGAAATGGTAAGTAAACACCGTATTTACATATCTGCCATCATGTAGGAGAATCCGTATTGGTGTTCTAGTGTTCGAACGCTAATGCATGAGAAATGGTAGGTAAACACCGTATTTACATATCTGCCATCATGCAGGAGAATCCGTATAGGTGTTCCAGTGTTTGAAGCCTAATGCATGACAAATGGTAAGTAAACACCGTATTTACATATCTGCCACCATGCAGGAGGATCCGTATAGGTGTTCGAGTGTTCGAACCCTAATGCACGAGAAATAGTAAGTAAACACCGTATTTACATATCTGCCATCATGCAGGAGAATACGTATAGGTGTTCGAGTGTTCGAACGCTAATGCATGAGAAATGGTAGGTAAACACCTTATTTACATATCTGCCATCACGCAGGAGAATCCGTATAGGTGTTCTAGTGTTTGAAGCCTAATGCGTGACAAATGGTAAGTAAACACCAAATTTACATATCTGCCACCATGCAGGAGAATACGTATAGGTGTTCGAATGTTCTAACCGTAATGCATGAGAAATTGTAAGTAAACACCGTATCTACATATCTGCCATCGTGCCATTTTTAAGCTCACGACTACACCACGAGAAAAATATATTACTCTTACTAGGACTAGGGGTGAGACCAGACAACAATCTAAACTCCTCTAAGCCTTGCATGATAAAGTTGACAGTGCCAGTGTCACCTTTGCTGAAAATCATAAGATCATCAGCAATGCAAAGATTGACAATCTTGGTTCTATCACACCTCCAATGAAACTTGAATAGAGGATCACAAGCTTTTTCAGCAAGAATTCTAGATAAGATTTCCATAGCGAAAACAAATAAGTAAGGGGACATTGGGTCCCCTTGTCTAAGCCCTCTAGCCCCTTTAAAATACCCATGAAGGCTACCATTAATACAAATCGAGAAAAAAGGACTCGTCATACAGGCCTTGATCCAAGTGATCATACAGGGAGGGAAATTCATAGCCACCAAGATGCCAAGAATAAACTCCCAACGAACATTATCATAGGCCTTCATGATGTCCACTTTCATAGCGCACTTAGGAACTTTAGAATCTCAATGATAACCCCTCATTATTTCCTGAGATAAGAAGATGTTATCCGAAATTCCCTGACCATGAACAAAAGCCGATTGCACAGGGTCAACAAGATCCGGAAGGACAATCTTAACTCTATTAGCAATGATCTTGGCTATGCACTTATAGATCGTGTTACAACAAGAGATAGGCCTATAGTCCCCAACCTTCAAGGGGTTAGGAATTTTAGGAATAAGCGCTATGATAGTACTGTTAACCTCAGAGAGAAGTGGTAAGTAAACAACGTATTTACATATCTGCCATAACGCAGGAGAATCCGTATAGGTTTTCCAGTGTTTGAAGCCTAATGCATGACAAATGGTAAGTAACACCATATTTACATATATGCCATCATGCAGGAGAATCCGTATAGGTGTTCTAGTGTTGGAAGCCTAATGCATGACAAATGGTAAGTAAACAGCGTATTTACATATCTGCCACCATGCAGTAGAATCTGTATAGGGGTTCGAGTGTTCGAACCCTAATGCATGAGAAATAGTAAGTAAACACCGTATTTCAATATCTGCCATCATGCAGGAGAATCCGTATAGGTGTTCGAGTGTTCGAACGCTAATGCACGAGAAATGGTAAGTAAACACTGTATTTACATATCTGCCATCACGCAGGAGAATCCGTATAGGTGTTCTAGTGTTTCAAGCCTAATGCATGACAAATGGTAAGTAAACACCGTATTTACATATCTGCCACCATGCAGGAGAATCCGCATAGGTGTTCGAGTGTTCGAACCCTAATGCATGAGAAATGGTAAGTAAACACCGTATTTACAAATCTGTCATCATGTAGGAGAATCCGTATAGTTGTTCTAGTGTTTGAAGCCTAATGCATGACAAATGGTAAGTAAACACCGCATTTACATATCTGGCACCATGCAGGAGAATCTGTATAGGTGTTCGAGTGTTCGAACCCTAATGCATTAGAAATGGTAAGTAAACACCGTATTTATACATCTGCCATCATGTAAGAGAATACGTATATGTGTTCTAGTATTTGAAGCCTAATGCATGACAAACGGTAAGTAAACACCGTATTTACATATCTACCATCATGCAGGAGAATCTGTATAGGTGTTCCAGTGTTTGAAGCCTAATGCATGACAAATGGTAAGTAAACACCGTATTTACATATCTGCAACCATGCCGGAGAATCTGTATAGGTATTCGAGTGTTCGAACCCTAATGGATGAGAAATGGTAAGTAAACACCGTATTTACATATCTGCCATCATGCAGGAGAATCCGTATAGGTGTTCTAGTGTTTGAAGCCTAATGCATGACAAATGGTAAGTGAACACCGTATTTACATATCTGCCACCAAGCAGGAGAATCCGTATAGGTGTTCGAGTGTTCAAATCGTAATGCATGAGAAATGGTTAGTAAACACCGTATTTACATATCTGCCACCATGCAGTAGAATCTGTATAGGTGTTCGAGTGTTCGAACCCTAATGCATGAGAAATGGTAAGTAAACACCGAATTAACATATCTGCTATCATGCAGGAGAAACCGCATAGGTGTTCTAGTGTTTGAAGCCTAATGCATGACAAATGGTAAGTAAACACCATATTTAAATATCTGCCACCATGCAGGAAAATCCGTATAGGTGTTCGAGTTTTCGAACCCTAATGCATGATAAATGGTAAGTAAACACCGTATTTACATATTTGCCATCATGCAGGAGAATCCGTATAGGTGTTCGAGTGTTCGAACGCTAATGCACGAGAAATGGTAAGTAAACACCGTATTTACATATCTGCCATCACGCAGGAGAATCCGTATAGGTGTTCTAGTGTTTGAAGCCTAATGAATGAAAATTGGTAAGTAAACACCGTATTTACATATCTGCCATCATGCAGGAGAATTCGTATAGGTGTTCGAGTGTTCGAACCGTAATGCATTATAAATGGTAAGTAAACACCGTATTTACATATCTGCCGCTATGCAGGAGAATCCGTATAGGTGTTCGAGTGTTCGAACCCTAATGCTAAGAAATGGTAAGTAAACACCGTATTTACATATATGCCATCATGCAGGAGAATCCGTATAGGTGTTCGGGTGTTCGAATCCTAATGAATGAGAAATGGTAAATAAACACTGTATTTACATATCTGCCATCATGCAGGAGAATCAGTATAGGTGTTCTAGTGTTTGAACCCTAATGCATGACAAATGGTAAGTAAACACCGTATTTACATATATGCCACAATGCAGGAGAATCCGTATAGGTGTTCGGGTGTTCGAACCCTAATGAATGAGAAATGGTAAGTAAACATTGTATTAACATATCTGCCATCATGCAGGAGAATCCGTATAGGTGTTCTAGTGTTTTAAGCTTAATGCATTACAAATGGTAAGTAAAAACCGCATTTACATATCTGCCGTCATGCAGGAGAATCCGTATAGGTGTTCGAGTGTTCGAAGCCTAATGCTTGACAAATGGTAAGTAAACACCGTATTTACATATCTGCCACCATGCAGGAGAATCCGTATAGGTGTTCGAACCCTAATGCATGAGAAATGGTAAGTAAACACCGTATTTACGTATCTGCCATCATGCTGGAGAATCCGTATAGGTGTTCTACTGTTTGAAGCCTAATGCATGATAAATGGTACGTAAACACTGTATTTACATATCTGCCACTATGCTGTGGTATCCGCATAGGTGTTCGAGTGTTCGAACCCTAATGGATGACAAATGGTAAGTAAACACCGTATTTACATATCTGCCATCATGCAGGAGGATCCGTATAGGTGTTCTACTGTTTGATGCCTAATGCTTGACAAATGGTAAGTAAACACTGTATTTACATATCTGCCACTATGCAGGAGAATCCGTATAGGTGATCGAGTGTTCGAACCCTAATGCAAGTGAAATGGCAAGTAAACACCATAATTACATTTCTGCCATCATGCAGGAGATTCCGTATAGGTGTTCTAGTGTTTGAAGCCTAATGCATGACAAATGGTAAGTAAACACCGTATTTACATATCTGCCACTATGCAGGAGAATCCGTATAGGTGTTCGAGTGTTCAAACCCTAATGCACGAGAAATGGTAAGTAAACACCGTATTTACATATCTGCCATCATGCAGGAGAATCCGTAAAGGTGTTCGAGTATTCGAACCCTAATGCATGAGAAATGCTAAGTAAACACCGTATTTACATATCTGCCACTATGCAGGAGAATCCGTATAGGTGTTCGAGTGTTCGAACCCTAATGCACGAGAAATAGTAAGTAAACACCGTATTTACATATCTGCCATCATGCAGGAGAATACGTATAGGTGTTCGAGTGTTCGAACGCTAATGCATGAGAAATGGTAGGTAAACACCTTATTTACATATCTGCCATCACGCAGGAGAATCCGTATAGGTGTTCTAGTGTTTGAAGCCTAATGCGTGACAAATGGTAAGTAAACACCAAATTTACATATCTGCCACCATGCAGGAGAATACGTATAGGTGTTCGAATGTTCTAACCGTAATGCATGAGAAATTGTAAGTAAACACCGTATCTACATATCTGCCATCGTGCCATTTTTAAGCTCACGACTACACCACGAGAAAAATATATTACTCTTACTAGGACTAGGGGTGAGACCAGACAACAATCTAAACTCCTCTAAGCCTTGCATGATAAAGTTGACAGTGCCAGTGTCACCTTTGCTGAAAATCATAAGATCATCAGCAATGCAAAGATTGACAATCTTGGTTCTATCACACCTCCAATGAAACTTGAATAGAGGATCACAAGCTTTTTCAGCAAGAATTCTAGATAAGATTTCCATAGCGAAAACAAATAAGTAAGGGGACATTGGGTCCCCTTGTCTAAGCCCTCTAGCCCCTTTAAAATACCCATGAAGGCTACCATTAATACAAATCGAGAAAAAAGGACTCGTCATACAGGCCTTGATCCAAGTGATCATACAGGGAGGGAAATTCATAGCCACCAAGATGCCAAGAATAAACTCCCAACGAACATTATCATAGGCCTTCATGATGTCCACTTTCATAGCGCACTTAGGAACTTTAGAATCTCAATGATAACCCCTCATTATTTCCTGAGATAAGAAGATGTTATCCGAAATTCCCTGACCATGAACAAAAGCCGATTGCACAGGGTCAACAAGATCCGGAAGGACAATCTTAACTCTATTAGCAATGATCTTGGCTATGCACTTATAGATCGTGTTACAACAAGAGATAGGCCTATAGTCCCCAACCTTCAAGGGGTTAGGAATTTTAGGAATAAGCGCTATGATAGTACTGTTAACCTCAGAGAGAAGTGGTAAGTAAACAACGTATTTACATATCTGCCATAACGCAGGAGAATCCGTATAGGTTTTCCAGTGTTTGAAGCCTAATGCATGACAAATGGTAAGTAACACCATATTTACATATATGCCATCATGCAGGAGAATCCGTATAGGTGTTCTAGTGTTGGAAGCCTAATGCATGACAAATGGTAAGTAAACAGCGTATTTACATATCTGCCACCATGCAGTAGAATCTGTATAGGTGTTCGAGTGTTCGAACCCTAATGCATGAGAAATAGTAAGTAAACACCGTATTTCAATATCTGCCATCATGCAGGAGAATCCGTATAGGTGTTCGAGTGTTCGAACGCTAATGCACGAGAAATGGTAAGTAAACACTGTATTTACATATCTGCCATCACGCAGGAGAATCCGTATAGGTGTTCTAGTGTTTCAAGCCTAATGCATGACAAATGGTAAGTAAACACCGTATTTACATATCTGCCACCATGCAGGAGAATCCGTATAGGTGTTCGAGTGTTCGAACCCTAATGCATGAGAAATGGTAAGTAAACACCGTATTTACAAATCTGTCATCATGTAGGAGAATCCGTATAGTTGTTCTAGTGTTTGAAGCCTAATGCATGACAAATGGTAAGTAAACACCGCATTTACATATCTGGCACCATGCAGGAGAATCTGTATAGGTGTTCGAGTGTTCGAACCCTAATGCATTAGAAATGGTAAGTAAACACCGTATTTATACATCTGCCATCATGTAAGAGAATACGTATATGTGTTCTAGTATTTGAAGCCTAATGCATGACAAACGGTAAGTAAACACCGTATTTACATATCTACCATCATGCAGGAGAATCTGTATAGGTGTTCCAGTGTTTGAAGCCTAATGCATGACAAATGGTAAGTAAACACCGTATTTACATATCTGCAACCATGCCGGAGAATCTGTATAGGTATTCGAGTGTTCGAACCCTAATGGATGAGAAATGGTAAGTAAACACCGTATTTACATATCTGCCATCATGCAGGAGAATCCGTATAGGTGTTCTAGTGTTTGAAGCCTAATGCATGACAAATGGTAAGTGAACACCGTATTTACATATCTGCCACCAAGCAGGAGAATCCGTATAGGTGTTCGAGTGTTCAAATCGTAATGCATGAGAAATGGTTAGTAAACACCGTATTTACATATCTGCCACCATGCAGTAGAATCTGTATAGGTGTTCGAGTGTTCGAACCCTAATGCATGAGAAATGGTAAGTAAACACCGAATTAACATATCTGCTATCATGCAGGAGAAACCGCATAGGTGTTCTAGTGTTTGAAGCCTAATGCATGACAAATGGTAAGTAAACACCATATTTAAATATCTGCCACCATGCAGGAAAATCCGTATAGGTGTTCGAGTTTTCGAACCCTAATGCATGATAAATGGTAAGTAAACACCGTATTTACACATTTGCCATCATGCAGGAGAATCCGTATAGGTGTTCGAGTGTTCGAACGCTAATGCACGAGAAATGGTAAGTAAACACCGTATTTACATATCTGCCATCACGCAGGAGAATCCGTATAGGTGTTCTAGTGTTTGAAGCCTAATGAATGAAAATTGATAAGTAAACACCGTATTTACATATCTGCCATCATGCAGGAGAATTCTTATAGGTGTTCGAGTGTTCGAACCGTAATGCATTATAAATGGTAAGTAAACACCGTATTTACATATCTGCCGCTATGCAGGAGAATCCGTATAGGTGTTCGAGTGTTCGAACCCTAATGCTAAGAAATGGTAAGTAAACACCGTATTTACATATATGCCATCATGCAGGAGAATCCGTATAGGTGTTCGGGTGTTCGAATCCTAATGAATGAGAAATGGTAAATAAACACTGTATTTACATATCTGCCATCATGCAGGAGAATCAGTATAGGTGTTCTAGTGTTTGAACCCTAATGCATGACAAATGGTAAGTAAACACCGTATTTACATATATGCCACAATGCAGGAGAATCCGTATAGGTGTTCGGGTGTTCGAACCCTAATGAATGAGAAATGGTAAGTAGACATTGTATTAACATATCTGCCATCATGCAGGAGAATCCGTATAGGTGTTCTAGTGTTTTAAGCTTAATGCATTACAAATGGTAAGTAAAAACCGCATTTACATATCTGCCGTCATGCAGGAGAATCTGTATAGGTGTTCGAGTGTTCGAAGCCTAATGCTTGACAAATGGTAAGTAAACACCGTATTTACATATCTGCCACCATGCAGGAGAATCCGTATAGGTGTTCGAACCCTAATGCATGAGAAATGGTAAGTAAACACCGTATTTACGTATCTGCCATCATGCTGGAGAATCCGTATAGGTGTTCTACTGTTTGAAGCCTAATGCATGATAAATGGTACGTAAACATTGTATTTACATATCTGCCACTATGCTGTGGTATCCGCATAGGTGTTCGAGTGTTCGAACCCTAATGGATGACAAATGGTAAGTAAACACCGTATTTACATATCTGCCATCATGCAGGAGGATCCGTATAGGTGTTCTACTGTTTTATGCCTAATGCTTGACAAATGGTAAGTAAACACTGTATCTACATATCTGCCACTATGCAGGAGAATCCGTATAGGTGATCGAGTGTTCGAACCCTAATGCAAGTGAAATGGCAAGTAAACACCATAATTACATTTCTGCCATCATGCAGGAGATTCCGTATAGGTGTTCTAGTGTTTGAAGCCTAATGCATGACAAATGGTAAGTAAACACCGGATTTACATATCTGCCACTATGCAGGAGAATCCGTATAGGTGTTCGTGTGTTCGAACCCTAATGCATGAGAAATGGTAAGTAAGCACCGTATTTACATATCTGCCATCATGCAGGAAAATCCGTATAGGTGTTCTAGTGTTTGAAGCCTAATGCATGATAAATGGTAAGTAAACACCGTATTTATTTGTTTATTTATTTTATATTTATTTATTTATTTATTTGTTTATTCTTTGGTTCTTGTATAGTGCTTTGGTTAGGGCCTGGGGTATGCCCCTTGTCGTGGTGTAAGTTTTTTGTCTTGTATTTTACGACTTATCCACCCAAAAAAGAACATCGTATTTACATATCTGCCACTATGCTGGAGAATCCGTATAGGTTTTCGAGTGTCTGAACCCTAATGCTTCATAAATGGTAAGTAAACACTGTATTTACATATCTGCCATCATGCAGGAGAATCCGTATAGGTGTTTGATTGTTTGAACCCTAATGCATGAGAAATGGTAAGTAAACACGGTTTTTACATATCTGCCACTATGAAGGAGAATCCGTATAGGTGTTCGAGTGTTCGAACCCTAATGCATGATAAATGGTAGATAAACACCGTATTAACGTATCTGCCACTATGCAGGGGAATCCGTATAGGTGTTCGAGTGTTCAAACCCTAATGCATGAGAAATGGTAAGTAAACACCGTATTTACATATCAGCCATCATGCAGGAGAATCCTATAGGTGTTCTAGTGTTTGAAGCCTAATGCATGACATGTGGTAAGTAAACACCGTGTTTACATATATGACCCCATCCAGGAGAATCCGTATAGGTGTTCGATTGTTCGAACGCTAATGCATGAGAAACGGTAAGTAAACACCGTATTTACATATCTGCCATCACGCAGGAGAATCCGTATAGGTGTTCTAGTGTTTGAAGCCTAATGGATGACAAATGGTAAGTAAACACCGTATTTACATATCTGTCACCATGCAGGAGAATACGTATTGGTGTTCGAGTGTTCGAACCCTAATGCATGAGAAATGATAAGTAAGCACCGTATTTACATATCTGCCATCATGTAGGAGAATCCGTATAGGTGTTCCAGTGTTTGAAGCCTAATGCATGACAAATGGTAAGTAAACACCGTATTTATATATCTGCCACCATGCATGAGAATCCATATAGTTGTTCTCGACTGTTCGAACCCTATTGCATGATAAATGGTAAGTACACACCATATTTACCAATTTGCCACTATGCAGGATAATCCGTATAGGTGTTCGAGTGTTCGAACCCTAATGCAGGGCAAATGGTAAGTAAACACCGTATTTACATATCTGCCATCATGCGGGAGAATCCGTATAGGTGTTCTAGTGTTTTAAGCCTAATGCATGACAAATGGCAAGTAAACACTATATTTACATATCTTCCACCATGCAGGAGAATCCGTATAGGTGTTTGAGTGTTCGAACCCTAATGCATGAGAAATGATAAGTAAACACCATTTTTACATATCTGCCATCATGCAGGACAATCCGTATAGGTGTTCTAGTGTTTGAAGCCTAATGCATGATAAATGGTAAGTAAACACCGTATTCACATATCTGCCACCATGCAGGAGAATCCGTATAGGTGTTCGAGTGTTCGAACCCTAATGCATGATAAATGGTAAGTAAACACCGTATTTACATATCTGCCACTATGCAGGAGAATCCGTATAGGTGTTCGAGTGTTCGAACACTAATGCAGGACAAATGGCATGTAAACACCATATTTACCTATCTGCCATCATACAGGAGAATCCGTATAGGTGTTCTAGTGTTTGAAGCCTAATGCATGACAAATGGTAAGTAAACACCGTATTTATATATCTGCCATCATGCAGGAGAATCTGTGTTGGTGTTCTACTGTTTGAAGCCTAATGCATGACAAATGGTAAGTAGACACCGTATTTACATATCTGCCACTATGTAGGAGAATTCGTATAGGTGTTCGAGTGTTCGAATCCTAATGCATGTGAAATGGTAAGTAAACACCGTATTTGCATATCTGCCATTATGCAGGAGAATCCGTATAGGTGTTCCAGTGTTTGAAGTCTAATGCATGACAAATGGTAAGTAAACCCCGTGTTTACATATCTGCCATCATGCAGGAGAATCCGTATAGGTGTTCTAGTGTTTGAAGCCTTTTGTTTTTTTTTTTTTTTGGGTGGGTAAGTCATAAATTAAAGACAAAAAACTTACACGTTTACAAGGGGCATACCCTAGGTAATACAACGAATCACAAACCCACTCAAAGGGGAAAACTAAAAAAAAAACTAATTAAAGCACACCCGTAACCAATCGGGTCTCCAACGAAACAATAATAAAATCAAAATTGTCCATATATGATTTTAATCCCCAAGTACCCTCTACCATCTAAAATAGATGGGTACTTGGGGAAGATATATGGACAATTGTACATAAGTGGTAGAAAACCCACTAAAACAAATTTACAAACCAAAAAACCGTGCATAAAAACACGGTTAGCAACTTAGTAGGCCAAAGAACTTACACACTGGCCCAACAAATAAACCAAGAATTAGGCCCAAAGAAATATAACTCTTAAGACCGTCCCAACCCATATGCACCACAAATATCAACACAAAACATGCAAATACACCTGTAAAGATGGTGTATTGCAGCACCTATCACCCATGTGCTAGCAGACAAGATGGCAGCTGAATTCCCACTGCCCAAAGAAGGTAGGCAATCACGTCGGCCCATGAGGATGCATGAAACACGCAACATCAAGAAGTTATACGCTACAATGCAGCGCACCACTACCGAAATGACGCGTGGGCGACAACCATCTTCTGCAAACTCCCATATACAACGACGCCGGCAACGGAGCAGCAAAAGAGCAACCTAAAGCAGCCCATACCGATTTACGTCGGAAAGTGAAACCAGCCAAAACCACAACAGTGGTACCGACACACCCCACCACCTGCAACAGACACCAGCCGTATGAAGGCAACGATGACCGAAAACAGGGGCATTTTCCACGGTCCACAAAACTGCAGAACCGACTCCACAACTGAACCAATCAACACCGGTGCAAAAAACCACCTACGGCGAGGACACCACCAGTACAAAAAAAAACCAGCAGTGCACGTCGTATACACGGCGATGGTAAAAAACACCATGGCCACCTGTGTGAACCAAAAAACTCAACCACCTCCGACGAGCATGAATCTTCGTCGATGATGTACAACACGCCGCTAATAGGACAAGACATTTCCGGCATCAAAACGGCTACAGCCGAACTCAGCACCAGAACCATCCATATCAATCCACAGCAACATACAACATACCAACATACTAGTAACGAACTAAACTTCCAATCGCCATAGCCATTTGAAGTTCAAAGTCACCTGGGCACATGAAATATCCCAGAACCAACCAAAAGTCTCGAAACAGAGAAAAAACCCGTTGCATTCAGGCAATGGTATTCTCCGTTGACCATCAGCTGACCATGATAATCAGAGCAAACCCAAAGACCACGACCCCCACCGGCAGCAAGCTTGCCATGGCAGAAGCCATCTTCGAAAAACGGGCATGGAAGACCCAACACCTCCGGCAACCCAAACCACGGATGACAAGCAAGGAACCAAATGGAGCTCCGCCTTGCTGAACTGTGAGCCAACCCACCGAGCCGAACCATTGACGACCACACTGGTGGTAACCCAACCCAGAACATGATGCAACGGCATGAACACCCACAGGTCACCTTAGCTCAACACCAAGTTTTGGGCAGCACCCCAAACCAGCCAGAGAATGGCCAGAGTGAGACTGACACATCGAACCTCCATGAAACCGAAATAAACACGACTTGCTTTAATAAAAAGACAAATCAAAACACAACTTGGTCAATAGAGCTGGCCTAAAGAACAGATCAGACTCTAAATCACTCTCTAACCAAATTAGACAAAGAATCTGATAAGGAACAACAAAGAAAAATCCATGGGTAACAACGGAGGGAGCTTTCTCTCTCTAGATTCTAGAGAGAGAAGCTCTCAACCTAATCCCCCGTGTTTGAAACCTAATGCATGAGAAATGGTAAGTAAACACCGTATTTACATATCTGCCACTATGCAAGAGAATCCGTATAGGTGTTCGAGTGTTCGAACCCAAATGCATGAGAAATGGTAAGTAAACACCGTATTAACATATCTGCCATCATGCGGGAGAATCCGCACATGTGTTCTAGTGTTTGAAGCCTAATGCATGACAAATGGTAAGTAAACACCGTATTTACATATCTGCCACCATGCAGGAAAATCCGTATAGGTGTTCGAGTGTTCGAACCCTAAAACATGAGAAATGGTAAGTAAATACCGTATTTACATATCTGCCATCATGCAGGAGAATCCGTATAGGTGTTTGTGTGTTCGAACCCTAATGCATGAGAAATGGTAAGTAAACACCGTATTTACATATATGCCATCACACAGGAGAATCCGTATAGGTCTTCTAGTGATTGAAGCCTAACGCACGACAAATGGTGAGTAAACACCGTATTTACATATCTGCCACCATGCAGGAGAATACGTATAGGTTTTTGAGTGTTCGAACCCTAATGCATTAGAAATGGTAAGTAAACACCGTATTTACATATCTTCCACTATGTAGGAGAATCCGTATAGGTGTTTGAGTGTTCGAACCCTAATGCATGAGAAATGGTAAGTAAACACCGTATCTACATATCTGTCATTACGCAGGAGACTCCGTATAGGTGTTCGAGTGTTCGAACCCTAATGCATGAAAAATGGTAAGTACACACCGTATTTACATATTTGTCATTATGCAGGAGACTCTGTATAGGTGTTCTAGTGTTTGAAGCCTAATGCATGACAAATGGTAAGTAAACACCGTATTTACATATCTGCCACCATGCAGGAGAATCCGTATAGGTGTTCGAGTGTTCGAACACTAATGCATGAGAAATTGAAAGTAAACACCGTATTTACATATCTGCCATCATGCAGGAGAATCCGTATAGGTGTTCTAGTGTTTGAAGCCTAATGCATGACGAATGGTAACTAAACATCGTATTTACATATCTGCCATCATGTAGGAGAATCTGTATAGGTGTTCTAGTGTTTGAAGCCTAATACATGACAAATGGTAAGTAAACACCGTATTTACATATCTGCCACCATGCAGGAGAATACGTATAGGTTTTCGAGTGTTCGAACCCTAATGCATGAGAAATGGTAAGTAAACACCGTATTTGCATATCTGCCACTATGCAGGAGAATCCGTATAGGTGATCGAGTGTTCGAACCCTAATGTATGAGAAATGGTAAGTAAACACTGTATTTGCATATCTGCCATCATGCAAGAGAATCCGAATAGGAGTTCTAGTGCTTGAAGCGTTATACAGGACAAATGGTAAGTAAACACCTTATTTACATATCTGCCACCTTGCAGGAGAATCTGTATAGGTGTTCGAGTGTTCGAACCCTAATTCATGAGAAATGGTAAGTAAACACCGTATTTACATATCTACCATCATGCAGGAGAATCCATATAGGTTTTCCAATGTTTGAAGCCTAATGCATGACAAATGGTAAGTAAACACCGTATTTACATATCTGCCATCATGCAGGAGAATCCGTATAGGTGTTCGAGTGTTCGAACCCTAATGCATGAGAAATGGTAAGTAAACGCCGTATTAACTTATCTGCCATCATGCCGGAGAATCCTCATAGGTGTTCTACAGTTTGAAGCCTAATGCATGACAAATGGTAAGTAAACACCGCATTTACATATCTGCCACCATGCAGGAAAATCCGTATAGGTGTTTGAGTGTTCGAACCCTAATGCATGAGAAATGGTAAGCAAACACCGTATTTACATATCTGCCACCATGCAGGAGAATCCGTATAGGTGTTTGAGTGTTCAAATCGTAATGCATGAGAAATTGGAAGTAAACACCGTATTTACATATCTGCCATCTTGTAGGAGAATCCGTATAGGTGTTCTAGTGTTTGAAGCCTAATGCATGACAAATTGTAAGTAAACACCGTATTTACATATCTGCCACCATGCAGGAGAATCCGTATAGGTGTTCGAGTGTTCGAACCATAATGCATGAGAAATGGTAAGTAAACACCGTATTAACATATCGGCCATCATGCAGGAGAAACCGCATAGGTATTCTAGTGTTTGAAGCCTAATGCATGAAAATGGAAAGTAAACACCGTATTTAAATATCTGTCACCATGCAGGAAAATCCGTATAGGTGTTCGAGTGTTCGAACCCAAATGCATGACAAATGGTAAGTAAACACCGTATTTACATATCTGCCATCATGCAGGAGAATCCGTATAGGTGTTCGAGTGTTCGAACCCTAATGCACGAGAAATAGTAAGTAAACACCGTATTTACATATCTGCCATCATGCAGGAGAATACGTATAGTTGTTCGAGTGTTCGAACACGAATGCATGAGAAATGGTAAGTAAACACCGTATTTACATATCTGCCATCACGCAGGAGGATCCGTATAGGTGTTCTAGTGTTTTAAGCCTAATGCATGACAAATGGTAAGTAAACACCGTATTTACATATCTGCCACCATGCAGGAGAATCTGTATAGGTGTTCTAGTGTTTGAAGCCTAATGCATGACAAATGGTAAGTAAACACCATATTTACATATCTGCCACCATGCAGGAGAATACGTAAAGGTGTTCGAATGTTCGAACGCTAATGCATGAGAAATTGTAAGTAAACACCATCTCTACATATTTGCCATCATGCAGGAGAATCCGTATAGGTGTTCGAGTGTTCGAACCCTAATGCATGAGCAATGGTAAGTAAACACCGTATTTACATATCCGTCATTATGCAGGAGACTCCGTATTGGTGTTCTAGTGTTTGAAGCCTAATGCATGACAAATGGTAAGTAAACACCGTATTTACATATCTGCCACCATGCAGGAGAATCCGTATAGGTGTTCGAGTGTTCGACCCCTAATGCATGTGCAATGGTAAGTAAACACCGTATTTACATATATGCCATCATGCAGGAGAATCCGTATAGGTGTTCCAGTGTTTGAAGCCTAATGCATGACAAATGGTAAGTAAACACCGTATTTAAATATCTGCCACCATGCAGGAGAATACGTACAGGTGTTCGAGTGTTCGAACCCTAATGCATGAGAAAATGGTAAGTAAACACCGTATTTACATATCTGTCATTATGCAGGAGACTCCGTATAGGTGTTCTAGTGTTTGAAGCCTAATGCATGAGAAATGGTAAGTAAACACCGTATTTACATATCTGCCACCATGCAGGAGAATCCGTATAGGTGTTCGAGTATTCGAACCCTAATGCAATAGAAATTGGAAGTAAACACCGTATTTACATATCTGCCATCATGTAGGAGAATCCGTATAGGTGTTCCAGTGTTTGAAGCCTAATGCATGAAAAATGGTAAGTAAACACCGTATTTACATATCAGCCATCATGCAGGAGACTCCGTATTGGTGTTCTAGTGTTTGAAGCCTAATGCATGACAAAGTGTAAGTAAACACCGTATTTACATATCTGCCACCATGCAGGAGAATCCATATAGGTGTTCGAGTATTCGAACCCTAATGCATGAGAATTGCTAAGTAAAAACCGTATTAACAAATATGCCATCATGCTGGAGAAACCGCATAGGTGTTCTAGTGTTTGAAGCCTAATGCATGACAAATGGTAAGTAAACACCGTATTTAAATATCTGCCACCATGCAGGAAAATCCGTATAGGTGTTCGAGTGTTCGAACCCTAATGCATGACAAATGGTAAGTAAACACCGTATTTACATATCTGCCATTATGCAGGAGAATCCGTCTAGGTGTTCGAGTGTTCGAACCCCAATGCATGAGAAATGGTAAGTAAACATCGTATTTACATATCTGCCATCATGTAGGAGAATCCGTATAGGTGTTCCAGTGTTTGAATCCTAATACAAGACAAATGGTAAGTAAACACCGTATTTACATATCTGCCACCATGCAGGAGAATACGTACTGGTGTTCGAGTGTTCGAACCCTAATGCATGAGAAATGGTAAGTAAACACCGTATTTACATATATGCCATCATGCAGGAGAATCCGTATAGGTGTTCCAGTGTTTGAAGCCTAATGCATGACAAATGGTAAGTAAACACCGTATTTACATACCTGCCACCATGCAGGAGAATCCGTAGAGGTGTTCGAGTGTTCGTAGCCTAATGCATGAGAAATGGTAAGTAAACACCGTATTTACTTATCTGTAATAGTTTCCCCCTCCTTTGGGAGGGGCAGCGTGAGATTCTTTGTATTACCTGGGGTATGCCCCCTGTAAATGTGTAAACTTCTGTCTTTAATTTATGACTTACCCACCCAAAAAAAAAAAAACCGTATTTACATATCTGCCACTATGTAGGACAATCCGTATAGGTGTTCGTGTGTTCGAACCCTAGTGCATAAGAAATGGTAAGTAAACACCGTATTTACATATTTGCCACCATGCAGGAGAATCATTATAGATGTTCGAGTGTTCGAACCCTAATGCATGAGAAATGGTAAGTAAACACCATATTTACATATCTGCCACTATGCAGGAGAATCCGTTTAGGTTTTCCAGTGTTTGAAGCCTAATGCATGACAAATGGTAACTAAACACCGTATTTACATATCTGCCATCATGCAGGTGAATCCGTACAGGTGTTCTAGTGTTGGAAGCGTAATGCATGACAAATGGTAAGTAAACACCGTATTTACATATCTGCCACCAAGCAGTAGAATCTGTATAGGTGTTCGAGTGTTCGAACCCTAATGCATGAGAAATAGTAAGTAAACATCGTATTTACATATCTGCCATCATGCAGGAGAATCCGTATAGGTGTTCCAGTGTTTGAAGCCTAATACAAGACAAATGGTAAGTAAACACCGTATTTACATATCTGCCACCATGCAGGAGAATACGTACTGGTGTTCGAGTGTTCGAACCCTAATGCATGAGAAATGGTAGGTAAACACCGTATTTACATATATGCCAGCATGCAGGAGAATCCGTATAGGTGTTCCAGTGTTTGAAGCCTAATGCATGACAAATGGTAAGTAAACACCGTATTTACATACCTGCCACCATGCAGGAGAATCCGTAGAGGTGTTCGAGTGTTCGAAGCCTAATGCATGAGAAATGGTAAGGAAACACCGTATTTACTTATCTGTAATAGTTCCCCCCTCCTTTGGGGGGGCAGCGTGAGATTCTTTGTATTACCTGGGGTATGCCCCTTGTAAATGTGTAAACTTCTGTCTTTAATTTATGACTTACCCACCCAAAAAAAAAAAAAAAACCGTATTTACATATCTGCCACTATGTAGGAGAATCCGTATAGGTGTTCGTGTGTTCGAACGCTAATGCATGAGAAATGGTAAGTAAACACCGTATTTACATATTTGCCATCATGCAGGAGAATCATTATAGATGTTCGAGTGTTCGAACCCTAATGCATAACAAATGGTAACTAAACACCGTATTTACATATCTGCCATCATGCAGGTGAATCCGTACAGGTGTTCTAGTGTTGGAAGCCTAATGCATGACAAATGGTAAGCAAACACCGTATTTACATATCTGCCACCATGTAGTAGAATCTGTATAGGTGTTCGAGTGTTCGAACCCGAATGCATGAGAAATAGTAAGTAAACACCGTATTTACATATCTGCCATCATGCAGGAGAATCCGTATAGGTGTTCGAGTGTTCGAACGCTAATGCACGAGAAATGGTAAGTAAACACCGTATTTACATATCTGCCATCACGCAGGAGAATCCGTATAGGTGTTCTAGTGTTTTAAGCCTAATGCATCACAAATGGTAAGTAAACACCGTATTTACATATCTGCCACCATGCAGGAGAATCCCTATAGGTGTTCGAGTGTTCGAACCCTAATGCATGAGAAATGGTAAGTAAAGACCGTATTTACATAACTGTCATCATGTAGGAGAATCCGTATAGTTGTTCTAGTGTTTGAAGCCTAATGCATGACAAATGGTAAGTAAACACCGTATTCACATAGCTGTCATCACGCAGGAGAATCCGTATAGGTGTTCGAGTGTTCGAACCCTATTGCATTAGAAATGGTAAGTAAACACCGTATTTATACATCTGCCATCATGCAGGAGAATCCGTATAGGTGTACTAGTGTTTGAAGCCTAATGCATGACAAATGGTAAGTAAACACCGTATTTACATATCTGCCATCATGCAGGAGAATCCGTATAGGAGTTCTAGTGTTTGAAGCCTAACGCATGACAAATGGCAAGTAAACACCGTATTTACATATCTGCCGTCATGCAGGAGAATCCGTATAGGTCTTCTAGTGATTGAAGCCTAATGCATGACAAATGGTAAGTAAACACTGTATTTACATATCTGCCACCATGCAGGATAATACCTATAGGTGTTCAAGTGTTCGAACCCTATTGCATGAGAATTGGTAAGTAAACACCGTATTTACATATCTACCATCATGCAAGAGAATCCGTATAGGTGTTCGAGTGTTCGAACCCTAATGCATGAGAAATGGTAAGTAAACACTATATTTACATATCTGCCATCATGCAGGAGAATCCGTATGGGTCTTCTAGTGATTGAAGCCAAATGCATGACAAAAGGTAAGTAAACACTGTATTTACATATCTGCCACCATGCAGGAGAATACGTATAGGTGTTCGAGTGTTCGAACCCTAATGCATGAGAAATGGTAAGTAAACACCGTATTTACATATCTGCCATCATACAGGAGAATCCGTATAGGTGTTCTAGTGTTTGAAGCGTAATGCAAGACAAATGGTAAGTAAACACTGTATTTACGTATCTGCCACCATGCAGGAGAATCTGTATAGGTGTTCGAGTGTTCGAACCCTAATGTGTGAGAAAAATGGTAAGTAAACACCGTATTTACATATCTGCCATCATGCAGGAGAATCCGTAAAGGTGTTCGAGTGTTTGAAGCCTAATGCATGACAATTGGTAAGTAAACACTTTATTTACATATCTGCCATCATGTAGGGGAATCCTTATAGGTGTTCTAGTGTTTGAAGCCTATTGCATGACAAATGGTAAGTAAACACCGTATTTACACATCTTCCACCATGCAGGAGAATTCGTATAGGTTTTCGAGTGTTCGAACCCTAATGCATGAGAAATAGCAAGTAAACACTGTATTTACATATCTGCGATCATGCAGGAGAATCCGTATAGGTGTTTGAGTATTCGAATGCTAATGCATGAGAAACGGAAAGTAAACACCGTATTTACATTTTTGCCATCACACAGGAGAATCCGTATAGGTGTTCTAGTGTTTGAATCCTAATGCATGACAAATGGTAAATAATGCCCGTATTTACATATCTGCCACCATGCAGGAGAATACGTGTAGGTGTTCGAGTGTTCGAACCCTAATGCATGAGAAATGGTAAGTAAACACCGTATTTACATATCTGCCATCATGCAGGGAAATCCGTATAGGTGTTCGAGTGTTCGAACCCTAAGGCATGAGAAATGGTAAGTAAACACCGTATTTACATATCTGTCATCATGCAGGAGAATCCGTATAGGTGTTCTAGTGTTTGAAGCCTAATGCATGAAAAATTGTATGTAAACACCGTATTTACATATCTGCCATCATGCAGGGAAATCCGTATAGGTGTTCGAGTGTTCGAACCCTAAGTCATGAGAAATGGAAAGTAAACACCGTATTTACATATCTGTCATCATGCAGGAGAATCCGTATAGGTGTTCTAGTGTTTGAAGCCTAATGCATGACAAATGGTAAGTAAACACCGTATTTACATATCAGCCATCATGCAGGAGAATCCGTATAGACGTTCGAGTGTTCGAACCCTAATGAATGAGAAATGGTAAGTAAACACCGTATTTACATATCTGCCATCATGCAGGAGAATCCGTCTAGGTGTTCTAGTGTTTGAAGCATAATGCATGACAAATGGTAAGTAAACACCGTATTTACATATGTGCCACCATGCAGTAGAATCTGTATAGGTGTTCGAGTGTTCGAACCCTAATGCATGAGAAATAGTAAGTAAGCACCGTATTTACATATCTGCCATTATGCAGCAGATTCCGTACAGGTGTTCGAGTGTTCGAACGCTAATGCCCGAGAAATGGTAAGGAAACACCGTATTTACATATCTGCCAGCACGCAGGAAAATCCGTATAGGTGTTCGAGTGTTCGAGCCCTAATGCATGAGAAATGGTAAGTAAACACCGTATTTACATATCTGTCATCATGCAGGAGAATCCGTATAGGTGTTCTAGTGTTTGAAGCCTAATGCATGACAAATTGTATGTAAACACCGTATTTACATATCTGCCATCATGCAGGGAAATCCGTATAGGTGTTCGAGTGTTCGAACCCTAAGGCATGAGAAATGGTAAGTAAACACCGTATTTACATATCTGCCATCATGCAGGAGAATCCGTAGAGGTGTTCCAGTGTTTGAAGCCTAATGCAAGACAACTGGTAAGTAAACACCGTATTTACATATCTGCCACCATGCAGGAGAATACGTACAGGTGTTCGATTGTTCGGACCCTAATGCATGAGAAATGGTAAGTAAATACCGTATTTACATATATGCCATCATGTAGGAGAATCCGTATAGGTGTTCCAGTGTTTGAAGCCCTATGCATGACAAATGGTAAGTGAACACCGTATTTACATATTTGCCACCATGCAGGAGAATCCGTAGAGGTGTTCGAGTGTTCGAAGCCTAATGCATGAGAAATGGTAAGTAAACACCGTATTTACATATCTGCCACTATGCAGGAGAATCTGTATAGGTGTTCGAGTGTTTGAACCGTAATGCATGAGAAATGGTAAGTAAACACCGTATTTACAAATCTGCCATCATGCTGGGGAATCCGTATAGGTATTCTGGTGCTTGATGCGTTATGTAAGAGAAATGGTAAGTAAACACCGTATTTACATATTTGCCACCATGCAGGAGAATCTGTATAGTTGTTCGAGTGTTCGAACCCTAATGCATGAGAAATGGTAAGTAAACACCGTATTTACATATCTGCCACTATGCAGGAGAATCCGTATAGGTTTTCCAGTGTTTGAAGCCTAATGCATGACAAATGGTAACTAAATACCGTATTTACATATCTGCCATCATGCAGGATAATCCGTATAGGTGTTCTAGTGTTGGAAGCCTAATGCATGACAAATAGTAAGTAAACACCGTATTTACGTATCTGCCACCATGCAGTAGAATCTGTATAGGTGTTCGAGTGTTTGAACCCTAATGTATGTGAAATAGTAAGTAAACACCGTATTTACATATCTGCCATCTTGCAGGAGAATCCGTATAGGTGTTCGAGTGTTCGAACGCTAATGCACGAGAAATGGTAAGTAAACACCGTATTTACATATCTGCCATCACGCAGGAGAATCCATATAGGTGTTCTAGTGTTTTAAGCCTAATGCATGACAAATGGTAAGTAAACATCGTATTTACATATCTGCCACCATGCAGGAGAATCCGTATAGGTGTTCGAGTGGTCGAACCCTAATGCATGAGAAATGGTAAGTAAATACCGTATTTACATATCTGTCATCATGTGGGAGAATCCGTATAGTTGTTCTAGTGTTTGAAGCCTAATGCATGACGAATGGTAAGTAAACACCGTATTTACATATCTGCCATCACGCAGGAGAATCCGTATAGGTGTTCGAGTGTTCGAACCGTAATGCATTAGAAATGGTAAGTAAACACCGTATCTATACATCTGCCATCAGGCAGGAGAATCCGTATAGGTGTTCTAGTGTTTGAAGCCTAATGCATGACAAATGGTAAGTAAACACTGTATTTACATATCTGCCATCATGCAGGAGAATCCGTATAGGTGTTCTAGTGTTTGAAGCCTAATGCATGACAAATGGTAAGTAAACACCGTATTTACATATCTGGCACCATGCAGGAGAATCTGTATAGGTGTTCGAGTGTTCAAACCCTAATGCATTAGAAATGGTAAGTAAACACCGTATTTATACATCTGCCATCATGCAGGAGAATCCGTATAGGTGTTCTAGTGTTTGAAGCCTAATGCATGACAAATGGTAAGTAAACACCGTATTTACATATCTGCCACCATGCAGGAAAATCCGTATCGGTGTTTGAGTGTTCGAACCCTAAAACATGAGAAATGCTAAGTAAATACCGTATTTACATATCTGCCATCATGCAGGAGAATCCGTATAGGTGTCTGATAGTTCGAACCCTAATGCATGAGAAATGGTAAGTACACACCGTATTTACATATATGCCGTCATGCAGGAGAATCCGTATAGGTCTTCTAGTGATTGAAGCCGAATGCATGACAAATGGTGAGTAAACACCGTATTTACATATCTGCCACCATGCAGGAGAATACGTATAGGTAATTGAGTGTTCGAACCCTAATGCAAGAGAAATGGTAGGTAAACACCGTATTTACATATCTGTTATCATGCAAGAGAATCCGTATAGCTGTTCTACTGTTCGAAGCCTAATGCATGACAAATGGTAAGTAAACACCGTATTTACATATCTGCCACCATGCAGGAGAATACGTATAGGTGTTCGAGTGTTCGAAACCTAATGCATGAGATATTGTAAGTAAGCACCGTATTTACATATCTGCCACTGTGCAGGAGAATCCGTATAGGTGTTTGAGTGTTCGAACCCTAATGCATGAGAAATGGTAAGTAAACACCGTATCTACATATCTGCCATCATGCCGGAGACTCCGTATAGGTGTTCGAGTGTTCGAACCCTAATGCATGAGAAATGGTAAGTAAACACCGTATTTACATATCTGTCATTATGCAGGAGACTCCGTATGGGTGTTCTAGTGCTTGAAGCCTAATGCATGACAAATGGTTAGTAAACACCGTATTTACATATCTGCCACCATGCAGGAGAATCCGTAGTGGTGTTCGTGTGTTCGAACCCTAATGCATGAGAAATTGAAAGTAAACACCGTATTTACATATCTGCCATCATGCAGGAGAATCCGTATAGGTGTTCTAGTGTTTGAAGCCTAATGCATGACAAATGGTAAGTAACCATCGTATTTACATATCTGCCATCATGTAGGAGAATCCGTATAGGTGTTCTAGTGCTTGAAGCCTAATACATGACAAATGGTAAGTAAACACCGTATTTACATATCTGCCACCATGCAGAAGAATACGTATAGGAGTTCGAGTGTTCGAACCCTAATGCATGAGAAATGGTAAGTAAACACCGTATTTGCATATCTGCCACTATACAGGAGAATCCGTATAGGTGTTCGAGTGTTCGAACCCTGATGCAAGAGAAATGGTAAGTAAACACTGTATTTGCATATCTGCCATCATGCAAGAGAATCCGTATAGGTGTTCTAGTGCTTGAAGCGTTATGCAAGACAAATGGTAAGTAAACACCTTATTTACATATCTGCCACCATGCAGGAGAATCTGTATAGGTGTTCGAGTGTTCGAACGCTAATCCATGAGAAATGGTAAGTAAACACCTCATTTACATATCTACCATCATGCAAGAGAATCCGTATTGCTTTTCCAATGTTTGAAGCCTAATGCATGACAAATGGTAAGTAAACACCGTATTTACATATCTGCCATCCTGCAGGAGAATCCGTATAGGTGTTCCAGTGTTTGAAGCCTAATGCATGACAAATGGTAAGTAAACACCGTATTTACATATCTGCCACCATGCAGGAGGATCCGTATAGGTGTTCGAGTGTTCGAACCCTAATGCACGAGAAATAGTAAGTAAACACCGTATTTACATATCTGCCATCATGCAGGAGAATACGTATAGGTGTTCGAGTGTTCGAACGCTAATGCATGAGAAATGGTAAGTAACACCGTATTTACATATCTGCCATCACGCAGGAGAATCCGTATAGGTGTTCTAGTGTTTGAAGCCTAATGCATGACAAATGGTAAGTAAACACCATATTTACATATCTGCCACCATGCAGGAGAATCCGTATAGGTGTTCGAATGTTCGAACCCTAATGCATGAGAAATTGTAAGTAAACACACCTACATAGCTGCCATCATGCAGGAGAATCCGTATTTACATATCTGTCATTATGCAGGAGACTCCGTATAGGTGTTCTAGTGTTTGAAGCCTAATGCATGACAAATGATAAGTAAACAACGTATTTACATATCAGCCACCATGCAGGAGAATCCGTATAGGTGTTCGAGTGTTCGAACACTAATGCATGTGAAATGGTAAGTAAACACCGTATTTACATATATGCCATCATGCAGGAGAATCCGTATAGGTGTTCTAGTGTTTGAAGCCTAATGCATGACAAATGGTAAGTAAACACCGTATTTACATATCTGCCACCATGCAGGAAAATACGTACAGGTGTTCGAGTGTTCGGACCCTAATGCATGAGAAATGGTAAGTAAACACCGTATTTACATATCTGTCATTATGCAGGAGACTCCGTATAGGTGTTCTAGTGTTGGAAGCCTAATGCATGAGAAATGGTAAGTAAACACCGTATTTACATATCTGCCACCATGCAGGAGAATCCGTATAGGTGTTCGAGTGTTCGAACCCTAATGCATGAGAAATTGGAAGTAAACACCGTATTTACATATCTGCCATCATGTAGGAGAATCCGTATAGGTGTTCTAGTGTTTGAAGCCTAATGCATGACAAAGTGTAAGTAAGCACCGTATTTACATATCTGCCACCATGCAGGAGAATCCGTATAGGTGTTCGAGTGTTCGAACCGTAATGCATGAGAAATGGTAAGTAAACACCGTATTTACATATCTGCCATCATGCAGGAGAAACCGCATAGGTGTTCTAGTGTTTGAAGCCTAATGCATTACAAATGGTAACTAAACACCGTATTTAAATATTTGCCACCATGCAGGAAAATCCGTATAGGTGTTCGAGTGTTCGAACCCTAATGCATGACAAACGGTAAGTAAACACCGTATTTACATATCTGCCATTATGCAGGAAAATCCGTATAGGAGTTCGAGGGTTCGAACCTTATGCATGAGAAATGGTAAGTAAACACCGTATTTACATATCTGCCATCATGTAGGAGAATCCGTAGAGGTGTTCCAGTGTTTGAAGCCTAATGCAAGACAAATGGTAAGTAAACACCGTATTTACATATCTGCCACCATGCAGGAGAATACGTACTGGTGTTCGAGTGTTCGAACCCTAATGCATTAGAAATGGTAAGTAAACACCGTATTTACATATATGCCATCATGCAGGATAATCCTTATAGGTGTTCCAGTGTTTGAAGCCTAATGCATGACAAATGGTAAGTAAACACCGTATTTACATATCTGCCATCATGCTGGAGAATCCGTATAGGTGTTCTAGTGTTTGAAGCCTAATGCATGAGAAATGGTAAGTAAACACCGTATTTACATATCTGCCACTATGCAAGAGAATCCGTATAGGTGTTCGAGTGTTCGAACCCAAATGCATGAGAAATGGTAAGTAAACACCGTATTAAAATATCTACCATCATGCGGGAGAATCCGCATAGATTCTAGTGTTTGAAGCCTAATGCATGACAAATGGTAAGTAAACACTGTATTTAAATATCTGCCACCATGCAGGAAAATCCGTATAGGTGTTCGATTGTTCGAACCCTAATGCATGACAAATGGTAAGTAAACGCCGTATTTACATATCTGCCATCATGCAGGAGAATCCGTATAGGTGTTCGAGTTTTCGAACCCTAATGCATGAGAAATGGTAAGGAAACACCGTATTTACATATCTGCCATCATGCAGGAGAATCCGTAGAGGTGTTCCAGTGTTTGAAGCCTAATGCAAGACAACTGGTAAGTAAACACCGTATTTACATATCTGCCACCATGCAGGAGAATACGTACAGTTGTTCGAGTGTTCGAACCCCAATGCATGAGAAATGGTAAGTAAACACCGTATTTACATATATGCCATCATGCAGGAGAATCCGTATAGGTGTTCCAGTGTTTGAAACCTAATGCATGACAAATAGTAAGTAAACACCGTATTTACATATCTGACACCATGCAGGAGAATCCGTAGAGGTGTTCGAGTGTTCGAAGCCTAATGTATGAGAAATGGTAAGTGAACACCGTATTTACATATCTGCCACTATGCAGGAGAATCTGTATAGGTGTTCGAGTTTTTGAAGCCTAATGCATGACAAATGGTAACTAAATACCGTATTTACATATCTGCCATCATGCAGGAAAATCCGTATAGTTGTTCTAGTGTTGGAAGCCTAATGCATGACAAATAGTAAGTAAACACCGTATTTACGTATCTGCCACCATGCAGTAGAATCTGTATAGGTGTTCGAGTGTTCGAACCCTAATGCATGTGAAATAGTAAGTAAACACTGTATTTACATATCTGCCACCATGCAGGAGAATCCGTATAGGTGTTCCAGTGTTCGAACCCTAATGCACGAGAAATGGTGAGTAAACACCGTATTTACATATCTGTCATCATGTAGGAGAATCCGTATAGTTGTTCTAGTGTTTGAAGCCTAATGCATGACAAATGGTAAGTAAACACCGTATTTACATATCTGTCATCATGCAGGAGAATCCATGTAGGTGTTCAAGTGTTTGAAACCTAATGCATGACAAATGGTAAGTAAACACCGTATTTACATATATGCCATCATGCAGGAGAATCCGTATAGGTCTTCTAGTGATTGAAGCCTAATGCACGACAAATGGTGAGTAAATACCGTATTTACATATCTGCCACCACGCAGGAGAATACGTATAGTTGTTTGAGTGTTCGAACCCCAATGCATTAGAAATGGTAAGTAAACACCGTATTTACATATCTGCCACTATGTAGGAGAATCCGTATAGGTGTTTGAGTGTTCGAACCCTAATGCATGAGAAATGGTAAGTAAACACCGTATCTACATATCTGCCATTATGCAGGAGACTCCGTATAGGTGTTCTAGTGTTTTAGTGTTTTAAGCCTAATGCATGACAAATGGTAAGTAAACACCGTATTTATATTTATTTACTTTATTCACCCAAAAAAAAACACCGTATTTACATATCTGCCACCATGCAGGAGAATCCGTATAGGTGTTCTAGTGTTTGAAGCCTAATGCATGACAAATGGTAAGTAAACACCATATTTACATATCTGCCACCATGCAGGAGAATACGTATAGGTGTTCGAATGTTCGAACACTAATGCCTGAGAAATTGTAAGTAAACACCATATCTACATATCTGCCATCATGCAAGAGAATCCGTATAGGTGTTCGAGTGTTCGAACCCTATTGCATGAGAAATGTAAAGTAAACACCGTTTTTACATATCTGCCTCCATGCAGGTGAATCCGTATAGGTGTTCGAGTGTTCGAACCCTAATGCATGTGAAATGGTAAGTAAACACCGTATTTACATATATAACATCATGCAGGAGAATTCGTATAGGTGTTCTAGTGTTTGAAGCCTAATGCATGACAAATGGTAAGTAAACACCGTATTTAAATATTTGCCACCATGCAGGAGAATACGTACAGGTGTTCGAGTTTTCGAACCCTAATGCATGATAAATGGTAAGTAAACACCGTATTTACATATCTGTCATTATGCAGGAGACTCCGTATTGGTGTTCTAGTGTTTGAAGCCTAATGCATGAGAAATGGTAAGTAAACACCGTATTTACATATCTGCCACCATCCAGGAGAATCCGTATAGGTGTTCGAGTGTTCGAACCCTAATGCATGAGAAATTGGAAGTAAACACCGTATTTACATATCTGCCATCATGTAGGAGAATCCGTATAGGTGTTCCAGTGTTTGAAGCCTAATGCATAACAAATGGTAAGTAAACACCGTATTTACATATCAGGCATCATGCAGGAGAATCCGTATAGGTGTTCTAGTGTTTGAAGCCCAATGGATGACAAAGTGTAAGTAAACACCGTATTTACATATCTGCCACCATGCAGGAGAATCCGTATAGGTGTTCGAGTGTTCGAACCCTAATGCATGAGAAATGCTAAGTAAAAACCGTATTAACATATCTGCCATCATGCAGGAGAAACCGCATAGGAGTTCTAGTGTTTGAAGCCTAATGCATGGCAAATGGTAAGTAAACACCGTATTTGAATATCTGCCACCATGCAGGAAAATCCGTATAGGTGTTCGAGTGTTCGAACCCTAATGCATGACAAATGGTAAGTAAACACCGTATTTACATATCTGCCATTATGCAAGAGAATCCGTATAGGTGTTCCAGTGTTCGAACCCTAATGCATGAGAAATGGTAAGTAAACATCGTATTTACATAGCTGCCATCATGCAAGAGAATCCGTAGAGGTGTTCCAGTGTTTGAAGCCTAATGCAAGACAAATGGTAAGTAAACACCGTATTTACATATCTGCCACCATGCAGGAGAATACGTACTGGTGTTCGAATGTTTGAACCCTAATGCATGAGAAATGGTAAGTAAACACCGTATTTACATATATGCCATCATGTAGGAGAATCCGTATAGGTGTTCCAGTGTTTGAAGCCTAATGCATGACAAATGGTAAGTAAACACCGTATTTACATACCTGCCACCATGCAGGAGAATCCGTAGAGGTGTTCGAGTGTTCGAAGCCTAATGCATGAGAAATGGTAAGTAAACACCGTATTAACATATCTGCCATTATGCGGGAGAATCCGCATATGTGTTCTAGTGTTTGAAGCCTAATGCATGACAAATGGTAAGTAAGCACCGTATTTACATATCTGCCACCATGCAGGAAAATCCGTATGGGTGTTCGAGTGTTCGAACCCTAAAACATGAGAAATGCTAAGTAAATACCGTATTTACATATTTGCCATCATGCAGGAGAATCCGTATAGGTGTTTGATAGTTCGAACCCTAATGCATGAGAAATGGTAAGTAAACAACGTATTTACATATATGCCATCATGCAGGAGAATCCGTATAGGTCTTCTAGTGATTGAAGCCGAATGCACGACAAATGGTGAGTAAACACCGTATTTACATATCTGCCATCATGCAGGAGAATACGTATAGGTGTTTGTGTGTTGGAACCCTAATGCATTAGAAATGGTAAGTAAACACCGTATTTACATATCTGCCACGATGTAGGAGAATCAGTATAGGTGTTCTAGTGTTCGAACCCTAATGCAAGGGAAATGGTAAGTAAACCCCGTATTTACATATCTGCCATCATGCAAGAGAATCCGTATAGGTGTTCTACTGTTCGAAGCCTAATGCATGACAAATGGTAAGTAAACACCGTATTTACATATCTGCCACCATGCAGGAGAATACGTATAGGTGTTCGAGTGTTCGAAACCTAATGCATGAGAAATTCTAAGTAAACACCGTATTTACATATTTGCCACTATGCAGGAGAATCCGTATAGGTGTTTGAGTGTTGGAAGCCTAATGCATAAGAAATGGTAAGTAAACACCGTATCTACATATCTGCCATCATGCAGGAGACTCCGTATAGGTGTTCGAGTGTTCGAACCCTAATCCATGTGAAATGGTAAGTAAACACCGTATTTACATATCTGTCATTATGCAGGAGACTCCGTATGGGTGTTCTAGTGCTTGAAGCCTAATGCATGACAAATGGTAAGTAAACACCCCATTTACATATCTGCCACCATGCAGGACAATCCGTAGAGGTGTTCGAGTGTTCAAACCCTAATGCATGAGAAATTGAAAGTAAACACCGTATTTACATATCTGCCATCATGCAGGAGAATCCGTATAGGTGTTCTAGTGTTTGAAGCCTAATGCCTGACAAATGGTAAGTAAACATCGTATTTACATATCTGCCATCATGTAGGAGAATCCGTATAGGTGTTCTAGTGTTTGAAGCCTAATACATGACAAATGGTAAGTAAACACCGTATTTACATATCTGCCACCGTGCAGAAGAATACGTATAGGTGTTCGAACCCTAATGCATGAGAAATGGTAAGGAAACACCGTATTTGCATATCTGTCACTATGCAGGAGAATCCGTATAGGTGTTCGAGTGTTCGAACCCTAATGCATGATAAATGGTAAGTCAACATCGTATTTACATATCCGTCATTATGCAGGAGACTCCGTACAGGTGTTCTAGTGTTTGAAGCCTAATGCATGACAAATGGTAAGTAAACACCGTATTTACATATCTGCCACCATGCAGAAGAATCCGTATAGGTGTTCGAGTGTTCGAACCCTAATGCATGTGAAATGGTAAGTAAACACCGTATTTACATATATGCCATCATGCAGGAGAATCCGTATAGGTGTTCCAGTGTTTGAAGCCTAATGCATGACAAATGGTAAGTAAACACCGTATTTACATATCTGCCACCATGCAGGAAAATACGTACAGGTGTTCGAGTGTTCGGACCCTAATGCATGAGAAATGGTAAGTAAACACCGTATTTACATATCTGTCGTTATGCAGGAGACTCCGTATAGGTGTTCTAGTGTTTGAAGCCTAATGCATGAGAAATGGTAAGTAAACACCGCATTTACATATCTGCCACCATGCAGGAGAATCCGTATAGGTGTTCGAGTGTTCGAACCCTAATGCATGAGAAATTGGAAGTAAACATCGTATTTACATATCTGCCATCATGTAGGAGAATCCGTATAGGTGTTCCTGTGTCTGAAGCCTAATGCATGACAAATGGTAAGTAAACACCGTATTTACATATCAGCCATCATGCAGGAGAATCCGTATTGGTGTTCTAGTGTTTGAAGCCTAATGCATGACAAAGTGTAAGTAAACACCGTATTTACATATCTGCCACCATGCATGAGAATCCTTATAGGTGCTCGAGTGTTCAAAGCCTAATGCATGACAAATGGTAAGTAAACACCGTATTTACATATATGCCATCATGCAGGAGAAACCGCAAAGGTGTTCTAGTGTTTGAAGCCTAATGCATGACAAATGGTAAGTAAACACCGTATTTAAATATTTGCCACCATTCAGGAAAATCCGTATAGGTGTTCGAGTGTTCGAACCCTAATGCATGACAAATGGTAAGTAAACAACGTATTTACATATCTGCCATTATGCAGGAGAATCCGTACAGGAGTTCGAGTGTTCGAACCTTATGCATTAGAAATGGTAAGTAAACACCGTATTTACATATCTGCCATCATGCAGGAGAATCCGTAGAGGTGTTCCAGTGTTTGAAGCCTAATGCAAGACAAATGGTAAGTAAACACCGTATTTACATATATGCCAGCATGCAGGATAATCCTTATAGGTGTTCCAGTGTTTGAAGTCTAATGCATGACAAATGGTAAGTAAACACCGTATTTACATATCTGCCATCATGTAGGAGAATCCGTATAGGTGTTCTAGTGTTTGAAGCCTAGGGCATGAGAAATGGTAAGTAAACACCGTATTTACATATCTGCCACTATGCAAGAGAATCCGTATAGGTGTTCGAGTGTTCGAACGCAAATGCATGAGAAATGGTAAGTAAACACCGTATTAAAATATCTGCCATCATGCGGGAGAATCCGCATATGTGTACTAGTGTTTGAAGCCTAATGCATGACAAATGGTAAGGAAACACCGTATTTACATATTTGCCACCATGCAGGAGAATCTGTATAGATGTTCGAGTGTTCGAACCCTAATGCATGAGAAATGGTAAGTAAACACCGTATTTACATGTCTGCCACTATGCAGGAGAATCCGTATAGGTGTTTGAGTGTTCGAACCCTAATGCATGAGAAATGGTAAGTAAACACCGTATCTACATATCTGCCATCATACAGGAGACTCCGTATAGGTGTTCGAGTGTTCGAACCCTAATGCGTGAGAAATGGTAAGTAAACACCGTATTTACATATCTGTCATTATGCAGGAGACTCCGTATAGGTGTTCTAGTGTTTTAGGCCTAATGCATGACAAATGGTAAGTAAACACCGTATTTACATATCTGCCACCATGCAGAAGAATCCGTATAGGTCTTCGAGTGTTCGAACCCTAATGCATGAGAAATGCTAAGTAAACACCGTATTTACATATCTGTCATCATGTAGGAGAATCCGTATGGTTGTTCTAGTGTTTGAAGCCTAGCGCATGAAAAATGGTAAGTAAACACCGTATTTACATATCTGTCATCACGCCGGAGAATCTGTATAGGTGTTCGAGTGTTCGAACCCTAATGCAATAGAAATGGTAAGTAAACACCGTATTTATACATCTGCCATCATGCAGGAGAATCCGTATAGGTGTTCTAGTGTTTGAAGCCTAATGCATGACAAATGGTAAGTAAACACCGTATTTACATATCTGCCATCATGCAGTAGAATCCGTATAGGTGTTCTAGTGTTTGAAGCCTAATGCATGAGAAATGGTAAGTAAACACCGTATTTACATATCTGGCACCATGCAGGAGAATCTGTATAGGTGTTCGAGTGTTCGAACCCTAATGCATTAGAAATGGTAAGTAAACACCGTATTTATACATCTGCCATCACCCAGGAGAATCCGTATAGGTGTTGTAGTGTTTGAAGCCTAATGCATGACAAATGGTAAGTAAACACCGTATTTACATATTTGCCATCATGCAGGAGAATCCGTACAGGTGTTCTAGTGTTTGATGCCTAATGCATGACAAATGGTAAGTAAACACCGTATTTACATATCTGCAACCATGCAGGAGAATCTGTATAGGTGTTCGTGTGTTCGAACCCTAATGCATCAGAAATGGTAAGTAAACACCGTATTTATACATCTGCCATCATGCAGGAGAATCCGTATAGGTGTTGTAGTGTTTGAAGCCTAATGCATGACAAATGGTAAGTAAACATCGTATTTACATACTGCCATCATGCAGGAGAATCCGTACAGGTGTTCTAGTGTTTGAAGCCTAATGCATGACAAATGGGAAGTAAACACCGTATTTACATATCTGCCACCGTGCAGGAGAATCCGTATAGGTGTTCGAGTGTTCGAACCCTAATGCATTAGAAATGGTAAGTAAACACCGTATTTATACATCTGCCATCATGCAGGAGAATCCGTATAGGTGTTCTAGTGTTTGAAGCCTAATGCATGACAAATGGTAAGTAAACACCGTATTTATATATCAGCCATCATGCAAGAGAATCCGTATAGGTGTTCTAGTGTTTGAAGCCTAATGCATGACAAATTGTAAGTAAACACCGTATTTACATATCTCCCACCATGCAGGGGAATCCGTACAGGTGTTCGAGTGTTCGAACCCTAATGCATGAGAAATGGTAAGTAAACACTGTATTAACAATCTGCCATCATGTAGGAGAAACCGCATAGGTATTCTAGTGTTTGAAGCCTAATGCATGACAAATGGTAAGTAAACACCGTATTTAAATATCTGCCACCATGCAGGAAAATCCGTATAGGTGTTCGAGTGTTCGAACCCTAATGCATGACAAATGGTAAGTAAACACCGTATTTACATATCTGCCATATGCAGGAGAATCCGTATAGGTGTTCGAGTTTTCGAACCCTAATGCATGAGAAATGGTAAGTAAACACCGTATTTACATGTCTGCCATCATGTAGGAGAATCCATAGAGGTGTTCCAGTGTTTGAAGCCTAATGCAAGACAACTGGTAAGTAAACACCGTATTTACATATCTGCCACCATGCAGGAGAATACGTACAGGTGTTCGAGTGTTCGAGCCCTAATGCATGAGAAATGGTAAGTAAACACCGTATTTACATATATGCCATCATGCAGTAGAATCCGTATAGGTGTTCCAGTGTTTGAAACCTAATGCATGACAAATGGAAAGTAAACACCGTATTTACATATCTGCCACCATGCAGGAGAATCCGTAGAGGTGTTCGAGTGTTCGAAGCCTAATGCATTAGAAATGGTAAGTAAACACCGTATTTACATATCTGCCACTATGCAGGAGAATCTGTATAGGTGTGCAAGTGTTCGAACCCTAATGCATGAGAAATGGTAAGTAAACACCGTATTTACAAATCTGCTATCATGCTGGGGAATCCGTATAGGTATTCTAGTGCTTGAAGCGTTATGTAAGAGAAATGGTAAGTAAACAATGTATTTACATATTTGCCACCATGCAGGAGAATCTGTATAGGTGTTCTAGTGTTTGAAGCCTAATGCATGACAAATGGTAAGTAAACACCCTATTTACATATCTGTCACCATGCAGGAGAATACGTATTGGTGTTCGAGTGTTCGAACCCTAATGCATGAGAAATGATAAGTAAACACCGTATTTACATATCTGCCATCATGTAGGAGAATCCGTATAGGTGTTCCAGTGTTTGAAGCCTAATGCATGACAAATGGTAAGTAAACACCGTATTTACATATCTGCCACCATGCATGAGAATCCGTATAGTTGTTCTCGAGTGTTCGAACCCTATTGCATGATAAATGGTAAGTACACACCATATTTACCAATTTGCCACTATGCAGGAGAATCCGTATAGGTGTTCGAGTGTTCGAGTGTTCGAGCCCTAAAGCATGACAAATGGTAAGTAAACACCGTATTTACAAAGCTGCCATCATGCCGGAGAATCCGTATAGGTGTTCTACTGTTTGAAGGCTAATGCAGGACAAATGGTAAGTAAATACCGTATTTACATATCTGCCATCATGCGGGAGAATCCGTATAGGTGTTCTAGTGTTTTAAGCCTAATGCATGACAAATGGCAAGTAAACACCGTATTTACATATCTTCCACCATGCAGGAGGATCCGTATAGGTGTTTGAGTGTTCGAACCCTAATGCATGAGAAATGGTAAGTAAACACCATTTTTACATATTTGCAATCATGCAGAACAATCCGTATAGGTGTTCTAGTGTTTGAAGCCTAATGCATGATAAATGTTAAGTAAACACCGTATTCACATATCTGCCACCATACAGGAGAATCCGTATAGGTGTTCGAGTGTTCGAACCCTAATGCATGATAAATGGTAAGTAAACACCGTATTTACATATCTGCCACTATGCAGGAGAATCCGTATAGGTGTTCGAGTGTTCGAACCCTAATGCCGGACAAATGGCAAGTAAACACCGTATTTACCTATCTGCCATCATACAGGAGAATCCGTATAGGTGTTCTAGTGTTTGAAGCCTAATGTATGACAAATGGTAAGTAAACACCGTATTTACATATCTGCCATCATGCAGGAGAATCCGTGCAGGTGTTCTACTGTTTGAAGCCTAATGCATGACAAATGGTAAGTAGACACCGTATTTACATATCTGCCACTATGCAGGAGAATTCGTATAGGTGTTCGAGTGTTCGAATCCTAATGCATGTGAAATGGTAAGTAAACACCGTATTTGCATATCTGCCATTATGCAGGATAATCCGTATAGGTGTTCCAGTGTTTGAAGCCTAATGCATGAAAAATGGTAATTAAACACCGTGTTTACATATCTGCCATCATGCAGGAGAATCCGTATAGGTGTTCTAGTGTTTGAAGCCTAATGCATGAGAAATGGTAAGTGAACACCGTATTTACATATCTGCCACTATGCAAGAGAATCCGTATAGGTGTTCGAGTGTTCGAACCCAAATGCATGAGAAATGGTAAGTAAACACCGTATTAACATATCTGCCATCATGCGGGAGAATCCGCATATGTGTTCTAGTGTTTGAAGCCTAATGCATGACAAATGGTAAGTAAACACCGTATTTACTTTTGTGTGTTTTGTTTGTTGTTTCTTACCTTGTGGAGTCTGTTTGTATCTGTGCCCATATATCTACCCCTAGTTTCCATCTATTATTCTGATGGTAGGGGTTACTTGGGGATAAATGATATATGGGCAAATTTGGGTTTCTGTTCTTTTCTGTTTGTTCTCCTGCTCTTGCGGGTTTGGGTTTGGTTGGTCTTGAAATCTTTTATTTATTGTTGTTGGGCGTACTTGGGGTATGCCCCTTGTAAACTTGTATGTTTCATTGTCTTTAATTTATGACTTACTCAGCCAAAAAAAAAAAAACACCGTACTTACATATCTGCCACCATGCAGGAAAATCCGTATAGGTGTTCGAGTGTTCGAACCTTAAAACATGAGAAATGGTAAGTAAATACCGTATTTACATATCTGCCATCATGCAGGAGAACCCGTATAGGTGTTTGAGTGTTCGAACCCTAATGCATGAGAAATGTTAAGTAAACACCGTATTTACATATACGGCATCATGCAGGAGAATCCGTATAGGTCTTCTAGTGATTGAAGCCTAATGCACGACAAATGGTGAGTAAACACCGTATTTACATATCTGCCACCACGCAAGAGAATACGTATAGGTGTTTGAGTGTTCGAACCCTAATGCATTAGAAATGGTAAGTAAACACCGTTTTTACATATCTGCCACTATATAGGAGAATCCGTATAGGTGTTTGAGTGTTCGAACGCTAATGCATGAGAAATGGTAAGTAAACACCGTATCTACATATCTGCCATTATGCAGGAGACTCCGTATAGGTGTTCGAGTGTTCGAACCCTAATGCATGAGAAATGGTAAGTAAACACCGTATTTACATATCTGTCATTATGCACGAGACTCCGTATAGGTGTTCTACTGTTTGAAGCCTAATGCACGACAAATGGTAAGTAAACACCGTATTTACATATCTGCCACCATGCAGGAGAATCCGTATAGGTGTTCGAGTGTTCGAACCCTAATGCATGAGAAATTGAAAGTAAACACCGTATTTACATATCTGCCATCATGCAGGAGAATCCGTATCGGTGTTCTAGTGTTTGAAGCCTAATGCATGACAAATGGTAAGTAAACATCGTATTTACATATCTGCCATCATGTAGGAGAATCCGTATAGGTGTTCTAGTGTTTGAAGCCTAATACATGACAAATGGTAAGTAAACACCGTATTTACATATCTGCCACCATGCAGGAGAATACGTATAGGTGTTCGAGTGTTCGAACCCTAATGCATGAGAAATGGTAAGTAAACACCGTATTTGCATATCTGCCACTATGTAGGAGAATCCGTATAGGTGTTCGAGTGTTCGAACCCTAATGCATGAGAAATGGTAAGTAAACACTGTATTTGCATATCTGCCATCATGCAAGAGAATTCGTATAGGTGTTCTAGTGCTTGAAGCGTTATGCAAGACAAATGGTAAGTAAACACCTTATTTACATATCTGCCACCATGCAGGAGAATCTGTATAGGTGTTCGAGTGTTCGAACCCGAATTCATGGGAAATGGTAAGTAAACACCGTATTTACATATCTACCATCATGCAGGAGAATCCGTATAGGTTTTCCAATGTTTGAAGCCTAATGCATGACAAATGGTAAGTAAACACCGTATTTACATATCTGCCATCATGCAGGAGAATCCGTATAGGTGTTCGAGTGTTCGAACCCTGATGCATGAGAAATGGTAAGTAAACACCGTATTAACTTATCTGCCATCATGCCGGAGAATCCTCAAAGGTGTTCTACTGTTTGAAGCCTAATGCATGACAAATGGTAAGTAAACACCGTATTTACATATCTGCCACCATGCAGGAAAATCCGTATAGGTGTTTGAGTGTTCGAACCCTAATGCATGAGAAATGGTAAGCAAACACCATATTTTCATATCTGCCACCATGCAGGAGAATCCGTATAGGTGTTCGAGTGTTCGAACCCTAATGTATGAGAAATTGGAAGTAAACACCGTATTTACATATCTGCCATCATGTAGGAGAATCCGTATAGGTGTTCTAGTGTCTGAAGCCTAATGCATGACAAATTGTAAGTAAACACCGTATTTACATATCTGCCACCATGCAGGAGAATCCGTATAGGTGTTCGAGTGTTCAAACCATAATGAATGAGAAATGGTAGGTAAACACCGTATTAACATATCTGACATTATGCAGGAGAAACCGCATTGGTATTCTAGTGTTTGAAGCCTAATGCATGACAAATGGTAAGTAAACACCGTATTTAAATATCTGCCACCATGCAGGAAAATCCGTATAGGTGTTCGAGTGTTCGAACCCTAATGCATGACAAATGGTAAGTAAACACCGTATTTACATATCAGCCATCATGCAGGAGAATCCGTATAGGTGTTCGAGTGTTCGAACCCTAATGCACGAGAAATAGTAATTAAACACCGTATTTACATATCTGCCATCATGCAGGAGAATACGTATAGTTGTTCGAGTGTTCGAACGCGAATGCATGAGAAATGGTAAGTAAACACCGTATTTACATATCTGCCATCACGCAGGAGAATCCGTATAGGTGTTCTAGTGTTTTAAGCCTAATGCATGACAAATGGTAAGTAAACACCGTATTTACATATCTGCCACCATGCAGGAGAATCCGTATAGGTGTTCTAGTGTTTGAAGCCTAATGCATGACAAATGGTAAGTAAACACCATATTTACATAGCTGCCACCATGCAGGAGAATACGTATAGGTGTTCGAATGTTCGAACCCTAATGCCTGAGAAATTGTAAGTAAACACCATATCTACATATCTGCCATCATGCAGGAGAATCCGTATAGGTGTTCAAGAATTGTAAGTAAACACCGTATTTACATATCTGCCACCATGCAGGAGAATCCGTATAGGTGTTCGAGTGTTCGAACCGTAATGCATGTGAAATGGTAAGTAAACACCGTATTTACATATATGCGGTGGCATGGCATGCTGCCAGCCAAGGCTTTGGCGTGGCATGCTGCTGGCAATATAACCGAGGGACATGCATTTCGCAAGGCAACTTGTACGTGAGTCAAAGCCGAACCTAATGGCAATTACCCGAGGGACAAGGCATGCTTGCCAAGGCGGTGGCTTGGAATGCTTGCCAAGGCCGTGGCATGATACGCTGTCGGCCAAGGCCAGGGCATGCCATGCTGCTGGCCGAGGCCGTGGCATGACATGCTCGCCAAGGGATGGCATGGCATGCTGCTGGCCAAGGCGGTGGCATAGCATGCTGCTGGCCAAGGCCGCAGCGTGGCATGCCATGCTGCTGGACAAGGCCGTGGCAAGGCACGCTGCTGGCCAAGGCCGTGGCATGGCACGCTGCCGGCCAGGGACCAGGCATCATGCAGGAGAATCCGTATAGATGTTCCAGTGTTTGAAGCCTAATGCATGACAAATGGTAAGTAAACACCGTATTTAAATATCTGCCACCATGCAGGAGAATACATACAGGTGTTCGAGTTTTCGAACCCTAATGCATGAGAAATGGTAAGTAAACACCGTATTTACATATCTGTCATTATGCAGGAGACTCCGTATAGGTGTTCTAGTGTTTGAAGCCTAATGCATGAGAAATGGTAAGAAAATACCGTATTTACATATCTGCCACCATGCAGGAGAATCCGTATAGGTGTTCGAGTGTTCGAACACTAATGCATGAGAAATTGGAAGTAAACACCGTATTTACATATCTGCCATAATGTAGGAGAATCCGTATAGGTGTTCCAGTGTTTGAAGCCTAATGCATGACAAATGGTAAGTAAACATCGTATTTACATATCAGCCACCATGCTGGAGAATCCGTATAGGTGTTCTTGTCTTTGAAGCCCAATGCATGACAAAGTGTAAGTAAACACCGTATTTACATATATGCCACCAAGCAGGAGAATCCGCATAGGTGTTCGAGTGTTCGAACCCTAATGCATGAGAAATGCTAAGTAAAAACCGTATTAACATATCTGCCATCATGCAGGAGAAACCGCATAGGAGTTCTAGTGTTTGAAGCCTAATGCATGACAAATGGTAAGTAAACACCGTATTTAAATATCTGCCACCTTGCAGGAAAATCCGTATAGGTGTTCGAGTGTTCGAACCCTAATGCATGACAAATGGTAAGTAAACACCGTATTTACATATTTGCCACCATGCAGGCGAACCTGCAAAGATGTTCGAGTGTTCGAACCCTAATGCATGAGAAATGGTAAGTAAATACCGTATTTACATATCTGCCACTATGCAGGAGAATCCGTTTAGGTTTTCCAGTGTTTGAAGCCTAATGCACGACAAATGGTAACTAAACACCGTATTTACATATCTGCCATCATGCAGGTGAATCCGTACAGGTGTTCTAGTGTTGGAAGCCTAATGCATGACAAATGGTAAGTAAACACCGTATTTACATATCTGCCACCATGTAGTAGAATCTGTATAGGTGTTCGAGTGTTCGAACCCCAATGCATGAGAAATAGTAAGTAAACAACGTATTTACATATCTGCCATCATGCAGGAGAATCCGTATAGGTGTTCGAGTGTTCGAACGCTAATGCATGAGAAATGGTAAGTAAACACCGTATTTACATATCTGCCATCACGCAGGAGAATCCGTATAGGTGTTCTAGTGTTTTAAGCCTAATGCATGACAAATGGTAAGTAAACACCGTATTTACATATCTGCCACCATGCAGGAGAATCCGTATAGGTGTTCGAGTGTTCGAACCCTAATGCATGAGAAATGGTAAGTAAACACCGTATTTACATATCTGTCATCATGTAGGAGAATCCGTATAGTTGTTCTAGTGTTTGAAGCCTAATGCATGACGAATGGTAAGTAAACACCGTATTTACATATCTGTCATCACGCAGGAGAATCCGTATAGGTGTTCGAGTGTTCGAACCCTATTGCATTAGAAATGGTAAGTAAACACCGTATTTATACATCTGCCATCATGCAGGAGAATCCGTATAGGTGTTCTAGTGTTTGAAGCCTAATGCATGACAAATGGTATGTAAACAACGTATTTACATATCTGCCATCATGTAGGAGAATCCGTATAGGTGTTCTAGTGTTTGAAGCCTAATGCATGACAAATGGTTAGTAAACACCGTATTTACATATCGGGCAGCATGCAGGAGAATCTGTATAGGTGTTCGAGTGTTCGAACCCTAATGCATTAGAAATGGTAAGTAAACACCGTATTTATACATCTGGCATCATGCAGGAGAATCCGTATAGGTGTTCTAGTATTTGAAGCCTAATGCATGATAAATGGTAAGTAAATACTGTATTTTCATATCTGCCACTATGCAGGAGAATCCGTATAGGTGTTCTAGTGTTTGAAGCCTAATGCATGACAAATGGGAAGTAAACACCGTATTTACATATCTGCCACCATGCAGGAGAATCCGTATAGGTGTTCGAGTGTTCGAACCCTAATGCATGAGAAATGGTAAGTAAACACTGTATTTACATATCTACCATCATGCAGGTGAATCCGTATAGGTGTTCTAGTGTTTGAAGCCTAATGCATGACAAATGGTTAGTAAACACCGTATTTACATATCGGGCAGCATGCAGGAGAATCTGTATAGGTGTTCGAGTGTTCGAACCCTAATGCATTAGAAATGGTAAGTAAACACCGTATTTATACATCTGGCATCATGCAGGAGAATCCGTATAGGTGTTCTAGTATTTGAAGCCTAATGCATGATAAATGGTAAGTAAATACTGTATTTTCATATCTGCCACTATGCAGGAGAATCCGTATAGGTGTTCTAGTGTTTGAAGCCTAATGCATGACAAATGGGAAGTAAACACCGTATTTACATATCTGCAACCATGCAGGAGAATCTGTATAGGTGTTCGAGTGTTCGAACCCTAATGCATCAGAAATGGTAAGTAAACACCGTCTTTATACATCTGCCATAACGCAGGAGAATCCGTATAGGTGTTGTAGTGTTTGAAGCCTAATGCATGACAAATGGTAAGTAAACACCGTATTTACATATCTGCCATCATGCAGGATAATCCGTATAGGTGTTCTAGTGTTTGAAGCCTAATGCATGACAAATGGGAAGTAAACACCGTATTTACATATCTGCCACCATGCAGGAGAATCCGTATAGGTGTTCGAGTGTTCGAACCCTAATGCATGAGAAATGGTAAGTAAACACTGTATTTACATATCTACCATCATGCAGGTGAATCCGTATAGGTGTTCTAGTATTTGAAGCCTAATGCATGATAAATGGTAAGTAAATACTGTATTTTCATATCTGCCACTATGCAGGAGAATCCGTATAGGTGTTCTAGTGTTCGAACCCTAATGCAAGACAAATGGTAAGTAAACACCGTATTTACATATCTGCCATCATGCAGGAGAATCCGTGTGGGTGTTCTAGTGTTTGAAGGCTAATGCATGACAAGTGGTAAGTAAACACCGTATTTACATATCTACCACCATGTAGGAGAATTCGTATAGGTGTTCGAGTGTTCGAACCCTAATGCATGAGAAATGGTAAGTAAACGCCGTATTAACTTATCTGCCATCATGCTGGAGAATCCTCATAGGTGTTCTACTGTTTGAAGCCTAATGCATGACAAATGGTAAGTAAACACCGTATTTACGTATCTGCCACCATGCAGGAAAATCCGTATAGTTGTTTGAGTGTTCGAACCCTAATGCATGAGAAATGGTAAGCAAACACCGTATTTACGTATCTGCCACCATGCAGGAGAATCCGTATAGGTGTTCGAGTGTTTGAACCCTAATGCATGAGAAATGGTAAGTAAACACCGTATTTACATATCTGCCATGATGCAGGAGAATCCGTAGAGGTGTTCCAGTGTTTGAAGCCTAATGCAAGACAACTGGTAAGTAAACACCGTACAAATCTGCCACCATGCAGGAGAATACGTACAGGTGTTCGAGTGTTCGAACACTAATTGATGAGAAATGGTAAGTAAACACCGTATTTACATATATACCATCATGCAGGAGAATCCGTATAGGTGTTCCAGTGTTTGAAGCCTAATGCATGACAAATGGTAAGTAAACACCGTATTTACATAGCTGCCACCATGCAGGAGAATCCGTAGAGGTGTTCGAGTGTTCGAAGCCTAATGCATGAGAAATGGTAAGTAAACACTGTATTTACATATCTGCCACTATGCAGGAGAATCTGTATAGGTGTTCGAGTGTTTGAACCCTAATGCATGATAAATGGTAAGTAAACACCGTATTAACTTATCTGCCATCATGCCGGAGAATCCATATAGGTGTTCTAGTGTTTGAAGCCTAATGCATGACAAATGGTAAGTAAACACTGTATTTACATATCTGCCACCATGCAGGAAAATCCGTCTAGGAGTTCGAGTGTTCGAACCCTAATGCATGAGAAATGGTAAGCAAACACCGTATTTACATATCTGCCACTATGTAGGAGAATCTGTATTGGTGTTCGAGTGTTCGAACCCTAATGCATGAGAAATGGTAAGTAAACACCGTATTTACATATCTGCCATCATGCAGGAGAATCCGTAAAGGTGTTCGAGTATTCGAACCCTAATGCATGAGAAATGCTAAGTAAACACCGTATTTACATATCTGCCACTATGCAGGAGAATCCGTATAGGTGTTCGAGTGTTCGAACCCTAATGCATGATAAATGGTAAGTAAACACCGTATTTACATATCTGCCACTATGCAGGAGAATCCGTATAGGTGTTCGAGTGTTTAAACCCTAATGCATGAGAAATGGTAAGTAAACACCGTATTTACATATCTGCCATCATGGTGGAGAATCCGTATAGGTGTTCTAGTGTTTGAAGCGTAATATGACATGTGGTAAGTAAACACCGTGCTTACATATCTGACCCCATGCAGCGGAATCCGTATAGGTGTTCGAGTGTTCGAACCCTAATGCATGAGAAATGGTAAGTAAACACCGTATTTACATATCTGCCATCATGTAGGAGAATCCGTATTGGTGTTCTAGTGTTCGAACGCTAATGCATGAGAAATGGTAGGTAAACACCGTATTTACATATCTGCCATCATGCAGGAGAATCCGTATAGGTGTTCCAGTGTTTGAAGCCTAATGCATGACAAATGGTAAGTAAACACCGTATTTACATATCTGCCACCATGCAGGAGGATCCGTATAGGTGTTCGAGTGTTCGAACCCTAATGCACGAGAAATAGTAAGTAAACACCGTATTTACATATCTGCCATCATGCAGGAGAATACGTATAGGTGTTCGAGTGTTCGAACGCTAATGCATGAGAAATGGTAGGTAAACACCTTATTTACATATCTGCCATCACGCAGGAGAATCCGTATAGGTGTTCTAGTGTTTGAAGCCTAATGCGTGACAAATGGTAAGTAAACACCAAATTTACATATCTGCCACCATGCAGGAGAATACGTATAGGTGTTCGAATGTTCTAACCGTAATGCATGAGAAATTGTAAGTAAACACCGTATCTACATATCTGCCATCGTGCCATTTTTAAGCTCACGACTACACCACGAGAAAAATATATTACTCTTACTAGGACTAGGGGTGAGACCAGACAACAATCTAAACTCCTCTAAGCCTTGCATGATAAAGTTGACAGTGCCAGTGTCACCTTTGCTGAAAATCATAAGATCATCAGCAATGCAAAGATTGACAATCTTGGTTCTATCACACCTCCAATGAAACTTGAATAGAGGATCACAAGCTTTTTCAGCAAGAATTCTAGATAAGATTTCCATAGCGAAAACAAATAAGTAAGGGGACATTGGGTCCCCTTGTCTAAGCCCTCTAGCCCCTTTAAAATACCCATGAAGGCTACCATTAATACAAATCGAGAAAAAAGGACTCGTCATACAGGCCTTGATCCAAGTGATCATACAGGGAGGGAAATTCATAGCCACCAAGATGCCAAGAATAAACTCCCAACGAACATTATCATAGGCCTTCATGATGTCCACTTTCATAGCGCACTTAGGAACTTTAGAATCTCAATGATAACCCCTCATTATTTCCTGAGATAAGAAGATGTTATCCGAAATTCCCTGACCATGAACAAAAGCCGATTGCACAGGGTCAACAAGATCCGGAAGGACAATCTTAACTCTATTAGCAATGATCTTGGCTATGCACTTATAGATCGTGTTACAACAAGAGATAGGCCTATAGTCCCCAACCTTCAAGGGGTTAGGAATTTTAGGAATAAGCGCTATGATAGTACTGTTAACCTCAGAGAGAAGTGGTAAGTAAACAACGTATTTACATATCTGCCATAACGCAGGAGAATCCGTATAGGTTTTCCAGTGTTTGAAGCCTAATGCATGACAAATGGTAAGTAACACCATATTTACATATATGCCATCATGCAGGAGAATCCGTATAGGTGTTCTAGTGTTGGAAGCCTAATGCATGACAAATGGTAAGTAAACAGCGTATTTACATATCTGCCACCATGCAGTAGAATCTGTATAGGGGTTCGAGTGTTCGAACCCTAATGCATGAGAAATAGTAAGTAAACACCGTATTTCAATATCTGCCATCATGCAGGAGAATCCGTATAGGTGTTCGAGTGTTCGAACGCTAATGCACGAGAAATGGTAAGTAAACACTGTATTTACATATCTGCCATCACGCAGGAGAATCCGTATAGGTGTTCTAGTGTTTCAAGCCTAATGCATGACAAATGGTAAGTAAACACCGTATTTACATATCTGCCACCATGCAGGAGAATCCGCATAGGTGTTCGAGTGTTCGAACCCTAATGCATGAGAAATGGTAAGTAAACACCGTATTTACAAATCTGTCATCATGTAGGAGAATCCGTATAGTTGTTCTAGTGTTTGAAGCCTAATGCATGACAAATGGTAAGTAAACACCGCATTTACATATCTGGCACCATGCAGGAGAATCTGTATAGGTGTTCGAGTGTTCGAACCCTAATGCATTAGAAATGGTAAGTAAACACCGTATTTATACATCTGCCATCATGTAAGAGAATACGTATATGTGTTCTAGTATTTGAAGCCTAATGCATGACAAACGGTAAGTAAACACCGTATTTACATATCTACCATCATGCAGGAGAATCTGTATAGGTGTTCCAGTGTTTGAAGCCTAATGCATGACAAATGGTAAGTAAACACCGTATTTACATATCTGCAACCATGCCGGAGAATCTGTATAGGTATTCGAGTGTTCGAACCCTAATGGATGAGAAATGGTAAGTAAACACCGTATTTACATATCTGCCATCATGCAGGAGAATCCGTATAGGTGTTCTAGTGTTTGAAGCCTAATGCATGACAAATGGTAAGTGAACACCGTATTTACATATCTGCCACCAAGCAGGAGAATCCGTATAGGTGTTCGAGTGTTCAAATCGTAATGCATGAGAAATGGTTAGTAAACACCGTATTTACATATCTGCCACCATGCAGTAGAATCTGTATAGGTGTTCGAGTGTTCGAACCCTAATGCATGAGAAATGGTAAGTAAACACCGAATTAACATATCTGCTATCATGCAGGAGAAACCGCATAGGTGTTCTAGTGTTTGAAGCCTAATGCATGACAAATGGTAAGTAAACACCATATTTAAATATCTGCCACCATGCAGGAAAATCCGTATAGGTGTTCGAGTTTTCGAACCCTAATGCATGATAAATGGTAAGTAAACACCGTATTTACATATTTGCCATCATGCAGGAGAATCCGTATAGGTGTTCGAGTGTTCGAACGCTAATGCACGAGAAATGGTAAGTAAACACCGTATTTACATATCTGCCATCACGCAGGAGAATCCGTATAGGTGTTCTAGTGTTTGAAGCCTAATGAATGAAAATTGGTAAGTAAACACCGTATTTACATATCTGCCATCATGCAGGAGAATTCGTATAGGTGTTCGAGTGTTCGAACCGTAATGCATTATAAATGGTAAGTAAACACCGTATTTACATATCTGCCGCTATGCAGGAGAATCCGTATAGGTGTTCGAGTGTTCGAACCCTAATGCTAAGAAATGGTAAGTAAACACCGTATTTACATATATGCCATCATGCAGGAGAATCCGTATAGGTGTTCGGGTGTTCGAATCCTAATGAATGAGAAATGGTAAATAAACACTGTATTTACATATCTGCCATCATGCAGGAGAATCAGTATAGGTGTTCTAGTGTTTGAACCCTAATGCATGACAAATGGTAAGTAAACACCGTATTTACATATATGCCACAATGCAGGAGAATCCGTATAGGTGTTCGGGTGTTCGAACCCTAATGAATGAGAAATGGTAAGTAAACATTGTATTAACATATCTGCCATCATGCAGGAGAATCCGTATAGGTGTTCTAGTGTTTTAAGCTTAATGCATTACAAATGGTAAGTAAAAACCGCATTTACATATCTGCCGTCATGCAGGAGAATCCGTATAGGTGTTCGAGTGTTCGAAGCCTAATGCTTGACAAATGGTAAGTAAACACCGTATTTACATATCTGCCACCATGCAGGAGAATCCGTATAGGTGTTCGAACCCTAATGCATGAGAAATGGTAAGTAAACACCGTATTTACGTATCTGCCATCATGCTGGAGAATCCGTATAGGTGTTCTACTGTTTGAAGCCTAATGCATGATAAATGGTACGTAAACACTGTATTTACATATCTGCCACTATGCTGTGGTATCCGCATAGGTGTTCGAGTGTTCGAACCCTAATGGATGACAAATGGTAAGTAAACACCGTATTTACATATCTGCCATCATGCAGGAGGATCCGTATAGGTGTTCTACTGTTTGATGCCTAATGCTTGACAAATGGTAAGTAAACACTGTATTTACATATCTGCCACTATGCAGGAGAATCCGTATAGGTGATCGAGTGTTCGAACCCTAATGCAAGTGAAATGGCAAGTAAACACCATAATTACATTTCTGCCATCATGCAGGAGATTCCGTATAGGTGTTCTAGTGTTTGAAGCCTAATGCATGACAAATGGTAAGTAAACACCGTATTTACATATCTGCCACTATGCAGGAGAATCCGTATAGGTGTTCGAGTGTTCAAACCCTAATGCACGAGAAATGGTAAGTAAACACCGTATTTACATATCTGCCATCATGCAGGAGAATCCGTAAAGGTGTTCGAGTATTCGAACCCTAATGCATGAGAAATGCTAAGTAAACACCGTATTTACATATCTGCCACTATGCAGGAGAATCCGTATAGGTGTTCGAGTGTTCGAACCCTAATGCACGAGAAATAGTAAGTAAACACCGTATTTACATATCTGCCATCATGCAGGAGAATACGTATAGGTGTTCGAGTGTTCGAACGCTAATGCATGAGAAATGGTAGGTAAACACCTTATTTACATATCTGCCATCACGCAGGAGAATCCGTATAGGTGTTCTAGTGTTTGAAGCCTAATGCGTGACAAATGGTAAGTAAACACCAAATTTACATATCTGCCACCATGCAGGAGAATACGTATAGGTGTTCGAATGTTCTAACCGTAATGCATGAGAAATTGTAAGTAAACACCGTATCTACATATCTGCCATCGTGCCATTTTTAAGCTCACGACTACACCACGAGAAAAATATATTACTCTTACTAGGACTAGGGGTGAGACCAGACAACAATCTAAACTCCTCTAAGCCTTGCATGATAAAGTTGACAGTGCCAGTGTCACCTTTGCTGAAAATCATAAGATCATCAGCAATGCAAAGATTGACAATCTTGGTTCTATCACACCTCCAATGAAACTTGAATAGAGGATCACAAGCTTTTTCAGCAAGAATTCTAGATAAGATTTCCATAGCGAAAACAAATAAGTAAGGGGACATTGGGTCCCCTTGTCTAAGCCCTCTAGCCCCTTTAAAATACCCATGAAGGCTACCATTAATACAAATCGAGAAAAAAGGACTCGTCATACAGGCCTTGATCCAAGTGATCATACAGGGAGGGAAATTCATAGCCACCAAGATGCCAAGAATAAACTCCCAACGAACATTATCATAGGCCTTCATGATGTCCACTTTCATAGCGCACTTAGGAACTTTAGAATCTCAATGATAACCCCTCATTATTTCCTGAGATAAGAAGATGTTATCCGAAATTCCCTGACCATGAACAAAAGCCGATTGCACAGGGTCAACAAGATCCGGAAGGACAATCTTAACTCTATTAGCAATGATCTTGGCTATGCACTTATAGATCGTGTTACAACAAGAGATAGGCCTATAGTCCCCAACCTTCAAGGGGTTAGGAATTTTAGGAATAAGCGCTATGATAGTACTGTTAACCTCAGAGAGAAGTGGTAAGTAAACAACGTATTTACATATCTGCCATAACGCAGGAGAATCCGTATAGGTTTTCCAGTGTTTGAAGCCTAATGCATGACAAATGGTAAGTAACACCATATTTACATATATGCCATCATGCAGGAGAATCCGTATAGGTGTTCTAGTGTTGGAAGCCTAATGCATGACAAATGGTAAGTAAACAGCGTATTTACATATCTGCCACCATGCAGTAGAATCTGTATAGGTGTTCGAGTGTTCGAACCCTAATGCATGAGAAATAGTAAGTAAACACCGTATTTCAATATCTGCCATCATGCAGGAGAATCCGTATAGGTGTTCGAGTGTTCGAACGCTAATGCACGAGAAATGGTAAGTAAACACTGTATTTACATATCTGCCATCACGCAGGAGAATCCGTATAGGTGTTCTAGTGTTTCAAGCCTAATGCATGACAAATGGTAAGTAAACACCGTATTTACATATCTGCCACCATGCAGGAGAATCCGTATAGGTGTTCGAGTGTTCGAACCCTAATGCATGAGAAATGGTAAGTAAACACCGTATTTACAAATCTGTCATCATGTAGGAGAATCCGTATAGTTGTTCTAGTGTTTGAAGCCTAATGCATGACAAATGGTAAGTAAACACCGCATTTACATATCTGGCACCATGCAGGAGAATCTGTATAGGTGTTCGAGTGTTCGAACCCTAATGCATTAGAAATGGTAAGTAAACACCGTATTTATACATCTGCCATCATGTAAGAGAATACGTATATGTGTTCTAGTATTTGAAGCCTAATGCATGACAAACGGTAAGTAAACACCGTATTTACATATCTACCATCATGCAGGAGAATCTGTATAGGTGTTCCAGTGTTTGAAGCCTAATGCATGACAAATGGTAAGTAAACACCGTATTTACATATCTGCAACCATGCCGGAGAATCTGTATAGGTATTCGAGTGTTCGAACCCTAATGGATGAGAAATGGTAAGTAAACACCGTATTTACATATCTGCCATCATGCAGGAGAATCCGTATAGGTGTTCTAGTGTTTGAAGCCTAATGCATGACAAATGGTAAGTGAACACCGTATTTACATATCTGCCACCAAGCAGGAGAATCCGTATAGGTGTTCGAGTGTTCAAATCGTAATGCATGAGAAATGGTTAGTAAACACCGTATTTACATATCTGCCACCATGCAGTAGAATCTGTATAGGTGTTCGAGTGTTCGAACCCTAATGCATGAGAAATGGTAAGTAAACACCGAATTAACATATCTGCTATCATGCAGGAGAAACCGCATAGGTGTTCTAGTGTTTGAAGCCTAATGCATGACAAATGGTAAGTAAACACCATATTTAAATATCTGCCACCATGCAGGAAAATCCGTATAGGTGTTCGAGTTTTCGAACCCTAATGCATGATAAATGGTAAGTAAACACCGTATTTACATATTTGCCATCATGCAGGAGAATCCGTATAGGTGTTCGAGTGTTCGAACGCTAATGCACGAGAAATGGTAAGTAAACACCGTATTTACATATCTGCCATCACGCAGGAGAATCCGTATAGGTGTTCTAGTGTTTGAAGCCTAATGAATGAAAATTGATAAGTAAACACCGTATTTACATATCTGCCATCATGCAGGAGAATTCGTATAGGTGTTCGAGTGTTCGAACCGTAATGCATTATAAATGGTAAGTAAACACCGTATTTACATATCTGCCGCTATGCAGGAGAATCCGTATAGGTGTTCGAGTGTTCGAACCCTAATGCTAAGAAATGGTAAGTAAACACCGTATTTACATATATGCCATCATGCAGGAGAATCCGTATAGGTGTTCGGGTGTTCGAATCCTAATGAATGAGAAATGGTAAATAAACACTGTATTTACATATCTGCCATCATGCAGGAGAATCAGTATAGGTGTTCTAGTGTTTGAACCCTAATGCATGACAAATGGTAAGTAAACACCGTATTTACATATATGCCACAATGCAGGAGAATCCGTATAGGTGTTCGGGTGTTCGAACCCTAATGAATGAGAAATGGTAAGTAAACATTGTATTAACATATCTGCCATCATGCAGGAGAATCCGTATAGGTGTTCTAGTGTTTTAAGCTTACTGCATTACAAATGGTAAGTAAAAACCGCATTTACATATCTGCCGTCATGCAGGAGAATCTGTATAGGTGTTCGAGTGTTCGAAGCCTAATGCTTGACAAATGGTAAGTAAACACCGTATTTACATATCTGCCACCATGCAGGAGAATCCGTATAGGTGTTCGAACCCTAATGCATGAGAAATGGTAAGTAAACACCGTATTTACGTATCTGCCATCATGCTGGAGAATCCGTATAGGTGTTCTACTGTTTGAAGCCTAATGCATGATAAATGGTACGTAAACATTGTATTTACATATCTGCCACTATGCTGTGGTATCCGCATAGGTGTTCGAGTGTTCGAACCCTAATGGATGACAAATGGTAAGTAAACACCGTATTTACATATCTGCCATCATGCAGGAGGATCCGTATAGGTGTTCTACTGTTTTATGCCTAATGCTTGACAAATGGTAAGTAAACACTGTATCTACATATCTGCCACTATGCAGGAGAATCCGTATAGGTGATCGAGTGTTCGAACCCTAATGCAAGTGAAATGGCAAGTAAACACCATAATTACATTTCTGCCATCATGCAGGAGATTCCGTATAGGTGTTCTAGTGTTTGAAGCCTAATGCATGACAAATGGTAAGTAAACACCGGATTTACATATCTGCCACTATGCAGGAGAATCCGTATAGGTGTTCGTGTGTTCGAACCCTAATGCATGAGAAATGGTAAGTAAGCACCGTATTTACATATCTGCCATCATGCAGGAAAATCCGTATAGGTGTTCTAGTGTTTGAAGCCTAATGCATGATAAATGGTAAGTAAACACCGTATTTATTTGTTTATTTATTTTATATTTATTTATTTATTTATTTGTTTATTCTTTGGTTCTTGTATAGTGCTTTGGTTAGGGCCTGGGGTATGCCCCTTGTCGTGGTGTAAGTTTTTTGTCTTGTATTTTATGACTTATCCACCCAAAAAAGAACATCGTATTTACATATCTGCCACTATGCTGGAGAATCCGTATAGGTTTTCGAGTGTCTGAACCCTAATGCTTCATAAATGGTAAGTAAACACTGTATTTACATATCTGCCATCATGCAGGAGAATCCGTATAGGTGTTTGATTGTTTGAACCCTAATGCATGAGAAATGGTAAGTAAACACGGTTTTTACATATCTGCCACTATGAAGGAGAATCCGTATAGGTGTTCGAGTGTTCGAACCCTAATGCATGATAAATGGTAGATAAACACCGTATTAACGTATCTGCCACTATGCAGCGGAATCCGTATAGGTGTTCGAGTGTTCAAACCCTAATGCATGAGAAATGGTAAGTAAACACCGTATTTACATATCAGCCATCATGCAGGAGAATCCTATAGGTGTTCTAGTGTTTGAAGCCTAATGCATGACATGTGGTAAGTAAACACCGTGTTTACATATATGACCCCATCCAGGAGAATCCGTATAGGTGTTCGATTGTTCGAACGCTAATGCATGAGAAACGGTAAGTAAACACCGTATTTACATATCTGCCATCACGCAGGAGAATCCGTATAGGTGTTCTAGTGTTTGAAGCCTAATGGATGACAAATGGTAAGTAAACACCGTATTTACATATCTGTCACCATGCAGGAGAATACGTATTGGTGTTCGAGTGTTCGAACCCTAATGCATGAGAAATGATAAGTAAGCACCGTATTTACATATCTGCCATCATGTAGGAGAATCCGTATAGGTGTTCCAGTGTTTGAAGCCTAATGCATGACAAATGGTAAGTAAACACCGTATTTATATATCTGCCACCATGCATGAGAATCCATATAGTTGTTCTCGACTGTTCGAACCCTATTGCATGATAAATGGTAAGTACACACCATATTTACCAATTTGCCACTATGCAGGATAATCCGTATAGGTGTTCGAGTGTTCGAACCCTAATGCAGGGCAAATGGTAAGTAAACACCGTATTTACATATCTGCCATCATGCGGGAGAATCCGTATAGGTGTTCTAGTGTTTTAAGCCTAATGCATGACAAATGGCAAGTAAACACTATATTTACATATCTTCCACCATGCAGGAGAATCCGTATAGGTGTTTGAGTGTTCGAACCCTAATGCATGAGAAATGATAAGTAAACACCATTTTTACATATCTGCCATCATGCAGGACAATCCGTATAGGTGTTCTAGTGTTTGAAGCCTAATGCATGATAAATGGTAAGTAAACACCGTATTCACATATCTGCCACCATGCAGGAGAATCCGTATAGGTGTTCGAGTGTTCGAACCCTAATGCATGATAAATGGTAAGTAAACACCGTATTTACATATCTGCCACTATGCAGGAGAATCCGTATAGGTGTTCGAGTGTTCGAACACTAATGCAGGACAAATGGCATGTAAACACCATATTTACCTATCTGCCATCATACAGGAGAATCCGTATAGGTGTTCTAGTGTTTGAAGCCTAATGCATGACAAATGGTAAGTAAACACCGTATTTATATATCTGCCATCATGCAGGAGAATCTGTGTTGGTGTTCTACTGTTTGAAGCCTAATGCATGACAAATGGTAAGTAGACACCGTATTTACATATCTGCCACTATGTAGGAGAATTCGTATAGGTGTTCGAGTGTTCGAATCCTAATGCATGTGAAATGGTAAGTAAACACCGTATTTGCATATCTGCCATTATGCAGGAGAATCCGTATAGGTGTTCCAGTGTTTGAAGTCTAATGCATGACAAATGGTAAGTAAACCCCGTGTTTACATATCTGCCATCATGCAGGAGAATCCGTATAGGTGTTCTAGTGTTTGAAGCCTTTTGTTTTTTTTTTTTTTTGGGTGGGTAAGTCATAAATTAAAGACAAAAAACTTACACGTTTACAAGGGGCATACCCTAGGTAATACAACGAATCACAAACCCACTCAAAGGGGAAAACTAAAAAAAAAACTAATTAAAGCACACCCGTAACCAATCGGGTCTCCAACGAAACAATAATAAAATCAAAATTGTCCATATATGATTTTAATCCCCAAGTACCCTCTACCATCTAAAATAGATGGGTACTTGGGGAAGATATATGGACAATTGTACATAAGTGGTAGAAAACCCACTAAAACAAATTTACAAACCAAAAAACCGTGCATAAAAACACGGTTAGCAACTTAGTAGGCCAAAGAACTTACACACTGGCCCAACAAATAAACCAAGAATTAGGCCCAAAGAAATATAACTCTTAAGACCGTCCCAACCCATATGCACCACAAATATCAACACAAAACATGCAAATACACCTGTAAAGATGGTGTATTGCAGCACCTATCACCCATGTGCTAGCAGACAAGATGGCAGCTGAATTCCCACTGCCCAAAGAAGGTAGGCAATCACGTCGGCCCATGAGGATGCATGAAACACGCAACATCAAGAAGTTATACGCTACAATGCAGCGCACCACTACCGAAATGACGCGTGGGCGACAACCATCTTCTGCAAACTCCCATATACAACGACGCCGGCAACGGAGCAGCAAAAGAGCAACCTAAAGCAGCCCATACCGATTTACGTCGGAAAGTGAAACCAGCCAAAACCACAACAGTGGTACCGACACACCCCACCACCTGCAACAGACACCAGCCGTATGAAGGCAACGATGACCGAAAACAGGGGCATTTTCCACGGTCCACAAAACTGCAGAACCGACTCCACAACTGAACCAATCAACACCGGTGCAAAAAACCACCTACGGCGAGGACACCACCAGTACAAAAAAAAACCAGCAGTGCACGTCGTATACACGGCGATGGTAAAAAACACCATGGCCACCTGTGTGAACCAAAAAACTCAACCACCTCCGACGAGCATGAATCTTCGTCGATGATGTACAACACGCCGCTAATAGGACAAGACATTTCCGGCATCAAAACGGCTACAGCCGAACTCAGCACCAGAACCATCCATATCAATCCACAGCAACATACAACATACCAACATACTAGTAACGAACTAAACTTCCAATCGCCATAGCCATTTGAAGTTCAAAGTCACCTGGGCACATGAAATATCCCAGAACCAACCAAAAGTCTCGAAACAGAGAAAAAACCCGTTGCATTCAGGCAATGGTATTCTCCGTTGACCATCAGCTGACCATGATAATCAGAGCAAACCCAAAGACCACGACCCCCACCGGCAGCAAGCTTGCCATGGCAGAAGCCATCTTCGAAAAACGGGCATGGAAGACCCAACACCTCCGGCAACCCAAACCACGGATGACAAGCAAGGAACCAAATGGAGCTCCGCCTTGCTGAACTGTGAGCCAACCCACCGAGCCGAACCATTGACGACCACACTGGTGGTAACCCAACCCAGAACATGATGCAACGGCATGAACACCCACAGGTCACCTTAGCTCAACACCAAGTTTTGGGCAGCACCCCAAACCAGCCAGAGAATGGCCAGAGTGAGACTGACACATCGAACCTCCATGAAACCGAAATAAACACGACTTGCTTTAATAAAAAGACAAATCAAAACACAACTTGGTCAATAGAGCTGGCCTAAAGAACAGATCAGACTCTAAATCACTCTCTAACCAAATTAGACAAAGAATCTGATAAGGAACAACAAAGAAAAATCCATGGGTAACAACGGAGGGAGCTTTCTCTCTCTAGATTCTAGAGAGAGAAGCTCTCAACGTAATCCCCCGTGTTTGAAACCTAATGCATGAGAAATGGTAAGTAAACACCGTATTTACATATCTGCCACTATGCAAGAGAATCCGTATAGGTGTTCGAGTGTTCGAACCCAAATGCATGAGAAATGGTAAGTAAACACCGTATTAACATATCTGCCATCATGCGGGAGAATCCGCACATGTGTTCTAGTGTTTGAAGCCTAATGCATGACAAATGGTAAGTAAACACCGTATTTACATATCTGCCACCATGCAGGAAAATCCGTATAGGTGTTCGAGTGTTCGAACCCTAAAACATGAGAAATGGTAAGTAAATACCGTATTTACATATCTGCCATCATGCAGGAGAATCCGTATAGGTGTTTGTGTGTTCGAACCCTAATGCATGAGAAATGGTAAGTAAACACCGTATTTACATATATGCCATCACACAGGAGAATCCGTATAGGTCTTCTAGTGATTGAAGCCTAACGCACGACAAATGGTGAGTAAACACCGTATTTACATATCTGCCACCATGCAGGAGAATACGTATAGGTTTTTGAGTGTTCGAACCCTAATGCATTAGAAATGGTAAGTAAACACCGTATTTACATATCTTCCACTATGTAGGAGAATCCGAATAGGTGTTTGAGTGTTCGAACCCTAATGCATGAGAAATGGTAAGTAAACACCGTATCTACATATCTGTCATTACGCAGGAGACTCCGTATAGGTGTTCGAGTGTTCGAACCCTAATGCATGAAAAATGGTAAGTACACACCGTATTTACATATTTGTCATTATGCAGGAGACTCTGTATAGGTGTTCTAGTGTTTGAAGCCTAATGCATGACAAATGGTAAGTAAACACCGTATTTACATATCTGCCACCATGCAGGAGAATCCGTATAGGTGTTCGAGTGTTCGAACACTAATGCATGAGAAATTGAAAGTAAACACCGTATTTACATATCTGCCATCATGCAGGAGAATCCGTATAGGTGTTCTAGTGTTTGAAGCCTAATGCATGACGAATGGTAACTAAACATCGTATTTACATATCTGCCATCATGTAGGAGAATCTGTATAGGTGTTCTAGTGTTTGAAGCCTAATACATGACAAATGGTAAGTAAACACCGTATTTACATATCTGCCACCATGCAGGAGAATACGTATAGGTTTTCGAGTGTTCGAACCCTAATGCATGAGAAATGGTAAGTAAACACCGTATTTGCATATCTGCCACTATGCAGGAGAATCCGTATAGGTGATCGAGTGTTCGAACCCTAATGTATGAGAAATGGTAAGTAAACACTGTATTTGCATATCTGCCATCATGCAAGAGAATCCGAATAGGAGTTCTAGTGCTTGAAGCGTTATACAGGACAAATGGTAAGTAAACACCTTATTTACATATCTGCCACCTTGCAGGAGAATCTGTATAGGTGTTCGAGTGTTCGAACCCTAATTCATGAGAAATGGTAAGTAAACACCGTATTTACATATCTACCATCATGCAGGAGAATCCATATAGGTTTTCCAATGTTTGAAGCCTAATGCATGACAAATGGTAAGTAAACACCGTATTTACATATCTGCCATCATGCAGGAGAATCCGTATAGGTGTTCGAGTGTTCGAACCCTAATGCATGAGAAATGGTAAGTAAACGCCGTATTAACTTATCTGCCATCATGCCGGAGAATCCTCATAGGTGTTCTACAGTTTGAAGCCTAATGCATGACAAATGGTAAGTAAACACCGCATTTACATATCTGCCACCATGCAGGAAAATCCGTATAGGTGTTTGAGTGTTCGAACCCTAATGCATGAGAAATGGTAAGCAAACACCGTATTTACATATCTGCCACCATGCAGGAGAATCCGTATAGGTGTTTGAGTGTTCAAATCGTAATGCATGAGAAATTGGAAGTAAACACCGTATTTACATATCTGCCATCTTGTAGGAGAATCCGTATAGGTGTTCTAGTGTTTGAAGCCTAATGCATGACAAATTGTAAGTAAACACCGTATTTACATATCTGCCACCATGCAGGAGAATCCGTATAGGTGTTCGAGTGTTCGAACCATAATGCATGAGAAATGGTAAGTAAACACCGTATTAACATATCGGCCATCATGCAGGAGAAACCGCATAGGTATTCTAGTGTTTGAAGCCTAATGCATGAAAATGGAAAGTAAACACCGTATTTAAATATCTGTCACCATGCAGGAAAATCCGTATAGGTGTTCGAGTGTTCGAACCCAAATGCATGACAAATGGTAAGTAAACACCGTATTTACATATCTGCCATCATGCAGGAGAATCCGTATAGGTGTTCGAGTGTTCGAACCCTAATGCACGAGAAATAGTAAGTAAACACCGTATTTACATATCTGCCATCATGCAGGAGAATACGTATAGTTGTTCGAGTGTTCGAACACGAATGCATGAGAAATGGTAAGTAAACACCGTATTTACATATCTGCCATCACGCAGGAGGATCCGTATAGGTGTTCTAGTGTTTTAAGCCTAATGCATGACAAATGGTAAGTAAACACCGTATTTACATATCTGCCACCATGCAGGAGAATCTGTATAGGTGTTCTAGTGTTTGAAGCCTAATGCATGACAAATGGTAAGTAAACACCATATTTACATATCTGCCACCATGCAGGAGAATACGTAAAGGTGTTCGAATGTTCGAACGCTAATGCATGAGAAATTGTAAGTAAACACCATCTCTACATATTTGCCATCATGCAGGAGAATCCGTATAGGTGTTCGAGTGTTCGAACCCTAATGCATGAGCAATGGTAAGTAAACACCGTATTTACATATCCGTCATTATGCAGGAGACTCCGTATTGGTGTTCTAGTGTTTGAAGCCTAATGCATGACAAATGGTAAGTAAACACCGTATTTACATATCTGCCACCATGCAGGAGAATCCGTATAGGTGTTCGAGTGTTCGACCCCTAATGCATGTGCAATGGTAAGTAAACACCGTATTTACATATATGCCATCATGCAGGAGAATCCGTATAGGTGTTCCAGTGTTTGAAGCCTAATGCATGACAAATGGTAAGTAAACACCGTATTTAAATATCTGCCACCATGCAGGAGAATACGTACAGGTGTTCGAGTGTTCGAACCCTAATGCATGAGAAAATGGTAAGTAAACACCGTATTTACATATCTGTCATTATGCAGGAGACTCCGTATAGGTGTTCTAGTGTTTGAAGCCTAATGCATGAGAAATGGTAAGTAAACACCGTATTTACATATCTGCCACCATGCAGGAGAATCCGTATAGGTGTTCGAGTATTCGAACCCTAATGCAATAGAAATTGGAAGTAAACACCGTATTTACATATCTGCCATCATGTAGGAGAATCCGTATAGGTGTTCCAGTGTTTGAAGCCTAATGCATGAAAAATGGTAAGTAAACACCGTATTTACATATCAGCCATCATGCAGGAGACTCCGTATTGGTGTTCTAGTTTTTGAAGCCTAATGCATGACAAAGTGTAAGTAAACACCGTATTTACATATCTGCCACCATGCAGGAGAATCCATATAGGTGTTCGAGTATTCGAACCCTAATGCATGAGAATTGCTAAGTAAAAACCGTATTAACAAATCTGCCATCATGCTGGAGAAACCGCATAGGTGTTCTAGTGTTTGAAGCCTAATGCATGACAAATGGTAAGTAAACACCGTATTTAAATATCTGCCACCATGCAGGAAAATCCGTATAGGTGTTCGAGTGTTCGAACCCTAATGCATGACAAATGGTAAGTAAACACCGTATTTACATATCTGCCATTATGCAGGAGAATCCGTCTAGGTGTTCGAGTGTTCGAACCCCAATGCATGAGAAATGGTAAGTAAACATCGTATTTACATATCTGCCATCATGTAGGAGAATCCGTATAGGTGTTCCAGTGTTTGAATCCTAATACAAGACAAATGGTAAGTAAACACCGTATTTACATATCTGCCACCATGCAGGAGAATACGTACTGGTGTTCGAGTGTTCGAACCCTAATGCATGAGAAATGGTAAGTAAACACCGTATTTACATATATGCCATCATGCAGGAGAATCCGTATAGGTGTTCCAGTGTTTGAAGCCTAATGCATGACAAATGGTAAGTAAACACCGTATTTACATACCTGCCACCATGCAGGAGAATCCGTAGAGGTGTTCGAGTGTTCGTAGCCTAATGCATGAGAAATGGTAAGTAAACACCGTATTTACTTATCTGTAATAGTTTCCCCCTCCTTTGGGAGGGGCAGCGTGAGATTCTTTGTATTACCTGGGGTATGCCCCCTGTAAATGTGTAAACTTCTGTCTTTAATTTATGACTTACCCACCCAAAAAAAAAAAAACCGTATTTACATATCTGCCACTATGTAGGACAATCCGTATAGGTGTTCGTGTGTTCGAACCCTAGTGCATAAGAAATGGTAAGTAAACACCGTATTTACATATTTGCCACCATGCAGGAGAATCATTATAGATGTTCGAGTGTTCGAACCCTAATGCATGAGAAATGGTAAGTAAACACCATATTTACATATCTGCCACTATGCAGGAGAATCCGTTTAGGTTTTCCAGTGTTTGAAGCCTAATGCATGACAAATGGTAACTAAACACCGTATTTACATATCTGCCATCATGCAGGTGAATCCGTACAGGTGTTCTAGTGTTGGAAGCGTAATGCATGACAAATGGTAAGTAAACACCGTATTTACATATCTGCCACCAAGCAGTAGAATCTGTATAGGTGTTCGAGTGTTCGAACCCTAATGCATGAGAAATAGTAAGTAAACATCGTATTTACATATCTGCCATCATGCAGGAGAATCCGTATAGGTGTTCCAGTGTTTGAAGCCTAATACAAGACAAATGGTAAGTAAACACCGTATTTACATATCTGCCACCATGCAGGAGAATACGTACTGGTGTTCGAGTGTTCGAACCCTAATGCATGAGAAATGGTAGGTAAACACCGTATTTACATATATGCCAGCATGCAGGAGAATCCGTATAGGTGTTCCAGTGTTTGAAGCCTAATGCATGACAAATGGTAAGTAAACACCGTATTTACATACCTGCCACCATGCAGGAGAATCCGTAGAGGTGTTCGAGTGTTCGAAGCCTAATGCATGAGAAATGGTAAGGAAACACCGTATTTACTTATCTGTAATAGTTCCCCCCTCCTTTGGGGGGGCAGCGTGAGATTCTTTGTATTACCTGGGGTTTGCCCCTTGTAAATGTGTAAACTTCTGTCTTTAATTTATGACTTACCCACCCAAAAAAAAAAAAAAAACCGTATTTACATATCTGCCACTATGTAGGAGAATCCGTATAGGTGTTCGTGTGTTCGAACGCTAATGCATGAGAAATGGTAAGTAAACACCGTATTTACATATTTGCCATCATGCAGGAGAATCATTATAGATGTTCGAGTGTTCGAACCCTAATGCATAACAAATGGTAACTAAACACCGTATTTACATATCTGCCATCATGCAGGTGAATCCGTACAGGTGTTCTAGTGTTGGAAGCCTAATGCATGACAAATGGTAAGCAAACACCGTATTTACATATCTGCCACCATGTAGTAGAATCTGTATAGGTGTTCGAGTGTTCGAACCCTAATGCATGAGAAATAGTAAGTAAACACCGTATTTACATATCTGCCATCATGCAGGAGAATCCGTATAGGTGTTCGAGTGTTCGAACGCTAATGCACGAGAAATGGTAAGTAAACACCGTATTTACATATCTGCCATCACGCAGGAGAATCCGTATAGGTGTTCTAGTGTTTTAAGCCTAATGCATCACAAATGGTAAGTAAACACCGTATTTACATATCTGCCACCATGCAGGAGAATCCCTATAGGTGTTCGAGTGTTCGAACCCTAATGCATGAGAAATGGTAAGTAAAGACCGTATTTACATAACTGTCATCATGTAGGAGAATCCGTATAGTTGTTCTAGTGTTTGAAGCCTAATGCATGACAAATGGTAAGTAAACACCGTATTCACATAGCTGTCATCACGCAGGAGAATCCGTATAGGTGTTCGAGTGTTCGAACCCTATTGCATTAGAAATGGTAAGTAAACACCGTATTTATACATCTGCCATCATGCAGGAGAATCCGTATAGGTGTACTAGTGTTTGAAGCCTAATGCATGACAAATGGTAAGTAAACACCGTATTTACATATCTGCCATCATGCAGGAGAATCCGTATAGGAGTTCTAGTGTTTGAAGCCTAACGCATGACAAATGGCAAGTAAACACCGTATTTACATATCTGCCGTCATGCAGGAGAATCCGTATAGGTCTTCTAGTGATTGAAGCCTAATGCATGACAAATGGTAAGTAAACACTGTATTTACATATCTGCCACCATGCAGGAGAATACCTATAGGTGTTCAAGTGTTCGAACCCTATTGCATGAGAATTGGTAAGTAAACACCGTATTTACATATCTACCATCATGCAAGAGAATCCGTATAGGTGTTCGAGTGTTCGAACCCTAATGCATGAGAAATGGTAAGTAAACACTATATTTACATATCTGCCATCATGCAGGAGAATCCGTATGGGTCTTCTAGTGATTGAAGCCAAATGCATGACAAAAGGTAAGTAAACACTGTATTTACATATCTGCCACCATGCAGGAGAATACGTATAGGTGTTCGAGTGTTCGAACCCTAATGCATGTGAAATTGTAAGTAAACACCGTATTTACATATCCGCCACTATGGAGGAGAATCCGTATAGGTGTTCGAGTGTTCGAACCCTAATGCATGAGAAATGGTAAGTAAACACCGTATTTACATATCTGCCATCATACAGGAGAATCCGTATAGGTGTTCTAGTGTTTGAAGCGTAATGCAAGACAAATGGTAAGTAAACACTGTATTTACGTATCTGCCACCATGCAGGAGAATCTGTATAGGTGTTCGAGTGTTCGAACCCTAATGTGTGAGAAAAATGGTAAGTAAACACCGTATTTACATATCTGCCATCATGCAGGAGAATCCGTAAAGGTGTTCGAGTGTTTGAAGCCTAATGCATGACAATTGGTAAGTAAACACTTTATTTACATATCTGCCATCATGTAGGGGAATCCTTATAGGTGTTCTAGTGTTTGAAGCCTATTGCATGACAAATGGTAAGTAAACACCGTATTTACACATCTTCCACCATGCAGGAGAATTCGTATAGGTGTTCGAGTGTTCGAACCCTAATGCATGAGAAATAGCAAGTAAACACTGTATTTACATATCTGCGATCATGCAGGAGAATCCGTATAGGTGTTTGAGTATTCGAATGCTAATGCATGAGAAACGGAAAGTAAACACCGTATTTACATTTTTGCCATCACACAGGAGAATCCGTATAGGTGTTCTAGTGTTTGAATCCTAATGCATGACAAATGGTAAATAATGCCCGTATTTACATATCTGCCACCATGCAGGAGAATACGTGTAGGTGTTCGAGTGTTCGAACCCTAATGCATGAGAAATGGTAAGTAAACACCGTATTTACATATCTGCCATCATGCAGGGAAATCCGTATAGGTGTTCGAGTGTTCGAACCCTAAGGCATGAGAAATGGTAAGTAAACACCGTATTTACATATCTGTCATCATGCAGGAGAATCCGTATAGGTGTTCTAGTGTTTGAAGCCTAATGCATGAAAAATTGTATGTAAACACCGTATTTACATATCTGCCATCATGCAGGGAAATCCGTATAGGTGTTCGAGTGTTCGAACCCTAAGTCATGAGAAATGGAAAGTAAACACCGTATTTACATATCTGTCATCATGCAGGAGAATCCGTATAGGTGTTCTAGTGTTTGAAGCCTAATGCATGACAAATGGTAAGTAAACACCGTATTTACATATCAGCCATCATGCAGGAGAATCCGTATAGACGTTCGAGTGTTCGAACCCTAATGAATGAGAAATGGTAAGTAAACACCGTATTTACATATCTGCCATCATGCAGGAGAATCCGTCTAGGTGTTCTAGTGTTTGAAGCATAATGCATGACAAATGGTAAGTAAACACCGTATTTACATATGTGCCACCATGCAGTAGAATCTGTATAGGTGTTCGAGTGTTCGAACCCTAATGCATGAGAAATAGTAAGTAAGCACCGTATTTACATATCTGCCATTATGCAGCAGAATCCGTACAGGTGTTCGAGTGTTCGAACGCTAATGCCCGAGAAATGGTAAGGAAACACCGTATTTACATATCTGCCAGCACGCAGGAAAATCCGTATAGGTGTTCGAGTGTTCGAGCCCTAATGCATGAGAAATGGTAAGTAAACACCGTATTTACATATCTGTCATCATGCAGGAGAATCCGTATAGGTGTTCTAGTGTTTGAAGCCTAATGCATGACAAATTGTATGTAAACACCGTATTTACATATCTGCCATCATGCAGGGAAATCCGTATAGGTGTTCGAGTGTTCGAACCCTAAGGCATGAGAAATGGTAAGTAAACACCGTATTTACATATCTGCCATCATGCAGGAGAATCCGTAGAGGTGTTCCAGTGTTTGAAGCCTAATGCAAGACAACTGGTAAGTAAACACCGTATTTACATATCTGCCACCATGCAGGAGAATACGTACAGGTGTTCGATTGTTCGGACCCTAATGCATGAGAAATGGTAAGTAAATACCGTATTTACATATATGCCATCATGTAGGAGAATCCGTATAGGTGTTCCAGTGTTTGAAGCCCTATGCATGACAAATGGTAAGTGAACACCGTATTTACATATTTGCCACCATGCAGGAGAATTCGTAGAGGTGTTCGAGTGTTCGAAGCCTAATGCATGAGAAATGGTAAGTAAACACCGTATTTACATATCTGCCACTATGCAGGAGAATCTGTATAGGTGTTCGAGTGTTTGAACCGTAATGCATGAGAAATGGTAAGTAAACACCGTATTTACAAATCTGCCATCATGCTGGGGAATCCGTATAGGTATTCTGGTGCTTGATGCGTTATGTAAGAGAAATGGTAAGTAAACACCGTATTTACATATTTGCCACCGTGCAGGAGAATCTGTATAGTTGTTCGAGTGTTCGAACCCTAATGCATGAGAAATGGTAAGTAAACACCGTATTTACATATCTGCCACTATGCAGGAGAATCCGTATAGGTTTTCCAGTGTTTGAAGCCTAATGCATGACAAATGGTAACTAAATACCGTATTTACATATCTGCCATCATGCAGGATAATCCGTATAGGTGTTCTAGTGTTGGAAGCCTAATGCATGACAAATAGTAAGTAAACACCGTATTTACGTATCTGCCACCATGCAGTAGAATCTGTATAGGTGTTCGGGTGTTTGAACCCTAATGTATGTGAAATAGTAAGTAAACACCGTATTTACATATCTGCCATCTTGCAGGAGAATCCGTATAGGTGTTCGAGTGTTCGAACGCTAATGCACGAGAAATGGTAAGTAAACACCGTATTTACATATCTGCCATCACGCAGGAGAATCCATATAGGTGTTCTAGTGTTTTAAGCCTAATGCATGACAAATGGTAAGTAAACATCGTATTTACATATCTGCCACCATGCAGGAGAATCCGTATAGGTGTTCGAGTGGTCGAACCCTAATGCATGAGAAATGGTAAGTAAACACCGTATTTACATATCTGTCATCATGTGGGAGAATCCGTATAGTTGTTCTAGTGTTTGAAGCCTAATGCATGACGAATGGTAAGTAAACACCGTATTTACATATCTGCCATCACGCAGGAGAATCCGTATAGGTGTTCGAGTGTTCGAACCGTAATGCATTAGAAATGGTAAGTAAACACCGTATCTATACATCTGCCATCAGGCAGGAGAATCCGTATAGGTGTTCTAGTGTTTGAAGCCTAATGCATGACAAATGGTAAGTAAACACTGTATTTACATATCTGCCATCATGCAGGAGAATCCGTATAGGTGTTCTAGTGTTTGAAGCCTAATGCATGACAAATGGTAAGTAAACACCGTATTTACATATCTGGCACCATGCAGGAGAATCTGTATAGGTGTTCGAGTGTTCAAACCCTAATGCATTAGAAATGGTAAGTAAACACCGTATTTATACATCTGCCATCATGCAGGAGAATCCGTATAGGTGTTCTAGTGTTTGAAGCCTAATGCATGACAAATGGTAAGTAAACACCGTATTTACGGATTTTTCATAGGGGATTAGGTTGAGAGCTTCTCTCTCTAGAATTTAGAGAGAGAAAGCTCCCCTCCGTTGTTACCCATGTAGTATGGTTCAGATTATCTCCCTCACCCTTGAAGGAGAATGTGTTTCTGGGCAACCAGTTTTTTATGGCTTATTATTGCTAGCTCTATTGATCAGTTGTGCTTTGATTTGTCTTTTTTATTAAAGCAAGTCGTGTTTCTTTCGGTTTCTTGGAGGTCCGACACGTCAGTCTCACTCCGGCTATTTCTTATGGCTAGTTTTGGGGTGCTGCCTAAAGCTTGGTGTTAAGCTCAAGTGATCGTGGGTGTTTCATGCCGTTGCATCATGTTCTGGGTTGGGTTACCACCAGTGTGGTCGTCAATGGTTCGGCTCGGTGGGATGACTCACAGTTCAGTAAGGCTGAGCTCCATTTGGTTCCCTGCTTGTCGTCCGCGGTTTGGGTTGCCGGAGGTATTGGGTCTTCCATGTCCATTCTTTGAAGATGGCTTCAACCATGGCAAGCTTGCTGCCAATGGGGTCGTGGTCTATGGGTTTTGCTCTGTTTATCATGGTGTGGGTTATCTATTTTTAGATACTACGTGCCGGTGTCGTTGTTGCTGCAGGGTGATGTTGCTGGCGGATGGTTCTTTTGTCCGTTGTTAATGGCCTTCTCTACGTGCTGGTTTTTGCTCCAGTGCCGTTTAGCTCTGTAAATTGAATTTTGGAGGAGATGAGTGGGGTCCACGCGCAGCATTGGTGTGTCGTGAATTGAGTTGCACCTGATAATTTGTTGATTTCAACTTTCCCGCCAATGTGTATGACAGGAAGGTAGTAATCTGAGTTGATTGGATGGTATCACATGGGAGAGAGATAGCCCACGGTTTTGTTACACTCAGCACATGGTTTTGCTGCTGGTTTTGACTCAAGGTGGGGCCAGTCTTTTGATAGGTGATCATGCTTTTGTTTTTGGTTATAATATATGTATTTAATATATATATATATTCGGGTACTGGTTGGCTTTGGGGCCCACGTGTTTTGCTTTTGCTGATGTAGTTTCTATTATATTGGTGGTTTTGAAGAGTGGACGGTGGGGCCCATTTGTTTGATTTGAAGGACTCATGTGGGTGCACATGGGTTTTGTATAGGCCGTGGGTTTTATGCTATTTGGCTGTGGGTTTTTATGGGCCCTCGGTGGCATTTTTAAATTGGTTTTATGGAGTGGGTGGGCCCACATTGGATATTTGATTTGTTTCGTGGGCTACGGGTTTTTTGGTGGGAGTTTAAAGGCCTGGGCAGCTAATGCCGAGTTTTGGGAGCGTGGAGTGGAATATGGCAGTGGGCAAATTTTTGGGGGCCGTGGGGCAGTCTGTGGGCCTCCGGTTTTGGTGCTCGTGGTCTTGTTTTAATTGAGTTATTTTGGATATTTTTGTTTAATTTCTCTGTAGCGGATCTTTTATAGTTGATTATTTTGTGGTGATTGATCGTGTGATCCTCATGTGACTCGATATGAGGGTGGTTTTGAGCCATCTCCGCCAAGAGTGATTGAGGAGTCACTGCTTTGGGGAATAGTGATTCTATAACCAGCCGAGTTAGAGATTGGGAGATGAGCGGGAGGATAGCTACTGGTTTTCTGGTCGCTTCTTGTCTTCATGTGACCCGTCCTAATTGATCGTATTGCTACGCCTGCATGGAGTGCTGGTCACACTGCCGTGGGGTTTGAGGCTTGTGATCTACCAAGGAAGGGACTGGGGGATGTGATGATTGATCTCATGATTGTGTTGGCTGTGGATTGGTTTGTTGCTGAGGGGTTATTGTCTGTTACTTCGACCCCCTAGTCCGTGGCATATGGTTTTTTTTATCGTGCTTGCTTCATGTGACTTTGCTAGGATTTCATTTGGGGTATATCTTTTCCTCCGTCTTGGCTTTAGTTAAGTGGCTTGGATGTCACGGCTGTGAGGAGTGGAACGCTTATTGGATTCCATGTGTTGATCTGTAGTAGAGACTGGGGGCTTGTGGGGTTGATCATCATCTTTGTTTCAGCTGGACGGTTGTTGCTTTGTAGTGTGTGTGTTTGTTTCTTAAAATTTGTGTTGTTTTGTATTTCTTTGCCCATATATCCACCTCAAGTTCCCTTCTATTTTCCGATGGTAGGGGTTACTTGAGGACAAACAGGATATATGGGCAAAGTTGGGTTATTGCGTCTTCAGTTTCTTGTTTACCCCCTTTCTTCAGGGGTGTAGTGGTAGTTGTGTTGGTTATATATGTTTTTTATTTGTTGTTTGGGCGTGCCTGGGGTATGCCCCTTGTAAACGTGTAAATTTCATTGTTTTATTTTATGACTTACTTACCCAAAAAAAAAAAACACCGTATTTACATATCTGTCATCATGCAGGAGAATCCGTATAGGTGTTCTAGTGTTTGAAACCTAATGCATGACAAATGGTAAGTAAACACCGTATTTACATATCTGCAACCATGCAGGAGAATCTGTATAGGTGTTCGAGTGTTCGAACCCTAATGCATGAGAAATGGTAAGTAAACACCGTATTAACTTATCTGCCATCATGCAGGTGAATCCGTATAGGTGTTCTAGTATTTGAAGCCTAATGCATGATAAATGGTAAGTAAATACTGTATTTTCATATCTGCCACTATGCAGTAGAATCCGTATAGGCGTTCGAGTGTTCGAACCCTAATGCAAGACAAATGGTAAGTAAACACCGTATTTACATGTCTGCCATCATGCAGGAGAATCCGTATAGGTGTTCTAGTGTTTGAAGGCTAATGCACGACAAATGGTAAGTAAACACCGTATTTACATATCTGCAATCATGCAGGAGAATCCGTATAGGTGTTCGAGTGTTCGAACCCTAATGCATGAGAAATGGTAAGTAAACACCGTATTAACTTATCTGCCATCATGCCGGAGAATCCGCATAGGTGTTCTAGTGTTTGAAGCCTAATGCATGACAAATGGTAAGTAAACACCGTATTTACATATCTGCCACCATGCAGGAAAATCCGTATAGGTGTTCGAGTGTTCGAACCCTAATGCATGAGAAATGGTAAGCAAACACCGTATTTATATATCTGCCACTATGCAGGAGAATCTGTATAGGTGTTCGAGTGTTAGAACCCTAATGCATGAGAAATGGTGAGTAAACACCGTATTTTACATATCTGCCATCATGCAGGAGAATCCGTATAGGTGTTCGAGTATTCGAACCCTAATACATGAGAAATGCAAAGTAAACACCGTATTTACATATCTGCCACTATGCAGGAGAATCCGTATAGGTGTTCGAGTGTTCGAACCCTAATGCATGATAAATGGTAAGTAAACACCGTATTTACATATCTGCCACTATGCTGGAGAATCCGTATAGGTGTTCGAGTGTTTAAACCCTAATGCATGAGAAATGGCAAGTAAACACCGTATTTACATATCTGCCATCATGGTGGGGAATCCGTATAGGTATTCTAGTGTTTGAAGCGTAATATGACATGTGGAAAGTAAACACCGTGTTTACATATCTGACCCCATGCAGCGGAATCCGTATAGGTGTTCGAGTGTTTTAAGCCTAATGCATGACAAATGGTAAGTAAACACCGTATTTACATATCTGCCACCATGCAGGAGAATCCGTATAGGTGTTCTAGTGTTTGAAGCCTAATGCATGACAAATGGTAAGTAAACACCATATTTACATATCTGCCACCATGCAGGAGAATACGTATAGGTGTTCGAATGTTCGAACCCTAATGCATGAGAAATTGTAAGTAAACACCATATCTACATATTTGCCATCATGCAGGAGAATCCGTATAGGCGTTCGAGTGTTCGAACCCTAATGCATGAGAAATGGTAAGTAAACACCGTATTTACATATCCGTCATTATGCAGGAGACTCCGTATAGGTGTTCTAGTGTTTGAAGCCTAATGCATGACAAATGGTAAGTAAACACCGTATTTACATATCTGCCACCATGCAGAAGAATCCGTATAGGTGTTCGAGTGTTCGACCCCTAATGCATGTGCAATGGTAAGTAAACACCGTATTTACATATATGCCATCATGCAGGAGAATCCGTATAGGTGTTCGAGTGTTCGACCCCTAATGCATGTGCAATGGTAAGTAAACACCGTATTTACATATATGCCATCATGCAGGAGAATCCGTATAGGTGTTCCAGTGTTTGAAGCCTAATGCATGACAAATGGTAAGTAAACACAGTATTTAAATATCTGCCACCATGCAGGAGAATACGTACAGGTGTTCGAGTGTTCGAACCCTAATGCATGAGAAATGGTAAGTAAACACCGTATTTACATATCTGTCATTATGCAGGAGACTCCGTATAGGTGTTCTCGTGTTTGAAGCCTAATGCATGAGAAATGGTAAGTAAACACCGTATTTACATATCTGCCACCATGCAGGAGAATCCGTATAGGTGTTCGAGTGTTCGAACCCTAATGCATGAGAAATTGGAAGTAAACACCGTATTTACATATCTGCCATCATGTAGGAGAATCCGTATAGGTGTTCCAGTGTTTGAAGCCTAATGCATGAAAAATGGTAAGTAAACACCGTATTTACATATCAGCCATCATGCAGGAGAATCCGTATAGGTGTTCTAGTGTTTGAAGCCTAATGCATGACAAAGTGTAAGTAAACACCGTATTTACATATCTGCCACCATGCAGGAGAATCCGTATAGGTGTTCGAGTGTTCGAACCCTAATGCATGAGAAATGCTAAGTAAAAACCGTATTAACATATCTGCCATCATGCAGGAGAAACCGCATAGGTGTTCTAGTGTTTGAAGCCTAATGCGTGACAAATGGTAAGTAAACACGGTATTTAAATATCTGCCACCATGCAGGAAAATCCGTATAGGTGTTCGAGTGTTCGAACCCTAATGCATGACAAATGGTAAGTAAACACCGTATTTACATATCTGCCATTATGCAGGAGAATCCGTATAGGTGTTCCAGTGTTTGAAGCCTAATACAAGACAAATGGTAAGTAAACACCGTATTTGCATATCTGCCACCATGCAGGAGAATACGTACTGGTGTTCGAGTGTTCGAACCCTAATGCATGAGAAATGGTAAGTAAACACCGTATTTACATATATGCCATCATGCAGGAGAATCCGTATAGGTGTTCCAGTGTTTGAAGCCTAATGCATGACAAATGGTAAGTAAACACCGTATTTACATATCTGCCACCTTGCAGGAGAATCCGTAGAGGTGTTCGAGTGTCCGAAGCCTAATGCATGAGAAATGGTAAGTAAACACCGTATTTACTTATCTGTAATAGTTCCCCCCTCCTTTGGGGGGGGGGGGCAACGTGAGCTTCTTTGTATTACCTGGGGTATGCCCCTTGTAAATGTGTAAACTTCTGTCTTTAATTTATGACTTACCCACCCAAAAAAAAAAAAATCGTATTTACATATCTGCCACTATGTAGGAGAATCCCTATAGGTGTTCGTGTGTTCGAACCCTAATGCGTGAGAAATGGTAAGTAAACACCGTATTTACATATTTGCCACCATGCAGGAGAATCATTATAGATGTTCGAGTGTTCGAACCCTAATGCATGAGAAATGGTAAGTAAACACCGTATTTACATATCTGCCACTATGCAGGAGAATCCGTTTAGGTTTTCCAGTGTTTGAAGCCTAATGCATGACAAATGGTAACTAAACACCGTATTTACATATCTGCCATCATGCAGGTGAATCCGGACAGGTGTTCTAGTGTTGGAAGCCTAATGCATGACAAATGGTAAGTAAACACCGTATTTACATATCTGCCACCATGCAGTAGAATCTGTATAGGTGTTCGAGTGTTCGAACCCTAATGCATGAGAAATAGTAAGTAAACATCGTATTTACATATCTGCCATCATGCAGGAGAACCCGTATCGGTGTTCCAGTGTTGGAAGCCTAATACAAGACAAATGGTAAGTAAACACCGTATTTACATATCTGCCACCATGCCGGAGAATACGTACTGGTGTTCGAGTGTTCGAACCCTAATGCATGAGAAATGGTAAGTAAACACCGTATTTACATATATGCCATCATGCAGGAGAATCCGTATAGGTTTTCCAGTGTTTGAAGGCTAATGCATGACAAATGGTAAGTAAACACCGTATTTACATACCTGCCACCATGCAGGAGAATCCGTAGGGGTGTTCGAGTGTTCGAAGCCTAATGCATGAGAAATGGTAAGTGAACACCGTATTTACATATCTGTAATAGTTCCCCCCTCCTTTGGGGGGGGGCAGCGTGACATTCTTTGTATTACCTGGGGTATGCCCCTTGTAAATGTGTAAACTTCTGTCTTTAATTTATGACTTACCCACCCAAAAAAAAAAACCGTATTTACATATCTGCCACTATGTAGGAGAATCCGTATAGGTGTTCGTGTGTTCGAACCCTAATGCATGAGAAATGGTAAGTAAACACCGTATTTACATATTTGCCATCATGCAGGAGAATCATTATAGATGTTCGAGTGTTCGACCCCTAATGCATGACAAATGGTAACTAAACACCGTATTTACATATCTGCCATCATGCAGGTGAATCCGTACAGGTGTTCTAGTGTTGGAAGCCTAATGCATGACAAATGGTAAGTAAACACCGTATTTACATATCTGCCACCGTGTAGTAGAATCTGTATAGGTGTTCGAGTATTCGAACCCTAATGCATGAGAAATAGTAAGTAAACACCGTATTTACATATCTGCCATCTTGCAGGAGAATCCGTATAGGTGTTCGAGTGTTCGAACGCTAATGCACGAGAAATGGTAAGTAAACACCGTATTTACATATCTGCCATCACGCAGGAGAATCCGTATAGGTGTTCTAGTGTTTTAAGTCTAATGCCTCACAAATGGTAAGTAAACACCGTATTTACATATCTGCCACCATGCAGGAGAATCCGTATAGGTGTTCGAGTGTTCGAACCCTAATGCATGAGAAATGGTAAGTAAACACCGTATTTACATATCTGTCATCATGTAGGAGAATCCGTATAGTTGTTCTAGTGTTTGAAGCCTAATGCATGACAAATGGTAAGTAAACACCGTATTTACATATCTGTCATAACGCAGGAGAATCCGTATAGGTGTTCGAGTGTTCGAACCCTATTGCATTAGAAATGGTAAGTAAACACCGTATTTATACATCTGCCATCATGCAGGAGAATCCGTATAGGTGTACTAGTGTTTGAAGCCTAATGCATGACAAATGGTAAGTAAACACCGTATTTACGTATCTGCCATCATGCAGGAGAATCCGTATAGGAGTTCTAGTGTTTGAAGGCTAATGCATGACAAATGGCAAGTAAACACCGTATTTACATATCTGCCATCATGCAGGGGAATCCGTATAGGTCTTCTAGTGATTGAAGCCTAATGCATGACAAATGGTAAGTAAACACTGTATTTACATATCTGCCACCATGCAGGAGAATACCTATAGGTGTTCAAGTTTTCGAACCCTATTGCATGAGAATTGGTAAGTAAACACCGTATTTACATATCTACCATCATGCAAGAGAATCCGTATAGGTGTTCGAGTGTTCGAACCCTAATGCATGAGAAATGGTTAGTAAACACTATATTTACATATCTGCCATCATGCAGGAGAATCCGTTTGGGTCTTCTAGTGATTGAAGCGAAATGCATGACAAAAGGTAAGTAAACACTGTATTTACATATCTGCCACTATGCAGGAGAATACGTATAGGTGTTCGAGTGTTTGAACCCTAATGCATGTGAAATGGTAAGTAAACACCGTATTTACATATCCTCCACTATGGAGGAGAATCCGTATAGGTGTTCGAGTGTTCGAACCCTAATGCATGAGAAATGGTAAGTAAACACCGTATTTACATATCTGCCATCATACAGGAGAATCCGTATAGGTGTTCTAGTGTTTGAAGCGTAATGCAAGACAAATGGTAAGTAAACACTGTATTTACATATCTGCCACCATGCAGGAGAATCTGTATAGGTGTTCGAGTGTTCGAACCCTAATGCGTGAGAAAAATGGTAAGTAAACACCGTATTTACATATCTGCCATCATGCAGGAGAATCCGTAAAGGTGTTCGAGTGTTTGAAGCCTAATGCATGACAAATGGTAAGTAAACACTGTATTTACAAATCTGCCATCATGTAGGGGAATCCTTATAGGTGTTCTAGTGTTTGAAGCCTAATGCATGACAAATGGTAAGTAGACACCGTATTTACACATCTTCCACCATGCAGGAGAATTCGTATAGGTGTTCGAGTGTTCGAACCCTAATGCATGAGAAATAGCAAGTAAACACTGTATTTACATATCTGCGATCATGCAGGAGAATCCGTATAGGTGTTTGAGTATTCGAATGCTAATGCATGAGAAACGGAAAGTAAACACCGTATTTACATTTTTGCCATCACACAGGAGAATCCGTATAGGTGTTCTAGTGTTTGAATCCTAATGCATGACAAATGGTAAGTAAAGCCCGTATTTACATATCTGCCACCATGCAGGAGAATACGTGTAGGTTTTCGAGTGTTCGAAGCCTAATGCATGAGAAATGGTAAGTAAACACCGTATTTGCATATCTGCCATCATGGAGGGAAATCCGTATAGGTGTTCGAGTGTTCGAACCCTAAGGCATGAGAAATGGTAAGTAAACACCGTATTTACATATCTGTCATCATGCAGCAGAATCCGTATAGGTGTTCTAGTGTTTGAAGCCTAATGCATGACAAATGGTATGTAAACACCGTATTTACATATCTGCCATCATGCAGGGAAATCCGTATAGGTGTTCGAGTGTTCGAACCCTAAGGGATGAGAAATGGTAAGTAAACACCGTATTTACATATCTGTCATCATGCCGGAGAATCCGTATAGGTGTTCTAGTGTTTGAAGCCTAATGCATGACAAATGGTAAGTAAACACCGTATTTACATATCAGCCACCATGCAGGAGAATCCGTATAGACGTTCGAGTGTTCGAACCCTAATGAATGAGAAATGGTAAGTAAACACCGTATTTATATATCTGCCATCATGCAGGAGAATCCGTCTAGGTGTTCTAGTGTTTGAAGCCTAATGCATGACAAATGGTAAGTAAACACCGTATTTACATATGTGCCACCATGCAGTAGAATCTGTATAGGTGTTCGAGTGTTCGAACCCTAATGCATGAGAAATAGTAAGTAAACACCGTATTTACATATCTGCCATTATGCAGGAGAATCCGTATAGGTGTTCGAGTGTTCGAACGCTAATGCCCGAGAAATGGTAAGGAAACACCGTATCTACATCTCTGCCAGCACGTAGGAGAATCCGTATAGGTGTTCGAGTGTTCGAGCCCCAATGCATGAGAAATGGTAAGTAAACACCGTATTTACATATCTGCCATCGTGCAGGAGAATCCGTAGAGGTGTTCCAGTGTTTGAAGCCGAATGCAAGACAACTGGTAAGTAAACACCGTATTTACATATCTGCCACCATGCAGGAGAATACGTACAGGTGTTCGAGTGTTCGGACCCTAATGCATGAGAAATGGTAAGTAAATACCGTATTTACATATATGCCATCATGCAGGAGAATCCGTATAGGTGTTCCAGTGTTTGAAGCCTAATGCATGACAAATGGTAAGTAAACACCGTATTTACATATTTGCCACCATGCAGGAGAATCCGTAGAGGTGTTCGAGTGTTCGAAGCCTAATGCATGAGAAATGGTAAGTAAACACCGTATTTACATATCTGCCACTATGCAGGAGAATCTGTATAGGTGTTCGAGTGTTTGAACCCTAATGCATGAGAAATGGTAAGTAAACACCGTATTTACAAATCTGCCATCATGCTAGGGAATCCGTATAGGTATTCTGGTGCTTGAAGCGTTATGTAAGAGAAATGGTAAGTAAACACCGTATTTACATATTTGCCACCATGCAGGAGAATCTGTATAGTTGTTCGAGTGTTCGAACCCTAATGCATGAGAAATGGTAAGTAAACACCGTATTTACATATATGCCACTATGCAGGAGAATCCGTATAGGTTTTCCTGTGTTTGAAGCCTAATGCATGACAAATGGTAACTAAATACCGTATTTACATATCTGCCATCATGCAGGATAATCCGTATAGGTGTTCTAGTGTTGGAAGCCTAATGCATGACAAATAGTAAGTAAACACCGTATTTACGTATCTGCCACCATGCGGTAGAATCTGTATAGGTGTTCGAGTGTTCGAACCCTAATGTATGTGAAATAGTAAGTAAACACCGTATTTACATATCTGCCATCATGCAGGAGAATCCGTATAGGTGTTCGAGTGTTCGAACGCTAATGCACGAGAAATGGTTAGTAAACACCGTATTTACATATCTGCCATCACGCAGGAGAATCCATATAGGTGTTCTAGTGTTTTAAGCCTAATGCATGACAAATGGTAAGTAAACATCGTATTTACATATCTGCCACCATGGAGGAGAAGCCGTATAGGTGTTCGAGTGTTCGAACCCTAATGCATGAGAAATGGTAAGTAAACACCGTATTTACATATCTGTCATCATGTAGGAGAATCCGTATAGTTGTTCTAGTGTTTGAAGCCTAATGCATGACGAATGGTAAGTAAACACCGTATTTACATATCTGCCATCACGCAGGAGAATCCGTATAGGTGTTCGAGTGTTCGAACCGTAATGCATTAGAAATGGCAAGTAAACACCGTATTTATACATCTGCCATCAGGCAGGAGAATCCGTATAGGTGTTCGAGTGTTCGAACCCTAATGCATGAGAAATTGGAAGTAAACACCGTATTTACATATCTGCCATCATGTAGGAGAATCCGTATAGGTGTTCCAGTGTTTGAGGCCTAATGCATGAAAAATGGTAAGTAAACACCGTATTAACATATCAGCCATCATGCAGGAGAATCCGTAGAGGTGTTCTAGTGTTCGAAGCCTAATGCATGACAAAGTGTAAGTAAACACCGTATTTACAAATCTGCCACCATGCAGGAGAATCCGTATAGGTGTTCGAGTGTTCGAACCCTAATGCATGAGAAATGGTAAGTAAACCACGTATTAACATATCTGCCATCATGCAGGAGAAACCGCATAGGTGTTCTAGTGTTTGAAGCCTAATGCATGACAAATGGTAAGTAAACACCGTATTTAAATATCTGCCACCATGCCGGAAAATCCGAATAGGTGTTCGAGTGTTCGAACCCTAATGCATGACAAATGGTAAGTAAACACCGTATTTACATATCTGCCATTATGCAGGAGAATCCGTATAGGTGTTCGAGTGTTCGAACCCTAATGCATGAGAAATGGTAAGTAAACATCGTATTTACATATCTGCCATCATGCCGGAGAATCCGTATAGGTGTTCCAGTGTTTGAAGCCTAATACAAGACAAATGGTAAGTAAACACCGTATTTACATATCTGCCACCATACAGGAGAATACGTACTGGTGTTCGAGTGTTCGAACCCTAATGCATGAGAAATGGTAAGTAAACACCGTATTTACATATATGCCATTATGCAGGAGAATCCGTATAGGTGTTCCAGTGTTTGAAGCCTAATGCATGACAAATGGTAAGTAAACACCATATTTACATACCTGCCACCTTGCAGGAAAATCCGTAGAGGTGTTCGAGTGTTCGAAGCCTAATGCATGAGAAATGGTAAGTAAACACCGTATTTACTTATCTACCATCATGCAAGAGAATCCGTATAGGTGTTCGAGTGTTCGAACCCTAATGCATGAGAAATGGTTAGTAAACACTATATTTACATATCTGCCATCATGCAGGAGAATCCGTTTGGGTCTTCTAGTGATTGAAGCGAAATGCATGACAAAAGGTAAGTAAACACTGTATTTACATATCTGCCACTATGCAGGAGAATACGTATAGGTGTTCGAGTGTTCGAACCCTAATGCATGTGAAATGGTAAGTAAACACCGTATTTACATATCCTCCACTATGGAGGAGAATCCGTATAGGTGTTCGAGTGTTCGAACCCTAATGCATGAGAAATGGTAAGTAAACACTGTATTTACATATCTGCCATCATACAGGAGAATCCGTATAGGTGTTCTAGTGTTTGAAGCGTAATGCAAGACAAATGGTAAGTAAACACTGTATTTACATATCTGCCACCATGCAGGAGAATCTGTATAGGTGTTCGAGTGTTCGAACCCTAATGCGTGAGAAAAATGGTAAGTAAACACCGTATTTACATATCTGCCATCATGCAGGAGAATCCGTAAAGGTGTTCGAGTGTTTGAAGCCTAATGCATGACAAATGGTAAGTAAACACTGTATTTACAAATCTGCCATCATGTAGGGGAATCCTTATAGGTGTTCTAGTGTTTGAAGCCTAATGCATGACAAATGGTAAGTAAACACCGTATTTACACATCTTCCACCATGCAGGAGAATTCGTATAGGTGTTCGAGTGTTCGAATGCTAATGCATGAGAAACGGAAAGTAAACACCGTATTTACATTTTTGCCATCACACAGGAGAATCCGTGTAGGTGTTCTAGTGTTTGAATCCTAATGCATGACAAATGGTAAGTAAAGCCCGTATTTACATATCTGCCACCATGCAGGAGAATACGTGTAGGTTTTCGAGTGTTCGAAGCCTAATGCATGAGAAATGGTAAGTAAACACCGTATTTGCATATCTGCCATCATGGAGGGAAATCCGTATAGGTGTTCGAGTGTTCGAACCCTAAGGCATGCGAAATGGTAAGTAAACACCGTATTTACATATCTGTCATCATGCAGCAGAATCCGTATAGGTGTTCTAGTGTTTGAAGCCTAATGCATGACAAATGGTATGTAAACACCGTATTTACATATCTGCCATCATGCAGGGAAATCCGTATAGGTGTTCGAGTGTTCGAACCCTAAGGGATGAGAAATGGTAAGTAAACACCGTATTTACATATCTGTCATCATGCCGGAGAATCCGTATAGGTGTTCTAGTGTTTGAAGCCTAATGCATGACAAATGGTAAGTAAACACCGTATTTACATATCAGCCACCATGCAGGAGAATCCGTATAGACGTTCGAGTGTTCGAACCCTAATGAATGAGAAATGGTAAGTAAACACCGTATTTATATATCTGCCATCATGCAGGAGAATCCGTCTAGGTGTTCTAGTGTTTGAAGCCTAATGCATGACAAATGGTAAGTAAACACCGTATTTACATATGTGCCACCATGCAGTAGAATCTGTATAGGTGTTCGAGTGTTCGAACCCTAATGCATGAGAAATAGTAAGTAAACACCGTATTTACATATCTGCCATTATGCAGGAGAATCCGTATAGGTGTTCGAGTGTTCGAACGCTAATGCCCGAGAAATGGTAAGGAAACACCGTATCTACATCTCTGCCGGCACGTAGGAGAATCCGTATAGGTGTTCGAGTGTTCGAGCCCCAATGCATGAGAAATGGTAAGTAAACACCGTATTTACATATCTGCCATCGTGCAGGAGAATCCGTAGAGGTGTTCCAGTGTTTGAAGCCTAATGCAAGACAACTGGTAAGTAAACACCGTATTTACATATCTGCCACCATGCAGGAGAATACGTACAGGTGTTCGAGTGTTCGGACCCTAATGCATGAGAAATGGTAAGTAAATACCGTATTTACATATATGCCATCATGCAGGAGAATCCGTATAAGTGTTCCAGTGTTTGAAGCCTAATGCATGACAAATGGTAAGTAAACACCGTATTTACATATTTGCCACCATGCAGGAGAATCCGTAGAGGTGTTCGAGTGTTCGAAGCCTAATGCATGAGAAATGGTAAGTAAACACCGTATTTACATATCTGCCACTATGCAGGAGAATCTGTATAGGTGTTCGAGTGTTTGAACCCTAATGCATGAGAAATGGTAAGTAAACACCGTATTTACAAATCTGCCATCATGCTGGGGAATCCGTATAGGTATTCTGGTGCTTGAAGCGTTATGTAAGAGAAATGGTAAGTAAACACCGTATTTACATATTTGCCACCATGCAGGAGAATCTGTATAGTTGTTCGAGTGTTCGAACCCTAATGCATGAGAAATGGTAACTAAACACCGTATTTACATATCTGCCACTATGCAGGAGAATCCGTATAGGTTTTCCAGTGTTTGAAGCCTAATGCATGACAAATGGTAACTAAATACCGTATTTACATATCTGCCATCATGCAGGATAATCCGTATAGGTGTTCTAGTGTTGGAAGCCTAATGCATGACAAATAGTAAGTAAACACCGTATTTACGTATCTGCCACCATGCGGTAGAATCTGTGTAGGTGTTCGAGTGTTCGAACCCTAATGTATGTGAAATAGTAAGTAAACACCGTATTTACATATCTGCCATCATGCAGGAGAATCCGTATAGGTGTTCGAGTGTTCGAACGCTAATGCACGAGAAATGGTTAGTAAACACCGTATTTACATATCTGCCATCACGCAGGAGAATCCATATAGGTGTTCTAGTGTGTTTAAGCCTAATGCATGACAAATGGTAAGTAAACATCGTATTTACATATCTGCCACCATGCAGGAGAAGCCGTATAGGTGTTCGAGTGTTCGAACCCTAATGCATGAGAAATGGTAAGTAAACACCGTATTTACATATCTGTCATCATGTAGGAGAATCCGTATAGTTGTTCTAGTGTTTGAAGCCTAATGCATGACGAATGGTAAGTAAACACCGTATTTACATATCTGCCATCACGCAGGAGAATCCGTATAGGTGTTCGAGTGTTCGAACCGTAATGCATTAGAAATGGTAAGTAAACACCGTATTTATACATCTGCCATCAGGCAGGAGAATCCGTATAGGTGTTCGAGTGTTCGAACCCTAATGCATGAGAAATTGGAAGTAAACACCGTATTTACATATCTGCCATCATGTAGGAGAATCCGTATAGGTGTTCCAGTGTTTGAGGCCTAATGCATGAAAAATGGTAAGTAAACACCGTATTAACATATCAGCCATCATGCAGGAGAATCCGTATAGGTGTTCTAGTGTTCGAAGCCTAATGCATGACAAAGTGTAAGTAAACACCGTATTTACATATCTGCCACCATGCAGGAGAATCCGTATAGGTGTTCGAGTGTTCGAACCCTAATGCATGAGAAATGGTAAGTAAACCACGTATTAACATATCTGCCATCATGCAGGAGAAACCGCATAGGTGTTCTAGTGTTTGAAGCCTAATGCATGACAAATGGTAAGTAAACACCGTATTTAAATATCTGCCACCATGCCGGAAAATCCGTATAGGTGTTCGAGTGTTCGAACCCTAATGCATGACAAATGGTAAGTAAACACCGTATTTACATATCTGCCATTATGCAGGAGAATCCGTATAGGTGTTCGAGTGTTCGAACCCTAATGCATGAGAAATGGTAAGTAAACATCGTATTTACATATATGTCATCATGCCGGAGAATCCGTATAGGTGTTCCAGTGTTTGAAGCCTAATACAAGACAAATGGTAAGTAAACACCGTATTTACATATCTGCCACCATACAGGAGAATACGTACTGGTGTTCGAGTGTTCGAACCCTAATGCATGAGAAATGGTAAGTAAACACCGTATTTACATATATGCCATTATGCAGGAGAATCCGTATAGGTGTTCCAGTGTTTGAAGCCTAATGCATGACAAATGGTAAGTAAACACCATATTTACATACCTGCCACCTTGCAGGAAAATCCGTAGAGGTGTTCGAGTGTTCGAAGCCTAATGCCTGAGAAATGGTAAGTAAACACCGTATTTACTTATCTGTAATAGTTCCCCCCTCCTTTGGGGGGGGGGCAGCGTGAGATTCTTTGCATTACCTGGGGTATGCCCCTTGTACATGTGTAAACTTCTGTCTTTAATTTATGAATTACCCACCCAAAAAAAAAAAAAAACCGTATTTACATATCTGCCACTATGTAGGAGAATCCGTGTAGGTGTTCGTGTGTTCGAACCCTAATGCGTGAGAAATGGTAAGTAAACACCGTATTTACATATTTGCCTCCATGCAGGAGAATCATTATAGATGTTCGAGTGTTCGAACCCTAATGCATGAGAAATGGTAAGTAAACACCGTATTTACATATCTGCCACTATGTAGGAGAATCCGTTTAGGTTTTCCAGTGTTTGAAGCCTAATGCATGACAAATGGTAACTAAACACCGTATTTACATATCTGCCATCATGCAGGTGAATCCGTACAGGTGTTCTAGTGTTGGAAGCCTAATGCATGACAAATGGTAAGTAAACACCGTATTTACATATCTGCCACCATGCAGTAGAATCTGTATAGGTGTTCGAGTGTTCGAACCCTAATGCATGAGAAATAGTAAGTAAACATCGTATTTACATATCTGCCATCATGCAGGAGAATCCGTATAGGTGTTCTAGTGTTTGAAGCCTAATACAAGACAAATGGTAAGTAAATACCGTATTTACATATCTGCCACCATGCAGGAGAATACGTACTGGTGTTCGAGTGTTCGAACCCTAATGCATGAGAAATGGTAAGTAAATACCGTATTTACATATATGCCATCATGCAGGAGAATCCGTATAGGTGTTCCAGTGTTTGAAGCCTAATGCATGACAAATGGTAAGTAAACACCGTATTTACATACCTGCCACCATGCAGGAGAATCCGTAGAGGTGTTCGAGTGTTCGAAGCCTAATGCATGAGAAATGGTAAGTAAACACCGTATTTACTTATCTGTAATAGTTCCCCCCTCCTTTGGGAGGGGGGGCAGCGTGAGATTCTTTGTATTACCTGGGGTATGCCCCTTGTAAATGTGTAAACTTCTGTCTTTAATTTATGACTTACCCACCCAAAAAAAAAAAAAAATCCGTATTTACATATCTGCCACTATGTAGGAGAATCCGTATAGGTGTTCGTGTGTTCGAACCCTAATGCATGAGAAATGGTAAGTAAACACCGTATTTACATATTTGCCATCATGCAGGAGAATCATTATAGATGTTCGAGTGTTCGAACCCTAATGCATGACAAATGGTAACTAAACACCGTATTTACATATCTGCCATCATGCAGGTGAATCCGTACAGGTGTTCTAGTGTTGGAAGCCTAATGCATGACAAATGGTAAGTAAACACCGTATTTACATGTCTGCCACCATGTAGTAGAATCTGTATAGGTGTTCCAGTATTCGAACCCTAATGCATGAGAAATAGTAAGTAAACACCGTATTTACATATCTGCCATCATGCAGGAGAATCCGTATAGGTGTTTGAGTGTTCGAACGCTAATGCACGAGAAATGGTAAGTAAACACCGTATTTACATATCTGCCATCACGCAGGAGAATCCGTATAGGTGTTCTAGTGTTTTAAGCCTAATGCCTCACAAATGGTAAGTAAACACCGTATTTACATATCTGCACCATGCAGGAGAATCCGTATAGGGGTTCGAGTGTTCGAACCCTAATGCATGAGAAATGGTAAGTAAACACCGTATTTACATATCTGTCATCATGTAGGAGAATCCGTATAGTTGTTCTAGTGTTTGAAGCCTAATGCATGACAAATGGTAAGTAAACACCGTATTTACATATCTGTCATAACGCAGGAGAATCCGTATAGGTGTTCGAGTGTTCGAACCCTATTGCATTAGAAATGGTAAGTAAACACCGTATTTATACATCTGCCATCATGCAGGAGAATCCGTATAGGTGTACTAGTGTTTGAAGCCTAATGCATGACAAATGGTAAGTAAACACCGTATTTACATATCTGCTATCATGCAGGAGAATCCGTATAGGAGTTCTAGTGTTTGAAGCCTAATGCATGACAAATGGCAAGTAAACACCGTATTTACATATCTGCCATCATGCAGGAGAATCCGTATAGGTCTTCTAGTGATTGAAGCCTAATGCATGACAAATGGTAAGTAAACACCGTATTTACATATCTGCCACCATGCAGGAGAATACCTATAGGTGTTCAAGTTTTCGAACCCTATTGCATGAGAATTGGTAAGTAAACACCGTATTTACATATCGACCATCATGCAAGAGAATCCGTATAAGTGTTCGAGTGTTCGAACACTAATGCATGAGAAATGGTTAGTAAACACTATATTTACATATCTGCCATCATGCAGGAGAATCCGTGTGGGTCTTCTGCTGATTGAAGCCAAATGCATGACAAAAGGTAAGTAAACACTGTATTTACATATCTGCCACCATGCAGGAGAATACGTATAGGTGTTCGAGTGTTCGAACCCTAATGCATGTGAAATGGTAAGTAAACACCGTATTTACATATCCGCCACTATGGAGGAGAATCCGTATAGGTGTTCGAGTGTTCGAACCCTAATGCATGAGAAATGGTAAGTAAACACCGTATTTACATATCTGCCATCATACAGGAGAATCCGTATAGGTGTTCTAGTGTTTGAAACGTAATGCAAGAGAAATGGTAAGTCAACACTGTATTTACATATCTGCCACCATGCAGGAGAATCTGTATAGGTGTTCGAGTGTTCGAACCCTAATGCGTGAGAAAAATGGTAAGTAAACACCGTATTTACATATGTGCCATCATGCCGGAGAATCCGTAAAGGTGTTCGAGTGTTTGAAGCCTAATGCATGACAAATGGTAAGTAAACACTGTATTTACATATCTGCCATCATGTAGGGGAATCCTTATAGGTGTTCTAGTGTTTGAAGCCTAATGCATGACAAATGGTAAGTAAACACCGTATTTACACATCTTCCACCATGCAGGAGAATTCGTATAGGTGTTCGAGTGTTCGAACCCTAATGCATGAGAAATAGCAAGTAAACACTGTATTTACATATCTGCGATCATGCAGGAGAATCCGTATAGGTGTTTGAGTATTCGAATGCTAATGCATGAGAAACGGAAAGTAAACACCGTATTTACATTTTTGCCACCACACAGGAGAATCCGTATAGGTGTTCTAGTGTTTGAATCCTATTGCATGACAAATGGTAAGTAAAGCCCGTATTTACATATCTGCCACCATGCAGGAGAATACGTGTAGGTGTTCGACTGTTCGAACCCTAATGCATGAGAAATGGTAAGTAAACACCGTATTTGCATATCTGCCATCATGGAGGGAAATCCGTATAGGTGTTCGAGTGTTCGAACCCCAAGGCATGAGAAATGGTAAGTAAACACCGTATTTACATATCTGTCATCATGCAGGAGAATCCGTATCGGTGTTCTAGTGTTTGAAGCCTAATGCATGACAAATGGTATGTAAACACCGTATTTACATATCTGCCATCATGCAGGGAAATCCGTATAGGTGTTCGAGTGTTCGAACCCTAAGGCATGAGAAATGGAAAGTAAATACCGTATTTACATATCTGTCATCATGCAGGAGAATCCGTATAGGTGTTCTAGTGTTTGAAGCCTAATGCATGACAAATGGTAAGTAAACACCGTATTTACATATCAGCCACCATGCAGGAGAATCCGTATAGGCGTTCGAGTGTTCGAACCCTAATGAATGAGAAATTGTAAGTAAACACCGTCGTTATATATCTGCCATCATGCAGGAGAATCCGTCCAGGTGTTCTAGTGTTTGAAGCCTAATGCATGACAAATGGTAAGTAAACACCGTATTTACATATGTGCCACCATGCAGTAGAATCTGTATAGGTGTTCGAGTGTTCGAACCCTAATGCATGAGAAATAGTAAGTAAACACCGTATTTACATATCTGCCATTATGCAGGAGAATCCGTATAGGTGTTCGAGTGTTCGAACGCTAATGCCCGAGAAATGGTAAGGAAACACCGTATCTACATATCTGCCAGCACGCAGTAGAATCCGTATAGGTGTTCGAGTGTTCGAGCTCTAATGCATGAGAAATGGTAAGTAAACACCGTATTTACATATCTGCCATCATGCAGGAGAATCCGTAGAGGTGTTCCAGTGTTTGAAGCCTAATGCAAGACAACTGGTAAGTAAACACCGTATTTACATATCTGCCACCATGCAGGAGAATACGTACAGGTGTTCGAGTGTTCGGACCCTAATGCATGAGAAATGGTAAGTAAATACCGTATTTACATATATGCCATCATGCAGGAGAATCCGTATAGGTGTTCCAGTGTTTGAAGCCTAATGCATGACAAATGGTAAGTAAACACCGTATTTACATATTTGCCACCATGCAGGAGAATCCGTAGAGGTGTTCGAGTGTTCGAAGCCTAATGCATGAGAAATGGTAAGTAAACACCGTATTTACATATCTGCCACTATGCAGGAGAATCTGTATAGGTGTTCGAGTGTTTGAACCCTAATGCACGAGAAATAGTAAGTAAACACCGTATTTACAAATCTGCCATCATGCTGGGGAATTCGTATAGGTATTCTAGTGCTTGAAGCGTTATGTAAGAGAAATGGTAAGTAAACACCGTATTTACATATTTGCCACTATGCAGGAGAATCCGTATAGGTTTTCCAGTGTTTGAAGCCTAATGCATGACAAATGGTAACTAAATACCGTATTTACATATCTGCCATCATGCAGGATAATCCGTATAGGTGTTCTAGTGTTGGAAGCCTAATGCATGACAAATAGTAAGTAAACACCGTATTTACGTATCTGCCACCATGCAGTAGAATCTGTATAGGTGTTCGAGTGTTCGAACCCTAATGTATGTGAAATAGTAAGTAAACACCGTATTTACATATCTGCCATCATGGAGGAGAATCCGTATAGGTGTTCGAGTGTTCGAACGCTAATGCACGAGAAATGGTTAGTAAAAACCGTATTTACATATCTGCCATCACGCAGGAGAATCCATATAGGTGTTCTAGTGTTTTAAGCCTAATGCATGACAAATGGTAAGTAAACATCGTATTTACATATCTGCCACCATGCAGGAGAATCCGTATAGGTGTTCGAGTGTTCGAACCCTAATGCATGAGAAATGGTAAGTAAACACCGTATTTACATATCCGTCATCATGTAGGAGAATCCGTATAGTTGTTCTAGTGTTTGAAGCCTAATGCATGACGAATGGTAAGTAAACACCGTATTTACATGTCTGCCATCACGCAGGAGAATCCGTATAGGTGTTCGAGTGTTCGAACCGTAATGCATTAGAAATGGTAAGTAAACACCGTATTTATACATCTGCCATCAGGCAGGAGAATCCGTATAGGTGTTCGAGTGTTCGAACCCTAATGCATGAGAAATTGGAAGTAAACACCGTATTTACATATCTGCCATCATGTAGGAGAATCCGTATAGGTGTTCCAGTGTTTGAAGCCTAATGCCTGAAAAATGGTAAGTAAACACCGTATTAACATATCAGCCATCATGCAGGAGAATCCGTATAGGTGTTCTAGTGTTCGAAGCCTAATGCATGACAAAGTGTAAGTAAACACCGTATTTACATATCTGCCACCATGCAGGAGAATCCGTATAGGTGTTTGAGTGTCCGAACCCTAATGCATGAGAAATGCTAAGTAAAAACCGTATTAACATATCTGCCATCATGCAGGAGAAACCGCATAGGTGTTCTAGTGTTTGAAGCCTAATGCATGACAAATGGTAAGTAAACACCGTATTTAAATATCTGCCACCATGCCGGAAAATCCGTACAGGTGTTCGAGTGTTCGAACCCTAATGCATGACAAATGGTAAGTAAACACCGTATTTACATATCTGCCATTATGCAGGAGAATCCGTATAAGTGTTCGAGTGTTCGAACCCTAATGCATGAGAAATGGTAAGTAAACATCGTATTTACATATCAGCCATCATGCAGGAGAATCCGTATAGGTGTTCCAGTGTTTGAAGCCTAATACAAGACAAATGGTAAGTAAACACCGTATTTACATATCTGCCACCATGCAGGGGAATACGTACTGGTGTTCGAGTGTTCGAACCCTAGTGCATGAGAAATGGTAAGTAAACACCGTATTTACATATATGCCATAATGCAGGAGAATCCGTATAGGTGTTCCAGTGTTTGAAGCCTAATGCATGACAAATGGTAAGTAAACACCATATTTACATACCTGCCACCTTGCAGGAGAATCCGTAGAGGTGTTCGAGTGTTCGAAGCCTAATGCATGAGAAATGGTAAGTAAACACCGTATTTACTTATCTGTAATAGTTCCCCCCTCCTTTGGGGGGGGCAGCGTGAGATTCTTCGTATTACCTGGGGTATGCCCCTTGTAAATGTGTAAACTTCTGTCTTTAATTTATGACTTACCCACCCAAAAAAAAAAAAAAAACCGTATTTACATATCTGCCACTATGTAGGAGAATCCGTATAGGTGTTCGTGTGTTCGAACCCTAATGCGTGAGAAATGGTAAGTAAACACCGTATTTACATATTTGCCACCATGCAGGAGAATCATTATAGATGTTCGAGTGTTCGAACCCTAATGCATGAGAAATGGTAAGTAAACACCGTATTTACATATCTGCCACTATGCAGGAGAATCCGTTTAGGTTTTCCAGTGTTTGAAGCCTAATGCATGACAAATGGTTACTAAACACCGTATTTACGTATCTGCCATCATGCAGGTGAAACCGTACAGGTGTTCTAGTGTTGGAAGCCTAATGCATGACAAATGGTAAGTAAACACCGTATTTACATATCTGCCACCATGCAGTAGAATCTGTATAGGTGTTCGAGTGTTCGAACCCTAATGCATGAGAAATAGTAAGTAAACATCGTATTTACATATCTGCCATCATGCAGGAGAATCCGTATAGGTGTTCTAGTGTTTGAAGCCTAATACAAGACAAATGGTAAGTAAACACCGTATTTACATATCTGCCATCATGCAGGAGAATACGTACTGGTGTTCGAGTGTTCGAACCCTAATGCATGAGAAATGGTAAGTAAACACCGTATTTACATATATGCCATCATGCAGGAGAATCCGTATAGGTGTTCCAGTGTTTGAAGCCTAATGCATGACAAATGGTAAGTAAACACCGTATTTACATACCTGCCACCATGCAGGAGAATCCGTAGAGGTGTTCGAGTGTTCGAAGCCTAATGCATGAGAAATGGTAAGTAAACACCGTATTTACTTATCTGTAATAGTTCCCCCCTCCTTTGGGGGTGGGCAGCGTGAGATTCTTTGTATTACCTGGGGTATGCCCCTTGTAAATGTGTAAACTTCTGTCTTTAATTTATGACTTACCCACCCAAAAAAAAAAACAAACCGTATTTATATATCTGCCACTATGTAGGAGAATCCGTATAGGTGTTCGTGTGTTCGAACCCTAATGCATGAGAAATGGTAAGTAAACACCGTATTTACATATTTGCCATCATGCAGGAGAATCATTATAGATGTTCGAGTGTTCGAACCCTAATGCATGACAAATGGTAACTAAACACCGTATTTACATATCTGCCATGATGCAGGTGAATCCGTACAGGTGTTCTAGTGTTGGAAGCCTAATGCATGACAAATGGTAAGTCAACACCGTATTTACATATCTGCCACCATGTAGTAGAATCTGTATAGGTGTTCGAGTATTCGAACCCTAATGCATGAGAAATAGTAAGTAAACACCGTATTTACATATCTGCCATCATGCAGGAGAATCCGTATAGGTGTTCGAGTGTTCGAACGCTAATGCACGAGAAATGGTAAGTAAACACCATATTTACATATTTGCCATCACGCAGGAGAATCCGTATAGGTGTTCTAGTGTTTTAAGCCTAATGCCTCACAAATGGTAAGTAAACACCGTATTTACATATCTGCCACCATGCAGGAGAATCCGTATAGGTGTTCGAGTGTTCGAACCCTAATGCATGAGAAATGGTAAGTAAACACCGTATTTACATATCTGTCATCATGTAGGAGAATCCGTATAGTTGTTCTATTGTTTGAAGCCTAATGCATGACAAATGGTAAGTAAACACCGTATTTACATATCTGTCATAACGCAGGAGAATCCGTATAGGTGATCGAGTGTTCGAACCCTATTGCATTAGAAATGGTAAGTAAACACCGTATTTATACATCTGCCATCATGCAAGAGAATCCGTATAGGTGTACTAGTGTTTGAAGCCTAATGCATGACAAATGGTAAGTAAACACCGTATTTACATATCTGCCATCATCCAGGAGAATCCGTATAGGAGTTCTAGTGTTTGAAGCCTAATGCATGACAAATGGCAAGTAAACACCGTATTTACATATCTGCTATCATGCAGGAGAATCCGTATAGGTCTTCTAGTGATTGAAGCCTAATGCATGACAAATGGTAAGTAAACACTGTATTTACATATCTGCCACCATGCAGGAGGATACCTATAGGTGTTCAAGTTTTCGAACCCTATTGCATGAGAATTGGTAAGTAAACACCGTATTTACATATCTACCATCATGCAAGAGAATCCGTATAGGTGTTCGAGTGTTCGAACCCTAATGCATGAGAAATGGTTAGTAAACACTATATTTACATATTAAGGCATGAGAAATGGTAAGTAAACACCGTATTTACATATCTGTCATCATGCAGGAGAATCCGTATCGGTGTTCTAGTGTTTGAACCCTAATGCATGACAAATGGTATGTAAACACCGTATTTACATATCTGCCATCATGCAGGGAAATCCGTATAGATGTTCGAGTGTTCGAACCCTAAGGCATGAGAAATGGTAAGTAAACACCGTATTTACATATCTGTCATCATGCAGGAGAATCCGTATAGGTGTTCTAGTGTTTGAAGCCTAATGCATGACAAATGGTAAGTAAACACCGTATTTACATATCAGCCACCATGCAGGAGAATCCGTATAGGCGTTCGAGTGTTCGAACCCTAATGAATGAGAAATTGTAAGTAAACACCGTATTTATATATCTGCCATCATGCAGGAGAATCCGTCTAGGTGTTCTAGTGTTTGAAGCCTAATGCATGACAAATGGTAAGTAAACACCGTATTTACATATGTGCCACCATGCAGTAGAATCTGTATAGGTGTTCGAGTGTTCGAACCCTAATGCATGAGAAATAGTAAGTAAACACCGTATTTACATATCTGCCATTATGCAGGAGAATCCATATAGGTGTTCGAGTGTTCGAACGCTAATGCCCGAGAAATGGTAAGGAAACACCGTATCTACATATCTGCCAGCACGCAGTAGAATCCGTATAGGTGTTCGAGTGTTCGAGCTCTAATGCATGAGAAATGGTAAGTAAACACCGTATTTACATATCTGCCATCATGCAGGAGAATCCGTAGAGGTGTTCCAGTGTTTGAAGCCTAATGCAAGACAACTGGTAAGTAAACACCGTATTTACATATCTGCCACCATGCAGGAGAATACGTACAAGTGTTCGAGTGTTCGGACCCTAATGCATGAGAAATGGTAAGTAAATACCGTATTTACATATATGCCATCATGCAGGAGAATCCGTATAGGTGTTCCAGTGTTTGAAGCCTAATGCATGACAAATGGTAAGTAAACACCATATTTACATATTTGCCACCATGCAGGAGAATCCGTAGAGGTGTTCGAGTGTTCGAAGCCTAATGCATGAGAAATGGTAAGTAAACACCGTATTTACATATCTGCCACTATGCAGGAGAATCTGTATAGGTGTTCGAGTGTTTGAACCCTAATGCACGAGAAATGGTAAGTAAACACCGTATTTACAAATCTGCCATCATGCTGGGGAATTCGTATAGGTATTCTGGTGCTTGAAGCGTTATGTAAGAGAAATGGTAAGTAAACACCGTATTTACATATTTGCCACCATGCAGGAGAATCTGTATAGTTGTTCGAGTGTTCGAACCCTAATGCATGAGAAATGGTAAGTAAACACCGTATTTACATAGCTGCCACTATGCAGGAGAATCCGTATAGGTTTTCCAGTGTTTGAAGCCTAATGCATGACAAATGGTAACCAAATACCGTATTTACATATCTGCCATCATGCAGGATAATCCGTATAGGTGTTCTAGTGTTGGAAGCCTAATGGATGACAAATAGTAAGTAAACACCGTACTTACGTATCTGCCACCATGCAGTAGAATCTGTATAGGTGTTCGAGTGTTCGAACCCTAATGTATGTGAAATAGTAAGTAAACACCGTATTTACATATCTGCCATCATGGAGGAGAATCCGTATAGGTGTTCGAGTGTTCGAACGCTAATGCACGAGAAATTGTTAGTAAACACCGTATTTACATATCTGCCATCACGCAGGAGAATCCATATAGGTGTTCTAGTGTTTTAAGCCTAATGCATGACAAATGGTAAGTAAACATCGTATTTACATATCTGCCACCATGCAGGAGAATCCGTATAGGTGTTCGAGTGTTCGAACCCTAATGCATGAGAAATGGTAAGTAAACACCGTATTTACATATCTGTCATCATGTAGGAGAATCCGTATAGTTGTTCTAGTGTTTGAAGCCTAATGCATGACGAATGGTAAGTAAACACCGTATTTACATATCTGCCATCACGCAGGAGAATCCGTATAGGTGTTCGAGTGTTCGAACCGTAATGCATTAGAAATGGTAAGTAAACACCGTATTTATACATCTGCCATCAGGCAGGAGAATCCGTATAGGTGTTCGAGTGTTCGAACCCTAATGCATGAGAAATTGGAAGTAAACACCGTATTTACATATCTGCCATCATGTAGGAGAATCCGTATAGGTGTTCCAGTGTTTGAAGCCTAATGCATGAAAAATGGTAAGTAAACACCGTATTAACATATCAGCCATCATGCTGGAGAATCCGTATAGGTGTTCTAGTGGTCGAAGCCTAATGCATGACAAAGTGTAAGTAAACACCGTATTTACATATCTGCCACCATGCAGGAGAATCCGTATAGGTGTTCGAGTGTTCGAACCCTAATGCATGAGAAATGCTAAGTAAAAACCGTATTAACATATCTGCCATCATGCAGGAGAAACCGCATAGGTGTTCTAGTGTTTGAAGCCTAATGCATGACAAATGGTAAGTAAACACCGTATTTAAATATCTGCCACGATGCCGGAAAATCCGTATAGGTGTTCGAGTGTTCGAACCCTAATGCATGACAAATGGTAAGTAAACACCGTATTTACATATCTGCCATTATGCAGGAGAATCCGTATAAGTGTTCGAGTGTTCGAACCCTAATGCCTGAGAAATGGTAAGTAAACATCGTATTTACATATCTGCCATCATGCAGGAGAATCCGTATAGGTGTTCCAGTGTTTGAAGCCTAATACAAGACAAATGGTAAGTAAACACCGTATTTACATATCTGCCACCATGCAGGAGAATACGTACTGGTGTTCGAGTGTTCGAACCCTAATGCATGAGAAATGGTAAGTAAACACCGTATTTACATATATGCCATCATGCAGGAGAATCCGTATAGGTGTTCCAGTGTTTGAAGCCTAATGCACGACAAATGGTAAGTAAACACCATATTTACATACCTGCCACCTTGCAGGAGAATCCGTAGAGGTGTTCGAGTGTTCGAAGCCTAATGCATGAGAAATGGTAAGTAAACACCGTATTTACTTACCTGTAATAGTTCCCCCCTCCTTTGGGGGGGCAGCGTGAGATTCTTCGTATTACCTGGGGTATGCCCCTTCAAAATGTGTAAACTTCTGTCTTTAATTTATGACTTACCCACCCAAAAAAAAAAAAAAACCGTATTTACATATCTGCCACTATGTAGGAGAATCCGTACAGGAGTTCGTGTGTTCGAACCCTAATGCGTGAGAAATGGTAAGTAAACACCGTATTTACATATTTGCCACCATGCAGGAGAATCATTATAGATGTTCGAGTGTTCGAACCCTAATGCATGAGAAATGGTAAGTAAACATCGTATTTACATATCTGCCACTATGCAGGAGAATCCATTTAGGTTTTCCAGTGTTTGAAGCCTAATGCGTGACAAATGGTAACTAAACACCGTATTTACATATCTGCCATCATGCAGGTGAATCCGTACAGGTGTTCTAGTGTTGGAAGCCTAATGCATGACAAATGGTAAGTAAACACCGTATTTACAAATCTGCCACCATGCAGTAGAATCTGTATAGGTGTTCGAGTGTTCGAACCCTAATGCATGAGAAATAGTAAGTAAATATCGTATTTACATATCTGCCATCATGCAGGAGAATCCGTATAGGTGTTCTAGTGTTTGAAGCCTAATACAAGACAAATGGTAAGTAAACACCGTATTTACATATCTGCCACCATGCAGGAGAATACGTACTGGTGTTCGAGTGTTCGAACCCTAATGCATGAGAAATGGTAAGTAAACACCGTATTTACATATATGCCATCATGCAGGAGAATCCGTATAGGTGTTCCAGTGTTTGAAGCCTAATACATGACAAATGGTAAGTAAACACCGTATTTACATACCTGCCACCATGCAGGAGAATCCGTAGAGGTGTTCGAGTGTTCGAAACCTAATGCATGAGAAATGGTAAGTAAACACCGTATTTACTTATCTGTAATAGTTCCCCCCTCCTTTGGGGGGGGGGCAGCGTGAGATTCTTTGTATTACCTGGGGTATGCCCCTTGTAAATGTGTAAACTTCTGTCTTTAATTTATGACTTACCCACCCAAAAAAAAAAAAAAAAACCGTATTTACATATCTACCACTATGTAGGAGAATCCGTATAGGTGTTCGTGTGTTCGAACCCTAATGGATGAGAATTGGTAAGTAAACACCGTATTTACATATTTGCCATCATGCAGGAGAATCATTATAGATGTTCGAGTGTTCGAACCCTAATGCATGACAAATGGTAACTAAACACCGTATTTACATATCTGCCACCATGCAGGTGAATCCGTACAGGTGTTCTAGTGTTGGAAGACTAATGCATGACAAATGGTAAGTAAACACCGTATTTACATATCTGCCACCATGTAGTAGAATCTGTATAGGTGTTCGAGTATTCGAACCCTAATGCATGAGAAATAGTAAGTAAACACCGTATTTACATATCTGCCATCATGCAGGAGAATCCGTATAGGTGTTCGAGTGTTCGAACGCTAATGCACGAGAAATCGTAAGTAAACACCGTATTTACATATCTGCCATCACGCAGGAGAATCCGTATAGGTGTTCTAGTGTTTTAAGCCTAATGCCTCACAAATGGTAAGTAAACACCGTATTTACATATCGGCCACCATGCAGGAGAATCCGTATAGGTGTTCGAGTGTTCGAACCCTAATGCATGAGAAATGGTAAGTAAACACCGTATTTACATATCTGTCATCATGTAGGAGAATCCGTATATTTGTTCTAGTGTTTGAAGCCTAATGCATGACAAATGGTAAGTAAACACCGTATTTACATATCTGTCATAACGCAGGAGAATCCGTATAGGTGTTCGAGTGTTCGAACCCTATTGCATTAGAAATGGTAAGTAAACACCGTATTTATACATCTGCCATCATGCAGGAGAATCCGTATAGGTGCACTAGTGTTTGAAGCCTAATGCATGACAAATGGTAAGTAAACACCGTATTTACATATCTGCCATCATGCAGGAGAATCCGTATAGGAGTTCTAGTGTTTGAAGCCTAATGCATGACAAATGGCAAGTAAACACCGTATTTACATATCTGCCGTCATGCAGGAGAATCCGTATAGGTCTTCTAGTGATTGAAGCCTAATGCATGACAAATGGTAAGTAAACACTGTATTTACATATCTGCCACCACGCAGGAGAATACCTATAGGTGTTCAAGTTTTCGAACCCTATTGCATGAGAATTGGTAAGTAAACACCGTATTTACATATCTACCATCATGCAAGAGAATCCGTATAGGTGTTCGAGTGTTCGAACCCTAATGCATGAGAAATGGTTCGTAAACACTATATTTACATATCTGCCATCATGCATGAGAGTCCGTATAGGTCTTCTACTGATTGAAGCCAAATGCATGACAAAACGTAAGTAAACACTGTATTTACATATCTGCCACCATGCAGGAGAATACGTATAGGTGTTCGAGTGTTCGAACCCTAATGCATGTGAAATGGTAAGTAAACACCGTATTTACATATCCGCCACTACGGAGGAGAATCCGTATAGGTGTTCGAGTGTTCGAACCCTAATGCATGAGAAATGGTAAGTAAACACCGTATTTACATATCTGCCATCATACAGGAGAATCCGTATAGGTGTTCTAGTGTTTGATGCGTAATGCAAGACAAATGGTAAGTCAACACTGTATTTACATATCTGCCACCATGCAGGAGAATCTGTATAGGTGTTCGAGTGTTCGAACCCTAATGCGTGAGAAAAATGGTAAGTAAACACCGTATTTACATATCTGCCATCATGCAGGAGAATCCGTAAAGGTGTTCGAGTGTTTGAAGCCTAATGCATGAGAAATGGTAAGTAAACACTGTATTTACATATCTGCCATCATGTAGGGGAATCCTTATAGGTGTTCTAGTGTTTGAAGCCTAATGCATGACAAATGGTAAGTAAACACCGTATTTACACATCTTCCACCACGCAGAAGAATTCGTGTAGGTGTTCGAGTGTTCGAACCCTAATGCATGAGAAATAGCAAGTAAACACTGTATTTACATATCTGCGATCATGCAGGAGGATCCGTATAGGTGTTTGAGTATTCGAATGCTAATGCATGAGAAACGGAAAGTAAACACCGTATTTACATTTTTGCCATCACACAGGAGAATCCGTATAGGTGTTCTAGTGTTTGAATCCTAATGCATGACAAATGGTAAGTAAAGCCCGTATTTACATATCTGCCACCATGTAGGAGAATACGTGTAGGTGTTCGAGTGTTCGAACCCTAATGCATGAGAAATGGTAAGTAAACACCGTCTTTGCATATCTGCCGTCATGGAGGGAAATCCGTATAGGTGTTCGAGTGTTCGAACCCTAACGCATGAGAAATGGTAAGTAAACACCGTATTTATATATCTGTCAACATGCAGGAGAATCCGTATAGGTGTTCTAGTGTTTGAAGCCTAATGCATGACAAATGGTATGTAAACACCGTATTTACATATCTGCCATCATGCAGGGAAATCCGTATAGGTGTTCGAGTGTTCGAACCCTAAGGCATGAGAAATGGTAAGTAAACCCCGTATTTACATATCTGTCATCATGTAGGAGAATCCGTATAGGTGTTCTAGTGTTTGAAGCCTAATGCATGACAAATGGTAAGTAAACACCGTATTTACATATCAGCCACCATGCAGGAGAATCCATATAGGCGTTCGAGTGTTCGAACCCTAATGAATGAGAAATTGTAAGTAAACACCGTATTTATATATCTGCCATCATGCAGGAGAATCCGTCTAGGTGTTCTAGTGTTTGAAGCCTAATGCATGACAAAAGGTAAGTAAACACCGTATTTACATATGTGCCACCATGCAGTAGAATCTGTATAGGTGTTCGAGTGTTCGAACCCTAATGCATGAGAAATAGTAAGTAAACACCGTATTTACATATCTGCCATTATGCAGGAGAATCCGTATAGGTGTTCGAGTGTTCGAACGCTAATGCCCGAGAAATGGTAAGGAAACACCGTATCTACATATCTGCCAGCACGCAGGAGAATCCGTATAGGTGTTCGAGTGTTCGAGCCCTAATGCATGAGAAATGGTAAGTAAACACCGTATTTACATATCTGCCATCATGCAGGGGAATCCGTAGAGGTGTTCCAGTGTTTGAAGCCTAATGCAAGACAACTGGTAAGTAAACACCGTATTTACATATCTGCCACCATGCAGGAGAATACGTACAGGTGTTCGAGTGTTCGGACCCTCATGCATGAGAAATGGTAAGTAAATACCGTATTTACATATATGCCATCATGCAGGAGAATCCGTATAGGTGTTCCAGTGTTTGAAGCCTAATGCGTGGCAAATGGTAAGTAAACACCGTATTTACATATTTGCCACCATGCAGGAGAATCCGTAGAGGTGTTCGAGTGTTCGAAGCCTAATGCATGAGAAATGGTAAGTAAACACCGTATTTACATATCTGCCACTATGCAGGAGAATCTGTATAGGTGTTCGAGTGTTTGAACCCTAATGCATGAGAAATGGTATGTAAACACCTATTTACAAATCTGCCATCATGCTGGGGAATCCGTATAGGTATTCTGGTGCTTGAAGCGTTATGTAAGAGAAATGGTAAGTAAACACCGTATTTACATATTTGCCACCATGCAGGAGAATCTGTATAGTTGTTCGAGTGTTCGAACCCTAATGCATGAGAAATGGTAAGTAAACACCGTATTTACATAGCTGCCACTATGCAGGAGAATCCGTATAGGTTTTCCAGTGTTTGAAGCCTAATGCTTGACAAATGGTAACTAAATACCGTATTTACATATCTGCCATCATGCAGGATAATCCGTATAGGTGTTCTAGTGTTGGAAGCCTAATGCATGACAAATAGTAAGTAAACACCGTATTTACGTATCTGCCACCATGCAGTAGAATCTGTATAGGTGTTCGAGTGTTCGAACCCTAATGTATGTGAAATAGTAAGTAAACACCGTATTTACATATCTGCCATCATGCTGGAGAATCCGTATAGGTGTTCGAGTGTTCGAACGCTAATGCACGAGAAATGGTTAGTAAACACCGTATTTACATATCTGCCATCACGCAGGAGAATCCATATAGGTGTTCTAGTGTTTTAAGCCTAATGCATGACAAATGGTAAGTAAACATCGTATTTACATATCTGCCACCATGCAGGAGAATCCGTATAGGTGTTCGAGTGTTCGAACCCTAATGCATGAGAAATGGTAAGTAAACACCGTATTTACATATCTGTCATCATGTAGGAGAATCCGTATAGTTGTTCTAGTGTTTGAAGCCTAATGCATGACGAATGGTAAGTAAACACCGTATTTACATATCTGCCATCATGCAGGAGAATCCGTATAGGTGTTCGAGTGTTCGAACCGTAATGCATTAGAAATGGTAAGTAAACACCGTATTTATACATCTGCCATCAGGCAGGAGAATCCGTATAGGTGTTCTAGTGTTTGAAGCCTAATGCATGACAAATGGTAAGTAAACACTGTATTTACATATCTACCATCATGCAGGCGAATCCGTATAGGTGTTCTAGTGTTTGAAGCCTAATGCATGACAAATGGTAAGTAAACACCGTATTTACATATCTGGCACCATGCAGGAGAATCTGTATAGGTGTTCGAGTGTTCAAACCCTAATGCATTAGAAATGGTAAGTAAACACCGTATTTATACATCTGCCATCATGCAAGAGAATCCGTATAGGTGTTCTAGGGTTTGAAGCCTAATGCATGACAAATGGTAAGGAAACACCGTATTTACGGATTTTTCATAGGGGATTAGGTTGAGAGCTTCTCTCTCTAGAATTTAGAGAGAGAAAGCTCCCCTCCGTTGTTACCCATGTAGTATGGTTCAGATTATCTCCCTCACCCTTGAAGGAGAATGTGTTTCTGGGCAACCAGTTGTTTATGGCTTATTATTGCTAGCTCTATTGATCAGTTGTGCTTTGATTTGTCTTTTTTATTAAAGCAAGTCGTGTTTCTTTCGGTTTCTTGGAGGTCCGACACGTCAGTCTCACTCCGGCTATTTCTTATGGCTAGTTTTGGGGTGCTGCCTAAAGCTTGGTGTTAAGCTCAAGTGACCGTGGGTGTTTCATGCCGTTGCATCATGTTCTGGGTTGGGTTACCACCAGTGTGGTCGTCAATGGTTCGGCTCGGTGGGATGACTCACAGTTCAGTAAGGCTGAGCTCCATTTGGTTCCCTGCTTGTCGTCCGCGGTTTGGGTTGCCGGAGGTGTTGGGTCTTCCATGTCCATTCTTTGAAGATGGCTTCAACCATGGCAAGCTTGCTGCCAATGGGGTCGTGGTCTATGGGTTTTGCTCTGTTTATCATGGTGTGGGTTATCTATTTTTAGATACTACGTGCCGGTGTCGTTGTTGCTGCAGGGTGATGTTGCTGGCGGATGGTTCTTTTGTCCGTTGTTAATGGGCTTCTCTACGTGCTGGTTTTTGCTCCAGTGCCGTTTAGCTCTGTAAATTGAATTTTGGAGGAGATGAGTGGGGTCCACGCGCAGCATTGGTGTGTCGTGAATTGAGTTGCACCTGATAATTTGTTGATTTCAACTTTCCCGCCAATGTGTATGACAAGAAGGTAGTAATCTGAGTTGATTGGATGGTATCACATGAGAGAGAGATAGCCCACGGTTTTGTTACACTCAGCACATGGTTTTGCTGCTGGTTTTGACTCAAGGTGGGGCCAGTCTTTTGATAGGTGATCATGCTTTTGTTTTTGGTTATAATATATGTATTTAATATATATATATATTCGGGTACTGGTTGGCTTTGGGGCCCACGTGTTTTGCTTTTGCTGATGTAGTTTCTATTATATTGGTGGTTTTGAAGAGTGGACGGTGGGGCCCATTTGTTTGATTTAAAGGACTCATGTGGGTGCACATGGGTTTTGTATAGGCCGTGGGTTTTATGCTATTTGGCTGTGGGTTTTTATGGGCCCTCGGTGGCATTTTTAAATTGGTTTTATGGAGTGGGTGGGCCCACATTGGATATTTGATTTGTTTCGTGGGCTACGGGTTTTTTGGTGGGAGTTTAAAGGCCTGGGCAGCTAATGCCGAGTTTTGGGAGCGTGGAGTGGAATATGGCAGTGGGCAAATTTTTGGGGGCCGTGGGGCAGTCTGTGGGCCTCCGGTTTTGGTGCTCGTGGTCTTGTTTTAATTGAGTTATTTTGGATATTTTTGTATAATTTCTCTGTAGCGGATCTTTTATAGTTGATTATTTTGTGGTGATTGATCGTGTGATCCTCATGTGACTCGATATGAGGGTGGTTTTGAGCCATCTCCGCCAAGAGTGATTGAGGAGTCACTGCTTTGGGGAATAGTGATTCTATAACCAGCCGAGTTAGAGACTGGGAGATGAGCGGGAGGATAGCTACTGGTTTTCTGGTCGCTTCTTGTCTTCATGTGACCCGTCCTAATTGATCGTATTGCCACGCCTGCATGGAGTGCTGGTCACACTGCCGTGGGGTTTGAGGCTTGTGATCTACCAAGGAAGGGACTGGGGGATGTGATGATTGATCTCATGATTGTGTTGGCTGTGGATTGGTTTGTTGCTGAGGGGTTATTGTCTGTTACTTCGACTCCCTAGTCCGTGGCATATGGTTTTTTTTATCGTGCTTGCTTCATGTGACTTTGCTAGGATTTCATTTGGGGTATATCTTTTCCTCCGTCTTGGCTTTAGTTAAGTGGCTTGGATGTCACGGCTGTGAGGAGTGGAACGCTTATTGGATTCCATGTGTTGATCTGCAGTAGAGACTGGGGGCTTGTGGGGTTGATCATCATCTTTGTTTCGGCTGGACGGTTGTTGCTTTGTAGTGTGTGTGTTTGTTTCTTAAAATTTGTGTTGTTTTGTATTTCTTTGCCCATATATCCACCTCAAGTTCCCTTCTATTTTCCGATGGTAGGGGTTACTTGAGGACAAACAGGATATATGGGCAAAGCTGGGTTATTGCGTCTTCAGTTTCTTGTTTACCCCCTTTCTTTAGGGGTGTAGTGGTAGTTGTGTTGGTTATATATGTTTTTTATTTGTTGTTTGGGCGTGCCTGGGGTATGCCCCTTGTAAACGTGTAAATTTCATTGTTTTATTTTATGACTTACGTACCCAAAAAAAAAAAACACCGTATTTACATATCTGTCATCATGCAGGAGAATCCGTATAGGTGTTCTAGTGTTTGAAACCTAATGCATGACAAATGGTAAGTAAACACCGTATTTACATATCTGCAACCATGCAGGAGAATCTATATAGGTGTTCGAGTGTTCGAACCCTAATGCATGAGAAATGGTAAGTAAACACCGTATTAACTTCTCTGCCATCATGCAGGTGAATCCGTATAGGTGTTCTAGTATTTGAAGCCTAATGCATGATAAATGGTAAGTAAATACTGTATTTTCATATCTGCCACTATGCAGTAGAATCCGTATAGGCGTTCGAGTGTTCGAACACTAATGCAAGACAAATGGTAAGTAAACACCGTATTTACATGTCTGCCATCATGCAGGAGAATCCGTATAGGTGTTCTAGTGTTTGAAGGCTAATGCACGACAAATGGTAAGTAAACACCGTATTTACATATCTGCAATCATGCAGGAGAATCCGTATAGGTGTTCGAGTGTTCGAACCCTAATGCATGAGAAATGGTAAGTAAACACCGTATTAACTAATCTGCCATCATGCCGGAGAATCCGCATAGGTGTTCTAGTGTTTGAAGCCTAATGCATGACAAATGGTAAGTAAACACCGTATTTACATATCTGCCACCATGCAGGAAAATCCGTATAGGTGTTCGAGTGTTCGAACCCTAATGCATGAGAAATGGTAAGCAAACACCGTATTTATATATCTGCCACTATGTAGGAGAATCTGTATAGGTGTTCGAGTGTTCGAACCCTAATGCATGAGAAATGGTGAGTAAACACCGTATTTTACATATCTGCCATCATGCAGGAGAATCCGTATAGGTGTTCGAGTATTCGAACCCTAATGCATGAGAAATGCAAAGTAAACACCGTATTTACATATCTGCCACTATGCAGGAGAATCCGTATAGGTGTTCGAGTGTTCGAACCCTAATGCATGATAAATGGTAAGTAAACACCGTATTTACATATCTGCCACTATGCAGGAGAATCCGTATAGGTGTTCAAGTGTTTAAACCCTAATGCATGAGAAATGGCAAGTAAACACCGTATTTACATATCTGCCATCATGGTGGGGAATCCGTATAAGTGTTCTAGTGTTTGAAGCGTAATATGACATGTGGTAAGTAAACACCGTGTTTACATATCTGACCCCATGCAGCGGAATCCGTATAGGTGTTCGAGTGTTCGAACCCTAATGCACGAGAAATAGTAAGTAAACACCGTATTTACATATCTGCCATCATGCAGGAGAATACGTATAGTTGTTCGAGTGTTCGAACGCGAATGCATGAGAAATGGTAAGTAAACACCGTATTTACATATCTGCCATCACGCAGGAGAATCCGTATAGGTGTTCTACTGTTTTAAGCCTAACGCATGACAAATGGTAAGTACACACCGTATTTACATATCTGCCACCATGCAGGAGAATCCGTATAGGTGTTCTAGTGTTTGAAGCCTAATGCATGACAAATGGTAAGTAAACACCATATTTACATATCTGCCACCATGCAGGAGAATACGTATAGGTGTTCGAATGTTCGAACCCTAATGCATGAGAAATTGTAAGTAAACACCATATCTACATATTTGCCATCATGCAGGAGAATCCGTATAGGTGTTCGAGTGTTCGAACCCTAATGCATGAGAAATGGTAAGTAAACACCATATTTACATATCCGTCATTATGCAGGAGACTCCGTATAGGTGTTCTAGTGTTTGAAGCCTAATGCATGACAAATGGTAAGTAAACACCGTATTTACATATCTGCCACCACGCAGGAGAATCCGTATAGGTGTTCGAGTGTTCGACCCCTAATGCATGTGCAATGGTAAGTAAACACCGTATTTACATATATGCCATCATGCAGGAGAATCCATATAGGTGTTCCAGTGTTTGAAGCCTAATGCATGACAAATGGTAAGTAAACACAGTATTTAAATATCTGCCACCATGCAGGAGAATACGTACAGGTGTTCCAGTGTTCGAACCCTAATGCATGAGAAATGGTAAGTAAACATCGTATTTAAATATCTGTCATTATGCGGGAGACTCCGTATAGGTGTTCTCGTGTTTGAAGCCTAATGCATGAGAAATGGTAAGTAAACACCGTATTTACATATCTGCCACCATGCAGGAGAATCCGTATAGTGTGTTCGAGTCTTCGAACCCCTAATGCATGAGAAATTGGAAGTAAACACCGTATTTACATATCTGCCACCATGCAGGAGAATCCGTATAGGTGTTCGAGTGTTCGAACCCTAATGCATGAGAAATGCTAAGTAAAAACCGTATTAACATATCTGCCATCATGCAGGAGAAACCGCATAGGTGTTCTAGTGTTTGAAGCCTAATGCATGACAAATGGTAAGTAAACACCGTATTTAAATATCTGCCACCAATGCAGGAAAATCCGTATAAGTGTTCGAGTGTTCGAACCCTAACGCATGACAAATGGTAAGTAAACACCGTATTTACATGTCTGCCGTTATGCAGGAGAATCCGTATAGGTGTTCGAGTTTTCGAGCCCTAATGCATGAGAAATGGTAAGTAAACATCGTATTTACATATCTGCCATCATGCAGGAGAATCCGTATAGGTGTTCCAGTGTTTGAAGCCTAATACAAGACAAATGGTAAGTAAACACCGTATTTGCATATCTGCCACCATGCAGGAGAATACGTACTGGTGTTCGAGTGTTCGAACCCTAATGCATGAGAAATGGTAAGTAAACACCGTATTTACATATATGCCATCATGCAGGAGAATCCGTATAGGTGTTCCAGTGTTTGAAGCCTAATGCATGACAAATGGTAAGTAAACACCGTATTTACATACCTGCCACCTTGCAGGAGAATCCGTAGAGGTGTTCGAGTGTTCGAAGCCTAATGCATGAGAAATGGTAAGTAAACACCGTATTTACTTATCTGTAATAGTTCCCCCCTCCTTTGGGGAGGGGGCAACGTGAGCTTCTTTGTATTACCTGGGGTATGCCCCTTGTAAATGTGTAAACTTCTGTCTTTAATTTATGACTTACCCACCCAAAAAAAAAAAAAAATCGTATTTACATATCTGCCACTATGTAGGAGAATCCCTATAGGTGTTCGTGTGTTCGAACCCTAATGCGTGAGAAATGGTAAGTAAACACCGTATTTACATATTTGCCACCATGCAGGAGAATCATTATAGATGTTCGAGTGTTCGAACCCTAATGCATGAGAAATGGTAAGTAAACACCGTATTTACATATCTGCCACTATGTAGGAGAATCCGTTTAGGTTTTCCAGTGTTTGAAGCCTAATGCATGACAAATGGTTACTAAACACCGTATTTACATATCTGCCATCATGCAGGTGAATCCGTACAGGTGTTCTAGTGTTGGAAGCCTAATGCATGACAAATGGTAAGTAAACACCGTATTTACATATATGCCACCATGCAGTAGAATCTGTATAGGTGTTCGAGTGTTCGAACCCTAATGCATGAGAAATAGTAAGTAAACATCGTATTTACATATCTGCCATCATGCGGGAGAATCCGTATAGGTGTTCCAGTGTTGGAAGCCTAATACAAGACAAATGGTAAGTAAACACCGTATTTACATATCTGCCACCATGCTGGAGAATACGTACTGGTGTTCGAGTGTTCGAACCCTAATGCATGAGAAATGGTAAGTAAACACCGTATTTACATATATGCCATCATGCAGGAGAATCCGTATAGGTGTTCCAGTATTTGAAGCCTAATGCATGACAAATGGTAAGTAAACACCGTATTTACATACCTGCCACCATGCAGGAGAATCCGTAGAGGTGTTCGAGTGTTCGAAGCTTAATGCATGAGAAATGGTAAGTAAACACCGTATTTACTTATCTGTAATAGTTCCCCCTCCTTTGGAGGGGGCAGCGTGAGATTCTTTGTATTACCTGGGGTATGCCCCTTGTAAATGTGTAAACTTCTGTCTTTAATTTATGACTTACCCACCCAAAAAAAAAAAAAAACCGTATTTACATATCTGCCACTATGTAGGAGAATCTGTATAGGTGTTCGTGTGTTCGAACCCTAATGCATGAGAAATGGTAAGTAAACACCGTATTTACATATTTGCCATCATGCAGGAGAATCATTATAGATGTTCGAGTGTTCGAACCCTAATGCATGACAAATGGTAACTAAACACCGTATTTACATATCTGCCATGATGCAGGTGAATCCGTACAGGGGTTCTAGTGTTGGAAGCCTAATGCATGACAAATGGTAAGTAAACACCGTACTTACATATCTGCCACCATGTAGTAGAATCTGTATAGGTGTTCGAGTATTCGAACCCTAATGCATGAGAAATAGTAAGTAAACACCGTATTTACATATCTGCCATCATGCAGGAGAATCCGTATAGGTGTTCGAGTGTTCGAACGCTAATGCACGAGAAATGGTAAGTAAACACCGTATTTACATATCTGCCATCACGCAGGAGAATCCGTATAGGTGTTCTAGTGTTTTAAGCCTAATGCCTCACAAATGGTAAGTAAACACCGTATTTACATATCTGCCACCATGCAGGAGAATCCGTATAGGTGTTCGAGTGTTCGAACCCTAATGCATGAGAAATGGTAAGTAAACACCGTATTTACATATCTGTCATTATGTAGGAGAATCCGTATAGTTGTTCTAGTGTTTGAAGACTAATGCATGACAAATGGTAAGTAAACACCGTATTTACATATCTGTCAGAACGCAGGAGAATCCGTATAGGTGTTCGAGTGTTCGAACCCTATTGCATTAGAAATGGTAAGTAAACACCGTATTTATACATCTGCCATCATGCAGGAGAATCCGTATAGGTGTACTAGTGTTTGAAGCCTAATGCATGACAAATGGTAAGTAAACACCGTATTTACATATCTGCCATCATGCAGGAGAATCCGTATAGGAGTTCTAGTGTTTGAAGCCTAATGCATGACAAATGGCAAGTAAACACCGTATTTACATATCTGCCATCATGCAGGAGAATCCGTATAGGTCTTCTAGTGATTGAAGCCTAATGCATGACATATGGTAAGTAAACACTGTATTTACATATCTGCCACCATGCAGGAGAATACCTATAGGTGTTCAAGTTTTCGAACCCTATTGCATGAGAATTGGTAAGTAAAAACCGTATTTACATATCTACCATCATGCAAGAGAATCCGTATAGGTGTTCGAGTGTTCGAACCCTAATGCATGAGAAATGGTTAGTAAACACTATATTTACATATCTGCCATCATGCAGGAGAATCCGTATCGGTCTTCTAGTGATTGAAGCCAAATGCATGACAAAAGGTAAGTAAACACTGTATTTACATATCTGCCACCATGCAGGAGAATACGTATAGGTGTTCGAGTGTTCAAACCCTAATGCATGTGAAATGGTAAGTAAACACTGTATTTACATATCCTCCACTATGGAGGAGAATCCGTATAGGTGTTCGAGTGTTCGAACCCTAATGCATGAGAAATGGTAAGTAAACACCGTATTTACATATCTGCCATCATACAGGAGAATCCGTATAGGTGTTCTAGTGTTTGAAGCGTAATGCAAGGCAAATGGTAAGTAAACACTGTATTTACATATCTGCCACCATGCAGGAGAATCTGTATAGGTGTTCGAGTGTTCGAACCCTAATGCGTGAGAAAAATGGTAAGTAAACACCGTATTTACATATCTGCCATCATGCAGGAGAATCCGTAAAGGTGTTCGAGTGTTTGAAGCCTAATGCATGACAAATGGTAAGTAAACACTGTATTTACATATCTGCCATCATGTAGGGGAATCCTTATAGGTGTTCTAGTGTTTGAAGCCTAATGCATGACAAATGGTAAGTAAACACCGTATTTACACATCTTCCACCATGCAGGAGAATTCGTATAGGTGTTCGAGTGTTCGAACCCTAATGCATGAGAAATATTAAGTAAACACTGTATTTACATATCTGCGATCATGCAGGAGGATCCGTATAGGTGTTTGAGTATTCGAATGCTAATGCATGAGAAACGGAAAGTAAACACCGTATTTACATTTTTGCCATCACACAGGAGAATCCGTATAGGTGTTCTAGTGTTTGAATCCTAATGCATGACAAATGGTAAGTAAAGCCCGTATTTACATATCTTCCACCATGCAGGAGAATACGTGTAGGTTTTCGAGTGTTCGAACCCTAATGCATGAGAAATGGTAAGTAAACACCGTATTTGCATATCTGCCATCATGGAGGGAAATAAGTATAGGTGTTCGAGTGTTCGAACCCTAAGGCATGAGAAATGGTAAGTAAACACCGTATTTACATATCTGTCATCATGCAGCAGAATCCGTATAGGTGTTCTAGTGTTTGAAGCCTAATGCATGACAAATGGTATGTAAACACCGTATTTACATATCTGCCATCATGCAGGGAAATCCGTATAGGTGTTCGAGTGTTCGAACCCTAAGGGATGAGAAATGGTAAGTAAACATCGTATTTACATATCTGTCATCATGCAGGAGAATCCGTAGAGGTCTTCTAGTGTTTGAAGCCTAATGCATGACAAATGGTAAGTAAACACCGTATTTACATATCAGCCACCATGCAGGAGAATCCGTATAGGCGTTCGAGTGTTCGAACCCTAATGAATGAGAAATGGTAAGTAAACACCGTATTTATATATCTGCCATCATGCAGGAGAATCCGTCTAGGTGTTCTAGTGTTTGAAGCCTAATGCATGACAAATGGTAAGTAAACACCGTCTTTACATATGTGCCACCATGCAGTAGAATCTGTATAGGTGTTCGAGTGTTCGAACCCTAATGCATGAGAAATAGTAAGTAAACACCGTATTTACATATCTGCCATTATGCTGGAGAATCCGTATAGGTGTTCGAGTGTTCGAACGCTAATGCCCGAGAAATGGTAAGGAAACACCGTATCTACATATCTGCCAGCACGCAGGAGAATCCGTATAGGTGTTCGAGTGTTCGAGCCCTAATGCATGAGAAATGGTAAGTAAACACCGGATTTACATATCTGCCATCATGCAGGAGAATCCGTAGAGGTGTTCCAATGTTTGAAGCCTAATGCAAGACAACTGGTAAGTAAACACCGTATTTACATATCTGCCACCATGCAGGAGAATACGTACAGTTGTTCGAGTGTTCGGACCCTAATGCATGAGAAATGGTAAGTAAATACCGTATTTACATATATGCCATCATGCAGGAGAATCCGTATAGGTGTTCCAGTGTTTGAAGCCTAATTCATGACAAATGGTAAGTAAACACCGTATTTACATATTTGCCACCATGCAGGAGAATCCGTAGAGGTGTTCGAGTGTTCGAAGCCTAATGCATGAGAAATGGTAAGGAAACACCGTATTTACATATCTGCCACTATGCAGGAGAATCTGTATAGGTGTTCGAGTGTTTGAACCCTAATGCATGAGAAATGGTAAGTAAACACCGTATTTACAAATCTGCCATCATGCTGGGGAATCCGTCTAGGTATTCTGGTGCTTGAAGCGTTATGTAAGAGAAATGGTAAGTAAACACCGTATTTACATATTTGCCACCACGCAGGAGAATCTGTATAGTTGTTCGAGTGTTCGAACACTAATGCATGAGAAATGGTAAGTAAACACCGTATTTACATATCTGCCACTATGCAGAAGAATCCGTATAGGTTTTCCAGTGTTTGAAGCCTAATGCATGACAAATGGTAACTAAATACCGTATTTACATATCTGCCATCATGCATAGTAATCCGTATAGGTGTTCTAGTGTTGGAAGCCTAATGCATGACAAATAGTAAGTAAACACCGTATTTACGTATCTGCCACCATGCAGTAGAATCTGTATAGGTGTTCGAGTGTTCGAACCCTAATGTATGTGAAATAGTAAGTAAACACCGTATTTACATATCTGCCATCATGCAGGAGAATCCGTATAGGTGTTCGAGTGTTCGAACGCTAATGCACGAGAAATGGTTAGTAAACACCGTATTTACATATCTGCCATCACGCAGGAGAATCCATATAGGTGTTCTAGTGTTTTAAGCCTAATGCATGACAAATGGTAAGTAAACATCGTATTTACATATCTGCCACCATGCAGGAGATCCGTATAGGTGTTCGAGTGTTCGAACCCTAATGCATGAGAAATGGTAAGTAAACACCGTATTTACATATCTGTCATCATGTAGGAGAATCCGTATAGTTGTTCTAGTGTTTGAAGCCTAATGCATGACGAATCGTAAGTAAACACCGTATTTACATATCTGCCATCACGCAGGAGAATCCGTATAGGTGTTCGAGTGTTCGAACCGTAATGCATTAGAAATGGTAAGTAAACACCGTATTTATACATCTGCCATCAGGCAGGAGAATCCGTATAGGTGTTCGAGTGTTCGAACACTAATGCATGAGAAATTGGAAGTAAACACCGTATTTACATATCTGCCATCATGTAGGAGAATCCGTAAAGGTGTTCCAGTGTTTGAAGCCTAATGCATGAAAAATGGTAAGTAAACACCGTATTAACATATCAGCCATCATGCAGGAGAATCCGTATAGGTGTTCTAGTGTTCGAAGCCTAATGCATGACAAAGTGTAAGTAAACACCGTATTTACATATCTGCCACCATGCAGGAGAATCCGTATAGGTGTTCGAGTGTTCGAACTCTAATGCATGAGAAATGGTAAGTAAACCACGTATTAACATATCTGCCATCACGCAGGAGAAACCGCATAGGTGTTCTAGTGTTTGATGCCTAATGCATGACAAATGGTAAGTAAACACCGTATTTAAATATCTGCCACCATGCCGGAAAATCCGTATAGGTGTTCGAGTGTTCGAACCCTAATGCATGACAAATGGTAAGTAAACACCGTATTTACATATCTGCCATTATGCAGGAGAATCCGTATAGGTGTTCGAGTGTTCGAACCCTAATGCATGAGAAATGGTAAGTAAACATCGTATTTACATATCTGCCATCATGCCGGAGAATCCGTATAGGTGTTCCAGTGTTTGAAGCCTAATACAATACAAATGGTAAGTAAACACCGTATTTACATATCTGCCACCATGCAGGAGAATACGTACTGGTGTTCGAGTGTTCGAACCCTAATGCATGAGAAATGTTAAGTAAACACCGTATTTACATATATGCCATCATGCAGGAGAATCCGTATAGGTGTTCCAGTGTTTGAAGCCTAATGCATGACAAATGGTAAGTAAACACCATATTTACATACCTGCCACCTTACAGGAGAATCCGTTGAGGTGTTCGAGTGTTCGAAGCCTAATGCATGAGAAATGGTAAGTAACACCGTATTTACTTATATGTAATAGTTCCCCCCTCCTTTGGGGGGGGTGCAGCGTGAGATTCTTTGTATTACCTGGGGTATGCCCCTTGTAAATGTGTAAACTTCTGTCTTTAATTTATGACTTACCCTCCCAAAAAAAAAAAAAAAAACCGTATTTACATATCTGCCACTATGTAGGAGAATCCGTATAGGTGTTCGTGTGTTCGAACCCTAATGCGTGAGAAATGGTAAGTAAACACCGTATTTACATATTTGCCACCATGCAGGAGAATCATTATAGATGTTCGAGTGTTCGAACCCTAATGCATGAGAAATGGTAAGTAAACACCGTATTTACATATCTGCCACTATGCAGGAGAATCCGTTTAGGTTTTCCAGTGTTTGAAGCCTAATGCATGACAAATGGTAAGTAAACACCGTATTTACATATCTGCCACCATGCAGTAGAATCTGTATAGGTGTTCGAGTGTTCGAACCCTAATGCATGAGAAATAGTAAGTAAACATCGTATTTACATATCTGCCATCATGCAGGAGAATCCGTATAGGTGTTCTAGTGTTTGAAGCCTAATGCATGACAAATGGTAAGTAAACACCGTATTTACATACCTGCCACCATGCAGGAGAATCCGTAGAGCTGTTCGAGTGTTCGAAGCCTAATGCATGAGAAACGGTAAGTAAACACCGTATTTACTTATCTGTAATAGTTCCCCCCTCCTTTGGGGGGGGGCAGCGTGAGATTCTTTGTATTACCTGGGGTATGCCCCTTGTAAATGTGTAAACTTCTGTCTTTAATTTATGACTTACCCACCCAAAAAAAAAAAAAATCTGTATTTACATATCTGCCACTACGTAGGAGAATCCGTATAGGTGTTCGTGTGTTCGAACCCTAATGCATGAGAAATGGTAAGTAAACACCGTATTTACATATTTGCCATCATGCAGGAGAATCATTATAGATGTTCGAGTGTTCGAACCCTAATGCATGACAAATGGTAACTAAACACCGTATTTACATATCTGCCATCATGCAGGTGAATCCGTACAGGTGTTCTAGTGTTGGAAGCCAAATGCATGACAAATGGTAAGTAAACACCGTATTTACATATCTGCCACCATGTAGTAGAATCTGTATAGGTGTTCGAGTATTCGAACCCTAATGCATGAGAAATAGTAAGTAAACACCGTATTTACATATCTGCCATCATGCAGGAGAATCCGTATAGGTGTTCGAGTATTCGAACGCTAATGCACGAGAAATGGTAAGTAAACACCGTATTTACATATCTGCAATCACGCAGGAGAATCCGTATAGGTGTTCTAGTGTTTTAAGCCTAATGCCTCCCAAATGGTAAGTAAACACCGTATTTACATATCTGCCACCATGCAGGAGAATCCGTATAGGTGTTCGAGTGTTCGAACCCTAATGCATGAGAAATGGTAAGTAAACACCGTATTTACATATCTGTCATCATGTAGGAGAATCCGTATAGTTGTTCTAGTGTTTGAAGCCTAATGCATGACAAATGGTAAGTAAACACCGTATTTACATATCTGTCATAACGCAGGAGAATCCGTATAGGTGTTCGAGTGTTCGAACCCTATTGCATTAGAAATGGTAAGTAAACACCGTATTTATACATCTGCCATCATGCAGGAGAATCCGTATAGGTGTACCAGTGTTTGAAGCCTAATGCATGACAAATGGTAAGTAAACACCGTATTTACATACCTGCCACCATGCAGGAGAATCCGTCAAGGTGTTCGAGTGTTCGAAGCCTAATGCATGAGAAATGGCAAGTAAACACCGTATTTACTTATCTGTAATAGTTCCCCCCTTCTTTGGGGGGGGCAGCGTGAGATTCTTTGTATTACCTGGGGTATGCCCCTTGTAAATGTGTAAACTTCTGTCTTTAATTTATGACTTACCCACCCCAAAAAAAAAAAAAACCGTATTTACATATCTGCCACTATGTAGGAGAATCCGTATAGGTGTTCGTGTGTTCGAACCCTAATGCATGAGAAATGGTAAGTAAACACCGTATTTACATATTTGCCATCATGCAGGAGAATCATTATAGATGTTCGAGTGTTCGAACCCTAATGCATGACAAATGGTAACTAAACACCGTATTTACATATCTGCCATCATGCAGGTGAATCCGTACAGGTGTTCTAGTGTTGGAAGCCTAATGCATGACAAATGGTAAGTAAACATCGTATTTACATATCTGCCACCATGTAGTAGAATCTCTATAGGTGTTCGAGTATTCGAACCCTAATGCATGAGAAATAGTAAGTAAACACCGTATTTACATATCTGCCATCATGCAGGAGAATCCGTATAGGTGTTCGAGTGTTCGAACGCTAATGCACGAGAAATGGTAAGTAAACACCGTATTTACATATCTGCCATCACGTAGGAGAATCCGTATAGGTGTTCTAGTGTTTTAAGCCTAATGCCTCACCAATGCTAAGTAAACACCGTATTTACATATCTGCCACCATGCAGGAGAATCCGTATAGGTGTTCGAGTGTTCGAACCCTAATGCATGAGAAATGGTAAGTAAATATCTGTCATCATGTAGGAGAATCCGTGTAGTTGTTCTAGTGTTTGAAGCCTAATGCATGACAAATGGTAAGTAAACACCGTATTTACATATCTGTCATAACGCAGGAGAATCCGTATTGGTGTTCGAGTGTTCGAACCCTATTGCATTAGAAATGGTAAGTAAACACCGTATTTATACATCTGCCATCATGCAGGAGAATCCGTATAGGTGTACTAGTGTTTGAAGCCTAATGCATGACAAATGGTAAGTAAACACCGTATTTACATATCTGCCATCATGCAGGAGAATCCGTACAGGAGTTCTAGTGTTTGAAGCCTAATGCATGACAAATGGCAAGTAAACACCGTATTTACATATCTGCCATCATGCAGGAGAATCCGTATAGGTCTTCTAATGATTGAAGCCTAATGCATGACAAATGGTAAGTAAACACTGTATTTACATATCTGCCACCATGCAGGAGAATACCTATAGGTGTTCAAGTTTTCGAACCCTATTGCATGAGAATTGGTAAGTAAACACCGTATTTACATATCTACCATCATGCAAGAGAATCCGTATAGGTGTTCGAGTGTTCGAACCCTAATGCATGAGAAATGGTTAGTAAACACTATATTTACATATCTGCCATCATGCAGGAGAATCCGTATGGGTCTTCTACTGATTGAAGCCAAATGCATGACAAAAGGTAAGTAAACACTGTATTTACATATCTGCCACCATGCAGGAGAATACGTGTAGGTGTTCGAGTGTTCGAAACCTAATGCATGTGAAATGGTAAGTAAACACCGTATTTACATATCCGCCACTATGGAGGAGAATCTGTATAGGTGTTCGAGTGTTCTAACCCTAATGCATGAGAAATGGTAAGTAAACACCGTATTTACATATCTGCCATCATACAGGAGAATCCGTATAGGTGTTCTAGTGTTTGAAGCGTAATGCAAGACAAATGGTAAGTCAACACTGTATTTACATATCTGCCACCATGCAGGAGAATCTGTATAGCTGTTCGAGTGTTCGAACCCTAATGCGTGAGAAAAATGGTAAGTAAACACCGTATTTACATATCTGCCATCATGCAGGAGAATCCGTAAAGGTGTTCGAGTGTTTGAAGCCTAATGCATGACAAATGGTAAGTAAACACTGTATTTACATATCTGCCATCATGTAGGGGAATCCTTATAGGTGTTCTAGTGTTTGAAGCCTAATGCATGACAAATGGTAAGTAAACACCGTATTTACACATCTTCCACCATGCAGGAGAATTCGTATAGGTGTTCGAGTGTTCGAACCCTAATGCATGAGAAATAGCAAGTAAACATTGTATTTACATATCCGCGATCATGCAGGAGAATCCGTATAGGTGTTTGAGTATTCGAATGCTAATGCATGAGAAACGGAAAGTAAACACCGTATTTACATTTTTGCCATCACACAGGAGAATCCGTATAGGTGTTCTAGTGTTTGAATCCTAATGCATGACAAATGGTAAGTAAAGCCCGTATTTACATATCTGCCACCATGCAGGAGAATACGTGTAGGTGTTCGAGTGTTCGAACCCTAATGCATGAGAAATGGTAAGTAAACACCGTATTTGCATATCTGCCATCATGGAGGGAAATCCGTATAGGTGTTCGAGTGTTCGAACCCTAAGGCATGAGAAATGGTAAGTAAACACCGTATTTACATATCTGTCATCATGCAGGAGAATCCGTATAGGTGTTCTAGTGTTTGAAGCCTAATGCATGACAAATGGTATGTAAACATCGTATTTACATATCTGCCATCATGCAGGGAAATCCGTATAGGTGTTCGAGTGTTCGAACCCTAAGGCATGAGAAATGGTAAGTAAACACCGTATTTACATATCTGCCATCATGCAGGAGAATCCGTCTAGGTGTTCTAGCGTTTGAAGCCTAATGCATGACAAATGGTAAGTAAACACCGTATTTACATATGTGCCACCATGCAGTAGAATCTGTATAGGTGTTCGAGTGTTCGAACCCTAATGCATGAGAAATAGTAAGTAAACACCGTATTTACATATCTGCCATTATGCAGGAGAATCCGTATAGGTGTTCGAGTGTTCGAACGCTAATGCCCGAGAAATGGTAAGGAAACACCGTATCTACATATCTGCCAGCACGCAGGAGAATTTTTTTTTTTGGGTAAGTAAGTAATAAAATAAAGACAATGAAATTTACACGTTTACAAGGGGCATACCCCAGGCACGCCCAACAACAAATAAAAAACAAATGTAACCAACATAAACTACCACTGTAACCCCTAAAAATAGGGGGAACACACAAGAACAACAGAAATACAGGAAAAAAAACCCCAACTCTGCCCATATATCCTCTTTGTCCTCAAGTAACCCCTACCATCAGAGATAATAGATGGGAACTTGAGGTGGATATATGGACAGAGATACACACAAAATAACACCACTAAGCTAATAAACAAAACAAACACAGACCAAACAACAACCCTCAAGCCGAGTCAAAGATAATAATCAACCCCACAAGCCCCCAGTCTCTACTGCAGATAAAACATGGAATCCAATAAGCAACCCACTCCTCACAGCCGTGACATCCAAGCCACTTAACCCAAGCCATGACAGAGGATAAGATCTACCCCATGAGAAATCCCAGCAGAGTCACATGAAGCTAGCACAATCAAAAAATCATAAGCCACGGACCCGGGAGTTGAAGTGAAAAGACAATAGCCCCTCAGTAACAAACCAATACACAGCCAACAAAATCATGAGATCAATCATCACATCCCCCAGTCCCATCCTTGGTAGATCACAAGCCTCAAACCCCACGGCAGTGGGCCCTACACTCCATGTCAGGCGTGGCAATACGATCAATTAGGACGGGTCACATGAAGACAAGAAGCAACCAGAAAACCGGTAGCTATCCTCCCGCTCATCTCCCAGTCTCTAACTCGGTTGGTTATCAAACCACTGTTCCCCATAGCAGTGACTCCCCAATCACTCTTGGCGGAGATGGCTCAAAACCACCCTCATATCGAGTCACATGAGGATCACACGATTAATCAACATGAAACAACCGACTATAAAAGATTCGCTGCATTGTGGCTAAACAAAATAAATAGGCTCACCAATCAAATAAAGACCCAACACAATTTGAGCCCAAGAATAGGCCCAAAATCAACAAGACCACGTGCACCAAGAAGGTGGCCCACGGACTGCCCACAAAATGTAAAAAAAACACCACTCCAACAGCAGCCGGGCCCAAAATTAGAAGACTCCATATCCAAAAAAGGTGGGCCAAACCGTAAATATTTGAACCCAAATTAATGGCCCATCAAACTCCATATACAGCACATATAGCTCCATTATAAAATAATCTGAATATAATACAAACCATTGCCCGGTATTCAAAAGTCGTAGGCAAACAACTACCCACTTGATGTACTTCCCAAAGACGGCATCATCAATCACGTGGGCCACCATGAATATTCTGAAAGATTTTCAATACAACTTTGAACTCACAAGTGGCCCCACCTACCACATCACCACGTTCCAAAATGGGCGGCAAAAAGCACAAATCAACCAAAAATATATATAAATATATGTAAAGTTGATATAACTTTTACCATTCCCAACACACATCATGCACAGCCTGTAAAGAGCATTCAGGCCATAACACGCTACACAAATCCGTAAAACCTCCACGCGCTATGACTTACGTGAGGCATACATCGTCTCCTTCAAAACCTCAACCCACTGTAATACCGGTGTTGGGGCTAGCTATACGAGCCGAACCAGTCACCAACCACCGGCGACAGCACCCACCAAAAATAAACTATGCTGCCGAACATCAACTAGATCAAGTCAGCTGGACAACCTGCCAACAACTGGTCCGACGTCGATGACGGCGCAACTTGAACATGACAGCGACGGCAACACCGACCTGCTAAAAACAAACCAATGAATCACCGCCAGCGATGGAGCTAACCCGTGACGGGAGATACTGTAGCAACGTTGTCAAGCAAACCCAACGACATCACAACCCAGAACTCATACAATCTTGGTACCCAAGAACCCCATCCAAACCAGCCAATAAATAGCCGGAATAAACAACTCATGAAATGGGATGGAGCGCCAGAAACACCCCATCTCGCACAGAAAAGCCACCAAACTAGCTCACTCAAACTTAGACTTGAGTATGAGAGCCAAACATCTGGCCCAAACAGCACAAGGGCTTCATCTTCACAGCAGCAACGAACCACAAAACACTTCAAGCCTATCTAAATCTGGACAAATTAAGACCAGATATAGTAACAACACAAAACACCACAAACCAGACAGAGAATCTGATAAGGGAAACTCAAAAACTCAGAGGGTAACAACGGTGGGAGCTTACTCTCTCTAGAATCTAGAGAGAGAAGCTCTCAACCTAATCCCCTTGCACCCGAGCACGCAGGAGAATCCGTATAGGTGTTCGAGTGTTCGAGCCCTAATGCATGAGAAATGGTAAGTAAACACCGTATTTACATATCTGCCATCATGCAGGAGAATCCGTAGAGGTGTTCCAGTGTTTGAAGCCTAATGCAAGACAACTGGTAAGTAAACACCGTATTTACATATCTGCCACCATGCAGGAGAATCCGTATAGGTGTTCCAGTGTTTGAAGCCTAATGCATGACAAATGGTAAGTAAACACCGTATTTACATATTTGCCACCATGCAGGAGAATCCGTAGAGGTGTTCGAGTGTTCGAAGCCTAATGCATGAGAAATGGTAAGTAAACACCGTATTTACATATCTGCCACTATGCAGGAGAATCTGTATAGGTGTTCGAGTGTTTGAACCCTAATGCATGAGAAATGGTAAGTAAACACCGTATTTACAAATCTGCCATCATGCTGGGGAATCTGTATAGGTATTCTGGTGCTTGAAGCGTTATGTAAGAGAAATGGTAAGTAAATACCGTATTTACATATTTGCCACCATGCAGGAGAATCTGTATAGTTGTTCGAGTGTTCGAACCCTAATGCATGAGAAATGGTAAGTAAACACCGTATTTACATATCTGCCACTATGCAGGAGAATCCGTATAGGTTTTCCAGTGTTTGAAGCCTAATGCATGACAAATGGTTACTAAATACCGTATTTACATATCTGCCATCATGCAGGATAATCCGTATAGGTGTTCTAGTGTTGGAAGCCAAATGCATGACAAATAGTAAGTAAACACCGTATTTACGTATCTGCCACCATGCAGTAGAATCTGTATAGGTGTTCGAGTGTTCGAACCCTAATGTATGTGAAATAGTAAGTAAACACCGTATTTACATATCTGCCATCATGCAGGAGAATCCGTATAGGTGTTCGAGTGTTCAAACGCTAATGCACGAGAAATGGTTAGTAAACACCGTATTTACATATCTGCCATCACGCAGGAGAATCTATATAGGTGTTCTAGTGTTTTAAGCCTAATGCATGACAAATGGTAAGTAAACATCGTATTTACATATCTGCCACCATGCAGGAGAATCCGTATAGGTGTTCGAGTGTTCGAACCCTAATGCATGAGAAATGGTAAGTAAACACCGTATTTACATATCTGTCATCATGTAGGAGAATCCGTATAGTTGTTCTAGTGTTTGAAGCCTAATGCATGACGAATGGTAAGTAAACACCGTATTTACATATCTGCCATCACGCAGGAGAATCCGTATAGGTGTTCGAGTATTTAAGCCTAATGCATGACAAATGGTAAGTAAATACTGTATTTACATATCTGCCATCATGTAGGGGAATCCGTGTAGGTGTTCTAGTGTTTGAAGTCGAATGCATGACAAATGGTAAGTAAACACCGTATTTACATATCTTCCGCCATGCAGGAGAATCCGTATAGGTGTTCGAGTGTTCGAACCCTAATGCATGACAAATAGCAAGTAAACACTGTATTTACATGTCTGCCATCATGTAGGAGAATCCGAATAGGTGTTCGAGTGTTCGAATGCTAATGCATGAGAAACGGAAAGTAAACACCGTATTTACATTTTTGCCATCACACAGGAGAATCCGTATAGGTGTTCTAGTGTTTGAATCCTAATGCATGAGAAATGGTAAGTAAACCCCGTATTTACATATCTGCCACCATGCAAGAGAATACGTATAGGTGTTCGAGTGTTCGAACCCTAATGCATGAGAAATGGTATGTAAACACCGTATTTACATATCTGCCATCATGCAGGGAAATCCGTATAGGTGTTCGAGTGTTCGAACCCTAAGGCATGAGAAATGGTAAGTAAACACCGTATTTACATATCTGTCATCATGCAGGAGAATCCGTATAGGTGTTCTAGTGTTTGAAGCCTAATGCATGACAAATGGGTTGTAAACACCGTATTTACATATCTGCCATCATGCAGGGAAATCCGTAAAGGTGTTCGAGTGTTCGAACCCTAAGGCATCAGAAATGGTAAGTAAACACCGTATTTACATATCTGTCATCATGCAGGAGAATCCGTATAGGTGTTCTAGTGTTTGAAGCCTAATGCATGACAAATGGTAAGTAAACACCGTATTTACATATCTGCCACCATGCAGGAGAATCCGTATAGGCGTTCGAGTGTTCGAACCCTAATGCATGAGAAATGGTAAGTAAACACCGTATTTACATATCTGCCATCATGCAGGAGAATCGGTCTAGGTGTTCTAGTGTTTGAAGCCTAATGCATGACAAATGGTAAGTAAACACCGTATTTACATATTTGCCACCATGCAGTAGAATCTGTATAGGTGTTCGAGTGTTCGAACCCTAATGCATCAGAAATAGTAAGTAAACACCGTATTTACATATCTGCCATTATGCAGGAGAATCCACAAAGGTGTTCGAGTGTTCGAACGCTAATGCACGAGAAATGGTAAGTAAACACCGTATTTACATATCTGCCATCACGCAGGAGAATCCGTATAGGTGTTCTAGTGTTTTAAGCCTAATGCATGACAAATGGTAAGTAAACACCATATTTACATCTCTGCCACCATGCAGGAGAATCCGTATAGGTGTTCGAGTGTTCGAACCCTAATGCATGAGAAATGGTAAGTAAACACCGTGTTTACATATCTGCCATCATGCATGAGAATTCGTATAGGTGTTCTAGTGTTTGAAGCCTAATGCATGACAAATGGTAAGTAAACACCGTATTTACATATCAGCCACTGTGCAGGCGAATCCGTATAGGTGTTCGAGTGTTCGAACCCTAATGCATGGGAAATGGTAAGTAAACACCGTATTTACATATCTGCCATCACGCAGGAGAATCCGTATAGGTGTTCTAGTATTTGAAGCCTAATGCATGATAAATGGTACGTAAACAGTGTATTTACATATCTGCCACCATGCTGGATAATCCGTATAGGTGTTCGAGTGTTCGAACCCTAATGGATGACAAATGGTAAGTAAACACCGTATTTACATATCTGCCATCATGCAGGAGGATCCGTACTGGTGTTCTACTGTTTGATGCCTAAAGCTTGACAAATGGTAAGTAAACACCGTATTTACATATCTGCCACTATGCAGGAGAATCCGTATAGGTGATCGAGTGTTCGAACCCTAATGCAAGTGAAATGGCAAGTAAACACTGTAATTACATTTCTGCCATCATGCAGGAGATTCCGTATAGGTGTTCTAGTGTTTGAACCCTAATGCATGACAAATGGTAAATAAACACCGTATTTACATATCTGCCACTATGCAGGAGAATCCGTATAGGTGTTCGAGTGTTCGAACCCTAATGCATGATAAATGGTAGGTAAACACCGTATTAACATATCTGCCACTATGCAGGGGAATCCGTATAGGTGTTCGTGTGTTCAAACCCTAATGCATGAGAAATGGTAAGTAAACACCGTATTTACATATCAGCCATCATGCAGGAGAATTCTATAGGTGTTCTAGTGTTTGAACCCTAATGCCTCCCAAATGGTAAGTAAACACCGTATTTACATATCTGCCACTATGCAGGAGAATCCGTATAGGTGTTCGAGTGTTCGAACCCTAATGCATGATAAATGGTAGGTAAACACCGTATTAACATATCTGCCACTATGCAGGGGAATCCGTATAGGTGTTCGTGTGTTCAAACCCTAATGCATGAGAAATGGTAAGTAAACACCGTATTTACATATCAGCCATCATGTAGGAGAATCCTATAGGTGTTCTAGTGTTTGAAGCCTAATGCACGACATGTGGTAAGAATCACCGTGTTTACATATCTGTCCCCATCCAGGAGAATCCGTATAGGTGTTCGATTGTTCGAACGCTAATGCATGAGAAACGGTAAGTAAACAGCGTATTTACATATCTGCCATCACGCAGGAGAATCCGTATAGGTGTTCTAGTGTTTGAAGCCTAATGCATGACAAATGGCAAGTAAACACCGTATTGTTTCTTCCACCATGCAGGAGAATCCGTATAGGTGTTCCAGTGTTCGAACCCTAATGCATGAGAAATGGTAAGTAAACACCATATTTACATATCTGCCATCATGCAGGACAATCCGTATAGGTGTCCTAGTGTTTGAAGCCTAATGCATGATAAATGGTAAGTAAACACCGTAGTTACATATCTGCCACCATGCTGGAGAATCCATATAGGTGTTCGAGTGTTCGAACCCTAATGCATGATAAATGGTAAGTAAACAACGTATTTACATATCTGCCACTATGCAGGAGAATCCGTATAGGTGTTCGAGTGTTCGAACCCTAATGCAGGACAAATGGTAAGTAAACACCGTATTTACCTATCTGCCATCATACAGGAGAATCCGTATAGGTGTTCTAGTGTTTGAAGCCTAATGCATGACAAATGTTAAGTCAACACCGTATTTACATATCTGCCATTATGCCGGAGAATCCGTGTAGGTGTTCTACGGTTTGAAACCTAATGCATGACAAATTGTAAGTAGACACCGTATTTACATATCTGCCATCACGTAGGAGAATCCGTATAGGTGTTCTAGTGTTTGAAGCCTAATGCATGACAAATGGTAAGTAAACACCATATTTACATATCTGCCACCATGTAGGAGAAGACGTACAGGTGTTCGAATGTTCGAACCCTAATGCATGAGAAATTGTAAGCAAACGCCATATCTACATATCTGCCATCATGCAGGAGAATCCGTGTAGGTGTTCGAGTGTTCGAACCCTAATGCATAAGAAATGGTAAGTAAACACCGTATTTACATATTTGTCATTATGCAGGAGACTCCGTATAGGTGTTCTGGTGTTTGAAGCCTAATGCATGACAAATGGTAAGTAAACACCGTATTTACATATCTGCCACCATGCAGGAGAATCCGTATAGGTGTTCGAGTGTTCGAACCCTAATGCATGTGAAATTGTAAGTAACACCGTATTTACATATATGCCGTCATGCAGGAGAATCCGTATAGGTGTTCCAGTGTTCGAATCCTAATGCATGACAAATGGTAAATAAACACTGTATTTACATATCTGCCACATGCAGGAGAATACGTACAGGTGTTCGAGTGTTCGAACCCTAATGCATGAGAAATGGTAAATAAACACCGTATTTACATATTTGTCATTATGCAGGAGAGTCCGTATAGGTGTTCTAGTGTTTGAAGCCTAATGCATGAGAAATGGTAAGTAAACACCGTATTTACATATCTGCCACCATGCAGGAGAATCCGTATAGGTGTTCGAGTGTTCGACCCCTAATGCATGAGAAATTGAAAGTAAACACCGTATTTACATATCTGCTATCATGTAGGAGAATCCGTATAGGTGTTCTAGTGTTTGAAGCCTAATGCATGACAAATGGTATGTAAACACCGTATTTACATATCAGCCATCATGCAGGAGAATCTGTATAGGTGTTCTAGTGTTTGAAGCCTAATGCATGACAAATTGTAAGTAAACACCGTATTTACATATCTGCCACCATGCAGGAGAATCCGTATAGGTGTTCGAGTGTTCGAACCCTAATGCATGAGAAATGGTAAGTAAACACCGTATCTACATATCTGCCATCATGCAGGAGACTCCGTATAGGTGTTCGAGTGTTCGAACCCTAATGCATGAGAAATGGTAAGTAAACACCGTATTTACATATCTGTCATCATGCAGGAGAGTCCGTATAGGTGTTCTATTGTTTGAAGCCTAATGCCTGGCAAATGGTAAGTAAGCACCGTATTTACATAACTGCCACCATGCAGGAGAATCCGTATAGGTGTTCGAGTGTTCAAACCCTAATGCATTAGAAATTGAAAGTAAACATCGTATTTACATATCTGCCATCATGCAAGAGAATCCGTATAGGTGTTCTAGTGTTTGAAGCCTAATGCATGACAAATGGTAAGTAAACATCGTATTTACATATCTGCCATCATGCAGGAGAATCCGTATAGGTGTTCTAGTATTTGAAGCCTAATACATGATAAATGGTAAGTAAAGACCGTATTTACATATCTGCCACCATGCAGGAGAATACGTATAGGTGTTTGAGTGTTCGAAGCCTAATGCATGAGAAATGGTAAGTAAACACCGTATTTGGATATCTGCCACTATGCAGGAGAATCCGTATAGGTGTTCGAGTGCTCGAAGCGTTATGCAAGACAAATGGTAAGTAAACACTGTATTTACATATCTGCCATCATGCAAGAGAATCCGTATAGGTGTTCTAGTGCTCGAAGCGTTATGCAAGACAAATGGTAAGTAAACACCCAATTTACATATATGCCACCATGCAGGATAATCTGTATAGGTGTTCGAGTGTTCGAACCCTAATGCATGAGAAATGGGAAGTAAACACCGTATTTACATATCTACCATCATGCAGGAGAATCCGTATTGGTTTTCCAGTGTTTTAAGCCTAATGCATGACAAATGGTAAGTAAACACCGTATTTACATATTTGCCACAATGCAGGAGAATCCGTATAGGTCTTCGAGTGTTCGAACCCTAATGTATGAGAAATGGTAAGTAAACACCGTATTTACAAATCTGTCATCATGTAGGAGAATCCGTATAGTTGTTCTAGTGTTTGAAGCCTAATGCATGACAAATGGTAAGTAAACACCGTATTTACATATCTGCACCATGCAGGAGAATCTGTATAGGTGTTCGAGTGTTCGAACCCTAATGCATTAGAAATGGTAAGTAAACACCGTATTTCTACATCTGCCACCATGTAGGAGAATCCGTATAGGTGTTATAGTGTTTGAAGCCTAATGCATGACAAATGGTAAGTAAACACCGTATTTACATATCTGCCATCATGCAGGAGAATCCGTATTGGTGTTCTAGTGTTTGAAGCCTAATGCATGAGAAATGATAAGTAAACACCGTATTTACATATCAGCCATCATGCAGGAGAATCCGTATAGGCGTTCTAGTGTTTAAAGCCTAATGCATGACAAATGGCAAGTAAACACTGTATTTACATATCTGCCATCATGCAGGAGATTCCGTATAGGTCTTCTAGTGATTGAAGCCTAATGCATGACAAATGGTACGTAAACACCGTATTTACATATCTGCCATCATACAGGAGAATCCGTATAGGTGTTCTAGTGTTTGAAGCGTAATGCAAGACAAATGGTAAGCAAACACTGTATTTACATATCTGCCACCATGCAGGAGAATCTGTATAGGTGTTCGAGTGTTCGAACCCTAATGCGTGAGAAAAATGGTAAGTAAACACCGTATTTACATATCTGCCATCATGCAGGAGAATCCGTAAAGGTGTTCGAGTGTTTGAAGCCTAATGCATGACAAATGGTAAGTAAACACTGTATTTACATATCTGCCATCATGTAGGGGAATCCGTATTGGTGTTCTAGTGTTTGAAGCCTAATGCATGACAAATGGTAAGTAAACACCGTATTTACATATCTTCCACCATGAAGGAGAATCCGTATAGGTGTTCGAGTGTTCGAATCCTAATGCATGAGAAATAGCAAGTAAACACTGTATTTACATATCTGCCATCATACAGGAGAATCCGTATAGGTGTTCGAGTGTTCGAATGCTAATGCATGAGAAACGGAAAGTAAACACCGTATTTACGTTTTTGCCATCAGACAGGAGAATCGGTATAGGTGTTCTAGTGTTTGAATCCTAATGCATGACAAACGGTAAGTAAACCCCGTATTTACATATCTGCCACCATGCAGGAGAATACGTATAGGTGTTCGAGTGTTCGAACCCTCATGCATGAGAAATGGCAAGTAAATACTGTATTTACATATTTGCCACCATACAGGAGGATCAGTATAGGTGTTCGAGTGTTCGAACACAAATGCACGAGAAATAGTAAGTAAACACCGTATTTACATATCTGCCATCTTTTAGGAGAATACGTATAGGTGTTCGAGTGTTCGAACGCTAATGCATGAGAAATGGTAAGTAAACACCGTATTTGCATATCTGCCATCACGCAGGAGAATCCGTATAGGTGTTCTAGTGTTTGATGCCTAATGCGTGACAAATGGTAAGTAAACACCATATTTACATATCTGCCACCATGCAGGAGAATACGTATAGGTGTTCGAATGTTCGAACCCTAATGCATGAGAAATTGTAAGTAAACACCATATCTACATATCTGCCATCATGCCATTTTTAAGCTCACGACTACACCCCGAGAAAAATATATTACTCTTACTTGGACTAGGGGTGAGACCAGACAACAATCTAAACTCCTCTAAGCCTTGCATGATAAGGTTGACAGTGCCAGTGTCACCTTTACTGGAAATCATAAGATCATCAGCAAAGCAAAGATTGACAATCTTGGTTCTATCACACCTCCAATGAAACTTGAATAGAGGATCACAAGCTTTTTCAGCAAGAATTCTAGATAAGATTTCCATAGCCAATGCAAATAAGTTAAGGGACAATGGGTCCCCTTGTCTAAGCCCTCTAGCCCCTTTAAAATACCCATGAAGGCTACCATTAATACAAATCGAGAAAGAAGGACTCGTCATACAGGCCTTTATCCAAGTGATCATACAGGGAGGGAAATTCATAGCCACCAAGATGCCAAGAATAAACTCCCAACGAACATTATCATAGGCCTTCATGATGTCCACTTTCATAGCGCACTTAGGAACTTTAGAATCTCACTGATAACCCCTCATTATTTCCTGAGATAAGAAGATGTTATCCGAAATTCCCCGACCATGAACAAAAGCCGATTGCGTAGGGTCAACAAGATCCGTAAGGACAATCTTAACTCTATTAGCAATGATCTTGGCTATGCACTTATAGATCGTCTTACAACAAGAGATAGGCCTATAGTCCCCAACCTTCAAGGGCTTAGGAATTTTAGGAATAAGCGCTATGATAGTACTGTTAACCTCAGACAGAAGTGGTAAGTAAACACCGTATTTACATATCTGCCATCATGCAGGAGAATCCGAATAGGTTTTCCAGTGTTTGAAACCTAATGCATGACAAATGGTAAGTAAACACCGTATTTACATATATGCCATCATGCAGGAGAATCCGTATAGGTGTTCTAGTGTTGGAAGCCTAATGCATGACAAATGGTAAGTAAACACCGTATTTACATATCTGCCACCATGCAGAAGAATCTGTATAGGTGTTCGAATGTTCGAACCCTAATGCATGAGAAATAGTAAGTAAACACCGTATTTAAATATCTGCCATCATGCAGGAGAATCCGTATAGGTGTTCGAGTGTTCGAACGCTAATGCACGAGAAATGGTAAGTAAACACCGTATTTACATATCTGCCATAACGCAGGAGAATCCGTATAGGTGTTCAAGTGTTTTAAGCCTAATGCATGACAAATGGTAAGAAAACACCGTATTTACATATCTGCCACCATGCAGGAGAATCCGTATAGGTGCTCGAGTGTTCGAACCCTAATGCATGAGAAATGGTAAGTAAACACCGTATTTACAAATCTGTCATCATGTAGGAGAATCCGTATAGTTGTTCTAGTGTTTGAAGCCTAATGCATGACAAATGGTAAGTAAACACCGTATTTACATATCTGGCACCATGCAGGAGAATCTGTATAGGTGTTCGAGTGTTCGAACCCTAATGCATTAGAAATGGTAAGTAAACACCGTATTTATACATCTGCCATCATGTAGGAGAATCCGTATAGGTGTTCTAGTGTTTGAAGCCTAATGCATGACAAATGGTAAGTAAACACCGTATTTACTTACCAAAAAAAAAAACACCGTATTTACATATCTCCCATCATGCAGGAGAATCCGTATAGGTGTTCTACAGTTTGAAGCCTAATGCATGACAAATGGTAAGTAAATACCGTATTTACATATCTGCAACCATGCAGGAGAATCTGTATAGGTGTTCGAGTGTTCGAACCCTAATGCATTAGAAATGGTAAGTAAACACCGTATTTATACATCTGCCATCATGCAGGAGAATCCGTATAGGTGTTCTAGTGTTTGAAGCCTAATGCATGACAAATGATAAGTAAACACCGTATTTACATATCTGCCATCATGCAGGAGAAACCGTATAGGTGTTCTAGTGTTTGAAGCCTAATGCATGACAAATGGGAAGTAAACACCGTATTTACATATCTGCCACCATGCAGGAGAATCCGTATAGGTGTTCGAGTGTTCGAACCCAAATGCATGAGAAATGGTAAGTAAACACCGTATTTACATATCTGCCATCATGCAGGTGAATCCGTATAGGTGTTCTAGTATTTGAAGCCTAATGCATGATAAACGGTAAGTAAATACTGTATTTTCATATCTGCCACTATGCAGGAGAATCCGTAGAGGTGTTCGGGTGTTCGAACCCTAATGCAAGATAAATGATAAGTAAATATCGTATTTACATATCTGCCATTATGCCGGAGAATCCGTATAGGTGTTCTAGTGTTTGAAGGCTAATGCATGACAAATGGTAAGTAAACACCCTATTTACATCTCTGCCACCATGCAGAAGAATCCGTATAGGTGTTCGAGTGTTCGAAGCCTAATGCATGACAAATGGTAAGTAAACACCGTATTTACATATCTGCCACCATGCAGGAGAATCCGTACAGGTGTTCGAGTGTTCGAACCCTAATGCATGAGAAATGGTAAGTAAACACCGTATTTACATATCTGCCACTATGTAGGAGAATCTGTATAGGTGTTCGAGTGTTCGAACCCTAATGCATGAGAAATGATAAATAAACACCGTATTTTCATATCTGCCATCCTGCAGGAGAATCCGTATAGGGGTTCTAGTGTTTGAAGGCTAATGCATGACAAATGGTAAGTAAACACCGTATTTACATATCTGCCACCATGCAGGAGAATCCGTATAGGTGTTCTAGTGTTTGAAGGCTAATGCATGACAAATGGTAACTAAACACCGTATTTACATATCTGCCACCATGCAGGAGAATCCGTATAGGTGTTCGAGTGTTCGAACCCTAATGCATGAGAAATGGTAAGCAAACACCGTATTAACTTATCTGCCACCATGCCGGAGAATCCGCATAGGTTTTCTAGTGTTTGAAGCCAAATGCATGACAAATGGCAAGTAAACCCCGTCTTTACATATCTGCCATCACGCAGGAGAATCCGTATAGGTGTTTTAGTTTTTGAAGCCTAATGCTTGACAAATGGTAAGTAAACACCGTATTTACATATCTGCCACCATGCCGGAGACTGCGTACAGGTGTTCGAGTGTTCGAACCCTAATGCATGAGAAATGGTAAGTAAACACCGTATTTACATATCTGCCACTATGTGGGAGAATCTGTATAGGTGTTCGAGTGTTCGAACCCTAATGCATGAGTAATGGTAAATAAACACCGTATTTACATATCTGCCATCCTGCAGGAGAATCCGTATAGGTGTTCGAGTTCTCGAACCCTAATGCATGAGAAATGGTAGGTAAACACCGTATTTACATATCTGCCAATATGCAGGAGAATCCGTATAGGTGTTTGAGTGTTTAAACCCTAATGCATGAGAAATGGTAAGTAAACACCGTATTTACATATTTGCCATCATGGAGGAGAATCCGTATAGGTGTTCTAGTGTTTGAAGCCTAATGCATGACAAATGGTAAGTGAACACCGTATTTACATATCTGCCACCATGTAGGAGAATCCGTATAGGTGTTCGAGTGTTCAAACCGTAATGCATGAGAAATGGCTAGTAAACACCGTATTTACATATCTGCCATCATGCAGTAGAATCTGTATAGGTGTTCGAGTGTTCGAACCCTAATGCATGAGAAATGGTAAGTAAACACCGTATTAACATATCTGCCATCATGCAGGAGAAACCGCATAGGTGTTCTAGTGTTTGAAGCCCAATGCATGACAAATGGTAAGTAAACACCGCATTTAAATATCTGCCACCATGCAGGAAAATCCGTATAGGTGTTCTAGTGCTCGAACCCTAATGCATAACAAATGGTAAGTAAACACCGTATTTACATATTTGCCATCATGCAGGAGAATCCGTATAGGTGTTCGAGTGTTCGAACGCTAATGCACGAGAAATGGTAAGTAAACACCGTATTTACATATCTGCCATCACGCAGGAGAATCCTTATAGGTGTTCTAGTGTTTGAAGCCTAATGCATGACAAATGGTAAGTGAACACCGTATTTACATATCTGCCACCATGTAGGAGAATCCGTATAGGTGTTCGAGTGTTCAAACCGTAATACATGAGAAATGGCTAGTAAACACCGTATTTACATATCTGGCATCATGCTGTAGAATCTGTATAGGTGTTCGAGTGTTCGAACCCTAATGCATGAGAAATGGTAAGTAAACACCGTATTAACATATCTGCCATCATGCAGGAGAAACCGCATAGGTGTTCTAGTGTTTGAAGCCCAATGCATGACAAATGGTAAGTAAACACCGCATTAAAATATCTGCCACCATGCAGGAAAATCCGTATAGGTGTTCTAGTGCTCGAACCCTAATGCATAACAAATGGTAAGTAAACACCGTATTTACATATTTGCCATCATGCAGGAGAATCCGTATAGGTGTTCGAGTGTTCGAACGCTAATGCACGAGAAATGGTAAGTAAACACCGTATTTACATATCTGCCATCTCGCAGGAGAATCTGTATAGGTGTTCTAGTGTTTGAAGCCTAATGAATGAAAAATGGTAAGTAAACACCGTATTTACATATCTGCCATCATGCAGGAGAATTCGTATAGGTGTTCGAGTGTTCGAACCCTCATACATTATAAATGGTAAGTAAACACCGTATTTACATATCTGCCGCTATGCAGGAGAATCCGTATAGGTGTTCGAGTGTTCGAACCCTAATGCTAAGAAATGGTAAGTAAACACCGTATTTACATATATGCGATCATGCAGGAGAATCCGTATAGGTGTTCGGGTGTTCGAATCCAAATGAATGGGAAATGGTAAATAAACACTGTATTTACATATCTGTCATCATGCAGGAGAATCCGTATAGGTGTTCTAGTGTTTGAACCCTAATGCATGACAAATGGTAAGTAAACACCGTATTTAAATATATGCCACAATGCTGGAGAATCCGTATAGGTGTTCGGGTGTTCGAACCCTAATGAATGAGAAATGTTAAGTAAACATTGTATTAACATATCTGCCATCATGCAGGAGAATCCGTATAGGTGTTCTATTGTTTTAAGCTTAATGCATTACAAATGGTAAGTAAAAACCGCATTTACATATCTGCCGTCATGCAGGAGAATCCGTATAGGTGTTCGAGTGTTCGAAGCCTAATGCTTGACAAATGGTAAGTAAACACCGTATTTACATATATGCCACCATGCAGGAGAATCCGTATAGGTGTTCGAGTGTTCGAACCCTAATGCATGAGAAATGGTAAGTAAACACCGTATTTACATATCTGCCATCATGCTGGAGAATACGTTTAGGTGTTCTTGTGTTTGAAGCAAAATGCATGACAAATGGTAAGTAAACATCGTATTTACAAATCTGTCACTATGCAGAGGAATCCGTATAGGTGTTCTACTGTTCGAACCTTAATGCATGACAAATGGTAAGTAGACACCGTATTTACATATCTGCCATCATGCAGGAGAATCCATATAGGTGTTCTAGTGTTTGAAGCCTAATGCATGAAAAATGGTAAGTAAACACCGTATTTACATATCTCCCACCATGCAGGAGAATTCGTATAGGTGTTCGAGTGTTCGAACCCTAATGGATGATAAATGGTATGTAAACACCGTATTTACACATCTGCCGCTATGTAGGAGAATCCGTATAGGTGTTCGAGTGTTCGAACCCTAATGCTCATAAGTGGTAAGTAAACACCGTATTTACATATCTGCCATAATGCAGAAGAATCCGTATAGGTGTTTGGGTGTTCGAGCCCTAATGAATGATAAATGGTAAGTAAACACCGTATTTACATATCTGCAACTATGCAGGAGAATCCGTATAGCTGTTCGAGTGCTCGAACCCAAATGCATGAGAAATGGTAAGTAAACACCGTATTTACATATCTGCCACTATGCAGGAGAATCCGTAAAGGTGTTCGAGTGTTCGAACCCTAATGCATGATAAATGGTAAGTAAACACCGTATTTACATATCTGCCGCCATGCAGGAGAATCCGTTGAGGTGTTCGAGTGTTCAAACCCAAATGCGTGTGAAATGGGACGTAAACACCGTATTTACATATCTGCCCCCATGCATGAGAATCCATATATTTCTTCTCGAGTGTTCGAACCCTATTGCACGATAAATGGTAAGTAAACACCATATTTACCAATCTACCACTATACAGGAGAATCCGTATAGGTGTTCAAGTGTTCGAACCCTAATGCACGACAAATGGTAAGTAAGCACCGTATTTAAATATCTGCCATCATGCAGGAGAATCTGTATCGATGTTCTACTGTTTGAAGCCTAATGCATGACAAATGGTAAGTAAACACCATATTAACATATCTGCCACCATGCAGGAGAATCCGTATAGGGGTTCGAGTGTTGGAACCCTAATGCATCAGAAATGGTATGTAAACACCGTATTTACATATCGGCCATCATGCAGGATTATCCGTATAGGTGTTCTAGTGATTGAAGCCTAATGCATGACAAATGGTAAGTAAACACCGTATTTACATATCTGCCATCATGCAGGAGAATCCGTATAGGTGTTCTACTGTTTGAAGCCTAATGCCTGACAAATGGTAAGTAAACACCGTATTTACATCTCTGCCGCCATGCAGGAGAATCCGTATAGGTTTTCTAGTGTTTGAAGCCTAATGCATGACAAATGGTAAGTAAACACCATATTTACATATCTGCCATCATGAAGGAGAATCCGTATAGGTGTTCTACTGTTTGAAGCCCAATGCATGACAAATGGTAATTAGACACCGTATTTTCATATCTGCCACTATACTGGAGAATACGTATAGGTGTTCGAGTGTCCGAACCCTAATGCATGACAAATGGAAAGTAAACACCGTATTTACATATGCATGCCGGAGAATCCGTATAGGTGTTCGAGTGTTCGAACCCTAATGCATGAGAAATGGTAAGTAAACACCGTATTTACATATTTGCCACTATGTAGGAGAATCCGTACAGGTGTTCGAGTGTTCGAACCCTAATGCATGATAAATGGTAAGTAAACACCCTATTTACATATCTGCCACTATGCAGGGAAATCCGTATATGTGTTCGAGTGTTCAAACCCTAACGCAAGAGAAATGGTAAGTAAACACCGTATTTACATATCTGCCATCATGCAGGAGAATCCGTATAGGTGTTCTAGTGTTTGAAGCCTAATGCATGACAAATGTTAAGTAAACATCGTATTTACATATCTGCCACCTTGCATGGGAATCCGTATAGTTGTTCTCGAGTGTTCGAACCCTATTGCATGATAAATAGTAAGTAAACACAGTATTTACATATCTGCCATCATGCAGGAGAATCCGTATAGGTGTTCAAGTGTTTGAAGCCTAATGCATGATAAATGGTAAGTAAACACCGTATTTACATATCTGCCACTATGCAGGAGAATCAGTATAGGTGTTCGAGTGTTCGAACCCTAATGCATGATAAATGGTAAGTAAACACAGTATTTACATATCTGCCATCATGCAGGAGAATCCGTGTAGGTCTTCTAGTGTTTAAAGCCTAGTGCATGACAAATGGTAAGTAAACACCGTATTTACATATCTGCCATCATGCAGGAGAATCCGTATAGGTGTTCGAGTGTTCGAAGCCTATTGCATGAGAAATGGTAAGTAAACACCGTATTTACATATCTGCCATCATGCAGGAGAATCTGTATTGGTGTTCTAGTGTTTGAAGCCTAATGCATGACAAATGGTAAGTAACACCATATTTACATATCTGCCACCAAGCAGGAGAATCCGTATCGGTGTTCGAGTGTTCAAACCATAATGCATGAGAAATGGTAAGTAAACACCGTATTTACATATCTGCCATCATGTAGGAGAATCCGTATATGTGTTCGAGTGTTCGAACCCAAATGCATGAGAAATGGTACGCAAACACTGTATTTACATATCTGTCATCATGTAGGAGAATCCGTATCGGTGTTCTAGTGTTTGAAGCCTAATACATGACAAATGGTAAGTACACACCGTATTTACAAATCTGCCACCATGCAGGAGAATCTGTATAGGTGTTCGAGTGTTCGAACCCTAATGCATGAGAAATGGTAAGTAAACACCGCATTTACATATCTACCATCATGCAGGAGAATCCGTCTAGGTGTTCTAGTGTTTGAAGCCTAATGCATGACAAATGGTAAGTAAAACACCGTATTTGTGTACATGCCACAATGCAGGAGAATCCGTATAGGTGTTCGAGTGTTCGAACCCTAATGCATGAGAAATGGTAAGTAAACCACGTATTTACATATCTGCCATCATGCAGGAGAATCCGTATAGGTGTTCTAGTGTTTGAAGCCTAATGCAGGACATATGATAAGTAAACACCGTATTTACATATCTGCCATCATGCAGGAGAATCCATCTAGGGGTTCTAGTGTTAGAAGCCTAATGCATGACAAATGGTAAGTAAACACCGTATTTGCATATCGGCCACCATGCAGGAGAATCCGTATAGGTGTTCGAGTGTTCGAACCCTAATGCATGAGAAATGGTAAGTAAACACCTTATTTACATATCTGCCATAATGCAGATGAATCCATATAGGTGTTCTAGTATTTGAAGCATAATGCATGATAAATGGTAAGTAAACACTGTATTTACATATCTGCCACTATGCCGGAGAATCCGTATAGGTGTTCGAGTGTTCGAACCCTAACGCATGATAAATGGTAGGTAAACACCATATTTACATATCTGCCATCATACAAGAGAATCTGTATAGGTGTTCGAGTGTTCGAACCCTAATGCATGACAAATGGTAAGTGAACACCGTATTTACATATATCTACCACTATGCAAGAGAATCCGTAAAGGTGTTCGAGTGTTCAAACGATAATGCATGAGAAATGGTAAGTAAACACCGTATTTACGTAGCTGCCATCATGCTGGAGAATCCGTATAGGTGTTCTAGTGTTTGAAGCCTAATGCATGACAAATGGTAAGTAAACACCGTATTTACATATCTGACACCATGCAGGAGAATCCGCAGAGGTGTTCGGGTGTTCGAACTCTAATGCATGAGAAATGGTATGTAAGCACCGTATTTACATATCTGCCATCATGCAGGAGAATCCGTATAGGTGTTCGAGTGTTCGAAGCCTAATGAATGAGAAATTGTAAGTAAACTCCGTATTTACATATCTGCCACAATGCAGGAGAATCCGTATAGGTGTTCTAGTGTTTGAAGCCTAATGCATGATAAATCGTAAGTGAACACCGTATTTACATATCTACCACTATGCAGGAGAATCCGTATAGGTGTTCGAGTGTTCAGACCCTAATGCATGAGAAATGGTAAGTAGACACCGTATTTACATAGCTGCCATCATGCTGGAGAATCCGTATAGGTGTTCTAGTGTTTAAAGCCTAATGCTTGAAAAGTGGTAAGTAAACACCGTGTTTACATATCTGACTCCATGCAGGAGAATCCGCATAGCTGTTCGGGTGTTCGAACCCTAATGCATGAGAAATGGTATGTAAGCAACGTATTTACATATCTGCCATCATGCAGGAGAATCCGTATAGGTGTTCGAGTGTTCGAAGCCTATTGCGTGAGAAATGGCAAGTAAACACCGTATTTACATATCTGCCATCATGCAGGAGAATCCGTATTGGTGTTCTAGTGTTTGAAGCCTAATGCATGACAAATGGTAAGTAAACACCATATTTACATATCTGCCACCATGCAGGAGAATCCGTATAGGTGTTCGAGTGTTCAAACCGTAATGCACGAGAAATGGTAAGTATACACCGTATTTACATATCTGCCATCACGCAGGAGAATCCGTATAGGTGTTCGAGTGTTCGAACCCTAATGCATGAGAAATGGTAAGTAAACACTGTATTTACATATCTGTCATCATGTAGGAGAATCCGTATAGGTGTTCTAGTGATTGAAGCCTAATGCATGACAAATGGTAAGTAAACACCGTATTTACATATCTGCCATCATGCAGGAGAATCCGTATAGGTGTTCTACTGTTTGAAGCCTAATGCCTGACAAATGGTAAGTAAACACCGTATTTACATCTCTGCCGCCATGCAGGAGAATCCGTATAGGTTTTCTAGTGTTTGAAGCCTAATGCATGACAAATGGTAAGTAAACACCGTATTTACATATCTGCCATCATGAAGGAGAATCCGTATAGGTGTTCTACTGTTTGAAGCCCAATGCATGACAAATGGTAATTAGACACCGTATTTTCATATCTGCCACTATAATGAGAATACATATAGGTGTTCGAGTGTCCGAACCCTAATGCTTGATAAATGGAAAGTAAACACCGTATTTACATATGCATGCCGGAGAATCCGTATAGGTGTTCGAGTGTTCGAACCCTAATGCATTAGAAATGGTAAGTAAACACCGTATTTACATATTTGCCACTATGTAGGAGAATCCGTACAGGTGTTCGAGTGTTCGAACCCTAATGCATGATAAATGGTAAGTAAGCACCGTATTTACATATCTGCCACTATGCAGGGAAATCCGTATATGTGTTCGAGTGTTCAAACCCTAATGCATGAGAAATGGTAAGTAAACACCGTATTTACATATCTGCCATCATGCAGGAGAATCCGTATAGGTGTTCTTGTGTCTGAAGCGTAATGCATGACAAATGTTAAGTAAACATCGTATTTACATATTTGCCACCTTGCATGGGAATTCGTATAGTTGTTCTCGAGTGTTCGAACCCTATTGCATGATAAATAGTAAGTAAACACAGTATTTACATATCTGCCATCATGCAGGAGAATCCGTATAGGTGTTCAAGTGTTTGAAGCCTAATGCATGATAAATACCAGTAAACACCTATACTGGTATTTACATATCAGTATAGGTGTTCGAGTGTTCGAACCCTAATGCATGATAAATGGTAAGTAAACACAGTATTTACATATCTGCCATCATGCAGGAGAATCCGTGTAGGTCTTCTAGTGTTTGAAGCCTAGTGCATGACAAATGGTAAGTAAACACTGTATTTACATATCTGCCACAATGCAGGAGAATTCGTATAGGTGTTCGAGTGTGCGAACCCTAATGCATGTGAAATGGGAAGTAAACACAGTATTTACACATCTTCCATCATGCAGGAGAATCCGTATAGGTGTTCTAGTTTTTGAAGCCCAATGCGTGACAAATGGTAAGTAAACACCGTATTTACATATCTGGCACCATGCAGGAGAATCCGTATAGGTGTTCTAGTGTTTGAAGCCTAATGCATGACAAACGGTAAGTAAACACCGTATTTACATATCTGCCACCATGCAGGAGAATCCGTATAGGTGTTCGAGAGTTGGAACTCTAATGGATGATAAATTGTAAGTATACACCATATTTACATATCTGCCACTATGCAGGAGAATCCGTATAGGTGTTCGACTGTTCGAACCCTAATGCAGGAGAAATGGCAAGTAAATACCGTATTTACGTATCTGCCACCATGCATGACAAATGTTAAGTAAACACCGTATTTACATATCTGCCACTATGTAAGAGAATCCGTATAGATGTTCGAGTGTTCGAACCCTAATGCATGTGAAATGGGAAGTAAGCACCGTATTTACATATCTGCCATAATGCAGGAGAATCCGTATAGGTGTTCTAGTGTTTGAAGCCTAATGCATGACAAATGGTAAGTAAACACCGTATTTACATATCTGCCACCAGGCCGGAGAATCCGTATAGGTGTTCGAGGGCTCGAACCCTAATGCATGAGAAATGGTAAGTAAACACCGTATTTACGTATCTGCCAACATGCAGGAGAATCCGTATTGGTGTTCTAGTGTTTGAAGGCTAATGCATGACAAACGGTAAGTAAACACCGTATTTACATATCTGCCACCATGAAGGAGAATCCGTAAAGGTGTTCGATTGCTCGAACCCTAATGCATGAGAAATGGTAAGTAAATACCGTATTTACATATCTGCCATCATGCAGGAGAATCCGTATAGGTGTTCTAGTGTTTGAAGCCTAATGCATGATAAATGGTAAGTAAACAGCGTATTTACATATCTGCCACTATGCAGGAGAATCCGTATAGGTGTTCGAGTGTTCGAACCCTAATGCATGATAAGTGGTAAGTTAACACCGTATTTACATATCTGCCATCATACAGGAGAATCCATATAGGTGTTCGAGTGTTCGAACCCTAATGCATGAGAAATGGTAAGTAAACAGTGTATTTACATATCTGCCACTATGCAGCAGAATCCGTATAGGTGTTCGAGTGTTCGATCCCTAATGCATGATAAAAGGTAAGTAAACACCGTATTTACATATCTGCCATCATGCAGGAGAATTCGTATAGGTGTTCTAGTGTTTGAAGCCTAATGCATGATAAATGGTAAGTAAACAGCGTATTTACATATCTGCCACTATGCAGGAGAATCCGTATAGGTGTTCGAGTGCTTGAACCCCAACGCATGATAAATTGTAAGTAAACACCGTATTTACATATCTGCCATCATACAGGAGAATCCGTATAGGTGTTCTAGTGTTTGAAGCCTAATGCATGATAAATGGTAAGTAACCAGCGTATTTACATATCTGCCACTATGCAGGAAAATCCGTATAGGTGTTCGAGTGTTCGAACCCTTACGCATGATAAATGGTAAGTAACACCGTATTTACCTATCTGCCATCATACAGGAGAATCCATATAGGTGTTCGAGTGTTCGAACCCTAACGCATGATAAATGGTAAGTAAACACCATATTTACATATCTGCCATCATACTGGAGAATCCGTATAGGTGTTCGAGTGTTCGAACCCTAATGCATGATAAATCGTAAGTGAACACCGTATTTACATATCTGCCACTATGCAGGAGAATCCGTATAGGTGTTCGAGTTTTCGAACCCTAATGCATGAGAAATGGTAAGTAAACACTGTATTTACATATCTATCATCATGTAGGAGAATCCGTATTGGTGTTCTAGTGATTGAAGCCTAATGCATGACAAATGGTAAGTAAACACCGTATTTACATATCTGCCATCATGCAGGAGAATCCGTATAGGTGTTCTACTGTTTGAAGCCTGATGCCTGACAAATGGTAAGTAAACACCGTATTTACATCTCTGCCGCCATGCAGGAGAACCCGTATTGGTTTTCTAGTGTTTGAAGCCTAATGCATGACAAATGGTAAGTAAACACCGTATTTACATATCTGCCATCATGTAGGAGAATCCGGATAGGTGTTCTACTGTTTGAAGCCCAATGCATGACAAATGGTAATTAGACACCGTATTTTCATATCTGCCACTATACTGGAGAATACGTATAGGTGTTCGAGTGTCCGAACCCTAATGCATGATAAATGGAAAGTAAACACCATATTTACATATGCATGCCGGAGAATCCGTCTTGGTGTTCGAGTGTTCGAACCCTAATGCATGAGAAATGGTAAGTAAACACCGTATTTACATATTTGCCACTATGTAGGAGAATCCGTACAGGTGTTCGAGTGTTCGAACCCTAATGCATGATAAATGGTAAGTAAACACCGTATTTACATATCTGCCACTATGCAGGGAAATCCGTATATGTGTTCGAGTGTTCAAACCCTAATGCATGATAAATGGTAAGTAAACACCGTATTTACATATCTGCCATCATGCAGGAGAATCCGTATAGGTGTTCTAGTGTTTGAAGCCTAATGCATGACAAATGTTAAGTAAACATCGTATTTACATATCTGCCACCTTGCATGGGAATCCGTATAGTTGTTCTCGAGTGTTCGAACCCTATTGCATGATAAATAGTAAGTAAACACAGTATTTACATATCTGCCATCATGCAGGAGAATCCGTATCGGTGTTCAAGTGTTTGAAGCCTAATGCATGATAAATGGTAAGTAAACACCGTATTTACATATCTGCCACTATGCAGGGAAATCCGTATATGTGTTCGAGTGTTCAAACCCTAATGCATGAGAAATGGTAAGTAAACACCGTATTTACATATCTGCCATCATGCAGGAGAATCCGTATAGTTGTTCTCGAGTGTTTGAACCCTATCGCATGAGAAATGGTAAGTAAACTCCGTATTTACATATCTGCCATAATGCAGGAGAATCCGTATAGGTGTTCTACTGTTTGAAGCCTAATGCATGACAAATGGTAAGTAAACACCATACTTACATATCTGCCACCATGCAGGATAATCCGTATAGGTGTTCGAGTGTTCAAACCGTAATGCATGACAAATGGTAAATAAACACCGTATTTACATATTTGACATCATGCAGGAGAATCCGTATAGGTGTTCTAGTGTTTGAAGCCTAATGCATGACAAATGGTAGGTAAACACCGTGTTTACATATCTGACACCATGCAGGAGAATCAATATAGGTATTCGGGTGTTCGAACCCTAATGCATGAGAAATGTTAAGTAAATGCCGTATTTACATATCTGCCATCATGCAGGAGAATCCGTATAGGTGTTCGAGTGTTCGAAGCCTATTGCATGAGAAATGGTAAGTAAACACCGTATTTACATATCTGCCATCATGCAGGAGAATCCGTATTGGTGTTCTAGTGTTTGAAGCCTAATGCATGACAAATGGTAAGTAACACCATATTTACATATCTGCGACCAAGCAGGAGAATCCGTATCGGTGTTCGAGTGTTCAAACCGTAATGCATGAGAAATGGTAAGTAAACACCGTATTTACATATCTGCCATCATGTAGGAGAATCCGTATAGGTGTTCGAGTGTTCGAACCCAAATGCATGAGAAATGGTAAGCAAACACTGTATTTACATATCTGTCATCATGTAGGAGAATCCGTATAGGTGTTCTAGTGTTTGAAGCCTAATACATGACAAATGCTAAGTACACACTGTATTTACAAATCTGCCAGCATGCAGGAGAATCTGTATAGGTGTTCGAGTGTTCGAACCCTAATGCATGAGAAATGGTAAGTAAACACCGCATTTACATATCTGCCATCGTGCAGGAGAATCCGTCTAGGTGTTCTAGTGCTTGAAGCCTAATGCATGACATATGAGAAGTAAACACCGTATTTACATATCTGCCATCATGCAGGAGAATCCGTCTAGGTGTTCTAGTGTTAGAAGCCTAATGGATGACAAATGGTAAGTAAACACCGTATTTGCATATCGGCCACCATGCAGGAGAATTTGTATAGGTGTTCGAGTGTTCGAACCCTAATGCATGAGAAATGGTAAGTAAACACCGTATTTACATATCTGCCATAATGCAGATGAATTCAAATAGGTGTTCTAGTATTTGAAGCCTAATGCATGATAAATGGTAAGTAACCACTGTATTTACATATCTGCCACTATGCAGGAGAATCCATATAGGTGTTCGAGTGTTCGAACCCTAACGCATGATAAATGGTAAGTAAACACCATATTTACATATCTGCCATCATACAAGAGAATCCGTATAGGTGTTCGAGTGTTCGAAGCCTAATGCATGACAAATGGTAAGTGAACACCGTATTTACATATCTGCCACTATGCAGGAGAATCCGTATAGGTGTTCGAGTGTTCAAACCCTAATGCATGTGAAATGGTAAGTAAACACCGTATTTACATAGCTGCCATCATGCTGGAGAATCCGTATAGGTGTTCTAGTGTTTGAAGCCTAATGCATGACAAATGGTAAGTAAACACCGTGTTTACATATCTGACACCATGCAGGAGAATCCGCATAGGTGTTCGGGTGTTCGAACCCTAATGCAGGAGAAATGCTAAGTATACACCGTATTTACATATCTGCCATCACGCAGGAGAATCCGTATAGGTGTTCGAGTGTTCGAACCCTAATGCATGAGAAATGGTAAGTAAACACTGTATTTACATATCTGTCATCATGTAGGAGAATCCGTATAGGTGTTCTAGTGATTGAAGCCTAATGCATGACAAATGGTAAGTAAACACCGTATTTACATATCTGCCATCATGCAGGAGAATCCGTATAGGTGTTCTACTGTTTGAAGCCTAATGCCTGACAAATGGTAAGTAAACACCGTAGTTACATCTCTGCCGCCATGCAGGAGAATCCGTATAGGTTTTCTAGTGTTTGAAGCCTAATGCATGACAAATGGTAAGTAAACACCGTATTTACATATCTGCCATCATGAAGGAGAATCCGTATAGGTGTTCTACTGTTTGAAGCCCAATGCATGACAAATGGTAATTAGACACCGTATTTTCATATCTACCACTATAATGAGAATACATATAGGTGTTCGAGTGTCCGAACCCTAATGCTTGATAAATGGAAAGTAAACACCGTATTTACATATGCATGCCGGAGAATCCGTATAGGTGTTCGAGTGTTCGAACCCTAATGCATTAGAAATGGTAAGTAAATTCCGTATTTACATATTTGCCACTATGTAGGAGAATCCGTACAGGTGTTCGAGTGTTCGAACCCTAATGCATGATAAATGGTAAGTAAGCACCGTATTTACATATCTGCCACCATGCAGGGAAATCCGTATATGTGTTCGAGTGTTCAAACCCTAATGCATGAGAAATGGTAAGTAAACACCGTATTTACATATTTGCCATCATGCAGGAGAATCCGTATAGGTGTTCTTGTGTTTGAAGCCTAATGCATGACAAATGTTAAGTAAACATCGTATTTACATATCTGCCACCTTGCATGGGAATCCGTATAGTTGTTCTCGAGTGTTCGAACCCTATTGCATGATAAATAGTAAGTAAACACAGTATTTACATATCTGCCATCATGCAGGAGAATCCGTATAGGTGTTCAAGTGTTTGAAGCCTAATGCATGATAAATACCAGTAAACACCTATACTGGTATTTACATATCAGTATAGGTGTTCGAGTATTCGAACCCTAATGCATGATAAATGGTAAGTAAACACAGTATTTACATATCTGCCATCATGCAGGAGAATCCGTGTAGGTCTTCTAGTGTTTGAAGCCTAGTGCATGACAAATGGTAAGCAAACACCGTATTTACATATCTGCCACAATGCAGGAGAATTCGTATAGGTGTTCGAGTGTGCGAACCCTAATGCATGTGAAATGGGAAGTAAACACAGTATTTACACATCTTCCATCATGCAGGAGAATCCGTATAGGTGTTCTAGTTTTTGAAGCCTAATGCGTGACAAATGGTAAGTAAACACCGTATTTACATATCTGGCACCATGCAGGAGAATCCGTATAGGTGTTCTAGTGTTTGAAGCCTAATGCATGACAAACGGTAAGTAAACACCGTATTTACATATCTGCCACCATGCAGGAGAATCCGTATAGGTGTTCGAGAGTTGGAACTCTAATGGATGATAAATTGTAAGTATACACCATATTTACATATCTGCCACTATGCAGGAGAATCCGTATAGGTGTTCGACTGTTCGAACCCTAATGCAGGAGAAATGGCAAGTAAATACCGTATTTACGTATCTGCCACCATGCATGACAAATGTTAAGTAAACACCGTATTTACATATCTGCCACTATGTAAGAGAATCCGTATAGATGTTCGAGTGTTCGAACCCTAATGCATGTGAAATGGGAAGTAAGCACCGTATTTACATATCTGCCATCATGCAGGAGAATCCGTATAGGTGTTCTAGTGTTTGAAGCCTAATGCATGACAAATGGTAAGTAAACACCGTATTTACATATCTGCCACCAGGCCGGAGAATCCGTATAGGTGTTCGAGGGCTCGAACCCTAATGCATGAGAAATGGTAAGTAAACACCGTATTTACGTATCTGCCAACATGCAGGAGAATCCGTATTGGTGTTCTAGTGTTTGAAGGCTAATGCATGACAAACGGTAAGTAAACACCGTATTTACATATCTGCCACCATGAAGGAGAATCCGTAAAGGTGTTCGATTGCTCGAACCCTAATGCATCAGAAATGGTAAGTAAATACCGTATTTACATATCTGCCATCATGCAGGAGAATCTGTATAGGTGTTCTAGTGTTTGAAGCCTAATGCATGATAAATGGTAAGTAAACAGCGTATTTACATATCTGCCACTATGCAGGAGAATCCGTATAGGTGTTCGAGTGTTCGAACCCTAATGCATGATAAATTGTAAGTAAACACCGTATTTACATATCTGCCATCATACAGGAGAATCCGTATAGGTGTTCGAGTGTTCGAACCCTAATGCATGAGAAATGGTAAGTAAACAGCGTATTTACATATCTGCCACTATGCAGCAGAATCCGTATAGGTGTTCGAGTGTTCGATCCCTAATGCATGATAAAAGGTAAGTAAACACCGTATTTACATATCTGCCATCATGCAGGAGAATTCGTATAGGTGTTCTAGTGTTTGAAGCCTAATGCATGATAAATGGTAAGTAAACAGCGTATTTACATATCTGCCACTATGCAGGAGAATCCGTATAGGTGTTCGAGTGCTTGAACCCCAACGCATGATAAATTGTAAGTAAACACCGTATTTACATATCTGCCATCATACAGGAGAATCCGTATAGGTGTTCTAGTGTTTGAAGCCTAATGCATGATAAATGGTAGGTAACCAGCGTATTTACATATCTGCCACTATGCAGGAGAATCCGTATAGGTGTTCGAGTGTTCGAACCCTTACGCATGATAAATGGTAAGTAACACCGTATTTACCTATCTGCCATCATACAGGAGAATCCATATAGGTGTTCGAGTGTTCGAACCCTAACGCATGATAAATGGTAAGTAAACACCATATTTACATATCTGCCATCATACTGGAGAATCCGTATAGGTGTTCGAGTGTTCGAACCCTAATGCATGATAAATCGTAAGTGAACACCGTATTTACATATCTGCCACTATGCAGGAGAATCCGTATAGGTGTTCGAGTTTTCGAACCCTAATGCATGAGAAATGGTAAGTAAACACTGTATTTACATATCTATCATCATGTAGGAGAATCCGTATTGGTGTTCTAGTGATTGAAGCCTAATGCATGACAAATGGTAAGTAAACACCGTATTTACATATCTGCCATCATGCAGGAGAATCCGTATAGGTGTTCTACTGTTTGAAGCCTGATGCCTGACAAATGGTAAGTAAACACCGTATTTACATCTCTGCCGCCATGCAGGAGAATCCGTATTGGTTTTCTAGTGTTTGAAGCCTAATGCATGACAAATGGTAAGTAAACACCGTATTTACATATCTGCCATCATGTAGGAGAATCCGGATAGGTGTTCTACGGTTTGAAGCCCAATGCATGACAAATGGTAATTAGACACCGTATTTTCATATCTGCCACTATACTGGAGAATACGTATAGGTGTTCGAGTGTCCGAACCCTAATGCTTGATAAATGGAAAGTAAACACCATATTTACATATGCATGCCGGAGAATCCGTCTAGGTGTTCGAGTGTTCGAACCCTAATAATGCATGAGAAATGGTAAGTAAACACCGTATTTACATATTTGCCACTATGTAGGAGAATCCGTACAGGTGTTCGAGTGTTCGAACCCTAATGCATGATAAATGGTAAGTAAACACCGTATTTACATATCTGCCACTATGCAGGGAAATCCGTATATGTGTTCGAGTGTTCAAACCCTAATGCATGATAAATGGTAAGTAAACACCGTATTTACGTATCTGCCATCATGCAGGAGAATCCGTATAGGTGTTCTAGTGTTTGAAGCCTAATGCATGACAAATGTTAAGTAAACATCGTATTTACATATCTGCCACCCTGCATGGGAATCCGTATAGTTGTTCTCGAGTGTTCGAACCCTATTGCATGATAAATAGTAAGTAAACTCCGTATTTACATATCTGCCATCATGCAGGAGAATCCGTATAGGTGTTCAAGTGTTTGAAGCCTAATGCATGATAAATGGTAAGTAAACACCGTATTTACATATCTGCCACTATGCAGGGAAATCCGTATATGTGTTCGAGTGTTCAAACCCTAATGCATGAGAAATGGTAAGTAAACACCGTATTTACATATCTGCCATCATGCAGGAGAATCCGTATAGGTGTTCTAGTGTTTGAAGCCTAATGCATGAGAAATGTTAAGTAAACATCGTATTTACATATCGGCCACCCTGCATGGGAATCCGTATAGTTGTTCTCGAGTGTTTGAACCCTATCGCATGAGAAATGGTAAGTAAACTCCGTATTTACATATCTGCCATAATGCAGGAGAATCCGTATAAGTGTTCTAGTGTTTGAAGCCTAATGCATGACAAATGGCATGTAAACACCATACTTACATATCTGCCACCATGCAGGATAATCCGTATAGGTGTTCGAGTGTTCAAACCGTAATGCATGACAAATGGTAAATAAACACCGTATTTACATATTTGACATCATGCAGGAGAATCCGTATAGGTGTTCTAGTGTTTGAAGCCTAATGCATGACAAATGGTAGGTAAACACCGTGTTTACATATCTGACACCATGCAGGAGAATCAATATAGGTATTCGGGTGTTCGAACCCTAATGCATGAGAAATGTTAAGTAAATGCCGTATTTACATATCTGCCGTCATGCAGGAGAATCCGTATAGGTGTTCGAGTGTTCGAAGCCTATTGCATTAGAAATGGTAAGTAAATACCGTATTTACATATCTGCCATCATGCAGGAGAATCCGTATTGGTGTTCTAGTGTTTGAAGCCTAATGCATGACAAATGGTAAGTGACACCATATTTACATATCTGCCACCAAGCAGGAGAATCCGTATCGGTGTTCGAGTGTTCAAACCGTAATGCATGAGAAATGGTAAGTAAACACCGTATTTACATATCTGCCATCATGTAGGAGAATCCGTATAGGTGTTCGAGTGTTCGAACCCAAATGCATAAGAAAGGTAAGCAAACACTGTATTTACATATCTGTCATCATGTAGGAGAATCCGTATAGGTGTTCTTGTGTTTGAAGCCTAATACATGACAAATGGTAAGTACACACTGTATTTACAAATCTGCCAGCATGCAGGAGAATCTGTATAGGTGTTCGAGTGTTCGAACCCTAATGCATGAGAAATGGTAAGTAAACACCGCATTTACATATCTGCCATCATGCAGGAGAATCCGTCTAGGTGTTCTAGTGTTTGAAGCCTAATGCATGACAAATGGTAAGTAAACACCGTATTTGTGTACATGCCACAATGCAGGAGAATCCGTATCGGTGTTCGAGTGTTCGAACCGTAATGCATGAGAAATGGTAAGTAAACCACGTATTTACATATCTGCCATCATGTAGGAGAATCCGTATAGGTGTTCTAGTGTTTGAAGCCTAATGCATGACATATGATAAGTAAACACCGTATTTACATATCTGCCATCATGCAGGAGAATCCGTCTAGGTGTTCTAGTGTTAGAAGCCTAATGGATGACAAATGGTAAGTAAACACCGTATTTGCATATCGGCCACCATGCAGGAGAATTTGTATAGGTGTTCGAGTGTTCGAACCCTAATGCATGAGAAATGGTAAGTAAACACCGTATTTACATATCTGCCATAATGCAGATGAATTCAAATAGGTGTTCTAGTATTTGAAGCCTAATGCATGATAAATGGTAAGTAACCACTGTATTTACATATCTGCCACTATGCAGGAGAATCCATATAGGTGTTCGAGTGTTCGAACCCTAACGCATGATAAATGGTAAGTAAACACCATATTTACATATCTGCCATCATACAAGAGAATCCGTATAGGTGTTCGAGTGTTCGAACCCTAATGCATGACAAATGGTAAGTGAACACCGTATTTACATATCTGCCACTATGCAGGAGAATCCGTATAGGTGTTCGAGTGTTCAAACCCTAATGCATGTGAAATGGTAAGTAAACACCGTATTTACATAGCTGCCATCATGCTGGAGAATCCGTATAGGTGTTCTAGTGTTTGAAGCCTAATGCATGACAAATGGTAAGTAAACACCGTGTTTACATATCTGACACCATGCAGGAGAATCCGCATAGGTGTTCGGGTGTTCGAACCCTAATGCAGGAGAAATGGTAAGTATACACCGTATTTACATATCTGCCATCACGCAGGAGAATCCGTTTAGGTGTTCGAGTGTTCGAACCCTAATGCATGAGAAATGGTAAGTAAACACTGTATTTACATATCTGTCATCATGTAGGAGAATCCTTATAGGTGTTCTAGTGATTGAAGCCTAACGCATGACAAATGGTAAGTAAACACCGTATTTACATATCTGCCATCATGCAGGAGAATCCGTATAGGTGTTCTACTGTTTGAAGCCTAATGCCTGACAAATGGTAAGTAAACACCGTATTTACATCTCTGCCGCCATGCAGGAGAATCCGTATAGGTTTTCTAGTGTTTGAAGCCTAATGCATGACAAATGGTAAGTAAACACCGTATTTACATATCTGCCATCATGAAGGAGAATCCGTATAGGTGTTCTACTGTTTGAAGCCCAATGCATGACAAATGGTAATTAGACACCGTATTTTCATATCTGCCACTATAATGAGAATACATATAGGTGTTCGAGTGTCCGAACCCTAATGCTTGATAAATGGAAAGTAAACACCGTATTTACATATGCATGCCGGAGAATCCGTATAGGTGTTCGAGTGTTCGAACCCTAATGCATTAGAAATGGTAAGTAAACACCGTATTTACATATTTGCCACTATGTAGGAGAATCCGTACAGGTGTTCGAGTGTTCGAACCCTAATGCATGATAAATGGTAAGTAAGCACCGTATTTACATATCTGCCACCATGCAGGGAAATCCGTATATGTGTTCGAGTGTTCAAACCCTAATGCATGAGAAATGGTAAGTAAACACCGTATTTACATATTTGCCATCATGCAGGAGAATCCGTATAGGTGTTCTTGTGTTTGAAGCCTAATGCATGACAAATGTTAAGTAAACATCGTATTTACATATCTGCCACCCTGCATGGGAATCCGTATAGTTGTTCTCGAGTGTTCGAACCCTATTGCATGATAAATAGTAAGTAAACACAATATTTACATATCTGCCATCATGCAGGAGAATCCGTATAGGTGTTCAAGTGTTTGAAGCCTAATGCATGATAAATACCAGTAAACACCTATACTGGTATTTACATATCAGTATAGGTGTTCGAGTGTTCGAACCCTAATGCATGATAAATGGTAAGTAAACACAGTATTTACATATCTGCCATCATGCAGGAGAATCCGTGTAGGTCTTCCAGTGTTTGAAGCCTAGTGCATGACAAATGGTAAGTAAACACCGTATTTACATATCTGCCACAATGCAGGAGAATTCGTATAGGTGTTCGAGTGTGCGAACCCTAATGCATGTGAAATGGGAAGTAAACACAGTATTTACACATCTTCCATCATGGAGGAGAATCCGTGTAGGTGTTCTAGTTTTTGAAGCCTAATGCGTGACAAATGGTAAGTAAACACCGTATTTACATATCTGGCACCATGCAGGAGAATCCGTATAGGTGTTCTAGTGTTTGAAGCCTAATGCATGACAAACGGTAAGTAAACACCTTATTTACATATCTGCCACCATGCAGGAGAATCCGTATAGGTGTTCGAGAGTTGGAACTCTAATGGATGATAAATTGTAAGTATACACCATATTTACATATCTGCCACTATGCAGGAGAATCCGTATAGGTGTTCGACTGCTCGAACCCTAATGCAGGAGAAATGGCAAGTAAATACCGTATTTACGTATCTGCCACCATGCATGACAAATGTTAAGTAAACACCGTATTTACATATCTGCCACTATGTAAGAGAATCCGTATAGATGTTCGAGTGTTGGAACCCTAATGCATGTGAAATGGGAAGTAAGCACCGTATTTACATATCTGCCATCATGCAGGAGAATCCGTATAGGTGTTCTAGTGTTTGAAGCCTAATGCATGACAAATGGTAAGTAAACACCGTATTTACATATCTGCCACCATGCCGGAGAATCCGTATAGGTGTTCGAGGGCTCGAACCCTAATGCATGAGAAATGGTAAGTAAACACCGTATTTACGTATCTGCCAACATGCAGGAGAATCCGTATTGGTGTTCTAGTGTTTGAAGGCTAATGCATGACAAACGGTAAGTAAACACCGTATTTACATATCTGCCACCATGAAGGAGAATCCGTAAAGGTGTTCGATTGCTCGAACCCCAATGCATGAGAAATGGTAAGTAAATACCGTATTTACATATCTGCCATCATGCAGGAGAATCTGTATAGGTGTTCTAGTGTTTGAAGCCTAATGCATGATAAATGGTAAGTAAACAGCGTATTTACATATCTGCCACTATGCAGGAGAATCCGTATAGGTGTTCGAGTGTTCGAACCCTAATGCATGATAAATGGTAAGTAAACACCGTATTTACATATCTGCCATCATACAGGAGAATCCGTATAGGTGTTCGAGTGTTTGAAGCCTAATGCATGATAAATGGTAAGTAACCAGCGTATTTACATATCTGCCACTATGCAGGAGAATCCGTATAGGTGTTCGAGTGTTCGAACCCTTACGCATGATAAATGGTAAGTAACACCGTATTTACCTATCTGCCATCATACAGAAGAATCCATATAGGTGTTCGAGTGTTCGAACCCTAACGCATGATAAATGGTAAGTAAACACCATATTTACATATCTGCCATCATACTGGAGAATCCGTATAGGTGTTCGAGTGTTCGAACCCTAATGCATGATAAATCGTAAGTGAACACCGTATTTACATATCTGCCACTATGCAGGAGAATCCGTATAGGTGTTCGAGTTTTCGAACCCTAATGCATGAGAAATGGTAAGTAAACACTGTATTTACATATCTATCATCATGTAGGAGAATCCGTATTGGTGTTCTAGTGATTGAAGCCTAATGCATGACAAATGGTAAGTAAACACCGTATTTACATATCTGCCATCATGCAGGAGAATCCGTATAGGTGTTCTACTGTTTGAAGCCTGATGCCTGACAAATGGTAAGTAAACACCGTATTTACATCTCTGCCGCCATGCAGGAAAATCCGTATTGGTTTTCTAGTGTTTGAAGCCTAATGCATGATAAATGGTAAGTAAACACCGTATTTACATATCTGCCATCATGTAGGAGAATCCGGATAGGTGTTCTACGGTTTGAAGCCCAATGCATGACAAATGGTAATTAGACACCGTATTTTCATATCTGCCACTATACTGGAGAATACGTATAGGTGTTCGAGTGTCCGAACCCTAATGCATGATAAATGGAAAGTAAACACCATATTTACATATGCATGCCGGAGAATCCGTCTAGGTGTTCGAGTGTTCGAACCCTAATGCATGAGAAATGGTAAGTAAACACCGTATTTACATATTTGCCACTATGTAGGAGAATCCGTACAGGTGTTCGAGTGTTCGAACCCTAATGCATGATAAATGGTAAGTAAACACCGTATTTACATATCTGCCACTATGCAGGGAAATCCGTATATGTGTTCGAGTGTTCAAACCCTAATGCATGATAAACGGTAAGTAAACACCGTATTTACGTATCTGCCATCATGGAGGAGAATCCGTATAGGTGTTCTAGTGTTTGAAGCCTAATGCATGACAAATGTTAAGTAAACATCGTATTTACATATCTGCCACCTTGCATGGGAATCCGTATAGTTGTTCTCGAGTGTTCGAACCTTATTGCATGATAAATAGTAAGTAAACACAGTATTTACATATCTGCCATCATGCAGGAGAATCCGTATAGGTGTTCAAGTGTTTGAAGCCTAATGCATGATAAATGCTAAGTAAACACCGTATTTACATATCTGCCACTATGCAGGGAAATCCGTATATGTGTTCGAGTGTTCAAACCCTAATGCATGAGAAATGGTAAGTAAACTCCGTATTTACATATCTGCCATCATGCAGGAGAATCCGTATAGGTGTTCTAGTGTTTGAAGCCTAATGCATGAGAAATGTTAAGTAAACACCATACTTACATATCTGCCACCATGCAGGATAATCCGTGTAGGTGTTCGAGTGTTCAAACCGTAATGCATGACAAATGGTAAATAGACACCGTATTTACATATTTGACATCATGCAGGAGAATCCGTATAGGTGTTCTAGTGTTTGAAGCCTAATGCATGACAAATGGTAGGTAAACACCGTGTTTACATATCTGACACCATGCAGGAGAATCAATATAGGTATTCGGGTGTTTGAACCCTAATGCATGAGAAATGTTAAGTAAATGCCGTATTTACATATCTGCCGTCATGCAGGAGAATCCGTATAGGTGTTCGAGTGTTCGAAGCCTATTGCATGAGAAATGGTAAGTAAACACCGTATTTACATATCTGCCATCATGCAGGAGAATCCGTATTGGTGTTCTAGTGTTTGAAGCCTAATGCATGACAAATGGTAAGTAACACCATATTTACATATCTGCCACCAAGCAGGAGAATCCGTATCGGTGTTCGAGTGTTCAAACCGTAATGCATGAGAAATGGTAAGTAAACACCGTATTTACATATCTGCCATCATGTAGGAGAATCCGTATAGGTGTTCGAGTGTTCGAACCCAAATGCATGAGAAATGGTAAGCAAACACTGTATTTACATATCTGTCATCATGTAGGAGAATCCGTATAGGTGTTCTTGTGTTTGAAGCCTAATACATGACAAATGGTAAGTACACACTGTATTTACAAATCTGCCAGCATGCAGGAGAATCTGTATAGGTGTTCGAGTGTTCGAACCCTAATGCATGAGAAATGGTAAGTAAACACCGCATTTACATATCTACCATCATGAGGAGAATCCGTCTAGGTGTTCTAGTGTTTGAAGCCTAATGCATGACAAATGGTAAGTAAACACCGTATTTGTGTACATGCCACAATGCAGGAGAATCCGTATCGGTGTTCGAGTGTTCGAACCGTAATGCATGAGAAATGGTAAGTAAACCACGTATTTACATATCTGCCATCATGCAGGAGAATCCGTATAGGTGTTCTAGTGTTTGAAGCCTAATGCATGACATATGATAAGTAAACACCGTATTTACATATCTGCCATCATGCAGGAGAATCCGTCTAGGTGTTCTAGTGTTAGAAGCCTAACGGATGACAAATGGTAAGTAAACACCGTATTTGCATATCGGCCACCATGCAGGAGAATTTGTATAGGTGTTCGAGTGTTCGAACCCTAATGCATGAGAAATGGTAAGTAAACACCGTATTTACATATCTGCCATAATGCAGATGAATTCAAATAGGTGTTCTAGTATTTGAAGCCTAATGCATGATAAATGGTAAGTAACCACTGTATTTACATGTCTGCCCCTATGCAGGAGAATCCATATAGGTGTTCGAGTGTTCGAACCCTAACGCATGATAAATGGTAAGTAAACACCATATTTACATATCTGCCATCATACAAGAGAATCCGTATAGGTGTTCGAGTGTTCGAACCCTAATGCATGACAAATGGTAAGTGAACACCGTATTTACATATCTGCCACTATGCAGGAGAATCCGTATAGGTGTTCGAGTGTTCAAACCCTAATGCATGAGAAATGGTAAGTAAACACCGTATTTACATGGCTGCCATCATGCTGGAGAATCCGTATAGGTGTTCTAGTGTTTGAAGCCTAATGCATGACAAATGGTAAGTAAACACCGTGTTTACATATCTGACACCATGCAGGAGAATCCACATAAGTGTTCGGGTGTTCGAACCCTAATGCAGGAGAAATTGTATGTAAGCACCGTATTTACATATCTGCCATCATGCAGGAGAATCCGTAGAGGTGTTCGAGTGTTCGAAGCCTAATGAATGAGAAATGGTATGTAAACTCCGCATTTACATATCTGTCACAATGCAGGAGAATCCGTATAGGTGTTCTCGTGTTTGAAGCCTAATGCATGATAAATCATAAGTGAACACCGTATTTACATATCTGCCACTATGCAGGAGAATCCGTATAGGTGTTCGAGTGTTCAAACCCTAATGCATGAGAAATGGTAAGTAGACACCGTATTTACATAGCTGCCATCATGCTGGAGAATCCGTATAGGTGTTCTAGTGTTTGAAGCCAAATGCATGAAAAGTGGTAAGTAAACACCGTGTTTACATATCTGAGACCATGCAAGAGAATCCGCATAGTTGTTTTCGAGTGTTCGAACCCTATTGCATGATAAATGGAAAGTAAACACCATATTTACCAATCTGCCACTATGCAGGAGAATCCGTATAGGTGTTCGAGTGTTCGAACCCTAATCCATTAGAAATGGTAAGTAAACACCGTATTTACATATCTGCCACTATGTAGGTGAATCCGTATAGGTGTTCGAATGCTCGAACCCTATTGGATGATAAATGGTAAGTAAACACCGTATTTACATATCTGCCACTATGCAGGAGAATCCGTATAGGTGTTCGAGTGTTCAAACCCTAATGCATGAGAAATGGTAACTAACACCGTATTTACATATCTGCCATTATGCAGGAGAATCCGTATAGGTGTTCTAGGGTTTGAAGCCAAATGCATGAAAAGTGGTAAGTAAACATATCTGCCACTATGTAGGTGAATCCGTATAGGTGTTCGAATGTTCGAACCCTATTGGATGATAAATGGTAAGTAAACACCGTATTTACATATCTGCCACTATGCAGGAGAATCCATATAGGTGTTCGAGTGTTCAAACCGTAATGCATGAGAAATGGTAAGTAAACACCGTATTTACATATCTGCCATCATGCAGTGTTTGAAGCCTAATGAATGAAAAATGGTAAGTAAACACCGTATTTATATATCTGCCACCATGCAGGAGAATCCGTATAGGTGTTCGAGTGTTCGAACCCCAATGCATGATAAATGGTAATTAAACACCGTATTTACATATCTGCCGCTATGCAGGAGAATCCATATAGGTGTTCGAGTGTTCGACCCCTAATGCTAAGAAATGGTAAGTAAACACCGTATTTACATATATGCCAGCATGCAGAAGAATCCGTATAGGTGTTCGGGTGTTCGAACCCTAAGGAATGAGAAACAGTAAGTAAACACCGTATTTACATATCTGTCATCATGCAGGAGAATCCGTATAGGTGTTCTAGTGTTTGAAGCCTAATGCTTGACAAATGGTAAGTAAACACCGTATTTACATATCTGCCACCGTGTAGGAGAATCCGTAGAGGTGTTCGGGTGTTCGAATCCTAATGAATGAGAAATGGTAAGTAAACACCGTATTTACAAATCTGCCATCATGTAGGAGAATCCGTACCGGTGTTCTAGTGATTGAAGCTTAATGCCTGACAAATGGTAAGTAAAAGCCGTATTTACATATCTGCCATCATGCAGGAGAATCCGTATAGGTGTTCGAGTGTTCGAAGCCTAATGCATGACAAATGGTAAGTAAGCACCGTATTTACATATCTGCCGCCATGCAGGAGAATCCGTATAGGTGTTCGAGTGTTTGAACCCTAATGCATGACAACTGGTAAGTCAACACCGTATTTACATATCTGCCATCATGTAGGAGAATCCGTATAGGTGTTCTAGTGTTTGAAGCCAAATGCATGAAAAATGGTAAGTAAACACCGTATTTACATATCTGCCACCATGCATGAGAATTCGTATAGTTGTTTTCGAGTGTTCGAACCCTATTGCATGATAAATGGAAAGTAAACACCATATTTACCAATCTGCCACTATGCAGGAGAATCCGTATAGGTGTTCGAGTGTTCGAACCCTAATGCATGAGAAATGGTAAGTAAACACCGTATTTACATATCTGCCACTATGTAGGTGAATCCGTATAGGTGTTCGAATGTTCGAACCCTATTGGATGATAAATGGTAAGTAAACACCGTATTTACATATCTGCCACTATGCAGGAGAATCCGTATATGTGTTCGAGTGTTCAAACCCTAATGCATGAGAAATGGTAAGTAAACACCGTATTTACATATCTGCCATTATGCAGGAGAATCCGTATAGGTGTTCTAGTGTTTGAAGCCTAATGCATGACAAATGTTAAGTAAACATCGTATTTACATATCTGCCACCTTGCATGGGAATCCGTATAGTTGTTCTCGAGTGTTCGAACCCTATTGCATGATAAATAGTAAGTAAACACAGTATTTACATATCTGCCATCATGCAGGAGAATCCGTATAGGTGTTCAAGTGTTTGAAGCCTAATGCATGATAAATACCAGTAAACACCTATACTGGTATTTACATATCAGTATAGGTGTTCGAGTGTTCGAACCCTAATGCATGATAAATGGTATGTAAACACAGTATTTACATATCTGCCATCATGCAGGAGAATCCGTGTAGGTCTTCTAGTGTTTGAAGCCTAGCGCATGACAAATGGTAAGTAAACACCGTATTTACATATCTGCCACAATGCAGGAGAATTCGTATAGGTGTTCGAGTGTGCGAACCCTAATGCATGTGAAATGGGAAGTAAACACAGTATTTACACATCTTCCATCATGCAGGAGAATCCGTATAAGTGTTCTAGTTTTTGAAGCCTAATGCGTGACAAATGGTAAGTAAACACCGTATTTACATATCTGGCACCATGCAGGAGAATCCGTATAGGTGTTCTAGTGTTTGAAGCCTAATGCATGACAAACTGTAAGTAAACACCGTATTTACATATCTGCCACCATGCAGGAGAATCCGTATAGGTGTTCGAGAGTTGGAACTCTAATGGATGATAAATTGTAAGTATACACCATATTTACATATCTGCCACTATGCAGGAGAATCCGTATAGGTGTTCGACTGTTCGAACCCTAATGCAGGAGAAATGGCAAGTAAATACCGTATTTACGTATCTGCCACCATGCATGACAAATGTTAAGTAAACACCGTATTTACATATCTGCCACTATGTAAGAGAATCCGTATAGATGTTCGAGTGTTCGAACCCTAATGCATGTGAAATGGGAAGTAAGCACCGTATTTACATATCTGCCATCGTGCAGGAGAATCCGTATAGGTGTTCTAGTGTTTGAATCCTAATGCATGACAAATGGTAAGTAAACACCGTATTTACATATCTGCCACCATGCCGGAGAATCCGTATAGGTGTTCGAGGGCTCGAACCCTAATGCATGAGAAATGGTAAGTAAACACCGTATTTACGTATCTGCCAACATGCAGGAGAATCCGTATTGGTGTTCTAGTGTTTGAAGGCTAATGCATGACAAACGGTAAGTAAACACCGTATTTACATATCTGCCACCATGAAGGAGAATCCGTAAAGGTGTTCGATTGCTCGAACCCTAATGCATCAGAAATGGTAAGTAAATACCGTATTTACATATCTGCCATCATGCAGGAGAATCCGTATAGGTGTTCTAGTGTTTGAAGCCTAATGCATGATAAATGGTAAGTAAACAGCGTATTTACATATCTGCCACTATGCAGGAGAATCCGTATAGGTGTTCGAGTGTTCGAACCCTAATGCATGATAAATGGTAAGTAAACACCGTATTTACATATCTGCCATCATACAGGAGAATCCGTATAGGTGTTCGAGTGTTCGAACCCTAATGCATGAGAAATGGTAAGTAAACTGCGTATTTACATATCTGCCACTATGCCGCAGAATCCGTATAGGTGTTCGAGTGTTCGAACCCTAATGCATGATAAAAGGTAAGTAAACACCGTATTTACATATCTGCCATCATGCAGGAGAATTCGTATAGGTGTTCTAGTGTTTGAAGCCTAATGCATGATAAATGGTAAGTAAACAGCGTATTTACATATCTGCCACTATGCAGGTGAATCCGTATAGGTGTTCGAGTGCTTGAACCCCAACGCATGATAAATTGTAAGTAAACACCGTATTTACATATCTGCCATCATACAGGAGAATCCGTATAGGTGTTCTAGTGTTTGAAGCCTAATGCATGATAAATGGTAAGTAAACAGCGTATTTACATATCTGCCACTATGCAGGAGAATCCGTATAGGTGTTCGAGTGTTCGAACCCTTACGCATGATAAATGGTAAGTAAACACCGTATTTACCTATCTGCCATCATACAGGAGAATCCATATAGGTGTTCGAGTGTTCGAACCCTAACGCATGATAAATGGTAAGTAAACACCATATTTACATATCTGCCATCATACTGGAGAATCCGTATAGGTGTTTGAGTGTTCGAACCCTAATGCATGATAAATCGTAAGTGAACACCGTATTTACATATCTGCCAATATGCAGGAGAATCCGTATAGGTGTTCGAGTTTTCGAACCCTAATGCATGAGAAATGGTAAGTAAACACTGTATTTACATATCTATCATCATGTAGGAGAATCCGTATAGGTGTTCTAGTGATTGAAGCCTAATGCATGACAAATGGTAAGTAAACACCGTATTTACATATCTGCCATCATGCAGGAGAATCCGTATAGGTGTTCTACTGTTTGAAGCCTAATGCCTGACAAATGGTAAGTAAACACCGTATTTACATCTCTGCCGCCATGCAGGAGAATCCGTATTGGTTTTCTAGTGTTTGAAGCCTAATGCATGACAAATGGTAAGTAAACACCGTATTTACATATCTGCCATCATGTAGGAGAATCCGGATAGGTGTTCTACTGTTTGAAGCCCAATGCATGACAAATGGTAATTAGACACCGTATTTTCATATCTGCCACTATACTGGAGAATACGTATAGGTGTTCGAGTGTCCGAACCCTAATGCATGATAAATGGAAAGTAAACACCGTATTTACATATGCATGCCGGAGAATCCGTCTAGGTGTTCGAGTGTTCGAACCCTAATGCATGAGAAATGGTAAGTAAACACCGTATTTACATATTTGCCACTATGTAGGAGAATCCGTACAGGTGTTCGAGTGTTCGAACCCTAATGCATGATAAATGGTAAGTAAACACCGTATTTACATATCTGCCATCATGCAGGAGAATTCGTATAGGTGTTCTAGTGTTTGAAGCCTAATGCATGATAAATGGTAAGTAAACAGCGTATTTACATATCTGCCACTATGCAGGTGAATCCGTATAGGTGTTCGAGTGCTTGAACCCCAACGCATGATAAATTGTAAGTAAACACCGTATTTACATATCTGCCATCATACAAGAGAATCCGTATAGGTGTTCTAGTGTTTGAAGCCTAATGCATGATAAATGGTAAGTAAACAGCGTATTTACATATCTGCCACTATGCAGGAGAATCCGTATAGGTGTTCGAGTGTTCGAACCCTTACGCATGATAAATGGTAAGTAAACACCGTATTTACCTATCTGCCATCATACAGGAGAATCCATATAGGTGTTCGAGTGTTCGAACCCTAACGCATGATAAATGGTAAGTAAACACCATATTTACATATCTGCCATCATACTGGAGAATCCGTATAGGTGTTTGAGTGTTCGAACCCTAATGCATGATAAATCGTAAGTGAACACCGTATTTACATATCTGCCAATATGCAGGAGAATCCGTATAGGTGTTCGAGTTTTCGAACCCTAATGCATGAGAAATGGTAAGTAAACACTGTATTTACATATCTATCATCATGGAGGAGAATCCGTATAGGTGTTCTAGTGATTGAAGCCTAATGCATGACAAATGGTAAGTAAACACCGTATTTACATATCTGCCATCATGCAGGAGAATCCGTATAGGTGTTCTACTGTTTGAAGCCTAATGCCTGACAAATGGTAAGTAAACACCGTATTTACATCTCTGCCGCCATGCAGGAGAATCCGTATTGGTTTTCTAGTGTTTGAAGCCTAATGCATGACAAATGGTAAGTAAACACCGTATTTACATATCTGCCATCATGTAGGAGAATCCGGATAGGTGTTCTACTGTTTGAAGCCCAATGCATGACAAATGGTAATTAGACACAGTATTTTCATATCTGCCACTATACTGGAGAATACGTATAGGTGTTCGAGTGTCCGAACCCTAATGCATGATAAATGGAAAGTAAACACCGTATTTACATATGCATGCCGGAGAATCCGTCTAGGTGTTCGAGTGTTCGAACCCTAATGCATGAGAAATGGTAAGTAAACACCGTATTTACATATTTGCCACTATGTAGGAGAATCCGTACAGGTGTTCGAGTGTTCGAACCCTAATGCATGATAAATGGTAAGTAAACACCGTATTTACATATCTGTCACTGTGCAGGGAAATCCGTATATGTGTTCGAGTGTTCAAACCCTAATGCATGAGAAATGGTAAGTAAACACCGTATTTACATATCTGCCATCATGCAGGAGAATCCGTATAGGTGTTCTAGTGTTTGAAGCCTAATGCATGACAAATGTTAAGTAAACATCGTATTTACATATCGGCCACCTTGCATGGGAATCCGTATAGTTGTTCTCGAGTGTTTGAACCCTATCGCATGAGAAATGGTAAGTAAACTCCGTATTTACATATCTGCCATAATGCAGGAGAATCCGTATAGGTGTTCTAGTGTTTGAAGCCTAATGCATGACAAATGGTAAGGAAACACCATACTTACATATCTGCCACCATGCAGGATAATCCGTATAGGTGTTCGAGTGTTCAAACCGTAATGCATGACAAATGGTAAATAAACACCGTATTTACATATTTGACATCATGCAGGAGAATCCGTATAGGTGTTCTAGTGTTTGAAGCCTAATGCATGACAAATGGTAGGTAAACACCGTGTTTACATATCTGACACCATGCAGTAGAATCAATATAGGTATTCGGGAGTTCGAACCCTAATGCATGAGAAATGTTAAATAAATGCCGTATTTACATATCTGCCATCGTGCAGGAGAATCCGTATAGGTGTTCGAGTGTTCGAAGCCTATTGCATGAGAAATGGTAAGTAAACACCGTATTTACATATCTGCCATCATGCAGGAGAATCCGTATTGGTGTTCTAGTGTTTGAAGCCTAATACATGACAAATGGTAAGTACACACTGTATTTACAAATCTGCCAGCATGCAGGAGAATCTGTATAGGTGTTCGAGTGTTCGAACCCTAATGCATGAGAAATGGTAAGTAAACACCGCATTTACATATCTGCCATCATGCAGGAGAATCCGTCTAGGTGTTCTAGTGTTTGAAGCCTAATGCATGACAAATGGTAAGTAAACACTGTATTTGTGTACATGCCACAATGCAGGAGAATCCGTATCGGTGTTCGAGTGTTCGAACCGTAATGCATGAGAAATGGTAAGTAAACCACGTATTTACATATCTGCCATCATGCAGGAGAATCCGTATAGGTGTTCTAGTGTTTGAAGCCTAATGCATGACATATGATAAGTAAACACCGTATTTACATATCTGCCATCATGCAGGAGAATCCGTCTAGGTGTTCTAGTGTTAGAAGCCTAATGGATGACAAATGGTAAGTAAACACCGTATTTGCATATCGGCCACCATGCAGGAGAATTTGTATAGGTGTTCGAGTGTTCGAACCCTAATGCATGAGAAATGGTAAGTAAACACCGTATTTACATATCTGCCATAATGCAGACGAATTCAAATAGGTGTTCTAGTATTTGAAGCCTAATGCATGATAAATGGTAAGTAACCACTGTATTTACATATCTGCCACTATGCAGGAGAATCCATATAGGTGTTCGAGTGTTCGAACCCTAACGCATGATAAATGGTAAGTAAACACCATATTTACATATCTGCCATCATACAAGAGAATCCGTATAGGTGTTCGAGTGTTCGAACCCTAATGCATGACAAATGGTAAGTGAACACCGTATTTACATATCTGCCACTATGCAGGAGAATCCGTATAGGTGTTCGAGTGTTCAAACCCTAATGCATGAGAAATGGTAAGTAAACACCGTATTTACATAGCTGCCATCATGCTGTAGAATCCGTATAGGTGTTCTGGTGTTTGAAGCCTAATGCATGACAAATGGTAAGTAAACACCGTGTTTACATATCTGACACCATGCAGGAGAATCCGCATAGGTGTTCGGGTGTTCGAACCCTAATGCAGGAGAAATGGTATGTAAGCACCGTATTTACATATCTGCCATCATGCAGGAGAATCCGTAGAGGTGTTCGAGTGTTCGAAGCCTAATGAATGAGAAATGGTAAGTAAACTCCGCATTTACATATCTGTCACATTGCAGGAGAATCCGTATAGGTGTTCTAGTGTTTGAAGCCTAATGCATGATAAATCATAAGTGAACACCGTATTTACATATCTGCCACTATGCAGGAGAATCCGTATAGGTGTTCGAGTGTTCAAACCCTAATGCATGAGAAATGGTAAGTAGACACCGTATTTACATAGCTGCCATCATGCTGGAGAATCCGTATAGGTGTTCTAGTGTTTGAAGCCAAATGCATGAAAAGTGGTAAGTAAACACCGTGTTTACATATCTGAGACCATGCAAGAGAATCCGCATAGGTGTTCGGGTGTTCGAACCCTAATGCATGAGAAATGGTATGTAAGCACCTTATTTACATATCTGCCATCATGCAGGAGAATCCGTATAGGCGTTCGAGTGTTCGAAGCCTATTGCGTGAGAAATGGCAAGTAAACACCGTATTTATATATCTGCCATCATGCAGTAGAATCCGTATTGGTGTTCTAGTGTTTGAAGCATAATGCATGACAAATGGTAAGTAAACACCATATTTACATATCTGCCACCATGCAGGAGAATCCGTATAGGTGTTCGAGTGTTCAAACCGTAATGCATGAGAAATAGTAAGTAAACACCATATTTACATATCTGCCATCACGCAGGAGAATCCGTATAGGTGTTTGAGTGTTCGAACCCTAATGCGTGAGAAATGGTAAGTAAACACTGTATTTACATATCTGTCATCATGTAGGAGAATCCGTATAGGTGTTCTAGTGTTTGAAGCCTAATGCATGACAAATGGTAAGTAAACACCGTATTTACGTACATGCCACCATGCAGGAGAATCCGTATAGGTGTTCGAGTGTTCGAACCCTAATGCACGAGAAATGGTAAGTAAACCATGTATTTAAATATCTGCCATCATGCAGGAGAATCCGTATAGGTGTTCTAGTGTTTGAAGACAATGCATGACAAATGGTAGGTAAACACCGTATTTACATATCGGCCACCATGCGGGAGAATCCGTATAAGTGTTCGAGTGTTCGAACCCTAATGCATGAGAAATGGTAAGTAAACACCGTATTTACATATCTGCCATCATGCAGATGAATTCGTATAGGTGTTCTAGTATTTGAAGCCTAATGCATGATAAATGGAAAGTAAACACTATATTTACATATCTGCCACTATGCAGGAGAATCCGTATAGGTGTTCGAGGGTTCGAACCCTAATGCACGACAAATGGTAAGTAAATACCATATTTACATATCTGCCATCATGCAGGAGAATCCGTATAGGTGTTCTAGTGTTTGAAGCCTAATGCATGAGAAATGGTAAGTAAACACCGTATTTATATATCTGCCACAATGTAGGAGAATCCGTTTAAGTGATCGAGTGTTCGAACCCTAATGCATGTTAAATGGGAAGTAAACACCGTATTTACATATCTGCCATCATGCAGGAGAATCCGTATAGGTGTTCTAGTGTTTGAAGCCTAATGCATGGCAAATGGTAAGTAAACACCGTATTTACATATCTGCCACTCTGCAGGAGAATCCGTACAGGTGTTTTAGTGTTGGAACGCTAATGCATGAGAACTGGTAAGTAAGCACCGTATTTACATATCTGCCAGTGTTCTAGTGTTTGAAGCCTAATGCATCATAAATGGTAAGTAAACATCGTATTTACATATTTGCCACTACGCAGGAGAATCCGTATAGTTGTTCGAGTGTTCGAACCTTAATGCATGATAAATGTTAAGTAAACACCGTATTTACATATCTGCCACTATGCAGGAGAATCCATATATGTGTTCGAGTGTTCGAACCCTAATGAATGAGAAATGGTAAGTAAACACCATATTTACATATCTGCAACTATGCAGGAGAATCCGTATAGGTGTTCGAGTGTTCGAACCCTAATGCATGATAAATGGTAAGTAAACACCGTATTTACATATCTGCCACTATGCAGGAGAATCCGTATAGGTGTTCGAGTGTTTAAACCCTAATGCATGAGAAATGGTAAGTAAAACCCGTATTTACATATCTGCCATCATGCAGGAGAATCCATATAGGTGTTCCAGTGTTTGAAGCCTAATATGACATGTGGTAAGTAAACACCGTGTTTACATATCTGACCCCATGTAGGAGAATCCGTATAGGTGTTCGGTTTTTCGAACCCTAATGCGTGAGAAATGGTAAGTAAACACCGTATTTACATATCTGCCATCATGCAGGAGAATCCGTATAGGTGTTCTAGTGTTTGAAGCCTAATGCTTGACAAACGGTAAGTAAACACCTTATTTACATATCTGCCACCATGTAGGAGAATCCATATAGGTGTTCGAGTGTTCAAACCGTAATGCATGAGAAATGGTAAGTAAACACCGTATTTACCTATCTGCCATCTTGCAGTGTTTGAAGCCTAATGAATGAAAAATGGTAAGTAAACACCGTATTTATATATCTGCCACCATGCAGGAGAATCCGTATAGGTGTTCGAGTGTTCGAACCCTAATGCATGATAAATGGTAATTAAACACCGTATTTACATATCTGCCGCTATGCAGGAGAATCCATATAGGTGTTCGAGTGTTCGACCCCTAATGCAGCTTTCTCTCTCTAGAGGCTCTACTTTCTTCCCCTCCTTCAAGGCCGAAGACTGTGTATTCCGGACTTGGTTCCGTGAGTGTGTTGATTCGTTTTGAACTCTTGTTTTGGCTTCTTGAGGAAGCTTGAAACCCTCTTAACCTTCATTTTAGCTTTTGGAGGGAGTTTGAACCTTTTGAACTTTCGTTTCAACTTCTTGAGGACTTGAACATTTTGAACCTTCGTTTTAGCTTCTTGAGGAAGCTTGAACCCTCTGAACCTTCGTTTTAGCTTCTTGAGGATGCCTGAACATTTTCAACCTTCGTTTTAGCTTTTTGAGGGAGCTTGAACCTTTTGAACCATTGTTTTAGCTTCTTGAGGGAGCTTCAACCTTTTGAACCCTTGTTTCAGCTTCTTGAGGAAGTTGAACCTTCTGAACCTTCGTTTCAGCTTCTTGAGGGAGCTTGAACCTTTTGAACCTTCGTTTCAACTTCTTGAGGGACTTGAACATCTTGAACCTTCGTTTTAGCTTCTTGAGGAAGCTTGAACCTTTTGAACCCTTATTTTGGCTTCTCGAGGAAGCTTGAACCCTCTGAACCTTCGTTTTAGCTTCTTGAGGAAGCTTGAACATTTTCAACCTTCGGTTTAGCTTCTTGAGGGAGCTTGAACCTTTTGAACCTTCGTTTTAGCTTCTTGAAGGAGCTTGAACCTTTTGAACCTTCGTTTCAGCTTCTTGAGGAAGCTTGAAACTTTTGAACCCTTATTTTAGCTTTTTGAGGAAGTTGAACCCTCGGAACCTTCGTTTTAGCTTCTTGAGGAAGCTTGAACATTTTCGACCTTCGTTTTAGCTTCTTCAGGGAGCTTGAACCTTTTGAACCGTCATTTTAGCTTTTTGAGCGCGCTTGAACCTATTGAACCCTTGTTTCAGCTTCTTGAGGAAGTGGAACCTTCTGAACCTTCGTTTTAGCTTCTTCAGGGAGCTTGGACCTTTTGAACCTTCGTTTTAGCTTCTGGAGGGAGTTTGAACCTTTTGAACCTTCGTTTCAGCTTCTTGAGGGAGCTTGAACCTTTTGAACCCTTGTTTCGTCTTCTTGAGGATGTTGAACCTTCTAAACCTTCGTTTTAGCTTCTTGAGGGAGCTTGAACCTTTTGAACCTTCATTTTAGCTTCTGGAGGGAGTTTGAACATTTTGAACATTTGTTTCAACTTCTTCAGGGACTTCAACATTTTGAACCTTCGTTTTAGCTTCTTGAGGATGTTTGAACCTTTTGAACCCTTGTTTTGGCTTCTTGAGGAAGCTTGAATCCTCTGAACCGTCGTTTTAGCATTTGGAGGGAGTTTGAACCTTTTGAACATTCGTTTCAACTTCTTGAGGACTTGAACATTTTAAACCTTCGTTTTAGCTTCTTGAGGAAGCCTCAACATTTTCAACCTTCGTTTTAGCTTTTTGAGGGAGCTTGAACCTTTTGAACCCTTGTTTTAGCTTCTTGAGGGAGCTTCAACCTTTTGAACCCTTGTTTCAGCTTCTTGAGGAAGTTGAACCTTCTGAACCTTCGTTTCAACTTCTTGAGGGAGCTTGAACCTTTTGAACCTTCGTTTCAACTTCTTGAGGGACTTGAACATCTTGAACCTTCGTTTTAGCTTCTTGAGAAAGCTTGAACCTTTTGAACCCTTATTTTGGCTTCTCGAGGAAGCTTGAACCCTCTGAACCTTCGTTTTAGCTTCTTCAGGAAGTTGGAACATTTTCAACCTTTGTTTTAGCTTCTTGAGGGAGCTTGAACCTTTTGAACCTTCGTTTTAGCTTCTTGAAGGAGCTTGAACCTTTTGAACCTTCGTTTCAGCTTCTTGAGGAAGCTTGAACCTTTTGAACCCTTATTTTAGCTTTTTGAGGAAGTTGAACCCTCGGAACCTTCGTTTAGCTTCTTGAGGAAGCTTGAACATTTTCGACCTTCCTTTTAGCTTCTTCAGGGAGCTTGAACCTTTTGAACCGTCATTTTAGCTTCTTGAGATAGCTTGAACCTTTTGAACCCTTGTTTCAGCTTCTTGAGCAAGTGGAACCTTCTGAACCTTCGTTTTAGCTTCTTCAGGGAGCTTGGACCTTTTGAACCTTCGTTTTAGCTTCTAGAGGGAGTTTGAACCTTTTGAACCTTCGTTTCTTCTTCTTGAGGTAGCTTGAACCTTTTGAACCTTCGTTTTAGCTTCTTGAGGGAGCTTTAGCCTTTTGAACCCTCGTTTCGTCTTCTTGAGGATGTTGAACCTTCTAAACCTTTGTTTTAGCTTCTTGAGGGAGCTTGAACCTTTTCAACCTTCGTTTTAGCTTCTGGAGGGAGTTTGAATATTTTGAACATTCGTTTCAACTTCTTGAGGGACTTCAACATTTTGAACCTTCGTTTTAGCTTCTTGAGGATGTTTGAACCTTTTGAACCCTTGTTTTGGCTTCTTGAGGAAGCTTGAATCCTCTGAACCTTCGTTTTAGCTTCTTGAGGGAGCTTGAACCTTTTGAACCTTCTTCGTTTTAGCTTCTTGAGGGAGCTTGAACCTTTTGAACCTTTGGTTTAGCATCTTGAGGAAGTTTTAACCTTTTGAACCCTTATTTTAGCTTCTTGAGGGAGCTTGAACCTTTTGAATCTTCATTTTAGCTTCTTGAGGAAGCTTGAACCTTTTGAACCTTTGTTTTAGCTTCTTGAGGAAGCTTGAACCCTCTGAACTTTCGTTTTAGCTTCTCGGGGAAGCTTGACCTTTTGATCTTCGTTTTAGCTTCTTGGGGGTGCTTGAACCTTTTGAACCTTTGTTTTTGCTTCGTGAGGGAGCTTGAACCTTTTGAACCCTTGTTTCAGCTTCTTGAGGAAGTTGAACCTTCTGAACCTTCATTTTAGCTTCTTGAGGGAGCTTGAACCTTTTGAACCTTCGTTTTAGCTTCTGGAGGGAGCTTGAACCTTTTGAACCTTCGTTTGAGCTTCTTGAGGGAGCTTGAACCTCTTAAACCCTTCTTTTAGCTTCTTGAGGAAGTTGAACCTTCTGAACCTTCGTTTTAGCTTCTTGAGGGAGCTTGAACCTTTTGAACCTTCATTTTAGCTTCTGGAGGGAGTTTGAAACTTTTGATCCTTCATTTCAACTTCTTGAGGGACTTGAACCTTTTGAACCTTCGTTTTAGCTTCTTGAGGGAGCTTGAACCTTTTGAACCTTCGTTTTAGCTTCTTGAGGGATCTTGAACCTTTTGAACCTTCGTTTTAGCTTCTTGAGGAAGCTTGAACCTTTTGAACCTTCGTTTTAGCTTCTTGAGAAGGTTGAACCTTCTGAACCTTCGTTTTAGCTTCTTGAGGGAGCTTGAACCTTTTGAACCTTCGTTTTAGCTTCTTGAGGGATCTTGAACCTTTTGAACCTTCGTTTTAGCTTCTTGAGGAAGCTTGAACCTTCTGAACCTTCGTTTTAGCTTCTTGAGGGAGCTTGAATATTTTGAACCTTCGTTTTAGCTTCTTGAGGAAGATTGAACCATTTGAACCCTTATTTAAGCTTCTTGAGGAAGTTGAACCTTCTGAACCTTCGTTTTAGCTTATTGAGGGAGCTTGAACCTTTTCAACCTTCGTTCTAGCTTCTGGAGGGAGTTGAACCTTTTGAACCTTCGTTTCAACTTCTTGAGGGACTTGAACATTTTGAACATTCGTTTCAGCTTCTTGTGGAAGCTTGAACCTTTTGAACCCTTGTTTTGGCATCTTAAGGAAGCTTGAACCCTCGGAAACTTCGTTTTAGCTTCTTGAGGAAGCTTGAACATTTTCGACCATCGTTTTAGCTTCTTCAGGGAGCTTGAACCTTTTCAACCTTCGTTTTTGCTTCTTGAGGGAGCATGAACTTTTTGAACCCTTATTTCAGCTTCTTGAGGAAGTTGAACCTTCTGAACCTTTGTTTTAGCTTCTTCAGGGCTCTTGGACCTTTTGAACCTTCGTTTTAGCTTCTGGAGGGAGTTTGAACCTTTTGAACCTTCGTTTCAGCTTCTTGAGGGACTTGAACATTTTGAACCTTCGTTTTAGCTTCTTGAGGAAGCTTGAACGTTTTGAACCCTTGTTTTGGCTTCTTGAGGAAGCTTGAACCCTCTTAACCTTCGTTTTAGCTTCTTGAGGAAGCTTGAACATTTTCAACCTTCGTTTTAGCTTCTTGAGTGAGCTTGCACCTTTTGAACCTTTGTTTTAGCTCCTTGAAGGAGCTTGAACCTTTTGAACCCTTGTTTCAGTTTCCTGAGGAAGTTGAACCTTCTGAACCTTCATTTTAGCTTCTTGAGCGAGGTTGAACCTTTTGAACCTTCGTTTTAGCTTCTTGAGGGAGCTTGAACCTTTTAAACTCTTGTTTTAGCTTCTTGAGGAAGTTAAACCTTCTGAACCTTCGTTTTAGCTTCTTGAGGGAGCTTGAACCTTTTGAACCTTCGTTTTAGCTTCTGGAGGGAGTTTGAACCTTTTGATCCTTCGTTTCAACTTCTTGAGGGACTTGAACATTTTGAACCTTCGTTTTAGCTTCTTAAGGAAGCTTGAACCTTTTGAACCCTTATTTTAGCTTGTTGACGAAGCTTGAACATTTTTAACGTTCGTTTTAGCTTCTTGAGGGAGCTTGAACCTTGTGAACGTTCGTTTTAGCTTCTTGTGGGATCTTGAACCTTTTGAACCTTCGTTTTAGCTTCTTAAGGAAGCTTGAACCTTTTGAACCTTCGTTTTAGCTTCTTGAGGAGGTTGAACCTTCTGAACCTTCATTTTAGCTTCTTCATGGAGCTTGAACCTTTTGAACCTTCATTTTAGCTTCCTGAAGGAGCTTGGACCTTTTGAACCCTTGTTTCAGCTTCTTGAGGAAGTTGAACCTTGTGAACCTTCATTTTAGCTTCTTGAGGGAGCTTAAACCTTGTGAACCTTCGTTTTAGCTTCTTGCGGGACTTGAACATTTTGAACCTTCGTTTTAGCTTCTTGAGGAAGCTTGAACGTTTTGAACCCTTGTTTTGGCTTCTTAAGGAAGCTTGAACCCTCTTAACCTACGTTTTAGCTTCTTGAGGGAGCTTGAGCCTTTTGAACCTTTGTTTTAGCTTCTTGAGGGAGCTTGAACCTTTTGACCCCTTGTTTCAGCTTCATGAGGAAGTTGAACCTTCGGAACATTCGTTTTAGCTTCTTGAGGGAGCTTGAACCTTTTGAACCTTCGTTTTAGCTTCTGGAGGGAGTTTGAACCTTTTGAACCTTCGTTTCAACTTCTTGAGGGACTTGAACATTTTGAACCTTCGTTTTAGCTTCTTGAGGAAGCTTGAAACTTTTGAACCCTTATTTTGGCTTCTTGAGATAGCTTGAACCCTCTGAACCTCCGTTTTAGCTTCTTGAGGAAGCTTAAACATTTTCAACCTTTGTTTTAGCTTCTTGAGGGAGCTTGAAGCTTTTGAACCTTCGTTTTACCTTCTTCAGGGAGCTTGAGCCTTTTGAACCTTCGTTTTAGCTTCTTGAGGGAGCTTGAGCCTTTTGAACCTCCGTTTTAGCTTCTTGAGGAAGCTTGAACCTTTTGAACCCTTATTTTAGCTTCTTGAGGAAGTTGAACCTTCTGAACTTCCATTTTAGCTTCTTGAGGGAGCTTGAACCTTTTGAACCTTGGTTTGAGCTTCTTGAGATAGCTTGAACCTTTTGAACCTTCGTTTTAGCTTTTTCAGGGAGCTTGAACCTTTTGAACCCTTGTTTCAGCTTCTTGAGGAAGTTGAACCTTCCGAACCTTCGTTTTAGCTTTTTGAGGGAGCTTGAACCTTTTGAACCTTCGTTTTAGCTTCTTGAGGAAGCTTGAACCTTTTGAACCCTTATTTTAGCTTTTTGAGGAAGTTGAACCCTCGGAACCTTCGTTTTAGCTTCTTGAGGAAGCTTGAAAATTTTCAACCTTCGTTTTAGCTTCTTCAGGGAGCTTGAACCTTTTGAACCTTCATTTTAGTTTCTTGAGGGAGCTTGAACCTTTTGAACCCTTGTTTCAGCTTCTTGAGGAAGTGGAACCTTCTGAACCTTCGTTTTAGCTTCTTCAGGGAGCTTGGACCATTTGAACCTTCGTTTTAGCTTCTGGAGGGAGTTTGAACCTTTTGAACCTTCGTTCGTGGTTTACTTACCATTTCTCGTGCATTAGGGTTCGAACACTCGAACACCTATACGGATTCTCCTGCATGGTGGCATGTACGTAAATACGGTGTTTACTTACCATTTGTCATGCATTAGGCTTCAAACACATGAACACCTATACGAATTCTCCTGCATGATGGCAGATATGTAAACACGGTGTTTACTTACCATTTATCATGCATTAGGATTCGAACACTCGAACACATATACGGATTCTCCTGCATAGTGGCAGATATGTAAATACGGTGTTTACTTATCATTTCTCATGCATCAGGGTTCGAACACTCGAACACCTATACTGATTCTCCTGCATGGTGGCAGATATGTAAATATGGTGTTTACTTACCGTTTGTCTTGCATTACAATTCAAGCACTAGAACACCTATACGGATTCTCCTGCATGATGGCAGCTATGTAAATACGGTGTTTACTTACCATTTGTCATGCATTAGGCTTCAAACACTAGAACACCTATACGAATTCTCCTGCATGATGGCAGATATGTAAATACGGTGTTTACTTACCATTTCTCATGCATTAGGGTTCGAACACTCGAACACCTATGCGGATTCTCCTGCATGGTGGCAGATATGTAAATACGCTGTTTACTTACCATTCGTCATGCATTAGGCTTCAAATACTAGAACAACTATACGGATTCACCTGCATGATGGAAAATATGTAAATACGGTGTTTACTTACCATTTGTCATGCATTAGGCTTCAAACACATGAACACCTATACGAATTCTCCTGCATGATGGCAGATATGTAAACACGGTGTTTACTTACCATTTATCATGCATTAGGATTCGAACACTCGAACACATATACGGATTCTCCCGTATAGTGGCAGATACGTAAATACGGTGTTTACTTATCATTTCTCATGCATTAGGGTTCGAACAGTCGAACACCTATACGGATTCTCCTGCATGGTGGCAGATATGTAAATATGGTGTTTACTTACCGTTTGTCTTGCATTACAATTCAGGCACTAGAACACCTATACGGATTCTCCTGCATGATGGCAGATATGTAAATACAGTGTTTACTTACCATTTCTCATGCATTAAGGTTCGACCACTCGAAGCCCTATACGGATTCTCCTGCTTAGTGGCAGATTTGTAAATACGGTGTTTACTTACCATTTATCATGCATTACGGTTCGAACAGTCGAACACCTATACGGATTCTCCTGCATAGTGGCAGATATGTAAATACGGTGTTTACTTACCATTTATCATCCGTTAGGCTTCAAACACTAGAACACCTATACGGATTCTCCAGCATGATGGCAGAGATGTAAATACGGTGTTTACTTACCATTTCTCATGGATTAGGGTTCGAACACTCGAACACCTATACGCATTCTCCCGCATGGTGGCAGATATGTAAATACGGTGTTTACTTACCATTCGTCTTGCATTAGGCTTCAAACTCTAGAACACCTATACGGATTCTCCTGCATTATGGCAGATATGTAAATACAGTGTTTACTTACCATTCGTCATGCTTTAGGCTTTAAACACTAGAACACCTATTACGATTCTCCTGCATGATGGCAGATATGTAAATACGGTGTTTACTTACCATTTCTCATGCATTAGGGTTCGAACACTCGAACACCTATACGGATTCTCCTGCAAGGTGGAAGATATGTAAATACGGTGTTTACTTACCATTTGTCATGCATTAGGCATAAAACACTAGAACACCTATACAGATTATCCTGCATGATGGCAGATATGTAAATACGGTGTTTACTTAACATTTGTCCTGCATTAGGCTTCAATCACTAGAACACCTATACGAATTCTCCTGCATCATGGCAGATATGTAAATACGGTGTTTACTTACCATTTCTCATGCATTAGGGTTCGAACACTCGAACACCTATACGTATTCTCTTGCGTGGTGGCAGATATGTAAATACGGTATTTACTTACCGTTTCTCATGCATTAGGCTTCTAACGGTAGAACACCTATACGGATTCTCCGGCATGATGGCAGATATGTAAATACAGTGTTTACTTACCATTTGTCATGCATTAGGGTTCGAACACTCGAACACCTATACGGATTCTTCTGCATAGTAGCAGATTGGTAAATATGGTGTTTACTTACCATTTATCACGCAATTGGGTTCGAACAGTCGAGAACAACTATACGGATTCTCATGCATGGTGGCAGATATGTAAATACGGTGTTTACTTACCATTTGTCATGCATTAGGCTTCAAACACTGGAACACCTATACAGATTCTCCTGCATGGTGACAGATATGTAAATACGGTGTTTACTTACCATTTCTCGTGCATTAGGGTTCGAACACTCGAACACCAATACGGATTCTCCTGCATAGCGGCAGGTATGTAAATACAACATTTACTTACCATTTTTCATGCATTAGGCTTCAAACACTAGAACACCTGTACGGATCCTCCTACATTATGGCAGATATGTAATTACGGTGTTTACTTACCATTTGTCATGCATTAGGCTTCAAACACTAGAACACCTATACGGATTCTCCTACGTGATTGCAGATACGTAAATACGGTGTTTACTTACCGTTTCTCATGCATTAGCGTTCGAAAAAATCGAACACCTATACGGATTCTCCTGCATGGGGTCAAATAGGTAAACACGATGTTAACTTACCACATGTCATGCATTAGGCTTCAAACCCTAGAACACCTATACGGATTCTCCTGCATGATGGCTGATATGTAAATACGGTGTTTACTTACCATTTTTCATGCATTATGGTTTGAACACTCAACACCTATACGGATTCCCCTTCATAGTGGCAGATATGTAAATACGTTGTTTACCTACCATTTATCATGCATGAGGGTTCAAACACTCGAACACCTATACGGATTCTCGTGCATGATGGCAGATATGTAAATACGGTGTTTACTTACCATTTGTCATGCATTAGGGTTCGAACACTCGAACACCTATACGGATTCTCCAGCATAGTGGCAGATATGTAAATACAGTGTTTACGTACCATTTCTCATGCTTTAGGCTTCGAACACTCGAACACCTATACGGATTCTCCTGCATGATGGCAGATATGTAAATACGGTGTTTACTTACCATTTCCCTTGCATTAGGGTTCGAACACTCGAACACCTATACGGATTCTCCTGCACATTGGCTGATATGTAAATACGGTGTTTACTTACCATTTGTCATGCATTAGGCTTCAAACATTAGAACACCTATACGCATTCTCCTGCATGATGGCAGATATGTAAACACGATGTTTACTTACCATTTCTCATGCATTAGGGTTCGAACACTCGAACACCTATACAGATTCTCCAGCATAGTGGCAGATATGTAAATACAGTGTTTATGTACCATTTATCATGCATTAGGCTTCAAATACTAGAACACCTATACGGATTGTCCTCCATGATGGCAGATATGTAAATACGGTGTTTACTTACCATTTCTCATGCATTAGGGTTCGAACACTCGAACACCTATACGGATTCTCATGCACGGTGGCAGATATGTAAATACGGTGTTTACTTACCATTTGTCATGCATCAGGCTTCAAACACTTCAACACCTAGACGGATTCTCCTGTATGATGGCAGATATGTAAATAAGGTGTTTACTTGCCATTTCTAATGCATTAGGGTTCGAACACTCAAACACGTATACAGATTCTCCTGCAAGGTGGCAGGTATGTAAATACGGTATTTACTTACCATTTGTCATGCATTAGGCTTCAAACACTGGAACACCTATACGGATTCTCCTGCATGATGACAGATATGTAAATACGGTGTTTACTTACCATTTCTCGTGCATTAGGGTTCGAACACTCAAACACGTATACAGATTCTCCTGCATGGCGGCAGATATGTAAATACGGCATTTACTTACCATTTGTCATGCATTAGGCTTCAAACACTGGAACACCTATACGGATTCTCCTGCATGATGACAGATATGTAAATACGGTGTTTACTTACAATTTCTCATGCATTAGGGTTCGAACACTCGAACACCTATACGGATTCTCCTGCATAGTGGCAGGTATGTAAATACAGTATTTACTTTCCATTTATCATGCATTAGGCTTCAAATAGTAGAACACTTATACGGATTCACCAGCATGATGGCAGATATGTAAATACGGTGTTTACTTATCATTTATCATGCATTAGGCTTCAAACACTAGAACGCCTATACGAATTCTCCTACATTATGGCAGATATGTAAATAGGGTGTTTACTTTCCATTTCTCATGCATTAGGGTTCGAACACTCGAACACCTATACGAATTCTCCTGCATGGTGGCAGATATGTAAATACGGTGTTTACTTACCATTTGTCACGCATTAGGCTTCGAACACTCGAACACCTATACGGATTCTCCTGCATGATGGCAGATATGTAAATACGGTGTTTACTTACCATTGCTCATGCATTTGGGTTCGAACACTCGAACACCTATACGTATTTTCCTGCATTTTGGCAGATATGTAAATACGGTGTTTACTTACCATTTGTCACGCATTAGGCTTCAATCACTAGAAGACCTATACGGATTCTCCTGCATGACGGTAGATATGTAAATACGGTGTTTACTTACCATTTCTCATGCATTAGGGTTCGAACACATCGAACACGTATACGGCTTCTCCTACATGATGGCAGATATGTAAATACGATGTTTACTTACCATTTCTCATGCATTAGGGTTCGAACACTCGAACACCTATACGGATTCTCCTGCATGGTGGCAGATATGTAAATACGGTGTTTACTTACCGTTTGTCACGCATTAGGCTTCAAACACTAGAACATCTATACGAATTGTCCTGCATGATGGCAGATATGTAAATATGGTGTTTACCTACCATTTCTCATGCATTAGGGTTCGAACACTCGAACACCTATACGGATTCTCCTGCATAGTGGCAGATATGTAAATACAGTATTTACTTAATATTTATCATGCATCAGGCTTCAAATACCAGAACACCTATACGGATTCAGCTGCATGATGGCAGATATGTAAAGACGGTGTTTACTTACCATTTATCATGCATTAGGGTTAGAACACTCGAACACCTATACGGATTCTCCTGCATGGTGGCAGATATGTAAATAGGGTGTTTACTTACCATTTGTCATGCATTAGGCTTCAAACACTAGAACACCTATACGGATTGTACTGCATGATGGCAGATATGTAAATACTGTGTTTACTTACCATTTGTCGTGCATTTGGCTTAAAACACTAGAACACCTAGACGGATTCTCCTGCAAGATGACAGATATGTAAATACGGTGTTTACTTACCATTTCTCATGCATTAGGGTTCGAACACTCGAACACCTATACAGATTCTCATGCATGGTGGCAGATATGTAAATGCGGTGTTTACTTACCGTTTGTCATGCATTAGGGTTCAAACACTGGAACACCTATACGGATTCTTCTGCATGATGACAGATATGTAAATACGGTGTTTTACTTACCATTTCTCATGCATTAGGGTTCAAACACTCGAACACCTATATGGATTCTCCTGCATAGTGGCAGGAATGTAAATGCAGTATTTACTTAGCATTTATCATGCATTAGGCTTCAAATACTAGAACACCTATACAGATTCACCTGCATGATGGCAAATATGTAAATACGGTGTTTACTTACCATTTGTCATGCATTAGGCTTCAAACTCATGAACAGCTATACGAATTCTCCTGCATGATGGCAGATATGTAAACACGGTGTTTACTTGCCATTTATCATGCATTAGGATTCGAACACTCGAACACATATACGGATTCTCCTACATAGTGGCAGATATGTAAATACGGTGTTTACTTCTCATTTCTCATGCATTAGGGTTCGAACACTCGAACACCTATACTGATTCTCCTGCATGGTGGCAGATATGTAAATATGCTGTTTACTTACCGTTTGTCTTGCATTACAATTCAAGCACTAGAACACCTATACGGATTCTCCTGCATGATGGCAGCTATGTTACTACGGTGTTTACTTACCATTTGTCATGCATTAGGCTTCAAACACTAGAACACCTATACGAATTCTCCTGCATGATGGCAGATATGTAAATACGGTGTTTACTTACCATTTCTCATGCATTAGGGTTCGAACACTCGAACACCTATGCGGATTCTCCTGCATGGTGGCAGATATGTAAATACGCTGTTTACTTACCATTTGTAATGCATTAGGCTTCAAATACTAGAACAACTATACGGATTCACCTGCATGATGGAAAATATGTAAATACGGTGTTTACTTACCATTTGTCACGCATTAGGATTCAAACACATGAACACCTATACGAATTCTCCTGCATGATGGCAGATATGTAAACACAGTGTTTACTTACCATTTATCATGCATTAGGATTAGAACACTTGAACACATATACGGATTCTCCTGTAAAGTGGCAGATATGTAAATACGGTGTTTACTTATCATTTCTCATGCATTAGGGATCGAACAGTCGAACAACTATACGGATTCTCCTGCATGGTGGCAGATATGTAAATATGGTGTTTACTTACCGTTTGTCTTGCATTACAATTCAGGCACTAGAACACCTATACGGATTCTCCTGCATGATGGCAGATATGTAAATACAGTGTTTACTTACCATTTCTCATGCATTAAGGTTCGAACATTTGAAGCCCGATACGGATTCTCCTGCTTAGTGGCAGATATGTAAATACGGTGTTTACTTACCATTTATCATGCATTACGGTTCGAACACTCGAACACCTATACGGATTCTCCTGCATAGTGGCAGATATGTAAATATGGTGTTTACTTACCATTTATCATCCATTAGGCTTCAAACGCTAGAACACCTATACGGATTCTCCTGCATGATGGCAGAGATGTAAATACGGTGTTTACTTACCATTTCTCATGGATTAGGGTTCGAACACTCGAACACCTATACGCATTCTCCCCGCATGGTGGCAGATATGTAAATACGATGTTTACTTACCATTCGTCTTGCATTAGGCTTCAAACTAAGAACACCTATACGGATTCTCCTGCATTATGGCAGATATGTAAATACAGTGTTTACTTGCCATTCGTCATGCTTTAGGCTTTAAACCCTAGAACACCTATTTCGATTCTCCTGCATGATGGCAGATACGTAAATACGGTGTTTACTTACCTTTTCTCATGCATTAGGGTTTGAACACTAGAACACCTATACGAATTCTCCTGCATGATGGCAGATATGTAAATACGGTGTTTACTTACCATTTGTCATGCATTAGGCTTAAAACACTAGAACACCTTTGCGGATTCTCCTGCATGATGGCAGATATGTAAATACGGTGTTTATGTACCGTGTATCATGCATTAGCGTTCGAACGCTCGAACACCAATACGGATTCTCCTGCAGAGTGGCAGATATGTAAATACAGTGTTTACGTACCATTTATCGTGCATTAGGCTTCAAATACTAGAACACCTATACGGATTCTCCTGCATGATGGCAGATATGTAAATACGGTGTTCACTTACCATTTCCAATGCATTAGGGTTCGAACACTCGAACACCTATACGGATTCTCCTGCATAGTGACTGATATGTAAATACGGTGTTTACTTACCATTTTTCATGCATTAGGCTTCAAACACTAGAACACCTATGCAGATTCTCCTACATGATGGCAGATATTTAAATACGGTGTTTACTTACCAGTTGTCATGCATTAGGGTTCGAACACTCGAACACCTATACGGATTCTCCAGCATAGTGGCATATATGTAAATACAGTGTTTACGTACCATTTATCGTGCATTAGGCTTCAAATACTGGAACACCTATACGGATTCTCCTGCATGATGGCAGATTTGTAAATACACTTACCATTTCCAATGCATTAAGGTTCGAACACTCGAACACCTATACGGATTCTTCTGCACAGTGGCTGATATATAAATACGGTGTTTACTTACTATTTTTCATGCATTAGGCTTCAAACACAAGAACACTTATATGGATTCTCCTGCATGATGGCAGATATGTAAATACGGTGTCTCCTTACCATTTATCATGCAATAGGGTTCGAACACTTGAGAACAACTATACGGATTCTCATGCATGGTGGCGGATATGTAAATAAGGTGTTTACTTACCATTTGTCATGCATTGGGCTTCAAACACAAGAACACCTATGCGGATTCTCCGGCATGATGGCAGATATGTAAATACGGTGTTTACTTACCATTTCTCATGCATTAGGGTTCGGACACTCGAACACCTATACGGATTCTCCTGCATGGTGGCAGATATGTAAATACGGTGTTTACTTACCATTTCTCATGCATTAGGGTTCGAACACTCGAACACCTATACGGATTCTCCTACATGTTGGCAGATATGTAAATACGGTGTTTACTTACCGTTAGTCATGCATTAGGCTTCAAACACTAGAACACCGAAAACGATTCTCCTGCATGATGGCAGATATGTAAATACGGTGTTTACTTACCATTTCTTATGCATTAGGGTTCGAACACTCGAACACCTGTACGGATTCTCCTGCATGGTGGCAGATATGTAAATACGGTGTTTGCTTACCATTTGTCATGTATTAGGCTTGAAACAGTAGAACACCTATACGGATTCTCCTGGATGATGGCAGATATATAAATACGGTGTTTACTTACCATTTGTCATGCATTGGGGTTCGAACACTCGAACACCTATACGGATTCTCCTGCATGGCGTCAGATATGTAAATACGTTGTTTACTTACCATTTGTTATGCATTAGGCTTCAAACACTAGAACACCTATACGGATTCTCCTGCATGATGGCAGACTTGTAAATATGGTGTTTACTTACCATTTCTCATGCATTAGGGTTCGAACACTCGAACACCTATACGGATTCTCCTGCATGGCGTCAGATATGTAAGCACGGTGTTTATTTACCATTGGTCATGAATTAGGCTTCAAACACTAGAACACCTATACGGACTCTCCTGCATGATGGCAGATATGTAAATACGGTGTTTCCTTACCATTCCTCATGCATAAGGGTTTGAACACTCGAACACCTATACGGATTCTCCTGTATAGTGGCAGATATGTAAATACGGTGTTTACTTACCATTTATCATGCATTAGGGTTCGAACACCTGAACACCTATACGGATTCTCCTACATAGTGGTAGATATGTAAATACGGTGTTTACTTACCATTTCTCATGCATTAGGGTTCGAACACTCGAACACCTATACGGATTATCCTGCATAATGGCAGATTGGTAAATATGGTGTTTACTTACCATTTATCGTGCAATAATGTTCGAACACTCGAGAACAACTATACGGATTCACATGCATGGTGGCAGATATGTAAATACGGTGTTTACTTACCATTTGTCATGCATTAGGCTTCAAACACTAGAACACCTATACGGATTCTCGTACATGATGGCAGACATGTAAATACGGTGTTTACTTCCCATTTCACATGCATTAGGGTTGGAACACTCGAACACCTATGCGGATTCTCCTGCATGGCAGCAGATATGTAAATACGCTGTTTACTTACCATTTATCATGCATTAGGATTCGAACACTCGAACACCTATACGGATTCTCCTGCATAGTGGCAGATATGTAAATACGTTGTTTACTTACCATTTCTCATACATTAGGGTTCGAAGACTCGAACAACTATACGGATTCTCCAGCATGATGGCAGATATGTAAATACGGTGTTTACTTACCATTTATGATGCATTAGGGTTCGAAAACTCGAACACCTATACGGATTATCCGGCACAGTGGCAGATATGTAAATACGGTGTTTACTTACCATTTATCATTCATTAGGGTTCGAACACCCGAACACCTATACGGATTCTCCTTTACGATGGCAGATATGTAAATACGGTGTTTACTTACCATTTCTTTGCATTAGGGTTCGAACACTCGAACACCTATACGGATTCCCCTGCATAGCAGTAGATGTATAAATACGATTTTTACTTACCATTTATCATCCATTTGGGTTCGAACACTCGAACACCTATACGGATTCTCCTGCATGGTGGCAGATATGTAAATACTGTGTTTACTTACCATTTTTCATGCGTTAGTCTTCAAACACTAGAACACCTATATGGATTCTCCTGCATGATGGCAGATATGGAAATACGGTGTCTACTTACCATTTGTCATGCATTAGGGTTCGAACAGTGGAACACCAATACGGATTCTCATGCGTAGTGGCAGATATGTAAATACGGTGTTTACTTGCCATTTGTCATGCATTAGGCTTCAAACACTAGAACACCTATACGGATTCTCCTGCATGATGGCAGATATGTAAATACGGTGTTTACTTACCATTTGTCATGCATTAGGGTTCGAACACTTGAACACCTAAACGGATTCTCCTGCATGGTGGCAGATATGTTAATCCGGTGTTTACTTACCATTTGTCATGCATTACGCTTCGAACACTCGAACACCTCTACGGATTCTCCTGCATGCTGGCAGACATGTAAATACGGTGTTTACTTACCATTTGTCATGCATTAGGGTTCGAACACTCGAACACCTATACGGATTCTCCTGCATAGTGGCAGATTGGTAAATATGGTGTTTACTTAACATTTATCATGCAATAGGGTTCGAACACTCGAGACCAACTATACGGATTCTCATGCATGGTGGCAGATATGTAAATACGGTGTTTACTTACCATTTGTCATGCATTAGGCTTCAAACACTGGAACACCTATACGGATTCTCCTGCATGATGGCAGATATGTAAATACGGGGTTTTCTTACTATTTCTCATGCATTAGGGTTCGAACACTCACCTATACAGATTCTCCTGCATGGTGGCAGATATGTAAATACGGTGTTTACTTACCATTTCTCATGCGTTAGGGTTCGAACTCTCGAACACCTATACGGATTCTCCTGCATGTTGGCAAATATGTGAATACGGTGTTTACTTACCATTTTTCATTCATTAGGCTTCAAACACTAGAACACCTATACGGATTCTGCTGCATGATGGCAGATATGTAAATACGGTGTTTACTTACCATTTCTCCTGCATGGTGGCACATATGTAAATACGGTGTTTACTTACAATTTGTCATGTATTAGGCTTCAAACACTGGAACACCTATACGGATTCTCCTGCATGATGGCAGATATGTAAATACGGTGTCTACTTACCATTTGTCATGCATTAGGGTTCGAACAGTAGAACACCTATACGGATTCTCATGCATAGTGGCAGATATGTAAATACAGTGTTTTTTTTTTTGGGTGAATAAGAAATAAAATAAAACAGAAAGATTTACAAGATTACAGGGGGCATACCCCAGGCCCTACCAAAAACAACACTACAAACCTCGGCACATTACACCGAAGCCCAGCACCAAAACAAAACAGAAAACAAACTATACAACACCAAGAGAGACTACATTGGAATCTCGAATTGGCAAAGGGAGGTGGCTGCTTAGCCGATTTGTACAAAGGCGATGTCCTGTAATAGATAGGGGCATTGTACAAACCAAAATACCAGCAGCCCACACCGAACCATCCAAGCCAAGATTGCCCAACAACATTAGGTCCTTCCTACGCTTACAGTGGAAATAGGCACTTGTGACACTAATGTTCACATGAGGCAAACAAAAGAGAGCCATAATGGAGAACAAAAACAGGTCCTGCATATGACCTGTGGTGGAACACTTATCGAACCACATAACAAAACACACACAAATCCTACTACACAGCCCGTAGAGGTAGGCCAAAATACCCAAGAAAATTATGTACAAACAATAAAGAAGACAACTGATTAACACTCTCATGTAGCATAGCCAGGCGCTAAGAGCAGCCATTACCACGGTACATGTACACTCTTCCAACAGCCTCCTTGCAGCCATTAACTCGTAACATTCCCATCGTGAAAGAACCTTGCAAAGGTGATGCAGTGTGCATCCACCCCCACACCACCACACTGAAATCGGATTACCCCATTGCGAAAGGACCTTGCAAAGATGGTACAGTGTGCAGCCATCCCCACACCACCACACTGCAATCGGATTACCCTGCCCAGAGAAAGAAGTGTCAAAATTACATGTGGAATCATAGAGAAGAAGGAATAAAATACACAGTATATGAGACCTCCCATCACTCGACCCACATCTCTTCAACTCACTCAAACCCCCTACCAGCAATTTGTAGTGAGGAGCTTCCTTAACCTGCATATAAAAATTATAATATATAGATACGGTTAAAAAATTAGTTATAAGTTGCCTCACGTCCCTCAATCCACAATTTAGAATCAGATTATATGGGCTCACTACACTCGGCCCACAAGTAACAATTGCCCAATATACTAGAGAATAAAGAACCATCTTCAAATATGAACAAGCATCCATGAATAAATACCTGTAAAAGAGAAACCAATTAGAAATCCCACAATTTCTGCTCACACTCACTCAACCCTCAATATAGGTGCACTTTCCACACTCAATATGTTGTCAGCAATATTGTCCTTAGGCTGCTTCATAATAGATATAGGTAAATTCCATTGAGCCAAGAACCAAGCATCACCTGTAGAGTTAATCAGATTATCCATAGAGAGCACCCTACCTCTAACCATCTGGACAATAAGGTTAATAACAACAACATCAGGTTTAAACTCCTTGCTAAAGATCCTCCTATTCCTTTCTAACCAAATCTGGTAGACTGTACCAAGGAAAGAGAGTTTCATAATTACAGACTTCAGAGTTTTACCTATGATGGACTTAGTAGCATAGACCACAGATTCCTGCCAGGGTAACTGGGGCCAACAAATGTTACACTTGACTTGTAAGGCCTCCCAAATCCTAGAAGAGTACGCACATCTGAAAAACAAATGGGAGTGACTCTCCTCAGGGCCATGACACAAAGGGCAAGTGGGGTTAGGAACAAGGCCAAACAGATGCAGCCTATCTCCCGTATTTAATCTCTCATGAATTGCCATCCAAACCACAAAGCTCACCCTAGGTATAGAAGGAGGACCCCAAACAAGATTTACCCAAGGCACTTTAGTACCCTTATCCCTCCAACAATCCCAAGTAGAATGTATGCTAAACTTCCCATCCATAGTCAGGTTCCAGATAGGACAGTCCTGGTCCTCATAGGTTTAAGATCAAGAGGAGTAGAGGAGATCAACTCCTTGATCTCCCAAGAATTATCAACAGGCCACTTCCAATCATTATTAGAAATAACATCACTAACTTTGGAATTGAAAGAAAGACCCGTGTCATACAAAATACGGAGACCAAACCTATTCCATAAGGAACCCAAAGGATGCCAGTTATCGAACCACAAGAACACCTTATCCCCATTACCAATTTTGAACTTGATAAGAGGAAAAATGAGATTTCTAAGAGACAAAATCTTACGCCAGACCCATGAGGGGTCACTAGGCATACTAACATGCCAAAAGCTCCTACCCTTGAGTAAGTAGGACTTAACCCATTGACACCACATGGAACCCTCCCCACCCGAAAACAGATACCAAACATGCTTAGCAACAGCCGCCCTATTCAAAACACCCATCTCTTTAAAACCTAAGCCCCCTTCACCTTTAGGCCTACACACATTATTCCAAGAAATCTTAGCACTATGCTTCTTTAAGTCAACACCAGACCACAGGAAAGCTCTCAAGATGCTATAAATCTCCCTAATAAGCTTTTTAGGGAGGACAAAAAGGGAAGACCAGTAGACTTGCATTAAATACGGTGTCTACTTACCATTTGTCATGCATTAGGCTTCAAACACTAGAACACCTATACGGATTCTCCTGCATGATGGCAGATATGTAAATACGGTGTTTACTTACCATTTCTTATGCATTACCGTTCGAACACTCGAACACCTGTACGGATTCTACTGCATCGTGGCTGATATGTAAATACGGTGTTTACTTACCATTTGTCATGCATTAGGCTTCAAACAGTAGAACACCTATACGGATTCTCCTGCATGATGGCAGATATGTAAATACGGTGTTTACTTACCATTTGTCATGCATTAGGGTTCGAACACTGGAACACCTATACGGATTCTCCTGCATAGTGGCAGATTGGTAAATATGGTGTTTACTTACCATTTATCATGCAATAGGGTTCGAACACTCGAGAACAACTATACGGATTCTCATGCATGGTGGCAGATATGTAAATACGGTGTTTACTTACCATTTGTCATGCATTAGGCATCAAACACTAGAACACCTATACGGATTCTCCTGTAAGATGGCAGATATGTAAATACGTTGTTTACTTACCATTTCTCAAGCATTAGGGTTCGAACACTCGAACACCTATACGGATTCTCCTGCATGGTGTAAGATATGTAAACACGGTGTTTACTTACCATTTGCCATGCATTAGGCTTCAAACACTAGAACACCTATACGGATTCTCCTGCATAATGGCAGATATGTAAATACGGTGTTTACTTACCATTTCTCATGCATTAGGGTTTGAACACTCGAACACCTATACGGATTCTCCTGCATAGTGGCAGATATGTAAATACGGTGTTTACTTACCATTTATCATCCAATAGGGTTCGAACATTCGAACCCCTATACGGATTCACCTACATAGTGGCAGATATGTAAATACGGTGTTTACTTACCATTTCTCATGCATTAGGGTTCGAACACTCGAACACCTATACGGATTCTCCTGCATAGTGGCAGATTGGTAAATATGGTGTTTACTTTCCATTTATCATGCAATAGGGTTCGAACACTCGAAAACAACTATACGAATTCTCATGCATGGTGGCAGATATGTAAATACGGTGTTTACTTACCATTTTTCATGCATTAGGCTTCAAACACTAGAACACCTATACGGATTCTCCTACATGATGGCAGATATGTAAATACGGTGTTTACTTACCGTTTGTCATGCATTAGGGTTCAAACACTCGAACACCTATACGGATTCTCCTGCATGGTGGCAGATATGTAAATACGGTGCTTACTTACCATTTGTCATGCATTAGGCTTCGAACACTCGAACACCTATACGGATTCTCCTGCATGATGGCAGATATGTAAATACGGCTTTTACTTACCATTTGTCAGGCATTAAGCTTCAATCACTAGAACACCGGTACAGATTCTCCTACATGATGGCAGATTTGTAAATACGGTGTTTACTTACCATTTCTCATTCATTAGGGTTCGAACACCCGAACACCTCTACGGATTCTCCTACACGGTGGCAGATATGTAAATACGGTGTTTACTTACCATTTGTCAAGCATTAGGCTTCAAACACTAGAACACCTATACGGATTCTCCTGCATGATGACAGATATGTAAATACGGTGTTTACTTACTGTTTCTCATTCCTTAGGGTTCGAACACCCGAACACCTATACGGATTCTCCTGCATGCTGGCATATATGTAAATACGGTGTTTACTTACCAGTGGTATTGGTCTGGTGCATTATTTGGCCAGTTGTTTAGCCCTCTACCCATTTCTGAGGGGTGAGTGAGTATGTATTTCAGATTGTGCGATAGTTCAGGCGTTGCCATTCAAAAGTTTTGGAGGTGGGTCTGCAACGTTGAGTTTATGGGTTATCTCCGGTTATTTCAGAGCCACTACAGTGCGTGGTTGGTGATGAAAGACAGGGTGGTATCTGGTCTGGTGTTGCAAGTGCGTTATCATCGGCCGGTTTGTGTTGGTCAGTTATCATGGTATTGCTGCCGGAGTCTGTTTTTGTGGCTCGGCTATGGCAAACTTTGATTCGTCTGTGGTGAGAGTTTCATTCACCTCGTTGCAGGTGTGGGATGTTAGCTCGCTAATCTGGTTGTTTTTTTTTCTGCCGATTCTGCTTGAAGGTGGAGTCGTCAATTGATGATCCCGTGCGCTACAAGTGGTGTCGTGTAACTGACGCGTGGGTTTCCGTTCTTGCGTCCGTCGTTCTTGGCTTCAAGCATGTACTGTGGATGGGTTCCTCACCGACGGTGCATCTGTTTTGGGTCAGATGTTGGGCTGGGTTACTACCACAGTGGACTTTCAATTCGTTCGTAACTCATGGCCGTCAATAAGCTGCGGTCGGCGGTGCTGGGTTTCGCTGTCTATCGTGGTTGTTTGCTGTACCTCGTCGTCTTCTGGCCGTTGGTACATTTGTTTTTTGATGCATGTGTTCTGAAGGAGATGAAGTAGGTTTCACGAGCCTTGGGCGCGTGGGACTATGACTGATATGTTTGGACGTGTGATGAGTGCTATAATGCAGCTACGTAGTAGGTTGCACCTTGGCTCACGGTTTTGGGGAGGCCTGTTGTTTCAGACATGGGTCAGGTATGTGAGTGGTATATATAAGTCTTGGTTAGTGGAGTTGTCTTTTTGGTTCAAATGTGGGGCAGGTTGTTTGTGAGTGCTATATATAATATTTTATATATACATTTTGTTAGTGGAATCCACCTGTGGGCATTGTAGAAATTTTGAAGCACAGCTAGCCTCTATGATTTCTCACGTGGGTTGGTTTTGTATCTGGGTGGGTTTTTGTGCAACGGATGATACAAGTGTTGGTCATCAAAATTATGGATGATGTTTGGGCCCACGTTTTATTTAATTAATGGGCTGGTGAAAGTGTATTCGGTTGTGGGTTGGCTTCTTAGGCCCACGGCTATTTGTTCATTTATGATGATGTCTATGGCGTTCCAGGGTTTTTAAAATTTGGTGTCAACAGTTTGGCCCACCTTTTTTGCAGATTGGGCAGTATTCTTGAGTTTAATTTTGGGCTACTATTTGGGGGCATATGGGCTCTATTATTGGGTTCATTTTGGTTATTCTCTTGTTTAGACTCTTGGTAGCGAATCACATATAGTTAATGATTTTATGATGATTGATTGTGTGATCCTCATGTGACTCGATATGAGGGTGGTTTTGAGCCATCTCCGCCAAGAGTGATTGGGGAGTCACTGCTATGGGGAATAGTGGTTTGATAACCAACCGAGTTAGAGACTGGGAGATGAGCGGGAGGATAGCTACCGGTCTTCTGGTTGCTTCTTGTCTTCATGTGACCCGTCCTAATTGATCGTATTGCCACGCCTGACATGGAGTGTAGGGCCCACTGCCGTGGGGTTTGAGGCTTGTGATCTACCAAGGAAGGGACTGGGGGATGTGATGATTGATCTCATGATTTTGTTGGCTGTGTATTGGTTTGTTGCTGAGGGGCTACTGTCTTTTCACTTCAACTCATTGGTCTGTGGCTTATGGTTTTTGATCGTGCTAGCTTCATGTGACTCTGCTGGGATTTCTCACGGGGTAGATCTTATCCTCCGACATGGCTTGGGTTAAGTGGCTTGGATGTCACGGCTTGAGGGTTGATTATTATCTTTGACTCGGCTTGAGGGTTGTTGTTTCCTCTGTGTGTCTGTTTTGTCTTTTAGCTTAGTGGTGTTATTTTGTGTGTATCTCTGCCCATATATCCACCTCAATTTTCCATCTATTATCTCTGATGGTAAGGGTTTTTTGAGGACAAAGAGGATATATGGGCAGAGTTGGGGTTTTTCAATATTTCTGTTGCTTTGTTTTCCCCTTACTTTTAGGGGTTGCAGTGGTAGTTTATGTTGGTTATATTTGTTTTTATTTGATGTTGGGCGTGCCTGGGGTATGCCCCTTGTAAACTTGTAAATTTTCATTGTCTTTATTTTATGACTTACTTACCCAAAAAAAAGAGTTCAAAACGTTCAAGCTTCCTCAAGAAGCTAAAACGAAGGTTCAAAAGGTTCAAGATCCCTCAAGAAGCTAAAACGAAGGTTCACAAGATTCAAACTCCCTCAAGAAGCTAAAACGAACGTTAAAAATGTTCAGGCTTCCTCAAGAAGCTAAAATAAGGGTTCAAAATGTTCAAACTTCCTCAAGAAGCTTCGAAGGTTCAAAATGTTCAAGTCCCTCAAGAAGTTAAAACGAAGGATCAAAAGGTTCAAACACCCTCCCGAAGCTAAAACGAAGGTTCAAAAGGTTCAAGCTCCCTCAAGAAGCTAAAACGAAGGTTCAGAAGGTTCAACTTCCTCAAGAAGCTAAAACAAGGGTTTAAAAGGTTCAGGCTCCCTCAAAAAGCTAAAACGAAGGTTCAAAAGGTTCATGCTCCCTCAAGAAGCTAAAACGAAGGTTCAAAAGGTTCAACCTCCCTCAAGAAGCTAAAATGAAGGTTCAGAAGGTTCAACTTCCTCAAGAAACTGAAACAAGGGTTCAAAAGATTCAAGCTCCCTCAAGAAGCTAAAACAAAGGTTCAAAAGGTTCAAAATCCCTCAAGAAGCTAAAACGAAGGTTGAAAATGTTCAAGCTTCCTCAAGAAGCTAAAACGAAGGTTAAGAGGGTTCAAGCTTCCTCAAGAAGCCAAAACAAGGGTTCACAACGTTCAAGCTTCCTCAAGAAGCTAAAACGAAGGTTCAAAATGTTGAAGTCCCTCAAGAAGTTGAAACGAAGGATCAAAAGTTTCAAACTCCCTCCAGAAGCTAAAATGAAGGTTCAAAAGGTTCAAGCTCCCTCAAGACGCTAAAACGAAGGTTCAGAAGGTTCAACTTCCTCAAGAAGCTAAAACAAGGGTTTAAAAGGTTCAAACTCCCTCAAGAAGCTAAAACGAAGGTTTTTTTTTGGGTGAGTATGCCATAAATTAAAGACAATGAAATATACAAGTTTACAAGGGGCATACCCCAGGCACGCCCAACAACAATAAATAAAAGATTACAAGACCAACCAAACCCAAACCCGCAAGAGCAGGAGAACAAACAGAAAAGAACAGAAACCCAAATTTGCCCATATATCATTTATCCCCACGTAACCCCTACCATCAGAATAATAGATGGAAACTAGAGGTAGATATATGGGCAAAGATACAAACAGACTCCACGAGGTAAGAAACAACAAACAAAACACACAAAACAACAACCCACAAGCTCAATAAACAGATAACCTCTCCCACAAGCCCCCAGTCTCTACCACAGATACAGCACATGGAACCCAATAAGCATCCCACTCCTCACTGCCGTGACATCCTAGCCACTTCACTAAAGCAATGACAGAGGAAAAAATCTATCCCATGAGAGATCCAGACAAAGTCACATGAAGTAAGCAAGATTAGTCACCATCATCACTGGTGTTGGGAGTTGAAGTAAACAGACAGTAGCCCCTCAGCAACAAACCCATACACAGTCAATAAACTCCTGAGATCAATCATCACATCCCCCAGTCCCTACCTTGGTAGATCACAAACCTCAAACCCCACGGCAGTGTGCCCTTCACTCCATGTCAGGCGTGGTAAGGCGATCAATTAGGACGGGTCACATGAAGACAAGAAGCAACCAGAAAACCGGTAGCTATCCTCCCGCTCATCTCCCAGTCTCTAATTCAGCTGGTTTCAAACCACTATTCCCCAAAGCAGTGACTCCCTAATCACTCTTGGTGGAGATGGCTCAAAACCACCCTCATATCGAGTCACATGAGGATCACACGACCAATCAACACAAGAAAATCAACTGTAAAAGATCCGCTACCTTGAGGCTAAACAGGATTAATGGCTGAGTGTACATCAATGCAAAGCCCATACAAATCAGCCCACGGAAGTCCACACTGACTGATAAGAAATTGCACCGCGGGCCCAAAAAAAATATACGGCACCAAAAAAAATATAGTCCACCGTGGCCCAACAACAAAATAGCCCACGGCCTAACACACTTGCATTCACTAGCAAAACCGTGGAGCCCACCAACTCAAAAAATCCCACGTGGTGCAAACTCCACTAACACTACTGATGGCCCCACCAAAACACAACCACTATATAAACAAAAGGTGGTTTGAAACAAAACTGTGGGCCAATTTAAAACCCACTTTTTGCAACAAACAACCCAGCTGAATATATATGTAAACTATTAAAATATCAAATCACAACAGTGTAATATACCTCGGTACCATACACTTTGCCAAACATCACTTCCACTCTATACAGCTACCTGCCCAGACAGAAACCATCAAGCCGTCTAGCCTAGGCGGGAAACTCGAACTCAGAAAATGATACGCTACAACGTAACACACCACTAGCCGAGATAGCACGTAGACAACAAACTCAGAATCACCAAACTTCCATGAACAGCAGCACCGGAAAAACAGTGGCCACCGGCAAACTCAAAATCACCAACGACATATCCACCACCGGCGCCATGCAACTAGCCAACACAGCGATGATCTGCATCAACCACAACATGACCCAGAAAATCACCAAACGATATAATAATCACCGGCGACTGACTAGTAAACCACCAATCACATTGGTCCAACCATCAACAGCGTTGATAATGTGCAAGTCGTATAACCCTTGAACCAACGCCAGCGAACCAGCACCCAAAACCCAATGTAACGCACGACGTCACCGGTGACGACCACCACTCGGAATCTATAGACCCACCGGGCAGCCAGCCACACCAACGCCGTAGAAACTAAAAACAACCACCGGCACCTGATAACACGGCCACCATCAATCATGAATGACGAGGCTAACAGAAACAAAATCTAGCACCACGGTGTGAGACCGAGGAACCAGAACCACCACCGGTGCCTGAGATAGGACACACAGCGATGGCAGAAAACCACCAACAGTCTCACGCCGGGGACAACCAGTGAGCTCCAAGAATAGAATCTACCATCTTCTGCTCTGAAACTGGCCAATCATCAACGGAGAGAGAGGAACAAAATAGGCATGGGCAAAAGACCATGACCAGCACCACCTAACCACCGTCGACATCAAGCCTAGTCACCCGAGCTTAATATCCAGGCTTCAGGTAGCGCTCCAAAACCAGCCGTGAGAAAGTCAGACTGGAAATACTGATACTTCCATGAAACAACTCATTGATACAAAAGATGGAGGGCACAAACCACTCCACCTCTACACCGAAGCTACCATAAAATGGGACCCATGCTCACTAACACTCAGATTGAGTATAGCAGCTAAAGCAACTGGCCGGAAGAGCACCAGAACACCACCACCGGGTCACTCAAGAAGCTTAAACTAAAGGTTCAAGGTCGCTCAAGAAGCTAAAATGAAGGTTCAAAAGGTTCGAGCTCCCTCAAGAAGCTAAAAAGAAGGTTCAAAAGGTTCCAGCTCCCTCAAGAAGCTAAAACGAAGGTTCAAAAGGTTGAAGCTCCCTCAAGAAGCTAAAACGAAGGTTCAACTTCCTCAAGAAGCTAAAATAGGGGTTCAAAAGGTTGAAGCTTCCTCAAGATACTAAAACGAAGTTTCAAAAGGTTCAAGCTCCCTCAAGAAGCTAAAACGAAGGTTGAAAATGTTCAAGCTTCCTCAAGAAGCTACAACGAAGGTTCAGAGGATTCAAGCTTCCTCAAGAAGCCAAAACAAGGGTTCAAATGGTTCAAGCTTCCTCAAGAAGCTAAAACGAAGGTTCAAAATGTTGAAGTCCCTCAAGAAGTTGAAACGAATGTTCAAAAGGTTCAAACTCCCTCCAGAACCTAAAACGAAGGTTCAAAAGGTTCAAGCTCCCTCAAGAAGCTAAAACGAAGGTTCAGAAGGTTCAACTTCCTCAAGAAGCCGAAACAAGGGTTCAAAAGGTTCAAACTCCCTCAAGAAGCTAAAACGAAGGTTCAAAAGGTTCAAGCTCCCTCAAGAAGATAAAACGAAGGTTGAAAATGTTCAAGCTTACTCAAGAAGCTAAAACGAAGGTTAAGAGGGTTAAAGCTTCCTCAAGAAGCCAAAACAAGGGTTCAAAACGTTCAACCTTCCGCAAGAAGCTAGAACAAAGGTTCAAAATGTTCAAGTCCCTCAAGAAGCTGAAACGAAGGTTCAAAAGGTTCAAATTCCCTCCAGAAGCTAAAACGAAGGTTGAAAAGGTCCAAGCTCCCTAAAGAAGCTAAAACGAAGGTTCAACTTCCTCAAGAAGCTGAAACAAGGGTTCAAAAGGTTCAAACTCCCTCAAGAAGCTAAAACGAAGGTTCAAACGGTTCAAGCTCCCGGAAGAATCTAAAACGAAGGTTGAAAATGTTCAAGCTTCCTCCAGAAGCTAAAACGAAGGTTCCGAGGGTTCAAGCTTCCTCAAGAAGCCAAAACAAGGGTTCAAAAGGTTCAAGCTTTCTCAAGAAGCTAAAACGAATGTTCAAAATGTTCAAGTCCCTCAAGAAGTTGAAACGAAGGGTTCAAAAGGTTCAAACTCCCTCCAGAAGCTGGAACGATGGTTCAAAAGGTTCAAGCTCCCTCAAGAAGCTAAAACGAAGGTTCAGAAGGTTCAACTTCCTCGAAAAGCTGAAACATGGGTCCAAAAGGTTCAAGTTCCCTCAAGAAGGTAAAACGAAGGTTCAAAAGGTTCAAGCTCCTCAAGAAGCTAAAATAAGGGTTCAAAAGGTTCAAGCTTACTCAAGAAGCTAAAACGAAGGTTCAAAAGGCTCAAGCTTACTCAAGAAACTAAAACGAAGGTTCAAAAGGTTCAAGCTCTCTCAAGAAGCTAAAACGAACGTTGAAAATGTTCAAGCTTCCTCAAGAAGCTAAAATAAGGGTTCAAAAGGTTCAAGCTTCCTCAAGAAGCTAAAACGAAGGTTCAAAATTTTCAAGTCCCTCAAGAAGTTGAAACGAAGGATCAAAAGGTTCAAACTCCCTCCAGAAGCTAAAACGAAGGTTCAAAAGGTTCAAGCTCCCTCAAGAAACTAAAACGAGGGTTCAAAAGGTTCAAGCTCCCTCAAGAAGCTAAAACGAAGGTTCAGAGGGTTTAACTTCCTCAAGAAGCTAAAACCAAGGTTCAAAAGGTTCAAACTCTCTCAAGAAGCTAAAATGAAGGTTCAAAAGGTTCAAGCTCCCTCCAAAAGCTAAAACGAAGGTTCAAAAGATTCAAGCTCACTCAAGAAGCTAAAACGAAGGTTCAAAAGGTTCAAGCTCCTTCAAGAAGCTAAAGCGAAGGTTCAAAAGGTTCAAGCTCCCTCAAGAAGCTAAAACGAAGGTTGAAAATGTTCAAGCTTCCTCAAGAAGCTAAAACGAAGGTTCGGAGGATTCAAGCTTTCTCAAGAAGCCAAAACAAGGGTTCGAAAGGTTCAAAACGAAGGTTCAAAATGTTGAAGTCCCTCAAGAAGTTGAAACGAATGTTCAAAAGGTTCAAACTCCCTCCAGAAGATAAAACGAAGGTTCAAAAGGTTCAAACTCCCTCCAGAAGCTAGAACGAAGGTTCAAAAGGTTCAAGCTCCCTCAAGAAGCTAAAACAAAGGTTCAGAAGGTTCAACTTCCTCAAGAAGCTGAAATAAGGGTTCAAAAGGTTCAAACTCCCTCAAGAAGCTAAAACGAAGCTTCAAAAGGTTCAAGCTCCATCAAGAAGCTAAAACGAAGGTTGAAAATGTTCAAGCTTCCTCCAGAAGCTAAAACGAAGGTTCAGAGGGTTTAAGCTTCCTCAAGAAGCCAAAACAAGGGTTCAAAAGGTTCAAGCTTTCTCAAGAAGCTAAAACGAATGTTCAAAATGTTCAAGTCCCTCAAGAAGTTGAAACGAAGGGTTCAAAAGGTTCAAACTCCCTCCAGAAGCTAGAACTACGGTTCAAAAGGCTCAAGCTCCCTCAAGAAGCTAAAACGAAGGTTCAGAAGGTTCAACTTCCTCAAAAAGCTGAAACAAGGGTCCAAAAGGTTCAAGTTCCCTCAAGAAGCTAAAACGAATGTTCAAAAGGTTCAAGCTCCTCAAGAAGCTAAAATCAAGGTTCAAAAGGTTCAAGCTTACTCAAGAAGCTAAAACGAAGGTTCAAAAGGCTCAAACTTACTCAAGAAGCTAAAACGAAGGTTCAAAAGGTTCAAGCTCTCTCAAAAAGCTAAAACGAACGTTGAAAATGTTCAAGCTTCCTCAAGAAGCTAAAATAAGGGTTCAAAAGGTTCAAGCTTCCTCAAGAAGCTAAAACGAAGGTTCAAAATTTTCAAGTCCCTCAAGAAGTTGAAAAGAAGGATCAAAAGGTTCAAACTCCCTCCAGAAGCTAAAACGAAGGTTCAAAAGGTTCAAGCTCCCTCAAGAAGCTAAAACGAAGGTTCAAAAGGTTCAACCTCCCTCAAGAAGCTAAAACGAAGGTTCAGAAGGTTTAACTTCCTCAAGAAGCTAAAACCAAGGTTCAAAAGGTTCAAGCTCTCTCAAGAGGCTAAAATGAAGGTTCAAAAGGTTCAAGCTCCCTCCAAAAGCTAAAACGAAGGTTCAAAAGATTCAAGCTCACTCAAGAAGCTAAAACGAAGGTTCAAAAGGTTCAAGCTCCTTCAAGAAGCTAAAGCGAAGGTTCAAAAGGTTCAAGCTCCCTCAAGAAGCTAAAACGAAGGTTGAAAATGTTCAAGCTTCCTCAAGAAGCTAAAACGAAGGTTCGGAGGATTCAAGCTTTCTCAAGAAGCCAAAACAAGGGTTCGAAAGGTTCAAGCTTCCTCAAGAAGCTAAAATGAAGGTTCAAAATGTTGAAGTCCCTCAAGAAGTTGAAACGAATGTTCAAAAGGTTCAAACTCCCTCCAGAAGATAAAACGAAGGTTCAAAAGGTTCAAACTCCCTCCAGAAGCTAGAACGAAGGTTCAAAAGGTTCAAGCTCCCTCCAGAAGCTAAAACAATGGTTCAGAATGTTCAACTTCCTCAAGAAGCTGAAATAAGGGTTCAAAAGGTTCAAACTCCCTCAAGAAGCTAAAACGAAGCTTCAAAAGGTTCAAGCTCCCTCAAGAAGCTAATACGAAGGTTCAGAAGGTTCAACCTCCTCGAGAAGCTAAAACGAAGGTTCAAAAGGTTCAAGCTTCCTCAAGAAGCTAAAACGAAGGTTCAAAATGTTCAAGCTCCCTCAAGAAGCTAAAACGAAGGTTCAGAACGTTCAACTTGCTCAAGAAGCTGAAACAAGGGTTCAGAGGATTCAAGCTCCCTCAAGAAGCCAAAACAAGAGTTCACATTGTTCAAGCTTCCTCAAGAAGCTAAAACGAAGGTTCAAAATGTTGAAGTCCCTCAAGAAGTTGAAACGAATGTTCAAAAGGTTCAAACTCCCTCCAGAACCTAAAACGAAGGTTCAAAAGGTTCAAGCTCCCTCAAGAAGCTAAAACGAAGGTTCAGAAGGTTCAACTTCCTCAAGAAGCTGAAACAAGGGTTCAAAAGGTTCAAACTCCCTCAAGAAGCTAAGACGAAGGTTCAAAAGGTTCAAGCTCCCTCAAGAAGCTAAAACGAAGGTTGAAAATGTTCAAGCTTACTCAAGAAGCTAAAACGAAGGTTAAGAGGGTTCAAGCTTTCTCAAGAAGCCAAAACAAGGGTTCTTTTTTTTTTTTTTTTTTTTTTTTTTTGGGTGAGTAAGTCATAAATTAAAGACAATGAAATATACAAGTTTACAAGGGGCATACCCCAGGCACGCCCAACAACAATAAATAACGATTGCAAAACCAACAGAACCCAAACCCGCAAGAGCGGGAGAACAATCAGAAAAAGAAGAAAACCAAAATTTGCCCATATATCATTTTTCCCCAAGTAATCCCTACCATCAGAGATAATAGATGGAAACTAGGGGTAGATATATGGGCAGAGATACAAACAGACACCACAAAGCTTAGAAACAACAAACAAACACACAAAACAACAACCCACAAGCCCCCAGTCCCTACCACAGATACAACACATGGAACCCAATAAGCATTCCACTCTTCACTGCCGTGACATCCTAGCCACTTGACTAAAGCAATGACAGAGGAAAAAATCTATCCCATGAGAGATCCAGACAGAGTCACATGAAGTAAGCAAGATCAGTCACCATAATCAATGGTCTTGGGAGTTGAAGTGAACAGACAATAGCCCCTCAGTAACAAACCAATACACAGCCAATAAACTCATGAGAACAATCATCACATCCCCCAGTCCCTACCTTGGTAGATCACAAACCTCAAACCCCACGGCAGTGTGCCCTTCACTCCATGTCAGGCGTGGTAAGGTGATCAATTAGGACGGGTCACATGAAGACAAGAAGCAACCAGAAAACCAGTAACTATCCTCCCGCTCATCTCCCAGTCAACGTTTAACCTTCCGCAAGAAGCTAAAACGAAGGTTCAAAATGTTCAAGTCCCTCAAGAAGCTAAAACGAAGGTTCAAAAGGTTCAAACTCCCCCCAGAAGCTTAAACGAAGGTTGAAAAGGTCCAAGCTCCCTGAAGAAGCTAAAACGAAGGTTCAAAAGGTTCAAGCTCCCTCAAGAAGCTAAAACGAAGGTTCAAAAGGTTCAAGCTCTCTCAAGAAGCTAAAATGGAGGTTCAGAAGGTTCAACTTCCTCAAGAAGCTAAAATAAGGGTTCAAAAGGTTCAAGCTTCCTCAAGAAGCTAAAACGGAGGTTCAAAAGGTTCAAGCTCCCTCAAGAAGCTAAAACGAAGGTTCAAAAGGTTCAAGCTCCCTCAAGAAGCTAAAACGAAGGTTGAAAATGTTCAAGCTTCCTCAAGAAGCTAAAACGAAGGTTCAGAGGGTTGAAGCTATGTCAGGAAGCCAAAATAAGGGTTCAAAAGGTTCAAGCTTCCTCAAGAAGCTAAAACGAAGGTTCAAAATGTTCAAGTCCCTCAAGATGTTGAAACGAAGGTTCAAAAGGTTCAAGCTCCCTCCAGAAGCTAAAACGAAGGTTCAAAAGGTTCAAGCTCCCTCAAGAAGCTAAAACGAAGGTTTCGAAGGTTCAACTTCCTCAAGAAGCTGAAACAAGGGTTCAAAAGGTTCAAGCTCCCACAAGAAGCTAAAACAAAGGTTCAAAAGGCTCAAGCTCCCTCAAGAAGCTAAAATGAAGGTTCAGAAGGGTCAACTTCCTCAAGACTCTAAAACAAGGGTTCAAAAGGTTCAAGCTCCCTCAAGAAGCTAAAACGAAGGTTCAAAAGGTTCAAGCTCCCTCAAAAAGCTAAAACGAAGGTTCAAAAGGTTCAAGCTCTCTCAAGAAGCTAACACGAAGGTTCAAAAGGTTCGAGCTCCCTCAAGAAGCTAAAACGAAGGTTCAAAAGGTTCGAGCTCCTTCAAGAAGCTAAAACGAAGGTTCAAAAGGTTCAAGCTCCCTCAAAAAGCTAAAACGAAGGTTCAAAAGGTTCAAGCTCTCTCAAGAAGCTAACACGAAGGTTCAAAAGGTTCGAGCTCCCTCAAGAAGCTAAAACGAAGGTTCAAAAGGTTCGAGCTCCCTCAAGAAGCTAAAACGAAGGTTCAAAAGGTTGAAGCTCCCTCAAGAAGCTAAAACGAAGGTTCAACTTTCTCAAGAAGCTAAAATAGGGGTTCAAAAGGTTGAAGCTTCCTCAAGATGCTAAAACGAAGGTTAAAAAGGTTCAAGCTCCCTCAAGAAGCTAAAACGAAAGTTCAAAAGGTTCAAGCTCCCTCAAGAAGCTAAAACGAAGGTTGAAAACGTTCAAGCTTCCTCAAGAAGCTACAATGAAGGTTCAGAGGATTCAAGCTTCCTCAAGAAGCCAAAACAAGGGTTCAAATGGTTCAAGCTTCTCTCAAGAAGCTAAAACGAAGGTTCAAAATGTTGAAGTCCCTCAAGAAGTTGAAACGAATGTTCAAAAGGTTCAAACTCCCTCCAAAACCTAAAACGAAGGTTCAAAAGGTTCAAGCTCCCTCAAGAAGCTAAAACGAAGGTTCAGAAGGTTCAACTTCCTCAAGAAGCCGAAACAAGGGTTCAAAAGGTTCAAACTCCCTCAAGAAGCTAAAACGAAGGTTCGAAAGGTTCAAGTTCCCTGAAGAATCTAAAACGAAGGTTGAAAATGTTCAGGCTTTCTCCAGAAGCTAAAACGAAGGATCCGAGGGTTCAAGCTTCCTCAAGAAGCCAAAACAAGGGTTCAAAAGGTTCAAGCTTTCTCAAGAAGCTAAAGCGAATGTTCAAAATGTTCAAGTCCCTCAAGAGGTTGAAACGAAGGGTTCAAAAGGTTCAAACTCCCTCCAGAAGCTAGAACGAAGGTTCAAAAGGTTCCAGCTCCCTCAAGAAGCTAAAACGAAGGTTCAGAAGGTTCAACCTCCTCAAAATGCTGAAACAAGGGTCCAAAAGGTTCAAGCTCCCTCAAGAAGCTAAAACGAAGGTTCAAAAGGTTCAAGCTCCTCAAGAAGCTAAAATAAGGGTTCAAAAGGTTCAAGCTTACTCAAGAAGCTAAAACGAAGGTTCAGAGGGTTCATGCTTCCTCAAGAAGCCAAAATAAGGGTTCAAAAGGTTCAAGCTTCCTCAAGAAGCTAAAACGAAGGTTCAAAATGTTCAAGTCCTCAAGAAGTTGAAAAGAAGGTTCAAAAGGTTCAAACTCCCTCAAGAAGTTGAAACGAAGGTTCACAAGGTTCAAGCACCCTCAAGAAGCTAAAACGAATTTTCAAAAGGTTCAAGCACCCTCAAGAAGATAAAACGAAGGTTCAAAAGGTTCAAGCTCCCTCAAGAAGCTAAAATGAAGGTTCAGAAGGTTCAACTTCCTCAAGAAGCTAAAATAAGGGTTCAAAAGGTTCAAGCTTCCTCAAGAAGCTAAAACGAAGGTTCAAAAGGTTCAAGCACCCTCAAGAAGCTAAAACGAAGGTTCAAAAGGTTCAAGCTTCCTCAAGAAGCTAAAACGAAGGTTCAGAGGGTTCAAGCTTCCTCAAGAAGCCAAAATAAGGGTTCAAAAGGTTCAAGATGTTCAAGTCCCTCAAGAAGTTGAAACGAAGGTTCCAAAGGTTCAAACTCCCTGCAGAAGCTAAAACGATGGTTCAATAAGTTCATGCTCCCTCAAGAAGCTAAAACGAAGGTTCAAAATGTTGAAGTCCCTCAAGAAGTTGAAACGAAGGATGAAAAGTTTCAAACTCCCTCCAGAAGCTAAAATGAAAGTTCAAAAGGTTCAAGATCCCTGAAGACGCTAAAACGAAGGTTCAGAAGGTTCAACTTCCTCAAGAAGCTAAAACAAGGGTTTAAAAGGTTCAAGCTCCCTCAAGAAGCTAAAACGAAGGTTCAAAAGGTTCAAGCTCACTCAAGAACCTAAAATGAAGGTTCAAAAGGTTCAAGCTCCCTTTAGAAGCTAAAATGAAGGTTCAGAAGGTTCAACTTCCTCAAGAAGCTAAAACAAGGGTTTAAAAGGTTCAAGCTCCCTCAAGAAGCTAAAACGAAGGTTCAGAAGGTTCAAGCTCCCTCAAGAAGCTAAAACGAAGGTTCAAAAGGTTCAAGCTCTCTCAAAAAGCTAAAACGAAGGTTCAAAAGGTTCAAGGTCGCTCAAGAAGCTAAAACGAAGGTTCAACTTCCTCAAGAAGCTAAAATAGGGGTTCAAAAGGTTGAAGCTTCCTCAAGATGCTAAAACGAAGTTTCAAAAGGTTCAAGCTCCCTCAAGAAGCTAAAACGAAGGTTGAAAATGTTCAAGCTTCCTCAAGAAGCTACAACGAAGGTTCAGAGGATTCAAGCTTCCTCAAGAAGCCAAAACAAGGGTTCAAATGGTTCAAGCTTCCTCAAGAAGCTAAAACGAAGGTTCAAAATGTTGAAGTCCCTCAAGAAGTTGAAACGAATGTTCAAAAGGTTCAAACTCCCTCCAGAACCTAAAACGAAGGTTCAAAAGGTTCAAGCTCCCTCAAGAAGCTAAAACGAAGGTTCAGAAGGTTCAACTTCCTCAAGAAGCCGAAACAAGGGTTCAAAAGGTTCAAACTCCCTCAAGAAGCTAAAACGAAGGTTCAAAAGGTTCAAGCTCCCTCAAGAAGCTAAAACGAAGGTTGAAAATGTTCAAGCTTACTCAAGAAGCTAAAACGAAGGTTAAGAGGGTTCAAGCTTCCTCAAGAAGCCAAAACAAGGGTTCAAAACGTTCAACCTTCCGCAAGAAGCTAGAACGAAGGTTCAAAATGTTCAAGTCCCTCAAGAAGCTGAAACGAAGGTTCAAAAGGTTCAAACTCCCTCCAGAAGCTAAAACGAAGGTTGAAAAGGTCCAAGCTCCCTGAAGAAGCTAAAACGAAGGTTCAGAAGGTTCAACTTTCTCAAGAAGCTGAAACAAGGGTTCAAAAGGTTCAAACTCCCTCAAGAAGCTAAAACGAAGGTTCAAACGGTTCAAGCTCTCGGAAGAATCTAAAACGAAGGTTGAAAATGTTCAAGCTTCCTCCAGAAGCTAAAACGAAGGTTCCGAGGGTTCAAGCTTCCTCAAGAAACTGAAACAAGGGTTCAAAAGATTCAAGCTCCTTCAAGAAGCTAAAACAAAGGTTCAAAAGGTTCCAAATCCCTCAAGAAGCTAAAACGAAGGTTGAAAATGTTCAAGCTTCCTCAAGAAGCTAAAACGAAGGTTAAGAGGGTTCAAGCTTCCTCAAGAAGCCAAAACAAGGGTTCACAACGTTCAAGCTTCCTCAAGAAGCTAAAACGAAGGTTCAAAATGTTGAAGTCTCTCAAGAAGTTGAAACGAAGGATCAAAAGTTTCAAACTCCCTCCAGAAGCTAAAATGAAGGTTCAAAAGGTTCAAGCTCCCTCAAGACGCTAAAACGAAGGTTCAGAAGGTTCAACTTCCTCAAGAAGCTAAAACAAGGGTTTAAAAGGTTCAAACTCCCTCAAGAAGCTAAAACGAATGTTGTTTTTTGGGTGAGTATGTCATAAATTAAAGATAATGAAATATACAAGTTTACAAGGGGCATACCCCAGGCACGCCCAACAACAATAAATAAAAGATTACAAGACCAACCAAACCCAAACCCGCAAGAGCAGGAGAACAAACAGAAAAGAACAGAAACCCAAATTTGCCCATATATCATTTATCCCCACGTAACCCCTACCGTCAGAATAATAGATGGAAACTAGAGGTAGATATATGGGCAAAGATACAAACAGACTCCACAAGGTAAGAAACAACAAACAAAACACACAAAACAACAACCCACAAGCTCAATAAACAGATGACCTCTCCCACAAGCCCCCAGTCTCTACCACAGATACAGCACATGGAACCCAATAAGCATCCCACTCCTCACTGCCGTGACATCCTAGCCACTTCACTAAAGCAATGACAGAGGAAAAAATCTATCCCATGAGAGATCCAGACAAAGTCACATGAAGTAAGCAAGATTAGTCACCATCATCACTGGTGTTGGGAGTTGAAGTAAACAGACAGTAGCCCCTCAGCAACAAACCCATACACAGTCAATAAACTCCTGAGATCAATCATCACATCCCCCAGTCCCTACCTTGGTAGATCACAAACCTCAAACCCCACGGCAGTGTGCCTTTCACTCCATGTCAGGCGTGGTAAGGCGATCAATTAGGACGGGTCACATGAAGACAAGAAGCAACCAGAAAACCGGTAGCTATCCTCCCGCTCATCTCCCAGTCTCTAATTCAGCTGGTTTCAAACCACTATTCCCCAAAGCAGTGACTCCCTAATCACTCTTGGTGGAGATGGCTCAAAACCACCCTCATATCGAGTCACATGAGGATCACACGACCAATCAACACAAGAAAATCAACTGTAAAAGATCCGCTACCTTGAGGCTAAACAGGATTAATGGGCTCACCCATCATTTAAATAAGTACAATAATCCCAAAACTGAGGAGCCCAAATCATAAATCAAAATTCAGCAAAAACCGTAGGCCCACCCGGGACCCACCACGTAATGGCTGAGTGTACATCAATGCAAAGCCCATACAAATCAGCCCACGGAAGTCCACACTGACTGATAAGAAATTGCACCGCAGGCCCAAAAAAAATATACGGCACCAAAAAAAATATAGTCCACCGTGGCCCAACAACAAAATAGCCCACGGCCTAACACACTTGCATTCACTAGCAAAACCGTGGAGCCCACCAACTCAAAAAATCCCACGTGGTGCAAACTCCACTAACACTACTGATGGCCCCACCAAAACACAACCACTATATAAACAAAAGGTGGTTTGAAACAAAACTGTGGGCCAATTTAAAACCCACTTTTTGCAACAAACAACCCAGCTGAATATATATGTAAACTATTAAAATATCAAATCACCACAGTGTAATATACCTCGGTACCATACACTTTGCCAAACATCACTTCCACTCTATACAGCTACCTGCCCAGACAGAAACCATCAAGCCGTCTAGCCTAGGCGGGAAACTCGAACTCAGAAAATGATACGCTACAACGTAACACACCACTAGCCGAGATAGCGCGTAGACAACAAACTCAGAATCACCAAACTTCCATGAACAGCAGCACCGGAAAAACAGTGGCCACCGGCAAACTCAAAATCACCAACGACATATCCACCACCGGCGCCATGCAACTAGCCAACACAGCGATGATCTGCATCAACCACAACATGACCCAGAAAATCACCAAACGATATAATAATCACCGGCGACTGACTAGTAAACCACCAATCACATTGGTCCAACCATCAACAGCGTTGATAATGTGCAAGTCGTATAACCCTTGAACCAACGCCAGCGAACCAGCACCCAAAACCCAATGTAACGCACGACGTCACCGGTGACGACCACCACTCGGAATCTATAGACCCACCGGGCAGCCAGCCACACCAACGCCGTAGAAACTAAAAACAACCACCGGCACCCTGATAACACGGCCACCATCAATCATGAATGACGAGGCTAACAGAAACAAAATCTAGCACCACGGTGTGAAACCGAGGAACCAGAACCACCACCGGTGCCTGAGATAGGACACACAGCGATGGCAGAAAACCACCAACAGTCTCACGCCGAGGACAACCAGTGAGCTCCAAGAATAGAATCTACCATCTTCTGCTCTGAAACCGGCCAATCATCAACGGAGAGAGAGGAACAAAATAGGCATGGGCAAAAGACCATGACCAGCACCACCTAACCACCGTCGACATCAAGCCTAGTCACCCGAGCTTAATATCCAGGCTTCAGGTAGCGCTCCAAAACCAGCCGTGAGAAAGTCGGACTGGAAACACTGATACTTCCATGAAACAACTCATTGATTCAAAAGATGGAGGGCACAAACCACTCCACCTCTACACCGAAGCTACCATAAAATGGGACCCATGCTCACTAACACTCAGATTGAGTATAGCAGCTAAAGCAACTGGCCGGAAGAGCACCAGAACACCACCACCGGGTCACTCAAGAAGCTTAAACTAAAGGTTCAAGGTCGCTCAAGAAGCTAAAATGAAGGTTCAAAAGGTTCGAGCTCCCTCAAGAAGCTAAAAAGAAGGTTCAAAAGGTTCCAGCTCCCTTAAGAAGCTAAAACGAAGGTTCAAAAGGTTGAAGCTCCCTCAAGAAGCTAAAACGAAGGTTCAACTTCCTCAAGAAGCTAAAATATGGGTTCAAAAGGTTGAAGCTTCCTCAAGATGCTAAAACAAAGTTTCAAAAGGTTCAAGCTCCCTCAAGAAGCTAAAACGAAGGTTGAAAATGTTCAAGCTTCCTCAAGAAGCTACAACGAAGGTTCAGAGGATTCAAGCTTCCTCAAGAAGCCAAAACAAGGGTTCAAATGGTTCAAGCTTCCTCAAGAAGCTAAAACGAAGGTTCAAAAAGTTGAAGTCCCTCAAGAAGTTGAAACGAATGTTCAAAAGGTTCAAACTCCCTCCAGAACCTAAAACGAAGGTTCAAAAGGTTCAAGCTCCCTCAAGAAGACAAAACAAAGGTTGAAAATGTTCAAGCTTACTCAAGAAGCTAAAACGAAGGTTCAGAAGGTTCAACTTCCTCAAGAAGCTAAAACAAGGGTTTAAAAGGTTCAAGCTCCCTCAAATAACGATAAATAACGATTGCAAAACCAACAGAACCCAAACCCGCAAGAGCGGGAGAACAATCAGAAAAAGAAGAAAACCAAAATTTGCCCATATATCATTTTTCCCCAAGTAATCCCTACCATCAGAGATAATAGATGGAAACTAGGGGTAGATATATGGGCAGAGATACAAACAGACACCACAAAGCTTGGAAACAACAAACAAACAACCCACAAGCCCAATAAACAGATGATCTCTCCCACAAGCCCCCAGTCCCTACCACAGATACAACACATGGAACCCAATAAGCATTCCACTCTTCACTGCCGTGACATCCTAGCCACTTGACTAAAGCAATGACAGAGGAAAAAATCTATCCCATGAGAGAGATCCAGACAGAGTCACATGAAGTAAGCAAGATCAGTCACCATAATCAATGGTCTTGGGAGTTGAAGTGAACAGACAATAGCCCCTCAGCAACAAACCAATACACAGCCAATAAACTCATGAGAACAATCATCACATCCCCCAGTCCCTACCTTGGTAGATCACAAACCTCAAACCCCACGGCAGTGTGCCCTTCACTCCATGTCAGGCGTGGTAAGGTGATCAATTAGGACGGGTCACATGAAGACAAGAAGCAACCAGAAAACCAGTAACTACCCTCCCGCTCATCTCCCAGTCAACGTTTAACCTTCCGCAAGAAGCTAAAACGAAGGTTCAAAATGTTCAAGTCCCTCAAGAAGCTAAAACGAAGGTTCAAAAGGTTCAAACTCCCCCCAGAAGCTAAAACGAAGGTTGAAAAGGTCCAAGCTCCCTGAAGAAGCTAAAACGAAGGTTCAGAAGGTTCAACTTCCTCAAGAAACTGAAACAAGGGTTCAAAACGTTCAAGCTCCCTCAAGAAGCTAAAACGAAGGTTCAAAAGGTTCAAGCTCCCTCAAGAAGCTAAAACAAAGGTTCAAAAGGTTCAAGCTCTCTCAAGAAGCTAAAATGGAGGTTCAGAAGGTTCAACTTCCTCAAGAAGCTAAAATAAGGGTTCAAAAGGTTCAAGCTTCCTCAAGAAGCTAAAACGAAGGTTGAAAATGTTCAAGCTTCCTCAAGAAGCTAAAACGAAGGTTCAGAGGGTTCAAGCTATGTCAGGAAGCCAAAATAAGGGTTCAAAAGGTTCAAGCTTCCTCAAGAAGCTAAAACGAAGGTTCAAAATGTTCAAGTCCCTCAAGATGTTGAAACGAAGGTTCAAAAGGTTCAAACTCCCTCCAGAAGCTAAAACGAAGGTTCAAAAGGTTCAAGCTCCCTCAAGAAGCTAAAACGAAGGTTTCGAAGGTTCAACTTCCTCAAGAAGCTGAAACAAGGGTTCAAAAGGTTCAAGCTCCCTCAAGAAGCTAAAACAAAGGTTCAAAAGGCTCAAGCTCCCTCAAGAAGGTAAAACGAAGGTTGAAAATGTTCAAGCTTCCTCAAGAAGCTAAAACGAAGGTTAAGAGGGTTCAAGCTTCCTCAAGAAGCCAAAACAAGGGTTCAAAACGTTCAAGCTTCCTCAAGAAGCTAAAATGAAGGTTCAAAAGGTTCAAGATCCCTCAAGAAGCTAAAACGAAGGTTCACAAGGTTCCAGCTCCCACAAGAAGCTAAAACGAACGTTAAAAATGTTCAAGCTTCCTCAAGAAGCTAAAATAAGGGTTCAAAATGTTCAAACTTCCTCAAGAAGCTTCGAAGGTTCAAAATGTTGAAGTCCCTCAAGAAGTTGAAACGAAGGATCAAAACGTTCAAACTCCCTCCAGAAGCTAAAACGAAGGTTCAAAATGTTCAAGCTCCCTCAAGAAGCTAAAACGAAGGTTCAGAAGGTTCAACTTCCTCAAGAAGCTAAAACAAGGGTTTAAAAGGTTCAAGCTCCCTCAAAAAGCTAAAACGAAGGTTCAAAAGGTTCAAGCTCCCTCAAGAAGCTAAAGCGAAGGTTCAAAAGGTTCAAGCTCCCTCAAGAAGCTAAAACGAATGTTCCGAAGGTTCAACTTCCTCAAGAAGCTGAAACAAGGGTTCAAAAGGTTCAAGCTCCCTCAAGAAGCTAAAACAAAGGTTCAAAAGGATCAAGCTCCCTCAAGAACCTAAAACAAAGGTTGAAAATGTTCAAGCTTCCTCAAGAAGCTAAAACGAAGGTTAAGAGGGTTCAAGCTTCCTCAAGAAGCCAAAACAAGGGTTCAAAACGTTCAAGCTTCCTCAAGAAGCTAAAACGCAGGTTCAAAATGTTCCAGTCCCTCAAGAAGTTGAAACGAAGGATCAAAAGTTTCAAACTCGCTCCGGAAGCTGAAATGAAGGTTCAAAAGGTTCAAGCTCCCTCAAGAAGCTAAAACGAAGGTTCAGAAGGTTCAACTTCCTCAAGAAGCTAAAACAAGGGTTCAAAAGGTTCAAGCTCCCTCAAGAAGCTAAAACGAAGGTTCAAAAGGTTCAAGCTCCCTCAAGAAGCTAAAATGAAGGTTCAGAAGGGTCAACTTCCTCAAGACTCTAAAACAAGGGTTCAAAAGGTTCAAGCTCCCTCAAGAAGCTAAAACGAAGGTTCAAAAGGTTCAAGCTCCCTCAAAAAGCTAAAACGAAGGTTCAAAAGGTTCAAGCTCTCTCAAGAGGCTAACACGAAGGTTCAAAAGGTTCGAGCTCCCTCAAGAAGCTAAAACGAAGGTTCAAAAGGTTCGAGCTCCCTCAAGAAGCTAAAACGAAGGTTCAAAAGGTTCCAGCTCCCTCAAAAAGCTAAAACGAAGGTTCAAAAGGTTCAAGCTCTCTCAAGAAGCTAACACGAAGGTTCAAAAGGTTCGAGCTCCCTCAAGAAGCTAAAACGAAGGTTCAAAAGGTTCGAGCTCCCTCAAGAAGCTAAAACGAAGGTTCAAAAGGGTCCAGCTCCCTCAAGAAGCTAAAACGAAGGTTCAAAAGGTTGGAGCTCCCTCAAGAAGCTAAAACGAAGGTTCAACTTCCTCAAGAAGCTAAAATAGGGGTTCAAAAGGTTGAAGCTTCCTCAAGATGCTAAAACGAAGGTTCAAAAGGGTCAAGCTCCCTCAAGAAGCTAAAACGAAAGTTCAAAAGGTTCAAGCTCCCTCAAGAAGCTAAAACGAAGGTTGAAAATGTTCAAGCTTCCTCAAGAAGCTACAATGAAGGTTCAGAGGATTCAAGCTTCCTCAAGAAGCCAAAACAAGGGTTCAAATGGTTCAAGCTTCTCTCAAGAAGCTAAAACGAAGGTTCAAAATGTTGAAGTCCCTCAAGAAGTTGAAACGAATGTTCAAAAGGTTCAAACTCCCTCCAAAACCTAAAACGAAGGTTCAAAAGGTTCAAGCTCCCTCAAGAAGCTAAAACGAAGGTTCAGAAGGTTCAACTTCCTCAAGAAGCCGAAACAAGGGTTCAAAAGGTTCAAACTCCCTCAAGAAGCTAAAACGAAGGTTCGAAAGGTTCAAGCTCCCTGAAGAATCTAAAACGAAGGTTTAAAATGTTCAGGCTTCCTCCAGAAGCTAAAACGAAGGTTCCGAGGGTTCAAGCTTCCTCAAGAAGCCAAAACAAGGGTTCAAAAGGTTCAAGCTTTCTCAAGAAGCTAAAGCGAATGTTCAAAATGTTCAAGTCCCTCAAGAGGTTGAAACGAAGGGTTCAAAAGGTACAAACTCCCTCCAGAAGCTAGAACGAAGGTTCAAAAGGTTCCAGCTCCCTCAAGAAGCTAAAACGAAGGTTCAGAAGGTTCAACCTCCTCAAAAAGCTGAAACAAGGGTCCAAAAGGTTCAAGCTCCCTCAAGAAGCTAAAACGAAGGTTCAAAAGGTTCAAGCTCCTCAAGAAGCTAAAATAAGGGTTCAAAAGGTTCAAGCTTACTCAAGAAGCTAAAACGAAGGTTCAGAGGGTTCAAGCTTCCTCAAGAAGCCAAAATAAGGGTTCAAAAGGTTCAAGCTTCCTCAAGAAGCTAAAACGAAGGTTCAAAATGTTCAAGTCCTCAAGAAGTTGAAACGAAGGTTCAAAAGGTTCAAACTCCCTCAAGAAGTTAAAACGAAGGTTCACAAGGTTCAAGCACCCTCAAGAAGCTAAAACGAAGGTTCAAAAGGTTCAAGCACCCTCAAGAAGATAAAACGAAGGTTCAAAAGGTTCAAGCTCCCTCAAGAAGCTAAAATGAAGGTTCAGAAGGTTCAACTTCCTCAAGAAGCTAAAATAAGGGTTCAAAAGGTTCAAGCTTCCTCAAGAAGCTAAAACGAAGGTTCAAAAGGTTCAAGCACCCTCAAGAAGCTAAAACGAAGGTTCAAAAGGTTCAAGCTCCCTCAAGAAGTAAAACGAAGGTTCAAAATGTTCAAGTTTCCTCAAGAAGCTAAAATGAAGGTTCAGAGGGTTCAAGCTTCCTCAAGAAGCCAAAATAAGGGTTCAAAAGGTTCAAGATGTTCAAGTCCCTCAAGAAGTTGAAACGAAGGTTCCAAAGGTTCAAACTCCCTCCAGAAGCTAAAACGATGGTTCAATAGGTTCATGCTCCCTCAAGAAGCTAAAACGAAGGTTCAAAATGTTGAAGTCCCTCAAGAAGTTGAAACGAAGGATCAAAAGTTTCAAACTCCCTCCAGAAGCTAAAATGAAAGTTCAAAAGGTTCAAGCCCCCTGAAGACGCTAAAACGAAGTTTCAGAAGGTTCAACTTCCTCAAGAAGCTAAAACAAGGGTTTAAAAGGTTCAAGCTCCCTCAAGAAGCTAAAACGAAGGTTCAAAAGGTTCAAGCTCCCTCAAGAACCTAAAATGAAGGTTCAAAAGGTTCAAGCTCCCTTTAGAAGCTAAAATGAAGGTTCAGAAGGTTCAACTTCCTCAAGAAGCTAAAACAAGGGTTCAAAAGGTTCAAGCTCCCTCAAGAAGCTAAAACGAAGGTTCAAAAGGTTCAAGCTCTCTCAAAAAGCTAAAACGAAGGTTCAAAAGGTTCAAGGTCGCTCAAGAAGCTAAAACGAAGGTTCAACTTCCTCAAGAAGCTAAAATAGGGGTTCAAAAGGTTGAAGCTTCCTCAAGATGCTAAAACGAAGTTTCAAAAGGTTGAAGCTCCCTCAAGAAGCTAAAACGAAGGTTGAAAATGTTCAAGCTTCCTCAAGAAGCTACAACGAAGGTTCAGAGGATTGAAGCTTCCTCAAGAAGCCAAAACAAGGGTTCAAATGGTTCAAACTTCCTCAAGAAGCTAAAACGAAGGTTCAAAATGTTGAAGTCCCTCAAGAAGTTGAAACGAATGTTCAAAAGGTTCAAACTCCCTCCAGAACCTAAAACGATGGTTCAAAAGGTTCAAGCTCCCTCAAGAAGCTAAAACGAAGGTTCAGAAGGTTCAACTTCCTCAAGAAGCCGAAACAAGGGTTCAAAAGGTTCAAACTCCCTCAAGACGCTAAAACGAAGCTTCAAAAGGTTCAAGCTCCCTCAAGAAGCTAAAACGAAGGTTGAAAATGTTCAAGCTTACTCAAGAAGCTAAAACGAAGGTTAAGAGGGTTCAAGCTTCCTCAAGAAGCCAAAACAAGGGTTCAAAACGTTCAACCTTCCGCAAGAAGCTAGAACGAAGGTTCAAAATGTTCAAGTCCCTCAAGAAGCTGAAACGAAGGTTCAAAAGGTTCAAACTCCCTCCAGAAGCTAAAACGAAGGTTGAAAAGGTCCAAGCTCCCTGAAGAAGCTAAAACGAAGGTTCAGAAGGTTCAACTTCCTCAAGAAGCTGAAACAAGGGTTCAAAAGGTGCAAACTCTCTCAAGAAGCTAAAACAAACGTTCAAACGGTTCAAGCTCCCGGAAGAATCTAAAACGAAGGTTGAAAATGTTCAAACTTCCTCCAGAAGCTAAAACGAAGGTTCCGAGGGTTCAAGCTTCCTCAAGAAACTGAAACAAGGGTTCAAAAGATTCAAGCTCCCTCAAGAAGCTAAAACAAAGGTTCAAAAGGTTCAAAATCCCTCAAGAAGCTAAAACGAAGGTTGAAAATGTTCAAGCTTCCTCAAGAAGCTAAAACCAAGGTTAAGAGGGTTCAAGCTTCCTCAAGAAGCCAAAACAAGGGTTCACAACGTTCAAGCTTCCTCAAGAAGCTAAAACGAAGGTTCAAAATGTTGAAGTCCCTCAAGAAGTTGAAACGAAGGATCAAAAGTTTCAAACTCCCTCCAGAAGCTAAAATGAAGGTTCAAAAGGTTCAAGCTCCCTCAAGAAGCTAAAACGAAGGTTCAGAAGGTTCAACTTCCTCAAGAAGCTAAAACAAGGGTTTAAAAGGTTCAAACTCCCTCAAAAAGCTAAAACGAAGGTTTTTTTTTGGGTGAGTATGTCATAAATTAAAGACAATGAAATATACAAGTTTACAAGGGGCATACCCCAGGCACGCCCAACAACAATAAATAAAAGATTACAAGACCAACCAAACCCAAACCCGCAAGAGCAGGAGAACAAACAGAAAAGAACAGAAACCCAAATTTGCCCATATATCATTTATCCCCACGTAACCCCTACCATCAGAATAATAGATGGAAACTAGAGGTAGATATATGGGCAAAGATACAAACAGACTGCACAAGGTAAGAAACAACAAACAAAACACACAAAACAACAACCCACAAGCTCAATAAACAGATGACCTCTCCCACAAGCCCCCAGTCTCTACCACAGATACAGCACATGGAACCCAATAAGCATCCCACTCCTCACTGCCGTGACATCCTAGCCACTTCACTAAAGCAATGACAGAGGAAAAAATCTATCCCATGAGAGATCCAGACAAAGTCACATGAAGTAAGCAAGATTAGTCACCATCATCATTGGTGTTGGGAGTTGAAGTAAACAGACAGTAGCCCCTCAGCAACAAACCCATACACAGTCAATAAACTCCTGAGATCAATCATCACATCCCCCAGTCCCTACCTTGGTAGATCACAAACCTCAAACCCCACGGCAGTGTGCCCTTCACTCCATGTCAGGCGTGGTAAGGCGATCAATTAGGACGGGTCACATGAAGACAAGAAGCAACCAGAAAACCGGTAGCTATCCTCCCGCTCATCTCCCAGTCTCTAATTCAGCTGGTTTCAAACCACTATTCCCCAAAGCAGTGACTCCCTAATCACTCTTGGTGGAGATGGCTCAAAACCACCCTCATATCGAGTCACATGAGGATCACACGACCAATCAACACAAGAAAATCAACTGTAAAAGATCCGCTACCTTGAGGCTAAACAAGATTAATGGGCTCACCCATCATTTAAATAAGTACAATAATCCCAAAACTGAGGAGCCCAAATCATAAATCAAAATTCAGCAAAAACCGTAGGCCCACTCGGGACCCACCGCGTAATGGCTGAGTGTACATCAATGCAAAGCCCATACAAATCAGCCCACGGAAGTCCACACTGACTGATAAGAAATTGCACCGCGGGCCCAAAAAAAATATACGGCACCAAAAAAAATATAGTCCACCGTGGCCCAACAACAAAATAGCCCACGGCCTAACACACTTGCATTCACTAGCAAAACCGTGGAGCCCACCAACTCAAAAAATCCCACGTGGTGCAAACTCCACTAACACTACTGATGGCCCCACCAAAACACAACCACTATATAAACAAAAAGTGGTTTGAAACAAAACTGTGGGCCAATTTAAAACCCACTTTTTGCAACAAACAACCCAGCTGAATATATATGTAAACTATTAAAATATCAAATCACAACAGTGTAATATACCTCGGTACCGTACACTTTGCCAAACATCACTTCCACTCTATACAGCTACCTGCCCAGACAGAAACCATCAAGCCGTCTAGCCTAAGCGGGAAACTCGAACTCAGAAAATGATACGCTACAACGTAACACACCACTAGCCGAGATAGCGCGTAGACAACAAACTCAGAATCACCAAACTTCCATGAACAGCAGCACCGGAAAAACAGTGGCCACCGGCAAACTCAAAATCACCAACGACATATCCACCACCGGCGCCATGCAACTAGCCAACACAGCGATGATCTGCATCAACCACAACATGACCCAGAAAATCACCAAACGATATAATAATCACCGGCGACTGACTAGTAAACCACCAATCACATTGGTCCAACCATCAACAGCGTTGATAATGTGCAAGTCGTATAACCCTTGAACCAACGCCAGCGAACCAGCACCCAAAACCCAATGTAACGCACGACGTCACCGGTGACGACCACCACTCGGAATCTATAGACCCACCGGGCAGCCAGCCACACCAACGCCGTAGAAACTAAAAACAACCACCGGCACCCTGATAACACGGCCACCATCAATCATGAATGACGAGGCTAACAGAAACAAAATCTAGCACCACGGTGTGAAACCGAGGAACCAGAACCACCACCGGTGCCTGAGATAGGACACACAGCAATGGCAGAAAACCACCAACAGTCTCACGCCGGGGACAACCAGTGAGCTCCAAGAATAGAATCTACCATCTTCTGCTCTGAAACCGGCCAATCATCAACGGAGAGAGAGGAACAAAATAGGCATGGGCAAAAGACCATGACCAGCACCACCTAACCACCGTCGACATCAAGCCTAGTCACTCGAGCTTAATATCCAGGCTTCAGGTAGCGCTCCAAAACCAGCCGTGAGAAAGTCGGACTGGAAACACTGATACTTCCATGAAACAACTCATTGATACAAAAGATGGAGGGCACAAACCACTCCACCTCCACACCGAAGCTACCATAAAATGGGACCCATGCTCACTAACACTCAGATTGAGTATAGCAGCTAAAGCAACTGGCCGGAAGAGCACCAGAACACCACCACCGGGTCACTCAAGAAGCTTAAACTAAAGGTTCAAGGTCGCTCAAGAAGCTAAAATGAAGGTTCAAAAGGTTCGAGCTCCCTCAAGAAGCTAAAAAGAAGGTTCAAAAGGTTCCAGCTCCCTTAAGAAGCTAAAACGAAGGTTCAAAAGGTTGAAGCTCCCTCAAGAAGCTAAAACGAAGGTTCAACTTCCTCAAGAAGCTAAAATATGGGTTCAAAAGGTTGAAGCTTCCTCAAGATGCTAAAACGAAGTTTCAAAAGGTTCAAGCTCCCTCAAGAAGCTAAAACGAAGGTTGAAAATGTTCAAGCTTCCTCAAGAAGCTACAACGAAGGTTCAAAGGTTCAAGCTCCCTCAAAAAGCTAAAACGAAGGTTCAAAAGGTTCAAGCTCTCTCAAGAAGCTAACACGAAGGTTCAAAAGGTTCGAGCTCCCTCAAGAAACTAAAACGAAGGTTCAAAAGGTTCGAGCTCCCTCAAGAAGCTAAAACGAAGGTTCAAAAGGTTCGAGCTCCTTCAAGAAGCTAAAACGAAGGTTCAAAAGGTTCCAGCTCTCTCAAGAAGCTAACACGAAGGTTCAAAAGGTTCGAGCTCCCTCAAGAAGCTAAAACGAAGGTTCAAAAGGTTCGAGCTCCCTCAAGAAGCTAAAACGAAGGTTCAAAAGGGTCCAGCTCCCTCAAGAAGCTAAAACGAAGGTTCAAAAGGTTGGAGCTCCCTCAAGAAGCTAAAACGAAGGTTCAACTTCCTCAAGAAGCTAAAATAGGGGTTCAAAAGGTTGAAGCTTCCTGAAGATGCTAAAACGAAGGTTCAAAAGGTTCAAGCTCCCTCAAGAAGCTAAAACGAAAGTTCAAAAGGTTCAAGCTCCCTCAAGAAGCTAAAACGAAGGTTGAAAATGTTCAAGCTTCCTCAAGAAGCTACAATGAAGGTTCAGAGGATTCAAGCTTCCTCAAGAAGCCAAAACAAGGGTTCAAATGGTTCAAGCTTCTCTCAAGAAGCTAAAACAAAGGTTCAAAATGTTGAAGTCCCTCAAGAAGTTGAAACGAATGTTCAAAAGGTTCAAACTCCCTCCAAAACCTAAAACGAAGGTTCAAAAGGTTCAAGCTCCCTCAAGAAGCTAAAACGAAGGTTCAGAAGGTTCAACTTCCTCAAGAAGCCGAAACAAGGGTTCAAAAGGTTCAAACTCCCTCAAGAAGCTAAAACGAAGGTTCGAAAGGTTCAAGCTCCCTGAAGAATCTAAAACGAAGGTTGAAAATGTTCAGGCTTCCTCCAGAAGCTAAAACGAAGGTTCCGAGGGTTCAAGCTTCCTCAAGAAGCCAAAACAAGGGTTCAAAAGGTTCAAGCTTTCTCAAGAAGCTAAAGCGAATGTTCAAAATGTTCAAGTCCCTCAAGAGGTTGAAACGAAGGGTTCAAAAGGTTCAAACTCCCTCCAGAAGCTAGAACGAAGGTTCAAAAGGTTCCAGCTCCCTCAAGAAGCTAAAACGAAGGTTCAGAAGGTTCAACCTCCTCAAAAAGCTGAAACAAGGGTCCAAAAGGTTCAAGCTCCCTCAAGAAGCTAAAACGAAGGTTCAAAAGGTTCAAGCTCCTCAAGAAGCTAAAATAAGGGTTCAAAAGGTTCAAGCTTACTCAAGAAGCTAAAGTGAAGGTTCAGAGGGTTCAAGCTTCCTCAAGAAGCCAAAATAAGGGTTCAAAAGGTTCAAGCTTCCTCAAGAAGCTAAAACGAAGGTTCAAAATGTTCAAGTCCTCAAGAAGTTGAAACGAAGGTTCAAAAGGTTCAAACTCCCTCAAGAAGTTAAAACGAAGGTTCACAAGGTTCAAGCACCCTCAAGAAGCTAAAACGAAAGTTCAAAAGGTTCAAGCACCCTCAAGAAGATAAAACGAAGGTTCAAAAGGTTCAAGCTCCCTCAAGAAGCTAAAATGAAGGTTCAGAAGGTTCAACTTCCTCAAGAAGCTAAAATAAGGGTTCAAAAGGTTCAAGCTTCCTCAAGAAGCTAAAACGAAGGTTCAAAAGGTTCAAGCACCCTCAAGAAGCTAAAACGAAGGTTCAAAAGGTTCAAGCTCCCTCAAGAAGCTAAAACGAAGGTTCAAAATGTTCAAGCTTCCTCAAGAAGCTAAAATGAAGGTTCAGAGGGTTCAAGCTTCCTCAAGAAGCCAAAATAAGGGTTCAAAAGGTTCAAGATGTTCAAGTCCCTCAAGAAGTTGAAACGAAGGTTCCAAAGGTTCAAACTCCCTCCAGAAGCTAAAACGATGGTTCAATAGGTTCATGCTCCCTCAAGAAGCTAAAACGAAGGTTCAAAATGTTGAAGTCCCTCAAGAAGTTGAAACGAAGGATCAAAAGTTTCAAACTCCCTCCAGAAGCTAAAATGAAAATTCAAAAGGTTCAAGCTCCCTGAAGACGCTAAAACGAAGGTTCAGAAGGTTCAACTTCCTCAAGAAGCTAAAACAAGGGTTTAAAAGGTTCAAGCTCCCTCAAGAAGCTAAAACGAAGGTTCAAAAGGTTCAAGCTCCCTCAAGAACAAGGAATAGGGGGATTAGGTTGAGAGCTTCTCTCTCTAGAATCTAGAGAGAGAAAGCTCCCTCCGTTGTTACCCATGGTGATTTAGGAGTGTTTGAAATGTTTTCTGTGGGTTCATTAGATAATGCACGGTGGATGTTACTCTTGGTGCAGCTCTGGGTTTAGCCATGGATGTTCCGTCCGAGGTTATTGTGTTCTGTTATATATCACCGACTGCTTTGATGAGTTGCTTTGGTTAGCCATGACTGGGGTTTCATCTAGCTGTGGTGAGGAGTGTTTTGTAGAGGTCTATTCTGAGTGGTGGTGTCCTGTACATCCGGTCCTGGATCCGAAAGCTGTTCTTGCTGTTCATGGCATTGACCCTAGTGTTCTAGGTCGCCGGTGGGCTATTTCTGGTTTCTCCGACGAGGTTTCTTGGTTTATCAGTGCCGGTATTGACAGTTTGCCGTTTCAGTTCAGACGCTCGTCGCTATCGTGTTACTCCAAAGCTACGCCAATGGTTTTAGGAGGTTGACTGGTGGTCTGTTGCAGACGACCTCTCGGGTGTAAGCTCATTCCTCCTATCTTTTTTAGAGAGGGATGATGGTATGAGTGTTATCTGGATTTGATGAGCTCCGGTGTGGGTGGCACCATGGCCGTTTTGCTCTGAAGATTCGGTCTGTTTAGTGCTGTCGGTGGTATTGTGTCACTGGCGGTGCTGGGTTATGATGATTGGCTGTTTCATGCTCCGTCAATGGAAGCAAGGTACTCCGGCGCGTCTATACACGAGCCGTTGTTACAGTGCTGTGTATGATATAGGTGCTGAAATGGGTCTGTATGGGTGTACTACTCGTGAATTTCTGGTTCGGCGTGAGTTTTGCTTTTCAGCCGCTGGTTGGGTTTGATTTCTGTGCTACTCCGGTGCCATGTCGGAGTTGTAGAGTCTTGCTTTTGCTGAGTGACGGTGTTTTTCGGTGTATCCTGGTGGTCTCGCCGCTGGAGCCTGGTCTGGGTAATCAAGCTTCGACGGCCATGGTGGACTTTCCGGCGCTGATGTATTTTTAGTGCAGCGGTGTTCTTGGTGTGTGCAGGTGATGCATGAGCTACGAAGGAGTTGAAGTGGGTTTCACGAGTCTTGAGCGCGTGGGATTCGGCAACAAATTGTAGCTGGGTCGCTTTCATAGGCTTTCATAGCTGGGTGTTTTGACTGGTGATGTGTGACGTTGCAATGTTGCTGCGTAGCAGGTTGCACCACGTGGGTGGAAGGTGGGTATGCTTTGGCCCACGGTTTTGGGTAAAACCAGTAATGGTTTTGTATTGATATAATGGCAGTGCTGTAATGGTGTTGCATTGGCCCATCTTTCTTTTCGGTTTGAAGTGGGGCCCAGCAGAATGTGTTATTTGTTTTGTTGGCCCACGGTTTCTTAGTGGGCTGTCCGTGGGCTGTTTTGTTATGGCCCTTTGTTGTTTATTGGGTATTCTCTTGTTTAGGCTCTTGGCAGCAGATCATTTATAGTTAATGATTTTATGATGATTGATTGTGTGATCTTCATGTGACTCGATATGAGGGCGGTTTTGAGCCATCTCCGCCAAGAGTGATTGGGGAGTCACTGCTATGGGGAATAGTGGTTCGATAACCAACCGAGTTAGAGACTGGGAGATGAGCGGGAGGATAGCTACCGGTTTTCTGGTTGCTTCTTGTCTTCATGTGACCCGTCCTAATTGATCGTATTGCCACGCCTATCATGGAGTGAAGGGCACACTGTCGTGGGGTTTGAGGCTTGTGATCTACCAAGGAAGGGACTGGGGGATGTGATGATTGATCTCTTGATTTTGTTGGCTATGTACTGCTTTGTTGCTGAGGGTCTACTGTCTTTTCACTTCAATTCCCGAGACCATGGCTTATGGTTTTTTTGACCGTGCTAACTTCATGTGACTTTACTGGGATTTCTCATGGGGTGGATTTTTTCCTCCGGCATGGCTTGAGTTAAGTGGCTTGGATGTCACGGCTGTGAGGAGTGGGTTGCTTATTGGATTCTATGTGTATCTGCAGTAGAGACTGGGGGCCTGTGGGGTTGATTATTATCTTTGACTCGGCTTGAGGGTTGTTGTTTTGTCTGTCTCTGTTTGCTTATTAGCATTATGGTGTTATTTGTGTGTATCTCTGCCCATATATCCGCCTCAAGTTCCCATAGGATATATGGGCAAAGTTGGGGTTTTTCAGTATTTTATGTGGTTCTTGTTTGTTCCCCCTGTTTTAGGGGGGTGCAGTGGTAGTTTATGTTGGTTATATTTGTTTTATTTGTTGTTGGGCGTACCTGGGGTATGCCCCTTGTAAACTTGTAAATTTTTCTTGTCTTTATTTTATGACTTACTTACCCAAAAAAAAGCTCCCTCAAGAACCTAAAATGAAGGTTCAAAAGGTTCAAGCTCCCTTTAGAAGCTAAAATGAAGGTTCAGAAGGTTCAACTTCCTCAAGAAGCTAAAACAAGGGTTCAAAAGGTTCAAGCTCCCACAAGAAGCTAAAACGAAGGTTCAAAAGGTTCAAGCTCTCTCAAAAAGCTAAAATGAAGGTTCAAAAGGTTCAAGGTCGCTCAAGAAGCTAAAACGAAGGTTCAACTTCCTCAAGAAGCTAAAATAGGGGTTCAAAAGGTTGAAGCTTCCTCAAGATGCTAAAACGAAGTTTCAAAAGGTTGAAGCTCCCTCAAGAAGCTAAAACGAAGGTTGAAAATGTTCAAGCTTCCTCAAGAAGCTACAACGAAGGTTCAGAGGATTCAAGCTTCCTCAAGAAGCCAAAACAAGGGTTCAAATGGTTCAAACTTCCTCAAGAAGCTAAAACGAAGGTTCAAAATGTTGAAGTCCCTCAAGAAGTTGAAACGAATGTTCAAAAGGTTCAAACTCCCTCCAGAACCTAAAACGAAGGTTCAAAAGGTTCAAGCTCCCTCAAGAAGCTAAAACGAAGGTTCAGAAGGTTCAACTTCCTCAAGAAGCCGAAACAAGGGTTCAAAAGGTTCAAACTCCCTCAAGAAGCTAAAACGAAGCTTCAAAAGGTTCAAGCTCCCTCAAGAAGCTAAAACGAAGGTTGAAAATGTTCAAGCTTACTCAAGAAGCTAAAACGAAGGTTAAGAGGGTTCAAGCTTCCTCAAGAAGCCAAAACAAGGGTTCAAAACGTTCAACCTTCCGCAAGAAGCTAGAACGAAGGTTCAAAATGTTCAAGTCCCTCAAGAAGCTGAAACGAAGGTTCAAAAGGTTCAAACTCCCTCCAGAAGCTAAAACGAAGGTTGAAAAGGTCCAAGCTCCCTGAAGAAGCTAAAACGAAGGTTCAGAAGGTTCAACTTCCTCAAGAAGGTGAAACAAGGGTTCAAAAGGTTCAAACTCCCTCAAGAAGCTAAAACGAACGTTCAAACGGTTCAAGCTCCCGGAAGAATCTAAAACGAAGGTTGAAAATGTTCAAGCTTCCTCCAGAAGCTAAAACGAAGGTTCCGAGGGTTCAAGCTTCCTCAAGAAACTGAAACAAGGGTTCAAAAGATTCAAGCTCCCTCAAGAAGCTAAAACAAAGGTTCAAAAGGTTCAAAATCCCTCAAGAAGCTAAAACGAAGGTTAAAAATGTTCAAGCTTCCTCAAGAAGCTAAAACGAAGGTTAAGAGGGTTCAAGCTTCCTCAAGAAGCCAAAACAAGGGTTCACAACGTTCAAGCTTCCTCAAGAAGCTAAAACGAAGGTTCAAAATGTTGAAGTCCCTCAAGAAGTTGAAACGAAGGATCAAAAGTTTCAAACTCCCTCCAGAAGCTAAAATGAAGTTTCAAAAGGTTCAAGCTCCCTCAAGACGCTAAAACGAAGGTTCAGAAGGTTCAACTTCCTCAAGAAGTTAAAACAAGGGTTTAAAAGGTTCAAACTCCCTCAAGAAGCTAAAACGAAGGTTTTTTTTTGGGTGAGTATGTCATAAATTAAAGACAATGAAATATACAAGTTTACAAGGGGCATACCCCAGGCACGCCCAACAACAATAAATAAAAGATTACAAGACCAACCAAACCCAAACCCGCAAGAGCAGGAGAACAAACAGAAAAGAACAGAAACCCAAATTTGCCCATATATCATTTATCCCCACGTAACCCCTACCATCAGAATAATAGATGGAAACTAGAGGTAGATATATGGGCAAAGATACAAACAGACTCCACAAGGTAAGAAACAACAAACAAAACACACAAAACAACAACCCACAAGCTCAATAAACAGATGACCTCTCCCACAAGCCCCCAGTCTCTACCACAGATACAGCACATGGAACCCAATAAGCATCCCACTCCTCACTGCCGTGACATCCTAGCCACTTCACTAAAGCAATGACAGAGGAAAAAATCTATCCCATGAGAGATCCAGACAAAGTCACATGAAGTAAGCAAGATTAGTCACCATCATCACTGGTGTTGGGAGTTGAAGTAAACAGACAGTAGCCCCTCAGCAACAAACCCATACCCCAGTCCCTACCTTGGTAGATCACAAACCTCAAACCCCACGGCAGTGTGCCCTTCACTCCATGTCAGGCGTAGTAAGGCGATCAATTAGGACGGGTCACATGAAGACAAGAAGAACCCAGAAAACCGGTAGCTATCCTCCCGCTTATATCCCAGTCTCTAATTCAGCTGGTTTCAAACCACTATTCCCCAAAGCAGTGACTCCCTAATCACTCTTGGTGGAGATGGCTCAAAACCACCCTCATATCGAGTCACATGAGGATCACACGACCAATCAACACAAGAAAATCAACTGTAAAAGATCCGCTACCTTGAGGCTAAACAGGATTAATGGGCTCACCCATCATTTAAATAAGTACAATAATCCCAAAACTGAGGAGCCCAAATCATAAATCAAAATTCAGCAAAAACCGTAGGCCCACCCGGGACATACCGCGTAATGGCTGAGTGTATATCAATGCAAAGCCCATACAAATCAGCCCACGGAAGTCCACACTGACTGATAAGAAATTGCACCGCGGGCCCAAAAAAAATATACGGCACCAAAAAAAATATAGTCCACCGTGGCCCAACAACAAAATAGCCCACGGCCTAACACACTTGCATTCACTAGCAAAACCGTGGAGCCCACCAACTCAAAAAATCCCACGTGGTGCAAACTCCACTAACACTACTGATGGCCCCACCAAAACACAACCACTATATAAACAAAAGGTGGTTTGAAACAAAACTGTGGGCCAATTTAAAACCCACTTTTTGCAACAAACAACCCAGCTGAATATATATGTAAACTATTAAAATATCAAATCACAACAGTGTAATATACCTCGGTACCATACACTTTGCCAAACATCACTTCCACTCTATACAGCTACCTGCCCAGACAGAAACCATCAAGCCGTCTAGCCTAAGCGGGAAACTCGAACTCAAAAAATGATACGCTACAACGTAACACACCACTAGCCGAGATAGCGCGTAGACAACAAACTCAGAATCACCAAACTTCCATGAACAGCAGCACCGGAAAAACAGTGGCCACCGGCAAACTCAAAATCACCAACGACATATCCACCACCGGCGCCATGCAACTAGCCAACACAGCGATGATCTGCATCAACCACAACATGACCCAGAAAATCACCAAACGATATAATAATCACCGGCGACTGACTAGTAAACCACCAATCACATTGGTCCAACCATCAACAGCGTTGATAATGTGCAAGTCGTATAACCCTTGAACCAACGCCAGCGAACCAGCACCCAAAACCCAATGTAACGCACGACGTCACCGGTGACGACCACCACTCGGAATCTATAGACCCACCGGGCAGCCAGCCACACCAACACCGTAGAAACTAAAAACAACCACCGGCACCCTGATAACACGGCCACCATCAATCATGAATGACGAGGCTAACAGAAACAAAATCTAGCACCACGGTGTGAAACCGAGGAACCAGAACCACCACCGGTGCCTGAGATAGGACACACAGCGATGGCAGAAAACCACCAACAGTCTCACGCCGGGGACAACCAGTGAGCTCCAAGAATAGAATCTACCATCTTCTGCTCTGAAACCGGCCAATCATCAACGGAGAGAGAGGAACAAAATAGGCATGGGCAAAAGACCATGACCAGCACCACCTAACCACCGTCGACATCAAGCCTAGTCACCCGAGCTTAATATCCAGGCTTCAGGTAGCGCTCCAAAACCAGCCGTGAGAAAGTCGGACTGGAAACACTGATACTTCCATGAAACAACTCATTGATACAAAAGATGGAGGGCACAAACCACTCCACCTCTACACCGAAGCTACCATAAAATGGGACCCATGCTCACTAACACTCAGATTGAGTATAGCAGCTAAAGCAACTGGCCGGAAGAGCACCAGAACACCACCACCGGGTCACTCAAGAAGCTTAAACTAAAGGTTCAAGGTCGCTCAAGAAGCTAAAATGAAGGTTCAAAAGGTTCGAGCTCCCTCAAGAAGCTAAAAAGAAGGTTCAAAAGGTTCCAGCTCCCTTAAGAAGCTATAACGAAGGTTCAAAAGGTTGAAGCTCCCTCAAGAAGCTAAAACGAAGGTTCAACTTCCTCAAGAAGCTAAAATATGGGTTCAAAAGGTTGAAGCTTCCTCAAGATGCTAAAACGAAGTTTCAAAAGGTTCAAGCTCCCTCAAGAAGCTAAAACGAAGGTTGAAAATGTTCAAGCTTCCTCAAGAAGCTACAACGAAGGTTCAGAGGATTCAAGCTTCCTCAAGAAGCCAAAACAAGGGTTCAAATGGTTCAAGCTTCCTCAAGAAGCTAAAACGAAGGTTCAAAATGTTGAAGTCCCTCAAGAAGTTGAAACGAATGTTCAAAAGGTTCAAACTCCCTCCAGAACCTAAAACGAAGGTTCAAAAGGTTCAAGCTCCCTCAAGAAGCTAAAACGAAGGTTCAGAAGGTTCAACTTCCTCAAGAAGCCGAAACAAGGGTTCAAAAGGTTCAAACTCCCTCAAGAAGCTAAAACGAAGGTTCAAAAGGTTCAAGCTCCCTCAAGAAGACAAAACGAACGTTGAAAATGTTCAAGCTTACTCAAGAAGCTAAAACGAAGGTTAAGAGGGTTAAAGCTTCCTCAAGAAGCCAAAACAAGGGTTCAAAACGTTCAACCTTCCCTAAGAAGCTAGAACGAAGGTTCAAAATGTTCAAGTCCCTCAAGAAGCTGAAACGAAGGTTCAAAAGGTTCAAATTCCCTCCAGAAGCTAAAATGAAGGTTGAAAAGGTCCAAGCTCCCTAAAGAAGCTAAAACGAAGCTTCAACTTCCCCAAGAAGCTGAAACAAGGGTTCAAAAGGTTCAAACTCCCTCAAGAAGCTAAAACGAAGGTTCAAACGGTTCAAGCTCCCGGAAGAATCTAAAACGAAGGTTGAAAATGTTCAAGCTTCCTCCAGAAGCTAAAACGAAGGTTCCGAGGATTCAAGCTTCCTCAAGAAGCCAAAACAAGGGTTCAAAAGGTTCAAGCTTTCTCAAGAAGCTAAAGCGAATGTTCAAAATGTTCAAGTCCCTCAAGAAGTTGAAACGAAGGGTTCAAAAGGTTCAAACTCCCTCCAGAAGCTAGAACGATGGTTCAAAAGGTTCAAGCTCCCTCAAGAAGCTAAAACGAAGGTTCAGAAGGTTCAACTTCCTCAAAAAGCTGAAACATGGGTCCAAAAGGTTCAAGTTCCCTCAAGAAGCTAAAACGAAGGTTCAAAAGGTTCAAGCTCCTCAAGAAGCTAAAATAAGGGTTCAAAAGGTTCAAGCTTACTCAAGAAGCTAAAACGAAGGTTCAAAAGGCTCAAGCTTACTCAAGAAGCTAAAACGAAGGTTCAAAAGGTTCAAGCTCTCTCAAGAAGCTAAAACGAACGTTGAAAATGTTCAAGCTTCCTCAAGAAGCTAAAATAAGGGTTCAAAAGGTTCAAGCTTCCTCAAGAAGCTAAAACGAAGGTTCAAAATTTTCAAGTCCCTCAAGAAGTTGGAACGAAGGATCAAAAGTTTCAAACTCCCTCCAGAAGCTAAAACGAAGGTTCAAAAGGTTCAAGCTCCCTCAAGAAGCTAAAACGAAGGTTCAAAAGGTTCAAACTCCCTCCAGAAGCTAAAACGAAGGTTCAAAAGGTTCAAGCTCCCTCAAGAAGCTAAAACGAAGGTTCAGAGGGTTTAATTTCCTCAAGAAGCTAAAACGAAGGTTCAAAAGGTTCAAACTCTCTCAAGAAGCTAAAATGAAGGTTCAAAAGGTTCAAGCTCCCTCCAAAAGCTAAAACGAAGGTTCAAAAGGTTCAAGCTCTCTCAAGAAGCTAAAACGAACGTTGAAAATGTTCAAGCTTCCTCAAGAAGCTAAAATAAGGGTTCAAAAGGTTCAAGCTTCCTCAAGAAGCTAAAACGAAGGTTCAAAATTTTCAAGTCCCTCAAGAAGTTGGAACGAAGGATCAAAAGTTTCAAACTCCCTCCAGAAGCTAAAACGAAGGTTCAAAAGGTTCAAGCTCCCTCAAGAAGCTAAAACGAAGGTTCAAAAGGTTCAAGCTCCCTCAAGAAGCTAAAACGAAGGTTCAGAGGGTTTAATTTCCTCAAGAAGCTAAAACGAAGGTTCAAAAGGTTCAAACTCTCTCAAGAAGCTAAAATGAAGGTTCAAAAGGTTCAAGCTCCCTCCAAAAGCTAAAACAAAGGTTCAAAAGATTCAAGCTCACTCAAGAAGCTAAAACGAAGGTTCAAAAGGTTCAAGCTCCCTCAAAAAGCTAAAGCGAAGGTTCAAAAGGTTCAAGCTCCCTCAAGAAGCTAAAACGAAGGTTGAAAATGTTCAAGCTTCCTCAAGAAGCTAAAACGAAGGTTCGGAGGATTCAAGCTTTCTCAAGAAGCCAAAACAAGGGTTCGAAAGGTTCAAGCTTCCTCAAGAAGCTAAAACGAAGGTTCAAAATGTTGAAGTCCCTCAAGAAGTTGAAACGAATGTTCAAAAGGTTCAAACTCCCTCCAGAAGATAAAACGAAGATTCAAAAGGTTCAAACTCCCTCCAGAAGCTAGAACGAAGGTTCAAAAGGTTCAAGCTCCCTCAAGAAGCTAAAACAAAGGTTCAACTTCCTCAAGAAGCTGAAATAAGGCTTCAAAAGGTTCAAACTCCCTCAAGAAGCTAAAAGAAGCTTCAAAAGGTTCAAGCTCCCTCAAGAAGCTAAAACGAAGGTTGAAAATGTTCAAGCTTCCTCCAGAAGCTAAAACGAAGGTTTCGAGGGTTCAAGCTTCCTCAAGAAGCCAAAACAAGGGTTCAAAAGGTTCAAGCTTTCTCAAGAAGCTAAAACGAATGTTCAAAATGTTCAAGTCCCTCAAGAAGTTGAAACGAAGGGTTCAAAAGGTTCAAACTCCCTCCAGAAGCTAGAACGACGGTTCAAAAGGTTCAAGCTCCCTCAAGAAGCTAAAACGAAGGTTCAGAAGGTTCAACTTCCTCAAAAAGCTGAAACAAGGGTCCAAAAGGTTCAGGTTCCCTCAAGAAGCTAAAACGAATGTTCAAAAGGTTCAAGCTCCTCAAGAAGCTAAAATAATGGTTCAAAAGGTTCAAGCTTACTCAAGAAGCTAAAACGAAGGTTCAAAAGACTCAAGCTTACTCAAGAAGCTAAAACGAAGGTTCAAAAGGTTCAAGCTCTCTCAAGAAGCTAAAACGAACGTTGAAAATGTACAAGCTTCCTCAAGAAGCTAAAATAAGGGTTCAAAAGGTTCAAGCTTCCTCAAGAAGCTAAAACGAAGGTTCAAAATTTTCAAGTCCCTCAAGAAGTTGAAACGAAGGATCAAAAGGTTCAAACTCCCTCCAGAAGCTAAAACGAAGGTTCAAAAGGTTCAAGCTCCCCCAAGAAGCTAAAACGAAGGTTCAAAAGGTTCAAGCTCCCTCAAGAAGCTAAAACGAAGGTTCAGATGGTTTAACTTCCTCAAGAAGCTAAAACCAAGGTTCAAAAGGTTCAAGCTCTCTCAAGAGGCTAAAATGAAGGTTCAAAAGGTTCAAGCTCCCTCCAAAAGCTAAAGCGAAGGTTCAAAAGATTCAAGCTCACTCAAGAAGCTAAAACGAAGGTTCAAAAGGTTCAAGCTCCTTCAAGAAGCTAAAGCGAAGGTTCAAAAGGTTCAAGCTCCCTCAAGAAGCTAAAACGAAGGTTGAAAATGTTCAAGCTTCCTCAAGAAGCTAAAACGAAGGTTCGGAGGATTCAAGCTTTCTCAAGAAGCCAAAACAAGGGTTCGAAAGGTTCAAGCTTCCTCAAGAAGCTAAAACGAAGGTTCAAAATGTTGAAGTCCCTCAAGAAGTTGAAACGAATGTTCAAAAGGTTCAAACTCCCTCCAGAAGATAAAACGAAGGTTCAAAAGGTTCAAACTCCCTCCAGAAGCTAGAACGAAGGTTCAAAAGGTTCAAGCTCCCTCAAGAAGCTAAAACAAAGGTTCAGAAGGTTCAACTTCCTCAAGAAGCTGAAATAAGGGTTCAAAAGGTTCAAACTCCCTCAAGAAGCTAAAACGAAGCTTCAAAAGGTTCAAGCTCCCTCAAGAAGCTAAAACGAAGGTTCAGAAGGTTCAACCTCCTCAAGAAGCTAAAACGAAGGTTCAAAAGGTTCAAGCTTCCTCAAGAAGCTAAAACGAAGGTTCAAAATGTTCAAGCTCCCTCAAGAAGCCAAAACGAAGGTTCAGAACGTTCAACTTGCTCAAGAAGCTGAAACAAGGGTTCAGAGGATTCAAGCTCCCTCAAGAAGCCAAAACAAGAGTTCACATTGTTCGAGCTTCCTCAAGAAGCTAAAACGAAGGTTCAAAATGTTGAAGTCCCTCAAGAAGTTGAAACGAATGTTCAAAAGGTTCAAACTCCCTCCAGAACCTAAAACGAAGGTTCAAAAGGGTCAAGCTCCCTCAAGAAGCTAAAACGAAGGTTCAGAAGGTTCAACTTCCTCAAGAAGCTGAAACAAGGGTTCAAAAGGTTCAAACTCCCTCAAGAAGCTAAGACGAAGGTTCAAAAGGTTCAAGCTCCCTCAAGAAGCTAAAACGAAGGTTGAAAATGTTCAAGCTTACTCAAGAAGCTAAAACGAAGGTTAAGAGGGTTCAAGCTTTCTCAAGAAGCCAAAACAAGGGTTCTTTTTTTTTTTTTTTTTTTTTTTTGGGTGAGTAAGTCATAAATTAAAGACAATGAAATATACAAGTTTACAAGGGGCATACCCCAGGCACGCCCAACAACAATAAATAACGATTGCAAAACCAACAGAACCCAAACCCGCAAGAGCGGGAGAACAATCAGAAAAAGAAGAAAACCAAAATTTGCCCATATATCATTTTTCCCCAAGTAATCCCTACCATCAGAGATAATAGATGGAAACTAGGGGTAGATATATGGGCAGAGATACAAACAGACACCACAAAGCTTAGAAACAACAAACAAACACACAAAACAACAACCCACAAGCCCAATAAACAGATGATCTCTCCCACAAGCCCCCAGTCCCTACCACAGATACAACACATGGAACCCAATAAGCATTCCACTCTTCACTGCCGTGACATCCTAGCCACTTGACTAAAGCAATGACAGAGGAAAAAATCTATCCCATGAGAGATCCAGACAGAGTCACATGAAGTAAGCAAGATCAGTCACCATAATCAATGGTCTTGGGAGTTAAAGTGAACAGACAATAGCCCCTCAGCAACAAACCAATACACAGCCAATAAACTCATGAGAACAATCATCACATCCCCCAGTCCCTACCTTGGTAGATCACAAACCTCAAACCCCACGGCAGTGTGCCCTTCACTCCATGTCAGGCGTGGTAAGGGGATCAATTAGGACGGGTCACATGAAGACAAGAAGCAACCAGAAAACCAGTAACTATCCTCCCGCTCATCTCCCAGTCAACGTTCAACCTTCCGCAAGAAGCTAAAACGAAGGTTCAAAATGTTCAAGTCCCTCAAGAAGCTAAAACGAAGGTTCAAAAGGTTCAAACTCCCCCCAGAAGCTAAAACGAAGGTTGAAAAGGTCCAAGCTCCCTAAAGAAGCTAAAACGAAGGTTTAGAAGGTTCAACTTCCTCAAGAAGCTGAAACAAGGGTTCAAAACGTTCAAGCTCCCTCAAGAAGCTAAAACGAAGGTTCAAAAGGTTCAAGCTCCCTCAAGAAGCTAAAAAGAAGGTTCAAAAGGTTCAAGCTCTCTCAAGAAGCTAAAATGGAGGTTCAGAAGGTTCAACTTCCTCAAGAAGCTAAAATAAGGGTTCAAAAGGTTCAAGCTTCCTCAAGAAGCTAAAACGGAGGTTCAAAAGGTTCAAGCTCCCTCAAGAAGCTAAAACGAAGGTTCAAAAGGTTCAAGCTCCCTCAAGAAGCTAAAATGAAGGTTGAAAACGTTCAAGCTTCCTCAAGAAGCTAAAACGAAGGTTCAGAGGGTTCAAGCTATGTCAGGAAGCCAAAATAAGGGTTCAAAAGGTTCAAGCTTCCACAAGAAGCTAAAACGAAGGTTCAAAATGTTCAAGTCCCTCAAGATGTTGAAACGAAGGTTCAAAAGGTTCAAACTCCCTCCAGAAGCTAAAACGAAGGTTCAAAAGGTTCAAGCTCCCTCAAGAAGCTAAAACGAAGGTTTCGAAGGTTCAACTTCCTCATGAAGCGGAAACAAGGGTTCAAAAGGTTCAAGCTCCCTCAAGAAGCTAAAACAAAGGTTCAAAAGGCTCAAGCTCCCTCAAGAAGCTAAAACGAAGGTTGAAAATGTTCAAGCTTCCTCAAGAAGCTAAAACGAAGGTTAAGAGGGTTCAAGCTTCCTAAAGAAGGCAAAACAAGGGTTCAAAACGTTCAAGCTTCCTCAAGAAGCTAAAATGAAGGTTCAAAAGGTTCAAGATCCCTCAAGAAGCTAAAACGAAGGTTCACAAGGTTCCAGCTCCCACAAGAAGCTAAAACGAACGTTAAAAATGTTCAAGCTTCCTCAAGAAGCTAAAATAAGGGTTCAAAATGTTCAAACTTCCTCAAGAAGCTTCGAAGGTTCAAAATGTTCAAGTCCGTCAAGAAGTTGAAACGAAGGATCAAAACGTTCAAACTCCCTCCAGAAGCTAAAACGAAGGTTCAAAATGTTCAAGCTCCCTCAAGAAGCTAAAACGAAGTTTCAGAAGGTTCAACTTCCTCAAGAAGCTAAAACAAGGGTTTAAAAGGTTCAAGCTCCCTCAAAAAGCTAAAACGAAGGTTCAAAAGGTTCAAGCTCCCTCAAGAAGCTAAAGCGAAGGTTCAAAAGGTTCAAGCTCCCTCAAGAAGCTAAAACGAATGTTCCGAAGGTTCAACTTCCTCAAGAAGCTGAAACAAGGGTTCAAAAGGTTCAAGCTCCCTCAAGAAGCTAAAACAAAGGTTCAAAAGGCTCAAGCTCCCTCAAGAAGCTAAAACAAAGGTTGAAAATGTTCAAGCTTCCTCAAGAAGCTAAAACGAAGGTTAAGAGGGTTCAAGCTTCCTCAAGAAGCCAAAACAAGGGTTCAAAACGTTCAAGCATCCTCAAGAAGCTAAAACGCCGGTTCAAAATGTTCAAGTCCCTCAAGAAGTTGAAACGCAGGATCAAAAGTTTCAAACTCGCTCCGGAAGCTGAAATGAAGGTTCAAAAGGTTCAAGCTCCCTCAAGAAGCTAAAACGAAGGTTCAGAAGGTTCAACTTCCTCAAGAAGCTAAAACAAGGGTTTAAAAGGTTCAAGCTCCCTCAAGAAGCTAAAACGAAGGTTCAAAAGGTTCAAGCTCCCTCAAGAAGCTAAAACGAAGGTTCAAAAGGTTCAAGCTCCCTCAAGAAGCTAAAATGAAGGTTCAGAAGGGTCAACTTCCTCCAGACTCTAAAACAAGGGTTCAAAAGGTTCAAGCTCCCTCAAGAAGCTAAAACGAAGGTTCAAAAGGTTCAAGCTCCCCCAAAAAGCTAAAACGAAGGTTCAAAAGGTTCAAGCTCTCTCAAGAAGCTAACACGAAGGTTCAAAAGGTTCGAGCTCCCTCAAGACGCTAAAACGAAGGTTCAAAAGGTTCGAGCTCCCTCAAGAAGCTAAAACGAAGGTTCAAAAGGTTCAAGCTCCCTCAAAAAGCTAAAACGAAGGTTCAAAAGGTTCAAGCTCTCTCAAGAAGCTAAAACGAAGGTTCAAAAGGTTCGAGCACCCTCAAGAAGCTAAAACGAAGGTTCAAAAGGTTCGAGCTCCCTCAAGAAGCTAAAACGAAGGTTCAAAAGGGTCCAGCTCCCTCAAGAAGCTAAAACGAAGGTTCAAAAGGTTGGAGCTCCCTCAAGAAGCTAAAACGAAGGTTCAACTTCCTCAAGAAGCTAAAATAGGGGTTCAAAAGGTTGAAGCTTCCTCAAGATGCTAAAACGAAGGTTCAAAAGGTTCAAGCTCCCTCAAGAAGCTAAAACGAAAGTTCAAAAGGTTCAAGCTCCCTCAAGAAGCTAAAACGAAGGTTGAAAATGTTCAAGCTTCCTCAAGAAGCTACAATGAAGGTTCAGAGGATTCAAGCTTCCTCAAGAAGCCAAAACAAGGGTTCAAATGGTTCAGGCTTCTCTCAAGAAGCTAAAACGAAGGTTCAAAATGTTGAAGTCCCTCAAGAAGTTGAAACGAATGTTCAAAAGGTTCAAACTCCCTCCAAAACATAAAACGAAGGTTCAAAAGGTTCAAGCTCCCTCAAGAAGCTAAAACGAAGGTTCAGAAGGTCCAACTTCCCCAAGAAGCCGAAACAAGGGTTCAAAAGGTTCAAACTCCCTCAAGAAGCTAAAACGAAGGTTCGAAAGGTTCAAGCTCCCTGAAGAATCTAAAACGAAGGTTGAAAATGTTCAAGCTTCCTCCAGAAGCTAAAACGAAGGTTCCGAGGGTTCAAGCTTCCTCAAGAAGCCAAAACAAGGGTTCAAAAGGTTCAAGCTTTCTCAAGAAGCTAAAGCGAATGTTCAAAATGTTCAAGTCCCTCAAGAGGTTGAAACGAAGGGTTCAAAAGGTTAAAACTCTCTCCAGAAGCTAGAACGAAGGTTCAAAAGGTTCCAGCTTCCTCAAGAAGCTAAAACGAAGGTTCAGAAGGTTCAACCTCCTCAAAAAGCTGAAACAAGGGTCCAAAAGGTTCAAGCTCCCTCAAGAAGCTAAAACGAAGGTTCAAAAGGTTCAAGCTCCTCAAGAAGCTAAAATAAGGGTTCAAAAGGTTCAAGCTTACTCAAGAAGCTAAAATGAAGGTTCAGAGGGTTCAAGCTTCCTCAAGAAGCCAAAATAAGGGTTCAAAAGGTTCAAGCTTCCTCAAGAAGCTAAAACGAAGGTTCAAAATGTTCAAGTCCTCAAGAAGTTGAAACGAAGGTTCAAAAGGTTCAAACTCCCTCAAGAAGTTAAAACGAAGGTTCAAGCACCCTCAAGAAGCTAAAACGAAGGTTCAAAAGGTTCAAGCACCCTCAAGAAGATAAAACGAAGGTTCAAAAGGTTCAAACTCCCTCAAGAAGCTAAAATGAAGGTTCAGAAGGTTCAACTTCCTCAAGAAGCTAAAATAAGGGTTCAAAAGGTTCAAGCTTCCTCAAGAAGCTAAAACGAAGGTTCAAAAGGTTCAAGCACCCTCAAGAAGCTAAAACGAAGGTTCAAAAGGTTCAAGCTCCCTCAAGAAGCTAAAACGAAGGTTCAAAATGTTCAAGCTTCCTCAAGAAGCTAAAACGAAGGTTCAGAGGGTTCAAGCTTCCTCAAGAAGCCAAAATAAGGGTTCAAAAGGTTCAAGCTTCCTCAAGAAGCTAAAACGAAGGTTCAAGATGTTCAAGTCCCTCAAGAAGTTGAAACGAAGGTTCCAAAGGTTCAAACTCCCTCCAGAAGCTAAAACGATGGTTCAATAGGTTCATGCTCCCTCAAGAAGCTAAAACGAAGGTTCAAACTGTTGAAGTCCCTCAAGAAGTTGAAACGAAGGATCAAAAGTTTCAACCTCCCTCCAGAAGCTAAAATGAAAGTTCAAAAGGTTCAAGCTCCCTGAAGACGCTAAAACGAAGGTTCAGAAGGTTCAACTTCCTCAAGAAGCTAAAACAAGGGTTTAAAAGGTTCAAGCTCCCTCAAGAAGCTAAAACGAAGGTTCAAAAGGTTCAAGCTCCCTCAAGAACCTAAAATGAAGGTTCAAAAGGTTCAAGCTCCCTTTAGAAGCTAAAATGAAGGTTCATAAGGTTCAACTTCCTCAAGAAGCTAAAACAAGGGTTCAAAAGGTTCAAGCTCCCTCAAGAAGCTAAAACGAAGGTTCAAAAGGTTCAAGCTCTCTCAAAAAGCTAAAACGAAGGTTCAAAAGGTTCAAGGTCGCTCAAGAAGCTAAAACGAAGGTTCAACTTCCTCAAGAAGCTAAAATAGGGGTTCAAAAGGTTGAAGCTTCCTCAAGACTAAAACGAAGTTTCAAAAGGTTGAAGCTCCCTCAAGAAGCTAAAACGAAGGTTGAAAATGTTCAAGCTTCCTCAAGAAGCTACAACGAAGGTTCAGAGGATTCAAGCTTCCTCAAGAAGCTAAAACAAGGGTTCAAATGGTTCAAACTTCCTCAAGAAGCTAAAACGAAGGTTCAAAATGTTGAAGTCCCTCAAGAAGTTGAAACGAATGTTCAAAAGGTTCAAACTCCCTCCAGAACCTAAAACGAAGGTTCAAAAGGTTCAAGCTCCCTCAAGAAGCTAAAACGAAGGTTCAGAAGGTTCAACTTCCTCAAGAAGCCGAAACAAGGGTTCAAAAGGTTCAAACTCCCTCAAGAAGCTAAAACGAAGGTTCAAAAGGTTCAAGCTCCCTCAAGAAGCTAAAACGAAGGTTGAAAATGTTCAAGCTTACTCAAGAAGCTAAAACGAAGGTTAAGAGGGTTCAAGCTTCCTCAAGAAGCCAAAACAAGGGTTCAAAACGTTCAACCTTCCGCAAGAAGCTAGAACGAAGGTTCAAAATGTTCAAGTCCCTCAAGAAGCTGAAACGAAGGTTCAAAAGGTTCAAACTCCCTCCAGAAGGTAAAACGAAGGTTGAAAAGGTCCAAGCTCCTTGAAGAAGCTAAAACGAAGGTTCAGAAGGTTCAATTTCCTCAAGAAGCTGAAACAAGGGTTCAAAAGGTTCAAACTCCCTCAAGAAGCTAAAACGAAGGTTCAAACGGTTCAAGCTCCCGGAAGAATCTAAAACGAAGGTTGAAAATGTTCAAGCTTCCTCCAGAAGCTAAAACGAAGGTTCCGAGGGTTCAAGCTTCCTCAAGAAACTGAAACAAGGGTTCAAAAGATTCAAGCTCCCTCAACAAGCTAAAACAAAGGTTCAAAAGGTTCAAAATCCCTTTAGAAGCTAAAACGAAGGTTGAAAATGTTCAAGCTTCCTCAAGAAGCTAAAACGAAGGTTAAGAGGGTTCAAGCTTCCTCAAGAAGCCAAAACAAGGGTTCACAACGTTCAAGCTTCCTCAAGAAGCTAAAACGAAGGTTCAAAATGTTGAAGTCCCTCAAGAAGTTGAAACGAAGGATCAAAAGTTTCAAACTCCCTCCAGAAGCTAAAATGAAGGTTCAAAAGGTTCAAGCTCCCTCAAGACGCTAAAACGAAGGTTCAGAAGGTTCAACTTCCTCAAGAAGCTAAAACAAGGGTTTAAAAGGTTCAAACTCCCTCAAGAAGCTAAAACGAAGGTTTTTTTTTGGGTGAGTATGTCATAAATTAAAGACAATGAAATATACAAGTTTACAAGGGGCATACCCCAGGCACGCCCAACAACAATAAATAAAAGATTACAAGACCAACCAAACCCAAACCCGCAAGAGCAGGAGAACAAACAGAAAAGAACAGAAACCCAAATTTGCCCATATATCATTTATCCCCACGTAACCCCTACCATCAGAATAATAGATGGAAACTAGAGGTAGATATATGGGCAAAGATACAAACAGACTCCACAAGGTAAGAAACAACAAACAAAACACACAAAACAACAACCCACAAGCTCAATAAACAGATGACCTCTCCCACAAGCCCCCAGTCTCTACCACAGATACAACACATGGAACCCAATAAGCATCCCACTCCTCACTGCCGTGACATCCTAGCCACTTCACTAAAGCAATGACAGAGGAAAAAATCTATCCCATGAGAGATCCAGACAAAGTCACATGAAGTAAGCAAGATTAGTCACCATCATCACTGGTGTTGGGAGTTGAAGTAAACAGACAGTAGCCCCTCAGCAACAAACCCATACCCCAGTCCCTACCTTGGTAGATCACAAACCTCAAACCCCACGGCAGTGTGCCCTTCACTCCATGTCAGGCGTGGTAAGGCGATCAATTAGGACGGGTCACATGAAGACAAGAAGCAACCAGAAAACCGGTAGCTATCCTCCCGCTCATCTCCCAGTCTCTAATTCAGCTGGTTTCAAACCACTATTCCCCAAAGCAGTGACTCCCTAATCACTCTTGGTGGAGATGGCTCAAAACCACCCTCATATCGAGTCACATGAGGATCACACGACCAATCAACACAAGAAAATCAACTGTAAAAGATCCGCTACCTTGAGGCTAAACAGGATTAATGGGCTCACCATCATTTAAATAAGTACAATAATCCCAAAACTGAGGAGCCCAAATCATAAATCAAAATTCAGCAAAAACCGTAGGCCCACCCGGGACCCACCGCGTAATGGCTGAGTGTACATCAATGCAAAGCCCATACAAATCAGCCCACGGAAGTCCACACTGACTGATAAGAAATTGCACCGCGGGCCAAAAAAAAATATACGACACCAAAAAAAATATAGTCCACCGTGGCCCAACAACAAAATAGCCCACGGCCTAACACACTTGCATTCACTAGCAAAACCGTGGAGCCCACCAACTCAAAAAATCCCACGTGGTGCAAACTCCACTAACACTACTGATGGCCCCACCAAAACACAACCACTATATAAACAAAAGGTGGTTTGAAACAAAACTGTAGGCCAATTTAAAACCCACTTTTTGCAACAAACAACCCAGCTGAATATATATGTAAACTATTAAAATATCAAATCACAACAGTGTAATATACCTCGGTACCATACACTTTGCCAAACATCACTTCCACTCTATACAGCTACCTGCCCAGACAGAAACCATCAAGCCGTCTAGCCTAGGCGGGAAACTCGAACTCAGAAAATGATACGCTACAACGTAACACACCACTAGCCGAGATAGTGCGTAGACAACAAACTCAGAATCACCAAACTTCCATGAACAGCAGCACCGGAAAAACAGTGGCCACCGGCAAACTCAAAATCACCAACGACATATCCACCACCGGCGCCATGCAACTAGCCAACACAGCGATGATCTGCATCAACCACAACATGACCCAGAAAATCACCAAACGATATAATAATCACCGGCGACTGACTAGTAAACCACCAATCACATTGGTCCAACCATCAACAGCGTTGATAATGTGCAAGTCGTATAACCCTTGAACCAACGCCAGCGAACCAGCACCCAAAACCCAATGTAACGCACGACGTCACCGGTGACGACCACCACTCGGAATCTATAGACCCACCGGGCAGCCAGCCACACCAACGCCGTAGAAACTAAAAACAACCACCGGCACCCTGATAACACGGCCACCATCAATCATGAATGACGAGGCTAACAGAAACAAAATCTAGCACCACGGTGTGAAACCGAGGAACCAGAACCACCACCGGTGCCTGAGATAGGACACACAGCGATGGCAGAAAACCACCAACAGTCTCACGCCGGGGACAACCAGTGAGCTCCAAGAATAGAATCTACCATCTTCTGCTCTGAAACCGGCCAATCATCAACGGAGAGAGAGGAACAAAATAGGCATGGGCAAAAGACCATGACCAGCACCACCTAACCACCGTCGACATCAAGCCTAGTCACCCGAGCTTAATATCCAGGCTTCAGGTAGCGCTCCAAAACCAGCCGTGAGAAAGTCGGACTGGAAACACTGATACTTCCATGAAACAACTCATTGATACAAAAGATGGAGGGCACAAACCACTCCACCTCTACACCGAAGCTACCATAAAATGGGACCCATGCTCACTAACACTCAGATTGAGTATAGCAGCTAAAGCAACTGGCCGGAAGAGCACCAGAACACCACCACCGGGTCACTCAAGAAGCTTAAACTAAAGGTTCAAGGTCGCTCAAGAAGCTAAAATGAAGGTTCAACAGGTTCGAGCTCCCTCAAGAAGCTAAAAAGAAGGTTCAAAAGGTTCCAGCTCCCTTAAGAAGCTAAAACGAAGGTTCAAAAGGTTGAAGCTCCCTCAAGAAGCTAAAACGAAGGTTCAACTTCCTCAAGAAGCTAAAATAGGGGTTCAAAAGGTTGAAGCTTCCTCAAGATGCTAAAACGAAGTTTCAAAAGGTTCAAGCTCCCTCAAGAAGCTAAAACGAAGGTTGAAAATGTTCAAGCTTCCTCAAGAAGCTACAACGAAGGTTCAGAGGATTCAAGCTTCCTCAAGAAGCCAAAACAAGGGTTCAAATGGCTCAAGCTTCCTCAAGAAGCTAAAACGAAGGTTCAAAATGTTGAAGTGCCTCAAGAAGTTGAAACGAATGTTCAAAAGGTTCAAACTCCCTCCAGAACCTAAAACGAAGGTTCAAAAGGTTCAAGCTCCCTCAAGAAGCTAAAACGAAGGTTCAGAAGGTTCAACTTCCTCAAGAAGCCGAAACAAGGGTTCAAAAGGTTCAAACTCCCTCAAGAAGCTAAAACGAAGGTTCAAAAGGTTCAAGCTCCCTCAAGAAGACAAAATGAAGGTTGAAAATGTTCAAGCTTACTCAAGAAGCTAAAACGAAGGTTAAGAGGGTTAAAGCTTCCTCAAGAAGCCAAAACAAGGGTTCAAAACGTTCAACCTTCCGCAAGAAGCTAGAACGAAGGTTCAAAATGTTCAAGTCCCTCAAGAAGCTGAAACGAAGGTTCAAAAGGTTCAAATTCCCTCCAGAAGCTAAAACGAAGGTTGAAAAGGTCCAAGCTCCCTGAAGAAGCTAAAACGAAGGTTCAACTTCCTCAAGAAGCTGAAACAAGGGTTCAAAAGGTTCAAACTCCCTCAAGAAGCTAAAACGAAGGTTCAAACGGTTCAAGCTCCCGGAAGAATCTAAAACGAAGGTTGAAAATGTTCAAGCTTCCTCCAGAAGCTAAAACGAAGGTTCCGAGGATTCAAGCTTCCTCAAGAAGCCAAAACAAGGGTTCAAAAGGTTCAAGCTTTCTCAAGAAGCTAAAACGAATGTTCAAAATGTTCAAGTCCCTCAAGAAGTTGAAACGAAGGGTTCAAAAGGTTCAAACTCCCTCCAGAAGCTAGAACGATGGTTCAAAAGGTTCAAACTCCCTCAAGAAGCTAAAACGAAGCTTCAGAAGGTTCAACTTCCTCAAAAAGCTGAAACAAGGGTCCAAAAGGTTCAAGTTCCCTCAAGAAGCTAAAACGAAGGTTCAAAAGGTTCAAGCTCCTCAAGAAGCTAAAATAAGGGTTCAAAAGGTTCAAGCTTACTCAAGAAGCTAAAACGAAGGTTCAAAAGGCTCAAGCTTACTCAAGAAGCTAAAACGAAGGTTCAAAAGGTTCAAGCTCTCTCAAGAAGCTAAAACGAAGGTTCAAAAGGTTCAAGCTCCCTCAAGAAGCTAAAATGAAGGTTCAGAGGGTTTAATTTCCTCAAGAAGCTAAAACCAAGGTTCAAAAGGTTCAAACTCTCTCAAGAGGCTAAAATGAAGGTTCAAAAGGTTCAAGCTCCCTCCAAAAGCTAAAACGAAGGTTCAAAAGATTCAAGCTCACTCAAGAAGCTAAAACGAAGGTTCAAAAGGTTCAAGCTCCCTCAAAAAGCTAAAGCGAAGGTTCAAAAGGTTCAAGCTCCCTCAAGAAGCTAAAACGAAGGTTGAAAATGTTCAAGCTTCCTCAAGAAGCTAAAACGAAGGTTCGGAGGATTCAAGCTTTCTCAAGAAGCCAAAACAAGGGTTCGAAAGGTTCAAGCTTCCTCAAGAAGCTAAAACGAAGGTTCAAAATGTTGAAGTCCCTCAAGAAGTTGAAACGAATGTTCAAAAGGTTCAAACTCCCTCCAGAAGATAAAACGAAGGTTCAAAAGGTTCAAACTCCCTCCAGAAGGTAGAACGAAGGTTCAAAAGGTTCAAGCACCCTCAAGAAGCTAAAACAAAGGTTCAGAAGGTTCAACTTCCTCAAGAAGCTGAAATAAGGCTTCAAAAGGTTCAAACTCCCTCAAGAAGCTAAAACGAAGCTTCAAAAGGTTCAAGCTCCCTCAAGAAGCTAAAACGAAGGTTGAAAATGTTCAAGCTTCCTCCAGAAGCTAAAACGAAGGTTCCGAGGGTTCAAGCTTCCTCAAGAAGCCAAAACAAGGGTTCAAAAGGTTCAAGCTTTCTCAAGAAGCTAAAACGATTGTTCAAAATGTTCAAGTCCCTCAAGAAGTTGAAACGAAGGGTTCAAAAGGTTCAAACTCCCTCCAGAAGCTAGAACGACGGTTCAAAAGGTTCGAGCTCCCTCAAGAAGCTAAAACGAAGGTTCAGAAGGTTCAACTTCCTCAAAAAGCTGAAACAAGGGTCCAAAAGGTTCAAGTTCCCTCAAGAAGCTAAAACGAATGTTCAAAAGGTTCAAGCTCCTCAAGAAGCTAAAATAAAGGTTCAAAAGGTTCAAGCTTACTCAAGAAGCTAAAACGAAGGTTCAAAAGACTCAAGCTTACTCAAGAAGCTAAAACGAAGGTTCAAAAGACTCAAGCTTACTCAAGAAGCTAAAACGAAGGTTCAAAAGGTTCAAGCTCTCTCAAGAAGCTAAAACGAACGTTGAAAATGTACAAGCTTCCTCAAGAAGCTAAAATAAGGGTTCAAAAGGTTCAAGCTTCCTCAAGAAGCTAAAACGAAGGTTCAAAATTTTCAAGTCCCTCAAGAAGTTGAAACGAAGGATCAAAAGGTTCAAACTCCCTCCAGAAGCTAAAACGAAGGTTCAAAAGGTTCAAGCTCTCTCAAGAAGCTAAAACGAAGGTTCAAAAGGTTCAAGCTCCCTCAAGAAGCTAAAACGAAGGTTCAGAAGGTTTAACTTCCTCAAGAAGCTAAAACCAAGGTTCAAAAGGTTCAAGCTCTCTCAAGAGGCTAAAATGAAGGTTCAAAAGGTTCAAGCTCCCTCCAAAAGCTAAAACGAAGGTTCAAAAGATTCAAGCTCACTCAAGAAGCTAAAACGAAGGTTCAAAAGGTTCAAGCTCCTTCAAGAAGCTAAAGCGAAGGTTCAAAAGGTTCAAGCTCCCTCAAGAAGCTAAAACGAAGGTTGAAAATGTTCAAGCTTCCTCAAGAAACTAAAACGAAGGTTCGGAGGATTCAAGCTTTCTCAAGAAGCCAAAACAAGGGTTCGAAAGGTTCAAGCTTCCTCAAGAAGCTAAAACGAAGGTTCAAAATGTTGAAGTCCCTCAAGAAGTTGAAACGAATGTTCAAAAGGTTCAAACTCCCTCCAGAAGATAAAACGAAGGTTCAAAAGGTTCAAACTCCCTCCAGAAGCTAGAACGAAGGTTCAAAAGGTTCAAGCTCCCTCAAGAAGCTAAAACAAAGGTTCAGAAGGTTCAACTTCCTCAAGAAGCTGAAATAAGGGTTCAAAAGGTTCAAACTCCCTCAAGGAGCTAAAACGAAGCTTCAAAAGGTTCAAGCTCCCTCAAGAAGCTAAAACGAAGGTTCAGAAGGTTCAACCTCCTCAAGAAGCTAAAACGAAGGTTCAAAAGGTTCAAGCTTCCTCAAGAAGCTAAAACGAAGGTTCAAAATGTTCAAGCTCCCTCAAGAAGCTAAAACGAAGGTTCAGAACGTTCAACTTGCTCAAGAAGCTGAAACAAGGGTTCAGAGGATTCAAGCTCCCTCAAGAAGCCAAAACAAGAGTTCACATTGTTCGAGCTTCCTCAAGAAGCTAAAACGAAGGTTCAAAATGTTGAAGTCCCTCAAGAAGTTGAAACGAATGTTCGAAAGGTTCAAACTCCCTCCAGAACCTAAAACGAAGGTTCAAAAGGTTCAAGCTCCCTCAAGAAGCTAAAACGAAGGTTCAGAAGGTTCAACTTCCTCAAGAAGCTGAAACAAGGGTTCAAAAGGTTCAAACTTCCTCAAGAAGCTAAGACGAAGGTTCAAAAGGTTCAAGCTCCCTCAAGAAGCTAAAACGAAGGTTGAAAATGTTCAAGCTTACTCAAGAAGCTAAAACGAAGGTTAAGAGGGTTCAAGCTTCCTCAAGAAGCCAAAACAAGGGTTCTTTTTTTTTTTTTTTTTTTTTTTTTTTTTTTGGGTGAGTAAGTCATAAATTAAAGACAATGAAATATACAAGTTTACAAGGGGCATACCCCAGGCACGCCCAACAACAATAAATAACGATTGCAAAACCAACAGAACCCAAACCCGCAAGAGCGGGAGAACAATCAGAAAAAAGAACAACACCAAAATTTGCCCATATATCATTTTTCCCCAAGTAATCCCTACCATCAGAGATAATAGATGGAAACTAGGGGTAGATATATGGGCAGAGATACAAACAGACACCACAAAGCTTAGAAACAACAAACAAACACACAAAACAACAACCCACAAGCCCAATAAACAGATGATCTCTCCCACAAGCCCCCAGTCCCTACCACAGATACAACACATGGAACCCAATAAGCATTCCACTCTTCACTACCGTGACATCCTAGCCACTTGACTAAAGCAATGACAGAGGAAAAAATCTATCCCATGAGAGATCCAGACAGAGTCACATGAAGTAAGCAAGATCAGTCACCATAATCAATGGACTTGGGAGTTGAAGTGAACAAACAATAGCCCCTCAGCAACAAACCAATACACAGCCAATAAACTCATGAGAACAATCATCACATCCCCCAGTCCCTACCTTGGTAGATCACAAACCTCAAACCCCACGGCAGTGTGCCCTTCACTCCATGTCAGGTGTGGTAAGGTGATCAATTAGGACGGGTCACATGAAGACAAGAAGCAACCAGAAAACCAGTAACTATCCTCCCGCTCATCTCCCAGTCAACGTTTAACCTTCCGCAAGAAGCTAAAACGAAGGTTCAAAATGTTCAAGTCCCTCAAGAAGTTGAAACGAAGGATCAAAAGTTTCAAACTCCCTCCAGAAGCTAAAAGGAAAGTTCAAAAGGTTCAAGCTCCCTGAAGACGCTAAAACGAAGGTTCAGAAGGTTCAACTTCCTCAAGAAGCTAAAACAAGGGTTTAAAAGGTTCAAGCTCCCTCAAGAAGCTAAAACGAAGGTTCAAAAGGTTCAAGCTCCCTCAAGGAGGTAAAACGAATGTTCCGAAGGTTCAACTTCCTCAAGAAGCTGAAACAAGGGTTCAAAAGGTTCAAGCTCCCTGAAGAAGCTAAAACAGAGGTTGAAAAGGCTCAAGCTCCCTCAAGAAGCTAAAACAAAGGTTGAAAATGTTCAAGCTTCCTCAAGAAGCTAAAACGAAGGTTGAGAGGGTTCAAGCTTCCTCAAGAAGCCAAAACAAGGGTTCAAGACGTTCAAGCTTCCTCAAGAAGCTAAAACACAGGTTTAAAATGTTCAAGTCCCTCAAGAAGTTGAAACGAAGGATCAAAAGTTTCAAACTCGCTCCGGAAGCTGAAATGAAGGTTCAAAAGGTTCAAGCTCCCTCAAGAAGCTAAAACGAAGGTTCAGAAGTTTCAACTTCCTCAAGAAGCTAAAACAAGGGTTTAAAAGGTTCAAGCTCCCTCAAGAAGCTAAAACGAAGGTTCAAAAGGTTCAAGCTCCCTCAAGAAGCTAAAACGAAGGTTCAAAAGGTTCAAGCTCAATCAAGAAGCTAAAATGAAGGTTCAGAAGGGTCAACTTCCTCAAGACTCTAAAACAAGGGTTCAAAAGGTTCAAGCTCCCTCAAGAAGATAAAACGAAGGTTCAAAAGGTTCAAGCTCCCTCAAAAAGCTAAAACGAAGGTTCAAAAGCTCCAAGCTCTCTCAAGAAGCTAACACGAAGGTTCAAAAGGTTCGAGCTCCCTCAAGAAGCTAAAACGAAGGTTCAAAAGGTTCGAGCTCCCTCAAGAAGCTAAAACGAAGGTTCAAAAGGGTCCAGCTCCCTCAAGAAGCTAAAACGAAGGTTCAAAAGGTTGGAGCTCCCTCAAGAAGCTAAAACGAAGGTTCAACTTCCTCAAGAAGCTAAAATAGGGGTTCAAAAGGTTGAAGCTTCTTCAAGATGCTAAAACGAAGGTTCAAAAGGTTCAAGCTCCCTCAAGAAGCTAAAACGAACGTTCAAAAGGTTCAAGCTCCCTCAAGAAGCTAAAACGAAGGTTGAAAATGTTCAAGCTTCCTCAAGAAGCCAAAACAAGGGTTCAAATGGTTCAAGCTTCTCTCAAGAAGCTAAAACGAAGGTTCAAAATGTTGAAGTCCCTCAAGAAGTTGAAACGAATGTTCAAAAGGTTCAAACTCCCTCCAAAACCTAAAACGAAGGTTCAAAAGGTTCAAGCTCCCTCAAGAAGCTAAAACGAAGGTTCAGAAGGTTCAACTTCCTCAAGAAGCCGAAACAAGGGTTCAAAAGGTTCAAACTCCCTCAAGAAGCTAAAACGAAGGTTCGTAAGGTTCAAGCTCCCTGAAGAATCTAAAACGAAGGTTGAAAATGTTCAGGCTTCCTCCAGAAGCTAAAACGAAGGTTCCGAGGGTTCAAGCTTCCTCAAGAAGCCAAAACAAGGGTTCAAAAGGTTCAAGCTTTCTCAAGAAGCTAAAGCGAATGTTCAAAATGTTCAAGTCCCTCAACAGGTTGAAACGAAGGGTTCAAAAGGTTCAAACTCCCTCCAGAAGCTAGAACGAAGGTTCAAAAGGTTCAAGCTCCCTCAAGAAGCTAAAACGAAGGTTCAGAAGGTTCAACCTCCTCGAAAAGCTGAAACAAGGGTCCAAAAGGTTCAAGCTCCCTCAAGAAGCTGAAACGAAGGTTCAAAAGGTTCAAGCTCCTCAATAAGCTAAAATAAGGGTTCAAAAGGTTCAAGCTTACTCAAGAAGCTAAAACGAAGGTTCCGAGGGTTCAAGCTTCCTCAAGAAGCCAAAATAAGGGTTCAAAAGGTTCAAGCTTCCTCAAGAAGCTAAAACGAATGTTCAAAATGTTCAAGTCCTCAAGAAGTTGAAACGAAGGTTCAAAAGGTTCAAACTCCCTCAAGAAGTTAAAACGAAGGTTCACAAGGTTCAAGCACCCTCAAGAAGCTAAAACAAAGGTTCAAAAGGTTCAAGCACCGTTAAGAAGATAAAACGAAGGTTCAAAAGGTTCAAGCTCCCTCAAGAAGCTAAAATGAAGGTTCTGAAGGTTCAGAAGGTTCAACTTCCTCAAGAAGCTAAAATAAGGGTTCAAAAGGCTCAAGCTTCCTCAAGAAGCTAAAACGAAGGTTCAAAAGGTTTAAGCACCCTCAAGAAGCTAAAACGAAGGTTGAAAAGGTTCAAGCTCCCTCAAGAAGCTAAAACGAAGGTTCAAAATGTTCAAGCTTCCTCAAGAAGCTAAAACGAAGGTTCAGAGGGTTCAAGCTTCCTCAAGAAGCCAAAATAAGGGTTCAAAAGGTTCAAGCTTCCTCAAGAAGCTAAAACGAAGGTTCAAGATGTTCAAGTCCCTCAAGAAGTTGAAACGAAGGTTCCAAAGGTTCAAACTCCCTCCAGAAGCTAAAACGATGGTTCAAAAGGTTCATGCTCCCTCAAGAAGCTAAAACGAAGGTTCAAAATGTTGAAGTCCCTCAAGAAGTTGAAACGAAGGATCAAAAGTTTCAAACTCCCTCCAGAAGCTAAAATGAAAGTTGAAAAGGTTCAAGCTCCCTCAAGACGCTAAAACGAAGGTTCAGAAGGTTCAACTTCCTCAAGAAGCTAAAACAAGGGTTTAAAAGGTTCAAGCTCCCTCAAGTAGCTAAAATGAAGGTTCACAAGGTTCAAGCTCCCTCAGGAACCTAAAATGGACGTTCAAAAGGTTCAAGCTCCCTTAAGAAGCTAAAATGAAGGTTCAGAAGGTTCAACTTCCTCAAGAAGCTAAAACAAGGGTTCAAAAGGTTCAAGCTCCCTCAAGAAGCTAAAACGAAGGTTCAAAAGGTTCAAGCTCTCTCAAAAAGCTAAAACGAAGGTTCAAAAGGTTCAAGGTCGCTCAAGAAGCTAAAACGAAGGTTCAACTTCCTCAAGAAGCTAAAATAGGGGTTCAAAAGGTGGAAGCTTCCTCAAGATGCTAAAACGAAGTTTCAAAAGGTTCAAGCTCCCTCAAGAAGCTAAAACGCTAAAACGAAGGTTGAAAATGTTCAAGCTTCCTCAAGAAGCTACAACGAAGGTTCAGAGGATTCAAGCTTCCTCAAGAAGCCAAAACAGGGGTTCAAATGGTTCAAACTTCCTCAAGAAGCTAAAACGAAGGTTCAAAATGTTGAAGTCCCTCAAGAAGTTGAAACGAATGTTCAAAAGGTACAAACTCCCTCCAGAACCTAAAACGAAGGTTCAAAAGGTTCAAGCTCCCTCAAGAAGCTAAAACGAAGGTTCAGAAGGTTCAACTTCCTCAAGAAGCCGAAACAAGGGTTCAAAAGGTTCAAACTCCCTCAAGAAGCTAAAACGAAGGTTCAAAAGGTTCAAGCTCTCTCAAGAAGCTAAAACGAAGGTTGAAAATGTTCAAGCTTACGCAAGAAGCTAAAACGAAGGTGAAGAGGGTTCAAGCTTCCTCAAGAAGCAAAAACAAGGGTTCAAAACGTTCAACCTTCCGCAAGAAGCTAGAACGAAGGTTCAAAATGTTCAAGTCCCTCAAGAAGCTGAAACGAAGGTTCAAAAGGTTCAAACTCCCTCCAGAAGCTAAAACGAAGGTTGAAAAGGTCCAAGCTCCCTGAAGAAGCTAAAACGAAGGTTCAGAAGGTTCAACTTCCTCAAGAAGATGAAACAAGGGTTCAAAAGGTTCAAACTCCCTCAAGAAGCTAAAACGAAGGTTCAAAAGGTTCAAGCTCCCGGAAGCATCTAAAACGAAGGTTGAAAATGTTCAAGCTTCCTCCTGAAGCTAAAACGAAGGTTCCTCGGGTTCAAGCCTCCTCAAGAAGCCAAAACAAGGGTTCAAAAGGTTCAAGCTTTCTCAAGAAGCTAAAACGAAGGTTCAAAATGTTCAAGTCCCTCAAGAAGTTGGAACGAAGGGTTCAAAAGGTTCAAACTCCCTCCAGAAGCTAGAACGACGGTTCAAAAGGTTCAAGCTCCCTCAAGAAGCTAAAACGAAGGTTCAGAAGGTTCAACTTCCTCAAAAATCTGAAACAAGGGTCCAAAAGGTTCAAGTTCCCTCAAGAAGCTAAAACGAAGGTTCAAAAGTTTCAAGCTCCTCAAGAAGCTAAAATAAGGGTTCAAAAGGTTCAAGCGTACTCAAGAAGCTAAAACGAAGGTTCAAAAGGCTCAAGCTTACTCAAGAAGCTCAAACGAAGGTTCAAAAGGTTCAAGCTCTCCCAAGAAGCTAAAACGAACGTTGAAAATGTTCAAGCTTCCCCAAGAAGCTAAAATAAGGGTTCAAAAGGTTCAAGCTTCCTCAAGAAGCTAAAACGAAGGTTAAAAATTTTCAAGTCCCTCAAGAAGTTGAAACGAAGGATCAAAAGGTTCAAACTCCCTCCAGAAGCTAAAACGAAGGTTCAAAAGGTTCAAGCTCCCTCAAGAAGCTAAAACGAAGGTTCAGAAGGTTCAACTTCCTCAAGAAGCTAAAACAAGGGTTTAAAAGGTTCAAGCTCCCTCAAAATGCTAAAACGAAGGTTCAAAATGTTCAAGTCCCTCAAGAAGTTGAAACGAAGGATCAAAAGTTTCAAACTCGCTCCAGAAGCTAAAATGAAGGTTCAAAAGGTTCAAGCTCCCTCAAGAAGCTAAAACGAAGGTTCAGAAGGTTCAACTTCCTCAAGAAGCTAAAACAAGGGTTTAACAGGTTCAAGCTCCCTCAAGAAGCTAAAACGAAGGTTCAAAAGGTTCAAGCTCCCTCAAGAAGCTAACATGAAGGTTAAAAATGTTCAAGCTTCCTCAAGAAGCTAAAACGAAGGTTCAGAGGGTTCAAGCTATGTCAAGAAGCCAAAATAAGGGTTCAAAAGGTTCAAGCTTCCTCAAGAAGCTAAAATGAAGGTTCAAAATGTTCTAGCCCCTCAAGAAGTTGAAACGAAGGTTTAAAAGGTTCAAACTCCCTTAAGAAGCTAAAACGAAGGTTCAGAAGATTCAACTTCCCCAAGAAGCTGAAACAAGGGTTCAAAAGGTTCAAGCTCCCTCAAGAAGCTAAAACAAAGGTTGAAAATGTTCAAGCTTCCTCAAGAAGCTAAAACGAAGGTTAAGAGGGTTCAAACTTCCTCAAGAAGCCAAAACAAGGGTTCAAAACGTTCAAGCTTCCTCAAGAAGCTAAAACGAAGGTTCAAAAGGTTCAAGATCCCTCAAGAAGCCAAAACGAAGGTTCACAAGGTTCGAGCTCCCTCTAGAAGCTAAAACGAACGTTAAAAATGTGCAAACTTCCTCAAGAAGCTAAAATAAGGGTTCAAAAGGTTCAAATTTCCTCAAGAAGCTTCGAAGGTTCAAACTCCCTCAAGAAGCTAAAACGAAGGTTCAGAAGGTTCAACTCCCTCAAGAAGCTGAAACAAGGGTTCAAAAGGTTCAAGCTCCCTCAAGAAGCTAAAACGAAGGATCAAAAGGTTCAAACTCCCTCCAGAAGCTAAAACGAAGGTTCAAAAGGTTCAAGCTCCATCAAGAAGCTAAAACGAAGGTTCAGAAGGTTCAACTTCCTCAAGAAGCTAAAACAAGGGTTTAAAAGGTTCAAGCTCCCTCAAAAAGCTAAAACGAAGGTTCAAAATGTTCCAGTCCCTCAAGAAGTTGAAACGAAGGATCAAAAGTTTCAAACTCGCTCCAGAAGCTAAAATGAAGGTTCGAAAGGTTCAAGCTCCCTCAAGAAGCTAAAACGAAGGTTCAGAAGGTTCAACTTCCTCAATAAGCTAAAACAAGGGTTTAAAAGGTTCAAGCTCCCTCAAGAAGCTAAAACGAAGGTTCAAAAGGTTCAAGCTCCCTCAAGAAGCTAAAATGAAGGTTCAGAAGGGTCAACTTCCTCAAGACTCTAAAACAAGGGTTCAAAAGGTTCAAGCTCCCTCAAGAAGGTAAAACGATGGTTCAAAAGGTTCAAGCTCCCTCAAAAAGCTAAAATGAAGGTTCAAAAGGTTCAAGCTCTCTCAAGAAGCTAAAACGAAGGTTCAAAAGGTTCGAGCTCCCTCAAGAAGCTAAAACGATGGTTCAAAAGGTTCCAGCTCCCTCAAGAAGCTAAAACGAAGGTTCAAAAGGTTGAAGCTCCCTCAAGAAGCTAAAATGAAGGTTCAACTTCCTCAAGAAGCTAAAATAGGGGTTCAAAAGGTTGAAGCTTCCTCAAGATGCTAAAACGAAGGTTCAAAAGGTTCAAGCTCCCTCAAGAAGCTAAAACGAAGGTTCAAAAGGTTCAAGCTCCCTCAAGAAGCTAAAATGAAGGTTGAAAATGTTCAAGCTTCCTCAAGAAGCTACAACGAAGGTTCAGAGGATTGAAGCTTCCTCAAGAAGCCAAAACAAGGGTTCAAATGATTCAAGCTTCCTCAAGAAGCTAAAACGAAGGTTCAAAATGTTGAAGTCCCTCAAGAAGTTGAAATGAATGTTCAAAAGGTTCAAACTCCCTCCAGAACCTAAAACGAAGGTTCAAAAGGTTCAAGCTCCCTCAAGAAGCTAAAACGAAGGTTCAGAAGGTTCAACTTCCTCAAGAAGCCGAAACAAGGGTTCAAAAGGTTCAAACTCCCTCAAGAAGCTAGAACGAAGGTTCAAAAGGTTCAGGCTCCCTCAAGAAGCTAAAACGAAGGTTGAAAATGTTCAAGCTTACTCAAGAAGCTAAAACGAAGGTTAAGAGGGTTCAAGCTTGCTCAAGAAGCCAAAACAAGGGTTCAAAACGTTCAACCTTCCGCAAGAAGCTAAAACGAAGGTTCAAAATGTTCAAGTCCCTCAAGAAGCTGAAACGAAGGTTCAAAAGGTTCAAACTCCCTCCTGAAGCTAAAACGAAGGTTGAAAAGGTCCAAGCTCCCTGAAGAAGCTAAAACGAAGGTTCAGAAGGTTCAACTTCCTCAAGAAGGTTTGTGATCTACCAAGGTAGGGACTGGGGGATGTGATGATTGATCTCAGGAGTTTATTGACTGTGTATGGATTTGTTGCTGAGGGGCTACTGTCTGTTTACTTCAACTCCCAAGACCAGTGATGATGGTGACTAATCTTGCTTACTTCATGTGACTTTGTCTGGATCTCTCATGGGATAGATTTTTTCCTCTGTCATTGCTTTAGTGAAGTGGCTAGGATGTCACGGCAGTGAGGAGTGGGATGCTTATTGGGTTCTATGTGCTGTATCTGTGGTAGAGACTGGGGGCTTGTGGGAGAGGTCATCTGTTTATTAAGCTTGTGGGTTGTTGTTTTGTGTGTTTTGCTTGTTGTTTCTCAGCTTTGTGGAGTCTGTTTGTATCTTTGCCCATATATCTACCCCTAGTTTCCATCTATTATTTCTGATGGTAGGGGTTACTTGGGGATAAATGATATATGGGCAAAATTGGGTTTCTGTTCTTTTTCTGTTTGTTCTCCCGCTCTTACGGGTTTGGGTTTGGTTGGTTGGTCTTGTTGGGCGTGCCTGGGGTATGCCCCTTGTAAACTTGTATATTTCATTGTCTTTAATTTATGACTTACTCACCCAAAAAAAAAAAAACTTCCTCAAGAAGCTGAAACAAGGGTTCAAAAGGTTCAAACTCCCTCAAGAAGCTAAAACGAAGGTTCAAAAGGTTCAAACTCCCTCAAGAATCTAAAACGAAGGTTGAAAATGTTCAAGCTTCCTCCAGAAGCTAAAACGAAGGTTCTGAGGGTTCAAGCTTCCTCAAGAAGCCAAAACAAGGGTTCAAAAGGTTCAAGCTTTCTCAAGAAGCTAAAACGAATGTTCAAAATGTTCAAGTCCCTCAAGAAGTTGAACTGAAGGGTTCAAAAGGTTCAAACTCCCTCCAGAAGCTAGAACAAAGGTTCAAAAGGTTCAAGCTCCCACAAGAAGCTAAAACGAAGATTCAGAAGGTTCAACATCCTCAAAAAGCTGAAACAAGCGTCCAAAAGGTTCAAGCTCCCTCAAGAAGCTAAAACGAAGGTTCAAAAGGTTCAAGCTCCTCAAGAAGCTAAAACAAGGGTTCAAAAGGTTCAAGCTTACTCAAGAAGCTAAAACGAAGGTTCAAAAGGCGCAAGCTTACTCAAGAAGCTAAAACGAAGGTTCAAAAGGTTCAAGCTCTCTCAAGAAGCTAAAACGAACGTTGAAAATGTTCAAGCTTCCTCAAGAAGCTAAAATAAGGGTTCAAAAGGTTCAAGCTTCCTCAAGAAGCTAAAACGAAGGTTCAAAATTTTCAAGTCCCTCAAGAAGTTGAAACGAAGGATCAAATGGTTCAAACTCCCTCCAGAAGCTAAAACGAAGGTTCAAAAGGTTCAACCTCCCTCAAGAAGCTTAAACGAAGGTTCAAAAGGTTCAAGCTCCCTCAAGAAGCATAAACGAAGGTTCAAAAGGTTCAAGCTCCCTCAAGAAGCTAAAACAAAGGTTCAGAAGGTTCAACTTCCTCAAGAAGCTAAAACAAGGGTTCAAAAGGTTCAAGCTCTCTCAAGAAGCTAAAATGAAGGTTCAAAAGGTTCAAGCTCCCTCAAAAAGCTAAAATGAAGGTTCAAAAGGTTCAAGCTCACTCAAGAAGCTAAAACGAAGGTTCAAAAGGATCAAGCTCCTTCAAGAAGCAAAAGCGAAGGTTCAAAAGGTTCAAGCTCCCTCAGAGGATTCAAGCTTCCTCAAGAAGCCAAAACAAGGGTTCGAAAGGTTCAAGCTTCCTCAAGAAGCTAAAACGAATGTTCAAAATGTTGAAGTCCCTCAAGAAGTTGAAACGAATGTTCAAAAGGTTCAAACTCCCTCCAGAAGATAAAACGAAGGTTCAAAAGGTTCAAACTCCCTCCAGAAGCTAGAACGAAGGTTCAAAAGGTTCAAGCTCCCTCAAGAAGCTAAAACGAAGGTTCAGAAGGTTCAACTTCCTCAAGAAGCTGAAATAAAGGTTCAAAAGGTTCAAGCTCCCTCAAGAAGCTAAAACGAAGGTTCAGAAGGTTCAACTTCCTCAAGAAGCTAAAACAAGGGTTCAAAAGGTTCGAGCTCTCTCAAGAAGCTAAAATGAAGGTTCAAAAGGTTCAAGGTCCCTCAAAAAGCTAAAACGAAAGTTCAAAAGGTTCAAGCTCCTTCAATAAGCTAAAGCGAAGGTTCAAAAGGTTCAAGCTCACTCAAGAAGCTAAAACGAAGGTTCAAAAGGTTCAAGCTCCCTCAAGAAGCTAAAACGAAGGTTGAAAATGTTCAAGCTTCCTCAAGAAGTTAAAACGAAGGTTCAGAGGATTCAAGGTTCAAGCCAAAATAAGGGTTCAAAAGGTTCAAAAGGTTCAAGCTCCCTCAAGAAGCTAAAACGAAGGTTGAAAATGTTCAAGCTTCCTCAAGAAGCTGAAACGAAGGTTCATAGGGTTGAAGCTTCCTCAAGAAGCCAAAATAAGGGTTCAAAAGGTTCAAGCTTCCACAAGAAGCTAAAACGAAGGTTCAAGATGTTCAAGTCCCTCAAGAAGTTGAAACGAAGGTTCAAAAGGTTCAAACTCCCCCCAGAAGCGAAAACGAAGGTTCAAAAGGTTCAAGCTCCCTCAAGAAGCTAAAACGAAGGATCAGAAGGTTCAACTTTCTCAAGAAACTGAAACATGGGTTCAAAAGGTTCAAACTCCCTCAAGAAGCTATAAAGAAGGTTCAGAAGGTTCAACATCCTCAAGAAGACGAAACAAGGGTTCAAAAGGTTCAAGCTCCCTCAAGAAGCTAAAACAAAGGTTCAAAAGGTTCAAGCTCCCTCAAGAAACTAAAACGAAGGTTCAGAAGGTTCAACATCCTCAAGAAGACGAAACAAGGGTTCAAAAGGTTCAAGCTCCTTCAAGAAGCTAAAACGAAGGTTCAAAAGTTTCAAGCTCCCTCAAGAAGCTGAAACGAAGGTTCAAAAGGTTCAAACTCCCTCCAGAAGCTAAAACGAAGGTTCAAAAGGTCCAAGCACCCTGAAGAAGCTAAAACGAAGGTTCAGAAGGTTCCACTTCCTCAAGAAGCTGAAACAAGGGTTCAAAAGGTTCAAGCTCCCTCAAGAAGCGAAAATGATGGTTGAAAAAATTCAAGCTCCCTGAAGAAGCTATAACGAAGGTTGAAAATGTTCAAGCTTCCTCAAGAAGCTAAAACGAAGGTTCCGAGGGTTCAACTTCCTCAAAAAGCTAAAATAAGGGTTCAAAAGGTTCAAGCTTCCTCAAGAAGCTGAAACGAAGGTTCAAAAGGTTCAAGCTTCCTCAAGAAGCTAAAACGAAGGTTGAAAATGTTCAAGCTTCCTCAAGAAGCTAAAACGAAGGTTCAGAGGGTTCAAGCTTCCTAGAGAAGCCAAAATAAGGGTTCAAAAGGTTCAAGCTTCCTCAAGAAGCTAAAACGAAGGTTCAAAATGTTCAAGTCCCTCAAGAAGCTGAAACGAAGGTTCAAAAGGTTCAAGCTCCCTCAAGAAGCTAAAAGGAAGGTTCAGAAGGTTTAACTTCCTCAAGAAGCTGAAACAAGGGTTCTAAAGGTTCAAGCTCCCTGAAGAAGCTAAAACAAAGGTTCAAATGGTTCAAGCTCCCTCAAGAAGCTAAAACGATGGTTGAAAATGTTCAAGCTTCCTCAAGAAGGTAAAACGAAGGTTCAGAGGGTTCAAGCTTCCTCATGAAGCCAAAATAAGGTTTCAAAATGTTCAAGCATCGTCAAGAAGCTAAAACGAAGGTTCAGAGGGTTCAAGCTTCCTCGAGAAGCCAAAATAAGGGTTCAAAAGGTTCAAGCTTCCTCAAGAAGCTAAAACGAAGGTTCAAAATGTTCAAGTCCCTCAAGAAGTTGAAACGAAGGTTCAAAAGGTTCAAGCTCCCTCAAGAAGCTAAAAGGAAGGTTCAGAAGGTTCAACTTCCTCAAGAAGCTGAAACAAGGGTTCAAAAAGTTCAAGCTCCCTCAAGAAGCTAAAACAAAGGTTCAAATGGTTCAAGCTCCCTCAAGAAGCTAAAACGAAGGTTGAAAATGTTCAGGCTTCCTCAAGAAGGTAAAGCGAAGGTTCAGAGGGTTCAAGCTTCCTCATGAAGCCAAAATAAGGGTTCAAAAGGTTCAAGTTTCCTCAAGAAGCTAAAACGAAGGTTCAAAATGTTCAAGTCCTCAAGAAGTTGAAACGAAGGTGCAAAAGGTTCAAACTCCCTCCAGAAGTTAAAACGAAGGTTCAAAAGGTTCATGCTCCCTCAAGAAGCTAAAACGAAGGTTCAGAAGGTTCAAGCTTCCTCAAGAAGCCAAAATGAAGGTTCAGAAGGTTTAACTTCCTCAAGAAGCTAAAATAATGTTTCAAAAGGTTCAAGCTTCCTCAAGAATCTAAAACGAAGGTTCAAAAGGTTCAAGCTCCCTCAAGAAGCTAAAACGAAGGTTCAAAAGGTTCAAGCTCCCTCAAGAAGCTAAAACGAAAGTTGAAAATGTTCAAGCTTCCTCAAGAAGCTAAAACGAAGGTTCAGAGGGTTGAAGCTTCCTCAAGAAGCCAAAATAAGGGTTCAAAAGGTTCAAGCTTCCTCAAGAAGCTAAAACGAAGGTTCGAAAGGTTCAAGCTCCCTGAAGAATCTAAAACGAAGGTTGAAAATGTTCAGGCTTCCTCCAGAAGCTAAAACGAAGGTTCCGAGGGTTCAAGCTTCCTCAAGAAGCCAAAACAAGGGTTCAAAAGGTTCAAGCTTTCTCAAGAAGCTAAAGCGAATGTTCAAAATGTTCAAGTCCCTCAAGAGGTTGAAACGAAGGGTTCAAAAGGTTCAAACTCCCTCCAGAAGCTAGAACGAAGGTTCAAAAGGTTCAAGCTCCCTCAAGAAGCTAAAACGAAGGTTCAGAAGGTTCAACCTCCTCAAAAAGCTGAAACAAGGGTCCAAAAGGTTCAAGCTCCCTCAAGAAGCTGAAACGAAGGTTCAAAAGGTTCAAGCTCCTCAATAAGCTAAAATAAGGGTTCAAAAGGTTCAAGCTTACTCAAGAAGCTAAAACGAAGGTTCCGAGGGTTCAAGCTTCCTCAAGAAGCCAAAATAAGGGTTCAAAAGGTTCAAGCTTCCTCAAGAAGCTAAAACGAAGGTTCAAAATGTTCAAGTCCTCAAGAAGTTGAAACGAAGGTTCAAAAGGTTCAAACTCCCTCAAGAAGTTAAAACGAAGGTTCACAAGGTTCAAGCACCCTCAAGAAGCTAAAACAAAGGTTCAAAAGGTTCAAGCACCGTTAAGAAGATAAAACGAAGGTTCAAAAGGTTCAAGCTCCCTCAAGAAGCTAAAATGAAGGTTCTGAAGGTTCAGAAGGTTCAACTTCCTCAAGAAGCTAAAATAAGGGTTCAAAAGGCTCAAGCTTCCTCAAGAAGCTAAAACGAAGGTTCAAAAGGTTTAAGCACCCTCAAGAAGCTAAAACGAAGGTTCAAAAGGTTCAAGCTCCCTCAAGAAGCTAAAACGAAGTTTCAAAATGTTCAAGCTTCCTCAAGAAGCTAAAACGAAGGTTCAGAGGGTTCAAGCTTCCTCAAGAAGCCAAAATAAGGGTTCAAAAGGTTCAAGCTTCCTCAAGAAGCTAAAACGAAGGTTCAAGATGTTCAAGTCCCTCAAGAAGTGGAAACGAAGGTTCCAAAGGTTCAAACTCCCTCCAGAAGCTAAAACGATGGTTCAAAAGGTTCATGCTCCCTCAAGAAGCTAAAACGAAGGTTCAAAATGTTGAAGTCCCTCAAGAAGTTGAAACGAAGGATCAAAAGTTTCAAACTCCCTCCAGAAGCTAAAATGAAAGTTGAAAAGGTTCAAGCTCCCTCAAGACGCTAAAACGAAGGTTCAGAAGGTTCAACTTCCTCAAGAAGCTAAAACAAGGGTTTAAAAGGTTCAAGCTCCCTCAAGAAGCTAAAATGAAGGTTCACAAGGTTCAAGCTCCCTCAGGAACCTAAAATGGACGTTCAAAAGGTTCAAGCTCCCTTAAGAAGCTAAAATGAAGGTTCAGAAGGTTCAACTTCCTCAAGAAGCTAAAACAAGGGTTCAAAAGGTTCAAGCTCCCTCAAGAAGCTAAAACGAAGGTTCAAAAGGTTCAAGCTCTCTCAAAAAGCTAAAACGAAGGTTCAAAAGGTTCAAGGTCGCTCAAGAAGCTAAAACGAAGGTTCAACTTCCTCAAGAAGCTAAAATAGGGGTTCAAAAGGTGGAAGCTTCCTCAAGATGCTAAAACGAAGTTTCAAAAGGTTCAAGCTCCCTCAAGAAGCTAAAACGCTAAAACGAAGGTTGAAAATGTTCAAGCTTCCTCAAGAAGCTACAACGAAGGTTCAGAGGATTCAAGCTTCCTCAAGAAGCCAAAACAGGGGTTCAAATGGTTCAAACTTCCTCAAGAAGCTAAAACGAAGGTTCAAAATGTTGAAGTCCCTCAAGAAGTTGAAACGAATGTTCAAAAGGTACAAACTCCCTCCAGAACCTAAAACGAAGGTTCAAAAGGTTCAAGCTCCCTCAAGAAGCTAAAACGAAGGTTCAGAACGTTCAACTTCCTCAAGAAGCCGAAACAAGGGTTCAAAAGGTTCAAACTCCCTCAAGAAGCTAAAACGAAGGTTCAAAAGGTTCAAGCTCCCTCAAGAAGCTAAAACGATGGTTGAAAATGTTCAAGCTTACTCAAGAAGCTAAAACGAAGGTGAAGAGGGTTCAAGCTTCCTCAAGAAGCAAAAACAAGGGTTCAAAACGTTCAACCTTCCGCAAGAAGCTAGAACGAAGGTTCAAAATGTTCAAGTCCCTCAAGAAGCTGAAACGAAGGTTCAAAAGGTTCAAACTCCCTCCAGAAGCTAAAACGAAGGTTGAAAAGGTCCAAGCTCCCTGAAGAAGCTAAAACGAAGGTTCAGAAGGTTCAACTTCCTCAAGAAGCTGAAACAAGGGTTCAAAAGGTTCAAACTCCCTCAAGAAGCTAAAACGAAGGTTCAAAAGGTTCAAGCTCCCGGAAGAATCTAAAACGAAGGTTAAAAATGTTCAAGCTTCCTCCTGAAGCTAAAACGAAGGTTCCTCGGGTTCAAGCCTCCTCAAGAAGCCAAAACAAGGGTTCAAAAGGTTCAAGCTTTCTCAAGAAGCTAAAACGAAGGTTCAAAATGTTCAAGTCCCTCAAGAAGTTGGAACGAAGGGTTCAAAAGGTTCAAACTCCCTCCAGAAGCTAGAACGACGGTTCAAAAGGTTCAAGCTCCCTCAAGAAGCTAAAACGAAGGTTCAGAAGGTTCAACTTCCTCAAAAATCTGAAACAAGGGTCCAAAAGGTTCAAGTTCCCTCAAGAAGCTAAAACGAAGGTTCAAAAGGTTCAAGCTCCTCAAGAAGCTAAAATAAGGGTTCAAAAGGTTCAAGCGTACTCAAGAAGCTAAAACGAAGGTTCAAAAGGCTCAAGCTTACTCAAGAAGCTCAAACGAAGGTTCAAAAGGTTCAAGCTCTCCCAAGAAGCTAAAACGAACGTTGAAAATGTTCAAGCTTCCTCAAGAAGCTAAAATAAGGGTTCAAAAGGTTCAAGCTTCCTCAAGAAGCTAAAACGAAGGTTAAAAATTTTCAAGTCCCTCAAGAAGTTAAAACGAAGGATCAAAAGGTTCAAACTCCCTCCAGAAGCTAAAACGAAGGTTCAAAAGGTTCAAGCTCCCTCAAGAAGCTAAAACGAAGGTTCAGAAGGTTCAACTTCCTCAAGAAGCTAAAACAAGGGTTTAAAAGGTTCAAGCTCCCTCAAAATGCTAAAACGAAGGTTCAAAATGTTCAAGTCCCTCAAGAAGTTGAAACGAAGGATCAAAAGTTTCAAACTCGCTCCAGAAGCTAAAATGAAGGTTCAAAAGGTTCAAGCTCCCTCAAGAAGCTAAAACGAAGGTTCAGAAGGTTCAACTTCCTCAAGAAGCTAAAACAAGGGTTTAACAGGTTCAAGCTCCCTCAAGAAGCTAAAACGAAGGTTCAAAAGGTTCAAGCTCCGTCAAGAAGCTAACATGAAGGTTAAAAATGTTCAAGCTTCCTCAAGAAGCTAAAACGAAGGTTCAGAGGGTTCAAGCTATGTCAAGAAGCCAAAATAAGGGTTCAAAAGGTTCAAGCTTCCTCAAGAAGCTAAAATGAAGGTTCAAAATGTTCTAGCCCCTCAAGAAGTTGAAACGAAGGTTTAAAAGGTTCAAACTCCCTTAAGAAGCTAAAACGAAGGTTCAGAAGGTTCAACTTCCCCAAGAAGCTGAAACAAGGGTTCAAAAGGTTCAAGCTCCCTCAAGAAGCTAAAACAAAGGTTGAAAATGTTCAAGCTTCCTCAAGAAGCGAAAGCGAAGGTTAAGAGGGTTCAAACTTCCTCAAGAAGCCAAAACAAGGGTTCAAAACGTTCAAGCTTCCTCAAGAAGCTAAAACGAAGGTTCAAAATGTTCAAGATCCCTCAAGAAGCCAAAACGAAGGTTCACAAGGTTCGAGCTCCCTCTAGAAGCTAAAACGAACGTTAAAAATGTGCAAACTTCCTCAAGAAGCTAAAATAAGGGTTCAAAAGGTTCAAATTTCCTCAAGAAGCTTCGAAGGTTCAAACTCCCTCAAGAAGCTAAAACGAAGGTTCAGAAGGTTCAACTCCCTCAAGAAGCTGAAACAAGGGTTCAAAAGGTTCAAGCTCCCTCAAGAAGCTAAAACGAAGGATCAAAAGGTTCAAACTCCCTCCAGAAGCTAAAACGAAGGTTCAAAAGGTTCAAGCTCCATCAAGAAGCTAAAACGAAGGTTCAGAAGGTTCAACTTCCTCAAGAAGCTAAAACAAGGGTTTAAAAGGTTCAAGCTCCCTCAAAAAGCTAAAACGAAGGTTCAAAATGTTCCAGTCCCTCAAGAAGTTGAAACGAAGGATCAAAAGTTTCAAACTCGCTCCAGAAGCTAAAATGAAGGTTCGAAAGGTTCAAGCTCCCTCAAGAAGCTAAAACGAAGGTTCAGAAGGTTCAACTTCCTCAATAAGCTAAAACAAGGGTTTAAAAGGTTCAAGCTCCCTCAAGAAGCTAAAACGAAGGTTCAAAAGGTTCAAGCTCCCTCAAGAAGCTAAAATGAAGGTTCAGAAGGGTCAACTTCCTCAAGACTCTAAAACAAGGGTTCAAAAGGTTCAAGCTCCCTCAAGAAGGTAAAACGATGGTTCAAAAGGTTCAAGCTCCCTCAAAAAGCTAAAATGAAGGTTCAAAAGGTTCAAGCTCTCTCAAGAAGCTAAAACGAAGGTTCAAAAGGTTCGAGCTCCCTCAAGAAGCTAAAACGATGGTTCAAAAGGTTCCAGCTCCCTCAAGAAGCTAAAACGAAGGTTCAAAAGGTTGAAGCTCCCTCAAGAAGCTAAAATGAAGGTTCAACTTCCTCAAGAAGCTAAAATAGGGGTTCAAAAGGTTGAAGCTTCCTCAAGATGCTAAAACGAAGGTTCAAAAGGTTCAAGCTCCCTCAAGAAGCTAAAACGAAGGTTCAAAAGGTTCAAGCTCCCTCAAGAAGCTAAAATGAAGGTTGAAAATGTTCAAACTTCCTCAAGAAGCTACAACGAAGGTTCAGAGGATTGAAGCTTCCTCAAGAAGCCAAAACAAGGGTTCAAATGATTCAAGCTTCCTCAAGAAGCTAAAACGAAGGTTCAAAATGTTGAAGTCCCTCAAGAAGTTGAAATGAATGTTCAAAAGGTTCAAACTCCCTCCAGAACCTAAAACGAAGGTTCAAAAGGTTCAAGCTCCCTCAAGAAGCTAAAACGAAGGTTCAGAAGGTTCAACTTCCTCAAGAAGCCGAAACAAGGGTTCAAAAGGTTCAAACTCCCTCAAGAAGCTAGAACGAAGGTTCAAAAGGTTCAGGCTCCCTCAAGAAGCTAAAACGAAGGTTGAAAATGTTCAAGCTTACTCAAGAAGCTAAAACGAAGGTTAAGAGGGTTCAAGCTTTGTGGAGTCTGTTTGTATCTTTGCCCATATATCTACCCCTAGTTTCCATCTATTATTTCTGATGGTAGGGGTTACTTGGGGATAAATGATATATGGGCAAAATTGGGTTTCTGTTCTTTTCCTGTTTGTTCTCCCGCTCTTACGGGTTTGGGTTTGGTTGGTTGGTCTTGTTGGGCGTGCCTGGGGTATGCCCCTTGTAAACTTGTATATTTCATTGTCTTTAATTTATGACTTACTCACCCAAAAAAAAAAAAACTTCCTCAAGAAGCTGAAACAAGGGTTCAAAAGGTTCAAACTCCCTCAAGAAGCTAAAACGAAGGTTCAAAAGGTTCAAACTCCCTCAAGAATCTAAAACGAAGGTTGAAAATGTTCAAGCTTCCTCCAGAAGCTAAAACGAAGGTTCTGAGGGTTCAAGCTTCCTCAAGAAGCCAAAACAAGGGTTCAAAAGGTTCAAGCTTTCTCAAGAAGCTAAAACGAATGTTCAAAATGTTCAAGTCCCTCAAGAAGTTGAACCGAAGGGTTCAAAAGGTTCAAACTCCCTCCAGAAGCTATAACGAAGGTTCAAAAGGTTCAAGCTCCCACAAGAAGCTAAAACGAAGATTCAGAAGGTTCAACATCCTCAAAAAGCTGAAACAAGCGTCCAAAAGGTTCAAGCTCCCTCAAGAAGCTAAAACGAAGGTTCAAAAGGTTCAAGCTCCTCAAGAAGATAAAATAAGGGTTCAAAAGGTTCAAGCTTACTCAAGAAGCTAAAACGAAGGTTCAAAAGGCGCAAGCTTACTCAAGAAGCTAAAACGAAGGTTCAAAAGGTTCAAGCTCTCTCAAGAAGCTAAAACGAACGTTGAAAATGTTCAAGCTTCCTCAAGAAGCTAAAATAAGGGTTCAAAAGGTTCAAGCTTCCTCAAGAAGCTAAAACGAAGGTTCAAAATTTTCAAGTCCCTCAAGAAGTTGAAACGAAGGATCAAATGGTTCAAACTCCCTCCAGAAGCTAAAACGAAGGTTCAAAAGGTTCAAGCTCCCTCAAGAAGCTTAAACGAAGGTTCAAAAGGTTCAAGCTCCCTCAAGAAGCTTAAACGAAGGTTCAAAAGGTTCAAGCTCCCTCAAGAAGCTAAAACAAAGGTTCAGAAGGTTCAACTTCCTCAAGAAGCTAAAACAAGGGTTCAAAAGGTTCAAGCTCTCTCAAGAAGCTAAAATGAAGGTTCAAAAGGTTCAAGCTCCCTCAAAAAGCTAAAATGAAGGTTCAAAAGCTCACTCAAGAAGCTAAAACGAAGGTTCAAAAGGTTCATGATCCTTCAAGAAGCAAAAGCGAAGGTTCAAAAGGTTCAAGCTCCCTCAGAGGATTCAAGCTTCCTCAAGAAGCCAAAACAAGGGTTCGAAAGGTTCAAGCTTCCTCAAGAAGCTAAAACGAATGTTCAAAATGTTGAAGTCCCTCAAGAAGTTGAAACGAATGTTCAAAAGGTTCAAACTCCCTCCAGAAGATAAAACGAAGGTTCAAAAGGTTCAAACTCCCTCCAGAAGCTAGAACGAAGGTTCAAAAGGTTCAAGCTCCCTCAAGAAGCTAAAACGAAGGTTCAGAAGGTTCAACTTCCCCAAAAAGCTGAAATAAAGGTTCAAAAGGTTCAAGCTCCCTCAAGAAGCTAAAACGAAGGTTCAGAAGGTTCAACTTCCTCAAGAAGCTAAAACAAGGGTTCAAAAGGTTCAAGCTCTCTCAAGAAGCTAAAATGAAGGTTCAAAAGGTTCAAGCTCCCTCAAAAAGCTAAAACGAAGGTTCAAAAGGTTCAAGCTCCTTCAATAAGCTAAAGCGAAGGTTCAAAAGGTTCAAGCTCACTCAAGAAGCTAAAACGAAGGTTTAAAAGGTTCAAGCTCCCTCAAGAAGCTAAAACGAAGGTTGAAAATGTTCAAGCTTCCTCAAGAAGTTAAAACGAAGGTTCAGAGGATTCAAGGTTCAAGCCAAAATAAGGGTTCAAAAGGTTCAAGCTCCCTCAAGAAGCTAAAACGAAGGTATAAAATGTTCAAGCTTCCTCAAGAAGCTGAAACGAAGGTTCATAGGGTTGAAGCTTCCTCAAGAAGCCAAAATAAGGGTTCAAAAGGTTCAAGCTTCCACAAGAAGCTAAAACGAAGGTTCAAGATGTTCAAGTCCCTCAAGAAGTTGAAACGAAGGTTCAAAAGGTTCAAACTCCCCCCAGAAGCTAAAACGAAGGTTCAAAAGGTTCAAGCTCCCTCAAGAAGCTAAAACGAAGGATCAGAAGGTTCAACTTTCTCAAGAAACTGAAACATGGGTTCAAAAGGTTCAAACTCCCTCAAGAAGCTATAAAGAAGGCTCAGAAGGTTCAATATCCTCAAGAAGACGAAGGATCAAAAGGTTCAAACTCCCTCCAGAAGCTAAAACGAAGGTTCAAAAGGTTCAAGCTCCCTCAAGAAGCTAAAACGAAGGTTCAGAAGGTTCAACTTCCTCAAGAAGCTAAAACAAGGGTTTAAAAGGTTCAAGCTCCCTCAAAATGCTAAAACGAAGGTTCAAAATGTTCAAGTCCCTCAAGAAGTTGAAACGAAGGATCAAAAGTTTCAAAACTCGCTCCAGAAGCTAAAATGAAGGTTCAAAAGGTTCAAGCTCCCTCAAGAAGCTAAAACGAAGGTTCAGAAGGTTCAACTTCCTCAAGAAGCTAAAACAAGGGTTTAACAGATTCAAGCTCCCTCAAGAAGCTAAAACGAAGGTTCAAAAGGTTCAAGCTCCGTCAAGAAGCTAACATGAAGGTTAAAAATGTTCAAGCTTCCTCAAGAAGCTAAAACGAAGGTTCAGAGGGTTCAAGCTATGTCAAGAAGCCAAAATAAGGGTTCAAAAGGTTCAAGCTTCCTCAAGAAGCTAAAATGAAGGTTCAAAATGTTCTAGCCCCTCAAGAAGTTGAAACGAAGGTTTAAAAGGTTCAAACTCCCTTAAGAAGCTAAAACGAAGGTTCAGAAGGTTCAACTTCCCCAAGAAGCTGAAACAAGGGTTCAAAAGGTTCAAGCTCCCTCAAGAAGCTAAAACAAAGGTTGAAAATGTTCAAGCTTCCTCAAGAAGCTAAAACGAAGGTTAAGAGGGTTCAAACTTCCTCAAGAAGCCAAAACAAGGGTTCAAAACGTTCAAGCTTCCTCAAGAAGCTAAAACGAAGGTTCAAAAGGTTCAAGATCCCTCAAGAAGCCAAAACGAAGGTTCACAAGGTTCGAGCTCCCTCTAGAAGCTAAAACGAACGTTAAAAATGTGCAAACTTCCTCAAGAAGCTAAAATAAGGGTTCAAAAGGTTCAAATTTCCTCAAGAAGCTTCGAAGGTTCAAACTCCCTCAAGAAGCTAAAACGAAGGTTCAGAAGGTTCAACTCCCTCAAGAAGCTGAAACAAGGGTTCAAAAGGTTCAAGCTCCCTCAAGAAGCTAAAACGAAGGATCAAAAGGTTCAAACTCCCTCCAGAAGCTAAAACGAAGGTTCAAAAGGTTCAAGCTCCATCAAGAAGCTAAAACGAAGGTTCAGAAGGTTCAGCTTCCTCAAGAAGCTAAAACAAGGGTTTAAAAGGTTCAAGCTCCCTCAAAAAGCTAAAACGAAGGTTCAAAATGTTCCAGTCCCTCAAGAAGTTGAAACGAAGGATCAAAAATTTCAAACTCGCTCCAGAAGCTAAAATGAAGGTTCGAAAGGTTCAAGCTCCCTCAAGAAGCTAAAACGAAGGTTCAGAAGGTTCAACTTCCTCAATAAGCTAAAACAAGGGTTTAAAAGGTTCAAGCTCCCTCAAGAAGCTAAAACGAAGGTTCAAAAGGTTCAAGCTCCCTCAAGAAGCTAAAATGAAGGTTCAGAAGGGTCAACTTCCTCAAGACTCTAAAACAAGGGTTCAAAAGGTTCAAGCTCCCTCAAGAAGGTAAAACGATGGTTCAAAAGGTTCAAGCTCCCTCAAAAAGCTAAAATGAAGGTTCAAAAGGTTCAAGCTCTCTCAAGAAGCTAAAACGAAGGTTCAAAAGGTTCGAGCTCCCTCAAGAAGCTAAAACGATGGTTCAAAAGGTTCCAGCTCCCTCAAGAAGCTAAAACGAAGGTTCAAAAGGTTGAAGCTCCCTCAAGAAGCTAAAATGAAGGTTCAACTTCCTCAAGAAGCTAAAATGGGGGTTCAAAAGGTTGAAGCTTCCTCAAGATGCTAAAACGAAGGTTCAAAAGGTTCAAGCTCCCTCAAGAAGCTAAAACGAAGGTTCAAAAGGTTCAAGCTCCCTCAAGAAGCTAAAATGAAGGTTGAAAATGTTCAAGCTTCCTCAAGAAGCTACAACGAAGGTTCAGAGGATTGAAGCTTCCTCAAGAAGCCAAAACAAGGGTTCAAATGATTCAAGCTTCCTCAAGAAGCTAAAACGAAGGTTCAAAATGTTGAAGTCCCTCAAGAAGTTGAAATGAATGTTCAAAAGGTTCAAACTCCCTCCAGAACCTAAAACGAAGGTTCAAAAGGTTCAAGCTCCCTCAAGAAGCTAAAACGAAGGTTCAGAAGGTTCAACTTCCTCAAGAAGCCGAAACAAGGGTTCAAAAGGTTCAAACTCCCTCAAGAAGCTAGAACGAAGGTTCAAAAGGTTCAGGCTCCCTCAAGAAGCTAAAACGAAGGTTGAAAATGTTCAAGCTTACTCAAGAAGCTAAAATGAAGGTTAAGAGGGTTCAAGCTTGCTCAAGAAGCCAAAACAAGGGTTCAAAACGTTCAACCTTCCGCAAGAAGCTAAAACGAAGGTTCAAAATGTTCAAGTCCCTCAAGAAGCTGAAACGAAGGTTCAAAAGGTTCAAACTCCCTCCTGAAGCTAAAACGAAGGTTGAAAAGGTCCAAGCTCCCTGAAGAAGCTAAAACGAAGGTTCAGAAGGTTCAACTTCCTCAAGAAGGTTTGTGATCTACCAAGGTAGGGACTGGGGGATGTGATGATTGATCTCAGGAGTTTATTGACTGTGTATGGATTTGTTGCTGAGGGGCTACTGTCTGTTTACTTCAACTCCCAAGACCAGTGATGATGGTGACTAATCTTGCTTACTTCATGTGACTTTGTCTGGATCTCTCATGGGATAGATTTTTTCCTCTGTCATTGCTTTAGTGAAGTGGCTAGGATGTCACGGCAGTGAGGAGTGGGATGCTTATTGGGTTCTATGTGCTGTATCTGTGGTAGAGACTGGGGGCTTGTGGGAGAGGTCATCTGTTTATTAAGCTTGTGGGTTGTTGTTTTGTGTGTTTTGCTTGTTGTTTCTCAGCTTTGTGGAGTCTGTTTGTATCTTTGCCCATATATCTACCCCTAGTTTCCATCTATTATTTCTGATGGTAGGGGTTACTTGGGGATAAATGATATATGGGCAAAATTGGGTTTCTGTTCTTTTTCTGTTTGTTCTCCCGCTCTTACGGGTTTGGGTTTGGTTGGTTGGTCTTGTTGGGCGTGCCTGGGGTATGCCCCTTGTAAACTTGTATATTTCATTGTCTTTAATTTATGACTTACTCACCCAAAAAAAAAAAAACTTCCTCAAGAAGCTGAAACAAGGGTTCAAAAGGTTCAAACTCCCTCAAGAAGCTAAAACGAAGGTTCAAAAGGTTCAAACTCCCTCAAGAATCTAAAACGAAGGTTGAAAATGTTCAAGCTTCCTCCAGAAGCTAAAACGAAGGTTCTGAGGGTTCAAGCTTCCACAAGAAGCCAAAACAAGGGTTCAAAAGGTTCAAGCTTTCTCAAGAAGCTAAAACGAATGTTCAAAATGTTCAAGTCCCTCAAGAAGTTGAACCGAAGGGTTCAAAAGGTTCAAACTCCCTCCAGAAGCTAGAACGAAGGTTCAAAAGGTTCAAGCTCCCACAAGAAGCTAAAACGAAGATTCAGAAGGTTCAACATCCTCAAAAAGCTGAAACAAGCGTCCAAAAGGTTCAAGCTCCCTCAAGAAGCTAAAACGAAGGTTCAAAAGGTTCAAGCTCCTCAAGAAGATAAAATAAGGGTTCAAAAGGTTCAAGCTTAATCAAGAAGCTAAAACGAAGGTTCAAAAGGCGCAAGCTTACTCAAGAAGCTAAAACGAAGGTTCAAAAGGTTCAAGCTCTCTCAAGAAGCTAAAACGAACGTTGAAAATGTTCAAGCTTCCTCAAGAAGCTAAAATAAGGGTTCAAAAGGTTCAAGCTTCCTCAAGAAGCTAAAACGAAGGTTCAAAATTTTCAAGTCCCTCAAGAAGTTGAAACGAAGGATCAAATGGTTCAAACTCCCTCCAGAAGCTAAAACGAAGGTTCAAAAGGTTCAAGCTCCCTCAAGAAGCTTAAACGAAGGTTCAAAAGGTTCAAGCTCCCTCAAGAAGCTTAAACGAAGGTTCAAAAGGTTCAAGCTCCCTCAAGAAGCTAAAACAAAGGTTCAGAAGGTTCAACTTCCTCAAGAAGCTAAAACAAGGGTTCAAAAGGTTCAAGCTCTCTCAAGAAGCTAAAATGAAGGTTCAAAAGGTTCAAGCTCCCTCAAAAAGCTAAAATGAAGGTTCAAAAGGTTCAAGCTCACTCAAGAAGCTAAAACGAAGGTTCAAAAGGTTCATGATCCTTCAAGAAGCAAAAGCGAAGGTTCAAAAGGTTCAAGCTCCCTCAGAGGATTCAAGCTTCCTCAAGAAGCCAAAACAAGGGTTCGAAAGGTTCAAGCTTCCTCAAGAAGCTAAAACGAATGTTCAAAATGTTGAAGTCCCTCAAGAAGTTGAAACGAATGTTCAAAAGGTTCAAACTCCCTCCAGAAGATAAAACGAAGGTTCAAAAGGTTCAAACTCCCTCCAGAAGCTAGAACGAAGGTTCAAAAGGTTCAAGCTCCCTCAAGAAGCTAAAATGAAGGTTTAGAAGGTTCAACTTCCTCAAAAAGCTGAAATAAAGGTTCAAAAGGTTCAAGCTCCCTCAAGAAGCTAAAACGAAGGTTCAGAAGGTTCAACTTCCTCAAGAAGCTAAAACAAGGGTTCAAAAGGTTCAAGCTCTCTCAAGAAGCTAAAATGAAGGTTCAAAAGGTTCAAGCTCCCTCAAAAAGCTAAAACGAAGGTTCAAAAGGTTCAAGCTCCTTCAATAAGCTAAAGCGAAGGTTCAAAAGGTTCAAGCTCACTCAAGAAGCTAAAACGAAGGTTTAAAAGGTTCAAGCTCCCTCAAGAAGCTAAAACGAAGGTTGAAAATGTTCAAGCTTCCTCAAGAAGTTAAAACGAAGGTTCAGAGGATTCAAGGTTCAAGCCAAAATAAGGGTTCAAAAGGTTCAAAAGGTTCAAGCTCCCTCAAGAAGCTAAAACGAAGGTTGAAAATGTTCAAGCTTCCTCAAGAAGCTGAAACGAAGGTTCATAGGGTTGAAGCTTCCTCAAGAAGCCAAAATAAGGGTTCAAAAGGTTCAAGCTTCCACAAGAAGCTAAAACGAAGGTTCAAGATGTTCAAGTCCCTCAAGAAGTTGAAACGAAGGTTCAAAAGGTTCAAACTCCCCCCAGAAGCTAAAACGAAGGTTCAAAAGGTTCAAGCTCCCTCAAGAAGCTAAAACGAAGGATCAGAAGGTTCAACTTTCTCAAGAAACTGAAACATGGGTTCAAAAGGTTCAAACTCCCTCAAGAAGCTATAAAGAAGGTTCAGAAGGTTCAACATCCTCAAGAAGACGAAACAAGGGTTCAAAAGGTTCAAGCTCCCTCAAGAAGCTAAAACAAAGGTTCAAAAGGTTCAAACTCCCTCAAGAAACTAAAACGAAGGTTCAGAAGGTTCAACATCCTCAAGAAGACGAAACAAGGGTTCAAAAGGTTCAAGCTCCTTCAAGAAGCTAAAACGAAGGTTCAAAAGTTTCAAGCTCCCTCAAGAAGCTGAAACGAAGGTTCAAAAGGTTCAAACTCCCTCCAGAAGCTAAAACGAAGGTTCAAAAGGTCCAAACACCCTGAAGAAGCTAAAACGAAGGTTCAGAAGGTTCCACTTCCTCAAGAAGCTGAAACAAGGGTTCAAAAGGTTCAAGCTCCCTCAAGAAGCGAAAATGATGGTTGAAAAAATTCAAGCTCCCTGAAGAAGCTATAACGAAGGTTGAAAATGTTCAAGCTTCCTCAAGAAGCTAAAACGAAGGTTCCGAGGGTTCAACTTCTTCAAAAAGCTAAAGTAAGGGTTCAAAAGGTTCAACTTCCTCAAGAAGCTGAAACAAGGGTTCTAAAGGTTCAAGCTCCCTGAAGAAGCTAAAACAAAGGTTCAAATGGTTCAAGCTCCCTCAAGAAGCTAAAACGATGGTTGAAAATGTTCAAGCTTCCTCAAGAAGGTAAAACGAAGGTTCAGAGGGTTCAAGCTTCCTCATGAAGCCAAAATAAGGTTTCAAAATGTTCAAGCATCGTCAAGAAGCTAAAACGAAGGTTCAGAGGGTTCAAGCTTCCTCGAGAAGCCAAAATAAGGGTTCAAAAGGTTCAAGCTTCCTCAAGAAGCTAAAACGAAGGTTCAAAATGTTCAAGTCCCTCAAGAAGTTGAAACGAAGGTTCAAAAGGTTCAAGCTCCCTCAAGAAGCTAAAAGGAAGGTTCAGAAGGTTCAACTTCCTCAAGAAGCTGAAACAAGGGTTCAAAAAGTTCAGCCTCCCTCAAGAAGCTAAAACAAAGGTTCAAATGGTTCAAGCTCCCTCAAGAAGCTAAAACGAAGGTTGAAAATGTTCAGGCTTCCTCAAGAAGGTAAAGCGAAGGTTCAGAGGGTTCAAGCTTCCTCATGAAGCCAAAATAAGGGTTCAAAAGGTTCAAGTTTCCTCAAGAAGCTAAAACGAAGGTTCAAAATGTTCAAGTCCTCAAGAAGTTGAAACGAAGGTGCAAAAGGTTCAAACTCCCTCCAGAAGTTAAAACGAAGGTTCAAAAGGTTCATGCTCCCTCAAGAAGCCAAAACGAAGGTTCAGAAGGTTCAAGCTTCCTCAAGAAGCCAAAATGAAGGTTCAGAAGGTTTAACTTCCTCAAGAAGCTAAAATAATGTTTCAAAAGGTTCAAGCTTCCTCAAGAAGCTAAAACGAAGGTTCAAAAGGTTCAAGCTCCCTCAAGAAGCAAAAACGAAGGTTCAAAAGGTTCAAGCTCCCTCAAGAAGCTAAAACGAAGGTTGAAAATGTTCAAGCTTCCTCAAGAAGCTAAAACGAAGGTTCAGAGGGTTGAAGCTTCCTCAAGAAGCCAAAATAAGGGTTCAAAAGGTTCAAGCTTCCTCAAGAAGCTAAAACGAAGGTTCAAGATGTTCAAGTCCCTCAAGAAGTTGAAACGAAGGTTCAAAAGGTTCAAACTCCCTCCAAAAGCTAAAACGAAGGTTCAAAAGGTTCAAGCTCCCTCAAAAAGGTAAAACGAAGGTTCAGAAGGTTCAACTTCCTCAAGAAGCTGAAACAAGGGTTCAAAAGGTTCAAGCTCCCTCAAGAAGCTAAAACAAAGGTTCAAAAGGTTCATGCTCCCTCGAGAAGCTAAAACGAAAGTTCAGAAGGTTCAACATCCTCAAGAAGACGAAACAAGGGTTCAAAAGGTTCAAGCTCCCGCAAGAAGCTAAAACCAAGGCTCAAAAGGTTCAAGCTCCCGCAAGAAGCTAAAACGAAGGTTCAGAAGGTTCAACATCCTCAAGAAGACGAAACAAGGGTTCAAAAGGTTCAAGCTCCCCCAAGAAGCTAAAACGAAGGTTCAAAAGGTTCAAGCTCCCTCAAGAATCTGAAACGAAGGTTCAAAAGGTTCAAACTCCCTCCAGAAGCTAAAACGAAGGTTCAAAAGGTCCAAGCACCCTGAAGAAGCTAAAACGAAGGTTCAGAAGGATCCACTTCCTCATGAAGCTGAAAAAGGGGTTAAAAGGTTCAAGCTCCCTCAAGAATCTGAAACGAAGGTTCAAAAGGTTCAAACTCCCTCCAGAAGCTAAAACGATGGTTCAAAAGGTCCAAGCTCCCTGAAGAAGCTAAAACGAAGGTTCAGAAGGTTCCACTTCCTCAAGAAGCTGAAACAAGGGTTCAAAAGGTTCAAGCTCCCTCAAGAAGTTAAAACGAACGTTAAAAATGTTCAAGTTTCCTCAAGAAGCTAAAATAAGGGTTCAAAAGGTTCAAACTTCCTCAAGAAGCTTCGAAGGTTCAAAATGTTCAAGTCCCTCAAGAAGTTGAAACGAAGGATCAAAAGGTTCAAACTCCCTCCAGAAGCTAAAACGAAGGTTCAAAAGGTTCAAGCTCCCTCAAGAAGCTAAAACGAAGGTTCAGAAGGTTCAACTTCCTCAAGAAGCTAAAACAAAGGTTCCGAAGGTTCAACTTCCTCAAGAAGCTGAAACAAGGGTTCAAAAGGTACAAGCTCCCTCAAGAAGCTAAAACAAAGGTTCAAAAGGCTCAAGCTCCCTCAAGAAGCTAAAACGAAGGTTGAAAATGTTCAAGCTTCCTCAAGAAGCTAAAACGAAGGTTAAGAGGGTTCAAGCTTCCTCAAAAAGCCAAAACAAGGGTTCAAAACGTTCAAGCTTCCTCAAGAAGCTAAAACGAAGGTTCAAAATGTTCAAGTCCCTCAAGAAGTTGAAACGAAGGATCAAAAGTTTCAAACTCGCTCCAGAAGTTAAAATGAAGGTTCAAAAGGTTCAAGCTCCCTCAAGAAGCTAAAACGAAGGTTCAGAAGGTTCAACTTCCTCAAGAAGCTAAAACAAGGGTTTAAAAGGTTCAAGCTCCCTCAAGAAGCTAAAACGAAGGTTCAAAAGGTTCAAGCTCCCTCAAGAAGCTAAAACGAAGGTTCAAAAGGATCAAGCTCCCTCCAGAAGCTAAAAGGAAGGTTCAGAAGGTTCAACTTTCTCAAGACTCTAAAACAAGGGTTCAAAAGGTTCAAGCTCCCTCAAGAAGCTAAAACGAAGGTTCAAAAGGTTCAAGCTCCCTCAAAAAGCTAAAACGAAGGTTCAAAAGGTTCAAGCTCTGTCAAGAAGCTAACACGAAGGTTCAAAAGGTTCGAGCTCCCTCAGGAAGCTAAAACGAAGGTTCAAAAGGTTCCGGCTCCCTCAAGAAGCTAAAACGAAGGTTCAAAAGGTTGGAGCTCCCTCAAGAAGCGAAAACGAAGGTTCAACTTCCTCAAGAAGCTAAAATAGGATTTCAAAAGGTTGAAGCTTCCTCAAGATGCTAAAACGAAGGTTCAAAAGGTTCAAGCACCCTCAAGAAGCTAAAACGAAGGTTCAAAAGGTTCAAGCTCCCTCAAGAAGCTAAAAGGAAGGTTCAAAAGGTTCAACTTCCTCAAGAAGCTAAAATAAGGGTTCAAAAGGTTCAAGCTTCCTCAAGAAGCTAAAACGAAGGTTCAAAAGGTTCAAGCTCCCTCGAGAAGCTAAAACGAAGGTTCAAAAGGTTCAAGCTCCCTCAAGAAGGTAAAACGAAGGTTGAAAATGTTCAAGCTTCCTCAAGAAGCTAAAACGAAGGTTCAGAGGGTTGAAGCTTCCTCAAGAAGCCAAAATAAGTGTTCAAAAGGTTCAAGCTTCCTCAAGAAGCTAAAACGAAGGTTCAAGATGTTCAAGTCCCTCAAGAAGTTGAAACGAAGGTTCAAAAGGTTCAAACTCCCTCCAGAAGCTAAAACGAAGGTTCAAAAGATTCAAGCTCCCTCAAGAAGCTAAAACGAAGGTTCAGAAAGTTCAACTTCCTCAAGAAACTAAAACAAGGGTTCAAAAGGTTCAAACTCCCTCAAGAAGCTAAAACGAAGGTTCAGAAGGTTCAACATCCTCAAGAAGACGAAACAAGGGTTCAAAAGGTTCAAGCTCCCTCAAGAAGCTAAAACAAAGGTTCAAAAGGTTCACGCTCCCTCAAGAAACTAAAACAAAGGTTCAGAAGGTTCAACATCCTGAAGAAGACGAAACAAGGGTTCAAAAGGTTCAAGCTCCTTGAAGAAGCTAAAACGAAGGTTCAAAAGTTTCAAGCTCCCTCAAGAAGCTGAAACGAAGTTTCAAAAGGTTCAAACTCCCTCCAGAAGCTAAAACGAAGGTTCAAAAGGTCCAAGCACCCTGAAGAAACTAAAACGAAGGTTCAGAAGGTTCCACTTCCTCAAGAAGCTGAAACAAGGGTTCAAAAGGTTCAAGCTCCCTCAAGAAGTTAAAACGAACGTTAAAAATGTTCAAGTTTCCTCAAGAAGCTAAAATAAGGGTTCAAAAGGTTCAAACTTCCTCAAGAAGCTTCGAAGGTTCAAAATGTTCAAGTCCCTCAAGAAGTTGAAACGAAGGATCAAAAGGTTCAAACTCCCTCCAGAAGCTAAAACGAAGGTTCAAAAGGTTCAAGCTCCCTCAAGAAGCTAAAACGAAGGTTCAGAAGGTTCAACTTCCTCAAGAAGCTAAAACAAAGGTTCCGAAGGTTCAACTTCCTCAAGAAGCTGAAACAATGGTTCAAAAGGTTCAAGCTCCTTCAAGAAGCTAAAACAAAGGTTCAAAAGGCTCAAGCTCCCTCAAGAAGCTAAAACGAAGGTTGAAAATGTTCAAGCTTCCTCAAGAAGCTAAAACGAAGGTTAAGAGGGTTCAAGCTTCCTCAAAAAGCCAAAACAAGGGTTCAAAACGTTCAAGCTTCCTCAAGAAGCTAAAACGAAGGTTCAAAATGTTCAAGTCCCTCAAGAAGTTGAAACGAAGGATCAAAAGTTTCAAACTCGCTCCAGAAGTTAAAATGAAGGTTCAAAAGGTTCAAGCTCCCTCAAGAAGCTAAAACGAAGGTTCAGAAGGTTCAACTACCTCAAGAAGCTAAAACAAGGGTTTAAAAGGTTCAAGCTCCCTCAAGAAGCTAAAACGAAGGTTCAAAAGGTTCAAGCTCTGTCAAGAAGCTAACACGAAGGTTCAAAAGGTTCGGGCTCCCTCAGGAAGCTAAAACGAAGGTTCAAAAGGTTCCGGCACCCTCAAGAAGCTAAAACGAAGGTTCAACTTCCTCAAGAAGCTAAAATAGGATTTCAAAAGGTTGAAGCTTCCTCAAGATGCTAAAACGAAGGTTCAAAAGGTTCAAGCACCCTCAAGAAGCTAAAACGAAGGTTCAAAAGGTTCAAACTCCCTCAAGAAGCTAAAAGGAAGGTTCAAAAGGTTCAACTTCGTCAAGAAGCTAAAATAAGGGTTCAAAAGGTTCAAGCTTCCTCAAGAAGCTAAAACGAAGGTTCAAAAGGTTCAAGCTCCCTCAAGAAGCTAAAACGAAGGTTCAAAAGGTTCAAGCTCCCTCAAGAAGGTAAAACGAAGGTTGAAAATGTTCAAGCTTCCTCAAGAAGCTAAAACGAAGGTTCAGAGGGTTGAAGCTTCCTCACGAAGCCAAAATAAGTGTTCAAAAGGTTCAAGCTTCCTCAAGAAGCTAAAACGAAGGTTCAAGATGTTCAAGTCCCTCAAGAAGTTGAAACGAAGGTTCAAAAGGTTCAAACTCCCTCCAGAAGCTAAAACGAAGGTTCAAAAGATTCAAGCTCCCTCAAGAAGCTAAAACGAAGGTTCAGAAGGTTCAACTTCCTCAAGAAACTAAAACAAAGGTTCAAAAGGTTCAAACTCCCTCAAGAAGCTAAAACGAAGGTTCAGAAGGTTCAACATCCTCAAGAAGACGAAACAAGGGTTCAAAAGGTTCAAGCTCCCTCAAGAAGCTAAAACAAAGGTTCAAAAGGTTCACGCTCCCTCAAGAAACTAAAACGAAGGTTCAGAAGGTTCAACATCCTGAAGAAGACGAAACAAGGGTTCAAAAGGTTCAAGCTCCTTGAAGAAGCTAAAACGAAGGTTCAAAAGTTTCAAGCTCCCTCAAGAAGCTGAAACGAAGGTTCAAAAGGTTCAAACTCCCTCCAGAAGCTAAAACGAAGGTTCAAAAGGTCCAAGCACCCTGAAGAAGCTAAAACGAAGGTTCAGAAGGTTCCACTTCCTCAAGAAGCTGAAACAAGGGTTCAAAAGGTTCTAGCTCCCTCAAGAAGTTAAAACGAACATTAAAAATGTGCAAGTTTCCTCAAGAAGCTAAAATAAGGGTTCAAAAGGTTCAAACTTCCTCAAGAAGGTTCGAAGGTTCAAAATGTTCAAGTCCCTCAAGAAGTTGAAACGAAGGAGCAAAAGGTTCAAACTCCCTCCAGAAGCTAAAACGAAGGTTCAAAAGGTTCAAGCTCCCTCAAGAAGCTAAAACGAAGGTTCAGAAGGTTCAACTTCCTCAAGAAGCTAAAACAAAGGTTCCGAAGGTTCAACTTACTCAAGAAGCTGAAACAAGGGTTCAAAAGGTTCAAGCTCCCTCAAGAAGCTAAAACAAAGGTTCAAAAGGCTCAAGCTCCCTCAAGAAGCTAAAACGAAGGTTGAAAATGTTCAAGCTTCCTCAAGAAGCTAAAACGAAGGTTAAGAGGGTTCAAGCTTCCTCAAAAAGCCAAAACAATGGTTCAAAACGTTCAAGCTTCCTCAAGAAGCTAAAACGAAGGTTCAAAATGTTCAAGTCCCTCAAGAAGTTGAAACGAAGGATCAAACGTTTCAAACTCGCTCCAGAAGTTAAAATGAAGGTTCAAAAGGTTCAATCTCCCTCAAGAAGCTAAAACGAAGGTTCAGAAGGTTCAACTTCCTCAAGAAGCTAAAACAAGGGTTTAAAAGGTTCAAGCTCCCTCAAGAAGCTAAAACGAAGGTTCAAAAGGTTCAATCTCCCTCAAGAAGCTAAAACGAAGGTTCAAAAGGATCAAGCTCCCTCCAGAAGCTAAAATGAAGGTTCAGAAGGTTCCACTTTCTCAAGACTCTAAAACAAGGGTTCAAAAGGTTCAAGCTCCCTCAAGAAGCTAAAACGAAGGTTCAAAAGTTTCAAGCTCCCTCAAGAAGCTAAAAGGAAGGTTCAGAAGGTTCAACTTTCTCAAGACTCTAAAACAAGGGTTCAAAAGGTTCAAGCTCCCTCAAGAAGCTAAAACGAAGGTTCAAAAGGTTCAAGCTCCCTCAAAAAGCTAAAACGAAGGTTCAAAAGGTTCAAGCTCTGTCAAGAAGCTAACACGAAGGTTCAAAAGGTTCGAGCTCCCTCAGGAAGCTAAAACGAAGGTTCAAAAGGTTCCGGCTCCCTCAAGAAGCTAAAACGAAGGTTCAAAAGGTTGGAGCTCCCTCAAGAAGCGAAAACGAAGGTTCAACTTCCTCAAGAAGCTAAAATAGGATTTCAAAAGGTTGAAGCTTCCTCAAGATGCTAAAACGAAGGTTCAAAAGGTTCAAGCACCCTCAAGAAGCTAAAACGAAGGTTCAAAAGGTTCAAGCTCCCTCAAGAAGCTAAAAGGAAGGTTCAAAAGGTTCAACTTCCTCAAGAAGCTAAAATAAGGGTTCAAAAGGTTCAAGCTTCCTCAAGAAGCTAAAACGAAGGTTCAAAAGGTTCAAGCTCCCTCAAGAAGCTAAAACGAAGGTTCAAAAGGTTCAAGCTCCCTCAAGAAGGTAAAACGAAGGTTGAAAATGTTCAAGCTTCCTCAAGAAGCTAAAACGAAGGTTCAGAGGGTTGAAGCTTCCTCAAGAAGCCAAAATAAGTGTTCAAAAGGTTCAAGCTTCCTCAAGAAGCTAAAACGAAGGTTCAAGATGTTCAAGTCCCTCAAGAAGTTGAAACGAAGGTTCAAAAGGTTCAAACTCCCTCCAGAAGCTAAAACGAAGGTTCAAAAGATTCAAGCTCCCTCAAGAAGCTAAAACGAAGGTTCAGAAAGTTCAACTTCCTCAAGAAACTAAAACAAGGGTTCAAAAGGTTCAAACTCCCTCAAGAAGCTAAAACGAAGGTTCAGAAGGTTCAACATCCTCAAGAAGACGAAACAAGGGTTCAAAAGGTTCAAGCTCCCTCAAGAAGCTAAAACAAAGGTTCAAAAGGTTCACGCTCCCTCAAGAAACTAAAACGAAGGTTCAGAAGGTTCAACATCCTGAAGAAGACGAAACAAGGGTTCAAAAGGTTCAAGCTCCTTGAAGAAGCTAAAACGAAGGTTCAAAAGTTTCAAGCTCCCTCAAGAAGCTGAAACGAAGGTTCAAAAGGTTCAAACTCCCTCCAGAAGCTAAAACGAAGGTTCAAAAGGTCCAAGCACCCTGAAGAAACTAAAACGAAGGTTCAGAAGGTTCCACTTCCTCAAGAAGCTGAAACAAGGGTTCAAAAGGTTCAAGCTCCCTCAAGAAGTTAAAACGAACGTTAAAAATGTTCAAGTTTCCTCAAGAAGCTAAAATAAGGGTTCAAAAGGTTCAAACTTCCTCAAGAAGCTTCGAAGGTTCAAAATGTTCAAGTCCCTCAAGAAGTTGAAACGAAGGATCAAAAGGTTCAAACTCCCTCCAGAAGCTAAAACGAAGGTTCAAAAGGTTCAAGCTCCCTCAAGAAGCTAAAACGAAGGTTCAGAAGGTTCAACTTCCTCAAGAAGCTAAAACAAAGGTTCCGAAGGTTCAACTTCCTCAAGAAGCTGAAACAATGGTTCAAAAGGTTCAAGCTCCTTCAAGAAGCTAAAACAAAGGTTCAAAAGGCTCAAGCTCCCTCAAGAAGCTAAAACGAAGGTTGAAAATGTTCAAGCTTCCTCAAGAAGCTAAAACGAAGGTTAAGAGGGTTCAAGCTTCCTCAAAAAGCCAAAACAAGGGTTCAAAACGTTCAAGCTTCCTCAAGAAGCTAAAACGAAGGTTCAAAATGTTCAAGTCCCTCAAGAAGTTGAAACGAAGGATCAAAAGTTTCAAACTCGCTCCAGAAGTTAAAATGAAGGTTCAAAAGGTTCAAGCTCCCTCAAGAAGCTAAAACGAAGGTTCAGAAGGTTCAACTACCTCAAGAAGCTAAAACAAGGGTTTAAAAGGTTCAAGCTCCCTTAAGAAGCTAAAACGAAGGTTCAAAAGGTTCAAGCTCTGTCAAGAAGCTAACACGAAGGTTCAAAAGGTTCGGGCTCCCTCAGGAAGCTAAAACGAAGGTTCAAAAGGTTCCGGCTCCCTCAAGAAGCTAAAACGAAGGTTCAACTTCCTCAAGAAGCTAAAATAGGATTTCAAAAGGTTGAAGCTTCCTCAAGATGCTAAAACGAAGGTTCAAAAGGTTCAAGCACCCTCAAGAAGCTAAAACGAAGGTTCAAAAGGTTCAAGCTCCCTCAAGAAGCTAAAAGGAAGGTTCAAAAGGTTCAACTTCCTCAAGAAGCTAAAATAAGGGTTCAAAAGGTTCAAGCTTCCTCAAGAAGCTAAAACGAAGGTTCAAAAGGTTCAAGCTCCCTCAAGAAGCTAAAACGAAGGTTCAAAAGGTTCAAGCTCCCTCAAGAAGGTAAAACGAAGGTTGAAAATGTTCAAGCTTCCTCAAGAAGCTAAAACGAAGGTTCAGAGGGTTGAAGCTTCCTCACGAAGCCAAAATAAGTGTTCAAAAGGTTCAAGCTTCCTCAAGAAGCTAAAACGAAGGTTCAAGATGTTCAAGTCCCTCAAGAAGTTGAAACGAAGGTTCAAAAGGTTCAAACTCCCTCCAGAAGCTAAAACGAAGGTTCAAAAGATTCAAGCTCCCTCAAGAAGCTAAAACGAAGGTTCAGAAGGTTCAACTTCCTCAAGAAACTAAAACAAGGGTTCAAAAGGTTCAAACTCCCTCAAGAAGCTAAAACGAAGGTTCAGAAGGTTCAACATCCTCAAGAAGACGAAACAAGGGTTCAAAAGGTTCAAGCTCCCTCAAGAAGCTAAAACAAAGGTTCAAAAGGTTCACGCTCCCTCAAGAAACTAAAACGAAGGTTCAGAAGGTTCAACATCCTGAAGAAGACGAAACAAGGGTTCAAAAGGTTCAAGCTCCTTGAAGAAGCTAAAACGAAGGTTCAAAAGTTTCAAGCTCCCTCAAGAAGCTGAAACGAAGGTTCAAAAGGTTCAAACTCCCTCCAGAAGCTAAAACGAAGGTTCAAAAGGTCCAAGCACCCTGAAGAAGCTAAAACGAAGGTTCAGAAGGTTCCACTTCCTCAAGAAGCTGAAACAAGGGTTCAAAAGGTTCAAGCTCCCTCAAGAAGTTAAAACGAACGTTAAAAATGTGCAAGTTTCCTCAAGAAGCTAAAATAAGGGTTCAAAAGGTTCAAACTTCCTCAAGAAGGTTCGAAGGTTCAAAATGTTCAAGTCCCTCAAGAAGTTGAAACGAAGGATCAAAAGGTTCAAACTCCCTCCAGAAGCTAAAACGAAGGTTCAAAAGGTTCAAGCTCCCTCAAGAAGCTAAAACGAAGGTTCAGAAGGTTCAACTTCCTCAAGAAGCTAAAACAAAGGTTCCGAAGGTTCAACTTACTCAAGAAGCTGAAACAAGGGTTCAAAAGGTTCAAGCTCCCTCAAGAAGCTAAAACAAAGGTTCAAAAGGCTCAAGCTCCCTCAAGAAGCTAAAACGAAGGTTGAAAATGTTCAAGCTTCCTCAAGAAGCTAAAACGAAGGTTAAGAGGGTTCAAGCTTCCTCAAAAAGCCAAAACAATGGTTCAAAACGTTCAAGCTTCCTCAAGAAGCTAAAACGAAGGTTCAAAATGTTCAAGTCCCTCAAGAAGTTGAAACGAAGGATCAAACGTTTCAAACTCGCTCCAGAAGTTAAAATGAAGGTTCAAAAGGTTCAATCTCCCTCAAGAAGCTAAAACGAAGGTTCAGAAGGTTCAACTTCCTCAAGAAGCTAAAACAAGGGTTTAAAAGGTTCAAGCTCCCTCAAGAAGCTAAAACGAAGGTTCAAAAGGTTCAATCTCCCTCAAGAAGCTAAAACGAAGGTTCAAAAGGATCAAGCTCCCTCCAGAAGCTAAAATGAAGGTTCAGAAGGTTCCACTTTCTCAAGACTCTAAAACAAGGGTTCAAAAGGTTCAAGCTCCCTCAAGAAGCTAAAACGAAGGTTCAAAAGTTTCAAGCTCCCTCAAGAAGCTAAAAGGAAGGTTCAGAAGGTTCAACTTTCTCAAGACTCTAAAACAAGGGTTCAAAAGGTTCAAGCTCCCTCAAGAAGCTAAAACGAAGGTTCAAAAGGTTCAAGCTCCCTCAAAAAGCTAAAACGAAGGTTCAAAAGGTTCAAGCTCTGTCAAGAAGCTAACACGAAGGTTCAAAAGGTTCGAGCTCCCTCAGGAAGCTAAAACGAAGGTTCAAAAGGTTCCGGCTCCCTCAAGAAGCTAAAACGAAGGTTCAAAAGGTTGGAGCTCCCTCAAGAAGCGAAAACGAAGGTTCAACTTCCTCAAGAAGCTAAAATAGGATTTCAAAAGGTTGAAGCTTCCTCAAGATGCTAAAACGAAGGTTCAAAAGGTTCAAGCACCCTCAAGAAGCTAAAACGAAGGTTCAAAAGGTTCAAGCTCCCTCAAGAAGCTAAAAGGAAGGTTCAAAAGGTTCAACTTCCTCAAGAAGCTAAAATAAGGGTTCAAAAGGTTCAAGCTTCCTCAAGAAGCTAAAACGAAGGTTCAAAAGGTTCAAGCTCCCTCAAGAAGCTAAAACGAAGGTTCAAAAGGTTCAAGCTCCCTCAAGAAGGTAAAACGAAGGTTGAAAATGTTCAAGCTTCCTCAAGAAGCTAAAACGAAGGTTCAGAGGGTTGAAGCTTCCTCAAGAAGCCAAAATAAGTGTTCAAAAGGTTCAAGCTTCCTCAAGAAGCTAAAACGAAGGTTCAAGATGTTCAAGTCCCTCAAGAAGTTGAAACGAAGGTTCAAAAGGTTCAAACTCCCTCCAGAAGCTAAAACGAAGGTTCAAAAGATTCAAGCTCCCTCAAGAAGCTAAAACGAAGGTTCAGAAAGTTCAACTTCCTCAAGAAACTAAAACAAGGGTTCAAAAGGTTCAAACTCCCTCAAGAAGCTAAAACGAAGGTTCAGAAGGTTCAACATCCTCAAGAAGACGAAACAAGGGTTCAAAAGGTTCAAGCTCCCTCAAGAAGCTAAAACAAAGGTTCAAAAGGTTCACGCTCCCTCAAGAAACTAAAACGAAGGTTCAGAAGGTTCAACATCCTGAAGAAGACGAAACAAGGGTTCAAAAGGTTCAAGCTCCTTGAAGAAGCTAAAACGAAGGTTCAAAAGTTTCAAGCTCCCTCAAGAAGCTGAAACGAAGGTTCAAAAGGTTCAAACTCCCTCCAGAAGCTAAAACGAAGGTTCAAAAGGTCCAAGCACCCTGAAGAAACTAAAACGAAGGTTCAGAAGGTTCCACTTCCTCAAGAAGCTGAAACAAGGGTTCAAAAGGTTCAAGCTCCCTCAAGAAGTTAAAACGAACGTTAAAAATGTTCAAGTTTCCTCAAGAAGCTAAAATAAGGGTTCAAAAGGTTCAAACTTCCTCAAGAAGCTTCGAAGGTTCAAAATGTTCAAGTCCCTCAAGAAGTTGAAACGAAGGATCAAAAGGTTCAAACTCCCTCCAGAAGCTAAAACGAAGGTTCAAAAGGTTCAAGCTCCCTCAAGAAGCTAAAACGAAGGTTCAGAAGGTTCAACTTCCTCAAGAAGCTAAAACAAAGGTTCCGAAGGTTCAACTTCCTCAAGAAGCTGAAACAATGGTTCAAAAGGTTCAAGCTCCTTCAAGAAGCTAAAACAAAGGTTCAAAAGGCTCAAGCTCCCTCAAGAAGCTAAAACGAAGGTTGAAAATGTTCAAGCTTCCTCAAGAAGCTAAAACGAAGGTTAAGAGGGTTCAAGCTTCCTCAAAAAGCCAAAACAAGGGTTCAAAACGTTCAAGCTTCCTCAAGAAGCTAAAACGAAGGTTCAAAATGTTCAAGTCCCTCAAGAAGTTGAAACGAAGGATCAAAAGTTTCAAACTCGCTCCAGAAGTTAAAATGAAGGTTCAAAAGGTTCAAGCTCCCTCAAGAAGCTAAAACGAAGGTTCAGAAGGTTCAACTACCTCAAGAAGCTAAAACAAGGGTTTAAAAGGTTCAAGCTCCCTTAAGAAGCTAAAACGAAGGTTCAAAAGGTTCAAGCTCTGTCAAGAAGCTAACACGAAGGTTCAAAAGGTTCGGGCTCCCTCAGGAAGCTAAAACGAAGGTTCAAAAGGTTCCGGCTCCCTCAAGAAGCTAAAACGAAGGTTCAACTTCCTCAAGAAGCTAAAATAGGATTTCAAAAGGTTGAAGCTTCCTCAAGATGCTAAAACGAAGGTTCAAAAGGTTCAAGCACCCTCAAGAAGCTAAAACGAAGGTTCAAAAGGTTCAAGCTCCCTCAAGAAGCTAAAAGGAAGGTTCAAAAGGTTCAACTTCCTCAAGAAGCTAAAATAAGGGTTCAAAAGGTTCAAGCTTCCTCAAGAAGCTAAAACGAAGGTTCAAAAGGTTCAAGCTCCCTCAAGAAGCTAAAACGAAGGTTCAAAAGGTTCAAGCTCCCTCAAGAAGGTAAAACGAAGGTTGAAAATGTTCAAGCTTCCTCAAGAAGCTAAAACGAAGGTTCAGAGGGTTGAAGCTTCCTCACGAAGCCAAAATAAGTGTTCAAAAGGTTCAAGCTTCCTCAAGAAGCTAAAACGAAGGTTCAAGATGTTCAAGTCCCTCAAGAAGTTGAAACGAAGGTTCAAAAGGTTCAAACTCCCTCCAGAAGCTAAAACGAAGGTTCAAAAGATTCAAGCTCCCTCAAGAAGCTAAAACGAAGGTTCAGAAGGTTCAACTTCCTCAAGAAACTAAAACAAGGGTTCAAAAGGTTCAAACTCCCTCAAGAAGCTAAAACGAAGGTTCAGAAGGTTCAACATCCTCAAGAAGACGAAACAAGGGTTCAAAAGGTTCAAGCTCCCTCAAGAAGCTAAAACAAAGGTTCAAAAGGTTCACGCTCCCTCAAGAAACTAAAACGAAGGTTCAGAAGGTTCAACATCCTGAAGAAGACGAAACAAGGGTTCAAAAGGTTCAAGCTCCTTGAAGAAGCTAAAACGAAGGTTCAAAAGTTTCAAGCTCCCTCAAGAAGCTGAAACGAAGGTTCAAAAGGTTCAAACTCCCTCCAGAAGCTAAAACGAAGGTTCAAAAGGTCCAAGCACCCTGAAGAAGCTAAAACGAAGGTTCAGAAGGTTCCACTTCCTTAAGAAGCTGAAACAAGGGTTCAAAAGGTTCAAGCTCCCTCAAGAAGTTAAAACGAACGTTAAAAATGTGCAAGTTTCCTCAAGAAGCTAAAATAAGGGTTCAAAAGGTTCAAACTTCCTCAAGAAGGTTCGAAGGTTCAAAATGTTCAAGTCCCTCAAGAAGTTGAAACGAAGGATCAAAAGGTTCAAACTCCCTCCAGAAGCTAAAACGAAGGTTCAAAAGGTTCAAGCTCCCTCAAGAAGCTAAAACGAAGGTTCAGAAGGTTCAACTTCCTCAAGAAGCTAAAACAAAGGTTCCGAAGGTTCAACTTACTCAAGAAGCTGAAACAAGGGTTCAAAAGGTTCAAGCTCCCTCAAGAAGCTAAAACAAAGGTTCAAAAGGCTCAAGCTCCCTCAAGAAGCTAAAACGAAGGTTGAAAATGTTCAAGCTTCCTCAAGAAGCTAAAACGAAGGTTAAGAGGGTTCAAGCTTCCTCAAAAAGCCAAAACAATGGTTCAAAACGTTCAAGCTTCCTCAAGAAGCTAAAACGAAGGTTCAAAATGTTCAAGTCCCTCAAGAAGTTGAAACGAAGGATCAAACGTTTCAAACTCGCTCCAGAAGTTAAAATGAAGGTTCAAAAGGTTCAATCTCCCTCAAGAAGCTAAAACGAAGGTTCAGAAGGTTCAACTTCCTCAAGAAGCTAAAACAAGGGTTTAAAAGGTTCAAGCTCCCTCAAGAAGCTAAAACGAAGGTTCAAAAGGTTCAATCTCCCTCAAGAAGCTAAAACGAAGGTTCAAAAGGATCAAGCTCCCTCCAGAAGCTAAAATGAAGGTTCAGAAGGTTCCACTTTCTCAAGACTCTAAAACAAGGGTTCAAAAGGTTCAAGCTCCCTCAAGAAGCTAAAACGAAGGTTCAAAAGTTTCAAGCTCCCTCAAGAAGCTAAAAGGAAGGTTCAGAAGGTTCAACTTTCTCAAGACTCTAAAACAAGGGTTCAAAAGGTTCAAGCTCCCTCAAGAAGCTAAAACGAAGGTTCAAAAGGTTCAAGCTCCCTCAAAAAGCTAAAACGAAGGTTCAAAAGGTTCAAGCTCTGTCAAGAAGCTAACACGAAGGTTCAAAAGGTTCGAGCTCCCTCAGGAAGCTAAAACGAAGGTTCAAAAGGTTCCGGCTCCCTCAAGAAGCTAAAACGAAGGTTCAAAAGGTTGGAGCTCCCTCAAGAAGCGAAAACGAAGGTTCAACTTCCTCAAGAAGCTAAAATAGGATTTCAAAAGGTTGAAGCTTCCTCAAGATGCTAAAACGAAGGTTCAAAAGGTTCAAGCACCCTCAAGAAGCTAAAACGAAGGTTCAAAAGGTTCAAGCTCCCTCAAGAAGCTAAAAGGAAGGTTCAAAAGGTTCAACTTCCTCAAGAAGCTAAAATAAGGGTTCAAAAGGTTCAAGCTTCCTCAAGAAGCTAAAACGAAGGTTCAAAAGGTTCAAGCTCCCTCAAGAAGCTAAAACGAAGGTTCAAAAGGTTCAAGCTCCCTCAAGAAGGTAAAACGAAGGTTGAAAATGTTCAAGCTTCCTCAAGAAGCTAAAACGAAGGTTCAGAGGGTTGAAGCTTCCTCAAGAAGCCAAAATAAGTGTTCAAAAGGTTCAAGCTTCCTCAAGAAGCTAAAACGAAGGTTCAAGATGTTCAAGTCCCTCAAGAAGTTGAAACGAAGGTTCAAAAGGTTCAAACTCCCTCCAGAAGCTAAAACGAAGGTTCAAAAGATTCAAGCTCCCTCAAGAAGCTAAAACGAAGGTTCAGAAAGTTCAACTTCCTCAAGAAACTAAAACAAGGGTTCAAAAGGTTCAAACTCCCTCAAGAAGCTAAAACGAAGGTTCAGAAGGTTCAACATCCTCAAGAAGACGAAACAAGGGTTCAAAAGGTTCAAGCTCCCTCAAGAAGCTAAAACAAAGGTTCAAAAGGTTCACGCTCCCTCAAGAAACTAAAACGAAGGTTCAGAAGGTTCAACATCCTGAAGAAGACGAAACAAGGGTTCAAAAGGTTCAAGCTCCTTGAAGAAGCTAAAACGAAGGTTCAAAAGTTTCAAGCTCCCTCAAGAAGCTGAAACGAAGGTTCAAAAGGTTCAAACTCCCTCCAGAAGCTAAAACGAAGGTTCAAAAGGTCCAAGCACCCTGAAGAAACTAAAACGAAGGTTCAGAAGGTTCCACTTCCTCAAGAAGCTGAAACAAGGGTTCAAAAGGTTCAAGCTCCCTCAAGAAGTTAAAACGAACGTTAAAAATGTTCAAGTTTCCTCAAGAAGCTAAAATAAGGGTTCAAAAGGTTCAAACTTCCTCAAGAAGCTTCGAAGGTTCAAAATGTTCAAGTCCCTCAAGAAGTTGAAACGAAGGATCAAAAGGTTCAAACTCCCTCCAGAAGCTAAAACGAAGGTTCAAAAGGTTCAAGCTCCCTCAAGAAGCTAAAACGAAGGTTCAGAAGGTTCAACTTCCTCAGAAGCTAAAACAAAGGTTCCGAAGGTTCAACTTCCTCAAGAAGCTGAAACAATGGTTCAAAAGGTTCAAGCTCCTTCAAGAAGCTAAAACAAAGGTTCAAAAGGCTCAAGCTCCCTCAAGAAGCTAAAACGAAGGTTGAAAATGTTCAAGCTTCCTCAAGAAGCTAAAACGAAGGTTAAGAGGGTTCAAGCTTCCTCAAAAAGCCAAAACAAGGGTTCAAAACGTTCAAGCTTCCTCAAGAAGCTAAAACGAAGGTTCAAAATGTTCAAGTCCCTCAAGAAGTTGAAACGAAGGATCAAAAGTTTCAAACTCGCTCCAGAAGTTAAAATGAAGGTTCAAAAGGTTCAAGCTCCCTCAAGAAAGCTAAAACGAAGGTTCAGAAGGTTCAACTACCTCAAGAAGCTAAAACAAGGGTTTAAAAGGTTCAAGCTCCCTTAAGAAGCTAAAACGAAGGTTCAAAAGGTTCAAGCTCTGTCAAGAAGCTAACACGAAGGTTCAAAAGGTTCGGGCTCCCTCAGGAAGCTAAAACGAAGGTTCAAAAGGTTCCGGCTCCCTCAAGAAGCTAAAACGAAGGTTCAACTTCCTCAAGAAGCTAAAATAGGATTTCAAAAGGTTGAAGCTTCCTCAAGATGCTAAAACGAAGGTTCAAAGGTTCAAGCACCCTCAAGAAGCTAAAACGAAGGTTCAAAAGGTTCAAGCTCCCTCAAGAAGCTAAAAGGAAGGTTCAAAAGGTTCAACTTCCTCAAGAAGCTAAAATAAGGGTTCAAAAGGTTCAAGCTTCCTCAAGAAGCTAAAACGAAGGTTCAAAAGGTTCAAGCTCCCTCAAGAAGCTAAAACGAAGGTTCAAAAGGTTCAAGCTCCCTCAAGAAGGTAAAACGAAGGTTGAAAATGTTCAAGCTTCCTCAAGAAGCTAAAACGAAGGTTCAGAGGGTTGAAGCTTCCTCACGAAGCCAAAATAAGTGTTCAAAAGGTTCAAGCTTCTCAAGAAGCTAAAACGAAGGTTCAAGATGTTCAAGTCCCTCAAGAAGTTGAAACGAAGGTTCAAAAGGTTCAAACTCCATCCAGAAGCTAAAACGAAGGTTCAAAAGATTCAAGCTCCCTCAAGAAGCTAAAACGAAGGTTCAGAAGGTTCAACTTCCTCAAGAAACTAAAACAAGGGTTCAAAAGGTTCAAACTCCCTCAAGAAGCTAAAACGAAGGTTCAGAAGGTTCAACATCCTCAAGAAGACGAAACCAAAAGGTTCAAGCTCCCTCAAGAAGCTAAAACAAAGGTTCAAAAGGTTCACGCTCCCTCAAGAAACTAAAACGAAGGTTCAGAAGGTTCAACATCCTGAAGAAGACGAAACAAGGGTTCAAAAGGTTCAAGCTCCTTGAAGAAGCTAAAACGAAGGTTCAAAAGTTTCAAGCTCCCTCAAGAAGCTGAAACGAAGGTTCAAAAGGTTCAAACTCCCTCCAGAAGCTAAAACGAAGGTTCAAAAGGTCCAAGCACCCTGAAGAAGCTAAAACGAAGGTTCAGAAGGTTCCACTTCCTCAAGAAGCTGAAACAAGGGTTCAAAAGGTTCAAGCTCCCTCAAGAAGTTAAAACGAACGTTAAAAATGTGCAAGTTTCCTCAAGAAGCTAAAATAAGGGTTCAAAAGGTTCAAACTTCCTCAAGAAGGTTCGAAGGTTCAAAATGTTCAAGTCCCTCAAGAAGTTGAAACGAAGGATCAAAAGGTTCAAACTCCCTCCAGAAGCTAAAACGAAGGTTCAAAAGGTTCAAGCTCCCTCAAGAAGCTAAAACGAAGGTTCAGAAGGTTCAACTTCCTCAAGAAGCTAAAACAAAGGTTCCGAAGGTTCAACTTACTCAAGAAGCTGAAACAAGGGTTCAAAAGGTTCAAGCTCCCTCAAGAAGCTAAAACAAAGGTTCAAAAGGCTCAAGCTCCCTCAAGAAGCTAAAACGAAGGTTGAAAATGTTCAAGCTTCCTCAAGAAGCTAAAACGAAGGTTAAGAGGGTTCAAGCTTCCTCAAAAAGCCAAAACAATGGTTCAAAACGTTCAAGCTTCCTCAAGAAGCTAAAACGAAGGTTCAAAATGTTCAAGTCCCTCAAGAAGTTGAAACGAAGGATCAAACGTTTCAAACTCGCTCCAGAAGTTAAAATGAAGGTTCAAAAGGTTCAATCTCCCTCAAGAAGCTAAAACGAAGGTTCAGAAGGTTCAACTTCCTCAAGAAGCTAAAACAAGGGTTTAAAAGGTTCAAGCTCCCTCAAGAAGCTAAAACGAAGGTTCAAAAGGTTCAATCTCCCTCAAGAAGCTAAAACGAAGGTTCAAAAGGATCAAGCTCCCTCCAGAAGCTAAAATGAAGGTTCAGAAGGTTCCACTTTCTCAAGACTCTAAAACAAGGGTTCAAAAGGTTCAAGCTCCCTCAAGAAGCTAAAACGAAGGTTCAAAAGTTTCAAGCTCCCTCAAGAAGCTAAAAGGAAGGTTCAGAAGGTTCAACTTTCTCAAGACTCTAAAACAAGGGTTCAAAAGGTTCAAGCTCCCTCAAGAAGCTAAAACGAAGGTTCAAAAGGTTCAAGCTCCCTCAAAAAGCTAAAACGAAGGTTCAAAAGGTTCAAGCTCTGTCAAGAAGCTAACACGAAGGTTCAAAAGGTTCGAGCTCCCTCAGGAAGCTAAAACGAAGGTTCAAAAGGTTCCGGCTCCCTCAAGAAGCTAAAACGAAGGTTCAAAAGGTTGGAGCTCCCTCAAGAAGCGAAAACGAAGGTTCAACTTCCTCAAGAAGCTAAAATAGGATTTCAAAAGGTTGAAGCTTCCTCAAGATGCTAAAACGAAGGTTCAAAAGGTTCAAGCACCCTCAAGAAGCTAAAACGAAGGTTCAAAAGGTTCAAGCTCCCTCAAGAAGCTAAAAGGAAGGTTCAAAAGGTTCAACTTCCTCAAGAAGCTAAAATAAGGGTTCAAAAGGTTCAAGCTTCCTCAAGAAGCTAAAACGAAGGTTCAAAAGGTTCAAGCTCCCTCAAGAAGCTAAAACGAAGGTTCAAAAGATTCAAGCTCCCTCAAGAAGGTAAAACGAAGGTTGAAAATGTTCAAGCTTCCTCAAGAAGCTAAAACGAAGGTTCAGAGGGTTGAAGCTTCCTCAAGAAGCCAAAATAAGTGTTCAAAAGGTTCAAGCTTCCTCAAGAAGCTAAAACGAAGGTTCAAGATGTTCAAGTCCCTCAAGAAGTTGAAACGAAGGTTCAAAAGGTTCAAACTCCCTCCAGAAGCTAAAACGAAGGTTCAAAAGATTCAAGCTCCCTCAAGAAGCTAAAACGAAGGTTCAGAAAGTTCAACTTCCTCAAGAAACTAAAACAAGGGTTCAAAAGGTTCAAACTCCCTCAAGAAGCTAAAACGAAGGTTCAGAAGGTTCAACATCCTCAAGAAGACGAAACAAGGGTTCAAAAGGTTCAAGCTCCCTCAAGAAGCTAAAACAAAGGTTCAAAAGGTTCACGCTCCCTCAAGAAACTAAAACGAAGGTTCAGAAGGTTCAACATCCTGAAGAAGACGAAACAAGGGTTCAAAAGGTTCAAGCTCCTTGAAGAAGCTAAAACGAAGGTTCAAAAGTTTCAAGCTCCCTCAAGAAGCTGAAACGAAGGTTCAAAAGGTTCAAACTCCCTCCAGAAGCTAAAACGAAGGTTCAAAAGGTCCAAGCACCCTGAAGAAACTAAAACGAAGGTTCAGAAGGTTCCACTTCCTCAAGAAGCTGAAACAAGGGTTCAAAAGGTTCAAGCTCCCTCAAGAAGTTAAAACGAACGTTAAAAATGTTCAAGTTTCCTCAAGAAGCTAAAATAAGGGTTCAAAAGGTTCAAACTTCCTCAAGAAGCTTCGAAGGTTCAAAATGTTCAAGTCCCTCAAGAAGTTGAAACGAAGGATCAAAAGGTTCAAACTCCCTCCAGAAGCTAAAACGAAGGTTCAAAAGGTCCAAGCACCCTGAAGAAGCTAAAACGAAGGTTCAGAAGGTTCCACTTCCTCAAGAAGCTGAAGCGAGGGTTCAAAAGTTTCAAGCTCCCTCAAGAAGCTAAAATGAAGGTTCAAAAGGTTCAAGCTCCCTGAAGAAGCTATAACGAAGGTTGAAAATGTTCAAGCTTCCTCAAGAAGCTAAAACGAAGGTTCAGAAGGTTCAACTTCCTCAAGAAGCTGAAACAAGGGTTCAAAAGGTTCAAGCTCCCTCAAGAAGCTAAACCGAAGGTTCGAAAGCTTCAAGCTCTCTCAAGAAGCTAAAACGAAGGTTCAAAAGGTTCAAGCTCCCTCAAGAAGCTAAAATGGAGGTTTAGAAGGTGGAACTTCCTCAAGAAGCTGAAATAAGGGTTCAAAAGGTTCAAGCTTCCTCAAGAAGCTAAAACGGAGGTTCCAAAGGTTCAAGCTCCCTCAAGAAGCTAAAACGAAGGTTCAAAAGGTTCAAGCTCCCTCAAGAAGCTAAAACTAAGGTTGAAAATGTTCAAGCTTCCTCAAGAAACTAAAACGAAGGTTCAGAGGGTTCAAGCTATCTCAAGAAGCCAAAATACGGGTTCAAAAGGTTCAATCTTCCTCAAGAAGCCAAAACGAAGGTTCAAAATGTTCAAGTCCCTCAAGAAGTTGAAACGAAGGTTCAAAAGGTTCAAACTCCCTCCAGAAGCTAAAACAAAGGTTCAAAAGGTTCAAGCTCCCTCAAGAAACTAAAACGAAGGTTCCGAAGGTTCAACTTCCTCAAGAAGCTGAAACAAGGGTTCAAAAAGTTCAAGCTCCCTCAAGAAGCTAAAACAAAGGTTCAAAAGGCTCAAGCTTCCTCAAGAAGCTAAAACGAAGGTTTAAAATGTTCAAGCTTCCTCAAGAAGCTAAAACGAAGGTTAAGAGGGTTCAAGCTTCCTCAAGAAGCCAAAACAAGGGTTCAAAACGTTCAAGCTTCCTCAAGAAGCTAAAACGAAGGTTCAAAATGTTCAAGATCCCTCAAGAAGCTAAAATGAAGGTTCACAAGGTTCAAGCTCCCTCAAGAAGTTAAAACGAACGTTAAAAATGTTCAAGTTTCCTCAAGAAGCTAAAATAAGGGTTCAAAAGGTTCAAACTTCCTCAAGAAGCTTCGAAGGTTCAAAATGTTCAAGTCCCTCAAGAAGTTGAAACGAAGGATCAAAAGGTTCAAACTCCCTCCAGAAGGTAAAACGAAGGTTCAAAAGGTTCAAGCTCCCTCAAGAAGCTAAAACGAAGGTTCAGAAGGTTCAACTTCCTCAAGAAGCTAAAACAAAGGTTCCGAAGGTTCAACTTGCTCAAGAAGCTGAAACAAGGGTTCAAAAGGTTCAAGCTCCCTCAAGAAGCTAAAACAAAGGTTCAAAAGGCTCAAGCTCCCTCAAGAAGCTAAAACGAAGGTTGAAAATGTTCAAGCTTCCTCAAGAAGCTAAAACGAAGGTTAAGAGGGTTCAAGCTTCCTCAAAAAGCCAAAACAAGGGTTCAAAACGTTCAAGCTTCCTTAAGAAGCTAAAACGAAGGTTCAAAATGTTCAAGTCCCTCAAGAAGTTGAAACGAAGGATCAAAAGTTTCAAACTCGCTCCAGAAGTTAAAATGAAGGTTCAAAAGGTTCAAGCTCCCTCAAGAAGCTAAAACGAAGGTTCAGAAGGTTCAACTTCCTCAAGAAGCTAAAACAAGGGTTTAAAAGGTTCAAGCTCCCTCAAGAAGCTAAAACGAAGGTTCAAAAGGTTCAAGCTCCCTCAAGAAGCTAAAACGAAGGTTCAAAAGGATCAAGCTCCCTCAAGAAGCTAAAATGAAGGTTCAGAAGGTTCCACTTTCTCAAGACTCTAAAACAAGGGTTCAAAAGGTTCAAGCTCCCTCAAGAAGCTAAAACGAAGGTTCAAAAGGTTCAAGCTCCCTCAAGAAGCTAAATGGAAGGTTTAGAAGGTTCAACTTTCTCAAGACTCTAAAACAAGGGTTCAAAAGGTTCAAGCTCCCTCAAGAAGCTAAAATGAAGGTTCAAAATGTTCAAGCTCCCTCAAAAAGCTAAAACGAAAGTTCAAAAGGTTCAAGCTCTGTCAAGAAGCTAACACGAAGGTTCAAAAGGTTCGAGCTCCCTCAGGAAGCTAAAACGAAGGTTCAAAAGGTTCCAGCTCCCTCAAGAAGCTAAAACGAAGGTTCAAAAGGTTGGAGCTCCCTCAAGAAGCTAAAACGAAGGTTCAACTTCCTCAAGAAGCTAAAATAGGATTTCAAAAGGTTGAAGCTTCCTCAAGATGCTAAAACGAAGGTTCAAAAGGTTCAAGCACCCTCAAGAAGCTAAAACAAAGGTTGAAAAGGTTCAAGCTCCCTCAAGAAGCTAAAAGGAAGGTTCAAATGGTTCAACTTCCTCAAGAAGCAAAAATAAGGGTTCAAAAGGTTCAAGCTTCCTCAAGAAGCTAAAACAAAGGTTCAAAAGGTTCACGCTCCCTCAAGAAGCTAAAACGAAGGTTCAAAAGGTTCAAGCTCCCTCAAGAAGGTAAAACGAAGGTTGAAAATGTTCAAGCTTCCTCAAGAAGCTAAAACGAAGGTTCAGAGGGTTGAAGCTTCCTCAAGAAGCCAAAATAAGGGTTCAAAAGGTTCAAGCTTCCTCAAGAAGCTAAAACGAAGGTTCAAGATGTTCAAGTCCCTCAAGAAGTTGAAACGAAGGTTCAAAAGGTTCAAACTCCCTCCAGAAGCTAAAACGAAGGTTCAAAAGATTCAAGCTCCCTCAAGAAGCTAAAACGAAGGTTCAGAAGGTTCAACTTCTTCAAGAAACTAAAACAAGGGTTCAAAAGGTTCAAACTCCCTCAAGAAGCTAAAACGAAGGTTCAGAAGGTTCAACATCCTCAAGAAGACGAAACAAGGGTTCAAAAGGTTCAAGCTCCCTCAAGAAGCTAAAACAAAGGTTCAAACGGTTCACGCTCCCTCAAGAAACTAAAACGAAGGTTCAGAAGGTTCAACATCCTGAAGAAGACGAAACAAGGGTTCAAAAGGTTCAAGCTCCTTGAAGAAGCTAAAACGAAGGTTCAAAAGTTTCAAGCTCCCTCAAGAAGCTGAAACGAAGGTTCAAAAGGTTCAAACTCCCTCCAGAAGCTAAAACGAAGGTTCAAAAGGTCCAAGCACCCTGAAGAAGCTAAAACGAAGGTTCAGAAGGTTCCACTTCCTCAAGAAGCTGAAACAAGGGTTCAAAAGGTTCAAGCTCCCTCAAGAAGCTAAAATGAAGGTTCAAAAGGTTCAAGCTCCTTGAAGAAGCTATAACGAAGGTTGAAAATGTTCAAGCTTCCTCAAGAAGCTAAAACGAAGGTTCCGAGGGTTCAACTTCCTCAAAAAGCTAAAATAAGGGTTCAAAAGGTTCAAGCTTCCTCAGGAAGCTAAAACGAAGGTTCAAAAGGTTCAAGCTCCCTCAAGAAGCTAAAACGAGGACTTAACATGTTCTCCGAAAGGGGATTAGGTTGAGAGCTTCTCTCTCGACATTCTAGAGAGAGAAAGCTCCCTCCGTTGTTACCCATGGAGTTTTGAGAGTGAACTGTCCGATTATCTCCCTCACCCTTGAGAGAGAATGTGTTCTGGACAACCAGTTGTTTATGGTTCTTTGCAGATTCAATGCCCATGTGCTGGATTTACGGTTCAGTGCCCAAAAGCTGGGTCCATGGTTCTTTGCTTCTCTGAGTACGAACTTTGTTTGTAGGAGAGAGAGAATCGCATGTTATGGTGGTCACTGTTGGGTGTTGTAAACTGGCGGTGATGGTCCAGCTGTATTGTGTCCTGGGCTATTTTCCAACAATGGTGTGTTCTCTGCTTTGGGCTCTATCTTGTTGTTAAGGAGGTTATGGTCTGGTGCATTCTGGCCAGTTGTTAAAACTCCTCTACCCATTTAAGAGTCTAAGGATTTTGGCAGTGGGTGAAGAGCTCGGTTTGCCACGGTTGGGATTTTATCTCGCTTTGGTGAAGAGAGTTTGAAGAGGTTTGGAATCTATCCGGTTGAAGGTAGTCAACATGAGTCCTGGGTTGGTGCCTTCGTTTATTTCTGGCCGGTGGTGTCTTCGGTTTGTGGAGCCAGCGTTGGTTTTTCCGATTGCTGGTATTTTGTTTTGTGGCATGTCGCCGGCGGTTCTAGGCTAGTTCTGGACTACTAGCGTCGTTGCTACTGTGTTGAGGTTTATGGAACTGGTCTGGTCCTTGTCTGGTGGACTGGTGTGTTCGTCTATCTTCAACCATGGTTGCTTCTGATAGATTGTGCAGAGAAGAAGCGTGTTTTACACGCACGGTATTGACGTGTTAGGTACAACTGGACACGTGAGTTGTTTAAGCGAGTCATTGACTGCCGTGCTATGTGATTTGGCCGGTCTACTTTATACTGGCTGTGCATGATGTGTATTGGGGAAGGTAAAAGCTATTCAACTTTATATATACTTAAATATATATATTTTGTTTGCTTTGTGCTTTGCCGCCAGATTGGGTTTTGGTGTTGTTGTTGGTGGGCCCCGTGTGGGCTTAAATGCACGTGGGTTTGCTTGCCTCAAGGTTTTCTTACTTGGAGCAGGTTTTGTGAATTGTATTTATAATTTATTATCAATACAAGTGGGCTTACAATTGAAGAATAGTCAACCATTGTATTGTGGGTCCCGGGTGGGCCTACGGTTTTTGGGTTGATAAATGGGCTAATTTTGTTTAATTTGGGCCTATTAAATTAGTGGGTTGTCCCACGGTTGTGTTGCTGATTTGGGCTCCTCAATTGTTTGGGGCATATTGCATATATTTATATGGTTGGTGAGCCCATAAATTCCTGTTAAGCTTCAAGGTAGCGGATCTTTTACAGTTGATTTTCTCATGTTGATTGTTTGTGTGATCCTCATGTGACTCGATATGAGGGTGGTTTTGAGCCATCTCCGCCAAGAGTGATTGGGGAGTCACTGCTTTGGGGAATAGTGGTTTGATTACCAGCTGAGTTAGAGACTGGGAGATGAGCGGGAGGATAGCTACCGGTTTTCTGGTTGCTTCTTGTCTTCATGTGACCCATCCTAATTGATCGCTTTACCACGCCTGACATGGAGTGAAGGGCACACTGCCGTGGGGTTTGAGGTTTGAGATCTACCAAGGTAGGGACTGGGGGATATGATGCTTGATCTCATGAGTTTATTGGTTGTGTTTTGGTTTGTTGCTGAGGGGCTATTGTTTTCACTTCAACTCCCTAGACCGTGACTTATGGTTCTTGATCGTGCGAGCTTCATGTGACTTTGCTAGGATTTCTCATGGAATAGACTTTTTCCTCCGTCATGGCTTTAGCTAAGTGGCTTGGATGTCACGGCTGTGAGGAGTGGGATGCTTATTGGATTCCGTGTTTTATCTGCAGTAGAGACTGGGGGCATGTGGGGTGGACTATCATCTTTGTTTCGGCTTAAGGGTTGTTGTTTTGTTAGTGTGTTATTTTGATTATTAGCTTGTGGTGTTTCTGTATATCTTTGCGCATATATCCATCTCAAGTTCCCATCTAGTATCTCTGATGGTGGGGGTTACTTGAGGACTTTGGATATATGGGCAGAGTTTGGGTTTCGTGTTTCAGTTTCTTGTTTACCCGCTTTTAGGCGGTGTAGTGGTAGTTCCTGTTGGCTTTATTTGTTTTATTTATTGTTGGGCGTGCCTGGGGTATGCCCCTTGTAAACATGTAAATTTTATCGTCTTTATTTTATGACTTACTTACCCAAAAAAAAGAAGCTAACACGAAGGTTGAAAATGTTCAAGCTTCCTCAAGAAGCTAAAACGAAGGTTCAGAGGGTTCAAGCTTCCTCGAGAAGCCAAAATAAGGGTTCAAAAGGTTCAAGCTTCCTCAAGAAGCTAAAACGAAGGTTCAAAATGTTCAAGTCCCTCAAGAAGTTGAAACGAAGGTTCAAAAGGTTCAAGCTCCCTCAAGAAGCTAAAAGGAAGGTTCAGAAGGTTCAACTTCCTCAAGAAGCTGAAACAAGGGTTCAAAAGGTTCAAGCTCCCTCAAGAAGCTAAAATAAAGGTTCAAATGGTTCAAGCTCCCTCAAGAAGCTAAAACGAAGGTTGAAAATGTTCAGGCTTCCTCAAGAAGGTAAAACGAAGGTTCAGAGGGTTCAAGCTTCCTCATGAAGCCAAAATAAGGGTTCAAAAGGTTCAAGTTTCCTCAAGAAGCTAAAACGAAGGTTCAAAATGTTCAAGTCCTCAAGAAGTTGAAACGAAGGTTCAAAAGGATCAAACTCCCTCCAGAAGCTAAAACGAAGGTTCAAAAGGTTCAAGCTCCCTCAAGAAGCTAAAACGAAGGTTCAAAAGGTTCACGCTCCCTCAAGAAGCTAAAATGAAGGTTCAGAAGGTTCAACTTCCTCACGAAACTAAAATAAGGGTTCAAAAGGTTCAAGCTTCCTCAAGAAGCTAAAACGAAGGTTCAAAAGGTTCAAGCTCCCTCAAGAAGCTAAAACGAAGGTTCAAAAGGTTCAAGCTCCCTCAAGAAGCTAAAACGAAGGTTGAAAATGTTCAAGCTTTCTCAAGAAGCTAAAACGAAGGTTCAGAGGGTTGAAGCTTCCTCAAGAAGCCAAAATAAGGGTTCAAAAGGTTCAAGCTTCCTCAAGAAGCTAAAACGAAGGTTCAAGATGTTCAAGTCCCTCAAGAAGTTGAAACGAAGGTTCAAAAGGATCAAGCTCCCTCAAGAAGCTAAAACGAAGGTTCAAAAGGTTCAAGCTCCCTCAAGAAGCTAAAACGAAGGTTGAAAATGTTCAAGCATTCTCAAGAAGCTAAAACGACGGGTTCAGAGGGTTGAAGCTTTCTCAAGAAGCTAAAATAAGGGTTCAAAAGGTTCAAGCTTCCTCAAGAAGCTAAAACGAAGGTTCAAGATGTTCAAGTCCCTCAAGAAGTTGAAACGAAGGTTCAAAAGGTTCAAACTCACTCCAGAAGCTAAAACGAAGGTTCAAAAGATTCAAGCTCCCTCAAGAAGCTAAAACGAAGGTTCAGAAGGTTCAACTTCCTCAAGACGCTGAAACAAGGGTTCAAAAGGTTCAAGCTCCCTCAAGAAGCTAAAACAAAGGTTCAAAAGGTTCATGCTCCCTCAAGAAGCTAAAACGAAAGTTCAGAAGGTTCAACATCCTCAAGAAGACGAAACAAGGGTTCAAAAGGTTCAAACTCCCGCAAGAAGCTAAAACAAAGGTTCAAAAGGTTCAAGCTCCCACAAGAAGCTAAAACGAAGGTTCAGAAGGTTCAACATCCTCAAGAAGACGAAACAAGGGTTCAAAAGGTTCAAGCTCCCTCAAGAAGCTAAAACGAAGGTTCAAAAGGTTCAAGCTCCCTCAAGAATCTGAAACGAAGGTTCAAAAGGTTCAAACTCCCTCCAGAAGCTAAAACGAAGGTTCAAAAGGTCCGAGCTCCCCAAACAAGCTGAAACGAAGGTTCAGAAGGTTCCACTTCCTCAAGAAGCTGAAACAAGGGTTCAAAAGGTTCAAGCTCCCTCAAGAAGCTAAAATGAAGGTTCAAAAGGTTCAAGCTCCCTGAGGAAGCTAAAACGAAGGTTGAAAATGTTCAAGCTTCCTCAAGAAGCGAAAACGAAGGTTCCGAGGGTTCAACTTCCTCAAAAAGCTAAAATAAGGGTTCAAAAGGTTCAAGCTTCCTCAAGAAGCTAAAACGAAGGTTCAAAAGGTTCAAGCTCCGTCAAGAAGCTAAATCGAAGGTTCAAAAGGTTCAAACTCCCTCCAGAAGCTAAAACGAAGGTTGAAAAGGTCCAAGCTCCCTGAAGAAGCTAAAACGAAGGTTCAGAAGGTTCAACTTCCTCAAGAAGCTGAAACAAGGGTTCAAAAGGTTCAAACTCCCTCAAGAAGCTAAAACGAAGGTTCAAAAGGTTGAAGCTCCCGGAAGAATCTAAAACGAAGGTTGAAAATGTTCAAGCTTCCTCCAGAAGCTAAAACGAAGGTTCCGAGGGTTCAAGCTTCCTCAAGAAGCCAAAACAAGGGATCAAAAGGTTCAAGCTTTCTCAAGAAGCTAAAACGAATGTTCAAAATGTTCAAGTCCCTCAAGAAGTTGAAACGAAGGGTTCAAAAGGTTCAAACTCCCTCCAGAAGCTAGAACGACGGTTCAAAAGGTTCAAGCTCCCTCAAGAAGCTAAAACGAAGGTTCAGAAGGTTCAACTTCCTCAAAAAGCTGAAACAAGGGTCCAAAAGGTTCAAGTTCCCTCAAGAAGCTAAAACGAAGGTTCAAAAGGTTCAAGCTCCTCAAGAAGCTAAAATAAGGGTTCAAAAGGTTCAAGCGTACTCAAGAAGCTAAAACAAAGGTTCAAAAGGCTCAAGCTTACCGAAGAAGCTCAAACGAAGGTTCAAAAGGTTCAAGCTCTCTCAAGAAGCTAAAACGAACGGTGAAAATGTTCAAGCTTCCTCAAGAAGCTAAAATAAGGGTTCAAAAGGTTCAAGCTTCCTCAAGAAGCTAAAACGAAGGTTCAAAATTTTCAAGTCCCACAACAAGTTGAAACGAAGGATCAAAAGGTTCAAACTCCCTCCAGAAGCTAAAACGAAGGTTCAAAAGGTTCAAGCTCCCTCAAGAAGCTAAAACGAAGGTTCAGAAGGTTCAACTTCCTCAAGAAGCTGAAACAAGGGTTTAAAAGGTTCAAGCTCCCTCAAAATGCTAAAACGAAGGTTCAAAATGTTCAAGTCCCTCAAGAAGTTGAAACGAAGGATCAAAAGTTTCAAACTCGCTCCAGAAGCTAAAATGAAGGTTCAAAAGGTTCAAGCTCCCTCAAGAAGCTAAAACGGAGGTTCAGAAGGTTCAACTTCCTCAAGAAGCTAAAACAAGGGTTTAAAAGGTTCAAGCTCCCTCAAGAAGCTAAAACGAAGGTTCAAAAGGTTCAAGCTCCCTCAAGAAGCTAACATGAAGGTTAAAAATGTTCAAGCTTCCTCAAGAAGCTGAAACGAAGGTTCAGAGGGTTCAAGCTATGTCAAGAAGCCAAAATAAGGGTTCAAAAGGTTCAAACTTCCTCAAGAAGCTAAAATGAAGGCTCAAAATGTTCTAGCCCCTCAAGAAGTTGAAACGAAGGTTCAAAAGGTTCAAACTCCCTTAAGAAGCTAAAACGAAGGTTCAGAAGGTGCAACTTCCCCAAGAAGCTGAAACAAGGGTTCAAAAGGTTGAAGCTCCGTCAAGAAGCTAAAACAAAGGTTCAAAATGTTCAAGCTTCCTCAAGAAGCTAAAACGAAGGTTGAGAATGTTCAAGCTTACTCAAGAAGCTAAAACGAAGGTTAACAGGGTTCAAGCTTCCTCAAGAAGCCAAAACAAGGGTTCAAAACGTTCAACCTTCCGCAACAAGCTAGAACGAAGGTTCAAAATGTTCAAGTCCCTCAAGAAGCTGAAACGAAGGTTCAAAAGGTTCAAACTCCCGCCAGAAGCTAAAACGAAGGTTGAAAAGGTCCAAGCTCCCTGAAGAAGCTAAAACGAAGGTTCAGAAGGTTCAACTTCCTCAAGAAGCTGAAACAAGGGTTCAAAAGGTTCAAACTCTCTCAAGAAGCTAAAACGAAGGTTCAAAAGGTTCAAGCTCCCGGAAGAATCTAAAACGAAGGTTGAAAATGTTCAAGCTTCCTCCAGAAGCTAAAACGAAGGTTCCGAGGGTTCAAGCTTCCTCAAGAAGCCAAAACAAGGGTTCAAAAGGTTCAAGCTTTCTCAAGAAGCTAAAACGAATGTTCAAAATGTTCAAGTCCCTCAAGAAGTTGAAACGAAGGGTTCAAAAAGGTTCAAACTCCCTCCAGAAGCTAGAACGACGGTTCAAAAGGTTCAAGCTCCCTCAAGAAGCTAAAACGAAGGTTCAGAAGGTTCAATTTCCTCCAAAAGCTGAAACAAGGGTCCAAAAGGTTCAAGTTCCCTCAAGAAGCTAAAACGAAGGTTCAAAAGGTTCAAGCTCCTCAAGAAGCTAAAATAAGGGTTCAAAAGGTTCAAGCGTACTCAAGAAGCTAAAACGAAGGTTCAAAAGGCTCAAGCTTACTCAAGAAGCTCAAACGAAGGTTCAAAAGGTTCAAGCTCTCTCAAGAAGCTAAAACGAACATTGAAAATGTTCAAGCTTCCTCAAGAAGCTAAAATAAGGGTTCAAAAGGTTCAAGCTTCCTCAAGAAGCTAAAACGAAGGTTCAAAATTTTCAAGTCCCTCAAGAAGTTGAAACGAAGGATCAAAAGGTTCAAACTCCCTCCAGAAGCTAAAGCGAAGGTTCAAAAGGTTCAAGCTCCCTCAAGAAGCTAAAACGAAGGTTCACAATGTTCAACTTCCTCAAGAAGTTAAAACAAGGGTTTAAAAGGTTCAAGCTCCCTCAAAATGCTAAAACGAAGGTTCAAAGTGTTCAAGTCCCTCAAGAAGTTGAAACGAAGGATCAAAAGTTTCAAACTCGCTCCAGAAGCTAAAATGAAGGTTCAAAAGGTTCAAGCTCCCTCAAGAAGCTAAAACGAAGGTTCAGAAGGTTCAACTTCCTCAAGAAGCTAAAACAAGGGTTTAAAAGGTTCAAGCTCCCTCAAGAAGCTAAAACGAAGGTTCAAAAGGTTCAAGCTCCCTCAAGAAGCTAACATGAAGGTTAAAAATGTTCAAGCTTCCTCAAGAAGCTAAAATGAAGGTTCAGAGGGTTCAAGCTATGTCAAGAAGCCAAAATAAGGGTTCAAAAGGTTCAAGCTTCCTCAAGAAGCTAAAATGAAGGTTCAAAATGTTCTAGCCCCTCAAGAAGTTGAAACGAAGGTTTAAAAGGTTCAAACTCCCTTGAGAAGCTAAAACGAAGGTTCAGAACGTTCAAGTTCCCCAAGAAGCTGAAACAAGGGTTCAAAAGGTTCAAGCTCCCTCAAGAAGCTAAAACAAAGGTTGAAAATGTTCAAGCTTCTTCAAGAAGCTAAAACGAAGGTTAAGAGGGTTCAAGCTTCCTCAAGAAGCCAAAACAAGGGTTCAAAACTTTCAAGCTTCCTCAAGAAGCTAAAACGAAGGTTCAAAAGGTTCAAGATCCCTTAAGAAGCCAAAACGAAGGTTCACAAGGTTCGAGCTCCCTCTAGAAGCTAAAACGAACGTTAAAAATGTGCAAACTTCCTCAAGAAGCTAAAATAAGGGTTCAAAAGGTTCAAATTTCCTCAAGAAGCTTCGAACGTTCAAACTCCCTCAAGAAGCTAAAACGAAGGTTCAGAAGGTTCAACTCCCTCAAGAAGCTGAAACAAGGGTTCAAAAGGTTCAAGCTCCCTCAAGAAGCTAAAACGAAGGATCAAAAGGTTCAAACTCCCTCCAGAAGCTAAAACGAAGGTTCAAAAGGTTCAAGCTCCATCAAGAAGCTAAAACGAAGGTTCAGAAGGTTCAACTTCCTCAAGAAGCTAAAACAAGGGTTTAAAAGGTTCAAGCTCCCTCAAAAAGCTAAAACGAAGGTTCAAAATGTTCAAGTCCCTCAAGAAGTTGAAACGAAGGATCAAAAGTTTCAAACTCGCTCCAGAAGCTAAAATGAAGGTTCGAAAGGTTCAAGCTCCCTCAAGAAGCTAAAACGAAGGTTCAGAAGATTCAACTTCCTCAATAAGCTAAAACAAGGGTTTAAAAGGTTCAAGCTCCTCCAAGAAGCTAAAACGAAGGTTCAAAAGGTTCAAGCTCCCTCAAGAAGCTAAAATGAAGGTTCAGAAGGGTCAACTTCCTCAAGACTCTAAAACAAGGGTTCAAAAGGTTCAAGCTCCCTCAAGAAGGTAAAACGAAGGTTCAAAAGGTTCAAGCTCCCTCAAAAAGCTAAAATGAAGGTTCAAAAGGTTCAAGCTCTCTCAAGAAGCTAAAACGAAGGTTCAAAAGGTTCGAGCTCCCTCAAGAAGCTAAAACGAAGGTTCAAAAGGTTCCAGCTACCTCAAGAAGCTAAAACGAAGGTTCAAAAGGTTGAAGCTCCCTCAAGAAGCTAAAACGAAGGTTCAACTTCCTCAAGAAGCTAAAATAGGGGTTCAAAAGGTTGAAGCTTCCTCAAGATGCTAAAACGAAGGTTCAAAAGGTTCAAGCTCCCTCAAGAAGCTAAAACGAAGGTTCAAAAGGTTCAAGCTCCCTCAAGAAACTAAAATGAAGGTTGAAAATGTTCAAGCTTCCTCAAGAAGCTACAACGAAGGTTCAGAGGATTCAAGCTTCCTCAAGAAGCCAAAACAAGGGTTCAAATGATTCAAGCTTCCTCAAGAAGCTAAAACGAAGGTTCAAAATGTTGAAGTCCCTCAAGAAGTTGAAATGAATGTTCAAAAGGTTCAAACTCCCTCCAGAACCTAAAACGAAGGTTCAAAAGGTTCAAGCTCCCTCAAGAAGCTAAAACGAAGGTTCAGAAGGTTCAACTTCCTCAAGAAGCCGAAACAAGGGTTCAAAAGGTTCAAACTCCCTCAAGAAGCTAGAACGAAGGTTCAAAAGGTTCAGGCTCCCTCAAGAAGCTAAAACGAAGGTTGAAAATGTTCAAGCTTACCCAAGAAGCTAAAACGAAGGTTAAGAGGGTTCAAGCTTGCTCAAGAAGCCAAAACAAGGGTTCAAAACGTTCAACCTTCCGCAAGAAGCTAAAACGAAGGTTCAAAATGTTCAAGTCCCTCAAGAAGCTGAAACGAAGGTTCAAAAGGTTCAAACTCCCTCCTGAAGCTAAAACGAAGGTTGAAAAGGTCCAAGCTCCCTGAAGAAGCTAAAACGAAGGTTCAGAAGGTTCAACTTCCTCAAGAAGGTTTGTGATCTACCAAGGTAGGGACTGGGGGATGTGATGATTGATCTCAGGAGTTTATTGACTGTGTATGGATTTGTTGCTGAGGGGCTACTGTCTGTTTACTTCAACTCCCAAGACCAGTGATGATGGTGACTAATCTTGCTTACTTCATGTGACTTTGTCTGGATCTCTCATGGGATAGATTTTTTCCTCTGTCATTGCTTTAGTGAAGTGGCTAGGATGTCACGGCAGTGAGGAGTGGGATGCTTATTGGGTTCTATGTGCTGTATCTGTGGTAGAGACTGGGGGCTTGTGGGAGAGGTCATCTGTTTATTAAGCTTGTGGGTTGTTGTTTTGTGTGTTTTGCTTGTTGTTTCTTAGCTTTGTGGAGTCTGTTTGTATCTTTGCCCATATATCTACCCCTAGTTTCCATCTATTATTTCTGATGGTAGGGGTTACTTGGGGATAAATGATATATGGGCAAAATTGGGTTTCTGTTCTTTTTCTGTTTGTTCTCCCGCTCTTACGGGTTTGGGTTTGGTTGGTCATGTAATCGTTTAGTTATTGTTGTCGGGCGTGCCTGGGGTATGCCCCTTGTAAACTTGTATATTTCATTGTCTTTAATTTATGACTTACTCACCAAAAAAAAAAAAAACTTCCTCAAGAAGCTGAAACAAGGGTTCAAAAGGTTCAAACTCCCTCAAGAAGCTAAAACGAAGGTTCAAAAGGTTCAAGCTCCCTCAAGAATCTAAAACGAAGGTTGAAAATGTTCAAGCTTCCACCAGAAGCTAACACGAAGGTTCTGAGGGTTCAAGCTTCCTCAAGAAGCCAAAACAAGGGTTCAAAAGGTTCAAGCTTTCTCAAGAAGCTAAAACGAATGTTCAAAATGTTCAAGTCCCTCAAGAAGTTGAAACGAAGGGTTCAAAAGGTTCAAACTCCCTCCAGAAGCTAGAACGAAGGTTCAAAAGGTTCAAGCTCCCACAAGAAGCTAAAACGAAGATTCAGAAGGTTCAACATCCTCAAAAAGCTGAAACAAGCGTCCAAAAGGTTCAAGCTCCCTCAAGAAGCTAAAACGAAGGTTCAAAAGGTTCAAGCTCCTCAAGAAGCTAAAATAAGGGTTGAAAAGGTTCAAGCTTACTCAAGAAGCTAAAACGAAGGTTCAAAAGGCGCAAGCTTACTCAAGAAGCTAAAACGAAGGTTCAAAAGGTTCAAGCTCTCTTAAGAAGCTAAAACGAACGTTGAAAATGTTCAAGCTTCCTCAAGAAGCTAAAATAAGGGTTCAAAAGGTTCAAGCTTCCTTAAGAAGCTAAAACGAAGGTTCAAAATTTTCAAGTCCCTCAAGAAGTTGAAACGAAGGATCAAATGGTTCAAACTCCCTCCAGAAGCTAAAACGAAGGTTCAAAAGGTTCAAGCTCCCTTAAGAAGCTTAAACGAAGGTTCACATGGTTCAAGCTCCCTCAAGATGCTAAAACGAAGGTTCAAAAGGTTCAAGCTCCCTCAAGAAGCTAAAACAAAGGTTCAGAAGGTTCAACTTCCTCAAGAAGCTAAAACAAGGGTTCAAAAGGTTCAAGCTCTCTCAAGAAGCTAAAATGAAGGTTCAAAAGGTTCAAGCTCCCTCAAAAAGCCAAAATGAAGGTTCAAAAGGTTCAAGTTCACTCAAGAAGCTAAAATGAAGGTTCAAAAGGTTCAAGCTCCTTCAAGAGGCAAAAGCGAAGGTTCAAAAGGTTCAAGCTCCCTCAAGAAACTAAAACGAAGGTTGAAAATGTTCAGAGGATTCAAGCTTCCTCAAGAAGCCAAAAGAAGGGTTCGAAAGGTTCAAGCTTCCTCAAGAAGCTAAAACGAATGTTCAAAATGTTGAAGTCCCTCAAGAAGTTGAAACGAATGTTCAAAAAATTCAAACTCCCTCCAGAAGATAAAACGAAGGTTCAAAAGGTTCAAACTCCCTCCAGAAGCTAGAACGAAGGTTCAAAAGGTTCAAGCTCCCTCAAGAAGCTAAAACGAAGGTTCAGAAGGTTCAACTTCCTCAAGAAGCTGAAATAAAGGTTCAAAAGGTTCAAGCTCCCTCAAGAAGCTAAAACGAAGGTTCAGAAGGTTCAAGCTCTCTCAAGAAGCTAAAATGAAGGTTCAAAAGGTTCAAGCTCCCTCAAAAAGCTAAAATGAAGGTTCAAAAGGTTCAAGCTCCTTCAAGAAGCTAAAGCGAAGGTTCAAAAGGTTCAAGCTCACTCAAGAAGCTAAAACGAAGGTTCAAAAGGTTCAAGCTCCCTCAAGAAGCTAAAACGAAGGTTGATAATGTTCAAGCTTCCTCAAGAAGTTAAAACGAAGGTTCAGAGGATTCAAGGTTCAAGCCAAAATAAGGGTTCAAAAGGTTCAAAAGGTTCAAGCTCCCTCAAGAAGCTAAAACGAAGGTTGAAAAGATTCCAGCTCCCTCAAGAAGCTAAAATGAAGGTTCAAAAGGTTCAAGCTCCCTCAAAAAGCTAAAATGAAGGTTCAAAAGGTTCAAGCTCCTTCAAGAAGCTAAAGCGAAGGTTCAAAAGGTTCAAGCTCACTCAAGAAGCTAAAACGAAGGTTCAAAAGGTTCAAGCTCCCTCAAGAAGCTAAAACGAAGGTTGATAATGTTCAAGCTTCCTCAAGAAGTTAAAACGAAGGTTCAGAGGATTCAAGGTTCAAGCCAAAATAAGGGTTCAAAAGGTTCAAAAGGTTCAAGCTCCCTCAAGAAGCTAAAACGAAGGTTGAAAATGTTCAAGCTTCCTCAAGAAGCTGAAACGAAGGTTCATAGGGTTGAAGCTTCCTCAAGAAGCCAAAATAAGGGTTCAAAAGGTTCAAGCTTCCACAAGAAGCTAAAACGAAGGTTCAAGATGTTCAAGTCCCTCAAGAAGTTGAAACGAAGGTTCAAAAGGTTCAAACTCCCCCCAGAAGCTAAAACGAAGGTTCAAAAGGTTCAAGCTCCCTCAAGAAGCTAAAACGAAGGTTCAGAAGGTTCAACTTCCTCAAGAAACTGAAACAAGGGTTCAAAAGGTTCAAAATCCCTCAAGAAGCTAAAAAGAAGGTTCAGAAGGTTCAACATCCTCAAGAAGACGAAACAAGGGTTCAAAAGGTTCAACCTCCCTCAAGAAGCTAAAACAAAGGTTCAAAAGGTACAAGCTGCCTCAAGAAACTAAAACGAAGGTTCAAAAGGTTCAACATCCTCAAGAAGACGAAACAAGGGTTCAAAAGGTTCAAGCTCCTTCGAGAAGCTAAAACGAAGGTTCAAAAGTTTCAAGCTCCCTCAAGAAGCTGAAACGAAGGTTCAAAAGGGTCAAACTCCCTCCAGAAGCTAAAACGAAGGTTCAAAAGGTCCAAGCACCCTGAAGAAGCTAAAACGAAGGTTCAGAAGGGTCCACTTCCTCAAGAAGCTGAAACAAGGGTTCAAAAGGTTCAAGCTCCCTCAAGAAGCGAAAATGAAGGTTGAAAAAATTAAAGCTCCCTGAAGAAGCTATAACGAAGGTTGAAAATGTTCAAGCTTCCTCAAGAAGCTAAAACGACGGTTCCGAGGGTTCAACTTCCTCAAAAAGCTAAAATAAGGGTTCAAAAGGTTCAAGCTTCCTCAAGAAGCTGAAACGAAGGTTCAAAAGGTTCAAGCTTCCTCACGAAGCTAAACGAAGGTTGAAAATGTTCAAGCTTCCTCAAGAAGCTAAAACGAAGGTTCAGAGGGTTCAAGCTTCCTAGAGAAGCCAAAATAAGGGTTCAAAAGGTTCAAACTTCCTCAAGAAGCTAAAACGAAGGTTCAAAATGTTCAAGTCCCTCAAGAAGTTGAAACGAAGGTTCAAAAGTTTCAAGCTCCCTCAAGAAGCTAAAAGGAAGGTTCAGAAGGTTCAACTTCCTCAAGAAGCTGAAACAAGGGTTCTAAAGGTTCAAGCTCCCTCAAGAAGCTAAAACAAAGGTTCAAATGGTTCAAGCTCCCTCAAGAAGCTAAAACGATGGTTGAAAATGTTCAGGCTTCCTCAAGAAGGTAAAACGAAGGTTCAGAGGGTTCAAGCTTCCTCATGAAGCCAAAATAAGGTTTCAAAATGTTCAAGCATCGTCAAGAAGCTAAAACGAAGGTTCAGAGGGTTCAAGCTTCCTCGAGAAGCCAAAATAAGGGTTCAAAAGGTTCAAGCTTCCTCAAGAAGCTAAAACGAAGGTTCAAAATGTTCAAGTCCCTCAAGAAGTTGAAACGAAGGTTCAAAAGGTTCAAGCTCCCTCAAGAAGCTAAAAGGAAGGTTCAGAAGGTTCAACTTCCTCAAGAAGCTGAAACAAGGGTTCAAAAAGTTCAGGCTCCCTCAAGAAGCTAAAACAAAGGTTCAAATGGTTCAAGCTCCCTCAAGAAGCTAAAAGGAAGGTTGAAAATGTTCAGGCTTCCTCAAGAAGGTAAAGCGAAGGTTCAGAGGGTTCAAGCTTCCTCATGAAGCCAAAATAAGGGTTCAAAAGGTTCAAGTTTCCTCAAGAAGCTAAAACGAAGGTTCAAAATGTTCAAGTCCTCAAGAAGTTGAAACGAAGGTGCAAAAGGTTCAAACTCCCTCCAGAAGCTAAAACGAAGGTTCAAAATGTTCATGCTCCCTCAAGAAGCTAAAACGAAGGTTCAGAAGGTTCACGCTCCCTCAAGAAGCCAAAATGAAGGTTCAGAAGGTTCAACTTCCTCAAGAAGCTAAAATAAGGGTTCAAAAGGTTCAAGCTTCCTCAAGAAGCTAAAACGAAGGTTCAAAAGGTTCAAGCTCCCTCAAGAAGCTAAAACGAAGGTTCAAAAGGTTCAAGCTCCCTCAAGAAGCTAAAACGAAGGTTGAAAATGTTCAAGCTTCCTCAAGAAGCTAAAACGAAGGTTCAGAGGGTTGAAGCTTCCTCAAGAAGCCAAAATAAGGGTTCAAAAGGTTCAAGCTTCCTCAAGAAGCTAAAACGAAGGTTCAAGATGTTCAAGTCCCTCAAGAAGTTGAAACGAAGGTTCAAAAGGTTCAAACACCCTCCAAAAGCTAAAACGAAGGTTCAAAAGGTTCAAGCTCCCTCAAAAAGCTAAAACGAAGTTCAGAAGGTTCAACTTCCTCAAGAAGCTGAAACAAGGGTTCAAAAGGTTCAAGCTCCCTCAAGAAGCTAAAACAAAGGTTCAAAAGGTTCATGCTCTCTCAAGAAGCTAAAACGAAAGTTCAGAAGGTTCAACATCCTCAAGAAGACGAAACAAGGGTTCAAAAGGTTCAAGCTCCCGCAAGAAGCTAAAACAAAGGCTCAAAAGGTTCAAGCTCCCCCAAGAAGCTAAAACGAAGGTTCAGAAGGTTCAACATCCTCAAGAAGACGAAACAAGGGTTCAAAAGGTTCAAGCTCCCCCAAGAAGCTAAAACGAAGGTTCAAATGGTTCAAGCTCCCTCAAGAATCTGAAACGAAGGTTCAAAAGGTTCAAACTCCCTCCAGAAGCTAAAACGACAGTTCAAAAGGTCCAAGCTCCCTGAAGAAGTTAAAACGAAGGTTCAGAAGGATCCACTTCCTCAAGAAGCTGAAAAAGGGTTTAAAAGGTTCAAGCCCCCTCAAGAATCTGAAACGAAGGTTCAAAAGGTTCAAACTCCCTCCAGAAGCTAAAACGATGGTTCAAAAGGTCCAAGCTCCCTGAAGAAGCTAAAACGAAGGTTCAGAAGGTTCCACTTCCCCAAGAAGCTGAAACAAGGGTTCAAAAGGTTCAAGCTCCCTCAAGAAGCTAAAATGAAGGTTCAAAAGGTTCAAGCTCCCTGAAGAAGCTAAAACGAAGGTTGAAAATGTTCAAGCTTCCTCAAGAAGCTAAAACGAAGGTTCCGAGGGTTCAACTTCCTCAAAAAGCTAAAATAAGGGTTCAAAAGGTTCAAGCTTCCTCAAGAAGCTAAAACGAAGGTTCAAAAGGTTCAAGCTCCCTCAAGAAGCTAAAACGAACGTTCAAAAGGTTCAAGCCCTCTCAAGAAGCTAAAATGGAGGTTCAGAAGGTTCAACTTCCTCAAGAAGCTAAAATAAGGGTTTCAAAGGTTCAAGCTTCCTCAAGAAGCTAAAACTGAGGTTTAAAAGGTTCAAGCTCCCTCAAAAAGTTAAAACGAAGGTTCAAAAGGTTCAAGCTCCCTCAAGAAGCTAAAACGAAGGTTCAGAGGGTTCAAGCTATGTCAAGAAGCCAAAATAAGGGTTCAAAAGGTTCAAGCTTCCTCAAGAAGCGAAAACGAAGGTTCAAAATGTTCAAGTCCCTCAAGAAGTTGAAACGAAGGTTCAAAAGGTTCAAACTCCCTCAAGAAGTTAAAACGAAGGTTCAAAAGTTTCAAACTCCCTCAAGAAGCTAAAACGAAGGTTCCGAAGGTTCAACTTCTTCAAGAAGCTGAAACAAGGGTTCAAAAGGTTCAAGCTCCCTCGAGAAGCTAAAACAAAGGTTCAAAAGGCTCAAGCTCCCTCAAGAAGCTAAAACGAAGGTTGAAAATGTTCAACCTTCCTCAAGAAGCTAAAACGAAGGTTAAGAGGGTTCAAGCTTCCTCAAGAAGCCAAAACAAGGGTTCAAAACGTTCAAGCTTCCTCAAGAAGCGAAAACGAAGGTTCAAAAGGTTCAAGATCCCTCAAGAAGCTAAAACGAAGGTTCACAAGGTTCAAACTTCCTCAAGAAGCTTCGAAGGTTCAAAATGTTCAAGTCCCTCAAGAAGTTGAAACGATGGATCAAAAGGTTCAAACTCCCTCCAGAAGCTAAAACGAAGGTTCAAAAGGTTCAAGCTCCCTCAAGAAGCTAAAACGAAGGCTCCGAAGGTTCAACTTCCTCAAGAAGCTAAAACAAGGGTGTAAAAGGTTCAAGATCCCTCAAAAAGCTAATACGAAGGTTCAAAAGGTTCAAACTCCCTCAAGAAGCAAAAATGAAGGTTCAGAAGGTTCAACTTCCTCAAGAAACTGAAACAAGGGTTCAACAGATTCAAGCTCCCTCAAGAAGCTAAAACAAAGGTTCAAAAGGTTCAAACTCCCTCAAGAAGCTAAACCGAAGGTTGAAAATGTTCAAGCTTCCTCAAGAAGCTAAAACGAAGGTTTAGAGGGTTCAAGCTTCCTCAAGAAGCTAAATCGAAGGATCCAAAGGTTCAAACTCCCTCCAGAAGCTAAAACGAAGGTTCAAAAGGTTCAAGCTCCCTCAAGAAGCTAAAACGAAGGTTCAGAAGGTTCAACTTTCTCAAGAAGCTAAAACCAGGGTTTAAAAGGTTCAAGCTCCCTCAAAAAGGTAAAACGAAGGTTCAAAATGTTCAAGTCCCTCAAGAAGTTGAAACGAAGGATCAAAAGTTTCAAACTCGCTCCAGAAGTTAAAATGAAGGTTCAAAAGGTTCAAGCTCCCTCAAGAAGCTAAAACGAAGGTTCAGAAGGTTCAACTTCCTCAAGAAGCTAAAACAAGGGTTTAAAAGGTTCAAGCTCCCTCAAGAAGCTAAAACGAAGGTTCAAAAGGTTCAAGCTCCCTCAAGAAGCTAAAACGAAGGTTCAAAAGGTTCAAGCTCCCTCAAGAAGCTAAAATGAAGGTTTAGAAGGTTCAACTTCCTTAAGACTCTAAAACAAGGGTTCAAAAGGTTCAAGCTCCCTCAAGAAGCTAAAACGAAGGTTCAAAAGTTTCAAGCTCCCTCAAAAAGCTAAAACGAAGGTTCAAAAGGTTCAAGCTCTCTGAAGAAGCTAAAACGAAGGTTCAAAAGGTTCGAGCTCCCTCAAGAAGCTAAAACGAAGGTTCAAAAGGTTCAAGCTCCCTCAAGAAGCAAAAACGAAGGTTGAAAATGTTCAGGCTTCCTCAAGAAGCTACAACGAAGGTTCAGAGGATTCAAGCTTCCTCAAGAAGCCAAAACAACGGTTCAAATGGTTCAAGCTTTCTCAAGAAGCTAAAACGAAGGTTCAAAATGTTGAAGTCCCTCAAGAAGTTGAAACGAATGTTCAAAAGGTTCAAACTCCCTCCAGAACCTAAAACGAAGGTTCAAAAGGTTCAAGCTCCCTCAAGAAGCTAAAACGAAGGTTAAGAGGGTTCAAGCTTCCTCAAGAAGCCAAAACAAGGGCTGAAAACGTTCAACCTTCCGCAAGAAGCCAAAACGAAGGTTCAAAATGTTCAAGTCCCTCAAGAAGCTGAAACGAAGGTTCAAAAGGTTCAAACTCCCTCCAGAAGCTAAAACGAAGGTTGAAAAGGTCCAAGCTCCCTCAAGAAGCTAAAACGAAGGTTCAGAAGGTTCAACTCCCTCAAGAAGCTAAAACGAAGGTTCAAAAGGTTCAAGCTCCCTGAAGAATCTAAAACGAAGGTTGAAAATGTTCAAGCTTCCTCCAGAAGCTAAAGCGAAGGTTCCGAGGGTTCAAGCTTCCTCAAGAAGCCAAAACAAGGGTTCAAAAGGTTCAAGCTTTCTCAAGAAGCTAAAACGAATGTTCAAAATGTTCAAGTCCCTCAAGAAGTTGAAACGAAGGGTTCAAAAGGTTCAAACTCCCTCCAGAAACTAGAACGAAGGTTCAAAAGGTTCAAGCTCACTCAAGAAGCTAAAACGAAGGTTCAAAAGGTTCAAGCTCCGTCAAGAAGCTAAATCGAAGGTTCAAAAGGTTCAAGCTTCCCCAAGAAGCTAAAACGAAGGTTGAAAATGTTCAAGCTTTCTCAAGAAGCTAAAACGAAGGTTCAGAGGATTCAAGGCACAAGGCAAAATATGGGTTCAAAAGGTTCAAAAGGTTCAAGCTGCCTCAAGAAGCTAAAACGAAGGTTGAAAATGTTCAAGCTTCATCAAGAAGCTAAAACGCAGGTTCAGAGGGTTGAAGCTTCCTCAAGAAGCCAAAATAAGGGTTCAAAAGGTTCAAGCTTCCTCAAGAAGCTAAAACTAAGGTTCAAGATGTTCAAGTCCCTCAAGAAGTAGAAACGAAGGTTCAAAAGGTTCAAACTCCCTCCAGAAGCTAAAACGAAGGTTCAAAAGGTTCAAGCTCCCTCAAGAAGCTAAAACGAAGGTTCAACTTCCTCAAGAAACTGAAACAAGGGTTCAAAAGGTTCAAGCTCCCTCAAGAAGCTAAAACGAAGGTTCAGAAGGTTCAACATCCTCAAGAAGACGAAACAGGGGTTCAAAAGGTTCAAGCTCCCTTAAGAAGCTAAAACAAAGGTTCAAAAGGTTCAAGCTCCCTCAAGAAGCTAAAACGAAGGTTCAAAAGGTTCAAGCTCCCTCAAGAAGCTAAAACGAAGGTTCAAAAGGTTCAAGCTCCCTCAAGAAGCTAAAATGAAGGTTTAGAAGGTTCAACTTCCTTAAGACTCTAAAACAAGGGTTCAAAAGGTTCAAGCTCCCTCAAGAAGCTAAAACGAAGGTTCAAAAGTTTCAAGCTCCCTCAAAAAGCTAAAACGAAGGTTCAAAAGGTTCAAGCTCTCTGAAGAAGCTAAAACGAAGGTTCAAAAGGTTCGAGCTCCCTCAAGAAGCTAAAACGAAGGTTCAAAAGGTTCAAGCTCCCTCAAGAAGCAAAAACGAAGGTTGAAAATGTTCAGGCTTCCTCAAGAAGCTACAACGAAGGTTCAGAGGATTCAAGCTTCCTCAAGAAGCCAAAACAACGGTTCAAATGGTTCAAGCTTTCTCAAGAAGCTAAAACGAAGGTTCAAAATGTTGAAGTCTCTCAAGAAGTTGAAACGAATGTTCAAAAGGTTCAAACTCCCTCCAGAACCTAAAACGAAGGTTCAAAAGGTTCAAGCTCCCTCAAGAAGCTAAAACGAAGGTTAAGAGGGTTCAAGCTTCCTCAAGAAGCCAAAACAAGGGCTGAAAACGTTCAACCTTCCGCAAGAAGCCAAAACGAAGGTTCAAAATGTTCAAGTCCCTCAAGAAGCTGAAACGAAGGTTCAAAAGGTTCAAACTCCCTCCAGAAGCTAAAACGAAGGTTGAAAAGGTCCAAGCTCCCTCAAGAAGCTAAAACGAAGGTTCAGAAGGTTCAACTCCCTCAAGAAGCTAAAACGAAGGTTCAAAAGGTTCAAGCTCCCTGAAGAATCTAAAACGAAGGTTGAAAATGTTCAAGCTTCCTCCAGAAGCTAAAGCGAAGGTTCCGAGGGTTCAAGCTTCCTCAAGAAGCCAAAACAAGGGTTCAAAAGGTTCAAGCTTTCTCAAGAAGCTAAAACGAATGTTCAAAATGTTCAAGTCCCTCAAGAAGTTGAAACGAAGGGTTCAAAAGGTTCAAACTCCCTCCAGAAACTAGAACGAAGGTTCAAAAGGTTCAAGCTCACTCAAGAAGCTAAAACGAAGGTTCAAAAGGTTCAAGCTCCGTCAAGAAGCTAAATCGAAGGTTCAAAAGGTTCAAGCTTCCCCAAGAAGCTAAAACGAAGGTTGAAAATGTTCAAGCTTTCTCAAGAAGCTAAAACGAAGGTTCAGAGGATTCAAGGCTCAAGGCAAAATATGGGTTCAAAAGGTTCAAAAGGTTCAAGCTGCCTCAAGAAGCTAAAACGAAGGTTGAAAATGTTCAAGCTTCATCAAGAAGCTAAAACGCAGGTTCAGAGGGTTGAAGCTTCCTCAAGAAGCCAAAATAAGGGTTCAAAAGGTTCAAGCTTCCTCAAGAAGCTAAAACTAAGGTTCAAGATGTTCAAGTCCCTCAAGAAGTAGAAACGAAGGTTCAAAAGGTTCAAACTCCCTCCAGAAGCTAAAACGAAGGTTCAAAAGGTTCAAGCTCCCTCAAGAAGCTAAAACGAAGGTTCAACTTCCTCAAGAAACTGAAACAAGGGTTCAAAAGGTTCAAGCTCCCTCAAGAAGCTAAAACGAAGGTTCAGAAGGTTCAACATCCTCAAGAAGACGAAACAGGGGTTCAAAAGGTTCAAGCTCCCTTAAGAAGCTAAAACAAAGGTTCAAAAGGTTCAAGCTCCCTCAAGAAGCTAAAACGAAGGTTCAAAAGGTTCAAGCTCCCTCAAGAAGCTAAAACGAAGGTTCAAAAGGTTCAAGCTCCCTCAAGAAGCTAAAATGAAGGTTTAGAAGGTTCAACTTCCTTAAGACTCTAAAACAAGGGTTCAAAAGGTTCAAGCTCCCTCAAGAAGCTAAAACGAAGGTTCAAAAGTTTCAAGCTCCCTCAAAAAGCTAAAACGAAGGTTCAAAAGGTTCAAGCTCTCTGAAGAAGCTAAAACGAAGGTTCAAAAGGTTCGAGCTCCCTCAAGAAGCTAAAACGAAGGTTCAAAAGGTTCAAGCTCCCTCAAGAAGCAAAAACGAAGGTTGAAAATGTTCAGGCTTCCTCAAGAAGCTACAACGAAGGTTCAGAGGATTCAAGCTTCCTCAAGAAGCCAAAACAACGGTTCAAATGGTTCAAGCTTTCTCAAGAAGCTAAAACGAAGGTTCAAAATGTTGAAGTCCCTCAAGAAGTTGAAACGAATGTTCAAAAGGTTCAAACTCCCTCCAGAACCTAAAACGAAGGTTCAAAAGGTTCAAGCTCCCTCAAGAAGCTAAAACGAAGGTTAAGAGGGTTCAAGCTTCCTCAAGAAGCCAAAACAAGGGCTGAAAACGTTCAACCTTCCGCAAGAAGCCAAAACGAAGGTTCAAAATGTTCAAGTCCCTCAAGAAGCTGAAACGAAGGTTCAAAAGGTTCAAACTCCCTCCAGAAGCTAAAACGAAGGTTGAAAAGGTCCAAGCTCCCTCAAGAAGCTAAAACGAAGGTTCAGAAGGTTCAACTCCCTCAAGAAGCTAAAACGAAGGTTCAAAAGGTTCAAGCTCCCTGAAGAATCTAAAACGAAGGTTGAAAATGTTCAAGCTTCCTCCAGAAGCTAAAGCGAAGGTTCCGAGGGTTCAAGCTTCCTCAAGAAGCCAAAACAAGGGTTCAAAAGGTTCAAGCTTTCTCAAGAAGCTAAAACGAATGTTCAAAATGTTCAAGTCCCTCAAGAAGTTGAAACGAAGGGTTCAAAAGGTTCAAACTCCCTCCAGAAACTAGAACGAAGGTTCAAAAGGTTCAAGCTCACTCAAGAAGCTAAAACGAAGGTTCAAAAGGTTCAAGCTCCGTCAAGAAGCTAAATCGAAGGTTCAAAAGGTTCAAGCTTCCCCAAGAAGCTAAAACGAAGGTTGAAAATGTTCAAGCTTTCTCAAGAAGCTAAAACGAAGGTTCAGAGGATTCAAGGCTCAAGGCAAAATATGGGTTCAAAAGGTTCAAAAGGTTCAAGCTGCCTCAAGAAGCTAAAACGAAGGTTGAAAATGTTCAAGCTTCATCAAGAAGCTAAAACGCAGGTTCAGAGGGTTGAAGCTTCCTCAAGAAGCCAAAATAAGGGTTCAAAAGGTTCAAGCTTCCTCAAGAAGCTAAAACTAAGGTTCAAGATGTTCAAGTCCCTCAAGAAGTAGAAACGAAGGTTCAAAAGGTTCAAACTCCCTCCAGAAGCTAAAACGAAGGTTCAAAAGGTTCAAGCTCCCTCAAGAAGCTAAAACGAAGGTTCAACTTCCTCAAGAAACTGAAACAAGGGTTCAAAAGGTTCAAGCTCCCTCAAGAAGCTAAAACGAAGGTTCAGAAGGTTCAACATCCTCAAGAAGACGAAACAGGGGTTCAAAAGGTTCAAGCTCCCTTAAGAAGCTAAAACAAAGGTTCAAAAGGTTCAAGCTCCCTCAAGAAGCTAAAACGAATGTTCAGAAGGTTCAACATCCTCAAGTAGACGAAACAAGGGTTCAAAAGGTTCAAGCTCCTTTAAGAAGCTAAAACGAAGGTTCAAAAGTTTCAAGCTCCCTCAAGAAGCTGAAACGAAGGTTCAAAAGGTTCAAACTCCCTCCAGAATCTAAAACGAAGGTTCAAAAGGTCCAAGCACCCTGAAGAAGCTAAAACGAAGGTTCAGAAGGTTCCACTTCCTCAAGAAGCTGAAACAAGGGTTCAAAAGGTTCAAGCTCCCTCAAGAAGCTAAAATGAAGGTTCAAAAGGTTCAAGCTCCCTGAAGAAGCTAAAACGAAGGTTGAAAATGTTCAAAAGGTTCAGGACATGGCCTTTGTACATATCGTTGGCTAGTAACCCGTTTTGCTCCCTCGATGTTCAGTTGTAGATTGTCTCGGCTTGTATACTTTTTATTGTTGTTTTGTGTTCTGTTGGGCTTCGGCGATCCGTGTCGAGCTTGTGCTTAGTTTCGTTTGTAGGGCCTGGGGAATGCCCCTTGTAATCGTGTAAATCTTTCTGTTTTATTTATTTCTTACTTACCCAAAAAAAAGAAAATGTTCAAGCTTCCTCAAGAAGCTAAAACGAAGGTTCCGAGGGTTCAACTTTCTCAAAAAGCTAAAATAAGGGTTCAAAAGGTTCGAGCTTCCTCAAGAAGCTAAAACGAAGGTTCAAAAGGTTCAAGCTCCCTCAAGAAGCTAAAACGAAGGTTCAAAATGTTCAAGCTTCCTCAAGAAGCTAAAATGAAGGTTCAAAAGGTTCAAGCTTCCTCGAGAAGCCAAAATAAGGGTTCAAAAGGTTCAAGCTTCTTCAAGAAGCTAAAACGAAGGTTCAAAATGTTCAAGTCCCTCAAGAAGTTGAAACGAAGGTTCAAAAGGTTCAAGCTCCCTCAAGAAGCTGAAACGAAGGTTCAGAAGGTTCAACTTCCTCAAGAAGCAGAAACAAGGGTTCAAAAGGTTCAAGCTCCCTCAAGAAGCTAAAACAAAGGTTCAAAAGGTTCAATCTCCCTCAAGAAGCTAAAACGAAGGTTGAAAATGTTCAGGCTTCCTCAAGAAGCTAAAACGAAGGTTCAGAGGGTTGAAGCTTCCTCAAGAAGTCAAAATAAGGGTTCAAAAGGTTGAAGTTCCTCAAGAAGCTAAAACGAAGGTTCAAAATGTTCAAGTCCTCAAGAAGTTGAAACGAAAGTTCAAAAAAGGTTCAAACTCCCTCCAGAAGCTAAAACGAAGGTTCAAGCTCCCTCAAGAAGCTAAAACGAAGGTTCAAAAGGTTCAAGCACCCTCAAGAAGCTAAAACGAAGGTTCAAAAGGTTCAAGCTCCCTCAAGAAGCTAAAAATAAGGTTGAAAATGTTCAAGCTTCGTCAAGAAGCTAAAACAAAGGTTCAGAGGGTTCAACATCCTCAAGAAGACGAAACAAGGGTTCAAAAGGTTCAAACTCCCGCAAGAAGCTAAAACAAAGGTTCAAAAGGTTCAAGCTCCCTCAAGAAGCTAAAACGAAGGTTCAGAAGGTTCAACATCCTCAGGAAGACGACACACGGGTTCAAAAGGTTCAAGCTCCCGCAAGAAGCTAAAACGAAGGTTCAAAAGGTTCAAGCTCCCTCAAGAATCTGAAACGAAGGTTCAAAAGGTTCAAACTCCCTCCAGAAGCTAAAACGAAGGTTCAAAAGGTCCATGCTCCCTGAAGAAGCTAAAACGAAGGTTCAGAAGGTTCCACTTCCGCAAGAAGCTGAAAAAGGGTTCAAAAGGTTCAAGCTCCCTCAAGAAGCTAAAATGAAGGGTCAAAAGGTTCAAGCTCCCTGAAGAAGCTAAAACGAAGGTTGAAAATGTTCAAGCTTACTCAAGAAGCTAAAACGAAGGTTCCGAGGGTTCAACTTCCTCAAAAAGCTAAAATAAGTGTTCAAAAGGTTCAAGCTTCCTCAAGAAGCTAAAACGAAGGTTCAAAAGGTTCAAGCTCCCTCAAGAAGCTAAAACGAAGGTTCAGAAGGTTCAACTTCCTCAAGAAGCTGAAACAAGGGTTCAAAAGGTTCAAGCTCCCTCAAGAAGCTAAACCGAAGGTTCGAAAGCTTCAACCTCCCTCAAGAAGCTAAAACGAAGGTTCAAAAGGTTCAAGCTCCCTCAAGAAGCTAAAATGGAGGTTTAGAAGGTGCAACTTCCTCAAGAAGCTGAAATAAGGGTTCAAAAGGTTCAAGCTTCCTCAAGAAGCTAAAACGGAGGTTCCAAAGGTTCAAGCTCCCTCAAGAAGCTAAAACGAAGGTTCAAAAGGTTCAAGCTCCCTCAAGAAGCTAAAACGAAGGTTGAAAATGTTCAAGCTTCCTCAAGAAACTAAAACGAAGGTTCAGAGGGTTCAAGCTATCTCAAGAAGCCAAAATACGGGTTCAAAAGGTTCAATCTTCCTCAAGAAGCTAAAACGAAGGTTCAAAATGTTCAAGTCCCTCAAGAAGTTGAAACGAAGGTTCAAAAGGTTCAAACTCCCTCCAGAAGCTAAAACAAAGGTTCAAAAGGTTCAAGCTCCCTCAAGAAACTAAAACGAAGGTTCCGAAGGTTCAACTTCCTCAAGAAGCTGAAACAAGGGTTCAAAAGGTTCAAGCTCCCTCAAGAAGCTAAAACAAAGGTTCAAAAGGCTCAAGCTTCCTCAAGAAGCTAAAACAAAGGTTTAAAATGTTCAAGCTTCCTCAAGAAGCTAAAACGAAGGTTAAGAGGGTTCAAGCTTCCTCAAGAAGCCAAAACAAGGGTTCAAAACGTTCAAGCTTCCTCAAGAAGCTAAAACGAAGGTTCAAAAGGTTCAAGATCCCTCAAGAAGCTAAAACGAAGGTTCACAAGGTTCAAGCTCCCTCAAGAAGTTAAAACGAACGTTAAAAATGTTCAAGTTTCCTCAAGAAGCTAAAATAAGGGTTCAAAAGGTTCAAACTTCCTCAAGAAGCTTCGAAGGTTCAAAATGTTCAAGTCCCTCAAAAAGTTGAAACGACGGATCAAAAGGTTCAAACTCACTCCAGAAGCTAAAACGAAGGTTCAAAAGGTTCAAGCTCCCTCAAGAAGCTAAAACGAAGGTTCAGAAGGTTCAACTTCCTCAAGAAGCTAAAACAAAGGTTCCGAAGGTTCAACTTCCTCAAGAAGCTGAAACAAGGGTTCAAAAGGTTCAAGCTCCCTCAAGAAGCTAAAACAAAGGTTCAAAAGGCTCAAGCTCCCTCAAGAAGCTAAAACGAAGGTTGAAAATGTTCGAGCTTCCTCAAAAAGCTAAAACGAAGGTTAAGAGGGTTCAATCTTCCTCAAAAAGCCAACACAAGGGTTCAAAACGTTCAAGCTTCCTCAAGAAGCTAAAACGAAGGTTCAAAATGTTCAAGTCCGTCAAGAAGTTGAAACGAAGGATCAAAAGTTTCAAACTCGCTCCAGAAGTTAAAATGAAGGTTCAAAAGGTTCAAGCTCCCTCAAGAAGCTAAAACGAAGGTTCAGAAGGTTCAACTTCCTCAAGAAGCTGAAACAAGGGTTTAAAAGGTTCAAGCTCCCTCAAGAAGCTAAAATGAAGGTTCAAAAGGTTCAAGCTCCCTCAAGAAGCTAAAACGAAGGTTCAAAAGGATCAAGCACCCTCAAGAAGCTAAAATGAAGGTTCAGAAGGTTCCACTTTCTCAAGACTCTAAAACAAGGGTTCAAAAGGTTCAAGCTCCCTCAAGAAGCTAAAACGAAGGTTCAAAAGGTTCAAGCTCCCTCAAGAAGCTAAAACGAAGGTTCAGAAGGTTCAACTTTCTCAAGACTCTAAAACAAGGGTTCAAAAGGTTCAAGCTCCCTCAAGAAGCTAAAACGAAGGTTCAAAATGTTCAAGCTCCCTCAAAAAGCTAAAACGAAGGTTCAAAAGGTTCAAGCTCTGTCATGAAGCTAACATGAAGGTTCAAAAGGTTCGAGCTCCCTCAGGAAGCTAAAACGAAGGTTCAAAAGGTTCCAGCTCCCTCAAGAAGCTAAAACGAAGGTTCAAAAGGTTGGAGCTCCCTCAAGAAGCTAAAACGAAGGTTCAACTTCCTCAAGAAGCTAAAATAGGATTTCAAAAGGTTGAAGCTTCCTCAAGATGCTAAAACGAAGGTTCAAAAGGTTCAAGCACCCTCAAGAAGCTAAAACGAAGGTTCAAAAGGTTCAAGCTCCCTCAAGAAGCTAAAAGGAAGGTTCAAAAGGTTCAACTTCCTCAAGAAGCTAAAATAAGGGTTCAAAAGTTTCAAGCTTCCTCAAGAAGCTAAAACGAAGGTTCAAAAGGTTCAAGCTCCCTCAAGAAGCTAAAACGAAGGTTGAAAATGTTCAAGCTTCCTCAAGAAGCTAAAACGAAGGTTCAGAGGGTTGAAGCTTCCTCAAGAAGCCAAAATAAGGGTTCAAATGGTTCAAGCTTCCTCAAGAAGCTAAAACGAAGGTTCAAGATGTTCAAGTCCCTCAAGAAGTTGAAACGAAGGTTCAAAAGGTTCAAACTCCCTCCAGAAGCTAAAACGAAGGTTCAAAAGATTCAAGCTCCCTCAAGAAGCTAAAACGAAGGTTCAGAAGGTTCAACTTCCTCAAGAAACTAAAACAAGGGTTCAAAAGGTTCAAACTCCCTCAAGAAGCTAAAACGAAGGTTCAGAAGGTTCAACATCCTCAAGAAGACGAAACAAGGGTTCAAAAGGTTCAAGCTCCCTCAAGAAGCTAAAACAAAGGTTCAAAAGGTTCACGCTCCCTCAAGAAACTAAAACGAAGGTTCAGAAGGTTCAACATCCTGAAGAAGACGAAACAAGGGTTCAAAAGGTTCAAGCTCCTTGAAGAAGCTAAAACGAAGGTTCAAAAGTTTCAAGCTCCCTCAAGAAGCTGAAACGAAGGTTCAAAAGGTTCAAACTCCCTCCAGAAGCTAAAACGAAGGTTCAAAAGGTCCAAGCACCCTGAAGAAGCTAAAACGAAGGTTCAGAAGGTTCCACTTCCTCAAGAAGCTGAAACAAGGGTTCAAAAGGTTCAAGCTCCCTCAAGAAGCTAAAATGAAGGTTCAAAAGGTTCAAGCTCCCTGAAGAAGCTATAACGAAGGTTGAAAATGTTCAAGCTTCCTCAAGAAGCTAAAACGAAGGTTCCGAGGGTTCAACTTCCTCAAAAAGCTAAAATAAGGGTTCAAAAGGTTCAAGCTTCCTCAAGAAGCTAAAACGAAGGTTCAAAAGGTTCAAGCTCCCTCAAGAAGCTAAAACGAGGACTTAACATGTTCTCCGAAAGGGGATTAGGTTGAGAGCTTCTCTCTCTACATTCTGGAGAGAGAAAGCTCCCTCCGTTGTTACCCATGAAGTTTTGAGAGTGAACTGTCCGATTATCTCCCTCAGCCTTGAGAGAGAATGTGTTCTGGGCAACCAGTTGTTTATGGTTCTTTGCAGATTCAATGTCCATGTGCTGGATTTACGGTTCAGTGCCCAAAAGCTGGGTCCATGGTTCTTTGCTTCTCTGAGTACGAACTTTGTTTGTAGGAGAGAGAGAATCGCATGTTATGGTGGTCACTGTTGGGTGTTGTAAACTGGCGGTGATGGTCCGGCTGTATTGTGTCCTGGGCTATTTTCCAACAATGGTGTGTTCTCTGCTTTGGGCTCTATCTTGTTGTTAAGGAGGTTATGGTCTGGTGCATTCTGGCCAGTTGTTAAAACTCCTCTACCCATTTAAGAGTCTAAGGATTTTGGCAGTGGGTGAAGAGCTCGGTTTGCCACGGTTGGGATTTTATCTCGCTTTGGTGAAGAGAGTTTGAAGAGGTTTGGAATCTATCCGGTTGAAGGTAGTCAACATGAGTCCTGGGTTGGTGCCTTCGTTTATTTCTGGCCGGTAGTCTTCGGTTTGTGGAGCCAGCGTTGGTTTTTCCGATTGCTGGTATTTTGTTTTGTGGCATGTCGCCGGCGGTTCTAGGCTAGTTCTGGACTACTAGCGTCGTTGCTACTGTGTTGAGGTTTATGGAACTGGTCTGGTCCTTGTCTGGTGGACTGGTGTGTTCGTCTATCTTCAACCATGGTTGCTTCTGATAGATTGTGCAGAGAAGAAGCGTGTTTTACACGCACGGTATTGACGTGTTAGGTACAACTGGACACGTGAGTTGTTTAAGCGAGTCATTGACTGCCGTGCTATGTGATTTGGCCGGTCTACTTTATACTGGCTGTGCATGATGTGTATTGGGGAAGGTAAAAGCTATTCAACTTTATATATACTTAAATATATATATTTTGTTTGCTTTGTGCTTTGCCGCCAGATTGGGTTTTGGTGTTGTTGTTGGTGGGCCCCGTGTGGGCTTAAATGCACGTGGGTTTGCTTGCCTCAAGGTTTTCTTACTTGGAGCAGGTTTTGTGAATTGTATTTATAATTTATTATCAATACAAGTGGGCTTACAATTGAAGAATAGTCAACCATTGTATTGTGGGTCCCGGGTGGGCCTACGGTTTTTGGGCTGATAAATGGGCTAATTTTGTTTAATTTGGGCCTATTAAATTAGTGGGTTGTCCCACGGTTGTGTTGCTGATTTGGGCTCCTCAATTGTTTGGGGCATATTGCATATATTTATATGGTTGGTGAGCCCATAAATTCCTGTTAAGCTTCAAGGTAGCGGATCTTTTACAGTTGATTTTCTCATGTTGATTGTTTGTGTGATCCTCATGTGACTCGATATGAGGGTGGTTTTGAGCCATCTCCGCCAAGAGTGATTGGGGAGTCACTGCTTTGGGGAATAGTGGTTTGATTACCAGCTGAGTTAGAGACTGGGAGATGAGCGGGAGGATAGCTACCGGTTTTCTGGTTGCTTCTTGTCTTCATGTGACCCATCCTAATTGATCGCTTTACCACGCCTGACATGGAGTGAAGGGCACACTGCCGTGGGGTTTGAGGTTTGAGATCTACCAAGGTAGGGACTGGGGGATATGATGCTTGATCTCATGAGTTTATTGGTTGTGTTTTGGTTTGTTGCTGAGGGGCTATTGTTTTCACTTCAACTCCCTAGACCGTGACTTATGGTTCTTGATCGTGCGAGCTTCATGTGACTTTGCTAGGATTTCTCATGGAATAGACTTTTTCCTCCGTCATGGCTTTAGCTAAGTGGCTTGGATGTCACGGCTGTGAGGAGTGGGATGCTTAGTGGATTCCGTGTTTTATCTGCAGTAGAGACTGGGGGCATGTGGGGTGGACTATCATCTTTGTTTCGGCTTAAGGGTTTTTGTTTTGTTAGTGTGTTATTTTGATTATTAGCTTGTGGTGTTTCTGTATATCTTTGCCCATATATCCATCTCAAGTTCCCATCTAGTATCTCTGATGGTGGGGGTTACTTGAGGACTTTGGATATATGGGCAGAGTTTGGGTTTCGTGTTTCAGTTTCTTGTTTACCCGCTTTTAGGCGGTGTAGTGGTAGTTCCTGTTGGCTTTATTTGTTTTATTTATTGTTGGGCGTGCCTGGGGTATGCCCCTTGTAAACATGTAAATTTTATCGTCTTTATTTTATGACTTACCCAAAAAAAAGAAGCTAACACGAAGGTTGAAAATGTTCAAGCTTCCTCAAGAAGCTAAAACGAAGGTTCAGAGGGTTCAAGCTTCCTCGAGAAGCCAAAATAAGGGTTCAAAAGGTTCAAGCTTCCTCAAGAAGCTAAAACGAAGGTTCAAAATGTTCAAGTCCCTCAAGAAGTTGAAACGAAGGTTCAAAAGGTTCAAGCTCCCTCAAGAAGCTAAAAGGAAGGTTCAGAAGGTTCAACTTCCTCAAGAAGCTGAAACAAGGGTTCAAAAGGTTCAAGCTCCCTCAAGAAGCTAAAATAAAGGTTCAAATGGTTCAAGCTCCCTCAAGAAGCTAAAACGAAGGTTGAAAATGTTCAGGCTTCCTCAAGAAGGTAAAACGAAGGTTCAGAGGGTTCAAGCTTCCTCATGAAGCCAAAATAAGGGTTCAAAAGGTTCAAGTTTCCTCAAGAAGCTAAAACGAAGGTTCAAAATGTTCAAGTCCTCAAGAAGTTGAAACGAAGGTTCAAAAGGATCAAACTCCCTCCAGAAGCTAAAACGAAGGTTCAAAAGGTTCAAGCTCCCTCAAGAAGCTAAAACGAAGGTTCAAAAGGTTCACGCTCCCTCAAGAAGCTAAACTGAAGGTTCAGAAGGTTCAACTTCCTCACGAAGCTAAAATAAGGGTTCAAAAGGTTCAAGCTTACTCAAGAAGCTAAAACGAAGGTTCAAAAGGTTCAAGCTCCCTCAAGAAGCTAAAACGAAGGTTCAAAAGGTTCAAGCTCCCTCAAGAAGCTAAAACGAAGGTTGAAAATGTTCAAGCTTTCTCAAGAAGCTAAAACGAAAGTTCAGAGGGTTGAAGCTTCCTCAAGAAGCCAAAATAAGGGTTCAAAAGGTTCAAGCTTCCTCAAGAAGCTAAAACGAAGGTTCAAGATGTTCAAGTCCCTCAAGAAGTTGAAACGAAGGTTCAAAAGGTTCAAACTCACTCCAGAAGCTAAAACGAAGGTTCAAAAGGATCAAGCTCCCTCAAGAAGCTAAAACGAAGGTTCAGAAGGTTCAACTTCCTCAAGACGCTGAAACAAGGGTTCAAAAGGTTCAAGCTCCCTCAAGAAGCTAAAACAAAGGTTCAAAAGGTTCATGCTCCCTCAAGAAGCTAAAACGAAAGTTCAGAAGGTTCAACATCCTCAAGAAGACGAAACAAGGGTTCAAAAGGTTCATGCTCCCTCAAGAAGCTAAAACGAAAGTTCAGAAAGTTCAACATCCTCAAGAAGACGAAACAAGGGTTGAAAAGGTTCAAACTCCCGCAAGAAGCTAAAACAAAGGTTCAAAAGGTTCAAGCTCCCACAAGAAGCTAAAACGAAGGTTCAGAAGGTTCAACATCCTCAAGAAGACGAAACAAGGGTTCAAAAGGTTCAAGCTCCCTCAAGAAGCTAAAACGAAGGTTCAAAAGGTTCAAGCTCCCTTAAGAATCTGAAACGAAGGTTCAAAAGGTTCAAACTCCCTCCAGAAGCTAAAACGAAGGTTCAAAAGGTCCGAGCTCCCCGAAGAAGCTGAAACGAAGGTTCAGAAGGTTCCACTTCCTCAAGAAGCTGAAACAAGGGTTCAAAAGGTTCAAGCTACCTCAAGAAGCTAAAATGAAGGTTCAAAAGGTTCAAGCTCCCTGAAGAAGCTAAAACGAAGGTTGAAAATGTTCAAGCTTCCTCAAGAAGCTAAAACGAAGGTTCCGAGGGTTCAACTTCCTCAAAAAGCTAAAATAAGGGTTCAAAAGGTTCAAGCTTCCTCAAGAAGCTAAAACGAAGGTTCAAAAGGTTCAAGCTCCCTCAAGAAGCTAAAACGAAGGTTCAGAAGGTTCAACTCCCGCAAGAAGCTGAAACAAGGGTACAAAAGGTTCAAGCTCCCTCAAGAAGCTAAAACGAAGGTTCAAAAGGTTCAAGCTCCCTCAAGAAGCTAAAACGAACGTTCAAAAGTTTCCAGCTCCCTCAAGAAGCTAAGATGGAGGTTCAGAAGGTTCAACTTCCTCAAGAAGCTAAAATAAGGGTTGAAAAGGTTCAAGCTTCCTCAAGAAGCTAAAACGGAGGTTCAAAAGGTTCAAGCTCCCTCAAGAAGTTAAAACGAATGTTCAAAAGGTTCAAACTCCCTCAAGAAGCTAAAACGAAGGTTGAAAATGTTCAAGCTTCCTCAAGAAGCTAAAACGAAGGTTCAGAGGGTTCAAGCTATGTCAAGAAGTTAAAACGAAGGTTCAAAAGTTTCAAGCTCCCTCAAGAAGCTCAAACGAAGGTTCCGAAGGTTCAACTTCCTCAAGAAGCTGAAACAAGAGTTCAAAAGGTTCAAGCTCCCTCAAGAAGCTAAAACAAAGGTTCAAAAGGCTCAAGTTCCCTCAAGAAGCTAAAACGAAGGTTGAAAATATTCAAGCTTCCTCAAGAAGCTAAAACGAAGGTTAAGAGGGTTCAAGCTTCCTCAAGAAGCCAAAACAAGGGTTCAAAACGTTCCAGCTTCCTCAAGAAGCTAAAACGAAGGTTCAAAAGGTTCAAGATCCCTCAAGAAGCTAAAACGAAGGTTCACAAGGTTCAAACTTCCTCAAGAAGCTTCGAAGGTTCAAAATGTTCAAGTCCCTCAAGAGGTTCAAACGATGGATCAAAAGGTTCAAATTCCCGCCAGAAGCGAAAACGAAGGTTCAAAAGGTTCAAGCTCCCTCAAGAAGCTAAAACGAAGGTTCAGAAGGTTCAACTTCCTCAAGAAGCTAAAACAAGGGTTTAAAAGGTTCCAGATCCCTCAAAAAGCTAAAACGAAGGTTCAAAAGGTTCAAACTCCCTCAAGAAGCTAAAATGAAGGTTCAGAAGGTTCAACTTCCTCAAGAAACTGAAACAAAGGTTCAAAAGATTCAAACTCCCTTAAGAAGCTAAACCGAAGGTTGAAAATGTTCAAGCTTCCTCAAGAAGCTAAAACGAAGGTTAAGAGGGTTCAAGCTTCCTCAAGAAGCCAAAACAAGGGTTCAAAACGTTCAAGGTTCCTCAAGAAGCTAAAACGAAGGTTCAAAATGTTCAAGTCCCTCAAGAAGTTGAAACGAAGGGTCAAAAGTTTCAAACACGCTCCAGAAGCTAAAATAAAGGTTCAAAAGGTTCAAACTCCCTCAAGAAACTAAAACGAAGGTTCAGAAGGTTCAACTTCCTCAAGAAGCTAAAACAAGGGTTTAAAAGGTTCAAGCTCCCTCAAGAAGCTAAAACGAAGGTTCAAAAGGTTCAAGCTCCCTCAAGAAGGTAAAACGAAGGTTCAGAAGGTTCAAGCTCCCTCAAGAAGCTAAAATGAAGGTTCAGAAGGTTCAACTTCCTCAAGAAGCTAAAACAAGGGTTTAAAAGATTCAAGCTCCCTCGAGAATCTAAAACGAAGGTTCAAAAGGTTCAAGCTCCCTCAAGAAGCTAAAACGAAGGTTCAAAAGGTTCAAGCTCCCTCAAGAAGCTAAAATGAAGGTTCAGAAGGTTCAACTTCCTCAAGACTCTAAAACAAGGGTTCAAAAGGTTCAAGCTCCCTCAAGAAGCTAAATCGAAGGTTCAAAAGGTTCAAGCTCCCTCAAAAAGCTAAAACGAAGGTTCAAAGGGTTCAAGCTCTCTCAAGAAGCAAAAACGAAGGTTCAAAAGGTTCGAGCTCCCTCAAGAAGCTAAAACGAAGGTTCAAAAAGTTCCAGCTCCCTCAAGAAGCTAAAACGAAGGTTCAAAAGGTTGAAGCTCCCTCAAAAAGTTAAAACGAAGGTTCAACTTCCTCAAGAAGCTAAAATAGGGGTTCAAAAGGTTGAAGCTTCCTCAAGATGCTAAAACGAAGGTTCAAAAGGTTCAAGCTCCCTCAAGAAGCTAAAACGAAGGTTCAAAAGGTTCAAGCTTCCTCAAGAAGCTAAAACGAAGGTTCAGAAGGTTCAACTTCCTCAAGAAACTGAAACAAGGGTTCAAAAGGTTCAAGCTCCCTCAAGAAGCTAAAACGAAGGTTCAGAAGGTTCAACATCCTCAAGAAGACGGAACAGGGGTTCAAAAGGTTCAAGCTCCCTCAAGAAGCTAAAAAAAAGGTTCAAAAGGTTCAAGCTCCCTCAAGAAGCTAAAACGAAGGTTCAGAAGGTTCAACATCCTCAAGAAGACGAAACAAGGGTTCAACAGGTTCAAGCTCCTTTAAGAAGCTAAAACGAAGATTCAAAAGTTTCAGTCCCCCTCAAGAAGCTGAAACGAAGGTTCAAAAGGTTCAAACTCCCTCCAGAAGCTAAAACGAAGGTTCAAAAGGTGCAAGCACCCTCAAGAAGCTAAAACGAAGGTTCAGAAGGTTCCACTTCCTCAAGAAGCTGAAACAAGGGTTCAAAAGGTTCAAGCTCCCTCAAGAAGCTAAAATGAAGGTTCAAAAGGTTCAAGCTCCCTGAAGAAGGTAAAACGAAGGTTGAAAATGTTCAAGCTTCCTCAAGAAGCTAAAACGAAGGTTCCGAGGGTTCAACTTCCTGAAAAAGCTAAAATAAGGGTTCAAAAGGTTCAAGCTTCCTCAAGAAGCTAAAACGAAGGTTCAAAAGGTTCAAGCTCCCTCAAGAAGCTAAAACGAAAATTCAAAAGGTTCAAGCTCCCTCAAGAAGCTAAAACGAAGGTTCAAAATGTTCAAGCTTCCTCAAGAAGCTAAAACGAAGGTTCAGAGGGTTCAAGCTTCCTCGAGAAGCCAAAATAAGGGTTCAAAAGGTTCAAGCTTACTCAAGAAGCTAAAACGAAGGTTCAAAATGTTCAAGTCCCTCAAGAAGTTGAAACGAAGGTTCAAAAGGTTCAAGCTCACTCAAGATGCTGAAACGAAGGTTCAGAAGGTTCAACTTCCTCAAGAAGCTGAAACAGGGGTTCAAAAGGTTCAAGCTCCGTCAAGAAGCTAAAACAAAGGTTCAAAAGGTTCAAGCTCCCTCAAGAAGCTAAAACGAAGGTTGAAAATGTTCAGGCTTCCTCAAGAAGCTAAAACGAAGGTTCAGAGGGTTCAAGCTTCCTCAAGAAGTTAAAATAAGGGTTCAAAAGGTTCAAGCTTCCTCAAGAAGTTAAAACGAAGGTTCAAAATGTTCAAGTCGTCAAGAAGTTGAAACGAAAGTTCAAAAGGTTCAAACTCCCTCCAGAAGCTAAAACGAAGGTTCAAAAGGTTCAAGCTCCCTCAAGAAGCTAAAACGAAGGTTCACAAGGTTGGACTTGTGTGTGTTTTGTTATGTGGTCCTGTAAGCATAGGAAGGATCTACTTTTGTTGGGTAATCTTGGCTTGGAGGGTTCGGTGTGGGCTGCTGGCAGTTTGGTTTGTACAATGCCCATATCTATGACAGGACACGGTCATTGTACAAATCGGCTAAGTAGCCACTTCCTACTGCCGTTTCGAGATTTCAATGTTCTCTCTCTTGGTGTTGTATAGTTTGTTTTCTGTTTAGTTTTGTTGCTGGGCCTCGGTGTAATGGGCCGAGGTTTGTTGTTTTGTTTGGTAGGGCCTGGGGTTTGCCCCTTGTAATCTTGTAAATCTTTCTGTTTTATTTATTTCTTATTCACCCAAAAAAAAAAAAAAGGTTCACAAGGTTCAAGCTCCCTCAAGAAGCTAAAACGAAGGTTCAAAAGGTTCAAACACCCTCAAGAAGCTAAAATGAAGGTTCAAATGGTTCACGCTCCCTCAAGAAGCTAAAATGAAGGTTCAACTTCCTCAAGAAGCTAAAATAAGGGTTCAAAAGGTTCAAGCTTCCTCAAGAAGCTAAAACGAAGGTTCAAAAGGTTCAAGCTCCCTCAAGAAGCTAAAACGAAGATTCAAAAGGTTCAAGCTCCCTCAAGAAGCTAAAAATAAGGTTGAAAATGTTCAAGCTTCCTCAAGAAGCTAAAACAAAGGTTCAGAGGGTTCAACATCCTCAAGAAGACGAAACAAGGGTTCAAAAGGGTCAAGCTCCCGCAAGAAGCTAATACAAAGGTTCAAAAGGTTTTTTTTTTTTTGGGTAAGTAAGTCATAAAATAAAGACAATGAAAATTTACAAGTTTACAAGGGGCATACCCCAGGCACGCCCAACAACAAATAAAAACAAATATAACCAACATAAACTACAACTGCAACCCCTAAAAATAGGGGACAAACAAGAACAACAGAGATACAGAAAAACCCCAACTCTACCCATATATCCTCTTTGTCCTCAAGGAACCCCTACCATCAGAGATATTAGATGGGAACTTGAGGTGGATATATGGGCAGAGATACACACAAAATAACACCACAATGCTAATAAACAAAACAGACACACAGACCAAACAACCCTCAAGTCGAGTCAAAGATAATAATCAACCCCACAAGCCCCCAGTCTCTACTGCAGATAAAACATGGAATCCAATAAGCAACCCACTCCTCACAGCCGTGACATCCAAACCACTTAACCAAAGCCATGTCGGAGGATAAAATCTACCCCATGAGAAATCCCAACAGAGTCACATGAAGCTAGCATGATCAAAAACCATAAGCCACAGACCAAAGAGTTGAAGTGAAAAGACAGTAGCCCCTCAGCAACAAACCAATACACAGCCAACAAATTCATGAGATCAATCATCACATCCCCCAGTCCCTTCCTTAGTAGATCACAAGCCTCAAACCCCACGGTAGTGGGCCCTACACTCCATGTCAGGCGTGGCAAAATGATCAATTAGGATGGGTCACATGAAGACAAGAAGCAACCAAAAAACTGATAGCTATCCTCCCGCTCATCTCCCAGTCTCTAACTCGGTTGGTTATCAAACCACTATTCCCCATAGCAGTGACTCCCCAATCACTCTTGGCGGAAATGGCTCAAAACCTCCCTCATAGCGAGTCACATGAGGATCACACAATCAGTCATTATAAAATCATTAACTATAAATGATGCGCTGCAAAGAGTCTAAACAAGAGAATAACCAAAATAAACCCAATAATAAAGCCCATCTGCCCCCAATATAGTGGCCCACGGGCAACCCAAAAAATAACCAAACCGTGGGTCCAAAAAATAACCAAACCGCGGGTCCAAGAAGCCCATTTTCCAAGTCACGTGGGTAAATTAAAAAACCCACTACATTCACCAATCCCTTGCTGGCCCACCAGACCAAAACAAAAATGGCCCACTAACCAACCTATATATATTATATAAATATATATAATATATACATACTGCTCCACTTTTTGAAAACCATTAGATTCACAAGGTTCAAAAGGTTCAAGCTCCCTCAAGAAGCCAAAACGAAGGTTCAGAAGGTTCAACATCCTCAAGAAGACGAAACACGGGTTCAAAAGGTTCAAGCTCCCTCAAGAAGCTAAAACGAAGGTTCAAAAGGTTCAAACTCCCTCAAGAATCTGAAACGAAGGTTCAAAAGGTTCAAACTCCCTCCAGAAGCTAAAACGAAGGTTCAAAAGGTCCAAGCTCCCTGAAGAAGCTAAAACGAAGGTTCAGAAGGTTTCACTTCCTCAAGAAGCTGAAACAAGGGTACAAAAGGTTCAAGCTCCCTCAAAAAGCTAAAATGAAGGTTCAAAAGGTTCAAGCTCCCAGAAGAAGCTAAAACGAAGGTTGAAAACGTTCAAGCTTCCTCAAGAAGCTAAAACGATGGTTCCGAGGGTTCAACTTCCTTAAAAAGCTAAAATAAGGGTTCAAAAGGTTCAAGCTACCTCAAGAAGCTAAAACGAAGGTTCAAAAGGTTCAAGCTCCCTCAAGAAGCTAAAACGAAGGTTCGAAAGCTTCAAGCTCCCTCAAGAAGATAAAACGAAGGTTCAAAAGGTTCAAGCTCCCTCAAGAAGCTAAAATGGAGGTTTAGAAGGTTCAACATCCTCAAGAAGCTAAAATAAGGGTTCAAAAGGTTCAAGCTTCCTCCAGAAGCTAAAACGGAGGTTCAAAAGGTTCAAGCTCCCTCAAGAAGCTAAAACGAAGGTTCAAAAGGTTCAAGCTCCCTCAAGAAGCTAAAACGAAGGTTGAAAACGTACAAGCTTCCTCAAGAAGCTAAAACGAAGGTTCAGAGGGTTCAAACTATCTCAAGAAGCCAAAATAAGGGTTCAAAAGGTTCAAGCTTCCTCAAGAAGCTAAAATGGAGGTTTAGAAGGTTCAACATCCTCAAGAAGCTAAAATAAGGGTTCAAAAGGTTCAAGCTTCCTCCAGAAGCTAAAACGGAGGTTCAAAAGGTTCAAGCTCCCTCAAGAAGCTAAAACGAAGGTTCAAAAGGTTCAAGCTCCCTCAAGAAGCTAAAACGAAGGTTGAAAACGTACAAGCTTCCTCAAGAAGCTAAAACGAAGGTTCAGAGGGTTCAAACTATCTCAAGAAGCCAAAATAAGGGTTCAAAAGGTTCAAGCTTCCTCAAGAAGCTAAAACGAAGGTTCAAAATGTTCAAGTCCCTCAAGAAGTTGAAACGAAAGTTCAAAAGGTTCAAACTCCCTCCAGAAGCTAAAACAATGGTTCAAAAGGTTCAAGCTCACTCAAGAAGCTAAAACGAAGGTTCCGAAGGTTCAACTTCCTCAAGAAGCTGAAACAAGGGTTCAAAAGGTTCAAGCTCCCTCAAGAAGCTAAAAGAAAGGTTCAAAAGGCTCAAGCTTCCTCAAGAAGCTAAAACGAAGGTTGAAAATGTTCAAGCTTCCTCAAGAAGCTAAAACGAAGGTTAAGGGGGTTCAAGCTTCCTCAAGAAGCCAAAACAAGGGTTCAAAACGTTCAAGCTTTTTCAAGAAGCTAAAACGAAGGTTCAAAAGGTTCAAACTCCCTCCAGAAACTAAAACGAAGGTTCAAAAGGTCCAAGAGCCCTGAAGAAGCTAAAACGAAGGTTCAGGAGGTTCAACTTCCTCAAGAAGCTGAAACAAGGGTTCAAAAGGTTCAAGCTCCCTCAAGAAGCTAAAATGAAGGTTCAAAAGGTTCAAGCTCCCTGAAGAAGCTAAAACGAAGGTTGAAAATGTTCAAGCTTCCACAAGAAGCTAAAACAAAGGTTCCGAGGGTTCAAGCTTCCTCAAGAAGCCAAAACAAGGGTTCAAAACGTTCAACCTTCCGCAACAGGCTTAAACGAAGGTTCAAAATGTTCAAGTCCCTCAAGAAGCTGAAACGAAGGATCAAAAGGTTCAAACTCCCTCCAGAAGCTAAAACGAAGGTTCAAAAGGTTCAAGCTCCCTCAAGAAGCTAAAACGAAGGTTCAGAAGGTTCAACTTAATCAAGAAGCTAAAACCAGGGTTTAAAAGGTTCAAGCTCCCTCAAGAAGCTAAAACGAAGGTTCAAAAGGTTCAAGCTCCCTCAAGCAGCTAAAACGAAGGTTCAAAAGGTTCAAGCTCCCTCAAGAAGCTAAAATGAAGGTTCGGAAGGTTCAACTTCCTCAAGAAACTGAAACAAGGGTTCAAAAGGTTCAAACTCCCTCAAGAAGCTAAAACAAAGGTTCAAAAGGTTCAAGCTCACTCAAGAAGACAAAACGAAGGTTGAAAATGTTCAAGCTTCCTCAAGAAGCTAAAACGAAGGTCCCTCAAGAAGCTAAAACCAAGGTTCAAAAGGTTCAAGCTCCCCCAAGAAGCTAAAACGAAGGTCAAAAGGTTCAAGCTCCCTCAAAAAGCTAAAACGAATGTTCAAAGGGTTCAAGCTCCCTCAAGAAGCTAAAACAAAGGTTCAAAAGGTTCAAGCTCCCTCAAGAAGCTAAAAATAAGGGTTCAAAAGGCTGAAGCTTCCTCAAGATGCCAAAACAAAGGTTCAAATGGTTCAAGCTCCTTCCAGAAGCTAAAACGAAGGTGCAAAAGGTTCAAGCTCCCTCAAGAAGCTAAAACGAAGGTTCAGAAGGTTTAACATCCTCAAGAAGGCGAAACCAGGGTTCAAAAGGTTCAAACTCCCTCAAGAAGCTAAAACGAAGGTTCAAAAGGTTCAAGCTCCCTCAAGAAGCTGAGGCGAAGGTTCAAAATGTTCAAACTCCCTCCAGAAGCTAAAACGAAGGTTCAAAAGGTCCAAGCTCCCTGAAGAAGCTAAAACGAAGGTTCAGAAGGTTCCACTTCCAGAAGAAGCTGAAACAAGGGTTCAAATGGTTCAAGCTCCCTGAAGAAGTTAAAATGAAGGTTCAAAAGGTTCAAGCTCCCTCAAGAAGCTAAAACGAAGGTTGAAAATGTTCAAGCTTCCTCAATAAGCTAAAACGAAGGTTCTGAGGGTTCAACTTCCTCAAAAAGCTAAAATAAGGGTTCAAGAGGTTCAAGCTTCCTCAAGAAGCTAAAACGAAGGTTCAAAAGGTTCAAGCTCCCTCAAGAGGCTAAAACGAAGGTTGAAAATGTTCAACCTTCCTCAAGAAGCTAAAACGAAGGTTCAGAGGGTTCAAGCTTCCTCGAGAAGCCAAAATAAGGGTTCAAAAGGTTCAAACTTCCTCAAGAAGCTAAAACGAAGGTTCAAAATGTTCAAGACCCTCAAGAAAGTTGAAACGAAGGTTCAAGCTCCCTCAAGAAGCTGAAACGAAGGTTCAGAAGGTTCAACTTCCTCAACAAGCTGAAACAGGGGTTCAAAGGGTTCAAGCTCCCTCAAGAAGCTAAAGCAAAGGTTCAAAAGGTTCAAGCTCCCTCAAGAAGCTAAAACGAAGGTTGAAAATTTTCAGGCTTCCTCAAGAAGCTAAAACGAAGGTTCAGAGGGTTCAAGCTTCCTCAAGAAGCCAAAATAAGGGTTCAAAAGGTTCAAGCTTCCTCAAGAAGCTAAAACGAAGGTTCAAAATGTTCAAGTCCTCAAGAAGTTGAAACGAAAGTTCAAAAGGTTCAAACTCACTCCAGAAGCTAAAACGAAGGTTCAAAAGGTTCAAGATCCCTCAAGAAGCTAAAACGAAGGTTCACAAGATTCAAGCTCCCTCAAGAAGCTAAAACGAAGGTTCAAAAGGTTCAAGCTCCTTCCAGAAGCTAAAACGAAGGTGCAAAAGGTTCAAGCTCCCTCAAGAAGCTAAAACGAAGGTTCAGAAGGTTTAACATCCTCAAGAAGGCGAAACCAGGGTTCAAAAGGTTCAAACTCCCTCAAGAAGCTAAAACGAAGGTTCAAAAGGTTTAAGCTCCCTCAAGAAGCTGAAACGAAGGTTCAAAAGGTTCAAACTCGCTCCAGAAGGTAAAACGAAGGTTCAAAAGGTCCAAGCTCCCTGAAGAAGCTAAAACGAATGTTCAGAAGGTTCCACTTCCAGAAGAAGCTGAAACAGGGGTTCAAAAGGTTAAAGCTCCCTCAAGAAGTTAAAATGAAGGTTCAAAAGGTTCAAGCTCCCTCAAGAAGCTAAAACGAAGGTTGAAAATGTTCAAGCTTCCTCAAGAAGCTAAAACGAAGGTTCCGAGCGTTCAACTTCCTCAAAAAGCTAAAATAAGGGTTCAAAAGGTTCAAGCTTCCTCAAGAAGCTAAAACGAAGGTTCAAAACGTTCAAGCTCCCTCAGGAAGCTAAAACGAAGGTTCAAAAGGTTCAAGCTCCCTCAAGAAGCTAAAACGAAGGTTGAAAATGTTCAAGCTTCCTCAAGAAGCTAAAACGAAGGTTCAGAGGGTTCAAGCTTCCTCGAGAAGCCAAAATAAGGGTTCAAAAGGTTCAAACATCCTCAAGAAGCTAAAACGAAGATTCAAAATGTTCAAGTCCCTCAAGAAGTTGAAACGAAGGTTCAAAAGGTTCATGCTCCCTCAAGAATCTGAAACGAAGGTTCAGAAGGTTCAACTTCCTTAAGAAGCTGAAACAGGGGTTCAAAGGGTTCAAGCTCCCTCAAGAAGCTAAAACAAAGGTTCAAAAGGTTCAAGCTCCCTCAAGAAGCTAAAACGAAAGTTGAAAATTTTCAGGCTTCCTCAAGAAGCTAAAACGAAGGTTCAGAGGGTTCAAGCTTCCTCAAGAAGCCGAAATAAGGGTTCAAAAGGTTCAAGCTTCCTCAAGAAGCTAAAACGAAGGTTCAAAATGTTCAAGTCCTCAAGAAGTTGAAACGAAAGTTCAAAAGGTTCAAACTCCCTCCAGAAGCTAAAACGAAGGTTCAAAAGGTTCAAGCTCCCTCAAGAAGCTAAAACGAAGGTTCACAAGCTTCAAGCTCCCTCAAGAAGCTAAAACGAAGGTTCAAAAGGTTCAAGCACCCTCAAGAAGCTAAAACGAAGGTTCAAAAGGTTCACGCTTCCTCAAGAAGGTAAAATGAAGGTTCAACTTCCTCAAGAAGCTAAAATAAGGGTTCAAAAGGTTCAAGCTTCCTCAAGAAGCTAAAACGAAGGTTCAAAAGGTTCAAGCTCCCTCAAGAAGCTAAAACGAAGGTTCAAAAGGTTCAAGCTCCCTCAGGAAGCTAAAACGAAGGTTGAAAATGTTCAAGCTTCCTCAAGAAGCTAAAACGAAGGTTCAGAGGGTTCAAGCTTCCTCAAGAAGCCAAAATAAGGGTTCAAAAGGTTCAAGCTTCCTCAAGAAGCTAAAACGAAGGTTCAAAATGTTCAAGTCCCTCAAGAAGTTGAAACGAAGGTTCAAAAGGTTCAAACTCCCTCCAGAAGCTAAAACGAAGGTTCAAAAGGTTCAAGCTCCCTCAAGAAGCTAAAACGAAGGTTCACAAGGTTCAAGCTCCCTTAAGAAGCTAAAACGAACGTTAAAAATGTTCAAGCTTCCTCAAGAAACTAAAATTAGGGGAAGAAAGTAGAGCCTCTCTCTCTAGAATCTAGAGAGAGAAAGCTCCCGCCGTTTTGGTTCTGGTGCAGGTCCGACCAGATTGGTAGCTCCTCTGAACCAACTTTGTGTGTGAGGAAGCATTTTTGTATGCTGAAAAGCTACGGTCTTATTTGGTTCTGTGGCTCTGCCATTGGTCTGAGTTAAGCTATCTGTAAGTCCTAACGTGGTGTGAAGTTTGTACCATCAGAAGAGTGGGTTGATCCGTGTTTATTGACGCCGCGTGCTCACGGGCGTTAAAATGGGTGTTGTTCAGTGTGCACCGATGCAAGGAGATCCGAGCGTCGTGTTATGTGTCATGAGTGCTGGAGGTGTTGTTTTCATCGCCGGTGCTCTCTGCTTTCCGGTGGTATCCTTGGTGCTGCCGTCGTTATTCGTTTTTATGGCAAGTTTGATGGAAATGGCGTTTATCTGCCATGTTTCTAGGAGCTCTGGCCGTGATAATGAAGATGCTAGGGTGAAGGCTTGCTGGCTAGCCGTTCATGGCAGTTGTGTGATCCTCCCCTGGTTTTGTTTCTTTTGTTGGTATTTTGTACTCTGGTTATCCATTGCCGGAGCTCAGGAGGATTTATACTGAGTGTTTGGCGTGGTTAGAGGAGCTGTTTCTGCTACGCTATGTTCCAGTGGATGTTTTTCAAAGAGGATGTTATCTGTGTTTGTTCCTAGGTTGCAATGGATGTGGGTTGTGCAGGTGGTGTCTTCACCGGAGGTGTCTTGCACCGGTGTTGATTGGTTCAGTGGTGGAGTCGGTTCTGCAGTTGGCGCGTTTGTCTCACAGTCTGGTAGACGCGTATGTGCAATATTGGGGTAACACCGACCTCGTGAAAGGTGATAGTGGGGGTTGGTTTCAATTTTGTTTCTAATTTCCCGCCGGTTTTGTAGGAGCCCATGGTTCTCAATATATAATGGTGATTTATGCATCTGGGGAGGTGTGTATCCACGTGCTCCAGTTGATTTTTGTGAGTAAATATCCTAGTGCTCCAGTTGTTTATATAAAGAGATCGGTGGGTCCATTTTTATAAAATATTTATATATATTATTTAGTGGAATCCACCTGTTGTCTTTGTTTGTGTTGGTTGAAGTGGGGCCCATGGACTTACGATTTTATTTTAGTATTTGGGCTGGTATCTTTGAACTAGGCCGTGGGCATTTTGCTCAGTTTGGGCCCACGGCTAATTTGGCTTTTGTGGAAAATTAGTGGTGCCCATTTTTGGGCAAAACTTGGGCTGTTTGGGCCGTTGATGCTGCTGTATTAAGAAAAGTGGGCGGCTGTCTGGCCAGTGCTTATTGGGTTCTTTTTTGGAAATTCTCTTTGTTTAGTCTCTTTGCAGCGGGTCATTTATAGCTGATTACTTTATGTTGATTGATCGTGTGATCCTCATGTGACTCGATATGAGGGTGGTTTTGAGCCATCTCCGCCAAGAGTGATTGGGGAGTCACTGCTATGGGGAATAGTGGTTTGATAACTATCCGAGTTAGAGACTGGGAGATGAGCGGGAGGATAGCTACCGGTTTTCTGGTCGCTTCTTGTCTTCATGTGACCCATCCTAATTGATCGTATTGCCACGCCTGACATGGAGTGAAGGGCACATTGCCGTGGGGTTTGAGGCTTGTGATCTACTAAGGTAGGGACTGGGGGATGTGATGGTTGCTCTCATGATTTTGTTGGCTATGTATTGGTCTGTTGCTGTGGGGCTATTGTTTGTCACTACAATTCCCAAGACCGTTGATTATGGTTACTGAGCGTGCTAGCTTCATGTGACTTTGTTGTGATTTCTCGTGGGGTAGATTTTTTCCTCTATCACGACTTTAGCTAAGTGGCTTGGATGTCACGGTTGTGAGGAGTGGGATGCTTATTGGATCCCATGCGTTTATCTACAACAGAGACTGGGAGTTTGTGGGGTTGGTTTTCATCTTTGATTCGGCTTGAGGGTTGTAGCTTTGTGAGTGTTTGTTGTGTTTTTAGCTTTGTTTTGTGTTTTTGTTTATTGCCCATATATCGACCCCAAGTTTCCATCTTTTATCTCTGATGGTAGAGGTTACTTGGGGACAAATAGGATATATGGGCAAAGTGGGGTCACTTGTTTCTGCGGGTGTTGTCTCGCTTCTGCGGGGGTGGTTTTAGGGAGTTCAGGGGTTGTTTCTATTGCTATTTGTAGTTGTTTTTATTTGTTGTAGGGCGTACCTGGGGTATGCCCCTTGTAAACTTGTACATTTTACTGTCTTTATTTTATGACTTACTTAGTGGGGGTTACTTGAGGACTTTGGATATATGGGCAGAGTTTGGGTTTCGTGTTTCAGTTTCTTGTTTACCCGCTTTTAGGCGGTGTAGTGGTAGTTCCTGTTGGCTTTATTTGTTTTATTTATTGTTGGGCGTGCCTGGGGTATGCCCCTTGTAAACATGTAAATTTTATCGTCTTTATTTTATGACTTACTTACCCAAAAAAAAGAAGCTAACACGAAGGTTGAAAATGTTCAAGCTTCCTCAAGAAGCTAAAACGAACGTTCAGAGGGTTCAAGCTTCCTCAAGAAGCCAAAATAAGGGTTCAAAAGGTTCAAGCTTCCTCAAGAAGCTAAAACGAAGGTTCAAAATGTTCAAGTCCCTCAAGAAGTTGAAACGAAGGTTCAAAAGGTTCAAGCTCCCTCAAGAAGCTAAAAGGAAGGTTCAGAAGGTTCAACTTCCTCAAGAAGCTGAAACAAGGGTTCAAAAGGTTCAAGCTCCCTCAAGAAGCTAAAATAAAGGTTCAAATGGTTCAAGCTCCCTCAAGAAGCTAAAATGAAGGTTGAAAATGTTCAGGCTTCCTCAAGAAGGTAAAACGAAGGTTCAGAGGGTTCAAGCTTCCTCATGAAGCCAAAATAAGGGTTCAAAAGGTTCAAGTTTCCTCAAGAAGCTAAAACGAAGGTTCAAAATGTTCAAGTCCTCAAGAAGTTGAAACGAAGGTTCAAAAGGATCAAACTCCCTCCAGAAGCTAAAACGAAGGTTCAAAAGGTTCAAGCTCCCTCAAGAAGCTAAAACGAAGGTTCAAAAGGTTCACGCTCCCTCAAGAAGCTAAAATGAAGGTTCAGAAGGTTCAACTTCCTCACGAAGCTAAAATAAGGGTTCAAAAGGTTCAAGCTTCCTCAAGAAGCTAAAACGAAGGTTCAAAAGGTTCAAGCTCCCTCAAGAAGCTAAAACGAAGGTTCAAAAGGTTCAAGCTCCCTCAAGAAGCTAAAACGAAGGTTGAAAATGTTCAAGCTTTCTCAAGAAGCTAAAACGAAGGTTCAGAGGGTTGAAGCTTCCTCAAGAAGCCAAAATAAGGGTTCAAAAGGTTCAAGCTTCCTCAAGAAGCTAAAACGAAGGTTCAAGATGTTCAAGTCCCTTAAGAAGTTGAAACGAAGGTTCAAAAGGTTCAAACTCACTCCAGAAGCTAAAACGAAGGTTCAAAAGGTTCAAGCTCCCTCAAGAAGCTAAAACGAAGGTTCAGAAGGTTCAACTTCCTCGAGACGCTGAAACAAGGGTTCAAAAGGTTCAAGCTCCCTCAAGAAGCTAAAACAAAGGTTCAAAAGGTTCATGCTCCCTCAAGAAGCTAAAACGAAAGTTCAGAAGGTTCAACATCCTCAAGAAGACGAAACAAGGGTTCAAAAGGTTCAAACTCTCGCAAGAAACTAAAACAAAGGTTCAAAAGGTTCAAGCTCCCAGAAGAAGCTAAAACGAAGGTTCAGAAGGTTCAACATCCTCAAGAAGACGAAACAAGGGTTCAAAAGGTTCAAGCTCCCTCAAGAAGTTAAAACGAAGGTTCAAAAGGTTCAAGCTCCCTCAAGAATTTGAAACGAAGGTTCAAAAGGTTCAAACTCCCTCCAGAAGCTAAAACGAAGGTTCAAAAGGTCCGAGCTCCCCGAAGAAGCTGAAACGAAGGTTCAGAAGGTTCCACTTCCTCAAGAAGCTGAAACAAGGGTTCAAAAGGTTCAAGCTCCCTCAAGAAGCTAAAATGAAGGTTCAAAAGGTTCAAGCTCCCTGAAGAAACTAAAACGAAGGTTGAAAATGTTCAAGCTTCCTCAAGAAGCTAAAACGAAGGTTCCGAGGGTTCAACTTCCTCAAAAAGCTAAAATAAGGGTTCAAAAGGTTCAAGCTTCCTCAAGAAGCTAAAACGAAGGTTCAAAAGGTTCAAGCTCCCTCAAGAAGCTAAAACGAAGGTTCAGAAGGTTCAACTCCCGCAAGAAGCTGAAACAAGGGTACAAAAGGTTCAAGCTCCCTCAAGAAGCTAAAACGAAGGTTCAAAAGGTTCAAGCTCCCTCAAGAAGCTAAAACGAACTTTCAAAAGGTTCCAGCTCCCTCAAGAAGCTAAGATGGAGGTTCAGAAGGTTCAACTTCCTCAAAAAGCTAAAATAAGGGTTCAAAAGGTTCAAGCTTCCTCAAGAAGCTAAAACGGAGGTTCAAAAGGTTCAAGCTCCCTCAAGAAGCTAAAACGAATGTTCAAAAGGTTCAAGCTCCCTCAAGAAGCTAAAACGAAGGTTGAAAATGTTCAAGCTTCCTCAAGAAGCTAAAACGAAGGTTCAGAGGGTTCAAGCTATGTCAAGAAGTTAAAACGAAGGTTCGAAAGTTTCAAGCTCCCTCAAGAAGCTCAAACGAAGGTTCCGAAGGTTCAACTTCCTCAAGAAGCTGAAACAAGAGTTCAAAAGGTTCAAGCTCCCTCAAGAAGCTAAAACAAAGGTTCAAAAGGCTCAAGTTCCCTCAAGAAGCTAAAACGAAGGTTGAAAATGTTCAAGCTTCCTCAAGAAGCTAAAACGAAGGTTAAGAGAGTTCAAGCTTCCTCAAGAAGCCAAAACAAGGGTTCAAAACGTTCAAGCTTCCTCAAGAAGCTAAAACGAAGGTTCAAAAGGTTCAAGATCCCTCAAGAAGCTAAAACGAAGGTTCACAAGGTTCAAACTTCCTCAAGAAGCTTCGAAGGTTCAAAATGTTCAAGTCTCTCAAGAAGTTGAAACGATGGATCAAAAGGTTCAAACTCCCTCCAGAAGCGAAAACGAAGGTTCAAAAGGTTCAAGCTCCCTCAAGAAGCTAAAACGAAGGTTCAGAAGGTTCAACTTCCTTAAGAAGCTAAAACAAGGGTTTAAAAGGTTCCAGATCCCTCAAAAAGCTAAAACGAAGGTTCAAAAGGTTCAAACTCCCTCAAGAAGCTAAAATGAAGGTTCAGAAGGTTCAACTTCCTCAAGAAACTGAAACAAAGGTTCAAAAGGTTTAAACTCCCTTAAGAAGCTAAACCGAAGGTTGAAAATGTTCAAGCTTCCTCAAGAAGCTAAAACGAAGGTTAAGAGGGTTCAAGCTTCCTCAAGAAGCCAAAACAAGGGTTCAAAACGTTCAAGGTTCCTCAAGAAGCTAAAACGAAGGTTCAAAATGTTCAAGTCCCTCAAGAAGTTGAAACGAAGGGTCAAAAGTTTCAACCACGCTCCAGAAGCTAAAATGAAGGTTCAAAAGGTTCAAGCTCCCTCAAGAAATTAAAACGAAGGTTCAGAAGGTTCAACTTCCTCAAGAAGCTAAAACAAGGGTTTAAAAGGTTCAAGCTCCCTCAAGAAGCTAAAACGAAGGTTCAAAAGGTTCAAGCTCCCTCAAGAAGGTAAAACGAAGGTTCAAAAGGTTCAAGCTCCCTCAAGAAGCTAAAATGAAGGTTCAGAAGGTTCAACTTCCTCAAGAAGCTAAAACAAGGGTTTAAAAGATTCAAGCTCCCTCGAAAATCTAAAACGAAGGTTCAAAAGGTTCAAGCTCCCTCAACAAGCTAAAACGAAGGTTCAAAAGGTTCAAGCTCCCTCAAGAAGCTAAAATGAAGGTTCAGAAGGTTCAACTTCCTCAAGACTCTAAAACAAGGGTTCAAAAGGTTCAAGCTCCCTCAAGAAGCTAAATCGAAGGTTCAAAAGGTTCAAGCTCCCTCAAAAAGCTAAAACGAAGGTTCAAAGGGTTTAAGCTCTCTCAAGAAGCTAAAACGAAGGTTCAAAAGGTTCGAGCTCCCTCAAGAAGCTAAAACGAAGGTTCAAAAAGTTCCAGCTCCCTCAAGAAGCTAAAACGAAGGTTCAAAAGGTTGAAGCTCCCTCAAAAAGTTAAAACGAAGGTTCAACTTCCTCAAGAAGCTAAAATAGGGGTTCAAAAGGTTGAAGCTTCCTCAAGATGCTAAAACGAAGGTTCAAAAGGTTCAAGCTCCCTCAAGAAGCTAAAACGAAGGTTCAAAAGGTTCAAGCTTCCTCAAGAAGCTAAAACGAAGGTTCAGAGGGTTGAAGCTTCCTCAAGAAGCCAAAATAATGGTTCAAAAGGTTCAAGCTTCCTCAAGAAGCTGAAACGAAGGTTCAAGATGTTCAAGTCCCTCAAGAAGTTGAAACGTAGGTTCAAAAGGTTCAAACTCCCTCCAGAAGCTAAAACGACGGTTCAAAAGGTTCAAGCTCCCTCAAGAAGCTAAAACGAAGGTTCAGAAGGTTCAACTTCCTCAAGAAACTGAAACAAGGGTTCAAAAGGTTCAAGCTCCCTCAAGAAGCTAAAACGAAGGTTTAGAAGGTTCAACATCCTCAAGAAGACGAAACAGGGGTTCAAAAGGTTCAAGCTCCCTCAAGAAGCTAAAACAAAGGTTCAAAAGGTTCAAGCTCCCTCAAGAAGCTAAAACGAAGGTTCAGAAGGTTCAACATCCTCAAGAAGACGAAACAAGGGTTCAAAAGGTTCAAGCTCCTTTAAGAAGCTAAAACGAAGGTTCAAAAGTTTCAGTCGCCCTCAAGAAGCTGAAACGAAGGTTCAAAAGGTTCAAACTCCCTCCAGAAGCTAAAACGAAGGTTCAAAAGGTGCAAGCACCCTGAAGAAGCTAAAACGAAGGTTCAGAAGGTTCTACTTCCTCAAGAAGCTGAAACAAGGGTTCAAAAGGTTCAAGCTCCCTCAAGAAGCTAAAATGAAGGTTCAAAAGGTTCAAGCTCCCTGAAGAAGCTAAAACGAAGGTTGAAAATGTTCAAGCTTCCTCAAGAAGCTAAAACGACGGTTCCGAGGGTTCAACTTCCTCAAAAAGCTAAAATAAGGGTTCAAAAGGTTCAAGCTTCCTCAAGAAGCTAAAACGAAGGTTCAAAAGGTTCAAGCTCCCTCAAGAAGCTAAAACGAAGGTTCAAAAGGTTCAAGCTCCCTCAAGAAGCTAAAACGAAGGTTCAAAATGTTCAAGCTTCCTCAAGAAGCTAAAACGAAGGTTCAGAGGGTTCAAGCTTCCTCGAGAAGCCAAAATAAGGGTTCAAAAGGTTCAAGGTTCCTCAAGAAGCTAAAACGAAGGTTCAAAATGTTCAAGTCCCTCAAGAAGTTGAAACGAAGGTTCAAAAGGTTCAAGCTCACTCAAGATGCTGAAACGAAGGTTCAGAAGGTTCAACTTCCTCAAGAAGCTGAAACAGGGGTTCAAAAGGTTCAAGCTCCGTCAAGAAGCTAAAACAAAGGTTGAAAAGGTTCAAGCTCCCTCAAGAAGCTAAAACGAAGGTTGAAAATGTTCAGGCTTCCTCAAGAAGCTAAAACGAAGGTTCAGAGGGTTCAAGCTTCCTCAAGAAGTTAAAATAAGGGTTCAAAAGGTTCAAGCTTCCTCAAGAAGCTAAAACGAAGGTTCAAAATGTTCAAGTCGTCAAGAAGTTGAAACGAAAGTTCAAAAGGTTCAAACTCCCTCCAGAAGCTAAAACGAAGGTTCAAAATGTTCAAGCTCCCTCAAGAAGCTAAAACGAAGGTTCACAAGGTTGGACTTGTGTGTGTTTTGTTATGTGGTCCTGTAAGCATAGGAAGGATCTACTTTTGTTGGGTAATCTTGGCTTGGAGGGTTCGGTGTGGGCTGCTGGCAGTTTGGTTTGTACAATGCCCATATCTATGACAGGACACGGTCATTGTACAAATCGGCTAAGTAGCCACTTCCTACTGCCGTTTCGAGATTTGAATGTTCTCTCTCTTGGTGTTGTATAGTTTGTTTTCTGTTTAGTCTTGTTGCTGGGCCTCGGTGTAATGGGCCGAGGTTTGTTGTTTTGTTTGGTAGGGCCTGGGGTTTGCCCCTTGTAATCTTGTAAATCTTTCTGTTTTATTTATTTCTTATTCACCCAAAAAAAAAAAAAAGGTTCACAAGGTTCAAGCTCCCTCAAGAAGCTAAAACGAAGGTTCAAAAGGTTCAAGCACCCTCAAGAAGCTAAAATGAAGGTTCAAATGGTTCACGCTCCCTCAAGAAGCTAAAATGAAGGTTCAACTTCCTCAAGAAGCTAAAATAAGGGTTCAAAAGGTTCAAGCTTCCTCAAGAAGCTAAAACGAAGGTTCAAAAGGTTCAAGCTCCCTCAAGAAGCTAAAACGAAGGTTCAAAAGGTTCAAGCTCCCTCAAGAAGCTAAAAATAAGGTTGAAAATGTTCAAGCTTCCTCAAGAAGCTAAAACAAAGGTTCAGAGTGTTCAACATCCTCAAGAAGACGAAACAAGGGTTCAAAAGGTTCAAGCTCCTGCAAGAAGCTAATACAAAGGTTCAAAAGGTTTTTTTTTTTTTTGGGTAAGTAAGTCATAAAATAAAGACAATGAAAATTTACAAGTTTACAAGGGGCATACCCCAGGCACGCCCAACAACAAATAAAAACAAATATAACCAACATAAACTACAACTGCAACCCCTAAAAATAAGGGACAAACAAGAACAACAGAGATACAGAAAAACCCCAACTCTACCCATATATCCTCTTTGTCCTCAAGGAACCCCTACCATCAGAGATATTAGATGGGAACTTGAGGTGGATATATGGGCAGAGATACACACAAAATAACACCACAATGCTAATAAACAAAACAGACACACAGACCAAACAACCCTCAAGCCGAGTCAAAGATAATAATCAACCCCACAAGCCCCCAGTCTCTACTGCAGATAAAACATGGAATCCAATAAGCAACCCACTCCTCACAGCCGTGACATCCAAACCACTTAACCAAAGCCATGTCGGAGGATAAAATCTACCCCATGAGAAATCCCAACAGAGTCACATGAAGCTAGCATGATCAAAAACCATAAGCCACAGACCAAAGAGTTGAAGTGAAAAGACAGTAGCCCCTCAGCAACAAACCAATACACAGCCAACAAATTCATGAGATCAATCATCACATCCCCCAGTCCCTTCCTTAGTAGATCACAAGCCTCAAACCCCACGGTAGTGGGCCCTACACTCCATGTCAGGCGTGGCAAAATGATCAATTAGGATGGGTCACATGAAGACAAGAAGCAACCAAAAAACTGATAGCTATCCTCCCGCTCATCTCCCAGTCTCTAACTCGGTTGGTTATCAAACCACTATTCCCCATAGCAGTGACTCCCCAATCACTCTTGGCGGAAATGGCTCAAAACCTCCCTCATAGCGAGTCACATGAGGATCACACAATCAGTCATTATAAAATCATTAACTATAAATGATGCGCTGCAAAGAGTCTAAACAAGAGAATAACCAAAATAAACCCAATAATAAAGCCCATCTGCCCCCAATATAGTGGCCCACGGGCAACCCAAAAAATAACCAAATCGTGGGTCCAAAAAATAACCAAACCGCGGGTCCAAGAAGCCCATTTTCCAAGTCACGTGGGTAAATTAAAAAACCCACTACATTCACCAATCCCTTGCTGGCCCACCAGACCAAAACAAAAATGGCCCACTAATCAACCTATATATATTATATAAATATATATAATATATACATACTGCTCCACTTTTTGAAAACCATTAGATTCACAAGGTTCAAAAGGTTCAAGCTCCCTCAAGAAGCCAAAACGAAGGTTCAGAAGGTTCAACATCCTCAAGAAGACGAAACATGGGTTCAAAAGGTTCAAGCTCCCTCAAGAAGCTAAAACGAAGGTTCAAAAGGTTCAAGCTCCCTCAAGAATCTGAAACGAAGGTTCAAACTCCCTCCAGAAGCTAAAACGAAGGTTCAAAAGGTCCAAGCTCCCTGAAGAAGCTAAAACGAAGGTTCAGAAGGTTTCACTTCCTCAAGAAGCTGAAACAAGGGTTCAAAAGGTTCAAGCTCCCTCAAAAAGCTAAAATGAAGGTTCAAAAGGTTCAAGCTCCCTGAAGAAGCTAAAACGAAGGTTGAAAACGTTCAAGCTTCCTCAAGAAGCTAAAACGAAGGTTCCGAGGGTTCAACTTCCTCAAAAAGCTAAAATAAGGGTTCAAAAGGCTCAAGCTACCTCAAGAAGCTAAAACGAAGGTTCAAAAGGTTCATGCTCCCTTAAGAAGCTAAAACGAAGGTTCGAAAGCTTCAAGCTCCCTCAAGAAGATAAAACGAAGGTTCAAAAGGTTCAAGCTCCCTCAAGATGCTAAAATGGAGGTTTAGAAGGTTCAACATCCTCAAGAAGCTAAAATAAGGGTTCAAAAGGTTCAAGCTTCCTCAAGAAGCTAAAACGGAGGTTCAAAAGGTTCAAGCTCCCTCAAGAAGCTAAAACGAAGGTTCAAAAGGTTCAAGCTCCCTCAAGAAGCTAAAACGAAGGTTGAAAATGTACAAGCTTCCTCAAGAAGCTAAAACGAAGGTTCAGAGGGTTCAAACTATCTCAAGAAGCCAAAATAAGGGTTCAAAAGGTTCAAGCTTCCTCAAAAAGCTAAAACGAAGGTTCAAAATGTTCAAGCACCCTTAAGAAGCTAAAACGAAGGTTCAAAAGGTTCACCCTCCCTCAAGAAGCCAAAATGAAGGTTCAACTTCCTCAAGAAGCTAAAACGAAGGTTCAAAAGGTTCAAGATCCCTCAAGAAGCTAAAACGAACGTTCACAACGTTCAAGCTCCCTCATGAAGCTAAAACGAACGTTAAAAATGTTCAAGCTTCGTCAAGAAGCTAAAATAAGGGTTCAAAAGGTTCAAGCTTCCTCAAGAAGCTAAAACGAAGGTTCAAAATGTTCAAGTCCCTCAAGAAGTTGAAACGAATGATCAAAAGGTTCAAACTCCCTCCAGAAGCTAAAAACGAAGGTTCAAAAGGTTCAAGCTCCCTCAAGAAGTTAAAACGAAGGTTCAGAAGGTTCAACTTAATCAAGAAGCTAAAACCAGGGTTTAAAAGGTTCAAGCTCCCTCAAGAAGCTAAAAGGAAGGTTCAAAAGGTTCAAGCTCCCTCAAGAAGCTAAAACGAAGGTTCAAAAGGTTCAAGCTCCCTCAAGAAGCTAAAATGAAGGTTCAGAAGGTTCAACTTCCTCAAGAAACTGAAACAAGGGTTCAAAAGATTCAAGCTCCCTCAAGAAGCTAAAACAAAGGTACAAAAGGTTCAAGCTCACTCAAGAACACAAAACGAAGGTTGAAAATGTTCAAGCTTCCTCAAGAAGCTAAAACGAAGGTCCCTCAAGAAGGTAAAACCAAGGTTCAAAAGGTTCAAGCTCCCCCAAGAAGCTAAAACGAAGGTCAAAAGGTTCAAGCTCCCTCAAAAAGCTAAAACGAATGTTCAAAGGGTTCAAGCTTCCTGAAGAAGCTAAAACAAAGGTTCAAAAGGTTCAAGCTTCCTCAAGAAGCTAAAATAAGCGTTCAAAAGGCTGAAACTTCCTCAAGATGCCAAAACAAAGGTTCAAATGGTTCAAACTCCTTCCAGAAGCTAAAACGAAGGTGCAAAAGGTTCAAACTCCCTCAAGAAGCTAAAACGAAGGTTCAGAAGGTTTAACATCCTCAAGAATGCGAAACCAGGGTTCAAAAGGTTCAAACTCCCTCAAGAAGCTAAAACGAAGGTGCAAAAGGTTTAAGCTCCCTCAAGAAGCTGAAACGAAGGTTCAAAAGGTTCAAACTCCCTCCAGAAGCTAAAACGAAGGTTCAAAAGGTCCAAGCTTCCTGAAGAAGCTAAAACGAATGTTCAGAAGGTTCCACATCCAGAAGAAGCTGAAACAAGGGTTCAAAAGGTTCAAGCTCCCTCAAGAAGTTAAAATGAAGGTTCAAAAGGTTCAAGCTCCCTCAAGAAGCTAAAACGAAGGTTGAAAATGTTCAAGCTTCCTCAAGAAGCTAAAACGAAGGTTCCGAGCGTTCAACTTCCTCAAAAAGCTAAAATAAGGGTTCAAAAGGTTCAAGCTTCCTCAAGAAGCTAAAACGATGGTTCAAAACGTTCAAGCTCCCTCAGGAAGCTAAAACGAAGGTTCAAAAGGTTCAAGCTCCCTTAAGAAGCTAAAACGAAGGTTGAAAATGTTCAAGCTTCCTCAAGAAGCTAAAACGAAGGTTCAGGGGGTTCAAGCTTCCTCGAGAAGCCAAAATAAGGGTTCAAAAGGTTCAAACTTCCTCAAGATGCTAAAACGAAGATTCAAAATGTTCAAGTCCCTCAAGAAGTTGAAACGAAGGTTCAAAAGGTTCGAGCTCCCTCAAGAAGCTGAAACGAAGGTTCAGAAGGTTCAACTTCCTTAAGAAGCTGAAACAGGGGTTCAAAGGGTTCAAGCTCCCTCAAGAAGCTAAAACAAAGGTTCAAAAGGTTCAAGCTCCCTCAAGAAGCTAAAACGAAGGTTGAAAATTTTCAGGCTTCCTCAAGAAGCTAAAACGAAGGTTCAGAGGGTTCAAGCTTCCTCAAGAAGCCAAAATAAGGGTTCAAAAGGTTCAAGCTTCCTCAAGAAGCTAAAACGAAGGTTCAAAATGTTCAAGTCCTCAAGAAGTTGAAACGAAAGTTCAAAAGGTTCAAACTCCCTCCAGAAGCTAAAACGAAGGTTCAAAAGGTTCAAGCTCCCTCAAGAAGCTAAAACGAAGGTTCACAAGGTTCAAGCTCCCTCAAGAAGCTAAAACGAAGGTTCAAAAGGTTCAAGCACCCTCAAGAAGCTAAAACGAAGGTTCAAAAGGTTCACGCTCCCTCAAGAGGGTAAAATGAAGGTTCAATTTCCTCAAGAAGCTAAAATAAGGGTTCAAAAGGTTCAAGCTTCCTCAAGAAGCTAAAAGAAGGTTCAAAAGGATCAAGCTCCCTCAAGAAGCTAAAACGAAGGTTCAAAAGGTTCAAGCTCCCTCAGGAAGCTAAAACGAAGGTTGAAAATGTTCAAGCTTCCTCAAGAAGCTAAAACGAAGGTTAAGAGGGTTCAAGCTTCCTCAAGAAGCCAAAACAAGGGTTCAAAACGTTCAAGGTTCCTCAAGAAGCTAAAACGAAGGTTCAAAATGTTCAAGTCCCTCAAGAAGTTGAAACGAAGGGTCAAAAGTTTCAAACACGCTCCAGAAGCTAAAATGAAGGTTTCAAAAGGTTCAAGCTCCCTCAAGAAACTAAAACGAAGGTTCAGAAGGTTCAACTTCCTCAAGAAGCTAAAACAAGGGTTTAAAAGGTTCAAGCTCCCTCAAGAAGCTAAAACGAAGGTTCAAAAGGTTCAAGCTCCCTCAAGAAGCTAAAACGAAGGTTCAAAAGGTTCAAGCTCCCTCAAGAAGCTAAAATGAAGGTTCAGAAGGTTCAACTTCCTCAAGAAGCTAAAACAAGGGTTTAAAAGATTCAAGCTCCCTCGAGAATCTAAAACGAAGGTTCAAAAGGTTCAAGCTCCCTCAAGAAGCTAAAACGAAGGTTCAAAAGGTTCAAGCTCCCTCAAGAAGCTAAAATGAAGGTTCAGAAGGTTCAACTTCATCAAGACTCTAAAACAAGGGTTCAAAAGGTTCAAGCTCCCTCAAGAAGCTAAATCGAAGGTTCAAAAGGTTCAAGCTCCCTCAAAAAGCTAAAACGAAGGTTCAAAGGGTTCAAGCTCTCTTAAGAATCTAAAACGAAGGTTCAAAAGGTTCGAGCTCCCTCAAGAAGCTAAAACGAAGGTTCAAAAAGTTCCAGCTCCCTCAAGAGGCTAAAACGAAGGTTCAAAAGGTTGAAGCTCCCTCAAAAACTTAAAACGAAGGTTCAACTTCCTCAAGAAGCTAAAATAGGGGTTCAAAAGGTTGAAGCTTCCTCAAGATGCTAAAACGAAGGTTCAAAAGGTTCAAGCTCCCTCAAGAAGCTAAAACGAAGGTTCAAAAGGTTCAAGCTTCCTCAAGAAGCTAAAACGAAGGTTCAGAGGGTTGAAGCTTCCTCAAGAAGCCAAAATAAGGGTTCAAAAGGTTCAAGCTTCCTCAAGAAGCTGAAACGATGGTTCAAGATGTTCAAGTCTCTCAAGAAGTTGAAACGAAGGTTCAAAAGGTTCAAACTCCCTCCAGAAGCTAAAACGAAGGTTCAAAAGGTTCAAGCTCCCTCAAGAAGCTAAAACGAAGGTTCAGAAGGTTCAACTTCCTCAAGAAACTGAAACAAGGGTTCAAAAGGTTCAAGCTCCCTCAAGAAGCTAAAACGAAGGTTCAGAAGGTTCAACATCCTCAAGAAGACGAAACAGGGGTTCAAAAGGTTCAAGCTCCCTCAAGAAGCTAAAACAAAGGTTCAAAAGGTTCAAGCTCCCTCAAGAAGCTAAAACGAAGGTTCAGAAGGTTCAACATCCTCAAGAAGACGAAACAAGGGTTCAAAAGGTTCAAGCTCCTTTAAGAAGCTAAAACGAAGGTTCAAAAGTTTCAGTCTCCCTCAAGAAGCTGAAACGAAGGTTCAAAAGGTTCAAGCTCCCTCCAGAAGCTAAAACGAAGGTTCAAAAGGTGCAAGCACCCTGAAGAAGCTAAAACGAAGGTTCAGAAGGTTCCACTTCCTCAAGAAGCTGAAACAAGGGTTCAAAAGGTTCAAGCTCCCTCAAGAAGCTAAAATGAAGGTTCAAAAGGTTCAAGCTCCCTGAAGAAGCTAAAACGAAGGTTGAAAATGTTCAAGCTTCCTCAAGAAGCTAAAACGAAGGTTCCGAGGGTTCAACTTCCTCAAAAAGCTAAAATAAGGGTTCAAAAGGTTCAAGCTTCCTCAAGAAGCTAAAACGAAGGTTCAAAAGGTTCAAGCTCCCTCAAGAAGCTAAAACGAAGGTTCAAAAGGTTCAAACTCCCTCAAGAAGCTAAAACGAAGGTTCAAAATGTTCAAGCTTCCTCAAGAAGCTAAAACGAAGGTTCAGAGGGTTCAAGCTTCCTCGAGAAGCCAAAATAAGGGTTCAAAAGGTTCAAGGTTCCTCAAGAAGCTAAAACGAAGGTTCAAAATGTTCAAGTCCCTCAAGAAGTTGAAACGAAGGTTCAAAAGATTCAAGCTCACTCAAGATGCTGAAACGAAGGTTCAGAAGGTTCAACTTCCTCAAGAAGCTGAAACAGGGGTTCAAAAGGTTCAAGCTCCGTCACGAAGCTAAAACAAAGGTTGAAAAGGTTCAAGCTCCCTCAAGAAGCTAAAACGAAGGTTGAAAATGTTCAGGCTTCCTCAAGAAGCTAAAACGAAGGTTCAGAGGGTTCAAGCTTCCTCCAGAAGTTAAAATAAGGGTTCAAAAGATTCAAGCTTCCTCAAGAAGCTAAAACGAAGGTTCAAATTGTTCAAGTCGTCAAGAAGTTGAAACGAAAGTTCAAAAGGTTCAAACTCCCTCCAGAAGCTAAAACGAAGGTTCAAAAGGTTCAAGCTCCCTCAAGAAGCTAAAACGAAGGTTCACAAGGTTGGACTTGTGTGTGTTTTGTTATGTGGTCCTGTAAGCATAGGAAGGATCTACTTTTGTTGGGTAATCTTGGCTTGGAGGGTTCGGTGTGGGCTGCTGGCAGTTTGGTTTGTACAATGCCCATATCTATGACAGGACACGGTCATTGTACAAATCGGCTAAGTAGCCACTTCCTACTGCCGTTTCGAGATTTGAATGTTCTCTCTCTTGGTGTTGTATAGTTTGTTTTCTGTTTAGTTTTGTTGCTGGGCCTCGGTGTAATGGGCCGAGGTTTGTTGTTTTGTTTGGTAGGGCCTGGGGTTTGCCCCTTGTAATCTTGTAAATCTTTCTGTTTTATTTATTTCTTATTCACCCAAAAAAAAAAAAAAAAGGTTCACAAGGTTCAAGCTCCCTCAAGAAGCTAAAACGAAGGTTCAAAAGGTTCAAGCACCCTCAAGAAGCTAAAATGAAGGTTCAAATGGTTCACGCTCCCTCAAGAAGCTAAAATGAAGGTTCAACTTCCTCAAGAAGCTAAAATAAGGGTTCAAAAGGTTCAAGCTTCCTCAAGAAGCTAAAACGAAGGTTCAAAAGGTTCAAGCTCCCTCAAGAAGCTAAAACGAAGGTTCAAAAGGTTCAAGCTCCCTCAAGAAGCTAAAAATAAGGTTGAAAATGTTCAAGCTTCCTCAAGAAGCTAAAACAAAGGTTCAGAGTGTTCAACATCCTCAAGAAGACGAAACAAGGGTTCAAAAGGTTCAAGCTCCCGCAAGAAGCTAATGCAAAGGTTCAAAAGGTTTTTTTTTTTTTGGGTAAGTAAGTCATAAAATAAAGACAATGAAAATTTACAAGTTTACAAGGGGCATACCCCAGGCACGCCCAACAACAAATAAAAACAAATATAACCAACATAAACTACAACTGCAACCCCTAAAAATAGGGGACAAACAAGAACAACAGAGATACAGAAAAACCCCAACTCTACCCATATATCCTCTTTGTCCTCAAGGAACCCCTTCCATCAGAGATATTAGATGGGAACTTGAGGTGGATATATGGGCAGAGATACACACAAAATAACACCACAATGCTAATAAACAAAACAGACACACAGACCAAACAACCCTCAAGCCGAGTCAAAGATAATAATCAACCCCACAAGCCCCCAGTCTCTACTGCAGATAAAACATGGAATCCAATAAGCAACCCACTCCTCACAGCCGTGACATCCAAACCACTTAACCAAAGCCATGTCAGAGGATAAAATCTACCCCATGAGAAATCCCAACAGAGTCACATGAAGCTAGCATGATCAAAAACCATAAGCCACAGACCAAAGAGTTGAAGTGAAAAGACAGTAGCCCCTCAGCAACAAACCAATACACAGCCAACAAATTCATGAGATCAATCATCACATCCCCCAGTCCCTTCCTTAGTAGATCACAAGCCTCAAACCCCACGGTAGTGGGCCCTACACTCCATGTCGGGCGTGGCAAAATGATCAATTAGGATGGGTCACATGAAGACAAGAAGCAACCAAAAAACTGATAGCTATCCTCCCGCTCATCTCCCAGTCTCTAACTCGGTTGGTTATCAAACCACTATTCCCCATAGCAGTGACTCCCCAATCACTCTTGGCGGAAATGGCTCAAAACCTCCCTCATAGCGAGTCACATGAGGATCACACAATCAGTCATTATAAAATCATTAACTATAAATGATGCGCTGCAAAGAGTCTAAACAAGAGAATAACCAAAATAAACCCAATAATAAAGCCCATCTGCCCCCAATATAGTGGCCCACGGGCAACCCAAAAAATAACCAAACCGTGGGTCCAAAAAATAACCAAACCGCGGGTCCAAGAAGCCCATTTTCCAAGTCACGTGGGTAAATTAAAAAACCCACTACATTCACCAATCCCTTGCTGGCCCACCAGACCAAAACAAAAATGGCCCACTAATCAACCTATATATATTATATAAATATATATAATATATACATACTGCTCCACTTTTTGAAAACCATTAGATTCACAAGGTTCAAAAGGTTCAAGCTCCCTTAAGAAGCCAAAACGAAGGTTCAGAAGGTTCAACATCCTCAAGAAGACGAAACACGGGTTCAAAAGGTTCAAGCTCCCTCAAGAAGCTAAAACGAAGGTTCAAAAGGTTCAAGCTCCCTCAAGAATCTGAAACGAAGGTTCAAACTCCCTCCAGAAGCTAAAACGAAGGTTCAAAAGGTCCAAGCTCCCTGAAGAAGCTAAAACGAAGGTTCAGAAGGTTTCACTTCCTCAAGAAGCTGAAACAAGGGTTCAAAAGGTTCAAGCTCCCTCAAAAAGCTAAAATGAAGGTTCAAAAGGTTCAAGCTCCCTGAAGAAGCTAAAACGAAGGTTGAAAACGTTCAAGCTTCCTCAAGAAGCTAAAACGAAGGTTCCGAGGGTTCAACTTCCTCAAAAAGCTAAAATAAGGGTTCAAAAGGCTCAAGCTACCTCAAGAAGCTAAAACAAAGGTTCAAAAGGTCCAAGCTCCCTCAAGAAGCTAAAACGAAGGTTCGAAAGCTTCAAGCTCCCTCAAGAAGATAAAACGAAGGTTCAAAAGGTTCAAGCTCCCTCAAGAAGCTAAAATGGAGGTTTAGAAGGTTCAACATCCTCAAGAAGCTAAAATAAGGGTTCAAAAGGTTCAAGCTTCCTCAAGAAGCTAAAACGGAGGTTCAAAAGGTTCAAGCTCCCTCAAGAAGCTAAAACGAAGGTTCAAAAGGTTCAAGCTCCCTCAAGAAGCTAAAACGAAGGTTGAAAATGTACAAGCTTCCTCAAGAAGCTAAAACGAAGGTTCAGAGGGTTCAAACTATCTCAAGAAGCCAAAATAAGGGTTCAAAAGGTTCAAGCTTCCTCAAAAAGCAAAAACGAAGGTTCAAAATGTTCAAGTCCCTCAAGAAGTTGAAACGAAAGTTCAAAAGGTTCAAACTCCCTCCAGAAGCTAAAACAAAGGTTCAAAAGGTTCAAGCTCACTCAAGAAGCTAAAACGAAGGTTCCGAAGGTTCAACTTCCTCAAGAAGCTGAAACAAGGGTTCAAAAGGTTCAAGCTCCCTCAAGAAGCTAAAACAAAGGTTCAAAAGGCTCAAGCTTCCTCAAGAAGCTAAAACGAAGGTTGAAAATGTTCAAGCTTCCTCAAGAAGCTAAAACGAAGGTTAAGGGGGTTCAAGCTTCCTCAAGAAGCCAAAACAAGGGTTCAAAACGTTCAAGCTTTTTCAAGAAGCTAAAACGAAGGTTCAAAAGGTTCAAACTCCCTCCAGAAGCTAAAACGAAGGTTCAAAAGGTCCAAGAGCCCTGAAGAAGCTAAAACGAAGGTTCAGGAGGTTCAACTTCCTCAAGAAGCTGAAACAAGGGTTCAAAAGGTTCAAGCTCCCTCAAGAAGCTAAAATGAAGGTTCAAAAGGTTCAAGCTCCCTGAAGAAGCTAAAACGAAGGTTGAAAATGTTCAAGCTTCCACAAGAAGCTAAAACAAAGGTTCCGAGGGTTCAAGCTTCCTCAAGAAGCCAAAACAAGGGTTCAAAACGTTCAACCTTCCGCAAGAGGCTTAAACGAAGGTTCAAAATGTTCAAGTCCCTCAAGAAGCTGAAACGAAGGATCAAAAGGTTCAAACTCCCTCCAGAAGCTAAAACGAAGGTTCAAAACGTTCAAGCTCCCTCAAGAAGCTAAAACGAAGGTTCAGAAGGTTCAACTTAATCAAGAAGCTAAAACCAGGGTTTAAAAGGTTCAAGCTCCCTCAAGAAGCTAAAACGAAGGTTCAAAAAGTTCAAGCTCCCTCAAGAAGCTAAAACGAAGGTTCAAAAGGTTCAAGCTCCCTCAAGAAGCTAAAATGAAGGTTCAAAAGGTTGAACTTCCTCAAGAAACTGGAACAAGGGTTCAAAAGGTTCAAGCTCCCTCAAGAAGCTAAAACAAAGGTTCAAAAGGTTCAAGCTCACTCAAGAAGACAAAACGAAGGTTGAAAATGTTCAAGCTTCCTCAAGAAGCTAAAACGAAGGTCCCTCAAGAAGCTAAAACCAAGGTTCAAAAGGTTCAAGCTCCCCCAAGAAGCTAAAACGAAGGTCAAAAGGTTCAAGCTCCCTCAAAAAGCTAAAACGAAGGTTCAAAGGGTTCAAGCTTCCTCAAGAAGCTAAAACAAAGGTTCAAAAGGTTCAAGCTCCCTCAAGAAGCTAAAATAAGGGTTCAAAAGGCTGAAGCTTCCTCAAGATGCCAAAACAAAGGTTCAAAAGGTTCAAGCTCCTTCCAGAAGCTAAAACGAAGGTGCAAAAGGTTCAAGCTCCCTCAAGAAGCTAAAACGAAGGTTCAGAAGGTTTAACATCCTCAAGAAGGCGAAACCAGGGTTCAAAAGGTTCAAACTCCCTCAAGAAGCTGAAACGAAGGTTCAAAAGGTTCAAGCTCCCTCAAGAAGCTGAGACGAAGGTTCAAAATGTTCAAACTCCCTCCAGAAGCTAAAACGAAGGTTCAAAAGGTCCAAGCTCCCTGAAGAAGCTAAAACGAAGGTTCAGAAGGTTCCACTTCCAGAAGAAGCTGAAACAAGGGTTCAAATGGTGCAAGCTCCCTCAAGAAGTTAAAATGAAGGTTCAAAAGGTTCAAGCTCCCTCAAGAAGCTAAAACGAAGGTTGAAAATGTTCAAGCTTCCTCAATAAGCTAAAACGAAGGTTCTGAGGGTTCAACTTCCTCAAAAAGCTAAAATAAGGGTTCAAAAGGTTCAAGCTTCCTCAAGAAGCTAAAACGAAGGTTCAAAAGGTTCAACCTCCCTCAAGAGGCTAAAACAAAGGTTGAAAATGTTCAAGCTTCCTCAAGAAGCTAAAACGAAGGTTCAGAGGGTTCAAGCTTCCTCGAGAAGCCAAAATAAGGGTTCAAAAGGTTCAAACTTCCTCAAGAAGCTAAAACGAAGGTTCAAAATGTTCAAGACCCTCAAGAAAGTTGAAACGAAGGTTCAAGCTCCCTCAAGAAGCTGAAACGAAGGTTCAGAAGGTTCAACTTCCTCAAGAAGCTGAAACAGGGGTTCAAAGGGTTCAAGCTCCCTCAAGAAGCTAAAACAAAGGTTCAAAAGGTTCAAGCTCCCTCAAGAAGCTAAAACGAAGGTTGAAAATTTTCAGGCTTCCTCAAGAAGCTAAAACGAAGGTTCAGAGGGTTCAAGCTTCCTCAAGAAGCCAAAATAAGGGTTCAAAAGGTTCAAGCTTCCTCAAGAAGCTAAAACGAAGGTTCAAAATGTTCAAGTCCTCAAGAAGTTGAAACGAAAGTTCAAAAGGTTCAAACTCACTCCAGAAGCTAAAACGAAGGTTCAAAAGGTTCAAGCTGCCTCAAGAAGCTAAAACGAAGGTTCACAAGGTTCAAGCTCCCTCAAGAAGCTAAAACGAAGGTTCAAAAGGTTCAAGCACCCTTAAGAAGCTAAAACGAAAGTTCAAAAGGTTCAAACTCACTCCAGAAGCTAAAACGAAGGTTCAAAAGATTCAAGCTCCCTCAAGAAGCTAAAACGATGGTTCACAAGGTTCAAGCTCCCTCAAGAAGCTAAAACGAAGGTTCAAAAGGTTCAAGCACCCTTAAGAAGCTAAAACGAAGGTTCAAAAGGTTCAAGCACCCTTAAGAAGCTAAAACGAAAGTTCAAAAGGTTCAAACTCACTCCAGAAGCTAAAACGACGGTTCAAAAGGTTCAAGCTCCCTCAAGAAGCTAAAACGATGGTTCACAAGGTTCAAGCTCCCTCAAGAAGCTAAAACGAAGGTTCAAAAGGTTCAAGCACCCTTAAGAAGCTAAAACGAAGGTTCAAAAGGTTCACCCTCCCTCAAGAAGCGAAAATGAAGGTTCAACTTCCTCAAGAAGCTAAAATGAAGGTTCAAAAGGTTCAAGATCCCTCAAGAAGCTAAAACGAAGGTGCAAAAGGTTTAAGCTCCCTCAAGAAGCTGAAACGAAGGTTCAAAAGGTTCAAACTCCTTCCAGAAGCTAAAACGAAGGTTCAAAAGGTCCAAGCTCCCTGAATAAGCTAAAACGAATGTTCAGAAGGTTCCACATCCAGAAGAAGCTGAAACAAGGGTTCAAAAGGTTCAAGCTCCCTCAAGAAATTAAAATGAAGGTTCAAAAGGATCAAGCTCCCTCAAGAAGCTAAAACGAAGGTTGAAAATGTTCAAGCTTCCTTAAGAAGCTAAAACGAAGGTTCCGACCGTTCAACTTCCTCAAAAAGCTAAAATAAGGGTTCAAACGGTTCGAGCTTCCTCAAGAAGCTAAAACGAAGGTTCAAAAGGTTCAAGCTCCCTCAAGAAGCTAAAATGAAGGTTCAAAAGGTTGAACTTCCTCAAGAAACTGAAACAAGGGTTCAAAAGGTTCAAGCTCCCTCAAGAAGCTAAAACAAAGGTTCAAAAGGTTCAAGCTCACTCAAGAAGACAAAACGAAGGTTGAAAATGTTCAAGCTTCCTCAAGAAGCTAAAACGAAGGTCCCTCAAGAAGCTAAAACCAAGGTTCAAAAGGTTCAAGCTCCCCCAAGAAGCTAAAACGAAGGTCAAAAGGTTCAAGCTCCCTCAAAAAGCTAAAACGAAGGTTCAAAGGGTTCAAGCTTCCTCAAGAAGCTAAAACAAAGGTTCAAAAGGTTCAAGCTCCCTCAAGAAGCTAAAATAAGGGTTCAAAAGGCTGAAGCTTCCTCAAGATGCCAAAACAAAGGTTCAAAAGGTTCAAGCTCCTTCCAGAAGCTAAAACGAAGGTGCAAAAGGTTCAAGCTCCCTCAAGAAGCTAAAACGAAGGTTCAGAAGGTTTAACATCCTCAAGAAGGCGAAACCAGGGTTCAAAAGGTTCAAACTCCCTCAAGAAGCTGAAACGAAGGTTCAAAAGGTTCAAGCTCCCTCAAGAAGCTGAGACGAAGGTTCAAAATGTTCAAACTCCCTCCAGAAGCTAAAACGAAGGTTCAAAAGGTCCAAGCTCCCTGAAGAAGCTAAAACGAAGGTTCAGAAGGTTCCACTTCCAGAAGAAGCTGAAACAAGGGTTCAAATGGTTCAAGCTCCCTCAAGAAGTTAAAATGAAGGTTCAAAAGGTTCAAGCTCCCTCAAGAAGCTAAAACGAAGGTTGAAAATGTTCAAGCTTCCTCAATAAGCTAAAACGAAGGTTCTGAGGGTTCAACTTCCTCAAAAAGCTAAAATAAGGGTTCAAAAGGTTCAAGCTTCCTCAAGAAGCTAAAACGAAGGTTCAAAAGGTTCAACCTCCCTCAAGAGGCTAAAACAAAGGTTGAAAATGTTCAAGCTTCCTCAAGAAGCTAAAACGAAGGTTCAGAGGGTTCAAGCTTCCTCGAGAAGCCAAAATAAGGGTTCAAAAGGTTCAAACTTCCTCAAGAAGCTAAAACGAAGGTTCAAAATGTTCAAGACCCTCAAGAAAGTTGAAACGAAGGTTCAAGCTCCCTCAAGAAGCTGAAACGAAGGTTCAGAAGGTTCAACTTCCTCAAGAAGCTGAAACAGGGGTTCAAAGGGTTCAAGCTCCCTCAAGAAGCTAAAACAAAGGTTCAAAAGGTTCAAGCTCCCTCAAGAAGCTAAAACGAAGGTTGAAAATTTTCAGGCTTCCTCAAGAAGCTAAAACGAAGGTTCAGAGGGTTCAAGCTTCCTCAAGAAGCCAAAATAAGGGTTCAAAAGGTTCAAGCTTCCTCAAGAAGCTAAAACGAAGGTTCAAAATGTTCAAGTCCTCAAGAAGTTGAAACGAAAGTTCAAAAGGTTCAAACTCACTCCAGAAGCTAAAACGAAGGTTCAAAAGGTTCAAGCTGCCTCAAGAAGCTAAAACGAAGGTTCACAAGGTTCAAGCTCCCTCAAGAAGCTAAAACGAAGGTTCAAAAGGTTCAAGCACCCTTAAGAAGCTAAAACGAAAGTTCAAAAGGTTCAAACTCACTCCAGAAGCTAAAACGAAGGTTCAAAAGATTCAAGCTCCCTCAAGAAGCTAAAACGATGGTTCACAAGGTTCAAGCTCCCTCAAGAAGCTAAAACGAAGGTTCAAAAGGTTCAAGCACCCTTAAGAAGCTAAAACGAAGGTTCAAAAGGTTCAAGCACCCTTAAGAAGCTAAAACGAAAGTTCAAAAGGTTCAAACTCACTCCAGAAGCTAAAACGACGGTTCAAAAGGTTCAAGCTCCCTCAAGAAGCTAAAACGATGGTTCACAAGGTTCAAGCTCCCTCAAGAAGCTAAAACGAAGGTTCAAAAGGTTCAAGCACCCTTAAGAAGCTAAAACGAAGGTTCAAAAGGTTCACCCTCCCTCAAGAAGCCAAAATGAAGGTTCAACTTCCTCAAGAAGCTAAAATGAAGGTTCAAAAGGTTCAAGATCCCTCAAGAAGCTAAAACGAAGGTGCAAAAGGTTTAAGCTCCCTCAAGAAGCTGAAACGAAGGTTCAAAAGGTTCAAACTCCTTCCAGAAGCTAAAACGAAGGTTCAAAAGGTCCAAGCTCCCTGAATAAGCTAAAACGAATGTTCAGAAGGTTCCACATCCAGAAGAAGCTGAAACAAGGGTTCAAAAGGTTCAAGCTCCCTCAAGAAATTAAAATGAAGGTTCAAAAGGATCAAGCTCCCTCAAGAAGCTAAAACGAAGGTTGAAAATGTTCAAGCTTCCTTAAGAAGCTAAAACGAAGGTTCCGACCGTTCAACTTCCTCAAAAAGCTAAAATAAGGGTTCAAACGGTTCGAGCTTCCTCAAGAAGCTAAAACGAAGGTTCAAAAGGTTCAAGCTCCCTCAAGAAGCTAAAATGAAGGTTCAAAAGGTTGAACTTCCACAAGAAACTGAAACAAGGGTTCAAAAGGTTCAAGCTCCCTCAAGAAGCTAAAACAAAGGTTCAAAAGGTTCAAGCTCACTCAAGAAGACAAAACGAAGGTTGAAAATGTTCAAGCTTCCTCAAGAAGCTAAAACGAAGGTCCCTCAAGAAGCTAAAACCAAGGTTCAAAAGGTTCAAGCTCCCCCAAGAAGCTAAAACGAAGGTCAAAAGGTTCAAGCTCCCTCAAAAAGCTAAAACGAAGGTTCAAAGGGTTCAAGCTTCCTCAAGAAGCTAAAACAAAGGTTCAAAAGGTTCAAGCTCCCTCAAGAAGCTAAAATAAGGGTTCAAAAGGCTGAAGCTTCCTCAAGATGCCAAAACAAAGGTTCAAAAGGTTCAAGCTCCTTCCAGAAGCTAAAACGAAGGTGCAAAAGGTTCAAGCTCCCTCAAGAAGCTAAAACGAAGGTTCAGAAGGTTTAACATCCTCAAGAAGGCGAAACCAGGGTTCAAAAGGTTCAAACTCCCTCAAGAAGCTGAAACGAAGGTTCAAAAGGTTCAAGCTCCCTCAAGAAGCTGAGACGAAGGTTCAAAATGTTCAAACTCCCTCCAGAAGCTAAAACGAAGGTTCAAAAGGTCCAAGCTCCCTGAAGAAGCTAAAACGAAGGTTCAGAAGGTTCCACTTCCAGAAGAAGCTGAAACAAGGGTTCAAATGGTTCAAGCTCCCTCAAGAAGTTAAAATGAAGGTTCAAAAGGTTCAAGCTCCCTCAAGAAGCTAAAACGAAGGTTGAAAATGTTCAAGCTTCCTCAATAAGCTAAAACGAAGGTTCTGAGGGTTCAACTTCCTCAAAAAGCTAAAATAAGGGTTCAAAAGGTTCAAGCTTCCTCAAGAAGCTAAAACGAAGGTTCAAAAGGTTCAACCTCCCTCAAGAGGCTAAAACAAAGGTTGAAAATGTTCAAGCTTCCTCAAGAAGCTAAAACGAAGGTTCAGAGGGTTCAAGCTTCCTCGAGAAGCCAAAATAAGGGTTCAAAAGGTTCAAACTTCCTCAAGAAGCTAAAACGAAGGTTCAAAATGTTCAAGACCCTCAAGAAAGTTGAAACGAAGGTTCAAGCTCCCTCAAGAAGCTGAAACGAAGGTTCAGAAGGTTCAACTTCCTCAAGAAGCTGAAACAGGGGTTCAAAGGGTTCAAGCTCCCTCAAGAAGCTAAAACAAAGGTTCAAAAGGTTCAAGCTCCCTCAAGAAGCTAAAACGAAGGTTGAAAATTTTCAGGCTTCCTCAAGAAGCTAAAACGAAGGTTCAGAGGGTTCAAGCTTCCTCAAGAAGCCAAAATAAGGGTTCAAAAGGTTCAAGCTTCCTCAAGAAGCTAAAACGAAGGTTCAAAATGTTCAAGTCCTCAAGAAGTTGAAACGAAAGTTCAAAAGGTTCAAACTCACTCCAGAAGCTAAAACGAAGGTTCAAAAGGTTCAAGCTGCCTCAAGAAGCTAAAACGAAGGTTCACAAGGTTCAAGCTCCCTCAAGAAGCTAAAACGAAGGTTCAAAAGGTTCAAGCACCCTTAAGAAGCTAAAACGAAAGTTCAAAAGGTTCAAACTCACTCCAGAAGCTAAAACGAAGGTTCAAAAGATTCAAGCTCCCTCAAGAAGCTAAAACGATGGTTCACAAGGTTCAAGCTCCCTCAAGAAGCTAAAACGAAGGTTCAAAAGGTTCAAGCACCCTTAAGAAGCTAAAACGAAGGTTCAAAAGGTTCAAGCACCCTTAAGAAGCTAAAACGAAAGTTCAAAAGGTTCAAACTCACTCCAGAAGCTAAAACGACGGTTCAAAAGGTTCAAGCTCCCTCAAGAAGCTAAAACGATGGTTCACAAGGTTCAAGCTCCCTCAAGAAGCTAAAACGAAGGTTCAAAAGGTTCAAGCACCCTTAAGAAGCTAAAACGAAGGTTCAAAAGGTTCACCCTCCCTCAAGAAGCCAAAATGAAGGTTCAACTTCCTCAAGAAGCTAAAATGAAGGTTCAAAAGGTTCAAGATCCCTCAAGAAGCTAAAACGAAGGTGCAAAAGGTTTAAGCTCCCTCAAGAAGCTGAAACGAAGGTTCAAAAGGTTCAAACTCCTTCCAGAAGCTAAAACGAAGGTTCAAAAGGTCCAAGCTCCCTGAATAAGCTAAAACGAATGTTCAGAAGGTTCCACATCCAGAAGAAGCTGAAACAAGGGTTCAAAAGGTTCAAGCTCCCTCAAGAAATTAAAATGAAGGTTCAAAAGGATCAAGCTCCCTCAAGAAGCTAAAACGAAGGTTGAAAATGTTCAAGCTTCCTTAAGAAGCTAAAACGAAGGTTCCGACCGTTCAACTTCCTCAAAAAGCTAAAATAAGGGTTCAAACGGTTCGAGCTTCCTCAAGAAGCTAAAACGAAGGTTCAAAAGGTTCAAGCTCCCTCAAGAAGCTAAAATGAAGGTTCAAAAGGTTGAACTTCCTCAAGAAACTGAAACAAGGGTTCAAAAGGTTCAAGCTCCCTCAAGAAGCTAAAACAAAGGTTCAAAAGGTTCAAGCTCACTCAAGAAGACAAAACGAAGGTTGAAAATGTTCAAGCTTCCTCAAGAAGCTAAAACGAAGGTCCCTCAAGAAGCTAAAACCAAGGTTCAAAAGGTTCAAGCTCCCCCAAGAAGCTAAAACGAAGGTCAAAAGGTTCAAGCTCCCTCAAAAAGCTAAAACGAAGGTTCAAAGGGTTCAAGCTTCCTCAAGAAGCTAAAACAAAGGTTCAAAAGGTTCAAGCTCCCTCAAGAAGCTAAAATAAGGGTTCAAAAGGCTGAAGCTTCCTCAAGATGCCAAAACAAAGGTTCAAAAGGTTCAAGCTCCTTCCAGAAGCTAAAACGAAGGTGCAAAAGGTTCAAGCTCCCTCAAGAAGCTAAAACGAAGGTTCAGAAGGTTTAACATCCTCAAGAAGGCGAAACCAGGGTTCAAAAGGTTCAAACTCCCTCAAGAAGCTGAAACGAAGGTTCAAAAGGTTCAAGCTCCCTCAAGAAGCTGAGACGAAGGTTCAAAATGTTCAAACTCCCTCCAGAAGCTAAAACGAAGGTTCAAAAGGTCCAAGCTCCCTGAAGAAGCTAAAACGAAGGTTCAGAAGGTTCCACTTCCAGAAGAAGCTGAAACAAGGGTTCAAATGGTTCAAGCTCCCTCAAGAAGTTAAAATGAAGGTTCAAAAGGTTCAAGCTCCCTCAAGAAGCTAAAACGAAGGTTGAAAATGTTCAAGCTTCCTCAATAAGCTAAAACGAAGGTTCTGAGGGTTCAACTTCCTCAAAAAGCTAAAATAAGGGTTCAAAAGGTTCAAGCTTCCTCAAGAAGCTAAAACGAAGGTTCAAAAGGTTCAACCTCCCTCAAGAGGCTAAAACAAAGGTTGAAAATGTTCAAGCTTCCTCAAGAAGCTAAAACGAAGGTTCAGAGGGTTCAAGCTTCCTCGAGAAGCCAAAATAAGGGTTCAAAAGGTTCAAACTTCCTCAAGAAGCTAAAACGAAGGTTCAAAATGTTCAAGACCCTCAAGAAAGTTGAAACGAAGGTTCAAGCTCCCTCAAGAAGCTGAAACGAAGGTTCAGAAGGTTCAACTTCCTCAAGAAGCTGAAACAGGGGTTCAAAGGGTTCAAGCTCCCTCAAGAAGCTAAAACAAAGGTTCAAAAGGTTCAAGCTCCCTCAAGAAGCTAAAACGAAGGTTGAAAATTTTCAGGCTTCCTCAAGAAGCTAAAACGAAGGTTCAGAGGGTTCAAGCTTCCTCAAGAAGCCAAAATAAGGGTTCAAAAGGTTCAAGCTTCCTCAAGAAGCTAAAACGAAGGTTCAAAATGTTCAAGTCCTCAAGAAGTTGAAACGAAAGTTCAAAAGGTTCAAACTCACTCCAGAAGCTAAAACGAAGGTTCAAAAGGTTCAAGCTGCCTCAAGAAGCTAAAACGAAGGTTCACAAGGTTCAAGCTCCCTCAAGAAGCTAAAACGAAGGTTCAAAAGGTTCAAGCACCCTTAAGAAGCTAAAACGAAAGTTCAAAAGGTTCAAACTCACTCCAGAAGCTAAAACGAAGGTTCAAAAGATTCAAGCTCCCTCAAGAAGCTAAAACGATGGTTCACAAGGTTCAAGCTCCCTCAAGAAGCTAAAACGAAGGTTCAAAAGGTTCAAGCACCCTTAAGAAGCTAAAACGAAGGTTCAAAAGGTTCAAGCACCCTTAAGAAGCTAAAACGAAAGTTCAAAAGGTTCAAACTCACTCCAGAAGCTAAAACGACGGTTCAAAAGGTTCAAGCTCCCTCAAGAAGCTAAAACGATGGTTCACAAGGTTCAAGCTCCCTCAAGAAGCTAAAACGAAGGTTCAAAAGGTTCAAGCACCCTTAAGAAGCTAAAACGAAGGTTCAAAAGGTTCACCCTCCCTCAAGAAGCCAAAATGAAGGTTCAACTTCCTCAAGAAGCTAAAATGAAGGTTCAAAAGGTTCAAGATCCCTCAAGAAGCTAAAACGAAGGTGCAAAAGGTTTAAGCTCCCTCAAGAAGCTGAAACGAAGGTTCAAAAGGTTCAAACTCCTTCCAGAAGCTAAAACGAAGGTTCAAAAGGTCCAAGCTCCCTGAATAAGCTAAAACGAATGTTCAGAAGGTTCCACATCCAGAAGAAGCTGAAACAAGGGTTCAAAAGGTTCAAGCTCCCTCAAGAAATTAAAATGAAGGTTCAAAAGGATCAAGCTCCCTCAAGAAGCTAAAACGAAGGTTGAAAATGTTCAAGCTTCCTCAAGAAGCTAAAACGAAGGTTCCGACCGTTCAACTTCCTCAAAAAGCTAAAATAAGGGTTCAAAAGGCTGAAGCTTCCTCAAGATGCCAAAACAAAGGTTCAAAAGGTTCAAGCTCCTTCCAGAAGCTAAAACGAAGGTGCAAAAGGTTCAAGCTCCCTCAAGAAGCTAAAACGAAGGTTGAAAATTTTCAGGCTTCCTCAAGAAGCTAAAACGAAGGTTCAGAGGGTTCAAGCTTCCTCAAGAAGCCAAAATAAGGGTTCAAAAGGTTCAAGCTTCCTCAAGAAGCTAAAACGAAGGTTCAAAATGTTCAAGTCCTCAAGAAGTTGAAACGAAAGTTCAAAAGGTTCAAACTCACTCCAGAAGCTAAAACGAAGGTTCAAAAGGTTCAAGCTCCCTCAAGAAGCTAAAACGAAGGTTCACAAGGTTCAAGCTCCCTCAAGAAGCTAAAACGAAGGTTCAAAAGGTTCAAGCACCCTTAAGAAGCTAAAACGAAAGTTCAAAAGGTTCAAACTCACTCCAGAAGCTAAAACGACGGTTCAAAAGGTTCAAGCTCCCTCAAGAAGCTAAAACGATGGTTCACAAGGTTCAAGCTCCCTCAAGAAGCTAAAACGAAGGTTCAAAAGGTTCAAGCACCCTTAAGAAGCTAAAACGAAGGTTCAAAAGGTTCACCCTCCCTCAAGAAGCCAAAATGAAGGTTCAACTTCCTCAAGAAGCTAAAATGAAGGTTCAAAAGGTTCAAGATCCCTCAAGAAGCTAAAACGAACGTTCACAACGTTCAAGCTCCCTCAAGAAGCTAAAACGAACGTTAAAAATGTTCAAGCTTCGTCAAGAAGCTAAAATAAGGGTTCAAAAGGTTCAAGCTTCCTCAAGAAGCTAAAACGAAGGTTCAAAATGTTCAAGTCCCTCAAGAAGTTGAAACGAATGATCAAAAGGTTCAAACTCCCTCCAGAAGCTAAAAACGAAGGTTCAAAAGGTTCAAGCTCCCTCAAGAAGTTAAAACGAAGGTTCAGAAGGTTCAACTTAATCAAGAAGCTAAAACCAGGGTTTAAAAGGTTCAAGCGGCCTCAAGAAGCTAAAATGAAGGTTCAAAAGGTTCAAGCTCCCTCAAGAAGCTAAAACGAAGGTTCAAAAGGTTCAAGCTCCCTCAAGAAGCTAAAATGAAGGTTCAGAAGGTTCAACTTCCTCAAGAAACTGAAACAAGGGTTCAAAAGGTTCAAGCTCCCTCAAGAAGCTAAAACAAAGGTTCAAAAGGTTCAAGCTCACTCAAGAAGACAAAACGAAGGTTGAAAATGTTCAAGCTTCCTCAAGAAGCTAAAACGAAGGTCCCTCAAGAAGCTAAAACCAAGGTTCAAAAGGTTCAAGCTCCCCCAAGAAGCTAAAACGAAGGTCAACAGGTTCAAGCTCCCTCAAAAAGCTAAAACGAAGGTTCAAAGGGTTCAAGCTTCCTGAAGAGGCTAAAACAAAGGTTCAAAAGGTTCAAGCTCCCTCAAGAAGCTAAAATAAGGGTTCAAAAGGCTGAAGCTTCCTCAAGATGCCAAAACAAAGGTTCAAATGGTTCAAGCTCCTTCCAGAAGCTAAAACGAAGGTGCAAAAGGTTCAATCTCCCTCAAGAAGCTAAAACGAAGGTTCAGAAGGTTTAACATCCTCAAGAAGGCGAAACCAGGGTTCAAAAGGTTCAAACTCCCTCAAGAAGCTAAAACGAAGGTGCAAAAGGTTTAAGCTCCCTCAAGAAGCTGAAACGAAGGTTCAAAAGGTTCAAACTCCCTCCAGAAGTTAAAACGAAGGTTCAAAAGGTCCAAGCTCCCTGAAGAAGCTAAAACGAATGTTCAGAAGGTTCCACATCCAGAAGAAGTTGAAACAAGGGTTCAAAAGGTTCAAGCTCCCTCAAGAAGTTAAAATGAAGGTTCAAAAGGATCAAGCTCCCTCAAGAAGCTAAAACGAAGGTTGAAAATGTTCAAGCTTCCTTAAGAAGCTAAAACGAAGGTTCCGACCGTTCAACTTCCTCAAAAAGCTAAAATAAGGGTTCAAACGGTTCGAGCTTCCTCAAGAAGCTAAAACGAAGGTTCAAAAGGTTCAAGCTCCCTCAAGAAGCTAAAATGAAGGTTCAAAAGGTTGAACTTCCTCAAGAAACTGAAACAAGGGTTCAAAAGGTTCAAGCTCCCTCAAGAAGCTAAAACAAAGGTTCAAAAGGCTCAAGCTCACTCAAGAAGACAAAACGAAGGTTGAAAATGTTCAAGCTTCCTCAAGAAGCTAAAACGAAGGTCCCTCAAGAAGCTAAAACCAAGGTTCAAAAGGTTCAAGCTCCCCCAAGAAGCTAAAACGAAGGTCAAAAGGTTCAAGCTCCCTCAAAAAGCTAAAACGAAGGTTCAAAGGGTTCAAGCTTCCTCAAGAAGCTAAAACAAAGGTTCAAAAGGTTCAAGCTCCCTCAAGAAGCTAAAATAAGGGTTCAAAAGGCTGAAGCTTCCTCAAGATGCCAAAACAAAGGTTCAAAAGGTTCAAGCTCCTTCCAGAAGCTAAAACGAAGGTGCAAAAGGTTCAAGCTCCCTCAAGAAGCTAAAACGAAGGTTCAGAAGGTTTAACATCCTCAAGAAGGCGAAACCAGGGTTCAAAAGGTTCAAACTCCCTCAAGAAGCTGAAACGAAGGTTCAAAAGGTTCAAGCTCCCTCAAGAAGCTGAGACGAAGGTTCAAAATGTTCAAACTCCCTCCAGAAGCTAAAACGAAGGTTCAAAAGGTCCAAGCTCCCTGAAGAAGCTAAAACGAAGGTTCAGAAGGTTCCACTTCCAGAAGAAGCTGAAACAAGGGTTCAAATGGTTCAAGCTCCCTCAAGAAGTTAAAATGAAGGTTCAAAAGGTTCAAGCTCCCTCAAGAAGCTAAAACGAAGGTTGAAAATGTTCAAGCTTCCTCAATAAGCTAAAACGAAGGTTCTGAGGGTTCAACTTCCTCAAAAAGCTAAAATAAGGGTTCTAAAGGTTCAAGCTTCCTCAAGAAGCTAAAACGAAGGTTCAAAAGGTTCAACCTCCCTCAAGAGGCTAAAACAAAGGTTGAAAATGTTCAAGCTTCCTCAAGAAGCTAAAACGAAGGTTCAGAGGGTTCAAGCTTCCTCGAGAAGCCAAAATAAGGGTTCAAAAGGTTCAAACTTCCTCAAGAAGCTAAAACGAAGGTTCAAAATGTTCAAGACCCTCAAGAAAGTTGAAACGAAGGTTCAAGCTCCCTCAAGAAGCTGAAAGGAAGGTTCAGAAGGTTCAACTTCCTCAAGAAGCTGAAACAGGGGTTCAAAGGGTTCAAGCTCCCTCAAGAAGCTAAAACAAAGGTTCAAAAGGTTCAAGCTCCCTCAAGAAGCTAAAACGAAGGTTGAACATTTTCAGGCTTCCTCAAGAAGCTAAAACGAAGGTTCAGAGGGTTCAAGCTTCCTCAAGAAGCCAAAATAAGGGTTCAAAAGGTTCAAGCTTCCTCAAGAAGCTAAAACGAAGGTTCAAAATGTTCAAGTCCTCAAGAAGTTGAAACGAAAGTTCAAAAGGTTCAAACTCACTCCAGAAGCTAAAACGAAGGTTCAAAAGGTTCAAGCTCCCTCAAGAAGCTAAAACGAAGGTTCACAAGGTTCAAGCTCCCTCAAGAAGCTAAAACGAAGGTTCAAAAGGTTCAAGCACCCTTAAGAAGCTAAAACGAAAGTTCAAAAGGTTCAAACTCACTCCAGAAGCTAAAACGAAGGTTCAAAAGGTTCAAGCTCCCTTAAGAAGCTAAAACGATGGTTCACAAGGTTCAAGCTCCCTCAAGAAGCTAAAACGAAGGTTCAAAAGGTTCAAGCACCCTTAAGAAGCTAAAACGAAGGTTCAAAAGGTTCACCCTCCCTCAAGAAGCCAAAATGAAGGTTCAACTTCCTCAAGAAGCTAAAACGAAGGTTCAAAAGGTTCAAGATCCCTCAAGAAGCTAAAACGAACGTTCACAACGTTCAAGCTCCCTCAAGAAGCTAAAACGAACGTTAAAAATATTCAAGCTTCGTCAAGAAGCTAAAATAAGGGTTCAAAAGGTTCAAGCTTCCTCAGGAAGCTAAAACGAAGGTTCAAATTGTTCAAGTCCCTCAAGAAGTTGAAATGAATGATCAAAAGGTTCAAACTCCCTCCAGAAGCTAAAAACGAAGGTTCAAAAGGTTCAAGCTCCCTCAAGAAGTTAAAACGAAGGTTCAGAAGGTTCAACTTAATCAAGAAGCTAAAACCAGGGTTTAAAAGGTTCAAGCGGCCTCAAGAAGCTAAAATGAAGGTTCAAAAGGTTCAAGCTCCCTCAAGAAGCTAAAACGAAGGTTCAAAAGGTTCAAGCTCCCTCAAGAAGCTAAAATGAAGGTTCAGAAGGTTCAACTTCCTCAAGAAACTGAAACAAGGGTTCAAAAGGTTCAAGCTCCCTCAAGAAGCTAAAACAAAGGTTCAAAAGGTTCAAGCTCACTCAAGAAGACAAAACGAAGGTTGAAAATGTTCAAGCTTCCTTAAGAAGCTAAAACGAAGGTCCCTCAAGAAGCTAAAACCAAGGTTCAAAAGGTTCAAGCTCCCCCAAGAAGCTAAAACGAAGGTCAAAAGGTTCAAGCTCCCTCAAAAAGCTAAAACGAAGGTTCAAAGGGTTCAAGCTTCCTGAAGAGGCTAAAAGAAAGGTTCAAAAGGTTCAAGCTTCCTCAAGAAGCTAAAATAAGGGTTCAAAAGGCTGAAGCTTCCTCAAGATGCCAAAACAAAGGTTCAAATGGTTCAAGCTCCTTCCAGAAGCTAAAACGAAGGTGCAAAAGGTTCAATCTCCCTCAAGAAGCTAAAACGAAGGTTCAGAAGGTTTAACATCCTCAAGAAGGCGAAACCAGGGTTCAAAAGGTTCAAACTCCCTCAAGAAGCTAAAACGAAGGTGCAAAAGGTTTAAGCTCCCTCAAGAAGCTGAAACGAAGGTTCAAAAGGTTCAAACTCCCTCCAGAAGCTAAAACGAAGGTTCAAAAGGTCCAAACTCCCTGAAGAAGCTAAAACGAATGTTCAGAAGGTTCCACATCCAGAAGAAGCTGAAACAAGGGTTCAAAAGGTTCAAGCTCCCTCAAGAAGTTAAAATGAAGGTTCAAAAGGATCAAGCTCCCTCAAGAAGCTAAAACGAAGGTTGAAAATGTTCAAGCTTCCTCAAGAAGCTAAAACGAAGGTTCCGACCGTTCAACTTCCTCAAAAAGCTAAAATAAGGGTTCAAACGGTTCGAGCTTCCTCAAGAAGCTAAAACGAAGGTTCAAAAGGTTCAAGCTCCCTCAAGAAGCTAAAATGAAGGTTCAAAAGGTTGAACTTCCTCAAGAAACTGAAACAAGGGTTCAAAAGGTTCAAGCTCCCTCAAGAAGCTAAAACAAAGGTTCAAAAGGTTCAAGCTCACTCAAGAAGACAAAACGAAGGTTGAAAATGTTCAAGCTTCCTCAAGAAGCTAAAACGAAGGTCCCTCAAGAAGCTAAAACCAAGGTTCAAAAGGTTCAAGCTCCCCCAAGAAGCTAAAACGAAGGTCAAAAGGTTCAAGCTCCCTCAAAAAGCTAAAACGAAGGTTCAAAGGGTTCAAGCTTCCTCAAGAAGCTAAAACAAAGGTTCAAAAGGTTCAAGCTCCCTCAAGAAGCTAAAATAAGGGTTCAAAAGGCTGAAGCTTCCTCAAGATGCCAAAACAAAGGTTCAAAAGGTTCAAGCTCCTTCCAGAAGCTAAAACGAAGGTGCAAAAGGTTCAAGCTCCCTCAAGAAGCTAAAACGAAGGTTCAGAAGGTTTAACATCCTCAAGAAGGCGAAACCAGGGTTCAAAAGGTTCAAACTCCCTCAAGAAGCTGAAACGAAGGTTCAAAAGGTTCAAGCTCCCTCAAGAAGCTGAGACGAAGGTTCAAAATGTTCAAACTCCCTCCAGAAGCTAAAACGAAGGTTCAAAAGGTCCAAGCTCCCTGAAGAAGCTAAAACGAAGGTTCAGAAGGTTCCACTTCCAGAAGAAGCTGAAACAAGGGTTCAAATGGTTCAAGCTCCCTCAAGAAGTTAAAATGAAGGTTCAAAAGGTTCAAGCTCCCTCAAGAAGCTAAAACGAAGGTTGAAAATGTTCAAGCTTCCTCAATAAGCTAAAACGAAGGTTCTGAGGGTTCAACTTCCTCAAAAAGCTAAAATAAGGGTTCAAAAGGTTCAAGCTTCCTCAAGAAGCTAAAACGAAGGTTCAAAAGGTTCAACCTCCCTCAAGAGGCTAAAACAAAGGTTGAAAATGTTCAAGCTTCCTCAAGAAGCTAAAACGAAGGTTCAGAGGGTTCAAGCTTCCTCGAGAAGCCAAAATAAGGGTTCAAAAGGTTCAAACTTCCTCAAGAAGCTAAAACGAAGGTTCAAAATGTTCAAGACCCTCAAGAAAGTTGAAACGAAGGTTCAAGCTCCCTCAAGAAGCTGAAACGAAGGTTCAGAAGGTTCAACTTCCTCAAGAAGCTGAAACAGGGGTTCAAAGGGTTCAAGCTCCCTCAAGAAGCTAAAACAAAGGTTCAAAAGGTTCAAGCTCCCTCAAGAAGCTAAAACGAAGGTTGAAAATTTTCAGGCTTCCTCAAGAAGCTAAAACGAAGGTTCAGAGGGTTCAAGCTTCCTCAAGAAGCCAAAATAAGGGTTCAAAAGGTTCAAGCTTCCTCAAGAAGCTAAAACGAAGGTTCAAAATGTTCAAGTCCTCAAGAAGTTGAAACGAAAGTTCAAAAGGTTCAAACTCACTCCAGAAGCAAAAACGAAGGTTCAAAAGGTTCAAGCTGCCTCAAGAAGCTAAAACGAAGGTTCACAAGGTTCAAGCTCCCTCAAGAAGCTAAAACGAAGGTTCAAAAGGTTCAAGCACCCTTAAGAAGCTAAAACGAAAGTTCAAAAGGTTCAAACTCACTCCAGAAGCTAAAACGAAGGTTCAAAAGGTTCAAGCTCCCTCAAGAAGCTAAAACGATGGTTCACAAGGTTCAAGCTCCCTCAAGAAGCTAAAACGAAGGTTCAAAAGGTTCAAGCACTCTTAAGAAGCTAAAACGAAGGTTCAAAAGGTTCACCCTCCCTCAAGAAGCCAAAATGAAGGCTCAACTTCCTCAAGAAGCTAAAACGAAGGTTCAAAAGGTTCAAGATCCCTCAAGAAGCTAAAACGAACGTTCACAACGTTCAAGCTCCCTCAAGAAGCTAAAACGAACGTTAAAAATGTTCAAGCTTCGTCAAGAAGCTAAAATAAGGGTTCAAAAGGTTCAAGCTTCCTCAAGAAGCTAAAACGAAGGTTCAAAATGTTCAAGTCCCTCAAGAAGTTGAAACGAATGATCAAAAGGTTCAAACTCCCTCCAGAAGCTAAAAACGAAGGTTCAAAAGGTTCAAGCTCCCTCAAGAAGTTAAAACGAAGGTTCAGAAGGTTCAACTTAATCAAGAAGCTAAAACCAGGGTTTAAAAGGTTCAAGCGGCCTCAAGAAGCTAAAATGAAGGTTCAAAAGGTTCAAGCTCCCTCAAGAAGTTGAAACGAATGATCAAAAGGTTCAAACTCCCTCCAGAAGCTAAAAACGAAGGTTCAAAAGGTTCAAGCTCCCTCAAGAAGTTAAAACGAAGGTTCAGAAGGTTCAACTTAATCAAGAAGCTAAAACCAGGGTTTAAAAGGTTCAAGCGGCCTCAAGAAGCTAAAATGAAGGTTCAAAAGGTTCAAGCTCCCTCAAGAAGCTAAAACGAAGGTTCAAATGGTTCAAGCTCCCTCAAGAAGCTAAAATGAAGGTTCAGAAGGTTCAACTTCCTCAAGAAACTGAAACAAGGGTTCAAAAGGTTCAAGCTCCCTCAAGAAGCTAAAACAAAGGTTCAAAAGGTTCAAGCTCACTCAAGAAGACAAAACGAAGGTTGAAAATGTTCAAGCTTCCTCAAGAAGCTAAAACGAAGGTCCCTCAAGAAGCTAAAACCAAGGTTCAAAAGGTTCAAGCTCCCCCAAGAAGCTAAAACGAAGGTCAAAAGGTTCAAGCTCCCTCAAAAAGCTAAAACGAAGGTTCAAAGGGTTCAAGCTTCCTGAAGAGGCTAAAACAAAGGTTCAAAAGGTTCAAGCTTCCTCAAGAAGCTAAAATAAGGGTTCAAAAGGCTGAAGCTTCCTCAAGATGCCAAAACAAAGGTTCAAATGGTTCAAGCTCCTTCCAGAAGCTAAAACGAAGGTGCAAAAGGTTCAATCTCCCTCAAGAAGCTAAAACGAAGGTTCAGAAGGTTTAACATCCTCAAGAAGGCGAAACCAGGGTTCAAAAAGTTCAAACTCCCTCAAGAAGCTAAAACGAAGGTGCAAAAGGTTTAAGCTCCCTCAAGAAGCTGAAACGAAGGTTCAAAAGGTTCAAACTCCTTCCAGAAGCTAAAACGAAGGTTCAAAAGGTCCAAGCTCCCTGAAGAAGCTAAAACGAATGTTCAGAAGGTTCCACATCCAGAAGAAGCTGAAACAAGGGTTCAAAAGGTTCAAGCTCCCTCAAGAAATTAAAATGAAGGTTCAAAAGGATCAAGCTCCCTCAAGAAGCTAAAACGAAGGTTGAAAATGTTCAAGCTTCCTCAAGAAGCTAAAACGAAGGTTCCGACCGTTCAACTTCCTCAAAAAGCTAAAATAAGGGTTCAAAAGGCTGAAGCTTCCTCAAGATGCCAAAACAAAGGTTCAAAAGGTTGAAGCTTCCTCAAGATGCCAAAACAAAGGTTCAAAAGGTTCAAGCTCCTTCCAGAAGCTAAAACGAAGGTGCAAAAGGTTCAAGCTCCCTCAAGAAGCTAAAACGAAGGTTGAAAATTTTCAGGCTTCCTCAAGAAGCTAAAACGAAGGTTCAGAGGGTTCAAGCTTCCTCAAGAAGCCAAAATAAGGGTTCAAAAGGTTCAAGCTTCCTCAAGAAGCTAAAACGAAGGTTCAAAATGTTCAAGTCCTCAAGAAGTTGAAACGAAAGTTCAAAAGGTTCAAACTCACTCCAGAAGCTAAAACGAAGGTTCAAAAGGTTCAAGCTCCCTCAAGAAGCTAAAACGAAGGTTCACAAGGTTCAAGCTCCCTCAAGAAGCTAAAACGAAGGTTCAAAAGGTTCAAGCACCCTTAAGAAGCTAAAACGAAAGTTCAAAAGGTTCAAACTCACTCCAGAAGCTAAACCGACGGTTCAAAAGGTTCAAGCTCCCTCAAGAAGCTAAAACGATGGTTCACAAGGTTCAAGCTCCCTCAAGAAGCTAAAACGAAGGTTCAAAAGGTTCAAGCACCCTTAAGAAGCTAAAACGAAGGTTCAAAAGGTTCACCCTCCCTCAAGAAGCCAAAATGAAGGTTCAACTTCCTCAAGAAGCTAAAACGAAGGTTCAAAAGGTTCAAGATCCCTCAAGAAGCTAAAACGAACGTTCACAACGTTCAAGCTCCCTCAAGAAGCTAAAACGAACGTTAAAAATGTTCAAGCTTCGTCAAGAAGCTAAAATAAGGGTTCAAAAGGTTCAAGCTTCCTCAAGAAGCTAAAACGAAGGTTCAAAATGTTCAAGTCCCTCAAGAAGTTGAAACGAATGATCAAAAGGTTCAAACTCCCTCCAGAAGCTAAAAACGAAGGTTCAAAAGGTTCAAGCTCCCTCAAGAAGTTAAAACGAAGGTTCAGAAGGTTCAACTTAATCAAGAAGCTAAAACCAGGGTTTAAAAGGTTCAAGCGGCCTCAAGAAGCTAAAATGAAGGTTCAAAAGGTTCAAGCTCCCTCAAGAAGCTAAAACGAAGGTTCAAAAGGTTCAAGCTCCCTCAAGAAGCTAAAATGAAGGTTCAGAAGGTTCAACTTCCTCAAGAAACTGAAACAAGGGTTCAAAAGGTTCAAGCTCCCTCAAGAAGCTAAAACAAAGGTTCAAAAGGTTCAAGCTCACTCAAGAAGACAAAACGAAGGTTGAAAATGTTCAAGCTTCCTCAAGAAGCTAAAACGAAGGTCCCTCAAGAAGCTAAAACCAAGGTTCAAAAGGTTCAAGCTCCCCCAAGAAGCTAAAACGAAGGTCAAAAGGTTCAAGCTCCTTCAAAAAGCTAAAACGAAGGTTCAAAGGGTTCAAGCTTCCTGAAGAGGCTAAAACAAAGGTTCAAAAGGTTCAAGCTTCCTCAAGAAGCTAAAATAAGGGTTCAAAAGGCTGAAGCTTCCTCAAGATGCCAAAACAAAGGTTCAAATGGTTCAAGCTCCTTCCAGAAGCTAAAACGAAGGTGCAAAAGGTTCAATCTCCCTCAAGAAGCTAAAACGAAGGTTCAGAAGGTTTAACATCCTCAAGAAGGCGAAACCAGGGTTCAAAAGGTTCAAACTCCCTCAAGAAGCTAAAACGAAGGTGCAAAAGGTTTAAGCTCCCTCAAGAAGCTGAAACGAAGGTTCAAAAGGTTCAAACTCCCTCCAGAAGTTAAAACGAAGGTTCAAAAGGTCCAAGCTCCCTGAAGAAGCTAAAACGAATGTTCAGAAGGTTCCACATCCAGAAGAAGCTGAAACAAGGGTTCAAAAGGTTCAAGCTCCCTCAAGAAGTTAAAATGAAGGTTCAAAAGGATCAAGCTCCCTCAAGAAGCTAAAACGAAGGTTGAAAATGTTCAAGCTTCCTCAAGAAGCTAAAACGAAGGTTCCGACCGTTCAACTTCCTCAAAAAGCTAAAATAAGGGTTCAAACGGTTCGAGCTTCCTCAAGAAGCTAAAACGAAGGTTCAAAAGGTTCAAGCTCCCTCAAGAAGCTAAAATGAAGGTTCAAAAGGTTGAACTTCCTCAAGAAACTGAAACAAGGGTTCAAAAGGTTCAAGCTCCCTCAAGAAGCTAAAACAAAGGTTCAAAAGGTTCAAGCTCACTCAAGAAGACAAAACGAAGGTTGAAAATGTTCAAGCTTCCTCAAGAAGCTAAAACGAAGGTCCCTCAAGAAGCTAAAACCAAGGTTCAAAAGGTTCAAGCTCCCCCAAGAAGCTAAAACGAAGGTCAAAAGGTTCAAGCTCCCTCAAAAAGCTAAAACGAAGGTTCAAAGGGTTCAAGCTTCCTCAAGAAGCTAAAACAAAGGTTCAAAAGGTTCAAGCTCCCTCAAGAAGCTAAAATAAGGGTTCAAAAGGCTGAAGCTTCCTCAAGATGCCAAAACAAAGGTTCAAAAGGTTCAAGCTCCTTCCAGAAGCTAAAACGAAGGTGCAAAAGGTTCAAGCTCCCTCAAGAAGCTAAAACGAAGGTTCAGAAGGTTTAACATCCTCAAGAAGGCGAAACCAGGGTTCAAAAGGTTCAAACTCCCTCAAGAAGCTGAAACGAAGGTTCAAAAGGTTCAAGCTCCCTCAAGAAGCTGAGACGAAGGTTCAAAATGTTCAAACTCCCTCCAGAAGCTAAAACGAAGGTTCAAAAGGTCCAAGCTCCCTGAAGAAGCTAAAACGAAGGTTCAGAAGGTTCCACTTCCAGAAGAAGCTGAAACAAGGGTTCAAATGGTTCAAGCTCCCTCAAGAAGTTAAAATGAAGGTTCAAAAGGTTCAAGCTCCCTCAAGAAGCTAAAACGAAGGTTGAAAATGTTCAAGCTTCCTCAATAAGCTAAAACGAAGGTTCTGAGGGTTCAACTTCCTCAAAAAGCTAAAATAAGGGTTCTAAAGGTTCAAGCTTCCTCAAGAAGCTAAAACGAAGGTTCAAAAGGTTCAACCTCCCTCAAGAGGCTAAAACAAAGGTTGAAAATGTTCAAGCTTCCTCAAGAAGCTAAAACGAAGGTTCAGAGGGTTCAAGCTTCCTCGAGAAGCCAAAATAAGGGTTCAAAAGGTTCAAACTTCCTCAAGAAGCTAAAACGAAGGTTCAAAATGTTCAAGACCCTCAAGAAAGTTGAAACGAAGGTTCAAGCTCCCTCAAGAAGCTGAAACGAAGGTTCAGAAGGTTCAACTTCCTCAAGAAGCTGAAACAGGGGTTCAAAGGGTTCAAGCTCCCTCAAGAAGCTAAAACAAAGGTTCAAAAGGTTCAAGCTCCCTCAAGAAGCTAAAACGAAGGTTGAACATTTTCAGGCTTCCTCAAGAAGCTAAAACGAAGGTTCAGAGGGTTCAAGCTTCCTCAAGAAGCCAAAATAAGGGTTCAAAAGGTTCAAGCTTCCTCAAGAAGCTAAAACGAAGGTTCAAAATGTTCAAGTCCTCAAGAAGTTGAAACGAAAGTTCAAAAGGTTCAAACTCACTCCAGAAGCTAAAACGAAGGTTCAAAAGGTTCAAGCTCCCTCAAGAAGCTAAAACGAAGGTTCACAAGGTTCAAGCTCCCTCAAGAAGCTAAAACGAAGGTTCAAAAGGTTCAAGCACCCTTAAGAAGCTAAAACGAAAGTTCAAAAGGTTCAAACTCACTCCAGAAGCTAAAACGAAGGTTCAAAAGGTTCAAGCTCCCTTAAGAAGCTAAAACAATGGTTCACAAGGTTCAAGCTCCCTCAAGAAGCTAAAATGAAGGTTCAAAAGGTTCAAGCACCCTTAAGAAGCTAAAACGAAGGTTCAAAAGGTTCACCCTCCCTCAAGAAGCCAAAATGAAGGTTCAACTTCCTCAAGAAGCTAAAACGAAGGTTCAAAAGGTTCAAGATCCCTCAAGAAGCTAAAACGAACGTTCACAACGTTCAAGCTCCCTCAAGAAGCTAAAACGAACGTTAAAAATGTTCAAGCTTCGTCAAGAAGCTAAAATAAGGGTTCAAAAGGTTCAAGCTTCCTCAAGAAGCTAAAACGAAGGTTCAAATTGTTCAAGTCCCTCAAGAAGTTGAAATGAATGATCAAAAGGTTCAAACTCCCTCCAGAAGCTAAAAACGAAGGTTCAAAAGGTTCAAGCTCCCTCAAGAAGTTAAAACGAAGGTTCAAAAGGTTCAACTTAATCAAGAAGCTAAAACCAGGGTTTAAAAGGTTCAAGCGGCCTCAAGAAGCTAAAATGAAGGTTCAAAAGGTTCAAGCTCCCTCAAGAAGCTAAAACGAAGGTTCAAAAGGTTCAAGCTCCCTCAAGAAGCTAAAATGAAGGTTCAGAAGGTTCAACTTCCTCAAGAAACTGAAACAAGGGTTCAAAAGGTTCAAGCTCCCTCAAGAAGCTAAAACAAAGGTTCAAAAGGTTCAAGCTCACTCAAGAAGACAAAACGAAGGTTGAAAATGTTCAAGCTTCCTTAAGAAGCTAAAACGAAGGTCCCTCAAGAAGCTAAAACCAAGGTTCAAAAGGTTCAAGCTCCCCCAAGAAGCTAAAACGAAGGTCAAAAGGTTCAAGCTCCCTCAAAAAGCTAAAACGAAGGTTCAAAGGGTTCAAGCTTCCTGAAGAGGCTAAAACAAAGGTTCAAAAGGTTCAAGCTTCCTCAAGAAGCTAAAATAAGGGTTCAAAAGGCTGAAGCTTCCTCAAGATGCCAAAACAAAGGTTCAAATGGTTCAAGCTCCTTCCAGAAGCTAAAACGAAGGTGCAAAAGGTTCAATCTCCCTCAAGAAGCTAAAACGAAGGTTCAGAAGGTTTAACATCCTCAAGAAGGCGAAACCAGGGTTCAAAAGGTTCAAACTCCCTCAAGAAGCTAAAACGAAGGTGCAAAAGGTTTAAGCTCCCTCAAGAAGCTGAAACGAAGGTTCAAAAGGTTCAAACTCCCTCCAGAAGCTAAAACGAAGGTTCAAAAGGTCCAAACTCCCTGAAGAAGCTAAAACGAATGTTCAGAAGGTTCCACATCCAGAAGAAGCTGAAAAAAGGGTTCAAAAGGTTCAAGCTCCCTCAAGAAGTTAAAATGAAGGTTCAAAAGGATCAAGCTCCCTCAAGAAGCTAAAACGAAGGTTGAAAATGTTCAAGCTTCCTCAAGAAGCTAAAACGAAGGTTCCGACCGTTCAACTTCCTCAAAAAGCTAAAATAAGGGTTCAAACGGTTCGAGCTTCCTCAAGAAGCTAAAACGAAGGTTCAAAAGGTTCAAGCTCCCTCAAGAAGCTAAAATGAAGGTTCAAAAGGTTGAACTTCCTCAAGAAACTGAAACAAGGGTTCAAAAGGTTCAAGCTCCCTCAAGAAGCTAAAACAAAGGTTCAAAAGGTTCAAGCTCACTCAAGAAGACAAAACGAAGGTTGAAAATGTTCAAGCTTCCTCAAGAAGCTAAAACGAAGGTCCCTCAAGAAGCTAAAACCAAGGTTCAAAAGGTTCAAGCTCCCCCAAGAAGCTAAAACGAAGGTCAAAAGGTTCAAGCTCCCTCAAAAAGCTAAAACGAAGGTTCAAAGGGTTCAAGCTTCCTCAAGAAGCTAAAACAAAGGTTCAAAAGGTTCAAGCTCCCTCAAGAAGCTAAAATAAGGGTTCAAAAGGCTGAAGCTTCCTCAAGATGCCAAAACAAAGGTTCAAAAGGTTCAAGCTCCTTCCAGAAGCTAAAACGAAGGTGCAAAAGGTTCAAGCTCCCTCAAGAAGCTAAAACGAAGGTTCAGAAGGTTTAACATCCTCAAGAAGGCGAAACCAGGGTTCAAAAGGTTCAAACTCCCTCAAGAAGCTGAAACGAAGGTTCAAAAGGTTCAAGCTCCCTCAAGAAGCTGAGACGAAGGTTCAAAATGTTCAAACTCCCTCCAGAAGCTAAAACGAAGGTTCAAAAGGTCCAAGCTCCCTGAAGAAGCTAAAACGAAGGTTCAGAAGGTTCCACTTCCAGAAGAAGCTGAAACAAGGGTTCAAATGGTTCAAGCTCCCTCAAGAAGTTAAAATGAAGGTTCAAAAGGTTCAAGCTCCCTCAAGAAGCTAAAACGAAGGTTGAAAATGTTCAAGCTTCCTCAATAAGCTAAAACGAAGGTTCTGAGGGTTCAACTTCCTCAAAAAGCTAAAATAAGGGTTCTAAAGGTTCAAGCTTCCTCAAGAAGCTAAAACGAAGGTTCAAAAGGTTCAACCTCCCTCAAGAGGCTAAAACAAAGGTTGAAAATGTTCAAGCTTCCTCAAGAAGCTAAAACGAAGGTTCAGAGGGTTCAAGCTTCCTCGAGAAGCCAAAATAAGGGTTCAAAAGGTTCAAACTTCCTCAAGAAGCTAAAACGAAGGTTCAAAATGTTCAAGACCCTCAAGAAAGTTGAAACGAAGGTTCAAGCTCCCTCAAGAAGCTGAAACGAAGGTTCAGAAGGTTCAACTTCCTCAAGAAGCTGAAACAGGGGTTCAAAGGGTTCAAGCTCCCTCAAGAAGCTAAAACAAAGGTTCAAAAGGTTCAAGCTCCCTCAAGAAGCTAAAACGAAGGTTGAAAATTTTCAGGCTTCCTCAAGAAGCTAAAACGAAGGTTCAGAGGGTTCAAGCTTCCTCAAGAAGCCAAAATAAGGGTTCAAAAGGTTCAAGCTTCCTCAAGAAGCTAAAACGAAGGTTCAAAATGTTCAAGTCCTCAAGAAGTTGAAACGAAAGTTCAAAAGGTTCAAACTCACTCCAGAAGCTAAAACGAAGGTTCAAAAGGTTCAAGCTCCCTCAAGAAGCTAAAACGAAGGTTCACAAGGTTCAAGCTCCCTCAAGAAGCTAAAACGAAGGTTCAAAAGGTTCAAGAACCCTTAAGAAGCTAAAACGAAAGTTCAAAAGGTTCAAACTCACTCCAGAAGCTAAAACGAAGGTTCAAAAGGTTCAAGCTCCCTCAAGAAGCTAAAACGATGGTTCACAAGGTTCAAGCTCCCTCAAGAAGCTAAAACGAAGGTTCAAAAGGTTCAAGCACCCTTAAGAAGCTAAAACGAAGGTTCAAAAGGTTCACCCTCCCTCAAGAAGCCAAAATGAAGGTTCAACTTCCCCAAGAAGCTAAAACGAAGGTTCAAAAGGTTCAAGATCCCTCAAGAAGCTAAAACGAACGTTCACAACGTTCAAGCTCCCTCAAGAAGCTAAAACGAACGTTAAAAATGTTCAAGCTTCGTCAAGAAGCTAAAATAAGGGTTCAAAAGGTTCAAGCTTCCTCAAGAAGCTAAAACGAAGGTTCAAAATGTTCAAGTCCCTCAAGAAGTTGAAACGAATGATCAAAAGGTTCAAACTCCCTCCAGAAGCTAAAAACGAAGGTTCAAAAGGTTCAAGCTCCCTCAAGAAGTTAAAACGAAGGTTCAGAAGGTTCAACTTAATCAAGAAGCTAAAACCAGGGTTTAAAAGGTTCAAGCGGCCTCAAGAAGCTAAAATGAAGGTTCAAAAGGTTCAAGCTCCCTCAAGAAGCTAAAACGAAGGTTCAAAAGGTTCAAGCTCCCTCAAGAAGCTAAAATGAAGGTTCAGAAGGTTCAACTTCCTCAAGAAACTGAAACAAGGGTTCAAAAGGTTCAAGCTCCCTCAAGAAGCTAAAACAAAGGTTCAAAAGGTTCAAGCTCACTCAAGAAGACAAAACGAAGGTTGAAAATGTTCAAGCTTCCTCAAGAAGCTAAAACGAAGGTCCCTCAAGAAGCTAAAACCAAGGTTCAAAAGGTTCAAGCTCCCCCAAGAAGCTAAAACGAAGGTCAAAAGGTTCAAGCTCCTTCAAAAAGCTAAAACGAAGGTTCAAAGGGTTCAAGCTTCCTGAAGAGGCTAAAACAAAGGTTCAAAAGGTTCAAGCTTCCTCAAGAAGCTAAAATAAGGGTTCAAAAGGCTGAAGCTTCCTCAAGATGCCAAAACAAAGGTTCAAATGGTTCAAGCTCCTTCCAGAAGCTAAAACGAAGGTGCAAAAGGTTCAATCTCCCTCAAGAAGCTAAAACGAAGGTTCAGAAGGTTTAACATCCTCAAGAAGGCGAAACCAGGGTTCAAAAGGTTCAAACTCCCTCAAGAAGCTAAAACGAAGGTGCAAAAGGTTTAAGCTCCCTCAAGAAGCTGAAACGAAGGTTCAAAAGGTTCAAACTCCCTCCAGAAGTTAAAACGAAGGTTCAAAAGGTCCAAGCTCCCTGAAGAAGCTAAAACGAATGTTCAGAAGGTTCCACATCCAGAAGAAGCTGAAACAAGGGTTCAAAAGGTTCAAGCTCCCTCAAGAAGTTAAAATGAAGGTTCAAAAGGATCAAGCTCCCTCAAGAAGCTAAAACGAAGGTTGAAAATGTTCAAGCTTCCTCAAGAAGCTAAAACGAAGGTTCCGACCGTTCAACTTCCTCAAAAAGCTAAAATAAGGGTTCAAACGGTTCGAGCTTCCTCAAGAAGCTAAAACGAAGGTTCAAAAGGTTCAAGCTCCCTCAAGAAGCTAAAATGAAGGTTCAAAAGGTTGAACTTCCTCAAGAAACTGAAACAAGGGTTCAAAAGGTTCAAGCTCCCTCAAGAAGCTAAAACAAAGGTTCAAAAGGTTCAAGCTCACTCAAGAAGACAAAACGAAGGTTGAAAATGTTCAAGCTTCCTCAAGAAGCTAAAACGAAGGTCCCTCAAGAAGCTAAAACCAAGGTTCAAAAGGTTCAAGCTCCCCCAAGAAGCTAAAACGAAGGTCAAAAGGTTCAAGCTCCCTCAAAAAGCTAAAACGAAGGTTCAAAGGGTTCAAGCTTCCTCAAGAAGCTAAAACAAAGGTTCAAAAGGTTCAAGCTCCCTCAAGAAGCTAAAATAAGGGTTCAAAAGGCTGAAGCTTCCTCAAGATGCCAAAACAAAGGTTCAAAAGGTTCAAGCTCCTTCCAGAAGCTAAAACGAAGGTGCAAAAGGTTCAAGCTCCCTCAAGAAGCTAAAACGAAGGTTCAGAAGGTTTAACATCCTCAAGAAGGCGAAACCAGGGTTCAAAAGGTTCAAACTCCCTCAAGAAGCTGAAACGAAGGTTCAAAAGGTTCAAGCTCCCTCAAGAAGCTGAGACGAAGGTTCAAAATGTTCAAACTCCCTCCAGAAGCTAAAACGAAGGTTCAAAAGGTCCAAGCTCCCTGAAGAAGCTAAAACGAAGGTTCAGAAGGTTCCACTTCCAGAAGAAGCTGAAACAAGGGTTCAAATGGTTCAAGCTCCCTCAAGAAGTTAAAATGAAGGTTCAAAAGGTTCAAGCTCCCTCAAGAAGCTAAAACGAAGGTTGAAAATGTTCAAGCTTCCTCAATAAGCTAAAACGAAGGTTCTGAGGGTTCAACTTCCTCAAAAAGCTAAAATAAGGGTTCTAAAGGTTCAAGCTTCCTCAAGAAGCTAAAACGAAGGTTCAAAAGGTTCAACCTCCCTCAAGAGGCTAAAACAAAGGTTGAAAATGTTCAAGCTTCCTCAAGAAGCTAAAACGAAGGTTCAGAGGGTTCAAGCTTCCTCGAGAAGCCAAAATAAGGGTTCAAAAGGTTCAAACTTCCTCAAGAAGCTAAAACGAAGGTTCAAAATGTTCAAGACCCTCAAGAAAGTTGAAACGAAGGTTCAAGCTCCCTCAAGAAGCTGAAACGAAGGTTCAGAAGGTTCAACTTCCTCAAGAAGCTGAAACAGGGGTTCAAAGGGTTCAAGCTCCCTCAAGAAGCTAAAACAAAGGTTCAAAAGGTTCAAGCTCCCTCAAGAAGCTAAAACGAAGGTTGAACATTTTCAGGCTTCCTCAAGAAGCTAAAACGAAGGTTCAGAGGGTTCAAGCTTCCTCAAGAAGCCAAAATAAGGGTTCAAAAGGTTCAAGCTTCCTCAAGAAGCTAAAACGAAGGTTCAAAATGTTCAAGTCCTCAAGAAGTTGAAACGAAAGTTCAAAAGGTTCAAACTCACTCCAGAAGCTAAAACGAAGGTTCAAAAGGTTCAAGCTCCCTCAAGAAGCTAAAACGAAGGTTCACAAGGTTCAAGCTCCCTCAAGAAGCTAAAACGAAGGTTCAAAAGGTTCAAGCACCCTTAAGAAGCTAAAACGAAAGTTCAAAAGGTTCAAACTCACTCCAGAAGCTAAAACGAAGGTTCAAAAGGTTCAAGCTCCCTTAAGAAGCTAAAACAATGGTTCACAAGGTTCAAGCTCCCTCAAGAAGCTAAAATGAAGGTTCAAAAGGTTCAAGCACCCTTAAGAAGCTAAAACGAAGGTTCAAAAGGTTCACCCTCCCTCAAGAAGCCAAAATGAAGGTTCAACTTCCTCAAGAAGCTAAAACGAAGGTTCAAAAGGTTCAAGATCCCTCAAGAAGCTAAAACGAACGTTCACAACGTTCAAGCTCCCTCAAGAAGCTAAAACGAACGTTAAAAATGTTCAAGCTTCGTCAAGAAGCTAAAATAAGGGTTCAAAAGGTTCAAGCTTCCTCAAGAAGCTAAAACGAAGGTTCAAATTGTTCAAGTCCCTCAAGAAGTTGAAATGAATGATCAAAAGGTTCAAACTCCCTCCAGAAGCTAAAAACGAAGGTTCAAAAGGTTCAAGCTCCCTCAAGAAGTTAAAACGAAGGTTCAAAAGGTTCAACTTAATCAAGAAGCTAAAACCAGGGTTTAAAAGGTTCAAGCGGCCTCAAGAAGCTAAAATGAAGGTTCAAAAGGTTCAAGCTCCCTCAAGAAGCTAAAACGAAGGTTCAAAAGGTTCAAGCTCCCTCAAGAAGCTAAAATGAAGGTTCAGAAGGTTCAACTTCCTCAAGAAACTGAAACAAGGGTTCAAAAGGTTCAAGCTCCCTCAAGAAGCTAAAACAAAGGTTCAAAAGGTTCAAGCTCACTCAAGAAGACAAAACGAAGGTTGAAAATGTTCAAGCTTCCTTAAGAAGCTAAAACGAAGGTCCCTCAAGAAGCTAAAACCAAGGTTCAAAAGGTTCAAGCTCCCCCAAGAAGCTAAAACGAAGGTCAAAAGGTTCAAGCTCCCTCAAAAAGCTAAAACGAAGGTTCAAAGGGTTCAAGCTTCCTGAAGAGGCTAAAACAAAGGTTCAAAAGGTTCAAGCTTCCTCAAGAAGCTAAAATAAGGGTTCAAAAGGCTGAAGCTTCCTCAAGATGCCAAAACAAAGGTTCAAATGGTTCAAGCTCCTTCCAGAAGCTAAAACGAAGGTGCAAAAGGTTCAATCTCCCTCAAGAAGCTAAAACGAAGGTTCAGAAGGTTTAACATCCTCAAGAAGGCGAAACCAGGGT